>OU452252.1:5882500-10882500 GCA_911728495.1 Furcula furcula | reverse complement strand
ACGGTTAGCCGCAAATCATAGAAAGATTTACCGCATTGATAAAAATAAACGAGAGAATATTACGAAATCAATATGAAATTGCATTTCCTAATGTCAATTGTTAGTTACGAAGTGCAATAAAGTTCCAATAATCATGATATGTAACAATTTCTGTGCGATGTTGTCGGCCGGAGAGCGTGCCTCTCTGTCGGTGTTCCGGCGATCCGCTGAGTCCGTCTCTGTCCTGGCCCCGAGGATCGCACGGGTATGATGAACTCGGTAATGATCCAATCAGAAGTGAAGTGCATCAAGTCCGGACCGCTGTGAGAATGCGGTTGGGGGTGCAAAAACTACGAGCACGGATTTAAATTAAACCTGCCGTTTTAGTTTTGCTACAAATCACTTTTGGGAAATATTAACAAATCATCGGTTAACCGAATATGTCAATTTCTTGACTTTTTGTTGGATATCTACTTAGGCAGATTTGATATTATTCCCCATCTTCTTAGACATTGTTTTTTGTATCAGCTATTTGTGATGATATATTTTCTGACTGTTATTTATTTTGAGAAATAAATTATGCGCGAACTTAAAAGAAAATTAAGTATGATATACAAATTTTTTTACAGTTTATTTGCAAATTCATATATTTTTACTAACTCCTCCAAATAGTTGTCACACTAAGAGGGAGTTTAGTAAATACTTTTACATTAAATTTAATTACACATTTTCTGTAATTAAGTAGGTCTTACTACTTCTACGAACATTTATATAAACATGAACATAGTGTACTTCTTGCCTTGCCCCAGCTGTGCCCCAGAGCAGTATTCAGCACAGTACAAAATAACACTTCAAATATGTATGAAAAATAGAAATTAGAATAATAAGTCGCATTACACAAATAGGCACTGAATGTATGCTTTTAAAAATATTTTATAAATTAAAAAATAAGTAATGGACTCAAAACACTGGCTGTTACTTTTCTCCAATGGCTTGTAATTATTTTAAATGTAGCGTGCGCCCGCGCCGCGTCCCGGTCGCCGTTCACAACGCCCCGCGCCTTCGCAATGCTTCGGGCAATCCCGGCCTGATTGAGAATCCATATTGAACCTACAAAACACATCACATCTGTTTTATTTTAGCATGTTTTTAGCAAGAAGCTTATAATGTCCTCTAATATTGTGTGGTGCCAAAATATGCACCGAAACAAAATTATTATACTTAACATCCCTAAGGAGAACATCCTCGTAAGTACAAAAGTTTATCGTGGCTACAGTACAGGTGCTCTCTCTCTCTCTCTTTCTCTCTCTCTCTCCCTCTATCTCTCTCTCTCTCTCTTTATTCTCAATCCAATAGAACAATAGACCAACGTGATGGCACGGGGGAAAGACAAAGCGCTACCAAATTTTTATTCCCATTTGACGCATGGGTCATATTGCTTTTCAGACATTGAGTATAGAATACAACTACGTAGGTACACGAAGTTTTATGGTGCCCACAAACCCTTGACCACTAGTTTGTAGTAGCCAACGGCTTTTTACCGCGCCACGGAGGCTTCAAGAGACAACACTTGAATACATACCTACTACACCTATCGGCATAGCATGGCGTGCAAGTCTAACTAAATCAGTATGAGGATGACGTCACAATCACGTAACTTTCTACATAGAAACGTCATTTTTGCAGTAGCTGACGTTTCAGTGTTGCAAACTACGTCATAATCCACGCCGATGTCTTATTTTTCTAAGATACAATGCGAGCGAAGTAATTAACTATTGGATAATGAACAACTGCAATAACACGCCGTGTAAAAACTGTTATTTTGTGCCACAATGCTGTATGGAGCCTTCCGAGAGTTCTCCAACTCTCCATACATAGACATCTGTTAAACCGGGTTAAACCAGATACTTGCCTAGTTCCTTCGGAGTCGCTGGACGTTCGGGGTGTGGGCCCTTTGAACGTCCATTGAGTACGGCGACGACTCCGAGGAGGACGACGGCGGGGTTGCGACCCCCGTCCCCGTGAGCTCCGTGACTGGTTCCCGGGGGGCAACAATGCGCCCCCCGGCGGCGGGCTCAAAGGCAAGGCACTGAGGGGCCCCTGGTACAGATCCTACCGGAGAGTCCTGGGGTCCCCCCTCTCATGTGCCGATGCGACAGCCGCGGGGGTTTTAGTGGGTAAGAATCCCACATACCCCGGTCGAGCCCCACAACTCCCGGGGACCTTCTGATGGTTGCCCCCGCGTCAAAAAAAAAAAGATACCATAGTGAACCACCGTTAACAGATTAATCGATATGATTACTCACCTGGATATTGATGAGAACATAGCATTATACTCACTGGACCATGTCAGCCTAAAAATACGCTACTTATCACATGAATATTTATCGATAATACTGTTATCTTAATTTATATAAATACCTACGGCAGTGATAAAAATTAGTCCCGGACTATCCTTCGTATCTGCATTAATCGCTAACTTCAAGGCGAACGTGTAGGTACCATCTGAATCAGTTACGAGTAATACTGTCATTTTGAAAGTTCTAAGATGCCGAAATGGAAATTCGAACTGAAGATACCGAAATATCGGCAATATGTGAGTTGTTTTTAATTTATAAGTATAGGTATGAACTTATATTACAAACTCAAATAACTTATCTAGATAAGTTGGTCGAGTTGGATGTACAAATAGGAACTATTCTGATAGGTAATGACAATTCCTTAATTGGACGGATTTACATAGACAGTAGTGACACAAATGGGAGTCCTATTAGTGATAAGCTCACGTCACGTAAAAGTGGTGGGGGCAATATAGATACACCCCACAAAGCAAATAAACTTGAAATAAACGCTCTATTACTCTTTCTATTTTTAAGGTAGGTAGGTAGGTAAGTAGGTAGATACTTTGTAAAGTCTGATATGTAATAGGTAACATAATGGTGAAGTTTTCAATAGCTCGTACATTCATATAATTTGCGTTTACCTACAGTACAGGTTATACTGCGTTGCCTACTTCATAAATAAATACAGGGTGCTTTATTTACTGGTGACCCCATTATTGCATTCTCTTCTTCAAAGCACACACTTTGTACCCCTGGAACAAATAGAAATCCTGTAAGTTTTAAGTCCTTTTATCTTTCAGTGGCATCGCAGTTCCCGGACGAATGAATGGATTTAAATGCGTTTTTATTTTTTACTTAAAAGCTAGTTTTATCAGGATAGTTCTTAGTTCTTATTTATGTAAGTATAATTATTTAGTTTTACTAGTTTTGCTTGCAACTACCATGATTTGTCTCTGCATCACCCTAAGGTAGATTGGTAGAGAATGCCATTGGCATTAAGTCCACCTATGAACTGTTTTTGTGCATAAAGAATAAATAAATTAAGTGAGTTTGCTCTCATGGGTCGGTGGTTCCCTAAATTTTTAAATTAAACTTTTTTCTAATTAAAAATTTGCTCTTGACTGAAAGTAGCATCTCAAGTTAGATCAGTCTTCACATTTCCGCAGCTCTAAATTTTAGACCACAAGTGAGAATAGTAACTTACAACAGTACATCTACTAAATAAATCGAACAATGCAGAACATTTCAAGTAACGGCTTCTCCGAATTCTGCCGGAGGTGATCAAGCGCAGCGGTGGCTGGCTGTAAGACAGTGAACGGTCGGTCACGGCCAAGGCCGAACTGAGATTCTGAACTTAAACGTTACGTCTTAATTCATAAATAATTTAAATCGCCTTTTACTACTCAAGGAGTAATGTACATTTAAATAATTTGCAGTTAGATTGAGTCCAATAAAACCGCCTCCCTTGTGAGCGATTTTTAAAGATAAAGTGTCGCTGGATTGAAAATTACTGTTATATTAACATAGTGAAAGCAATAATGATGAATTCTGTGCTTCGAGAAATTGTGGCAAGAGCGTCGGTTGAATCTAAACAACAAATGGTAAGTAGGTAACCAATAGGCACTGTCTTAAACCTAGTAAACTGACTAGGTCTTATAACTTTGATTGAGTAACGGTGTGATTGATCCAAATACGTACAAAATTACGCCTTATACCTACTGACGGGGTCTTCGGGAGAGACATTTATGAACATTTCGCTGTCCAGGTTTATAAACAAGTCATTCCTATTATTATGTATTAATTAAAATAGAACAGATGTAATTTAAGTATGAGAAATATGTAAAAATAAAAAAAATACATCATCATCACCTTTGTTAAACTTTACAAGACATTTGTAAGGCCGTTGTTGGAGTTTAGCTATGTTGTATGGGACCCCTACTTTATTAAAGATTGGAAAATGTCCAAAGACGAGCAACAAAGTTGGTAAATAAATTACGTGATAAATCCTACGAGGAGCGCTTGAAACAATTAGGCCTTACAACACTTGAGCTCCGAAGGCGGAGAGGAAACTTAATAGAGACATATAAAATCCTCACTGACCACTATGACGTCCCAGGTATGAAGGACATCGATGTACGGGATAAAAATATCCACCTTCGTGGACATCCTTTGAAATTATGGTCATTACCATCCAAAAGGAAACCCTTGAAACATTTTCTATCAAACCGTGTTGTAGCTGACTGGAACAAACTACCAGAAAACGTTGTGATGGCTCCAACGTTAAATGCTTTCAAGAATAGACTGGACAAAATACTTCAAGCAATATGATACACACGCATCAGCTTTATAAGCTGCTAGTGTGCTTACTAAATAATAATAATCAACACAGCAATAAATGCCATTTCGCATCCATTTCGAGTAATCTTGGACCACAATGCAGAAGGAAACTTTTAAATAGAAATCCATTAGAAATAAAAAAAAACTATCCCACATGATTATTATTTAGTTGTCTCTAATTCAGATTGAAACTATTTTTTAAGGGGAGCGCGTTTTTTAAAATACTAACTAGACCTTTCTGCTTGCTAACTTCGTAAACACCCTCTTCCTGTCATGGGCCCTCTAGCGGCTGCGAATTAAAACAGTGTTGACATATGAATCAAAATCAAAACAATGTCTTGTCGTGGATAATTTAATTTTGTAGATTTTTACACTATCTTTTAAATAAAGTGTTATAATTATAATACAAAAATGTATGGCGATCATGTGTCTATAAATGAAATACATTAATAAAATGGTTGAAGCCTATTTTATGTGAGGTTATGTGAAAAACATGAGCCAATGAATGAACTCGGAACATATTGACGAAATACTACTAATATCCTTAAATGCGGCTCATTGCCCGAGTCATATGTTACTCAAGCTACATTCTACAAGTTTTATCCATTCATACTAAGCAGAAATCTAACCTGTATTGTTATTATCTGAAGGATTGCCCACAATTTTGTCCAAGAGTTTCGATTGATGATATAGCAAGATATTTCAAAGTAAACAGTAGTATTATAGAGATGACAAGTGCATCAGGGTATAGCGGATTTTATAGACCCAGAAGTGCACTGGCCAGGGCAATGTATGAGAAACAAAATAATGATCAGTATTTGCAAGATTTCGACCAGGCTGAGGTAAGAAATGTACTTGATATGTTTTAGTGATAAACAGTAATGAGTTTTGTATTGATATATTTTTATGCCCATGGGGTGTCCGGGTAAGAATAGCACCCTCCCATCTCTTCCCGTTGGGTGTCCGTAAGAGGCGAGTAAGGGAAAACAAGAAGACGGGCAGCAGCGTCTATTAGGTTACCTACCACCTATACTGCAATCCCCAAGACACCTGTCAAGCGTGGGGATTATGGCAACCCCTCCCTTCTAAGGGGGAGGCCTTTGTTCAACAGTGGAGTCTTTTGGCTGCTGCTGATGCTACTGATATTGTTATGCCTACTCTATTCTATTGTCGGTGGCTATAAATTAGGCCCGGTAACCACCCATGCAACCACGAATGCACTTCGACCCAGTTGGATCCATTGTGCATGCCTATACTTCAAATCGAAGAATGTGAGTGTAAGCATGGGCACTGCATTCCACATTACTTATTTATTTAACTTTATGCACATAGACATGGATGGACTTAATCTTAAACATTTTTTACCCATATCTTTACCTGTTATTAGTGTCAGCAGTGTTATCAAGTGGGATGCAATGGCCCCTTTTTGCCCAATTGTCATTAAATGGCCCTACAACCCTTTAAATTAAGTGAATATAATGGATTGAGATCAGACTCATACAGTATTTGGTTGATAGTTCATTTTAGCGCTGAAATGGGAGTTAGTTATTATTATTAAATTGATAGATGATACATTACGATGATAGTATCAGTGCATGTGGCCAATCATCAGTAGCTTCAATTGTACTAACTTGGATACATTACAAATAATTAACATTCAGTGTAATTGCTTATACTGACAAAATTTACAGGTTTCCCTGTATAATAATAATATATTTAAAGAAAATATTAAATAGGACATTACCTGGAACCATGTAATGGACAAGGGCAAATTGCTGTGAGCCTGCATGGTCCACAATAAGTATACTATTTTTTTTAAGTAAATATTTGGTAAAACTTTCGCTAAATTATATTTTGGAATAAAAGTATTATCATAAATGATACTGTTAATTTATGGCTACTAGTGACTAGCCAAGCACAGCTGGTCTCAAATGTACCTAAAAGTTAAGTGTCCATAAACAATAAATTATGAAACATACACATAAAACTTTTTGGAGAAATTCTCTTAACAGTAGTGAAAGACCAAATCCTCATCCATTTTCAATTTCAAAAAGTGACACACAGTGGTCTGCTGGAAGAAATTTATTTGAAAATAAACAGTACCTTTGTGCTACATATTTCTTATTCTGATTCTTTATTGCACACAATAATATTATACAATATAATACAGAAAATTAGTACAAAAACAGAGTTTTCTGACAGCTAAGCTTTGAGTGATTGAGAAAACTTTTAAATACTGTTGAAGATACAAACAAGTGTACAAGAAATTACTATAAACAAAAATACAAAGTAAATTATGTACTAAATAATAATATTCTTGTTAGATTGTACAAAAGTCAAAAATAAATTGTTGCATAACTTAACAAACGTCATACAGATGTGGATATTGACATTATTTAAATTAATTAAGACCTACAGAAATAGGTATATATACTTACAATAAATTGTGGTCAAGCAAGAACAAATAGCAATTTGGGATTTTTTTTTTTTTGCATTTAGAATCAAAATGAATTATCAAAAATATTCACTTAGCTATCTCTATTTTTGATAATAATATATATTTTGTTTAACACCTAATATAATTTGAATAATATTATTGTGTATATTATTATTCTCTAATAACAGGGTATATACTACAATAATTGCAGCTTATACTCTAGTTATAATAATAAATAATAATAATATTCTGGGATAATCCACACGCGGTTACCCGATCCCAAACTAGGCAGAGAGTGTACTATGGAAATCAGACAAATGATACTAATACTTTTATATTTTTTTTTTGTAAATACATTCATAGATGGATAAATAACACCCAGACACTTGGTGGGAAACGAACCCACAACCTATCGGGTAGCGGCCAAGGTGTCTAACCGCTGCGCTAGTACAACAGGGGTCAGTTGCCAAAAAAAATAGTTATAAAAATGAAATATACCTATTTAATTGTACTGAAGTTCATCATTTTTAACCAGCTTCAAAAAGCTGGTACTGTATTCGACTTCGACAATATCTATACTTATAATAAAACTGTAACAGGTCCAATTCTGTACATTGAAGATATTTTGAAAATTATATTTGGAGGGCATTCTATAACCGATATTAAAGCCAAAAATGTATTTTTTTTTATTTTTGATTGTCTGTCTGTCTGTATCTCGGCTGATCATCACGCCGAAACTACTGGATGGATTGAAACGAAACTTGGCATGATTTGAGTTAATACTCCGAGGTAGGCCATAGGATACTTTTTATCCCGACATTCGGCACGGTTCCCTTGGGAGAGGGGATCAAAGTCAAAATGTGTACTTGGTTATATGCTTGCTCCGATTTTAACAATTTTTCATTATAATTATAATAAATATTTGTGAGGGAACACTCATAGACAGTTGTTAACAATGTTTGGAAATCGATCAGGTTAAGCAACGTTAGATAAGGTCATTAAATAGATGGGTGACTGTTTAACGCCATTTGAACTAAACGTCTCCGTGCTTCGGAGGGCAAGTACAAAGTGGGTCCAAGTTTTTAACCGACTTTAAAAAAGGAGGTTTTCTATTCTATGCGAATGTATATTATTGAAAGTTTAGTTAACGTAAACACAGCGCGGGCGGAGCTGCGTGGGTCAGCTAGTTAATAATGAAATATTTTCAGATTAATAAAAACCGACTAAAGAAAATGATCTAAGAAGCATTAAATAACGAAGATATGTATTTTGTAGGTTTGTCCCTCGCTTACTCAGAAACTATCAATCTGATTGTGGTAATTCTTGTCCAATAGTTTTAGTATCAACTTAGGGAAGAGTACAAATTTCATCAAAATCGGGTTAATAGTTTTAAAGATATGGACTGTTAATGTTTCCATTAAGTTATTCTTGCATAGCCGTTTGCGTTGCGTAATAAGGTGAACGCACGTTATAATAATGCATAATAGTCAATCGAATTTAGCTTGTCATTTTTTGGACTTCACGATTATATTCCGAAAAAGGGTTGCCAGAGAAGTATATTATTATATACATTTTATATTAATTAATTTGATCCACCCACCCTTGATTTGTGTGTGTAGCCCATGTACCTACTGTTGATATCTTGGTAACATAAAATTCACTAAAAAGTGTCAAATAAAATATTTTCAAATAAACTATTTAAAAAAAAATAAAAACCGACTTCAAAGTAAATTATCTAAAAAGCATAAAATAACGAAAATATTATTGAAGTTGGTGTTAGCGTACCTGCTGTGTATATTATGCACCAACTTCAATAATATTTTCGTTATTTTATGCTTTTTAGATAATTTACTTTGAAGTCGGTTTTTATATTTTTTTAAATAGTTTATTTAACACTTTTTAGTGACTTATTAACCGGCTTCAAAAAGAAGGTTCTCTATTCGACGCGTATGTATGTAATATTGATAAAAATGCGTAATATTAATATATGTTAGTCTATGTGGGCTTCTAAACAAATTTACCAAATTTTATGAGTGTATGTATGTATGTATGTAGGTATGTATGTAGGTTTGTCCACGGATTTCTCAGAAACTACAAGTCCGATTTTGAAAATTCTTTTTGCAATAGTTAGAGTATTTTTAAACTTAGGGTAGAGTACAAGTTTCATCAAAATCGGTTCAGTAGTTTAAGAGATATAAACTTTTTATGTTTTCAGTAAGTTACTGTAACGTAGACGTTCGAGTTGCGTGATAGTGCTGATACCTATTTTGGTAAAATAAGTCACTAAAAAGTGTTAAATAAAATATTTAAAAAAAATAAAAACCGACTTCAAAGTAAATTATCTAAAAAGCATAAAATAACGAAAATATATTGAAGTCGGTGTCAGCTGGTGCTAGTGTTAGTTAACATGATGTGCTAGCACCGACTTCAATATATTTTCGTTATTTTATGCTTTTTAGATAATTTACTTTGAAGTCGGTTTTTATTTTTTTAAAACTAGTTTATTTTACCAAGATAGGTATCAGCACTATCACGCAACTCGAACGTCTACATTACAGTAACTTACTGAAAACATAAAAAGTTTATATCTCTTAAACTACTGGACCGATTTTGATGAAATTTGTACTCTACCCTAAGTTGAAAGATACTCTAACTATTGCAAAAAGAATTTTCGAAATCGGACTTGTAGTTTCTGAGAAATCCGTGGACAAACCTACATACATACATACATACACTCGTGAAATTTGGTAAATTCGTTTAGAAGCCCACATAGACTAACATATATGAATATTACGCATTTTTATTAATATTATATACATACGCGTCGAATACAGAACCTCCTTTTTTGAAGTCGGTTAAAAATAATTATATTTTTTATACTTACTTAATTATAATTTTCTTCGAAGTCTATTATTAAATAGACTTCGACGAAAATTATATATAAGAATAGCGTTATGGCGTTAAACAACCAAACATTAACGTAAAAAAAATACATTTCTAATAATAATGTTTTTAGCGTAACAAAAATATATTGAGAACTCAAATTTTTAGGTGATTCAAAAACCATCATAATTATTCGCGCCTTTTCTGTGACGTCAGCGTCCGTCACCAACAGCATCGCGTTCTGTGGCGTACGAACAGAGTTTATTACGCTAGAAACACATTAGGCTGACGTGTCGTGACTCAACGCGTCAGCAGCATATCGGTTACATAAATTTTAAATGGTTAGAGACACACTATTATGGCGTGTCGTGGCGCAGTTCGAGCTATGCGATTGGCTGCTGTCGATTTGAGTCACGACACGTCAGCCTAATGTGCCGGAGCCTTTAGATAAGTCGCGGTGCGTAACGTCACCAATAGCGTTGCGTTTTGCTGTTTTAAATACCCCACCCCAAATTATCAAATCTTCATGGATTAATACCTATATTTAAAAAAAATTGTGTAGGTGTTGTATGTCGATAAAAACTACAGAAATAATTTTAAGAATACCTATATTTAAATGAACATGCACATATTGTCATTTTTCTGAAACATAGTATGAAAAATCTTTTGGTGGTACTACCTTGGCTGGTCTGTATTGTTAAATAAGCCTGAGTTAGGTGGGTATTCGCCGCCTATTGTGTCAAATCAAGTCTCGGACTATAACGACGTAACGTTTGTCGGGTTCGCCGTTTGATTGCTGTATCCAATTTTCCTTCTACGGACAATTCAACAATCTACCTTCGTATACTCACACGGTGCGACTTTTTCATACTAGACGCACACGCAATCGGAGCCTCACGTGTGCCTCTGTAACGAGGATATATTTGCGTATGAAGAACACGAAATACCTCTGAATTGTGGAGGGAATAAGACATTCAACCCGCTCCTCCCTTTATACCCCACCCCTCTGCGCACCCCCTCGCGACCCTTTTAACTTTCATCTCTGTCGAGTGCTCGGTCCACATACTTTTGTTCTATTTGATCAATGTTATTAAAATGTCGCGGGCTTGTTGAATTACAAACATTTGACTACAATATAAGCGGATTCGGATAGTGTCCTCAAATACCAACTAAATGCTTTTGGCTATTTAGTTCTATAAATATCGTCATCTTTTACAACTAAATAAACATAATTGCAATTAATATTGATAGTGTATACCGTGTGTGTGTGTGTATTGTGTGTAAGGTTCTCGAGTGGCGACCACGAACCGGAAGACGCAGCGTTGGCAGGCCTCCCACTAGGTGGACAGACGACATTGTGCGCGTCGCAGGTAACCGGTGGATGCAAATAGCCAATTGTCGTTCATTGTGGCGTTCTAAGGGGGAGGCCTATGTTCAGCAGTGGACGTCTTCCGGCTGATGATGATGAGTGTATACCACTTCACTTTAGTGGCTAAAATTCTACTAGCATTTTCAGAAACGTTGCCTTTGATTGGTGACTGAACTATTTCCATTCATGTAGGCATACGTTAAAGTACATTCAAAAAGTGTCTAAACGAATACTTTTTGGAGCCTTAGCTCTTGTATCTATCTCCTATTATAATACATATTTTGTCTGTTATTTTTCCTTCAATATTTTACTGTATTTCATCTCCTTCAACACTTATAAAAATGCTTATGCGTTTCTTTGGTAATCTTCTATACTTTACAGTTAATTTAAGTTTAAATATACTATACTAGCGGACCGCCCCGGCTTCGCATGGGTAAAAATGTATTTATACTTAATTTGATAAGGATTAATGCTGTATTACTTAAAATCGTTTCGGAAATAAGCCATTATTTGTCATAAAAAGTAAAGGATAAAAAATGGGTATTGTGGGTTATCCCTAAGAGATAAACATATACCATCGCGGACTTTTTTGTAGACCTTATTAAGGTGTATAATACTGTAATACATTATTGTGCACGACAGAATAGACTCAGTGCGTGAGACAGTGCATTTACATGTGTATATTATCATAGGATAGGCATAGGGACATAAGGACATCATATTTTACATGTTTAAAGTAGTTTTTTACAGTATTTAGATGTTAAGAAAAATAGGATAAGGTAGTCGTATAAGAACGGTATCTCAACTAGTGGGTAGTGTAACTAGTAGAATAAGGATTTTTTGGATAATAAAATATATTTGCTATGGTGTTTTATTTTGAAGGGAAAATAAATAAGATATTGTAATATATTTAGAAATGTTTAGGTATGTTAATTGTGTAAGAAATAAGTAAATATAAGATCATAATGTCATGCATGTGCGTGCGACGGCTCGCTATCATGGAATGGCATGCGGAGCGCACGTAGGGCGAATATTTATACTAGGACGGTGGGGGGCGAGGTCACTTAAATATCCCCGCCGCGTCCGCGCGCTCCCATTCTAAAACCAGGCAACGCCGGGTGCGCACGCATATGTCAGGAAATGTAGAATGACCTAACCTAAGACCTAGACATAAGGTAAAACCTATATGTAATGACTGTAAGATATTATCAATAAAGATTGGTCAGAGGGGGTGAGGCAGAGAACCTTCCAGAAAAACACTCGGGCAAAGTATAAAAGGGACGCTGATTGGCCGAGGCGTCATTCGCAATTTGGAAGTGATTCGCAAGAACAAGTCAAGAAAAAGGAAGAAAAGGAATTCTGCCCCGCCTCCGCTGCCTCCCTACTGTTTCCAAGAAGACTGGTGTTTTATTATCAAGCTTCTCAAGATCCTAGGAAACCTATCGCCCACAATTATTTTGATCTATCTCGTAAGGATCCTATGTAGGGATTCTTGTTGTAGATGTATGTAATTTTCTTGTTTTACATTGATATCTATCTCGTTATCATTAGTTTAGATATGTACACCATGCCTACCTCCATTAGCTAAATATTCAATCCTCTCCATTCAAAGGTTGTCTGGAAGAGATCGCAGCTAACGATAAGACCGCCCGATGTAGTACATACCAAAACCAACAATGATTATTCTTCTTTGTATTTTTATGTTATTTTGGTGTGCAATAGTGTTATCTATCTATCTACTTATTATCTAAAGATCATGCTACATAATAGCCAAATGTTTTGCTTACAGTCTAGACAAAATAAAAAAAAGTGTAGTTCACAAAAACCAATATTACTTTGTATCAGCTGTAAGTAAATTAAGATCGCTACAAAAATAACGTAACACGTTAACTCCTAGTAGCACCTCAACGCCGCTCGGTCGCTATCATGTTCGATCTGCGTCACATTTAACAATTGTAAAGAATTACACATGATTGTTGTCCGTACACACACCTACCCGTATGCTACGTAGGTACGTACACCCAGCGCGCACCGAGCGTCACACGAGATCGTCGCCATCGGCCGTAATCACTGCTATCCATTCTGTTAAAACCACCCGAGGATAAATTAGTTAAGTAGAAGCTTCCGTTAATCGTCGGTCGCGGTCGGAGCCGGTCGACCGGTCTAAATGGATTAATTTATACTTATATAAACGAGGACGTTTTCGGTGTCACGCGAGGATGGGGTGATTGTGTTGTGATTGCCTGCGCTTCCTATGAACACGTCCTATGTTACGAGCGACCTCGCCTCGCCCGATCTGTCTACTATTAAACGTCGCTTTACACTTTACTTTTGAACATTGTTATGTTGATGTTGTGTTTTATGACTTCCGAATGGGACTTGGAATGTTACAGCGTTTTTATTTAATTTCTTGTAAAGGATGAGTTAACGAGCTATAAACAATATAGGCTTAGTTATTTAACTATCATATGAGAAACATGATGCATTCCATAATTCGAATGCATATAGTGTTACATATTAAAATAATGCATTGTCATTGATAATTTGTTAAATCGAATTTTCACATTAAACGAGTCGAACGCTTGTCGCAATTTTATAATAATGAGCCCACTCATTTACCCGCGAACCTAATTGTATATATAATCTACCTTTTAAGCTAAGGGGCGGTATGTCCCCCGTGCCCAAGTTGCACTGGAACACCGGAGGTGCGATCTCCACACACACCTAAGACACCTGAGTCGCACTGGGCGCATCGCTCACTGCAATCTGTACATTATTTCTCCATTGTTCGCGTAACGAGCACCCACCCCCTCCACTACGTCACCTCGCACCTCCTCCCCCTGTCTCCTATTTCCCACACCCCACCCTGAGGCGGTGGGACCTCGCTCGCGCCTTTCTTTTATCATTCCTCTCTTTATTTCCGAATGCAAATAATCCTCCACACGTGTGAGAACCGAAACCATTGTTCTCGCCTCCCCCCTCTGCCCCCACCGGGGACCTTGGTGACGAAATCTTTTTCTACAGCATTTAGGCAAATGTACCTACACAAATATTTTACTTGCCTACATCAGACGTACCTCACATGAGTTTCCTCGTTACCGACATCATAATACAAGAAACGAACATTACTTGTCATTTTACCTCAGAATGTTATATAAATGTGTTTCTGTTACAATTTATACCGTATACAAAGTTTAGTAGATATATACCATCCCATAATATGCATTCTGTTTTATTCCAAGTCTATTAGACTATGCGTTGAAATAAATCTTTCGATAATTTTTCACCTCATGCACCAAATATACCTATCTAAAACATGGCTATAATATGTAAATACTTTGTTACATTTAGTGACACTAATTGTAACTATATGCCAACATCGTCTTGTCCTCAATAACATATCTCCGAAGGTGAAGTAATTTAGATGACACCAAAGTGTGGAGCGACAGTCGCCCTAGTTGCCGCGAGTGGAGGACAAACAGCTCGTTAGGCCTCCGGACGGCGGAAGGGTGGAGCGCCGCGATTCCCAAGAAAAACGCTAAGTGGGAAATCAATACGTATTAGGCGCGATATCGGACCGGTCGCCCGTCACACCATGATGGATGAACGCACCCAAACTTTCCACACCAACTCTAATAATGACAATATACAAATTGACGTCCGCGAAACACTTCCGAAACGCGATAGCTGTCGCCGCGTTACGTAAACAAACATGGAAAAAACTGATCGCTTTCAATTTCTGTAATAGAAATCTCAATTACGGATATGTTTTTTGGGTCTCATCTATCATGCGGCGTCCCGAGGTGCTCCCGTGCGAGTCAATCGTCGCATCGAATAATGGCGTCGCCTTCGTGACGTCTCACAAGGAGTGCGATATTGGAGTGGATCGACAGGCGGGAGTCACCGCGTCTTTACATATTGAAAGCTATTCGGAATTTGCAAATAAATACACACATGTACGAGACTACAGGCCAAGGCGGGTCCCGGCGCACTTTCGCGCTAGTGGTGCCTTTATAAAATTGAAATCGCATTTACTGACTCGCAGACACTACGATTTTTGTTTTATGTTTTAAGAAGGTTTTTGTTTTTAAAATCAGAACACTTTCTATTATTGGCCTTTCGCACTCAGCTCTATTTTCGATATTTCAATTGTTAATTACTTTCCGAGATATGTTTATAAGTAATACATATTACTTTATAAAATTATCAAACTTGTAAGAAAACAAATCTTACTCATGTGGCTGCTGAAACACACCTTAATAGTAATAACAAAGAGTGGACGCAAAAGGACGGTGCAGGTGCAAAATTTGGTGTTGTAATTTAATCTGCAGCTGGAAGAAGTGTTAATGCGGCTTGCTTTTGTGGCATATAGACTTACATGAGATTAAGACGGGGGTAGTTTCTAGCGAAGAGATAGGGGGTATGTATTTATGTCACCTTAGGGACGCGAACGTTCGCCCCACCCCAATTATACCGCAGTAAAAGTCATAAAAAGACACCCGAAGTTTTTACACGAACCAAGAAGAAGCTCACGCGAAATTAAGAGGGGCGCCGAAATGTGAGATGAGCATGAATTTTTTATAAGCCCAGATGATGGTGCTCCGTTTATGATGTCTTATAGCGGATAATGCCCGCGGTGCACGCTCGCTTTGTTTGTTCCTCTGAATCATTGATGAACCCGGCTTTATATCCACCAGAAGCCATAACTAATAATTAATTACGTCCAACACCACTGTGCCAATAAAGGAATGATCACCTCCGAATATGTTCCGAATGGCCGGTGGTTGTGAAACTCGAGACGTCCAAATCATCGTCACGTTAAATATTGAGTCATCTGCTGTTTTTTCTTGGCTTTCGTCTCGATGCTTGTACTGAATATGTCATAAAGTACTGAAACGATAAAGTAACTCTACAAATAATTGGTAACTTTTTGAAGAACATAATGCTTAAGTAATGCAGTCTGGTCAAGGTTAAAGACTTTAAGGTGTTTTTACTTTAATATTTCTTAATATTTCAATCCATAAAACCTTATAGGGTAAATGAGCGTGAAAATAAATAGCGAACGATTTAATTAAATAAATCTATAACTAAACATTCATTACACGGTTATTAACAACTATGTTTTAAACAAAGTCTTGATTTACGTCATTGAATATGACCCACGCTTTACAGCCACTGAGGCCCGAACGAATTCACAACCTCTACTTTTCAATTCGAAGTATGGAGGTCATAAATATTGTTTTTTTAATGCGATTTATGTTCACGAAAGCAGGTCGAAAACGAGCTGAGAGCTGGTTAACGCAAACAACGATTTTCGTTTTGTTCACGCTTATATGAAACAATACATTCTCACGTTTAATTTCTTTCGGTTCTTAACAATTGATCCTTTTACGAGTGTGTTTATTGAGCTCACTCCCAGTGCGTTAATTTCAATTGTGATTTTCGATATCGCAGGCTGTTCGAAGGTAGATAGGTGTGAGTTTAACTACAGGGAAACTTGGTTAAGTCCCAATATATGTTTAGAAAGTTAAATCGCTATCAGAGGATAACTCGCCTTATTCTCTCATCATAAGACTTGCACACCAATATGATACATAGATTATGATTTCCACAATATTCGTAGATTTTGAAGACAAGAACTGAATATGAGGTTATACCTGTAAAACTAACCTGTACAAAATCTCAAAGTATCTCGCGTTACAGATTACTAAATAAAGAACTCGCGTGTCGTGTCGTATGACCAAGTATATTGCTGTAGTTTTTCTAGGGCGTAAGTAATAAAAATCTAGCGCAGTCCATCGCATAATGTGTTCGATGCACCCGCTTCTCATGAGATAAAGAGTCCGCCAGAACACAATCGATGTATAATTCATACGTTGAAAACACTTACATTAACGCGTTGCGTATAGTTCTCTACGCCCATGTACGTTTGTAATCGCTACTTCATGTGTAGAGAGACACAGATTAAAAATTATAATGCGTATAACTTACATCGGTGCCGATAATAAGATGGTACGTGGGTCTTAAATCATTACAAGATGCGTTTTTTTTCCTTTTAGTCTCAGAGTAATTAGAATGGAGCTAGTATCGCGTCGATTCCCCGAACAAATTTTTCGTGGCACTTTTGCGGGGTGCGGGAGGCGAAGTAAACACACACAGATACAATTTCACGCATACCCATACTATAATAAACTCGCAACACATTCAAAAAGATACGCACACAAATAAAGAATGACCTGAACATATGAACAAAATTTGGCAGAGGGGTTAGCGCATCATGATCTCTCGAGTGGTATCTCCTCTAAGCATTTAGTTGACCCTAATGGGAAGGCAAAGGGTTCTAGCCCATACAGCCTTTACAAGATGCGTTTATCATAGACTTTTTTATTTGCAATTTTTTAAATATTTTTTTACGGCTCTGGGCACAAGCCCTTTAAGCCTTTCAATTATTTTTACAGTTCATATTTCATAATATACGTAAGCTTTTATTTGCTAAGGAATTACTATGTTGCCATTTTAGTTGCCTGAAGTGGATTCGATTACATTTCAAAAATTATGCACAAGCGAATCTAAACAAGTGTCAAGCCCAAAACGGGTGAACTTGTATAAGTTACGGTCAAGTCCCTGGTAGGTAAGTAGCGGGTGGTGCGTGCCTAGCCGGCCTCCGGTCCAGCTAATATGATTATGACAGCGCTACGTGCCAGCCCAGCTCCGGGAATCCTCGCACAAATATTCATTAATCTTTCACGGTCCGACGTCCGCCACGATGGAGATTTAATCAGATTAAGGATCATCTTTTTTGCGGGAAAAGTCATGCCCTTTTGTTGCTAGTCGACCGTCGCTCGCACTTTTGTGCTGAATTTATGATGGCCGATGTTTGCTCTGAATGTAAATTATTTGATGAGAAATTTCAATTTTTTTGTTGCATAGTCTTTGATACATAACAATAATAATTTATTGGTTATTATCATTGTAATTCTGAAAGATATCATCCTGCACTAAAAGGAGATATTAGTTAGCTTGACATGTGCTCTTCTGCTCAAAACGTGAGCGTATAAAATAAAGTTAACAATTACTCGGACATGCGATTAGCGATCAAGAGTATTCGAGAGTGAAAAAAGCTATGAAAGACTGAGAAAGAATTGAACGTCAAATAAGGAAGAATGATTGTGGTTGGTAGGTACGTCATGTATGTTCGTGGGCAGACGGCGCCGGTACGACTAGTGGTGGTCGCAGCGCCACGCAGTCTGCCTCGGACGCATATCGCCCGTACGATGCGCTCATTCCTCATATCATAGGTCTGTACTTTTTAAAACAGACGTCTTCAATCCTTATTTAAGCGTTAAATTTCCATGATGAAATTCTCTTTTACTTATTCTAACCTTATTATTTGCTTACAACACTAGCTAGCATAGCTACTTAAGTTATGAGGAACCCAATAGGTACATATATTATGTATCGGCAACATCGCTTTTATTATAAAATTTATATAAGTATTCGAAGGCTTTCTCAAAAATGTTAACACTTAAATGGCGGTGCGCGAGCAGGCCGTTTGATTCGTAGATAGGGCGCGGAAGGCCAAATAAAAAGTAGAATTAAGCGCTGCGATACGCGCGTAAAATTATTTTACCATTGTATGCAAATCGACGCCCGCCGTGATTATTTTATTTCCTAAGAGACGCCGAATATAAATCTCGATTAAAAAATAAACCAGTCGGCAGACGCTCAGTTGATAAGTGTTTGAATAGTCAGAGTTTAAAATTCAGTGAGAAATTTAATGTCTTTTGTGAATTGAATTGTGATTTTACCTTTTATGTCACAGACGTTTCCAAGCTAATATTACAACCGAGGGCTACTGAAAACCATAAACAAGGGTTCAGTCGTACAAGAAATGTATGAATGATTATATAAACACACGAAAAGTTGACAACTGCGAACCATACGAAATATGAGGACGTTTCCTGCTAACAAAAAGATCGTATGTGTCAACTGAATGTGGAAAATCCGCTCAGATAAATTCTACGTCGACATTGACAGCTTATAAACACGCAAACTTACAAAAACTGAAAGTCAAAACGATCAACCGGAGATTAAGATATTTCAAAACTCATCCATAAGATTTTGCACCGTAGGTATATTCAAAATTGCAAATCTGGCTGGACCACACGAAAACACACTAAAATAGCACAAAACCATTTAGACGACCAGCATCAAATTGTAATATTTTTTTTTGAAATGACTTCTATACATGAACCCAAACAAAGGCACGAGTAACATGAAACGTATTCTTCCTAAACAATCAAACAGTAAAGCTTAAAAAACTCAGTGCCATCATAACATTCTTGACACCCCAGTGTTATAAACCGAGCGGCCATCTTGGATATAAACGCATAACTCATTTATTAAAAGGAAACGCGTCAGTCCCCGCGGCGCGCGGTGTCTAATGAAAGTTCGCTGCAAAAACGTCGCCTCGCTGGGAATGTGTCGCCCTCGCGTCCTGGGACGTGTACAGGCTATAAAAATACCGGTGGACCAAGCACCGGCCCTGCGGAACACCCTCTTCGTTTCTTTTTCAATCAATTCAATCAGCGCCTGCCGTTCGATTGGCTTCTTCGGCGACCGAATTTCGTAAAATTTCAAACAAATGTATTGTTATTTTAATAAGTGTTTTATTAACTTTGGTGTTATTGACTACTCGTGTGCTGTTTTGCTACAACGCCAAACTTAACTTTTAATCTATTTATGAAATAGAAATTAAACAGAAAAGTAGTGGAAAAATTCTTAAGGCTCACTACATTATAATACATAAATATCGCTGTGAAATATTAAGTTTTGTACGAAACATACACTTAATATATGAATTCAGTAAATCAATGAATAAGAAATTACTTATGTAGGGGCCCGTAGGTGTCAGATCGCAGCTTCACCAAGGCCGACTCGACATAACATCATTCAAGTTACCTATTAACTTTGAAATGAGATCAACTGTATTTTTATTTTTACCCTAAACGACGCATACGCTATTTAACTGTACAATCGACACGGAACGGTGAAAAGCTATCATGAAATTCCATTTTTATTTTTAACACGTCTCAAGTGACACAGAATCGGCCGAGTAATTATAAGATTCATTTATTTCATATAACAATTTACATCCGAGCCAACGGTTGGGTGCACCTCGCTCGTTGTTAAAACGTGCTTTTTGTCGCCACTGTTAATTTCGGCGGACAATGGGCGGAGCGATCGCCGATTGCGTCCGAACAATCGGCCGTTGCGGCGTGAGCGAGCTTAATTGCTCTCTTTATCGACGAATAACTTCCATTGCGCTATTAAGCCGGGTGTCGGCTTAAATAAACACTACTTAGTTATTATTACAACGTTCTTCTCCAGACAATTTTATGGAATAATCTAGAATCGACGTCATCAAACTGAAAATCTCGATAGCGAGTCTCGATTGAGTACACGTGGAATGGAGTTACCACAAAACTGACCCGTAGTTAACCTGGAGTTAATTTAACAGTCCACCGCTTGGGTGGCAACCAGCGACGATATTGTCTGGAGACATAACGGCTGGCTTTACGATCAAATCTGCCCAGTTGGTGCTTAATGTAGAACCAGTTTAAATACACTCGTAAATCTCTCGAACGCGTGCCCACGCTGCGGATGACGTCTGTCTTATGCACAACGTTCATTTTTTCACTTCATTGCATTTGGCCACGTTCCGTAATAAAATTTTAGATTATTAACAAGAATGTAATTGAACAATTATAATCAAAGGTGTATTATTCAAAATGTATTCCATAGGTAACATAGTAATAGGTACCAGGAAAGTTTACTGGTTGTGTCCCATGATTTACTTAAATATTCTTACCACCACTCGTCCATTACTCGTCGATACACATTATAAATCTTAAATGCTAATTTTATTACCTACAAATACTCTCATGAAATGGCTGTTGATTAAATTGATACTACGGCCCATTCCCATGGCTAGTCGACGCGGAAATAATAGTGCAAATGAATGTGAACGGCATTAAGGCTGGAGATCACGTCGGCGCATAAATCCCAGCCCTCGATAGAACAATTAAAAGACGAGTTTAAAACAATTACGCAATGGTGCCCAAGGGCTGCTCGTGATACCATAGAACAATGATAGCCATAAGACGTGCTATCACGTTTTGAAACGCCAAAAATGAATAATTAATTTGAAATGGGAATTCCAAGATTTGTTATATACAATTAAACGTTGATGGTTATTATAAGATTAATATAAGGAGACTTGCACATACTTAGATAATTTGGTTAAGATGTTTTACGACGATGAGACTGGTAACATAGATGATTTGGTTAATATGTATTACGATGATGTGACTGATATAGCATCGGAAGAAATCGCGGAACACCGCGAAGAATAAAACAATACAAAGACATATTGGAGGATATTGATGAATATTAGATAGATAGGTATTGAGGCAAGAAGTGCGCGAAAAAGCGTCATCCGATTTCGTATGTTCACCGAATATACCCTGAGTAATCATTCTTAAAAGATTTTGTTGGTTGACGCATTTTTATAAGTAGTATTACATATCGATATGAAAACAAGAAAAGTTAGTGGTTTTTGCTTTTAGCAATAAAGTTTAGGAATTAGTAACTTTATTAGCAGTATTTTTTATTACAAATAAGATTTTTAAATTTAATATTAAGTTAATTGTAGAGAAGCTAAAAGTTTACTGTCTACTCTGCATGTTATTCGTTTGAACATAAATTATTATGAAGCTTGTACAAGTCTAATAGAATGCTTTATTGTTTAGTAGCATTGTCGAGTGTTAATCGATATCAATTGTTTTGCGGCAATAATTCACGCATAGAGTTTTAATTGAGACTATCGCTATCGTATCGTACATCTGGGCCTTGGGCTATTACCGTTGCTTATGCACCAAGCAATGAATATTTGAATGTGTGTAGACAGATATTATACTACATACTTTATACTATCAATAAATAAGTTGAATTTTCGTATCTGTGTAGGTAAATTGATTGTAGCAGATGCAAATACATAAGTAAGCGTTAGTCATTTTTCTCAATTTACTTATTCGTCTCGTAAATGTTATAAAAATACTGTATTTTGTTCTTTCCATAACTTGAAAGTACTTAATGTTTGCAATCATCGAAATTCTTAACTAAAATGCATAAATCCATCTCTTCATCATTTTAAATACTTTATTTTCCAAATAGCATATTATCAGTATTATGTGTCATCCATTTCCTCGACTCCAGCATCCCGCACGTCCCGGCTGCAGTACGTCCAGGCGATCTGCATCCCGGCTGATCCCATTTTAATGGAGCGCCGGGCAAACAAGCTCCGGAGCCGCTTACCGGCAAATCCACCGGGATCCCATGCGCCACTTAGCTCGCGAACGTAGGTACAGCGTTTTATAGTTGCCCCGGCACATCCCGCACCGTCATACGAGCATATAATTTATGTTTCGACTACTGAAAACAGAATTTAGTTGTCATGCAAACCAAAACCCGTTTATTTATTGCCGAAAGCCGAGCCTTTTAGCTCTAATATAACTTTTTCTAATTGTCGTTCGTTCTGGAGTTCAAAGCGCCTTCGTTTAGCAGTGCACGTCTGCCGGCTGATGATGATGATGATGAACTTCTCATAAATAACAATATACTTATTTATTTAATGACAAATGTTGTATATGTTGGCCTACTACAAAGAATTCTATTCACCATTAACCTATCGGCGAATTGATATGTTGAAGTCAACAAAGTCGTCGATTCGGTTGATATAAAATGGCCGCTGCTTTGCCATATATTCGCAAATTTAAATTATTAATCTGCCATCATGCACGCTAAATGCGTTCAGCGTTAATATTTCACTTCGTATTGACAATATGCTCACACTGAGGGCTTTGAGTCATCAGCTGCAGGCGAACGACCTGTGGATAAAAGACCTGCATCCCTCTATTAATCTCTCGAACGTAACTTCGCTGTCCTGCGCGCTGATGATCCCATTAAAGGCTTTGACAGGGCATTTACCCCACTAGTCATATGCCTAGCACAATAACGAACGCATATAAAAGAAAGCCTTTCATTATCATGTGACCTGTTGACCACATTGCGGAAATCGGTAACCCACATAGACTGTAAAATAAATAAGAAATCGACTCGGCCTCGATAACTCGTCGGATTGAATAAATCATTCTCCATTTGTCTTCCCAACAGGTAGATTTTTAGAATGAGGTAATTGTTATTCAGGCAGATCTAAGTTACACGAGCAGAAAATGAATCCTAAACATGGCTCTCATAAATAATCCAGCGCTTCTTGCCTACATAACGTACGAAAACAACAAGAATGTACCTACTATTTGGTCTCACCTATTTTATAAACGTGTCTGCACCCTCGCTTCATTAATTTTCTAGGATTATTTACATGACAATCGATGCTAACTTGTGGTAGAGTTGTTATACCGCCACTATAAATTTTAATCTAAAATCTTGAATAAAATAAATCAAATTAAAAAAAAATACAAAAAATAAAATTAAAATCAAAGTATTAAGTTAAATCTTGAATTTTGTTAAGTATCCGTCGTCTTTTACTAATACATACAGGTACAAAAAGAGTAACTTAAGATGTTTTTCGTTTTAGATTTAATAAATTCTTGAAAACCCATAATTTGTTACACGTGCATAATGTAAGTCCCGAGCTCTTCTCACACGTGACCGCATATCATATTTGTATTATAATACCAAAATCTAAGCACTGGCAAACAAATTGTCGCAAACATGTGAACACACACACATGTATGTAACAGGAAAATCCAGAATACATGATGAACCATTGTGCAACAAACAATCCTTAAACTACAGAATATCATCAATGACTTCAAGATTCAAAATTTTCCACGATTTGTATTCAGTCTGGAGAATTCGCTCGTCGAGTCCCGTAGTTCCGATGCAGGCTGTTTTATATGGAAAGACGGCGCATTGCATAATCACCAACGTGATTCGCTATCAGTATTCCGTACTAAATATTTATTTCCCTCAGTTTTACGATACTTTTTTTACCGTTCATCGTAAAAATGTTCTAGATATTGGCGGTTTTATAAACTATGATTCAATTTTTTTTGAGTAGTTAAATCACGTGGCTACTATACGAATCACTTTTTGCTGGCAACAGCTCTGCCACGATACTAATTAACGTTGCACCATTACTTAGACATTTTCCTTATCGTTTGTAACAAAATGCTAGTTGAGCTGAAGTGAAGCTTTTTATATTATTATTAAAGAAATAAATACGTGTTACCTTTCGTTTGGATTCTTTTTACACGTTTTTAATTACATCTTTCACTTTGTCTGTCATCATAAAAACACGTTCGTTAAAAGAAGTTTTTAAATCATTCAAACTGGCGCACGCCGAAATGTAAATCAGTTATCTTTAGAAAATCCAGTAGCCAAACGTTATAAAAAATGTGTATCTAATCGGAGAAATAACAGCATAAAACATTGATTGTATTACACAAACTAAGACGGTCATCATTTACCGCTCCGCGTCGATCCGAACTCACTATAAAATTGAATACGAGCTCCCGGTCTGACATTTCGATTTGCCCTGACGATTGTTTCAACTACCGGTTTTAGACAATTTAGAGTTCCGTGTCTCGGTTTCTGGAACCATAAATATTTACTTTGTAATCAGTATTTTATAGATATTCCGAAAAAAATATTGCAACCTACTCTGTTATATCAATAAAAAAGAATTTTCTTAAAGTTAGCAATAATGGCAAATGTTATCTCGAACCGTATTTATAATTACTCCTACATAGAAGATTAATTTATAATACGAAAACTTTACCTCACTGATTGTTCTCCTAAAGAACCTTCACATTGAATCCGTACGCTTTTTACTCTTCTTTCAATTCAACCTGTTAGATTTTAATACAAAGACAGATCTGGCATTAATTAAGTTGGCCTGATGAGTTCGCGGCGTCCTCTCCTCGTCCCTCTCGGCTGCCGCTCGCCGTCATTACGACTACATATAGAGGCGAGTTTTTTAATTCGTCATTATTCTGTGGCGTAAAGAAATGTTAATTCGAGGCAGCGTGAAATTAACAGCCGCCGGATTGCCCTTTGTAGGGCCGCGGCGACTTAAACACACAACGGGTGACGAGCAACGCTCACGACCAAGCTCTGTTATACCACTCTCTTATTTGCACTCGATTGCTCTTTTTGTACGCTTTCATTAAGGTCTCGATGCATTGGGTTGTTAAACATCAATTTGTATAATGGTCAAGGCAGAAATATCCATTTGCTTTTAACCATGTCATTACTAATATGCGACGCGGTAGATGGAGGTTGCGTTGGTCTCATCTAGGTCTACAAAACCAATTTTATGCGGACGTTAGTGCCATAAATCACAAGGCTTTGATTATTATTTTTTATTTATTAATTCCTTTTAAGAAATTGGTATCATTACATATTGTCCCACAAAACGTGGTCACTCGGTTTGACTGTGAGTATCTGACGAGTCTCATACAATTCTTAATTAACGTTACATAATAATACTGATACTCTAAATAATGGTACTGTTAACATCTTGTTAAGTAACGTTGTAACTTATTTTTAAATAATCCTTTTTTTACCTCCTGCGAAATGTCTATTGGCAAACTGTTTAGCATTAAGGTGTACGTTTTTTAAGAGTCCTATCTCCGTAATTGTTATTTATTTTAGGTAGTCAATTTTCCAGCAGCCATCAAGCGCGTGTTATAAGTATTTGAAACTTGAGTTAAATTTAAGTCGTCGGCCATGGTTGTTAACCGCCAAACGAAATTTATGTTTTAAACTTACAGGAAGTATATTACACAATCCAAATAATTTAGTATAATCACCTTTGCAACTATTTTTATTATTTTTAGAAACAAGAAGCTTAAGAAATCTGATTTGGAGGGATTCGATTTTGAATAAGTTTGTTTTAAATGTTAAACCATAACAATCCAGGGCATACCTTATAACAGAATCAACTAATGACATATATATGAATCTTAACGTGCTAATAGGAACTTTGAGTTTTCATCAATTTTAACGTCTAGATAGTCTATACAGGTTAATCTTATGATTGGTTTACAAATACATTTTAATAAGCTGTTTTGGTTGTGAAAGCATGAATATTCGTGAGCAAATAACGATGGGGGTTAACTTAACTTTTGTTACAGTGGTACCGAGTGAACAAGGAGCGATTAAGTCCAGACCTGCAGCAGAAGTTTGTTCAAATGTATCCCGATGAAGAGACGAAAAGTTTCCTGTCTGCCTCTATCGACAAATCGTCATGGGTTTGGACGCAGATTTGGTATTTGCTGGCGAAGGCAGTGCTGAGACATTTCTGGTCCATTACAGACATCAACGGGTAAGTACTATAACTGAATATTTTATTAGATGGGGTTATATGGGATTTTTACCCACTCCTCGGTGACTTTTATGGAAGCTGTGGGGAGACTGGGCACTCTGGACCTAGCCAGAGTCTCTCAGTCTGTCCTGCGCCGGACGATCGCTAAATCACGTCCCGGGGAGAGCAGGTAAAGCACACTCACGTGGTGCACGGGACGGCGACTCAGGGCGTACAACGTGTCGTCCGCCTCTGGAGGCGATGGTATAGTACTGAATGTGTCTATCCCGACCAGATACAACATCATTATTTACGGTAGGTAAAAATGCGCTAGAAAATGTGGTCATGCTCCAAAATACCTATGTTCGAGACAGATGTTATGGAACGCTCTAAACTCTGATGATATAAGAGAGCATACCCTTCCCACATTAGACATTAAAAGGTTAGTAAGTTAATTATTAGTATTTCTCCAATATATGCAATGTCTCTTAGCGCTAAAATGATCGTATAATATTACACTAATCTGTAATCTTTTAATATATTTCGTAGTACGAAGTAGCAATAAAACGATGCGTTCGTTAGAACTAAACCAAACTTTTTCATTTAAAAGTAATGAATCATATCTTTCACAAACGATGAATTGCCATTTGAATGACGACAATGGGGCATTATTAAGTGCGTCCAGATTCGTCCAATTACGCCAATTACAATCTCCCGGTAGACACATACATACATACATGCAGATGTATAAATGTGTGTATCATTTCCTCATCCATTGTGCCGTGTCTGCACAAATTAACTAATTCGAGTCATTTCTCGTTGCGCCTCTGTCGATATTTTTGCGTATCGATAAAATTACTTTATTCATTTCAATGAGTTCCAGGTATATTTAATTGAGGTACATTCTAATTGGAAAATGATCAAAGAAACATTCGGCAATTATTATGATGTTGACATTGGAAATTAAAAAATGTTATTTTTTTATGCCAGTGATAAACGTATTCGAATATCATAGAATAAATGTTAAAAATCGAACTTTTTGCTGTATTTTTATAGATTAATCGATATCGATAACAGCATTATCCGTCTGCTATATAATTGTATCAGCACAAACGTCCGGCGTTCTCTGTGAACGCCAACGGTGAGCGATCGTGGCGGGTGTCTATAGCGAACCACTAATAAATAATTTAAATAAATTGACGGACGAGATTTACTCATTGGCTGTTTCCGTCTCTCAATTACTCTTTATTTATCACTTGCTACGAGTCCACCAAACACTCCCGCACCGAGTATTGGGCGATGAAGTATCGAGTTATAAATGTTATCTGGTGCAGCAGGGTCAAGAAATACCGTAGAATCGCCTCAACTGTCGTCAGTTTCGTTCGTTCTTATATTTTTCACTTTAGCAAGCACCAGTAGTGCCCGTGGTACGGGTAAGAAAAGCACCCACCCATCTCCTACCGTTGGGTGTCCTAAGAGTCGTCTATGGGAAAACTGATGCTGCCCGTCTTCGGGCAGCATCGACTTTCTATAGGATCTCCAATGCGATCCCCAAACAGGGTTATCAAGCGTGGAGATTATGGCAAACCCTCTTAAGGGTTCTAAGGATTCCCAATAAGAGCAATGGACGTTTTTCAGCTGCTGATGAAGTACCAATAGACGCAACAAAAGACGACAATTTTGATGTGTAGTATACTATGGTGGCCCATTTGCGATTAGATTAGAGAACCCCAAGAGGTGCTGGTTAAAAACCAAACCCAATCTAGCAAGACCAAAATGTTGCTCACTTTAAGTGAATCAATATTATCAATTAATATTCGGAAGATTAACTATTCATTCGCTATATAATAGGGAAAAATTGTGAGGATACCCAGGCAGTTCATACGAATAGGTAGTTCATGCGAGCATTTTATGATGTGTTGCGCGATGAGTAGTGAGTACTTTGCCATGCTAAGGATACTCTGCTTAGTTTTTATTTCGGATACATAGGAAATACTTTTACTCATAGTATTTGCCTGTAGTCTCTCTTAATAATAAGCAGCGATGCAGTCGCAGATGTCTGACAGAGATACTGTGAGGATACTGTGCAAAAATAACGAATCAGGGTCCCTCATCTGCCAGCGGAGCGAGTCTTTATACAGCACTGGCAACCTTCCCACCACGCTTAACGCCACGCGAAAGTGGCGTTGTTTGGCGTTCTCCTTCTATAGGTGGAGATGTTCACCCAGTCAGGCAGCTCTATTTGTTTTTTAAAGGGCGTTCGCGATGTGCTTCGCCTCGCATAAGGCTATATTATTTTATATGAACTTTATTTTAACTATTAAATTTACATTAATGTATACAACAGATGTGTGTCTACTACATCAAGCACTAATTCCTCGTTATATTTTAGTTAATTTGCAATCTGTGTCTCATACAGTTACACTAGTCTTCCATTCAATAAGTTTGTAAGCTTTAGGCATTTATACCAACACACATTTATTTTCCTATTCGTTTAAGACTAAAATAACTTATATTTTTTTTGTACCCATTAACAAAGAAGTTTACGAAGACACCAAGCGCTAAAACCTCGTGATTAATTTTATTTAGCTCACATTATCAAAAATTATTTTCGATTGTAAAAAAGAAACATTCTAAAAAATAATTAACTCGTAATAATTACAGGACCGTAATATCACGATGCCCTCTCTTTTTCTGAACTTCCATTATCCTCGCGCAATTATCTGAGTCATCATCATTTGATACTTTTGTATTTTTTGTTAATTTGCTCCATGTGATGTAATTCATAACATATTTATGTATCAATAAACATGAGCAAGAAGTAATTACTTAGCAATTGCATGAGCATTGATTAATTAATATATAGTCTTGCAACACTGTGTTTTATAACATAGTGTTTGTAATACGGTAGTAGGAATTAATTCATCTATATGAACATATACATTATCGTGGACAGATTTCAATTTAGATAGTAAAAAGTTTGATTAAACATTTAATCTTGAAACTGCTCCCATATCCATATAGATAATTATATAACTTTTGTAACATGATTGATTGCTATTCCAAATAATGTAATAATGAAGAAGAATATATCAGTGCCTACAAAAAAATTACTCATTTTGTTGAAGATAATACCGGATAATGCCCAGACTTCTACACATAATAACAGTGAAAGTCTATTAAAATGTATCCACGTGTTTTAAACTATGAAAATGATACCTGAACCTCCAGAGCCCAGACAGACAGAATAATTTCAAAAATATTGTTTTGTCTTCTATGCCAATAATATAGACCCCAATATAGGTCCCAGTATAGGTCCAAAGGTACATTTACGCCGGATAAATAAAGAGAACCCGTTGGTTGTCATCTCTTCCCGTTAAGTGTCCGTAACAGGCGACTAAGGGAAAACGCTCATAGCCAGTTGTAACCACTGTTCGGTAAGCAACGTCAGGCAAGGTTAATCCTTAGATGGGTGATCGTTTAGTGGCATTTGAACTGAGCGTCTCCGTGCTTCGGAGGTCACGTAAAAAGTCGGTCCCGGCTGTTGTCATCTAGACAGTAGTCTTTAAGCTTAGTCAGAGGCCTAAGGACAGCTTGAAAACTGACATCTGATTGGCCACTATCCATACGACAAAAAAAAGGGGAAAACAAGAAGACGGCAGCAGCGTCTTTCTAGTGGATTACCTACCACCTATACTGTGGTCTCCAAGGCTGTCTAGCGTGGGAATTATGGCAACACCTCCCTAAGCCCTCCCGGCCAAAAACCGATGATAGACGCATTGGAGAAAATTGAATTGATACAAAAATATTCGCAAATTAAAGAAAGTTATCTGAACCTGCATAGTACATCCTGTGTACGTACACAGGATACTTCATTAAATAAAAGATAAGCATTGGGAGTGGCTGAAAGATTATGTAGATATTGAAACAGACAAAACATACCAAGAATCTATAGTGCTTTTGGTGAGACGATTCAGGCGTAGTATTTCCATCTCTTCTCTTCATTTTATTTTAGTACTTACTTGGTTTTGCATGTCCGGTCACGCGGCGTTGTGGTGTATAGCGGCTAAGAGATCAGAGAGAGTTTGTCCCTTTTACTACTGGCACAGCGATTCCTCTCAGACAGGCTCCTTTCCCTTGTGTTGATAATAATAGGCATGATGTCTAATATTGAAAAAATACTCTATAATGTACTTACGGGTCTACTATTGCCGAAAATAATCATATTTTTGTATTAAATTTACAATTAATAGCAATATTTTAAATTTTTAAAATAGACTTTGAATTTCGTTCCAAAACGATGGCCTGTGCATGGCGCCATATTGTGACGTCTCTGCGGTGTAAATAAACATCTGTCTAGGTGAATCATTGTATGAAAGAAAAAGTTGAGATGACAGTTTGACAGTTGTTTATTTACACAGGATTGACGTCATTCACTCTGATCAGCGTTTATTACAAAATGGCGATTAGCTGTATTTGAGTAATTTATTTGCTTAAATATCACGAAAATCTCTCTATTATTATGAAAATGAGATGCATTTTTGGAATCAGTGCAATCTGTTTTAATATTTAAAACCACAAATTTATTGATATTGTGTTGCAGTCATCATGCCTATCCTATCCCCTTCCATACTCGGCTGCATCTTCACTTATCAAAGACAAATTGTGATCAAGCTTACTAGGTGGTAGGCCCCATATACAAGGGAATATCCAGATTGATACCACCGCAGTGTCAGATAGTCCGTTGCCAAGCACCAATATTCTACGTTTTAGTGGTAAGAGCACTGAGTAGCATAGTAGCAGTATTAAAAAAACCGGGCTCAAGAGACTTAATAATTGATGTTTGGGTGATGAGGCGAATTTCTTGATTGGTCTACTGGTCACTAGATTGAATAACAATAATGAGGAAAAAAATAATTCCAGTCAAATACTAGCTTAAACCGGAATACACTATGACTGTCTATATTAATATCTCATTATATATTTTCCCGTTATAATAATTTTTAAATTACAATCGTGTTGCATTCGCTCCCCTTGAGCTAAGTATCCGGGACATTAATCATGGCTTGTGGTTAGTTTAGGCGACTCAATGAACGCACGCTACGCCTTCATTGACTTTTCCGCTTTAAATGAATCTATTTTCAATGTATTTCAATTTGTTCATTCGGATTTATATTTATTGTGTATCCTCATTACCAGAATTCTCGTGTTCTCTTTAATGTTAATGCTCTTGGACATAAATTACAGTATACATCTATATACATCAATCAATATATATCAATGTACATCTTGGTCTTAGCGATTCGGGGCTATGGTGCAACTTCATTACTAATGCTAAATGTATTCGCTCTGCATAATGAATAAAAATAATTAAATTAAAATAATCTATGTCAAGAAAGTGAATTGTCGTAGTTAACTGAGAAATTAAGGACAGGAGTTGAAGCTGTATGCTTAATTTTCATTCTGCAAGATATTCAGAATGTTTATTGGGTTTAATCTTGTTGAATCACCTAAAGGCTATATGGTTGATTGTCAAGGTTACGCACATCCCAAGAACCATTAGAACCCTAAGGTTCTAATGGTTCTTGGGATGTGCGGAGCCTAAGCTCCGTTATGATAATTTACTCGAATAGAAGCATAATCTGTAGCAATTCCTTACTCTCAGTTCAAAGTCTAACTCGATATAGCATTTAATTGTCCATTTGTTCAAACGCATTTCAATCAACGAACAAATGAGCTCATTGGCACTGGCCAATGAATCTACCGAAATCAATTGGCACATCGAACGACACTTCAATGCTCGCAACTCACTCATATTTTATCGACCTTATAACAATTATGCTACAGCAGTAGATCAAATTACTATGGATTAGAATACTCCTTTTCTAGCTTTCGCTGTGATTTTATTGTTCTTCTATCCTGTATCTATCTTTATTTTCTTCTGGTTTTGGTTGATGGACCATCTTTTTCTCATGTTTTAAATACATAGTTCTTATCCACAGTTTTTTGTACTATTTCTACCACGCCTCATTAATTTCTATTTTGGTCCAGCTTGTTCTTTCAATTCTCCTTCAACACTGCATTAACAAATACTATAAAACTTTACCCTAAAAGTTAAAATTTTATTTCTTTTATTTATTTTTACACAAATACAATATTAAATATTTAAATTATTGTTATTACCTACATTAATTAGCTCGACCTTTGTAAATCGTGCGAGTTAAGATTACAAAACTGCCATATAATTATATTTTGGACGCCATTAAGGATAATTTAAGGTTTATGACATCCGTTCTTAATTGGTCCTTTAAAAAACAGTAATGCGATTCCTTGTAAAATCTCATATTTTACGCTGCTGTGGGTAAATTGAATCGATTGTATATCAAATGAAGTTTGAGTTATGAATATTGGTATTATGTCTGTGAGTGAAATGCGCAGTGAGTATTAAAATAAATAAGATATTTACTGCCAATGACACTATTGTTTTAATTGAAAGAGTTTTATAGCATAGCAATTGTATCTTAAGTATGAGAGACGGTCGTCATCGCAAGCATTGAACACATGATACCAAAGATACGTTTGTTAATAATAAAATCAATCGTTCCTATCTTTTGGAAGTATCCATAATATCGATAGGATACATTTGACACTAGGATACTAGCTTTATGAGTCTGCACGCCTATTGCAGCGTGTGTGTTAAAAAAATCGTCAACCCTCTTCTACAATACTATATTACTAGGACATGGGACCCTTTTACTTATAGCTAATTACATTACTTCCATAGCAAACTAATATATCCTATTACTAATGCTGAAGTACACAGGATACTTACGATACTTTTAATTCATCAAGTCGGTTTGGTGGATACTTGATTCATCGACAGCGTTGACCTCGCACTTTTTAAAGCTTCAACCAGAGACTCTTCAAGACTTACACAGACAGTCCTCCCAAGACTGAAGTCTATCTTCATCGTTCGACAGCTTCTTGGTAGTTCCGATCAACATAATGTTATCTTTTATTTACGCGAATATTACACATTGAAATCAAACTACTTTTAGGGATTTTGAAATAAACCACGATAAAATTCGTAAATGTAGTTTGATTTTAGTTTCGATCAAAATTCAAATATCAGATATTATTCTTTCATCACCAGCCGGAAGACGTCCACTGCTGAACATAGGCTTTCCCCTTCGAACGCCACAATGATCGACAATTGGCTATTTGCATCACCTTACCTGCGACGCGCAATGTCGTCTGTCCATCTAGTCGGAGGCCTATACTGCGTCTTCCGGTTCGTGGTCGCCACTCGAGAACTTTTCTTCCCCAACGGTTATCTGTTCTCCGAGCGATGTGGCCTACCCATTACCACTTCAACTTGCAGATTTAAGAGCTATGTCGGTGACCTTGGTTCATACATTATTCTTTATATAATTGTTTTTGAATGGACTCCTTTTATATTATAATATCAAGCCACTATGGCTTGATATGAAAAAGAGGTTATGATATAAACTATTTTTAAAAAAATAAAAACCGACTTCAAAGTAAATTATCTAAAAAGCATAAAATAACGAAAATATTATTGAAGTTGGTGTTAGCGTACCTGCTGTGTATATTCTGCACCAACTGACGGGCCCGTTGGTCTAGTTGGCAGACACCCTGCCTGCTAACCGATGGGTCGTGGGTTCGATTCCCGCCAAGTGTCTGGGTGTTGTTTATCTATTTAAGTATGTATTTACAAAAAAAAAAGTATATAAGTATTAGTATCAGTTGTCTGGTTTCCATAGTACAGGCTCTGCCTAGTTTGGGATCGGATAACCGTGTGTGGATTGTCCCAAGATATTATTATTATTATTAAGTCGGTTTTAATTTTTTTTTAAATAGTTTATTTAACACTTTTTAGTGACTTATTTTACCAAGATAGGTATCAGCACTATCACGCAACTCGAACGTCTACATTACAGTAACTTACTGAAAACATAAAAAGTTTATATCTCTTAAACTACTGGACCGATTTTGATGAAATTTGTACTCTACCCTAAGTTGAAAGATACTCTAACTATTGCAAAAAGAATTTTTGAAATCGGACTTGTAGTTTCTGAGAAATCCGTGGACAAACCTACATACATACATACACTCGTGAAATTTGGTAAATTCGTTTAGAAGCCCACATAGACTAACATATATGAATATTACGCATTTTTATTAATATTACATACATACGCGTCGAATACAGAACCTCCTTTTTTGAAGTCGGTTAATAAATGAAAAGAGGTGCTATACTACATTTCCCCAATTGGTCTTGTCATGATAAATAAATAGGAATATAGTTCAAAATAATTTATTAGTATAATCAATTCTGCTCTCGATACTGGGTCAGTTAGTTTCAGGTTTAGCGTTATTTCGTTAACACGTTGTATATTGGGAAAAATCATGAATGGAAATCGGATGCAGTATTCCGCACTCGGCTAGGTGTGGTTCACCCTTAGCAATGAATGTTTATATATTTATTGTGGCCACTAAACGGGCGTGTGGTCCGTATACCGCGGCGGTCGCCACTTTTCAACCAGCAGAGACCGATCGCCCGATAGTGTACCATTAGCGCTAAGAGTCGCGCCGGCGTCCAATTGTGCTTTTAGATAGCGTATACAAATGTCGATCGGTCCGCTGCGCGCCCGCCTGGACCCCGCTCATCTGCATTCAATCCCATTGTTGCCCTTTATTATTCGGTGTATGCGTAATCGCTAATTTATGGATCGCGTTGCCCGTGTCACGTGGTGCGTCGCCATTGTTTGCTTAGTTATCTCGATTTTGCTAAGCGATTTTTTTTTAATTGTTATAACTACATTACGGAATGGCAGTAAGTAGTCGTAGATAAAGCGCGCTACCTTAAGCGCTGTAAACGTGTGATCAAAAGACGCTACGCTGGCAGCAAAAAGGATGAAGAAGCGTTCCCCTAAGCCATCAGCATTAACAATAGAATGTCACGGTTCTATCTAACCTCAACTCAACAACCTTTTTTGTTGACGTGGGAGAAAACTTTAATAGGTCCCCGGGAGCGTATTGGTCAACCGGGGTATGTAAGATTCGTACACACTGAAAGCCCATCTCATCGCATCCCATCTGATGCTGTCGCATCATCGGCTCATGCGAGGGGAACCCTGGATTTTCCAATGGTATCTGCACCAGGTGTCCCTCAGTGCCAACATTGAGCCTGCCCGTTGGAAACAGTCACGGTGCTCACGGGGAAGGGGTCGCATCTTGCAACTCCGCCTTCGCTGCCGTTCACGATAGACGTCTAGGGCCAACACAACAAGCTACGCAAGAATGGCAAATATGACAATATATTGCTCCTGTATTCTGTATTTTAATTTTTAAGTGGATACTAATGCTTGACCAAAATCTCACCTGTAGAAGGGCTTCATTCACTACATTCACTCACTCACTCACTTCATTCGCTAGCATTTCAGTTTTCTAATCTGATGAAATCTTCTCATCTAAAATTCCGCAGTGCCTGAAGACAAAGGTTTTTAACCAGTGTGTGTTGCCAATGATGACATATAGTACTGAGTCGTGGTCTTTAACAGCTGGCCTTTTAGAGAAGCTCAGAGTCACACAACGAGCTATGGAGAGAGCTATGCTCGGAGTTTCTTTGCGCGACAGAATCCGAAATGAGGAGATTCGCCGAAGAACCAACGTCACCGACATAGCTCTCAGAATCTGCAAGTTGAAGTGGCAATGGGCCACATCGCTCGAAGAATCGATAACCGTTGGGGAAGAAAGAAAGGTTCTCGAGTGGCGACCACGAACCGGAAGACGCAGCGTAGGCAGGCCTCCCACTAGGTGGACTGATGACATTGTGCGCGTCGCAGGTAACCGGTGAATGCAAGTCGCTAATTGTCGTTCATTATGTGGCGTTCCAAGGGGGAGGCCTATGTTCAGCAGTGGACGTCTTCCGGCTGGTGATGATGATGAATCTGATGAAAACATTTCGAGTATTATTCTGTAAACTCATCACTTATGTAGTTCGGATTGTGGTACAGCAATAGGTTACATTATAAATATTTGCATATAGCATTTTACCACATTACAAATAGGTAATGTGAACTTGCTCTAACACCACTTACTCTCCGAAGCGACCGGGTGAGTGTAATTAGGTCCAATAAAAAGACGACAGTGTCGCAATAGGCTTATGCGACCGTGCCGGGTGTGCCGCCTCCGTAAAAAGCTCAAAGAATACACCTCGATATGATCGCACAAAAGCCGCTCCTGAGTCTACCTCGATGCTAATTTCCACTATCGCGCTCGCCCTCATTCATTTTCAATCGGACGCAGCGTCCGCTTACTTCTATTTTTTTAAAATCACATTAAAGAATCGAATATGGCGGACTTTTTTTTGTTGGGCCGGTGCGTGCGACGCGATTTATTTATTTGCGAGGTTTTTTAAAGCGACATTCCGGCTCGTTGTATACTTGTGTCTACCCGCAATTGGCATTTCGGGCTAAGCGCGAGCTATACAAAGTCGCCGGTCTTAACGGTTGTTTTTAACGCTCGACCCTCTCGCGCAAGAAACCGAGGATACAAATAAATTATTAATCGTTTGTCCTGTCTTTTATAAATTAAAATCCGTCCTTTTTTTGGTGAACCGCGGCCGGGTCGTGTATTTTTTGGTCGCGTCTCGTTTCGTTGTCTGTCCTCGAATTTATTAAAAAGCTTAAGCCAGAGGTGAGCAATTAAATTTGTGACAGAAATTAATACGGGATCGGGCCAGGGAGCGCTGGCGACCGGTCCACGTCAGCTTATTAATTCACAGCTTGTATGCTTTATTAATCCTCTTATTATAAATAATGGTTATTATTAGTATCAGTAAGCGAAATTCAAATATGTATAGCAATTATTTCGACGGCTTAGTCATAAAGGTGAAGGTATACTTTTTATTAATGTAATGCCAAAATGAAGCGCTTATAGCCAGTTGTAATCACTATTCGGTAAACGGTTAGTTGGTTAAGCAACATCAGGCAAGGTTGGCCTTAGATGGGTGACCGTTTAGTAGAATTGGAACTGAGCGCCTCAGTGTTTCGGAGTGCATCTAAAAAGTCGGTCCTGGTCGTTAAGCGAAGTCAGAGGCCTGAGGGCAGCTTGAACATATCTGACACACCCCCTAATCATACGACAAAAATTGCCAAAATAAAAGCTGTTTGCGGGCCTCCTAAAGGGACCCTCATAAAGGACTCTCATAAGGGACTCTCATAAAGGGACTTAGGTCAAAGTCCACCACTCATACTCATATAGTCATTTGAAAGCTAATTAGGCTTTCTCAGACAAGCAGTTTTCCTCACGATGTTTTCCTTCACCCAAAGCATAACAATCGCACAAAGACGATTCGCACATGATTAATTAAAGGAATCGGAGGTGCGAGCTGGGGTTCGAACCTGCGCACCCTGTTTCCAAGACAAACGCTCGCCCACTGTTACTGCTAACCAGTTACTAGTTAATTTACTTTTAAGCTAGACATACACGCGCAGGTTTACCTGAAAGGTATACCTGTGCAGTTAAACTGTACAGGTATAATTGAGCTCCATAGAGACCATACACGTAGCGGTAAACCTGCACAAACTCTCAGTTGAAACCATGGCCCCGACAGCGGCCCATGACTGCGACGCAGTAGCGTTAACAGATTAATAGTTTGTTTTATTAAAGAAAAGGATATTAAGGGGGTAACATGCGCCAATGACCTTGAGAATCTGGCCGCTCCGGCCGAGAGTTGTCATCGTAGAGGGCGCTACCAGCAAATATGAATATTACATTTGAAAAATCATAGACTAAAAATGTGTAGAAGTATCGAATAGAGTTTTGTTAATTTTGCCTATTCCGTTATAGTATCAAATTTCAATAAAATTATATCTATTGCAAATATACTTAATAATATAACTTTGAATGTTTTGTTAATTATGTATACGTAAAATAAATGACTGATGAATTATTTAAATGCATGATAAAAACCGATTTTTACTCTGGCAAAGCTTTTTGTCATTTCATAGTGGCACGGAAAGAACAAGACTCATGCAGTTTAAGAACGGTAATCCACTGTTTTATATTTTGATTTATACCATGGCGTGCCACCTAATTACAATCTGATAACCCAACAACCGACAGTGGTAACGTAGTTGACGTGTTGCGTCAGGATATGGATTATTGCATTTCATATTCCAAACTTCATATAAAAGGTTCAGTCTTTCTATTATAGAATGGCCAATGCCTGACTAGTGAGACTTATACATACTTGTATTCTATTGTTGGTGGTTATTAGTTAGTTCCGATTACAACCGGAACGCACTTCGACCCAGCTGAATACATTGTACCTGCCATTCGGAATCCATATACATTCGTACTACTTATAACTTACAGTAGTCACAGCGGGTGTGTGTCTGAAGTTAGGGTTGGCGAAACATTGCGCAAGTACAGTTGTAAGTTCTGAATACATAAACATAAAAATAGCTACTACGCAGCGTCTTGCAGCCAACTTCAGACACACAAAGATCCGTCGTGACTACTGTAAGCGTACTTGAAATGAAACTATGCACAAAGTTCTAAGGTTTCTATTCTGCACGTCAAAACAAAAGCGTTTAACAGAGCCTTCAAAATATAGATTTTTTTCTTAATAAGTAGATTTTTTTCTTAAAAAGGGACCTTTTTAACATATTTCCTAAATTAGTTCCAAATTGTCTAACCAATAAACATCCATCTGATAGTTTAGTTAGAAGCTTTTTGATCCCTGGAAAAATGAACTGAAACCAAATTGATGATTGATTGAGATGTTCGAGTTTGATAAAGAGAGTGACTTAAGATGCTGCGATGCATGCCAGTGGCCCTGGTGAGATGCTCGCGGTATTATTAAAGAAGCGTGTAACTGTAATGTTTCCTATTCTAATGCGTATATTCTCTTTAAGAGCGGCATAAGTACCCGAATCTTGGAAGCTTGCTAGCTTCCAACCTTACTCAAGACCAGATACCCAACGTCGACCCAAGTCGTGTAAACCTAAAATTATAAATTATTATTATTGCGACAGTTAATTCCGTGATAAGAATAATAGCACCCATCCATCTCCTCCCGTTGGGTGTCCGTAAAAGGCGACTAAGGAAAAACAAGAAGACGAGCAGCAGCGTCTTTTTATTGGATTACCTACCACCTATATTGCGATCCCCAACCGCCTGCCAGGCGTGGGGATTATGGCAACCCCTCCCCTCTAAGGGAGAGAGGGCCTTTGTTGAACAGTAGACGTTTCGGCTGCTGATGATGATGTTGATGAGTTCCGTGATCGACTCCATAATGGCCATCTACCTGAAACTATGATAAGATACTTAACTTTTTACATAATTAAGTACAGGTAAAAACGACCCAGACCCAAGACAAACAGATTATGTTCATGCACATGAATGTTTGTCCTGTGTGGGAACCCCAAGACCTTAAGGTCAGCGACCAGGGTAGCAAACTACAAAATCAATGGACCTGTGTTGTTATTCAATATACGTGGCTGCCAAAGGAATCCGTATCACTGTTTGTTTGAACGCACGAATTCAGTAATAGTAAGACCTTAAGGTCAGCGACCAGGGTAGCAAACTACAAAATCAATGGACCTGTGTTGTTATTCAATATACGTGGCTGCCAAAGGAATCCGTATCACTGTTTGTTTGAACGCACGAATTCAGTAATAGTATTTTTTATTGTAACGTCATATTATGTACTATCGCGGACACGAACGCTATACCAGTTTCACGCTGTACCAATCAAAATCTTTTGAACGACGTTCCGGGCGTTTACCCCGCCCGCATGTATTTTGGGCCGGCTCGTGCAAGCGATTGTCGTCCTAAAGGTGATACACCGTTCGTGGCCGCGAGAGTAAGTAACGTAACTTCATCTTGAGTTCTGTACCTATCGCGGGGTTTGAACTACGCGGAGAATTTGACATTTTATTTTATTTATTCTTTAGCACACTTAAATATGTACAAGGCGGACTTAATGCCTTAGGCATTCTCTGCCAGTCTACCTTTGGATGATGCAGAGGGTAATAGTGGTAGGTGCATAGGTAATCTAAAATTTAAATAGATATTTAATTTACATTGATTGTAATAAGCAATCTGGTTTTAGAGTAACTAACATTTTAACGCTGTGGTATTTTTTCTCGTGCCTGCCAACAACACCATCAGTTTATTGTTACGCAACTTAGTTAAGTAACAAGGGATTACCTGATAGTAATCGAAGCACCCACCCATAGAAAAGTCTCTTCCTGTCCCTGTCATCCAAAACCTTTTGGTCCGATAGTTTTTTTGCCAGCTACAGTGACATTCTACTTATGTTAGATAGTGGAAGAAATCTAAGATTAAAGTGGCGCCACCTAGATAGCACACAAGTACCCTTCCAACTTAACCATCTAGATGTCTCAAAAGACGAGCAACTGTCCAATGCAACTGTCCGTAGGTAAGTGTGTCACTCACCACCAAGCCAACCACCCAGGTACTCGTTGCCAAGTTGCAAAAACCAACATGATAGAAATAATACCACCGTTCATGTTTTGAAAAAAAAAACATTATGTACAGGATATCATAATGTATGTCATTTTGTCGACCTACACAGCATTAAATACGATTTAAATTAGTAAGATCATATATGACTCTGATACGCTTTAAAAGTTAGGCATAATACTCGGCAACGATACTTTCGCATACTCTATGATGAACCAAAAATATGGTATTACTATAAAAATATATTTAATTAAATATAGAAGTATAGATTTCATTTGAAATGATTTATAATGTTATAATTATACCATAAGTAACATATCTTAAGTAAAAATATGTTCAAAATCATTTAAATTAAATTCGTCCTGTCAAAAAAAATTCGAACACGTCCACCCTCCTTAACAGTCCACGAAGGACTGATGAAAGGCGATCGCGGGGGCGCTGCAAGGGGAAATGCATCGCGTACGTGATTTTTCCATAATTTCTTGTAAAACATGAATGAAATTAAGAAATGTAATCAATACAAATTGTAGAATAGGTTATAAGCTTTTTATAGTCCAAGTTTGACGTCTATCCGATGAACGGATATTGAACGCTAACACAATTCATGTCCAACGTAGTACATTTTTTAAATACATATTGCTTGAAAACGTTATATTTAATCAAATATCTAATCAATAAACCTATTTGCTGAAGATCTGAGGTATAAGTACATATAATTTTCATAGCCAATGCAATAGCGGATTGATCCATCGAACTCTTTAAACTAAGCCTATTTTTGCAATTTTACCGTTGTTACCCCCTTAAACGACGACACCGTGAACAGTGGTGAAAAGCAAACAGTACTCTTATGTCGACTTATTGAAGGAATTTAAATTTAAACCGAATTATTATTACCGCAATTATCTACGAATAATAATAATATTCTGGGACAATCCACACACGGATCACAAATTAGGCAGAGCCTATACTATGGAAACTAGATGACTTTTTCTTGTAAATACATACATAAATAGATAAATAACACCTAGACACTTGGCAGGAATCGAACCCACTACCTATTGGGTAGCAGCCGGCGTGACCACTAAACCAACAGGCCCCAATAGATGAAAAGACGTTTCTCGATGATTTTTTTCTTACGATTTATTATATTTGCTGCTACTTCTTTATTTTTAAAAGATTAAGAATCATTATTTGTCAGCATATTTTTATGTTACAATAATAGATGGTACCAAGTATTCTACCGTTTCCGGCGTAAAAATGTTTTATCGTTACAGGGTGACATAATCATGTCAAGGAATAAAATTAGTTAAATTTTATCGTGATAATCTTTACACTTAATATGCCAAAAACAATGCTCCGACTTGTACATGTTTATAAATTCTTTCATTACTACATTCCGCTTACGAGACGACATATTGTATTAGAGCGCCGCGCGTCCTTTCCCTCTAACAGTCATCGGACAACTCAGGGGGGTGCAACTCCCATATGGTGGTTATTATAAAATCTTTTTTAAAAAAAATTGAACCGACTTCAATATCACTGAAAAGTATAAAATAATTTAAATATTATTGAAGTTGGTGTTAGCGTACCTGCTGTGTATACTTGGCACCAACTTCAATAATATTTAAATTATTTTATACTTTTCAGTGATATTGAAGTCGGTTCATTTTTTTTTAAAAAAGATTTTATTTTAAACATTTTAGTGATATTTTCATATATAAAGATTGAACCATCGAAAACCGTAAAATTATCTAGGTAGGTTATGATCACATTATCGTCTACATAGTTTTACATAATTCATGTTTCTTCAGAAAAAAATATCCGGTCGTAATGAAATTTGCATGGAAACATCATAGTAGTTTACTCTCTCGAATAAAAAAAGAATCATCGAAATCGGTTCATAATTGTCAGAGCAATGTAATGGAGAACATCAGTTTTATGGTTTTTACCAGATAAATTCCTCCACATCGTTCATGGTCCTCCAGGAAGTTCTTATCCGGTTGTAATAAAATTCATACAGATTCAATACAGTGGTTTCTTCTTTCGAATAAAAAAAGAATCATTGAAATTGGTAAATATTTGCCAGAGTTATGACCATTTTTGTCCGACCGAGCGAGTCCGAGCGACTAAAACGTCATCTCTATATAGGCTTTCTTGCAGCTCTCAGTGCGCAGTCACCATTCTTGTTTTTCAGGAACTACTTATTACTAAGCGATATTTTTTTTATGGGACCCAATTAACGGATTAAAGAATGGATGGAAGAAATATTTTTTCAAATCGGTTCATAATTGCCAGAGTTATGCGCGAACATACATAGAAAAAAAAAATATATATATATACAGACGAATTGAGAACCTCCTCCTTTTTTGAAGTCGGTTAAAAATGTAAATAGAATCTACTGCCATCTGTGTTACGGTGTCCGAAAATATAGTTTTATCTAAACTCCGATAGAAGGAGCTAGTGTGTAATTATAACTCGCAAGTAAAGTTTAACAGTAGATGCGTTTATATCCAGAGGACATTTGCAAAGATTCATATTATTTTTTTCAAATTCATTTATTTATTTGTTAATGGGATATTGGTATTTTCTAAGAAGTTTTGAAAACTGTTGCTATGTACGATTCAATGCAAATATTTCTTTCTTAGCAATGCAGCGCCATCTAGCGAGCTAAACGTATAACTCGCTAAGCAACGCCATCTAGCAAACAGACCTTCAAATTATAAAATTGAAAACTTGAGTTGCGCATCTTTCTCAGTATAGTATCATCTATGGGACAACTGACGCCTGCGCAGGTGACCGCCACACAGGCTCAGTTTTGCCTGCACAGGTAAACTGCACAGGTATACCTGCGCAGTTAAAAATATGAAAATTCATATTTTTTGACTCGCCTGTACAGGCGTGGAAACCTGCACAGTTTTGCGGCATACACGCTCAGGTTTACCTGCGCAGTTGAACGTATACCTATCAGGTAAACCTGCGCGAGTATGGCTACCTTTATGTACTGTAAAATATTCCGTTCAAATATACATAGTATAATATATTAATACTAAAGACTTCCCGACTCGTCGGTCCAAGAAATTCATGAAAATTATCTAATTACGTGTGTGCAGGGAGAAAAATCGTGAGTTACTTACGTAACCGCGCGGAAAATTACAGGCATAAATCACGCGAGCTCCGAGGGGAGCGGGGACGGGACGATTTTCCATTCGGTATCTTTTACGTCGGTATTATTTTGATTTATTCCCGCACGTAATGAAAACGTACGTCTCAGTGTTGATGTGCCAGAAATCCAGTGCCTCATTCATCGCTCGGAATCAGTGCGGCGCTTATTAGATGGGCTCGTGGCTATTAACTAAGTAGCTATGCAATATTTGTGTATTGCCAGTGATGACGTATGGCACTAAGACGTGGTCTTTAAATGCTGGCCGTTTAGAGAAGCTCAGAGTTACAAAACGAGAGAGATATGCTCGAATCCGGATTGAGAAAATACGCTGAAGAACCGGAGTTACCGACATCTCTCAAGATTTGTAAGTTGAAGTGACAATGGGCAGGCCACATCACTCGAAGAACCGATAACCGATGGGGAAGAAAGAATTTCGAATGGCATCCACGAACCGAAAGACGCAGCATAGGCAGGCCTCCCACTAGGTGGACCAACGTCGACTCTGGCGAAGGTCCGAACGGAGGGCCCAGAGTCTCTCAATGGCGTCGATGAGGGCCACCGGAGAGGATTTGGTGGGTACAAATCCCACATAACCCGTCCTCCGCCCTCTCGGAGACCGGGTACCTTTTGGAGGATTCCTCCTCGACAGCAAAAAAAATAAAGGTGAACCAACTTCATTGTAAAAGGTGGACCAACGTCATTGTAAAAGGTGGACCAACGACATTGTAAAAGTGGCGGGCAACCGGTGGATGTAAATAGCTAATTAGTGTTTAAGGGAGAGGGGCTGTGTAAAGTAATGGACGTTTTCCATCTGATAATGATGATTTGCAATAAACGTTTCGACGTGAATAGGATTAGCAGGCCACAAGCGTTACTTGGATAAAATATAAAGCGGCGGACGTTGCGGCCGGCATATGAGTAGGGAGATTAGGTTATACTTGTTAAAGTAAAGGTGCGACATTCTGCGATACCGCACATTAGGCTGGCGCAATTATGCCGCAAGGAGTCGGGCCCTCGTCTCCAGTCTTGTTAAACGCGCTAAACCGCCACGATCACACTTCAACTCACTAATGCGACGATCGGCTCAACTGCAACTATTATATAAATTACTAGCGCTTTTAAAGATCAAGCTTTTTTTCAAGTGATCAACGTCTCATCTTCATTTTACTGAGGCACTAAGTAAATGCCTGCTGTCATGTAAATATTTATTGGCATCTTCTGCTCCGCAGAATATAATAAGGATTCCTGTTTGAACCAATATTAATTAAAATACAAGTTTATAAGGGCGACTAACTCTGATACCTTATTCTCATAAAACATAGTTTATTCTCGTGAAATAAATAATCTAGATTATATATTTAATGCCATTCCTACTCCTTATCCCTCTGAAAGTCTCGGCTAGGTCTAAATAATAATTCCATGTTATTTCTTAATGCCTGGATAATGACGGCCACCGTAGCGCCAGATATTCTGCCGCGAAGCATCAGTAGGTATGTAAACGTTGTTGAGTTTTGTGGGAACGGCACTGTATCTAAAAAAGTACTGGGCCAAAAGACTATAACTGATAACTTATGTGACGTGCAGTATGACTTTATAAATGGGCAACTTGTAAATGGGCAACAATGACGGGCCCGTTGGTCTAGTGGTCAGACACCCTGCCTGCTAACCAATGGGTCGTGGGTTCGATTCCCGCCAAGTGTCTGGGTGTTGTTTATCTATTTAAGTATGTATTTACAAAAAAAAGTATGTAAGTATTAGTATCAGTTGTCTGGTTTCCATAGTACAGGCTCTGCCTAGTTTGGGATCGGATGACCGTGTGTGGATTGTCCCAAGATATTATTATTATTATTATAACTAAGTAGGTCGCTTTTAAAGTAGCAACCATACAACTGGCCATGCATGTGATCTGGAAAAAAATTAGTAAGTAGTTCATTAGCAGTTTACCAGGGTACGTGGATCTTTTATTATTGACTCGCTCTCGGAAGTCGGAAGATACAAAAGTTGATCATTGATATAAAATTAAAATGCATAGTAGCTACTTTGAGTTTCGCAAAAATGAGATAACAACATTACTAGAAGTATAATGTGTAGTAATCCATTGTGAAATGCCCGAAATGATACAATTTAGTCGCTATTATTGTCGCGATATGCACTCGACAAGATGCGAGTTACGCACTACGTAGATTTTTTAAGGTGACCTCTAGTGTTCCACCACTATGAGTAGATTTCTCTTTTTTTTTTTTCACGCATCCCGATCTTTAACAAACTAAGCCCGATATCGGAATGTGTCAATTTTTACACCACCTTTTTTGTGGCGTACCCCCATATCCTTGCCTGACTGCATGTCTTCACTGCGTGCGAATTTTTGCTCATATTTCAGAGTGGATACGACTGAATCATTGGGCTGATTCCACGAGCTACAGAACTTCTTTCACTAAGTTATGGAAGAATTGAGCTGTCCATCGTATATACATATTTTTTGTACCAAAATAAGGTAAAGTTGTTCGTTTTATAGAGAAATCAGGACGTTTAAAATATGACCTACCATACAGATTACCCATAAAGATTTGATTAGCATACTCTATAATCCAATGAGCTGTATAGTCTCCGGCATTTTAATGTCAACATGGCCAGGTAGAGAAATCTTCAAAGTAGACACGAAATTCAACGGTAGACTTAAGCAAATCGCATAAATTAGACCCCAGAATTTTAAAAGAAGCCACCGAACTCTTAACGGCAGCTCGGAAATTTTTTAATTAGCCAGTTTTTATTGAACAACAAATTCGGTTAACTCCAACAAAGGGTTCTAAGAAAATAAAAATAAATCCATGATTCGTGACGAATCACTAAGGTGTTTCGACTGACCCGCTGAACACCCTTTTTGTGACTGCTCCCAGTAATCTAGAGATGGCCTCTGGAGGTTTTTAATTAAAGCTAATATACCATAGCTGCGAGTACGTAAGTACCACTTACGCGTCACGCTACGTAAGGTTGTCACCTTATAAAATGCAGTGGAATAAAAAAAATAAGTAGGGCCGAAGCCCTAATACCGTGGTAGTACCTTTTTACCTTTTAGGTACGGATACCTAAAAGTAAAAAGGAACCTTTATGATGCATCTTCGACTGTCTGTCTGTCTATCACACTGTTGTGATGGGTCGTCGACGCATATACCGAAACGAGACCGTGTATACAGTCTAAAGTTTAAACTACTTTATACTGTTGACAAACAGTTTAGTAGTCGACGTTCACTGACTACTTACGTATTGCATGGAGTTCACCGATAAGTTAATCTGTCATTAGACTAGTTTTTTGGTGGACTGTGAACGGGTTTATTCGTCGGAGACAACAGTCGAATAAAACAGTTTCTTTGTTCAACGCCCACGCCTATCACTGACATATTTCAGCAACTACTAAATAAAGGCAACTAAAGGTATCGATTGGTAAGGTATCGATTTGAAATTCGGATTGTTTTTTTTTAATATTGCTTACCACATCGCTAAAGAAAAAAGGTTTATTTTATTTTATATTTTATACTGTTTCGAAAATCGATGTACTGGTGTAATTACGAAAGCATATCGAATCCTGAAATTGTTATAGTAGATTAAAATGAAAGGTAGGTACGTGATTGCAACCGATAAATTTAATTTTACATCTTTGATTTTAATACTTTAAGGTCCATTTTAATTTTATTTCATCAGTATATTTCTGTTCGACCCTAATATTATAATTACTTATTAATTGAAGTCAGGGCCGTCCCTAACCGCCGATGAGTGCGCGATGGTAATTAGTAAGAAGCTCTATCGGGCAGTGTGAATCGCACCAACAATGTTGCCGGTAGCCGCCTCGCTCGTCCACCTATATTCAGTTAAGAACACAATGGCCGACCACTGACCATGTCTAAGAAGAAAACAACCGCGCCTCTCAGTACGAGCTGTTCCATCAATGATATCGTCGGTAAAATAACTGCGTCATTATTTTAAATGCCTGCGAAATTAACACTAACTATTCTCAACATCAAAAATGGCTTTACATACCGGTCTCGGAGGCGAAGCCTTTCTAACTCGCTGCACTAAAAGTTACATTAAGATATTATTTAATAGTCGCTTTGATTATCATCTAAGTTGAGTGGTGAACGATTATTTCGGAGTCGGCATGTTGACGCGGGAGAAATAAAACGCGTGCGCGCACGCGTCGCCACCGGGTTACGCTGTCGTTAAGAAATTACCGGGCGCGCCGACGACGCCGCCGATTTTATCGATGGAATTTATTGTCGACACTGCTCGGGTCTACGCAAGCGTGTGTGCGCACTTCACTGTCAATGCGCATGAGATGTATCAGATCTTAGAAAAGCTCTAAACATTTCGGAAAGTAAAGTAACATTATAGATCGCTAGGATTTTTTCACACTATTAATAAAGTAATAAATAAGTAGTTTTATATTAATATAGAAAATCTCGAGAGCCGTTTGGATAAGGTTGGCTCTACGTACTCAGTTTTGTTAATCATCTTAAAGACAACAGAGTACGGAAACATATTAACTTTTATAATAGGTTATAACGAAGAGTAAAAGGGAGTTAACAAATTTTTACGGGGTCGGCAACGCGCTAGTGATCCTACTGGTGTTGCTAGCGTTCATAGGTTGCGGTGTCTGCTTACCATCAGGCGGGCCGCATGCTAGTTGGCCACCTTGGTGGTATAAAAAAAACGGTCTTGTACCATAGTATGAGCCCACGTACCTTAGTATAAGGATTCTTATCATGATACGAATCTGTTAATTTAAGATTACGTATATGTTAACTAACTTTAATGTAGGCCAACCTAAGGTCTCCAAGAACTATTTTACTTCTAGGTAGGTATCAATCGTAAACGCATTTCATTATTTTATGTCAAAACAATTTCTCAGTTCTCATTTATTGAGGGCATTCGTCACGTCCGCAGCGGCGCGGGCGCAGCACGGTAGTAACGACTGTATAATTATTGTTGGCCGCGGCGCCGGTAGCCGAAAGGCCGACTCATCGTAATTTGATGGCGTCGGCCGACCCGCCCCGCCGCTGCCGACAAAAAACTAATTAACAGAGATGGACCAGAGATAGCCACTACTATGCGGCATTCGCAAGAACAAAATAAAACGAGACGCGATGACGATGACATTCAATGAGTTAAATTTTGTGACTCACTTCAAACTCAATGCTTTTCGTGTGCAGCATTTTAATTACGTACTATTTATAGGTATCTCATTAGAATCGTGAGAAGCCAAACTTGGCGGCGATCTCCAACCAAGAATACTCACTCAATATTAAATTACCATAGAAAACCTGTCGTTTTGCTTTACGAGCTTTACGACCGTGGAGAAACCGTGCGGCTGAAATATTTTATGGTCGCCTCCTGCGTTCGCGTAGGTACCTAAATATGGTATACAAATATAAAACGTGAAGCGTGTCTGTTGTATTGGACGGCGACTTGGTGATAGATTGTCGTCATGATGGATCGGGATACTGCCAATGCCGATCACAAGGCGCGCACCCGATGACCGCAAACACCGCACAACACGGGCTACCTAGTTGTTATTGCTGAGCCTTAACAAGATTGAAGTAACAGATTGGACTTATCCTACCCGGCCACATATAAAACAAGATTTATTGATTCCTTCGCGCCGTTTTCTAGAACATTTAATGAGGAAAACTTCAGTTGGTAAAGCTAGCTAAAATACTTCTTCGAATTCGACCAGGATTTTATCTTTATTTAATTACTAATGCGGTAACAGCTCAGTGGGCGAACGCTTGCCTTGGAAACAAGGTGCGCAGGTTCGAACCCCGCACCTCTGATTTCTTTAATGAATCATGTGTGAATCGTGTTTGTGCGATTGTTACTAGCTTTCGGTGAAGGAAAACATCGTGAGGAAACCTGCATGTCTGCTCTCGAATGACGTGTGAAGTCCGCAAGCCTGCACTTGGGCAGCGTGGTGGACTATGGCCTAAGCCACCTCATCTTAAGGGGAGGCCCGTGCCCAACAGTGGGACATAAACAAGGGCTGGTATTACACCTAGATACTAATAAGTAGATAAAGGAAAACGTTATAAATGATTGAGTAAGAAACTTTTACAGAGCGAACTGTTTCCGGTTCATTTATTGCAATGTTTCATACTAATTTATACGATTACTTACTCGAAACGTTAGGTCCAAAGTCAACAATAAACGAACCGTGATGAATTATTTCTTAGCGGCCAGGACACGGTTGCTGGATTACCGAAATTCGATAACCCACCGAGCCTCGTCAACAAGTCGAAGTTAATCATTTTAAATATGTACTTTTAACTCAGCAACTGTACGGCCCGGTGACGTGATTCGCCATTGTTTGCTGGTTTTACCACCGATTATACCTACCCACAGAACTGCTTCAAACGCAGACATATTGTTATGGAAAAGTGAGTATCGGCTCTCTGTCGCGATGGAGACATAACGATTTTGATTTTATCTAGAGGCAAAGTTATTTATTTCGTTTCAAACGGCTTAAGCAGTTCTGAATAGAAGTTAATTAAGGTTCTTTCTGGAATCTGACCTCGGTTTGATTACACAAAAATATGATTATTTTTGGCGGCGCCGAAATCCGACGCTTCATTAACACAGGGACACGGCGAGACCCAAAGAAATGTCACGTCAAAATCGGTTTCCGAGAAGCGTAGCGCTACCGGAGCCGAAAGGGAATTAATAAATACAAAAGGGTTATAAAAACTGTGACAGAATTAAGAGTCGGGCGCGTTAAAAACGAAGGTGCGGGCGCGAGTGTGACGCGAACAAGTGAAACATAATGCGCGAAACAAAGCAGCCGGAGCGAATGCCTTAAATCATTTTTAATTATGTTATGGCGCGCGCGCGGCGTTAGTGCGCACGGCTTGGGTTACACAGGGAGCAGGCCACGGGTGCGCAATGCGCTTGCGCAGCACGCTAATCAAGCGCCCGTTGCGAGCATGTCACTGTCGCACCGATGTGTAAAACCATCATGTACACTTTCCTCGCTCCAACCCCCCACATACCTATATTTGGTTTCATATCTTCATTGGGTCTAATCCCACCACAAATTTCTACCACTATATATTTTTTAGGCTAGGATATAGAGAGTTCACCGGTAGAGCACCGATTGGACCCTCGGTGAGCCCCAGCGAAGCGCTTAATTGTCTTGGATCCATTAATTTAAATCCAAAACTGTAAGCAAATCTGACTAATAGGAAGGGGTTGTGACTAAGCCTTATTTCATATGAATTATTTTTCATTCCCTACTAGTTGGTTTAATTAACTAGAGCATAAAACAAATATATAATAATTTGTTTAACTACGAGTACAATAAAGAATTATGTCTCTCTCCTGTTATATGTTTGATATTTTAATTTTGGCGGGTGATTGATGGGCCCGTTGGTCTAGTGGTTAGACACCCTGGCTGCAAGGGTCGTGATATCGATTCCCACCAAGTGTCTGGGTGTTATTTATATATTTAAGTATGTTTTCCAAAATAAAAATGTATATTAGTATCAGTTGTCTGGTTGGTCCTAGTTTAGGATCGGATGACCTTGTGTGGATTGTCCCAAGATATTATTATTAATTAACTGCCGTTAACTGACATGGGGAATATTTCCATATTTAAGTAGTAAAAAAACTTTTTTATGGAATGCGATGGCAAAGATGTTTTACTTTAACCACGTGCTATTCTAGACTCTTTAAGCAGATTGCGGGGATGTTGTGGAAAAAATACAATATAAGATATGTTTTGATAAATATTTTAAGAGCATCAAATGTAGAGTATCTCTGTCCCATACGTACTAGGTATGTTCGATATTCATCGATCGAAAATTTTTCGATCGATTTAGACTATAAAGCATATTCATACGATAATGAATCTACTTTACGAATGAGCCTGAATATCTATAGTAGTTGAAAAACAAGCGATTATTTAGAACTCATACGTAACAGCGGTGACTCATTGTCGGCTGGCTCTTATTTCACGGTAGCTTAAAGACTTACTTACACTGCATTCGCGTTTTTATAGCGCACGCTTTAATTCATAATGTTAGTTCAAAAGGTTTCTTATCATTATTTTAGAACTTTTTGTGGTATATCTCGGTGGAAACTATTTAAAATATATTGAATAGAACACTAGTTGTTTTAGTTTAGTTATGGGCAGTGGTACCGTGAAATTCGATTTTTTTTGTTGACAAAAAAATAATTATGATTCCATGCTTAAGTTGAACTTACGTACGTACTTCCATTTTGTCACCAATACTCACTACCATGATACAAAGTTTATAGTGTACAACTTAACGCGTTACGCGTACGCTTTAATTCTGTTTACTTACTTAATATTTAGCTAGCTAATTGTACTTCTTCTTCCGAGACTAATAGGTACGAATGGGAATACAACATCATAGGTATAAAACCATATTATAAATAAATAATAATAATAATACAAGCCTTTGTTTATGTACCACTGCTGGGCACGGGCCTCCCCTCGAGATGAAGGGGTTTGGCCATAGTCCACCACGCTGGCCAAGTGCGGGTTGACGGACTTCACACGTCATTCGAAAGCTAGTTAGGCCTTCTCAGACATGCAGGTTTCCTCACGATGTTTTCCTTCACCGAAAGCAAGTAACCATCGCACAAAGACGATTCACACATGACTAGTTAACTAAATGAGAGGTGCGAGCCGGGGTTTGAAACTGCGCACCTTGTTTCCAAGGCAAGCGCTCGCCCACTGAGCTGTTACAGCTCAGCTGAGCTGTTATATTATAAATAGTTTATAGTTTAGGGAAATACTCTACAGAAATAATTAGATAAATTGTAACTCAAAAGATTGCACTGTAATTTCTAGAATGAACAATAACAATCAGTCTGTAGTTATAATATTTTTAGTAAATGAAAAGATAAACGTGAATCTCCAATGAATTCGTTAATTAGAGTTTGTAAGTACCTACTAGTGAACCTATTTGACAAAAAATTTAAAAGATTTTTTTTTAATTGAATCTACGAATTTGAAAGGTATCGTGCAAAATATTAGCTTTGTAGTGCAAAACCCATCGATCCTACCTCCCGCCTTCCTTCCTTTCGCATTCGTATTCGTTCCGATGACTGTTCAATTTCCTATAACTAAAATATTCAATAACTTCCGTGTAACATGTTTTGTTATTACATTTTTGTTTTAATTCGAAACAAAACCCTTAGGATCCAGAAATTAATCTCAAATTCAAATTAAAGATGACAAAAAGTGATGGAAACTTAGAAGAAACCGGGACGCCCGGTTTCTTCTAAGTTTGCTTGCAGCTTTCTAAAGGTGTACTCCGAGTTTAAAATGACGAATGTACTGTAGCTGTAGGCAGGTACGGCGTGTTAATTAAACACCATGGAAACGCCAGGGTCATTGGCTTGTCCAATCGGTATGGTACTCTCCGCACGTGCGGACATTATGCTAGGTACTCAATGTACAGGATCCCGAAACACGTCGGTATATTGATAAGCTTACGAGCTTTCCAATTGTCCATACTCACTAACTCCTTTTTGAGGAATAGTTGTTGTCGTATTACGAGTATCTAGTTAAAGTTTTTTGATAGATTAGTAACTGTTCACTGATCACTGTTTACCAACTGGGTAAACAGTGATTATTATCAGGTAAACTGCAAAAGGAGGTCAACATGTTACCAGCCCCCCTAGACAATGTAACATTCTACAAGCGTTATCGCTAATAGAAAGTATAAAAATGTATGGGAATGACATAAGTCATAGAAAAATCACGTGACAAATTATAGGGAATTGACACCGTTAGCGAATGAAGAAATAGATTCGCTGTGAAGCGATTGCATCTTGTCTAGGCCCTCTGAGTCGATAATATTTTATTTATTCAGAAATTTAGCCAGTACCTGTAACTACACAGGCGCAGGACAGGTACAGGTTATCTGTAGACTCGCGACGAAGCCACGTTGATACAATTAAAGCATAAATATCAACTTGGCTAATAGGACAGGGGTATAAGGGTGACTTTAAATTTGGGGCGCTGCTGCAGTGCGACATAAGGGCGGCTGCAGTGCGGCTATAGCGCTGCAGACACTCTGCTTTGTCAATCGTCGCGCTACTTTCCCGCTTGAAAGTCATCTAAGTCTTATAACCCAGTTTAACATCTAAAAAAAATCTCAAAGTGACATTTTATTACCTACAAGTTTTCAATAATGCTACAAAAGTTTACTTTCGAGTAGAGCCGTCTAACCGAACAAGTCGTCAGAAAAGCGAAAAACCATAAATGTCACTGTTGTGTTTGTGAAAATGTGTAAAAACGTAAATGCACCAATTTGCCACAACAAACCAACATCAGCAGTTGGCAGTGTCCAAGCATCGGTCCCCGGCCGGAATGCATGACCGATCGGTCCGGCCGCGGGGAAAAAGCACTCGCTCCCCGCTGAATGAAGCGATTAGCGCTCAATGGCTGGCCGGCACGCGGAACCAAACGGGCGGCACGACGCCCGCGCATCCACGACGCTCATTGTCTCAGCTCGCTTGACCCGTGCCCCGGGTAAAAACCGAAAACTAATAAAACCAACGAAAGAAACTATCGAGTCGCTTTTAATTGGGTAAAAAATGTAGTCAACCAATTTTTTGTCGATTGAAAACAGCGTCGACGGTCTTCTTTTAGTGTATTTCTTGTCGCGCGTCTCGTCTATTTTAATGCAGATGAAGATGCTTTTCCCCGTAATGATATTATTCTCTTGCCTTTTTTACTCGAGATGCCTCGAATGCTTGTAGAGCGTAGTGTATTATTATTGACGATGTCCTCTCACACCTACCATACTTAGTAAATATTTTGCTTACTTACTCACTGGTCCTATCAAAAAGTTATCATTGTTATCAATCTACTCTTACGAATTATATCGCGATTTACCTATTTTAATTTTCCCGCCGTTTGGAATGCCTTGCAGCACCCATGGTCACGGGCGGACTGAGATGTTGAACATCCCTGCGCTCTATTTATACTGTCATAATTTTCGGTGTACCCTCAGTCAGTGACCATGGGTGCTGCAAAGCATTCGAAACGTCAGGAAAATTAAAATAAATCGTGATATAATCCGTAAGAGTAGATTGATTACAATGTGTAGTATTCGCGTAAATAAAAGACAACAAAAAGTAATCACTTATGATTCTGAATAAAATGCCTGACTGAACCTACTTTGAACTTCTGGCTCATTCAATTAACCACCCGTTGTAGGTATAACTACTTCATTAAAACAGTATACTTGCGCTTCACGACCCACCCACCCCGCACACAGCGTTGCAACAAAATCTTCCGGGCTCGCTGAATTCGATGTCAGCCATCGAACTACACGAAATCTCTGTAGAAAATCCGCTCGTTTAGGATAAATCCCTGTGGTAACAAGGCGTTTGTTAGCCGATGCCCGAGCTGCGCGCGCGCTAGTGTTAATGCCTCCGCGCTGCGCAGCTCCGCATCTCATTTACCTTATTAAGGAGGATGTCCGCGGCCGGCCGCGTCACTCAACGTCACTCGGTGCCTACTCCAACGCATAAACACCTCCTCACTCTATCGACTCGCTAATCAAAACCCGCTATTCCTGCTGTTGTTTTATAATCAGAATTTTCGTTGCGTATGGTCGTAGATACTGCATATTATGACCACTAGTTGACCTCATTGTCAACTAGGTACACTCTATTCCATATTTAAGCTGTGAAATGAATAGGATCTTAGCAAACGTGATTCGTCGGAATAAAATTAGTTTTTCCGATTTAAAGGTGTTAAGGTAAACCGATGTTAGTGCCTATTGTACGATCTGGTAGCCGTACAGAAGTATTTATAATGGTATATAAATAAGAGAAAGAGTTAAGTACAGATAAATGGTTTATTATAAGCACTTAACCCTAAATGGTATGGAATGGTTAATGGTTATGAGAACACGCGAACCGATTGGCTATCAAACGTGGACTGACTGTGAAATCGTTGCAATACTGCATCTCGGCGTAAATGATGACACAGCGCAACGTAATGCACGATGCTTGCACCGTACATGCTCCCACAGCCAGAAGAAGAAAGTGATGGTGGTGATGGTTATGAATGATGTGAGACAAGGGTGATCAACAATATTTCCTTAGTCTACACTAGTGTCCTTATGGTTATGAATTATTAAGAACACTAAAACTTGGTCTAAAAACTGTAGGCGACGAACAGTGATCTAAATGGCCACTAGTCCGTCTATGGTCTCTTTTATATACGATTGATTGTCATTATGGTTCAGATTGTCACTTACACTCACTACACTTTGGTCACTAACACTAAAACGGTAGCCAGCGTTGGTCACGCCGCGCAGGGCAGGTCGCGCCGACGGCGCCGGCCCCGGCGTTGGCGTCGCTCCGGCGGCGGGCGGGCGGCGGGCGCGGCATCTGCGCACCGCGCACGCTGCGCCCGCAGCGCACACCACTCCCACCAGCACGTAGATCACGACGTAATGGTGCACGTCGTGGTACGAAATGCTCCTTACCAGGCTCGGCTCTGACTGCATTTGTCTTATTCTAAGACCTATACCCGTCAGCTCGTCTTCTGAACCGTCGACCGGAAGTTCTGGTTTCCGAGTAGACATGGATAGATTATGGTTGAAGACGTGATTGATGGCTGGTATCTCTATCTTCACTATATCTGCCTGTATGGTCAGGTTATTAGATGGTTGATTCTGCGTAAGAATGGTGACATCATTTCCCTTGAGAACGCAGTCTACACTCATCATCATTACACCGGCTCTGGTGAGGCGTTCAGAAGAGACTTCGTTCCCACAAATGATCCTGACTTGACGAGAATCGCAGCAGAAAAACAGATACGTGTTTATATTATACAATCGAATCCACGAATCATGACATATCTCCGTTCTTGTCTGACAGATTTGTGTTTCCTGGTTTTTGAAACACAAGTTCTCATCAGCCTTCATATGGTAAATTGGTTTTTGTAAAGAGCACAGTTGAGTATCGGCATCGAAATGAACGCATCCACGAAGCTCCATTTCTGTGATTGGTATATACGAATCTTTTCGCAAGTTGATCGCCACATAATCCGACACCGGTACTAGGGTGACCATATTGACGCCAACGTTCTTTGGTACTGAAATAATCTTATAAAGTTCGTAATTATCTCTACTCACAAGAGGTATTTTAATTTCAAAAATAAAATAACTTTTGATCATTCTCGCCTTCACTTTCAACAAATGGTATAATTTTGTTAAGTCCGACGGAATGAGATTTATTGGTAAGCTCAACTCTTTTCTTAGTTTTCCAGAAATTATATTTAGTTCCTTCAGCAGCTGGTCCGGTTTCAAAAGATGTATGTTGAATTTTCCATAATATACTTCCGAAACTGTATCCAATAATATATCTTGCATACCTTTCAAATTAAGTAACAGACTGTTTGCTGCCATGGATGACAACAAAAAGTCATTGGTAGTTTCAATGTAAGTATCCATTCTATGCAACTTGCTGGTTTCATCTTCAATTTGACTAAGATGCTGCGTGTGCTTATCAATGGATTCTTTCATCCTTCTCAATACATTATATTCGGACTCCACTACAGAGGTCTGGTTCTTCCATAGTGCCGCTAAATGGTCTTGGTTCGCTCTAACTAAATCGATGTCCTGTTTATACTGTTCGGCGAATTGGTCATCGAGTACACCGAACAGTCCATGTGCAATATTACCTACGACATTGAGAAGGCCGCGTTCGCACGTGCTCGCGTGGGAACTGCTGACCCGACATTATGTGGTTGTAATGATCCAGTTCGCTATAACTATGTCGTAATTGCAATAAAATTGATTCACAATGCTCTTTTCTTGCAGACTTTGTACATATAGAATCTAAATGGTTTATATAATTAAATAATAACATATTTCCTTGCCAATAGGGCTGTAAATCGTAGTATACTACTAGATTCCATTCGTCCCGAACAAAATGCACTGTAGACATTTTATCAAAGTATAAATTCTGACTGTTATTTAAATTCATAATATTATGCGCACATTGGATCGGTGGCATAAAAAATGTAAACAGCATGAGTGCCATGGTTATGAAATGAAATATTCCTTTTCTGGGCACACGTCTGGTTCTTGGTTTTACTGTCTCCTCACTCGTCTGGTTGGTTTCTTGGTTATGCTGGTCATGATTATTATTTATCGGTAAAAGGGATAACTTAATAATCGGCCTTTTAATGGTCCCGTTTTTGGTTTTAACGGACACCACCCGGACGCACCCATCCTTTCCAGGATGGAGCTCCTCTACTCGACCTAGAGCCCACTTTCCCGGTGGTAAATTGTCTTCATGAATTTGGTTATGGTTTCTATATGGTTATTTCATCATCTACAAGCTCATATTTCCGTGCATCACGTACTAAAATATGTTGATTCTTCTTAAATGAAACTATAATATGTACATATCCTAATTATTAATGTATATTTTGTAGAAATGCTATTGATACTCGTATAAAATACTTCTATCACGTAGTCGTCCCCATGGCATGGTAGGCCTGGTGCTTTCACCGCATTCTGTGTGATGCGTTATGGTTTGGCTCATGGGTTTATAAGGAGACGCATGGTATGGTACGACCCGTCTACGTCTTCGTCGTAATTTAGGCTTTACTTCTGGAGCCATACTCGACACAAATACATTGGCTTTCTGTGTATGGTTCTTTGTCCCAGTCGGACTCTTACTGGTAATTGGTACCAAGGTCACATAAGCACTGTGCAGCAATGTATTATGCTGATCATTGCAAAATCGACACGTTTTACTCGAATCACACGTATTTCCGTGATGGTTTACTAAGCAATTTTTGCATAAATAGTTATTCTTGACTAGGTCAAGTTTGTTTTCTGGCCGCAATCGACGAAATGCCTTACATTGGAATAACGCATGTTCGCCCTTGCAGAGTATGCACTTCCATGTTGACGCAATACTTGTAGGCTTAGTCACCGAATTATTTATTGATGGTCGATATTGAGGTTTATGTATATTTGATTGTGTATTATTATTTGATGGTTTATAAGTCATTAGTTTTTGAGTTTCATTTTGATGGCATAATGTTGGTCTCACCAAATCTTGCTTGCGTTTTGCAGACTCCAATGACGTAAACTTGGTCTCTAGAAACTTAAGGAACTCTGGTATGGTTGGTAAGTCCCTAGGGTTCTGGAGCGATTCAATATATGCCTGGTGCGATTCAGAATCTAGCTTCTGTGCTAAAATATAAACAATGACTGGGTCCCAATTGGTAATGTCGACCCCCATTGCCTTAATAGCGTTAAGACACTCGTTGGTGGTGTCATGTAATTTTTTCAGGAGCGCAGCAGATTGCTGTTGAATGTTTGGTAAGGATAAAAGCGTATGAATGTGGGAATTGAATATAGCTCTCATGTTACTGTATCTGTGGCTTAATATGTCCCAACAAATTTGGTAATTTTCAGAACTGATTCGCAAATGTTGAGTTAATTTTTCCGCTTCTCCCGTAAGTTTGCCTTTGAGGAATTGCATTTTTTGGGCATTTGGTATGGACTGATTGTTGTGAATGGTTTCACAAAATAAATCTTTAAACGACATCCACTGCTGGTAATTCCCGCTGAAGGTTGGTATCTCCACTTGCGGAGTAGACTTCTCGCGGTACGTAACCGAACACATCTTACGGTTAATTGCATCTTCGATGTCATTATACCTCTTTTCATATGTAGTAAATGCCTGCTCATATTCCTCATTATCAAAGAGGTTTTCGCTATCGATATCCCAGTGTAATGAATCGATAGCTGACCACCTAGACTGGATACTTCGCAGAATATTTTCCAATTTCCACTTCTCGGAGATAATCTCTAAATCGACAGCCTCTATGGTACGAGAAAGCGCTTTAAAATTACTCTTCTGCTTCCGAAGCATTTCTTCCACCTTACTGCTGATACCTCGACTGGTTACTTGAGGCATCAACGTACTGGATGTACCTGCTTGGCCAGGGGTAGAAGGAATCATTTGCTGATCGGATAGCCTGGTTAGTGGTGTCGCTGGTTTAATTAACGGCTTATTGGATTCAATAGGCTTGTAACTAGAAATGAGACTTTTAACGTCCTGGTAAAAAGTGAACGCTTGCTGGTAAAAATTCTCATTAAAGTATTGATGGTCAGCACCTTCGAATTCAGCACATAATCTGGTATGATTAATCTTAAATTCGTTCCAATAGGAATCTAAAGTGCCAAGCCGTTTTTCAATGTAAGCTGGTGTTTTACGCTCCGGTCCGTCCTTTTTGAAATTACTGCGAATATTCTCCATGGCGGCCGTGATTTGATCTTGAGTGGTCAAAAGATCTTGCATCTTGGTAGACATCGTGCGTGGTTAAATGGTTAAAATTGTAAATATGGAAAGATCTTACTCAAAGACTGGCTCTTGGTGACCTGGTTTGTCCTGCAGAGATTCGATCCTGGTTTTTCGTCAGCCGAAGTGGTTTCTTCACTTAACGATGGTTGTTGGTAAATGGAATTGGTAGGTAATTGGTAATGGTAAATGGTAAAGATAATGGTAATTGGTAAAAATAATGGTAAAGATAATGGTAAATGGTAAAGGAAGCTGGTTTAGCCGTAAGTGGGATACACTGACACTAATTGTTCCTGTAGCACTCGCGTAGATCCCGCCTTACGGTTTAAGGCTCGAAGGACCACTATGTACGCGATGTAAAAATGGTAAAAATAACAGTTAAAGTTTCACTAAATGGTTACTAGTAATTAACTCTAACTGGTTATGGTATGGTAAGATGTTAGTGAGTACACGCGTGCCGTTTGGCTATCAAACGCGTACTGACTGTGAAATCGTTGCAATACTGCATCTCGGCGTAAATGATGACACAGCGCAACGTAATGCACGATGCTTGCACCGTACACCTATATACATTATATTTAAACGTAAAATATCATTTGTACTTTCTACCTTACTGTGGAGTCTATAAATAATTTAGATATTATGTATTTTTTTCCCATAGAGGGGTTGCCATACGCTTGGCAGGCGTCTTGGGGATTGCAGTATAGGTTGTAGGGAATACACAAGAAAGACGCTGCTTTTTTTTTTATACCACCAAGGTGGCAAATAAGCATGCGGCCCGCCTGATGGTAAGCAATCACCGCAGCCTATGGACGCTAGCAACACCAGTAGGATCACTAGCGCGTTGCCAACCCCGTAAAAATTAGTTAACTCTCTTTTTAAAAAACCCCACGCTGTAATTATTCGGGAAAACCTCGGCAGGCAATTCATTCCACAACTTCAAAGTGCAGGGAAGAAAACTTCTTTGAAACCGCAAAGTGCGTGATGACATTGTTTTTAAGATGTGAGGAATGCCGATGGCGAGAGGTGCGATGGTAAAAAGTGGCCGTGGGCATCATGTCAAACAATTAATTCTTCAGAACACTGTCCGTTATACAATCGGTAGAAAACACACAGGGAAGCAAAATCTCTTCTCACCCGTAGTGATTCTAGACCGTTTGAGAGTTCAGGAGCGTCGACAATCCTGATGGCTCGTCTCTGCACCGAGTCAAGTGGTCCAAGTTGGTATTCAGGCGCTCCCGCCCATAGGTGACAGCAGTACTCCATATGCGGCCGAACTTGCGACTTATAAAGTAACAACCTATTGCGCGAGGTGAAGTACTTCTTCGTCCTATTAAGCACACCTAGCTTTCTGGACGCCAGCTTGACCTTGTCCTCAAGGTGCTCTCGGAACTGCACATCAAAGGATATATTGACACCTAAGATCCCGATGCTCTTTGACATACTGAGGGCTGTGTTCTGGAATTGAGGTATTACAGCGAACGGGGTTTTCTTAGTGGTGAACGCACAGACTTGTGTCTTAGTGGGGTTAAACTGGACTAAATTAAGTCGTCCCCAATCGGAGATCTTGTCGAGAGTACTCTCGATTTCAGACACAAGGCGTCCACGCCTTTCCTCCACAACAGAACGAGGGATATTGGCACGGCCCGAGTAATTGGTATCAACGGTACTGTCATCTGCATAGCAATGAACGCCATCGATGGATATCATTAATATGCAAAAGGAACAGCGTCGGAGACAGCACGGATCCTTGTGGGACGCCAGCGTTAATCTCCATGCTATCAGAGCAACTGCCATCGACTACGGCTCTAATGCGTCTGTTGGACAAAAAGCTGGCGATTCATTTGCATAAACCCTCGGGAAGTCTGTAAGATGGTAACTTCGATAGAAGCCCTATCAATGCTGCTGCTAGTCTTCTTGTTTTACCTTAGTTGCCTTTTACGGACATCCCGCCGGAAGGGGATGGGATGGGATGGGAGAGTGATCTTCTTACCCGGACACCCCAGACCCCACTGGCTTTTTAGTAGTGATATGTCAAAAAGGACTTTAAACGTGAAACACATGAAATCTTTCTTTTCTTAATTTTTCTTTTTTGTTTTACTCTATGTAAATTTTACTACAGATTCTACAAGTATATATAGTGTAGAGATACTAGAAGGTATAAACTCTTTGTTTTCCGTGTGTAGCAATAAAATTGTAAAATTAAATACCCTGAGAACAGCTAGAGGCGGTGCCACCTGTCTCGTTGCGCATGAAATATGCGCCTGTTACAGGTATCAAGTACCTGGAGTCAGTCGTTTATCACGATAACTCGTTGAATTATCTGCACTTACAATATAATAGACAAATATCCTAATATTGTTTTTTTTTTTATTAAACATTTGGTCGCTCGAAATCTCTTCCAAAACTTCAAATACGACCAGTATCAAATATGTCTTGAAGATCTTTTAATTTTAATGCTAATCGAAATCACTCTCCTACGCAAGGATTTCATTACCCTGGCTAAAATCTTGTCTACTTTCTTACTCTATCTATTTCAGAGCCCAACTTACTTACTTTAACCATCTAACTTTAACTTTAATCATCTTTTTTCTACTTATTTTCGTGTCGATTTGAATACTACTAGTTAATTATATCGTAGTGGATAATTTGTTCAATCAGAAAGATCTTCTAAGGCTGATTGTCCAGGGTACGTCTGACAAATATATACCTACTATTACGCTTTTAAAACCAGCTATTTCTTTTTAATTTTAATCCTGTGTCCTGTTGTTAGAATAATTCTAAAATCAAAATAACCACGCTTCGAATTGCCAGAAGTATAACGTCTGGAAAACTTGTTAATACGAGAAGTGGTTGATAAATCTCGGATCCCGGCGGAGTACTCCGGTAATGAGCTAATTCGGCATGCGCGGGCATACCGAGTCTTGGCGTACTTCTAGTACCTAATGTTGGCGGGAATGCAAGTTATGCAGCGAGCGCTCTGAAACGTTCATAGAGCCGAGATAGTGTAGTAATGTAGGAAGCAGATACCAGGGTGTCTCGAGTGGTACCGACGCGTATGGCACACACTGGCAAGAATATATATTTTTAATAATATGCCAAATAATAATCATGTAGAGCTTGTATGTTCTATGGTAGAAAGACAAACGATAAAATACCCATAGGTATACTCTTAAAATACAGTGATAAAGTATACCAAGGAACAAGACAGACGGACAGACATGATCATGTACAGCGATGTTTGTCCTGTCCCCCTAGACAATGTAACATTCTACAAGCGTTATCGCTAATAGAAAGTATAAAAATGTATAAGAATGACATAAGTCATCGCAAAATCACGTGACAAATTATAGGGAATTGACACCGTCAGCGAATGAAGAAATAGATTCGCTATGAAGCGATTGCATCTTGTCTTGGCCCTCTGGGTGGGAATCGAACCCACGTCGCTTTGGGTAGCCAGGGGAACCCGCCAGGATGGCTAACCATTACACCAATGCGCCAGTCAGCCATTTAAGCCGCATTTCTTTTTTTTTTTTAGTTTTATTGATTACGTAGTCATAATCCCATTTATTTATTTGTCAATTTTGCATACGTTTACATAATCTATAGGTATTAGATGTCGAGGAGTCAAGACACGGTAGAGGTAATTACAGTAGCTTCTAGGAAAAACTAAACTTTCCTTTGGCTAATAAAATATTGAGTTATTAATGTCTTTGATGTCTCTAGTTATTGCGTCTGGAGTCTAGACAAAGTTTAATGAGACTCGTAACGCCATTATTAGGTGACTATACTTAAAATTCTGTCTGGACTAGCCTGGAGAGTTCTTTATTCAGCTTTGCAAAAATTAGATATTTTCGTAGTAAACCTCAAAAACAAGGACAACTAATGTAAATAGCTAACTACATTAGCAATTTATATAAAAAAAGCCACGTATACAGTAGTCTATGTAATTCAAATCCATAAACAAGTGAGAATCGCGACAATATCGCAAAAGACAATAGGCATTGTTTCAGTGTAAACAAGTAACCGTCCGGACCAATCGGAGGTCGTTCCGCCGCTTGCAGGCGCCAATAATAATTAAAAATTCAAATTAGGAGCGTCGTCCCCTCGCGGCACGCGGTTGGTGATTACCGAGCGTTAATTACCGTCGACCAATTAAAACGGGGGGCGACAGAGCAGCAAGGGAGCCGGCCAATGGGAACGCGACGCTGAAGCTAGGCGTGGTAATTAAGAAGAGGCGAAAGGGTTGTGATTTTCCGGGCGTTCTCGGGGCGTGCAATTAATCACCGTCTGACGTGAAGGAGTGGCGACGGCACACCCTTGTCTGTTCGTATTGTTTTCACAAGTTTTTTATGTAGCCGTACAAACAATGCAAACCGTTTTATATATTTTAAAAGCCAGTAAAGCAAGTGGTTTTATGAAAGGAGACCTATATCTAGTATTTAGGCAAGGCTCCTTCGTATAACATAGCCTGGCACACGTGTGCTGTATGCTGTATCTCATAATGGACTAGCAGCTATATGTAATGGAGAAAAGGTATTTTGGCAATACTTAAGCATACAGATAATTTGTACGTACTTTCTCTTTCTTGTACCTTTGATAATGTATATTTAGGTACATTAAGAGGAACCGAATGAATATGTTTTCAATCTCGTCTCGTTGTTATCTACTTGGCTTGTGTTCTGAGAATCGTTATATGTTGATTTTTAACTTCAATATTCTTGTCAAATAGGGCTCTATGCTACCATATAAATAAGCATGCATTATTATATTAATGTACTAGCTGACCCGCGCAGCTCCACCCGCGCTTTTATTACATTTTGCTCCCCTTTTCTCCTTCCTCCCTTGATTTATTTCTCTCTCCATCTCTCTCTCTCTTATGAGAAAAATCTAATTGTATGCTCTCTCTCTCCTCTATCTTTCCCCTCCCGCTTTGGTCCACGTCACAGTCTCCCTCTTCTTCTCCCCGTTGTCCTTTCCCTAAACCAACTCCCCCCTGCCTCTTCTCCCACCTTGCTCCCCTTCACTCCCCCCTTGCTCCACCTAACTCCTCCTATCCCTCACCTCAACACCCCCTCCTCAAATCCCCTCTCCCACTCTCTCTCCTCTGTTGCACCCTCCTCTCGTTGTATACTATATCCTCGTCAATCAAGGTATCAGCGATATGAAATGTACTTTGTGACCTATTCTCAGACCTACCCGATATGCACACAAAATTTCATACAAATCAGTTTACCCATCTATTTAATAACCTTTTTTTTTTTTTTTTTTTTTTTTTTTTTAGCGATGGTGGAATCCTCATAGGATACCACGCGCACGACGCCTACCATGCGCGGGTTATGTCGGACTCTTACCGACTAAACCACCATCGGGCCTTCCAGCACCTCCGCTATAGTGGCGGGCCCCGGGAACGTACGTTGTACTACATCCGGTTCCCGCCAGCGGCCGTTCGGCTTGCGCCAAACCCACAACGCCGGCCAAGCCGGAGCCTTTGCAGGCTTTCCCCCCCCGGTGTCACTTGCGGTGCCCACCAGTCCACTCTGCTCAACAGAGAAGTACCAGGGGCAACCACAGTGACAACACACCCTGAAGCCTTTCGGCCCTACCCCCCCAATTGCACCGAGCTACCGGGTCCCATACCCCAGGTACTGCCGTCTGCCAGGTCCCATACCCTGACAGCACGGTTGCTGCGGTGCCCCCGCCCTAAGGCCTTGCGGCCCGACTCCCCCCTGCACCACCACCGCGCTCAACCGACGTGCGTATCCATCGGGAACAGCGGCAGCGGCGCCCCCGCCCTACGTGGCCTTTCGGCCCTACACCTCCCGCGCCTCGCTGCCGCTCAACCGGTACCCCCGTACCGGGAACAGCAGTTCGGCGCCCCCACCTAAGGCTTCGCCACCGAGCAACAGCTGTCCACCCCGAGGAGTGGAGAGATATTACCCGGTGCCCAGGGTACACCGTCCCAAGCCCATTGTCCTTCCTCCGAACGAATCCTCGGGAATTACAATGGGCCGGGCACTCGAGGAGGTGATGCCAGTACCCCATCTATTTAATAACCTTACCTAACGTTGCTTAACCTTAACCTAGCGGTATGAAAAATAGATATCGATGACTTTTTTGTAGACCTTGTTAAGGTGTACAATACTGACCTACATTATTTTGATCTATCTCGTAGGGTTCAGCCAGCGTTTGAAATGTAACGCAAAAAAAAAAAAAAAATTGTGTATTTACGACATCATATTAGAAACCTCTAAAATTATCAGTGTTTCTCTACTATATTATGCATGTATTATACATAAAAACCTTCCTCTTGAATCACTCTATCTATTAAGAAAAACCGCATCAAAATCCGTTGCGTAGTTTTAAAGATCTAAGCATACATAGGGACAGACAGACAGCGGGAGCGACTTTGTTTTATAATATGTATAGATATAGATTATTATCTACCCTTACAGTGAAGTGTGAGTGGTTGTTTCTTTTGCTACACAAAGAACACTTATTATTTTTAACTTATTATTGTGTGGTGCGCTACAACACTGTTATTAACAAAGCCGATGAAGTATAAATGATCCGCGTAGCCATTTCTGAAAGAGAGTTATTCCAGCCTCATAACCCCCCTCTCGCCCAGGGCCTCACCCCGCGGCGACCCGCCGTACCCAGCCGTCACCGCCAGAAGAAAAATGCTAACACGCCCCCGCGAAAACTATTAGTTATTTTGGCACCCCCTCACATCCGTAGCTGCCTTCGATTATGAACCACTCCACATGCTCGTTCGAAAGGTCACGGTATCACCAAGTCGTATTGCTGAATTAAATTCAAAACAGGGCGATGTGTTTACATAACGATTAGGTATACTGAGTCGTTACATTTCAAACGTTTTATAGGTCCTGTTTTTCTTTAAAAGATCAAAATTTTGGCAACAAATAATTAATTGAAATAATTGGTAGAGTTGAATATGGCATATTTAACACAGCCATCACTCCTGTATTCATACATACATTGCTACGATTTTGGTCTTGTAAAAAAAGCAGGGTATGCCTATTTTCTCTATTTTCTCAGTTTTGGTTACTTCAGCAGTGTTAGTTTGGATAAAAACATCAACTTATTTTAATTCTTTCAGAAACTCAAAACTTAAATTAACTACCTATTTCAATAAGTTCTGAAAATGCCAAGACTGAAAATTAAAGTTACTTAAGGAATACTTATTAGTCAAGTTACCGAACATTTAAAAGCTTTAACAAATAGAGTGTCGCATCGAGTCCCATTACATTCAATACAAAGCTAGAGCAATTTAGACCAGCACGCATATTCCCGAATTGTTTAACTTATTCGGAACCAATCACAAGATTGCAGAGCCTCTAAAACACTGGAGGATAAAAACACCGAGTTAACACTTAAATCCTGCAAGCAGACGCGATGATGAAATTCAAAACAAGATAAAGAATATGGACCATAAAAGTTTCATTGCTGTTAACTTATTTATGAAGTTGACTACATATTTCAATGTACTTATGTCAAACATTTACATACCTCCCACTCTAATATTGTGTACCTATGCACGATGATGATAGGTAGTGTTTAGGTAAGGATTAATTTGAAAAGGATTAAGCTGCAGATCTATATCGCCTGACATATACATTGTTAACTGACGGGTCTGTTAGGGCTCCCACACATAACTGCGAATTCGCGTCGCATCGCAAATATCTGCGAGAAACAAATGAATTTTTGTATCGAAAATTCATTTGTTTCTCGTCCCTGGTCACTAACCAATTAGGTGGTGTATTAGTATTGGTTGTCAGGTTTCCTTAGTATGTACAGGCTCTTCCTAGTTTGGAATCAGATGACCGTGTGTGGATTGATATTATTAACATTTTATTATTATTAACGAAACTTTCACTAATATTATTTTGGTTTGCATTTCATTCCATCCAAAAATACTAAGCTATGCATGCAATCTTTAAGCCAGTGTTTGGTAAAGCTATGTTTCATTAACCAGGTCTTAAGCCAATTCGTTTGTCTGTTTGAGGACTAACTGTGTGTGTAAAGCGTATCTAAATACGCATTGCTACTGCTTTGTGTAATTCCATCACTTGCTATACTAACTTATTCGTTTTCCTCAACTTTTCTGGAATGTAGCCCATTTTTCCTCTGACTAGGTATATATTTTACAATTTTTGAACATACATTGTAGTTTGACGTGTTTTGAAAACTTGTGTTTTATATTTAATGTTTTAAATTGGACAAATTTATACTTAAACAAAAGCATAAAGTAAACGTAATCAATAACAGGTATGAACTGATGCCTGATTCCACGGTCACAGTCTTCTTCCATACCATAGGACATGAGAGTAAAGGAAAATACACCACGTTCACCTGTGTCTGCGCAAACACTTTTGTACCATAATATCTCGTACTATCTGATCCTAAACTAGGCAGAGCCAACACTATGGCAATTCATAAACATTCTTAAATACTTTTAATTTAATACCTGGACAAGACACTTCAAAACCAGACATCTTATTTATCACAAAAATGTTTGTACAGGGTGGCAATTGTAACACCTGGCCATCAACGGTTAGTTTCAAAATGAGCTCAAAAGGATAGGCAGATGTGGTTGTGGTCCACTGTCCTATTTCGTCAATCAAAACTCCAAATTAAACTTGGTAATTGAAGCCAGCTCGCGCTGTTCAATATGCGGGTACATATCTACATAAAATCTACATTGTATTTCAACTCAAGAATTTAATGGAAGCGTCGAAAGGACTGATACCCTATTACTCTAACCATGGCTTATGTAAGTCTTCACGTGTATTGTGGGAGGTTATTTGACAATGTTTCCAGCGACCCACAATGACATTAGTGACGGACCGCGACGCGTAGATAATGTGCCCGCGACCGACAAGCGCCGTCTGTCCGATTACACAACAACACAAAAGCCCGCCACTTACATACATAGTTTGCACATACGTTGAATAGACAAAGCACACAACCACGTAAGGTCATCTCCCCTCATTAGGTGGTTAGTTTTCCGGGCGTGTCCGCAGACTCCACGGATGCGCGGGGGTGTGAGGTGCACGGGGTCGTAGGTGGCGGGCGAGGGGGGAGAGACGGGAAGTTACTTAATTAATCCCAGCGCGGCCGCCATTGGCCGGTGGGGCGACGGGCGGGCGGCCAGCTCATCGCCCACGCGTTAATTGGGCGGGCGGCTGGCGCTCAGATTAGAGATCCAGTTTCCCGTTAATGAAACTGGACTCTAGGTACATACATCACCACCGGACAAACCTACTTTCTATGTATACACAATACTACATTGTTATACCTACACGTTTGATAAGTATTACAGTCAAATTATTATTGTTTTGTACATTATCAATCTGAACTGCATGTACTAAACATGTCTTCATAAAACATGTGACCCTTCTGAAGTTTGCGTGTATTCCGATGACCATAAACTTTTTATGAGATCTACAACCTTTAAACTTGTAGTCGCTTTAAAGGGTGCCTTTTACCGTAAGCCAAAAAAAAATGTATGAAATTTTGGGTAACTCAATGTTTCTATAAATAAAATTTGGGTATGCACCACTAAAATAGGCTTCAGCAAAGTAAGAAAAGGAAATGAAAAAATGTAAGTGTAAAGTTAGTAGAGCAGCGTTAATAAATATTGTAGTAGGGAAGGAGTTGGCTCGAAACTAATATCGCTCTCGACGCGTCAAGTGAACGTATAAAGCTCAGATTTAGCGTGAGCCGAGGGCTGAGCGGGCGCGGAACGCCCAGGTAAAGTACCTACTTACACCTCGATATACGAGGAAACGTAAATTATAATATTGTGTGTCGACGCTAACCCTCTCCCGCGGAGCGTCGCGGCGCCGTGTGTGCGCGCCCACTGAAAGAAAAGCAATTTCCTGCGGGCGGCGGGCGGCGGCCGGGGTTGAGCTCTCGCGCGAATATAATTTTGTTCATTTTTTTCATTCGGCCGAGTTAATTCGGCTTCGCGGCGGAGCTGGCTATTGATTAGGGCGCGTCTTACGTTTTAATTTGTTTGCGCGCGCAGCCAGCGATGCACCGCGGAGATGATCCGCGAGGCAGCCGCCCGGCGTCCCGCCGCCCCGCGCCCGCGACTACTAATGAAGCCTCCGCTAACTACGTGCCCTAATCACGAGACTTTTCACAATCACGCTCCGCGCCCGATGTTTGTTCCGCCGTGAAGACGCTGAATCTTGTCTAACGACAATCTTGTTTTGCAACACTTTATTGCAATCCTCAGAGACACACACTTTATTGCAAGTCTTAGCGGCTTAGGTACCTGTACGTATATATTATATTATACGAGGATCAACTACCCAGTAGATGCCATTTAATTTCTAAATATGATTTTTTGCTCTCACCATATTAATACTATCGAATCACCTATTTAATGCCAGCACTAGCTTTCTTGCTACGCAGTATATTAAGGTACTCTACATATGTGTATCTGTAAAACTATAGCGCAATCAAGATCGTCACTAAACTCAAACTGTCAAATTAATTCTATTTACTGTTACTTGTGTTCTACTTATGTTTGGCAAAGACACGCCACGTATACCTACATATTTCGGTGTACTAGTAGGACACTAATAATGGATTATTTTTAAATGGTACGAGTATGTATGGCTTGTCAACTCATAGAAATCTTTTTCATTAAAATGTTTGACGCCAAAATAATGCATCAACAAAACCCAATATGTAATTTACAAATGATTTGATCTCTTTGTGATTTTTAAATAGATCTACAAAACCGAAATAAGTAGAGAAAATCCAAAATAAAAGCACGACATGAAAAGTAGGCGGTGACATTTGTATTGCAACTGATATTAACGAAAGGGACACGTCGATGTTAATTCATCAATTACTACAAATGAGTTCTAATTTCTAATAAATAGGTAGGCAGCACCGCTATTTGCCTATACCTAAGCCTCTACGATATTCTCTTCGCTATGATATTGCAATTAACGTTGCATCGTCGAAGTAGTAGTGCGACGCCATTGGTCATTGCAGCCACCCTGGTGCTCTCCCCCCTTGTCGCCACCTACCCCTTGCTCCCCCACCGCCCAGATCCCGCCGCAGCCTGAAACAACACCGGCTGCATGTGACACATTAGTAAATGAGACGACATTCGTTACGAGGCGAGCTCCTAGCGCTGGAATTTCCTCGTCGGAAGGCTTCGTCGGCTACCGGAGTCAGATGCAATCCCATTGAAATCTTATCACAGGAATGTTTGTTTGGTATCTGCTGTCGTATAGAATTCGATACGATGTATGTAGAGATGTTGGTGTTATTATTCGATATTATAAATGATAGATGGGTGTCTTTTCTATATATAGTAAAAACAAAGTCGCTTTCCGTGTCTGTCTGTATGTCCGCTAACTCCTCCTAAACTTCGCAACGGATCTTTAAGCGTTTTTAACTATCGGTTAGATAATATTTCACTGAAAGTTTATGTAAGTATATAAAAACCTAATTAAGTTTTGGCAACACCTCCCTTCTAAGGCGAGCTTAACTCATAATAGGGTTTTCTACCAGCAAACCCCAGAGTGGCAGAGGAAAAGAAGATTAAAGTGTGAGAACACGTGAAATGTACAACAACTAAGAAGGATAGGTAGAATAAAAAGTTAAGTAAAGTTTTTTCACATAAAGATCGAACAAACAGAACATTCGCTTGATGGTAAGACACACACCTGCATTGAAACAGACAGCATTACGCTGCCGTTCTTCAAACGAGATAGGTATTATTATCAAGCCTCTACTATTTTTTCTACATTTTAATATGTTAGGGAATTAATCAGATTTGGATACTTAAATGACTAGTACAGACAGTACTGAGTTCAGCATGTTGTATACAAGACTCACCCACCGTAGATACTATTCATATTAATACTAGTTTTAGTTTTTACTATATACCTAATATTAATTTTCTACTTACGTTTGCGTAAAATTAAAATATTGTTACATATTACCTGCCTAATATTAGACGTATGCTGGTGAACATCGATAGTATACTGTGTGTGTGGAATAGTCATCGGCTAGTTTTTGTAGCACCGACCGAAGTATAATTGTACCTACCCTCGTCGTAAAGATAAATCCTTATAAATTGTTACCTACTCCAGTAACGGTCACACCGGATACGGGCGGGATATCTTTCAAACATCAACCCGATCCGGATTCGATACTCGATACGTTTAATTCGCACCTGTATCCGAGTCAAAAGTTATTTATATCCTGTCGCCGAGTGCACTCGCCGAATTCGGCGCGGATGAGGCAGTGACAAGGCGAAGCACCTCGCTCAATAAATCGAGAGGGCGCCGCGGCCGCCTCCGCTCGGCCATTAAGGCTCGCGATAGTGGGTGCTCTTCGGGGTTCACTTTGTTTTATTAGTTTCATTTTATTGTTTTAATTTGTGTGCGGGTGCGCTATTTGCGTGCGCGCAGTTTGTCGCGCGCCCCGCCCACCGCGCGGCGGCCAATGGCGCGCGGCCCGCTAACGAGACGGCTCGCGCCCGCGCCCGCGCACGCGCACGCACCGAGACACCGCGGCAATGCTCATTGTTTCAGACTATTCTTATTTTGTTTTAGTTAGGTGGACCTCGGAAGGCACCGCGCGCCTCCCACCGCGCGATAACTTCAGTGTCTTCGCGTATATTCTGATATTGACTGAGATTCCACTCTGGCCATGTTTTATCGTCGGAGGCGCGTTTCGTCAGAGCTACTCAATAAGCAATAAACCATTCGCCTCCGAGAAGTTATTTTAAATCCCGAATGGGACTCGAAGCCCACGCCTTTACACTTTTAAAGGTTATTGTGTTTCCGAAACACTAAAGATATAAGCGTACAAATAACGAAATGTTTAACAGATGTTGTATATAAATTCTTGACGGTCTACGTAATAAGATTAACAAACAATTGTATGTGCTTGTTATAATTGCTAGTCATCGGTATTTTCTTCAAAAAGATATCGTAATTTCCAGTACAAAAGTCCAAAGTTGCATATTGAAATTTAAAAGTAGAAAAGCATTTTATCCGCTACATGTGTGACTCAGTATTCAAAACAGTATCAAAGAGAACAGAAGCACGAATTATATTAAAGGGGAAACTAAGCAATTGATAGTAAAAATGGGCGTCGAAATAGAAAAATATCGTCCGACGCATTCGTGGCCTGGTAAAATATTCAATCGGGGCAATTCGGGTCCGCGTATAAATTCGGTCCCACCATTATTTGTAGCGCGTCCTCGCGACCGAAAATCGGTACCTACATTGATAGTCGTCATTTTTCTTGTAGGTATCGTTAATATTTTACTGGTGCGTGTCAACGGTTTATGGGCCCACTCTTAACACTAAAACGTTTTAGCCGTGCTCTCATTGTTTATACATTTTACTATCCACTTTTTTATAGTTTATTGCAGCCTGAGTGCTATTCGGGGGTTATGACACCGCGCGTAACGTTGCTGTGACGTTCGATTGTGAGCCGTACAACTTGATTTTTATAACCGTCCTGATGTCAGACGGAAACTTTCCGAATTATCATGTGTATATTTGGGTGCTCCGCCAGGCACTAGCGCGGCCTGACTGCCCAATAAATGAGCAACCATCATCCGCGAAACGATCGTTTAGCGGCAACTGAATTCCATTTACATTACCTTTTATATATAAAAGAACAAGACAGGCACTAATACAGGAACAATTCATACCCATACAGTTTGTACTTACTCTAAGGGCTCACTTGAAGTTACACTTTACATGTATTGTGTTCGCTTCAAAATTACTTAAGTAAGTAGCGATAACATAGAGCTTTTGACTACGTGATTGGTTATTGTGCAAGGGACTGGCCACTGGTGTATGCAAGCAGTGATGTATGAACATTAGTGTTTCGATGTTAAGGGCACTGTATCTGGTAAAAATTACCGGGCTGCAAAGACTTAATAACGAATTTTTTTTCAATGATAATACAGCTAATTGGATCGTATTTTATTGGCTCACGATACGATTCAAATTACTCGAAATAAAACTGTGCTATCGTAAAATACATAAGAACGAACGGGTTCTTATCTAACTGTAATTATCCAGCCAAGTTTGCGAGCTCACAGAAAGAATTGCTCCCGTCTCCGTGGGTGTGTGTGGGGACGGGGGGATGTGTGGAGGCCGCGGGGCGGTGGGGTAGGCTCACATGGGACGCGCTCTAATGAGGTGCCTGAAAGCGACAATGTCTTTGAGTAAAGCAAATGTGTAGGTATCTACATACGCGGGGGAGGAGCTCGCGTAGAGCGTCGCTTAATCTGTAGCTAGTGGGCTTCTATAGTCAACGAATAAAGTGTTTTTTTTTATGTTTTATGTAATATTGATCATATTATGTAGTACCTACACCTAATTGTGACTAATGTTTACAATGATTATTTCATACTTGATTAAAAATAATCTTAGCGAAGAGATATGTCCACATTTCTAGCGTTCAACATTGAAGAGAATGGCACCTTGGCTAAGGCTCTGGCCATTACTGTGCACTGTAGGTACTCATTAGGCAGGCATCTATAACTATGGTACCTATATAATAGATACACATTTCCCAAAATTAATTACTTCAGAAACAAAAATGGAATGAGGCTTCGATAACTCATTCATGTATTTAGGGTATCTACTTCAATAACTAAGTAGTCATGTACATAATGAAAGCTCATAACGCTCTTTCAACTGAGCCCAATAAGTATAGTAGAGCGTGCGGCTCGGAGGCTGCGGGGGTGACCGAAATCGCGAGGGTCGATTGCGCCTTCCGGTCCGCAGCCGATTTTAATTTCCCGCGCGAGGCGGCGGCGCGTTAACTTTAAACGGCCGGAGATGAGCCGCACACGTACTAATATCATGCACGGCCCGGGCCGTCGCCATAGCGACGCACGCTCAAATGACGTGTGTGGCGCGGCGCGGGTGTGAGCTCGGGGGTAATATGATTTGAGCGACCCCGCCGCCCGGCCCGCCCGCTTGTTTGCTCTCCGATGCAATCGCGATACGAGCCGCCCGCCGCCCGCCGCGCCTCGCGCCGGCGACACATCTCTCACCTCCGCCGTCGATAACCGCATCGCATTCCTTGTTGCAACGCTTGCAAGCCACCGCATTCTATTGAAATAGATACCCCGCGCCCGCCTGCCCACCTACTGCTGCACTCGATTTACACGGCACCCCTTGCCGCACAATTTTCAACTCCACTCAACAGTCTCCGCTCTTCCGTGTGGTTTCTGTTACCTATTACTCGCATCACATCGCATCGCTATCCACTAATCCACAACAAATACCGAAGGACGTATCGTTATAGCGTTTAAGTAGACGTATATCACATGTATACATTCATGAGCCTGTTAAAGTCGAGAAAGTATCGCTTCGAAGGAGTCACTCTTCACGTTATAGTCCTAATAAATCAATCATGGGAGTCACCCCGCAACAGAGTAACGTCTCGCGTCATATCACTGGATGTTTTTGCGTGTTGACTCAATCGTATGCTGTCGCATCGTCGGTGGAATCTCACGAGTTTGCTCCGGGGCCGGTGACAATTACGTGGAGCCGATGCTCATTAGTCCCGAAGCCGGCCGCTTCATGTATCATGTATGTGGCGTCGGTAGTCCAGCGCCAGCCACGGACGGAACAATAAAGCAATCAATCCGCCCCGCTCGCCGTCCGCAAACGAGCTGCAACCGACACGACGACGCGCGAAGCGAGCTTCAGACACATGTATTGCACAATATTTGTCATCCACCGGATAATGGATATTTTCCAGTTATGTCATAATTAGAAACTAAATCTTGGAAAAAGACGGCAAGTATTCCAATTCCAGACTCGACCAACACTACCTGTAAGGCTTTCCTAATAGGGTATTGTGTCTGAACGGCGCGCTTGGGCTGTAATTGCGGCGCGGACGCCGGAGGCCGCGGATAATGCTGTACGTGATATATGGTACTACGGCTAATAACAGAGCTGGAACACAGCGCCGATTATCCCTTTACCCGGCGAAGACGAATTCGTATCGATCGTTGCGTCGCTCGCTCGCAGCTAATGAGAGCGGAATTTACTAGTCATTATCCACTTTCGCTCGCCCGGGGCGCGATGAAGACGTTGCGGGGTCGCGGCGCGGCCATACACACCCGCGGGCGCTCAGTTCGCCAACCAGCAACAACTGTTACTTCAGAACCTTTAGGTAGTTTAAAGGTTAGTTTCTCTCTTGCAAATATGGCACGCCAAGTTAAAATCGTATCAAGTAGGTACCAATCAATCTAGTGAGCAATCTAGGCTCCTATGTGAGCAGTTAACTTTGAACTTAACTTACAGTTAACTTTAACAGTCTCCCATTAACAGAAACGAGCTCTTTCGTGCTCTAGTTTCGGATTACACTTAATCGGAGCTAGCAACACTGCACCAACGGCGAATATTGCTTCGCCCGCAGCACGCTTTGTACTGTATCCCGGTAATTGTGGCCCGACGGTGCACACCTCCGAACGACCACAGACGGTAGTGGATAATTGCCCTATTGTTGCCGGCCACGACTTTCAAGGAAGCAACGCTCAAATTAGAAGCCAATACTGTGCACCAACTTTGTTATTTCGACAATTAACTTAGATAAGAAAATTAATAGTTGTGGAACGCTGTAATAAAACATCGCATGTTGACTCCGGGCGGTGGAATGTTACCACACCCTGTTCTTTGTGGCAATTTTCTCTTACCCCTTATTTAGCATATGATGATCCACCATTTAGTTTGCGCAACCCTTTAATACTAATGATATTAGCGAATAGCGTTGATGTGTAAAGAAAATTGGATACTGATTTAACTGCGAATTGAATCATCGTTTTAACTTTTACGTACCAAGGTCATAGCATTATTGATCTTGACTCAATCCGGAAAATTCTCATTGTCATCATACCTACTTTGAAAGCCGGTCATAGCCTATAATAATGATACGTGCGAAATGAAAAAGATGTTCGCCTGAAGGTAAGCTGGCCCTTAGACGACAGCCACTGCATTGCTAAAATATTATATAAGTAATACTTACCTATTTTAAGTCTGAGCCCAGTAATTTCTCTATCTACTGTGTAACATACACTTCTTGCATGGGCACAATATATCTGACAATGCTGACTACTTCAGTGTCAGGGCAAGTAGATGCGTGGACGATCTCCTATCCTCCAATTTCATTTAATGTCGTGATGTCCTAACCACTTTGTTTATATAGCTCTGTCCTTCCAGGTGGTTGGGTCGTGGCTCCATGTTCGTGTTGTCGCGGGCGCAGGCGCGGTCGATGCTGCGCGGCGCGGCCACCGAAGAAGGTGCCATCGTGGATGTGGGCGCTGGGGACGGTGAAGTCAGCCGCCGCTTCGCGAACCTCTACAGGCAAAGATTCGCTACCGAGATATCCGCTTGCATGAGGAAGGCGCTCTCCAATAAGGGATACACGTAAGTGCGAAACATTATCCAAGGCTCCAGGGGTGCACGGAACGAGCTTCGAGAATGGCTTAATAAACCTAGAATATTTGTCTCTATATGTCTCTATATGTCATTATGTCTAGTATACATGCCTCAAATAATCTCGAAATCTCGAACGGTCTTTTCCGGGCGCAGCATGACACTAAAAACTCTTTTGTGGTATTGAAGTCGATATGAGAATACATAATACTAATACAAAATAAAAAAAGTAAAAATAAATTGTAAAAATAATAATAGTAATAACCCGAAACGTCATGCCAAAAATATAAGGTAAATCGCGTTAATTCCCGATTAAAATAAAGTTTCATAATGGAACGCGAAAGTCTAAAATTATATAAAGTATAAATAGTAATAATGAAAGTATACCCAGTAGTGTTACCCGTGGGGTTTCCGGATAAGAATAGCACCCCCCCCCATCTCCTCCCGTTGGGTGTCCGTAAGAGGTGACTAAGAGAAAACAAGAAGACGGGTAGCAGCGTCTTTTTATTGGATTATCTACCACCTATACTGCGATCCCAAGCCGCCTGCCAGGCGTGGGGATTATGGCAACCCCCCGCTTCTCAGTGGGAGGCCTTTGTTCAGCTGTGGACGTTTCGGCTGCTGATGACCCAGTAGTGTCCCATGCTAGATTAGGTCTCAGGCGCGGTCACCTAAACAGACGGAGTTTGAGTCCGTTTCAGCTAGAAGAGTGAGAACAGAGAATCTATGCAAAGTTTCGGAGGCTCTTACTGATCCTCCCTCTTCTTATTCTTCAGACCCGTTCCCTCAATTCTGAGGATCGTAACAGCATTAGACCTCCTCATAGTAGCCCGTCCTCTGGCTCTTCTTCCTAGAGTAGGTCCCACGATCAGCTTCTCTAGGTCATACCTCCTATCCTCGTCCCTCAGATGAAGTAAAACTATTTATTTGATTTAGTAGACACGTTTCCTTTCTCTTTACGAGTCCAATGTTTAGACGCTCCATTTGCCAGTTAAGAGGAAATGTTTCATCTGACTTCTTCAAAAACCAAATAACTATCTATTCTAGGATACTGGACACTGATAATTGGTGGCGCGAGCGTCGGTTCGATTGCGTGAGCATGCTCAATCTCCTGGACCGCTGTAGCAAGCCGAAGACTATGCTGAAGGAGGCCAAAGCCGCGCTCAATCCTGAGGGACTACTGATGCTCGCCTTGGTATTGCCGTATAAGCCATACGTTGAAGGTACGCCGAACCAATTAATACGTTAAATACTTCTTTTCTCAACCAACCTCATTAAGGTTAGTATTTTTTCTTTAAGATTTTGAAATTTCCTGCAGCTACTCTGACTCTCCTACAGCTACTCTGACTGTCCTATTTTATACTTGCCGTTTGGTTGTCACTATTCAAGAACATGTTTTAGCTTTAACGATAGTTGTTACAGGCTGTATCAACTATCATCTGCTGTACTGCACAGCAAATTCAATTCAGTGGGTTGAGCGCAATAATCATAAATAATGTAGGCCAACGGTCTAGAAGAGACATTATGTTGAAATTACTAGGCTCAAAAGACTAACAACTAATGTCTCAGGTGACAATTTATGGACAGGCGCGTCGCTTACTATCAGTACCACATGGACTCTGAGATCTTTTTACCATCCTGAGACTTGTCCTTGAAAAATATTTGATTTTTAGTCACACAGAGTCGGTTAACTATAATATTATTAGATGTCCCTTATTATACGGGGTGGACAGGGGCATCGTACCGAAAACCATTTGTGCAAAATTAGCAATCATCAGCAACCGAAAAGTCCACTGCTGAACAAAGGTCTCTCCCTTAGAAGGGAGGGGTTGCCATAATCTCCACGTTTGGCAGGCGGGTTGATTGAAATTAGCAATGTCATTTGTCATTATCCATATAAATGGTTTCTGTAACGGACAATATGAGAAATCTTATAAAAAAGTTTTCGGTACGTAGTCCCTTACCCTGTATTCATTTTGTAGGTACTTAAAACTTTGCCTTACCTTTTGGTACCTTCTGTACTAGTTGAGACATCTTTCGGCTGGTGATGATAACTAAATCTTAAAGCACTAGATATGTGTTGCCAGACTCTGACGGACTTAAACAATTCCAGTAACAGCTGACCACAAGCCAGAAGAGCGGCTCCCTATACAAGGGCAGCATTTTGAGGACCAGGTCGCGTCGTTCGTGGAGTTCATGCGAGTTGAGATTGGCTTCGAACTAGTGTCGTGGAGCCGAGTGCCATACCTGTGCGAGGGCGACATCGCCCAGGCGTACTACTGGCTCGACGACTCCGTCTACGTGTTTAAACCGATACCGTTAAATACCGCTACGTGAACTTGACGATAGCACAATGAAACATTGCAAAAGAAAATTACTTTTTTTTTTGTTTATATACTATAGCTGCGTCACGTTATGATGGCCGTCTTGACAGCTCGTTCCATTTTCTTTGCTGCTTCACAAAAGTTACAACTAGGTTTGAAGGTATAATTGTTGTCCGTTCAAGTGTAATTATCAACTCAAAGATAAAAAAAGAACAGGGCACAGTTCAAAACGGCATAGCATGCCACAGATAGGACGAGCTTTGAACTTACACGAGGACTTATATAATTTTACTTCTATCGTTTTCTATAGGTTCCGCCAGAAGTGCTGGTCTCCATATTATTCTATATGCTCCCCATATAGGATATAGGATCTTTCAATTTTTCTCTATAAGATTTACACCAGCGCCTCTAGTGGTAACTATCATAAACAAGACATGTACAAGATTATTCTCTGAGTGGCCAATAGCATTACAAAAAAGAACTGCCACTTGGCAACAATTGACAAGAGTCGTTCAAAATGCTACGAATATATGTATTTTTATATAAATAAAATCATTAGTGTACTTTTTAAGAATACCTCTAATTATTCTACTATAACTTATCCTTACTTATGGTATAAAACAAAGTCACTATCCGCGTTTGTCTGTCTGTATATCCGCTAACTCCTACCGCAACAGATTTTTAAGCGGTTTTCACCATCCGTTCCCAATGTTTTTAGTGAAGGTCTATTTAAATAAAAAAACCTAGTTTTTATGTAAGTAAAAAAAAATATTTTGCACCAGTTTTCCGTAAATACACCCGTACGAAGCCGGGGCGGATCGCTAGTTAATGATATCTCAAATTATAAATGTATATGTGTTATAGTGTTAAAATGCGTCTAAAATGTATTTTTTTTATATAAATTAATGATAAATAATAAAACATTTTAGTAGATAATCCATCCGAAAAACTATCTGAATATAAAAAAGCTAACTCGATGCTAATAAAAATCTGTGAGTTATTTTGAGAAAATTGGTGTAAACTTAAATTGTAAAAGTAATATAATTAACAGGGTGGGTAAACCTAACACAGATGGACGGAACGAACGAACGGGACAAAGGGTAACCATATAATTATTGATGATTTTACATTTTACACAAACAAAAATTATCAATTGCGTGTAAAGATTTTTACAAGAAAATGGATTGTTGATCCTTGAGATCACTAACCCAATTGCTCATTACATTGCCAAGTGAATCCGACCAGATTGCGTATGAAATATTTCCCAAGACTGTATACTTTACCTAATACTACATAACTGAAATAATCTGTTTTTATACCTGTAATCGTGTTCATGTCATCCGAATTGATAGTAACAGCTAGAACGCCTAGTAAAGTAGATACATTCCTAGAAAAGATGAAAATATTCCATTCATTGTTAAGATTACTGTATTATGTCCTAATAATACATTTGTCAATTTGTTTGTTTGTCATAATGGTTTGTGGCCAACCTGGTGTCAAGTTGTTCAAACTACACATAACCGGGACCGACCTTAACGTGCACGGAGACGACCAGTTTAAATGCCAATTAACCGGTCACCCATCTGTGAACTGGCCTCGCCTGATGTTGTTTAACCAACTAATCGTTTGCCGAACAGGAATTAACAAACACTGGTTATGTGCGTCTCATTCTTCATTTAATGTATGATGGCGATTTTGACAGCTAAAATCTGTAAATTCGATTGTCTGACACTTATGGTGCCTACAAAAATGAAGTACAGCAGTTACCTTGCATTTGACCAATACAAACAAGAAACAACAACAAGACGGTTTAAACAAGAACACACCCGTCTTCTTGGCAGGGTAGCAGCGTCTCTCTATTGGATTACCTACCACCTATACTGCGATCCCCAAGCCGCCTGCCAAGCGTGGGGATTATGGCAACCCCTCCCTTCTAAGAGGAGGCCTTTGTTCAGCAGTGAACGTTTTTTGGCTGCTGCTGATGATGATGATTTGACCAATGTAAAGTTATCTGCAACGTAAGCTGTCAAAAGTGCCATCGTACGGTGTCACTAGTATAGTTAACTGTGACAGTTGTAAAGTTTGTTCATTACCTTGCATTTAGTAACTGCCATAAGTATTTTTAATGTTAACAGCAGTTGTAAATCCCTTTTTTAGTTTTTAATTGTTATTAGTTTGTATCATTCCGAATTAACTAAAATGTTATATTTATACTTACTTTACTGTAGTATTATTAAGATAAAAAATATGCAGGGTTAATTTAAAAAGAACCTCTTACTGCCGCACTCACAAACACCAATTAGAGTTAAATAATTTTAATTCAGATCTAGAAATCGGATTTTTTCGACACTTGAAGTCTATTAATAATTTAAACTGATAGTGGGTAGGAGAGATATCGACTATGTCGTTTTCAATGATTGAATTTAAAGCAAATAATTGAAATATTAACAATTTTTGCAAGAGAATTGACGAATTCTATGTAAAGAAATTGCTTCTAACTGCCTCAATCAAACTTATTTTTTATCTTATAATTTCGGCTCCCACTGCCGTTTATTTTCTTTACATTAATGAGTAGGTACGAGAAATTCGTCTATATTCACCTTTAGAGTAAGTACAAAGTATTAATTGTCTGTCGAAATTATCCTATTTCAAGAACATAATTACTAATAATTATTGACGTTCATAAGTGCGACAATAATAAGAGGTTCTTTAGTCTATTTCAATTAAACCTGTAAGTATAAAAATACAAAGCGCACATGAATACATCGACGAATGTTTAGTATATAATGTGTATCACTGTATATAATATTTCACAATGTGTTTAAAAAAATAAGATTAATACGTGTTTTATACATTTTCTATGTTTAAATAACTTAATATATCCGACACATGTCGTATAGAACTCTTGAATGAATATACTTAATTGAATTTATAAATTATATCGATGTTAAAACAGTAACACGGTGCAACAAGAACGTGGTATTTTTAAATAAATAAAACTGTTCACCGATATTATCTTTTATTTAATTGGGTCATTGAGGCCGTTGTAGTGTCGGATCAATCCAAGTAGTTCCATTGATCTTTGCTTCATGGTACTAGTGGGAATAATACATTCCCAATAGTTCCTTTTGCTGCAGTATTTACTGACTTTTTTCCCAGTAGTTCGTCTATTAGACATATACCTAAAATTGTAAAATCATCAAAAAACTAAATTGATACAGCACTTTTTGAAAAATATCGCCGACGTACTTTGGGTTCGAGATACTGTTTTTCTCCTCTTAAAACCCCTTAAAATTGACGTAAATAGTACTAAAACGTGATAGCAAGCAAAGAAAATATTTTTTTCTCTGTTAATGATTACTTATTATTGTCATGTGAATACAAATATTTTGTGTTATTAAAATTTGACAGAAATGTTAAGCTGTTATTTAGAAACGGCGCCCCACGCTTTTACTCCTAAATATAATGCTTAAATAAAAGTGGCTGAGTCTAGTTTGTACATTCTACAAGGAAACTCCGCCCCGCTGACCGAACGCAAGTGGCCGCGCGGCACGGCTGCTCGCGGGCTTTTTAAGCGATTCTGGTCTTTTACGTACCTATTGTAGATAGTTTAAAATTCTTTCACACTGACGCCTTCTTGGTATGAATTGATCCTTACCAACCTTCCGGGCCCGTCACCAGATCTACGTCCCCAAACTCGATGGGTTTATTTAGGTACTATAGTAGCCCTTCCAGGGTTACGCGCCCCATGTTCCTGTTCTATCATCAGGTCCTGATTATTGAGCAAAGTGAATAGAACTCTGAAACAAATCAAATCTAGACAGGCCCGTTGGTCTAGTGGTTAGACACCCTGACCTTTACCCGATGGGTCGTGGGTTCGATTCCCACCAAGTGTCTGGGTGTTTACCTATTTAGAAAAAAAATGCATACATATAAGTATTTGTATCAGTTGTCTGGTTACCATAATACAGGCTATGACTAGTTTGGGATCAGATGACCGTGTGTGGATTGTCCCTAAATATTATATTTGTTCTCTCTATGAGAAACCAAATGAGCCCAAACTCGATGTGTTTACACTAGTAACATCGAGTAACGGAACCCTGGAATGGGTACTAACTCATTCCAGGGTTCCGTCTGCCCACCTGCCAAATCCATCATCAGGTATGGACAAAGTGAATTATGGTCAAGCTATTAAAAGCGTATTAGAAAGGATATAATGTTCTCAAACTGAACCTAGGTATGGTACGGGTAGGAAGTATAAATAATAAACGTATGCATAATCATATTATTTATTTCTAAGCACTGCTTTTCAGGTCTAGATTATACCACCTTTACAAATTAATATAAAACATGCAAATAATAAATAAAATGGCAAGGCCAATTTTCTACAATGACAATGCCATACAGCCGATGAAAGCCACCCCTGGTTTACATATTGTAGTCCAGCATTATTTAAAAAAAAAGCTTCATTAATGATCCTACATTAATGGCTCAGAGCATTGACTAAATTATAGACTATACAATAGGTTACTCTGAGACAATAGGGCAAGAGTATCAAGTGTACAAGTGTCAGCATAAAAAGGAATGAGTTTACATTTAATCTGGTTTTATGATTCCTTGTTAATGTTCCTACTTTTTACGAAACTAATTTCAATAAATCTTAAGACGACAGTTTGTGACGCGTATGATGCGTGGATTGACCAAATATCGTAACATTTAATATGCGTTAGATTATGTATAAGAATTTCAAAAGTAATTAAGCATAAAATATAGACACTGGTAATGTTTCATATAAGTTCTAAAAATTCAGGTACCACTTTTGGTTTGAGAGTATTAAACCTCGAACTTTAGGATAACACAATTCATATCATTTTCACGTTGTTGAGCGAGGCAAGAAAAAATCTATTTATAAGCATAAGCATATCAACTGTGCAGTCATCGGCTGTATCGATCATCATTAACATTTAAACCTAAAAAGTCCGAAATATAAATCGATACATATAGTAGTAACTTCGATTGGTATATTGCATGCCAAAACGTCAAAATTACATTTTGATTGAATAAAAATTTATCACAGAATTCAGACGCCAAACGATACTCGTGGTTGAAACATTACTTTTACGTATTTTTTTTACAACTTTAAATGCTTCTTGTGATGAGACAAATAATGAAACTTATTTTAACAAGTATATAAAACGACAGTACAATACCAAAAACTATATTACGTATGAAGTAACCATCATTATGAGAAAGTAAATATAATAAAAAATATTACAATACTAGTACGCACTACCACCACATCCCAATAACAAAGCAGTTTAAAATCTTGACCCAGAAATAATTTCATGTTTTGTCATGATAAATATGTTAGTGAACATGGGTGACAGAGCGCGTTTCAAATAAATCAAGTACACAATTAAAGACATAAATTTCGAATACCTAAGACAGGGTTCCAATTTAGTATTTCTAAAAAAATGCAATATGAAATCCATTTTTGACTAGAAATCTTAAAATTCTAATACAGAGAGAGATTCTTTTGGAAATTTTTAATACTTTATCAAGAGTTACGACATTCGACGGTTATATCAACTTAAATCACTAGGTGTATTGTTAGTTGTTGATGAAAAAGTAGCCTCGTTTGATATTTGGGTAATGTACTGAATAATGCAAGCTGAACATGGTTCTAGTTTAATTGTAGCGTTACCATTATTAACAACTAATATAAAAGGACGAGTAGACAGTATAATACATAATAAAAAGCTGCATAATATATGACAGTAATGAAATAAATAGTGTGATGTATGTATGCAACATTCTAGCGAACCATCAAGACAGGAGCGCAGCCATGCCATCCAATACAACCTCGCACATCCCTCCACTTGTGAATGTGATTGGTTTGTGTTCATCACAGATATAAATAGAGACAGATAATACAAGTATAACGGTCACTGTTAAAAGGGTGCCGCTTTTTGATAACGGCAAACCAATGTGATGCAAAGACGCCCCGTTGCGTCTGCACAGTGAAAGGGAAGCGATATACGATAACATCACTTGTATCTTAGAAGTTTTTCATCTCCTGTTAACCCAGAACGTCTTAACAACCGCTCCAAGTAAAGTCGCGAATACGTTGCGTACTTTTCGCGGCCTACTTTTGTCGTGCGTCACGTGATTGACGCTTATGTCGCGCATGCAAGTTAACGTAACACTTGCGATATCTACGTCCATTTATATCTGTGGTGTTTATAATTTAGAATTACTGTACTAAGATACAAAACTTTAAATTTAAAGTAGGCTTTGCCTAATTATTGCACTAATTATTAAACTTATATAGTCCATTATTTCACATGATGATGTTATGGTTGTAGAATGATAACTTCTATCAATGCGTGATCAAAGTCAAACTCTACCTAAGCTCCTTCGACCGTACTAGCCGCTCTACTGCACACAGAGGCCACAAACAACTAAATTTAGTAAACACAGTCAAATAAAAATATCCTAAATACTAATAATAATTTTTATCATCTACCGATCTCACAATAACTCAATTTTGTACGATAATACACGAGACCCGGTGTGCAGGAGGCGTCTACTCGAAACTTACCAAATCTTATCTTATACATCCACAGACAACGTCAGCTTAGACGACGTGAAAAAATTGCAGTCTTCAATAAGATACTAACCTCCTCTATCGCTCACAAGACAAGACATGGCGTTCAAAAATTTGATTTATATTAAAATGCACAAAATACTTAGCAACTTTTCTGCGTCTTAAAAAATATAATGCGAGACTTTTGTGAGTGCCGCCGCGGAGGGTCCAGACCTCGGCTTCAAGTCCCGCGACTACGCACTACAGACGCGGCTCAAATACTTATACACATGCTACGTTACATTCATGTCAAGACTTCGCTCAGACCTACACCTATTACACTTCTATCACAGTGTAAATAATGCACTTACGACAATAAACTGAGATTGAACATAAAATAACTAGGACGAATCATTAAAAAAATCCGATTAAGAAATAAAGTTACATACATTCCGTAACGATGAAAAATATAAAATAACATACATCAATGTATGAGCAACAGACAATAGTATAAACATGTGGAAAAAAAATACGCGTAAAAATGTAAAAAGAAAACTTTTACAAACACCAACAAGTAAAGCAATAAAACTGCCAAAACAAAATACACTATTGTGAAACTGCTATTTGCGGACAAAATACAGTATTGTAAATTGCACAATTTAAACATAATTCAGTGTCGTATTTAATGCACCCTGTAAATACATTATTATAAAATCAACTGCTCCTTGTAAACAAAGTACGGTATTGTAAACTAAAAAATTGTAAAACCCAGTTTGTGCTGAAAGATTTGGGTGATGATACAATTCGTACATACACCGCCATATTAAAATTAGCGTAAGCTTAATACTCGCTCACTCATAACGTCAATAAGATTACTATTCTGTAAGTTAATATGTCCCGCTAACTACAAGATACATACCTACGGTTTGAAAGACATGGAATTCACTGACGACTGATCCTTACTGCTCTTCAATATTATTGGTTTGTTATTCTGATGAGTTACAGACGTAGCCAGGATTCGGTTTGTATTAGTTTTAGAATTTGTGTTAGTTTGAGTTTTATGAGTGTATTTAGGAAATCCGTGGACGAATTTAAATACCATGGGCAAAAGTATAACTTTGTTTATGCCACACGCAGTGTTACCTGTTTAGCCACATAAAACGACGTTATTTGCAAAAGTTTTAGCAACAAAAATAACCTTCCCAGAACGAAATACTCCGACCGACCGTGATCTGTTCCTAGAAGAACCAGTTTTAATGACATTCTAGATTTTTTACATTGGGATCGGATTTATAGTAGTTGGCAGCACATGTCCACATGCTTCCTGGCTACGTGTATGAGCTGCACGATGAAAGATCTGATAGAGAAGAGAATAGCCTTGGAGGAAACCGCAGTAGTGTCGCGCAGTGACGTCACCGCGGCGCTCAGCCGTCGGCGGCGTTCCCATCCGGAGGCTAGTTACCGCTCACTATCTTGCGGCTCTCCAATTCCTCCATATTATTAGACCTACAGACGTTTTATTACAAACCTTAGAATATGTATATAGAATGCTTATGTTCAAGAACCGTAGACACGTGTAAGAACATCGAAAAGCTTATCATATACACGACAATAGGTGCTCTGCCGTCACCTGTATTTATCGACATTTGCGCTTGTGACAGACCCAACATATCACTACTTGTCATTTGATTAATAAGTCAATATAAATAGTTCACCAGCCTCTTGGAGGAAAAACTAAAGAAACCTGCCTAGGCTGCCTACGATTTGTTTTAATAATATGGTCATTAAAACAAATCATATAATTGGGCCATAGACAGACGCGTACTCTATTTTAAACATATATAAACTCTATGTTACAAACTGATCTCTTGGATGAACGCATGGTAGGCAAAAAAATCAAACTTCAATTAGAAAACTTTTATAATGTTAACAGTGTGTATTGCGTTTACGCAATACACACTGTACGTTTACGACAAATGCAACACGATACGAGATCCTAAGCGACGTAATGCTACACGCGACGTATGTCCTACTTATGGCGTTGTGTCTCGCCACGCACAAAAAAAGAAGCACTCCAAAAGAATGGTCGCGTTCGTTGCATCGGGTTTGTAATTTACGTAAAACATCCCGTAAGGGGTCGTCTATTAATCACGTGAACCTCGAAAGGGGGGGGGAGGGGTTCCGAAAAAATCACGAAATATCACCAGGAGGGGAGGGGTTTATTTTTCGTTGAATGCACGATTTCTAAACCAAACAGCGGCACGTGGCCTTGACTCACCGTTGCCAGCAACGACTTCCCCTTCAACATTTAATCAGTTCAGTACCTGTATTTAAAGATAATATTTCGAAAATTTCAACATCAACTATATTGAAACTTTGTACAAAAAAATACACGTGATTTTGGATAGCGACCCCCCCCCCCCCCCCCCCCGATCCAAAATCACGTGTATTTTTTTAGTAGTTTAAAAACCTCACCATATATCACCAGGAGGGGGGCAGGGGTTAAAAAGTTGCTAAAAAACATCACGTGATTAATGCACGACCCCTAAGCTATAGCTAAAAACCCTTTATCTAGAAACTAATTGATAATATGCTTACCGGAGTTTATCATCGTTCTTCCACGAGGTGACTTGGATATGCGGGGGCGGTAAGTAGCTACGCAGCGATTGCACCAGCTGGATAGTATCCAAAAGAACTGAAAGTATACACAACCTCTTTAAATTAATTTGAAGATTTTAGAATTAAAGTTTTAAAACCAGTTGCAGCTGTTTGTTTCGACGTCGTTGTTGACGGATTAAATACAGGCGATGATTGTTTTAAAGTGAAACTTCTTATGCGACTTCCAACAAGTTTAAAGCTTAACGCGTTAAACGCTACAGTTAAACGCTTAAGTCGTTCAGTGTCGTTCAGCGTTTATTCAGTGTCGTTCAGCGTTTATTCAGTGTCGTTTATTGTCGTTCAGTGTCATTCAGCGTCGTTGAGTATCGTTCAATGTCGTTCAGTGTCATTTCAGCGTCGTTCAGTGTCATTTCAGTGTCGTTCAGTGTCGTTAAGTGTCATTTCGGTGTCGTTCAGCGTCGTTCAGTGTCGTTTATTGTCGTTCAGTGTCGTTCAGCGTCGTTCAGTGTCGTTCAGCGTCGTTCAGTGTCGTTCAGTGTCGTTCAGTGTCATTTCAGTGTCGTTCAATGTCGTACAGTGTCGTACAGTGTCGTTCAGTGTCGTCCGGTGTCGTTCAGCGTCGTTCAGTATCGTTCAATGTCGTTCAGTGTCATTTCGGTGTCGTTCAGCGTCGTTCAGTGTCGTTTATTGTCGTTCAGCGTCGTTCAGTGTCGTTCAGTGTCATTTCAGTGTCGTTCAGTGTCGTTCAGTGTCATTTCGGTGTAGGTCAGCGTCGTTCAGTGTCGTTTATTGTCGTTCAGTGTCGTTCAGCGTCGTTCAGTGTCGTTCAGTGTCATTTCAGCGTCGTTCAGTGTCATTTAGTGTCGTTCAGCGTCGTTCAGTGTTATTCCAGTGTCGTTCAGTGTCGTTCAACGTCATTTCAGTATCGTTCAGCGTCGTTCAGTGTCGTTCAGGTGTCATTTCAGTGTCATTCAGTCGCGGGGATGGGGAATAGAAAGAGACAGAGCGAAAGTAAAGTTTCACTTCTTCCGCGCCGAGGGACTCCACGCACGCACATTTTTTTTATTGTTATAATCTATTTCGTCTGATGGCACGTCTACCCATTAGCTCTTTTTATAAGCCCTTATTAACTATCTTGAGCCCAATAACTTCACCAGCTACAGTGTACTTATTTATAAATTGCTGCTTGGTAGCAGATTATCTGACACTGTGGTGGTACCTACCTAGCAAAGTAGATAGTATCGTCTGAGCGAATGGGGTACTTGCACAATTTTTGTTTTTTAGTGTATAATAAAGATTTTAAACTCCCTTAGTGATACCAAAAACAAAAAAGTTAAAATATGCACAAATTATCTAGATATTGTAAATCAAAGGTTGATTTTTCCACGTTGGCGCGAAAACGCTCATTGACAGCCGTGACGTCATTTCATTGGTTTGACGTACGAGTTAGTAAATTTTCATAGTGGTTGGCGATTGAATAAAGAAACTACCATTAAATATTAATATGTTCTCATTAGAATTTTGACGACTGATATAATCAGAATGATAAAATGATCCCCTAGAGTTATCAGTTCAGAGAAAATTAATATTATCCATAAACAAAATATGGTGCCCAGTCATGTAGTTGGACAGGCCCGTTGGTCTAGTCACTAGACCAACGGGCCAGATTGTCTTACCACTAGGCTCTAGTGGTAAGACAATCTGGCCGCTACCTACTATATCGTTGGTTTGATTCCCACCTTGTATTGTCTGCGTGTCATTTATCAATGTATTTACAAAAAAGTACTATTTTTTTTTATAAAATGAAGCAATTCATTTTATTGAAAAAATTTAATGTGTTTACACAGACTTTCTATTGAAAATTTATTGACATGGCCGTCTAGTCGACGTATGACGTCACGCGCGATTGGTGGTGTTTCAAATTGCGTTCCATTTTACGTAACTTAAAAGTTGAAATATTTCGTAACATAATCATAATTTTAGAAAAAAATCTTTTAGCAATGCTCTTTTTAGAACTATTTTTATTAAATTATAATCATAATTTATCATTATAATTTTTATGCAAGTTCCCCATTTCACATGAAGAGTTTTATGAAGTAAAGTCCCTTCTCATTTGTTTCGCGAAGCGGATATGTTTTCGCTCCACCTGCGGGTTGCTCGTCAGCTCCGTGAACCAGGCACCCCTTTGCTCAAGGCGACCGCACCTAGGGGTGCTACCAACTAAAGCGAGAGACTGGTGTACTCCGTTTGGAATGCCCAGTCACTCCATAGAGACGATGAAGGCCACCGGGGCTGATTTAGTGGGTGTAAATCGCACATAACCCAGCCTCCGCGTCAAGATATCGAGTACTTTTTGAGTTTCCTCCCTGACGGCAAAAAAAGTGCTAATACTAGGGCAACATGGCGGGGCGCACGCAGGGCCGCATGCGCTGTAAGTTGCGGGCAGCTCCGCGAACGATCCTAGGGCTACTACTAGGGCAACTAGTGGGGGTGCACTAACTCTTCTGCAGCTGCTCGCTCTGCTTGCCGTAGGGCTTGCACATGGCGGGGCGCACGCAGGGCCGCATGCGCTGCAGGTTGCGGGCCAGCTCCGCGAAGGCGCGCACCACCCGCTCCTGCCCCCCGGCACCCCCCGCACCCCCCGAACCTCCCCCTCCTGCACCCGAACGCTCCGTCCCTCCAACCGCGCCGCTCGTGGCTCCCGCAGCCCCCGACAGCGACTCAAGCGACTCCAGGTTCGCTCTGCAGTGAATAATTGGATGTTGTTAGGTAAAACTTGTTCCGTCTTATTACGAAAAGCAGTTTAACGAAAAACCTAGGTTTAGACCCAGGTTTAAGGAACAATTTCCTGAGCTTAAACCTAGGTTTAGACCCAGGTTTAAGGAACAATTTCGTGAGTTTAAACCTAGGTTTAGACCCAGGTTTAAGGAACAATTTCCTGAGCTTAAACCTAGGTTTAGACCCAGGTTTAAGGAACAATTTCGTGATTTTAACCCCAGGTTCATTGTTAAAATGTGTCAAGTCAAGTCAAAATATCTTTATTATGTATAGGCCCCACGGAGGCACTTACACAAAAAACATTTTTACAAACTACCACCGGATCGTAACGCGGCCGCTACTGAGAAGATCCGGCAAGAAACTCAGCGGGCTTGTCTTTTTTGTCATTTTTTTTTAGAAACAGTTTTACAAATTATACATAAGTCAGCCTTAAACTTCTAAGCTTGCATGAGTTGAGCAGTTCAAGCCCACGCAGCTTTATCCTCCAGGTAATCCGAGATTTTATAATAAGCCTTTTTTGACAATCGGCTTTTTATCAAAGGTTTAAAAAGCCGATTGTCAAAACTGATCTGATCTGTGTAAACATTTTGTAATAAGACGGGTTCAGTTTTAAATACGTAGTAAGTGATAGAACTGGTTCTAGCCAGATTAGACAACTGGATAAAGCCTGTGATGTGCAGTGAAGACGGTTGTGATCCGGTGATCAGAAGGAGCCTCTACTGACAGATTGAAAGCATACTAATCCCATGACCTCACCAAGAAGACCGGTGTGTGTTAAGAATTTGGATGCTAGCAGCCGCACTCATAAACAACAATTAGCGTTAATTCTAATTAAGACACTTTTCTAAATCTAATTAATTCGACTCTCAGAGCAGTTTATGATTATTGTAGATTATAAAGTACAAGATAATTGATATCTCTAATCACTAGTATAAGTAACTAAGTATTTAAATAATCAGATTTTTAGCAAATAACTATAATTGACGTTTGTAGGTGCAGCAGTAAGACACGCTTTCAGAAGCTTTCAAAAGCTTCTTAAAAAAAAAATCCGACGTCAGAATGCAGCAGACCCACAGGCACCGACAAGTCTGACAAAATGATATAAAATTATTTAAGAAAAGAGATGTTCCAAAATGTATGGAGCTTGGGCTAGGACTTTGTACACTCTTCGGAGTCGCTGGACGTTCGGGGTGTGGGCCCTTTGAACGTCCATTGAGTACGGCGGCGACTCCGAGGAGGACGGCGGCGGGGTTGCGACCCCCGTCCCCGTGAGTACCGTGTCAGGTTCCCGGGGGGCTACAATGCGCCCCCCGGCGGCGGGCTCAAAGGCAAGGCACTGAGGGGCCCCTGGTGCAGATCCCACCGGAGAGCCCTGGGGTCCCCCCTCTCATGTGCCGATGCGACAGCCGCGGGGGTTTTAGTGGGTAAGAATCCCACATACCCCGGTCGAGCCCCACAGCTCCTGAGGATCTTTGGAAGATTTCCCCCGCCTAAAAAAAAAAAAAACAATGATAATCAATTCACTACATACAATACACGCACACAACCAACTGTGTGTGACAGCAGCAGTAGCTATTGACAGCTGGCTGGCTGACAGTTTAATTCGGCATCAGTGAGACGCCATCTTAGGACGGCATGTTGAATATAGATATAAAATAAATGGTAATTATAATTAAAATTACGAGAATAATAGTAATTTAAACGAAATCTTTATATTTTTCCCGAATTCCATGGATTTTTCTCGATTTTTTAAGGTGTACTACGCGACAGTGTACATATTCCTAGCCCATTTTGCAACAACTCCTTTAAAATTCTTCCAAACCAAGCGAGTGCCATTCTTACTGTTAGTTATGTTATAATGCGGTTGCAACAACTCTTGAGTCTGTTGATTGGGAACCGGTATTAAATAGCGATAATCCTGACACTGCTGCAAATTATTTTGTTAATACCTTGACTAACATTATCTCCAATAATACCACGGAATTTATCGTGTCTCGTTCCAAATTTAATTTAAAACCCTGGATTACGACGGGATTAATGCGATGCCAGAAAAAATGTGACCAGCTACATCTTCAAGCTAGAAAAAATCCATCAAACCTTATAGTACAAAGAACTTATAAAAGATACCGCAACTTTTTAAGAAAACTACTTAACAAACTTAAATCTGATTTTGAAAGTAATCAGCTTAATGCGAATTTATCCTGTCCCAAGAAACTCTGGCAAACCATCAAAGATATTTGTAGCATTCCACAATCACAAAATGATTCTACACAACTCATAAACCCGGAAGATCCCATTAATTCTTTAAATAATTGCAATACGTATTTCTCAACAATTGGTAAAAAACTAGCTACCGAAACACTCTTAAAATTAAATACAACAGAAAATACTCTCGCTTCTGATATTAGTTCTTTGGACGGTCCTAGTCACTCACTGTTTTTATATCCCACGAATGAAGACGAAGTTACTAGTCTTATAAGTGAGCTCAAGATTGGCAGCGCGCCTGGCTATGATCAATGCACTCCATCAATGATAAAACTCGTTCAACCATCTATTACTAAACCGTTAACACATATTTTTAACCTGAGTATATCTACAGGTGTTTTTCCTGATATATGGAAGTTAGGAGTAGTAACCCCATTTCACAAAGATGGTAATAAATCCCTACCCGATAATTACAGACCTATCACTTTGTTAAGTATATTTTCCAAATTGCTCGAAAAGATAGTTAATAAACGGTTGCTGAACTTCCTTGAAGATAATTCCCTCATATCGAAAAATCAATTTGGCTTTAGACGTAATAAATCAACTGAGGACGCCGTAGTTCTACTGACTAGTTTAATTGCTAAGTATCTTGATAATAAAAAGTGTTGCCTGGGCGTTTTCTTAGATCTTGCGAAGGCGTTTGATACAATTTCAATACAAATTCTGCTAAAAAAACTTAGTAAACTGGGTGTTAGAGGTACAACTCATGACTGGTTTCGTAGTTACCTTGCAAACCGTCGGCAATGTGTTAAGGTTGCCTCTATGATTAGTGACCAAATCCCTATAAACTACGGAGTCCCGCAAGGCAGTATACTCGGCCCTACCCTGTTCTTAATATACATGAACGATTTACTTAACATCCCGCTACAAGGAGCTGACTTAATTTGCTATGCTGATGACACAGTCGTGCTTTTTCATGGCGACTCCTGGGAGAGTGCCGTAAAAACAGCAGAAAAGGGTATATCAGCGCTCTCACACTGCTTGAGTAAAAATTTATTGACGCTCAATGCACAGAAAACCAAATATCTAACCTTTCATAAGACACGTGCTTCCCGTCCACACTTTTCTGGCCAACTTTTTATTCACTCTTGTACTCATTACTTTGGCAGCTATCCTATATCAAACGCCTGCGGATGTCCCTATATTGACTCAGCTACGTCAATTAAATATTTGGGTATTTTATTAGATGAGAATTTATCTTTTAGAAATCATATTGCTACATTGTCAGGTAAAGTTAGAAAATCTATATATCTAATGAAATCTTTACGCAATTCTGCACCAAAACAAGTATTAATATTAGTGTATAAAGCCATTTGCCAATCCAATATCTTATATTGTTTATCAGCTTGGGGCGGGGCTGCCAAATCTATTCTTATAGAACTCGAGAGAGCTCAGCGGGCGGTACTTAAGGTTATGTTGCATAAACCTTTCAGATTCCCTACAGACATTCTTTATAAAGAAACCAGCGTACTAAGAGTCCGCCAGCTGTACATTTCCAAAGTAGCCACTGTAATGCATAAGCACGTAATTAACTCTGACGATTTCACTTTTATAAATTCACGTCGTATATACAAAATATCCCTCCCAACAATACGATCAAGTTTCGCCAGACGCTTGCCACCGTATATGCATTCTTTCGTATATAACAAAGTTTGTAGATTTAATAATACTTTGAGATATTTACCAACCCGTAAAGCCAAACATCACATTTTTAAGTGGTTGCAAACCCTAAACTATCAAGAAACTGAAGAGATTCTCGAAGTCTGTCGCTGAGAGAATCGTCACATAACATTATTTAATACACATTCATTCTACACTTTTGCACACCCCCACACACTCATACACACACACTTACACACCCGAACTCACACACATGTAAGGTACTGAGTAAAGTATGTATATTTTCTGCGCATTGAACATGTCGCCAATTTAATTATCTCATGTAATTGTTTTTTGGTTGCTGCGATACAGACCTAGAGTCTAGTGCAGTAGCCGCTGTTAAACCAATACATATGTCTGTAAGTAATAGTTATTTAATTGTTTCGTTCTCTGTAAATTACTTGTAAGACTAAGTTTTGTGGCACTTAATAAACATTATGATTATGATTATGTTAGAACTTTTGTAGCCTAATGAAAATTACGACTTTCTTTTCATATTTGAATATGAAGTACTAGTATTACTGCTAATAGTAGGTGCTAAAACTTAACAGTAAATTCTATGAGAAGTGAACATTTATTGTACCTTGAAAAGTCTGTGATTGTACCTTAAAAAGTCTGTGAGTTTGTGTTCATCGCTGTAGTGATGTTTGGACTTTGACTCGAGGCTGGGTTGCGTGGAGCTCGAGGACCGTTGCTGCGAGTGCGCGTACTTCTCAATCGAGGACTGGTGTCCCAGAGACCTGTTCTGGTGCTGCAGCAGCATTTGCTGGTGCTGTGACAACTTGTCCTGACTGCGACGGTCCGGTTTCTCACCACTGAGGCTAGCTGCAATGGAAAATAGTAAACAGCAGTTTATTACTTACTGCCGAATCTACAAACGTCAATTATAGGTAGTTAATATTCATTAATCCATTTTTTAGAATCGAATCGTTTCGACACTCGAAGCCAATTAATACTTAATAAGCCGATTGTGATATGAATAATCTCGCGTTCAATAATCGACAATCATCATGAACAGCTCCGACAGTCGAATTACATAGATTTTGAAAAGTGTTGTGAGTGCGGCAGTTAAACTGACAAGATGTGGCGGCTTATTTTATACAATCAAGGTGGCGAACCAACATGCAGGCCCCCTTATGGCAAGTAGTCACCGCACCCTCCAAAAGCTCCATATACTAGCAACACTAGCGCGTTGCCGGCCTTAAAAATATTGTAATTAAGTCTCTTGTGTCTGGTGATATTATCAGCTACAATGCAATTCTCACAACACAGCAATGTTAACTTACTGCTTGGCGGCAGAATATTAGCGGTAGTACCTACCAGGACGGTTCCGTTTTTTTTTTTTTTTTGGGAATGATAGACGCTGTTGGCCGCAGATGGCCATTACAGCTTCACTGGACAATAGGAGCCGAGCGCTTGAAGCGCTCTAGCCTTTACGGCAGAAGTAGCGACGAGCTCAAGGGCACCTCAGGGAGGCACGCCTCGGCTTGGGCTGTCGCTTAAGAGAGGGCTGAGTTTACCACCGGTTCACAACGCGCCCCCACTGAGAAGAACCGGCAAGAAACTCAGTGGGGTGATGCACGTCGTTGCGGTCGCATACGTACGACCCTTCGGCCTCGCCGGCGAGACCGGTGTCTGATAGCTAGTGTAGCATACGGTTGTCGGGGAGGGTTCGGCGCATCCCGGTCCAATAGGACCGTCATGGGGTCAGGAGGGTCGAGCAGTACGTGCCGTGGTCTGCGGCGCGAGTCAGAAGGACTAGGGGCGTAATCGAACAGCACTGCAGCTAATGAAATTACTGAGCTCAATAGACTTAATAACAAATGTCTCGGGTGACACGCGGCAGTGAATTGCAATAGTTAGGCAAGTGTCGTTGCAGTAGTCGCTTGCCATCAGGCGTAGAAGAAGAAACATTTATTTGACATGCACATACAAGATTACATTACATTACATACATTTACAAACTACATATACGAAAAAAAAACATATAAGAAAAATTAAAACTTAAAATAATGTTAAGTCTAATATCCTGTATGCCATGCCAAAAAGGACACCAACTCAGCACGAGCAGGGTGGAATGCACCCAGCGCTGATTTTCAGTTGGCAACCCTGCGTACGTCTTGCTTGTTTATTACATGCTTAAATAACAACAAATATGGTGAAATCATATTCAAACTGAGACAAAGCATTTCAAGAGACAGGAAACACCACTCGTGTTCTATCTATTTATACTATTTAAAAAAGAAACAGATTATGCAAAAAGGTGGAGTGGGTAACTCTTAAACTGACAGCTCATATAGAAAACATGATTAAAAATCTTAAGTAACATATACAAAGAGAACAAAGTGTTGTGATTTTTACATAACAACTCACTAAGAGCGGCAAGGTGAGGGGTGAGAGGAAGCTGATAGTCCTGGGTCAAGGCAGTGCTGCGCAACAAACGCTCCACTGCCTGGCTGTCAGGGAGACTTGACCCACCTGCATCTGTGCATTAAATAAATATCTAGTATACAAGTTTCATTGACAACAGACAATTTTAGATTTTAACATTTTAAAAGAGATGTTCCAAAATGTATGGAGCCTGGGCTAGGACTTTGTACACTTTACTCTAAAATAGGGAAACACACATAAAACAGTTATTAACTATCCATTTACTTTAATTTAGCTTTATTTGCTTGTAAAACTTAAGAATTTTTACTTAGAATTGCAACACATAACAAAAAACTGGCATGGCGGAAAAGTGTCACTGTCATGTGTCATTTTTATTATCAATGGCGTTAAAAGTTTTTTTTATTACAATACTCTTTGTATTTTTGTTTCTGTTTTCTCATACATCATTTTAATAATTAAAATATCAATGATAATTAGTTCACTACATACAATACACGCACACAACCAACTGTGACAAGTGTGACAGCAGCAGTAGCTATTGACAGCTGGCTGGCTGACAGTTTAATTCGGCATCAGTGAGACGCCTTCTTAGGACGCCATGTTGAATATAGATATAGAATAAATTATATATAAAATTAAAATTACAAAAATAATAGTAATTTAAAGGACATATTTATATTTTTCCCGAATTCTATGGATTTTTCTCGATTTTTTGAGGTGGTGTACATATTCCTAGCCCATTTTGCAACAACTCCTTTGTGGTCAAAAGAGATTACAATGTTTGTAACTTATGATCATCATCATCAGCAGCTGAAAGACATCCACAGCTGAAAAATGGCCATAGAAGGGAGGGCTTGCCATAATCCCCACGCTTGGCAAGCATCCTGGGAATCGCAGTATGGATGGTAGGTAATCCAGTGGAAAGACACTAGTTAATAATAATAATATAATAATATCTTGGGACAATTTTCCCTTAGCCGTCTCTTACGGACACCCAATGGGAGGAAATGTGAGGGTGCTATTCTTACCCGGACACCCCATGGGTAAAAAAAATACTATAATATTCACCTGGTATGTATGTGGGCTGCTGTGACAAGTGTTGCTGTATTGATTTCTGTGTCATCTCCAGTTGATTCTTGTAATACCGACAAGCAGGATTCGGACAATTCTGTACCACTTCTATAATAAACTCCTTCTCCATACCAAACTGCTCTCTTCCTATTGTGTATGATTCCACAACCTATCAGGAAAGTTAATGTTAATAATACTTATATTATGTCAATAGGCTATGTGGTTAAACACCACATTAGATTTTAAATTATAAAAACACTACAAAACCAGTTTAAACCATGGCTTAATAACTAAAAAAAATACTGAATAAAAAATAACAGACTGTTAAGTTTAGCACACACAGTGTATTGTATTGGGCTCCAGCCCGTTCTGCATGTACTACATGTAAAAGTTGCCAGTTTCATATTACAGGGAGAAAATATCACAAATACAGTATTAAAAATTAAGGGCAACCTTGTACCAAACCAAAATAAATTAACTGCTTTCTTATCATGTGATTCTAACACAATTATAACTCTTAGGGGTTAACATTAAAATGTACTTACAGCTCTCACTGTGGCTTCTAAACCAAGATGCAGACCATGTGGTCCATTCATGTGTTTCAACATAACAGCATTAGCAAAATGTTCATATGGTAGTATTATCTTGCCATTTTCACGAAGGATCAGTCTACCTTGTGTGTCTAAACCTACTCTTGAGGCCATCATCCTGAGGAAGATATTAACTTTTTAAATTCTGAATTTACAGAAGTTAGTCCAAATCACTTATTCTATGTCTACCTAGAATCTTATTGGTTTATGAGTATGATACATTTTCTAACTTGTTTTCATAAACAGCTAATTATAATGCTAAAATAGGTACATAATATTTTAATATAACCATCATCAATTTATTGATTTCATTCGTTTTTTTTTCATTTCTAACCTATACTGTCCCACTGCTGGGCAAATAAATAACCTTCCACAGGCAGCATTATTTTGCATAATTCCAAGCCATTTGTTTAAAAAATAATGTCATTATTAACCAATATCTCGACTTCTGATCATAGTTTACTATAGCTAAAAGTCGTATAGCCAGAAAACACTTTTTATGTTTCATCAATAGCTTGATAAACACACTTACTGCAAATATGCAGCACTGGGAAGCATTGAAGACTCTTTGAGGTCACTGAAGCATTGTAACAGTTCTATGCTAGGGCTCCAGCCCTTGTTCTGCAGGTACAACTGTAGCAACATGTACAGTTTCTCCGTGACGTAGCCCTCAGCGCCGTGCGGGGTAGCCGAGCCCGACGCGCTCGCCGCGCCGCTTGAACTGCCCGTACTTTTAGCCAACACGCTCTTCATCGTCTCCGCCAAATCCATCTTGTAGATGTCCAAATATGTCCTCTTTTGGGAATCCTTAGTGAAAACAAACAATCACTTCAGCAAATAATGCCAACCACGAAGATCGATAGCGCGAGACAACATAAAATGTTCACAGAACTGTAGACGTACACTTACCAGAATGATAATATGTTCGTGCTAATGATTACAAAACGGAATTATGTTATTAAATTTTAATTACAGATTTATCCATTCGATAGGTACTGTGCACAAAAAATAGAAATAATGAGATTTTCCTTTTCTTTTGACGCTGCCTGTCAATTTTTGGAACACCACAGATAGAATTACTCAAAGAGAATATAACGCTACGAATTATCTATTCTAGAGCGGTGTCAACATCGTATCAGTTCGGTTTGGCAAACCGAACCCGGATGCAATCGGTTGTTGATCGGTTGTCTGACGTAGTGAAAAATTTGTCTGTCTATCAAGCGAGCGGCTGGGGCTGGATCACAGGTCTAGATGGAAGCTGCAGGCTTAGCATGATGTGCAAATCTTGACAGACAAGTATGAGTATGACGTCACTATGACGTAGTATTTCAGTTTTGTATGGAGAAATTACGTTTTGGTGTTGAAAACTACGTCATACTCCACACCGATCTGTCAAGATTGCAAGTCGTGCTAGGCCTGCTGGACCAACGCTGGTTCTTACTATAAGTAGTCTGTGGCTGGAACCAAAACGTCAACAATGCATAAAATTCTCTTTGAGTCTATGTCAAACCCATAGATTTAAGATTTTTTTCACTACGTTCAAAAAGATGAACATAGCGTGGGAAGGAGAAGTTCTAATCAAATACAAACTGCACGAGTGCAACAGAGGCAGAGATAAAATTCTTTTTTTTTATTCCGCATCACTTTTGACATTAGCCACTGCAAATACTCAAAGACTGCAACGCTGCCTCGCGGTCTGTTTACTGTCAAAGTAAATCATAATAATTTAGCACGATCTCAAATTTATAATATGAAATATCATTATTCCATTAGGGTGGCTTGTGCAATAAGTGCATGTGATGTTACAAATCGTAATAAAACGAATAAGTAAACATTTCACAGGTAATTGATTACTATTCCTGACTGCATTTTTGCTTGCTATATTTTTATGGTTTTGGTTGAAACTTTGGTTGAAAATCGTAATAATATCGTAGAATACATGTTTTTCTTAAAACTGATAATAATTTATTACTTCTTTAAGAAGAATAGCGGGATATTTTGTGTAGAATGTAAAACGATTTGTTTACAATAGGGCTTGAAAAAGTCCTGACGTCATGAGTATCGATATCGATAATAAAGCAAATAGTTTTAATAGACAAATATAAATTCTACGACTTTTTGTTTTAGTTTCAAGGAGTTATATTTATTCGGTCTAAAAATATTTTGCCGTCTCTATATTCTTTATGTAAATTGATATGATAATAATAATAATTCAGAGGTATTCTTTCAGATTATCAAAATAATTCTTTGTTATGACAAAAATAGATGCGGATTAAAGACGAGGATGGGTGGAATCCCTACAATATTCCAGTGTCTGTAATAAAGATTTTGATTTCTGTCTGTGATATCCATCCATATCATCGGTTCTACAGCCAATATGACCAGCCACTCCAGTCTGGTAATTCGTTGACCTACGTCGGCAAGTTTGATTCTCTGGTGATAACATTTCTTATTCGATCCTTCACAACAAATAATTTACTTCGTGTTCATGTGGTTTAAATAATATTAAGATGTTACCAGATAAAACGTGCTCTATTACTGTCGTCACTAAGAAGCTGAAATATATATTTACAATATATTTTTATGAATGCTGAATTAAGTAAGGTAAGGTGCTAACATACTTTACTGTCGGACAAACAAACTCTATTTTTCTGACTTACTTTTATGCCCTACCTTTAAGACAGTAACGCCACTGGTACATTAACACTATAAACTTATATAAAACAATGAATACATTAGCATAATTGCATATACAATCGAAACCAGGGGTGTAAAACCTTTGAATTGTTTTTTTTTCATCGATATCAAAACCTCGTTGTCACTATGAAATAGTTCAGCTATTAAAGTATAAAGAAGGAGCAAACACAAACTCTCACAAACTGTCCTTTAAACAATATAGGAAGCTTCCGAAAGAATGCTATATGCACATTTATAAATGCGTATGTATCTCTGTCTCTCTGTTGTCATCAATTTTCTTAATTGTATACGTGAGTAAAAGCGCGGGACGTCGCTAGTAGGGTTATTACAATTAGTTTTTCTAGGTAGCAACTAATAATTATTTTTTAGCACCTAGTTAAAGCCGATACCCGCTTTGAAAATGTTTAGAATATCTGACTTGGGGCAAGACTAACATACGTTTGTTTTGCCCCTGGTAAACTGATAGTCTTCCCCACTTTGACATTTTTATCATCATCACCAGCCGGAAGACGTCCACTGCTGAACAAAGGCCTCCCCCTTAGACCGCCACAATGAACGACAATTTGCTATTTGCATCCACCGGTTTCCTGCGACGCGAACAATGTCGTCGGTCCACCTAGAGGGAGGCCTGCCTACGCTGCGTCTTTCGGTTCGTGGTCGCCACTCGAGAACCTTTCTTCCCCAACGGTTATCGGTTCTTCGAGCGATGTGGCTGGCCCAGTGCCACTTCAACTTGCATATTCTACGAGTTATGTTGGTGACCTTGGTTCTTCGGCGAATCTCCTCATTCCGGATTCTGTCGCGCAAAGAAACTCCGAGCATAGCTCTCTCCATAGCTCGTTGTGTGACTCTGAGCTTCTCCAAAAGGCCAGCTGTTAGAGACCACGTCTCAGTACCATATGTCATCACTGGCAACACACACTGGTTAAAAACCTTCGTCTTCAGGCACTGCGGTATTTCGGACGAGAAGATTTCGCGTAGTTTCCCGAACGCTGCCCATCCGAGTTGGATTCATCGGGCGACCTCTTTGTCGAAGTTGGACCGACCTAACTGGATAGTTTGTCCTAGGTATACGTAGTGGTCAACAACTTCGAGTGTAACGTTCCCAGCAACTACCGGTACGGGTGCAACATGGACATTAGACATGATCTTCGTCTTGTCCATGTTCATTTTAAGACCCACCTGTTGGGAAACGCTACTGAGGTCGCTGAGCATTGTATTGAGGTCCTCCAGCGATTCTGCCATAATGACTATATCATCGGCAAAACGAAGGTGAGTGATGTATTCGCCATTGATGTTGATGCCGAATCCGTACCAGTCCAAGAGCTTGAAAACGTCCTCCAATGCGTTCGTGAACAGTTTCGGAGAAATAACGTCTCCCTGTCTCACGCCCCGCTGCAATGGGATTGGTTTCGTACTCTCGTCCTGTAGTCGGATCGACATGGTGGCGTTGCTGTACAAACACTTCAACACTTCGATGTACCTATAGTCAATGTGACACCGCTGGAGGGACTGCAATACTTGAATCAAAGGCTTTCTCGTAGTCCACAAACGCTAGACATAATGGCCGATTATACTCCTCGGTCTTCTGTATAATCTGGCGGAGCGTATGTATGTGGTCTACGGTGCTAAAGCCTTTTCGGAACCCGGCTTGTTCGGGAGGCTGGAACTCATCAAACCTGCGTTCGAGACGGTTCGTAATGACTCTCGAAAACAGCTTGTATACATGGCTCAGGAGTGAGATGGGTCTATAATTCTTCAATAAGGTGTTATCACCTTTTTTGAAGAAAAGAACCACCGCACTCCCGTGCCATGCTTCTGGCGTAGTACCCTCGAGTAAGACGGAATTAAATAACTTCTGGAGGACTAAAAGTACCGGTTTTCCACCCGCTCTCAAAAGTTCTGTTGTGATTCCGTCTTCACCCGGCGCCTTGTTGTTCTTAAGCTGTTTGAGAGCCATTCTAATCTCGTACAGGCTGAAGTCTGGGATGTCCTCAGTGTAGTGTCGGGTTAATTTGGCTCTGGTGTCCTGAGCTGTTCTGGCAATGGGTTCCTGTGTTGAGGTGTATAACTGTCTGTAAAACCTCTCGAGCTCTCTCAATATCTCCGGTTTCGATGAGATGACACTGCCGTCATCGATCTTCAGCCTGGTCATATGGCTGCGCCCAATAGACGAATTCTTTGCGAACACTTTAGAGCCTTGGTTCCGCTCAATTGCGTCCTTAATACATGCTGTATTATAGGAACGCAAGTCATGACGCATGGATTTCGAGATTCGTCTATTGAGTTCAGCATATTCTGACATATCACCTGAAGATTGCAGTCTCATCTCAGTTCGGGTTTCCATTAACTTAATGGTTTGATTGGAGAGCTTCTGAGGCTTATTACGGCGTGGGGAACTTGGACCCCACTGCATGGACAGTTTGCACCAACCCATTGTTTAACTCGTCCGCAGTTTCGCATTCGGCTAGGCACTGAAAGCGATTGTGTAGTTCGAGTTGAAAGTCTTCTGGGTTTCGGATTTGGGCGGTTCTCGGACGGAGCGTGGACTTCATCAGACGAGACCTCTCAAGCTTGTGTTAGCACCCCAGCCGGTGTGCCTATATAAACGCGGTGCAAGCTGAGACAAGGACATTAATACAGCGGTCACGGGACAGTCAAAGGTCTACCCTCATCAGGATATTTTCATGGTTTGAAGAATTAAACTTGTAAGTGATTATTTATTATTCTCTTTACTGTCTAGTTATGGTGATCTTTTACTTTACTTTGTGTATTTGACGATATGATATAATATTATGCTAAAGATTTAAATAATCGTCGTGCCTCTTACACTTGACATTGATATTCAATGTGCCTCTAACAATGCGGTGATCGCTACCGGTTTTCACCCTGCCGATCACGGAGACATCATCGAATATATGCTTCTTGGTCGTCATGATGAAGTCTATCTCGTTTTTGGTTGAACCATCGGGGCTTATCCACGTCCACTTCCTGGATGGTCGCTTCTTGAAGAAGGAGTTCATCGCAAAGAGTCCCTCCTTCTCCATGAAGTCGACCAGCCGCTGGCCCCTTTGGTTCCGCTGCCCGTACCCATATGACCCCACTCTCAACTCATCGCCATTCCGTGTGCCCACCTTTGCGTTGAAGTCCCCCATAACAACGGTGAAGTGTGTTTTGGAGGTATGTATGGCTTCTAATATCTCCTCATACATAGCCTCTACTTCATCGTCAGGGTGTGCCGAGGTTGGCGCGTAAACCTGTATAACCTTCAACGAATACCGACTGGTTAATCTGAGTATAAGGTACGCTACCCTACTCGACACACTATCGACCTTAATCACGTTGTTAATAAGGGGCTTACGGACGAGAAACCCGACACCACCCTGGGATTTCCGGTCTCCTTCCCGGAAGAAGAGCATGTTGCCAGAATCAAGGGTTATCGTATCCTGTCCCTCTCGCCGGATTTCAGATAATCCCAAGATGTCCCAACGCAACTTGCTCAATTCTTCCTCCAGCTCGACAACCTTCTCATTGGTCCTCATTGGCTTGGACATTTTTATATTATGGTTTTATTTTGTTAAATATTAAGGAAACTTATTTGTTTTATGTGATAATAACAAGATAATTTTAAACTCTATGTTGGTATGATGCTACTTACAGCAAAGATATCTCAATTTAACATTTAATATCACAATTTTTTTAATGTTTTTTTCAGATCCACCAACTAGCCTTTTTTTTCTTACAGCTGACATTTTTAATTGTGTGATATTGACCAAATAGTTCAGCAGAAGTGACAACTGTGTTTTGAGCCGAGAACCATTTCATGATAACTGTTTTATCGACAAGTTAAATTGGAAAAAAACGCAGAATTTTTCGAGTTATTTGAAAGTGACAGTCTTACCCCGGTGACAGTCTTAGGTGGGGACCTTACCTTATGTATTTTACAATAGAAGTATATTGTTTGAATAATAACCTGGTACGATCCACACATGGTGATCTGATCCCAAACAAGGCAGAGCCTTTACTATGGAAACCAGACAATTTTTACTAATACATACTCATATACTTTTATTTGTAAATACATACTTAATAGATAAATAAAACCCAGACACCTGGTGGAAATCGAACCACCAGCTGGCTACCCAATAAGCCAGCCAGGATGTTGAACTGTTAGACCAACACGTCCGCCAAATGTTTTGGTTTTATACTATTTAGAAATATTGCATACTTCTCCAGGATCTCAGGGGATACTCCTTCACCCATACTGAAAAACGTTAATAATTATTGTTTATAATGCATGCTGATTTGAGTAATTTTATCTTGCGTAACGATAACTTATTTACATGATCTAATTTACGATGTTTCAAGCAAAAAGAAACTAATTTTTTTGTTTAGAACGACTGTTTTACCACTTTTCACAATTTATCATTATAAGATTTGCAATACTAAAGGTTATTAGTAACTTGTTATAAATCAACATCAATTTTAAATTAAACAGATAATCGTGTAAATCTTCACACAAAATATCATCGATATCGATTACGTACGTAGTACTTTTTAACCCTTCGGGCCTGGTAAGGCCCGGCCGCTTTTCGCGCGCGCACGTTTTGTGATGACGTAATTGTTTATGTTATTCGGCGACCCGCCGTGGTTTCAAATTACGAACGTTATATAAACACAACCACTTAACCGATTTGCGTTCTGTAAACAGAGTTCTACTGAGACAAGTATAAGCTATCCAGTATATGCTTTTTTAGAGTTATAAATATCGATTTTTTAAAGGGAAAGTCTAAAATAGGTGATTTTTTGGCAAAGCTGATTTTACCTATTTTTGAATTCGATTTTGAGGGTAGAATATTGACTCAGGCACTAAGAAAGATCCATTCTTTGCATCCAAACTCCTTTTTTACAAGTTTTAAACAAAACACTACCAAAAAATCAAAATGAACTCAATTTTTAAAAAAAAATGACGTCACTGCGCGATATGACGTCATGGTATGCAAAATTTTCGATAGTTAGATTGGATTTTATGACTTTACCTTTGAGTTATTATCGTTATGATGTAATTACGATGTATTTACAACAACTACATTACAAATAATAACGGAATTATAAGTAAACAAACAAACAAAAGTAAACAAACAAACAAAAAAATCACCTATGGTGTTTTTTTTTGTTTTTTCAGTTCGAAAATATACAATATTTTGACAAAATACGCACTAACTACCCTCTACACAGCTATATTATTACGTTAAAACAAAAAAATAAAACATTTCACCTGAAATAAAAGAATACTTACGATTTAAAACTAACATTTCGTGACCACAACTTTTACTCCGTCCGACCGAGACCAGCCGACTTTCGTAACCACAGAACACTATTACTCAAGAGTTCGTAACTGAATTTATGACTTAAAATGTCAAAAGAACTAATGAATAACTGGTCTATTTTAAAGATGATACTATGATGTAACCATAAAGCATAGGGTTCCCATGAAGGGTTAATGAAATATCGTACTACATAATAGGCGCATTTGAATAAATATTCATAAGTGTACGAATGATTATTTTCTGTCCTTATCAGCGGCACGCTAGCTAGATGTCTTGTTATATTCTGTCTACGATTCTATCTGTCAAATGTCAATGTCAAATTGTATGCATGCAATTTTGCAAGCAATGTGTGATTTGAGGTTATGTTGGTTGTAAATACAGGATATTCTAACTTATTTCTTAATTAATAAAACGCCCTAAATATGGACGAACTAGTGGTAGGCACTTATGAAGGGTTTCTGCTCGGATATTCCATACGCTCTGAAGATACTGTAAGTTGTCATCATCATCATCATCATCATCAGCCGGAAGACGTCCACTGCTGAACATAGGCCTCCCCCTTCGAACGCCACAATGACCGACAGTTGGCTATTTGCATCCACCGGTTACCTGCGACGCGCACAATGTCGTCTGTCCACCTAGTGGGAGGCCTACCTACGCTGCGTCTTCCGGTTCGTGGTCGCCACTCGAGAACCTTTCTTCCCCAGCGGTTATCGGTTCGCCGAGCGATGTGGCCTGCCCATTGCCACTTCAACTTGCAGATTTTATGAGCTATGTCGGTGACCTTGGTTCTTCGGCGAATCTCCTCATTTCGGATTCTGTCGCGCAAAGAAACTCCGAGTATAGCTCTCTCCATAGCTCGTTGTGTGACTCTGAGCTTATCCAAAAGGCCAACAGTTAGGGACCACGTCTCAGTACCATATGTCATCACTGGCAACACACACTGGTTAAAAACCTTCGTCTTTAGGCACTGCGGTATTTTGGACGAGAAGATTTCGCGTAGTTTCCCGAACGCTGCCCATCCGAGTTGGATTCTTCGGGCGACCTCTTTGTCGAAGTTGGACCGACCTACCTGGATAGTTTGTCCTAGGTATACATAGTGGTCAACAACTTCGAGTGTATCGTTCCCAACAATTACCGGTACGGGTGCAACATGGACATTAGACATGATCTTCGTCTTGTCCATGTTCATTTTAAGACCCACCTGTTGGGAAACGCTACTGAGGTCGCTGAGCATCGTATTGAGGTCCTCCAGCGACTCTGCCATAATGACTATATCATCGGCAAAACGAAGGTGAGTGATGTATTCGCCATTGATATTGATGCCGAATCCGTTCCAGTCCAAGAGCTTGAAAACGTCCTCCAATGCGTTTGTGAACAGTTTCGGAGAAATAACGTCTCCCTGTCTCACACCACGCTGCAATGGGATTGGTTTCGTGCTCTCGTCCTGTAGTCGGATCGACATGGTGGCGTTGCTGTACAAACACTTCAACACTTCGATGTACCTATAGTCAATGTGGCACCGCTGGAGAGATTGCAATACTGCCCAGGTCTCGATTGAATCAAAGGCTTTCTCGTAGTCCACAAACGCTAGACATAATGGCCGATTATACTCCTCGGTCTTCTGTATAATCTGGCGGAGCGTATGTATGTGGTCTACGGTGCTAAAGCCTTTGGTAAGTTGTACGCCCTACAAAACATTTTGTCGGTATGGTCGGTTGTAATTTTTGACTTAATCTCTCCTTTTCAGGGCACGAAGTTAAAGCAGACATTTGCTACACACTCCCACACGGCCTCTGTCCGCTGCGTATCTATAGGAGGGAAGTTTCTAGCGTCAGGCGGCACAGATGACAAAGTTGTAGTCATTGACTTGAAATCTCGTAAAGAGCATACAGTCCTAATGAATCACGACGGTACGATAAATGCTGCTGCCTTCACCTATAGCGGTACTCACCTTTTGACGTGCAGTAATGATGGCTCAATAATTGTTACAAGAACAGGAAATTGGCAAATTGAAAAGATATGGAAAAAAGCTCATGGAGGTATGAAATGTGCTATATAAATGATTATTACTTACCTGTTCCGTGGTTAATACTAATATAACATATTATGTTATTAAATAACATCCCCGTGACCAACATTAACACAGTGTAAATATGCAAGGGATATCAGTACAAAGATACACTCTTCCATAACTCTTATATTCTGAAAGCAAAGATAAGGACAGCATGATAGACTGACTGACTTTACATTTCATCTGATGCTTAGATTATCATATTTTTTAGTTAGTCAGGTGATCAGCCTGTATGTTCTAAACTGTTAGGTATAACTACCCGCTAGCGAGTGTCTGGCGCCAGAGAGACTAGTGAGGTCCGAACAGAGGGCCCATGGTATCTCCATTCTGTATAGCATCAATGAGGGCCACCGAGTAGGTTTTAGTAGGTAAAAATTACACATAACCCGGCCTCCACCCCTACAGAAACTGGGTACCTTTTGAAGGTTTCCTCACCATCAACAAAAAAAATAACTACCATGAACTCCAGTTTGTCAAGAAGCAGTTCCATGCTACACCATGGAAACTACAGAAATATAAATAATAACATGAAGTATCTGCAAGTTATTGTACCTATGTTTAGTTTAATAATAAAGTTATATATTTTCTAGGTCAACCCGTTACAGCTATTGCGGTTCATCCATCAGACAAACTAGCACTCAGCATTGGCGGCGACAAAACATTAAGGACATGGAACTTAATAAAAGGCCGTCCAGCATTTACTATCAACCTGGCCAGCAAAGGTGTCTTGATGCCAACAGAGATAAAATTTTCCCCAGGAGGTGATAGATTTTCATTGGTTTCACAGCAAACTGTTGATATATGGACAATAAGTAAAGCTGGTGTGGAGAAACGAATTACATGCAATTCAAAACCAACATGCGTTCAATGGTTGACAGATGAGAGGCTATTTATTGGGTTAGAAAATGGAAACATTATCACTCTGACTGTATCAGACACGAAAGCCTTGACATACAATGCTCACAAACAGAGGGTAAAATCCCTTCATTATGAAAATGACATTCTTTATTCCGCATCCAGCTCAGGGGAATTGAAAGTTTGGAAAGTGGAAGACTCAAAACTGAATGAACTTTGTTCTTGTAATGCTGCATGCAGAGTTACTTGTGTAACATTAAATAGGCAAAACCATCTCATTAAGAAAGAGGAAAAATCTGACAATGAAAGTGAGGAAGACAGAATAGAAAATGATGAAAACAATGAAGATTTAGATGAAACAGAGGAATTAACATCTTCCCATAAAAGAAAACCCGGTGCTTATGTCACTGTAAGCTATGGTGATAATGTTGACAATGAGAATAATGAAGATATAGCACCACCACCAGCAAAGAAATCAAAAAAAAGAAAGAGGAACAAAAAGTCAAAGTTGCCAAATAAAAACAATTGAAATGTTTCTGTTTTTTTTCTATTTCACCCTACTACCTACTGAACGGAGGGAGGGTTATGATTTTAACAAGAATGTATGTATGTATGTTCATCTGTTCCCGCATATCTTCTAATTACTTAACATAACTTGACAAGTAGGGTGTCGTTAGAAGCGTCTTGATTGTCCGCTGGTTATAGGCTATATAATATCACAATGTGTGTGACTGTGATTTTATCCGTAGTCTGGTTTTAGTTTTTAAAACTTTTACTTGTGTACTACTAGACTTTTGCATGGGTTAATAAAGCCAGGAGGATCTAGTATAGTTAACGAAAACCATAAAACTATATTTTTAGTTTTCTCCCATACATTTTACTCATTTTTGTTGCTAAAGATGCTGGTGTGAAATGTATAGAAGAAGTTCAAAACTCGTATTAGACCTCCTGTAGTTTTCATAGATTTCTACCTATTCCTACTTTATGCTCTTTTACTTAAACAAAATCCATGTTACCCATGACCCATGCTATGTTGGTATTTTGAGACCATTACAGATCTTAGAACCAGGTAATAATAGTCTGATGAAAGAAGAGACTGCTAGTTTTTGTTACCACCAAACCTCAATTTAGTGGATTGTAAAATCCATCAGGTTGAAAGGAGCCTACAAGTGTATTGTAATTTTCTAAGATACATAATGTGTATCAAATTCGATAAAAAAATACACATCTACATTGCAGATTATATTTCTATCGACGTCACACAAATGTACATGAAACAAAGAACAGTAAAAAACAGTGTGATGTAGACTTTGGTTTGTTTATTAAATTATAAATAAAAAATCTTTCTCTTGAACACACACCCAAATACATAATAAAGTTCGTAATAAATTAATTTGGTCCCGAAATAAATACATTTAAATAAGAAACTGTAAATAAAAAAAAACAACAATCAATATTAAACAAAAGCACTGTTCAATTTTGGCAATGGACTCTACTTATAGAATGTAATCTTAATGAAATAAATACTCTAAATGCGCACCATCCACCCGGCCACGCTAATGATTCACGCTGGTAGTCTCAACGCCAACTACTCGTGAATATATTTACATGGTTACATGAAAGATACGGAACCAAACGCACAGGAATACACAGACACAGTAACACTTATTGTTAGATAAACCATTATGTATGTCGCCTAAGAAAAAACTATATAGCTCGCCTAAATTATTAAAATCCCACACAGAAACAACTATAGTATCCAAATAGTAATTTACTGGAATGTATAATATACGTGAAGATGCATTTCATAAGAATCGACAAGATTGTAAATGTTTTGAATACTGTTACAAAGGGTGAGGAAGATAATCTGGTATTTCTTACATGAAATGAGATCACAATGATGTTTGATGAATTACTTCACTATACAATTTTAAAATATACTTAAATGTTGGCAACGTAGCAGACTATTTTCAGTCACCGTATCACTAAGTACATTTTGTGCATATAATCATTATAAATAAATGCCAAGAACACCAAAATAAATTTGCATTGCATTGACTACGAATATAAAATAAATTATCTCGTTACAATCCGGTTAATACAATTAATTCATGATAGGTTATCCATACAAGAAAGTTACCACCTAATCTTAAATATTTGAAATTTTCTAAGAAGAAATGTTATAATTCATGACTTTATATAAGCTAATTCATTCTTATGACTAGATTGAGCCAGTGTTTTCCCCACAGTCCCATAATTCGATACCGAACTCCAAGGATAACTGACGCAATTAATACAAAAATGTAGGAACGATGAAGAAACCAACAGAACACCTGTTATAGCACGTAATATATAATATGGAAATAGATTACATTAGACAGTCTAATAAATGAGTTCTACACGTCCCGTTCCGCAATCACTTACGTCTAATTTTCGATTAATAATATTCGTTTCATCGTTTGAAGGTGAAGCAGCACTAACGTCACTAATCTCTAAGCTGTGGGTCAGATGGCACACGGTATGCTATCAGACAGCTCTGCACCCATCGCCGACAACGTCCCGAGGTTCAGTCGCATGAATGTTATCCAAGTAATTATCTAAATTTCTATATAATTATCATAGAATTTAAGAATGTACCGTCGAATTATCAATAGTCTACGCGTTTCGCTTTTAATAAGAGAGGCAAGATAAAGACTAAGAAAGGTCACTCATAAAGTAGGTAGTCGAGAAATATAACGGAATCACACACGAATCTTTTGTAAGTAAAAAAATCGAAGATAATAGAAAAAGTAAACAGTCGACAGCATCGATTTAGAAATCATGGAAGGTCCGCGCGGGACGTTCGCGAAAGGAAAAAGGCAAGATCGTGCGGACCGAGCCGTTCTTTGGTGAGGGGGGAGGTTCTACTTCTTCTTGGCTTTCTTCTCGGCCTTCTTGACCGCTTTGAGGTGTTTCTCGTGCGCGGCCCGTAGTTCCTTGAGGCGGCGCTTCATGCGGCGTCGCTCGTCCCCGGGCAGCCCTAGCAGCTTGAGGTCGGAGGAGCTGAGAGCCAGGAGTAGCGCGCCGTCGACGCCTCGAGCCGCGAACGCTCCCGCGTGACGCTCTAGCCCCGCGCCCAGACCGCTCACCCATTGCCACACCTGACACCGCATACATACAACACTCGTTAATATAGCACAACACGTACAGATGAATCACTCAATAATGGTATAGTGAATTTAGTCAGGCATAACTTATACTAAATCTACATAAATATAGACAAATACCAAGTGTCGGACTTGGTGGTAATCTTAATCATGACTTATTGAATTGCGGCCAGGGTGTCTAACTTCCCTCCCATTAGTTGTTCGTACGAGGCGACTAAGGGAATACAAGAAGACAGGCAGCAGCGTCTTTCTATTGGATTACTTACCACCTATACTGCGATCCCCAAGACGCATGCCAAGCGAGGGGATTATGGCAACCCCTCCCTTATAAGGGGGAGGCCTTTTGTTCAGCAGTGGACGTTTTTCGGCTGCTAATGATAATGATGAATGATATCTAACCACCAGACCAACGGGTCCGTCCAATTAACCTAGTTAGTATATAGTGTAATAATGACTTCCTGACTAATACGACCACAGCGGACAATCTTTCACAAGGTCAATCTACACGGGCGATATTATCTTCCTTAGGCCGACGCATGTATCTTCTTACTCAGATATTCATATGATCAGCCTGCATTGTCCTAACCAGTGAGGAACAAGCCGTTGCTCCCCATGGAAAATGAACTGGCAACCTCCGGTTAGCAAAGCAAGCGGTTTCCCGCTGCGATACTGAGGCTACGACTATGTAGCGAGCGAGCGACAAATCTTGGAAGATGGAGGGGTTGTGATGTAGCGATCGGAGTTGCATTTTCGACGACTAACCGCAATCCAAGTGAGACTCTTGCTAGTCGCTTATATTAAGCCGCCTCGACAGGTCGTGTCCTCAATTTGTAACACCGGATTCGGACATAAAGTACAGAACAAATAGCCAAATTAATTTAACACATCCAGAACCATACAAAATGATCTACGCCAAAGATATAGTGTATACGGTGTGTTAAAAAAAAACCTGTCCGATACGCTAAGGGGAATTATTCAGTCTCGCAATACAGTCATATGTATATAATTTATTTTATTTTTGGTATTTATTTTTACTCAATGACTGACTCAATATGCGTTTTAGATTATTTTTAGTTATATGGATTGTCGGTCGGATATGTGGGTACCTAAGGTTGGAATTTATAAGTTAAAACCTCTTTGTTATGTTTAGTTCTAGATTTTACTTGTTTGTTTTCATAGCAAAGAGTATGGCACCATCAACCACAGAACACATATACCCCACCACCTATCAAAAATAGAGAGGGCGATTGATTTGGTGACTTTCTCTTTGCTCATGAATATCGATATGGCAAGGGGCTTAGGGGCCTATGAGGTAAAGTTTTAAGAAATGTTATATGCTATTGTATGTAGCAATAATACTTTACTTTTATCTACTTTTGTTAAGTATATATATATATATTTTTCTGTAGCGTCAAATGTTGCGAAAAAATAAAATTTATTTCTTCTTCTTCTTCTTCTAATTCATTTGTAGAATAAATCATAAATATTTTGCGTCATTTGTACTAGTCATGTGAATATTCCCCTTCCAAATAGGACTGGGTTATTTTTAACATTCTGTAGAAGTGTTGGTGACCTGATGCTTGGTCCAGAGGTTGACGGGCGGGTGTGCGGCCGGCCCGTGGTCGGTCGCGAGGCTCGCCTCCGACACGGCGCTGGACAATGGCTGCCACGGCACCTCGCCACCCACGCCGACTACGCACGCCGGAGCTTTCTTTACTACAATTTATAACTATAGTCAATTGCACGGTCAAAGTGTCGGCGACTCTCTTACTACTTTTACTTTCAAACCAATGTAACTTTTTTTTGTTCCATTAATGGATTTACATATTTATTTATTTTCATAAAACTACATATTAATGAATGAAAACCTCCTTGGATCATTATTCGTTCTGTTCCTTGTAGTTGCGAATAGCCATTCATGCTTTCTTGAAAAATCCACACTGTATATTAATGATGCAGCAGTGGGACATTAACAAGGGCTGGTATTATTATTTTTATGTTTTATTTACTCACGGGCTTAGCCCGGTCTTTTAGAGGCTTGCGTGGGGACGAATTCAACATGTAGAGGCCCGTTTTAGAAGCAGTAAATGGTGTGTAAAACACCTCCCCCTTATTATTATTATTATATTAATGATGTAACGTTACCACCTAAAGGCAAGTAAATAGTGTGCATAAGAAGTGTGTTATGTTTAAAAGTTAACCCAAGCTATGATCAATTTTGTTTTTTAAACAGAGATAAATAGGAAGTTTTTTATTGTACATGGCAAGGCAATTTAAGTCGAAATAAGTCCATAAAAGTTTTAGAGTCCTGTAAAATAAATAGATTAAAAAAAGAAACTCCACCACCAAACATAGAACACTTCCAACACCTGACAGAATTAGAAAAAGAAAACAAATACAAAGACAAGGAATATTTGGTTACATTGCCATTGTGAAGTAGAGTGCGTTTCACGAAAGAGTTCCCTTCGTGGTTATGTTGATATAATTGAATTAGGTGTTGTCATTAAATTTAAAAATATTTACCCTCGATATAGGGGAAATACACTTTAATATAAAACACATGGATGTATTCATAGTTCAAAATTGCGTAAATACGCAGTACCCTAATTTATATTTTGTGATTTATACAGGTTAAATACATAGAATTAAAGACAGAGATAATTTTCAATCATTTTATGCTCTCTTATGGTTTGGCTTGGCTGTTGTGGCCAATTGCAACGGATGAATACAATCATGTCAATAACTTGAGGACATAAACCGTTTACCATTTATAATTTTGATCATTTATTTACTTGGGAAAACATGGAATTAAAACATGAACCCTGGTAACATTATTTTACCTACCTGAAATGGCGGCAACTCAGGATCCTACTTGTTCGAAGGTAATTAAAGTCCTTCGGTGAGATTTTCAAGCGCACAAAACCTTTTCATCTTTATAAATAGTTGTCTTTCACTACTTCTCAATGTCTTAGGAATGATTTTGTCGTCTAATTAGAGAATAATGTGGAAAATTAAAAACTTTTTGACATACGCGATCGTCTCTGACAAACAGGATGACTAACATAACCACGAAGGGAACTCTTACGTGAAACGCACTATAAGTAGGAAACCTTGTACTACAAATCTAAAAAACTAGCTAATCATGTTAACTAACACTATCACCAGGTGACACCGACTTCAATATATTTTCGTTATTTTATGCTTTTTAGATAATTTACTTTAAACTCGGTTTTTACTTTGTTAAATAGTTTATTTAACACTTTTTAGTGACTTATTTTACCGAGATAGGTATCAGCACTATCACGGAACTCGAACGTCTACGTTACAGTAACTTACTGAAAACATAAAAGTTTATATCTCTTAAACTACTGGACCGATTTTGATGAAACTTGTACTCTACCCTAAGTTGAAAAATACTCTAACTATTGCAAAAAGAATTTTTGAAATCGGACTTGTAGTTTCTGAGAAATCGGCGGACAAACCTACATACAAACCTACTTACATACATACACTCGTGAAATTTGGTAAATTCGTTTAGAAGCCCACATAGACTAACATATATGAATATTACGCATTTTTATTAATATTACATACATACGCGTCGAATACAGAACCTCCTTTTTTGAAGTCGGTTAAAAAAAAGAATCATGATCCAATCGAAATGGTAATTATATTTCAGTGATGTACTCAAAGCTTAGACAATCAAAATGTTACTGGACATATCACGTAACTTTAAAGATTAAATACATTTGAAGATTTACTGGGTCTTAGAATATTGATAAAATATAAATAAATCATTGTTTTACGTTTACCATATTTAATATACTTTGATCTGGAAAAATAACACTTGCATGGGTTAAGGCCGATGCGCCAGCCCGTAAACAACATATCCATACTTAAAAGGGTTTAGACGCAAACGGTCCACTTCGCATAATGTCAACTCGACTTTTTCGCAAATGGTCCACTTCGCAAAACGTCCACTTCGCAAATGGTCCACCCCTCTTTTTTTGGTCGGGATTTAAAAATAATCAGTCTTAAAATTCAACCTTTTCCTTTATTTTGCCATATTTTATGTCATTACTAGAATTTGATCCATACTAGCGACACTATCGGATGGTGTAGTAATAATATAGACTGTGGTTTTTTTTTTCAAAATCATCGGGTTCGAGTCCTGGAAAGAAATATTAATTTTTCAAATATCCAATGATGCACTTTTAGTTTTCATCAAAATCGGGCCCGTAACACCTTTGGGTATTTTTCGCTAATCCTTATAGTTTCGGATTTGGCCATCCACGCCCACTTAAAAGTATACATAAATGAGTCGTCTAAAACTTCCTTCTGATTTTCTACTACGAACATCATAAGCAGCTAAAAATCCGGAGAGGTTGCTATAATCCCCCCACGCTGCTGCTCCTGTTGTTTTCCCTTAGTCGCCTATAACGACTTCCAACGGAAGAAGATGGGAGGGTGTTATATGTTACCCGGACACCCCTTGGAATTTTCTAATACACCTACCTATTTAAAATAATCATTATTTACTGGGATCAAAAAACTTGATAACTAACGTCTCAGGTGATGAGCGGCAGTGCAGTGCAGCTTTCTATAAGCAGAGTCTTGCTTTTCCAATCACTAGATTAAATAAAAAAAAATATATTTTTAGTTTATTGGGACTTTCCAATAATAAATTTGCATACTTATGCACCAATGTAAAAAAGTAGACATTCTGCGAAGTGGACCGTTTGCGAAGTGGACCTATTGCGAAGTGGACCATTTGCGAAGTAGACCATTTGCGAGAAGAGTTTCTGAAGCTATGCACAACGATGCATAGTTTCTTGCTTGCTTCAGTTCACTCATGTCTACCTAAGAGCCAACTCTTTAACATTGCCCAACATGCCATAGAACCCAAGAACCCTCTCTCCCACGAGTAGATCAGCAAAGCAGCAAGGTTAATAGACAAATGATTGTATGATAAGCACATTGTTATGTAAGACCAGCGTCCATGCAATTGCTCATAAAGCTTTGGTTAGTACATTTTCATACGATAAGTTGCAGGATACTATTGTATGACGTATCAACAGTCGGGCCAGATACCGACAGGATTCTTGCCAGCAAATATGATAGGATACCTTTTTATAGTCTCTTACTTACAGAGGCTGCAGGTGTTACATTAGGCTTTCGATATTATCGCAATTCGATACTGTATCCAAGTTTTGATCCAGCTTGGTGTAAAATCGTCGTCAGAAGAAGAAAAATGAATTAATATACTTATTGGTTGGTGTCGATCTAGTGTAAACAATAGATCGATAACTCAACTCAGTCGATACAATTCGAGTAGCATCACATTTAGAGTTACCGGACTAATTGTTATAATTAGGGTTACCAGACGACTACCAGGAATTTTCATGACAATTATGAGGAATTTTGTCTTCTGTCGGATTTTTTATTAGTCAGGAATTAATGAAACAGTAATAATATATATATAAAACCAGATAAAACGTAAGACCCACAAAGTGCATTCGCAAGATGCAATGCGGATGGAGTGCATCTGTGAGACGCAAAATATCGCGTCACACAGATAAGCCGCGCGTCGTAAAATTATTCTGAAAGTCTCACTTTCACATAAAACATTCAGACAATATGTCAGAAAATTTAACCAACTCTAGGTATAGGTCAGGAAATCTTGTTATTGCACTTTATCATTAAATTTATCGAAGAGTCAGAAAATCGTGGTATTTCACGTTGTCAGGAAATTTAGCGAATAGAAGAGACATGTCAGGAAATCTTGTTATTGCACATTGTAATTTAGCGAAAAGCGGGAAAATGTCAGGAAAACTTATTACAGTACACCGTCAGGAAATTTAGCGAATAATTAGGGACACGTCAGGAAATCCTGTTAATGCTCAGTGTCAGGAAATTAGGCGAAAAAGTCAGAGAGGAAATCTGTTATTAGACATTGTCAGGAAATCTTGTTATTGGACATTGTCAAGAAATCTCATTATTTTACCTAGTAACCCTAATCACAACTGAAAACAGATAACGCGGTATCTCAGGGCGCAGGTACATATTACTCGTATGTCGGGGAGTATATACAAACCTCTGGCGTTGGCCTCGCTAACGGCCTGCCTTATTTCGTCGACGAGGTCGTTGGTGAGCTGTACGGGGTCGGGCTGCGGCGGCGACGAGCCGGCCGCGAGGCGCCGCTCGCGCTCCGCTAGTACCTGCTTCAGTTGCTCCGCGAGCGACGCCGGCGGACCTAACGTCACCACAGTCGAGAGCCGTTATGCAATAATCTGTCAACCGTATCTCTAGAATTGTAACGAAATCGAGACCTTACTCTGTTGAAATACAGATCAAGTCCAAAGGTAGACAGTTTCTTACATAACGTGACTCAGTTAACGGTCGCATAAAGCGTGTGAGCTACCTTACATATCTACACAAGTAATGAATTTGGCTCAGGGCCTTTCTTTCTTCTTCTCTTCTTTCTTTGCTTTTGTTGGCTGGGACCGCGAACACAAATATCCAATTTTTTTTGTTTTCCTATTTTATTTCATACTTATTTACTTCTCTTTATTATAATATACGATTAATAATTATTGAGATTATTTGTTTTGTCACACTGGCTATATCATCGATAAACAACGAAAGAGTTTATCCATAAAATACACAATTGTCATCGCATCTACCTAATTATTATATTTAAAAGTAGTTTAGGGTCGAAAATTCGTAGCAAGTGGTAGACCAGTTAATTAATGATGTAAAAATCGCTTGATCAGACGAGCACACTGATGTTTTGATGCGTTCAATCATGATTAGATAACAAACAATGAGTTATCTGTGGTTGTTAAACACAATTTATGTATAAAGCAGCAAAACTAGGCGCAACTAAAGCAGTTCCCAGACGTTCGCCCAGTTATATCGCACAACGCACATATACGAATAAGCTATATTGTAAAGTAACTTACCCGATAGAGGATGATGCCTGTGGTCTCGGGAATACACTCCATCATCAGTCGCGCTGCCTACAGAGCTGCCGCAACTTTGTCGCATGTCTCGATGCTGCTAAAATACACCCGAAATCCCGAAATTGTTTTTGTTTCCAAGGGGCGGGTTGGTTTCATACTAAAGTGATTATACAATTGCAAATCTTAAATTAAATTATTATACTTACAGTACCGACGTGTGGTGGTCCACCGGACGTAGACTCGCTGAGTGACTCGTCTGCTGAATCATTGTACGAATCATCAAGACCGTCGTACTGTAATAAAACAATAAAAAGCGTTACAAGCTAATTGTATGCAAAAGTGACGCGCGGATCTACCACGTTCAGGCTGTTAACCATAGATCCCCGATCCCCGTGAGGTGTCCGGGTAAGAATAGCACCCACCCATTTTCTGTTGGGCGTCGTAAGAGTTCACTAAGGGAAAACAAGAAGACGGGCAGCAGCGTCTTTCTATTGGATTAATTATCACCTTTACTGCGATCCCCAAGACGCCTGCAAAGCGTGGGGATTGCGGCAGTAAGGGCTTTTGTTCAGCAGTGGACGACTTTCCGATGATGACGATTACCATAAGTCAAGTAGTCGCCGATATGTCCAGCTCGCGTGACGTCACGCAACACAATGTTGGCCGCATAGTTACCGAGCTGGCGTTGCTGAGGGAGTGCGGCGAGTGCGACTGCGCCGAGTGGTGGCGGTGGCGCGCCAGGTCGGTGCGGCGACGTGTCCAGCTCGCGTGACGTCACGCAACACACAATGATGGCCGCATAGTTACCGAGCTGGCGTTGCTGAGGGAGTGCGGCGAGTGCGACTGCGCCGAGTGGTGGCGGTGGCGCGCCAGGTCGGTGCGGCGACGTGTCCAGCTCGCGTGACGTCACGCAACACAATGATGGCCGCATAGTTACCGAGCTGGCGTTGCTGAGGGAGTGCGGCGAGTGCGACTGCGCCGAGTGGTGGCGGTGGCGCGCCAGGTCGGTGCGGCGACGTGTCCAGCTCGCGTGACGTCACGCAACACACAATGATGGCCGCATAGTTACCGAGCTGGCGTTGCTGAGGGAGTGCGGCGAGTGCGACTGCGCCGAGTGGTGGCGGTGGCGCGCCAGGTCGGTGCGGCGACGTGTCCAGCTCGCGTGACGTCACGCAACACAATGTTGGCCGCATAGTTACCGAGCTGGCGTTGCTGAGGGAGTGCGGCGAGTGCGACTGCGCCGAGTGGTGGCGGTGGCGCGCCAGGTCGGTGCGGCGACGTGTCCAGCTCGCGTGACGTCACGCAACACAATGATGGCCGCATAGTTACCGAGCTGGCGTTGCTGAGGGAGTGCGGCGAGTGCGACTGCGCCGAGTGGTGGCGGTGGCGCGCCAGGTCGGTGCGGCGACGTGTCCAGCTCGCGTGACGTCACGCAACACACAATGATGGCCGCATAGTTACCGAGCTGGCGTTGCTGAGGGAGTGCGGCGAGTGCGACTGCGCCGAGTGGTGGCGGTGGCGCGCCAGGTCGGTGCGGCGACGTGTCCAGCTCGCGTGACGTCACGCAACACAATGATGGCCGCATAGTTACCGAGCTGGCGTTGCTGAGGGAGAGCGGCGAGTGCGACTGCGCCGAGTGGTGGCGGTGGCGCGCCAGGTCGGTGCGGCGACGTGTCCAGCTCACGTGACGTCACGCAACACACAATGATGGCCGCATAGTTACCGAGCTGGCGTTGCTGAGGGAGTGCGGCGAGTGCGACTGCGCCGAGTGGTGGCGGTGGCGCGCCAGATCGGTGCGGCGACGTGTCCAGCTCGCGTGACGTCACGCAACACAATGATGGCCGCATAGTTACCGAGCTGGCGTTGCTGAGGGAGTGCGGCGAGTGCGACTGCGCCGAGTGGTGGCGGTGGCGCGCCAGGTCGGTGCGGCGACGTGTCCAGCTCGCGTGACGTCACGCAACACAATGATGGCCGCATAGTTACCGAGCTGGCGTTGCTGAGGGAGTGCGGCGAGTGCGACTGCGCCGAGTGGTGGCGGTGGCGCGCCAGGTCGGTGCGGCGACGTGTCCAGCTCGCGTGACGTCACGCAACACAATGATGGCCGCATAGTTACCGAGCTGGCGTTGCTGAGGGAGTGCGGCGAGTGCGACTGCGCCGAGTGGTGGCGGTGGCGCGCCAGGTCGGTGCGGCGACGTGTCCAGCTCGCGTGACGTCACGCAACACAATGATGGCCGCATAGTTACCGAGCTGGCGTTGCTGAGGGAGTGCGGCGAGTGCGACTGCGCCGAGTGGTGGCGGTGGCGCGCCAGGTCGGTGCGGCGACGTGTCCAGCTCGCGTGACGTCACGCAACACAATGATGGCCGCATAGTTACCGAGCTGGCGTTGCTGAGGGAGTGCGGCGAGTGCGACTGCGCCGAGTGGTGGCGGTGGCGCGCCAGGTCGGTGCGGCGACGTGTCCAGCTCGCGTGACGTCACGCAACACAATGATGGCCGCATAGTTACCGAGCTGGCGTTGCTGAGGGAGTGCGGCGAGTGCGACTGCGCCGAGTGGTGGCGGTGGCGCGCCAGGTCGGTGCGGCGACGTGTCCAGCTCGCGTGACGTCACGCAACACAATGATGGCCGCATAGTTACCGAGCTGGCGTTGCTGAGGGAGTGCGGCGAGTGCGACTGCGCCGAGTGGTGGCGGTGGCGCGCCAGGTCGGTGCGGCGACGTGTCCAGCTCGCGTGACGTCACGCAACACACAATGATGGCCGCATAGTTACCGAGCTGGCGTTGCTGAGGGAGTGCGGCGAGTGCGACTGCGCCGAGTGGTGGCGGTGGCGCGCCAGGTCGGTGCGGCGACGTGTCCAGCTCGCGTGACGTCACGCAACACAATGATGGCCGCATAGTTACCGAGCTGGCGTTGCTGAGGGAGTGCGGCGAGTGCGACTGCGCCGAGTGGTGGCGGTGGCGCGCCAGGTCGGTGCGGCGACGTGTCCAGCTCGCGTGACGTCACGCAACACAATGATGGCCGCATAGTTACCGAGCTGGCGTTGCTGAGGGAGTGCGGCGAGTGCGACTGCGCCGAGTGGTGGCGGTGGCGCGCCAGGTCGGTGCGGCGACGTGTCCAGCTCGCGTGACGTCACGCAACACACTGATGGCCGCCTAGTTACCGAGCTGGCGTTGCTGAGGGAGTGCGGCGAGTGCGACTGCGCCGAGTGGTGGCGGTGGCGCGCCAGGTCGGTGCGGCGACGTGTCCAGCTCGCGTGACGTCACGCAACACAATGATGGCCGCATAGTTACCGAGCTGGCGTTGCTGAGGGAGTGCGGCGAGTGCGACTGCGCCGAGTGGTGGCGGTGGCGCGCCAGGTCGGTGCGGCGACGTGTCCAGCTCGCGTGACGTCACGCAACACAATGATGGCCGCATAGTTACCGAGCTGGCGTTGCTGAGGGAGTGCGGCGAGTGCGACTGCGCCGAGTGGTGGCGGTGGCGCGCCAGGTCGGTGCGGGCGCGGTGCACTGATGTGTCCAGTAACGCGCTGCGGGGCACGGCTGCATCCAGCTCGCGTGACGTCACAGTGCCCTGCGTCGCGTTCGCACTAGGCGCGCCACCAACGCTTGTACCGCCGCCACTTGTCACTGACGGACTCGACCTGTATATACGAACGGCAGCTAGGAATTCATTTTTTTCAACACTATACTGTACTTGACTGTATTATCAGGATCAACTTTAGTAAATTCCGCAATATTTTTACAGCTGTAGACCACGATCGAATCTTGGGGAGTGTACTGTCTGGCAAACTTGCTATTGGTTTTTATTGGTTCCGTACTGCCCTTTTTAACCCCCGACCAAAAACGAGGGGAGTTATAAGTTTGACGCCTATGTCCGGGTCTATATCAGGGTCTGATAATGGAGCAGGAAGGTGGTCACGGGATCTCTGCACTAAGAAACGTAGACCCACCGAGTTTGGGCTCGTTAGGTAGGTCTCAACTAGTAGTAGCTCGAAAATGGTGATCAGCGTCTGATGATGGAGCAGGAAGGTGGTCACGGGATCTCTGCACCAATAAACGTAGACCCACCGAGTTTGGGCTTGTTAAGTAGGTCTCGACGAGTAGTTGCTAGAAAAATGATGACCAGGGTCCAATGATGGAGCAGGAAGGTGGTCACGGGATCTCTGCACCAATAAACGTAGGCTCACCGAGTTTGAGCTCGTTAGGTAGGTCTTGACGAGTAGTTGCAAGAAAAATGGTGATCAGAGTCTGATGATGGAGCAGGAAGGTGGTCACGGGATCTCTGCAATAATAAACGTAGACCCACCGAGTTTGGGCTCGATAGGTAGGTCTCAACGAGTAGTTGCTAGAAAATGGTGATGAGGGTCTGATGATGGAGCAGGAAGGTGGTCACGGGATTTCTGCACCAATAAACGTAGACTCACCGAGTTTGGGCTCGTTAGGTAGGTCTCAACGAGTAGTTGCTAGAAAAATGGTGATCAGGTTCTGATGATATTGCAGGAAGGTGGTCACGGGATCTCTGCACCAATAAACGGTATGGAGTCTGGGGATGGGAGCAAGCAGGAAGATGGCAAAAGGAACTCAGCTCGATTAAATGTAGGACCCACCGAATTTAAGATCTATGGTTAAATCTTGACGAGTAGTTAGACAGATACTGCTCAGGGTAAGATAATAGCACAGTGCACAGGGCATTTTAAGCGTTCGTTTAGTCGGGGGTTTATTTTAATGTTTAAATTTATACTTGTTTCTGTTGTTTACCACTTCCGAAATGTCTCGACGAGGCTACGCCGCCGAACGATCATTGTGTTCTTTTGTTATACCAGAAGCAAGCATATATCTCAACGCGATACAGCAAAGAGATAGTAGTAAACAACTCAAGCTTGTGATAACAGACTCTCAAATATTTCTGCGATCTGGACTGTTAGGTTATGTTCTGCCCCCCTAGACAATGTAACATTCTACAATCGCTATCGCTAATAGAAAGAATAAAAATGTATGAGAATGACATAAGTCATCGCAAAATCACGTGACAAATTGTAGGGAATTGAGTGAGTTAGCGAATGAAGAAATAGATTCGCTATGAAGCGATTGCATCTTGTCTAGGCCCTCTGAATTGTGTTTTCACTCTTCACCGTAAGCAAATTAACAGAACTTTTAAGAACCTTGTGACGTAACATGACTTCATACCCTTTATCTTTATTAACATTGCATATCTAAAAGCACTTACTGCGTGTCCCCTCCGGCGGTGGTTGCAGGCGGTGATGATTGAGACGTCACTGTTTGTGCGACGGGCGGCGATGACGTCACTTGAACGCTTGACGCGGTGTGTGTAACAGATACAGAAGTGGTTACGGGAACGGTCGGTACGTCGGTTGGTGCCGGAGCTGCCTTTGGCTCTGTGACGGGAGGCGCCGTGACGTCACCGATGTCGGGCGCCTCCCGACGTCGATCCGATTTGTCCACTTTCGCGTATTCGTCCTCGACCGGAGACAGATCGGATAGATCGCTGTCCGAACTCCACGGATCTAGGAATGTTTAAACATGTTAGTCCCATTCAACTTCAGAAAAAAGTAGGTAGGTACACAGGGTTACACATCAAGTTCGACACCTTATACATATACCGATAACTACGCTACATATAACAGAGAGAATTGTTGGATAGGGACTGGGCATCATGGCATCGGACAATCACAGTGCGGAGCACAAAATCATGCGATGCTGTTAGTATTGCGAGTTATGCACGTTTTTGCTGCAAAATATTGTTTACACTTTCGTTGCCTGCCAGTTATTACCCAAATACATATCCCGCCCGGTTAGCTAGGATTCACACGGCTCTGTTTTTTACGAATATACGTATGACAACGGCGCAGTTTCAACGCAAGGAATCGCATGATCATACAGAATTAGGGCCCTAGCAAGGCGCGGCGAACAGTCGAGTTCAACTTGTTGCTTTCAATACGAATAGTATACGAATGGATAGAAAGCGGCGGGTACAGGCCGCGTGTGTGCCGCGACGAGTGGAACGAAATAACAACAACATATCGCACCCTCTCGCACGATTTGCAGCGGTCGACTTCTAATATTACAAAGTCCAAACAGTTAAGGTTGAGGTGTCGTTGTGTGTACGTAATACTTAATTAAAACACGCACTATTTATGAGTAGCGGATCAGGATCGGGGCGGCGCGGAAGTGGCGGTGTTTCACGTCGTGCAGACGGCTCGTGCGGTAGCATCACCGGTAAGCCCGCCTTTTTCTGAGTTTCCTGTGAACAGATACCTTAGTTAGAGAATGTTTTTGACAACAGAAAATAGCAATAGGTAGGCAGGTAGGTAGTGCGGCGTACTCGCGGTGCGCGTCACGTAGCTCGCGGGCAGTACTCACCAGCAGCAGCACCTCGAGCCGCGCGACGCGGTCGTGCAGCGCGGACAGTGCGGCGGCGTACTCGCGGTGCGCGTCACGTAGCTCGCGGGCAGTACTCACCAGCAGCAGCACCTCGAGCCGCGCGACGCGGTCGTGCAGCGCGGACAGTGCGGCGGCGTACTCGCGGTGCGCGTCACGTAGCTCGCGGGCAGTACTCACCAGCAGCAGCACCTCGAGCCGCGCGACGCGGTCGTGCAGCGCGGACAGTGCGGCGGCGTACTCGCGGTGCGCGTCACGTAGCTCGCGGGCAGTACTCACCAGCAGCAGCACCTCGAGCCGCGCGACGCGGTCGTGCAGCGCGGACAGTGCGGCGGCGTACTCGCGGTGCGCGTCACGTAGTGAGCGGGCAGTACTCACCAGCAGCAGCACCTCGAGCCGCGCGACGCGGTCGTGCAGCGCGGACAGTGCGGCGGCGTACTCGCGGTGCGCGTCACGTAGCTCGCGGGCAGTACTCACCAGCAGCAGCACCTCGAGCCGCGCGACGCGGTCGTGCAGCGCGGACAGTGCGGCGGCGTACTCGCGGTGCGCGTCACGTAGTGAGCGGGCAGTACTCACCAGCAGCAGCACCTCGAGCCGCGCGACGCGGTCGTGCAGCGCGGACAGTGCGGCGGCGTACTCGCGGTGCGCGTCACGTAGCTCGCGGGCAGTACTCACCAGCAGCAGCACCTCGAGCCGCGCGACGCGGTCGTGCAGCGCGGACAGTGCGGCGGCGTACTCGCGGTGCGCGTCACGTAGTGAGCGGGCAGTACTCACCAGCAGCAGCACCTCGAGCCGCGCGACGCGGTCGTGCAGCGCGGACAGTGCGGCGGCGTACTCGCGGTGCGCGTCACGTAGCTCGCGGGCAGTACTCACCAGCAGCAGCACCTCGAGCCGCGCGACGCGGTCGTGCAGCGCGGACAGTGCGGCGGCGTACTCGCGGTGCGCGTCACGTAGCTCGCGGGCAGTACTCACCAGCAGCAGCACCTCGAGCCGCGCGACGCGGTCGTGCAGCGCGGACAGTGCGGCGGCGTACTCGCGGTGCGCGTCACGTAGTGAGCGGGCAGTACTCACCAGCAGCAGCACCTCGAGCCGCGCGACGCGGTCGTGCAGCGCGGACAGTGCGGCGGCGTACTCGCGGTGCGCGTCACGTAGCTCGCGGGCAGTACTCACCAGCAGCAGCACCTCGAGCCGCGCGACGCGGTCGTGCAGCGCGGACAGTGCGGCGGCGTACTCGCGGTGCGCGTCACGTAGTGAGCGGGCAGTACTCACCAGCAGCAGCACCTCGAGCCGCGCGACGCGGTCGTGCAGCGCGGACAGTGCGGCGGCGTACTCGCGGTGCGCGTCACGTAGCTCGCGGGCAGTACTCACCAGCAGCAGCACCTCGAGCCGCGCGACGCGGTCGTGCAGCGCGGACAGTGCGGCGGCGTACTCGCGGTGCGCGTCACGTAGCTCGCGGGCAGTACTCACCAGCAGCAGCACCTCGAGCCGCGCGACGCGGTCGTGCAGCGCGGACAGTGCGGCGGCGTACTCGCGGTGCGCGTCACGTAGCTCGCGGGCAGTACTCACCAGCAGCAGCACCTCGAGCCGCGCGACGCGGTCGTGCAGCGCGGACAGTGCGGCGGCGTACTCGCGGTGCGCGTCACGTAGTGAGCGGGCAGTACTCACCAGCAGCAGCACCTCGAGCCGCGCGACGCGGTCGTGCAGCGCGGACAGTGCGGCGGCGTACTCGCGGTGCGCGTCACGTAGCTCGCGGGCAGTACTCACCAGCAGCAGCACCTCGAGCCGCGCGACGCGGTCGTGCAGCGCGGACAGTGCGGCGGCGTACTCGCGGTGCGCGTCACGTAGTGAGCGGGCAGTACTCACCAGCAGCAGCACCTCGAGCCGCGCGACGCGGTCGTGCAGCGCGGACAGTGCGGCGGCGTACTCGCGGTGCGCGTCACGTAGCTCGCGGGCAGTACTCACCAGCAGCAGCACCTCGAGCCGCGCGACGCGGTCGTGCAGCGCGGACAGTGCGGCGGCGTACTCGCGGTGCGCGTCACGTAGTGAGCGGGCAGTACTCACCAGCAGCAGCACCTCGAGCCGCGCGACGCGGTCGTGCAGCGCGGACAGTGCGGCGGCGTACTCGCGGTGCGCGTCACGTAGCTCGCGGGCAGTACTCACCAGCAGCAGCACCTCCAGCCGCGCGACGCGGTCGTGCAGCGCGGACAGTGCGGCGGCGTACTCGCGGTGCGCGTCACGTAGTGAGCGGGCAGTACTCACCAGCAGCAGCACCTCGAGCCGCGCGACGCGGTCGTGCAGCGCGGACAGTGCGGCGGCGTACTCGCGGTGCGCGTCACGTAGCTCGCGGGCAGTACTCACCAGCAGCAGCACCTCGAGCCGCGCGACGCGGTCGTGCAGCGCGGACAGTGCGGCGGCGTACTCGCGGTGCGCGTCACGTAGCGCAGCGCTCCACCACTCCTCGCGGGCCCGCACTAGCGCGCGCGTTCGTCGCCACTCACGTAATGCGCGCCGTGCCTGCCGATACGACACACACGTAAGCGCGCACAAGTGACAGCAAGTATGTAATGTTTACTCGCAATAAGTGTACCAGCTGTTTATAAAGACTACAGGCAATTTTTTAACTAATTCGACGCGAATGTAGCCCGCCTGCGCTCTGTTGCAGACTTTTATAGTTTTCACCAAGCATATATTGACGAATCTCGAATCTAATACTTCCTTCAGAGTCGCTGGACGTAGGCCGATGACGTCCAGTAGACAACGGGGTTGCGACACTCATCCCCATGAGCACGAGTATGATAATGCGGTTCGGCGGTTCCAGGGTAAGCCATTGAGCGAGACCCGTTGTAGAGCCCATTTCAGAGCTCACATTTGGCTGTCATGTGGCGACGCGACAGCCGCGGTGGTCAAGTATCCCACATGACGCGGTTGATCTTCCACAAAGTCCCGGGGACCTAGTCATATGGGGTGCGTTCCACTTGGCGCCCACAACGATCAAAACGCTTCTTTAGTCGTTGCACATAACGACCGCGGTTGTTGTGATCACGGCGAAAAGGTCATTAATGACGTCATGACTTACGCTCAGTGAGCGTAAGTCCTACCACCACCACCCACCTTTTCAGATGGGTGGGTTGGCGTCGCTCACGTTACCCGGTCGTAGTGATCGTTGAGAAAATTAGCGGCATTTTCAAAACTCAAAGCATCAAACATGGCGACCGTGAAACTTACGTTATTTCATGCGGAAAGAGGTATTTTATGTTTCTGCAGCAAAAGGCATTTTAATTACATTCGAATGTAAATTTATTAATTACACCGCTAATATTAAACATAAAAAATCAATATAAATCGATTTAAATAATAATTATTTACGTTTATTTTCAAGGCTTACAGAATATAATCTAACCTCTTAAATCTTTTAATTTCTTTTTACTAACTTGCCGTTTGAATTATTTACCTCCACACTCAAAACGCTCTATAATCCATTCCACTTGAATTTACGACATTAACGCTCACAAGTAAGTGGAACGGGAATAAAGGCGATCGTGAGCGTGATCGTAGTGAAAGCTTAGTGGAACACACCCAGTTAGTTTGTTGTACCTACTTTCGTCGTATTTTATTATTTTTTTCCCTGTATTATTTGATCTTTTGAACGGCAAGACACACTGTCGCTCTGATCTAACTGTAACATGACACACTGTTTAAAAAAAAAAAAAAAAAAAAGTGATAAAATGACAAGCCCGCTGAGTTTCTTGCCGGATCTTCTCAGTTGAGGCCGCGTTGTGATCCGGTGGTAGCTTTATATAAAAAAAAAAATACATGACCTTTCAAAAGTGCTAGCGTTAAGCCTATTTGAAATAAACTATTTTTGACTTTGACTTTGACACCCATGGACTGCGTTCCACTTGGGTCCCAAGTGGAACGCAAGGATTAAAACGCTCCTTCAGTCGTTCCAATTAGCGACCGCGGGCGTTGTGGTCGTGGCGATAACGTCACTCATGACGTCGTGACTTACGCTAACGCGAAGCTTACGACACCCCATCTAAAAAGGTGGGCCGTCGTGATCGTTCCACTTGAGTTTATGACGATAACGCTCACAAGCAAGTGGAACGGGAAATACTGCGGTCGTGAGGGTGATCGTAGTGAACGCTAAGTGGAACGCACCCATGGCGCACAGTGCACGTTATTTTTTTCTGGGAGTGATAGACGCTGTTGGCCGCAGATGGCCATTACAGCTTCACCGGACAATAGGAGGCGAGCGCTTGAAGCGCTCTAGCCTTTACGGCAGAAGTAGCGACGAGCTCAAGGGCACCTCAGGGAGGCACGGCCTCGGCTTGGGCTGTCGCTTAAGAGAGGGCTGAGTTGACCACCGGTTCACAACGCGCCCCCACTGAGAAGAACCGGCAAGAAACTCAGTGGGGTGATGCACGTCGTTGAGGTCGCATGCGTACGACCCCTTAATGACCGGTGTACAGTGCGCGTACCTTGTCGTACTTGCGGTGCGCCCGCTGCGCGGTGTCGGCGGCGGCGGCGAGCGCGCGCCGCAGCTGGTCGTCGGGCGCGCGGCGGCGGCTCCACTCGCGCACGCGCGCGCTGATCTCCTCGCTGCTGCCGCCCGCACACTCCATGCCGACCAGCTGCACACGCATACACCAACATTCACTCACTGGGTAACGTTATGTACCATGCGTTTTTAGGGTTTCATACTTCTTCTTCAATTTACGAGCCGCGCTCTTGTCGGTGAAGCAATTTCCAATCCAGACTATTTTAATTTGACTGGTATGATACAGATAGGGTTCCATAGATCAATATAATACACACATCAAAAGTGTCTAGGGATCAACATATATTTTTGCAATAACTTTTCTCCTGATTGATATTAATTAAAATTTTCTTTAAGGATTCATCAAATAAAGTGTTTTCGTTTGTCACAGTAACGATAAACCAAGTCACCTTTGCATTAATAAAGAAATTTGCCATTTTCCTAATAAAGGGATTTTTGACATTTGAACCACTAACACAAAAGTTCGAAAAAAAGACTGAAATAACAGTTTTCTTTAAAATTTTATTGGGTAACTTAAACAATTAATAATCCGTGTTTCTACCGCGAACACTAACAACACAAGAACATCGGTTTGGCATACTCAAAATGAGTTCATCCAAATCACGCTGTGGAATGGCCGCCCATGTTCGTTGCAACAACAAAAAAAGGTCTTCTTGCGACTGGATACCCTCCGTATTCGGCAGAGCTCTTCTCTGTAGCATATCCCATGCATGCTCAATCGGGTTCAAGTCTGGCGACTGAGCAGGCCAGGGCAGGACATTGATGTTAGCTGCGGCGAGAGTCTGTCTTACAACTCTTGCGGTGTGCGGTCGTGCATTATCATGCATTAACTGAAATAAGGGACCGATTTGCACTTGTAGAGGAACGATGAAGTCTGATACAATCGTCTCAGCATAAATTTGAGCGTTGAGGTTGCCTCTGATCCAAATCAACTCAGTTCTTCCGCCGATCCAAATACCCGCCCATACCATGATGGTTCCACCACTATAAGGATGGACTTCCTGGCAGGATTTTAATCGCTGTTGGCGTCCAGGGGTTCTCCAGTGTCGTATACGTCTTGTATCCGGTCTCATACCAAAACGAGACTCATCAGAAAAGCACACGAAACGCCATTGTTCTTCTGCCCAATTTCTGTGTTCAAGAGCCCATTGATATCGAATCCTACGATTGTGCATTGCTATAGGTGGTACCCGTAGCGGTCTTCGGGAATGAAGGTTCACTTCATGCAAGCGGTTTCTGACTGTTTGGTCGCTAATTAAGTTCCCTGAAGAGTGATGAAGCCTCACGGCTAACATTATGGCAGTTATTGTTGGAGCTCTTCGAGTTAAGATTTGAATATATCGGTCTTGTCTCCGTGTGGTGCAGCGATACCGTCCTCCATGGCGCTCAGCCACGGTACCAGTGCTTCGGTAACGTGTCCAAAGTCGACTGATAACACTCTGACTTGTATTCAGAGCTAAAGCCACAGTACGTTGCCGGGAACCAGCTTCTATCATTCCCACGGCTCTGAGCATTTCTTCCCTGCTTAAATGACGTCGCCGCTCCATAATAACGTTGGTTTTAATCAGTAGTAGGGAAACAGTAGCACTAATAATGTCTTCAATGCGTTGTATGTTTTTATAGGGAAAATATTGACAGCTGATTTTCATCTTTTACTCGAATTTGATTCACAGTTCCTGATTCAAATTATGAAATGCACCAAAAAGGATCCATATAAATTTATAAAATCATAAATTTATTACAAAGCCACATCTCAATCTCAAGAAATCCGCTTAAAAATGCTTGATCCCTAGACACTTTTGATGTGTGTATTTAAACTAGATTAGGTGGTACGGTCCGGAAAGTGGTGCACAGAAATAGCGCCCTTGTGTCGCTATTTGTTTTCAAGCCACAAGCTGATATAATTATTTTTGCCGATGTTATGCTCCGGTGTAACAGGCGGACCGTAAATGCATTTCGGCTGTTATGCTCCTGTGTAATAGGCGGACCGCAAATGCATTTCGGAAGATTACCGGAATCCAAACGCCGAGTCAGTGGGAATTGATTGTGACATGCCACCGTCACCGGCCACCCGGCAGGGCCTGCCACCTGTATTCTTGCCACAAGCATCGGGCAATTATCACTCGTTTTTAGTTAGATTTAAATAATATTAAATTAATGTATTTTTTTTATTAATTAAATAGATCTTAATAAATCTGGTCTTTTATGTCAATCCGGCTGTGGAAACCTTAAGTGGCGCAGTCACGGTAGCATTCTCGAAGCAGTGCGCGGCGCGTAAAAAGGACTCTAGCATCGATCCTGTCGGCTCCGCATAGCCGCTGCGTGTGCTTTCTAGCCTTCATCGAGAATCCCGAACCAGATCTATCTACAGCCCGGAGCATCCAGACATTGATGCCGACATAAACATACCAGCATGCTGTAAGTCCTTGAATCGTTCAAGTATTTGCTAATCCCTTATTTCTATTAGTCAGCCTATCCTTTAAGAATCCCCTATATACGTATAATTATATTATATACGTATATATATTATAGATTGTAGTATTATATTTTAAACAAGATTTTAATACTTATGCATTGTCTTTGATGCCAGGCTCTAAATTATTTCATCCACGCGAATCTAGAAGAACAAGTTGTGATACTAGAAGTACTAGCAGATCCGCGAGTATAGACGAGTATAGGAATTTCGGATTCACAATGAGTAGCGAGGATGTTGATACCATTTATAAATCCCTTAGGTTATTACCAGAGTTTGATGGAAATCCGTACATATTAACGCGATTTCTAAATTTATGCGATCACTTAGTAGCTAAGTACCTTATTCCGACACCTGGTCATGAGTTAACAAATTCAGCATTAATTAATGGTATATTAAATAAGGTGACAGGACCCGCCGCTAGATTAATTAACTCCAGCGGTATTCCAGAAAACTGGACTGGTATACGAAGTGCTCTCATAAATAATTTCGCGGACCACCGCGATGAGACCGCTTTGTATAATGACCTCTCGCTACAGACACAAGGCTCTAGCAGTCCTCAAGAATTTTATGAGCGCTGTCAAAATCTTTTTAGTACTATAATGACATATATAAATTTACATGAATCTGTTCAGACCACTATAGAAGCTAAGCGATCCTTGTATAAGAAATTAACTTTGCAATGTTATTTACGTGGCCTTAAAGATCCGTTAGGCTCTAGAATACGTTGCATGCGTCCTGAAAGCATGGAAAAGGCGTTAGAGTTTGTACAGGAGGAGCTTAATACAATATATATGCAGCAGCGCAACGAGGGCGGTTCAACAAAGAGAGATTGGCAACCTGTAAGTAATTTTAATTTGCCTTTAAATAATTTTACTATGCCGAAAGCCGTCGGTAACCAAAATTTTTATGTACCAAGACAACCGGTTAATATATCGAATATACCCGGTATGTCGAGACAGTTCCCATCTCAACAACCACCGCATCAGGGTTGGAGACCTAATCAGATACACCAGTTTCGTGGACCTAGCCGGACTCAGCAGATGTTCCGTGCACCGCCACCGAATTATAGGCCGCATGCGAACGCGTTTCAGATACCAGCTAAACCTCAACAGCCGTCCAATTTTAATAACTTACCGCGTCCCATGAGTGGCGTTAGTCATTTCGCCACCAAACCGTTACCACCAACCGGACACGATTGGCGTAGATTCGGCAATCCACCACCTAGCAACTATTTCAAGACCCGCGAAGTTAATTTTAATGAATTTGATCATGGATACGATGTCTATGATAATGAATATACTTATCCAGATGACTATTATGTGACTGACTACTATGACTGCGAACCTCAGCCCGAACATTTATATTCTAATATTAATGAAAGTTCTACAGTCGAGGAATTAAACCCAGACACGTCGTCTAACAGTGATGAAAATTTTCAGAAGCGTTCGAAATCCGTAAAGCCAATATAGAAGTAAATTTACAGTCACAACGGCAACTCGTGTACGTTCAGATTAAAAGACCCCCGATTAAATTTCTTATTGATACTGGTGCCAACCAATCTTTCATAAGTCCAACTGTCGTAGAAAAATATTTCCGTCACTTACCCTTAAATTACGATCCTTTCGAGGTGACTAACGTTCACGCGACAAGTAAAAATGATTATTCAATAACTTTACCATGCTTTCCGGAGTTTAAAGAAACAGGTGACATTACGTTATTCGTCTATAAATTCCACGAATATTTCGATGGATTAATTGGATTGGATTTACTTAATAAATGGGAGTCTAACATCGATTTAAAAAATAAAATTATTTGTACTAGAAACGCCATAATTCCGATAACAATGTATGATTCACGTAATGTCAACCTCTACGAAGAGATCATTCCAGCTATGTCTTCGAAATTAGTTAGATTGCCAATCAACATGGAAAACGGAGATGTTTTAATTTATAATCAAACTGTTTGTAACTGCTTAGTTTCAGATTGCTTAACGGAAGTAAAAAATAACCACGGCTGGGTAGAAATTACTAACCCTACACCTAACGATATAATTTTTTCCATGGATCGTCCGGTATCAGCAGAAATGTTTAATGTCGATTGCGAGCGTACCCAATATACTAATATTTCAGAAAGAGCTAGACATGTTTTATACCGACTCCGCACTGAACATTTAAATCAGGAAGAGCTTGCGAATTTAAGGTCATTATGCGCACAATATTCTGACGTGTTTTACCTGGAAGGTGAATCTCTGACATTCACTAACAAGATAAAACATAGCATTAAAACCACAGATGAATCTCCTGTCTATACCAAAAGCTATAGATATCCATACGTTCATAAACAAGAGGTCAAAGACCAGATTGCCAAAATGTTAGAGCAGAACATTATAAGACCATCGGATTCTGCCTGGAGCTCACCTATTTGGGTTGTGCCCAAAAAGGCTGACGCTTCTGGTAAAGCGAAGTGGCGTCTCGTCATTGACTTCCGTAAAGTGAACGAGAAAACGATTGACGATAAATACCCCATACCTAATATTACCGACGTATTAGACAAACTTGGTAAGTGCCAATATTTTACGACCCTAGATTTGGCAAGTGGTTTTTATCAGGTGGAAATGAATCCTCAAGATATACATAAAACAGCATTTAACGTAGAGAACGGCCATTACGAATTCCTAAGAATGCCCATGGGTTTGAAAAATTCTCCATCAACTTTTCAAAGGGTAATGGACAATGTCCTTAAAGACCTTCAGAATGACGTATGTCTAGTATATCTTGATGATATCATCGTATATAGTACATCCCTTCAGGAGCATATAGTAAACTTAGAAAAAGTCTTTAAAAAGCTGCGCGAGTCTAACTTCAAAATTCAGCTCGATAAATCTGAATTTTTGAAGCTAGAAACCGATTTTCTTGGTCATGTTATAAGTGCGGACGGCGTAAAACCTAATCCACAAAAAATAGAAGCAATCGGGAAATATCCCCTGCCAAAAACCACCACAGAAATTAAGCGTTTTCTCGGTTTACTTGGATATTACAGGAAATTCATCCCTGATTTTGCACGTATAACAAAACCGTTAACCCAGTGTCTGAAGAAGGGTAGTAAAATCACTTTAGATGCAAATTATGTTGCCTGTTTCGAACACTGTAAAACCTTATTAACCAATGACCCAATTCTTCAGTACCCTGATTTTAATAAAGAATTTTTGCTAACGACTGACGCCTCAAACGTCGCAATTGGTGCCATTTTATCTCAAGGCAACATTGGCTCCGACAAGCCAATTGCATACGCGTCCAGAACGCTGAATTCTAGTGAACTTAATTACAGTACCATTGAAAAGGAGCTTCTAGCCATTGTTTGGGCTACGAAGTACTTTAGACCATACCTATTCGGACGTAAATTCAAAATTATTACTGACCACAAACCCTTACAGTGGGTCATGAATTTAAAAGAACCAAATTCGAGACTTACAAGATGGCGCTTGAAACTCAGTGAATACGATTTTACTGTAATTTATAAGCAGGGAAAACGAAACATAAACGCAGATGCATTGTCTCGTATAGAGATTAATAATGAGATGTCAAGTTCAATTGCGGTTAACCTTTCTGAACAAGATCCTTCTGACGATTCTGAAACCGTCACGGCTCATACAGATGAGGAGAGCCCTATCTTGGAAGTTCCGATCACAGACGATCCTTTAAATAAGTTCACTAGACAAATCGTACTAACTGTAGTCGGGGATATTAAAGGAAAACCAGTCATTACCAAACCATTTGATACACATAGTAGATTCGCTATTCAAGTCTCGGAGTCTAACCTTCAGGACGATATTGTTAGTGCTATTCGAGAATATGTTAACCCAAAAATTAAAACGGGATTGTTAATTAATCCTCCCACGGCTATGTATTCAATAATACCTATTATACAGAAAAGTTTTAAAAATTCGGCGATGAATCTTGTATTAACTAAAACCGAGACAGAAAATATAAGAGAATACCTGCGACAGCATGAAATAATCAGTAAATATCACGACGGCAAGACAAACCATCGTGGTATCAACGAATGCTATCTAGCGCTGTCTCACAAGTATTACTGGCCTAAAATGAGGGAGCATATAACGAAATTTATTAATGATTGTACTATTTGTGGGCAGGCAAAATATGACCGGAACCCTGTGAAACAGCAGTTTCGCGTAGTCCCACCTGCCAGTAAACCTTTCGAATTAGTTCACATAGATTTGCTAACTATCCAAGGTGAAAAATTTATAACCCTGGTTGATGCTTTTTCCAAATATGCTCAGGCCTATTATTTGCGAGATGGCACAGCGGTTAGCGTTGTTCAGGCATTACTTAAATTTTTTACACATCACAGTATACCTATAACTATTGTTTCAGATAATGGGACCGAATTCACAAATCAATTAATGTCTGAATTTGTAATGTTGCATAAGATTCAACACCATAGGGTTGCACCACATACACCTAACGAAAACGGAATCGTTGAACGTTTCCACTCTACGATACTAGAACATCTCCGCATACTTAAACTAGAGAGTAAAAATGAAACAGTAATCAACCTAATGCCATATGCTCTTCTAGCATATAACTATACGATTCACAGTTTTACAAAATGCAAACCGGTAGATGTTATCACAGGCCACTTTGATCCACGAGATCCATTTGATATTGACATTTCGGCTCATTTATTACAACAGTACATTACTGATCATAAAAGTAAAATGACCATAGCCTATAATTTAATACACGACGCAGGTGTTTCATCTCGTGCTAACTTAACTAATAGACAAAATGAAACCCGCGAGGCAGAAATTGAATATTCCCCTGAGCAGCAAATTTTTGTTAGGAACCCGATAGCTTCTCGACAGAAATTAGCTCCTCGCTTTACCCATGATAAGGTTATGGCAGACTTACCTATACATATTTACACCCGTAAGAAATGTGGGCTCACAGCCAAATCTAGATTGAAAAGAGTACCCAGAAGTGCAAATTTGTTACAGGATCCTCCTGATGATCCTCCTGGTGGCGCGCACAGCTCTTACGCAGGAAATAAAACTTGAAAGTCTCGAAGATGGCCCTGGTATACTTCCTTTTAAATTAGGTCCCTCTAAAATAGTTTCCCATTATCATTCGTTTGTTCAAGAAATAAGTCTTCAAGACTTACAGGATAAAATCGATTCAGTTAATAATCAACTAGGTGATATTAGTCCAGATCTTAATAACAGAACGTCTTCGTTATTTGAACCCCATATTAACTATTTAAGACAAAAACTTCATAGTGTGTCTGATCAGTTAAAATCATTTGAACCAAATCGCTTTAAAAGAGGTCTTATTGACGGTCTTGGCTCTGTAATTAAGAGCATAACCGGGAATCTAGATTATACTGATGCTTTGCATTTCAATGATGCTATAAAAGCACTACAAGATAACGACAGCAAGCTTGCTACCGAATATAACAGTCATGTCAGTCTGACTAGGGACTGGATGATCCATTATTCGAAGATAATGGATAACGTAGTTGATAATCAGAATAAAATAGGAGAATTAATAGGTAAGATAAACCAGACTGAGGCTACTAGGGAGTACGATTTAGTTAAGTATGCCCATCTGGCTCAGATATTTCTTATTTTAGGAGATAATGTAGATTACATTTCACTGGAATTGTCTAGATTACAGAATGTTTTAGCTTTTATTAGAGCCCATACTTTGCACCATTCGATTTTAAATCTAAATTCGTTGCAGAATTTAATCATGAAATTACAGAAGTTATACGGTAACGATAAAATATTAGATATAGATCATAGGGAGTATTATAATATAATTAAAGTAGGTTCTTATTACTATAATGATAAAATAATCATAGTATATAAATTTCCCATTGTCCTTCCTGAAGTATATATTTTTTATAAATTATCTATAGTACCTAATAATAAGTTTGAGATCCTTACACCCCCTTTCCCATTCCTGGCAATATACGAAGGGCGATTCAGGTACATAGAGGCAGAATGCCCGAAGGTTCATAAATGGTATCTCTGCGATGAAAACCATGGGATCCAGAACCAGTCGTCGCAAGATTGCATTCAACAACTCATCGTCACCCAGCAGAGAACAGAAGTCTGCCGTTCAGTCAAGATTTCGTCCCAGCGGCCAGCGTTTGAGAAATTGGACGATAGGCATTTCACCGTTAGTTTCCCAAATGCAGTCAAAATTCATTTATCCTGCGGCCAAGATCTCTACAAAATTGTGCATGGAAGTTACCTGGCTATTATTCCGCACGGATGCTACCTCGAAACCTCAGACTTCACAATATCAAATATTAAAAATCAATTGAAAGGACAGGTGCTGAAAATCATGGACATGCCCGAGAAACAAACAAGTGAAATGCAGAGTATTCCAACATTCAAACTAAACTCCATCAATCTCAAAGAGCTACATTCGGTTAATTCAAAAATATCATTGCAACAGCCTATGGACTTCAAGGAGAACGCTAATCATGGGCTATACCACACTACAATTCCTTTCTACGTTATTATATTCTGTGCAGGTGCACTGGTTATTGGACTACTGTATCGCAAATATCGTTTGAAGAAGTCGCCAATAGTTACTGTTAGCGGCATCGCCAATGGTCCTGAAGAACAAAGGATTTATACTGTCTCGAGCAGCGCGGGAATCAATTCAGAACAACATTCAGCTCCATTTTCGACGACAGTCTTCAATAGTCGCTGATCTGAAGGGGGAGGTGTTATGCTCCGGTGTAACAGGCGGACCGTAAATGCATTTCGGCTGTTATGCTCCTGTGTAATAGGCGGACCGCAAATGCATTTCGGAAGATTACCGGAATCCAAACGCCGAGTCAGTGGGAATTGATTGTGACATGCCACCGTCACCGGCCACCCGGCAGGGCCTGCCACCTGTATTCTTGCCACAAGCATCGGGCAATTATCACTCGTTTTTAGTTAGATTTAAATAATATTAAATTAATGTATTTTTTTTATTAATTAAATAGATCTTAATAAATCTGGTCTTTTATGTCAATCCGGCTGTGGAAACCTTAAGTCCGATAAGAGTGTCGCTACTGTCTATATGAAACTGTCAAATTACACGTCATTAACTTATGAAAACAGTTAATTCACGTTTCCGGAACCAGCACAGATAAGTCGGCGACCACAATGATCACATTTTAGATGTCTTTTTGTTAGTGAATGTTTATCTAGTTTATACAGGGTGTGGTTTTGCATTTTTGCCATATTTGTAGACCTAATAGTTAAGGGTTATGTTAATTGATTAAAAATAGTTTAATAATTCAGTGGTTAATAACTAAAAGATAATTAATGATTCACGATTAACGTTCAACCAGAATAAGAGCTCTCGAGGGCTCAGAATCGGTCCCAAAGTTGGCAAACCGCGCGTACTCTTGTTTATCTATATTGCGCTAAGATCGGTGCCGGACGGAATTATTTTATAGTGACGGTTGCCCGTGTGTTTTAATTTCTTTTCGTACCAAACATAAAAAATAATTCATAATTTTACGTCTATCATTTAATGATTGATTTATGTTAAGGTATATATCAACCACCGTAAATATGGCAAGAATGCAGAACCACAACCTGTATATTAAATAGATGGTTCCCCGTAAAAAATAAATAAAAAAGTATTATTATTTTCACGTGTGCAAACAAAAAAAGTAAATAAGTAAAAAAAAAATATCAGTAAAATTAAAAAGTAAACTACGCAGAATTTACCTACATTTCTACCTAATTCGCGAAACGACAAATATTTTAAAAGAATCTACCTACCTTACTAGGGTTGACAACATTTTTGGCTTTGATAATTAATTATATTTCTTACAGAGTATTTTGTAATACGTTGTATATTTTAGGAATCACTTACGCTATAGATTTGAAACTTGGAAGTTTTAGATCTTACTTATCCAACCTCATCGCAAATGAAAAAAATAGATTTTCCTTTTTTTTAATGGGGGTCGAAACGGGTCATCAAAATTCCTAAGTGAGACTACTATACCGAGTGGGGTATCATATTAAACAACATATACACATCTCTTTTTATTTTGGTTTATGTTACGCAGTTTTTGACTGATAAACAAAAATTTCAAAAAAATACGACAGGTATAGTGTAATGCACTATGTAGAAAATAAGAGCACTCAGTAGAAAATGAAATCCCAATTCGCGTGCATTAAGCGCTTAAACTACACCCTCGTTGAATTAATCAATCAATTTCTTTCTTCGGTGAACAATGTACTAGACTAAGATTCAAATGTGCAACCGATCACGTTATACAATTATAAATTAAAATAACAAAGACTTAGAGAGACTGACCTCTTGTAGGAATGATCGTAGCTCGTTGATCTCCGGATGTCGCGTTTGTGGCGGGGAAGGCTCGGAAGTGACTGTTACGTTTGATTCCTCCTCTTCTGTTTGTTGCCGCCTTTGCCGTTCTCGAGTCGCCCTGCAAAGAGACAACAATCGTTGGCAACACTAACGGTGTGACTATAGAAGGTGTCTCACAAGTTGACGACAAGCCAGAAATAGTAGTAGTGATAGGCCGAGTCATAGTAGTATCATATCATCACTAGAAAAATATATAAAAAAAGTGTGACGAGACATGTAATTTGCATATTTCTACTTCCAAGTTGCTTTAAATTTAAGCCAACAATTTACAGAAGAATTATTCAGAATTACATAATAAGATTTAAAGGAGTTGTTCCAGAAATGTATGGAGCCTGGGCCAGCACCATGTACACTATATGAATATATAACTATGCAATATAGTAAGGCCTAGTCCGCACTGCGATATTTCACCGCGCGATTTTTTTCTCGTAATTCTGTAACACGTTCAATACTATAGGACTAGCCGCACTGACGTTATAAAATTCGCGCGGGAAAAAAATCTGTGATTTGATGCAAATTGAACGCGATTTATTCCCGCGCGAATGTTTTGTGCAATAGTAAGTAGTATGACTATGGCCGCACTGCGGAAAAAAATTCGCGCGTTTCTCTTAGTCGTGCACTGACAACGGTATTGACAAGATGTCGCGGGCTTCGTCTCCCGCCCAATCAGCAGGCGAGCAGGAGTTAGCAGAAAATGACGACATTGAAATAGAAAAATTAATCACTCTGATGCATAGAAGACCTCCCCTGTGGGACAAATTTGTTCCTAAGTACCACGATCGAGTATTGAAAGCAAGATTGTGGGAGTTGTGATGTTTTAAGTAGAAAAATCTACCTATCTATCTGTTTTGTGCATAAAGAATAAATAAATAAATAATAAAAATCATTTCATAGGTCTCAAGGCCGTAAATGGGTGAATCCAGTATTCATGATATATTTTTTACGTCTGTTACGTCGCCGCCGTAGTATCAGGTAAATCAAAATATTTCTGATGTCCATTACACGCATAGATTAGTATATATTATACTAGCGACCCGCCCCGGCTTCGCACGGGTGTAATTGAGAAAAAAAAGAAGTGTTTAATTTTAACTTACTGCCTTTGATTATAGAATTTCTTCAAAAATAATGTTTGTAGCTGACTTTTCGTAACGCAATATGAAAAAAAAATGTTTAGAAGTGACGCGTGAAAGAGCTACGACCTACGTATAACTATCTATCCATGGGCAAAGTACTCAACGCCTGCAACGTTGAATCTCTGAATTTGTGATTTGTTAATTGTATTTTTATTTTTATTAGAAACTGCAGACGTGTACCGGTGTACAATTTGGGTGGATTAAGGACAGGAACAGAACACCATTTCTTTAAAACCAATTTATGGAAGCAATACGGGCTTCCTTGTTCGGTTTCATCGTTAAGACGTAGACGGGGGTCAACCGGGGAATTCTTACCCACTAAAACCGCCGCGGCTATCACGTCGGCACATTAGAGCGCGGTCCTGGGATATTTGTCGGGATCTGCACCAGTTGATACCACTCAGTGCCTTGACTTTGAACCCGCCGCCGGAGAGGCACATTATAGTTCCCCGGGAACCTGTCACGGTGCTCACGGTTACAGGGGTCACGGGGGACGCCTTTAATGGGATTTACGGGACCCTGTTGGTGGTCAACCGGGTATGTCGGATTCTTATTCACTAAACCCCGTTGCTACGGCCGTTAAATCAGTACATAAGAAGGAGACCTGGGTTATCCGGTGATATCTGCACCAAGATCCCTCAGTGGCTTGCCTTTGAGCCCGCCACCAGGGGGCACAATAAAGCCACCTGGGAAACTATCATCGTGCTCAAAAATACGGGGATCGCGGGGGAAACCTCCAATAAGTCCCACGGATCCCATGGGGAAGTCAACCTGGGTATTTGGGATTCTCACCCACTAAAACTCCCGTGGCTGTCACATCGGCACATGAGAGGGAAACCTGGGTTCTCGGGTGGGTTCTGCACCAGGTGTCCCTCAGTGCCTGGCCTTTGTGTCCGCCACCGGGGGGCAAGCTTATTATATCCCAGATTTACCTTATATTATTTGGAATGATAATGATATATATGTAGAATAAACTTCTCTAGTACTTGATTGTTAAGTATGTACCTCTTTAGGTTTTTACTTACTTAGATAAAACTTCTAAATAAATTCAGTTAATATATAAACCTTGAAAAAATAAAAAAAATATTAAAAATAAAAAGTTTAAAAGTACACAAAAAAATCCCAATGAGAAATTTGAACCCGGACTCTGCTGTGCTTAGAAGAGGCTTTCGTAACCTCCAGACCACGGCTACTCTAATTCTATTATTTGAATTACTTGATCATATTCTTGTTATATGTCTGCTCAGTCCCTATTGCATGTAGCGTGATATTTTATCTGATGTATTAAAGTTATACGTGTACAGTACCTAATTTACGTACTAAGCTAATCTAAATGAAAATATTTGTACCGCCATCGGTTGAGTAATAATACTGCTTTTTAACCCTGTTAAGGGATAAATTTAAAAACAGATCCCCTCAGTGCTTGCCTTTCAGCCCGCCACCGGGGGGCACAATAAAAAAATAACCTGTCACCGTGCTAAAAGTTTCGGGGATTACGGATAGACCTCCAATAGGCTCCCAGGATCCTGCGGGCGGTCGACCGCGGTGTGTACAATTCTTACCCTCTAAACCCCTCACGGCTGTCCGCACAAAATATGGGGCTGCACCGGGTACCCCTCAGTGCAAGGCAAGGGCCTTTGAAGCCACTGCCGGGGGCGCATTATAGCCCTCCGGGAATCTGTCACCGTTGTCACAGTTATAGCGGTGGCGGGGGACACGTTTAATATGTCCCCAGGATCCTGTGGGGGATTCTTACCCACTAAAACTCCCGTGGCTGTCACATCGGCACATGAGAGGGGAACCAGGGTTCTCCGGTGACATCTGCATACGTACAATACATGCATATTGTATTCCTACCCAAACAGACATTTTGGAAATATATTTTCATTATTTTATTTTTATTATATTTGGGAAACAAACAAATGATACTACTTATTAATAATATAAGATCCAATAGTACAAAAATCAATTAAGTTTCCACTAATAACTAAATCATAACATTAGAGACAAGCTAACTACGTATGCATGATTTTAAATTTAAAAAAAGTATTAAATTAAAAAAATATATTAGAAATAAAAAGTGCCGGAGTCAATATGAGATAAATATTTAAAACATCGAATCTTAATATAAATAAAAAAACAAAGTTTAAAAACACACGGAATATAAGTCGCGAGAATATTCTCGCGATATTTATTCCGTGCTCGAAATTACGCCTAGTACGCACGGCGACTAAAATTTCGCGCGATTTTTGTCAGTTCGATGCTGTTCCCGGCTGAGACGAACGTGTCTCCCAATCTTATTATATAAAAGAGTAGACAAAAACCCACTCATCACGAAATCTCAGAAACTACAAGTGCTAGGAGTCTCAAACTTTGCATGGGGGTTCCTTTTAAGACGTAGGTGCTCACTAAGACGGGTTTTTTTGAAATTCAACCTCTAAGGGGGTCAAACAGGGGGGCAAAGTTTGTATGGGAGAACGCGATTCCTTGGTCCTATTGACTTGAAATTTTGCACAGACATTCGTTAAGAAAATTAATTGAATTTGTATTTCATGTTTTTTTAAAATTTATCCCTTAACAGGGTAAAAAAAGGAGTATTATTACTCAACCGATGGCGGTGCAAATATATAACAAGAATAAGATACGGTAATTCGAGTAATAAAACAGAAGTTCCTTGGTCAAGTGGTTACGGAAGCGTCCTCTAAGCACGCACTGTCCGGGTTCGCTACCCGTGTGCGGATTTTCTTTTTGTATTTTTAAACTTTGTTTTTGATTTTTTATTTATATTAAGATTCGATGTTTTAAATATTTAACTCATATTAACTCCGGCACTTTTAATCTCTAATATATTTTTTATATTTAATGCTTTTTTTTAAATTTAAAATCATTCATACGTGGTTAGCTTCTGTCTAATGTTATGATTTAGTTATTAGTGGAAAGTTAATTGATTTTTATGTACTATTGGATCTTATATTTAGTAATAAGTGGTATCATTTGTTTGTTTCCCAAATATAACAAAATAAAAATAAGATAATGAAAATATATTTTCAAAATGTCTGTTTGTGTAGGAATACAATATGCATGCACCTATTGTACGTATGATATAAAAAAAACCGGTCAAGTGCGAGTCGGACTCGCGCACCGAGGGTTCCATACCATTTTTGGACGTATTAAAGTAATTTTACTATTCATTACACCTCAGATAGCAAAAAAAAACAAACCGCAAAACCAAGTCCGTTTATCGAGGTTTTTTAGGATTACTAAAAAACTGTACCTACTACCTACTTAGAAAGATCATTTTATTTTTCCTGTAAAATATAGATAGACATGTACTACCCATAATTATTTCAGATGTTTTCCTCCACAAACTTCGGAGATACGCGGGGTACAGTATTTTTTTTTGTCATTTTTTTATTATCAGCCAAAAACTACGTGACATACACCAAATACGGTTCAACTACTCATTACGGTAAAACATTGCTTATTAATGCCACGTTTTCTAATCCATTTAAATTGTTAAAGCATTGTACAAATATCGTCTTTTACAATACGCCGGAGCGGCAACTCTAAATCTGTCCCGGTTCCTACCGGTTCCTATCATAAAACATTGCACGTATGAAAGTTTTCTAACTATTATCTATCATTCATTAGTTGATATTATTATTTTCAATTGAATGAGGATTTCTTAAATTAAAAATATCACTAAGCTATCGTTGAATAAATTTATCAAATATGCCAGCAAATATACATGCTCCTTAGAATGAACATTGTCCAAAATTAAAGATTTTGTTCTCATTACTCCAATAGATGGCGCTGTACAATTATTATAACGCGGTATGGTTTTGTTTTATAAAATATTTAACTTTTTTGAAATAAACGTTAACAAAATTTTTTCGCCCACCACACCACAGAGTACATTGTCGCCCACTCCGGGTCGATAGTAACTGTAAATTCAGTCAGTGGTTTTATTAATTTCTTTCTCGATCGATAACTACCTAATTAAATTCAATTACAATAGTGCAGGGTGACAAAGCTGAAATTTGAAGTGTTCTGTGAATTTCAAAGCCGTAAAGTGGTTCGCTGACTCGATTTGGCGCGCAGCTTTCGCGTTCGGGTTTGTTCGGCTGAACTCGGCGTCTGTCGGCAGCCGGCCAGCAAAAAATATTTTAAGTGAAAATGGATAATTTGTTATTACGAGGGTGAATCAAAAAGTTCTTAGAAGTGCATATATATGAAACCTTTTTGGATCAAGTTCGATATTCAAATTAAAGAGTGTCTATCACACTATATTTATGCAGACTGTCACTTGTTTTTGTCAGTTCGTTCGCATGTAATAATTTTTTTTGTGCAACGAGTTGCTAAAAAGTCAAAATTATGGATAAAAGTGAGTTACGTGCGGTGATAAAATATCTCAGTTTGAAAAAAATGTCTACGAAGGAAATTTTTTTGGACATTCAGCAGACATTAGGGGGTGATGCTGTACCCTATTCTACGGTTGCGTACTGGGTGGCTGAATTTAAAAGAGGTAGATCAAGCTGTAAAGATGACCCGCGTTCTGGGCGGCCTTCAACCTCCGTTACAGAAGAAAATGTCAAAAAGGTTGAGAATCTGGTTTTGGAAGACAGAAGAATGACTATAAAACATATAGCTGAGATCCTAAAGATATCTTTTGGTAGCGTTCAATCCATTTTAATTGATTCACTGGGGTTCAAAAAAGTGTCTGCAAGATGGGTGCCACGAATGTTAACCGACGAAAACAAAAAGCGACGTTTGGAAATTTCCAAGCGTAATCTCGAAATGTTCCAGCGTGATTCGGATAATTTTTGCCGTCGTCTTGTCACCATGGATGAAACGTGGGTCCACCATTTTGATCCTGAAACTAAAAGACAAAGCATGTCTTGGAAACGACCATCCTCTCCATCCATTAAGAAATTTCGAGTTGCTCCTACCGCTGGCAAAGTTATGGCCTCTGTGTTCTGGGATAGTGAAGGAATCCTTTTTATTGATTACATGCCAAAAGGCCAGACGATTACTGGACCCTATTATGCAAATTTAATCCCGAAAGTGCGTGAAGCGATTAAAGAAAAACGTCGTGGAAAACTGTCGTTGGGCGTGTTGTTCCTTCAAGATAACGCTCCTGCTCATCGATCGGAAGTTGCGCTCAACGCAATCCGCTGTGCTGGCTTCAATCTCCTTGACCACCCACCATATTCTCCGGACTTAGCCCCAAGTGATTTTCACTTATTTCCAAAATTAAAAGAGGAAATTCGTGGAACAAAATTTCACGATAATGACGCGGTTATAGCTGCCGTAGAGGACTTTTTCGAGAGTCAAGAAAATATTTTTTTTTCACAAGGAATAAGGAAGTTAGAAACGCGTTATTCTAAATGCATTGCATTGGAAGGAGATTATGTAGAAAAATAAAATATTATTATTTAAATCTTTGCATTATTTAATATTGATTCCAAGAATTTTTTGATTCACCCTCGTATGTTCAATGATAATGTTAATTTTATGTAACACATATTTTTAATAGTTGAAAGTTATATTGATCGCCACTATCCATACCATCTTTGGTCGAATTAAGGTAATTTATTTTAATACTCATGTAACACCTCAGGTAGCAAAAAAAAACAAACCGCAAAACTAAGTTTGTTTGTCGAGGTTTTTTTAGGATTACTAAAAAACTGCACTATTTAGAAAGATCATTTTATTTTTCCTGTAAAATATAGATAGACATGTATTACCCATAATTATTTCAGATTTTTCCCTGCACAAACTTCGGAGATAAGGGGTGGGGGGACGGTATTTTTTTGACATTTTTGATTATCAGCCAAAAACTACGTGACATAAACCAAAATAAAAATCTGTTTTGAGATGTACAAATGAAGCCCTTTCATATGATACCCCATTCGATATAGTAGTCTCACTTTGAAAGTTTGAAAGTTTTAAAAAATATATTCTTTTTCATTTGCGATGAAGTTGGGTAAAAAAGATCTAAAACTGTTCCAAGTTTCAAATCGATAGCGTCAGCGGTTCCTGAAATATATAGGTGTGACAGACAGATAGACAGACAGACAGACGAAGTCTCACCATAAGGGATCCTTTTTTACCTTTTAGGTATGGAACCCTAAAAAGCCAAAACTTTATTGGAATTATTGTCTGTCTGTCAGTCAGGGTTTTTTCTATAGGTTGGCTGGTGTTGGGGACCAACGACGTCAAAGTATCTTTACATAGTGTGAAACAAAGTCGCTATCCGAGTCTGTCTATAACCGATAGCACCTCCTAAACCACGCAGCGATTTTCACCATCGGCTAGATCATTTTTCATAGAAGGTTTTAAGTTTTATCTAAGTAAATAAACTTACATAGCTTACATTGACTAAACCTAAAGAGATAGATACATAGTTAACAATCAAGTACTAGATAATTTCATTAATTCCATATTATTATAAAGTAGGTAAATATCCAGGATATAATATACCCGCCCCCCGGCGGCGGACTCAAAGGCAATGCACTGAGGGACAGCTGATGCAGATCCCACCGGAGAACCCCCTCTCATGTGCCGATGTGACAGCCACGAGAGTTTTAGTGGGTAAGAATCCCCCACAGGATCCCGGGGACATATTAAACGTGCCCCCCACCACCCCTTTAACTGTGACAACGGTGACAGATTCCCGGGGGGCTATAATGCGTCCCCGGCAGCGGCTTCAAAGGCCCTTGCCTTGCACTGAGGGGTACCCGGTGCAGCCCCATATTTTTTGCGGACAGCCGTTTAGAGGTTAAGAATCCTACACACCGCGGTCGACCGCCCGCAGGATCCTGGAAGCCTATTGGAGGTCTACCCGTGATCCCCGAAACTTTGAGCACGGTGACAGGTTTTTTTAATTGTGCCCCCCGGTGGCGGGCTCAAGGGCAAGCCACTGAGGGGATCTTTTTTTTTAATTTATCCCTTAACAGGGTTAAAAAGCAGTATTATTACTCAACCGATGGCGGTACCAATATTCTCACACTCACACTCAGATTTGCTTAGTACGTAAATTAGGTACTGTACACGGATAACTTTAATACATAAGGTAAAATATCACGCTATATGCATTAGGGACTGAGCAGACATATAACAAGAATATGATCAAGTAATTCGAATAATAGAATAAGAATAGCCGTGGCCTGGAGGTTACGGAAGCGTCTTTTAAACACAGCAGGGACTGGGTTCAAATCTCTGTTTTTTTGTACTTTTTATTTTTGATCATATTACTATTTTTTTTTTTTTTTTCACTGAAGGTTTAATATTAATTGAATTTATTTAGAAGTTGTATCTATACCGAGGTCTCATCGAAAAAATACTGAAATGTACCGAGTCCACTTCGAAAAAATACTGATCAAGAGCGAGCTGGATTTGCGCACCGAGGGTTAGTTTCCTATTCATCTAACACCTCAGGTAGCAAAAAGACCAAACCGCACAACTAAGTTTGTTTGTCAAAGATTATTAACCATTTCTAAAAAAAATATGCACAAGTAGCGCATTTTCAAACATGTTTTATTTTGCCAAAAAAAACATCAACACTTATTATTACACCAGTAATCTTTTCAGAATTTATGTCAATAATAAAAAAAAATGCCCAACCAATATTTTTTTAGTGTTCCCAAGGTTTGTGTTCATACACACTATATACGGATCTAACTATCCCCTCCCACATCCCCTCATACAACTAAAAACTTAAAGTCCAGACTCTGTTTAAGCATTGTGTACTTAAATAACAATACAACACAGCAGCCTGTAATGTTTTGTCTCTAATTTATTGATCCACGCTCATAAATGTAATATAGAATATGTTTGGCCAAGTCCCTGAAAAATTTTCGCGAGGACAACTGCTTACAATGTTAGCATATTTTTTTCCCCAATAGAAATACTGACTTCCAGCAAAATACCGATAAAGATCTTCAAAAACGACGTTAATAAAGAGTGAAAAAGTATTAAAATACTGAATCTGGTCACATTGTATCATTCCATATAATATAAGGTAAATCTGGAATATAATATGCTTGCCCCCCGGCGGCGGACTCAGAGGTCAGGCACTCAGGGACACCTGGTGCAGATCCCACCCGAGAACCCAGGTTTCCCTCTCATGTGCCGATGTGACAGCCACGAGAGTTTTAGTGGGTAAGAATCCCAAATACCCAGTTTGCCTTCCCCACGGGATCCCGGGGACATATTGGATGTTTCCCCCGCTACTCCCTTAACTGTGACAACGGTGACAGATTCCCGGAGGGCTATAATGCGCCCCCGGCAGCGGCTTCAAAGGCCCTTGCACTGAGGGATACACGGTGCATACTCTTTTGTGTGGACAGCCGTGGGGGACACATACTGCAGTCGATCCCCCCAGGATCCTGGGGGATCGACTGCAGTTCCTACTCCTCCTACATAACCCGGTTGACCGCCAACAGGGTCCCGGGGACCTATTGAAGGCTTCCCCCGTGACCCCTGTAACCGTGAGCATGGTGACAAGTTCCCAGGTGGCTTTATTGTGCTCAAAGGCAAGCCACTGTATCATGATGCAAATCCCACCGGATAGCCCAAGAAGGGGTTCTTATGTGCTGATTGCACGGCCGTTGGGGGTTTAGTGTATAAGAATCCTACATACCCGGTTAACCACCAACAGGGTCCCGTAAATCCCATTAAAGGCTTCCCCGCGCCCCTGTAACCGTGAGCACCATGACAGGTTCTCAGGGAGCTATAATGTGCCTTTCCGGCGGCGGGTTCAAAGTCAAGGCACTGTGTGTTATCAGCTGGTGCAGATCCTGACAGATAGCCCAGGTCCGCCCTCTAATGTGCCAACGTGATAGCCGCGGGGGTTTTCATCATCATCATCATCATCACCAGCCGGAAGACGTCCACTGCTGAACAAAGGCCTCCCCCTTAGACCGCCACAATGAACGACAATTTGCTATTTGCATCCACCGGTTTCCTGCGACGCGAACAATGTCGTCGGTCCACCTAGTGGGAGGCCTGCCTACGCTGCGTCTTCCGGTTCGTGGTCGCCACTCGAGAACCTTTCTTCCCCAACGGTTATCGGTTCTTCGAGCGATGTGGCCGGCCCACTGCCACTTCAACTTGCATATTCTACGAGCTATGTCGGTGACCTTGGTTCTTCGGCGAATCTCCTCATTCCGGATTCTGTCGCGCAAAGAAACTCCGAGCATAGCTCTCTCCATAGCTCGTTGTGTGACTCTGAGCTTCTCCAAAAGGCCAGCTGTTAGAGACCACGTCTCAGTACCATATGTCATCACTGGCAACACACACTGGTTAAAAACCTTTGTCTTCAGGCACTGCGGAATTTCTGATGAGAAGATGTCACGTAGTTTCCCGAACGCTGCCCATCCGAGTTGGATTCTTCGGGCGACCTCTTTGTCGAAGTTGGACCGACCTAACTGGATAGTTTGTCCTAGGTATACGTAGTGGTCAACAACTTCGAGTGTAACGTTCCCAACAACTACCGGTACGGGTGCAACATGGACATTAGACATGATCTTCGTCTTGTCCATGTTCATTTTAAGACCCACCTGTTGGGAAACGCTACTGAGGTCGCTGAGCATTGTATTGAGGTCCTCCAGCGATTCTGCCATAATGACTATATCATCGGCAAAACGAAGGTGAGTGATGTATTCGCCATTGATGTTGATGCCGAATCCGTACCAGTCCAAGAGCTTGAAAACGTCCTCCAATGCGTTCGTGAACAGTTTCGGAGAAATAACGTCTCCCTGTCTCACGCCCCGCTGCAATAGGATTGGTTTCGTGCTCTCGTCCTGTAGTCGGATCGACATGGTGGCGTTGCTGTACAAACACTTCAACACTTCGATGTACCTATAGTCAATGTGACACCGCTGGAGGGACTGCAATACCGCCCAGGTCTCGATTGAATCAAAGGCTTTCTCGTAGTCCACAAACGCTAGACATAATGGCCGATTATACTCCTCGGTCTTCTGTATAATCTGGCGGAGCGTATGTATGTGGTCTACGGTGCTAAAGCCTTTTCGGAACCCGGCTTGTTCGGGAGGCTGGAAGTCATCAAACCTGCGTTCGAGACGGTTCGTAATGACTCTCGAAAACAGCTTGTATACATGGCTCAGGAGTGAGATGGGTCTATAATTCTTCAATAAGGCGGGGGTTTTAGTGGGTAAGAATTCCCCGACTAACCCCCGTTTACGTCTTAACGATGAAACCGAACAAGGAAGCCCGTATTGCTTCCATAAATTGGTTTTAAAGAAATTGTGTCCTGTTCCTGTCCTTAATCCACCCAAATTGTGCACCGGTACTACCGGTATTTTATTATAAACTGCAGACGTGTGCAGTTTATAATAAAATTATAAATACAATTAACAAATCACAAGCTCAGAGATTCAACGTTGCAGGCTTAAATCTAAGCGTTGAGTACTTTACATGGACAGGCAGCTATACGTAGCCCTTTCACGCGTCACTTCTATACATAATTTGTTCATATTGCGTTACGAAAAGTCAGCTACAAACATTATTTATCAAGAAATTCTATAATCAAAGGCAGTAACTTTAAATTATTCACTTCTTTTTTTTCTCAATTACACCCGTGCGAAGCCGGGGCGGGTCGCTAGTCTTATTATATAAAAGAGTAAGCAAAAACCCACTCATCACGAAATCTCAGAAACTACAAGTGCTAGAAGTCTCAAATTTTGCATGGGGGTTCCTTTTAGGACAAAGGTGCTCACTAAGATGGGTTTTTGCGAAATTCAATCTCTAAGGGGGTGAAACAGGGGGGCAAAGTTTGTATGGGAGAACGCGATTCCTTAGTCCTATTGACTTGAAATTTTGCACAGACTTTCGTTAAGAAAGTTAATTGAATTTGTATTTCATATTTTTTTAAATTTATCCCTTAACAGGGTAAAAAAGGAGTATTATTACTCAACCGATGGCGGTACAAATATATCACAAGAATAAGATAGGGTAATTCGAAGAATAAAATCAAAGTTCCTTGGTCAAGTGGTTACGGAAGCGTCCTCTGAGTATGGACTGTCCGGGTTCGCTACCCGTGTATGGATTTCTTTTTGTGTTTTTAAACTTTGTTTTTTTATTTATATTAAGATTCGATGTTTTAAATATTTATCTCATATTGACTCCGGCACTTTTTATTTCTAATATATTTTTTTAATTTAATACTTTTTTTAAATTTAAAATCATGCATACGTAGTTAGCTTCTCTCTAATGTTATGATTTAGTTATTAGTGGAAACTTAATTGATTTTTGTACTATTGGATCTTATATTATTAATAAGTAGTATCATTTGTTTGTTTCCCAAATATAATAAAAATAAAATAATGAAAATATATTTCCAAAATGTCTGTTTGGGTAGGAATACAATATGCATGTATTGTACGTATGCAGATGTCACCGGAGAACCCTGGTTCCCCTCTCATGTGCCGATGTGACAGCCACGGGAGTTTTAGTGGGTAAGAATCCCCCACAGGATCCTGGGGACATATTAAACGTGTCCCCCGCCACCGCTATAACTGTGACAACGGTGACAGATTCCCGGAGGGCTATAATGCGCCCCCGGCAGTGGCTTCAAAGGCCCTTGCCTTGCACTGAGGGGTACCCGGTGCAGCCCCATATTTTGTGCGGACAGCCGTGAGGGGTTTAGAGGGTAAGAATTGTACACACCGCGGTCGACCGCCCGCAGGATCCTGGGAGCCTATTGGAGGTCTATGCGTAATCCCCGAAACTTTTAGCACGGTGACAGGTTATTTTTTTATTGTGCCCCCCGGTGGCGGGCTGAAAGGCAAGCACTGAGGGGATCTGTTTTTAAATTTATCCCTTAACAGGGTTAAAAAGCAGTATTATTACTCAACCGATGGCGGTACAAATATTTTCATTTAGATTAGCTTAGTACGTAAATTAGGTACTGTACACGTATAACTTTAATACATCAGATAAAATATCACGCTACATGCAATAGGGACTGAGCAGACATATAACAAGAATATGATCAAGTAATTCAAATAATAGAATTAGAGTAGCCGTGGTCTGGAGGTTACGAAAGCCTCTTCTAAGCACAGCAGAGTCCGGGTTCAAATTTCTCATTGGGATTTTTTTGTGTACTTTTAAACTTTTTATTTTTAATATTTTTTTTATTTTTTCAAGGTTTATATATTAACTGAATTTATTTAGAAGTTTTATCTAAGTAAGTAAAAACCTAAAGAGGTACATACTTAACAATCAAGTACTAGAGAAGTTTATTCTACATATATATCATTATCATTCCAAATAATATAAGGTAAATCTGGGATATAATAAGCTTGCCCCCCGGTGGCGGACACAAAGGCCAGGCACTGAGGGACACCTGGTGCAGAACCCACCCGAGAACCCAGGTTTCCCTCTCATGTGCCGATGTGACAGCCACGGGAGTTTTAGTGGGTGAGAATCCCAAATACCCAGGTTGACTTTCCCATGGGATCCGTGGGACTTATTGGAGGTTTCCCCCGCGATCCCCGTATTTTTGAGCACGATGATAGTTTCCCAGGTGGCTTTATTGTGCCCCCTGGTGGCGGGCTCAAAGGCAAGCCACTGAGGGATCTTGGTGCAGATATCACCGGATAACCCAGGTCTCCTTCTTATGTACTGATTTAACGGCCGTAGCAACGGGGTTTAGTGAATAAGAATCCGACATACCCGGTTGACCACCAACAGGGTCCCGTAAATCCCATTAAAGGCGTCCCCCGTGACCCCTGTAACCGTGAGCACCGTGACAGGTTCCCGGGGAACTATAATGTGCCTCTCCGGCGGCGGGTTCAAAGTCAAGGCACTGAGTGGTATCAACTGGTGCAGATCCCGACAAATATCCCAGGACCGCGCTCTAATGTGCCGACGTGATAGCCGCGGCGGTTTTAGTGGGTAAGAATTCCCCGGTTGACCCCCGTCTACGTCTTAACGATGAAACCGAACAAGGAAGCCCGTATTGCTTCCATAAATTGGTTTTAAAGAAATGGTGTTCTGTTCCTGTCCTTAATCCACCCAAATTGTACACCGGTACACGTCTGCAGTTTCTAATAAAAATAAAAATACAATTAACAAATCACAAATTCAGAGATTCAACGTTGCAGGCGTTGAGTACTTTGCCCATGGATAGATAGTTATACGTAGGTCGTAGCTCTTTCACGCGTCACTTCTAAACATTTTTTTTTCATATTGCGTTACGAAAAGTCAGCTACAAACATTATTTTTGAAGAAATTCTATAATCAAAGGCAGTAAGTTAAAATTAAACACTTCTTTTTTTTCTCAATTACACCCGTGCGAAGCCGGGGCGGGTCGCTAGTATAATATATACTAATCTATGCGTGTAATGGACATCAGAAATATTTTGATTTACCTGATACTACGGCGGCGACGTAACAGACGTAAAAAATATATCATGAATACTGGATTCACCCATTTACGGCCTTGAGACCTATGAAATGATTTTTATTATTTATTTATTTATTCTTTATGCACAAAACAGATAGATAGGTAGATTTTTCTACTTAAAACATCACAACTCCCACAATCTTGCTTTCAATACTCGATCGTGGTACTTAGGAACAAATTTGTCCCACAGGGGAGGTCTTCTATGCATCAGAGTGATTAATTTTTCTATTTCAATGTCGTCATTTTCTGCTAACTCCTGCTCGCCTGCTGATTGGGCGGGAGACGAAGCCCGCGACATCTTGTCAATACCGTTGTCAGTGCACGACTAAGAGAAACGCGCGAATTTTTTTCCGCAGTGCGGCCATAGTCATACTACTTACTATTGCACAAAACATTCGCGCGGGAATAAATCGCGTTCAATTTGCATCAAATCACAGATTTTTTTCCCGCGCGAATGTTCTCTTTTTTAATATTGCTTCGTTTTCTTGTATATTTAAGATATCTTGGTCAAGGAGAGCAACACACGACGGATTCCAATCCAAACCACAGCCGATAATCAATACATTAAAGCCCCGGGCCAAGAAAGAAGCAATCATTGAATGTTCGTAAACTTAAATAATCACTAAAAACACCGAAAAATAATATGTACTCGCGTAAACAATCTATTACGAAACGTCATACCTATAGTGGCTATAGTATAAACTGTCAAGTAGTAAACTAATGTCAAACGCAACTGTCATGGCTGCCCTAAAAACAGGGTGGACATACTAAATAACTCCTGTAACCATTTATGTACAATTGTACTCTGCTTCAAATTAATTTACAAGTATTTTTATGAAACTCTCCTATGTTTTTCCTATTTTTCCATGTAGTGAACATAATGGTGGCCCAAAATGGAACATCTCCTTTAATATTTTTATTTTATTTTAAGAATACTTGTCATAGATTTTATTTTAATATTTTTCTGGTAACTGCTCGGCCTATCACCCGTTTATGGCTTTACGTCGACTTCTCGCCTGCCTGTATAATAGATGCGCAAGATCGGATGATATCCATTCTTTCGGCGGCCACGGCGAGCGCAAGGCGTGGTTTCAGGGACGGTTTTTGGAGGCTACAATAGGGAGGGTGTCCAACTTTTATTGGGCATCCTGACACTATAATATTAGTTCTACATAATAATAATATACGCTCTAAGATTTAAATAAAATCATAGACCCTTTACACAATTTGTATTTCTTACTCAGGCAATCAACCAAACTTGATCTTTGCTACGTAAATATAAGGTTCATAGTATAAGTTACCTCTCCTCTCGCTCTTTGTCCGCAGCGAGCGACTGTCGAATGAGATGCGCTACTTCACTATTCTCGGGATCCTTTTCACGCCCTATGAGGAACTTTACAGGTCCGGATGTGTTTCTTAGCACCGATGCAGCGTACGCTTGCGTCACACCAACCTACAATAACAATTCAAAACTATTAATTTGTAATATTTTTTTCCATTTGCTAGGTAGTGCAAGACATATATACGGCGACACCTCGACCTAAACTGTTTGGACTTTGAACTATTAGAAGTTGAACGCTACGAGTCGTGCGAAAGAGTGCGATATGTTGTTATTTCGTCCCACTCGGCGTATGCCCCGTCCCTTCCCAACAATTATCTGTGCTGTATGTAGCGTACATATCGTAATAGAGGGTGTAGAACTTCATGTGTAGCCGTGTGTACGAAGTACGAAGGAGTCGTCTGGAGGGTTCCAGGTAGTAGGTCCAATCGAAGTAACACAGATAATCTGCCACCAAGCACTGTAGCTAGAGAAATTATTGAGCTTACCACCAGGTCAGCGTTTTCACTGCCATATCTAACTCGTCCTACATCGCGGAAACAAGTAATGTTTATTTAATGCACAACTGATCGAGCTGGGTCGAAGTGCGTGCCGGAGGTACAATAGAATAGAACTTATAATATATTGTGTAAATCGACTCACCAAACTTTTACCGTCAACTTCAATGATCTGATCGTTGACTTGTATGCGGCCGTCTCTAGCCGCGGCGCCGCTCTCTGTGATTGTTTTCACGAATATACCAAGCTTCTCTAGCCCCGCATCAGCGCCCACTCCCATGCCTATGAAAGTATGACACATTAATAACAAATACTATTTTAATGGCACGAACAAATAGCGAAATTCGTATTCATAAGCAACTGCAATAGTTTTCACTCTGCAGTTATAATTATGTATCTTCAATAATTATATCTGACAGTATTTTTACTACATGGAACGATTTTTCTGCAAGAAATAATCCAAGTACTCAACATCGCTCGCAGTATCAGATAGTTTGCTGAGAAGCAGCAGTGTGTAATTATTTCTGCCTCAATGTAAACGGCAAAGTCGTGATTTCGTCGGCTTCAAATATTAGGAAGAGGAAGACCACAAAACACCTGGTTAACGGCTTTCTATAGGGACATGAGGAGGCTAGGGTTGACGGAGGAAGACAATCACCAGCGGTAAAAATGGCACGAAATGATTGGTAAAGCCGACCCAGTGTAACGGGAAAGAGCGAGGGAGAAGAAGAATATAAAGGCACGGTACGGCGGCTGCAAAAAATACTGGAAACCTTCAATGAAAAATTATCAACAGATTGTGAAAACCGCTTAAAAAGCCGTTGAAAGGTTTAGGCGGAGTAAACGGACGTACAGACAGACGCGCAAAGCGACTGTGTTTTATACTATACTAGCGGTCCGCCCCGGCTTCGCACGGGTGGTAATAAATGTATTTATACTTAAATGGATAAGGATTAATGCAGTATTGCTTAAAATCGCTTCATAAAAAAAGCCATTAGTTTTTAAATAAATTAAAGGATAAAAAAGGGTTATTGTGGGTTATCCCTATGAGATAAACACATACCATCGCGGCTTTTTTTGTAGACCTTGTTAAGGTGTACAATACTATAGTACATTATTTTGACCTATCTCGTAGGGTTCAGCCAGCGTTTGCAATGTAAGCTCAGAAAATGTGTTTATTTACGACATCACATTAGAAACCTCTATCTATTAAAAAAAACGCATCAAAATCCGTTGCGTAGTTTTAAAGATCTAAGCATACATAGGGACAGACAGACAGAGAGAAGAGACTTTGTTTTATACTATGTAGTGATGTAGTGATGATGAAGATAGATAGAATAGTATATTATGCATTAGAGCTAAGTGAATAGGTGTCCAGTAGTGTATTACTATTATTATTAGTAGTGTGTACCAATGATGGAGAGTCCGAGTCCGTCGGCGCCCTTGACGAGGTCGACGGGGAAGACGTGCATCTTCTCGACCCGCTTCTCCAGCTCGTACTCGGCGGACGCGGCCACGGGGTCCACGTCCTCGTTGCGGCGGTCGTACTCGCGCACCGAGTGCGTCGAGTACACCAGCATGGGGCCCGTGCTGCACGGAACCAATTATATTATATACAATAGATATGCCATTAGCGCTCGCCAGACGTTCAGCGAGTATCCCCCAACTGGGTTTTGTAGCAGTTAGCTCGACGCCGTACCGCGTAGTCAATTCGACATCGTGACGTCTATCATTAAAAATGTAAAATGTCGTCCTGCATATTTAATATGTGCACAAATTACCAGGCAGAAGTAAAATAAACAGTCAGGGATTATAAAGCACACGTAACTGTGGGTTCGATTCCCGCCAAGTGTCTGGGTGTTGTTTATCTATTTAAGTATGTATTTACAAAAAAAAAAGTATATAAGTATTAGTATTCAGTTGTCTGGTTTCCATAGTACAGGCTCTGCCTAGTTTGGGATCAGATGACCGTGTGTGAATTGTCCCAGGATATTATTATTTATATTATTATTATTAATAATATTCTGGATTCCAACCTATCCATACATGGTCAACTGGGGGTCTATTACGAGTTCTAATAGCTTACGAGCTAGATCAAACTGTCAGTTTTCCCCATACATATTACACCAGCGCCCCTAGTAACTATCAAAAACTAGTAAAATGTACGGGAAAAACTGACAGTTTGATCGAGCTCGTAAACTATCAGAACTCGCACTAGACCCCCTGATCCCAAACTAAACAGGGCATACTATGGTATGTACACAACTGATACAAATATTAAATAAAAAAATAAAAGTATAAAATTCTCTTATAATTATGTACACATAGAGGTAATAACATAGATTTTTAACACCAACAATCAAGGTGGGAATCGAATCCACGAAGTTTTAGGTAGCGGCTAGGGAGTCTTAACTACTAGACCAACGGACTGGTCAAAAGGCAAAACGATATTGTTCGCCTGGACAAATAACAATCGTAAATGTTGTTAACTGACCAATTATTCTAACACTATACGAATATTTTAGTATAGTTCATGATTACTAAAAACTATGACCAGACCACGAATACCGGAAAACAGTAGGTACAAAACACAAGATCCTGTAACTTACCTAAACTTTACTTTGCTATTTTTCTTCACAAAAACTGGCGGATAGTAATCATCGTCCTCGTCTTCTTCAATAGGCGGCAGTCCGGCAACCTGTAACACAAATTTCAGCATTGGAAATTCGACCTTGAAATTAAAGCGATAACGATGCTTTTAATAAGCTGTGAAATTACCGGGCTGAAGAGACTAGTGACATGCTGGCTAAGGCCTTTTTTTCATTGACAAACATCATAATTACTATAACCTTAAATAACATAAGGCCCACATAGAAAAAAACTTAAGAACAGAAAGTCTTCTGTTTCGAACGACAGCCCATAGACAACGGGCAGGCGACTTGGCAACCATACTGTATGTTTCAGAACACAAGTCTCGTTGTAATACTCTGCCAAAGATAGTTGTCAAATTAGTACTATGTATATGTCTATGTAATAGAAAAATTTCTTAGTTTGTATTTATTTCACCCGTGGTTTCACTACTAATTGGGTCTGTCTGAAAATCAGCGCTGTCGCAACTAGTTGATGCAGCATAAAGATGAGATCCCCTCTGGCATCAAACAGCTGGTAGTAGTATTCTACTACATTTTTTTGTTATTGTCCAAGAAATGTGTACTACCTTGATTTGTATGATTTTCAGAACAAAAAACTTTTTTTTCAACGTCGATAATGTCAAGCGAGTCACCTCTGTATAGAAGTGTCCGTCCTCGAAGTAGTGTATGCCGTTCTCTTCAGCGAGCTCGCGCAGCGCTTGCGGTGGGTATTGTTCGAACACAGAGGTGCCGGTCGCCGCGCCCGCGCCCGCCTCCGCTTCCGCTCCCGCCTCCGCGGCCGCACCCTCCTCCGCTCCCGCAGGCTCCTCCTGTGGTTGGCGCCGGTCGCCGCCCGCCATTCCCGTGTCCGCCTCCAGCGATACGAACTCGTAGCTCTCGTCCACTGACTGCATACTGCCGGATACACAATGTCAACGTTTCAAATCGGATTATAAAGGATCTGTGTTCCGGTGTGAAGGGCACTGTAGCTGGTAAACTCACTGGACTCAAAAGACTTAATATCAATTGTCTTTAGTGTCATGGTACTATTTAAAATCACGTGTTTACTACCAGAATCTTTAGCGAACTTTAATCGTGAATATGAATTTAAATTATCTAGTATGTGGAATCCGGGGATACGAAACTTCAAAATAGTGCGCGGTCTCTCAAAGTGGACTCGGTAAAACAAAGTGATACTGTCAGTATATTTTGTCGTGATTTCAAATAGAGATGTAGTTCCAATAGTAGCCATAGAAAAAGACTGAGAAAGGGGGAAGACAGATTTGTCTGTTCCTAATTTATTCTTCACCTACCCGCATCTTACAGTTATCCTGTGATCATAGCGCTTGCAACAGCAACGAAATCTCGGAAAATGACAATAAATCATCCTGGCAGTAAACCGAGTCTAAATAGTATTATAAATCGCTTTGAAAGTTTAAATAAAATCTATCTATCTATCTCAATCCAAAGGTCGCCTGGAAAAGATCGCTTTTAAGCAAAGACTTAATATCCCATGTCTTAAGGGTCGGCAACGCGCTAGTGATTCTTCTGGTGTTGCTAGCGTCTATAGGCTGCGGTGTCTGCTTACCATCAGGCGGGCCGCACGCTTGCTTGCCACCTTGGTTGTATAAAAAAAAGCGGCGATAAGGCCGCCCATTGTTGCATGTCTTATTCACTTATACGTTTTATTATAGTCTCTATTTTTTTTTGTATGCAATTAAGAATTGTCTATATAGGGGAAAAGTGGGATAGTTGCTCCAGGGGTATAGTTGCCTCGATCGTAATTTCTCTAGTTTGGGGGATGACCACATGTTATTTTATTTATCTTTCGAAAGACTCTTCAAGTACCACTAAGTTGACCGTGTTGCATGTCTCTGTGAGATTGCATGGAAAGGCAAGGTGAAATCAAAGTTTTTGCGGGTTTGATGGCCTCTTTTTTCAGCAGGGCATCTATCCTAAACGTAATTTACATAGATTAGGCAATTATCCCCTATATGGGATAGATGTCCCAAAATTTAGAGGTCCGCAAAAATCGCCAATACTCTGGAAATATCAAAGATAATTGTTTTTCCTTTCATAAGTTTGAAGATAATAAACCAAAGTATCTACCCGTATTACAAGTAAAGAATTATGCTTTTATAACTGAGAGATATAAAGTAATTTCAAAAAGTGTGGCAACTATCCCACTTTAACCCTATATTATATCTATGTTACCTCTCATAAGAGAGCACGGACTGGTAGCTGTCGTTGAGCGAGACGCCGTTGTCCGGCGGCAGTGCGTGCGGCGACAGCATCGCCACGATCTCCTGCGCCTGCTCGTCCGACAGCAGAGCTTCTTGCCTGCATCGTATTACAACACCGTTTTATTACATACAGACTGTTAAGAAACCTCTGTCCACTCGCTGAAGTCGTGGCATTAATCATCGTCGCAATATATTTATATTAGTCATTTGATAAATCGCTTCACTATTTTCAGTTAGTAGTATTTCCGTTTTAAGTGTTATATGTGCTTTATTTTATGTGTAATTTTGTGTGTACCATAAAGAGTATATCTATCTATCATCACTTCACTACATATTATAAAACAAAGTCCATCGCCGCGTCTGTCTGTCTGCTATGTTCGCGATAAACTCAAAAACGACTCAACGGATTTACATGCGGTTTTCAGCAATAGATAGAGTGATTCATGAGGAAGGTTTAGATATATAATTTGTCAAGGTTATGTGTAAATTGGTTAAAATGTAACGATAATTGTTGGAAGTGTGGGAAAAAGCGCGGGCGAAGCTCTGCGCGGGTAGGCTAGTATCTTATAAATATTTTTAACTGATTTGTACTAGTAATGCGACTGTTCTCGAGAGTTCTGCTCACATATCGGACAGGGATTTCTTAACGCACTCTGTATACAACGTGTTAACGAATTAACGCAAAACCGAAACGAAAACCTAACCCTCGAAAGACAGTTGTTCTACCCTTATCTAAAAATATAATTCATTAATTAGCGTCCAACGACAGAATATGATGACAAGAGAATAATTATCTACCTTTACAGGATGTGGTTTTGCATTTTTTCCATATTTGTAGACCTAACAGTTAAGGATTATGTCAATTGATGAAAAATAGATTAATAATTCAGAGGTTAATAACTAAAAGATAATTAATGATTCATGATTTACGTTCAACCAGAATAAGAGCTCTCGAGCCCTCAGAATAGGTCCCAAGGTTGGCAACCACGCGTGCTCTTGTTAACCTACTTTGCGCGAAGATCGGTGCCAGAGGGGGTTATTTTATAGTGACCGTTTCCACACGGGATTTCTTTTCGTAACAAACATAAAAAATATTTCATAATTTTAAGTCTATTTAATGATTGATTTATGTTCTTTAAGGTATACTATATCAACCTCCATAAATATGGAGAGAATGCAGAACCACATCCCGTATAGTAAAATAGTATTATATGATTATTTAAGGAAGGAAAACACGCAACAATATATTTAAAATAATGTAGGACACCACCTAACAACATATTTACGATTCACAAATAAACCCTTACCTAAGTTTTTTCTCCAGAATACTGCAAATGTACCAGGCAATAATGAAGCGTTGTGCGGACAGGCAGCATGCAAATAATAAAAATAAGACATTTAATAATATAACAAGCATAAAGACACGTAAAAACGAAACCTGTAATAGGAAGAATAAACATAGCATTTCACATTAACATTAGTTCAACAGTTATAAAGTATGTTTGATATAGAAATGTTAACATCTACGTCTACAAATAGTGCCTATACTAGTGATTATAGTTCAATCATGCATTACTAAAAACAAAGAAGATTGGACACGAAAAATATGAAATACCAAAACCTAGTGTTGGCACACAAAATCGTTAATTTAGTTCCGTATAGCCGACTTGCATCACATGAAAATGTAGCCAACAAAAGAGCTAATCGACACTAAAAGTATAAGAAATAAATAAAAAACGTAAACTCGTACTTTTTGGATCGAATAAACTGTTGCTTTTGTTCTTAAATTATAATACCTACCTACATAATCTAAAGTGCGTATGAATAGTCTACGTGTGAATTATGATCTGTCACCATGGGTTATGCCTATGAAGATTTAAGTGCGTTGTTGCCGCTGTCAGTGCAACTACCCAATACAGTACAGATTTATTTGAATTGTTCGTCTCTACGCCTACTCTACCAATAGACTACGGCCACGTGCCACTTCCACCTGAGAAGCATTTTTCGCATCTACTCGTAGTTCTAACTCTGTGGCAGGCAACTTACTAACGGGTGTGGATGGAAAATGTGATCACCTGGAGCTCAGTAGTATCTCGGCCTCATCGGGCGTCATACTATCGGGCTGCTTGGAGTCTGCGTCGACGTCGTCCCACCGCGCGTCCGCGGGCTCGCCCCCTCGCCCGCTCTCGCCCGAAGCGTTCTCGCCCTCCGACACGCTCCATTGGCTGGTGGTCGACTTATCGAGCACCTCTATGGAGCCCTGACTCGCCTCGCTAACTACCACACCAGAGTCCTGCAATTTTAAACACGCACTTTGTAATTTTTGTCGTGATAAACGAAACGCACTATGGGGTTAAAGATTGTAAGGGCACACGGTTTGTGGATTTAAATTACTTAGCATCAGTAGGGGTTCAGACTTCATACAGCGCATTATATATGCTGACCTCAGAGTAATTAGAATGGAGCTAGTATCGCGTCGATTCGACGAACAAATTTTTCGTAGCACTTTTGCGGGGTGCGGGAGGCGAAGTAAACACACACAGATACAATTTCACTCATACCCACACTATAATAAACTCGCAACACATTCAAAAAGATACGCACACAAATAAAGAATGACCTGAACATATGAACAAAATTTGGCAGAGGGGTTAGCGCATCATGCTATCTCCAGTGGTATCTCCTCTAAGATGCTGACATATGTATATCATTCTAAGAGTTTTATCTTAAAGTTGCTCTGATAGCCAAAAAAATGCCTTCGTTTCTCACTACACTGCAAGCTGTCAGTTATCAGTTCAAACAGAAATAATAATTCTACAACATTTAAACATTGCCCCTGGGTGTCCGGGTTAGAATAGCACCCTCCCATCTCCTCCCGTTAGGTGTCGTAACAGGCGACTAAGTGAAAACAAGAAGACGGGCAGCAGTGTTCCTAGTGGATTTCCTACCACATACATACTGAAATCCCCGAGACGCCTGCGTGGGGATTATGACAACTCCTCTCTTCTAAGGCCTTTGTTCAGACGTGGACGTCTTTCGGCTGATAAGGAATGAATGTAAACATCTCCATGGTGCAAGTATAATACAGGTTCAAGCACAAGTTCCAGCTCCAGACTGCTACTGAGAATTCCTTGACTGTGTTTATGGTGTGTGTGTGCATTAATGGTGTGTGTTTTAATGGTTTGTGTATTAATGTTGTGTGTATTAATAGTTTGTGTATTAATGTTGTATGTATTAATGGTTTGTGTATTAATGTTGTATGTATTAATGGTTTGTGTATTAATGTTGTGTGTATTAAAGGTGTTTTTAGCGTGAAGGCAGTCATGAGTGTGTGTAGACAGTGTAAGAAGCGGGCAGCACCTGTTGTTGTACGGAGAGCGTGTCTGGGTCGGAGCGCGCGCGCTCGGCGTCGCGTATGTCGCGCGTGAGCGGCGGCGCAGGCGGCTCGCGGTACTCCGCGGGCCGCAGCCGCGCCACCAACTCGGGCGAGGGCTCGTTGAACCCACCCTCGTCCGACACGCTCGAAGCGCGCGACCCGCCCCGCCGCGGCGTTTCCTCCGCGTCTGATGACTTGCGACCTCCGCCTGCTGTCAGTGTAACACCAAGCAGCCTTAGCACGGCGTACAAGTCTCAACACATCGGTATTGCTATGACGTAGTTTGCGACATTGAAACGTGACTTTTACAATTTTGACGTTTTGAAAACTACGTTATAATACATATTCTCTAGATCAATTCCTAATAATACAGAAAGCTGAATCAGTAATTGGCAAGTCGTACCTACCTTAAAATTTATTTACATTAAAATGTAATTTATGAAGTCGTACCTATAATAAAACAGCCCTAATTTATTTATTAACATAGGGGTAGCGTGAGGCACTATTCTATGTATTTATAGTTTAGTTATAGCTTAAAGTGTCGCTATGGACACGTGTGGAGGTGCGACTTTGATCCCGACCGCGTCATCCATCTTACGATCTGGGTAGGTCGTATACTTCGGCTTAGATTATTAATATTTAAAAATAATAATACCAGCCCTTGTTTATGTCCCACTGCTGGGCACGGGCCTCCCTTCAAGATGAAGAGGCTTAGGCCATAGTCCACCACGCTGGCCAAGTGTGGGTTGGCGGACTTCTCACGTCATTCGAAAGCTAGTTAGGCTTTCTCAGATGTGATCACCTGATTGTCTGTAAAGTAAGATGGTCTATGCGTCGGATGTAAAAAGTCGGTTTTGCACTTAACCTCTCCCCGGTCGTGTCGGTCATCCGTCCCATCTGATTGTGAGAGGTATTAAGGAAGTGAGAGAGTGCACTTGTGTCTACGCAAGCGCTATCTCCCGCGTAGATGGCAGATCCAGTGAAAGATTGGCCGCTGTAAGAAATAACCAAACCCAACGAGCGCTGTTTTGACACTGATTTAATTAAATAAAATTGTACCTAACGAAACCAATAATTTAGGTTAACGTTGTGCGTCATAATGCTGACACACCTTTGTACGATACCTCGTACAGGTCGTATCGGCCAGGAGGACATTATTATTTTAAATCAAATAAAAGTGAAAATCCTGCGTTTGCTCGTACTTTGTTACCCAAAGCGACATAACCTTCGAAGACGAGCACCACATCATCAGCGAATAGTGTTACTCGGGCTGATTCACCCCGAAGTAGTTTGCCAGTGATTAAATCGGTAACCTGTATACAGGGTGTCCCAGAAATGGAGTACCAAGCCGGTAATGACGCATTGTGTAACCCACAAGCAATCAATTTGTGAAAGAAAATAAAGAAAAGTAAACAGTTTCAGTCCAGTGAGCTCACATCCGAAAATGAATGAATGTCTTATTAAACAGGACAGGCAAGGAATCAATAAAAAGCAGTCTCTCCATAGGAGTAGGCACAGGCACAGGCTTGCTTAGAAACAGTTTTTAGACGATATAAATATTTTTTATGTAATTCAAAATATTATTTTTTGCCGTATTTCACGTAATTATATTCGGAGTCTTTACTAACAATACTATACATACCCTTTGGCTTGATATACCCTTTCCGGGACATCAAGTACTATACAATATAAATATTCTTTATTGTACACCAAAAGAGAAGTACATACCAATGAAAATGTGACCAAGAATGGCTATCAAAATTATACAGGGTGTTTGGTGCATCGTTTGCCAAATTGATTTGGCCGAAAGAAGAGGTCATTGGCTACCTCTTTAGGCCATAAAACTCATTACTTGCCACACCAATTTTTGTTTACAACTTTTACTTATTATTTTGAAAAATTCCATTATTCAGCATTTAAGCTTAAATTAGGCTTATTCCACTTTTCCCCCTTAAAAATCCCCCCTAGGGGGGAAAAGTGGAATCTAAAAATAAAAGTTCAAAAAGTAAGGGGGAAAACTGGATGAGCAGGGGCGATCCCCTGCTCATCCAGTTTTCCCCCTTAATGTCCGAAAACCGTTGAGGTATAATATGGTATATCTATATTGATTTATTTAATACAAGTGCATATGTTCTAACGAATAATATATTATCAGAGATTTTTTTCTTAGATGAATTGTAATGTCACACTGTAACGATCTATCTGCATGTTTCGTTTGCTTAACTTTAATTTATCACTCTGCTGCACTTAACTTTTGAAAAATGTTCACGTGAAGAATAGAACAAAAGCGAGTATTAACTGCGATGAGTTTATTCACAAGACACAAATGGAATTTATTAGAGGGGACATAACAATTGGACATTCCTTAGAAAAAAATAAATAATTTTAGGTGATTTATTTCAAAATATTCAGTGTACGGACAGTCTGATAGCGAGTCATTCGTTGTAGATAAGTGATGGTTTATATTTAAGTTCGACTTTCAGACATGTGCTGAAAAATTTGTTAATTAAGTATGTGTGATTAAGGATAAAGGAAAATTTCAGTGGGCTGGATAATTTCATTTTCTGGAGAGGTTCTTTGTAACTGTTTTGGTTATTATTTTTACTAAAGTCATCCGGTTTCGCTTATTTTATCTCTCCACATTTTGTAATAGGCATGATGACTAATTTTGAAAAAATACTCTATAATGTACTTACGGGTCTACTATTGCCGAAAATAATCATATTTTTGTTTTAAATTTACAATTAATAGCAATATTTTCAATTTTTAAAATTGAGTTTGAATTTCGTTCCAAAACGATGGCCGGTGCATGGCGCCATTTTGTGACGTCACTACGGCGGTGTAAATAAACATCTGTCTAGGGGTCTAGGTATAAAAGTGAATCATTGTATGAAAGAAAAAGTTGAGATGACAGTTTGACAGTTGTTTAGTTACAAAGGATTGACGTCATTCACTCTGATCAGCGTTTATTACAAGATGGCGATTAGCTGTATTTGAGTAATTTATTTGCTTAAATATCACGAAAATCTCTCTATTATTATGAAAATGAGATGTATTTTTGGAATCAGTGCAATCTGTTCTAATATTTAAAACCACAGATTTATTGGTATTGTGTTGCAGTCATCATGCCTATTATAGAAATTCCGTCAAAGATACAGAGATTTTTGCATTAGATGTTGGCTGGAGGGGCTGCGGCGACCGCTAGTGATGCTAGGTTTCAGCTATATATTTGCGCCCTTTTGCGGTGGAGACCATGGGGCCTTGGTCTTGGCACGGTTTGGTGAAAGAAATTTCATCCAAACTTATCGAAGTCTCAGGAGACCGTCGGGCTGGTAGCTTTTTCTGCCAACGTATAAGCTTGGGTATACAAAGAGGTAATGCCGCCAGTATTTTAAGTACTCTTCCCTCCCAGTGCGGCGTCAACTCAGAGGAAGTTTTTTACCTAGTTTAAGTTTACATATTTGTAAATAAACTGCAAATATTTAGTGTCAAAAATAAACATGATAAGGTATTTTTTTTTTCTGTTACCGTAGGGGGGAAAAATGGAATATATATACAAAACTATAAGGGGGAAAACTGGACTTTTTTCATATTAGATTCCACTTTTTAAGGGGGTAAAGTGGAATAAGCCTTAAATTAATACATATAAAAGATATTAGTATGGTGTTCAAATTTCATTTTATTTCTTAAAAGTACAGTTGTATGGTTCTATCAAATACAAAATTACTTGCTAGTAATATTTAGTTTTTTTTTAAGTACCAAACAAAGTTTCTGAACAAACGAAACAGAAAGGTAACAAGCAAATTTAAATTGTTATAAAAAAAACTAAAAGCACTCTGGATCTTCGAATTATTTTAAAAACTTCTCTAGTCTATCCCCTTTCCAACGGTATGAAATATGCCCAAAAAATATTTTATACATACAAAAAATCACGCCTTTTTCCCGTAGTGGTAGGCAGAGCCCAAGGACCGCTTTTCGCCTCTATTTATAAAAAAATATTTTATTATCTTCACTAATTCAAAATTTTGGCACGTGGCAGGGGATAGATGGAAGATAAAACCAAAAGCTGTTCTCGCTTAGTCGCCTCTTACAACACCCAACGAGAGGAGATGGAAGGATGCAATTCTAAACCCCACAGGTAATCGGGCACGCTATTGATTCATTATAAGTCAAATAACCAGTCTCGCGTAAGCATCGATAAGTGTTCTGGAAAGTGTGGCGGGAAGGTAGTCATCTGTTAGAAAAACACTACTGGTAAATTCTTTGTGTTTCACGAGGAACACCATCGGCTTTTCCTTAAGCCATCAAAATGTTAGCGTATTCTTCATTAGAAAATGTAGCCATTGTAAAACGACAACTTAAATTAATTAAATTTTACATAAATATTCACAATACACACAATACATTAACAAAACAACGATGCGTTAGTTTCTACAATTTATTTAGTAAGCTGCTTACTGTTTAAGTTTGCGGCTTTCCCCCATGATAAAAAGAGATATAATATGAGGAATGCCATAGTGCAGGAGGTAGGTGTTGTAGTAGGATTTTTATCAAAAATTAGGGAAAGCCTGTTAGTTTTCCCTGTTTCGCGCGTGTTATTTTCTGTGAATTCTACGTCCCGATACTCAAATTTTGCGAATTATTGAAGTTAATACAAGTTGTTTTTGGGCATATTTCATACCGTTGGAAATGGGATAGACTAGAGAAGTTTGTAAAATAATTCGAAGATCCAGTTTTTTTAGTTTTTTTTATAACAATTTAAATTTGCTTGTTACCTTTCTGTTTCGTTTTTACAGAAACTTTGTTTGGTATTTAAAAAAAAACTAGATGTTACTACCAAGTAATTTTGTATTTGATAGAACCATACAACTGTAGGTACTATTAAGAAATAAAATGAAATTTGAACACCATACTAATATCTTTTATTTTAATTTAAGCTTAAATGCTGAATTCTGAAATTTTTCAAAGTAAAAATTAAAAAGTTGCAAAAAAAAAACTGGTGTGACAAGTAATGAGTTTCATGTCCTAAAGAGGTAGCCAATGACCTCTTCTTTCGGCCAAATCAATTTGGCAAACGATGCACCATAACGGGCCCGTTGGTCTAGTGGTTAGACACCCTGTCCGCTAACCGATGGGTCGTGGGTTCGATTCCCACCAAGTGTCTGGGTGTTATTTATCTATTTATGTATGTATTTACAAAAAAAATGTATATAAGTATTAGTATCAGGTGTCTGATGGTTTCCATAGTACAGGCTCTGCCTAGTTTGGGATCAGATGACCGTGTGTGGATTGTCCCAAGATATTATTATTATAACATGTAAGTATGTGCCTACCTCTATAAAATACAAAATATTCATCGTCAGAAAGATCACGAGAATTTACACAATTTAATTTGTCATAATATTAACGATTTTAGTAGGCACGTTTTATATTGAGTCGATAAAATCTTCATGTCGTTGATGTTTACCTGTATGAAACATTGTTACCTATAACGAAAGAAAAACTGTACTATCTTCTACTTTTACGTCAAGACTCATTCTGGATTATCAATATTTCGGCACATTTACAAATAACGATGCCCAATAAATTGAACAGAGCCATGCATGACTCATGTACACAAACTTTCTTCCGGTATTCATCGAACAAAAATAATAAACTATACAAAAAAACAGTAAAGTATAATAAGTTGGAAGAAGAGCGAGCACAAGCCGGAGTAAATTTAGGCTAATTAGCTGAACTATTTTTAACTTATAGACACTCCACTTCCGCAGAGAGGCGGTCAGGTGGTGAGCATTCAGGTGCCCACATAAACAAACATTAATTAATGTGGTTAGCGTTATTCTGAAAGCTGAGAGTCTATTTAAAATGAGTCCGTTATTTTAATCATAACGTTCGTCACCGTGTGTTTCTCCCAAACGACATCACAAATACAAACACAACGGCATTATCATTTCAAGACAACGCCGGCAAATTAGAATTAAACGTCCTACCGCCTGAGTACATGAGCTTTAGATACGCGCATCGAATGAAGACATGTCAGTGAAAGTTAGGATGACGTTAATAAAGAACCTGTTATCTCGTGAACGATAGGAAGTGAATATCTTACTCAATGAAAAATAATGAAACACTTAGCAACCAATGCCAATGAAAATTAAATAAAGAATATTGCTTTTATAAATACCTATAAGCTAACACATCCTGACGAAAGAGAAACAGTAGCAAAACTTGTTCAGAATAATCATAATACAGCGGCGATTTCAAAAGACTATGTAAAGTACAATGTGCAATAGACCGTTACAACGATCACGCGATATCCGAGACAACGAGTCAAGTCGTGCCCACTTTACTAATTAAAACTCAACTGCACACATTGAAATGGACCCATATTTGAAATTAAGTGGCAACTGCGCGATGGAACTTACACGGCTGCCTGTACAATAAACAAACGTGAAAATAAATGGATAGAACTGAAGAATAATAGGAAATACTGCAACAGTGACAAGAAAGCGAAGGGGAGAAACTATAAATAGATGCCAGAGAACACAACATTACATTCAACCGATGTTTAGCAATTAGATAAATATTTTAAACAAACGATAACTAATGAACCTGGTACTACTACCCCATCGATACCTATACAATAACGCCTAACAGTCAGACAACTATGTAGGAGATTTTATACCATACAAGTGCTTGACCAGAGGCAGATGCACTCATTCTTCTTTTACTCTTTTATTATGATGCAACGGAAGACTGGCAGGCCCAGAGGGAGATCGAATACACAACTCACTTTTCACATACCCATCCTAAGCCTGGACATCATCTTTATTTTTAGACAAATGCTGTGTGGTTCTAATAAGGAACTACTAACAAAAAGTTTTGATTCCCAGGATGCGAACTCGCGAACTCCGGTTTGAAAAACATGTGGTAAGTGCAACTGAGGCAATCACATACTAATGAGAAATTTTACTACTTCAGTGACATTGAATAAGAGAAAAAATTGTGGCAACCATGGAGCATCAAATTGTAGCATTAGTGATCCAATTTCTCAATAATAAAAAATAGCTACAATATCCCAAAGTGACACAGACTGTAAAACATTCATGAATATGGTTGGGAATTTAAGAGGACTATACAAATTATATTTTTTTACGGTTTCAGCTACGAGACCATACATTAGTATGGTGGTTATGTGATATTAATCACAGTCTATAAATTGTACATTGTGTTAATATGGTGGCGTGAGTTGGGGCTAAATAATATAGAGCAACATACTACTATCAACGGTGTCTTCTACTAATCTGATACCTTATTATCACTGAAGATAGAATTTATTGCTTGCTGTATCCGCGGCTGAGACCGCGTTGAACTTCATCCAGTCTACAATATTTTTTAATGCCTAATGTTTACTGAAATTCCGTATAACATAATAAAATTGCATCACATCCTATCAGCCGTTTTACGCGATACTGAACAAATTAACTGGCTGACAAACTTAACTGTTTTATTACACGCATAGGTTACGTCGCCCGTAAGAAGTTCCGACTAAAACCCGTTTAAAATACTGACGAAGAAACCATTGTTGTGGATAACATGTTACCGCTTTCTCGTGACGATAATAACAGCAACGCACTCAACGTAAGATATTTAGATCGTTTAGCACGAAACATATCGGTTTAGATTTAGCAACGGCTACTCGATTTATGGAAAGAAATACACCCTATATTCTCAGATTACATCTTCACAGAAATTTGTTATATTACATATAGTAAAGATGTGTTGTTTAGTATGACATTTTTGCATACAATTAGTTCATATTATTATCAAGTGTTGGTTGATGTACAAACTCCTGAAGATTTAAGAACTATATTCTTGCCTTAGTGTGTTACCCGAAACGGGTCTCATAAATTTATAGTATAACCTTGTAACAGCCCATTTAATTCCACATTATGTATCAACTGAATACCTACATATAAATACGAGCTTCCTTATAAGGTAATGATTGGTATAATTTATATTACAAAAGGAGAATTGGATCCCCCACGCTAACTACTTTACTACATGAGGTTTTAAATTTATACAAAAGTTAGACTTAACTTATTTAATAATAATGATTGTATTTACCTCCTGTGTTAAGTATTTTGAAAATAAAGCTCCAATTACTGCGTAATGCCAAACTGTGGATTCTGCTCAATACCGGGATTGGCAATTCATGGACACTTGCATAGGTACTATTTGGTTTTTGACCAAAATTCCGCATAAGAACGGTATTAAAACATCCGAACATCTTTCTGATATATAAATATTCACGTAACTCATTCACTACATTATTCGGATACAGCAATAACGAGTGGTGTACTATTCTCTATAGATGTTACTGTACTGGAGACTGATGCACCCCCGTCCCTACACCGCCCTTGGAATGTGTTTCCACTACAATGTCTTTCTCACCTTCATGTAGTGGGGTAAAACAAACTATATAGTGTAGATACTTTCCTTAAATGGTAACTTTGACTTTATTTATTATAATAATAAATAATAACACCAGCCATAGTTTTTGTCCCACTTGAGGGCACGGGCCTCCCCTCAAGATGAAGGGGCTTAGGCCATAGTCCTAGTCCACCACGCTGGCCAAGTGCGGGTTGGCGGACTTCACACGTCATTCGAAAGCTGGTTAGAGGCTTTCTCAGACATGCAGGTTACCTCACGATGTTTTCCTTCACCGAAAGCTAGTAACTATCGCAAAAAGACGATTCGCATATGATTAATTAAAGAAATCAGAGATGCGAGCCGTTGTTTCTAAGGCAAGCGCTGAGCTGTTACTGCTTATATGCTATGTTATGCTTGTTTATTTATAACTACTTTAAAAAAAATATTTTAAATGAAAATATTTACAGCAGAATTCAGAAACGATTAACAAATATTTGCGGCGAGTCTCAATCGGTCATTTGATTGGCTGTTCCAATATTCGACATTCAAATGGCCAGTTAAATTTCAGGTAGTCCTAAATATTGAAACGAAGTTTCTGTCTGAACTTGCTCGTCAGACAACAATTCTGTGTTCACGCTGATATGTAATTCCCATTACTTATGAATGCTATCATTCACATGCTATATTGATAAGAAATATTCCAAGAAATACGAACTAAGATGTAAGTTATATGACTATTATTATTTTAATCAACTAATACTTAAATAGTATTACTAACTGCTAATCATTGAATGTCAATTATTATAGCAACAATGCTATACTCAGTTACTTAAATACCAATAACCAAATAACTTAGTCGCTGTATATAAGTTTTGTGACAGAAAGACACTTGGTTTGTGAGAATTTATTGAATGGATACATTGTGCCAAGAATTATATTAATATGATCTACATTATGCAATTGCCTAGAACTTATGGGGCCCTACTGGTGATTGTTCATTCAACATTCATAAACAAATCGTTGTCTTTAATATGGTAGTGGAATGGTGTTGTGAAAGTGTTCTATTTGGTACACTTTATAGTGTTACCTTAATTTCTCAATATGTATATACATATATTCTTAGGAAAACTAGAGAATATAAAAGTCAACTGACCGAGGCAGCAGCCGCAGAGGCGCATGTTGAGCGAGCGCATGCGGCAGGCACGCGCAGCGCCCGCTTCATCACCGCACCATCTCCGCTTGTTGATTCTATCCAAAGCACGAACACTCACGCATACGTTCACTTCTAAACGACGAATTTTACCATCCAGACATTTAAAAACAATACTTGGTGCCGAAAAGTGAAACGTCCGAACTTAAACAAGTAAATTCACACATCATCCGTTTACAATTAATATGGACTATTAAATTGTGAATGTTTTGTATGGCGAATGAGAGGCAAATGCCGTTCTAAAACTTTACGAGAGAAACATTGTTGAACACCAGTACCGGTGCGTTTTGTAAACAAACACCGCCGCAGTTAACCAAGTTGGCAACATGACTAGTCAGAAGAATTTAAACGTCTTAAGAAAAACAAGACTAATTTATTATGTTAGTAGCGTAGGCATCCCACGTTGGGAGACTTTGAAGGTCGCGATTGAAACAGAAAGAAATAACAGACCTTTTCAAATTAAAAAATGGTATAGGATCTGCAGGAGCATTTTGTGCAATAAATATTTTAACACCATGACTAAAACGTCGCCAATGAATATTACAATATTAGGGGCAAAAGCAGACGCTCACAAGTCAGAACGAGACGACAAAATGCAAAACGAGGGCGAGAGCTTACGACAACGGAATTGATAATAGGTATACGAGAGCCGTTTCGAACTTTCTGCGCAAAGTTTATCACGAACCGAGTAAGCTTCGGTGCAATTCCACTTATATAGCTATCACATAAATGTACATTTGTATTACATGTCCGTGAATAAACACATAACACAGACTAGCAGGAAATCACAAAACACTTGTATGAAATAGTAAACATAGAGCTAGAACCACATATATAATAGGTGCAATAACACGTGCCAAGAAGGAAAGTAATCGTCACTAGTCCCGTCCCGTGTTACACATAAAAGTAAAGCGAATAAAGGGGAGCGCGCAGGGCGACGTCGCTCGGGTTACTGCGTCGCGACGACGGAGGCGGCGGCGGCGGCGCCGGAGCATCTAAATCGGGATCGACTCGCAAGTCTCACAACGACTCAAATACCTTGACTTCCTCAATATTACATTGAACCCACAGAACACGAGACCACCAAACGTACGTCAATTGACGCCCACTATATAGCTTCTCATTATTTTATTCCCTAGAGAACAATATTTTTTTACCAATTATATTCTTTGCCTTATACGACTTACTAACATGGTTGGTTTACTAACATGTGTTTGTTATTATAATAACAGGATTTCACAGGTACATCGTAGTTCCAGAACCTATGATACAAAAAATACCATGCTAAACCACTTACAAGTTTTATGTATTGGCAGGTATCTTCACATAAAATTTAGGAACTGTATACGTCAATAACGTAAAGATAAAACAGAGATAGTATAATATATCACAACATAGATAAGAAACGTAAAGGAGTTCTGAAAAAATGTTTTAAAATAAATAATGAGAAACATACCAGGCGAAGGTGAAGCTTGAAGCGAAGGAGGTGGAGAGGGTTCTTGATGGCGATGTACGGGAGAAGCTTGAGGTGTCACAAGCGGTGTATGCAGAGCTGCATCAGTTTTAGCTGAACATGCAGGAGACTCCGGTGTTGAAGAACGACGTCTACTTTTCTCATCCCATTCTTCACTATAATTCACAGATTCATAACCATCTTCCTCTAAAGATTTCGCCGATTCCGAAACATCTTCGAAATGTACTTGATTCTGTGGACTTGAGGAAACTTGATCACATACATCTTTTACGGACGAATCTTCAGGCGATTTTGTCGGTATAGGCTTGTCAGCACTAAGTGTATGAACATCATTAGGAGTAACTGCTTCAGTAACATTGTCTGACAAGGGGGTACACGCGCGATCATTAGGCGATGGTGATAATGAAGATTCGCGGTCAATAGGAACCGAACTTTCTTTATCATAATACGTTGAGGGTGAAACTGGAGATTTAGGGGATCTAACTGATGGCGACGGCGATTTTTGACTACGATTAACATTTATTGATTCTAACGTAATTGGTGTTGCTGATGAAGACGGTGGGACAGGTGATATTCTTTCAACAGGCCTCGGCAAGGAACTGGGGGTCTGTAATTGATCATTCGTTTTATGAAATTGCAAATCAGATTTTTCTTTTATCGGAATTTCTATTTCATCTGATGAAACTGATGATCTGACATTAGGATAAGGTTTTTCAGTTAAATTTGTTTGTTGTAAACTAGAATCAACATTACTTTTATTCGGCGAACTTATAGTGTCTCTTCTTACATTAGGTGATATCAAATTTTCTGTCTTCTGGCTTAACGCTACTGAGTTATTAGATCTAGATGATGGCGACACAGGGGCTGTTGTTTTTACCGGACTAGGAGATTTATTACTAGATGTAACGCGATTAACAAGAGTAGGAAGTGTAGTGGGACGCTCCACTTGCGAGTCTCCAGCGCAAGGCGATAGCGGTGGAGAATACACACGCGAGGGAACAACATATCTTTCTGCTGCTTCAGGAGATTTTCTGTCTTGATAACCACTAAAATATTTTGAGTCCACTCTTGAGTCATGGTCAGCACGAGACTGCCGAGATTTATTAAAGTGAGCTGTCCAATTTCGTTGTTTTTCAATAAGTTCTTTATTAAATCGCCTGTCTGGTTTTTCCGGTTTAGGTAAAACACTAGGTTTAGCAGGCTTAGGAGGCGGTGGTGCAGCACCATTGGCTATTCGGTCGCCATTGACAGCGGGTGCCGGAGTCGGTGTAACGATACGCCTCGGCGGACTCACTGAGCCCGCAGAGCTCGATCGAGACCGAGATGGCGCCGGCGGCGTCACACCACGCGTACCGGCAAAACTGGCTGCTGCCGATGGAGACTTCTCAATTCTGAAACCGCGATTCTCTTCGCCAAGTTTTTCAAACAGCGCACGGGCATTATTAAACCGTGCTAAATGGCTCTCTGTCCGCACCCCGGTCACATCGCTGCCGCGCACTTCGTCGTCTTCTCTCGACGGCATCCCTTGAAATATGTTGGCAATCTTAGAAACTTTAGTGCCCGATTGTCTTTTCTTGCTCTCCTCCATGCTAACCGGGTATACCCGCTTTAATCCGATCTGAAACAATAAATTAATCAAAATAAATATTAGATCGGCGGCATGAGACAAAAATAAATATAGCGTGCTTGCGTTCGAAACTGATAAAATAGAATCAGATAAGTGTGATGACAAACACGTACTAGCGCAGGTAGTTAGCGCTCAGAACGGGCACCGGCGCGCGACTCGCGACGCTCGGCCCGGTTGGTTTGATTATTCTCCGCGTTAAATTAACTTGAGATAGCGATAGTGCTGATAACAAAGTATTCTTATTTAAATGGCCGAACATGATGTTTTGGTGTCACTGCCTCATATCACACTAGTTAGTTATATACCAAGCTATACTCAATATAGCATGGTTATTACTACGCACGCGTACGTCCTCCTTATATTTATTTATTAACGTGGTTTATCCGCTATCAACAGAAAAATGCATATTATAAAATAAAATAATTTCACAAACTACTACTAGCGTTTCTAATATGTGATCAATTGTATGTATTTTGAACGTTAAGTACTGCAGCTAGGTTTTTTAATCACCGTATAGGGTTGTTATCATAGCGAACATTCGTCTGATTCACAAAACTGATAGCCCTAAAGGATTAAAGGATAAGATGTCAGTGATAACAGATAACACTGATAGCACGGAATTGTTCGCTCAGTAATTAATTGGAAAATATTTACTGTTGGAGCTTGAATCATATAAACGAACTCAACGTTTCGGGCTATAATAATGAATAGAATAAATGAATTATTTATTTTATTGTTATTGTATGGACTAAGAACAGTTCATTCTCAATGTTTGGTGGCAGAAGTGTGTGTGACCGATTTATCTCAGGATGATTGTGGGGGTCCCGAGGTTCTGACACCTAATGCTAGCATATTTGGATGCTGTCCTGCATGCAGAATACCTACTGGCGGCGGTGGCGGTAAGACTTGTTTTCTATTTGGCATAATAATTTCTAATTTCGGACTGCGCAAAATAGTTATTTTCAACAAATTCCTTAACTTTATGTAGATTTTTACAAATTAGATAACTTATATATTTAAACTACATAATTATTGTACGTTGAGGCGCAATGCATGTATAAACAGTCTTCAGTGCGTTGGACTTGTATCAAATTTCACTTGCACTGACCTGTCGGAAGTTCGTAATCGACCGCAGTCTCCGGGAAAAACCTTATTATTGCCTTAGAAAAAATCTCCTGTTTTTCATTCGATTCGAATGTACTAATTGTTATCGGTTTTCATATAACAATGCCTATTAATCATATCATACAGGAACCCCATGTGGTGGCCACGAGGCTAATAATAATATTGATTCTGAATCCTATTAGAATAATTCATGTCCCCAGTGCTTACATGACCAGTAGTGGTATTCTGTAAGAACATTTAACAAATTCGTTCAACAAATTTGATACCTCGCCGCAGATTCAGTTTTCGAGTTTTTTTAATCTTCTTACAAGAATAACATCTCAGTACACATAGCATTGAAGTATTTCTCTAAGCATATGAAACGCGATGATAAATGTACGAATGGCAGTAGCAGATGGCCGAAATATTTTTACAATTTCTATTACACTACCGACCGCCTCGGCTTCGCGCAGCTGTAATTTAGAAGACTTCCTTGCAAAAAAACTACCAATGTCACTTGCTACAATGTCCTATTTTTTAATCAACCTAGAGAAAAGACGGGACAAGCAAGACGCTCACCTGATGGTAAGCGACACGCACCCGAGAAATTAGTTAAGTTTCTTGTGTCCAATCATTTCACCATGCCCTTCACACCGGAACAGAAAACTGTTTACACGCTGCTGCTTCGCGGCAGAATATCTAACAGTAGTGTAGGTAGTACCTACCAACGACATATAGGAGGACAGTGCACAGAAACAGACAAAAATATCTGCGAGTTGTTTATGCTTTATGCTATTTGTTCGTGTGCCACCACAAAGATCTTTCAATTAATTCATATTACCAAAATTCCATTTACATTTAAAAGTTACGTTAATTCATGTCAGTACTAAGATTTTTAAAAATTGAGAGAGCTGAATAATCTTATGTTTTTAAATACAAATTTATATGTCAATAGTTTCTGCTTGATTATGGATATTTGAAATGGTATAGTAATATATTACCTATAATAAGTTAAAATAAAATCTTTTAAAAAAAAATTGAACCGACTTCAATATCACTGAAAAGTATAAAATAATTTAAATATTATAGAAGTTGGTTTTAGCGTATCTGCTGTGTATATTTGGCACCAACTTCAATAATATTGAAATTATTTTATACTTTTCAGTGATATTGAAGTCGGTTCAATGTTTTTTTAAAAAGATTTTATTTTAAACTTTTTAGTGATATTTTCATAAATAATGATTGAACCATCGAAGACGGTAAAATGATCTAGGTAGGTTATGATCACATTATCGTCTACATCATCATCATCATCACCAGCCGGAAGACGTCCACTGCTGAACATAGGCCTCCCCCTTGGAACGCCAAAATGAACGACAATTGGCTATTTGCATCCACCGGTTACCTGCGACGCGCACAATGTCGTCTGTCCACCTAGTGGGAGGCCTACCTACGCTGCGTCTTCCGGTTCGTGGTCATAGTTCATCGTCTACATAGTTTTACATAATTCATGTTTCTTCAGAAAAAATATGCGGTCGTAATGAAATTTGCATGGAATCATCATAGTAGTTTACTCTCTCGAATAAAAAAAGAATCATCGAAATCGCTTTATATTTGTCAGAGTAATGTAATGGAGAACATCAGTTTTATGGTTTTTACCAGATAAATTCCCCCACATCGTTCATGGTCCTCCAGTAAGTTCTTAGCCGGTTGTGATAAAATTCATACAGATTCATTACAGTGGTTTTTTCTTTCGAATAAAAAAAGAATCATTGAAATTGGTAAATATTTGACAGAGTTATGACCATTTTTGTCCGTAAAAAGAGACAAAGTCATCTATATAGGCATTCCTGCAGTTTTCCTGCGCAGTCACCATTCTTGTTTCTTCAGGAACTACTTATTCGTAAGCAATATTTTTTTTTATGGGAATTAACGGATTAAAGAATGGATGGAACAAAGATTTTTTCAAATCGGTTCATAATTGCCAGAGTTATGCGCGAACATAGATAGAAAATATATATATATATATATATATACACACAGACGAATTGAGAACCTCCTCCTTTTTTAAAGTCGGTTAAAAAGCCCATTTTTTTGTCTACCCTCTGTTCACGCCATTGACTGGACGGTCTCTTGAAAAGGAACCTACCACCTAGCCAATGATATTTTGTTTCACAGTCATTTAAGATGTCATTAATCACATTTAAGATAATACATGCTATAGTTTCTTTCTAGGAGTCCAGGAGAATGAAGGTTGCAAGCCCCCAGCCAGTTGCTTGCCTGATGGACGCTACGCACCTGTACAGTGCAAAGGCGATATGTTTACGGGAAGGTATTAGGTTTTATCAACAATATCATATTACACATTAACCACTTTGACACGCTATTGCAAAAGTGTGATAGAAACTTAGTAACAAAGCCTTGAATTACATCACACCGTTATCAAATTTGTCAGATTTTTATTTTATTGTAGATGTTTCTGTTCGGATGCAAATGGAAAAAGAATATTTGGACAAATGTGGAGAAGCGACGCGAATGAGATGACTTGCGGTGAGTATCAAATCCAGGAGTTTACTAGAATAAAGTATTGTGAAAGATAAATACAAAGAACAACAGTCACTAATTGCAACTGACCTTAATATTCATCATTTTGTATGGGTAGAACTTGTTATGGCATTTACAACCGGGTCATACACAGGTATCCATGTGAAGATATAAAAATTGGTATCAGTCACATGCTACAATAAGAATACCAAACAAGAACCATCCTTTATATTAATCCTTACTCAAGATTTAATTCTTTTAAGTATCCTAAATGTACAACAAACAAATAACAATTTCTCTTTAGGTTAATTTCGTGTTATCAAATCATTGTCTTCAAATAAACAATTTTCAATCAAGAAGATTATTTTGACAGCAAAAAAGTCAGTGACGCTCAAAGAGATTTTAAACTAATCTATGACGGTTATGGGACTAAAAAGATACGTTACGTATTAAATATTTTAATTAAAGCATTGGCACTGGATCCTTATAGTTTAAGAAACTCATTGCGATATACATATTTTTTATTTCAGCATGTAGTAGAAGGAGAGCGGAGCTAGAGGCGTCTGGGCGAACAATTGTGACATTACATTGCACTACGTCTGGCGACTACGAGCCTTTACAGTGTGACGATGGCATGTGCTGGTGCGCTGCACCTAAGTCCGGACAGCCGACCGTTTCACCTGTACCTGAAGAAGACATGACAAGGCTGCCTTGCTGTAGGTTTCTAAGTTGTCATCATCATCACCAGCCTGAAGACGTCCACTGCTGAACATAGGCCTCCCCCTTGGAACGCCACAATTAACGAAAATTGGCTATTTGCATCCACCGGTTACCTGCGACGCGCACAATGTCGTCTGTCCACCTAGTGGGAGGCCTACCTACGCTGCGGCTTCCGGTTCGTGGTCGCCACTCGAGAACCTTTCTTCCCCAACGGTTATCGGTTCTTCGAGCGATGTGGCCTGCCCATTGCCACTTCAACTTGCAGATTCTGAGAGCTATGTCGGTGACCTTGGTTCTTCGGCGAATCTCCTCATTGTGGATTCTGTCGCGCAAAGAAACTCCGAGCATAGCTCTCTCCATAGCTCGTTGTGTGACTCTGAGCTTGTCTAAGTTGTACCGACATTCATTAGATAACTGGGCACTGAATACCTATCGTAGCATACCGCCATTTAGGTATTGTAGGAATAAGTTATGTTAGGTCAAGCCAATAACACTTTGCCGCCCTTGAAAAATCGAACCATCACAATCACAGCAACAGTCATGTTATCAGGTCAGGCATATATTGTCAAGGGATTGGCTTAAATCTCCTATAATCTTAAGATTGTTGAGTCATTCCCATTTTTTTTTCCATTGCGAATGTCATTACTATACAAAAGCACGCCAGACAGCAAAACGTGAAGATTTTAGCTAAGATCAAATATGTACATCAGCCCTGACATTAACTACGAGTATCAGATATTGTAGTTACTGTTAAGGGTAGTGACTGAACTATATTTTTTATTGATGATCCCGATTTACAAATATAAGTATTGAAGTCCACTATAGTCAATGCTCATTCAAGGGGTACTTATTGGCCTCTTGTTATACGTACATTATTAAGTATATCTTTCATTTGTGATGCATCAACAGGATAAACACAATTTTCATAAGTGATTCAGGGTCCTAAGACGACAGTAACTGACCGAAAGCAATTGTACATAATCTGTATGACAAAGAACTGTCGTACACTTGTATAAACATACAACTGATGATATTTTTGTTTCGTATGCAACGGCTGAATATAACTATGTGTTTGTGTTATGTTTTTAAATGTCCTTGGTCCTCAAACTTTAGAAAACTATAAACGTCACGATTCATCAGCATTTTATTTCGAAATTTGTTCCAATTAAAATCATCGTAAACAATTGAGATCATTACATTGCTTGGGAAATATGACATCATTATACATAGATACTGTGTACTAACACTGATATAGTAAAGAGCAACTGTAAAGTTATATAAATGAACGACTGACCTAGTTGCTGAAGAAACGACTCCGATCCAGGTGTGTGTAATGTAATATTGGAACAGATATATGCAACTACAGGTAGATGCAACTGGCACATCGGCACATGTCAATACCATACTGACGTCATCGGATTGAGGGTAGCTAAGGGGTCAATAATCATTCCGTGCGTTTGCCTTGTTAAAAGGTTGATACAATTGAAACTTTTTAAAACGACCGTTTTCTAATAATAAAAAAGTATTTATTAATGTTACAGACAGCGCTTCGGTTGTGGGAGAGCAATATTTAAGAAGATGTGAAAGTTTAGTTCAAGCTAGTGCTATCATAGCACAAGAACAGTCGGAGCATGGAACGAACTTCCTCGGTAATCCTAATAGTTTTTGTGATTACGACGGGAGTTACGGACCTTTCCAAATTCAAAATAACATGTGAGTCTACAAATTACTTTCTCGTAACCGTAATCAAAAAAGGGAAGATTTTTAGATAAATGAATTTTTGCTATGTTTTCTAGAGCTTACTGCACGGGGCGTGACGGAGCGATATTAGGCTCATGGCAGATCATGTCTAGTGAAATGGCCGGAATGAATTGCAGTAAGTGACTATCATTTTGACTTTATAATACATGTATATTGTACAAAGAACCCTTGGAAACATGAGCCTCATCTTCGTCCCCTGTGACAAGTCGAGTGATGTCAGTTACACTATCACTTCTGTTAAAAATGTGTCTATAGTAAAAAACTGCAGACCATTTAGGACCCTAAAAAAGTAAGGGCAAGGAATGACATTTCTTGTGTGAAAAAAAAAATGATAACTTTGACCCTACACTAAATATACCACGGAGGCGGTATTAAGGATTGATAAGTGATTTATGCACAAGAAGACTAGGCGTAGTAGAAGACGAGTATAAAGAGATCAGTAGGTATTTGCATTTGCACATAATAAGGAGCACAAGACGCGATAAGCTGCAGGGTATCAGAGTACCGTTAGCATGGCTCATTCGCATTGTACCACGACAACCGGTTGGTGGCCGTGACCCTCTTCCCGATAAGTAGTACGGTTCCACCCATCTACCATTCTGATGGAATGCGGAGATTGTCATACTTGATCAATTCATTCACTTAACATGGACTTTCAAGTAATAAACTTTTAGAAATCAAACGACCTATCACCAAAACATAACGGCTGTAATAAGTCATATTTAAATGTATCTGTTGGCCTTTGGTATATCCTCTTTTTGGTCAGATCAAACATGATTGTGACTCATACTATTATATTAAATTTTACTACTCGCTCGCCTATTTAGAATACCTACCTACCCTTATACATTGATATCCTACAAAAGAATGCATTCTTAAAATTCTTTAAATTGTAATAATGTTCTGTTATTGAAATATATTACAGCATTAGACTTGTCGGTATTGGAACAGCGACAGGTATGAAATTGACCGTGAACCTTAACACAACACCTAAAGCGATAAGTAAGAAACGATTGAACGACTCTTATTGTTAATTGGACCTTGAAACCGAAGCCTTGGCGATAGTTTCTTACATCGACAAGATATTTCATCCGTGTGGGGAAACAGTTTCACTAGGATATAGACGTAGGGTGTTTAAAAGCATAAAGTTAACCCTAGAATTTAAAAGGATGTATCCATAAATCTCATGTTATAGATAGTATCGTCTTTACTCTACAGATTGCGCCCGTGACACCGCGATGTACTTCCCAGAACGCGGGATGACAGTGACGGAGACTTGTCAGGCAAACGGCAACTACCAACCGAACCAGAATGTCGGGGACGTGTATTACTGTGTGGACACAGATGGTTATCCAATTGAACTTTTGGACGCCTGGCCAGCTGACAGATGCGCCAGCTATGCATGAGGCAACTTATTGCCGTCGTCGTAGTTAAGTGTCTAGAGGTCATGACAATTTGAGAGTTGATTGTTGCGACATTCTACATCCATAAAAATGTATGAAAAGCAAATTATTCTTATTGAATTGAGATTAAGCATTTAATTGAGAGTAAATTTAATAAATCGGTTATTAATTTCTTGATTTTTCACTTTACCATATTTATTTTTTTGGAGTTCGCTACATTTCTATCTAATATTGACAGTAGGTACCTAGTATAAGTCATTATTAAATTTAGATCTGGCTAGAATAAAATTTATATTGTGGCGATAGTATTTGTTCTCACTCTTTCAATTCCTTTTTTTTTTGGAATGACTACAAACGAAAATAGTTTCACTACTATCCACTACTTATCGAAAACTTCTGGAAAAAAACTATAAAAAGTCGTTTCGGGTGCCAAGTTCACACAGGTCCAAAAATCATTCGGAAGATTTCAGATGCATTTGCTTATCCAAAAAGTAAAGATTAATAGGTATAGATCACTTGTTTATTTTGAAACTACTATAGGCGACGTCCCAAGACGCCTAATAAGCGTGGGGATTATGCCAACCCCTCTCTTCTATGAGAGAGGCCTTTGTTCAGCAGTGGACGTGTTTGGGCGGCTACTGACAGTCGACGTAATAGTCAAGCTAAAGTCAGGGACGTTTCCTATATGAGGACCTTATAAAACTAAGACCTAATTGGTACTGTTTCTCATTACTTAATTAATGATACATTACCGCACTAATGAAGGCTCATTAGACGTCCCAAGTACCGTGCAGCGCGTGTCACCTGACGCCGCAGCGCCTCCGCCCGCTCTCCGCGGAAGCTCTTCCATCTGGAACACAAGGCTTAGGTTACCAACGCAACAATTCGACCTCACCTGCTTACTGCTAGCCTCAGAGCAAGGTCACACGTTTGTTGCATACAATTCATTCTCGACTAAAAGATAAATCAGTGTTGTTATTTGTGGATATTTTGCTATCAACATGTTTGTACGCATAGTATACTTAGTCAGCAATATGCATGCACTCGACGTTATTTTGCTGCCTTGCTACTTTAGATTTAATCAAATTTGCTGTTAATCACAATATTTGGAATGATGTACATATTTAAAAATGTGAATACATTCTTTAGAACAACGAGAATTGAACTGGTACTTATACTTCGAAGCGCCAGTATGCAAGTAATGTTGAAATTAGAACAAAAAAAACTATACACATTTAGGTCTTGTCGTCGCTTTACTTCTAGTAGGGAGCCTTAGGGGATTTAGGGATTTACTCGAGCGCGGCAGATATTAACATAAGGGAGGTACCTAGCATCCTACTAAGTACCTCCAACAAATATAAGCACTCTAGATAGAGCCGCGCGTGTAGGGTAGCCCGTCAGATTAGTAATAAATTTTTTTTTTTTAAATTGAACCGACTTCAATAACACTAAAAAGTATAAAATAATTTAAATATTAAAGAAGTTGGTGTTAGCGTACCTGCTGTGTATATTTGGCACCAACTTCAATAATATTTAAATTATTTTATACTTTTTAGTGTTATTGAAGTCGGATAAATTTTTTTTAAATATTTTATTTTATACTTTTTAGTGATATTTTCATACATAAAGATTGAACCATCGAAGACGGTAAAATGATCTAGGTAGGTTATGACATCATTATGATTTCACATTATCGTCTACATACTTTTAAATAATTCATGTTTCTTCAGAAACTCAGAAACAATTTATCCGATCGTAATGAAATTTGCATGGAATCATCATAGTAGTTTACTCTCTCGAATAAAAAAAGAATCATCGAAATCGGTTCATATTTGTCAGAGAAATGTAAAGGTGAACATCAGTTTTATGGTTTTTAGCAGATAAATTCCTCCATATCATTCATGGTCCTCCAGGAAGTTCTTATCTGGTTGTGATAAAATTCATACAGGTTCATTACAGTGGTTTCTTCTTTCGAATAAAAAAAGAATCATTGAAATTGGTAAATATTTGCCAGACTTATGACCATTTTTGTCCTTAAAAAGCGACATAAAGTCATCTATATAGGCTTTCCTGCAGCTTTCCTGCGCAGTCAACATTCTTGTTTTTTCAGGAACTACTTATTACTAAGCAATATTTTTTTTATGGGACCCAATTAACGGATTAAAGAATGGATGGAAGAAAGATTTTTTCAAATCGGTTCGTAATTGCCAGAGTTATGCGTGAACATACATAGAAAAAAATATATATACAGACGAATTGAGAACCTCCTCTTTTTTTGAAGTCGGTTCAAAAAAACGATGATCAGAAATACTCAAGCGTCAGATAGGTGTCGCGGCATAATGCTGAGTGGGCTCCTTTTTAACGACTGATTGTTTTTATTTTATGTGTACCTACCAATTGTTATTTTACGGCGTTAAATAAATTTATTTCTATTCTATTCTATTCTAGATAAAGATAAGATAATTACAAGCTAAAAGGTATACAATCCGAAAATCTGATTTGAGCGTGACGAAAGGGAGTGAGAGGGTTACAAAGTTGCAAAAAAAAAAACGATGTATGGACATTCTCGAGCGCGGTTGATTTTTTGTTATTTGGAAAAAAAAATGATCCAAAAATAGTAAAAATAATATAATCTGCCGATTTCCTCAAGCCGAAGTAATAAAAATCTTCAATGAAGGTGAGAGCGTGCAGCAGCTTGAACGACGACGCTCTGGTTTGTTCGTGCTTCAAAGTTCATTTTAGCCCGACTGCCCCTGAAGGAGGGCTATGTTTTTCCAGAGTTTGTGTGTTTATGTAAGTATGTATAAAAACCAGCACCAACAGCTAACATCCTATGTGTTCAGCTGTTGGATGAGGTAACGCCCTCAGTCATTAGGTACCCTCCCCTCCCAGTATGGCGACAACCTAGAGGAAGTTTTTTACTTAGTTTTAGTATATTTGTACATGCACAATAGATCCAACTGGGTCGAAGTGCGTTCCGGTGGTTACCGGGCCCGATTTTTAGCCACCAACGATAGAATAGAAAGTATATTTGTAAATAAACTTTAAATATTCAGTTATTATGTAAGTATAACAGTATGTATGTATCTATGTATGTACCTATTTCTTTGGTACGGCCTACAGGCCATACCAAAGAAATAGACATACATTAGGCTGTAGCCTAAACGGCTTGCTAGATTTTTACTCATAATATGTCGTTCGATTCGTCTTAGTTGTGGGAATAACATATGCTATGATTTAAAACATTACATTTAATAAAAATACAATAAATCAAGGTTATCACGAGTAGAGTATTTTCAATCGATCAGATTAAGAATACCCCTCAATATAATCGTCAGATTTTAGGCTACCGTAACTGGGACATCGAGCTGAACCTTCTGTATAAAAATCTGACACGCTCGAGAGTATTTCAATAGGACGTTTTTTTTTGCATTTTCAGAAGTTCACTACGAGCTTGCATCACTACCGAATCGTCAGTCTTTTGAATGTGAGCATATTGTTTTATCAATTTTCTACCCTTCCTGCTGGCCACCCTCACCACGCAAGTCGGCAGATGAATATACCTTTGGTATCAGAGATACGTTCGGGCATAGATTTAAATCGTTAGATACCCTTACCGCAGTGAGACCGCGCCGTGTTGTTCCACAGTCGAAGTGAGTGAGCTCACTAACCTGGGATCAGTGCACCCCTAAACACAGTGTTAGCCGGACGTGTTGTAAAGGACGTTTGCGAGCAGTTTAGTGTCACAAAATGCCATCGTGTGCCTTTCTAAAGTGCAACAACAATTCTAGAAACTCAAATAAAGCCAGAGGTGTAACATTTCACTCGTAAGTATTGCGATTTGATTTAAAAACTTTTATTTTTCCTTCCGCACTGTCTAAAATAACAAATTTAAATGGCGACTGCACGAAAGAGAAAGTAGTGTTTGCAACTAATGTAGGAGAAAAAGAGATGACACTATTTTCTCAGTACACTCGTTGTGTATAGATTGCACACTGAGATTGCACACCTTTTAAACAGTTCGGTAGCGTCAGCAGATTCAACAGCCATGTTGTTGATTATGGATGCTGGACCATTTCATTGTTGATTTTTATTGTTTTTTAATATTTTAGTAGGTAGGCGTATTAAATACAGGGTGCCACGAAACATGTTTACATTTGTTATAAAATTGTTTCAAATAAATTTTACGACAAATTTTATTTGAAATTTTTTTTATGCGCTCAACAGTTTTTGAGATAGAGTGCGTTTAACTTAATGATAAAATACTTTATTATGGTATCACTCATAAAGCTATAAGTAAAAATGGGTACATAAATTGTAGTTTTTTTTTTAGATTTCCCCAAGACCCACGGTGTAAGGAAAAATGGATAAAAATTATACAAGTAGACAAAAGAGATGAAGAGTGGCTACCTACAAAATTCAGCAAAGTTTGCTCAGCACATTTCGAGGCAAATCATTTGTATGTGACGCCACTGGGTCTTCGTAAATTAAAACCTGATGCCATACCAGCTTTTCGGCCAACAACGGAACCATCAATATGTTTACCTGCTGATCAAAATAGACCTAGTTCACCCCTATGCGATATAAATGTGTCGGATACAGAATCCGTTTTCGATACACCGAGAAAAATTCGCCTAAAGAAACAATTACACATTGAAAAAAGCAAAAGAGAAAAATGCAGAAGAGAGAATATGAACCTGAAAAAAAGAAACAAGTATTTTAAAACCAAAAATAATTCCCTGCGAGAGTTAGTTAAGTCCCTGAAAATAAAAAAAAATATTAATAAAGAAGATTTAAATGAATTAGAAGGAATGAAAGCTGCGGAGGCAAACAAGGACTTTTTATTTGCAATCGCCAAAAAAAGGAAAAGAATTCCGCCAACTCTAAGAAAATTTTACGCAACGTTGCATTACTATTCTCCGGCTGCCTACAAGTACGTTAGAGGCAAATTCAACAATACGTTGCCGCATCCGCGTACTATTTCCAAGTGGTACGAGAAAAGTGATGTCTCTCCTGGATTCACTCAACAGGCATTTGAAAAACTTCATCAAAAATCTAAAACGAAAACAGTTACAGCGACATTGGTCGTTGACGAAATGGCAATACGTCAAAGGACAACCTGGAATGGTCGGAAGACGATGGGACTTGTAGATGAAGGCTTGGGACCAAAAGATGAAGTTGCGACTCAGGCTTACGTTTTCATGCTAGTTTCAAGCACTGAAAACTGGAAAATTCCATTAGGTTACTTTTTCATAAACGGCCTACGTGCTGAACAACGTGCAAGCTTAATACAAATGTGTATTACTAAATGTTACGATGTTGGTGTCGATGTCATTGCATTGACGTTTGACGGTTGTGCAGCCAATGTAGCAACAGCCGAAATTCTAGGTTGCAATTTTGAGAACATCAACAGCTTACAAACCACTTTCCCTCATCCCTCGTGCAATACCAAACGAGTTGCTGTTTTTTTTGATGCATGCCATATGCTCAAGTTAGTGAGGAATACATTCGACTCAAAAAAACTTTTGTTTAGCGAAGCTGGACGCGTTGCATGGTTGTACTTGGTTAAATTGCAGAAACTTCAAGAAACAGAAGGCTTCAAGTTCGCAAACAAATTGACTATACGTCATATTGCTTTCAGGAACCAAATAATGAAAGTCAACCTAGCAAGCCAATTACTAAGTAGAAGCGTAGCGAAAGCACTGACCTTATGCTCAGAGATGGTTACTGGACATAAGTTCAGCAATGTAGAACCAACTGTAGAATTTCTTGAAACTTTCAACGATTTGTTTGATGTCTTTAACTCAACAACCTATAAACAAGGATTTAAAAGATCGCTTGGTGAAAAAAATGAAACTGAAACATTCAATTTTCTTGACAAGGCAGAAGATTATATAAAGTCACTTAAAATTTACAACAAAGTCAAAAGAACAAGAGGAAGAAGGATAAAAATAATTATTAGTAAAAAGTTAGTCTTGCAAGCAAAATGCAAAATGGGATTTCTTGGGTTTTTAATAGACATTCAGAGTCTGAAATACTTGTACCGAGAATTGGTTCAACAGAATAAAGTGATGAATTACATGTCAACATACAGGTTCAGTCAAGACCACTTAGAACTTTTTTTCGGACTAATAAGGCAACATGGCGGGCGCAATAATAACCCTACCACCGAACAATTCCGTGGCATATATAAAAAAGCACTCTGCCATCTAGAACTACGGAGCAGTTTCACGGGGAATTGTTTGCCAATTGATAACTTTTCAATTTTGGGTTGTTCATCAGCCCTTGAAAAAATAAATATGACCACGTCAGGATTGTGCAATACTGAATCTGACCCAACGACGAAGGCGTCACAATCTGCTGAAGATGAACAATGTGAAATAAATAGTGACATTCTCTCAAGTGTTTTAGATGAAGAAAATGGTATAAGCGATTTGTCTAAGCAAATTGTCGGATACATTTCAGGGTGGGTTGTTAAAAAAATTGTGAAAAAAATTAAATGTCATACATGTTGCAGTGCGTTAATATCTGATCGACGATTAACCTTTCACAGATTAATTAATTTGAGAAACTTAGGTGGTTTGCTTTTTCCCACACAGGATGTATATGATATATGTATCAAAACTGAATCACTTTTGAAACTTCACAAAAAACTAAATGGCAATCATTATATACGTAATGAAAATGAGTATAAAGTTTTTCAAACTAAAATATTGAAATTGTTTATTGAATCGAATGTTTTTAATAATTTAAATGACCATTCTCTGGAGCAACCGGCAACTTGGAACCATAAAGTTCTATTGATAAAATCTGTTATCAAATACTACGCTGATGTACGCCTTCATTATCTTCATAAAAATGTTAATAAAATAACAAAAAGGCAAAAGTATAATAAATTGATTTTGTTTCAAGGAGAATAAATAGCCATTATTAGTAAATTATAATGTTTTTTACTTGATCACGCCTCTACATTTAAATATACAGTCTACCTACTATGTAATCTGATTAATGAGTTTGCGGACCGTACCTTCTACACAAATTGCACAGTTTTTGGACGCCATGTTGACGCACACATTCAAACGTTTTCGATTTCAACCTGAAAAAAGTATTTTCAGGGCATCTATGGGCAAACTTTTTTCAGAAAAGTGTGTGCATTACAATTGCCCACGAAATGGTAATAACAACAGATAAGTGCAATGGCAGAAACGCGATTTTTTAACTACTCGTTAGTGTGCGTGTGTCGGCATTTTGTTAACGCACACATTCAAAAACAGTCCCACAGTTTTTGGTGTCGGGGCCTATCTAACGATTTAAATCTATGCGTTCGGGCATCTAAACTATCAACATCTGACACGTTAGAGTATGTCCATGTAACGATTTTTTGTTACATCTTTGATAACCTGTAGTCGCTTTCCCCACCAGTAAAAGGGGAACATTATGTAACATTTTAATCTTCTTATCAACTAATCTACAAACTATTAGGTCACCACGACGCTCGAGTAAATACACATTTAGCATTAGTGCCTCCCCAGCTATTCTGTTGTCTAACACTCGAGAGGAATTAAGGTAGGCGACACCTTTTTTAATTTAGGCCTGTTCCAAATGAACTTGTAAACAATTACAAACACATTTGCACTTCAATACCCACATAATGTCACACTATCAACTTGGCGTGGCAGCAAAAACCACTTTGTATTAGCAAGCTGTTACTGCTGTCACGTTGCGTTCAGCAATGGATAGCGCGTTTTTGTATGGATACCGCACAATAAAGTGTATTGAAACGGAGTTTTTTAATGCACGGCCTGAAAGAAGAATATTTATGATTTTAATTACCCGACGTTTCGAATACTTTACAGCATTCATGGTCACGGGCGGACTGAGGTGGTAGCTGTCCATACGTCATAGTTGTCTTCGGGTACCCTCAGGTTTTCTAATTATTATTGTTAGTCCGATCTACGCAGAAAGAGTTTACAGTATCTTGAGGTCTTGCAGTGGAATTCTTGTCTTTGGATTTGATATTTATGACGGGATCCCAAGCTGGTGGTAGCACCCAGCCATTTTCTCTATTGAAATACGGATGTTTTTTAATTTCAATAGCCTCACGAATCATCCTTGGCAGGAATCGCTGTTCTTTTACGAGGATTTGTGGTTTGTCAAATCTAATATAATGGGGGGAGCGATCCAGAACATGTTCACAGACTGCAGAATTCTTATAGCGTCGATGTTTAACGTCAGCTATATATTCTTTTACACGGGTTTTTACTGCGCGCTTTGTTTGCCCGATTTATGAAAGCCCACAATCACAATCTAGCTTGTATACTCCTGCATCTTCATTTCAATGTGTTAGTTTCACTTCAATGTGTAGTATTCGCGTAAATATCAGAAATCATTAATAGTCTTTCTGTTGTAGAGTATGTGGGAATATAGGAAGCGGTGATCCCACATAGAGTAGATACATACAAGTCTTTGATGTACGAACGAAAACGGAATAAACATCTCTACAGTTCGAAGTAGTTAGTAAAAAAGTTACGACTCCATTCAATACTCGGAATAATTTAGTTTAGTGTATTGGGGGACGATAATGATATGCCGATATATAAGGTTTTAAGAATTGTGTAGATGCTTGCAACTTATATAAAAAATCAAATCACAAGGAGTTTCTTCAAAGTGCTAAAACGCGCTAGCTAACGAGTGCAGTTATGAATCGAGTCGAGGGCCGTTGATGGAGGGTGGTTGGAGGGCCCCGCGGCGTACCCCACCACTTGGACACGCCACGCTTGCTACCCCTCTTGACATCACGCAAACGCCACATCATACGTCTCGATACGACTATGTCCCGATATTTTTACTTGTCACCTACTTACTTTGTTTGTTTAGTAGATGTAGATATGTGTAGATTGCCTTATCAGTATGTTAGAAAGAAAAATTGTTACAAAATAAGTTGTTTTTGAAATTGCAAAATATACAGAAAATAAAATTAAGATTTTTTGATTTTAGAATGGTATTTCTGGTGTGGATTTCAATGTAAAGAATAGCTTAGCATAGCTCAAATTAAGGCCATAATTTGACCTCAATAAATACTAATTTATTCCTAAAATAATCATCACAGGCTGTTGTGTTGTCTCCTATGATAGCATTTATGAGGACTACTACACACATGTGACCATATGCCAATAACAGTGTAGGTTACACTTTGAAACATATAACTGCAATAACTAGGTAACAAACACAAAACATACTAACCCAAATTATGTATATTCTTCTTAGATTAGATCATCTTAATTACTCATTGTAAATGTTAAACCATGTAGTTTCCTTGCATATGCTTATTATCTTATTATATAAAAGAGTAAGCAAAAACCCACTCATCACGAAATCTCAGAAACTACAAGTGCTAGAAGTCTCAAATTTTGCATGGGGGTTCCTTTTAGGACAAAGGTGCTCACTAAGACGGGTTTTTGCGAAATTCAATCTCTAAGGGGGTGAAACAGGGGGGCAAAGTTTGTATGGGAGAACGCGATTCCTTAGTCCTATTGACTTGAAATTTTGCACAGACATCCGTTAAGAAAGTTAATTGAATTTGTATTTCATATTTTTTTTAATTTATCCCTTAACAGGGTAAAAAAGGAGTATTATTACTCAACCGACGGCGGTACAAATATATCACAAGAATAAGATAGGGTAATTCGAAAAATAAAATCAAAGTTCCTTGGTTACGGAAGCGTCCTCTAAGTATGGACTGTCCGGGTTCGCTACCCGTGTATGGATTTTTTTTTGTGTTTTTAAACTTTGTTTTTTATTTATATTAAGATTCGATGTTTTAAATATTTAACGCATATTGACTCCGGCACTTTTTATTTCTAATATATTTTTTAATTTAATACTTTTTTTAAATTTAAAATCATGCATACGTAGTTAGCTTCTCTCTAATGTTATGATTTAGTTATTAGTGGAAACTTAATTGATTTTTGTACTATTGGATCTTATATTAGTAATAAGTAGTATCATTTGTTTGTTTCCCAAATATAATAAAAATAAAATAATGAAAATATATTTCCAAAATGTCTGTTTGGGTAGGAATACAATATGCATGTATTGTACGTATGCAGATGTCACCGGAGAACCCTGGTTCCCCTCTCATGTGCCGATGTGACAGCCACGGGAGTTTTAGTGGGTAAGAATCCCCCACAGGATCCTGGGGACATATTAAACGTGCCCCCCGCCACCGCTATAACTGTGACAACGGTGACAGATTCCCGGAGGGCTATAATGCGCCCCCGGCAGTGGCTTCAAAGGCCCTTGCCTTGCACTGAGGGGTACCCGGTGCAGCCCCATATTTTGTGCGGACAGCCGTGAGGGGTTTAGAGGGTAAGAATCCTACACACCGCGGTCGACCGCCCGCAGGATCCTGGGAGCCTATTGGAGGTCTATCCGTAATCCCCGAAACTTTGAGCACGGTGACAGGTTATTTTTTTATTGTGCCCCCCGGTGGCGGGCTGAAAGGCGAGCACTGAGGGGATCTGTTTTTAAATTTATCCCTTAACAGGGTTAAAAAGCATTATTATTACTCAACCGATGGCGGTACAAATATTTTCACTTAGATTAGCTTAGTACGTAAATTAGGTACTGTACACGTATAACTTTAATACATAAGATAAAATATCACGCTACATGCAATAGGGACTGGGCAGACATATAACAAGAATATGATCAAGTAATTCAAATAATAGAATTAGAGTAGCCGTGGTCTGGAGGTTACGAAAGCCTCTTCTAAGCACAGCAGAGTCCGGGTTCAAATTTCTCATTGGGATTTTTTTGTGTACTTTTAAACTTTATATTTTTAATAATTTTTTAATTTTTTCAAGGTTTATATATTAACTGAATTTATTTAGAAGTTTTATCTAAGTAAGTAAAAACCTAAAGAGGTACATACTTAACAATCAAGTACTAGAGAAGTTTATTCTACATATATATCATTATCATTCCAAATAATATAAGGTAAATCTGGGATATAATATGCTTGCCCCCCGGTGGCGGACTCAAAGGCCAGGCACTGAGGTACACCTGGTGCAGAACCCACCCGAGAACCCAGGTTTTCCTCTCATGTGCCGATGTGACAGCCACGGGAGTTTTAGTGGGTGAGAATCCCAAATACCCAGGTTGACTTCCCCATGGGATCCGTGGGACTTATTGGAGGTTTCCCCCGCGATCCCCGTATCTTTGAGCACGATGATAGTTTCCCAGGTGGCTTTATTGTGCCCCCTGGTGGCGGGCTCAAAGGCAAGCCACTGAGGGATCTTGGTGCAGATATCACCGGGTAACCCAGGTCTCCTTCTTATGTATTGATTTAACGGCCGTAGCAACGGGGTTTAGTGAATAAGAATCCGACATTCCCCGTTTGACCACTAACAGGGTCCCGTAAATCCCATTAAAGGCGTCCCCCGTGACCCCTGTAACCGTGAGCACCGTGACAGGTTCCCGGGGAACTATAATGTGCCTCTCCGGCGGCGGGTTCAAAGTCAAGGCACTGAGTGGTATCAACTGGTGCAGATCCCGACAAATATCCCAGGACCGCGCTCTAATGTGCCGACGTGATAGCCGCGGGGGTTTTAGTGGGTAAGAATTCCCCGGTTGACCCCCGTCTACGTCTTAACGATGAAACCGAACAAGGAAGCCCGTATTGCTTCCATAAATTGGTTTTAAAGAAATGGTGTTCTGTTCCTGTCCTTAATCCACCCAAATTGTACACCGGTACACGTCTGCAGTTTCTAATAAAAATAAAATTCAGAGATTCAACGTTGCAGGCTTAAACCTAAGCGTTGAGTACTTTGCCCATGGATAGATAGCTATACGTAGGTCGTAGCTCTTTCACGCGTCACTTCTAAACAATTTTTTTTCATATTGCGTTACGAAAAGTCAGCTACAAACATTATTTTTGAAGAAATTCTATAATCAAAGGCAGTAAGTTAAAATTAAACACTTCTTTTTTTCTCAATTACACCCGTGCGAAGCCGGGCGGGTCGCTAGTTATATGTATAAACTACTGACAGCCTCACCACTTTAATATTTTGAATAGACATTTGTGTTGACCACATTTACCTATGGCAAGAATATAATTTATATGACTGTTTCAACCACAGTAGGATGTGGTTTGCACAAGAGATAATTATGCACTTTCTTAACATCCATTGTTCCATGTCATTTCAAATGTTTTTTTATTTTATTTTTTAAGATGGTGTCCAAAATCTGAACTAATTTCCAAGTAGTCTTATTCTTATCAAAGTATTGACACTTAACTTTAACCTGGTTAGTTTATTAACCAGTCTGTTGCTACATTCAGCAACTTATACTTATGTAGATATTATAACCGTCCAGATTTTTTGTTAGATATGAAAGGATTTATTTGAAATGAGGTCAAATATAACAATTGCTTAAATATCTATTAATATATGTATAAATAACATCCACAGGTAACAGTTACTTTTGATAATTTCACTGGTTGTGGTAGGTCCCCTTTCCACTTCGTAGTCGCTGGACATTCTGGGTGTGGGCCCTCGAACGTTCATTGAGTACAGGGGCGACTCCGAGGAGGACGGCGGTGGAGACCCATCCCCGTGAGCACCGTGACTGGTTCCCGGGGGGGCTACAATGCACCCCCCGGCGGCGGGCTCAAAGGCAAGGCACTGAGGGCCCCCTGGTGCAGATCTCTCTGTTTCTCATGTAACCTACATACAGTGGCGTGCACAGAGGGTAGGCAAAAAAATGTATGCGGCTTGTTTCACCTATTTTAAGTATGTTATTATACCATTTCAAATATCCATATGCAAGCAAATGATATAGACATATTAATTTGCATTTGAAAACTAATAAGTTTATTCAGCGGCTCAATACTGACAAAAATACTTTGCCTACCCTAGGATTTCTCTATATAGACTTAATTTAAAAAAAATCTTAGTTAGGACATGAATTAACGTAATTTTTTTTAATGTAAATGGATATGTTGGTAATATTGGTTAATTTAAGGATATTTATGCTGGAACACGAACAAATAGCATATAGCATAAACAACTCTCAGATATTTTTGCCTGCTTTCAGTGCACGCCACTGCCTACATAAAGGCATTCTTTTCTTGTGTGAATGAGAAAGAAAGTATCCAGCTCTCTAGGGATTCTTCCTCTAAGGCTAGCAGGCAGGGTATCTAAACACTAGATCAATTAACCACACTACACTTCCCTATGGCATTATCATAGTACTTAAGTCAAGAATCTATACTGAAAGATTCTTCCTGTCTATTAACTAAGAACCATTGCCAGTCCAGTGGCATGCACAGAAAGCAGCCAAAAATACCTTCGAGTTGTTTATGCTTGATGCTAATTGTTAGTGTTCCAGCACAAATATCCTTAAATTAATCAACATTACCAACACATTCATTAACATTAAAAAAAATTACGTTAATTCATGTCCGAACTAAGATTTTTTAAAATTAAGATTTTTTAGAGGTATCCTAGGGTAGGCAAAGTATTTTTGTCAGTATGGAGCCGCTGAACGAACTTATTAATGTTTTGAAATGCAAATTAATATGTCTATAGTATTTGCTTGTTTCTGGATATTTGAAATGGTATACTAATATAATTAAAATAGGTTAAACAAGCCGAATATATTTTTTTGCCTACCCTGTGTGCACGCCACTGTGCCAGTCATTTAACCAACTGCAGTAAAATGAAATAATAAGATGTTAGCGTTACTTGCATAAGGTCTAACTTTAAATTTAAAAAATAAATAGTTTATTTGAAGGTAAAAATTTGTAAGGGAACTTTATAGGTAAGTCTAGAAACTGTAAAATGTTTATGGAATGAATGCATGAAACAATTTCATAAATATTTTTTATAAAATGGCCACCTATGAAACATGTTCCACATGTGACTAAAATATTTCTATAAAACTTTTAGGTACATCTCTCCATTCAAACACTATAAAAATGATATTGTCAAAACATTCCTTTTCTAAACAAATTTTAAATTTTTATAGACAGCAGAACAGTATGTTCAAATGATGAACTGCACTGCCTCTCGTCAGCAGAGACATTAATAAATATCCTTGTAAATTTCAGTGCAAATGTACTAATATTATGTTTAGTAGTGTTTGTATTAGCCTTTAGGCTATTAACTATGCCTGATTTCATCAAGTCAACATCCTGGTTGCCCCATCCATAAATAGCTAATGCAAAAAAATAATTCAATGATATCTGAATACAGATGAGCGAAAACCTTTAAAACCACAGAGAAACTATGCATAATTAATATGATGTTTGGACTAGTAATGACTGCTTAATAGTAGTAAGCTAATAAAGAAATATAGTTTATCAATAAACAATAATGTTACTAAGAAATTATTTCTATGTATCAGTCATAGTTAAAATATCTTTATTCTGGTGGAGGCACTTAAACAAAAATCAATTTTTACATACTACATTTTACTTTAATTGACTACATCTAAGAGAACACCAGTTAAAAAAACTTAAATTTTTCTATTGTATACAGTTATTTCTGTAACACTGGGGGGGTAAAAAACACAAGTGCACATTTGGTAGGAGCTCATGGAACATTTAACTATTTTATAGATACCCAGATACTAAGTATATTAGTGAAGCAAATGGCTAAAAAATTTATGCATAAAATAAACAACACATTTATGATACTATTTAGAGAAAAATCATTTATTGTTTTACAGCTGTGTAGTCACTGGATATGATAATATTAATTCATGGGTAGGTAGATATTATAAAATAACGAACTAAGTTGCTAATTTACATGATTTTGAAACGAAATTAATGAAAACTAAATATTGACGTAAAGGTATCATGTGATAAAGGTTTATTATCACGTACGTCAGGGAACTGTTTTGGTGTATTATTTATTACATACGGCGACGACATAATTATTTTATTTAATAGAGTATGAAATTAATACCGACCTTAAAACAGCGTCACGTTTTCTCCAACTTGGTGCAATCCGGTTTGCCACATCAATACCAATTTGTAACACATATCAAATACACAAATTCACTTTCACAGTACTTAGGTGTCCATTAATATTCTAATCTACTCTAGTTTCACTTACAACCTAACTACAATGTTGTACCTAGTCTATCACTGAAAAAAATTAGACCACACGCCCTCAAAATAGTGTACACAAACAGTAATAGTGAAGCAAATTTTACTAGATGCTTTTATAAAACGTCAATAACCCGGGTCAAGCGGCTGTGAGGAAAATGATTCTTTCGCACAATATCCCAAACTTATCGCGAATTAGCGTTATGTTTCACAACAGCTGTTAATCGCAGATAACTTGCGGGTTCCAATAAAAAAAATACAAATCATTTCATTCATAAAATAAAATAAATAAAACCACTTGGCCTAACCACTTCCCCACAATGTCAGTCAGAGAGTCAGAGACACAGATTATAGGATACTACCACAGACTACTCAGTAAGAACTACGTTGATACCGTAGACAGAATATAATACAGACACATACCAAGCGTGCCGCCGATAAGGACAGAAAAATAAGTACATACTAAATTTAGAGTTGCCACGTAAGGGAAATTTTACCCTTTGTGTAAAGCAAATACGGAGGTTGTTGTAAATTTTCTTTCCTAACCAAAAACCACTTTTCTGACACAACATTTACTTTTCTTACATTATATCGTCTTAATCTATGACAGTCTGCAAAAAGTACGAAAGTGATTGTTATAATAATGTCCTCCTAGCCGAAACGACCACAGCGGCCAATCTTTCACAAGATCAGCCATGTACGCAGGAGATATTATAGTGCACAAGTGCTTGCGTAGACACAAGTGCACTCTCTCTTCCTTTATATAATAGGTACCTCTCATAATCCGATGGGACGGAAGACCGACACGACTGGGGAGAAGTTAAGCGCAGGACCGACTTTTTACATGCCCATCCGGCGCATGTGTGGCGTATCTCGGATCACGGTTTCGGAACGCCAAAGGGGCTGTCAAAAAGATGACAGCGCGCTAGTATCTATGGCAGAGACATGTTTTAATTATTACGATTACTCCACTGTATTATAAGTTGTTCTCTCTCAATTTGATTATAAGTGTTTATTACCAAAGCTCGGTGTTTTAATTTGACGGACAGGAGTTGGGCATACGTCCTATCGCAAATCCCGACACGTGGATCATCTTACTTTACAGACAATCAGGTCATCGGCCTGCATTGTCCTAGCCAGTAAGGAACGAGTACTCAAATTTGTTGCCCTTCGCAGGATTCGAACCCACGACGGAGGCTACAAAGTGAATGTACACTTAATATCATATATGCTGTAGCTAAGGTCTATTCCACATTGTTCACCTGGGTGATATCACGTGGTGATTAAAGTGGCTAAGAGCTGTAGATAATTATTAGCCTCATACAAAAAAGATAAGAGATAAAAACAATAATATGCTATTTCCCAGAGAGGTAGGCAAAAATTGGCTTTCTTATAACTTAATATAATACATACTATGGCCATTTACCGGGTAAGTTTTAGTAAATTTCTCCAATATACAAATCTATAGTACTAGTATCTTGGGACAATCTACGCTTGAACAATAACCACCTGATCTCAATCTACGCAGATCCTTTAGTAAGGTAACCAGATAAATGATTACAAATACTTGTAAACTGTATAAATACATATTTAAATAGATAAATAACACCCAGACAATTGTTCGGAATCCTTCGGAATCGAACCCATGTCCTATTGGGCAGCGGCCAGGTCCCTCAGATCGTCGAACAGCCGTACATCGCCGCCGTCCGCGGCATGTACTGCTCGACCCACCCGACCCGATGTCCGTCCTCCTGGACCATGACACAACACCAACACCAACAACGACAACGATGTCAAGAGTCGTAAACACATCAACACACAGACACCGGTCTCGCCGGCGAGGCCGAAGGGATCCGTACGCATGCGACCTCGACATGCATCCCCTCGCTGAGTTTCTTGCCGGTTCTTCTCAGCGGGGGCGCGTTGTGAACCGGTGGTAAACTCATTTTCTCTAAGCGGCAGCCCAAGCCGAGGCCGTGCCTCCCTGAGGTGCCCTTGTGCTAGTCGCTACCCAAACCTTTCTGGCTGGAGCGCTTTAAGCGCTCGCCCTCTTGTCCGGTGAAACAGTACTATTCCTACAAAAAAAAAAGTGATGATCAATAAAGCAAAGTGACTATCAAGCTTCAGTTGTCCACCAAACTTTGATGTCTACTGAAAGTGTGTTTGGTATTTATTGGTGATTCAAGTTAGGCAATACCAAATGAATCATTTGATAGTTATTTAATAATCACTTTGCTTTATTGATCATCACTTTAGTTGTCAAACGAGATAGGTACATAATAGGGGGGCAAATGAAACAAACTATTCAACGTCGGTACTATTTATTTATAATTCAGACAAATTTACCAATAAATTGTAACCAACAACATACATACATATATTTAAACAACATGCATATAGTAAAAGCACGATTAAATGTACAATGACCATTGTGCCTATAAATAACGAATGAATACGTCCTGCGCAGCCTTGGACGAATTACTTGAGCGCTTACGTTATTTCTGAATATTTAAGCATTCGGGAATAACTTTTAGCAACCTAATTAATTCTTTTTGTTGCTGCTATCCACGGTATACAAATATCCATATTTTCAGGAAATCATAAAAATAAATTCGGGAAATCTGAGAAATTCTTCGATGCACCCAGCATGTGGGATCGTGTATGATGCACTTAATAATAATTTACCACTTATTTATGGTAGTCTCTCTTTTATACACTGGCAACACTGATAATGGCGATCAATAAACTGAAAATTTTAGGTTATGGATGAAAAACAAGAATTTATCGATCTTACACGTAAGTTTCAAGTAAAATAGTAACTAATTTAGAGCAATAAGATCTAAATAAGTCGTTTACATGTATTAGTTTCTAAATGTAATCTCTAAATTGGCCATAATAATTCACGTTTACCTGTGAAACGATACTCCACTAATTTTACGTTCACTGTCACTTTTACAGCCTATAATACTGCACTGCACGATTCTTATAGGATTTCCACAACACACAGTAATGTCACAGTTAGTTTTTTATTGAATTTTAAGTTATTTATTTAATATAAAACCACGATAAAATTGTCACGGAGCAAAGTGGGAGCAAACGTCAAAGTTGTTTCGCACCCACGGCGCGGAAAAATCGAACACATGCTGAGGGACAAAAAATCATATACACTGTTTCTTTCTATCACACGTAACCTACATAAACGCATTCTTTTCTTGCGTGAATGAGAAAGAAAGTGTCCAGCCCTCTATTGTTTTCTTCCTCTAAGGTTGATACCATGTTGATACTACGTATGTCAGACTTTGAGTATTAAACCAAAAGGAGACGACACGCGCACTATTCGCTATGAGAAAAAGTCTGTCACTTTCTGCGCGGGGGACGAGGTAACTCACACAAATACTATCTACTACTAATGCATTCTTCGCCACGTCGCTACGCAGGCACACGACAATATTATCAAACACTAACATAATCTATACGCACACAAGTAAATTCACACACAGTGACAACACTGTCTGTACACGAGATGACGTCAATTTTAAGTAAACGAGGATAGTGCATGACACTATCGATATTTTATTGTCGATGAGTTCCGATAATATTTTTGGTGAAAGTTAAATAGGTGTAAGGTATTTTTAAATTTAGGATCATAGGAAAAGAACCTTGCGTTGTCGTCAAAATCCGATTAATTAGGATAAGTCAGTATGGTTAAGTCTGAAACTTCAAGAAATACCTAAGCTGCATTCTTACTCTTATATTATGAAAAGTCTGCCTATAAACAACTTTGTGCAATAAAAAGAAATAAATATCTTTACTCATTCCTATGATAAAATTTTAACGGCCAAAAGGGGAAAAACATTTTGCTAAACATGTTGTATTTTTGACATAAGCTAGCGTTGGTTAAGCAATGTCAAGTAAGGCCAATACATAGATAGCAGTCGTCTGGATTTTCTTGAACATTTGAACTGAGCTTCCCTGTGCTTCGGTCTCGGTTGTTGTAGACAGTAGTCGTTACCTTCGGAGTCGCTGGACGTACGGGGCCCTAGGACATCCATTAAGTATGGCAGTGACTCCGAGGAGGACGGCGCACTATGGACGGAAAAACGAAGTTCCCTTTCATAGGATTTTTTAAAAATAAATATTTTATTTGATAGTTTCAAGTATACAGTTTTGTCGAGTACATTAAAACATTGAATAAATGAGTAGTTACCGGTTTTTTTTTTTTAATAATTTTACGGCTGAAATGCCAGATCACTATATTCGGCATTTCAGCCGTACAAATATTTACGTGAAACCCATGTATTTTAAGAACTTGTGTTAGCTACCTATATTCTTGCAAATATAAAATATCAGTAATTCATATCGCATTATTTGTTGTGTTGTGCATACGTTATGAATATGTACGCTTTTCGTCAAGATCGTTAGTCATATAGGTTTGTTGTCTACAGGGCCGTCTTTACCAGGGGGTGCAAGGGGTGCGGTGCACCCGGGCACAGGGCTGAATATTTAGATATTTCATTGAACTTAACGCCATTGCACAGTTTCATATATTTGTTACGACGAATACGTATGCGCAAAATAAAATATTAAAAAAAATTGTCATCAACAAAAATCATTGTTTTACCACAGGTTAGGTATTATTTTTTACTTGTATTACGCTTTCGGCGCTTGTCACGCCGCTCATGGTGTGCAAGCTAAAATGACTCTTATTAGTACACAAATAACAATTTTATTTCATACAAGACGCGCGCGGCCATATCTCTTATCCAAAGAGAGCCTTTGACACATTGCCGCCCGGTCGCTCGCACTTGAAGTAAAATGATCTCTAAGTCAATAAAGTGTAAGTCGTAAATTCATTTGAAATGGGTGCGCGGCGCGGCACCTGTGCGTCTGTCATAGGCGAGTAATTGCGTCCTTTGACATAGCCGTCCGGGCACTCGCACTTAAAGAGAAATGATCTCTAAAAAATCACTACAATTAGGTGTAAGTTTATTTGAATATACAGCGCGGCGCGCAGCGCCTATGCAAGTGTCGGTCAGTGATTGATCTGATTTCTTCTTTTTAAGTAATTAAATTCGTTAGCTCATTTCATTTGCGTCGACCGCCGAATTAGCACGGAAGATCTAGTGGAGAAATTCATTAATTTATATGTATAGTGTAACCATAGTGTAAGTTGTAATTGTAAGTGCATGGAAATTCATGGAATAAATGGAATTTCTTCGTCATAAATAAGAGAAAAAATATCAAGGTAAGTCAATTTTATTTTTTAAGTGTTAGGTAGCATGCAGATCTCGACCATCCTCATCCAACTAATACCTAGGCGCCTACCGACTAGTTGTTCGTCGGTCCAGCGGTGGGCTGGAGGGGCGTCCGAAGCTACGTACGTTCGTTCGTTCGTGGACAGTGGTTTCCATTCGAGAACTCGTCGGTTAACATTAAAATACAATACATAGGTACAATACCGATACCTAAAAGTACTCATACCTAGCTAGAAAAATACATTATTATAAGTATAGAATCCAAAATTGATATAAAAATAAATGATTTAATTAAAATCTTTGCCAACTCAAAAGCAAGAAAAATTGAGTTTGTTTGATGTATGTACATACAATAAATAGATATTTAGCAAATTACGTGTTTGGGGGCGCCGAACACAGGAACTCCAATAAAATATTTGATTAAATTAATAAAGTGGTATATTTAATCTTCCACAATAGTTATTAAAATATATATAATCTTAGTATCTATCCTTAAAGTCTATGCGTCTGTTCCCACCGAGCTTAGGTAAGGGAAAGCCATCTCATGAAGCCGTGACGTCATGAGCTCGGTGTCCGATGCGCGGCAAATGTCCCACGGTCTAGGTATATACTGACGAGGCATACTGGCTCGTAACAAGCAATTAAATAACAACATAAACGAGAGTTGGATTGCTGGTGTTTTTCGCCATTACAATCATCTCAATATAATTCGTTCTTATTCTTTTGGCTTGGCACCGACTTCAGTTCAGTAAGTACCAAGATAAGTTAGAAAAAGTCACGCATTTTCGTCCTTGGAATTAAAAATTCTAATTATTTTTTTCGTTTTTTAGTGTTTGTTAATTTTTGTTTGAAGATTCTTTTTGAAGGCGGTTGAATATTTTTTTAAAAACGTTTTTTATTTGTATAATTGGGTTTAATTTGTATAATTAAAGTTTAATTTTCGTTTTGCATTTTAGATAAATAAAGAAATTGACTATCAAAATTACGTGGATTGTGTTTTCTTGGTTGACTAGGACCCCTTTCATACTGCAGTGTGTCGTCGGTCGCGTGCCACGCTGCAGTGTAAAAGAAATCGAGGGCGCAGGCTGAGCCCCGCACCCCGGCGTCGAATAGACTTAAGACGGCCCTGGTTGTCTATCAGGGATCAATAAAGGGTAAAAAAAATAAAACAAAACTTATTTTTGAAGTACATTACTTACCGCGTGTTAAAACATCGTCCAAATATTTTATTTATTTATATACCAACAGTACACTTATGATTAAGTAACATTACAACGTTCACAGTTAATATAAATTCTGATAAGTGAACCTATTACAGGTATAAACAACATTGTCGATATGCTTGCTTGTGTTCTATAAAGTATAAATAGTTAGATTATTAAAATAAAAAAATATTGGAAATGATTAAATACAGGAAAACTATTAAAATACAAAAGAATATCTAAACAAATCACAAATAAACTATTTTTTAAAAAATAATAACCGACTTCAAAGTAAATTATCTAAAAAGCATAAAATAACGAAAGTATTATTGAAGTTGGTGTTAGCGTACCTGCTGTGTATATTCTGCACCAACTTCAATAATACTTTCGTTATTTTATGCTTTTTAGATAATTTACTTTGAAGTCGGTTATTATTTTTTAAAAAATAGTTTATTTAACTCTTTTTAGTGACTTATTTTACCAAGATAGGTATCAGCACTATCACGCAACTCGAACGTCTACATTACAGTAACTTACTGAAAACATAAAAAGTTTATATCTCTTAAACTACTGGACCGATTTTGATGAAATTTGTACTCTACCCTAAGTTGAAAGATATTCTAACTATTGCAAAAAGAATTTTTGAAATCGGACTTGTAGTTTCTGAGAAATCCGCGGACAAACCTACATACATACATACATACATACATACATACATACATACATACATACATACATACATACATACATACATACATACATACACTCGTGAAATTTGGTAAATTTGTTTAGAAGCCCACATAGACTAACATATATGAATATTACGGATTTCTATTAATATTACATACATACGCGTCGAATACAGAACCTCCTTTTTTGAAGTCGGTTAAAAAAGAGAGTATCATAAATAAATATAAATAAAATGCATTAATTATGCATTGAGTAAATATGCATTTTTAATTGATTCATATCTTTTGAACGGGGAAGTTCGGGTTCAAGGTCAAATGTCAAGTGGTTTTTTAATAGGCTCGGCAACAATACCTAAAAGTTTCAGCTTTACAATCCTAGACAGAAAAAAGTTATGAGGAAAACTAATTCCATTTTCATACATTTGAAATATAGAAAGTCATTCTTTGATGGTATAGACTCGATAAAAAAACCGGTAACTACTCATTTATTCAATGTTTTAATGTACTTGACAAAACTGTATACTTGAAAGTATCAAATAAAATATTTCATTTTTAAATAATCCTATGAAAGGGAACTTCGTTTTTCCGTCCACTGTGCGGCTGCGGGGACCCTATCCCCTTGAACACCGTGTCTGGTTCCAGGGGGGCTATAATGCATCCCCCGGTGGCGGGCTCAAAGGCAAGGTACTGACGGGCTGCTGGTGCAGATCCCACTGGAGAGCCCGGGTGTCTCCTTTCATGTGCCGATGCGTCAGCGATGCGATAGGTTTACTTGCGCTTGACCACAATCTCACATAATGGTAAGTGAAGATAAGATGTGGTCTAGGATGGACCGCGCTAACCCATAAGATGCCTGTTCAATCTAGACTTGAAAACACACAAGTTATATTTATCAGGGAAAACGTTGTCCGGGAGGGTATTCCACAGCTTGACCGTGCGCATGAGGAAAGAAGAAGCGAAACGCTTAGTTCGGCAAGTTGGAGTGTCAACGTTAAAGCGGTGGAGACCCTGCCGCCGCCTGGCAGTCCGGTAAAAGAAAGGGGATGGTCATGAGTGCCGCCAGAGTTACTTTCAGGGGGGTGCATCTGCATCTACACATTTTACTATTAACTTAAACTATAGAATTATACATGTATATGATGTAAATAAATGTAATGTCAAATTCAAAACACGCGGGTATTTGATTGAGTATGTTTCGCTAATCAAAAGCGTACTTATGTATTTTTTCTATGTATATTCTTCCGTGACAGGGGGGTGCAAGTGCACCCCCTTGCACCCTACTGCCAGCGCCCATGGGGATGGTGGTACAAGGTCAAAAAGTGCTTGAGCGCATTCACCGTGGAACAATCTGTAAAAAACCGATAAGCATGCAACTAGGTGACGATGATCCAATTGTTGCAGTTTTTTATTTGTTAGGTCATTATCGTCAATTATCCTGCGAGCGCGTCTGTCTAGCGAATCCAAAGAGTCAAGTTGATATTTGGCAGAGCCATCCCACAGGTGAGAACAGTACTCCATGCAGGGTCGAACCTGAGCTTTGTAAAGATTCAACAGCTGTTCCTTTGTGAAATACCGCCTCACCTTATTCAAGATACCAAGTTTCTTAGCAGAGATTTTGACTTTTGACTCAATGGATCGTCCGAAATTAAGGTCGGAGGATAAATTGAGACCTAACAAATCTAGAGGATTGGATGTCAGTATAGATACACCACAAAAAGCAGGAGTATAGATGTATTCCAAAGAATTTATGATCATTTTATAAAATATATAAAAAGATTGAACCGACTTCAATAACACTAAAATGCATAAAATAATTTTAATATTATTGAAATTGGTGTTAGCGCACCTACGGAGTATACTTATTTGCATTTTTTACATCATTCATGTTTCTTCAGGAACAATTTATCAGGACGTAATGAAATTTGCATGGAATCATTATAGTACTTAACTTTCTCGAATAAAGAAAGAATAATCGAAATAGGTTCATATTTGAAGTTAGGCTCAATTCACACCAAGATGGCAGCGGCCGGCAGCGCACTTTCAGTGTGAAAGAAAGACATTTGCCAGAGTTATGACCATTTTTTCCTTAAAAACGACGAGTCTCATCCTTAAGGCGTTATTATAAATTTTTCTGACGCGACATTCTTGTTTTTTTTAGGAACTACCTACTTATTCGTAAATCGCAATCGTTTTTAATGGGACCCGATCAGGGGATCGGCCTATCCGTACAAAAAAAATAATTCATATCGGTCTATAATTGCCAGAGTTATGCGCGAACATACGTAAATGTAAATATATATATGTATAGTCGAATTGAAAACCTCCTCCTTTTTTGAAGTCGGCTAAAAAGTGACACGGCATGCGGTACACTACACAAACTCTTTTGGATATCTGATTAATAAATAGTCAGAGTAACATACTGATAGTCGATATCGATATTTGATTATGAGCTGTCCCAGCGCTAACTTTGCTGCGGTGTGGCCAATGTATTTAAAAATAAATGAAAGTATTCGGAATAAAAGTGACGACCGTAAATATCTTATAATAATTAAGTACACCCAAACATAAACATACAGTTTCATAGAATCGATAATTTTTAAAGTGTTTAGTAAAAAAATATGTAGAAAATTCAAGTAAAGATACTGAATTTCAAACAGTAATCTTTAATTAATTAATTATGCATCTACAGAAATAAATGGTATTAACAATCATTTACGTGAAATAGAAGTCTTAAACTAATGTCAGTACATTCAACTTTTAAAATTACGCTCGTTACGCTTTTGTACGATTTAGTGGCAACACTTATTGATTAATAATATTTTTTAGTTTTTTGCAAATTTAGTGCATTATTTGACAATTTATAAACGAAATAATATTTACAGATGGAAAGTAACGTTATCCTTGGGTACACTAGATAAGTCTTATATTTTTTTACACGAAAACGCGCTGGCATTCGGCATTTTTAGCTTACGTCGTTCCGCGCGCACCGGGATTTGTTGAATGGCGTGGAACGCGGGTCAACTAGTTTTATATAACGGGTATGACCGGTGCTCTCGTACTTTGACAGAGGGGAACGCCTGACAGTGGCCTCTCCGGTTGGTTTAATACTCAAAGATGTCAGAGACACAGATTAGAGTTATTTTGTCTTCTTTTTCAGTGTTGCCAGAGGATTGATTTTATTCCTACCAACTACCAAAACATAAAATAACGTGATTTTTTTAACGTTACCGTGGCCATAAAAGCAAAGTTTAAAATAGATATGTACCCATATAGCTTCATGTATGTACTTATCAAAAACATCCTTTAAGCAAAAACTAGATTTCGTCTAATGGTAGTAGAAATATATTAGGCTGACGTGTCGTGAAGTGACGCGTCAGCAGCATATTACATACATTTTGTATGGTTAGAGGCACATTACTAGGGCGTGTCGTGGCGCAGTCCAATCTGTTGTGTCGTGGACCTGTCGAGACCGCCCAGCACCCCTTATTGGATCTCCTATCACCCCCACCACCGACTGCCGCAGAAGGACGGCTATGTTTTAAGGAGTATGTTTGTTTGCATGTATGTCTATTTCTTGGGCATGGTTTACAGCCTAAACGGCTCGATGGATTTGACGATCTGTTTAGATTCATCTTGGTTGTGGGCAAGAAGCTTACATTTACAACACTGGAGTTTTCATTTTTTTTATACGTAATCCGTATGTATTTATCCTAAACTTAGATTCGTCGTGGTCATCCTAATGAAAGAGACAAAAAATATAAGTGAAATGATTCAAGGACAAATTTTTTGGCTTCAAGATATTATTTGCGTTGCATACTCCAGTGTTGTAAATGTAAGCTTCTTGGTTGTGGGAATGATGTAGGATAAATATTATTTCAAAAAAATTAAGGTAGCTAGCCTTATTGCCCGACTGCCCCAGGAGGGTCATGTTTTTCGAGAGTATGTATGTATGTCTATTTCTTTGGCACTTTTGGATTTTGACTTATAATATCTCTAAATTCGTTTCAGTTGTGAGAGTGACTTAAGCTATTTGTTATTTTTTACCTTCCATTTTTTTTTATTTGTGAGTGAGCAATAATTTGTATTTGTGAGTACCTACCTAGGTTTCGCTAAGTATTCTAAATCTCACATAATCAAGTACACATTGTTAAGTTGGATGTACTATTTTTATCTATGGAGCCAGAGCGCGCCACGACACGAACTATAATGATGTGTATACACACACCCAGCGTGTGCCCAGCGTCAAGACAGCATAAGGCCGCGTCACAACACGTCAGCCTAATATATTTAAGATTTAAAAAAATCTTCTGTAACGGTAATGACTTACTGCCGCACTCACAAACGTGAATTAGCATTAACACTCATTTAGCCATTTTGAATCTGATTATTATATAGGTATAGGACTCTCGGAGCCGGTCTTGGTTAGTTTCCATCACTGAGTGCGAGATAATTGATGTTTATACTCGTATCCACTAACAGAGTATAAAGTAATAACTGGCTTCCAGGGTCGAAATAATCCGATTTCTAGGATTGGATAAGTGATAATTAATACTAATTGGCGATTGTCAGTGCGGCAGTAAGGGGAATGATCAATGCTAATCTCTCGCGGTTTCCCCTCTCACTCTTCATGAACCATCTCGAAAAGAAAAGGGTTTGAGTCGGATCGAATCCAGTTCGTTTTTGAGGTTAACGCGATTGAGTGCGAAGCCGTGGGTACCTACAGCTAGTAACTAGTAGGTAATTGATAAATTATCAATTACCCTTTGATTATATATACGTCTAGATAGCGTGTTCGATGTTCAAACACTTGACAATATCAAGTATACCAAAACATCAAATTGGTATACTTGGTTGTTTAGTATCACTTGAACTCTACCGATGGTTTGTGCTCGCAAAAAAAAAAAACTTTTTGCCGAATTGTGTAATCAAATCGTGAAAATATTAACTAAGTAAAATTAATAGAGATCCTAACTTAATTTTCCATTCATAAGTCTTAGATTCTGTGAGGGATTATTATAAAAACTCGATTGTTTTTTACGACAATTTGTACATTGTCCGACTAGACTGGTGCGGACTAGGTAATAATGGGGGAATATATCTTAAGTCTGGGGTAATTTTTCTTTTGACAAAAATGAATTCAATGAAACTTAATACGTAGTTAGTGACCAAAAACTGAAATATATCAATTATAATAATTTTAATTTATTTTTTTGATAAATTAATTACTTTTATATAGGTAAGTACTTAGAAGTATTTTTTCTTCCTGGTCATGAGGCAAATAAGACGTTCACCTGATGGTAAGGGACACGCCATTTAATTTAATTTCAATTCAATTCTTTTCAAATCAAATCTTTTATTTTTATTTTATTTTTTTATTTTACTTTTTTTTTATTTTTTTTATTTTACTTTTTTTTTTATTATTGTATTTTATTATTTTATTTTATGTTATTTTTTTTATTTCGATAACGCTATGGCTATTTATGGGAAAAATATTTATAACTGGAGATCCCCAAACACGCACACAACCACAGATGACGCGAGTGTACAACGAGGCCTGCACGCACACACGAATAATGAGTTTGTTATGCTTATTAACGTAGGTAACGTTACAAGACTAATAGGTATCTAGACGTATATATAATCAAAGCAATTACCTTACCTACACAGAAAAATATTAAATTAATGAACAAAGACGAGTGGCACTTCCTGGCAGAGCCAGCATGATTTTTCAGTAACACCAATTTATCGATGAAAAAGTAATTAAAGTCTTCTTTTCATTATCATTGATAAATTGGTGTTAGTGAAAAAAAAAACGCGCGTGAAGGAAGATGCGCGGGTCAGTCTCAGTACCTAGTTAGTTACTAAATCTGAGCGTCACCGTCGTCGTCAGATTTTCGTGGGGTGCTTTGGTTGTCGAGATGTAGAGGTGGCCCTGCACCGGGGTTCATACCCCACCTACCCCTACAACTTTTAAACCACTGACCAACTAATGCCCATATTTTATGTTTTTTTAGTAAGTCTATGTTTGCGACTAAATCACTGTTCAATCATAATTAAGATCATCAACCATGGCAGGAAGAGCCACTCGTCTTTATTAACTAATATTATTCTATGTAGTTATCAATAAATAGTAGCAGCTAGTACCTAAGCTGTACCTACCCATTGCTTCGCACGCAGCTTAGCCAGTAATTTTCGCGTTATACGCAAAAAAACCTTGGCACCCAGACAAACTGGACCCAACACAGTCCGAATCGATCCGACTCAAACCCTTCCTTTTCGGGACAGAGTGCCTTAAATTCTGGCTTATTGTATTAGTTAAAACTGTGCAGTTGACATGTAGCCGCCGTGATGCAGCGGGAAACCGCCTACTTTGCAAACCGGTGGTCACAGGTTCAAATCCCGCAGGGACCAACAACTTTGTGTAGGTAATTGTTCCTTACTGGTTAGGACATTGACGGCCCATCACCTGATTATCTGGAAAGTAAGATGATCCATGCGTCGGAGGGGCATGTAAAATGTGCTAAGCAAAGTGAAAATATTTGCAAGTAATGTTTCACTGCTTCGTCATCATCATCAGCCGGAAGACGTCTACTGCTCCAGGCCGGCACTGTATGGAGCAGTGGACGTGCTGCGGCAGGCCTCCCCTTAGAAGGCCACAATTAACGACGATTGGCTATTTGCATCCACCGGTTGCCTGCCTACGCTGCGTCTTGTTTCGTGGTCGCCACTCGAGAACCTTTCTTCCCCAACGGTTATCGGTTCTTCGAGCGATGTGGCCTGCCCATTGCCACTTCAACTTGCAGATTCTGAGAGCTATGTCGGTGACCTTAGTTCTTCGGCGAATGTCCAAATTTCGGAATCTGTCACGCAAAGAAACTCCGAACATAGCTCTCTCCATAGCTCGTTGTGACTGAGCTGCTCTAAAAGGCCTGTAGTGTGACCACGTCTCAGTACCAAATATGTCATCACTGGCAACACACACTAGTCAAAAACCTTCGTCTTAAGGCACTGCGGCACCTTGGACGAGAAGACATCGCGTAGTTTCCCGAGTTTTTTGCTGTACAAACACTTCAACACAACCCCAAAGAGACTCCTAGCACTTGTAGTTTCTGGTTGGTGAACAAATGGTTTCTGACATTTTATAAAGCGGTTGATTACTGCGCGCCCACTCCGATCAAAGAACTTTCTGATCTGTGCCCTTGAAGGAGGTACGATTGACCGTCTTTGGGGTGTGGGCTCAAGATGTCCATCGAGTACGTCGGCGACTTCGAGGAGGAAGGCGGGCCGGCGCGGCCGTTCCCGTGAACACCGTGTCAGGTTTCCGGCGGGCTCAAAGGAGAGCCACTGAGGGGTACCTACCTACCTGGTGCAGATCCCACCGGAGAGCCAAGTTCCCCCTATTTCATGTGCGAATGCGGCAGCTGCGTGAATTTTAGTGGGTAAGAATCCCACATACCCCGGTAACCGCCCACGTTGTCCCGGGGACCATTTGAAGGTTTCCCCGCGAGAAAAGGTTGCAACCAACGTGAATACCTACCCACGTTGTCCCGGGGACCATTTGAAGGTTTCCCCGCGAGAAAAGGTTGCGACCAACGTGAATACCTCCGAGAAGGGTTTTAACGTCTAATTCACCAAATTTTAATCCTTACCTATTGTTTTGATTACAAGAATCGGGCTACAGAAAGCTACGCTGCGTGATAAAATTCAGTAAGTACCTATCCTTTATTTTCCTCAATATCAATGGTTAATAATAACAATTTTTAAATTCTATGACAACTTTATTAGTATTTTCAGTTATGTAGGGTAAATATGTGGATGTTGTTTATAAAATTACACAACATTTTCTTGGCTTACGCCAGCGAGATTCCATGGAGCGTTGTTTATAAGCTTTTCGTATGCGCTTTCTATGTGCTTTATTAGTTCGCTTGTTACTGACTCTAGAGTCTCTAGATTGCAATCTAGCGCATTCACAAGGAGAGCCCGCACGGGTGACCGTGTCCATTGCGCTGGGGCACTTGCTTTTGCGTTTGATACATTTCTTGTAACACTTGTCTGGCTGTGGGCATGGGGCCGGCCGAGGTCTGTGCCTGTGTGCACTGCATGTCGGTGCTGATACACACGGCTTTAAACTTTTTGAAGAATATACAGCTGCAAAATAAAAAAAAATCAGGCAAAAGGTATTTTATTAAGTACGAATTTTTATATTTAGTGTAAAGTATATTACTTACATAACTTAGATATGCTATAATTAGTGTAGGGACTGCTACGTAACCAAAATTAAAGCCAGCGGCATTAGGTACCTAAGTAGGATAAGTAAGTACTTATTATTAGATTTGATTCTTACTTCGCAAAAACCGACTGGCGCATGGCGCTTATCAAAATTATGCTTAAATACTTATTATAAAATTAACATAACATGGTAGGTACAATAATAAGTATATGGTACACATGCAGGCGCGGTCACGGCCAACGATTGGGGGGGTCCATAGTTGACGGGCCCGTTGGTCTAGTGCCCTGGCCGCTAGCTGTGTCGTGGGTTCCATTCCCACCTTGCGTCTGAGTGTTTCAAGTGCGTAACTTTTGGATAAAATTGTTTTGCCGTTTTATAGCAGGAAGTTCAGTTTGTCAATTTGACGTCATGACCCCTACGACCACCCCTCTCGGGCCGCCACTGTACACATGGTATTCGTGGTATAATAATTCGACAGAATATAGTCAAACTCCTCGAAGTTTGACAACTAATGGTTTTAAACCGGGGATAATTTACGACCACCCAAACTATGAAATATTTTCCCATAACATTTATTGTGTCCGTCAGGATGACCGGACCACAGCACAGATTCCCGTGAAACTTTACCAAGATTTAGTACCTATTTTGTACTATTTTGTACCTATGTTTAAATATTTTGTACCTCAGTAATAACAAAGTTATTTAATAAATAAAGTGGGAAGCCATTCTGACGTCAGGATGGCTTCCCACTTTTTACTTTGGGTACTTACGGTCCATATTGCTGAAATCTTTGCATAATAATTTAGTACCTTTTTTGTACCTACGATAAATATATGAATACTTGATGTATTCCATTTAAAAATTACTTTAATTTCATTATAAACAATTATATATGGAGCATCATTCATCTGACATATTATATTTCACAAACCATGTAGTCCCCTTTCCTGCATCCAGGCAGAGGAGTAAAACCCATACATTTTGTTAGTTCTAACATTGACGATAAAAACTTCTGCCACCTGTTTCTCTGGAAACTTAAACTTTGGCTACAGTTTGGGACGGATGCGTGGACGGCCGCGGTGTGCGTGAGCGACCGGTTGTGTATTAACACTTCCGCTGCTAAGCAAAAATCGGGCGCTCGGCGTATGCGGTTCAATATAGACAAAGTGAGTTTTGCGCACAGCCGTTTGCTCAATCAACGCGTCTGCTAACCGTCTAACACGTTCGAGTCGGGCGTGTCGCGATGGCTATGCGCATCGACTCACTAGTCTAGTCGGCCGGTGGCATTACGTGTATGCGGCTTCGACTAGACAAGCGAGTTCCGCCGAGACACGATGGCTATGCGACTGGTAGTGGCCAGGGAAGTCGAACGCGTAGCACAACGGGTGTGCGAATTAACTATCGAGGGGAGTCTGTCCAACTAAAACAGCAGTGCGCATTGCCTCACGTGGCTAGTTTATAGTTTAGTGCTTTCAGTTCGAATATTTACGAATCAATGTATTTGTGTACCTATTCAGTTTTAATTCAAATTCAAAATTACTTTATCATTTCGCATAGCCCTAACGAGAGCACTAATCGATATATGTACTATATATCCATGGCACTTATACATTATTGTCAAGTTTTTTTGAAATACCACAGGATGACAACGCGGGCTCTACTGAAAAATTTTAAATTAATATTATGCTCTATTATTATTACCAATAATGATAATAGACTAATTTTATTAAAAAAAAGTGGATTATTTTTTGGAAATTTATGAAAAAGCCGATGAAAAATTTCAACACTAGAATGTTCAGAATCATGTACTGGATCCCTGGTATCGGTTTTCGGTACGATGTCCCTTACACCCCGTATAAAGGAAATGTGTGGGGGTTATTTCGAATTTCAAATGATGATGGTGATGAAGATGTGAAAGATGATGATGATGAATGGTGATGATGTGAAAGATGATGATGATGTGAAAGATGATGATGATGGATAGTGATGATGTGTGATGATGGTGACGAAGGTGTGAATGATGATGATCATGATGAAAGGTGATGTGTGATGATGATGAAGATGTGGATGATGATGATGAATTTTGATGATGGTGTTAACGATGTGTATGGTGATGATGATGAATAGTGTTAAAGATGATTAATGGTGACGAAGATGTAAATGATGATGAAGATGATGAATGGTGATGAAGATGTGAATGATGATGATGATGATGAATGGTGATGATGTGTGATGATGGTGATGAAGGTATGAATGATGATGATCATGATGAAAGGTGATGTGTGATGATGATGGTGATGAAGATGTGGATGATGATGATGAATTTTGATGATGGTGTTAAAGATGTGTATGGTGATGATAATGAATAGTGTTAAAGATGATTAATGGTGACGAAGATGTAAATGATGATGAAGATGATGAATGGTGATGAAGATGTGAATGATGATGATGATGAATGGTGACGATGTGTTATGATGGTGATGAAGATGTCAAAGATGATGATGATGGATAGTGATGATGTGTGATGATGGTGATGAAGATGTGACTGATGATGATCATGATGAATGGTGATGTGTGGTGTTGATGTGATGATGGTTATGAAGATGTGAATAATGATGATGATGAATTTTGATGATGGTGTTAAAGATGTGTATTGTGATGATGATGAATGGTGACGAAGATGTGAATGATGATGATGATGAAGATGATGAATGGTGATGATGATTTACATATGTAGACTTGAAAAAAGACACGATATACTTAATTCAATTTGTAAATAAAATTCGTTGATCCACCGATCGGTTATCGTAAACGAAAAGACTAAACTAGTTTATGCCCAATTAGATCACAAAGTATAGAATGGATCTATACTGTCTTGTTTTAGTCGATTGTAACACTTTCGCTGCTAAGCAAATATCGTATGCGTACGACGTATACGGCTCAATATAGGCACGGTGAGTCTTGCGCACAGCCGTTTGTTCAATCAACGCGTGTGCTAACCGGCTAACACGGTCGAGACGGGCGTGCCGCGACGGCTATGCGCATCGACTCACTAGGCTAGTCGGCCGGTGGCATTACGTGTATGCGGCTTCGACTAGACAAGCGAGTTCCGCCGAGACACGACGGCTATGCGACTGGTAGTGACCAGGGAAGTCGAACGCGTAGCATAACGGATGTGCGAATTAACTATAGAGGTGCGTCCGTCGAACTAAAACAGCAGTGCGCATTGCCTCACCTGGCTAGTCGTAAAAAAATAGTGCTTTCGGTAGGTGCTAGTTTTCAATATAAAGTAAATATTTAAGCATCAATGTACTTTATATTCAGTTTTCGAATTGTTATTGTAAACTACGTTAAATAATTATACTTATCATATTTAATTATATCAATCAGAAGGTGACGGTTGTATAGAAGTCTGGTCAAGTGGTTTAAGGGAATGGTCTTTTCATCGGCCTGCATCTGAACTTGTCTGATTCACTTGAATCTATGTAACCTCTACATATATTCACACTTTATGCAATGGACCGACCAAATCAACAGAGGTAGGTGGTCCCTTGAATGAGTGTACCGATTCAGCAAACAGCGAGATATGGCGACATGACAGCCACCACGACCTCTCTCTCAGGAGCGTTTCCTAATTACTGAAAGCTCAGACTTAAAGCATTTTGTCGAAAATTTTAAATTCGGGAGACCTGCACTTAAAAAAAAATATAGTGGCATGTGAATAAAGTGTGTCATTAGACTACTAGTTTTGAGTTCATAATTTGAATATTACGATTAGGAATGTTCGTTATATTAGATAACTGAAAAAATAATCTATTATTTATAAATAATCAAATCGCTTATTATTTATTATCTTAGGCAAGCGTTATTTTTTATCCGTTATTTAAATTACATAGATATTGTACGACCACCACAGCCGCCTGCCACGACGCGGCGATGTTACTAACGAATATATTAAAGGCTTATTACACCGTCCGTTATTTAGGTAGCTAAATGAGTTAGTCACTGAATTCAATGAAGTGTAATCGCATTTAGGAATTTAGGATTCTAAATTCAGAGGCAAGGATGGTTTCTAACTGACTAAATCAATTAGAAACGCATTTAGGAAAGTGTAATCGCATTTAGTCACTGAATTTCAACTCAGTCGCTGCGTGGCTCTCCGCGCGTGAGGACGTTGTTATCAAATTTTGGCAATCGCAGGTTAAGCAACGGTAGGCAAGGTCATAACAAAGATGGGTGACCGTTTAATTCTATTTGAATTAAGCGTCTCCGTACTTAGGAGGACATGCAAAAGTGGGTTTTAGTATTTAACCGACTACAAAAAAGGAGGTTATGTATTCGACGCAAATGGATCTATTTTATTGTTCAAAAATTAAAAATAAACGACTATATAAATTGCCAATGCTAGGCAAATGCCAATTTTTTGGTGTTTGGACAAGATAATTCTATTATACATTAGTGCGGTAATGTACTAATTTAACTTTGTAGGAATAATTCTATTATACACTAGTGGGGTATTGTCATTACGCACGCGTGTCTTATAGCTATGTTTATGACCCTAAAAACGATGTAATAAGGCTCACTTTACGAGCAAGTGTGTTGAAAACTTTATTACAGTCGTATGCAACGCAGAGCAAGTAGCTAGTCTCATCAGAGCTAAATTATAACAAATGCCCTGGATGTTATGTTCGTTTTCTTCCCGGATCTTCTCAGTTGAGGCCGCGTTGTGAACCGGTGGAAGCTCTTTTTTTTTTTAAAAAAACATGACCTTTCAAAAGTGCTAGCGTTAAGCCTATTTGAAATAAAATATTTTTGTGTTTGAGTTTCTAAACGAAACGGAATTTTATGTCCATGTAGTAAAATATCATAATTATATGAGTACACTGTGAAGTAAAGGAGCTATAATTTAACGATAACGCTTAAACTAAGGTGTAAATTTGAAAAAAAAACTGTATTGCTGTATTTTGATTGACCATAATCGTACGTATGTACACGTAAACATTATCTCTCTCCAACTTAAGAGCTGGGTTCTTGTCGGTGAAGCAATTTCCACTCTGCTCTATTATATACCTTCATTTTGACCTCCTGATACGACATTCCACCCACTTTTTCTGCTTCATAAAACTTCGTCTGGGTCTTCCTCTTCCCCTTTTCCCTTCTATTTTAGTAAACATTATATATATTATATAATCGTACGTGTATACGTTATTGTAGCCTTAAGACATTAAGGTCAATTTGACAATAAACTTGATTTTTTGAATGGGTTATTGTAATGTCGGTGACTACTATTGGCAGATCGATATGTCTGTTATTTTTAATAATGATAATTATTTAATTATAAAATAAAGAATATTAATATTAAGAATAATGCATAAATTAAATGTTATTGGATATAACGACCAATACTATACACTAGTCCCGCGGGTTTAGCAGAAGGTTCATCCGCATGATGTAGGGCTAAGGCATGCAACCTCGACATGTTCTCGTTGCCCCACTGAGTTTCTTGTTGGTGCTAGTAAATGAATCATGGGTTTTGAATTTGATTCGTTAGGAACATTTTTGTTTATGGCTGTATTCCCGAGCGTTTCCAAACTCGAATAGGAAAATAATACCACTTCTCTTGAGCCATAAACCTGTTGATAACTAATAAAATATTTGCAAACCCCGTTACGACTTTTGTAATCAATAGTTTACTTCTATTCTATTTGATTGTTAAAAGAAAACGTTTTCTCGCGTAAGTATGTACATTTTAGTACCAGTATGTATAGCCTCCAGTAGTAGTAATAAAACGCCACTGTTTAAATAACAAAACAGAAGCAGTAATGAGCACCATAAACAAATGGCTATTTATACGTCGTAACTTCCAAAACTACAACATTGGTTTACTTGCAAATTTACAAAAAAAAAGGTACTTATAAGTACTTAAATAACTTGGTCTTTTGTGTTTATATATTCATGCAATAGTATAGTTGTTGGTCATAGAAAAAACAGTTAACAATACCTGCATACATTAGAAGGATTCCAATTATATTATTTGAAACAAAACTTGTGAAATATTTAAAAATGTTTGAATAACACTCAAATAGCTACCTACCTAATTATAGTCTTATTGTTGGTTTTATGGTAATAAAAAAATCTAAATATGTTATTTAAGAGTACCGGATCATCATATCAATATGTTACTGACCTAGTTTATTTAGGTACCATCGGTAGCAAACAACATAGTAAGTAGATAGTTCATTCTTTATTGTATGTGCAACCAACATGAAACTTACACACACGGTTATTTGATCCCGAACAAGACAGAGCCTAAACCATGGTGACCAGGCAACATTTGGCTGGCCTGTTAGTCAAGTAGACACCCTCGTGGTTATCCTATCCTATAGGTCGTGGGTTCGAAAAACACATACACTAATGTTCGTCCCACCCAGGACAAACATTTGTATCTGTTTGTCTTATTAAGTATGTCTAGTAACACCTAGATAAGATTTACCTATATAAGAGTGTAATCTATCTTCTATCTATATACCTACTATAACAAAACTCAAAAAGCACTTTGTCTGTACACACTATACTATATTACACTATACTATCAACATAGAGTTTTTTTGCATTTATTGTCTGTCTGTCGGTCTCTCTGTTTGGGTATCCAGGTATCATTTGAAAACCCGTGGGTAGATTTTAATAGGACTTTCACTGATGTGTTGAGTAGAAGTCTGGGCATAAACTAGTATATCACGCTATGTATCATAGGGGCTAAGCAGTGAAACATTACTTGCACATATTACCACGTAATTTCTTTTGTATGTGAATAGGTCACTTTATCTATACTATAATAAAACTCAAAGAAGACATTTTCTGTACATTGAATATTTTTCCAAAATTTCTATGTGGGAATACTATACCATCGACATAGAGGCCAAAACAATTTTTTTTGGAATTATTGTCTGTCTGTCTGTCTGTCGTTCTGTTTGTCCAGGTATCATTTGAAAACCCGTGGATGGATTTTGATAGAACTTTCACTGATGTGTTGTGTAGAAGTCAAGGTATAAATTGGTATATAAAACATCACGCTATGTTTCATAGGGGCTAAGCAGTGAAACATTACTTGCACATATTACCACATAATTTCCTTTGTATGTGAATAGGGCAATTATATACTGATCAGTTAATCATTAAGATTGTATTATTACGCTATAGACAATAGGGACTGAGCAGACATTTAGTTTGCATAAGATATGAACGGGGAGAAGAAAAGGGGGAATGTGACGGGTACCGATGCGGGTCCCCACCCGAAAGAAAGAGAGATGAGAGAAAGAGCATAGAATTAGATTTTTCTTATAATAGAGAGAGAGAGAGAGATGGAGAGAAATAAATCAATGGAGGAGGGTGAAAAGGGGAGCAAAATGTAATGTAATGTAATAAAAGCGCGGGTGGAGCTGCGCGGGTCAGCTAGTAATTTATAAAACTGATCATTTAATTATTAAGATATGTATTATTACGCTATATACAATAGGGAATAAGCAGACATTTAGTTTTCATAACATAAGGTATTTCACAATATATCGCATGCGAATTGTGGCCAAGTGGTTACTGAAGCATCTTACCAGCGCAGTAGGTCCCAGGTTCGAATCCGACTCTTTTATATTTTTAAATAGTTGTTTTTTGTGGTGGTTTCAATTTATTGATGGCGTCATAGTGTAAAAAAATATAATGGGTCCATTAAATCTGAAACTTCTGTACCTACTATGTTGATGTGATATATTATCATTATTTAATATATCAAAATTATTGAAGTAAATCTTAAAATTCAAAAGATAGGTAGGTAAACTAAGTATACAAAAATGTATAAGAACTAATTGACCACTTATAAATATAAAATTTAACATACTCCATTCTCTACACAATATGTACAAACTTTATGTAAGGTTATTTATGTCGTCTTCAGTTTTGCAATCAAGCTGGAGCTAACAACGACTTTAGTCAGTGCCTACCATTTCACTCAGTAGGTGGCATGTACGATATGGTTCCGCTTAATGTATTTCGTATAAATTACAAAAATCTTATCACGGTACCTACTTACATCCTTCTGGATCCGTAAATGTATATAGTAAAAGGCTTTCTAACTATTGTTAGCCACTCTAAACCATTTATCCCACTAGATGGCGCTATACCATTTCTAAATCGCGATATGGTTTCGTTTAATATAGATTCGGCTCAATAGATTACTTAGTAGATTTAATATACTGAGAATGCAGATTATGGTCTCGCTTAAAGTATTTCATAATAATGTATCATGTATCAATTTTTTTATCGCGGTACTTATAACATAAGCGCAGGCGCAGCTGCGCTGGTCAGCTAGTTGCCTGCCAAGCGTGGGGATTAATTATGGCAACCCTTCACTTTTAAGGGGGAGGCCTGTGGGTAGCAGTGGATGCCTTTGGGCTGTTAATGACTAATGAATGAGATATCTTTTGCAAGAAACCATCCAGGTAGGTAGTGTGACACATTCTGACACCAAGTAGCAGTGTGTAAACATTGCTGCGTTCCGGTATGAAGGGCACAGTAGTTTACTTTCGAAATTACCAGACATAGGCAGGTGTGTCGCTTACCACCAGGTGAACGACTTGCTTGTCTCGTCCATTTATTGAATAAATTAAACTTTAATGAGTAAATATTTACTTTATTCTGAAACTAGAACCTTCTGAAAACACTATTGTACCTATAAACTAGCCATGTGAGTCAATGCGCACTGCTGTTTTAGTTCGACGGACGCACCTCTATAGTTAATTCGCACACCCGTTTTGCCACGCGTTCGACTCATCTGGTCACTATCAGCCGCATATCCGTCTTGCCACGGCGAAACTCACTTGTCTAGTTATTGCGCACAGCCGTTAAACTTGGCGGACGCACCGCGTTAGTTGAGCGCACTGGCGTATTGCTTTAGCGCCGAACTATACAGGCAAGTCGGCGCGCACAGCCGTTACAATTTCACGGACTCACGGCGATAGTCGATGCGCACTCGTGTTCCGACTTTTCGTTGGACTAGACAGGTGAGTAATTGCGCACACGCGTGATATTTTCTTCGACTCACCGCTATAGTTTTCAGCAGCGAAAGTGAGATGCGCGACTATGAATGATTTCATTCGAATTATTTGACTTTATAAATCATTCGACTTATTCGAATAATTTGAGAAGTTAGTAACTAATTTGATACTTGCTCGACTTTGATTATTCGGCGGATTGAATGATGTGATTTGATAGGCACTCTGACATTATTCGTTCTGACATTATCTTTCATTCCAAAAACAGTCGACTCAGTCGCGAATAATCTAGTTCAACCGCCGTTAGTAATTACTAATTAGTAGTGGTTATTCGACTATGAACATTAGTAATATACTAATGTTCATAGTCGAATGCGTACATTAGTAGTTGTAGATTATTCGAATCGTCGGATTAGTAACAGTCGCGCATCTTTATTGTATATGTGTCGCGGGCACTTACCGCAGCTGATAAACACTATTTTCAGATTGAACGCGAGGCGCTGGCTTGAGTGTTTTGTTTAGAAAAGTTGCACCAGTATTTATATGGGAGACGGGGATGGGGACCGACCACAAACCGTTGGTGACTATTTTTGGGCCTAAGCAGGGGGTTCCCTCAATGGCTGCGAGTCGGTTACAGCGGTGGGCTATTAAATTACCAGCACATACATACAATATAGAATATGTAAAGTCTAAAGAAAATGGAGCAGATGGGATATCACGATGGCCAGCTTTGACTAAAACTACACGAAGCGTATGCGTTCCGGAACAATCTTATTTACATTTTGGACAAAGTGTCATGTTACTAGATTATAATTATATAAAACAACAAACAAGCCGTGATCAGTTATTAGGCAGAGTCTTAAGATACATACGGGACGAATGGCCCTGTCTCTCACACATGAATTTTTTGGGACCTATCGAGGGACGAACATTTTTGGTCATTATCGATGCTAAAACTAAATGGCTAGAAGCCAGTCAGGTACCTACCTACCTACAACAGCTAGCCACACAATCAACTTTTTAAGTGACATTTTTGCACGGTTTGGCTTTCCAAGGCAAATAGTTTCAGATAATGGTCCACTTTTTCAAGTAATGAGTTCTCACAATTCCTTAAAGCAAATCGCATTGAACACATATTCTCTGCACCGTTTCACCCTGCTTCAAACGGTGCAGTGGAAAACGCGGTACATATATGCGTCGATAGTTTAGGTAGGCATGCGCACAGATATATTGACGAAGTAATGTATGTAGGTTCGGCCGATAAACTGTTTAAGTTTCCAATAAATTACTCTGGCAGAGCCAGCCATAGTTATTGTAAGTCATTATAAGTGTACTAGTTTATGTTGTTATAAATAAATGTTTTTGTTGATTTTTTTCCTAGTAATATTTTTAAAATTAATTTCCTGAGGTTTGCAAGCATATGAGAATGTGCCCTTTACAGATCGTATAAGATTATATACTATATTGCTAGAATTATATAATATATTATGTATAAAATGCTATTCTATAATGAATAATTTGTATTTATATATTTTTATAATTATATATTTTTTTATTTATGTACTTTTATTTATATAAAATTAGCTGTCCCGTGCAGCTCCGCCCGCCTAATTAACTAATTTACTGCGCTACTTGTAAATTTTTTTTTTCGTAAGAACCTTCGCCTGATAATAATGTAATGTGGGTGTCTTCAAGGGAGTAAATATCCTTTTAATAAGTTTTCGATCAGGTGCGATTGCAGTCAAGCTAGTGCTTATGACTACAAAAAAGACTTGCCGCCGTATTTGATGGACGTCTAGGAGCCACACTCGAAATATCCTAGCAACTCGGAAGTGCAAATCTTACCTAAAGTAGGACCAATTTAATAGATCACATTTAATATCTGTCAGTTTATTTTGTCATTATTACAAGAAATATGTTATGACGTCTAGCGGTCAGATACCCTGCCCGCTACCCGATAGGTCGTGGGTTCGATTCCCACCAAGCGTCTGGGTGTTGTTTATCTATTTAAGTATGCATTTACAAAAAAAAAATATAAGCATTAGTATCACTTGTCTGATTTCCATAGTACATGCTCTGCCTAGTTTGGGATCTGGTGACCGTGTGTGGATTGTCCCAGAATATTATATTATTATATGAAATGGTAATTGAAAAGAAGTTAAGAAATTGTGCAGTTCTAACTTCAACAATTAATAATATTATTTGCCCGCCGTTACCAGGTTACGTTGTTACATTTTGATGAAGTTTCAAATGTGATCTATTAAATTTCATCAGAGAGGGTCGAATGTAGCACATGATTGTTACTGCATGAATATGTGCCGTGATGGAGAATTATGAAACGCTAAGCGGGGTCGGAACAGGTACCCTAAAGAAAATACTTAATACTTGCTCTGTTTCGCAGGATAGGGGACTACATGTTATATTCTAATATGTCAGACAAATGTCAGATGAATGATGCTCCATATATAATTGTTTATATTGTTATAAAAGTAATTTTTAAATGGAATACATTAAGTATTTATATATTTATCGTAGGTACAAAAAAGGTACTAAATTATTATGCAAAGATTTCAGCAATATATGGACCGTAAGTACCCAAAGTAAAAAGTGGGAAGCCATCCTGACGTCAGAATGGCTTCCCACTTTATTTATTAAATAACTTTGTTATTACTGAGGTACAAAATATTTAAACATAGGTACAAAATAGTACAAAATAGGTACTAAATCTTGTTAAAGTTTCACGTGAATCCGTGCTGTGGTCCGGTCATCCTGACGGACACCATTTATTTTGCCTATATCAAAGAAGAAAATATTGCCTATGAATAACATTTGATTCATAAGTACCTACCTACTTATTTTTAAAGTGGTCTAGTTCGTTTTAACTTTTTAAGGTACCTATGATATTTTACCACGAACCTCATCTACGAACGTTACGAGTTTTTAACTAGTACTACTTAGGTAACCATCTACTTTTCGCACAGTCACAAAACTTTTCCTGTTTGTATAAAGGTACAAACAGTTTGTAGTGTTTATACACTAGTATAATTTACTAACAGGAAAAAATCGCATTAACTACCCGGGAACCCACAACAAACCCAAAAATTATAAAAATCAGATACTTAGTCTCATACTATTTATTGGCTTAATTAAGTACATTTCGTAAAATCAAAGTAGGTATCATCGGTTTTTCGGATTTCGTCTCTTCAGATGCAACACGCTTGCTTATCTTTACCAAACAATAGAAAGCTATTAAAATGCTTACGGCGTTCATGTTTGTAATTTCTTTAGATAGAAAAAGCCACACTGTCATTATCACTGAAGCGTATATCGATGCTTTGAAGTAAGTAAGTACCTACTCTACTTCAATAGCATCTCATTTAGGTACTTAAGTAGGTACCTATGTCTAGTCAAGCAAGTCCATATTTATCTATGAACAAGTCATTTCTTGGGATTAGGACTTGAGAGACTAACACCATGCACTGAAGGCATGGTAATCCGGTGAGTTGTAGTTTGTTGGAATACATAGGTAAATTTTTGCGTATGAGCTCTAGCATATTGTTTTCGGTCGGTCGAACCTGCAAAAATAAAAGGTTTTATTTTGCTACCTATCTAGGTACCTTAATATCAAGATCTATTAGAAAGCAATTGTGCAATTGTATCTAAACTAAGAAGCCTCGGTGTATGTATATAATCTATTAACAAACGTGTACCTTACCGTGTCGTACAATAACACGTCATCAATCACTATCAATTCATTCAACATAATATGCAAGAATTAAAAAGTAAAATAATATGAATTGAGGACCTCCTCCTTTTTATATATCGGTGCAAAATCTTACCCATACCAACCATAAAATATTGAAAGAAATTATCAGATTTCCAAGTATGTAATTGCAAAAAACATCTTAAATATACTTGAGGTAAACAGGTAGGCAGGGATTAGTATTGAACTATGGCATTAACGTGACACGGGTGTAGTGTTATAGTATTACACATTTTTTTTTCTTCAGGCGTCCTCTGTGACCTTTTCCAGCGCAACATGATGTGTTTGATCTTACACTGCCCGTTTTTCTCGTATATGATAAAAAGCTATGGCTTCCAGTCAATCTATCTTTTTTCCTCATCTTTGCTTCCTTGGATTTCCTCTTTAGAAACTTCTCAACAGCAGAGACGTTTCTTGGATTTCCAGAACCTTTAAATCTACCGCAGTTCGAACATCTCGCTTTTGATCTTGTGGACATAATAGAGACTGCGCTTCGACATGGCCTTATGCCTTTTGATATGGTCTTTTTGAGACATTTTTCCGGATTCTGGCACGGTGGTGGTGTCGGGTGACACCGCACCGGGGTGCATGATGCTGATGGCGTGCATGGCGGGTGCATAGAAGGAGCCATTGAAAAATGATTTTTAGTCTACTCTGAAAACAAAAAACAATACTTAAAGGGATAGGTAAGTACATAAAATAGCACATGTTCGTAAAAAAGAAGCCAGCGTCAAAAAAATGTTTGCCACTCATCCTAAACTCGAAATAAATGTAAAGATTAAAACTTACCTATTACTAAATGGAGAATGCCACTTCACACACTTTTTCGTTAAACCGAATAAGTAAATAATTCGCGAATTTAATGAGGAAAGTGAACCCGTGTTTCGTAACTATACCTAAGTGCTATATCATGTGACAGGTACTCACTATACTTGCTCATGTTAATTTGGTACTTCTGGTGGTATACCCAGATCCTCCGCCAGCTTCAAAATTTTACACTAAAGTTAAAAGAAAAACATTTTTATAGAACATCCTTGTAGCGTACAATGAATATTCAGCAAGATATTCAATAGGTAGTGACTAGGGCGACTATCTGAAACGTGTCTATTATAGGGACTTTAACACTTCATTGCAAACCACTCACAACTTTGTACAAAAGTTCAATGATGCCTGTTATATAAATTGCTGTTCAAAATTAACCGGCAAGTACATAATGTAACGGAAATGTACCATATACACAATCATCAAATAATTGATTTAATTTTATCACAATACATAATATCGATGTCGCAATTGAACTTTTGTATAGACAAGTCTTCGACCGTGTGTTTTGATAATATGAGTGGCAGTCATCAGTACGAGGCTGGCTTCTTTCGTGCATAAATCTACATCGCAGGCTTCTTTGTACAAAGCTGTCAATATTTGTCTACTAAAAGTTTTGCTAATACAACACACACTATATTACTCACTTACCCATAATATTTAGTGATGGTTAAATAAACGAAATGGGTGCTGTTAGTGATTCATTTTGACCAGTTATTGAATTATATTTTTGTTGATTTATTTTATGTGTCACTGGGAATTTACATATTTGATCTTCTATTTTTAAGAATTGACGTTTATCATATTCTTCTTTATTATGCTTCGTTATGGACAGTGTGTGGGTCAATTCTATATAAGGTTTGGACCACTGATCTTTGATTTTTCGCCAAAAAAGGATATTTAACTAAAAGAAAAACTATTTATAAATACGTCAGGACAATCCACACGCAGCCATGGTATCCCAAATCGACACATAAACTAAGATGCACACACATAAATAGGTAGGTTTATAGATACAAAATAAATAGATACCTATTTTGAATTCATGCACACATAAGTCTGTCCTGAGACTCGAACCCACGTCCTTGGTGTTCTCATACAAAATACGATAACTCCAAATAGGTACGTAAAAAATCGACATCGAAATCGATTACTTAAAAGGTGACTTTCCTGCTCCATCATTAGAGACCATAATCTGTCTACTAACTACTCGTCAAGACCTAACCAAGTTCGTATTCCATGGATCTACGTGTAATCGATCACAGGATTCAATAGTAGCCCGCACACGGTCAATACTATCTTCTGTACCTATAAAATTATTTATCCTGACTGACAGACTGATTCATTAACGCACAGGCCCAACCGCTGGACCGCTGAAAGCTGAAATTTGGACTGTAGGTTCTTCTTATTAATCCATGTTATGATGTAAGCAACCACTAAGAAAGGGTTTTTAAAAATTCCACTCCTAAAAGGGTGAAATGGGGTGTTTCAATTTCTATGAAACTTTTTATTTTATGGTTCAGTGACTGGAATGTTACTAAAAATATTCTATAAACAAAATAAATAAATACGTGTTTCGCGAATTTTCAAAAACAGCCTTTAGGGGTGCGGTAGGGGTTGGTAAACTTTTGTATGGGAAAACATAATAGCGCGCATAGCCGCAGTGAATTGCTGGTTGTCAATATTCTACAACCCGCCCGGCTTAACTGTGCACCTCGCTAGATAGCGACGTCACAGCGCCAGGTGCACAGTACAGTTGCACGGGTTGTAGAATATTGACAATATGATTGACAGTGTGCGGCTAGCCATAGGAAGACCGACCGTTTGAAGAAATTTCCTATAAATAAATTTTTCCTTTACCTTGATCACCATTTCTCTAGAAAAAGTTTTACAGTTTTACCAGTAGTTGGTTGCTATCCAACGAGTCCCAAAAACAACTTTTTCGACAGAAGTGGTTGCTCATTTAAACAAATTAATTAGTATGACCAAAGCTTCTTGGTATGACCCATTGATCAAAATGTTAAACTATTAACTTTTGACAGAAGTGGTTTCTAATTAAAACAAATTAGTATGACCCTTTGACCTATTACATCTTACATTAAAACAAATTAGTATGACCCTTTGATCTATTACATCTTACATTAAAACAAATAGTATGACCCTTTGACCTATTACATCTTACATCAATGTTTTTGAACTTAACTTTAGGTGAAGTTTTATATCTTTGCAGCTTTTTAATCAGTATCTTATTTGCATGAAACTGAAAAACTTAAGTGTGCGTACATTAAAATACATTATACTTTATATAAGCCTTTATTTAAATCATATCATTTGATAATATAGAATTATTTAAGAATAATATACAATAATTTTTATAATAAACATCTGGATAATCTTACAGTACATACATGATGCTAAATGCTAATTTATGACATTTAGGATAACATTTTATAAAACAGCAATGATTTTATATATTGTTTAGCAACGATCATACTAAAATGTGATTATTTATACAGAATTGTCGTTTTCGGGCCCCATTTAAAAGAAAGCTTGGCATGTTGATCCTACAGTTATTGGGTAGGTTTGCCTACTTGCTCAATTACATTCGATGAACTTGGCCTTATTGCACAAACGTTAAATTAAATTAGGCGTCCAACGCGCAAGTGACTAACTTACGATGTAATAAAAGGAAAACTACATTTCAATACGCGTGGAGTATAATTTCTCTGTCACATACGCACCTTACAGTCAGTCTTAAAGTATCTGAATATGCCCAGGATACCGGCACACAGCCACCAACCAATAGTTATAATCATCGAATACAAAATGTTAGTAGTTCTCTAAATTTCTCACCTGGGACCTGGGTCATTAGTACAAATCGTCAACTAACAACGAAAGGCTCTAGTATCGTGTTGTATTTAAAACGAATTGAAATGAATGAATTATCTCTACTAATAAATAAATGTATTTTAATTTACAATAAATAAAAGCAAATACATACTAAAGTACGATCGCTGAGCAGACAGAATTTAGTACGTTAACCTGCTATTACCTGTCTCTGTCGCTCCCGGGCAAAATACATTGCGTCACGCTCGCACAGATGCAATGACCGCGCGGATGCATCTGTGCAAGCGTTACGCCAGGAGCGACAGAGACAGGTAATGACAGGTCAACGTAACAAATTCTTCCTGCTCGGCGATCGTACTTTAGTTCACTGTTCTGTGTTTAAAGTTATGTTACACGACCCAAACCTCCTAGATTTTAACATTATAACAATACGTAACCCTGACTAAATGTAACACATCATAATGATTTCTAATATTTAGGTGAATACTACTCATTCAAATAAAACTAATTTTCACAATTTCTCAATGTTGATATATACACTTTACATAAACCTTTTTAAATCGCAAATAAATCTGAAAAATTATTTAATGCAATAGTGCCGTCTATTATTTATTAAGGCCCATTTCATTGGCTTTTGACGTAAATGATTTATATCAAATTATGTGCGCGATACTCAAAACAAAAGTATATCCGAATCCAGGAAATTTTTAAATATTTTACTATGGTTTTTGAAAATTAATTGATTTTTAAGTAGTTGTGACATAACGAACTATCTAAAACTTTGAATAAAATTATTTTATCATGTATAATCCTAAAGGAATAATAAGGGATGATAAATGTGTAATGATATAATATATACGTGGTGATCATTCTTTGAAATCATTCACATCAACTGCCGATTGTGTTACTGTCGCTTTCGGCCAATGGTAATGAGGACAATGCTTTAATTTTCTTTTTTCGACAACGATTCCTGGTAGGTCGGCGGTTGATCCTGTAATTTTAAAAGTGGATATTATTAGGGGTAGGACACACTTTCGAATGCCTTAGGCGTACGTTACACGCTTATTCATTCATCAGTCATGTATAACTACTTACTGCTCAAAAAAGCAAAAATAAATTATCAAACCCGTTCTCTGTCTACCTGTTGTTAGTAATTCAGAAATATTTAAGTGTAAACACGTGGGCGTTTTTCTCTCATTCAACATACACATACGTACCTACAGGTGACGCTAATAAGTGTTTTAAAATAAATCATATCTGTATTCATTTGTGAGGCACAGACAGACTCCCTGTGGTCAAGCATTGGCTTATAATGTATTAAAAAACTCCCACACAAACGGACATAGACTTTACCATTTTCAATATACGTAAGTTGCATTATAAATTATAATCTGCATTATTGCACCTTATGCTGTCAGCCTTATCTATTAATTAAATTAATAGGAAATACAATAACTTTATTTACTAGTTATTTACATAAAATTTTGTCTAAAATAAGGAACTACATTGGTAAGTTACGACGATATACATACTACCAAAACGATATTAACGTTATATCTACATTCTTCATTCTACTTACGTTGAAAGGCGGCGGTACGTATGCTGTTTGGGGCCTATTCGGATCATAATAGGCGCTTCTAGCTGCCTCGGCTGCTTTAGCATCTGTAAATATTAATAAATCTACTGGAACAACAAACACTAGGTTCTCATAGTGGCTATAGTAAATATTCTCCATTGTTTCATATCTACCTTCCTATATACTTATAAACTCAAACATCTAACAATAGGTACTACAGTAAGTATTCTCCATTGTTTCATATCTACCTTCCTATATACTTTTAAACTCAAACATCTAACAATAGGTACTACTCTAGAGCTATTTATCAAAACTAATTATAGAATTGTGAATGTGTGTAACTTACTGGAGCCTCGGCCCGATACTCACGACATATTAAATGATTTCTTTAAATTATCAAATCTAATAGTTCAGTCACGGCTAAATCAGAAACAGAATAGTTTTCAATTGATAATAATGAAACTTAAAAAAATATTAATATTAATAGTTAAAATAAAAGTTTGACATCATCGTAAGAGTCGAGGGAAAACACAAAAATCTTAGGTTGGGTTTGTGTTTAAACTTCTGCTTGGTTGCTTTAGGCAGCAAACAGAAACGCTAGTCTTTGTATTTGTAATTATAGGAGTCATTTGTATACTAAGGTAACCCCGACAATATTTATCAGATTATTATGAATTTTACAGCTGCCGGCACCAGTGGCGTGCACTGACTTTTTGATTAGGGTAGGCAAAAAAGCAAATTTCTTAGATCTCTAGAGTCGTAGGCTAACAGTCTTTTTGTTTGTACGTATTGACACTGTAACATAAGTAAGTCTATTTATTTGTACTTACTGATGTTTTTTTGAATAAATGAGCACTGCTATGCAATAATGAGTCAACAAAAATATAAATAATTCTGTGTTAACGCCATCTATCTCTTGTTATAGGCCTAGGCGACAAACTGCATTAAGATTTTTTTTTGTTAAATGGAGCTTTACTAACTTACTGAGCTGAATTACTGACATGGGCATTTTTTTAAACGTCGCCTGGGCCTATAACAAGAGATAGATGGCGTTAACACAGAATTATTTATATTTTTGTTGACTCATTATTGCATTATTGCTCAAATATTCCTAAATATATTCTATTTCACTCCCATAACTAAAACGAATCTTACGATTATGTAGGAAGTACCTAAGTATATTAAATTAAAATCCATGCAGCCATGGATTTTACTTTAATATGCCGCAGACCATGTTAAAAAAATAAACATACCTACTATCGAAAAATATAATAGCTAAATTATTATCTTTCGCAAAGTACGACCTACGTGCTCACACGTCCTCTTTTCTTTTTCGTTACTTATTATATACCTGCACCGCTTTATATTCTATTAAATAATTTAAAAACATTACAAAAAGAAATTTCGATTCTAAGAGGATACGAACTCGCGTCTCGTGATTCGCTTCCGAACGCCTAACAAAATGATCTGCCGCTGCAATATCTATGCGCGTCAAATTAGCATTCATGTCGTAACATAAATATCTATTGGGACTAAACTATATTGAAATGTCACTTTTGGTAGGCAGTGTCTCTCTGTGTCTCTGTCCTTTGTCTGTGTGCGTGATATTTCTTCTATTATACATGTCAGATTATTTATGGGTGCGTGTATCGGTGTGAGTCTGTGTGCAAGAAATCTGTTTGAATGTGTGCATATTGAGGCAACGCCGTATCGTGTCTTTGCGTGGCCCGCGCGCAAAATCTATCTTTACATTTATGAGTAGATAGGTATAGTACAGTGCATTTATGTTAAGTTCGTCGCGCATAGGTGATTGATTTCAAATATTTTGCGTGCTTTTCTTTATTTACAATGGTGAAATAATTGAAAACGAAATATTACTATGCACACTTTTTATTGATATGTCTGATTGGGAAAATCACAGGGTAGGCAAACACTTTTTGCCTATATGGACTGCACGCCACTGGCCGGCACGTAACTTGGGAAGGTTTTGGCGTAGTGGGAGAAAACTTGCGCAAGTGCACTTAGTTGCAACCAAACATGGTCAATATAATATAATTATTGCAATTTTGTTGCCATATTATTAATCATATCATAAAAAGAAGAAAAACAGGAATGATTGAAATAAAATGATGTGTAATAAATGAAATTCATACAGTTAAACCATAACAAATGTATTATAAAATAAAATATTGTGAGAAAGTAGGTAATAACTGATTTAATGCTTGGCGGCCGGCGGCTTGCGGGATGAAAAGTTAGAATTTATTGAAATCAAACTACTTTTACGGATTATATCGCGGTTTATTTTAGGTCCCGTGACCATGGGTGCTGCAAAGCATTCGAAACGTCGGGATAGTAAAATCTAAAATAAACCGCGATATAATCCGTAAAAGTAGTTTGATTTCAATGTGTAATATTCGCGTAAGTAAAAGACAACATTAGTTGGAATTACATTAGTGATAAAATTAAATTTTCAAGAACTTGTAACAAAAAAAAAAGTTTTATTTTCAGGCGCTAGGCCCATATTTAAACCAACTAAAAAACTTATCAAAACCAAACTGAACTATTTTAGTGCACGCAAGTCGAGTGCACGCAACAGGCGGGAGCGAACGGGACATAGACGAGTTGCGGAGCAAGGCTTAACCGGCTAACCAATAGCGTGCCCGGAACGATGTTACCATGTTCCCCGCGTCCCACTGGTTAACCAAAGAGACCTAAAAAATAACTTCTGCGCATCTAACGAATCTTGCCAAGTTACGTACCAGCGGCTGTACCTCAAGTGTTTACTAAGAATATTTTAAAAATAGATCATTTTATGAAACCAATCACTTAAATGAAATAGAGTAATGACAAAAAATACCATGATCAAATTGACTTTTAAGGTGCCGTTATACTTAGAGACTTTTACTTAATCATTTACGGCACTGAAAGAAAACTGGGGCATGTGACTATTACGATAAAGTCTTAATTTATTCAAAAAAACAAAACAGTTTCACAATTTGGATTCGGAATTAGGAAACTCGCAATATTTGAATTTGGAATGGAATTCGGGTAGAGTTCTCACCACTGGACGAGGTGGGGGCCGAGGCCCCGGGTGCAGCAAACCCGCCAGGGTAGCCGGGCGGCGCGCCCGGGATCACCGGCGCACCTGTAGGACCGGCGGGCGCGCTGGCCGCGGCGCCTGAGAAGCCCATGTTCGGCGGGTACACGGCACCCGTCACGCCCGGGTACGGCGGCGGGTTGTCCGACACGAACACTGAGTTTGGTGGCGGATGATCCGGGAACGCCTAGCAGTCATTTCAATTAATTAGAGACTGTTAGTTTAGAACTAGTATAGCTAGGGCAAATTAAGTGTTTGCTACTCCATTCTATTGACACCACTGGATCTCATTTTGCAAGACCTTTAACTCTGGTGCTGATTTGTCGAGGAGCTACCTATCACTTATCCGTTATACCAAAAAATAAAATGTAAACAAAGAAACCAACAGTTTTCAAACTGTGCTTCGAGATATTCTGATTTCGCAGAACTCAGCTTATAAAATAATAACTTTAGAAGAATTGTAATGAAAAGCAATTAACTATCTAGTAAATACAATGAAAAAACAAACACACTACTTCAACAACTTAACCACATGTTGTTTACACTTTATTTTTTAACCGACTTCAAAAAAAAAGGAGGAGGTTATCAATTCGGTTGTATGTTTTTTTTTTTTTTTTTTTTTTTTTTTTTATGTTTGTTACCTCAGAACTCTGTCGTTTACGAACCGATTTGGAAAATTATTTTTTTAATTGAAAGTATATGCTTCCAGATTGGTCCCATTTTTTTCAAAATCAAGTTCTGATGATGGGAACCATGAGTAACTGAGGGAACTCCTTAAATATTATAGGCATACATATAACGTTTTTGGTATTTTTAGAAACTAGTCAAGCATTTTCATTCAGAAAGTATCATTTGGTGAAGTGGATCTGATGAAGAAGGCCATAGATGGCCACCGGAACTCTGTAATAAAATTAACAATCCATTCTATCCTAGCCGTGCCTACTAAACGTAGAACTATCGAATTTGGACTCGATGGATAGTTCTCGACGAGTAGTTGCTAGAAAAATGGAGATCAGGGTCTGATGGTGGAGCAGGAAGGTTGTCACGGGATCTCTGCATCAATAAACGTAGATCCACCGAGTTTGGGTTCGTTGGGTAGCTCTCGACGAGTAGTTGCTAGAACAATGGTGATCAAGGTCTGATAATGGAACAGGAAGGTCATCACGGTATCTCGGCACCAACAAACGTAGACCTACCAAATTTGGACTCGTTTGATAGGTCTCGACGAGTAGTTGCTAGAAAAATGGAGATCAGGGTCTGATGATGGAGCAGGAAGGTCGTCACGGGATCTCGGCACCAATAAACATAGAACCACCGAGTTTGGGTTCGTTGGGTAGCTCTCGACGACTAGTTGCTAGAACAATGGTGATCAAGGTCTGATAATGGAGTAGGAAGGTCGTCACGGTATCTCGGCACCAACAAACGTAGACCTACCGAATTTGGACTCGTTGGATAGGTCTCGACGAGTAGTTGCTAGAAAAATGGAGATCAGGGTCTGATGATGGAACAGGAAGATGGTCACGGGATCACTACACCAATAAACGTAGATCTGCCGAGTTTGGGCTCGTTGTGTAGCTCTCGATGAGTAGTTGCTAGAAAAATGGTGATCAGGGTCTGACGATGGAGCAAGAAGGTAGACACGGGTTCTCGGCACAAATAAATGTAGACCCACCGAGCTTGCAGTCCATGGTTCTCGAGAACTACGAGTATAACACCTAGATATCTTCGGTTTATGGCAATTGGTTAGTTTTATTAAGATATTGTCACATATACATTTTTTAAATTTTTTCCTTAAGCTTATATTTTAGTGATGGTCCATAGTTGTGTTATGTAGTGGGTGTTTTTAACCGACTTCAAAAAAGGAGGAGGTTCTCAATTCGTCTGTATATATATTTTTTTTTTTTTTTTTTTTTATGTATGTTCGCGCATAACTCTGGCAATTATTAACCGATTTGAAAAAATCTTTCTTCCATCCATTCTTCAATCCATTGATTGGGTCCCATAAAAAAATTATTGCTTAGTAATAAGTAGTTCCTAAAAAAACAAGAATGGTGACTGCGCACTGAGAGTTGCAAGAAAGCCTATATAGATGACGTTTTAGTCGCTCGGACTCGCTCGGTTGGACAAAAATGGTCATAACTCTGGCAAATATTTACCAATTTCAATGATTCTTTTTTTATTCGAAAGAAGAAACCACTGTATTGAATCTGTATGAATTTTATTACAACCGGATAAGAACTTCCTGGAGGACCATGAACGATGTGGAGGAATTTATCTGGTAAAAACCATAAAACTGATGTTCTCCATTACATTGCTCTGACAATTATGAACCGATTTCGATGATTCTTTTTTTATTCGAGAGAGTAAACTACTATGATGTTTCCATGCAAATTTCATTACGACCGGATATTATTTTCTGAAGAAACATGAATTATGTAAAACTATGTAGACGATAATGTGATCATAACCTACCTAGATAATTTACGGTTTTCGATGGTTCAATCTTTATATATGAAAATATCACTAAAAAGTTTAAAATAAAATCTTTTTAAAAAAAAAATTGAACCGACTTCAATATCACTGAAAAGTATAAAATAATTTAAATATTATTGAAGTTGGTGCCAAATATACACAGCAGGTACGCTAACACCAACTTCAATAATATTTAAATTATTTTATACTTTTCAGTGATATTGAAGTCGGTTCAATTTTTTTTTTAAAAAGATTTTATTGGTATAACGGTTAGGGTATAGGTACGCTACGATTGCGGCAACCTGGGGCTTATCGTAATCACCCGGTGTAGGATACGCTATTCCCACCTTCAGAGTAGGTGGACGTTCGGGGTGTGTGCCCGGCCCTAAGACGACCATTGAGTAAGGCGGCAGGGTTGCGACCCCCGTCTCCGTGAGGACCGTGTCTGGTTCCCGGGGGGCTATAATGCGCCCCCCGCCAGCGGGCTCATAGGCAAGGCACTGAGGGGTTCGTGGTGCAGATCCCACCGGAGAGCCCTGGTGTCCCCTCCCATTTGCCGATGCGACACCCGCGGGGTTATAGTGGGTAAGAATCCCATATACTCCGGTTAACCCCCACAGGTCCCGGTGACCGTTTAAGGTTTCCCTCGCGAAAAAAAGGATACGCTATTCCCAGATAATAAAGGTATCCTTTACTGAACCTGAGGTAATTATACTGTCGCTAGTCGCTTGATATGACATGATTGCTATAGGCCCCGCACTGGCTTAATTCAGTCTATGAATTCAATGACACGCATTCATTAAATAGGTTGCCGTTTCAACTACTCACTAATTACTCATTACTCACTAATTAAAATTAATTAAGTTCACTCATTAAAATATCTACAAAATTTCCTGCCTTTAGATACTAAAATTACCCTTGCACAAACCCTTATTCAACCCATTATCGACTACGCGGATGCCTGCTATTTGGATGCCACAGAGGAGCTCTTAGGCCTCTGCCTCGAATCTTGTAGGCAGCGGGGCGGGGGCGGCGGCGGCGGCGCGGGAGCGGCAGGATCTTATGCGTAAAATTAAATGAACTCTCTCTCACTTCTCGAAAAAAACGGCGCGGCAGATGCGCGGCCGGTGTCCGCGCAAAATTCCGGCCGCAAAATTCGAGGCAGAGGCCTTAAACAAGCTTGAGCGTTTCATATTCGGCCTCATAAAGTACGACCATGTCTCTCAATTTCGAAAACAGCTCAAGTGGCTCCGAATCCGCCTTCGCAGGGACACTCGCATTTTATGTCTTCTCTTTAACATTTTACATAATCCCACATCCCCTTCAGAACATACAGGAACGTTTCCCTTCGCATATTCAGCTGACGTCCTTTGTAGATCCCATCTTCACACCTTACTAAAGTCCGTACTGGCTTCTATTCTTACTCCTTTACTGTACATGCAGTTTGCACTATCTTTCTTCTGTCTTGTAGTCTGTCTATTTTACTAGATGTTACTACTAATTCAATGTTAGTATATTATGTACGTATTATTGGTATGTATTAGGTATTGTTATTTATTATTTATATATATATAGTTATTTATTCAATATTTTTTGTATATTTCGTTACATGTATTTTTCTTATAGAATGATTTTTCGTTAGAAATATTCAAGGGCCAACACTGCTTTGAGAACTTTTCACTATTCTTTTTATTTTCGGATTTGACCATCCACGTCCACTTGAAAGTCTCACCGTCTATACGGCTGCTTAAGTGTATGTACACCGTCACATTCTGTACCTACTGTAATTTCAATCATTTGGTATAGTATCCTCTTACGGTAAGCCATTAAGGTAAAAGTTTCTTGTTAATCTTTGAATTCTACTAACGGTGTAGGGTGGCACCCATCCGTAGTATCCTTGCGGAGGAGGTGCGTACGCGGGCGGCGGCGCCGCGTACCACGGACCCGTGGGCGGCGTGTACGGCGGGGGCGAAGCACCCGGGTTCATGTGACGAGAGGCTAAAATATCACAAACAATATTAAAATAACTTAAATATTCAACCCGTAATAGTAATAAAACAGTATGGGATCTGATTTGATAGAGAAATTTGATAGACTAAAAATGCAGAACAATTTTGTACACAATTTTTTTATTAAATAAATGATCCTACTTTTAGAGACATGATAACAGCTAAACTAGACATGTGTCTAGTTTAGCTGTTACCATGTCTCTAAAAGTAGGGACAATTATTTAGTCTCAGTGACACCTGTTATTAACTTTACTTATGCTTTAAATTAATAAAATAATTAATATAAATATTTTTCTGTGATTGCAGTAATAAACATTTTTTACAAAAAGTAAGTAGTCTATATTGATCGTTGTCCGCCACTATCCCTGTGCCCCGTTCGTGGACGGTGTCTAGTACGGTTATCACGCACGTTACTTTTGGTTATAATCATTTATTTTACGGGCCAGTTTTCTTGAAACTTACTTAAAATACTCTTAAATTAAGAAGCTCATAGCAGGAGTTGTAATCACTGTTCGGCACGAAAAAAAAGGTTATGTAAGTGGGAAGACGGAGGTGAGTGAAGGGAATAGGGATGGAGGGAGGGAGGGAGAGAGAGTGAGAGGGGGGGGGAGAAAGAGAACGGTGAGGGAGGGGAGTTATAGATAACGCGATGAAGGTGCAAGAGAGGAGAGCAAGGGAGGGAGAATTCCAGAGGGGGTGATGGGGTGAGGGATAGTGAGAGAGATGGAGGAGTGAGAGGGAGCAAGGTGCGAGGGGGGGTAGAGGGGGTTCAGTGACAAGTGGGAGATGAAGAGGAGGAGTGTAACGGGGACCGCAGCGGGAGGGGAAAAGACAGCGGAGAGAGAAATAAATCAAGGGAGGACGGGGAAAGGGGGAGCAAAATGTAATAAAAGCGCAGGCACAGCTGCGCGGGTCAGCTAGTCTAGTATAAATATTATATTAATGGTTCATCACATCAAAACCAAACAATTCTGAAAATCACCAACATTGCAAAACCTTAATTATGTTTATTGTTTGATGTGTAATGAGAGCATAGTCTGGTATCTGAATAGATAAGTGACTACTGATAAAACTCAAGAAACAATAAAGCTTATCACATTTTATATTAACATATGCATTTGTTACGGTAAGAATACGAGATTAAAAGAGCACAGAGTCTTTAATATGCATAAGGCCCACAGAGGCACTTACACATAATGATTTTTTATAATTACCGAACCAACTGTACATGCTCATCAGCAGTGGCGTGCATACACTTTTATGTCAGTGTAGGCAAAAAAGGACATTTCTTAGATTATGTTCGATATTATATTCGTCCTTTAGAGAAGTCGTAGGGTAGGCAGTCTTTTTGCCTGTATGGACTGCACGCCACTGCTCATTAGTTGTATGTATATATTTTACACATTTTAGTTATACATATTTTTTATTTAAGAAAATGTGTTACAAGTCAAACAGATGACTGATGGTAAGCTACAAGCCCATCCAGTGCACTGCTGGTCTCATATCTCTACCTAAAGATATCTCACCATTTTCCAACAGGTGCGTAATCAAGCACTAGCTTGTGATGAATCATTTTTAACCGGCTTCAAAAAGAAGGTTCTCTATTCGACGCGTATGTATGTAATATTGATAAAATGCGTAATATTAATATATGTTAGTCTATGTGGGCTTCTAAACAAATTTACCAAATTTTATGAGTGTATGTATGTATGTATGTATGTAGGTATGTATGTATATATGTAGGTTTGTCCACGGATTTCTCAGAAACTACAAGTCCGATTTTGAAAATTCTTTTTGCAATAGTTAGAGTATTTTTCAACTTAGGGTAGAGTACAAGTTTCATTAAAATCGGTCCAGTAGTTTAAGAGATATAAACTTTTTATGTTTTCAGTAAGTTACTGTAACGTAGACGTTCGAGTTGCGTGATAGTGCTGATACCTATTTTGGTAAAATAAGTCACTAAAAAGTGTTAAATAAACTATTTAAAAAAAAATAAAAACCGACTTCAAAGTAAATTATCTAAAAAGCATAAAATAACGAAAATATATTGAAGTCGGTGTCAGCTGGTGCTAGTGTTAGTTAACATGATGTGCTAGCACCGACTTCAATATATTTTCGGTATTTTATGCTTTTTAGATAATTTACTTTGAAGTCGGTTTTTATTTTTTTTAAAATAGTTTAAACAATTTATCTTCTAGTGTCGTACATAACACATGTGGGTAATATCTAACACTGTGGTAGTGAAATCCTGTTCCACCAACCAAAATTACTATTGAGATATCAAGCAGAATTTATTATGCTTTGTGTAAATGGGATAACCCCCATACTACACTGAAGCTTGATAGCTAATCAGTGTGCAGAACCTAGCTGAGGCATGATACTTAATACTTTTAGATGCTTTAAGTAATAAATATAATGAAGATGCAATAAATGGATACATACCTAGATGTGCAGCCTTCAGCATTGCCTGTCCAAATTCAATGGCCCCACCAGCTTTGAATGTCAATTTAAACTTTACTTCACCAATGAAATTGCCATTAGGCTGTGCCCGCACCTTGCCTTTTATGGCATTTGCAGAGAACATTGGCTGTTCCACAGTAACCTAATGTGAAAAGAATAGTGATGTCATCATCTCTATATCTTTGGCCTAAATTACAAATGATCAGTAAACTCCTGATAACAGCTAAATCTCTTTATTCTATTAAAAACTTCAGAGGGCAATAATTTAATAAATTGTTTCTAAATATTAGAATGTTACAAATTAGTTATAGAAGATTTAACTTCTCGACTTAATTTAATAATTGGGGGCTGATAAATGCAATAATATAAAAAATTAAATATGTGATTTAGGATACATCAATAAATATGAAAAACATAATTTTTATTTATCCTATTTCCTTTTTAGTAATGTTGGTTACATTAAGGAACTGCTGTTTAACATACATATAAATCATGAAACTCACATCTTCCAGAGCTATAAAAGGAAAACTGAAGGATCTTAAGGGTTCTGAGTTATTCTTTGCATTAAAAATCATGCGATGTGTTGTGAGGTACATACGTCCCTGTTTCACACCTTTGAACTCCTGGGTGTCATTGCCATAAAACTCTACTGAGACCTTATCAGAGAACAATATAATGCTGAAATTAAGAAATAACAGGATATAAATATTGATTTACTTACTACCTGCACATAAAAAAAAGAATTGCTACAAACAGTATCATTCAGTTCCCCAGAAGAAAGAATTATTTATTTATTTATTCACAAATATTACAAAATTATAATCTACTTTTACAATGTCACTATTCATAAAAATGCACCAAGAATGAATGCCCTGCTTCTCAAACTATAACATCTTTAAATATCTATCTATTCAACAATCACAGATCAATAATATTGCATCATCAAATTATTTTATTTAATAGGTATATTTGTTTATGCTCAGACTTCTATATGATGGGGAGTACCCCATCATAGATGCTCCCCATTATGGATGGTTTGTTCCCTCTTATACATGAACTTAATACCTATGACCTCTTTAGAACTTAATAATTTAGGCATAGTTAATTATCCATATCAAAACACAAATTAATATATTGTTGATAGATGGCTACTAATCTGTACATTGGACAAAGTGAATAAAGGTAATAAAGGTAATAGTAAGTATAGAACATTCCATACGTGCTGTAAAGGCAGTAAATTCATAGATCTTTTTAATAGGTACAACAGACAGAATGACTCACCATTCTCCAGCATGTATTAACACCCCGTGATCAGCGTGAGCTGTATTTAGCGACATTTTCGTAAGAGATCACACGCCCAAGATGAATTTCAAGCAACTAGACAGAACAATACAGATTTTTAATAAAAATAATACAAGAATAGAATACAAACAAGTACGCTTTTTTGTGCACAACAATGAATGAATGAATTGGAAAGAAAGAATGAATGAATGACTGACTTGGCTATGAGTCTATGACTGACTGACAGACAGTTGCCAACTCGAATTTAAAAAAAGGCGTAGGCCAGAGGGGCTATTACGTATCTCGTTTGACAACTAAAGTGATGATCACCAACGCTAAGTGGCTATCAAATAACTGTCAAATGATGCATTCGGTATTGCCTAACTTGAGTGACCAACTGAAATGACGTCATGAGCACCGATTCTCGGTGATGATCACCGTAGACAATATTTGACGGATGTTTCTGTATCGATAACCTATAATTGGTATTATGTAAGTAAAGTGTACATCAAACTGATGGTCACCCAAGTTGCGATGACCATCGTGAAAGCAACTAATAAGAAGCAGTGTTTATACTGTTGAAGGTGATCGTCACTATATATCACACTTTCGGTTGACATCAAAGTTCGGTGGACAACTGAAGCTTTGATAGTCACTTGGGTGGCTAAAGATACGCAATAACCCTGCAGGTTAGGAAATTACGTAGATTTTGTAAAATTTGCCTACGGCGTGACTCCGAGGAGGACGGCGGCGGGGTTGCGACCCCGTCCCCGTAAACCCCGTGTCAGGTTCCCGGGGGGCTACAATGCGTCCCCCGGCGGCGGGCTCAAAGGCAAGGCACTGAGGGGCCCCTGGTGCAGATCCCACCAGAGAGCCCTGGGGTCCCCCCTCTCATGTGCCGATGCGACAGCCGCGGGGGTTTTATTGGGTAAGAATCCCACATACCCCGGTCGAGCCCCACAGCTCCCGGGAACCTTTGGAAGATTTCCCCCGCGTCAAAAAAAAAAAGGGTGAAATCAAATTACTTCGGAGTCGCTGGACGTTCGGGGTGTGGGCCCTAGGACGCCCATTGAGCACGGTGGCGACTCCGAGGAGGACGGTGGCGGGGTTGGCCCCCGTCCCCGTGAGCACCGTGACTGGTGGGCTACAATGCGCCACCCGGTGGCGGGCTCAAAAGCAAGGCACTGAGATAGCCCCTGATGTAGATCCCACCGGAGAGCCCTGGAGTACTCCTCTCATGTGCCGAAGTTATAGTTATGGGGGCTTTAGTGGGTAAGAATCCCACATACCAAAGTCGAGAACCACAGCTCCCGGGAACTTCTGAAGCTATGCCCCGCGAAAAAATATATTGATATTAAATAACTTTGGTTAAAAAGTAGTCAAAGTCAGTTACTTTTATCTAAACCGACATGAATACTTTTTGTCTTTTTCCCTCAAGTGTGAATATTTTTGTTCATAATACAGCTTTCTTTTTAATGGGAGTAACATTCCGTTCTTCCTCGCTGCTACTGCTCGTTGCCATAGGTAATTGAAGTCTATTATATTGAGTAGGTAGCTAAAAATACGAAAATCAAACAAAACCACTCCTTCTAAATTTTAGTTCGAAATATTTTTAGGTTAAGTTTCAGTTTTTTACGGCGTGACGAGACATTTCATTTTACAAACAAACGAGCAACAACTATATGGAACGTACACTTTGTATTTTTGTGTGGCGAGGCAAGTATGTGTTAGTATGAGAAACTGAATATTTATTAACTTATGTTCACGAGAACATAAGTTAATAAATATTCAGTTCCTACGAACATAGAAATTATGCCCATTCAGCCTGTCATGTTATTTAAAAAAAGAAGCAATCATCCGCTTAGATGCACTTTTCACGCGCGCCGCTTTGGTTGGCTTCTTGAAAGACCCATACGCTCGATTGCTGTATTGTTTTAGGATCGTAGCAATAAATCCATGTTTGCTGTATTGTTTGCATGTTTGTTCACCTGTTACTATGTCTCACACCATATTGGACGCACCTTCGTTGAATCTGGTAAGCATGGAACTGTACCAAGTGACGCGGTAGCTATAAATAGTCGTATTGCATGGTGCTTCATCGCCAAAAGCAGATTGAAGCCGAGCGATGTTCTGTTGAGCTGTCAAATTAGACTTAAAATCGTAGAAAATCATACTACGAAAATTTTCCCGAGTTAAATTCATGTTAATGTAGACACGCAATTTTTAAAATGGCGCCACAATGTAAAAACAAGTAATGTTTTAAAAACTAAAACCCGACTACGGATAAAATCGCAGTCTATTAATGTGATATTATATAGCCTATACCAGCGAACAATCAAGACGCTTCTAACGAAACCCTACTTGTCAAGTTATGTTAAGTAGATTAGAAGATATGCAGGAACAGATGAACATACATACATACATTCTTGTTAAAATCATAACCCTCCCTCCGTTCCGTAATCGGGTAACAATTGACAGTCAGATGAAACAAACTGCATTCTACAGCCTAAGAGTTCCATTTTAAAATGTTGTAATTACTTTTAAATATTGTTTATAATATAAATAAATAATATAAATAATATGTAAGTGGCCAGTTTCGGAAACTTTTAGTGTGACCTATGTACCAGTTCGGCAGATTGTACAAAGGACTGAAGAGTACAATCAGGCCCTGTGCTTAGTGTTTGTGGATTATGAGAAGGCTTTTGACTCCATTGAAACCTGATAGTGAATACAGGGGCCAGTGTCAATTTAATCTTTCCAACTCGCTGAATGACAGAGACGGTAACGAGGTGCTTTTTCAGTCCTTTCTCCAAGGGAGTTTGGATCAAGTTTGGATGGAGTTTTCAATTTCAAACGGTGGGCAACCCTATGCAAGACTGTCAGTTTATGTCTGCATGTTTTTCATTCACTCACTCACAGATGTTTTTGGACTTTTTGGATTTTGTTTGTTGTTTTGCTGGCTCACTCACACTCACAGATTGCCTACTGTTTATTTATTTTGTTAAAATTAAATTGTGAATTGTTTTTCGTATTTAGTTACTTATTTATGCTTATTGCATTGATAAATCATGAATACTGACTTAACGGATACGGACAAAATAAATTACATTAAGCCAATTAACCTAGACACCGTTCACAAAATATGCTCAGGCCAGGTTAGTAGTTGACTTTCTTTATTACTGGTAGCAATTTAATATGCATGGATGTTCCGTTTATATCTATTTTCTGTTCTCAATGTATAAAACTTTATTATATTAATTTTCGGCCCGACGACGGGCCTGTAATTGGTCTAGTGGTTAGGCTGCTACACGATGGGTCGTGGGCACGATTCCCACCAAGTGTCTGGCAGTTATTAATCTATTTAAGTATGTATTTACAACAAAAAAAAATGTATATAAGCATTAGTATCAGTTGTCCGGTTTCCATAGTACAGGCTCTGCCTAGTTTGGGATCGGATGACAATTTGTGGGCTGTCCCAAGATATTATTATTATTATATTTTAGGTTGTTGTAAGTTTGGCAGTTGCTGTCAAAGAACTAGTTGAAAATTCCTTGGATGCTGGTGCAACAAATATTGAAATCAGATTTAAAAATTATGGAGTCGACCTAATAGAAGTTTCAGACAATGGCACTGGTGTTATAGAAGATAATTTTGCTGCTTTAAGTAAGTTATTGTTCCAAGTACACCCGGACTGCTATGTATAATGTCCTCTTAGTATGATGGAATTTTCATTTCTCTCCAATGACTGATAAACAGGTTTACTTGCACTTAGTAGGTGGTAGGTTCCTTTTGCAAGGAACCGTCCAGGTAGGTACCACCGCAGTGTCAGATAGTCTGCTGCCAAGCAGCAGTGTGTAAGCATTGCTGTGTTCCGGCATGGAGGGCACTGTAGCTGGTGAAGTTACTGGACACAAAGACTTAATATCTAATGTCTTAAGGGTCGGCAACATGCTAGTGATGCTTATGGTATTGTTAGCGTCTATAGGCTGCGGTGACTGCTTACCATCGGGCGGGCAGCACGCTTGCTTGCCACCTTGGTTGTATAAAAAAAAAACTTAAGTTTGGATTTTTGTAATTTTATATGTACATATCAAATTATCTGTGTTAACCTAAAACAAGTCAAAATATATTTAACTGGTTTTGAAATAATAAACAATTTATTTCCAGCTTTAAAATACCACACTTCCAAATTGAGTGAGTATTCCGACTTACTTGGTGTGACAAGTTTCGGATTCAGAGGAGAGGCATTGAGTTCCCTGTGTGCATTAGCCAATCTTACTATCACCACAAGACACAAAACATCTGACTATGGTAATACTGTGCAAAAGATAATCAACACTCACTATAAACAATATGTACACATTAGTTGGCTAACTGCTTATTGAATAAATTAATTGCAGCAACTAAAATTGAATATGACCATAATGGGGTCATAACAAAAAAGACACCATGTTCAAGACAAATTGGAACAACTGTTAGCTTAACCAACCTTTTTTGTTCACTACCTGTTAGACAAAAAGAGTTCCATAAAAATGTTAAGAGAGAGTTCAACAAAATGACCCAGTTACTGTATGCATACTGCTTAATTTCATTAGGTGTGAAGTAAGTCTCAGTCAATACTAGTTATCCATTGGCATATTCTATAATAATTATAGTTTCCATTGTACCATACTATGTTTACTTAATCTTTTTCAGAATCACTTGTACTAATCATACAACTTCTAATAACAAAACCATAGTGGTGGCCACACAAGGTTCTTCATCCTATAAAGATAACGTAGCTTGTGTTTTTGGATTAAAACAATTACAAACATTGCTTGAGATAACACCTCAGTATGTGACAAATATAAAAGAGAATATATTTAAAGGGCTTTCTACAGAAGTTGAGGAAACAGAAGACAGTCCTCAAATTGAAGATGTTGAAATTGATTTGTCTGAAGATTCAAATGACGATACAAAAATCAATGGAACTTCCTCACAAAAATCACAAGGGTATAAAAATATTGTGAATCCAGTTGACCTTACAGGATTTATTTCCTCTTGTGCGCATGGCAGTGGTCGCTCAAGCTCTGACCGACAATTTTACTTTGTAAATTCCAGACCATGTGAACCTGCCAAAGTCATAAAACTCATAAATGAAATATATAGACAATACAATCCTAACCAGTATCCATTTGTATTTCTGAATGTTAATATGGAAAGAACATCTGTAGATGTAAACGTAACCCCTGATAAAAGAAAAATATTCCTAACTAAGGAGAAAATAATTTTAGATGTGCTTAAAACAACCTTATTAAAATTATTTGAAACTATACCTAGAACATTAAAAATTGAATCTTCACAAAAAATTTATGGCCAAGATACTAAAGAAGTAAAAGCAGATTTAGACCAACCCAGAATTCTTAATTCTTTTTTACAACAGTATCAAAATAAATCTAAAAGTAGTAAAGAAACTACAGCTGCAGTTTGTATGGATACAAAAAAAAGTGAATTGAAACGCAAGTCTTCCACAATGTTGGATTTTATTTCTTCTAAAACATTAAAAACTCAGGAGCCTAAGTATGGGGAGAGAGAATATGAAATCATAGAAAATATTGAAGAAAAAGATGGAACAAATATTTTTACTTATGATGACGACAAACATGAAGAAACCATTGATGAAACGATAACAAATACAGAGACAGATACTAGTAAAAAAATGTATCCTAAAAGTGACAATGACATGAGGGATATTATGTATTTAGAATTCACAGACAATTTACCAAATACGCAAATTCGTGATTTGTCTGAAGTGGTAATTGAAAAATCACACACTATAGTATGCAAAACCAAAGCGACAAAGACAAAATCAGATGCAATTAAAGAACATGGAGAGGAATCGCCTAAGAAGGCTAAGGTAGTTACAGATAAGGAAGATATAGGCAAAAATAATAGAAGGTCTGTCACAATAAAGACATCCTTAGATCACCTTAAAGAGTTGGTAAATGTATACAATAATAACAAACAACAAACTCAACCTACAAGGGTAAAATTTAAAAGTGAAATAAACCCAGTTTTTAATAAGAGATGTGAAGAAGAATTGAACAAGGAAATATCTAAGGATTCATTCAAACAGATGAAAGTTGTGGGGCAGTTCAATTTAGGTTTTATTATAACAAAGTTGGAGGATGATTTATTCATAATAGATCAACATGCCACTGACGAAATTTATAATTTTGAAACATTACAAAAGACTACAGAGTTGACTAGTCAAAAATTAGTAATGTGTGTATCAATCCAAATATATCATAGAAAAATAATATTAATATAGTGTATATTCATTAAATGTCAATAATTTATTCACAGTCCACAACAATTAGAACTAACGGGAGTTAATGAACAAATATTAATGGATAATTTAGATGTTTTCAAAAAGAATGGATTCACTTTTGAAATAAATGAAGAGGCAATACCCACTAAAAGGGTAAAGTTGTTGACTTTACCAATGTCGAAAAATTGGATTTTCGGAAAGGAAGATATTGAAGAATTGTTGTTTATGTTGAGGGTCAGTTTATTCACCTATGACTTTGAAAGTTGATATTTCCAAATTTAAGCTGGTTTCTTCTTGTCTAAATCTATTATTTTAAAATTTGAAGCAGTCTGTGTTTTTTCAGATATGTAATGGATATTCTAGGTTTCCTTCCTTAAATTTAATATATTACTTTGTGAATTTTTATCGTAGGAATCCCCTTCCGAATACTGTCGGCCGAGTAGAGTCAGAGCAATGTTTGCGTCAAGGGCTTGTCGGAAATCGGTAATGATTGGAACGGCACTAAGCAAAGGTGATATGAAAAAGTTAGTTGACCACATGGCGGAAATAGATAAACCATGGGTAAGTTTATTAGACGATTTGGATCGCAGACTCCATAAATTTCTACACATAATACATGATTCATCATCATCATCAGCGGCAGAAAGACGTCTTTTGCTAAACAAAGGCCTCCCACTTAGAAGGGAAGTTTGCCATAATCGCCACACTTCACAGACGTCTTGGGATCACAATACCTATAGGTGGTTGGTAATCCAATAGAATGATGCTGCTGCCCCTCTGCTCCTTTTCCCTTAGTCGCCTTTTACGGACACCCAACGGGAGAAGATGGGAGGGTGCTATTCTTTCTTAACCGGACACCCCACGGGTTGGCCCCCATAATTATTATTGATTGGAAATGTACAAAATGAATGCAAACAATATATTTCAGCTGCAAATATTTTCTTTTATGATGTAAATAAAATATATAACTTAAATAATATTGTTCTTTTTAAACATTTTCGTACGTTTTCATATTACTTTCAGAATTGTCCACACGGCAGACCAACAATCAGACATCTCGTCAATTTAGCTATGGTACAAACAAAAGATGGAGCTGGAACATAACAATTTTGTACCCAATCTTCGACCATTTTACGGTCGGGATTCGTAACTTTAAGGCTCAAAGTCAATCATCAATCATGAAAATATTATTATTTTTAATAAAAAGCATTATTAAATAGTTAATTTTATTTCACACACTGATACTTTTGAATATATTAAATCCTGTATGTGCTGTGGTCACCATGACACCTGGAATTTGTTTATGCCAATGCAACTCCTTTATATCACTCTGTCCTTGGTGGATGAATAGTAGCTGAGGTGGAAGGTTCTGGAACAACCAAAATAATGTAAACAAACAACATAGTGGATAAATGGTTGCATAGTCAGGTGCTTTCCCTCTTTTCTTATTGTTATAAATCAGTGGTACAGAAGACGTCTAGAGGGAGATCAAATGAATGACAGACTTTACATGCCTATCTGACACATTCATCTTTTAGTCTACACTCTACACAATCACCTAGTCCGCCTATATTGTCCTAACTACTAGTAAACACAACTACACAAAGATTTTGCTCCCAGCAGCATTCGAACCCGTGATATCCAGGGTGAGGAAACGGCTTAAACGCTGCGCCACAGAGGCTACAAAGGCAGGGTAGGATTACACGTAAGGTAGCCGCACACCTTCAATAATATTGTCAATATTCTACAACGGACGAACTGTGCACCTCGCTGGAATGCGACGTCACAGCACCAGGTGCACAGTTAAGTCGCACGGATTGTAGAATATTGACAATATTATTGAAGGTGTGCGGCTAGCCTAAGGTGACACGTCTACACAGTGTACCATATCTTTGTAACCAGACATTTTGAATGAAGCTAAGGTAATGCAGCGTTGTAATATTCGCTAAACGCTGGAGTAGAAAACCCGATAGCCAATTCTGTATGGTTGTTAAAATAATGACTTGACAGTGTATCACCTATCAAGAAAGAAAGACCTTTAGAAGGGAGGGGTTGCTATAATACCAATACCAACCAATACTAATTGGTGGTAGGTAATCCAATAGAAAGACGCTTTTGATACCCAGGTCTTCCCCTCTCATGTACCGATGCGACAACCGTGGGGGTTTTAGTGGGTGAGAATCCCACAAACCCCGGTTGTCCCCCACAGATCCCGGGGGACCACCCGAAGCTTAGAAAAATCAAAACCATTTATTACAAATAGGCTTAATGCTAGCACTTTTGAACAGTCATTTTTTAAAAGCTACCACCGGATTACCAAGTGGCCTCAACTGGGAAGATCCGGCAAGAAACTCAGCGGGCTAATCATTTTTTAACTTTTTTTTTTAAACTGTGTCTTGTTACACTTACATCAGCATCAGCGACAGTATGTCCTGCCGTTCAAAATAATAAACAAATACGACGAAAATACAACAAACTAAAAGGCCAAAGGGATAGTAGTCAGACCAGTCCCCCCAACCAGCACCCGCGAACAAGTTGACTCGAGCGGCAGCCATCACTGCCCTCAACCATATTGAAGGAATTACCCCCAACGAAAAAAAGTGTTTCGGTAAACTTATGAACTAAACTCCGTTTTAAATGAACATTTACTAAACAATTACAAATTCGTTTGCGCTTCAAAAACTACATAATTATCACCAACATTGCTAACTTGCTTGCCATCTTTGTATTACCAAGCCCTTTTTGCTGCTGCGTTGCATTGTCAAACATAAGGCAGGCGTGTTCTACGACCGCATAATAAAGTTGTAATAGTTTTCAAGTTTATTTGAAATGGACATAGAGTTTATATTGAACTATTTAAAGTTATATTATAAGAGTATATGTAAGTGATAAGTAGTGATGAGTTTGATCTGTCACAAGCGCAAATGTCGATAAATACAGCTGACGTTATAGTACCTATTGGCGTGTACCTGATATTTATGTATTTTGATGTTCGTTCGCTCGCGGGTATGTTCATACCTTGTTCTTACCTGAATTAAGCATTCTATAGTACTTGTACTGATTTATATTATAAGGAAATGGAGTATGCAAACCTTCAATTCGTCGTCAACAACGTCGTCGTCATCGTCTCGCTCCACGGCTAAATCCCACAACGCTACTTGATGATCTTCACCGGCAGACGCTAACACACTCGGTTCTGTCCAATGCCACTCGACCGAGGTGACCGGCGCTGTATGATGCTTGAAAGTGGCAACTGGTGTACTGTTTGTGAACTGTCTTAGATCCCATATGTGAAGGAAACCATCGTCACCACCTGTAAACAATATCGCCTTGGTCTTATCAATATGTAATAATGTATCATTATGGTATTCAGTGCCGTATTTCCCAATTGACTTATAGCAATCGGCAGCAAATTTTCGTAGGCGGAAGGCAGCGGTCACTACGTGGCAGAGCGCAAACAGAAATGTTCTGGTTCGAATCTACGACCTATAGTGTTGCAGCCAGAGTGTCTAACCAATAACTAGATCAACGGGCTTGTCAAAAATGTGCTATCGCGGACACGAACGGTGTACCAGTTTTCAATCAAAATCGTTTGAACAACATTACGTGCGCTCCCGCCTGCACGTATTTTAGGCCGGCTCGTGCAAGCGATTGTCGTCCTAAAGGTGGTACACCGTTCGTGACCGCGAGAGTACCATAGGTGGCGATTTGGTTCGGCCCATAAGCGGCATTGTTGTGAATCCGCAACTGGTGGTGTGGTGTCAATAGATGATAGGACAAGCCTTCCTTATAGCAACAGTGTGTAAAAATTAATGTTTGCCTGTGTGATGGTACTTTTGCTGGAGAAATTAGGTAAGTACACAAAAGACAATAACTAATGTCTGTACGTCAAATATAATCGGTTGTTATTAGAAGGGATTTTAATAATATTTGAAAGAATACTTGAGGTGCGTACGAATACAGCTTTTTTTTATACTACCAAGGTGGCAAGCAAGCGTGCAGCCTGCCTGATGGTAAGCAGTCACCGCAACCTATAGGCGCTAACAATACCAGAAGAATCACTAGCGCGTTACCGACCCTTAAGAGATTAAATATTAAGTCTTTTCCGGTAATTCCACCAGCTACAGTGTCCTTCACGCCGGAACACAGCAATGCTTACACACTGCTGCTTGGCGGCAGAATATCTGACACTGCGGTGATACCTACCTGGACGGTTCCCTGCACACGGAACCTACCACCTAGTATAACTAGTAGCTTCTTCGAATGGCGTAATATATTATTAAACTTTAGCGGGCGCACCCTGTACAATCAGCCTTAGAAGATGTTATCCACTACAACATAAAGTAGGTATTCATACCGACACAATTAGTAGAATAATGATGAATACTTACCACTAGCAATAAAAGGCTCTTTATTATTCCATGACAATACATTCACATCGCTTTGATGTGCGTTTTCTGCAGTGAGCATGCACGCTTTTTGTGGAGCAGCTCTTGTGTCCCATATCCTAATTGTTTTGTCTACTGAACAAGTTGCTAATACATTCCTGCAATAGAGTTTATTTTATCACAGTAAGTACATACTGGAGATATTAAAAGGTATATTTGATTACATATGGTCAATTTCATACAAATTATTAGGTAGGTCCCTTGTGCAGGGGACCGTCCAGGTCAGATATTCTGTCGACACTGCAGTGTCATATTTATTCTAACGGTTATTTCACAATTCATATTTGAAAATTTAGTCTATGTTAAGAAAAATATTGGATCTTTTAAAAAGTACAGCAATGTTCATGGTGTCAATACCCGGAAGAAACACAATCTTGTTTTACATTCCATGCGTCTCCTCAGAACAGGCAAATAGTATATTTATGGGCCAAAGTATACGCTTTTATAACAAACTGCCACAGGATATCCGAGATCTTCCACTGAATAAATTTAAACTTTTGATAAAAAGCGCATTGTCGAAAAAGGCAATATAGAATCTCGGATTACCTGGAGGATACAGCTGCGTGGGCTTGAACTGCCCAACTCATGCAAGCTTAGAATTATAAGTCCTACAATTTGTAACATTATATAATCTGGATTTTAAAAAAAAATATGACAAAAAAGACAAGCCCGCTGAGTTTCTCGCCCGCCGGATCTACTCAGTAGCGGCCACGTTACGATCCGGTAGTAGTATGTAAAAAATACTTTTTGTGTAAGTCCCTCCATGAGGCCTATACATAATGAAGATATTTTGACTTTGACATATTATGCTGCCAAGCAGCAGTGTGTAAACATTGCTGTTCTAGTGCAAAGGGAACTATAGCTAGTGAATGTGGGCTCAAAAGACTTGTTTCGAGTGACGCGCGGCAATGTAGCTGGCTATAGACGAGCGCGTCGCTTACGGATCGTCACTGTTGAATACAAATAAAAATATTATACCTTTCATTTGGTGACCATTGAATGTCTTCTATTGAACTAGTGTGCCCTACTAGAGGGCGCTGGTCGACATCCCAAGTGCCAGCTTGGTTTGGTCTCCAGATGTGTATATCTCTTCTGCAATCGCCTGTTGCCAATACCTAGAGTATAATAATCTTTGATTAGTACTATATACTTGGTTTTTAAATAGGTACTTTGCCTACACCACTATTCAGTGCATATAATTAATATTCTGTACACAAAGTTAGTGGATACAGTTCTTAACACAACTTGTCCAGTTCTTAACACATATTGTCCGCAATTACAGGCGGTCTCAAACCGACCTTGCTGGGCAAACTGTATCCACTTGCAAGAATTGCACCACCTTGCATCTGTAGGGCAGTAGCTCAGTGGAGAAGTCGAGGCAGGAATCTGATTCTAGGCATCCTTGTTTGGCTGTATCCATCCCTTCCCTAGCTTAAAAGCCATAGGAGATATTTGGGTACTGTGCATTCAATCACAGAAAGCACTGCATACACTAAACTTCATCTGTGGAGACAAACTTTCTCCACAGCTATGTCCCTCAGAATGAAGCGCTACCTCCCGAGTCAGACTTGCAGTGGCCGTCATAGAAGTCCCTGAACACACTTCAGACACAGGTCAGTCATTGCAAAGAAAATCATCGCTGATGGTGATTCAGTGGTGATGACCCATGCATATGAGAATATGCCCATCTAACTATGGCCCATTTAGTTTCTTGCCCTGCATGCCCTGACACCTGCACTCTAAAAGATCTTTGGAATGCTGCAGATAATACACAAAATGTGGGTTTACTGGGCTAATATGATTAAGTTTTTGCCACCAACACCATAAGAAGAAGATCCCTTAGTAAAGATTTTATGTTAAAATCTACACTGAATTCATAAAATAATGATCTATTAAATGAAAAAAATCATTCAAGACAGACCTTGGTATTGTATCATATATACATTAAGTGATGTGATAAAGGACTGAGATTTGTACTTAAAAGAAACTAGTAGTAGTAGTTAGTTTGTAGGTAAACTTACACCAGGCTCTGTAGGGCACCAATCAATACCAAATCCCTCTTGCTGATGTCCATTGAAAGAGAACAATGGCTTAGCAGGATTTGTTACTGTGTCTAAGTTGTATCGTTCAAGTAATGCAGGATCATCTACCGCTTGCAATTGTTGTGTTATGTTCCAAATGTCAACCCTGCCTAATTCAGACCAACTTGCTGCTAAAACAGAGTTCTTGAAGTTTGTTGCCTGTAAATGCAAAATATATTACTTATTAAATCTAGACTACATGAAAATGCAGTTAACAAATTCACTGTCCAATACTAGTATGTTTATATTATACTAGAACATACTCATATTTGACAGCAAATGTGTTACATGATGTTGAGAGACTGTTTATAATACACATATATATATGTTTATAATACACATATATTTTATTACAACTCTTTATTGCACACCAAAAACAGGAAATAGAAAAAAAAAAAAAATATTTATCTTTATTATTATTAAGCACCTGCTCTCCAATATTGTCTCTTTCGCTCCAGGTTGTCTGGAAGAGATTGCTTTAGCGATAAGACCGCCTAGAATTGTATCACTAAGATGTCCTACTAATGTAATTTAAAAATGAATCTTTGTTATGGTTTGCAATAAAGTGTATTTGTATTGTATTGTATAAATGTGTTACAGCTATACATAAATTAGACACCAACCCTAATTCTATTGACACAGCCTTGATGCTTAATGAAGGAGAAAGTCATCTGTGGTTTCTTTTCATCATCTTCCTCCTCTTCCTCATCATCATCATCATCATCACCATCTGATTCATTATCTTCAGACTTTGATGTTGGGTGTAAGTTGGACATTTTAATTACTAGAACACTGAAAGCAATAATATGGAATATTGATAATTATTTGGTGTATATACATACATAATGAGAAAACAAGTTATGAGTAAATAAATAAAAGGTCTTCTAATCAATTTGCAAATTGTTCTATAGATAACTACTATGCGTTTCAACTAAGAATGTGGCCACCATCTTGCCATTTCAAATATATAATTACTAAAAATGATGTTTTAACAAAAATAGATTGCAAAATAACACATTAGGGGTCGTCCATTAATCACGTGAGGCTCGAAAGGGGGGGGGGAGGGGTTCCGAAAAAATCACGAAATATCACCAGGAGGGGGGAGGGGTATAATGAGACATCACGTGTTGTATTTATTTTTCGTTGAATGCACGATTTCGAAACCAAACAGCGGCACGTGGCCTTGACTCACGGCAACGACTTCCCCTTCAACATTTAATCAGATAAGTACCTGTACTTAAAGATAATATTCCGAAAATTTCAATATGATCTATATTGAAATTTTTTACAAAAAAATACACGTGATTTTGGATAGGGGGGGGGGGGGTAGTTTAAAAACCTCACCACATATCACCAGGAGGGGGGGAGGGGTTAAAAAATGCTAAAAAACATCACGTGATTAATGCACGACCCCTTACAATAAATAATAAAAACTGGGGCGAATTTTTCATTTTGTGTTTACTCTGCTGCTGGTGCAAAAATCGTAGAAAACGAGTGAAGTTCTGCAGTTGCGGCATCATCATGGCGGCCACATTCTTAGTTGAAACGCATAGTAGTCACATCTGTTTATGTATTAGAATAAAGCTTTGAAATTAAGTATTGAGTACTGTACATACACCATACATATTAATTGATTGAGGTCATTTCTAAGTCAAGATTAAAATTAAAACTATATATCACATCAGCAGTGGACCACTAGTTATTAAAATAATGCTAATATATCACAGCCCACTCGATTATATTTAGCATATAATATTATACCTATAAGGTATGAACTGCTTAAGACATAATATTTCATATTTATTAAGAGATCTTTTCTATTCCAGCCTTGCTAGCTGTGAATTACATAGTTAGATCTAAAGAATTAAAGAAGCTATTATTTATCTGCAGTGTATTGTTATGTAAAAACATACTTATTAAGATGCGCGCTCGAAGCTTGAGTGCCGGCAACTAAGTAAGCGGTCATGGGGAACTCGCTACGGTCATTGCCGAGATTGTCCGTGATAACATCGAAGCTAAGGCACGGCGCCCCGGTCTGCGCTTGATGCAGCATCACATATGCCGATTGGTCACACACTAACTGCTCGTCCTCCTTGAGAGGCTGCCCTGGAAGATATGTCGTCGGACGATCATCTTCCTCATTCTCTTCACCGCCTTCTTCCATATCTTCATCTTCACTTTCAGAGGAACTACTCTCCATATGTTCTTCTTCATTAGACATTGCTAAAAATTGCAACTTTAAATTTACAAAAAGTGCATAAACATACAAGCGTGCACGCACGAACAATTTGTAGGTTATTTAATATTTAGACGACTTTGACAAGCAGTGACAGTTAAGGTTTTTTTTGACATTATGTGTTGATTTGTAATGTGCGTGTGGTGTGAGGGCCCGTTTGTTAAAACTCTTTGAAAATAGGCTTAGGATTTAGTGAACATTCCCAAAGAATTGTGAAAGTTGAAATCAGATTTTGTGAAAATCAAAAAACCGAGATATATCCAGTAAAGTTGGGCCCTCGGTTCTCACATTGAGGATTGAGGGCCCACCTGTACCGGATAAACTATGGACACTACAGATAAAGTCTTTATACCAAAATTTAAGCTATTGCGAAACAAAATTTGTGAAAACTATATATTCTCGCTAAACACTGAACTACTTTGTATATCTTCGTTCAAAATGGGCCCTCAATCCTCACACTTGTAAAAGTTTACTACGCAAATAAAATGAAACCATTAACTTACAGGTACTGTTTGAAATCCTATAAGCTACTAAATAATTTGTGAAAATTTGTGAAAGCAAGAACAGATCACCACTTCTTGTTGTTTGAAACTTATGACCTTTACAAAATTCGGGCCCTCAGTTCTCCATTTTTTATGTTTTCGTAGTATAACTTTTATTGTATGAAATTAAGACGGTTACAAAATTGTCTGTTTTTGTGAAAAAAATAGTGCAACAAATTGGTGTTATTTGTTATTCAAAGAATTACGATAAAACTATAAATCTTAATAATACCGAAAACGAATATTTTTTGATGGTATATATGGTTAGGGTGACAATATTTTATTCCCCTTGTAATTTAGTACATTTTATTTAGTATAAATCAAACCATGGATGATCTATGTAATAACGGTTGTCAACTTTAATAGTCACTCTAAGAATTGTTTAATTCAATTTCACCTAATTTATAAATAGTAAAGTTTTTTCAAATTATTTCGTACTCCAAAAAACATCTTTGTTACCTAACAATAATAACCCCGAATCTCGCAAAGGAAGTTTCTTCAACTTGGAGAATATATACAACATCCCGACAACAACTGCCGGGGGCTGCGGCCCAGACCGGGCATCACAACTCTCTCGGTCGGAGGATCCTCCCTCAAGCACCGCCGCCGCCGACGCTTCGCTAAATATATATCGGGAAACTACGCGAAATCTTCTCGTCTGAAATACCGCAGTGCCTGAAGACGAAGGTTTTTAACCAGTGTGTGTTGCCAGTGATGACATATGGTACTGAGACGTGGTCCCTAACTGTTGACCTACTAGATAAGCTCAGAGTCACACAACGAGCTATGGAGAGAGCTATGCTCGGAGTTTCTTTGCGCGACAGAATCCGGAATGAGGAGATTCGCCGAAGAACCAAGGTCACCGACAAAGCTTTTAAAATCTGCAAGTTGAAATGGCAATGGGCAGGCCACATCGCTCGGCGAACCGATAACCGCTGGGGAAGAAAGGTTCTCGAGTGGCGACCACGAACCGGAAGACGCAGCGTAGGTAGGCCTCCCACTAGGTGGGCAGACGACATTGTGCGCGTTGCAGGTAACCGGTGGATGCAAATAGCCAATTGTCGTTCATTGTGGCGTTTGAAGGGGGAGGCCTATGTTCAGCAGTGGACGTCTTCCGGCTGGTGATGATGATGATGATTATAATAATATATAAATTAACAAATAATGAATTTCATGATGTAGCTCTATGACTTTATATGAGTATGAATTAGAGAAAGAATAGATTTACGGAAGAGAAAGATAGTAAGAGGTAACCTGTGTTTTAAATGAATCCAGATTCTGAGCTCGTCTTATATTCTGTGGCAAGGAATTCCACAGACGGTCAGCTTGAACAGTAAACGATTTCGTATATGCATGAGACGTATGAGAAGATGTAACTAGACGCAATTTGGAGGAAATCCGAAGGGGGTGATGTTGGGAAGTAAAAAATATAAAACGCTCCTTTAAATAAAGTGGTGCCCTAGGATTGTAAAGAATAGTATAAAGCAAAGAAAGGATATGAGTAGTCCGGCGAAGGCGAATAGGGAGCCACTTGAGCCTGTTCCGAAACATGGAGACATGGTCATATTTGCGCAAGCCAAATATGAACCGAATACAGAAATCCTGAAGTCGCTTAAGTTTGTTTAATAGCTCCTCAGTAAGATCTAGATAGCTGACGTCAGCGTCATCAAGATGAGGCAGAAGTGTACGTGTGTGTGTGTGTGTGTGTGTGTGTGTATACATATATATCTGTGGGATATATTGCCCACTGATATGACGAGGTGACCAGCGATAGTAAAAAGTCTTGTATAAATAAATGTCTATTATATTTAATAAAAGTTTACAATAATCGCGTGTTCACTGTACCTGTCAAACCGAGACTGTCTGTCGACACATGCCGTTACATATTATCTACCAATACAATAATAAAGCCAATATCGGTTTGAAAAAAAAATAAGCACTTTTTAAATACATGTCCTCTATTTTATGGTGAATAAATGATTATTATTTAAAAAATATGGTCACCCTATTTTCTAATTCAGAGAACAAAAATAAAACTTGATTTTCTTATACAATAAAGTGTCTTTTAATTTCTTTCTGGTATCAAATTGATTGCACAATTTTTTTCACAAAAACAGACAATTTTGTAACCGTCTTAATTTCATACAATAAAAGTTATACTACGAAAACATAAAAAATGGAGAACCGAGGGCCCGAATTTTGTAAAGGTCATAAGTTTCAAACAACAAGAAGTGGTGATCTGTTCTTGCTTTCACAAATTTTCACAAATTATTTAGTAGCTTATAGGATTTCAAACAGTACCTGTAAGTTAATGGTTTCATTTTATTTGCGTAGTAAACTTTTACAAGTGTGAGGATTGAGGGCCCATTTTGAACGAAGATATACAAAGTAGGACAGTGTTTAGCGAGAATATATCGTTTTCACAAATTTTGTTTCGCAATAGCTTAAATTTTGGTATAAAGACTTTATCTGTAGTGTCCATAGTTTATCCGGTACAAGTGGGCCCTCAATCCTCAATGTGAGAACCGAGGGCCCAACTTTACTGGCTATATCTCGGTTTTTTGATTTTCACAAAATCTGATTTCAACTTTCACAATTCTTTGGGAATGTTCACTAAATCCTAAGCCTATTTTCAAAGAGTTTTAACAAACGGGCCCTCACACCACACGCACATGATTTGTAAAGATCATTCTGATCTTGGATCTTGGTTTTTAATACATGTTTATGATTGGAGTAATGCTCAGAGTAATTAGATCTCCTGGGAAGGAGTAATGTAAGTATTCAAATTATAATTAATTATATAGAAAATATATTTTTTGTTTTAGGTACCTAGGTTACGTATATTAAATTCAACTGACATGTATATTCGTCTTAGAGATGAATATTTATATTCGTCTTTTATTCTTTAATTCATCGTCCAAAAATTACACATTAAATCAAGCTTCAAAACTCATACAGGTATGACCTGAGTGTGCGACTGTCAAACCAAACCGTCTTTCGATCATGAAGATATAGGTTCGATATCCAAGTTCGATCGATCCCATTTGATACGTCAGGCCGATTCTTACTCATAAAAAGTATAGTTTACAAAATTACTCGATATCTTAACGAAAGTATCGAGTATACTCGGGTATCGACACGGATTGGCCCTACCTAATAAGGCCCTACCCAACTTCAAGTACCTAACGCGTAAAGGTCTTGATACCAAGGCATAAAATACAAAAAAAAAATAACCTATGCGATTCGCGTGTAATTAATAAGCGATTCGCTCATAGAAGAGTACACTGAGGTAAAGATGCGCGACTGTTACTAATTCGACGATTCGAATAATCTACAACTACTAATGTACGCATTCGACTTGAATATTAGTACAATACTAATGTTCATAGTCGAATAACCACTACTAATTAGTAACTACTAACGGCGTTTGAACTAGATTGTTCGCGAGTCAGTCGACAGTTTTTGGAATTAAATATGAATGAATTATTTGCCATTCCGGTCACGGAACGAATAATGTCAAAGTGCCTATCAAATCACATCATTCAATCCGCCGAATAATGAGCGAATAATCAAAGACTAGCAAGTATCAAATTAGTTACTAACTTCGTAAATCATTCGAATATGTCGAATTGTTTTTTATTCGAATAATTAGAATGAAATCATTAGTGGTGTACCGATTCGATTATTTGACTAATCGATTATGCGATCTAATGTTATCGACCATTAATCGATTATTAATCGATTTTGTTCGATTACAAGTCTGAAATTAAATATTTCTTCAAATTGTCTTTGTGATATAATTAAAAATAACAGAACTTAATCACTTAGATATCTAAAAAACAATATGTAAATTTAAGATCAAACAGAACATAATCACTTAATTATTAAAAAATAAACAATATTTTGGCGTCGGCGCACACTAGGCTGTTATGAAGGTATGACAATAGTACCCAAAACGCAAATTATTAAATGAAGGTATGATTTTTATTTTGTATGTAGGGTAACTATTCCTGCATCTGTGAGCAATATTTAGATTAATGAGGAGTTAGTCATTTACCGGATTGACACAATTAAAGTGTACTGTGTTACCAGTTTATTGCATTTCTGTGATTCAACGCAACGCAAACAATATTTTTTCATATTTTATTTGTGATGTTTACATTAAAACATTAATATGTCAATTAAAGATAAACGTTAACCCTATTTAAAAATTACTTTAATTTAACTATACATTAAATTATAGTAGGGGATATGATAGTCTTTTGGAGATTATACGAGGTAATATTTTACGGATTAATATTTAAAAAAAGTGCAACAGGCTTTTGAAGCTAAATAAACAGTAACAAAAACATAATTTTCGGGATTTCCCACCCATTCGGTACAATTTTTTTACTGGTGACGGGGATTCCCTTAGCAAATAGGGGTTACCATAACTTAATTGGTTTTATACCAATTATCGATTATCTAAATAATAATCGATTGAAAACAATTATTTTGATAATCGATTATTAATAATCGATACCGCACACCACTAGAAATCATTCATAGTCACAGACGTATTAGGGATGTTCATAGTCCAAAGAGTACATTGTTCATAGTCGGCGTCGCGCATCTTTACACTGAGGCACGGCTATAAATCTCGGTACTTCCATCATTCCTCGCAATAGTAGCCATATTGTAACTATCCATTTTGACAGTTTCCCTCCTCCCTCCTTCATATTTCATTCCTTTGTCGTCTGTAATATAGACGCCATATTTTATTTTATTAAGACAGAAAACCAGAAAACTATGTGGACGCCATTGTGATTTTACCAAGTTCGTTGTTCATTGTAATTTTTTTCAATTTTGTACTTAATGATTGTGTCAAATCTTGATTACAACTTGCATTACGTTTTAAAACAACTGTGTCGTGAATTGTGCTTGTAGGAGTAAGGACGGCAATCAATTTAATGTTTTTCCCCAAGATTGTACTATGCAGGACTGTAACTTAAAACATGAACTGTGAAAGGATATTCTTCACCGAAAAGTTCATTGCCTCATACCAGTGAGGCCTCGTCTTCGTGTTGAAGCCTACCCTACGTTATTTTTGGCCTACGAAATCAACAAATGCACTCCTTAGACAATGCACACTGACTACAATGGTAAGTACCTTGTTACGAATATTTTCTCATACTTTTCATGATAATAATGCTAATTAATGCTACCTAATTTAACTTATAATCCACTACATCATGTACTATATGAATTAACATTTATAACATTAGTTTTATAAATTTAACACAGTTGTCTTGTATCTATACATTGTTGTACCTAATTTGTCCTCATTTACTTCTCTACAGCTGATGCACATTTTGTGCTGTAGTAGGACAGTTCCATACTATTAGGCCAGGCTAATAAAGCTGCAACTGCTGAAAACTTATTACTGTAAAAATAAGATAGAATAATAATTAACCGGAATTATTCACTTCTGCACTAGGTTCTCTTCTCTTCTGTTTTTGGTAATTGTGTGTGTCATACAAAATACTAAAGCATTTCACTCTTTTGTTTCAGTTGGAATTTGTACATCTGCGATGGTCCCTTTGATGCTGTTAACAATGCCAATTTATCGGACAAACATATCTCTAAAAAGCTGTGACAAGCCACATCTCGACCATGACATTAACCCATTCTTTAATAATATATAATAACTAGCCGCTATTATAAATGGAGACTGTTTATCAAACAAATGAATTAAGGAAAAACTACCCGGAGAGTCGCATCCTGACCAGAGTATGAATCTTATTTTGTATATTTTTTTTAATAAATAATAAAAGTAATTTAAATTAATATGTATATTTTATTTTAAGCCTGAATATGAAATATTAAAGAAAAATGGAATAAAAATATAAAAAGTAAAGCGGCTTAAAAGGCTAGCTTCCATTTTTTTTAAAGATTAGGCGAAAAGTTCTGGGCCACGGCACGTGATATGAGCGTATAAATTAAAAAAAAACAGACGTCATGTTCTATTACTGCAAATCCGTAATGTGATTTTTCCTCTAGGGCAGTTCACCGTCTGATGCGTAGCATCCCTAATACGTCTGTGCACTAGGGATGTTGGAAATGCCCAAAAATATCGAATATCGATATTTTTAAAATATATCGTTATCGACTTCGATATATCGAAGCAAAAAATATCGATATATCGGGAACAAAATTGTATCTCATTAACGGAACAAAATAAAAATGCTTCTTGAGTGGCAATGCCTTACAGCTGTCTATAGAAAGACGTGTCGCTTACCATCAGATCGGAAATAAAGTCCACAAAGCAACTGAATTTCAACATAAACTTAATTATTTAGTAATTAAACTATTTAATTGAACTAAAACAAATATATCACAAGCAATGTATCCACGCATGCAACCAAAGATACTAAATTAACAATACCAACCAACGATCGAACAAAATATTTTTTGATGCAATCAAAGATAACGCAAAAGGTCTGTCTGTGGTAAGGGCTAGAGGCAAGACAAGAGGCATAACATAAACTTAAATGAAGCTTACTGCTTTACTAGAGATAACCTTTCTTTTGTCTTTCTTTTTTTTGTGTAGTTTGTACAAGGATGGCTGGCTTCGTTGTAAAGAAATTACACTGATCTTGTGTGATGAAGGTCCAGTGTCGTCTTTTTACCGTTAAAAAAAATTTTGGAAAAATAAAACAGATCTGATCTTTTCCCAAAAAAATATATCGTTTTTGATACGTTTTCGATACTTAATATTTTATATCGATGTATCGATATATCGAAAAAATATATATCGGATGAAAATATCGATATATCGAAAGAAAAAATATCGATATATCGATATTTTTTCAACAAGCCTACTGTGCACTGAGGTTATGTTTTGGATAAGTTTAACCCCTGCTAATAAATAATAATATACGTAAAATAAATGATAAATGGCTTTCCGATGTATGAAAGTATTAAGAGTAATACGAAATATTAATACGATTCGTCACAATTTAATTAAAACCATTGCAATACCTGATATAAATCTCCAAAAACCGAAGGAATTTAAAACGGAAGACAATTTGATATATCCAGAAGACCCAGACAATTTCGGCACTTTATCGAGGTCAGTAAAAACTCAGTCTGATAAGTTAGAAGAGGATGATGACATCAAAGAACAAAAGTTCATACAAAACGTACCCCTATCGTCACAAAAATTATCTACTAAACAATATGCGGATATAATAAAACAGTATCTCAAATACAAGAGATTAAAAGAAGCCATTGACGTATTAGAAGTAAGAATGTTGAAAGAAGACAGAGTAAAACCGGAGAACTACATTTATAACATACTGATTGGAGCATGTGCTGATGTAGGATACACAAAAAAGGCCTTCAAATTGTACAACGACATGAAAAGACGAGCACTCATACCAACAGGTGACACATACACATGTCTATTTCAGGCTTGTGCATATAGTCCTTGGCCAATGTATGGTTTAAGAAATGCCAGGCAGTTAAGAGAGCTGATGATTGAAAAAAGAATAGAGCCAAACTTAACAAACTATAATGCTATGATCAAAGCATTTGGTCGCTGTGGTGATTTACAAACAGCATTCAGAATTGTTGATGAAATGATAGCAAAAAATATTAAAATAAGAGTCCACACTTTTAACCATCTTCTTCATGCTTGTATATCTGATAAAGATAATGGTTTGAGGCATGCAGTTATAGTGTGGAGAAAGATGTTACAACTTAGAGAGAAACCAAATATTTACTCATTTAATTTAATGCTAAAATGTGTAAAAGATTGTAATTTAGGTAGTAAGCAAGATATTGAAGAACTTTTAGCTCTGATACAACAACAGGTGGCATTAAACAATAAAAGTACTCCAGTAACATTGATTGAATCCGGTAATGAAATAAGAAAAGAAGTACCAAGTGAGCCAGTTTTGATTAAGTCATCTGAAGGAAAAGCCAAAACACAGATGAATGAACAGACAGAGAATAATAATCAACCTACAACTCCAAATACCAATCACTTAGCAGTAATAGACAGCAAAGATAATATCACTTTAGAATTTGTAAATAAACTAGACAAGATAAAGGCAAATGATAGACTTGTACCAAATCTTCTATCTAAGGTAGTAAATATGCAGCAAGTAACATCACTACAAGAGATTCAGGCCCCACAGGACAAGTTTGCAGTTGTTGGTGGACAAGATGACTTTTTGAAGGAAATGAAATCATATTCAGTTACACCAGACATCAAAACATTCACACAAATGTTACCCTTGATTGAGGATACAACAGAAGCAGAGAACAAATTACTTGAAACCATGGAATCTTTAAAGATCAAAACTGATATAGATTTTTATAATATGCTTATAAAGAAAAGATGTTTGAGATATGATTATGAAGCTGCATTTGTAAGATACTTTCAATATTCATGCATATTTTTAGTATCAATCATCATTGCAGGTAACTAGCTGTCTATGTATGTAGTAATTTCCCCATTTTATTTTAGGATGTGAAGAAAATTATCAAAAAAGAAAGTGAATTTCGTAAGAAGAGGTATCTACATTCTAAAAAGTCCCAACTAAAACTCAATGTTATGACATATGGTGTGTTAGCAATGGCTTGTAAAACTAAAGAAAATGCTGAAGAATTACTCAATGAAATGAAAGAGCAACAACTTAAGTATGTAATGTTTAACTTAATTTTATTACAATCCATTCCATGCCACTTCTAGGCAAAGAATACCTTTCTTCTTGAAGTTTTGCCCTTCTATTGGTATAGCAGGCGCGTATTTAGCGCGTGTAACTGTGTTGTTCAGTTCTATCGGCCAATCTACAAGCAAGACATTCTGCATGCGGTATCAAATACATATATAATGTCTTTGATTAGAGATACTCTCTCCATTTTACATAAGTAAATATATATTAATTAGTAGTAATTTTTTTTTGTCAGGGTCAATATTGAAACACTGGGTGCTCTACTAAAACAAGGCACATCAAATATTCAGTTTGGATATGTCCTGTATATAATGAAATTTGTAAAGCAAGAAAACATAGAAGTCAACCCTATATTCTTGAAGCATTTAGAAAATTTCAATGAAAAATGTGTGGACAGCATCAGGCAAATGGTAATTATCTTCTTTTAAAGTAATGTACGGTTGCGGTTACGAACGCTGGACCATCCTTGCATCCTTAAGCTCAATTCACATCAAGATGGCAACAGCAGCGCGGCGCGCACTTTCGGTGTGAAAGAATTTTAAACTTTATCTACAATAAGTAATGATTTCTGATATTTACGCGAATACTACACATCGAAATGAAACAATTTTTTTTTTGTAATAAAATCATAATTAAACCGCGCGAAAAGTAAAAGAACAGTATCACTTGAAAAGCTCAAATAGGCCGCGCGGCCGCCCACGCCGCCGCGAACAGTCACGCGGCGACTCGGTATGGTCAGCGCGACCGTAGGTGGCCGCAAGCGGCCTTATAGAATGTACGAACTAGGCGCGAGGCGTCGCGTGACCGCGTCGCTCCTCTTTCGACTACTGCTGGCTGCTGCCATCTTGGTGTGAATTGAGCCTTAGACCGATAACCGCTTGCATGAGACGGCCCAACGTATGTGCGGGCGGGGGTAAGCGCGCACGTAATGTCGTTCAAACGTCGATAGCAGGTGTAGTTGGCCCTTACTTTTTACGACAATTCAGGTCGTACGCCTATTGTCTAAGGTAGACTAAGATCCGTCGGTTGGATGGGCTTGTAAAAAGCGCCTGACCTCACTTCGTTCGCGTCGGTCTTCTGTGACATCGTATAGTAACAGTAAGGGACAGGTGCATGTCTCAGCACTATGACCTGTGCACTATATATATGTGATCTTGCGTAGTTATTAAGATCTTGAAAAGATTGTGGTTATATTGGTCAGAAGGAAATTATCAATGTACCTAATCTATGCAACTTGTTTTTTTTTAGAATGAGAAAGGCAGTAAATCTGAAGTATTCATCAAAGCATATGATATTTTCTCTAAGTATTACACTGATTGGTTAAAAAATATAAACATTGACAAAATATTGAAACCAGAAGACCATTGGGGACAGTTCAAACATAATTATCCAGAGACAGTCCAACGTCAGCACATCAAAATCAAAGAACCTAAGAAATTTTATAAAAGGAATCGTAAATTTGTACGTTATACGCCCAAAATTGTAAATTAAAAAATAAATTTGGACATACATATTTTATTTATTTAGATACAAAAGCTTTATATTACATTTTGCGTCACATTAGATCTTAATGCAGTGCAGTTTGCGGTTGAGCTCCTCAAACTTCAGGAGCTTACGGATAAAGAAGTCGCCGAAGCGGTGGGCTACCTTCGTGTCGGCGATGTGGATCATGTCATTGTCGATGTAGAAGTCCAGCTAGAAAAGAATTGTGATTGCTAGTATAAAATCTATAATTTAAGGAATCCACTAGGATCCTATTGCGGTGGTGCATGCAGCACTCTCGCATGAGTATGACTTCAGCAACACCCATCATCGTTTAATGTTACCAGATTACGCATTACTAAAGGATGATGGGGAAAAATGATATCGTTAGGAAGGTATTTTCATCTACAGTAACAAAAACCGCGCTTCTTTCCAGTCATTGTCCGATCGGAGTTATTTGACATTATTTCTATAGATATTTATAAAATAACAGTAATTAAAAGGATACCTAGGATATTTAAAAACGGACAGCAAATTGTGACTTGTCGCCACAATAACTTTAGAACGACTCAAAAAGAGTTAATCAACGTCGTATCACTCATCTTAAGCGGACAGTTTACTTAAAAAGTGGGCATAAGCCCATGATCCTTTAAATTGTGCATTTTTTCATAAATATAATGGGCCTGTTGGTCCAATGGTTCGACACTGGCAGCTACGCAATAGGCCCGATTCCCACCAAGTGTCTGCGTGTTATTTATCTATATGTATAAGTATGTATAACATTACTATGTTCCGTAACTGCTGAAATCACCGGACTCAACAGACAAATCTAGAGACGAGGACAGGATAACAGAACGTGTCGTCGAGTGAAAGCGACCCACCTCCGATCCGCTCTGGAAGTTGCCGTCGAGTCCGCTGGGGCCCTTGCTCCAGACGACGTTCTTCATCTTGTGCTTGAAGCAGAGCAGGTGTATGGCGAGCGCGGCGTGCTCGCGGGCGGCGTCTCGCTCCCCGCCGCGCGCCGCCGACATGAAGGCGGCCAACTTGGCGAGCGGCAGCGTCGTGTACAACTTCAGGTACGAGCGGATCGTCGGCAACATCTTCTGCTGACGGACCTGGACACGAATACCATCAGTGGCGTATGCGACTGTATTCTATTTTATTTATTTGGTGGCTATAAAATAGGGCCCGGCAACCATCGATATAATATATAAACTAGATAAACATTCACGAACAAAATGACATCTAAAATGTGGTCACGGAGGTTGCAAACTTATCTGTGCTGGTGGCTGAAATGTGAACTAACGATTTTATAATGATAATGACTTGTAGTTTGACAGTTTCATATAGATAGTAGCGACACTCCGATCGGCAAAAATAAATTTAAGAATAATATAAGAATAAGAATATTTATTCGCCGGAAAAACCTGAGGGAGAACATAAAATAATAACAAAACGTATACATCCATTTCCGGCAAATGAGGCTAACCACTCAGCATATTGCTGCACCGGAATACATATTCGGTCCAGCGCTGTTTTTCAGGATTAGCCCCTGTGACATTTTGATGCCATTTCGACCTTAAAATCTACTTAAGTAATATAACTGTGAAAATAAATATTTTTCAGTAGGTACTTACATACTTATTTCCACTACAAAGTTAAAAATATAGTAACAAAATGTGAAAAATTAAATAAAAATAAACTTAAATTTAAATGTGCCACCGACACCGAGAAAAATACTAAAAAAAATACATAAATAGGCCAACATTAAGGTTAAGGTTAAGGCTGCCAATCAGTCATCAAGCATGCCACACTCGTCCTACTGCACTGCCAATAAGTGCATATTTATAGTTTTTAGACCATACTGCTAAGGTAAGTTAATATTATTAACACGTAAGTCTAATTTGTCAGGATGTGGCTAAATCTATATATTATATCGATGCCGGTAACCACCGGAACGCACTTCGACCCAGTTGGATCCATTGTGCATGCCTTTGCTTACTCTGTTGCTGACGTGTCGAAGAGTTCCCTCAGGTACGCAACGGTTGCGCCAGCTTGGAGCTGTACATAATCATCTGGTGTAGGATAGACTACTCCCAGATAGGAACACTCGCATTTTTAACCGACTTCAAAAAAGGAAGAGGTCTCAATTCGTCGTGTATGTATTTTTTTTTGTATTCTCAACTCACAACTGTACTTGCGCAATGGTTCGCCAAACCTAACTTCAGAGACACAAAGATCCGCTGTGACTACTGTATCTCTATCTACTTTTGACTTCTCTGAATGATCGTATTATAGTCAATAATCTAAGAAAACTTTTTTGACAAACTTGTCACAAGTGTGCATGCCACCGCGGGTGGGTGCTATTCTTACCCAGATACCACAAGGGGAGTACAGTCATAATTAAGTTTTAATACGTAGAACAGCGTGTTTTACCTCATCCATGAACACTTGTGTCTGATGTTTGACCGCGTCGCGGCCGTAGTTGGAGCCAGGCTCGATGGGCGGCGGACACGGCGACAGGAACTTGGGACACGCGAATGTGAAGCAACTCTCGAACTCTCCAAGCTCTCCGTACTGCATCTTGTACATCTTCTCGTGGTAGTTCTTTTCACGGAGCACCTATTTTAAAACAAATATGTAAATAGATATCCTGATTTCAACTGGGGTACAAACATTTGAAACTGCAGTGTGTAAAGTACAGGGGCTATCTGCCGTACTCACGGGTCATTAAATCTACGATTACTGTCGCATTTACAAAGGTCAATTAGAGTTAATGGTCATTAATACTGTACTGGAAATCTGATTGTTTCGACACTCGCGACCAATTAATAATTTCTAGTGAGTAGAGATATCAACTATCTCATGGTCAATAATGGGAAATAAGCATAATCCGAGAGTCGAATAATTAGTTTTAAAACAAATATATAACGAAAAAAATATATAACTAACATAATTTGTGAGTGCTATAATATGTATCGATTTTTACCCGACTACGGAACGGGTAACCCTCCTTGGGTTATGATTTTAACAAGAATGTATTTCTGTTCATCTGTTCCCGCATATCTTCTAATCTACTTAACATAATTTGACAAGTAGGGTGTCGTTAGAAGCGTCTTGATTGTCCGCTGGTTATATGCTATATAATATCACATTATTAGACTGCGATTTTATCCGTAGTCGGGTTTTAGTTTTTAAAACTTATTACTTGTGTTAAATAACGTTATCATTCTTTGTGTTCGAAGGTATACATTAAAATTCATACAAAATAAGAAATTGCTTAAAACAGCTAAAACCCATGCTATTATTAAACAATATTTCAGTAAAACACATTCAAATCATGATACCTAATTAATATAAAGCATTATAACACCTATTTGCATGTGGGGCTAGAAAGGGCGAAGCTAACCTGCTGAATCGATTCATCGACGCACTGCGGATGCAGTACCAAGCAAATAGCCAGCAAGTGGTACATCTGCTCCGTCTGCTTGTTGATCTGGTCGTTCTGGTACGAGCGGGACGAGAACAGTTGCTTGGTGCGCTGCATGTATAGCAGGGCGGACGACAACGTACGGATCGCGTCGGCGTAACGCCTCATCATCATATACGCGAATCCCACATAGTAAGAAGTGGAGATTTGGCACGCAGGCACGTGAGAGTATTGGGACTTCTTGTGAAGTTCAATGTTCTCTAGGACCTATGGACAAGGTGGTAAAAATTGACAGTATTGTAACATAATAAAAGCACAAACGGATTTTTTTGAAATAATAATCGATAGCTTGATTCGTGTATCATGCGCATCTAAAACTTCAAATTTATGTAGGTTTATTAGTATAAGTGGCCAATCTTTCATCGGATCAGTAATTTTTTCAACATCATCATCAGCAGCTGAGAGACGTCCACTGCTGAACAAAGGCCTCCCCCTAGGAAGAGACGGGTTGCCATAATCCCCACGCTTGGCAGGCGTCTTGGTGATCACAATATAGGTTAGGTTAGGTAAGTAATCTAATAGAAAGACGCTGCTGCCCGTCTTCTTGTGTTGCCTTAGTTGTCTCTTACAAACACCCAACGGGTGAGTGCTATTCTCAACCGGACACCCCATGGGTTATGCTGCATACTCGTTCATTTAACTTTCCAAACAATCGGCCTGTTTTGTTTTAACCTGAGTGGAAAACTACACAGTTCGAACTCCGGTTTGCAAAGCGAGCGGTTACATTGCTGCGTGTGCCAAGAAGGCTACTAATAAGTAGCCTGCAAAGTGCATAATATGTACACGATTAAATTACGATAAAAATCGAGAGCGACGATGTACGTAAAGTAACGGACAAGAACTGGTTGAGAAAAGCCTAGTATCAAAGCCAAAGGAACTGGAGAGGCTATTTTTCGCAGTAAATAAATTATTCTGTCAAAGGTCGATAAACTGCTTGTTGTGTTGACATACCTTGATGGCCTGGTAGTAATCGCCGAGTAAGGAATGAAGGCGCAGGAGCCCTACAAGGGAAAAATAGCCCAACATCTTGTACAGGGAGTGACGTCCGAACTCTCCCGCCACCGAGTCTGGGTCGCCGCCGGCAGCATACACCTGAGAAAATAATAATGAGTAGTGTAAATTCTCAACTACTGCAAATTGTTACAAGATATCATAAGGTGAATTATTTGATGGAAGTAACTAATGTTGTGCCGGATCGTTACAAAAGTATATCCGCGGATATGGATCCGAATACGGTTATTTGGTGTCAAGATCCGCGGATACGAATCTAAACAATCGGTGTCGGTGCGCGTGACCTTGAAACGATAGTTGACGCCACTTGACGCTGTTTGCAATATAAAGGAGCCAAATAATTGATTTTAAGAAATAAAAAATAATCTGATTGGAATTTAATAGTTTTTCATTGCTACTTAATAATATAATCATCTTTATTAGAGTTGTATGTATATCTTGAAAATGAATAAGGTAAAGATTCGCCAAAAAATTAACGGATACGGATCTTTCTTCTCCCTCGGATATGAGCGGATACGGATGCGAATATCCGGCACATCACTAGAAGTAACCAATAAACTCAATTCAATTATCTTTACTATGTAATTCATCATAATAGATCGATATACTATACCAACTAGATTAGCTGTCACGAACAAAATGACATCGAAAATGTAGTCGCGGTTACATATACTTACACAACTATACACGTAGCTAGAAATTGTAGAAAATAGTTTTAAATAATTCGGAACGTCGGACTAATAGAAGCCTTCACATGTAGTAATAAAGTCTAATTCTGTATGCAGTAATGTTGGCACATAAAACCTTTACATCGGAGACAAAGAAAAATCAATAAAATCGCCAAAGCTATACGAAAAAAAGTAGTTGTTTTGACTTAAACAAAAATGTTGAGTACATTTTTGTTTAAGTTAAAAGTTTAAAAGAAAATCTTAAGAGGGCTTTCAAGTGCGACAGCCAAAAAACTGAGAATGCGGTCTTTTATATTCGAAATTATGAAAAACTGTAATAATTCTAATATGTTTTTTTTGGTCGGTGAACTGTGTTGTACTTTTATCTTGAAAGTTAGCAGATTAAAAATTCCAAAAACCTCTTACTTACTTCTCAAAACCAATGTTTTATAAGACCATTTTTTTTGTCTGGTCGAAACACGTGAGTTTAGATTCCATTTCCTAAGATTACATCCCTGTTAAAATAATAAATGAGTATGCAAACATCATCAAAAACCAGTGGTTAAGAAAGTTGGCAGAAGATATTGTTTAATTTATATTGTTTACATATGTAAATAACCATCAGACTGAAACGAAAATTTGCGAAAATTGCTCGGTTTAAATAATGTTTTCTAGCCCTTCAAAATCTTTTATGATAAAAAAATAAAATTTTTACTAAAAAGAAGAGCTATTTTTGCAAACAATATATTTTTTTTATATTTTTTTATACGGCTAATTTTCCAAAATAAATTATTTTAGTATTGGTATAAAACGACATGCGTCAACGCAGAAAACTCAGAAGCGGCCGTGGCCTCGTACAGAAAGGACCTGTGTCGCTCTTGCTCCCACCCAACCTCTCGTAAATCACGATTCGAACAGTACATACGCTGTGCTTCAAACTACGACGAAGTAATTTTAATACTTTACGAGTATTATTTTATTTTTAATGATATAATATTTGTTTGATTTTAATTACAACTTATATTTATCATTATACTAAATTATTAGTAGGTATTATATCATACCAATATGATACAAGCAAAAGTATGTATGTATGTATGTAAGAATGTTTGCAGTGTAACCAGATTTAGCAGAATTTAACCCCCATTTTTTTTCAAAGCAGTTTTAACAGAATCTAATACACTGGACCGCAACGAAAAAGGGTCGGTTAGAAAATCTTCAATATCTTCAAAAGTACCTGACCTAGCTTTATGAAATAAAGACTAAATTAAAGAATAATGAATATGAAGAATATGAAAAGAAGCAATAAATGAATATGAATATTTTAATGTGCTTACAAGAAAATAAAAATAAATAAATTCAAGCTATTTATTTTTAATAAATGTAAAATAAATAAAAATGCATAGTTTTTCCAGTATTCTCATAAATGTAAATTGGTTACAGATGTGCCGTTTTCACGCATTTTAGTACTTTGTGTTGCCTCCACGAGCTTGCAATACTGCTGTTATGCGATTTGGCATACTTTCTGCTAGGTTTTGGAGCTGATACTGCGGAATATTCTGCCATTTCTCTATTACAGCTTCTTTCTTTGCTTTCATTTCACGTAGCGTAATTGGCAGAGGATTCCGCTGATGTACATATCGTCACAGTTCGTCCCATGCATGCTCAATGGGGTTAAAGTCGGGGTTGCGTGCTGGCCACGCCAAATTTCTGATACCGACTTCTTAAAAATAGACAAACACTATCTGAGCTGTCCGCGGGCGGGCATTGCCTTGCATAAAAACGGCATTCTCGCCTATGTCCACTAAAAAAGGGACCAACGTAGTAATTCAGAATTTCAGTGACATATGTTTCTGCAGTTAAAGTGCCATTTTCTATCACCACTAGCTCAGTGCGGCTTTCGGATGACATCCCAGCCCACATGTGAACAGAGCCTCCGCCGTATGGTACTTTTTCTGCTATACAGGCTTTGTTATAGCGCTCTCCCGGTCGTCTGTACACTCTTTTCCTCCCGCCGTGCTCGTATAAACAGTATCTAGACTCGTTTGGAAACATAACTCTTCTCCGTCATTCAGAGTCCAATTCTCGTATTCTCTACCATAACTCCACCTTGAGTTTCTGTGGTCTTTCCAGTTTTGGGCCATTTGCAGGTCTTAATGGCTTTAAATTTGCTTCAGCCAGATGCCGCCTTACTGTATCCGTACTTAAATTGTTTCCTCCAGCTCGTGAATGATGATTCTTTACTTCAACAGCCGTAAGAAAGCGATTTCATAAAATTATTGACACCATATAGCGATCCTCCCGCGCCGTCGTGCGCCTTGTTCGGCCTGTTTCTGGTCTTTGAAGATAAGATCCAGTTTCATGGAAGTGCTGGAGTACTCGCTGACCTGTAGAAAGAGTCACACCAACAGTTGTCGCTGTATTTCACTGACTGTGCCCATCTTCAAGCATTGTCAGGATCTTGATACATTATTCAGGGGTTAACGATGATGACTTCAGAATAATAAAATTTATAAGATAGTGACGCCATATTTATAACTTCTTTATTGCAAAGCTAAAACAAAGGCGAAACAATTGATTTGACTTTTTTTGGTACAAAATTAAAAAACGACCATTGTTTTACATTTTTAGTTTTTTTTTTTATACACATCAAAAATAAATAAAAACTTTTTTATATTATTTTATGCGGCATTAAACATTCTTTAATTTAGTCTTTATTTCATAAAGCTAGGTCCAGTACTTTTGAAGATATGGATGATTTTCTAACCGACCATTTTTCTTTGTGGCCCAGTGTAGTTCATTAGAAATTTAAGTTCAGCAGAAATTTGCGTAAAACACGTAATGAAATCATTATCTTTATATAAATCCACTTTCTATTTACCTACGTCTGATTATCAGTACTCACAGCGGATCTGTGTGTCTGAAGTTGGGTTTGGCAAACCATTGCACAAGTAGTCGTGAGTTGTCAATACAAAAACACAAAAATATCAAGCTTTTATTTAACATGCACTATTTGTATACCTACAGTATGTAAGTTGTCCGTTAACATGGGCAAACCATTTTTCGACCATTTGTTTAGTGTTTAATCTTCCCTTAATTTGCACAGGCGTCATGTTATATAATGAAAAGAAGAAGTAAATGCGTCATTTGCTATTAGTTACTAAAGAGTTCCCTATTTTATCAGATCCTAATTATATAATAAAATATGCGTTGAAACATAAACATTTAAATAACTCCATTCAAATCTGTTAAGTAGTTTTTGAGAAAATTGTGAATATACATTGAATGCTACTGCGGTAATAAAGAAACTGTTGGCAAAATATCATAATTTACAATACATACAATTAATCAGAAATCAAATAGTTGCCCAACGGATCAAGACTGTTTTTCATATCACTAGAGTCTTTGTATGTGTGCGTGGAGCGTACAAACGCGCGTCGGCCGGTCCTGCACGTGTAGGGCGGTCCGTAGATACCTAAAAGCTACTACGCGAAATAATTGAGAACGCTCTTAACCACTATAAAATAAGGTTCAAAACAGGTGTGTTTCCATTGTGTGTGTACTGACTTACAAACTTATCCGTGCTGGTGGCAAAAATGAGAACTAACTTTTTTATTATGGTAATGACGTGTAGTTTAACAGCTGTTTCGTATAGACAGTGGCGACATCCTATCGGCAACATTAATTTTATCAGTCTCGGCATGGCAGTTGCGAACTACTAGTGGAGAAAATATCAAATAAATAATTTTTATTTCGTATTATAATGATATCTTACTTATATTTATTATTTAAACTAGTAATAAGAACACGAAACGAAAAAAAAATTCTGCATCTGCAATTTTAGTATTACGATAAGTATTATATTATTTGGACAGTTTATAAACGCGCAATAAGGATTTTCGATACATCCTGTTGTCGGCTCGTACTAATTTGAATTAGAGCGACAGCCGTCTCCGTAGCTCTATTTTCGTGACCACTTTTCGGGTCGTGACAGCTAATCTAGTTGGTATAGTATATCGATGTAATAGATAAAGGGCTCCTAGAAATAGATACCTAAGTGAACTACATTACCACAACACAGTTACGTATCTGACCTCAAGTTGGCGTTTGATGTTGGACTTGTCCACAAGGGAGTGCAGAACATTGAGGATGCAGAGAACGTTCCACGCCTTGTTCTCAGTGTTGAGAGCTTCAATCTCAGCAGGGCTCAACTTTGACGTGCGCGATCTGCAATATACAATAATTGTTTATGTTCATTTACATTCAGAAGTAATGTCTACTTATGTGTTGCCAATTAAGACCACTATGCACAATCCAATCACCTAATAAAATGATAGAGTAAGCACAGTTATCCCAATTTATCTCAAATGTAAACCTCCAAAGGTTTGCAATAAAGTCTAACAAAAACTATTTATTCTCTTAATTACATAAGTATACATTTACTGTGTGTTTATTCATTTTAATTCACCGTGGGCCGGGTTAGAATTGCATTGCATCCCCCCATCTCCTCTTATTGGATGTCCTAAGAGGCGACTAAGTGAGAACGGGAAGACGGGCAGCAGCGTCTTTCTTTTGGATTTATCTTCCACCAATACTGCAATCCCCAAGCCGCCTGCCAAGCGTGGGCGTTTGGGTTTTTAGTCCCCAGATTATGGCAACCCCTCCTTTCTAAGGAGGAGGCCTTTTGTTCAGCGGCGGACGTGTTTCGGCTGATGCTGCTACATTTTCTGTTGTCACTTAGGCATTAGTCTCAACATATGATAAAACGAGAATGCGTAACTTAATATCAAACATCTACAATACGAACCTATATTGTGCAAACGATTGGAATTGATAAACAAATTCATCAATAAGCTCCCACAGCCACTGGTCGGGCAGTTCCAGAGGCACCGGAGTCTCCGCAGACAGGATGTAGTTGAACAGATCACAATAGTTGTAAAACGAGTGAAACCTTTGATCTGGTTTCGGTCCACCAGGTACACGTGCATATATATCGCGGTAGTACAGCTCTTTGTAGAGTATCATGAAAACCTAAAATTGATGATAGCAAATAAAAACATAACAATAAAAAGATGTTTGATTATAATACCTATAATAGCCAGTGTGGTGAGTCTAAATAATTAAAATAATTTGGAATCCTCGGTTCTCTCAAGGAGCTCACATCTCCCATAGGAAACCCTATTTGTAATCATTTAAAAAAAAAAGAAAAAATTAAAACCAATTTCATCTTCGGTTTGCAGAGAAGCAGTTTCCCACTGCACCATGGAGGCTACTAAACTAGGCTTTTGTAATACCAAGATATCAGTACTATCATGCAACAAGGACGGCTATGCTATAGTAACTTACAATACTTCTTGGTGGCTATAAATTTGGGCCCGGTATTCCGGGAATGCACTTCGACCCAGTTGGATCCATTGTGCATAACTTACAATACTTAATAGATATCTTTTAAACTTCTGAACCGATTTTGATGAAACTTATACTCTTCCCTAAGTTGAAAGATATTAAAACTATTGCAAAATTATTATGGCTCTAAGGGATTTGTAATTTCTTAGAAATCCATGGACAAACATACATACACTGCTGTAATTTGGTACATTGTTTAAGATGCCTAGATAGGCTAGTCTAACGCAATATGTGAACATTACGCATTTGTATTAATATTACATACATATGTGTTGGATACAGAACATTGTATTAATATTACATACATATGTGTTGTATACAAAACATTGTATTAATATTACATACATATGTATGTGATAAATTACGTGATAAATCCTACGAGGAGCGCTTGAAACAGTTAGGCCTTACAACACTTGAGCTCCGAAGGCGGAGAGGAAACCTAATAGAGACATATAAAATCCTCACTGACCACTATGACGTCCCAGGTATGAAGGACATCTATGTATGGGATAGAAATACCCACCTTCGTGGGCATCCTTTGAAATTATGGCCATTACCATCCAAAAGGAAACCCTTGAAACATTTTCTATCAAACCGTGTTGTAGCTGAATGGAACAAACTACCAGAAAACGTTGTGATGGCTCCAACGTTAAATGCTTTCAAGAATAGACTGGACAAAATACTTCAAGCAATATGATACACACGCATCAGCTCTATAAGCTGCTAGTGTGCTTACTAAATAATAATAATATGTGTTGAATACAGAACATTGTATTAAAATTACATACATATGTGTTGAATACAGAACCTTCTTTTCGAAGTTGGTTAGCAAAAAATGTTAACTGTTCATTTGAATAATAAAATAAAGAGAGCCTAATAAAAAGTGTACTAAACAAGAAAAAAAAACACTTAATAATAACACATTTAATAAAAAGAATATAAACTATAGAATATGTTTCAAGGACTCAATAGTGGGCTAAAAAGTTCTATCATATGATTTTCGGTCTACTTATCTTTCAAACTTACTAGTCCCAATATTTTAGTACTTACATGATCATTGTCAACTACTGGTGCAACCTCATTCTCCTCAGGCCACGGCGTATTTTCAAAATACTGCTCAGTGAGTTTTGGGAATGTGTTCTCATACAGATTCAAGATCTCATATGTCACACCCTCATTGATCATGTTTCGAAAATACACAAGAAACTTTTTGACCTGAAAAGAAAAGTTTATCATACGGTATAGCATGTATACTATACATATACCATGTATACAGTATAGGATTATACAGTGTTACCAGTTATAGCTAACAAATTAGTGACACTATGCATAAAATACAATTATTTTAGGCAAATACTACACATTGAAATAAAACTCATTTTACAGATTTTATTGTGATTTATTAAAGATCTAATTGCTTGTGCTAAAAAAATTACTGATTAATTATTATATTCTCATCTGGATTACCTCAATGCTTAATTAAAAACTAAAGTATTCAATCAGTGTGTGTTGCTATAGTGGACATCTTATGGCTTATATGATGACTGGGAAATGGTTAGTTAGCCAGCATTGGAATGGCACTTTACAATAAGTAATAATTTAGGGCAGCCTTTGAGAAATTATGTTACATCTTCTCGTCTGAATTACCTCAATGTTTAAAAACTAAACTATTCAATCAGTGTGTGCTGCCAGTGATGACATATGGAAAAGAGAATTGGCCACTGACTATTGGCCTCATAACCAGGCTCAAATTAGCTAAACATGCCATGGAAAGGGCTATGCTCGAAGTGTCTCTACATGATAAAATCTGGAACGAGGAAATCCATCGAAGAACTGAAGTAACCAACATAGCTCTAATAGTTAGTAAGTTGAAGTGGCAATGGGCAGGTCCTAGAGTCCAAAGAATCAACAACCGGTGGGGAAGAAAGATTCTCAAAAGGCAACCAAGGACTGGAAAAGGTATTGTGGGATAGGGTCAAGGTGGCAGGGAGGCGTTAGATACAGGCGGCACAATATCGGTTGCAATGGCTGTAATTGGGGGAGGGCCTATGTTCAGCAGTGGACATCTTGTGGCTGACATGATGATGTGATAAAAAAACTAAACTTCAAGCATACAGTATTACGACTCTTGAACATAGGAAAATTTTGGAATTCAGATTAAAGTGGTTTAATTAATAATATTTGGGTATAATAGTTGAGGTGCTTACCATCTCGGGCATTTTATAGTATGATGATCTATCATATTCCAGATCATATTGGGGGTCCCCTGTATGTGGCTCATAGTCTCCATGAGATTCATAGCCACCCTAGAATGTAAAGATGAATCAACTCAATCTTATGCTTACGTATATACTTACTAGTAAGAGGTTATAAAGACCATTATGGAAGTATGTAATAGATTACTTGTTAATAAAATACCTCATTGTAATCGTCACTGGAATACATTTTGTTTATTTTATTTTGGTGCAATTGCTTTTTATACACTTTTCATTAATTATTAAATAATTTCAATAAACTGAAATAAAGAGCGCCCTAGCTTAGGGATGTTAAAAAAATAATCAATTTTTATTTTAATCGATTATTATTTTCTAATAATCGATTTTTTATTGGCGATTTTTATAATAATATTAATCGATTTTTGGTAAATCGATTATATAAATTACGTGTTTAAATCGATTTTTAGAAACAGCTCGTATCTATGCGAACGATAAAAAATCTTGCAGTAAGTTTCAATTTTTAAACAGGGCCATCTATGCGTTGGGTGAAATATCTCGAATTAAGTTCAATATATGCGTGTAAAGTAGTTTCAGTGCAGTGTGACCAGATTTAGCAGTATTCTGCTATTTTATCAGAATTGAACCCTCATTTTAGAGTTTAGCCAATTATGTCGCAGAATAGAAAATTTTTGCAGAATCTAATGAACTTCAGCAGAAATTTAACAGAATACGGTAGTTAACACATAGAAAGCCAAGTACCTGATACGCAATGGATTTTTCTATTGGTATGTTGCCTGACGGTGGTTTAAGGGTTAAACAATAATTAACAGGGTTTTATTTGAATAGTTGTTCAAAACACGTAATTAAATATAAATCCAATTTCTATTTATGTTATTAAACTTCGTGTTAATCTAAACCTGCACTAACCTCAATTTCTTGTTTTACATTCAACTTTAGCCAGTACGATTACGAGTAGACCTGATTTAGTATCACGGGCTAATGCCTATCTAATTTATAAATAAAACTGATACTAATATTTATAAACTTGTTTTTGAAAATGGATATGTGCTTAGATAGATGAATAACATCCAGATATGCATTTAGCATGTAACTTTTAGTAATACAAAAAAAAAAAAGAAATCGATTATTTATTTTTATTAAAATCGATTTTTGGCAAATCGGTTAATTTTGAATATAGAAAAATCGATTTTTATTTAATCGATTCTTTTCCATTAATCTCACATCCCTACCCTAGCCCAGTGACAATGATTTTTATTTTATTTTTTTATTTTGTGGCTCGGTATCAAAACCTTTAAGCCAACAGTGACAGTGAAGTGACTAACTAGGGTAGGGTAAGGATGCGCGACTATGAATGATTTCATTCGAATTATTCGAATATATAAATCATTTGACTTATTCGAATGATTTACGAAGTTAGTAACTTATTTGATATTTGCTCGCATCGATATAATATATGAACTAGATAAACATTCACGAACAAAATGACATCTAAAATGTGGTCGCGGAGGTTGCAAACTTATCTAGATAAGTTATAACCCGTTAGTTCACGTTTCCGCCACCAGCACAGCTGTGCTGGTGGCGGAAACGTGAACTAACGGGTTTATTATAACAACGACGTGTAGTTTGACAGTTTCATATAGACAGTAGCGACACTCCTATCGGCAAAAATAATTTTGTCAGGCTGTGGCTTTTATAGAAATAGCGACACAAGGGCGCTATTTCTCGCTACCACTTTCTGGACCGTTTTTTTTTTTTTTTTTTTTGTTGAATGAGTAGTACTGTTGGCCGTAGATGGCCATTACAGCTTCACCGGACAAGAGGGGCGAGCGCTTTGAGCGCTCCAGCCCGGAAAGATAGGTAGCGACTAGCTCAAGGGCACCTCAGGGAGGCACGGCCTCGGCTTGGGCTGCCGCTTAGAGAGTGTGTGAGTTTACCACCGGTTCACAACGCGCCCCCGCTGAGAAGAACCGGCAAGAAACTCAGCGAGGGGATGCATGTCGAGGTCGCATGTGTACGATCCTTCGGCCTCGCCGGCGAGACCGGTGTCTGTGTGTAGGTGTGTGTACGACTCGTGACGTCGTTGTCGGTGTAGGTGTTGGTGTTGTGTCAAGGTCCAGGAGGACGGACATCGGGTCGGGTGGGTCGAGCAGTACATGCCGCGGACGGCGGCGATGTACGGTAGGTCGACGATCTGAGGGACCAGGACCAGGGTCGGGGTCGGGGATATAGTCGGCAGCGGCGCCGATGAGCGGGTTCGGGTGGACGCATGCTTTTTCAAAGTAATGTTCGGACATTTCTTTGAAAAATTTGCGGATAGGGACTAGACCGAAGTCGGAATGAAGGTCGACATTCCGCATGTACCACGGGGCACCGACGGTATGTCGAAGGAATCGGTTTTGAATAACCTGGAGGCTATTGATGTGGACGGGAGCCGCGTGTGCGAATACGGCACTGGCGTAAGATAGGATGGGACGGATGCAGGTTTTGTAAAGTGTCAACTTATTCCTAAGCGACAGTTTACTCCGCCTGCAGATCATGGGGTAGAGCCGGCCGAGGACGAAGGCCGCTCGGTTGCGTACTGACCGTATATGCGGTCCAAATGTCATGCGGGAGTCTAGGGTGACGCCTAGATATTTGACCTTTTTGGTCCAAGGGATGGGACGCCCATAGAGGGTGATCTGACCTAAACGACTCCTGGGATGGCCCGCAGTGTGGGATCTGGTGCTCCGGGAGAAGAGCACCGCGGCGCTCTTTTTCGGGTTCACCGCGATCAGCCACTTTTGGAACCATTCGCCTAGGGCGTTGACGGTGACTTGAAGAGTGCGCGTCAGAAAAGCCTTATTTCTGTGTGAGAAATATAGTGCGGTGTCGTCCGCATATAGGGCTAGTTGCACCCTGTCCGAACGAGGGATGTCGTTCGTGAACAGGCTGAACAGGAGTGGAGAGAGCACGGAGCCTTGAGGGACTCCGGCCTGAATAGGGTGGGAAGTGGATCGCGCACCTTCGACTCGATATCGAAAGGTGCGATTCCTGAGAAAATCTCGTATGATGAGGACCAGACGGTCTGGCACGCCCATGAGGTAGAGCTTGTGAAGCAAGCCATTGTGCCAGACCTTATCGAATGCCTTGGCGACATCGAAGAATAAGGCTCCGGTGTATATGGGTCTGGGCTGGTTGAGCCCGGAGAGGACGTGCTCCGTGATGCGGTGCACTTGATGGACGCAGGAGTGTCCGGCTCGAAAGCCGAACTGCTCGTGTATGAGTATGCCCTTCGAGATGACAAACTCTTTGAGTCTTGCGAAAAGCAAGCGCTCGTAGAGTTTGCCCAGGGCGCTAAGGAGACTAATGGGACGGTAGCTCGTGGGATCGTCACGTGGCTTACCGGGTTTGTGAATGCCGATGACGTCTGCTTCTTTCCACTCCGAAGGGAATATAGCGTGCGTCATGGCGGCATTGAAGATGGCTACCAAGAGGTAGATCAAGTGGTAGGGAAGGATTTTTAGTACGCGGTTCGAGATGCCGTCAGGGCCGGGGGATTTCTTAGGCTTAAGGCCTTTGATGAGGTCTTCCACCTCGGAATGGGTGACCGGGGTGAGAGTGTCGGATGGCGGGACAGAAGCCCTGCGCTCTACTTCCCTATCTACGTGATCGCGATGGGGTGGGTCGGAAACTGAGACACTAGGAGAGCATTGTCTCTCTAGAGAGTCTGCGAGGACCTCGGCTTTTTCCTCGTCGTCAAAAGCTGGAGGGGCGCCTGAAGGGCGGGTCAGGGGAGGCATGGTGGCTACCGTGTCAGACTTGAGAGCCCTCGCTAGCCGCCAGTAGGCTTGGTGAGAGGGAGTGATACCCTCGAGAAAACCGTCCCACTGGTCCCCCCGGAGTTCCGCGATGCGGTTCTTTACGTCCCTCTGTAAAGCGCGCATGCGGATCCGGTTGGCTTCGGTGGGGTAGGAGTCGTGAGCGCGGATAGCCGCGTTTTTGGCTCGGACCAATTCTTTGACGTCGGCCGGCAGTTTGAAGCGTTGGACATAAGGGTCCACCGCTTCAACCTGCCGGGAAGATTGGCTGATGGCCGATTGGAGGTTGTCAGTGAAAGCACTGACGGCTTGTTCGGTGTCCTGAGGGGACGAGAGGTGGACTGGGATACGAGAGAGCTGTGGCGTGTCGGCATTGGCCAAGCAGGTGCTCAGCCGCTGCCAGTCCACCACGCTCTTCATGACCGGTTCCGGTGAGGGAGGTGGTCCGAGCTCCATGAGAACGGGACGGTGGTCGGAGTCTAGTTCATGGAGCACTTCTAAGGAGCGCAACCGAAGCGTTACGCTCTTTAGAAGTGCCATGTCTAGGACATCGGGACGGTGGCCGATGATAACGTGGGGCGCATTGGTGCAATGACGTCAAAGTCGAGAGTATCGACTAGAGCGTCGAGGCGCACGCCGTTATAATTGGTGGTGTGACAGTTCCACCTGACGTGTTTGCAATTAAAGTCACCGCCAAGGATGACGGCGCTATCCATGTCAAGAAGTGCTTCGATGTCACTTCTGAGAAGTTGCTTGTCAGGTGGAAGGTACACCGAGACGAGAGTGACAGGGGGATGACCCGAGAGAGAGAGGCGGCAAGCCGAGGCCTCGATATTGGTGAGCGCAGGGACATCGAGTGGGATGCAGTGCAAGGATTTCCTATAATAGATGACAGTGCCGCCTCCGCGGGAGGCAGTTCTGTCATTTCGCACGAGATGGTAGTTGGCGATGTTGGGACTCCTATGAGCGGGTTTGAGGAATGTCTCTTGCACTAGCATGACGTCAACTTGGTGATCCCTAAGGAATTCACTAACTTGATCGCGTTGAGGGGAGAGGCCATGGGCGTTGAAAAACGCCAGGCACAAGGAGCGGGGCTTAATCCGTTTTGGGTGTGAATCCATTGATTAAGGATAAGATTGGGTGGTGGGAACCACTGACAGGGAACTGAGCACACTCTCGTGCTCGACAAGGGCCATGGTGCGTTCTTCTGGACCGTGACACCAAATCTAGTTTAAATATTATATCGATGCTTGCTCGACTTTGATTATTCCCTCTTTATTCGGTGGATTGAATGAGGTGATTTGATAGGCACTCAGTCATTATTCGTTCCGTGACCGGAACGACAGATCATAGTAAGATCATAGAATAGTATATACCGACAGATAATTCATTCATATTTCATTCCAAAAACTGTCGACTGACTCGCGAACAATCTAGTTCAAACGCTGCTATTAGTTAATAATTAGTAGTGGTTATTCGACTACGAACATTAGTATATTATTAATATTCAAGTCGAATGCGTACATTAGTAGTTATAGATTTTTCGAATCATCGAATTAGTAACAGTCGCGCATCTTTAGGGTAGGGACTACTGGTGTGCGGTATCGATTATTAATAATCGATTAATCAATTACATAAAATAATTGTTGTCAATCGATTATTATTTAGATAATCGATAATTATCGATAATTGGTATATATCAATTTAAGTTATGGTAACCCTATTTGCCAGCGTGGTGGACTATGGCATAAGCTCCCTCATCTTGAGGGGAGGCCCGTGCCCAGCAGTGGGACATAAATCAGGGCTGGTATAATTATTATTATTAACCCTATTTGTTAAGGGAATCCCCGCCACCAGTAAAAAGTTTAGTACGTACCTAATGAGTGGAGACTGAGAATGACTGAGTAGTAAACTGTTGTACTATAGGGGAAATTCCGAAAATTATGTTTTTATTATTCACTCTACCGCCCGGTACGCGAGATCGAATATAATCGAAGTGTCCGAGCCCGTGCGAAAAAAATGTAATTTGACACTTGAACCCGGAGCGATAAAAATACTTGTTCTATTTGATTTTTTATTTAAATATAGTTTTTTTTTTAATAAGTGATTATCTTCTATTTCATGGTTTAATTTCTATATTGTTTATGTTCTGTTTGATCTATAATTTAAATAATGTTTTTTTTTTAATATTTAAGTGATTAAGTTGTGTTTTTTTTTTAGTTTCATATCTTTATTTAGGAAAATTTAAACCATAGATTTAAGATTTTTTTCACTACGTTCAAAAAGATGAACATAGCGTGGGAAGGAGAAGTTCTAATCAAATACAAACTGCACGAGTGCAACAGAGGCAGAGATAAAATTCTTTTTTTTTATTCCGCATCACTTTTGACATTAGCCACTGCAACGCTGCCTCGCGGTCTGTTTACTGTCAAAGTAAAACATAATAATTTATCACGATCTCAAATTTATAATATGAAATATCATTGTTCCATTAGGGTGGCTTGTGCAATAAGTGCATATGATGTTACAAATCGTAATAAAATGAATAAGTAAACATTTCACAGGTAATTGATTACTATTCCTGACTGCATTTTTGCTTGCTATATTTTTATGGTTTTGGTTGAAACTTTGGTTGAAAATCGTAATAATATCGTAGAATACATGTTTTTCTTCAAACTGATCATAATTTATTACTCCTATAAGAAGAATAGCGGGATATTTTGTGTAAAATGTAAAACGATTTGTTTACAATAGGGCTTGAAAAAGTCCTGACGTCATGAGTATCGATATCGATAATAAAGCAAATAGTTTTAATAGAACAAATATAAATTCTACGTCTTTTTGTTTTAGTTTCAAGGAGTTTATATTTATTCGGTCTAAAAATATTTTGCCGTCTCTATATTCTTTATGTAAATTGATATGATAATAATAATAATTCAAATGTATTCTTTCAGATTATCAAAATAATTCTTTGTTATGACAAAAATAGATGCGGATTAAAGACGAGGATGGGTGGAATCCCTACAATATTCCAGTGTCTGTGATAAAGATTTTGATTTCTGTCTGTGATATCCATCCATATCATCGGTTCTACAGCCAATATGACCAGCCACTCCAGTCTGGTAATTCGTTGACCTACGTCGGCAAGTTTGATTCTCTGGTGATAACATTTCTTATTCGATCCTTCACAACAAATAATTTAATTCGTGTTCATGTGGTTTAAATAATATTAAGATGTTACCAGATAAAACGTGCTCTATTACTGTCGTCACTAAGAAGCTGAAGTATATATTTACAATATATTTTTATGAATGCTGAAATAAGTAAGGTAAGGTGCTAACATACTTTACTGTCGGACAAACAAACTGTATTTTTCTGACTTACTTTTATGCCCTACCTTTAAGACAGTAACGCCACTGGTACATTATCACTATAAGCTTATATAAAACAATGAATACATTAGCATAATTGCATATACAATCGAAAACAGGGGTGTAAAACCTTTGAATTGTTTTTTTTTTATCGACATCAAAACCTCATTGTCACTATGAAATAGTTCAGCTATTAGAGTATAAAGAAGGAGCAAACACAAACTCTCACAAACTTTCCTTTAAACAATATAGGAAGCTTTCGAAAGAATGCTATATGCACATTTATAAATGCGTATGTATCTCTGTCTCTCTGTTGTCATCAATTTTCTTAATTGTATACGTGAGTAAAAGCGCGGGACGTCGCTAGTAGGGTTATTACAATTAGTTTTTCTAGGTAGCAACTAATAATTATTTTTTAGCACCTAGTTAAAGCCGATACCCGCTTTGAAAATGTTTAGAATATCTGACTTGGGGCAAGACTAACATACGTTTGTCTTGCCCCTGGTAAACTGATAGTCTTCCCCCACTTTGACATTTTTATATTATGGTTTTATTTTGTTAAATATTAAGGAAACTTATTTGTTTTATGTGATAATAACAAGATAATTTTAAACTCTATGTTGGTATGATGCTACTTACAGCAAAGATATCTCAATTTAACATTTAATATCACAAATTTTTTAATGTTTTTTTCAGATCCATCAACTAGCCTTTTTTTTCTTACTGCTGACATTTTAATTGTGTGATATTGACCAAATAGTTCAGCAGAAGTGACAACTGTGTTTTGAGCCGAGAACCATTTCGTGATAACTGTTTTATCGACAAGTTAAATTGGAAAAAAAACGCAGAATTTTTCGAGTTATTTGAAAGTGACAGTCTTACCCCGGTGACAGTCTTAGGTGGGGACCTTACCTTATGTATTTTACAATATAAGTATATTGTTTGTCTTTATAATAATAACCTGGTACGATCCACACATGGTGATCTGATCCCAAACAAGGCAGAGCCTTTACTATGGAAACCAGACAACTTTTACTAATACATACTCATATACTTTTATTTGTAAATACATACTTAATAGATAAATAAAACCCAGACACTTGGTGGAAATCGAACTACCAGCTGGCTACCCAATAAGCCAGCCAGGATGTTGAACTGTTAGACCAACACGTCCGCCAAATATTATATTATATTTATTATATTTTGGTTTTGTTTTTTTTTTTATTTTATTATATTTTGGTTTTATACTATTTAGAAATATTGCATACTTCTCAAGGATCTCAGGGGATACTCCTTCACCCATACTCAAAAACGTTAATAATTATAGTTTTTAATGCATGCTGATTTGAGTAATTTTATCATGCGTAACGATAACTTATTTACATGATCTAATTTACGATGTTTCAAGCAAAAAGAAACTAAATTTTTTGTTTAGAACGACTGTTTTACCACTTTTGACAATTTATCATTATAAGATTTGCAATACTAAAGGTTATTAGTAACTTGTTATAAATCAACATCAATTTTAAATTAAACAGATAATCGTGTAAATCTTCACACAAAATATCATCGATATCGATTACGTACGTAGTACTTTTTAACAACACTTTGTTTTCCTTTACACATAAACAATCCACTCACACATAGGTTTTTCTTTTTTGGTTTCATTTTTTATCGGACTATGTTTATCTTCTATATATAATATCTTTGATTTAAACAAATGTTTATTTCAGACTTGCAATCGAACAAAATCGATTAATAATTGATAACATTAGATCGCATAATCGATTAGTCAAATAATCAAATCGGCACACCACTAGTAGGGACACAAAAATAGAATCGATATTTTGTGGTAGGTACCGAGTACTTTTCTAGTTTTCTTTCTGTTATTACCGGTTATTAGCGAAATTTTTGTACTCGATACTTTGTATTCTATTATTGAATTCAATGATAGCGTCTAGCGATGAGCACAAAAAAATCTTAAATCTATGGTTGAGCAGGTACAAGTACAAACATTATACTAGATACCATAGATTTAAGATTTTTTTCACTACGTTCAAAAAGATGAACATAGCGTGGGAAGGAGAAGTTCTAATCAAATACAAACTGCACGAGTGCAACAGAGGCAGAGATAAAATTCTTTTTTTTTATTCCGCATCACTTTTGACATTAGCCACTGCAACGCTGCCTCGCGGTCTGTTTACTGTCAAAGTAAATCATAATAATTTAGCACGATCTCAAATTTATAATATAAAATATTATTATTCCATTATGGTGGCTTGTGCAATAAGTGCATGTGATGTTACAAATCGTAATACAACGAATAAGTAAACATTTCACAGGTAATTGATTACTATTCCTGACTGCATTTTTGCTTGCTATATTTTTATGGTTTTGGTTGAAAATTTGGTTGAAAAACCTAATAATATCGTAGAATACATGTTTTTCTTCAAACTGATCATAATTTATTACTTTTATATGAAGAATAGCGGGATATTTTGTGTAAAATGTAAAACGATTTGTTTACAATAGGGCTTGAAAAAGTCCTGACGTCATGAGTATCGATATCGATATTAAAGCAAATAGTTTTTATTAGTGGCACAAATATAAATTCTACGTCTTTTTGTTTTAGTTTCAAGGAGTTTATATTTATACGGTCTAAAAATATTTTGCAGTCTCTATATTCTTTATGTAAATTGATATGATAATAATAATAATTCAAATGTATTCTTTCAGATTATCAAAATAATTCTTTGATAAGACAAAAATAGATGCGGATTAAAGACTAGGATGGATGGAATCCCTACAATATTCCAGTGTCTGTGATAAAGATTTTGATTTTGTGTCTGCGATATACATTTTGAGGCAAAATGTTTTATACAAAGTGTGTCACAACATCAACGTTGCCTAATAAGAGGCTGTACCTTATTTAATTTACTTGTACTTATGTATGACACTGAAAAAAAAATATAAGTCAGTACCAGTTCCTTTAGGAAACGATAACACTAAATAAATTATGTTTGTTAGCAGTTCCAATTGAAAAACACATGATCTTGTTCTTACATAAATAAAGTTATTTTACCGCTATCGATACCCTGTGAACCTATTATTATGATTAAACTTTACTTACTTTAATTTACCCATACGCCACCAGGTATTTATGTTAAGTCGTTAGTCAGAAAATAAAATCAGAACCTAGAAACACAGAACCTCCTACACTGCGTTTTCCGGTTAGTGGTGTCTACTCCAAAACCACTGTTTCCCAATGACCATCGGTTTTACAGCAAATATGAGCAGCCACTCCAGTCTGTTAATTCGTTAAGCTACGTCGGCAAATTTGATTCTCTGTTGATAACTTAAAGAAGAAGAAGAGAAATTTAAAGAAATAGATATTCCTACGGTTGTATCACAATATATTTATGAAAATTTGTTATATGTAAAGAAAAACATAAGTGCTTTTGCAAAGAAAAATGACCATCATAATGTAAACACCCGGAACAAACACAATCTAGCTGTACACTCCACGCGTCTCCACAGATTTAGCAATTCGTAAAGCAGCAGCAGTATTCGTATTAGCAGTTCGCAATAAGTATGTATTTTACAATATAAGTATATTGTTTGTCTTTATGATAATAACCTGGGACGAAGGTCTATTCCACTTTGATCTCCACACATGGTGATCTGATCCCAAACAAGGCAGAGCCTCTACTATAGAAACCAGGCAACTTTTACTTATACATACTCATATACTTTTATTTGTAAATACATACTTAATAGTTATATAAAACCCAGACACTTGGTGGAAATCGAACCAATGTCCTATTGGGTAGCCAGCCAGGATGTTGAACTGTTAGACCAATACGTCCGCATAATGTTTTGGTTTTATACTATTTAGAAATATTGCATACTTCTCAATAATCTCATAGGGGAAGCTCCTTCACCTATACTGAACTTTAATAATTATTATTTATAATGCATGCTTATTTTCATGATCCGATTTACGATGTTTACAGCAAAAATAAACTACAATTTTTGTTTAGAATGACTGTTTTACCACTTTTGACAATTTCATTATGAGATTTGCAATACTAAAGGTAATTAGTAACTTGTTTTAAATCAATATCAATTTTAAATTATACAGATAATAGGCATGATGACTAATTTTGAAAAAATACTCTATAATGTACTTACGGGTCTACTATAGCCGAAAATAATCATATTTTTGTATTAAATTTACAATTAATAGCAATATTTTCAATTTTTAAAACAGAGTTTGAATTTCGTTTCAAAACGATGGCCGGTGCATGGCGCCATTTTGTGACGTCACAAAGGTGTAAATAAACATCTGTCTGTAGGTATAAAAGTGAATCATTGTATGAAAGAAAAAGTTGAGATGACAGTTTGACAGTTGTTTATTTACACCGGATTGACGTCATTCACTCTGGTCAGCGTTTATTACAAAATGGCGATTAGCTGTATTTAAGTAATTTATTTGCTTAAATATCACGAAAATCTCTCTATTATTATGAAAATGTGATGCATTTTTGGAATCAGTGCAATCAGTTCTAATATTTAAAACCACAGATTTATTGGTATTGCGTTGCAGTCATCATGCCTATTGTGTATATATTCACACAAAATATCATCGACATCGATTACGTACGTAGTACTTTTTAACAACACTTTTTTTCCTTTACACATAAACAATTCACTCACACATAGGTTTTTCTTTTTTGGTTTCATTTTTTATCGGACTATGTTTATCTTCTATATATAATATCTTTGATTTAAACAAATGTTTATTTCAGACTTGCAATCGAACAAAATCGATTAATAATTGATAACATTAGATCGCATAATCGATTAGTCAAATAATCAAATCGGCACACCACTAGTAGGGACACAAAAATAGAATCGATATTTTGTGGTAGGTACCGAGTACTTTTCTAGTTTTCTTTCTGTTATTACCGGTTATTAGCGAAATTTTTGTACTCGATACTTTGTATTCTATTATTGAATTCAATGATAGCGTCTAGCGATGAGCACAAAAAAATCTTAAATCTATGGTTGAGCAGGTACAAGTACAAACATTATACTAGATACATTATACCTACTCTTCTATGGTACAAACAGCCACCGCCACAGACGTATTAGGGATGCTAGCCACCGCACACACCGCACCGGCGGCGACCAACCGCAACTCCATAAACAATTATCTCTTACTAGTCTGTGATTGTATGGATTTGTGTACAAAGTTTCAGCAACTTAAAAATAATAGAAACATAGCTACCAAATTATAATATTCAAGACATAGAGGATAGAGGAAGGTGTACATTGTAAGTAGAGGTGGCAGTAATGGCTATATTTCAATAATGAATTAATCTGTTATGTTATTTATAAATAACTGTTATTGTAAAGTGTTATGAATAATCCTGTTATATCGACCAGAAGGTGGACGGCTGGCTGGAAGTTCGGTGACGGTCTTTTCACGTGACCTGGCAACTGAACTCGTCTGTCTCTCTAAACGGTTATACTTGTAATTTATGTATTAGTTCCATATAGGAGCACTTGTTGTTATAATTTTGGATATATTGAATATTTATTTACCTAAAACTAGACAGTACTTACTAATCCTATACCATTTTAATTATTTACAAAAAAAAAGTCAATCACTAAAATCACTCACTGACACTGATACCAGACATTTACATAAATATTTACAGTTAAAGAACACAAATATTACACTAGTAATTAGTAAATTACCAACTTTACCACTTAAAACGTAAATAATTTTACGCATAAATTATCGACGTCAAACTGCAAGGAGTTCAAATCGCCAATGAAAACAAAAATTCAAAGCATTTAATTTAACAGTTTCAACTCTCAGGCTGTTAGTCTATTGGAAAATAAAATAAACTTTATCTCGCTATAGTCAAATGTCAAAATCGTATGCAATGCAAGGAAGTTATTTTATTATAACAGTTTTTAAACTGACTCGCAATTTAATAAAGGCCATCGGAAAATAAAATCAACTTTATTTCGATACTGTAAAAGATCATAATCGTATGCAATGCAAGGAAGTTACATTTACTATAACAGTTTTTATATTGACTCGCAGTTTATTAAAGGCCATCGGAAAATAAAATCAACTTTATTTCGGGACAGTGAAAGATCATAATCGTATGCAATGCAAGGAAGTTACATTTATTATAACAGTTTTTATATTGACTCGCAGTTTATTAAAGGCCATCGGAAAATAAAATCAACTTTATTTCGGTACAGTGAAAGATCATAATCGTATGCAATGCAAGGAAGTTACATTTATTATAACAGTTTTTATATTGACTCGCAGTTTATTAAAGGCCATCGGAAAATAAAATCAACTTTATTTCGGTACAATGAAAGATCATAATCGTATGCAATGTAGGGCAAGTGTTATAACTTACAACTAAACTATATTGACTAAACCGGATGTTATGTTCGTTTGTGAAACAAAATGAACTTTATTCCTGTTAAATAAGAGATCATAATCGTACGTATGCAATGCAATATAACACTGTTAGTTATCCAAATGAAGTTATATTTCGTGAAGAGTGAATGAAAAATTTTTGTATGCCTATGCTATGCATTCTGATTTCTGACGTTGTGTGGGATTGCGGTGAAAATTAGACGTCAGAGTTGGTTGATTGGCAGATCGATATAACAGTGTGTTATTTTTAGTAGGTTATTGATGAATTCAATAATGTGTTAAAGATTATTTATGAATAATGAATAAAATTAAAAGCTGTTGATTATAACGACCATCACTAATTGTAAGCAGCGTTGCCAACTCTACGTCTTTTTACGTAGATCTATGTATTCTAGGCGTAGACAGTCTAAGATTCTAGGCCTTTCCTGCAAACCATGCAAACCTACGAACTTCAGTCTCAGAATCTACGTATTTTTTAACAAATTTGCAAAATGAAGGTTGAATGGGCATAAATTCTAGTACGTCCAAGAACAAAAGTTAATAAAAATATCGTTTCTCCAACTAACACACACTCAGCTCGCTACACAACAAGACAAAGTGTACATTCCATGTTGTGACCCGTGTGTTTGTAAAGGAAATGTCTCGTTGCGCCGTAACAAAAACTGAAACTTAATCTAAAAATATTTCGAACTGAAATGTTGTAGGAGTGGTTTTGTTTGATTTTGGTATTTTAGCATCCTGCTCAATGTAATAGACTTCAATAATTATAGAAACGAGTAATGGCAGTGAGGAAGATCATAATGTTACTGCCACTAAAAAGAACAAAAATATTCACACTTGAGGGATATAGACAAAAAGTAAAAAAAAAGGAAAAAATATAACTTCGGATAAATAATAAAAGTGGTAATATTTTATTATTTATCCGAAGTTATTTTCACCTTCATTTTTGACGCGGGGCAAATCTTCAAAAGATCTCCGGGAACTGTGGGGCTTGACCGGGGTATGTGGGATTCTTACCCACTAAAACCCCCACGGCTGTCGCATCGGCACATGAGAGGGGGGACCCCAGGGCTCTCCGGTGGGATCTGCACCAGGGGCCCCTCAGTGCCTTGCCTTTGAGCCCGCCGCCGGGGGGCGCATTGTAGCCCCCGGAAACCAGTCACGGTGCTCACGGGGACGGGGGTTGCAACCCCGCCACCGTCCTCCTCGGAGTCGCCGCCGTACTCAATGGACGTTCAAAGGGCCTACACCCCGAACGTCCAGCGACTCCGAAGGTTGCCCGTTGTTTATAGCCCCGGGCTCAGGGCTGGGGAGCGAGACGTTGGGCGGCCGCTTGTGGCGGCCTGCGCCTTCGTCGCTCGCGTTCCCGCTCGGCGGCCTCCTTCTGGGACATGACAGTCTCGCAGAAGGTGGCCATCGCTCCCCACGCCGCATCCCCGGACAGCATAGCCGGCACTACGCTGCCCAGGGAGAGGTCCGATCCGATGACTGCGACCAGCGGGGTTATTACGTATCTCGTTTGACAACTAAGGTGATGATCACCACCATGAAGCAATTAGGGTCAAAGTGGAGGAAACACTCCCAAATACATGCCTGAGGTCAACGCTATCCCTTTCATTGAGGTCGGATCTCTCTTTCTAAGAAGGCAACCTTAATGTTTCATGAAAAATCAGGACATCTTTTTAACTTCGTCGCATAATACGACTTACTTGGCTTGTTTACCAAGTGTCTGGGTGTTTTATCTATATAAGTATGTATTTACAAAAAAAAAGTATATAAGTATTAGTATCAGTTGTCTGGTTTCCATAGTACAGGCTCTGCCTAGTTTGGGATCAGATGAGCGTGTGTGAATTGTCCCAAGATATTATTATTTTTTTATTATTATTATTCCATTTATTTATTTTTTTAAAACTATTCTTTACATTTTTAAATATAAATATAAAACACAATACATTTAAAAATATAAAAAACACCTTCCAACCGGCTGCGGGAACAGGGTCCTAGCAGACGGTGGTTAAGGCTCCAGAGAGAGGAACCTCCTCACAATGCGTGCCGTCTCCAAGAGCACTGCCTTCTGTATCTGGCCCTTGATCCAGCCGTCTAACGTGAGCCTCTTGAGGTGTTTATCGAGGCTCTTGGCCATTAGGCCATGGGCAGAAAGGACTATAGGTACAATGATTGCCTTATCAATGTCCCACATGTCGACAACCTCGTGCGCGAGATCCAGATATTTGCATTCTTTATCTTTCTCCGCCTTCACGAGGTTCTCATCATGGGGGACAGTGACGTCTACAATCATTGCACGACGCTCGGTGCGATCTATCAGCACAATATCAGGCCTATTGGCGACAATAGTCCTGTCTGTGATGATAGATCGGTCCCAGTATAAGGTGATATGGCCATCCTCCAGAACAGGTTCTGGTACATACCTGTAGTACGGTACCTCTGACGTCACAAGGCGGTATCTCAAAGCAAGTTGCTGGTGGATTATCCTGGCCACTTGGTTGTGTCTGTGCAAGTATTCACCATTTGCGAGACGCGAACAACCAGAAATAATATGCCTGAGGGATTCACCAGGGCGATGACATGCCCGACAAATGTCGATGGTGCCATCCCTCAAGATATATTTCCGGTAGTTGTTCGTCATCACAACTTCGTCCATAATTGCACAGACAAAACCTTCGGTTTCCCCAAAGAGGTCACCGAATCGTAGCCAGGCCACGGAGGCTGAGAAGTCTACATCGGGCCCATGAAGAGCCCGGTAGAACCTTCCTTGTAGCTCCTTACTTTGCCATACCGCCTCGCGATCGCCAGTGGTGAGCACCACAGGCTTGCGCCAGTTCCCTTTGGCTAAGGATAGAGGGGTCAGTCCATTGTCCACAGCAACCACACCCGTATGCATCTCTCCGCCGCAGTGGAGGAAATATTCCCTGAGGTTATATATCTCACGGTTGTGTAGGGTCTTGGCATTTAAAAAGCCTCGGCCACCACATTTCCGTGGGATATATAACCTCATCACTGAAGAGCGAGGATGATGCATACGATATGTGGTTAACAGTGCACGAACTGTTCTATCCAGGGTGTCTAGTTCAGTCTGAGTCCACTTGAGTATGCCAAAGGAGTACATTAAGACTGGCATGACCCAACCGTTGTAGGCTCGCACCCTGTTTCCGCCCGACAAAAGACTTTTAAGTACTTTTCTCAGGCGGCCCAGGAAGCGGTCCCGCAACGACTGTTTCATGTCAGTCGCATTGATACCCAACGCCTGTGACATACCCAAGTATTTGTAGGTTTCGGTTGCAGAGAGTGTCTTCAGGTCGGTAGAGTCTGAGAGCTGTACGCTCCTAGACTCAACAATCCTCCCCCGCTTTACATGCATAACCGCACATTTGTCCACACCAAACTCCATCCTGATAGAATTACTGAAGGTTTCTGTGACTCTCAGTAAGCCCATCTGTTGGAGTTCAGTGGGGGCAAACAATTTTAAGTCATCCATGTAAAGCAGGTGAGATATGACCTGACCACCTCTCCGCAACCGATAGCCTAACCCTGAACTCTTTAAGAGAGTGCTTAAAGGGTTCAGGGCCAGACAAAACCACAAGGGACTCAGACTATCACCCTGAAAGATGCCCCGCTCTATCCTTATTGGCTCACCATCACCAAGGGTCTGTCGAGACCCTGGATAGCGAAGGACTGTTCTCCACTGCCTCATACACGACGCCAGGAAGGTGCGTAGAGTTGCATTTACTTTATACAACTCCAGCACCCTCATAAGCCATGTATGAGGCACAGAGTCATAGGCCTTCTTATAATCTATCCAGCATGTCGACAGATCCTTCCGGTTACGGCGAGCCTGCTGGCAGATGGCCATATCTATGAGGAGTAGCTCCTTAGTACCACGGGCCCCACTCCTACATCCATTCTGAGACGCAGACATTATCGAGTTGTCCTCAACATGTCTGTAGATTTTTGTTTTCAAAATGGATGTAAGAGTTTTATAAACTGTAGGCAGACACGTGATCGGCCTATAGTTCTTTGGGTCCGTGGTACTATTGGTCTTATGGAGCAGGTGGGTTATGCCTGTAGTCATAAATTCTGGCAGCGACCCAGATTCCAAGGCCGATTGGAACAGAGATGCCAAGCAGATATGCGAACTACGTATCGATTTAAGCCAGAAATTATGCAGTCCGTCTGGCCCGGGTGCCTTCCAATTAGGCAAAAGACGGACTGCATCTGCTACATCTTGGGGCCAGATGGTGATGGCCCCCATTTCTGGCAATGGTTCGCATACTTGCTCGACATCCCCGATCCAATCACCCTCGGAATGAGTGACGGGCACCGACCAAATGTTGCGCCAGAACGTGGCCATGGCGTCATCATCAGGCCGCCGCACGTCACCCTCGGTCTGACTTGGTCGCTCCCAGGATCTATATACCCACCTTTGATCCCTTTGGAACATGTTGTTCTGAAAGTATCGGTCCGCACGTGCCCTATACCTGCGTATCCGGCTTGCCCATGCACAAACTTTCTGCTTCAGAAAGTCGATGCGCTCTGTGACACGTGAAAGGTATTCCCGGGGATCGACGCCGGTCCCCGAGAATGCTCTTCTCACAAAGCGCATCACTCTAGGGCGTGTATTGCCCTCCCTGAAGCAGGTGAGCTTGCCTATGAGTACCCTAGCCTCGCCAATGCGACGCTCTATCCTGCACTGCCAAGCCGGCACAGCAGGTCTCGGTCGCGTAGCTGCGTCAGTATTCTGTAACTTAACGCGAGCTACGCGACACGCCGTCATGGCCGCGCAGTACAGGAGAGAGTGGGCATCAGCGAGGTCTTCACTACTGTCAAAATAACTTGACAGTAGTGAATCTAAGGCACACACAAGCGCCCTATTTCGTTTGTGCATAGGCAAACGGGGCAAGCGAGGTCTAAGGCCGCACGGCATGGTCCGATACTCACGAACAACATCCTCCAAAGTACTCCTCAACTGGGTACTTATGTTGGTACTTACGTTGGTAGTAATGTCGTCCCTATCATCGTCGCTAATGGCTACGAGCCGAGGCGCGGGCGCGGTGTTAACCGCTGGGGCCACAGCTTGCGACGACGATGTACAGGGGGTGACACGACTACCTTGCACCTCCGAGCGTAGCCGATCAAGCACAGCGCCATCCAACATATGACTACGTTGGATGGCGCGCACCTGATCAGACAGTCGTTGAGCCGAGACGTTGACAGCTGGTTCAAGCGCCTGAAACAGAGACAGCATCCGGTTGCGATACGCAGTGAGACTAGTTCCTCCCTCTGTAGCCTCGTAGTAGGCGCGCATGACATTCTCATTATTATTATTATTATTATGCTTTAAGTTTAAACCGATTAAATATGTCTAGTTGCTTAATCAGTCTGATTATGGGTTGGAGCAGCCCAAATACGGAAGAACTGTGTACAAGAAGAACAAACTGTGATTGATAGGGCAACAGATGATAAATAAATAAGGACCCCTTCTGGCCGATATGACCACAGTGGGTATTTTGAAAGATCTCAGTCTACGCAAAATATATTATAGTGCGCAAGTGCTTGCGTAGACACAACTGCTCTCTCTCTCTCTCTCTTCCGTTTACCTCTCAAAATACGATGGGATGAAAAACCGACACGACCGGGGAGAGACCAGGTGCAGGATCAACATTTTACATGCCCATCTTACGCATGGAGCATCTTACTTTACAGAAAATCAAGGGATAAATAATAAGCTAATGGTTGTGAAAATAAAAGCATATGAAGTAATGATTAAAAAAAATATTGTGCTATAAAATCATTTATTCAGTACGTTTAACGATCTCCGATTAATCACAAGATACTGAATAGCAATTAGCATTATATGCAAACAACTAAAACACCTTTTAACCAACACATTAGACGATAGAAAAAGCATTCGCGGTAAATTTAGTTTTCCATTGGACCAACAGCAGATCATTGCAGCTTCATCAAATTTATTTTCCAATGGGACAATGGATAGTCATAGGTACATTCCTTCACTCAATATTTTTAGGAAATCTACAAGAAAATAAAAAATTTATTAATATTGACCAGGGGTAAATAAAACAGTATGTATATTTATGGAATGATATAGGTACTCTCGCCGATACGGCCAATCCAACCACAGCGGCTAATCTTTCGCAAGATCAGCCATCATCCAGTGCACAAATGCTTGCGTAGATACAAGTGCACAAGTGTACTTTACATGCCTATCCGACGCATGGATCATCTTACTTTACAGACAATGACCGGCCTGCATTATCCTAGCCAGTGAGGAACAACTACACATAGTTGTTGCTCCCCGCAGGATTCGAACCTGCGACCCCCGGTATGCAAGCAAGCGGTTTCCCACTGCGCCACGGAGGCTACTAGACGCGACAGGACTAGGAGGCGACAAGAATAAATATGATTTTAATAATATGTATCTAATAAGTTACAAAACTAACTGTACCTAAACTTAACCTACATACCTACACACTTGTAAAATTAATGAACATACAATATGTTTTCAATATCAATCCTTTGAACTAAATAAGTACATCGTTTATTTTTTTATCATAAAGTGGCGGTAAAAAATCCCCAAAACGGAAAGTCTTCAAAAAATCTTTACCATGGTTACTCTATTAAAATAATGTGAAATATTTTAAAATTAAATAATTCAAGTACAAATTAATATAAACTTAAACCCAATACTAACAAACGAACTGAAAACGTGTTATGTGCCTATCGAAAGAAGAACTGATCGAAAATATGGTGCATAATGCACAGGGATCATCGGTAGGTAATTATTGAACAAAATCGCACTTACGAGTGATATTCGGTATTAAATACTGGATACAACATATTTTTGCAACCAAGTACTGCACATTTTATCACCATTTTTATGATTTTAATTCACTTTATCGTGAAATTATGGTATTTAAATGTTTGATCGATTTATATGACAGACAGTTTCATGCTGACAATAAGCGACAGTGTTGCCACAAAATACGAACCCTTAAAATCGGTAATTAAAATTGCATTTGAGTATAATTGGCGAAAACACAATAGAGCATTATTCTAATCGAACTCGCAGAACAGTACCAATATTTTTTTTATTAGACATGATTGTCATCGTATTTTAAGTTTTCGGGTGGAAAACATTCTTTTGATGTGTAAGTAAAGCATTTCTATATTAGGGTATCCATTTCTCGGGTAATTTCAATTATAACATGGACCACACATCGGACCTCAATGAAAGGGATAGCGTATGCCTCAATCAAGTATTTGGAGTTTGGGCTCCATTGTTGACCTACTAGCTTCATGATCACCACAGCTAAGTGACTATCAAATAACTGTCAAACGATGCATTCGGTATTGCCTAACTTGAGTGACCAACTGAAATGACGTCATGAGCACTGATTCTCGGTGATTATCACCGTAAACCTTATTTGACAGATGTTTCTGTATCGATAACCTATAATTGGTATTATGTAAGTAAAGTGTACATCAAACTGATGGTCACCCAAGTTGCGATGACCATCGTGAAAGCAACTAATAAGGAGCAGTGTTTTATACTGTTGAAGGTGATAGACATTATTAGCCGGCTATTTGAAATGTTGACTAAAAGCATTATCAACGTAGGTAAAAATGTGTCAACTATTTTCGAAGGATTATAACTTTTTTTGTGATCTAAAGAAAGTATTTGGTTGGAGTGTATCCTTGAGGGCCATGGTGGGGGCGCTGTGAAGTTGAGATTTAGATGAATCGTTGGAGATTTTTTTTTCATAATCTAGGTACTCTCGCGGTACGAACGGTGTACCACATTTAGGACGATAAACGCTTGCACGAACTGGCCCAAAAACCATGCGGGTGGGGTAAGCGCACGTAGGTAACGACGTTCAAACCATTTTGATCATATTTTGATTGTAAACTGGTACAGCGTAGGTACATACTTATTTTTGATTAATTTTGGATGCTGCTTTTCTCTTGTCGCTGACCTATAGCTTAGCGGCAAATGGCATGAAAAGATGTAAAACCCTCTAACTTCATGTGTAAAACACCTAAAATTTCTTGAAAACTTTATTTTCATGAGTTATATTTTATTCATAGTTTTAGGATTTTTCACAATATCTTTGGTTTTTTTATTTGTCTATGCTCCCAAATATCCACTAGGGGAAAATACCAGCAAATCAAAAAGTACCTCTAAATGTTCCTTGTATAAAAGGTTCGGGGGATATTGAACTTGGTCGCATAATGTCGATAAAAAAGTAGAGATGGCTAAATGACAAGTGATGAGCACCGTAACACACCGTAGGTTGATATCCACCGAAAGCCATACGTAATACCAATGTTAACGCACTTTCGGTTGACATCAAAGTTCGGTGGACAACTGAAGCTTGATAGTCACTTGGGTGGCTAAAGATACGCAATAGCCCTGCAGGTCTCGACGCTCCAACGACCACGCGGGGCAAGCCTCCAGCGTGTGTTGGGCGGAGTCAGACTGGTCGCAGTGGAAGCATCTCGTCGTCGCTTCACGTCCGATCTTATGCAGATAATCACCGAAACAACCGTGACCGGTGATTATCTGCGCAAGCCTATAGGTGAGTCGTCCGCTCCGTCGGTGTATCCAGGCTTCGAGATGCGGCAGGAATGCCTCGACGACGCGTTTGCTCGCTATGTGCTCCGGCTGGAGCCGCTCGCGCCACGTCGTGAGAGCGATGTGTCGTTCCTGCCGCTTGATGGATTCGAGCGCCACCGGCTCGCCTCCGCCACTCTGGCGGACGATGCGGTTCCGGTCGTAGACCCTCGCATACATGCCCGCCAGGATCTCTAAGTGCAGAAAGCGGCAGTATGGTCGTCGCCTCAAATGATACCGTTCGGTATCCTCGTGCAATCCACAGTGCCATCCTCCGCTGAACGCTGTAGATTTTTGTTCTACAGCGTCTAATGGCCAGCCTCGACACCCAAATGGGCGCCCCGTAGAGGACTACGGACTGCACGACTCCGGCGTAGGGGCGGCGAACTTCCTCGCTCGGCCCCCCGAGATTGGGAAGCAGCCTGTGTAAGGCCGCTGCAACCCTGTCGACTCGGGGGACCAGGCGCTCGAAATGCTCCTCGAAGCCCCAGCGACTGTCAAGTGTGAGGCCAAGATATTTCATGTGAGACCCCACCCTGACTTCCAACTCACCCACACGGACGCGCAAGTTGGGTGGTGGCTCCCGGCTCCTAGGTAGGCCCTGGAACCACAGCGCCTCGGTTTTCTGAGGCGCTATCTCCATGCCCAACTCGCGTATTTTCGCGACGACGATTTCCGATGAAGGTGTCGTCCGCGTAGCAGACGACACTTACGCCGGCGGGGAGATCGACACGCAGAGCCGCTTCGTAGGCGAGGTTCCATAGCAAGGGGCCTAACACTGACCCCTGCGGAACCCCTCGCTCTACTTCCCTGCGAATCCTCGTACCGTCTCGATCCACGTACAGGATGTACCTGTCGCGCAAGTAGTCCCGCGCAAGTAGTGATCAGGGCCTGCAGGTAGGGAGGCACTCCATGGTAGACCAGTGCCTCCCAGATCGCATCCCAGCAGTGGCGAAGGGTCAATTTTTGTACGGGGTAAGCCGGTCCGGTACACCCAGGACATTTTCATTAGATTTCTGTAATGTTCTACTTTGCTAATAGTAACATGATATATCTTTGAATAGTTAAAATCTGTAAAATTTACATTTACAGTGTAAATCCCGAGCTATTCTAAACTAGATTAGGAAAGAAATTACCTATTTCTTTCCTAATCTAGTTTAGAATCGCTAATAATATTGCAGTTGCATCAATAAAAGATGCGAAGATATTGTATGTTTCATTATCGAATATCATTAAACAGTAATTTACGATGTTAGCGTGATGTACATTATGAACAGCGCCATCCATCGGTGCAATTGGACACACAATCACTATAGAACTTTAATAGTAGTTTATGCACCAAGGGGATAAAGTAGTGTCTTATGTCGCGGGCGTTTAATTGAATCGCGAGCATAACGAAGGATTCTAGCAACTCCCAAGCGCAGCGAGGGAGTATAGAGTTAACTCCCGAGCTTAGCGAGGGAGTTAATACTAGAATCCTGAGTACAGCGAGGGATTTAAGCTCGCCCAAGACAAAGGCACCTTTATCCCCGAGGTGAATACACTACTTTTCACACCTACTGCGAGGTAATAAAATACAAATATTGCTAGAATTAAAATAATAACAATATTTTGGGACCATCCACACATGGTAATCTGATCCCAAACTAGGCAGAGCCTGTACTATGGAAACCAGATAACTAATATTAATTAATAGTGAAATAACACCCAGACACTTGCTGGGAATCGAACCCACGACCTATTGGGTAGCGACCAGGGTGTCTAACCACTAGACCAACGAGACCGTCAATACCTAATATCAACCTAGTGATTTGGCGCGTTATCATCTAAATATTTTATTTTCTTTTCTAGAACACTGGGTTGTGCTCGTCGCACTCGGTTCGATTTTCAAATGTTTTGTTTTTCGTGCAGTTCTCTGCTTAGAGTAGTAATATATATCTGTGGTAAAAGTGTTGAGGAATTTTCGTTTGACGTTCGAAATTCAAACACATTATTACCCAAGGGAGTTTAGTACAACATTATTACCCGGCTAGACTATAGGGATATAATGAGGCACTTTATGTCATCTTTATATGACATATAATGTGACATTATCGAGCAGGTGGTGTGAAAATATTATTATACACAATTAACAAAGCTGTAAACAACTATAGAATCTATTAGATTCTAATTATATTTAGTAGAATTAAATTGTCATGCACCGTATATGCGATACAAAATCAATATCAACGAAGATGAAAGATTATGATCGATCGAAGTACGCGTACGCAATACTACACTCTATTTCGTGCAGTATACATGTCATTTTTCTATCCATAACATAACTCCTCCCAATCATAACCCGGGGTACATCGGCTTGCCGTCGTTCCTATAATCAGCGAGTGCCGCGTCTGCGCGGGGACGTTTTCGGTACTGATTTTACATGGTAGTTGCGCATGGAATTCCTGATCCTGAGAGCGGCTTGCCGCGCCGCGACTTGCGTGCGGTTGAAGTGAATAAAAAGTGCAACTTTATGCTATTAATAAAAATGGCGATTTTTAGATTAAATTTATTTGATGGTGTATTAAATACCTATGTTTTTAACGTTATGTTAGTAAATAAATGTCTTGTTAGATCGTCATAACAAACGCCTGTTTTCAAAGGGAAGCCGGTAGGAATCGAGTTATATGGACCCTTCGCCACTGCATCCCAGGGTAGGGAATTGAAGGCGTTGACAATGTCGAGTGACACCGCCAACGCCACGCCACCTCGGGAGATCGCCTGATCCGACAGGGATAACTCGCGTCCGCGACGCGAGTTATCGCATCCACGGTCGAACGGCCCTGTCGGAAGCCGAACTGGCTGTCGGCCAGATCGGGACCGTCGCGCGACAGATGCCCGCTGAGACGAGAGGCAACTATTCTCTCGAACAGTTCGCCAACCTCGTCCAGCAGACATATGGGACGGTACGCGGAGGGAGAATCCGGAGTTATTTTCACCTTTTTTTTTTTTTTTTTTTTTTGTCGCGGGGGAAATCTTCGAAAGATCCCCGGGAGCTGTGGGGCTCGACCGGGGTATGTGGGATTCTTACCCACTAAAACCCCCGCGGCTGTCGCATCGGCACATGAGAGGGGAGACCCCAGGGCTCTCCGGTGGGATCTGCACCAGGGGCCCCTCAGTGCCTTGCCTTTGAGCCCGCCGCCGGGGGGCGCATTGTAGCCCCCCGGGAACCTGTCACGGTGCTCACGGGGACGGGGGTCGCAACCCCGCCGCCGTCCTCCTCGGAGTCGCCGCCGTACTCAATGGACGCTCAAGGGGCCCACACCCCGAGCGTCCAGCGACTCCGAAGGGAGTTATTTTCACCTACCCTAACCTCTTTATTTTACTCAAAAAAAAAAAACGTAGATCTACGAACTTTCCCTAAGCAAATTTTACTACGTAATAAGTAATTTTATAACCTGACCTACGCCTTCTTTTGTTGGTTGCGCCGAGTTGGTTGATTGTAAGCGTAGACAGAATTTGCACGTTGCACGTAGTGAAAAATCTTAAATCTATGGAATTTGCAGTTCAATTTTAGCAGGCCCGACCATATTTCAGCCATGGTACGCCCGGAGAGGAGATACCACTGGAGAGAGCATGATGCGCTTAGGGTCATTATTTATTTGTGTGCATATCTTTTTGAGTGTGTTGCGAGTTTATTATAGTGTGGGTATGCGTGAAATTGTATCTGTGTGTGTTTACTTCGCCACCCGCACCCCGCAAAAGTGCCACGAAAAATTTGTTCGGGGTATCGACGCGATACTAGCTCCATTCTAATTACTCGGAACCGGAGACAAGTGTGAAATAAAAATTTACTCCATATGCCATTCAACTTTGAGCACTAGATGGAGCCACTTTAGCCTTAGAGGAGATACCACTGGAGAGAGGTCATGATGCGCTAACCCCTCTGCCAAATTTTGTTCATATGTTCAGGTCATTCTTAATTTGTGTGCGTATCTTTTTGAATGTGTTGCGAGTTTATTATAGTGTGGGTATGCGTGAAATTGTATCTGTGTGTGCTTACTTCGCCTCCCGCACCCCGCAAAAGTTTTTTTTTTTTTTTTTTTTAATGCTGCTCCTTTATGAGGTTGCACCATAGAAATTACAATCTAGCCAGGCTAGGCTAATCAGTAATATTAGTTATACCTAAACGAATAAATTAAATTAAATTAAGAATGTGTCCAATGGCACTTTTCTTATTGTCTCTATTATGGCGAAGACACTTTGTTGTTGTGTTCTACACTGCGTTACACTGCACTTATTTTATCACTTAAACTAACTCAAACGGTTTTGTCCTTTTCAGTCTTCTCACTATGTCCGTGTTGTCGAGGAGCTGGATAGCCTCGACATTCACATGATGATGAAGCCGACATTCATGAGCTTCGGCGTATTTCTTAATAACTGTAGCGACGAGGTCAACTTTAAGGTCCCTGTGGAGGTCATTTATTCTTATGTACCAGGGTGCATTTACAATACCTCTGAGTACTTTGTTCTGGAAACGTTGTATTATCTGTATGTTACTATGTTTGGTACAGCCCCACAACTGTATTCCATAAGTCCATACTGGCATCAGGACTTGTTTGTATATCAGTATTTTGTTTTGCACGGACAACACGGAATGTTTTCCAAGGAGCCAATGCAGTTTCTTGTATCGAAGGCCTAACTCTTCGCGTTTCTTTTTGACATGCGCTTTCCAGCGAAGTTTTGCGTCAAGAGTCATACCAAGGTACTTGGCGGTATTCTCATAGGGTATAGCTTGATTGTTTAAGTATACCGGATGATAATTAGTCCTTTTGTTGGTGAAGTCTATATGAACCGACTTTGATTCATTTAGTTTTATTCGCCACTTTTTTGTCCAATCAAAGATGGTGTTAATGGCAATTTGTAAATTCTCCACAGCTTCCGCATGAGTGACCCCTGTAGCCATAATAGCCGTGTCATCAGCAAAGGTTGCAATGGTATTGTTTTTTAATTCTGGAATATCGCAGGTGTATAATAAGTACAGGACCGGGCCTAAAACACTTCCTTGTGGTAATCCAGCATTGATTTGCTTAAGATCAGAATATGCATCTTCCTGCCTTACTCTGAACATTCTATCTGTTAGGTAGGATTCCAAAATGTCTGAGAATTGCTTTGGCAACATTTTTCGTAGTTTATATATGAGTCCCTGATGCCATACCTTATCGAATGCTTGGGCTACGTCCAGAAGAACTGTAGTGCAAACTTTCTTCTCTTCTAATGCTTTTTCAATTATGTTGGTAATTCTATGAACTCCGAAAACGCAAACCCCGCAAAAGTGCCTCGAAAAAGGAGTTGTTGCAAAATGGGCTAGGAATATGTACACCATATCAAAAAATCGAGAAAAATCGATAGAATCCGGGAAAAATATAAATATTTCGTTTAAATTACTATTATTGTCGTAATTTTAATTATAATTATCATTTATTTTAAATCTATATTCAACATGGCGTCCTAAGATGGCGTCTCACTGATGTCGAATTGAATTGAACTGTCAGCCAGCCAGCTGTCAATAGCTACTGCTGCTGTCACACTTGTCACCGTTGGTTGTGTGCATGTATTGTATGTAGTGAATTGATTATCATTGATATTTTAATTATTAAAATGATGTATGAGTAAACAGAAACAAAAATACAAAGAGTACTCTAATAAAAATACTTATATCGCCATTGATTATAAAAATGTCACATGACAGTAACACGTTTCCGCCATGCCAGTTTTATGTTATGTGTTGCAATTCTAAGTATAAATTCTTAAGTTTACTACTAAATTACTATTATTATTTGGCTTTAAATGCATATTTAAAGCCAAATTAAAGTAAATGGACAATTAAAAACTGTTATAAGTATGTTTCCCTATTTTACAGTTTAATGTACAAAGTCCTAGCCCAGGCTCCATACATTTTGGAACATCTCTTTTGTTCGGGGAATCGACGCGATACTAGCTCCATTCTAATTACTCTGAGACTTTAGCTGATGTTGTGAGGTTGGCAGACTCGATAATTTAATTAGGTTTGCTAAACTTTGTCTACAAACCTTGAAATAAATAAAATACGTCTGTGAATATATTGTAGTTCCGAGATTCCGACTCTTCTAGTTTTTCTACTCTCTCTTTGATTTGATATTTTATTCTGTCTACGCTTGAAGGAATCTTTTTCTGTAATTTTGATTGATTGATTTGCAAATTTAAGCAAAAATGTTCGTAAAACGTGTTGGAGATTTTTTGGCCCGTAGTACTTTTGCACTGCAAAATACCTCTGGTGTAAGAGGGTTTACTGTAACAGCTGTAAGAGGAGATATAGTAAAAATACAAAGTACAGATGACTTTAAAGATAAGGTCATAAATAGTAAGGTGCCAGTAGTGGTTGATTTCTTCGCAACGTAAGTAGCAACTAGCAACATACAATAGTTATTCCTTTCTATGTACACAGTGGTGGATGGAACCATTGAGTACTCTGGTCCAACTGCAAATACCATATAATAAGATACCCATGATTCCCTTCCCATAAAATTTCCTCTTTTACCAGAATATAATTTTTTTACATTAAATTTTTCTGAAATACTTTGCAGCACCTGTAGTCACTGGAAGATTTTCCATCCCATTAAACCCTCACAAGACCATTTTCAGCAAGTGGCAATAATAAAAAATATAATCTGTTCTTTTTTTTCAGATGGTGCAATCCCTGTAGGCTGTTGACACCTCGCCTTGAATCAATAATATCTGAAAGCAAGGGGAAAGTGGTGCTGGCTAAAGTAGATATTGATGAACAGACAGATCTGGCTCTGAACTATGATGTAAGCTCAGTGCCTGTACTTGTAGCTATCAAGAATGGAAAAGTTCAACAACGTCTGGTCGGCTTGCAAGACACGGACAAATTACGCAAGTGGATTGAACAGTTCACATCAGAAGATTCAAAGGCAGAATTGAAAGCTTAATATTTATTAATGATGATATTGCATATTTATTTGTTGTCGTTACCAAATTAATGTAGTTATTATTAAATTCAAAAGAAAAAAAAAACAACTTGTTATTCTTGTAAACACTGTATTAAATCTCTTGCCCTTTTGTATGTTGTATCATTAGGCTTCTTGGACTCTGAAGCTGTTTCAGATTCTTCATTTTCTTCTTCCTTTTGCTCTTTACCATTTTGTGATTCTGTCCATTCATCCATTTGTTTTATTACTTTATTCGCATCTTCTAATAACATGTTGCGGATGTTGCCGGTGGCAGATTCAAAGTATTCCAACAGAGTTGGCCATGATGCTTCAGGTAATAACTGTGATGAAAACTTATTTTTATACAGCCATACTTGTTTTGCTTTCATAAATTTCCAGTTTTGTCGGTCATGTTTCCATTGTGATAAATAATTTAAACATTGACTTTTGAGCTGATCTTTTGCTGCTACCTGCGCTTCAGCTTGTCGTTGGGCATATCTTTCCCTCTTCTTCTGCCGAATAGACTTTTTACCCTTATTGTCCGATTCCGTGGCTGCTGGTTGCTTCTTTTTCTTCTTTTTCTGTGGTTTGTCTTCGACATCAGAAAAATCATCATCATCATGATGTCGTTTTGTTGTTGTCGTATTGTCATCTGGTCCGTTTCCCAGATTACTTACTTCTTCCTGTTGGTCTTGTTCAATTATCTGACTCATGTTAGCGGGTTTCTTCAACTTATTTTTTTTATTATTACGATTGTTTTTACGTTTCTTTTTATTGATTTTTCCCATTATTAAGTTTGAGATTACTTTTGTATTTTATTTTACAATTATAACAGTTATCTCAATGTTAAAAGCAAACAGATTTGAAAAACAGGATCAAATGTTATCAATATGATCGCAATATCAAAATCATATTCACTTTGGTTTGGTGAAATGCGGTAAGACGAGGTTAATTTTTTTTTTTTAATAATATTTATTCATGACCATGGATACAGAGTCCTTCAGTCGCATACATTTTACATCATAAAATAAAATTATATGTAAATTAAGAAACAGCTAAGTAGTAATACATCATAGATCAACGAAGTGACAAAAAAAGAAAGGAAAACAATTCTAACTTTAAAAATAAACAAAAAATATAAAAAGTAAAAATAACAAATAAATCATGTTAAGTTATGAATTAAATCTTTTCAACAGTGCTACAAATAAACTTAAATAGCGGTGCAAAATAATCTGAATTCGATAGTAATTCCTGAACGCGGCGGGGTACACGTTCATCACTCAGTTCACTGACACTGTCACAAATGTCACTCACTAAAATTAATCGTTGGATTTTGAAAGCTGGACATTTTAAAATTATATGATCCAAATCGGCGTTTTCTTCTTGTGAGCAGTAAGTACATCGGCTATTATTGACTATATGTAATCGGTTCAAGTGAGCTGGCGTTAAGCAATGTCCCATTCGCATGCGAGATGTCGTTGTGATAAACTTTCTATCAGTGTATTTGAACTCATGATACCATGGCTTTGAAGGTATTTCTCTTTGTATTTCTGCATACCACTTGCCTTTCGTTTCAAGTGTAATATTCCAGCATTGCTTCCACAATTCCTTGTTCGTAGTCTTATAGCAGGTATAATAATCCGTAAATGGAACTTTGAGTGTCTCCGACTCATCTTCATCATGACTCATACGAGTTATTGTATCAACAACTTCATTTTCATAAATACCACTGTGTGAAGGCACCCATACAAACTCTACATTGATATTTTTTCCTATAACTAGCTGCCATAACAAATTTCTAATATTATAAATAATATAATTTAACTTAAATGACATATTTACATTAGCTATTGCAGAAAGGACACTCTTAGAATCTGATACTATCAAAATGTTATGTACATTATTTACAGTAAAATTTATATATACATAGTGCAATGCACAATAAATGGCATAGCTCTCAGCTGTGAAGATATTACATACATTGTTTAACTTTATACATTTTTTATAATCAAATTTTGGATCATAGAATGCTGCTGTAACACAATTACTTTTAGAACCATCAGTGTATATATAGTGATAATTACTTTTTTCATTTTTAAATTGTTCAAAATCAGTTTTATTATGTACTTTATCAAGATAAAATTTTGATGAACTGTTAACCAGGGCCTCAAGTCTGCTAATTGTAATAAAATTACATATAATTGCCATTCTAACGACTTGCTGATGACACTACCATTATGATTGTAACAAATTAGGCATTCTGCTAAATCGGTAGTACCATACCAATGGAGTGTCGCATGAGTCTCAGTTGAATTATTTGGTAGATTAATTTGGTGTTGCCTATTAAATTCTACCATAAGTTGTTTTATTTTCAATAAATATTTTTTTCGTTTTTCATCCACAAAATCTTTGAATTTATTATAAATTGACACTAAAAAACGATAAGGTTGACAAATTATATTTATTTTTGATACTAACGTGAGCTGAGTGACAAAAATGTTATAATAAATAATTAAAACGGCTTAAAGGAACAATATTAATGGCACAAAATTAAAAAGAATAAAGTCAAGTCAGCCGGCGATGACAGGTGACAGCTGGTAGTATTAGCCAGGGTTCCCAAGTTGGGGTTTATCTCCCTAGATTTAGGGGGAAAATATCTGTAGGGGTTTGGTAGTTGGTATTCTGAATACTTAAAATATCAGATTTTAAATTATTTTAAAAACCGATATGTTACATTTGAATAATTCGCACTAGTATGGTGGTGATGTTCGATGGGTCAATCTTTATGAATGAAAATATCACTAAAAAGTATAAAATAATTTAAAAATTATTGAAGTTGGTGCTAAATATACATAGTAGGTACGCCAACACCAACTTCGATAAGATTTAAATTACTTTATACTTTTTAGTGTTATTGAAGTCAGTACATTTTTTTTAAACATTTTATTATTAATTAATTTTCTTTGAAGTTATGTGTGTACTGTTATGTTAAAAATAAACTTCGGAATAGACTGTAAGTTCCAATTTTGCAGGGATTTAGCAGTTGTAGCATTAACTCTAACGAGAATATATATTCTGACTTGAGTTCGGGGGGAGACTTTTAAAGCAGTTTGCAACCCTGGAATTAGATGAGCTTACAAATATAATAAATATTGTTTCAATTTGTTTCGCGTAAATTAATAAATTAAAGTATCTTTTCGTGTTTGTTTTGCTCCGCACAAGTGAACAATGACTGACGCCATCCTCTGAAATGTATGAGGCTACGGCTTGGTTGGAAAGTCTTGAGCTGACGAGTGCCGCAGCCACGCAGCGACCAACTTATTCAACTAATCAACTTAATTAATAGTTACACACAGTCAGTGAAGCCAACAGCAAGCGACTGTGCTGCAGGGGCCCATTGTGATCGCATTGTAAAGTTTACTACGAGCTAGAGTAAGTATTCAATGTCGTTCTATGGAATCTTGTAGTTTTCTAAAGATTCGATACTGCAGTATTATTTAATAGGGTCAAGTAAGTGGTTCCTGCGCCAGGTGAAATTAAATAAAAATTGGCTCTTTGCTAAATAGACACCGGGGTGAAGTAGTCACTTTGAGAAGTAGACAAAATGAGTAATAAGTAGACGTCTGGTGCTGGAACATATTAAGGAATATGGGATTGAGATTCACAACTATTAGAACATTAGTATCCTGTATATTTTAGGTGTTGAAGGAAAAAGTACAAAGCATCAATACAAAATTGTACAATCCACACATGGTCGTCTGATCACAAATTTGACAGAGCCTGTATTACAGTAACCAGACAACTGATACAAACATTTATATACATTTGAAGTACATACTTGTTTCTGAAACAAGGTGGGAATCAAACCCACTACCAATTAGGTATTAGCAAAATGTCTAACCAATGAATGTCAATATTCATAAAAATACAGAAATCTTAAATGACAATGTTTATTATGTTAAATATTATCAACATAAACACAACTATTAATATGTCTTCCTTAAATTTTTTTTATCTTCCTCTCCACAGTCTATCGAGAGCCTGTTACAATGCCTAGCTTCGCTGTAACTCTGGGTTGACATGGTTGAAAAGCTGCATGGACTCACAACTTGCCCTGCTGTGACGGGATTGCAATAAAAAGCATGCACTGGGAGAAAACATCTGAAAACATACAATTTTCTTTACAAAAAATCCAAAATCTTAAAACTTTCAAGTGGTTTTTATTCTAGTGCAAGTAGCAAATACAGTTTTTACTCGTATTGATAATAAACATGATTGTTTCTATATGTGTGTATGTGATTTTAGTTTAAATTTGTTAACATTTACTTTAAATATTGAATTAGTTAAAAGTTTATATTAAAGAATTTTGATTATCAGTCTACATTTATTTAAAAACCAAACCTGTAACAAGCCGTTGGCTATCAATGACGTTCGCTTGATGGTAAGCGACCCGCCCGCCTATAGACAGATCCATAGCACTGCCGCTCGTCACCCGAGACATCAGTTATTAAGTCTCTTGTGTCCGGTAATTTCATCAGCTACAGTGCCCTTCACACAGCAATGCCTACACACTGTTATTTGGAGGCTAAATATCTGACACTGTGGTGGTACCTACCTACTGCACAAGAGACCTACCACATAGGAAAATAATGCAAAGGTTCTATGTAATCAAAATGTAGTTCTCTAAGTCAACTTACATGAAAGTACATATTATTTGTCTTGCTTACCTAACAATAGGACTTGTTGTCCAACATTAGACAAGTCAGTGGATGGTTTTGCCATATTATTATCATGGTTTGAACCGGGGCTGCTTGCATCTATTAAACGTTAACTTCTGCACCACATATCTGTAATAAGTTTGAAACATGGGTTTAGTAAGAACATTATGTAGTTATTATGTCTGGTTACAATTGTACCGGCTTTGTCTAGTTTGGGACTATGTGTGGATTTTTCCAGGATATTATTACTTATATTATTTTTGAAAGCTTTTAAGCATTTAATCCTGGTAAAGCAATAACAAACCATTTTATAAAGTACTTGAAATCATTACATTAAGGGAATGGAACTCTTTTCGACTATAATATGCTCCTCGTTGGACGTAGGCTTTGAATATTGTCCACTCAGTGGGAGGACTGCCTGCGCTAAGTTTACCGGTTGGTGGTCGCCACTCGAGAACCTTTCTTTCCCATCGGTTATTGTTTTTTTCGAGTAATGAGGTTTGCTGATTGCTACTTAAACTTGCAAATCGTCAGAGCTATGCCGGTAACTCTGTCCGCAAAGAAACTTTGAGCATAGCTCTTTTTATAGCCCGTTGCGTGACAGAGCCTCTCCAGTAAAGACCACTACTCAGTGGTTAAAAACCTTCGTCTTCAGGCACTGCGGAATGTTAGATGAGAAGATATCACGTAGTTAATAAATAAGAAATTTAATTTTTACTAACCTCCATTCCTGTGATATTCCGTCACATCTCCGAGGTCTTGTAATGTAAGGTCCTAACTCACCGATGAGTTTGAGACCGAAGTCTTCAGTAATTCCGCTTCGAAAAGGATCCACATCACCGTCTCTATATGCACGATTAGGGCACGGAATTGACGAAGCTAAAGGTGTCGGCGTTTCTAAAATACGCCAACGTAATCTTGACACGGGCGGCCTTACTTGAAACACGTTTTTTTAGATAATATTTAACAATTACAAGTATGTGTAATTATGCAACATGTCCACAAAAGGTGTGTTTGTATAATGGTGGCTCAATTACTAAAATAACATTCTAAGGCCATTGAGAGAAACGTCAAATAATTAGTAGGCTACCGTTACTTAAGCCATTGCAATTCCAGTGATACATTTTTTAGGTGCAGACTACGAAATATTGCTATGGCGGTTGAATGGCGGGACAGTGATAAGCCACGGACACGCCACTCGGTTTTATAAAATTAGTAGACTACCAAATCTGTAAAATTGTGGTTTTGACCGGCCAGCGACACTCTATTGAAGCGTTTGTAAATTAGCAGACTTGAGGCCCAGTCCCTTGTATGTACAGCTGTATAGTGGCCAAATATTATATACTTTTATATTTTCAGCATTGTTTTTAATGTGTGTAAAAATTGTTGACATTTCAGGCAATGTTCTGTCAATAATTGAAGATGCTGACACTATGGTGGATGAAATTGACTGAGAGATATCTGGATGTAGAGTCAGCTTGTCATGCAGAGGACTATTGCCCATGGAAAGAACTTTTAAATAAAATCTCTCTGCCAACTGCAGTCTACGCAATGCCAGAGGAGGTATGCATGTTTCTATTTCTAATGAATTAATAGGAGTTGAGCGCATTGCTCCACAAATAAGTCTTAATCCAATGTTTTGAATTACATCTAATTTTTTAAGAAGGGTGCTATTGACATTCATGTATGCTAGGCTGCTATAGTCAAAGTGACTTCGGACAATACTTTTGTACAGCATACTCATTGTTTTAGGATCGGCTCCCCAAAAGGTACCTGCAAGATGTCTCAAAATATTTATACCTTTCAAAGCCTTTTTGCAAATATGCTTAATATGTTCATCAAATTTAAGCTTATTATCAATGATCACTCCAAGAAATTTATGTTGTTTTACAATAGGGATCTCAGTATTATCATAAAGTATTTGACTGTTTGTTTGATCTGGATTTCTACTTATAATTAAAACTGCACTTTTTGCTGGACTAATGTCTAATTTGAGAGTATTATGATAATAACAGAACAATTGGTTAAGAGCGGTATTCATATTGTTTACTGCTGTTTCAATGTTTTGATCAATGCTGTACAAAAGTAAGTCATCGGCAAACTGCAATATGTTAATATTTGTTGTATCTACATATTTTAATATTTCAGAAGTATACAAATTGTATAGAAGAGGAGATAATGTCGCCCCTTGCATGGTACCTTTATTAGCTGTTTTAGGCCCATGTAACTGATCATTGTATTTAACAAATATAGTTCTATTGCTAAGAAAGTTATATATCCATTTTAAATTATGCCTGGGTAAACCAATATTGCTTAATACTTGAATAAGGCCCTCAATATTGACATTGTCAAAAGCACCCTTAACATCAAGAAATACACAGATCATATTAGAATGACTAAGCTTAACCTTTTTTATATCGGATATCAATGATACAAAGCTTTCAGAGCAACTTCTACCTTTTCTAAACCCAAACTGTGCATCAGGTATTAATTTATTAGATTCAGCAAAATAATCTAATCGCAACTTTAACATGTTTTCAAAAATTTTACCTAAGCAAGATGATAATGAAATAGGTCTATATGAATTGGCATCATTAATGGGCTTGTCTGGTTTTAAAATTGGTATTACACATTGGGTTTTCCAAGATTCAGGAATTATTAACTCTTGCCATAAACTATTATATATATTGAGTAATATGATTTGTGCATTCAAATGTAATTTTTTAATTAATATGTAAGGTATGTTGTCCAATCCTGGTGTAGTATCTTTTCTACTTTTTAATGATACTCGTAACTCATCTAAGGTGAAATTATTGTTAAGAAAGTGATTATTGTCTGTTTCTATAGCATTTTCAAAGAAATTAGCAAGTTTTTCTTGATCAGTACGAGTTGAATCTGATAACTTATCTAAGAATCTTGGAATCCACTCCTCATTCATATTTTTGTTCTGAGCACTCTCACCTATTCTTTTAAATTTTTTAATATATTGCCATATTCGTGAAATAGGTGTTAATCTATTAAAACTACCACATAAGTTATGCCAAGAGGTAGTGCATTCTTGTTTTAATAATCTTTTTTTATTGGCATCTAACTTCTTGTATTTTATCCAATTTTCTATGGTGGGTTCGGAGAAGTAGTCTTTTAATGCATCTTTTGATTTAGTCACAGCGTCAGTACACTCCTGATTCCACCATGGAACTGGTTTTCTAGATATACAAGTTCTGGGTTTTGTATGTTGCTTAGGTATAGTTTTGTCTCTTAAATCATTTAATGTATTTACAAAGTTATCATACAAGTTTATAGCACTATCATTACTATTTAAATGTAACTCAGAAAAGCAAGTCTCAGACAAGGTATAATATGCATTCCAGTCTGCTTTATTATAAATATATTTATCTTTATTTACAGGAGACGACTCATATGTGGATGGAAGAATATTAATTTCTAGCAATGTTGGAAGATGATAACTACCCATAGGATCATCATGTACATACCAGTTACATAAGTGAGCAATGGAAGGACTAACTAAAGCCAGATCTATAGCTGAGGCCTGTCTATTAGGATATGGGACAGTTGTGGATGAACCATCATTTAAAATGCACAAATCATATTGGTCTATTATGTTATATAAGTTTCTTCCTTTGTTGTTATCACTATTACATCCAAATGCAATATGATGTGCATTAAAATCTCCCATTATAACGCATGGTTTAGGTATAGTATTTATAAGGGTTTTCAACTTTGTTGTATCCAATCTATTATTAGGAGGACAATATACACAAACTATAGCTAAAGGACCAGAAACTGTTTCTACTGAGATGCATATGTTTTGAACGGATTCATAAAAAACTGTAGAAATTATAGAGTATCTTAAGTTTTGTTTGATTAAAATACCAACACCATTATGGGGGTTATTAGAATTTTTATAAATAAAATTATATTGAGGAAAATGAGGAATAATAGAAGTAGACTTAAGCCAAGTTTCATTTATAAGACATATATCAATATTTTTTTCTATTAATAAGTTTTGTAATAAGGCTTTTTTGCTCTGTAAACTTTGTATATTGAATTGTAATATATTTAAGTAACTATCCATTAAATTAAATTAGATAAAAATATTTCTTTTATTTTCTTAGTAGTAAGAGGGGTACTGGACATATTGCCAAGGGCTACGAGAGATTTTACTATTGCATTTATTATAATATCGTTTTCGGCAAGTTGCTTTATATTAAAATTATCGCTATTTTTTAAAGGTTTGCTAGGCAATGGTGGGAAGGAAGTTTCACTAACTGGTGGCGGTGTGGGTGTACTCACAACAGTGGCATATGATTGTTGAAGCGACTTCTTCTTTTTTTCCTCCATTTTCTTTTGCTTCACAGGGCAATCTCTTGACACAGCCAAGTGATTGCCGCTGCAGTTTATACAAACTATCTCTTCAACATCACATTCTTTGTATGAGTGACGTCCAGCACATGAAGAACAATTTTGTTCACCCCTGCACACTTTAGCGGAGTGGTTAAATTTTAAACATTTATAGCATTGCAGAAGTGGAGCAATGTAAGTGTGTACTTCATATCTATAAAGTTTAATATAAGCATATTGGGGCAAATTGGTTGAGGCAAAGGTAACTGCAACTGTGTTTAATGGTACAAGTTTTCCATCGACCTTTTTCATAAAACGTTTTACTGATATGACTTCGGTATCACAAACAATATTCTTATAAATCGTTTCATTGGATAGGTCCTTAGGTACATATCTTATCACACCAACTCTCTCAGTTAAATAAGATGGGATAAATGCTCTCATTTTATTTTTGTTCAAGAATTCTTCCATTTTAAGAAAATTGTTGGCTGCAGCTGCCTTTTTAAATGTTATTCCTATTTTATTGGCGTTTACTCGGTGAACGCCCACAATGCCTATAACACTGTCAGTAAGTATCTTTGTAAGGGTAATCGGGTTTTTGTTACCTAGTTTTTCCTGTTCACTTGACTCTACGAAAACGACAAACTCATTGCTGCCATTTTCAATAAATAATCTTTTATAGTTTGGTTTAGTAAAAATGTTATACTTCTCTTTTTCGCCGCCAGAAATCGCTTGAAATTTTCTTTTCTTTTTACCATCTCCAGGATCTTCACCGTCGCTGTGGGGACTCATATTGAGGGACGCTATGCCCAGAATATTTTGCGATATAAAACGAGTAGGTATCAGTCGAATAAGTGCAAAAAAATAATTTTAAACTCGGGAGTGAAAATTTAAGTTGCCGCCTTATTTGACTTCCCGCCAAAAGTCCTAAGACGAGGTTATTTTTAGCAGTGTTGCCAGCAGACAATTTAAGAAAGGGCCGAAAGCAGTGCTACCGGGGCCGATTTTAGGCAGTAAAGGCCGAAGTACGACTTTCCATTTGACGTCCGTCGAATTGAGGGGCGGGAAGGGGTTTAGGGGAGGTGTACTACCCCCCCCCTCTAAAAGGAAAAGTTGCAGAGCTCCCCCATTTTCGAGATTTTTACGTTTTTACTTTACTCATATTATGAATTAAAATTATTAATATGCGTAAATACCAAGGGGGTCCACCCTTGTTTCTGGGGGGGGGGGAGGGGGGAGCCCTCACCATCAGAAACGGTACTAGAAATCCGAAAAAAGCAATGTAAAAAATATATTTATTACCAAAATTTTCGTTTTTCTGTTTTACAAGAGCCCATCCTTCATCTTTAATTTTGTTTTGAACGTATGACTTATGTCTATTTCTTTTATACTAAAGTACTATGCGTTTACAATAGGAATTGGTCAACCGAACCTCAGAAACCGAATCAATGATTTCGATGGATTGGCTGTCGGAGGCTTAAAGGCCGATGGCAGTCAAAGGCCGACATAGTTTCGAAAAGGCCGAGAATCGGCCCCCCAGGGGCCGATCTGGCAACACTGATTTTTAGGCTTGTTGAAAAAATGTCGATATTTTTTCTTTTGATATATCGATATTTTCATCCGATATATATTTTTTCGATATATCGTTACATCGATATAAAAACGATATTTTTTTTGGAAAAGATCAGATCTGTGTTTTGTTTTCATTTCCTGATTTTATTTTTAGCGATAAATAGACGCCCCTGCACCTTCATTAGATCAGTTAGATCATTTCTTTACAACGAAGCCAGCCATCCTTATACAAACTACACAAAAAAAAAGAAAGCAAACAAAAGGTTTTCTCTAGTCAAGCAGTAAGCTTCTAACGCCTTACCTTCTTTCTCTTTTATGCCTCTAGCCCTTACCATAGACAGACCTTTTGCGTTATCTTAGATTGCGTCAAAGATGTTGGAAATCGTAACGTATTTCGTTCGATGGTTGGTTGGTATTGTTAATTTAGACTCTTTGGTTGCATGCGTATTTCTTTGGATACATTGCTTGTTAATATTCGTTAAAGTTCAATTAAATAGTTTAATTACTGAATAATTAAGTTTATGTTGAAATTCAGTTGCTTCGTAGACTTTTTTCCGATCTGATGGTAAGCGACACGTCTTTCTATAGACAGCTGTATGGCATTGCCACTCAAGAAGCGTTTTTATTTTGTTCCGTTAGTAGGAGACAATTTTGATCCCGATATATCGATACATCGATATTTTTTGTTTCTATATATCGAAGTCGAAAACGATATATTAAAAAAATATCGATTATCGATATATCGATATTTTTTGGCATTTCCAACATCCCTAGTTATTTAATCCGCGCCGCCGCCGATTACGCCGCTAGTCCTTCTGACCACAGAGTACATTTCTTCTGACTCGCGCCGCAGACCACGGCACGTACTGCTCGACCCTCCTGACCCCATGACGGTCCTATTGGACCGGGATGCGCCGACCCCTCCCCGACAACCGTATGCTACACTAGCTATCAGACACCGGTCTCGCCGGCGAGGCCGAAGGGTCGTACGTATGCGACCGCAACGACGTGCATCACCCCACTGAGTTTCTTGCCGGTTCTTCTCAGTGGGGGCGCGTTGTGAACCCGTGGTAAACTCAGCCCTCTCTTAAGCGACAGCCCAAGCCGAGGCCGTGCCTCCCTGAGGTGCCCTTGTGCTCGTCGCTACTTCTGCCGTAAAGGCTAGAGCGCTTCAAGCGCTCGCCTCCTATTGTCCGGTGAAGCTGCAATGGCCATCTGCGGCTAACAGCGTCTATCATTCCCAAAAAAAAAAAAAAATTAAATGAAAATTACGATCAGTTTGACGTATTTGCATAGATAGTGGCGGCACTGACAGCTCGCTCACAGTGTTGGGTTGGGTAATTTATGTACCTTAGGCCCAATTCACACCAGAAGAGCAGCGGACGGAAGCGGCGCGGCGCGCACTTTCACTGTGAAAGAATTTTAGACTTTCTCTGCAATACGTAAAAGACCAGTATCGCTTGAAAAGCTCAAAGAAGCCGCGCGACTCATCAAAGCGGCCGCCCGCGGCTGCGTGAGCGTCCGCGCGGCCGCGCGGGCATCCGTGCGGCTACGGGGACTCGCGCCGCACAGTGGACGACGAGGTTCCCTTTCATAGGATTTTTGAAAAATTATAATAGTAGTGTATGATTTCTTGGTAAACCGTACGATATTAAAGTTTTGGAAATGATAGGCTTAGTTAAGATAACAACTGAATTTATTATATAACTTATCTAAATTAATGAATTGTATGAATAAAATGAATTAGTGAGCACGCGCGGTTTTCTTGCCACCGATATATGCGAACTGATGAAGAGTTTAATTAGGCTACGCGTGCCGAGTAAAATGCATACGCATCAAATTATACGGTCACTCTGCATCGTGCATTACCCCGAACTTTCCCGTTCAAAAGATATGAATAAATTAAAAATGCATATTTGGACGATGTTTGAATTTAAAATCCATATTTGCACACGTGGTAATGTACCTCATTTTTTTTACCCTTGATCCCTGATAGACAACAAACCTATATGACTATCTATCTTGACAAAAAGCGTACTTATTCATAACGTATGGATAAATTAACCATTGAATTTACACGACAAATAATGCGATATGAATTAATTATATATTTATTTGCAAGAATATAGGTAGCTAAGCTAATAGCTTCTTCTTCTTGTTCAAAAAGAAGTGCTATGATAACCAATTCCATTTTAAAAAGTTTTTTACTTTTAGTTTATTTACTCCAAAACAAAAAAAAACACACCGTGTGTCGAACGAATCTACAAACTAGACTGAGCCAGCGGCGCGGCGGCGGCGCGAAGCGGCCGGTAGCGGTAACGATGCGCCATTTGCGAGATATTTTTTTCGATCGATTAGATTCGAATATATATGAACATATCCGACTTGAATCGAGTCCAACTCCAACTCGGCCTGGCAGGCAACCTGGCCAGTGTTGCCAGCAGACAGTTTAAGAATGGGCCGAAAGCAGTGCTGGCAGGGGCCGATTTTAGGCAGTAAAGGCCGTAGTACGACTTTCCATTGACGTCCGTTGAATTGAGGGGTGGGAAGGGGTTGGGGGAGGCAGGGGGACTTGTACTACCCCCACCCCCTTTAAAGGAAAAGTTGCGGAGCCCCCCCATTTACGACATTTCAAATTTTTAATTCTGAGGAAATTTTCCTCATTTTATGAATTATAATTAGTAATATTTGTAAAAAACAAGGGTTACACCTTGTTTTTTGAGGGAAAGGGCTCCCCCCTTTCCATCGTCTCCATCAGAAACGGTACTAGAAAACGGGGAAAAAAGAGATGTAAAACAAAAAAAAAACATCGAAAATTTTAGTTTTTCTGTTTTACAAGAGCCCATCCTTCATCTCTAACTTTTAATCTAATGTTTAGAACGTAAGACTTATGTCTATTTCATTTTATATAAAGTGCTATGCTTTTAGAATAGGAATTAGGAATTGGTCAACCGAACCAATGATTTCGATGGATTGGCTGTCGGAGGTTTAAAGGCCGATGAAGGGCCGATGGCAGCTAAAGGCCGACATAGTAGGAGTACGTGGAATAACCTATCAGTGGCTAAAATCATACCTGGAAAATCGAGAACAATATGTAGAAATAGAGAGCTGTACCAAAAATAAAATACAGAAAATACTATCTCCGAAACTAATTGTGAACAGTTCCATACCACAAGGAAGTGTATTAGGATGTTTATTATTTATACTATATATCAATGATTTACCAAAAATAATTAAACAAAAAAGTATATTGTACGCAGATGATATAACAATAGTTTTTCAATCTGAAAATAATACAGACGAATTAAAATATCAATTAAGTAAATCATACATTTAAATCAATAATAGGATGGTTAGAAGAACACAATTTACAAATCAATTTTGACAAAACTAAAATAATGCAATTTAAACCATATAAAAAATGCCCCGTAAATATTAGTTTTGACTATAAGAATAAAAATATTGAAACCGTGAACAACTGCAATTTACTAGGAATAGAAATAGATACCCATATGAACTGGAAATGCCACGTTGATAAAATAGCTGGTAAACTGTCAAGATTCACGTGCGCACTCTATAACCTTAAGAAAAACACGGATTATAAAACCTCTCTTTGCGCATATTACGCTTACGCATATTCGTTGCTACCGGTAGATCAGTTAATCTGTGGTTGCTACAGTATGGCATTATCTTATGGGGAAACAGTACACACGCGCAGGAAATATTCATGTTACAAAAAACATGCATAAGAATTCTGGTTAATATCGGGAGAAGAGAAAGCTGTAGGCAACACTTCATTAAAGGAAAAATACTAACACTTACATCTATTTACATTTTAGAAATATGCAAATTTGTCAGAAAACACATTAATCTATTTTCCTATACAGAGTCACTCCGACGAAAGTACACTTTAGTTCAACCAGTATCAGCACTTTCCATTGTTAAATCAGGTACATACTTCATGGCTATTAAAATATACAATCATCTACCTAAATATATAATCCAAATTGAAGAAACAGCAGCATTTATCAAGGAATTAAAACTTTTCCTAGAAGCTAAAGGTTTTTACAATCTCGAAGAATATTATGAATATTGTAATAATTGAGTCATAATTGTAATTAATTATATATGATGATAATATTAATAATAATAATTAAATCTTATTTAAGGACAACAATTTGGACCGATATGTTATGTTATGTTTATGTTATGTTAATGTAACGCAATTTTAATGTAATTATAAAAATCTATTATAATATTGTGCTCTCTAGTTGCGACACCCTAACAGGGTAATGTACTTTAGATGTAGTATATCTCTAGTCTATATCCATAATAATGTACATTATGCAATAATAAAGAATAAAGAATAGTTTCGAAAAGGCCGAGAATGGGGCCGATCTGGCAACACTGAACCTGGCATGCATGTCAATATAGCTTTAAGCATTAGAGCCACAGAACACTATTACTCAAGTTAGAGCACAGACCTTAGAGGAAGAAAACAATAGAGGGCTGGACACTTTCTTTCTCATTCACGCAAGAAAAGAATGCGTTTATGTAGGTTACGTGTGATAGAAAGAAACAGAGTATATGATTTTTTGTTCCTCAGCATGTGTTCGATTTTTCCGCGCCGTGGGTGCGAAACAAATTTGACGTTTGCTCCCACTTTGCTCCGTAACAATTTTAATGTGGTTTTAATATATATAAATAACTTAAAATTCAATAAAAAACTAACTGTGACATTACTGTGTGTTGTGGAAATCCTATAAGAATCGTGCAGTGCAGTATTATAGGCTGTAAAAGTGACAGTGAACGTAAAATTAGTGGAGTATCGTTTCACAGGTAAACGTGAATTATTATGGCCAATTTAGAGATTACATTATGAAACTAATACATGTAAACGACTTATTTAGATCTTATTGCTCTAAATTAGTTACTATTTTACTTGAAAGTTACGTGTAAGATCGATAAATTCTTGTTATTCATCCATAACCTAAAATTTTCAGTTTATTGATCGCCATTATCAGTGTTACCAGTGTATAAAAGAGAGACTACCATAAATAAGTGGTAAATTATTATTAAGTGCATCATACACGATCCCACATGCTGGGTGCATCGAAGAATTTCTCAGATATCCCGAATTTATTTTTATGATTTCCTGAAAATATGGATATTTGTATACTGTGGATAGCAGCAACAAAAATAATTAATTAGGTTGCTAAAAGTTATTCCCGAATGCTTAAATATTCAGAAATAACGTAAGCGCTCAAGTAATTCGTCAAAGGCTGCGCAGGACGTATTCATTCGTTATTTATAGGCACAATGGTCATTGTACATTTAATCGTGCTTTTACTATATGCATGTTGTTTAAATATATGTATGTATGTTGTTGGTTACAATTTATTGGTAAATTTGTCTGAATTATAAATAAATAGTACCGACGTTGAATAGTTTGTTTCATTTGCCCCCCTATTATGTACCTATCACGTTTGACAACTAAAGTGATGATCAATAAAGCAAAGTGACTATTAAATAACTATCAAATGATTCATTTGGCATTGCTTAACTTGAATCACCAATAAATACCAAACACACTTTCAGTAGACATCAAAGTTTGGTGGACAACTGAAGCTTGATAGTCACTTTGCTTTATTGATCATCACTTTTTTTTTTGTAGGAATAGTACTGTTTCACCGGACAAGAGGACGAGCGCTTAAAACGCTCCAGCCAGAAAGGTTTGGGTAGCGACTAGCACAAGGGCACCTCAGGGAGGCACGGCCTCGGCTTGGGCTGCCGCTTAGAGAAAATGAGTTTACCACCGGTTCACAACGCGCCCCCGCTGAGAAGAACCGGCAAGAAACTCAGCGAGGGGATGCATGTCGAGGTTGCATGCGTACGGATCCCTTCGGCCTCACCGGCGTGACCGGTGTCTGTGTGTTGATGTGTTTACGACTCTTGACATCGTTGTCGGTGTTGGTGTTGTGTCATGGTCCAGGAGGACGGACATCGGGTCGGGTGGGTCGAGCAGTACATGCCGCGGACGGCGGCGATGTACGGCTTGTCGACGATCTGAGGGACCTGGCCGTTGCCCAATAGGACATGGGTTCGATTCCGAAGGATTGTCTGGGTGTTATTTATCTATTTAAATATGTATTTATACAGTTTACAAGTATTTGTAATCATTTATCTGGTTACCTTACTAAAGGATCTGCGTAGATTGAGATCAGGTGGTCATTGGTCAAGCGTAGATTGTCCCAAGATACTAGTACTATAGATTTGTATATTGGAGAAATTTACTAAAACTTACCCGGTAAATGGCCATAGTATGTATTATATTAAGTTATAAGAAAGCCAATTTTTGCCTACCTCTCTGGGAAATAGCATATTATTGTTTTTATCTCTTAACTTTTTTGTATGAGGCTAATAATTATCTACAGCTCTTAGCCACTTTAATCACCACGTGATATCACCCAGGTGAACAATGTGGAATAGACCTTAGCTACAGCATATATGATATTAAGTGTACATTCACTTTGTAGCCTCCGTCGTGGGTTCGAATCCTGCGAAGGGCAACAAATTTGAGTAGTTGTTCCTTACTGGCTAGGACAATGCAGGCCGATGACCTGATTGTCTGTAAAGTAAGATGATCCATGTGTCGGGATTTGCGATAGGACGTATGCCCGACTCCTATCCGTCAAATTAAAACACCGAGCTTTGGTAATAAACAGTTATAATCAAATTGAGAGAGAACAACTTATAATACAGTGGAGTAATCGTAATAATTAAAACATGTCTCTGCCATAGATACTGGCGCGCTGTCATCTTTTTGACAGCCCCTTTGGCGTTCCGAAACCGTGATCCGAGATACGCCACACATGCGTCGGATGGGCATGTAAAAAGTCGGTCCTGCGCTTAACTTCTCACCAGTCGTGTCGGTCTTCCGTCCCATCGGATTATGAGAGGTACCTATTATATAAAGGAAGAGAGAGTGCACTTGTGTCTACGCAAGCACTTGTGCACTATAATATCTCCTGCGTACATGGCTGATCTTGTGAAAGATTGGCCGCTGTGGTCGTTTCGGCTAGGAGGACATTATTATAACAATCACTTTCGTACTTTTTGCAGACTGTCATAGATTAAGACGATATAATGTAAGAAAAGTAAATGTTGTGTCAAAAAAGTGGTTTTTGGTTAGGAAAGAAAATATAATTTACAACAACCTCCGTATTTGCTTTACACAAAGGGTAAAATTTCCCTTACGTGGCAACCCTAAATTTAGTATGTACTTATTTTTCTGTCCTTATCGGCGGCCTCAGTTGGCGGCACGCTTGGTATATGTCTGTATTCTTAGAGGAGATACTAGCTATATTCTGTCTACGGCACAGACGTATTAGGGATGCTACGCATCATTAGAGCAAGCACCACTTGATACATTCATTCTGAGGCTCGTGAATAAATTCTCGACTTGCTAGTTGCTTGCGTTGTGATTGTGCGAGTTTCGGCTTGGAATAGAGTCCTAATTGCACTCCTGTTATTGCGATTGGCACATGGCCATAAGAGCACATGGCGCAATCATTAAATAAAGTTTTATTTTTATATAAATTTATTTATTTATTTACCAATCGAAAGAATCGAGATATTTATAATTGATTATTGAGATCGGACGTTTGCTTGAGGTACATGCAATTTATTCTTGTCACGTCATCCATTGTTTTAAATTGTTCTTGATAAATTATTACCATGAAGCTATTAGGGTCAAAGTGGAGGAAACACTCCCAAACACATGCCTGAGGTCAACGCTATCCCTTTCATTGAGGTCGGATCTCTCTTTCTAAGAGGGCAACCTTAATGTTTCATAAAAAATCAGGACATCTTTTTAACTTCGTCGCATAATACGACTTACTTGGCTTGTTTATGCTTTAAGTTTAAACCGATTAAATATGTCTAGTTGCTTAATCAGTCTGATTATGGGTTGGAGCAGCCCAAATACGGACCTTCGGAGTCGCTGGACGCTCGGGGTGTGGGCCCCTTGAGCGTCCATTGAGTACGGCGGCGACTCCGAGGAGGACGGTGGCGGGGTTGCGACCCCCGTCCCCGTGAGCACCGTGACTGGTTCCCGGGGGGCTACAATGCGCCCCCCGGCGGCGGGCTCAAAGGCAAGGCACTGAGGGGCCCCTGGTGCAGATCCCACCGGAGAGCCCTGGGGTCCCCCCTCTCATGTGCCGATGCGACAGCCGCGGGGGTTTTAGTGGGTAAGAATCCCAGATACCCCGGTCGAGCCCCACAGCTCCCGGGGATCTTTCGAAGATTTCCCCCGCGTCAAAAAAAAAAAAAAAAAAAAAAAAAAAAAAAAAAAAAAAAAAAAAAAAAAAGCCCAAATACGGAAGAACTGTGAACAAGAAGAACAAACTGTGATTGATAGGGAAACAGATGTTAAATAAATAAGGACCTCCTTCTGGCCGATATGACCACAGTGGGTATTTTGAAAGATCTCAGTCTACGCAAAATAACTTATAGTGCGCAAGTGCTTGCGTAGACACAACTGCACTCTCTCTCTCTCTCTCTCTTCCGTTTACCTCTCAAAATAAGATGGGATGAAAAACCGACACGACCGGGGAGAGACCAGGTGCAGGATCAACATTTTACATGCCCATCTTACGCATGGAGCATCTTACTTTACAGAAAATCAAGGGATATATAATAAGCTAATGGTTGTGAAAATAAAAGCATATGAAGTTATGATTAAAAAAAATATTGTGCTATAAAATCATTTATTCAGTACGTTTAACGATCTCCGATTAATCACAAGATACTGAATAGCAATTTGCATTATATGCAAACAACTAAAACACCTTTTAACCAACACATTAGACGATAGAAAAAGCATTCGCGGTAAATTTAATTTTCCATTGGACCAACAGCAGATCATTGCAGCTTCATCAAATTTATTTTCCAATGGGACAATGGATAGTCATAGGTACATTCCTTCACTCAATATTTTTAGGAAATCTACAAGAAAATAAATAAAATCTTTTTTTTTTTAAATTGAACCGACTTCAATATCACTGAAAAGTATAAAATAATTATAATATTATTGAAGTTGGTGTTAGCTTACCGGCTGTGTATATTTGGCACCAACTTCAATAATATTTAAATTATTTTATACTTTTCAGTGATATTGAAGTCGGTTCAATTTTTTATTTTAAATATTTTATTTTAAACTTTTTAGTGATATTTTCATATATAAAGATTGAACCATCGAAAACCGTAAAATGATCTAGGTAGGTTATGATCACATTATCGTCTACATAGTTTTACATAATTCATGTTTCTTCAGAAAAAAATATCCGGTCGTAATGAAATTTACATGGAATCATCATAGTAGTTTACTCTCTCGAATAAAAAAAGAAACATCGAAATCGGTTCATAATTGTCAGAGCAATGTAATGGAGAACATCAGTTTTATGGTTTTTACCAGATAAATTCCTCCACATCGTTCATGGTCCTCCAGGAAGTTCTTATCCGGTTGTAATAAAATTCATACAGATTCAATAGCGTGGTTTCTTCTTTCGAATAAAAAAATAATCATTGAAATTGGTAAATATTTGCCAGAGTTATGACCATTTTTGTCCTTAAAAAGCGACAAAAAAGTCATCTATATAGGCTTTCCTGCAGCTCTCAGTGCGCAGTCACCATTCTTGTTTTTTCAGGAACTACTTATTACTAAGCAATAATTTTTTTATGGGACCCAATCAATGGATTGAAGAATGGATGGAAGAAAGATTTTTTAAATCGGTTCATAATTGCCAGAGTTATGCGCGAACATACATAAAAAATATATATATACAGACGAATTGAGAACCTCCTCCTTTTTTGAAGTCGGTTAAAAATGTATTAATATTGACCAGGGGTAAATAAAACAGTATGTATATTTATGGAATGATATAGGTACTCTCGCCGATACGGCCAATCCAACCACAGCGGCTAATCTTTCGCAAGATCAGCCATCATCCAGTGCACAAATGCTTGCGTAGACACAAGTGCACAAGTGTACTTTACATGCCTATCCGACGCATGGATCATCTTACTTTACAGACAATCAGATGACCGGCCTGCATTATCCTAGCCAGTGAGGAACAACTACACAAAGTTGTTGCTCCCCGCAGGATTCGAACCTGCGACCCCCGGTATGCAAGCAAGCAGTTTCCCACTGCGCCACGGAGGCTACTAGACGCGACAGGACTAGGAGGCGACAAGAATAAATATGATTTTAATAATATGTATCTAATAAGTTACAAAACTAACTGTACCTAAACTTAACCTACATACCTACACATTTGTAAAATTAATGAACATACAATATGTTTTCAATATCAATCCTTTGAACTAAATACATCGTTTATTTTTTGATCATAAAGTGGCGGTAAAAAAATCCCCAAAACGGAAAGTCTTCAAAAAATCTTTACCATGGTTACTCTATTAAAACAATGTGAAATATTTTAAAATTAAATAATTCAAGTACAAATTAATAGAAACTTAAACCCAATACTAACAAACGAACTGAAAACGTGTTATGTGCCTATCGAAAGAAGAACTGATCGAAAATATGGTGCATAATGCACAGGGATCATCGGTAGGTAATTATTGAACAAAATCGCACTTACGAGTGATATTCGGTATTAAATACTGGATACAACATATTTTTGCAACCAAGTACTGCACATTTTATCACCATTTTTATGATTTTAATTCACTTTATCGTGAAATTATGGTATTTAAATGTTTGATCGATTTAAATGACAGACAGTTTCATGCTGACAATAAGCGACAGTGTTGCCACAAAATACGAACCCTTAAAATCGGTAATTAAAATTGCATTTGAGTATAATTGGCGAAAACACAATAGAGCATTATTCTAATCGAACTCGCAGAACAGTACCAATAAATTTTTTATTTGACATGATTGTCATCGTATTTTAAGTTTTCGGGTGGAAAACATTCTTTTGATGTGTAAGTAAAGCATTTCTATATTAGGGTATCCATTTCTCGGGTAATTTCAATTATAACATGGACCACACATCGGACCTCAATGAAAGGGATAGCGTATGCCTCAATCAAGTATTTGGAGTTTGGGCTCCATTATTGACCTACTAGCTTCATGATTATTACATTGGACTCGCAATCACGTCAGTCGAGCAAGACCCAGCAACACCTCATGAATGATGCGCCATGTGCTCTTGAGGCCATGTGCCAATCGCAATAACAGTAGTCCAAGTCGGACTCGATTTCAAGCCAAAACTATCTCAATCACAACGCAAGCAAGTCGAGATTGCACAGGCCTCAGGCAAGAATAGAGAAGCGTGGACTGTATTGGAGGAGGCCTTCACCCGAAGAGGGATCCATCTCAGAAACAAACGAAAACTAGCCATATACATACTTATCCGAGATCCAACCTTATACAATGGATCCAACTGGGTCGAAGTGCGTTCCTGTGGTGGTTACCTACCGGGCCCAAAAATCCTGCCTGAGCCCTGAGGCATGGCCGACCTCTTTGGTCTTTGTGCGTTGGTCGCAACCTTAAAGAAAGAAACCAATTATATTCTGTCTACGGTCGCAACCATGAAGCTAGTAGGTCAACAATGGAGCCCAAACTCCAAATACTTGATTGAGGCATACGCTATCCCTTTCATTGAGGTCCGATGTGTGGTCCATGTTATAATTGAAATTACCCGAGAAATGGATACCCTAATATAGAAATGCTTTACTTACACATCAAAAGAATGTTTTCCACCCGAAAACTTAAAATACGATGACAATCATGTCTAATAAAAAAATTATTGGTACTGTTCTGCGAGTTCGATTAGAATAATGCTCTATTGTGTTTTCGCCAATTATACTCAAATGCAATTTTAATTACCGATTTTAAGGGTTCGTATTTTGTGGCAACACTGTCGCTTATTGTCAGCATGAAACTGTCTGTCATATAAATCGATCAAACATTTAAATACCATAATTTCACGATAAAGTGAATTAAAATCATAAAAATGGTGATAAAATGTGCAGTACTTGGTTGCAAAAATATGTTGTATCCAGTATTTAATACCGAATATCATTAGTAAGTGCGATTTTGTTCAATAATTACCTACCGATGATCCCTGTGCATTATGCACCATATTTTCGATCAGTTCTTCTTTCGATAGGCACATAACACGTTTTCAGTTCGTTTGTTAGTATTGGGTTTAAGTTTATATTAATTTGTACTTGAATTATTTAATTTTAAAATATTTCACATTATTTTAATAGAGTAACCATGGTAAAGATTTTTTGAAGACTTTCCGTTTTGGGGATTTTTTACCGCCACTTTATGATCAAAAAATAAACGATGTATTTAGTTCAAAGGATTGATATTGAAAACATATTGTATGTTCATTAATTTTACAAGTGTGTAGGTATGTAGGTTAAGTTTAGGTACAGTTAGTTTTGTAACTTATTAGATACATATTATTAAAATCATATTTATTCTTGTCGCGTCTAGTAGCCTCCGTGGCGCAGTGGGAAACCGCTTGCTTGCATACCGGGGGTCGCAGGTTCGAATCCTGCGGGGAGCAACAACTATGTGTAGTTGTACCTCACTGGCTAGGATAATGCAGGCCGGTCATTGTCTGTAAAATAAGATGATCCATGCGTCGGATAGGCATGTAAAGTACACTTGTGCACTTGTGTCTACGCAAGCATTTGTGCACTGGATGATGGCTGATCTTGCGAAAGATTAGCCGCTGTGGTTGGATTGGCCGTATCGGCGAGAGTACCTATATCATTCCATAAATATACATACTGTTTTATTTACCCCTGGTCAATATTAATACATTTTTTATTTTCTTGTAGATTTCCTAAAAATATTGAGTGAAGGAATGTACCTATGACTATCCATTGTCCCATTGGAAAATAAATTTGATGAAGCTGCAATGATCTGCTGTTGGTCCAATGGAAAACTAAATTTACCGCGAATGCTTTTTCTATCGTCTAATGTGTTGGTTAAAAGGTGTTTTAGTTGTTTGCATATAATGCTAATTGCTATTCAGTATCTTGTGATTAATCGGAGATCGTTAAACGTACTGAATAAATGATTTTATAGCACAATATTTTTTTTAATCATAACTTCATATGCTTTTATTTTCACAACCATTAGCTTATTATTTATCCCTTGATTTTCTGTAAAGTAAGATGCTCCATGCGTAAGATGGGCATGTAAAATGTTGATCCTGCACCTGGTCTCTCCCCGGTCGTGTCGGTTTTTCATCCCATCGTATTTTGAGAGGTAAACGGAAGAGAGAGAGAGAGAGTGCAGTTGTGTCTACGCAAGCACTTGCGCACTATAATATATTTTGCGTAGACTGAGATCTTTCAAAATACCCACTGTGGTCATATCGGCCAGATGGAGGTCCTTATTTATTTATCATCTGTTTCCCTATCAATCACAGTTTGTTCTTCTTGTACACAGTTCTTCCGTATTTGGGCTGCTCCAACCCATAATCAGACTGATTAAGCAACTAGACATATTTAATCGGTTTAAACTTAAAGCATAATAATAATATAATAATAATATAATAATATCCTGGGACAATTCACACACGGTCATCTGATCCCAAACTAGGCAGAGCCTGTACTATGGAAACCAGACAACTGATACTAATACTTATATACTTTTTTTTTTGTAAATACATACTTATATAGATAAAACACCCAGACACTTGGTAAACAAGCCAAGTAAGTCGTATTATGCGACGAAGTTAAAAAGATGTCCTGATTTTTCATGAAACATTAAGGTTGCCCTCTTAGAAAGAGAGATCCGACCTCAATGAAAGGGATAGCGTTGACCTCAGGCATGTATTTGTGTGTTTCCTCCACTTTGACCCTAATAGCTTCATGGTCGCAACAAAAAGAAAACTGACAGTGACAGTTCTGAATTGAAGTAGCTTTATTTATACTCTTTGTAAAAAAAAAACCCCAACCTCGCACCATGAGGTAGTGTCCTTACAGAACGCGATCACGCGATCATCGCGCGAACGAACGACGCGACCATCGCGCGATGAAAAGTCAAACATATGGACGCCGAAAGAGTGTCCTAACTGGCGGTCGCGCGACCGCCAGTACATTCGCCAGTCATCGCGCGATGGTCGCGTCGTTCGTTCGCGTGATCGCGTTTAGTTAGGACATCTCACATCGCCTGAAGCCTCGCACAACGCAATTGTCGTGTCGTACGTAACGTAAGGCTCAATTCACACTAGAATGGCAGCGGCCGAAAACAATTATATTGAATGATTCTTTTTATAGTTTGATGTATGAGACAATACAGTCATAAATGACGGGCCCGTTGGTCTAGTGGTCGGTCAGACACCCTGCCTGATAACCAATGGGTCGTGGGTTCGATTCCCGCCAAGTGTCTGGGTGTTGTTTATCTAATAAGTATAAATTTACAAAAAAAAAAAAGTATATAAGTATTAGTATCAGTTGTCTGGTTTCCATAGTACGTACAGGCTCTGCCTAGTTTGGGATCGGATGACCGTGTGTGGATTGTCCCAAGATATTATTTATTATTATTAGATAGTTAGGTATGTATAAATAATAAAATTATAAAGAAAATCTCAGGAAAAGTTGGTCACCCAGAATGGCTGTAATCGCGATTTGTTGGCACGTCACAGCCGCGTCATCATGTCTCCGTGTCTGCTTTTATCACTTTGGCTTTGGAATTAATGTTCAGCTTTATCACACCTTATCGACGACTTTATAAGTGAACAATAATTTTTGTGCTGTTCTGAACTACAGGCTTAAGATGGAAATGTTGAGTCAAGTATCCTACACGCAGTACTTGTTCCCCGTGGCAGCGGTTGCTGTTGTATTAGTATGCGCAGCGCTAGTATTCGTGTTTGGTTTCCACTCGGCGGAACAACCGCAGTTCGATAAGCTGCCACTGGTCCTGGACGATAGAAAGTCGTCCAGCAAGAAGAACAAAAAAAAGGACAAAGTAAGTACAATATGTTATGATTCCCCGCGGTTGTCAGCGCTGCGGGCTCATTTTATTTTTAACCCGTACCCGTAAGCATATGTTCGTATTCTCCCGGGAGATAAAAATCACTTGGTTGTTTTACGAATTATATTTGGTTTAATTCATTAAAGTCTAAGGTTCAAACATACAACCTTTTTAAAATGTGATTCTACTCTGATAGGTTTTTAATCAATTTTGAAGATCTCCCATGTGACCATGAGCCTTTTGGTTTGCAGAAGTCTTCACCCAACCGTAGTTTAACCGATAATGTGAAGACGAAATCTGATACCTCCAAGAAATCTCCAGTCAAAGAGAGGGAGGAGAAAGTGAAAGAAGCAGAGAAACCCAAACCTAAGGAGAGACCAGCAGAACCTAAGTTAGTTAAAAAGGAAGTCGCCACTGATGCAAAGAAGAGCAAGAAAGGTAAGACAGCAGTTGAAGCCGAAAAGCCTGCTGATTTTGATGATGGTGTTTGGCAAGAGGTTCCCAAAAAGAGCGAAAAAAAGAAAGTGAAACCAGCAGAGGAGAAGGAGAAGGAAAAGAAGAAGGAAAGCCCTGTTAAAAGAATTAAGAAAGGAAAAGATACTGATGTTGAAGCAGCTCGGCCAGTAGTTGAGGAGCCTGTTGTTGAGACTATTAAAATTATCAGTGCTGAGGGTCCCGAAGTAGACGAGGATGCTGCACGTGCTTTGCAAGCACAGATTGAAGAGGTTCAACGTGTGCTGAAAGAGGTGAGTGTGATAGTAATATTACATAGTTATCACAATCATTGGTTTGATAACCCTGACATAATCAAGGTCAAACATGAGAAACATGTATGCTCCACATGATAAAAATATTTTTTGTCCCTTCAATCAAGCAGCTTTATGTCTTAATTTAGCATACATTCACTGTAAAATTAATGCAATATTCAAATCACTTTGAATTATGTATAAACAAGTACATGATTATAAGATACTAATTATCAGTTTTATTAATTTAAACACAATTTTCATTGTTGATATCTAGCAGCAGTGATATTTACAATTGTCAGTTTAAAAACGAACCATGTATAGTTTAAACTTGTCTAAACTGGCATAAGTAGTGTATCCTATAAACATAAAATATTGGGACTGTATAAATATTGTAGAATACTTCCCAAGCCCACAAAAGATGCAGTGAAAAAACCTGGGCTTTAAAAATTTTAAATTACAGTAATAATCAATTATTATTTATTATATACTCAATAAATGTATATTATAGGTACCTTAATATAATACACCCAATTTAATGTAATAGTCATTTCTGTATCAGATGATTTATTTTCTTTTAGGCAGAACGTCGTGAACAAGCTGCTCTTGGTAGCACTGAAGAAGATGAATCCCCTGATGTTGAGGAGCTGACTGAGGTGAAAGATCTCAGAAGCAACAAAAAGAAAGAAAACAAAGAAAAGCAAATTAAGAAGAAGGCAGAGGTATGTAAACACTATAAAACATAGGATTATAATGTAGTAGTTTATAGTATAACCATTTCTGTTCTTGACACTGAAACTTGTTTCTGGTTTTGAATTTATTCGATGACACATTGTATTTTTCAGTATGTAAAAAACCCTGTTGGATCACTGGGGTTATATTATTCAGTGTATCAAAATCTGTACCAGCGATACAAGATCAGAGTCATATTGCTAGTACAAATTACGAAAAAAATATTAGATATTCAATAAATGAATTACATACATACAGGGTGTCCTGTAAATAATGGATAACCCTGCAGGTACTTGTGAGGGCACTCCAGCCATTCACAAAAAAAATAACAGAAAATATATCTTCAGCAGTCTGGAATTTCTTTAATTTCTTTTTAAAGTTTGAAATTTGTTGCCTCCATTCATACTATTGGGTTCTACGGCCTCAAAACTAATAATAACAAATTGATTTTTTCTGGGAATAACCCTAAATATTAGGCCTTGGTATTGTGCATGACAGTGTTTCTAGCTGTACCTGTTTCCTTTTTTTTAATACTTAAAAGTAACTGGTAATTCGTCTATGAATTCGTTTCCGTGTTGAACTTTTGCCATCATGCCTACCTGAAATTGGCGTATTAAGTTTATGAGTTTCATAGGACATCCAGTTTTCTGTACAATCCAGAGAGCTTCTCACGGTACTCGGTTGAAGGCTTTTTCTAAGTCAACAAAACACATGAACAGAGGACGATGCTGTTCCAGACACTTCTCTTGAATTTATTTTGCAACAAAGATTGCATCAACCGTGCCTTTGTTTGAGCGGAAACCACACTGGGTTTCTGGAAGCAATTTTTTCTACAAGGCGAGTTAGTCGGGTGTATATAATCGTATAGCCTAGGTATACACTCTCTTTGATTGAAGTTTTTTTGAACATGCTGTATACGGACAAATTCATAACCTCCAATATTTTGAAGTCTGTTAACTTACGTTAACGTTAAAACTTTTTTTCCACTATATAAGCCAGTGCTTGAATCCAATCCTACCTAATGGAAAGTGGCGATGCAATCGAGGATGACAAAGCACATTAGCTTAACTCTAGCCTTAATACCCACGTTATAATCGGTAGGAAAATGGACACAGTGAGTGTGTTAAATGTTGGCACAGAGCATACAATAGAATGATTAAACAAGTGTTCCATTAAAATTTGTACAAAATATAATTAACGTATTAGTGGTTACTTTAGCAATTTCAAATGAAATCAAATCACTACTTAAAGTCAAATCACATGTCTAAATAATAGTATTTTCAATAATTTGACAGTGCTAAATTTTTTATTAATTTACAATTAGATAATTTCTCCATCACTTGCTCAATCTCATCTCAAATAATATCAATATAAGGTCGCAATGTATTTTAGTCGTATTTAAAGTTACAGTGCTCCCCATAACTTAGGTACGAGCTGTCACTATTCTCTATGCAAAATTCGTCAAAGTAATATCATTACCATGAAGCTACAGGAGTAAAGGTAGAGAAAACACTTAATACTTATATGAAGCAAAGGTCTAATATCACTATCCCGTTCTCTGCTGACCAAACTCCGGTGTCAGAAAGAGACTTCGGACCACAGAGAATGGGATAGTGTTATTAGACCTTTGCTTCAGGTACGTATTCTGAGTGTTTTCTCCAGTTGAAACACCTTCATGATTACCCCCCCCCCCCACCCCACCACACCACAGGGATCTTCATGCTTTTAGGTTTACTTATTTTGAAAATTTTATGGTAGGCATGTTAACTTATTATTTAAACATAATACTTGAACATTTTTTTAAATATATTGTGGAAAATTGTTACAGATCGTTGCTGGTGCCAAAAATACGCCAAACCCTGAGCCTGTAGAAAAAGATAATTCTGACACTGAAAAACAGGAAAATCCTGCTCCTGTCTTTGATGAGCTTGGCGGTAAGTTAATAAAGCTTTAACAAGACATCGCTAGAATCACATCACAATCAAATAACATATAATACTACATTCATTCTACAAACCAATAAAATTGAAGTGTTTTTGACTATGTAATTTGATATTTTTCTGTTTGTAAATTTGATGCAAACCAGGACCCTAATTCTTAATTTTAATACATTACGCGCTTTTTAACACTGGCCCTGGTAAAAAACCACGTCAATATCGCCTAATAAATCATTTTTTTTTTACAAGCCTATAATTGTACACGTCGCCGTCTCTACAGTTATAACTTCATTATATCGATATATATAGAATCTGAAAATAGTCATAGAGAATTATGGCCTGTACGGCTATTCATAAACGTTGGAAGTTTCGGGTGATATCTTGTAAACGCTATGCAACGAAAATTTCCGACAGTTGTAAATAGCCGCCACTGATCTAATGTCAAAACGAATTGTGTCTGTCATTCTGAAAAGAAATATGTAAAACGTTTGGACAAACTTTGAGTGGCCTTGGGATCTACATTGGCTGCTTTTTATTCTGCTAAATGTTTTGAAAGGAAAATATTTGATATGATTGGTTATCAAAACTAGATTTTAAATCTGATTCATGTCCTTTAGCTAACCTAGATATATAGAACGTGAATCTGATTTAAAATCTGCTTTAATTTTTCTACTGACTATATTTCCTTTTCAATATGAGCTACAATTTTTAGCAGTAAAAATATTTAGTATTTTTTTTTTTACTTTTTTTATTATAAGCCAAAAACTACGTGATATAAACCAAAATAAAAATCTGTTTTGAAATGTACAAATGAAGTCCTTTTCCCCACTGGATATATTAGTCTCGCATTGAAATTTTGATCCCATTTCGACCCCATTAAAAAGTAAGTAAAAGAAAATTTTCTAGGTGGTAGGTTCCTTGTGCAAGGAACCGTCCAGGTAGATCACCGCAGTGTCAGATATTCCGCCGCCAAACAGCAGTGTGCAGTGTAGATGGTGAATTTACTGGACACAATGACTTAATATCTAATGTCTTAAGGGTCCGAACGCGCTAGTGATTCTTCTGGTATTGCTAGCGTCTATAGACTGCGGCGACTGTTTACCATCAGGCGGGCCGCACGCTTGCTTGTCACCTTGAATGTATAAAAAAATTAAAAACTATATTTTCATTTGGGATGAGGTTGGGTAAATTTATAGGATCTAAAACTATTCCAAGTTTCAAATTGATAGCACCAGTGGTTCCTGAAATATATAGGTGTGACAGACAGACGAATTCGCACCATAAGGGTTCCTTTTTTTACCCTTTAGGTATGGAACTCTAAATATGCAGGCTAGAATACAAAAAGCGTGTTAAAAATACTTTAAAAGTGTTTTCTAAAAGAAGAAACGCTTTTAGATGTTTCTAATCCAATTAGAAGAAAAACACATATTATAAAATAATAGAACTGATCGTCCCGTTTCTTTTTACAGACACTTGGACGGATGCAAAAGTGTCCAAAAAGGGCAAAAAGAAGGCACGCAAAGACCAGTGAATGGTAAGTCCAGACATTATGGGTCCAGCCGGGCGCCGCCCCGCCCCGTTGTAGCTCAATGCCACTCACACCTCATAAAATGATGATTTACCCGCTATAGTACTCACTACCCAGTTAAACAACTACAGTACGCGCCGTATCGTAACTTGGCCGTCGTGAACTTAGTGTCAGGTGATATGATATCTTCTTCACCCACTTGACATTGGTTTAAGTCCCTTGCGCGCATTTCGGAAGGCCTGTTTTCAGGCTGGCCAAGTTATGTGGTGCCTGCTGCACATTCTGACGCCGTTCGAGCAACAACTCAACAGTAGTATAGCAACCACTTTCAGCTCCGGGTTATGGTTTTACAGGGTGTGAAAGTTGTTTATTATTAAGTTTTAATGTCTTAACTTTCTTACACATTCAGTTAAAATTCGTCCTTGTTTTTAGTTTCATATTTTATTGTACATTTAGCTCGTTGACTTGTTTTTCATAATAATTTAACTATTGTTTTCAGTAATAGAGCATAATATTTTTTTATCACTCATAATTCATATGGATTTGAAGAAGTTTAATGTGAATTTTGGGAATCTGCAATATTTTTAATTCGTGTTATATATTTTGTTATGTGAAAAGAGCGACTTGGAGAACATTATATTTTGAGACTTGTATTATGTCGTGAATAGGTAAGCCGTGTTTAATGTATTCCTATACCTACCTGATTAAATAACTCTAGTTGTAGAACCGTATAGCCGGTATTAAACATTCGAGATCGTCTGGTGCTTGTAGGAATAAGTCTTTAATCTCCTTTCATTCCATTTACGTGCATTTCATCCTTCCAGAATGTTTGACGTAGACATATTTGGTGATGTTTAAAATGCAAATTATAATTGCAATTGCTGTATAATTAAGTTGGACATCAGCTTGTATCAATAATTGGTGTTGTGATTAACCCATGACAAATATGTGATGAGATCGGAAATTGGACCAATAAGAGAAATACTTCGTAATAATTTTTATTATCCATCGGTTTTACTGTCAGCTGCTAATTATAATTCCAATATACAACGTTAGTTTATGTATACCCTAAAGCCGAAACACCCCAAACATATCTTAATTTAAAAGGTCGAAAAAGTATAAAGTAGGTAAAAGTAATATCTCATGACAGAATATGAAAATTGAGAACGCAAGTAGTCTCTCCGAATGAAAAGTGCGCCCGCGAACAGCTGATTAACCTAATAATGGATAACTAATTTGGATAAATAATAAGATTGTGATAAAAATAATATTATGTTAAAAAATATAGCTATTGGTTGTATTACAGATTTGGAACAAAGGACTTTCTGCTTTAGCGTAGGGTAAAAGTGGGATAGTTGCCACACTTTTTGAAATTACTTTATATCTCTTAGTGAAAAAAGCAAAATTCTTTATTTGTAATACGGGTAGGTACTTTGATTTATTATCTTCAAACTTATGAAAGGAAAAACCATCATCTTTGATATTTCCAGAGTATTAGCGATTTTTGCAGACCTCTAAATTTTTGGGGCATCTATCCCATATAGGGGATAATTGCCTAATCTATGTAAATTACGTATAAGATAGATGCCCCACTGAAAAAGAGGCCATCTATCCCGCAAAAACTTTGATTGAACACGGTCAACTTAGTGGTAGTTGTAGAGTCTTTCGAAAGATAAATAAAATAACATGTGATTCATCCTTGCCGGACTAGAGAAATTACAATCGAGGCAACTATACCCCTGGGGCAACTATCCCACTACCCTATATTCAAAACAAGGTTGTATACTGATATTTTCCGTCCGGTAACATTGTGCTTGCTAAGCAGAATGTAAATAATTTTCGTTTAGCTCCTATAATTAACTACTAAATCAATACATATCCACATGACTAAGATAGTGTATCTATATGTATGTCTAATCTTGCTTTATTGCAATGTATGATAAATGTTTTTTCTATTAAGCAGTTGTAAATTGCAATGATCATTACTCCTTTATTGCAGATTCCTTTTTTGTAAACATAGTTATTTTAAGAATAATTCTAGTAACAGCGCTGCTAAAAATATTGAAATTCTAAATGTCTCTGAATGCAAATAATTTATTATTATTGTTAAATAATAGGTTAAGAGTGAGAGCATCAATCAATAATTTAGTCATATTTTAATGACAGATAGAAATCTGTCTACATTAATTTCATCATTATTATATGATACAATCATTACTAGTTCTTTATTACTCAGACATCGGCTGTGAAATATTTTTATTGGCAGATACTTACACCTCCTATGAACGTTTAATATATACTTACATACATATAAGTGCCGATGTATTCTGTATCAAATTTTATATATTTAGAGAAGATCTTGGTTTCCAATAGGTACTATATATTTTATTCCTGAGTCTAAGAGCTACCAATTAATCGAGAAAATTAGCTAGCTTCGTTAATTAACAAAAGTTAAATCATAACAAATAATCTATTGTTTTTTGATAGATAAAAATATTGCGGTTCTAAGTCCACAATGTATATGGAATAAAGGGACATTCCTTTCAGAAGTAAATATTGATAACATTTTATGTTGACTTCACGCTAGGTTTATTGAAGGAATCTAGAAAGATAGACTAGCGAGTTTACATCCTGTAATTTTACGATTTAAAATATCACCGACGTAAAGGTAGCTCTAAAGACTAATATTACTATGTGATATCATTTAGTGTCAGGGCTTGGTCTATTGAATATTTCGTTGCAATAGATAGTAATAGGTTCCATAATTCGATGACTGTAATAGCGCTTTTTACCACATTGTCCTGTAGTTAAGCATATCTTAAGGTGTTTCCAGTTGTCTGGGGTTCCAAAAACATTTTGTGTTCCCATATAGTTTTAAAGTCAGTACTTAGGGCCTAATTTTGTAAGAATTTATCGTCTAGTGAACTGTCGAAGATGAATATAATTCGTATATCGGTAATAGGTATAATGATGTAAAAAATATTTTTGGCTTCATATTGATATGTAGAGTAGTGACGACGGTTACCGTACTGCTAGTATCTGGTGCTCATACTATGCCTGCGTGTAGACGTCGTCTCTCGAAGATGTTGTTGTTTTATAGGCTCTAAAATAATTAATATAATGAATGTGTAATATAAATATTTTTTTAAAATCAATAAAGAGTGATATTGATGTATGTATTTTTATTTATTACTTACCTGCATAATTTTCGAAACTGTTCAACCAACTAATTTAAATGAAGGATTAAATGAGTAAGTAAAAATCACACTTCATCATTATTTCAGTATATTAATAAATAGGTACTAAATTGAAGTACAAAAATGAGATTCAAGGTATTTTAAGATTATAAATATTATAATGTATGTATAAAACGTGATTCATAATAACTATTAAGGTGACATTTGTTGCCTAATCTACATAATGTAAGAATACGATTAAATCATCAGATTAAAAAATCAATATGAAATCAGTTTGTATTATTATGATTCGACATACTTGGAATGTAAATTATTTATTGATATGTATAGGATTTATCGAGTGCCTAGTTTATACAACCAGGATATCATTTTGTCTGTTCTAGCAGATAATTTATTTCGCCGTAATCTGTGCAAAATTATCTATTAAGATTTGCTCTTTTTGTGTTATCCCATAATGCGAATTAGCCGTTCTGTTAAAAAAAAAACAAAAAACTAAGCACACACTGTGTGTAGGTAACTTACTTATAAGTCATTCATTAATACTCATTATAGTAGATCATTATGACTCAATTAACGAAATAACACAATTATTACTATAACATGCGAATATGTAAATAAAACATTCAATAAATAGAAGCTGTTGTAACATACATTTGTATGATTGCATTACATCACCGAATAATACCAACAATTATACGACAGGGTTTTTTAAACATGCTGTATACCCGTGGTCGCGTCGTCGTTTAAATTTCCGAGTCGCTTTTAGCGCTGGGTTTATTTGAAAGCGCTTTATGCGCTGGCGGGGCAGCGCTCTTGCTTCGCGGCTTGCGGCGCGTGCGGCGGCGCAGGCGACGAGGCCGTGGCCCCGCGCCCCCCGCACCGCCGGTCGGTAGCTGCGCGCGCGCTGCCTTCGCTTCCACCTCCACTTTTACCCGAGCGAACATGTCGTAGTTCGTTATTAAACACATTTTACCTGGAAAATAATAAATAGTTCTCAATTCTACGTTACGTAAGGCACAGCGGGAACCATTAGGGTGAATTTAAATTTGCAGCGCGAGTGCAGAGCTGCAATTTTGAAGTCACCCTTAAAAACTGAAGCAGCCGGTCTGAGGAAGTAGTAGTTCACAATAAAAGCGGTTAGTTGAGTTTGGATAGCTATCGAAATGACCAACCTGCCAGTTTTCTCCATACATTTCACACCAGCGCCTCTAGCGGTAACTATGAAAATCTAGTTAAATGTATATCGCAGTCAAATAACGTCCTCTACAAGTGGCGGTGAGTAATATTGACATTGCTAGTGCTCTATGAGAAGTCGTAAGCCGCCAGCAGGCTTAGGGGAAAACCTTCAAAAGGACACAGGGATCCTGGTGCGTTCAACAGGGATATGTGTGATTCTAACCGACGCGGAGGTTTCACCTCCGCGGCTACACATCTTAAAAATACATACATAAACAGTCGAATTGAGAACCTCCTCCTTTTTTGAAGTCGGCTAAATACAAGTGTTAACTGTAGAGTTCTTCACTGTTACGAATTTGTAAATTATCTTACCATTGCAATATTCTTCGCCGCACTCTGAACAAGACACGATTCTAGTCTCGGTAACACCAGATTTGTTTTTAGTTTTTCGTATCATAGGATTTTTAGCGTATTCTCTCTTATCCCTTGCCTTAGTTTTCAGCTCTGATTTGCCCAATTCTACCAACCTGTAAGATAAGAAAATGTTAATCACACCTACTGTAGGCGAAAGACAACAGTATACCACCTCGATCGATGTTAATAAGCATATAAGCTTAAACATACCTACTCGTAACAACATTAAAGCAAATCGCTACGGTGGTACAGCAATAGGAACGAATAAAGTATTTCCAACTGCTAGCACCAATTATGTTAAGTTATTTATACTTAGTATGGGGTTGCACGATATTGGGCAAGTTTTATATTAGTCAAATCGAGAATTCGTCAAATTTGATATTGGTCAAATTGGTAGTTCGTCAAATCGTCTTTTTAACCGACTTCAAAAAAGGAGGAGGTTCTCAATTCGTCTGTATATTTTTTTTCTATGTATGTTCGCGCATAACTGGCAATTATGAACCGATTTGAAAAAATCTTTCTTCCATCCATTCTTTAATCCGTTAATTGGGTCCCATAAAAAAATTATTGCTTCCGAATAAGTAGTTCCTGAAAGAACAAGAATGGTGACTGCGCAGGAGAACTGCAGGAATGCCTATATAGATGACTTTATGTCGCTTTTTACGGACATAACTCTGGCAAATATTTACCAATTTCAATGATTCTTTTTTTATTTCAATGATTCTTTTTTTATTTCAAAGAAAAAACCACTGTAATGAATCTGTATGAATTTTATCACAACCGGCTAAGAACTTACTGGAGGACCATGAACGATGTGGGGGAATTTATCTGGTAAAAACCATAAAACTGAAGTTCTCCATTACATTACTCTGACAAATATAAACCGATTTCGATGATTCTTTTTTTATTCGAGGGAGTAAACTACTATGATGATTCCATGCAAATTTCATTACGCCCAGATATTTTTTTCTTAAGAAACATGAATTATGTAAACGATAACGTGATCATAACCTACCTAGATCATTTTACCGTCTTCGATGGTTCAATCATTATTTATGAAAATATCACTAAAAAGTATAAAAGATTCAAGATTCAAAGATTCAAAATTTTTATTTCAAATAGGCTTAACGCTAGCACTTTTGAACGGTCAATTTTTTAAAAGCTACCACCGGATCACAACGCGGCCTCAACTGAGAAGATCCGGCAAGAAACTCAGCGGGCTTGTCATTTTTTCACATTTTTTTTTTAAACAAAGTTTGCCTTTTTACAATTAAATCAGCACCAGCGACAGTGTGTCCTGCCGTTCAAAATATCAAATAAAAATAAAAAATACGACGAAAATACAACAAACTAAAAACTAAAATGCCAAAGCGATAGTAGTCGGACCAGTCCCCCCAAGCAGCACCCGCGCACGAGTTGACTCGAGCAGCAGCCATCACTCCCCTCAACCATATTGGAGGGAAGGGGGTGACCCGCCACACGAAGCCGCCACAAGCAAAGACTTTTCGATGGCGAGCATGACCGATCCAAAATCACAGTGGCTCACGTTTAACATTTACCTTCTGCTGTTAAGCAGTGCCTCGTCAGGCAAGACACAAAGCACTTTAACATATTACATTTTATCACAAGTCGTCTAAGTTAGATACACACCAAGAATAATTTACAAGTTCAAGTGAATTGCCTTCAGAACGTAAATAAAGCAACAATCAATTTTGCTGCTAGACTATAAAAGAAAATAATAAAATAAAATAAAAAGGACAGCGGCACCAAATAAAATCTTTTTAAAAAAAAATTGAACCGACTTCAATATCACTGAAAAGTATAAAATAATTTAAATATTATTGAAGTTGGTGCCAGATATACACAGCAGGTACGCTAAAACCAACTTCTATAATATTTAAATTATTTTATACTTTTCAGTGATATTGAAGTCGGTTCAATTAAAAAAAAAAAGATTTTATTGTCAATCATACCTACGCTTAAAAACATAACTCGTGATTGAAATAATGTTACATCTGCTTGCAAACCAAAAAATATACAAGTACCTGTTAAAATATTCCTCGTCCAGTTTAGACTTAGGTCTAATAGAAGTAAGCATCCGCCACTCAATAGGTACAGCACAAAGTTCTTCGAATTTCAATCCACGCATTTCGACAGGTATGGGATCCATGAAAGTGAAATGTTTCTCTTCGTACCCTTTCGTACCTAGTTTTTCATAAGCTCGAATTTCTTTCTTGGGCGTTTTTGTTTTATGGTCTTCTGGTCTATCTTTTATTTTAATATCTTCTGCTCTAACCTAATAAGATTCTTGATAAGTAATTTAATGATACACTGTAAAGTTACTACGTCGAGTAACATTTAGTAGTATTCATGTTAAGAAATCAAAGTGTTTACCTTCTCGGGTCTGGTTTTAAAATCAGGCACTTTGTCCAAAACCGCTCTGTATTCTTCGGAAGTGTTTATTACCGTTTTAGATAAATCCAACATAGGTGCTTCATCTTTCTTTTTGTCAAATAAATCATCTATTTTAGACATTTTTAAAAAGCAAACAATATTTGAATTAAGTTTAACACAGTATGTCTTGGGGCTATCGAACAAACTTCTTTAGTTGAACTTAGAAACAGTTAGATCAATATAATCTCGTAGTAACCTACACAATGATCTACGAAGTATTGTAAGAAATAGTTATAGTGTATGTGTATAATAGTGTAAGTTTTAATAACTAATATTTGGTATTTATGACATTATTCTCCTGGTCTCCACTTTTCTCCATATATTCCTTTTTAGCGGAATTTATTTGGTCTATAATTTTCTTTCTATTTTCGAGCTCAAATAAATTATTTTTATTATTTCTTTCGTTTAAATCGTCTGTCCATAGTTTTCTATTCCCATATTTATCATTGATAAACTTTTGTGATAAAGTCATTCTCTTCGCTGGAGACGCTTTTGGTGATTTTTTATTCATGTCTGTGATTTCATTTGCTGTTATTTGTCCTAAATGGTTAAAATCGAATAATTGTAAATTACTATTCGGTTCCGTAATGGTGCTAGTTTTTAATGAATCTTGACTAGATTTTTTACTTCGCCAATATGATTGGCTTAATGAATTGCGATGTTTTACATTACTATCCGTTGTTTTCTCTGATCTTGTCGGTGGACTTGGTGAGCGGCTATCTTCACTAGATTGTGATATATATTGTCTTGCTTGAGGCCTATATTTATGACGCATTTTTCGTTTTTGGCTGTAAAATGGATCTTTTTCACTTTGTTTCTTATACTGTGCGGCTGGCCTGTTTACTCCCCACTTAGGCCGACTTTCTATATCCTTCTTAAATCTTTCTTCTGATCTGAAGCGCCGATCTTTTTTTAATGTATTGTGATGATTATCTTGCGGGGCATTTTCATCAATATTGGGATAATCTTTATCTATATCTCTTTCAAGTTCTTCAGTTTCTATAATTTTATCATTGGTCCGTTTAAATATTGAATCTGTTTGAGTAGAAGCATCTTTCATTCTTAATGTTCGATACTTATTTGGTGTTAACAATTTACCCACATCAGATAATTCGTTTGTGTTTGTCAAAGTATTAAGTGGTACCGTATACAGATTATTTGCTAAGTTTTGAGGAACTAAGACTGCTAGTTGTATACTGTTTGGATGGGCATTACTTACTTCGTTGTTACTGTTGATACCTATTGGCAAAATGTTAAATTGACCATCCCTAAGTGCCAATGGGGGTACACTATGAATATATAAATTTAAATTGCCGGGCCCTATAGATCTTGGGGAATTGAATTCTGTTGTATGATGAGAATTGTACTCTATTTTTTGACTCTTTGCTGAATGGATGTCGTAGGTTCTGTTTGTTGTCGGACTGTTCGTTTCGATGTGGGGGGTATTTTCAGATGCTATACTTTCCTCTGTCTTAGGTTTAGTGTCATTATTTAAATTCACGTTCGGGCTTATTTTATGAAACATAAACCTTTTCTCTTTTTCTTGTTTGGCCTTTCTTTCAGCTTCTTCCAGAGCTTTCTTTAATGTTTCTAATTTTCTTTGTTCTATCAATTGTTTTTCTTCACTTTTCCTTTTTTCTTCTTCGAGTCTAAGTCTGTCTTCTTCCTGCTGTCTTTGTATTCGTAATTCTTCTAATCGTTCTTCCCTTAACTTCTTTTCACGTTCTTCTTGTCGACGCTTTTCTCGGTCTTCTAACTGACTTAATATAACTGATTGTAACTCTAGTGCTTTAATTCGCTTATTTTCTCGTTGAGCCTTTATTTCTGGTTCTATTGGAACATTCTGCCCTCTTAAAAAAGTCCTGGAAAGATATAAAAACGCAGGTTATTTTGCTGAAGCTAAGTGTGTTCTTAAATAACAACATAATTTCATGTTCACCTTCCTTCATCGCTTCCGTTACAGGAAGACCTGTCGCAGTCGATTCCTGTGCTGTTACTCGAACTTCTTTGGTCAATGACTAGAACTTCTGCTGCGTTATCTATCATGTTTAATCCACGTTCCACCCATGAAGGTGTACCTTTCTTCTGATTTGGCATCTGAATAGGTAAATATTACATAGCACTCATTACACATTATAATATCTTGATATTTACGTTTCTAGCGGTTAGGTACCTGAGGCAATCTAGCATTCGGGGCAGTAGGTTCCCAAAGCCGGCCGGTGGCAACGCCGCGATCTCCCCATCGCAAGCGGCCCTCTTCGGCAGTACGAGGGCTCCGGGACGACCACGCGCCTTCTGGTGATTTCGCATCTCTCGACGTTCCATTCCTAAAATATTTTTTTTTATTGGGTTTCATGTTGACTATGCAGTTACATTCCCAACAAGTTATAATACACACATCAAAAGTGTCTAGGGATCAAGCATTTTTGGGCAAAAAAATGGGCAGAAGAACAATGGCGTTTCGTGTGCTTTTCTGATGAGTCTCGTTTTGGTATGAGACCGGATACAAGACGTATACGACACTGGAGAACCCCTGGACGCCAACAGCGATTAAAATCCTGCCAGGAAGTCCATCCTTATAGTGGTGGAACCATCATGGTATGGGCGGGTATTTGGATCGGCGGAAGAACTGAGTTGATTTGGATCAGAGGCAACCTCAACGCTCAAATTTATGCTGAGACGATTGTATCAGACGTCATCGTTCCTCTACAAGTGCAAATCGGTCCCTTATTTCAGTTAATGCATGATAATGCACGACCGCACACCGCAAGAGTTGTAAGACAGACTCTCGCCGCAGCTAACATCAATGTCCTGCCCTGGCCTGCTCAGTCGCCAGACTTGAACCCGATTGAGCATGCATGGGATATGCTACAGAGAAGAGCTCTGCCGAATATGGAGGGTATCCAGTCGCAAGAAGACCTTTTTTTGTTGTTGCAACGAACATGGGCGGCCATTCCACAGCGTGATTTGGATGAACTCATTTTGAGTATGCCAAACCGATGTTCTTGTGTTGTTAGTGTTCGCGGTAGAAACACGGATTATTAATTGTTTAAGTTACCCAATAAAATTTTAAAGAAAACTGTTATTTCAGTCTTTTTTTCGAACTTTTGTGTTAGTGGTTCAAATGTCAAAAATCCCTTTATTAGGAAAATGGCAAATTTCTTTATTAATGCAAAGGTGACTTGGTTTATCGTTACTGTGACAAACGAAAACACTTTATTTGATGAATCCTTAAAGAAAATTTTAATTAATATCAATCAGGAGAAAAGTTATTGCAAAAATATATGTTGATCCCTAGACACTTTTGATGTGTGTATTTTATAATGTCTACGTAAGTAGTAAAGATTGATCGATGATGAGCGAAAGTCGTGTTTGAATAATCCCGTAATACTTACCTTAAAGTACTTAAAGCTAATTTTGGAAATGCTATTTTTGGAATTGGCTCTCGTAGGTATGCGTGTTGCTCAAGAAGCTATACGCTCCTTGGAGTTGCTGGTATCGCTACTATCAATCTATTCTATTATTGTACTATCTCACCTGTCGTCTTTACCTTCCTGTTGCCACGCCACAACAGGATTGGTGACGTCATGGAGCGCTCTATTCGCACTCCTATTCATGTGGTTAAGAGTTTCACTACCATATCCCGAGGTGTCACCTTCTCCGTCTTCGTCGTAAAATGCGAACCGTTTCGCACTCGGAATATTTCGATTGACAACATTGGTTCTTCTGTCGTCCTTGACGGATCTATCCTCGATGTGGTGTATGGGCGGTAGACTCGGGCTTCTTTGACGCTGCACCGGTTCCTGGTATTCGTACGAAGATTGTTTGTGCAGTTCCAATGTACTCGCAAATTGGTTGCGCACTTGCAAACGATTTGTGTACCTTTCACCGGAGCCCCAAGGCAGGTAAAGGTGTGACATTTCCTCTGAAAACAAGAAAATAAAAACTATAAGTATTCTCAAACGTATTAATCCGTACATTAAATGTGAAAATAGGCTTTAGAATGGCTGTTAATAAGTCACTTTCTATTATTATCGACGGGAAATTGTCGATAGCTACCTTCCATGGCAACTGTCGTCGTTCAATTAACTATAATTTTCTTTTTTATTCCGAAAAGAAAAATGTAAAGCAGTCCCCTTTGTATGCAAAGGGTTTTAAGTTTTGTCGATAACGTTAACTGAAAACGTAAGTCATGCATGCCAGCTGCAGGTGCCTCGTAAACCATACGGATATCCCATAAATCTAGTATGGCTACACGCAGCGGCGTAGCTTGCCTGAGATGGGCCCCGTATCAAAATTTGTTGGGGGGCCCAAATGATGGTACGGCCTAAGAGATTTTGTGAGAACATGGATTTTACGAATTGTTGCTTACAATGTTCGGGGCCCCTGTAACACGGGGGCCCCGTATCATTGATACGGCGGTAGCTACTGCTTGCGATGGGTTCATATTTTTTTCAGATAAGTACGCGTAGAAAGACATCAATAATATGAAATCACTTTTTTTTAATGTTCTTTTTAGGGTTCCATACCTAAAGGGTAAAAAAGGAACCCTCTCTGTCTGTCTGTCACACCTATATATTTCAGAAACCACTGATCCTATCGATTTGAAACTTGGAATAAATTTAGATCTTACCCAAACTCTTGAAAAAAATATTTTTTTTCTTTTACTTTTTTACCTATAATAATAAATAATAATAATACCAGCCCTTGTTTATGTCCCACTGCTGGGCACGGGCCTCCCTTCAAGATGAAGGGGCTTAGGCCATAGTCCACCACGCTGGCCAAGTGCGGGTTGGCGGACTTCACACGACATTCGAAAGCTAGTTAGACTTTCTCAGACATGCAGGTTTCCTCACGATGTTTTCCTTCACCGAAAGCTAGTAACAATCGCACAAAGACGATTCGCACATGATTAAAGAAATCAGAGGTGCGAGCCGGGGATCGAACCTGCGCACCTCGTTTCCAAGGCAAGCGCTCGCCCACTGAGCTGTTACAGCTGCTACACGCTGTTACAACCGTTTTTACCTATAATTGCCTATAATGGAGTTCGAAATGGATCATCAAAATTTCAAAGTGAGACTAGTTACTATATTGAGCGGGGTATCATATGAAAGGGCTTCATTTGTACATCTCAACTCAAACAGATTTTTATTTTGGTTTATGTCACGTAGTTTTTGCCGATGATCAAAAATGACAAAAAAATACCGCGTTCCCCCTTATCTCCGAAGTTTGTGGGAAAAATCTGAAATAATTATGGATAATACATGTTCTATATTTTAAAGGAAAAATAAAATATGTTTTCTAAGTAGTATCTACAGTTTTTTTAGTAATCCTAAAAAAACTCAACAAACAGTTTTGCGGTTTGGTTTTATTGCTATCTGAAGTTCACCGGACAAGTTTTATCTGAAGTCACATGAGTAGGTAGTAGTAAATTACTTTAAGACGTCCAAAGATGGTATGGAACCCTCGGTGCGCGAGACCGAATAGCACTTGACCGTTTTTTATTTATTTAGTGATACTTTTGACCTAAGTACGTAAGTAATTTAATTTCTGGATAAAATATGTTTTTTTTCGAGCATCTAATCTACAATTTTACTCGGTGGAACAATCTTTAATACAAGAGACTTTTTATACAGGTAGGTAAATGTCAGTTATACTGCCGCAAAACTGTAACACTGTAGATATAGCTGAAGAGAAGTTACTGGTCTCAAGAGATAATACCTATAGAGCGTCCAACCGTTTATTTTCTTTTTGACAGCACCAATAGAACGTAACTGCGTCATGTTACGCAAAAGTTCACTTTTAAAAGTTCACTTATAGTGAAGTTCACTTTTAAAAGTTCACTTTAAGTGAACTTTTGCGTAACATGACGCAGTTACGTTCTATTGGTGCTGTCAAAAAGAAAATAAACGGTTGGACGCTCTATAAAGTCTCAGATAACGAGAGGCAGTGCTGCAACTGCCCATAGGCAAACGTGTCACCTACCACTTGGGGAACGTATCTTCATATTATGGAGTTACGATGCCACAGACGGATATAGAGACGTCCGTTTTCTGTCAGGGTTAAAAAATAAAACAAGTACGAGTCGTACTCGCGCACCGAGGGTTCCGCATCTTCTTTGGACGTATTAAACATAGTTTGCTATTTATATCAAACACCTCAGGTAGCAAAAAGGCTACTCCGCAAAGCTACCTTTGATTGTCGAATTTTTTGATGATTCCTAAAAAAATATGCAACGTAAAAACATTTTTATTTTTCTGCGAAATCTAGATAAACATTTTTTTCCAGTAACTTAATATTCTTGATTTTTTCCTCCATTTACATCGGAGTTTGAAGCATGTCTTTCGACATTTTCATTATATTATGTTAAAAGCTACGTGACATAATAATGAAATAATAATCTGTTTTGAAATGTGCATAATATGTGGGTGAAGCCCGTTTATAATGATTACCCACTTGATATAAGTATAGTAGTTTCACTTTGAAATTTTGAGACCCTATTTCTGACCAAAAAAATGTTTTCATTTGCGATGAGGTTGGGTAAGCAAGATCTAAAACTGTTCCATATTAGTTTCTAAAATATATACTTAGGTCTGACAGACAGACGAAGTCGCTCCATTATACCCTTTTTTACCTTTTATGTACTTAAGAACCCTAAAAAGGTATAAAATAAACATTTAAAGTATGTAGTTTAGTCGATTCTATTCTCTAATCTGAATATTTGATAGTTTAGGTATTACTTTAATTGGTTAACACCTTGTTTACATAATATACCTAATATCGTTATCTTTTGAACACGAATTGTTGGTATTTCTTTTCTGTTATGCTAGTAAGTAGTATCTTAACGACAGAATGACAATTACCGCTAATTAGTCTTACAATTAGGTACACATATCGTCTACATACAAAATCTTGGTGCTTAGATAACAATAAATGATTATTTCAAGAATAAAACTAAAACGAAGCGTAACTTATATAACGCAACGAAAATCACTTTCGTTTGTTTGTTTAACGTTAACAATAGCATTGTTCCAGACGACGTATTTTTTATGTATTTAATGGTTCAACACCTGACATTATTGCTAGAATTTCAATGGCTAAAAGGGTATTCAATAACAAGAAACATTTGTTCAAAGCCAGGATAACAACTGCTATAAGAAAACGGCTCCTTAAAAGCACCGCTTTGTATGGCAGTGAGACACAGGGGGATAGACAAATGTTGGAAGCATTTGAGGTGTGGTGTTGGAGAAGAATGGAGGGAATAAGTTGGACAGACAGGAAGACTAAGGCTGCCTGTCCACCGGAGCGGAGCGAGGCAGCGGAGCGGAGAAACGGAGAAATATTAACCAATAAGATTGCACAAAATCTCCGCTCCTCTATTTTGTGCAATCTTATTGGTTAATATTTCTCCGTTTCTCCGCTCCGCTGCCTCGCTCCGCTCCGGTGGACGGCAGCCTAATGAGGATGTTTTGGAATTGGTTGATGAAAAAAGAGAAATTTTAAGATCAATGATAATAGGCCACTTAGTACGACACGACACCTTCTTTAAAACGATAGTGGGTGGTAAAATAGAAGGGAATAGGGGAAGAGAAAGACCAAGGCGAAGTTTCATGAAGCAGGTAAGAGTGTCGTACTAGGAGGTCAAAATGAAGGCACATAATAGATCGGATTGGAAATTGCTTCACCGACAAGAGCACAGCTCTTAAATTGAAGAAGAAGAATGGTTTACTACAAATATCTCCTTCGTTTGAACATGTTACACAAATGTTACACTTATTTTTAGTTAAAGTTTTTAGTACAAAAGTGTGTGGTATACGCACGCGTGTTTTACGAGTACGTAGAGCTACCAAGTGCCTACCTAACCTACTTCGTTATTTAGTAATTTATGATAAGTAAATAAAAACGCAATTACCATGCAAAGTTTGGCGGGCGGAAAATAAAGACTTGTTAGTGACGCGTGTTTTCTGTGGCAAGAAATGGGGACATGTGACTGGCTACCTTATCGATCCGCTTCACGAGGTTTCTTCAAGAAATAAAGGAAAAATAGCACCATGATGCATAAACATTTGTTATTACTCAAATAAGTGATTGACTGCAGTTCCACCTGATGAAAAGCGGCGACGCAATTGAGGATGGTAAAGCACTTCATTCTATCCATTTATATGGAACCACTGTAGCAGAGTAAGTTGTTGATACCTACCACATCTATTGTCCGGTGAAGCTGTAATGGCCATCTGCGGCCAACAGCGTCTATCATTCCCAAAAAAAAAACCTACCACATCTTTTGTTAGGCACAGCTTAGCCGATGTTAGTACAAGTAATAAGTTTTAAAAACCAAAACCCGACTACGGATAAAATCGCAGTCTAAAAATGTAATATTATATAGCCTATAACCAGCGGACAATCAAGACGCATCTAACGACACCCTACTTGTCAAATTATGTTAAGTAGATTAAAAGATATGCGGGAACAGATGAACATACATACATACATTCTTGTTAAAATCATAACCTTCCCTCCGTTCCGTAGTCGGGTAAAAATAATTAAATCTACTGACACTGACGGTTAAACGGGTGGCCCGTTGGTGCAGTGGTTAGATATCCGGTTGCTACCCAACAGCAGTTGGGCCTACAGGTCATGGATTTGATTCCCGCCTTGCGTCTGGGTGTTATTTTTCTACTTTAGTAAGTATATAAATATGTATTTACAAAAAAAAATACTTATATTAAGTATTTGTATCAGTTGTCAGGTTGCCATAGTACATGCTTTGCCTAGTTTGGGACCAGATGACCGTGTGTGGATTGTCCCAGGATATTATTATCGTTTATGGTGGTAAATATAACTTGTGTAAGTTTGAAGTACCTAGGAAGGAGGTCTAGTAGTAGTAGTTAACAAAAGCTAAGGAAAAAACGTTGGTAATAATCGAAGTCGAATCGAATAAACGAGCAGTTTAGGTACATTCCAATATTTTTAGTTTTTAACAGACTCCCATTTCTTGAAAATATTGAAATCGTGTACTGCTTTAATTTATTTACGTAGGTGTCCAAGGCAAGGGTATAGTTAAACATGTAGTTCATGTAAGCTACTATACGTAATGAATATTAGAATTTCAAGTGAAATAAATAATTATGCCGTTCTTCAGTCACGCCTAGGGTTGTCACCTTTTTTAGTGCAGATAAAGTACATTGGTTATTATAGGCAGGATTTATAGGTAAGAAAAAAAAAGTACATAGTAGCAAAATAAAGTACAATTTATTTTCCTTTATTATTATGTTTAGAACCTTATTTGTTGCTTTTTGCAGTAAGTATCAAATTAGTAGCTCTACTAAACAATTACACAGCATCTTTACAGTCTATATTTAAATTAAGGTAAATAAATACTTAATTTTGTATCATATTCAGAGATACGTTGTTTCTTTCGTCTCGCTTACTTTACTATAGGATAAATCTATATAACTATTCAAGAACACAAATCATGCGAAATAAAGTATTTTCGTGTACTTTATTGTTCTTATAAAGTATAGAGTACAATTACCTGAAATAACGTACAATACTTTATTATAAAGTACGGGTGGCAACCCTAGTCACGCCCTAAATAATTCACGATTTGATAATGAATGACGAACGGATCGATTACATCTGTTTATGTCCCCAAGTACGTTTGCAACGAAAGAGATACTACTGATATTTTATATTTAGAGACTGTTAGTATTAGAAAGATAGCGGATAGTGAATACAAACAGCACTTCTGACTTAATAATGGCATATTATGTTTTGCATCGTTACGCTCTCGTGCGCAATTGCAGAGCAAAACTTGGTAAAACTAGCGGTGGGTGAATGTTATTTTTTGTAATTAATATTTAACGCCAAGATTGTACCACTATAATGTACATCCTGTTAACTGTAATTAAGATAATTTTTTAATTAATTTTTCAACACGGTTGCTTGTAAAGTACATCGGTTTTAAGGCCATAAACCTAGCTATAAGACAGTGCGTAATGGAATTATCCCTACAAAGTTAAATTAGTACCATAATTGATTAATTGGGGGGTTGCGACCCCGTCCCCGTGAGTACCGTGTCAGGTTCCCGGGGGGCTACAATGCGGCGGCGGGCTCAAAGGCAAGGCACTGAGGTGCCCCTGGTGCAGATCCCACCGGAGAGCCCTGTGCTCTCATGTGCCTATGCGACAGCCGCGGGGGTTTTAGTGGGTAAGAATCCCACATACCCCGGTCGAGCCCCACAGCTGCCGCGGATTTTTGGAAGACTTCCCCCGCGTCAAAAAAAAAATAAGTAACATAATTAACCATAGATGATCTGCCTTATACCCAACAAGTTTAAACAAAATAAACATTCTGCATAATGAAAATTAGGCCTCTGTCCTTAACTTCTCAGATAACTGCGACAATTTACATAGATAGAGTCTATTAGCTATTTTTATAATACCTATACTATTAGTGCACATAGTGAGAAATTAAATATGTCTTATACTTACTTAGATTAAGTATGTCCTCTTATACTACCTATACATTTAATGATTTCTGATTTACTTAATTTACGCGAATATTATACTTACATCGAAATAAAACATTGACATAATCCGTAAAAATAGTTTTATTCAATACCTATACGTTACTACTTGTTGGTAAAGCACGCACGGCCTTAATTCGAGTGATGAAGAACGTGATCATTATTTTTATTTTTAACCGACTTCAAAAAATGGAGGAGGTTCTCAATTCGTCTGTATATTTTTTTTTCTATGTATGTTCGCGCATAACTCTGGCAATTATGAACCGATTTGAAAAAATCTTTCTTCCATCCATTCTTTAATCCGTTAGTTGGGTCCCATAAAAAAATTATTGCTTCCGAATAAGTAGTTCCTGAAAAACAAGAATGGTGACTGCGCACTGAGAGCTGCAAGAAAGCCTATTTAGATGACTTTATGTCGCTTTTTAATGACAAAAATGGTCATAACTCTGGCAAATATTTACCGATTTCAATGATTCTTTTTTTATTCGAAAGCAAAAACCACTGTAATTAATGTGTATGAATTTTATCACAATCGGATAAGAACTTCCTGGAGGAACATGAACGATGTGGGGGAATTTAATTGGTAAAAACCATAAAACTGATGTTCACCATTACATTACTCCGACAAATATGAACCGATTTCGATGATTCTTTTTTTATTTGAGAGAGTAAACTACTATGATGATTCCATGTAAATTTCATTACGGCCGGATATTTTTTTCTGACGAAACATGAAATATGTAAAACTATGTAGACGATAATGTGATCATAACCTACCTAGATCATTTTACCGTCTTCGATGGTTATATCCTTATGTATGAAAATATCACTAAAAAGTTTAAAATAAAATCTTTTTAAAAAAAAAATTAAACCGACTTCAATAACACTGAAAAGTATAAAATAATTTAAATATTATTGAAGTTGGTGCCAAATATACACAGCAGGTACGCCAACACCAAAAAAAAAAAAAAAATAAGTAACATAATTAACCATAGATGATCTGCCTTATACCCAACAAGTTTAAACAAAATAAACATTCTGCATAATGAAAATTAAGCCTCTGTCCTAAACTTCTCAGATAACTGCGACAATTTACATAGATAGAGTCTATTAGCTATTTTTATAATACCTATACTATTAGTGCACATAGTGAGAAATTAAATATGTCTTATACTTACTTAGATTATGTCCTTTTATACTACCTATACATTTAATGATTTCTGATATACTTAATTTACGCGAATATTATACTTACATCGAAATAAAACATTGACATAATGCGTAAAAATAGTTTTATTGCAATACCTATACGTTACTACTTGTTGGTAAATCACGCACGGCCATAATTCGAGTGATGAAGAACGTGATTATTATTTTATTATATCGCCTTATAAATTTTAAGAATCTGTTGGAATGTTGTAAACTGGAAAATGTGATTGTGTAATGTCAGACTAGCTTAGTCATACTTTGCATAGCGCTAGGAGACTTTAAATTTTCGGTCTGAAGCGAATGAGTATTATCACGACCGACCTAATGGCTTGCAGCGTAGTGTAGAGGTAGATTAATTTATTACGGTATTATGTATGCATACACATATCTACTATCGGGGCAAATACTTTCCACATTATTTAGGCTTGTAAATCCTTAATAATATTACCAACCCTTGTTTTGTCCCACTGTTGGGCACGGGCCTCCTTTCAAGATGGAGGGGCCACGTTGGCCAGGTGCGGGTTGGCGGACTTCGCATGTCTTTCGAAAGCTAGTTAGGCTTTCTCAGACATGCAGGTTTCCTCACGATGTTTTCCTTCACCGAAAGCTAGTAACAAATCGTACAAAACGATTCGCACATGATTATTTAAAGAAACCAGAGGTGCGAGCCGGGGTTCGAACCAGCGCACCTTGTTTACTGCTGTTATATTAGGCACATGACAATGTCACGGGGGAGCGGAAACGTCGTTAATTCAAATTCAGTAGTGCTATTCTGCAACACGATGTGGAGCTAGACGCTGCGCGGGGCGAGTTAATTTATCATACAACTTTGCTTGCGTAGCACTAGCGCCACGAGAATTTACGGTTTTCAGTGGAACGACTTAAGATCGAATAGTTTCACAGGTATATAGTTCGACGTCGATCCGAAATGCGATAGTGAATACAGATTTTAACAGCGTTAAGCTCAACGTCGAATTCAACGCTGGCTCGACGTCGTTTCACCTTTTTTCCTCAATAGAAAGAGACAGAGCTATAAACTACGTATATTGACGTCTCTAACTCATGTGGTTGCTTTTAAAATCGACCATCGTAACTGGGAAAGATTCGCTGGGAATCGGGCTGAATGGCACAGCAAAGGGGTCGCAAGTTTTCTGTTGAAGCCTGGTTCGGAGCACTCGCTGTCAAGAGACCTAAACGTCATCAAAGGGGTTCTGCACCATACAGCACAAACTTTTATTGTCAGCGCTGCGGCAGGTTATGTCGCTCTCGTATTGGCTTGTTTAGTCACCAAAAGCGGTGTCTCACAGACATTACGCCATGAATTGTCTGTAATAGACGTAAAGGCCATAGTAGTAGTACCTACCTCATGTCATGTAAGATGATAATAATACTGGTAACTAATAGAGGTGGTGACTGATGGATCAGGATTTGTGAAATAGCGTTGACAGGATTCCACCGGAAATGTTTTCATTGGATTCGACAACGGAAATACATCCGACCATAGGACTACTCAACCGTCGGTTTATAGCCCAACTGATCAACCTTGAAAGGCTACGGCTTTTGTCGGCCAGCGACACCCACCACAGTATTGTCAATAACAATAGGTTGTAGAGTTCAATTCAACGTTTGTATTTTGTACAATTCTTTGTAGTTATTTGGGAAACAGTGTGACTGTGGTTCCGTTGTAAAAGTCCTACTTATATTAAGCTATATCCTGAGTACGGAATATTTATTTGTTGAGTGAGTCATCCAAGACGGTCTATAACTCTTTTAGCTTATCGTGAGAACGCCGAGCTGAACATAGGATGCCGCCATACCGACACCGCTGTCAGGCACCAAAAGCAATACTAACCTATTAATTTATTGACAAGTCTGTTGTTCTAGTGGTTAGACACCCTGACCGCCGCCCAATGACACGATCATTGTTCGATTCCCACCGAGTATCTAGGTGTTATTTAATACGACGACTGTCACAACCGTACCGTGGCACAATCGTACCCAGTCTCCCCTACGTATTTATTCAGTACTAGCTGACCCACGCAGCTCCGCCTGCGCTATTTTTACGTTAACTAAACTTTTAATAACAGACATTAGCATCGAATACATAACCTCCTTTTTTATAGTCGGTTAAAAACTGGGACCTACTTTTTACTTGCTCTCCGAAGCACGGACCCGTTTAGTTCAAATGGCGTTAAACGGTCACCCATCTATTTAATGACCTTACCTAACGTTGCTTAACCCGATCGATTACAAAACCTTGATAACAACAACTCTCTATGAGTGTTCCCTTACTAATATTTATTATATTATAAAGAAAAATTGATAAAATCTGACCAAGCGTATAACCAAGTACCCATTTTGTCTTTGATCCCCTCTCCCGAAAGAACCGTGCTAGATTACGGGATAAAAAGTATCCTATGTCCTACCTCGTAGTAACATCTCAAATCATGCCAAGTTTCATTTGAATCCATTCAGTAGTTTCGGCGTGATGCTCAGCCGTGATACAGACAGACAGACAGACAGACAGACAGACAGACAGACAGACAGACAAAAATTAAAAAAAATACATTTTCGGCCTCAGTATCGGTTATAGAATGCCCTCCAAAAATAATTTTCAAAATATCTTCAATGTACAGAATTGGACCTGTTACAGTTTTATTATAAGTATAGATTTGCAAAAAGTACTTAAGTAAGTATATAAGTATCAGTTGTCTGGGTTCCATGCTTTGCCTATTTTAGGATCAGATGACCGTGTGTGGATTGTACAAGGATTATTATTAACTAGCAATTCCCTGCGGCTACGCCCGCTATATTTTTTCTACCCCATTTAACCCCTTTAGGAGTGGAATTTTCAAAAACCCTTTCTTAGTGGATGCTTACATCATAAGACGAACCCACTGTACAAATTTCAGCTTTCTAGGACCAGCGGTTTGGCCTGTGCGTTGATGAATCAGTCAGTCAGGACAAGAAATTTTATATGTACTTATAGATGGTTTTGTCACCTGCTTATTGTTTTTTTAATCGTTTTATTGAAGCCGGTCCTTCTTTTTTCTTAAAAATTATTTATTTTTAGTGATTTACTACTTAATGGCCGTAATCTTACTGATGACGGCTGGAACATAAACATTCCCTATCTTTTAAACTGCTGAACCGATAACGATTAAACTTCCACTATTCCCTGAGTTGAATGATACTAAAAAGATCACAAAAATAGTTATTGCAAACATTATTTTAGTTTCTGAGCAATACGTAGACAAACATCTATACACTTATAAAGTTTTCAGTTGTTTAATTTCGATGTCCACTAAGAAAGATCAACATAGTTGGGAATATTACGCATAAGCGTCAATTTGAGAACCTCCTTTTTGAAGTCAGTTATTGACCGACAAAAAAAAAATAGAAATATCGAGATTCACCTAAAATCGACATTAATTAATCTAAGTAAGTAAGTATGTTAGCTACCTATTAGACAAAAGTGTGGCTAAAATATCAAGAGTCACGCGAGCGAGACAAAAATGGCGGCGACTGGCGTATCAGTAGTGGTTTGTGGTCATTACATTTAGAAACTGTCCACGACGTTTTTTATATATCTACTACAGTTTCTGTAAAAGTTATGTAACAATCCGCAAATATCAGAGGTTAATTCAGTAGTTTGAGGTGTGGACACCTGAAAAATACCTCAAAATGGTAGGACTATCGGTATATCGATGGGCAGGACCGTATTTACTATTCCGTGGGTAAGTAGGTCCATCAAATGGTGGTTATACCATCAATATTCAATTTTGCTGCCAAGCAGTAGTGTGTAAACATTGCTGTGTTCTGGATTAAAAGGTACTGCGGCTGGTGGCACTTACGCAAACGTGTTGCTTTTCTGTCACTAACTGCCGCGATGCCAGTCCCAATATCCTATCTATCCCTAACTATAAGTTAAAACCATCGATCAAGTCATCGATATCCCGCGAGAAACCTCCGAAATCATCGATATACTATACCAACTAGATTTGCTGTCACGACCCGAAAAGGTTCTCGAGTGGCGACCACGAACCGGAAGACGCAGCGTTGGCAGGCCTCCCACTAGGTGGACAGACGACATTGTGCGCGTCGCAGGTAACCGGTGGATGCAAATAGCCAATTGTCGTTCATTGTGGCGTTCTAAGGGGGAGGCCTATGTTCAGCAGTGGACGTCTTCCGGCTGATGATGATGATGATGATGACCCGAAAAGTGGTCACGAAAATAAGAGCTACGGAGACGGCTGTCGCTCAATTGTCTGCAATTATTATTGAACCTTATTTTATAGTATGTAAGTTATCTTTTTATATGAACATATTATTGTTTTGCGTGTACGTGTATAGTTGTAACCGCGACCACATTTTCGATGTCATTTTGTTCGTGACAGCAAATCTAGTTGGTATAGTATATCGATGTCCGAAATGGAGCGATAACTAAAACCCTGACAGACTGTCATTTGAACAACCAACATTACGTAAGCAGCAGGCTTAGCACGATTTGCCAAGACTTCGTAATCTTGACAGTTCGGTGTGGAGTATGACGTAGTTATCGACCTAGCTAATACCGAAAATGACGTTTCTATGTCGATAACTACGTCATACTCCACACCGAACTGTCAAGATTACGAAGTCTTGGCAAATCGTGCTAAGACTGCTGCTAATATGTTATTATTGAAACGGAGATATGTCATCATAGCTATTGATGGTAACTATTTTAACTTATAGTAAGGGATCGATAGGATATTGGGACCGGCAGTAAGTTGAATAAAATTGTACGTACCCCCACCGGTTATATACATGAGGGCATGCAGGGGATATTAAACATAATTACAAAACCATTCTTCCAGGCAATAAGGTAAAAACTATTCGCTCACTCATATCATGTTCCATGTTACGTACTACAATACAGTAATCTGATATTACATAATTTACAACTTACAGTGTTTAAATTCATACCATTTAGGAGGTTTTCGTAACACGGAGAAATCCGCCTGCATTCTATTAGTGTACCATTTTTAGTCGAGATACACACATCAAAAGTGTCTAGGGATCAAGCATTTTTGGGCAAAAAAATGGGCAGACGAACAATGGCGTTTCGTGTGCTTTTCTGATGAGTCTCGTTTTGGTATGAGACCGGATACAAGACGTATACGACACTGGAGAACCCCTGGACGCCAACAGCGATTAAAATCCTGCCAGGAAGTCCATCCTTATAGTGGTGGAACCATCATGGTATGGGCGGGTATTTGGATCGGCGGAAGAACTGAGTTGATTTGGATCAGAGGCAACCTCAACGCTCAAATTTATGCTGAGACGATTGTATCAGACGTCATCGTTCCTCTACAAGTGCAAATCGGTCCCTTATTTCAGTTAATGCATGATAATGCACGACCGCACACCGCAAGAGTTGTAAGACAGACTCTCGCCGCAGCTAACATCAATGTCCTGCCCTGGCCTGCTCAGTCGCCAGACTTGAACCCGATTGAGCATGCATGGGATATGCTACAGAGAAGAGCTCTGCCGAATATGGAGGGTATCCAGTCGCAAGAAGACCTTTTTTTGTTGTTGCAACGAACATGGGCGGCCATTCCACAGCGTGATTTGGATGAACTCATTTTGAGTATGCCAAACCGATGTTCTTGTGTTGTTAGTGTTCGCGGTAGAAACACGGATTATTAATTGTTTAAGTTACCCAATAAAATTTTAAAGAAAACTGTTATTTCAGTCTTTTTTTCGAACTTTTGTGTTAGTGGTTCAAATGTCAAAAATCCCTTTATTAGGAAAATGGCAAATTTCTTTATTAATGCAAAGGTGACTTGGTTTATCGTTACTGTGACAAACGAAAACACTTTATTTGATGAATCCTTAAAGAAAATTTTAATTAATATCAATCAGGAGAAAAGTTATTGCAAAAATATATGTTGATCCCTAGACACTTTTGATGTGTGTAGGATTACATGCCTACAAAATAGGAGTTAAAACGACACGGTACCGACCCAACTTACTTATTTTCCCGACTTTTTAAATTCTCAATAGGGTTATGTTTTTTCAATGCATGTGTAAGTGTAATATAATAATATGTTGTTGTAAAAAAAGCAGTCTCCGTGGCGCAGCGGCAAACCGCTTGCTTTGTATGCCGGCGGTCGCGGGTTAAAATCCTGCGGGAGCAACTACTTTATGTAGTTGTTCCTCAGTGGCTAGTAAAATACAGGCCGATCACCTGAATGAACGAAAAATAAGATGATCCATGCGTCGGATAATCATGTAAAAAGTCTAACCTCTAAGTTTTGTGAAAGAAAAGGAAGAGAGAGTGCACTTGTGTCTACGCAAGCACTACTAATATCGATTTCTGATATTTACGCGAATAAATTAGTTTCATTTCAACTACTAATATCTCCAGCGTAGATGGCTGATCTTGTGAAAGATTGACCGCTGTGATCATATCGGCCAGGAGGACTTTATAATGTATGTACGGACATGCCCGATGGTCTAGTAGCTAGACACCCTCGTCGTCGGTCGTAACTCAATAGGTCGTTGTTTTTTTTTTTCTAGGACAATCTAAACACGGTCGTCCCATCACAAACTAGGCAGAGCCTATACTATGCAAACCAGACAACTGATACTAACACTTATATACTTACTTATTTTTTGTAAATACATACTTAAATACATAAAACACCCAGAAACATGGTGGGAATCGAACCCACGACCTGTTGAGTAATGGCCAGGGTGTCTAACCACTAGACCAACAGGCACGCCAAGGTTTTTGCGTGCCTACCCTGTGTTATTTTATTAAATCTTAGTCTAAGTTATTAAACATGCAAGTTGTGATTAATTTAAATGTAGGTAGATGAGGTAGACTCAAATATGAGTGGATATGTGATACCTACCCACCTGCGTAACTGTGAAGTTTAACATACTTTTCTTCATCTAAAATTTAAATAATTAAATTAACATTCTTGATATTTTACACATATTTAGGTACGTACCGTCTCAGGCAGATATCCAGTGTTCGCTACAACTACAGTATTACGATTGTTCGCAATTCTCCTTGACAAAACCACAACCGTGAATATATTGCAAAATAGTAAAAGAGCGTGGTGCAGTCGCGAGCGTGCACCAGCTCGCGTCTCGCGGACTGGCAGCAGGCAGCCACGGCACTGGCAGACAGCACGGGAAACACTACACTACGCACCTCTCTCCCGCGCCCACTGCTGTTTCTTCTGCTGGACTAGCGACGCCGGCTTGCTCACCGACAGCATCGCATCCACACATCACTTTCTAATGGCTCGTATTGCACACACGTTGCGATTCTCCCGAGCACAACGCGGTTACGGTGCACCGGCTAATGAGCACTTGAGAGTGATTTAAAAACGGACGCTCGCGCATCGCCGGCTGGCGAGCGTCGCGGTTCGCTTCGCGCGTGCACTCATTGTCCACGGCTGCTGGATGCGCACTACCGACACGATACAATTCCGCCGGACGACAACTTTTTAATAATTAACGGCACTGACACGCACGCGATGTCAGGCCATATTGAACCGATTTTGGATAGCTAAACAACGCAAGGCAAGCGGTAAACCCGCCCGCACCACGGAATGTCTAGACTAGACTTTCGGCGCTTACCGTTTCAGCGGTCGACACGCGATTGGAAACTTCAGAGAAAAGCCTCGGAAAAACCGCCGGTCGATATAGTAGCTATGGTAACGTTTGTTTCACGTGCCTGCGGGTCATCATGGCATTTTTCTTTTATTAGCATTTTAGGCCACGAGGTGATCAGGTGGGTGACTGACGCGTATTGTTTTGTACTGTTATGTGGGGCAATTTAATTACACAGTGTATTGCTATATTCAAATTAAGATACTAGCGTGCTAACAGCGTATTCATTGCGACGTTTAATATACCGTTCCGATTCCCCTTGGGAGGTTTACTTGAAAGTCAAAATTTAATATTCTGTGCATGTATTTTAGAATCGACGAAGAGAGAGTGCCCCTTTGCAATGACATCATCTCAGGAAATCACGTCAGTTGGTATAATCCACTGGGCGACGAGTACAAATTGAAGGCTTCGTCGCAAAAAAAAATCGATCCTTATACTTACTATAGAAAAGCATTAATACGCCTGCCGGCATATAATATTACCACAGTGTACAAATTATAGACTGTGATATTACTAAGTACCCTGCAGGCTTAGCACGATGTGCAAATCTTGACAGTTTAGTGCGGGTATGACGTAGTATTTCACATTTTTCTTTAGAGAATGACATTTCAGTATTGAAAACTACGTCATACTCCACACCGAACTGTCAAGATTGCAAGTCGTGCTAAGCCTGCTGGGCCACGAAACTGTCGCCCCGCTTGATGCTGCTAAACATTCTGCAATTCGCTACATACAAGCGTGAAAAACATTAAGATTTTCAGTCAATAAAACAAAGTGATTACTTTTAAACTCTGACGCACTAGGCGACAGGTACTTACATACGTGAGGCCAATGTTACGTGTCTGTAGAACTATCTCGTAAATTTGTTGTAGACCCTCATAGAAAACGTGCGTCCAATCATTCGACCCTTCGCATTTTGAATACGCATAATTTCTAATTTGCATGCGTCGCGACTGATTTTTTTTTAAATTTCAATTTTCTGTCGCATCTTGCTCACATTTTCTTGTTTCCGCTTCTAGAATCGTGACCATGAGTTGCTATCAATGCAATGAGCAATGTTAATTTTAATCAAAACTGGGAGAAACAAACAACCGAGTGGTGCTGCCCTCTCTAATCAATATCCAATGCAAAACAGTAGTAAGTACGAAATACAGCGTAAATAAAATAAAAAAATATATTGGAATCGATCTTCCAATCTTCAACATTCAAATCAGAATCTTGTAGTGTCACTTTTTAGAGTTCCATACCTAAAAGGTAAAAAAGGAACCCTTATGGTCTGACTTCGTCTGTCTGTCTGTCTGTCTGTCACAAACCTATATATTTCAAGAACCACTGATGCTATCAATTTGAAACTTGGAATAGTTTTAGATCTTAATTACCCAACCCCATCGCAAATGAAAAAAATATATTTTTTCTTTTACTTATTTTATAATGGGGGTCGAAATGGGTCATCAAAATTTCAAAGTGAGACTACTATATTGAGTGGGGTATCATATGAAAGGGCTTCATTTGCACATCTTAAAACAGATTTTTATTTTGGTTTAAGTCACGCAGTTTTTGGCTGATAATCAAAAACGTCAAAAAAAATACCGTTCGGGGGGAACGGTATTTTTTTTGAAGAATTCGCTTATCTCCGAAGTTTGTGGAGGGAAAAATCTGAAATAATTATGGGTAATACATGTTTATCTATATTTTACAGGAAAAATAAAATGATCTTTCTAAATAGTACAGTTTTTTAGTAATCCTAAAAAAACCTCGACAAACAAACTTAGTTTTGCGGTTTGTTTTTTTTGCTATCTGAGGCGTTAGACGAATAGTAAAATAACTTTATTACGTCCAAAATGATATGAAATGCTCGGTGCGGGAGTCCGACTAGCACTTGACTGGTTTTTAAAGTATAATTACACTTTACGAAGTCCTCGCACTTTAACTTCATTAACAAACAAACAATCAATAACAACCGAACTAAGAGATACTACGATCAACAACCAATTGGGATAAAATCACTATACCGACAAGATAGTATATCTCAACATCACTTACACTACACAACTGTAAAAATACGAACAACAATAAAATTTTACTTTTTATAACCTTTCGGGCATACTACAAACTTTGCTACAAACAAAATCGTAAACATTACGTAATCCTATAATCTGTGAACATAAGGTATTTTTATTACACCTCGCCGAAAGACAGGCAAAGGTACTCACACCATACAGCCTTGTTTATTTTTGCCACAGTTACATCGCAATTCGCCAACAAGTCGAGGTAGGGATATTTTGTATACAATAGACATTTTTCATTACTTCTATTAGTCTGAATGATCGGAAATTAAGAACATATGTAAATCCGATGATATTAAATATAATGGTAACCTTCACCAGGGTCTGATTATGATCAAGAAGAAGGTGGTAACGGGACCTCGGCCCAAATAAACGTAGGCCCATCGAGTTTAGACTCGTTGGATAGGTCTCGACGAGTAGTTGCTAGAAAAATGATGATCAGGGTCTGATGATGGAGCAGGATGGTGGTCATGGGATCTCTGCACCAATAAACGTAGACCCACCGAGTTTGGGCTCGTTAGGTAGGTCTCGACGAGTAGTCACTAAAAAAATGGTTATCAGTCTGATGATAGGGCAGGAAGGTGGTCACGGGATCTCTGCACTAATAAACGTAGACCCACCGAATTTGGATTCGTTGGATAGGTTGCTGCGAGAAGTAGGTAGAAAAACTTTGATCAGAGTCTGGTGATAGGAGCAAGCAGGAAGGTGGCAACAGGAATTCGGCTCCATTAATAAATATAGGACCCACCGAATTATAAATCTATGGTTAAATGTTGACGAGTAGTTGGACAGATACTGATCAGGGTCTGATAATAGCACAGGAAAGTCATTTTAAGAGTTCGTTTACCTATTAATTTTATACTTTTAGTACAGTTACTAAAGTACAAATAAAAGTAAAGCATACCGTAATAATTCTGTTCTATATTGAGTCAAATTACAAGAACCATCTTCCAAACACCCATAAGTTGCCTAGCAACCTTAACAAATATTTATTTTGAAAAATTGGCCATGGTTATTTTTTAATAGGGGCTGAAATGTGGTCTCAAAATATCAAAGTGAGGCTACTATATCGAGTGGGGTATTATATGAAAGGGCTTTATTTGCACTTTTTAAATTTTATTTTGGTTTTTGGTAAGTATGTAGTTATTGTTGTTTTTTATACGACCAAGCTATTTTTATTTTTTTTTGTTATTTTTTTGGAAATCTAACAAAATTCAGCAGATGCGCATATTCTATATAATTATTTTAATTAGTAATAACAAGTTATAGACACGTCTCTTTATTTTTCACAATGACAAAATGTACTGACAAGACCTTCTAGAAATAAATACATCTTACGCTATGCTCTATAAAAAGTTCGAACATGTAAAGTTATAATAAAATTATCAAATCTTAATACTTTTGCTATCTGAGGTGTTAGATTAATTGTAAAATAACTGTAATACGTCCAAGGATGGTATGGAACCCTCGGTGCGCGAGTCCGACTCGCACTTGACCGGTTTTTTTTTCTATAGTTTACCTAGTAAGGCTTAGGAACGAGTTGGGAAGAACTCTGGCCTACAGAACAATGATCCGTAGTAGGCTGTTTTTTGGGAATGATAGACGCTGTTGGCCGCAGATGGCTATTGCAGCTTCACCGAACAAGAGAAGACGAGCGCTTATAGCACTCCAGCCACCACTCCAGGCACGGGGGAGCGACGAGCTCAAGGGCACCTCAGGGAGGCTCAGCTCGGCTTGGAGAGAGGGCTGATTCTACCACCGATTCACAACGCGCCCTCACTGAGAAGAACCGGCATGTGAGGTGATGCACGTCGTTGAGGTCGCATGCGTACGACCCTTCGGCCTCGTCGGCAAAGCCGGTGTCTGATAGATAGTGATCCGTAGTAGGTACATTGCATCAGCTCCAACTATGCTTCCAGCTGAATCCAAAGAATTTGCTCAACAAGAAATGTTCCTTTAGCATTTCCGGAGTTGTGTGCAAGGGAGTGGTAACAATTAGAAAAAAATCTATTACGAAATTGAATAGATAGGTACTTATGTAGCTATGTATATCACGGTCCTGTTGGTATGTGGCCTTAATAACTCTGAACGACCTTGAGCATTCGAGCCCTTGGAACCCCGCCGCCGACGTCAACGCCACCTAGCAATTTCACTCGGTACTGCTTACACAAAGTCTAAATTTGTCCGAAGAATATGAAAATGCAGAGAGAACAATCATTTTAAGTAGGATATTGCCTATTATTGTAACGCATCACTGAGTCTTATCACGTACACACGATTTAAAGCGTTTTTAATTCCAATGGACGGTTTGCTGCTGGAGCTTACAGTAGGCTATCATGCAAGTGTCTGTGCTTGATGTGTTTTTTTTATATGCACAGTTTAAGTAATTTAAATTGTGTAATATTCAACCTAGTGGCAGTATGTCTTTATGCAACCTAGTGATGAGAATAGCAAGATGGTAAGCGAAACGTCTGCCTATAAACAACTGTTATTCTCTTCAGCCCATTAATTTCACCAGCTACAGTGCCATTCACACCGGAACAAGGCAATCTTTACACTATATGACTTTTGACACTGCGATTGTACATTTCTACCGGATGGTCTTTTGCACAAGGGACCTACTATCCCTACTAACAACATAGTTTTACAGAGTAATTAGTAGTATTAGTAAAATAAAGTATAGTAGGTAAAAAATATGTTCAATTTGTCATTTTGTAGTGTGTGTATTTGGGAGCGTTTAGTATGAATGAGCTGAGCATGAACCTATGTCTAAAGAACGTATGAGAATACATGATATGCAATGCAATTCCGATTGTTTGTTATAGATATATATGATTCATACAGATCGGATAAAATAATTTGGAGGAACATAAACGATATGGAAGAATTTAACTGGTGAAAACCATATAATCGACATCTTCCGTTATACCTACTCTAACGAATATGAACCGATTTCAATGAGTTTCTTTATTTGTGAGACTAATCTACTACAATTGTATCATACCAAGTTCATCACGACGATTTATGAATGAAAAAAATACTAATAAATTATTTAAAAAAATTAACCCGACCGATGGATGCAAATAGCCAATTGTCGTTCATTGTGGCGTTCTAAGGGGGAGGCCTATGTTCAGCAGTGGACGTCTTCCGGCTGATGATGATGATGAATCCGACCAGTATACAGGTCACTAAAAAATATAAAATTATTTGGTGCTAAATTTATACAGTAGGTATGTACGCTCGCGGTCACGAACGGTGTACCACCTTTAGGACGAGAATCGCTTGCACGAGCCGGCCCGAAATACGTGCGGACGAGATAATCACACATAATGTTTGTCAAACGATTTTGATTGAATACTCTGTCCGCGATTGTACGTACAACTAACACTAACTTTAATCATATTTAAAATACTTTATACTTTTTAGTGTGCTGTCTATTGAAGTGCTGTTTTTGATTTTTTTTAATTGTTTTTTTAATGTTCTATTCAAAGGCTAATTGAAACCCCCGACCAAAACGAGGGGAGTTATAACTTTGACACCTATGTCTGACTGGAAGTGTCTGTCTCTCTGTATGGCTGGCCGTGGCATCGTAGAGCTCCAACCAGTGGATGGATTTGAATGCGGTTTTTTTAAAGCTAGTTTAAGCGAGATGGTTCTTAACTATGTTACATGAAAATCGGTCCAGCTGTTAGAAGACCATCAGCTCTTTTCCGAGTCGAGGTAGGGATATTTCGTATATAGACATCTTTCATTATTTCTATAAGTCCAAAAGATCTGAAATTAATACATATATAAATCCGATAATAGTAAATAAAATGGTAACCTTCACCAGGGTCTGATGATGATCAGCAAGAAGGTGGAAATAGGATCTAGGCCCTAATAAACGAAGACTCATTCAGTTTGGGCTCGTGGGATAGTTCTCAACGAGTAGTTGCTAGATGAATGGGAGTCTGATGATGGAGCAGGAAGGTGGTCACAGGATCTCTGCACCAATAAACGTAGACCTACTGTGTTTAGGCTCCTTGGGCTGGTCTCGATAAGTAGTTGCTAGAAAATGATGATCAGGGTCTGATGATGGACCGGGAAGATGGCCAAAGGATCTCTGCACAAATAAACGTAGACCCACCGAATTTGGGCTCGTCAGATATGTCTCGACGAGTAGTTGCTAGAAAAACGGTGATCATTGTCTGATGATGGAGCAGGTTGGTGGTCACGGAATCTCTGTATCAATAACCGCATTTGGGCTCGTTGCGTACGTCTCTACGAGTAGCTGCTAGAAAAATGGTGATCAGGGTCTGACGATGGAGCAAGAATGTGGTCACGGTATCTCTGCACGACGTAGACCCACCGAATTGGGGTTCCTTGGGTAGTTATCACGAGTAGTTGCTAGAAAATAGTGATCTTTAGATGGTGTCTGATGATAGAGCAGGAAGGTGGTCAAAGGATGAGGTGACGGGCCCGTTGGTCTAGTGGTTAGACTCCCTGGCAGCTACTCGATGAGTTGTGGGTTTGATTCCCCCACGAAGTGTCTGGGTGTTATTTATCTATTTAAGTATGTATTTACAAAAAAAAAGTATTAATATCTGTTGTCTGGTTTCCATAGTACAGGCTCTGCCTAGTTTGGTATCGGATAACTGTGTGTGGATTGTCCCAAAATATTATTGATATTATTATAAAGGATCTCTGCACCAAAAAACGTATACCTACCGAGTTTGGGCTCGTTGTTATGTCTCGACGAGTAGTTGCTAGAAAAATGGTGACGAGGGTCTGATGATGAAGCAGGAAGGTAGTCACGGGATCTCTGCACCAATAAACGCAGACGCATTGGATAGGTTGCTATGAGTAGTAGGTAGAAAAATAATGATAAGAGTCTGGGGATGGGAGCAAGCAGGACGGTGGTAACAGAAACTCTGCTCCATAAAATGTAGGATTCATTGAATTGTAAATCGATAGTTAAATCTTGCCGAGTAATTACTAGACAGACATCAATCAGAGTAATGGCGCCGGAAAGTCATTTTAAGAGTTCGTTCACCCATGTCGGGGTTTATTAAAAAAGTTTAATTTATACTTTAGCCTGAATTAAGTATACACATACATACTACAAAGTCTAGTTAGGTACTTAACAATAACAATAAATGTAAAACATTAAAGTAATGAATTTTATCTATACTCATATCGTAATATTTAAATTATGAATGCAAAACTAGTAAGTACTCTAATGACACACTTTATACACATGCAACTCCGTTCTAAAAACATTATATTTTTTTATACACAAAAAAATGGGCTGCTGAGGGGCAAGACCGAAAAAATGTAACACTGTAACAATGAAAAACGACACCAAAACTGTTAGTTATTTAAAAAGCTGCCTAATGTTTATACAGATTCAAACGGACTTGAACTGAATGTCAACGTATTAAAGTCTCAATTTTCTTATAAATATAGACATGGCTGGTTTGATTATTGCATTACAGCTCTCGACTTGCTCTCCTAATAGTATATTTGTTTCTGGCGACGGTACTATATTATGTATAATTGGCTCAGTGGTATATGAGCTTAACTAAGGTAATAACGTGATGTTAGACGTGGGTACAAATCCTAGCAATTCATTTGCTTTAATGTCTTTTATATCATCCAGCAGCCGAAACTTCCACTGCTGAACATAGGCCTCTACCTTAGAAGGGAGGGGTTGCCATTATCATCACGCTTGGCAGGCGGCTTGGGGATCACAGTATAGGTGGCAGGTAATCCAATAAAAAGACTGCTGCCACTAGTTCTAGTTTTCTTCTAGTTTTTCCTTAGTCGCCTTTTACGGACACCCAACGAGAGGAGATGGGTAGGTGCTATTCTTACCCGGACACCCCACGGGGGTCTTTTTTATATTTTACTATTCTCATTATTTATTTCATAAATTGTTACAAAAGGAACATTTTAAGCATCTTTATTTATTTTATAATTTTAATGTTTAAATACCCTTTATCTACACTCATATCGTAATATTCAAATTATGAACTCAAAACTAGTACTCTAATGACACATTTTATACATAATGCCTCTTTACAAACATCAAAAAGTTTTTTACGGTACACGTGTATAATCTGCTTAAAAATATATTGTAATAGAGAAACTTTTCTATATCAAAATATTTTTAAGCCAATCTAGTAGGCCGCAATGTCATCTAGTAGTCCGCGATCTAATCCAGCAGGCCACGATACATCCATCGGGAGGGTGGGACCCAGTTGTACGCATGCCCTATGGAGTTATTTGAATGAATTGAGTGCCATAATATTATAGACTGGAATAGAATTTTATTCCACACAGATTACATACTATTTGGTACAACAAATTTAACTATAGTATAGAACTAAAGCACGTCGTCTGTGTGAAACAGAGCTCCCTCTGTCTGTATTATATGTTTTGTAATGTAGTTTGGCGGTATAAAATTGTATTTCATGAGTTTAGATAAAGTAGTGTTTGAAACTGCACATAATTAAGCATTAAAACACTCGTGTTTTAATAACTCCTATTGTGCAGCAGTTTCTAATACTTACTATTAACCAATAATAATAAATAATCATGTCTGATTATTATACATGCAAGTATGTATCATCAAGCAGAGAATAAAAGAAGTCGGTTAATAATCACAAATTGACTTTTTTCATAGACTTTGGAAGTTGTATATCGCAGATATCTTCAAATTATAAAATGTCAAATTATTCAAAAATGGTTGATATTTGCAAATGATCTCTCCTACAAACCCTTAACGGATTGCTGTGATATTTACCAGTAACCCTGTATATACAGAATTCTAGATAATATGAATAGAACATTAAATATAGAACACAAAAATATTATGAACAAAAGATATATTATATACTAGCTGACTCGCGCAGCGCCTCCCGACCTCTTTTACGTAAGCTAATTTTTAATAGCATACATTTGCGTTGAATACATAACCTCTTTTTTTACTTGCCCTCCGAAGCACGGAGACGCTTACTTCAAGTAGCATTAAACGGTCACCCATCTATGTATTGACCTTGCCTAACGTTGCTTAACCTGATCGATTGCCAAACATTGATAACGACTGTCAATGATGGGCTTCTAATTTTTTTATAGTATTAGATACATTTGTGTTGTATACATAACCTACTTTTTTAAAGTCGGTTAAAAACTGGGACCCACTTTTAACTTGCCCTCCGAAGCACGGAGACGCTTACTTCAAATGGCATTAAACGGTCACCCATCTATGTAATGACCTTGTCTAACGTTGCTGAACCTGATCAATTGCCAAACATTGATAACAATTGTCTATGACGGGCTTCTCATTTTTTTATAGTATTAGATACATTCGCGTCGAATACATAACCTTCTTTTTTATAGTCGGTTAAAAACTGGTACCCACTTTTTACTTGCCCTCCGAAGCACTGAGACGCTTACTTCAAAAGGCATTAAACGGTCACCCATCTATGTTATGACCTTGCCTAACGTTGCTTAACCTGAACGATTGCCAAACATTGATAACTGTCTATGACGGGCTTCTCATTTTTTTATAGTAATAATAATATCCTGGGATAATTCACACACGGTCATCTGATCCCAAACTAGGCAGAGCCTGTATTATGGAAACCAGACAACTGATACTAATACATATATACTTTTTTTTGTAAATACATACTTATATAGATATAACACCCAGACACTTGGTGGGAATCGAACCCACGACCTGTTGGGTAGCAGACAGGGTCACTAACCACTAGACCAACGGGCCCGTCAAAATCAAAAATAAAAGTCAGTATTAAATACATTTGTGTTAAATACATAACCTCCTTTTTTAAAGTCGGTTAATAACTGAGACTCACTTTTTACTTGCCCTCCAAATCACGGAGACGCTTAATTCAAATGGCATTAAACGGTCACCCATCTATGGAATGACCTTGCCTAACGTTGCTTAACCTGATCGATTGCCACATATTGGATAACAAGTGTCTATGAGTTTCTCTTTATTATTAACTAGCTGACCCACGCAGCTCCGCCTGCGCTATTTTTACGTTAACTAAACTTTGAATAACAGACATTCGCATCGAATACATAACCTCATTTTTTATAGTCGGTTAAAAACTGGGTCCCACTTTTTACTTGCTCTCCGAAGCACGGACCCGTTTAGTTCAAATGGCGTTAAACGGTCACCGATCTATTTAATGACCTTACCTAACGTTGCTTAACCCGATCGATTACAAAACCTTGATAACAACTCTCTATGAGTGTTCCCTTACTAATATTTATTATATTTTATAGAAAAATTGATAAAATCGGACCAAGCGTATAACCAAGTACCAGTTTTGACTTTAATCCCCTCTCCCAGAAAAACCGTGCTAGATTACGGGATAAAAAGTATCCTATGTCCTACCTCGTAGTAAGATCTCAAATCATGCCAAGTTTCATTTGAATCCATTCAGTAGTTTCAGCGTGATGCTCAGCCGTGATACAGACAGACAGACAGACAGACAGACAGACAGACAGACAGACAGACAGACAAAAATTAAAAAAATTACATTTTCGGCCTCAGTATCGGTTATAGAATGCCCTACAAATATAATTTTCAAAATATCTTCAATGTACAGAATTGGACCTGTTACAGTTTTATTATAAGTATAGTTATTAATAGTACCTATTAAATACATTCGCGTCGAATACATAACCTCCTTTTTTAATTTTAAAGTCGGTTAAAAACTGGGACCCTCTCCCAAGGGAACCGTGATGAATTACGGTATTTAAGACCGTTCCGAATTCACAAACCGACGTCACCCACCGGCGGCCCCAATGCATTGGCATAGTTTTCTTAGTCTTTGCGTACTTAAAAAGTTAATTTATTTCCAAAAAAATATTTACCGTTACTAATGTATAGATATTAACTAAACTAAGTACTTCTATTAATTTCAATATTTATAAATGCGCATAAACTCTTTAAAAAATTAAATGAGTTAAACAATATTGCTCCAACACCGACGTGCAGTCCTCCCTCGACAACGCCGCGAAGCGGACTGAATCAGAGATCGCAGCAGGCATACTTGCGCAGATGTATTAAATTTTGGGAAAAATAGATATTTCTCTAGTAAAATACGGAATAAAAATAAATCTTTCAAGTAAAGACATTCGTATTTTCAAGACCTTTTTTCCTGTGTAAACGCCAACACAATAGCTTGAGCGGTTTTAGAGAACATTTGCAAATTATAACATAAATAGGTCCTTTTTAGATCTTTTTTTCCTAAAAAGTGGTTATCAAAAATAAATTTTTATTCAAGTAAACGTATTTATCGAAACTTTAACTAACGTTTTACATTTTTTCTATACAGATTAAATTAACAGTTTTTGTGAACATTTAACTTAAAATAACAAGAATTCAGGCATTTCACCGTTATTAGCGCCTTAAGTTAATTTCTCCACAACGCGTAAGTACCTAAGCGGTAGAATTTTCTCTATAATTTTTCAATGATAGGACAGAAGGAATAATGGTACCCTCCCTTTGAAGTTGGGGGCGTCGTATATTTGCTGTTTTATGTTATTTTAATTAAGTGTGTTAACGAATAGGTACTGTTTTTGTTGGTGCAGAAGAAAAATACGATCACACATCCACATAATATCGTCTTCGGAGTGTGTAGTTACTTCGTTAGTAGAATCTAAGAGCTTGTACCTATTGCTTCTAGGAGGTACCTACCTATCTACTCCTCTACTTCTAGAGACTGTCTCAGTCTCACTAGATTGACTTACACTTATCACGTACAAAATTAGTAAAATCGTTATAACTTTGAAAAAGTGAAAGCGCTTAAGAAACCTCGGTACTAAAATATAATTTATTAGTTTACGGTTGTAAAACAGGTAATTTGCAATAGTGTGGCATGTTTATGTCTTTATAGTCATTCTTACAAACGGACGTATTGCCGATTTATAGGCTTTTTTCGGTCAATAGCTTTTGCCTTGGTTTTATTAGGGGTTTTATACAGTTATTTCCATTGTTAAAACTATAGTAAGTAACAATTTGTTACTAACAAATTGGTCCTACCTGCTAATTTGTCTACATTACTAACTCATAAGTTCCAATAGTATGTTGGTTTACCGGGCCCTGTAGGTATGGTATCCCACACAGACTTTTACCCAATATTTTTTTTTAGGACAGTCGCTGTTATGGCCGCAGATGGCCATTACAGCTTCACCGGACAAGAGGGCGAGCGCCATAATACCTAAAAGGTAAAAAAGGAACCCTGGTGCAACTTCGTCTGTCTGATACTTAACAACCACGGATTCTATGGATTTCAAAAGAATATAGTTTTTAGATCATATCCAACCTCAACCAAGTTTTATTTTTCTTTTTTTTTCAATAGGGTTCGAAATGGGGCGTCATAATTTCAAAGTGAGACTATAGGATACCTATATACGAGTATATAATAAATCCTTACTGACTCCTGCTATATGTCTAATCCGGCGCTGCTAATACGTTTGACACGCCTGCTTAAACACAGTTGCACTTAATTGTCGCTAGTCACCTGAGACATTAGTTATTCTAAATCCTCTTGAGCCCGGTAGCTTCACCAGCTAATGAGCCCTTCAGAATCGGAACACAGTACACATCGCTGCTCGATGGCAGATTATCTCCAACGCTGCCCTACCTAGACGATCTCATCTAGGTAGGTACCTACCTTCTTGGTCTCCTCTTGTTATTTTTATTAATTCAAGCGTTCTTAGGCTCAATTCACACCAAGATGGCAGCGGCAGAATCGCGACGCGGCTGGCAGAGCAGGCGCACGTCTTTTGTCTAGTTCGTATTCTACTAGGAAACTCCGCTCCCGACGACGCGGACTTTTTAAGCGATATTGCGGGTCTAAAAAGGCCACATTAGCAATTCACCTAAAATCAATTCATGTTTTGAATTTCAAGTTACTTAATAATTATACTAGTTTTTGAAAAATTGTCACACATTTTAGGTGAATCATAATTAAGTTCATTTATTAGCACATTCATATTTGGTGTTAATGCTACCATTAGGAGTGTTCGCAACGGCTATATATTAAAAACGCGTTATAACGATATGCTACTTATAAAACGCATGTTATTTTTTACGCTTTAATATATCAGTTAGCTTCCTAACGTCGCGTTTGGATTATCGTCGCGCCGTTCGTTAAACGTTTTTTAATAGCTATGTGGACTTAAGAATAACAATATGTTCGAGCTGCGGCGGCTATTCGAGCGATTAGCGGGCAGTATTTTTTTTAGTAAAGAATATTATATTCTAGCCTCACTTCTAACTATAACTACAAAAAACTTTTTACAAAAATTGCCTAACATAAAAACACTTAACTAAAACTAACTTTAATTTACAGTTTTAATACAGTAAACAAACCAACACGATGCTTTATTTGAAAAAAAAAACACAAATCGGAATCGCTTACAAACACGAAAGACGATAATCGCGTACGTAAATAAATACGTCATACAAGGTCAAGCCAGTAAGCCGCACTGATTGATTCAACGAAACGAAAATAAACTAACGAACGTTATTATAATTATGATACGAACAAATAAGATAAATATCGTTGGAAATCATCTAACGTGCAAACGTTAGATATTACTGGACACTGATTTAAATATAGTTCTTAAGCAGTTGTATTAAAGTATTATTTGGCATGCAACTCGTGACAAAATATTATACGGCAAAGTGAAATTGACCTTGGTCCTTGAGTCGTGGCCCACGATGACGAGTCACGTGCCAATTAATACTCTAAGACAATTACTTAAGAACTATATTTGAATCAGTGTCCAGTAATGAAATGAATAAAATAGTTTTTACGATATTTCGTTAGTATCGTCGCCGCGTCGTGGCAGGCGGCTGTGGTCATGCGTCGTGCGTGCAATACCTATGTAATTTAAATAACGCTTGCCTAAGATATCAAATAATAAGCGATTTGATTATTTATGAATAGTGGATTATTATATCAGTTATATGATATAACGAACACTCCTAGCTACCATACGAAGTAAAATTAAATCGTAACATACTCATAGTATGATTCACCAAAGCGGCCATTGTAGATCATTCTACAAGGAAAATCGTGTGCATTACCCCAGCAAGAAAGATGGTCGTAGAGAAGATTGAGTTAAACGAATAATTAGAGCATAATCTGCTGTAAATGTGCGCGGAATAAAAAATTAGTGCATCATTTCGTTTTCGAGAAAAATCCGAAAAACGATTCTTGCTGGGGTAACGTTGTTCCAGCAAGAAGATTCTAAACCAATGATCGGAGAGAAACATAAACTTCAGGAAAGATAGCTTATATTTGTGCGTAATTGTGCGCTGAAAATGAAATTTGTGCGTCTTAAGATTTCAGAGTTATTACAATTCCTGCTGGGGTAACGTTTTGCAGAATCGTGTTTCTCGGAAACCAATAATTGTGCACCTATAGAATAAACGATTATCAGTAGCTCTTAATTTGTGCGTATTTGTGCATTCATTAGATTTTCAAAAATATTTACCGTTTTAGCGTAATAATGGATTTATGAAAACCAAAAAAAAGGTCCTAGCGCTTAAACGAACAAAAATTCATACACACTGAAAACGGTATTCGGTCCTTTTTAATACTCTTAACATCCACGTAAAGTTTCAAAACATATTATATACGCATTATTGAATAATATCACTTTAAATCAAAACTGATAATGTCTAGCTTTGACGTCAAAATACAAAAAACAAGACCAACCCTAGAGTTTTTGGTATAAACCAAGAATTAGAGCACTTAATGAAATACATATCCTGAAAATTTCAACTTCAAATATCTCATAATAAAGGAGATACAAACAAAAACTAGAACCCCTGTTAGATTACTGGTTATCCGACCAAATTGGAATGAACCCAAAAAAGCGAGGATTTCATACATACTCGTGACCTTCTTAACTTTGCACACAAACAGCTTTGCCTGGGTACACTGAAGTATAAAACTGTTAACGGAAGTTATTTTTATTATAAATTTAAATATAATCAAGAACCAAAGTTGGTGCCTTTCTTTTTATAAAGTATGTACTATGCGTTTCAACTAAGAATGCGTCCGCCATACTGCGGAACTTCACTCGTTTTTTACGATTTTCGTATCGGCAGCAGAGTAAATACAAAATGAAAAATTCGCCTCGGTTTTGATTATTTGATGTAATGTCTTATTTTACTATCTATTTTTGTTAAAACATCATTTTTAGTAATTATATATTTGAAATAGCAAGATGGCGGCCACATTCTTAGTTGAAACGCATAGTATCTAGTTACTTATAGTTCATGTAGGTGAAGAGTTCAATACAATGTCAGTTATATTATTACGCAATTAAACTTTATTTTAAAACTAAATGTAGGTTGCCTGGAAGAGATTGGTTTTTAACGATAAGGCCACCTTTGTACATTAATTTCTTCAACGTATTGTTCAATTTACATGTAACTTTTGGTGTAGAAAAGTGTATTTATTATTATTATTTTAGTTTTATTTTTATTTTCTCTACACACCCGGACTTTTTAAAGGCTTGCGTGGGGACGAATCCAAGACGTAGAGGTCTGTTGGGTGAAATTAATGATATAAAAGACACCTGTCAGAATAAACTGCTGGAAATAAGATATAAACAGCAGTTGACCTCTCAGCAGTCTCTTTGACGGAATACAAACAAAAATACAGGATTTCAGCTCGAGTGATTTCTGCATTATATTAGTCGGAGAAGAAGACTTTAAGTCGACAAGCAATTACCATCAGATTATTGGACATATAAGAAACGTACTAAAAGAGATTGAACACACTAATGTTATTATTTGCCTACCGACTTATAAGTATGGAAGCTTTTCAAGCTTATTCAATTTGAGAGTGGAGACTTTTAATAACTCATTATACACGGATGTTATGAACCATGGGCATGCATACATACTAGATAGTAACCGAAATCTCCAAAATGACTTCAGCATGTTTAATAGACACAACGGCTCTATAAATAACCATGCTATGCGCACTATATTTAATGATTTATTGACATTAATCAAGGACATAATACAAAAAAATGACATTGACCTGCAGACCGAGATAAAAGAAAATAATGAAGAGTCTATGACAAATAATTTTTTTCGTGACTAACTTCCTGAATGTGTTGCATCAAAACATTGCAGGCTTGTTATCCAAATCTGATGCTCTAACAATCAGTATTCAAGAACTGTTAGAGAGAAATGTAAATGTAGATGTTCTGTGCATAACTGAGCATTTTATGATGGAAGGATATGAAAATCACCTTCACATACTGAACTACTGCCTAGCAGCTTGCTTCGCTAGGAAAGAAAGTAAGAGAAGAGGTACTTGCATTCTTGTTAAAAATGGACTTCGATGGAAGGTAATACCGAAGATAGCAAAGATGTCTACATGCGGCATTTTCGAATGCTGTGCTATAGATTTAACTGACTATCAAACTGCAATTGTTTGTATATATAGGGTACCAAATAGTAGCAATCTTAATACATGTTTTGAGAAATTAGAACTTTTGTTAATAGAGCTAGCAAAAAAGCGTTACAAATATATTGTTATAGCGGGCGATTTTAATATAGATATGCTGAAGAAAAATTGTCAATCAATAGAGTTAGAAAATCTGTTAGCAAATTTTAATCTGAAATTAGCACTCAATCAGCCCACACGCCTTAAAAGCCAAACATGCATTGACAACTTTGCGCATAATTTTGGTAGGTCCTGTAAAGCTACAGTATTAGAATTAGCGTTATCAGATCACACTGCTCAGCTCCTTAAATGCCCGATAAAAAAAGTATGTTGTCTTAGTAGCTGGCGTACAATGAGACGTGATTACAGTAAGGAAAACATCAAAAAATTCAAGGCTTATATTAGTAGTTTATCTTTCTATAATGTTTATGAATTACAAAACGCAAATTCGGCGTACAATTCCTTTATCGATATATTTTCTTTACTCTATGATCAGTGCTTTCCGTCAAAATTAATTACGGTTAAAATACATAAAAGGAAAAACTGGATATCCCGGGGAGTAAAATTGTGTAGTAGAAAGAAACGGCAACTGTTGTGGCAATATAGACTTAAACCTACTCTACATAATAAAAAAAAACTTAATAATTACTCGAAACTATTTAAAAGAATTGTAAATTTGACAAAAAGAGTACAAAATAATGACAAAATAAAGCGATCAAAAAATAAAACGAAAACGACATGGCAATTAATAAATGAAACTAAATATAATGTACCAAAAAACAATATCAATAAACTGAAGGTAGACAAGCAGATTATTACGGACCCACAGAATATTGCTAATTTGTTTAATAATTATTTTATTGATAAGATTCAACCAAATGATCGAGCAGGTGTAGGTATAACTAAACATATTTCAACCAAAAGAGATTCAATGTTTATGGCTCCGTGTCTACCACAAGACGTACTAAAGATAATTTTTTCTTTAAATAATACAAACAGCGTGGGTTATGATGGTATTTGTACAAAGATAGTCAAAGAAGTTGCTGATGAAATATCTAAACCATTATGTCATATAATAAATCTAAGTATTAGTCAAGGTACATTCCCAGATGCTCTAAAAACTTCCATAATCAAGCCGATTCATAAAAAACAGGATAACGACCAAATAGAAAATTACCGACCAATTTCATTAATACCGGTATTTTCTAAGATACTTGAGAAGTACTTTTATAAAGAATTAAATACATATTTAGAAAAAAATAATATATTATGTAATGAGCAGAAGGGGTTTAGACAACATAAAACCATAAATATGGCTGTGTATGACTTTCTAGATACGGTATTGAGAAACATGGATAGTAGTACTCCAGTTTCATCAATATTCTGTGACATGACACAGGCTTTTGACTATGTCCAACATAGCATTTTATTAAAAAAACTGGAAGCTTACGGAGTAAGAGGAAATATCTTAAAACTATTCCAATCCTACCTCAGTGACCGGAAGCAAATAACACAAATTAGTACAGTTAACACCAAAAAAATGGAACAAATTTTCTCATCGGAAGAACGTAAAGTTATGTATGGTGTGCCTCAGGGGAGTGTCCTAGGCCCGCTTCTCTTCACACTGTATATTAATGATTTCCCTAAAGCTACTGTACACCCTATGACTCTTTTTGCTGACGACAGCACTGTCACTGTAACATGTAGAAACCAAGATACCTTTGCAAATGATATAAATAATACATTAATTTTGATAATAGAATGGTTAGAAAACAACAATTTGAAAATTAATATCAATAAGACATTACTAATTAATTTTAGCCAACGTTTGACATTTAATCATATTGACATTAGCTATAATAATACAAAAATTGACACAGTAAATACGACAAAGTTTTTAGGGTTAACTATAGATAAGTCTCTTAACTGGAAAGCTCATATCGAAATATTACGCAAAAGACTAAGTAGTTGTTCGTTTGCTTTATTCACATTATCGCGAACTCTTAGCACTGATGCGCTCCTTACTGCTTATTACGGACTAGTTGAATCGGTTCTCAGATATGGAGTCATTTTTTGGGGCAACTCTACTAATAATGAAAGCATATTTAAAGCCCAAAAAAGGTGTCTGAGGGCCATGTTTAAATTAAAACCTACCGATAGTTGCCAACCCTACTTCAAACAATATAAGATACTCACTCTGCCATCATTATATATTCTTGAAATGTTGTTATTCGTTAAGTCTAATCCTGATTTATTTCCGCGCATGGCAGATCTTTTTCCCCGCAACAGGCGCGATAACAGCAGACTATGTGTGAACTCTGGTAGGACTGCACTTGTGCGCAAAAGTGTTCTTGCAATGGCACCAGTAATTTATAATAAGCTTCCTAAATGCTGGAAGGAACTTACTAATGCAGAATTTAAACATAGGATAAAATCATTTTTAACTGCCAAAGCGTACTATAATATCAATGAATTTCTTAGTGACAAATTATGAATTTATATTTTGACATTAATGTATTTGACATGTTACTATTAATTAATTTATAACTTCAAATATATAATTCAATTTAATAATTAATAATCAATTTATATTTACGTTAATTCTATTATTTTCTTGAATATTGTTTTTGTTTGTTGCTATAAATTGTATCCTAATTTAATGAGACTGTACCATTTTTATTTATGTTCGCATGATAAATCATTTGCACGTCATTTATATGACAAACATGTTGACTCAATAAATTACTGTTGTAACATCTTGCATGCAGATTGTATGTATACACATGTTTACGCAAAATAAATAATCTTATCTTATCTTGACTCTGGCAGACTACTCTAGCCTATAATAAGTATAGTGCCTAACCTAGTATGTGGAAAGATTACTATATGTTTTTGAGTGGTTATTTGGTTGACTGAACACTGGGCTGTTGTAAAAGGCCGGGGTCTCTTGCCACCTACTCATTATTTTTTGACAAGTGGTGACTTGCCACCCACTAGATGGACTCTCCATACGGCCGTCATAAGACGGCGGAAGGCAACAACGGTGTGGGTGGCTCAACACCCCTGTGTTGAGAGGTATGCTGCGCTTTCTCCGGAGTTACTCGCGGCGTTATGACTTTTAGCACTTCCACCCCTGGAGCATATAGCTCTAACAACTCCTCTCTGGACGGCCAATTAAGGTAAGCCAGAGCTGAGTCCCGCGGGTCCCCTTCGGATTTCACTCGGCCGACGAAGACACGCCAAGGTGGGGGCCCTGACCAACTCGCTGGAGTACTCGGGTCCTTGGTGTCGTTACGCACCAAGACTAGTAAGTAGACTATCTTTCCATACATTTACAATAGTTCCCTTGGCTGCCGAGGTAAACTGTTATTTTTTCTTCAATTAAGTAGTTGACCTCGGTAGGTGCCAACCAACCACACACCATTTAATTGTAAAAAGGGCCTCTATGTGTTGGATTCGTCCCCACGCAAGCCTCTTAAAAGACCGGGTAAATCCCGTGAAACAAAAAACATGAAAATAATAATAATATTTTGGGACAATCGACGAACGATCTTCTGATCTCAAACTAGGCAGAGCCTTTACTATGGTAAACAGGCAGCTGATACTAATACTTATAAGTATACTTTTTTGTCATAGTGCGCGTCGCAGGTAACCGGTGGATGCAAATAGCCAATTGTCGTTCATTGTGGCGTTCGAAGGGGGAGGCCTATGTTCAGCAGTGGACGTCTTCCGGCTGGTGATGATGATGATACTTTTTTTGTAAATACATACTGATATACTTATGACGCCCAGACACTTGGTGGGAATCGAACCCGCGCCCCTCGGTTGGTTGCCAGGGTCTCTAACCACTACACCAACGGGCCCGTCAATTGTGAAGTGGAAACCCAGAAATTAAATTAAAACTGCATTGCAAATTCAATATGAGCAATGGAAAACGAAGATTTGCTACAAAATTCTTTGACCTTGTACCTGGATGGACGATCTAGTTACCTTTTTCCTTGTCATTAGATTCTTCAGTGGGCGGGAGTTAAATAGTGTTCTAAGTTCCTTAATTTAGCCCATAAAATAAGATATATTTTTTTTTCACCCACCAATTTTGTTCATAAAACTAGTTTATCCCATTTTAAAGTTGGCAACACTGATCCCTGTTTAAAAATTAAGTAGGTTGCGCTCGCTTAGCTCGATGCTACGCTAAGAAAAAAAATACGAGAAAATACAATCAAACTGAAAGGCCAAAGGGATAGTAGTCGGAGCAGTCCCCCTAAGCAGCACGCGCGCACGGGTTGACTCGAGAAGCAGCCATCACTCCCCTCAACCATATTGGAGGGAAGGGGGTGACCCGCCCTCAGAGAAAGTATCTAAGGACCCGCCACACGAAGCCGCCACAAGCAGAGCGATTCGATAGCGAGCATGACATATTTTTTTGTGATGAAACTGGGAAAGACAAGGCTTATGTCTTTCCCAGTTTCATCACTAACAAGTATAAATTTTAAAAAACCCCGACATACATAACATTATATCAACTGATCATTATATCAAATAAAATTATAGATTCATTTGTTATATGTTGTAAATATTAGAGATTTTGTAATTATATCAAATCTTAATGTTGTCTTTTATTTACGCGAATACTAGACATTGCAATCAATCATCAGTCATCAGTAATCAGTCATTGAATTGTTACGACGGAGTTCTTTGCCCACACCAAATCTTCCCAAAAACCAATATGAAGCATTAAAAAACTTACGCACCAGAACTGACATCACCATACTACGCGCAGACAAAGGCAATGCTACCGTCATCTTAGACACCGACGATTACAATCTAAAAATACAACAACTGTTATCGGATGTAAGCACATACGAAAAGGTCAGAACAGACCCAACTAACAAAATTCTCAAAACAACCAGTAATATCATAAAGAAAAACTCCGAGAGATTGAATCTCGTTGTCAAGTCACTGATACCTTCTTGTGCAAAGCCGCCGAAGTTGTATGGGTTGCCCAAAGTACATAAACCCAATGCTCCGCTACGTCCAATTGTGAGCCAGATCGACACACCAACTTACAAGTTGGCTCAGCACGTGGCAAAAGTGCTTTCATCACTAAGAGGGCACACACAAGCGCATACTAGGGATTCATACCATTTTGTCAATGAAATCAAACATCTGAGTATTTCTGACAATGAAACTATGGTCAGTTTTGATGTCCAGTCCCTATTCACATGCCTACCTGTGGTGGACTGCATTGAAATTGTAAAAAAGAGGCTAGCCGAGAAAAACATACCAAAGGAATATGCAGAACTATTAGAACATTGCCTTACATCTGGCTATCTATTGTGGAAGGAGCAATTCTATAAGCAAGTAGATGGAGTAGCGATGGGCTCACCTGTATCTCCCGTAGTAGCTGACATTTTCATGGAAGACTTTGAGGAGACAGCCCTCAGAACTTCACCTGTTACTCCGAGATTCTACAAGCGATACGTAGACGATACCTTCACAATATTACCATCTGATAAAGTAACAGTATTCCTGGACCATCTTAACTCCATTAATCCAAAAATTAAATTCACAATGGAGTTGGAGTCAAATAACTCATTGGCCTTTTTGGATGTATTAGTAATGCGGAATCCTAATAATACCTTGGGCCATACTGTGTACAGAAAACCAACCCATACAGATAGGTACTTGAATGGTGAGTCTCATCATCCCCCAACACAGCTAGCTACAGTGGGTAAATCTTTGTTTCAAAGAGCACGCGGAATCTGTGATGATGACCATCTGAGCGCTGAGCTTCAACATGTCAAGCAAGTACTGCGTGACAACAAGCTCCGGATCCCGCGCCGCCATCATAGTGAACGTGTCAAACCAGCCACAGTGGAGCGTCAACCTGCTGTCCTACCATATGTTAGAGGGGTTACTGACAAGATTGGATACATCTTAAAGCGGGCTTCAATCAAAACTTATTATAAGCCACCAAAGAAGATTAGTCAATATTTACCACCTGTCAAATGCCACATACCTTTACAAGATGCAGGAGTTTATAAACTCGACTGTGACTGTGGGCTCTCCTACATTGGGCAAACAAAGCGTGCAATAAAAACTCGCGTTAAAGAGCACATAGCTGATGTGAAACACCGACGCTGTACAAAATCTGCAGTCTGTGAACACATTCAGGATCGCACCCGCCATTATATCAGATTCGATAAACCACAAATCCTCGCAAAAGAACACCGTTTCCAACCAAGGATGATTCGTGAGGCTATTGAAATCAAAAAACATCCTAATTTCAATAGAGAAGATGGTTGGGTGTTACCACCAGATTGGGATCCTGTGATAAATATAATTAAATCCAAAACCAGACAAAACACTGCACGGCGTCAAGATACTGTAAGCTCTTACTGCGTAGGTCGGACCAACAACAATAATAACCAATAAGAATTGAGGGTACATCAATAAAAACAACAACAATAACTGAGGGTACACCGAAAATTATGACAGTATAAATAGAGCGCAGGGACGTTCAACATCTCAGTCCGCCCGTGACCATGGGTGCTGCAAAGCATTCGAAACGTCGGGAAAAATAAAATAAATCGCGATATAATCCGTAAGAATAGATTGATTGCAATATATCAAATCTTACTTACCCCAATTTTATGGTCTTTACCAGATAAATTCCTCCAAATAAATCATGGTTCTCCAGGAAGTTCTTAATCGGTGGTGATCAAATTTATACAGATTCATTATATACAGATTCCTTCTTTCGAATAAAAAAAGATTCATTGAAATTGGTCAATATTTGCCAGTGTTATGACCAGTTTTGTCCTTAAAAAGCCATAAAAACATCAACCTCCAGCATTCCTACATTTTTTTCAGAGTCGCCATTCTCATAATGATTTCTGATACTTACGCGAATATTATACATTGAAATAATCCGTAAAATTAGTTTCATTTCAATCGCCATTCTCATTTTTTCAGGAACTACTTACTTATTCGTACGTAATAATTTTTTAAGAGACCCAATTAATGGAGCCGTGGGATGCCGGCTAAGAATTTGCATCCCCCCCTCTCTTCCCGTGGGTTTCGTAAGAGGCGATTGAGGGAAAGCCAGAAGACGGGCAGCAGCGTCTTCTGTGTAATATATCCATCTTTTCGGAACTGCGATCCCCAAGACGCCTGCCAAGCGTGGGGATTATGGCAACCCCCCCCCCCCCCCCCAATGATTGACAATGCTAATTTACGGCCCCCAGTCCCCGGCAGCTCCTCTATTCCCCGCCTTGGTAGCGGGCGGGGTAACGGTCGAGCAGGGGGTGCGAAGAATCTCCGGCAGATGCCCCGCTACCACCCCCACCGAACTTTGGCCCTGGCAACACATAATGTCCGCACGCTTAGGACTGACGAGAAGATTATCGAGCTGGAGGAAGAATTGAGCAAGTTACGTTGGGATATCTTGGGATTATCTGAAATCCGACGAGAGGGACAGGATACGATAACCCTTGATTCCGGAAACTTGCTCTTCTTCCGGGAAGGAGACCGAAAATCTCAGGGTGGTGTTGGGTTTCTCGTCCGTAAGTCCCTCATTAACAACGTTATAAAGGTCGATAGTGTGTCGAGCAGGGTAGCGTACCTTATACTCAGAATAACCAGCCGGTATTCGTTGAAGGTTATACAGGTTTACGCGCCGACCTCGGCACACCCTGACGATGAAGTAGAGGCTATGTATGAGGAGATAGCAGAAGCCATACATACCTCCAAAACACACTTCACCGTTGTTATGGGGAACTTCAACGCGAAGGTGGGCACACGGAATGGCGATGAGTTGAAAGTGGGGTCATATGGGTACGGGCAGCGGAACCAAAGGGGCCAGCGGCTGGTCGACTTCATGGAGAAGGAGGGACTCTTTGTGATGAACTCCTTCTTCAAGAAGCGACCATCCAGGAAGTGGACGTGGATAAGCCCCGATGGTTCAACCAAAAATGAGATCGACTTCATCATGACGACCAACAAGCATATATTCGATGATGTCTCCGTGATCGGCAGGGTGAAAACCGGTAGCGATCACCGTATTGTTAGAGGCACATTGAATATCAATGTCAAGCTTGAGAGGTCCCGTCTGATGAAGTCCACGCTCCGTCCGGGAACCGCCCAAATCCAAAACCCCGAAGACTTTCAACTCGAACTACACAATCGCTTCCAGTGCCTAGCCGAATGCGAAACTGCGGACGAGTTAAACAATGGGTTGGTGCAAACTGTCCATGCAGTGGGGTCCAAGTTCTTTAAGACCCCACGCCGTAATAAGCCTCAGAAGCTCTCCAATCAAACCATTAAGTTAATGGAAACCCGAACTGAGATGAGACTGCAATCTTCAGCTGATATGTCGGAATATGCTGAACTCAATAGACGAATCTCGAAATCCATGCGACACGACTTGCGTTCCTATAATACAGCATGTATTAAGGACGCAATTGAGCGGAACCAAGGCTCTAAAGTGTTTGCAAAGAATTCGTCTATTGGGCAAAGCCAAGTGACCAAGCTGAAGATCGACGACGGCAGTGTCATCTCATCAAAGTCGGAGATATTGAGAGAGCTCGAGAGGTTCTACGGACAGTTGTACACCTCGACACGAAAACCCATTGCCCGAACAGCTCAGGACACCAGAGCCCAACTAACCCGACACTACACTGAGGACATCCCAGACATCAGCTTGTACGAGATTAGAATGGCTCTCAAACAGCTTAAGAACAACAAGGCGCCGGGTGAAGACGGAATCACAACAGAACTTCTGAGAGCGGGTGGAAAACCGGTACTTTTAGTCCTCCAGAAGTTATTTAATTCCGTCTTACTCGAGGGTACTACGCCAGAAGCATGGCACAGGAGTGTGGTGGTTCTCTTCTTCAAAAAAGGTGATAACACTTTATTGAAGAATTATAGACCCATCTCACTCCTGAGCCATGTATACAAGCTGTTTTCGAGAGTCATTACGAACCGTCTCGAACGCAGGTTTGATGACTTCCAGCCTCCCGAACAAGCCGGGTTCCGAAAAGGCTTTAGCACCGTAGACCACATACATACGCTCCGCCAGATTATACAGAAGACCGAGGAGTATAATCGGCCATTATGTCTAGCGTTTGTGGACTACGAAAAAGCCTTCGATTCAATCGAGACCTGGGCGGTATTGCAGTCCCTCCAGCGGTGCCACATTGACTATAGGTACATCGAAGTGTTGAAGTGTTTGTACAGCAACGCCACCATGTCGATCCGACTACAGGAAGAGAGCACGAAACCAATCCCATTGCAGCGAGGTGTGAGACAGGGAGACGTTATTTCTCCGAAACTGTTCTCAAACGCATTGGAGGACGTTTTCAAGCTCTTGGACTGGTACGGATTCGGCATCAACATCAATGGCGAATACATCACTCACCTTCGTTTTGCCGACGATATAGTCATTATGGCAGAGTCGCTGGAGGACCTCAATACGATGCTCAGCGACCTCAGTAGCGTTTCCCAACAGGTGGGTCTTAAAATGAACATGGACAAGACGAAGATCATGTCTAATGTCCATGTTGCACCCGTACCGGTAGTTGTTGGGAACGATACACTCGAAGTTGTTGACCACTACGTATACCTAGGACAAACTGTCCAGTTAGGTCGGTCCAACTTTGACAAAGAGGTCGCCCGAAGAATCCAACTCGGATGGGCAGCGTTCGGGAAACTACGCGATATCTTCTCGTCCAAAATACCGCAGTGCCTGAAGACGAAGGTTTTTAACCAGTGTGTGTTGCCAGTGATGACATATGGTACTGAGACGTGGTCTCTAACGGCTGGCCTTTTAGAAAAGTTCAGAGTCACACAACGAGCCATGGAGAGAGCTATGCTCGGAGTTTCTTTGCGCGACAGAATCCGAAATGTGGAGATTCGCCGAAGAACTAAGGTCACCGACATAGCTCTCAGAATCTGCAAGTTGAAGTGGCAATGGGCAGGCCACATCGCTCGAAGAACCGATAACCGTTGGGGAAGAAAGGTTCTCGAGTGCCGACCACGAACCGGAAGACGCAGCGTTGGCAGGCCTCCCACTAGGTGGACAGACGACATTGTGCGCGTCGCAGGTAACCGGTGGATGCAAATAGCCAATTGTCGTTCATTGTGGCGTTCTAAGGGGGAGGCCTATGTTCAGCAGTGGACGTCTTCCGGCTGATGATGAATTAATGGAGCGGCCTATCCGTACAATTCGAATTGAGAACCTCCTCCTTTTTTGAAGTCGGTTAAAAAGGAGGAAGTTCTCAATTTAATTGAATTGTATGTATTTTTAACACGCTTTTACTTGCTTGAGCTATATGTATGATGGTAATGGAATCTTGCAATGCAATTTTGATTTTGACTCAATGTAGTCTCGCGGTCACGAACGGTGTCGGTCGATAATCACTTGCACGAGCCGCCCCGAAATACATGCGGGCGGGGTAGGAGCACGTACGTTCGTTCAAACGATTCTATTTGAAAACTGGTACACCGTTCGTGTCCACGATAGTTCGTACACAAAGGTCAGTGAACTTTCTCGGAGAGCGGTTTTTATTATAAGTATTGGAAATATATATTTTTTATTGCAATGCGAATCATTGCTATTTACACCTATAAACTTGCAATGCATTCTGTGGTTATCGTAATTAAATAGTAATTAACAGAACTGTAACAATATATTGTAAAAATAATGACAAACTATAACCACCTGACGGACTATTAAGATAACCCCGATTGTTGATAAACATTATGAACGTAACTGTACAGACAACAGCTTCACATAATACTGTCATTTATAGAAGGTCACGAGTATGTATGAAATCCTCGCTTTTTTGAGTTCATTCCAATTTGGTCGGATAACCAGTAATCTAACAGGGGTTCCAGTTTTTGCTTGTATCTTCTTTATTATGAAATATTTGAAGCTGAAATTTTCAGGATATGTATTTCATTAAGTGCTCTAATTCTTGGTTTATACCAAAAACTCTAGGGTTGGTCTTGTTTTTGGTATTTTGACGTCAAAGCTAGACATTATCAGTTTTGATTCAAAGTGATATTATTCAATAATGCGTATTTATTATGTTTTGAAACTTTTCGTGGATGTTAAGAGTATTAAAAAGGACCGAATACCGTTTTCAGTGTGTATGAATTTTTGTTCGTTTAAGCGCTAGGACCTTTTTTTTGGTTTTCATAAATCCATTATTACGCTAAACCGGTAAATATTTTTGAAAATCTAATTAATGCACAAATACGCACAAATTAAGAGCTACTGATAATCGTTTATTCTACAGGTGCACAATTACTGGTTTCCGAGAAACACGATTCTGCAAAACGTTACCCCAGCAGGAATTGTAATAACTCTGAAATCTTAAGACGCACAAATTTCATTTTCAGCGCACAATTACGCACAAATATAAGCTATCTTTCCTGAAGTTTATGTTTCTCTCCGATCATTGGTTTAGAATCTTCTTGCTGGAACAACGTTACCCCAGCAAGAATAGTTTTTCGGATTTTTCTCGAAAACGAAATGATGCACTAATTTTTTATTCCGCGCACATTTACAGCAGATTATGCTCTAATTATTCGTTTAACTCAATCTTCTCTACGACCATCTTTCTTGCTGGGGTAATGCTCACGGAAAATCTGCTCCCAAAGCCGCTCTGACCAAACGCGAGCGGCCTTTTTAAGTTTCAAGCGATCGATAGATATTTTACCTACGTATTGTAGATAAAGTATAATTCTTTGACACTGAAAGTGCGCGCCGCGCCGCTGCCATCTTGGTGTTTATTGAGCCTTATCACTGCTTATCACAAACTGAAGATCCGGTAATCCTTTAGAGCACGCATGCGTACCTCGACTTCACTGGCAGGCAACAACGGTGCCTGTGCGTAGTGTGCGACATATGAAATCGTGATCAATAGGTACCCACGTGCGAGACATGGCTTTAAAAACTATTTGTTAGGTTTGTACTTCCTACTTAGAGTGTAGATTCATTCGACAATAAATTTAATTTAAAAAGCGTTTTTTTAATTATCATACTTATTTTTATTGCTTATTAGATAATTTTAAAGTAATATAATCACCAAGCTAACTTAAAATGCGTATCTAGTTCTAATGTCTTCAAGTTTTTTGGACACCTCAGCGGGAGTTCTTTCTAAATCCCCGGCGATAGCTTTCTGCTTCGCCGGTTCCAACGAGTTGAACTGCTCACACAGGTCACCGTCTATCACATTCTGTAACAATATCAAACGGAGAATAAAATATTTTGCTATTTATCATAAGTATTTCAATAGCTATCCATTAAGAACAGATGATTGTTAGTTCCAAATACTACAGGAACGCTAAGCAAACGCGCCCGACTCTCAGGAACGCAGCGGTCGGCTGCAACGTGGCGTCGTCATAACGACAAACGCACGCGTCGCGGCACTTCCACTCCTACTCTACCGACAGTGTAACACAGAGGTTTCTTGAAAAAACTCAACTGCTGACATACCGTCGGAGATAATAGTTATAAATCTTTATTTAACAAATACCATATATATTATTTGATTAATTATTAACATTTATTATGTCATTTATCATGTATAGCCTGTGTACAGCAGACTTTTCAAGCGACTAAGAATTATTGAATAGACTGAAACAAGTCAGTATGTTCTGTCATAAGCCAACAGCAGTACACAGTACACGAATTTTCAGTCTAATATGTAGGTTATAATTGGCAATAAGAGGTTGATTACTATTCAAATGATTATTTATTGCCTAAATTACATACACAATTTCATAAAGATGAAATAGACACTAACCTTTACTGGGTAATAATAGCTCCTAAACGATAAGTGGTCGCGGCCGCAGAGAGGAGAGTTTTCGCTTCTCATGTGCATCTCCAAATGTTGAAAGAAGTCGTGGTCTTCCCTCGAAGTGAAAGGCAAGAGGACACCAAGCGAGCCACTTATTGTCGCATATAACAACGCTTCAGAACCACCGGGAATCAGCGTGGCTCTTTGCAGTGACGTCACAGTCTCGCCAACGTGGAAATTGACTACGAGGTCACCCTTTTGTGATGCGCCATTGAGAAGTCCTGCAGGTTAAAATATTTTATTAGTGAAATTCGCACATTATTCACTTCTTTGCTTAGCAGAAAACATCAGAATGCATTGTAATCATTTCTATCATTAGTCTAGCATGCATATAATTTTGTATCATCATTTTGTCATGTATATAGAATATTGTTAGGAGATTGCGATAATAATGTAGTCAAGTGATATTTTGAGTCTTACCTCTATCCCAGAGAGCTTTGTTTCCTGTAGGATCTTCGTCAACATCGTCGGTAACAGAGTGCGGTAACCGCATGACAGCTAGGTTGCCAAACTTATCAGCCATAGCCACAGTGTCATAGTCCAGAATACAGCTGTTTGTGATCCATCTCGGATTGGTGTCATCAGCGAATATTATCAGCTGGTTTTCCCTCTTTTTGTACTTTACGCAGAATACAGACTCCTGTACATCGGACACGAATATCCTTTGGCCTATGGTTTTAATATCTGCTACGAGGTTCGGAATGTGTCTGTTTTCGCATTTGCGTAGCAATTTCCGTCTGCCAATGTCATATAAACGAAGCATTCGACCGACACCTGCCAGTAATTTTCCGTTGAACGCAGCTAAAGCGCCGGGGTATTCATCTATAGGAGTCTTGTGAACTAGCTCTAGTTTACCGGTGGTGGCATAAACCTGAAAAGAGCATACAAGTGAATATGGTAAGAATATCTAAATAGACTTTTTTTAAATTAGTAGAAAGAGACACTTGCACAGACAACAATTATTGGTTGTGTGGTCTCTGTAGTGTCAAAGACCATCAAACAAAATTGGTCTAACAGACCGGAATCAGATCGAAGGCCAGCACCCGCAGGCTTTCCTGTCAGCAGTCAGTTATCCTGTTAACCGCACATCACTGCCCGATGCACCGTAACCGTACCATACCAACCTTGTAAACGTGGAGACTGCCCTCGGTGCAGGAGCGCGGCGACAGTATCAAGTCCCGCGCCACGCCCACCACGAGGTGCGGCGGCGCCAGGTCGCCGAGCGCCGCCCAGCGCACCAGGCACAGCGACACGGCGGCCTCGTTCTGCTCGAGCGGCAACTTGCACAGAGTAGCCGGTGGCCCGCCGCTGGTGCCCATGTCTACTACCCTGATTTGAGACGCCCACATGCCTGATGTAAAAAGAAAATAATATTATATTATAGCCTACCAATTGTCTTTAGCTGGTCACCCATCAGCTAACACTCCCATTTACTGTTCTGATGAGCCAACTAGACTGGAGATACAATGGTGTACAAGAACATGAACACCGATAGTACTAGGGAAACGCGAGATCATCTTACTTTATAAACAGATATTGTTAACCAGTTGTTTCTCTCTGCAGGATTCGAACCCATAATGGCTGGATTAAATTATGCATAAGCCATACAACATTAGGCGATTAAGTTTGTATCCCACACTTGAATCAAATGACTTATAACAAGATCATCTGGGATTAACGTTGGGATTCACTCTCGCCACATCCGATTAGAGTCAGCATGCTCGATGACAGTTTCTGCTCTTGCCCAGAGAATGTGGCCAAATAAACACAAAAATACGAACCTGCTCCAGCTTTCGGTGAAGAGAAGACATTCTCAGGAAGCGTGTCTGATAGAAAGGCATCGGCCATTTCATTTGCAAGTTGTTGCTCATCCGGTCCGCCGCCGGTGGCCGCCTCTCGCATTTCTTGTGCCATTTGAACTCTGGAATAAACAGATACTTTCAGTAAAATAAGAAAAAAGCAGGAACGAAAAGATAAATTACTAAAATAAATCAGTACTGCAGGTATATCTACATTTTATTTCAGTGAGTGTGTAATTTTTTCATCATGAAAATGTAAAAATTTCGGTAAGATTATAAAAATATCATTACCTTCTTTGTTTCTTCATTTCCTCCGTGTAAGAGTTGTGATCAGTCTCAAGTATGATGATGTGATTGTTATCAGAATTGATGACGAACTTCCGCGGTGTGTATTCCAGAGGCACGAAAGTTTGATTGAAAACAGCGCCCAATTTCTCCAATGCCAAAATTCGTAGCGTATTTGATGATATAGCCACGATACCTTCAGCGCATTGTTCTGAAGACAAAAAGCTGCTTTAGAACCTTTTTCTTTAAAAGCAATTTTCAATACAGGTGTTTAGTGAAGTATGTCCACAGCATGGTTTTGCCGCCTTCATCGCCTGAACGACTCCAGCTTGGCTATGGAATATGCCGAGTCCGCCCTCGACCTTGCGGGAGGACGGTATGTTTTACGACGTCGTGGGCTCTTCACTGCATGAGGCAGCTACGCCACACACTCACGTGGTCACACCCGAAGGCACAACAACGCAAACACGTCGAATAAGAAACTATTATTTGGACATACTTCTTGCAAAGCCCCAACTCACTTATGAGTTTTGAGAAAAAGCAATTTTGTAAATAGAACCTGTGCAGAAAAATTTACAGATTGGGGTATAGGTTAACAAAAGGTACATTTTAAAAGCTTTCCGCACACTATACCAGCTCAATTTTAGCACACATGAGTTGGTTCCTGTTTGCAGAAGTATGTCCAGTTACAATCTTTTCTGCAGCTTCAATTTTATAGAACTAGAAGTTTCTAGAAAATAGATTAGCCTATTACCTGAACTGAAGCCGGCAGCATATTCCAAACACTCATAGGACAATGGCGTGAGATGGAAGCGATTTTGATAGTGGTAACCGAGCCAAGTCCTAGATGATACTGCTAGTACTGCTTCAGCAGCCTGAACGCGCACTTTGAATAACTTCACCGGTCGCGATCCTAGGTACCTGGAATATTGAAACTGGATATAATACCTCGATTTCCGCTTGCAAATTAGATGTAGCATGTTTCAAATAGTGCCTCAGATCTGGTTAAATACTCGTCATTGCATTTCAGATGAAACACGGAGCGAAAATTGTTGACATCATTGGCGAGGTATTAATGATTGATTAATACAAATTAGGATAGTCGTACCTTGTCCTAGTATCCGCCAAGTCGCCACTCACGGAGTCCAGTGTAGTTCTCAGCAATACCCCATTGCTCAGGCCAATATTTAGTTGTAAAGCAGATTTTGCCCCAGATTCGAATGGTTGCTCTACAATACATAATGATTCGGCGCCGGCTGGCAAGGCTTGCATAGAACGTGGCGATAAGCAGTCCTGAAATTAAATACTAGTTTTAAATAATTAAATAATAAGTTATAAAAAAACTTTTGCTAATTTATAGATGTATCAGTGATTTTGAGAATAACGCATTTTTGGGTTTTTGTAATCACAAAAAATCAGTGGTGTCCTTTTATCATCATTTAGAAGTCTTTTTTTAAATTAAATTGTTAATGTGCAAACATCTTACCGTGGGATCAAGGGAAATAATCCTGACAGTGTTATCATTCAGTCCCACAGCCAAGAACCAAGCTCTCTGTTCACCAGTAGCTACAGATCCAAGCGCCATACATGATACATCTGATGACAGTTTTTTCCGCTCAGTATATTCATTGAGTTGGCCAGTCTGAAAGCATGAATTCAATTAGATATGTGTAAAATCAAGTATGATGATCATTGTGATAAATTGATAGATATGTCCACAGCATGGTTTTGCCGCCTTCATCGCCTGAACGACTCCAGCTTGGCTATGGAATATGCCGAGTCCGCCCTCGACCTTGCGGGAGGACGGTATGTTCTACGACGTCGTGGGCTCTTCACTGCATGAGGCAGCTACGCCACACCCTCACGTGGTCGCACCCGAAGGCACAACCACGCAAACACGTCGATATTACTATTTTAGTATCTATTTCATATACTCACAGGATCCATTTCAAAGTAGACCAGTTCCCCACCAGTCAGTGCAATGACGACCTGTCTTTGATTGACGGCACACTTGACAATGGACTTCTTGCCGGGCGCCTTCCATTCGTTGACACGCTTGTCGGCGCGAATGTGACGGATGCCGTCGGGGTACACCTGAACGAGCGCGTCGCTACCCAGCGCGTGGCAGCTGAGGGTGGGGGTGGTGCCCAAGAATCCTGAATCCGTCACTTCCTCCACAGTCTCGCCGATCGAAAGCACGAGGGTCGCGTTCACGAACGACACTATGATGTAGGAATCGTACTCCTCTGCAACCAAAAGAGAAATTCCAAGCTAGAACGCGTTCGGACAGTAAGTTTCTACGTAAGCAGTCTTCTCGCGTCGGCGGCTCCGGCAGCGATATATGGAGATGCCTACCTTCGAGTGTTTGTTGAAACCGTCTCTATTCGTTCATCGGCCGAAAGTAGATTCTGAAAAGAAAAACCACTGGTGTTTATGTATGACAAACAACCAGGGTTTTATTAGTAATTTGTTGATAAGGAGGAGCATTCATAAGTGGTTATTGTGTATCAGCACCGTAGTGTAACGAGTCAGCAACACTGACCAAAGTTTTAATCATTATATGCTCCTAAATTCTTCAAGATGGCTTGGATTTTTTAAATCTTCTGTTTGGTCTCTTTTTACAAATAGGTACTGAAGAAATCCTGATTGTTATGAGAAGCCCACATGAACTGTATGATGTACCACTGTACCAAAAGTTACATTGCAAAAAGTCTCATTCAGGGGATTACTTTATATAAATCAATTTAACTTACCATCCTTGTGCCGCCTGACAGTCCACACAGCGTTTGGCGAACCTGGCAACTCTGATACTGCCATCTCGGCCACTTCTAATCCATGCCTAAGGGCTCTTAATGATGACCTTGGCCCACGGCCACATGCCAGATAAACTTGTGGAGTATCTTCACCAGCTAAGTCAGCTACATGACATGCTAAAATAATACAAACAAAAGTTAATTTTTGGATGGTGACAGAAATATTAACTAATTCAATATGAGAATTAGTTAAATATTTCCGACTAATTTGTACATCTCACATCAGTGTGCTCTCCCCCACATCATGAGGGAGGACCTTGGTTCGGAGATTACTTCTCTAGCATGTTAAAAGATAAGAGAGTGACATGTTATTCACTCTACAGTTCCATGCATGGACAATCTTACAAGATCTCAAAGATATTTGGATCACTAAACTGAACATAAAACATAATATCTTGGGACAATCCACACACGGTCATCCGATCCCAAACTAGGCAAAGCCTGTACTATGGAAACCAGACAACTGATACTAATACTTTTTTGTAAATACATACAAACAATAAATAACACCCAGACACTTGGTGGGAATCGAACCCACGACCCATCTGGCAGCAGCCCATGGACCCATTGGTTTAGTGGTTAGACACCCATGTCTAACCACTAAACCAATGGGTCCATCAACACACAGTCAGAACTAATTTATTGTACTTTACTTGGGGTATGTGTGAATGAAATTTCTCAGGTTCATAATCTAAAAGGTAAGCAGTGTACACAGGGTATTAAATATCATGACTTACCTAAAATGGGTGATAATGAATCCAGTTCATCAACAAGGACTAAATTTCTCAATGGTCGTGGAGCAAAGAAGAATGTGTCTCCTTCTTCTAGGGGCATAGCTGAACTAAATTCTGGTTCATCGTCCTCATCTCCCAAGTGAGCTATTTGGTAAAGATAGCTGAAATAGACAATATCATGAATAAGATGCATAGTTATTTTCATTTAAAAATCTTATGCCAATCTCGACTATGCATATTAAAGTTGGCCAATGGTTGTCAATGTTAAGAAAGAATACTCACTGGTTCCCAAATTCACAGGCAACAAACAAAAATCCTGTCTTCAAGACACACATAGATGTAGCAACTGGAACAGTATCGAAGTACTTCAGTTTAATTTCTGTAACCATATCTTCATCTGTCTCTATAGTTATCTTAAAAATATCCCCTTGTTCAGTCTGTGCTAAGAAAAAGTACATTGACTTGGTCTTATGGGTTGCAGAACATACGAAGATCATTCCTCTCTCTGGATCATCCAAGTCATTCCTCCGTCGAGGTATAGGACATCGAATGTCATGTTGGTCTCCCAAGTTTTTGTATGTGAGGTAGTTTTCTGAGCAAATGAGCACACCTGATGGACCATCATTACCACCAGGCACTGTAATGAGGAAGTTTGCATGCTCTTCTAGGGGCTCGGAGTATTTTCTGACAACATGGTTAAGTCCTAAATCTAATTCATAGAATGTTAGAGTCTGTTGAGTCTTCTGTGCAGCTTCACCTGTAAATTATCATGGTTTTAGATTCAATATATACAGAGAAATCTGCATTATATTAAGTAGTTATACGATACTCATACAAAGAGGATTTGACGTCACTGCCAATCAGAAACACGGACCTCAAAATAATCATAGTAGACGTCCACTGCTGAACATAGGCTTCCCCCTTGTTGGAACACCACAATGAACAACAATTGGCTATTTGCATCCACTGGTAACCTGTCCACCTTTGGGAGGCCTGCCTATACTCAGTCCTCCAGTTTGTGGTTGCCACTCGAGAACCTTTCCATTGCCACATCAACACACACATATGCAAATACACAATAATTTATATGTATGTAATGTATGTATACCTGAAGGATCAGCATCTGCCTCCTCGTAGTCAATCTCAAGGCAGGCAAACATTGGGTTTTCAAAACCTACATCAACACCAACCATGTGGTAGACCAAAGTATTAGACTTGTGAGCTTCTAGTGGGGACGATATTGTCAACCTAGCTTCAGCATCTCTGTTCAATATGTACACAAGTTTCTGCTTTTCAATGGCACCTGTAATAACATTAAATAATTAAAGACTGCTTTTTTTTTCAACAATAATAACAAGTGTAAAACAAATTTAGGAATCTTACCGATCATTACAGCTCTGCCTTTAGGATCAATAGCCAAGTATTGGCCAGGAACAATTCTTCGGCAACCAGATTTCCCAAATGTTTCCTGATGAACTTTTTCCAAGATATTTTTCTTTGGAATATATTCTAATATCACAATGCGGCCAGAATCTGAGCCAATTACAATGTAGTCTAAAACAAAACAAAAAAATAGCATCAGTTTATCTGTTCTCTAAACAAATTGCATACTAATTTTCAATAGCATGCATGTGCCAATACGGTACATCTCGACAATCATTAGTGAATGCAAAGAGCGACGTGTTGGCAGTCAGTCTGTGCATCTAGTTATCCCACGTGCCTTTTGTATTAGACACATAGAGCAAGACGATGCAATATTGCAGGAGCTTAGAAATTTTAGAACAAATAACAGAACCACTATTTCAATCATTAATAGCTGAAATAAGTCCACTGCTGAACTAAATAGAGGGGGTTGCCATAACCTATGCTTGGCAGGCACTTTGTGATTGCTGTGTAAGTGGTAGGTAATCCAATAGAAAGACGCTGCTGCCAGTCTTCTCGTTTTACCTAAGTCGCCTCTTACAGACACCAATGAAACCGGCTACTGAGTGGGTGCTACTACCCCGACACCCCATTGGCACTATTTCAATAAATATAATTTCAACATTGATTTCGCTGTAGAAATTACTAGTGACAACAATTATCAATCAATCTACAATAGATTGATGAATGAACCTTCTTAGAGCAATATCTTAAAAAATACTCATGCCACGTGGTTATATAGATAAAGTTCACTGACCTTTAGTGCCCCCAGTGAGCCTGAATGACATCATGGAGCGGATGACGCCGAATATTTCCACCTTCATGAGCGTGTGCACTTTGCCAGTATTAGGGTCTGGTCGGAGAAGTTCCAGAGTTTTTCCACGTGATATTATAATCTCCTGCTGTTTCGTCCCCGAGAAGTTGCCATGGACGGCATGTGTGATGGACGAAGACCCTTGCAGGGTCAGATTATACAGATGCATCCTAGCGGCCTTAACCTACTCCTGAAATAAACAAAGCTTCACTAAGACACCGCCCATATGTACCAAATTTGACATGTGGTCTCGAATATAATGATTTTGTAAGGCTCATAAACTAACGAAAACAGAGAAATGCTTGTGTTTTCGAATGGGTGAGCGCTTGTTAATATAGCACCAATAAAACGACCACGATCGGTACTAAACCCACCGTGGAGATACCCGGTGCAACGGAAATACTTGTAAATATCGTAAATAGTATATAAACGTATATGAAATACAAACGTACCTTTATAAAGAAATTGCAGATTGCCGCAGTGCGGCTTGATGTAAATTTCGTTTTCGGCGTGCTCCTCCCCAGAGCCAAACAGCCGCAAAATGGCGGATGAGAATACTGCCATTTGACTTGCAAGCAATTGACCAATCAAAAAGAAGCAAATTCGGGCAAGCATTTCGTTTTATACGACCAGAGTTGCCATTCTAAATAAATATAAAGCATAGTTTTAGTACCACCTAGCGTCGAGTAGCAGAAGTATATTTACTATTTTATTTATTGTATACTAGATGGCGGTAATATTAAATGAAGTCTTACGTCTAGAAAAACTAACATATTCTTTACTCTAGATGGCGTAAGACGAATAAACGCTACCGTACGTATAGTTCAAATATCTGTGTGGGTGGTGGAAATGTGGAAATAGCTACTAAAATATGCATTACTATCAGTTTGACGTACCTATTTGCACATTTTGACATTACCGCCACCTTTGGGACCACTGCTGTACGCTATGTTAAATAGTACTTCGCGTCTAAAAGGTTTTATTTTTATTTTAATTAGTATATTATTTTAGTGCCCAGCAAGTAGATGCGAAAAGATTTGGTTTATTTTAAATATAATATAGAACTAATTTTCTTCGCTTTAACCGTTTTCCCCACTTATTTTAGAAATCTACTGCCATCTATCGCGTCTAAAAGGTTTTTTTTAATTTTAATTTAGTGATTCTAGATGGCAGTAGTTGCTTGTTTTGGATTTCTAAAATAAGTTGGGAAAACGGTTAAAGCGAAGAAAATAAGTTCTATATTATATTTAAAATACACCAAATCTTTTCGCATTCACTTGCTGGGCACTAAAATAATATACTTAACATAATCTATAAAGAACTACGAATACATATATCATCATCAGCCGAAAATGTCCACTGCTGTACAAAGACCTCCCCCTTAAAAGGGAGGGGTTGCCATAATACCTGCGCTTGGCAGGCGTCTTGGGGATCGCAGTATACTCGTAAGTGCCAGTTAATTCAATAGAAAGACGCTGTTGCCCGTCTTCTTGATTTCCCTTAGTCGCCTTTTACGGACACCCAACGGGAGAACATGGGAGGGTGCTTTCTATGTTTAACTTAATGTTACGGTACCAAATTTAAAGATTGATAACACGAACAATAGTCACTTTTTTCGTTTGCTAGACGAGGCTACAACACAATTATTTTGAATGCACTTTTTTTTTTTTCGTGTATATATCTTGCGATCAGTCTATCAGTACAGACTATAAGCAGATGAGGTGCATGCAGTTGATTAAAGCTAAGGCACTTCTCCCAGCGGAATAAGCCCTTTCTTTCTAGAAGTCAGATTTGCTGACTACCATGGTCGAATATATCCCGCCGCTTTGTTTGCCGACGTATGGTTTCAGGGATAGTGAGTTGTGAGTGTTTTACTAATAACATAAGTTTACATTAACTTACTACATAAAATGCATTTAATCAAAAAGTGTGACGGAAAAAAGTTCCATATCAAAGTATCCCTAAATAAGGACTAACATAGGTTACATTAATTACTTTACAATCCTAGTAGTAGATAATAGTACTTGTGGCTATTAATAGAAGGTTAAAAAGGCCAAGCGAAGTGTTATTTGTTGTTCTTATTAAAGAAGAGTAGCAATCGGGGGTGGTCAAATGAAACTTATTACCTACCACTTAACTAGGTTGTAGAGTTTTGGGCCCTTTTTAACCGGCTTCAAAAAGAAGGTTCTCTATTCAAATGCGTAATTTAATATATACACTCCAAACCAAATAAGCTTGAAGGCGATTACAACTTTATTCTGCAGTCATAAAACACCCCCGCTGTATATTTGACCGTTAACGCGGCAGCAAAATAAGGTTGGTAATACAAAGTTGTTTTTGCTGACGCGCCTAGTTGACAATGTATGCGTTATGTAGTTATTGAGCCGCAAACGAACTTGTAATCGCCTCCAAGCTTATTTGGGATGGAGTATATATATATATATATATTATCCTGGGACAATTCACACACGGTCATCTGATCCCAAACTAGGCAGAACCTGTACTATGGAAACCAGACAACTGATACTAATACTTATATACTTTTTTTTTTTTTTTGTAAATACATACTTAAATAGATAAACAACACCCAGACACTTGGCGGGAATCGACTTATATTATTATAGTAGATAATAGTACTTGTGGCTATTAATAGAAGGTTAAAAAGGCCAAGCGAAGTGTTATTTGTTGTTCTTATTAAAGAAGAGTAGCAATCGGGGGTGGTCAAATGAAACTTATTACCTACCACTTAACTAGGTTGTAGAGTTTTGGGCCCTTTTTAACCGGCTTCAAAAAGAAGGTTCTCTATTCAAATGCGTAATTTAATATGTACACTCCAAACCAAATAAGCTTGAAGGCGATTACAACTTTATTCTGCAGTCATAAAACACCCCCGCTGTATATTTGACCGTTAACGCGGCAGCAAAATAAGGTTGGTAATACAAAGTTGTTTTTGCTGACGCGCCTAGTTGACAATGTATGCGTTATGTAGTTATTGAGCCGCAAACGAACTTGTAATCGCCTCCAAGCTTATTTGGGATGGAGTATATATATATATATATATATGCAAGCTATTAATATATATATATATATATATATTATCCTGGGACAATTCACACACGGTCATCTGATCCCAAACTAGGCAGAACCTGTACTATGGAAACCAGACAACTGATACTAATACATATATACTTTTTTTTTTGTAAATACATACTTACATAGATAAAATACCCAGACACTTGGTGGGAATCGAACCCACGACCTGTTGGGTAGCAGATAGGGTCACTAACCACTAGACCAACGGGCCCGTCAAATTTTATATAATATATTAGTCTATGTAGGCTTCTAAACAAATTTACCAAATTTTACGAGTGTATGTATGTATGTCCGCTGATTTCTCAAACACTACATATCCGATTTCAAACATTCTTTTTGCCAGAATTAGAATATTTTTCAACTTAGAGAAGAGTACAAGTTTCATCAAAATCAGTCCAGTAGTTTAAGATATATAGACTTTTTATGTTTTCAGTAAGTTACTTTAACGTATACGTTCGTTGCGTGATAGCGCTGCCTATTTTAGTACAAAAAGTAGTAGTAGTAGTAGTTTTTGTATACTTATAGTCACTAAAAAGTTTTATATATATTTTTTAAATAGTTTAGACTGTCAGACCGTCCAGATAGGAATCAACTTTGTTTTTCAAACGAGGTAAACCTTTAAAATATACCTGGGATGCTGGGATTCTTACTAAAGACCCCCGCGGCTGTCACATCGGCACTTGAGAGTGGGGAATTGGGATCTCCGGATCTATCTGCACCAGGCGCTTATGAGCTCACAGCTGGAGGACGCATTATAGTGCCCCGGGAACATGTCACGGTGCTCATGAGGTCGGGGGTTGCAACCCCGCCGTCCTCCTCGGAGTCGCCGCCGTACTAGATTGACGTCTATGACCTACATCCCAAACCGTGAGCGACTCGGAAGTAAGCAGATAGCACCCGTAGGTAATATTTGACATTGAGTCAATTAACCTGCCGCAAATGTTCATAATATACACTATCATGTGGTATGTACCGGCGAAAAATATTTTCGTTTTGAATTCACGTATTGCAGAATTAGTGAAGAAAAGTGATTTTGCCCCTCTTGATGTAATTTTAATCGATATTCCAAAGAGGATTTAAGCAGAGATTGAAGAGGTAAGCTTTTTTTCTTTGAGTTTATAAGTTAGGCTTCTATCTAATTTCTTGTCACTGGAGTAGTTTCCTCATTGATTTGTATAGATGACTGTGGTATCAATTTAAAGGTGTTTATTATAGGCCGAGTAGTGCAAGAGTGCGCAATGTCGATATGTGCAAGAGTGCGTGCGCACTCTTGTCCAATAACTTTTATAAATAAGTTATATAAATTTATTATTATAACTTATAAAAAAAAACAACGAAAAAAAAACGAACGTAAAAAATAACGAACTACCTAAAAACTGTACAAACTGTAAAGTTTGTAAGTACAATTTTTTAGTACGTGATTTTTTTTATTATGCCAGAATGTCAAGGGGACCGAGAACGCTGAAAAGAAAAAAACGTAAAACCGAAAGTAATGTAAGAATTTCAAAAGCTTAAAGGACAGGGGAGGAACAAGTAGCAGCCCAACTAGGTATGCCTGAGTCTACGTTAAGAAAAATATTGTAAAAAGAAACCATCTCCCAGTCCTTAGGTACACATTTACCAAGGAAATGGAACTTGAACTTCTTTAATAAATTCAAAATCTTGACGCAATATTTTTTGGAATAACTGCTTAAAAATAATTTTCAGACTCACAAAATATTTAATATGGAGGAATCTGGATTTTCTACAGTGCCCAATAAACCACCAAAGGTTTTATTCACTAAGGGAAAACGATGCGTGCGATCAATGGACCTACTGAAACCAAAATAACTACAAAATACCTACTGAACATAATAGAGCCATTTTATAATGTTGTAAATAACTTGTTTTTTTTTTGAATAAATAGTACATGTAAATAACCGACCGTATGTGACTTTTAATGCACCATTCGACGAACTACCAAGCATTATACGAACATATTATGTATCGAACGGTTTTGTTATCGAGCACCTGAGAGGCTGAGTAACGTTTCGCCGGGATTTAAAATTCCAATACGTATTTGTGTCCGGTATAAAAGAGCTGTGCTATGGTCCATTGTGGCGTGCCTTTTAATTCTATTTTCTGGCGGCGCGGCGGCCGGCGGCGGCGTCACATTGTATCTGTCGTGACGCGGCGCGGAGCGGGCGCACCTGAGTATTCCGACTCGTTTCGCTTTGAGCGACCGCATCTCTAATTCCCAACCGATCGGTAACAATATTGATGATACCAAACAAATTAAATATAGTATAGGCCATGGAACGGCCTTGGGAATTTCTTTTTCATACAAAACTTTCATCACTTTCTATAACAGTCAAATTCTTCAGAAAATATATTGTATGAAATTGCATATTATTATATTTGCAATACGTAATGTACTACATATACCAAACTAAATATGCTGAATAGGTACCATCCTACAACAAAAGTGTTCACTGCATAATATTTTTGTAACAGAAAGAAGAATGATGATACGAGTATATGCAAATTCCTTGTATACTTAGTAAAAGACGCGAATAGATAAATAAGGGTGCTACTGAAATTATAGAATCTCGTATGTTACTAACCAATGGCATAAGCAAATAGTAACAGAAATAAGTCCATGGAATTGCTCGTAATCAACTCTTAAGCTGAAGCATCACGATAACCGACAATTAAACCGGGCGAGGTGGGTTGCGGAGGTGCGCAAGCGCAGGTCACGATCTTACAGGCGGCGATGTGCACGTGTGCTCTACGACCGAGAGTCGGCAATAAAGATAAAAAAAACTGGTTGATAAAGCCGACAATATTTTGACTCTGGAAGCCGGGCTATTGGACCGAGTCAAGGCTTTTACACAAACGTGAAGGTAATGTAAGTGTGGGCGGAGTAAATTGTGTACTTACTTTGTGTTTATTACCCGACTACGGAACGGAGGGAGGGTTATGATTTTAACAAGAATGTATGTATGTATGTTCATCGGTTCCCGTAAATCTTCTAATCTACTTAACATAATTTGACAAGTGTCGTTAGAAACGTCTTGATTGTCCGCTGGTTATAGGCTATATAATATCACATTATTAGACTGCGATTTTATCCGTAACTATTCGGGTTTTAGTTTTTAAAACTTATTAGGTACTTGTTTTAACCATTAAACAATACGAGTAAATCAAATTATTTATAAATGCTTATCTAAAGATTAGCACTAAAAATATTAATAACAAAGAATAAGAAAATTTTGTAAATTATTTTTTACAGCGAGGGCACAGCTGTTTGGTTTGCCTATTAGTAAGTACCTATACATAGAATTTGAGCAACCTAAATGGACAGTACCTTTACCAGTAGCTTATAGTAGACAATAGTCAAATATCGCTACACTTTAAGTGGCGTGGTGCACCGGCTATGGGTAAGATACGAAAAAAAAAATGATAATAAAAACGTTTCCGAAATTCCGTTGCAGAAATCGGGCCTTCGCTTTCAATGAACTAACGTGACTGCTACTCTATCCGGTGGTTGTGAGTTCGAGAGTAATGTAATGGTAATTAAGTTAGGTAGGTGGAAGAAAACATGATAAGTATGCGAATGACCTGAGGATATCTATTAACGTTTAGTAAATAAAGGCCATGGCGTATGTAGTCTCCGTGGCGCAGTGGAAAATCGCTTGCTTTGAAAACCTGAGGTCACGGGTTCGAATCCCGCGGGGAGCAACACTTTGTGTAGTTGTTCCTTACTGGCTAGGACAATGCAGGCCGATCACCTGATCGTCTGTAAAGTAAGATGATCCATGCGTCGGATGGGCATGTAAAAAGTCGGTCCTACGCCTGACCTCTCCCCGGTCGTGTCGGTCTTTCGTCCCATCGGATTTTGAGAGGTAAAAGAAGAGAGAGTGCACTTGGGTCTACAACTACACTCTCTCTTCCTTGCGTAGACACGCAAGCACTTGTGCACTCTATTATCTCCTGCGTAGATGGCTGGTCTTGTGAAAGTTTTTCCTCTGTGGTCGTATCATATAAAATAACATACCAGGGGTAATGTGCTACCCACCGCAGCTATAGACTACAGAGCGTACATAAAGCCTTTTCGTTAGTTGTATGTTTTGTTAGTGGCCAACATGGTCTTAAAACTGTACAAGCTGACATTAGACCTCTGACATGGCATAATGACTCCTGTCTAAATGACGAAAAACAGGACCAACTTTTTAAGTGTCCTCCGAGCCGCTCAATTCAAATGCCACTAAAAGATGACCCATCGATGACCTGACCTTGTCTGACGTTGCTTAGCCAACTGATCGGTTAGGGTAAGGTAAACAATCGCCCTTCGGAGTCGCTGGACGCTCGGGGTGTGGGCCCTTTGAGCGTCCATTGAGTACGGCGGCGACTCCGAGGAGGACGGCGGCGGGGTTGCGACCCCCGTCCCCGTGAGCACCGTGACAGGTTCCCGGGGGGCTACAATGCGCCCCCCGGCGGCGGGCTCAAAGGCAAGGCACTGAGGGGCCCCTGGTGCAGATCCCACCGGAGAGCCCTGGGGTCCCCCCTCTCATGTGCCGATGCGACAGCCGCGGGGGTTTTAGTGGGTAAGAATCCCACATACCCCGGTCGAGCCCCACAGCTCCCGGGGATCTTTAGAAGATTTCCCTCGCGTCAAAAAAAAAATGGTAAACAATTGTTTACCTTACGATCATCGATTTATCGAACTGGCTATGAGCGTTTTGTGGCCCATGAAGTGTTGCCGGGTAAGATTAGCACTCACCCATCTCCTCCGTTGGATGTCGTTGAAGGCGACAGAGAAAACAAGAAGACGGGCAGCAGCGTCTTTCTCCTGGATTACCTAGCATTTATACTGCGATTTCCAAGACGCCTGCCAAGCGTGGGGATTATAGTTACCCCACCGTCTACGGGAGGCCTTTGTCCAGCTGTGGACGTCTTTTGTTTTCTTGTTTCGTTGTGTACGGCACTGTACCTAAAGTAATTACTAGGATCAAGTGAGAACAACTATTTACGCTGATATTTCTATACATAATTTTGGTTCCTGATTTTACTAATTTGATTATAATTACGTTAATATTCTAATAGATATCTTAATTTTTTATATGAATATTTTTGTTTTATACATGCTATGTAGGTACTGATTACAATTTTATTTTATTTATTTTTTACTATAAATTAAAATGGTCTATCTTTTATTTGCATTGAACAGCAAGCCACCTAAGGCGTCAGCTGAAATTCAGCGCTGCATTATATGCAGCATCTAGCTGAGCCGTTGCCTTTTAGAGACACATTTACACACACTGAGATTACTTACAATGTGTCAGAGATTAAATTAGTTAAATGTAGTTGTTGTCTTTGTGTGCGGTAACTAGAACGGTGTTTGTTGTTATGTAGTTTTTGTTGTAAAAAGCGTACTTACCTGGCAAAATAAAATTTGATCTGTAAATTGTATCGTAGTTATACATAGGTAACTAAATTAAGTTGTACTGTGTTTGATTGTCTTGTGTCAGTGTGTGTGTTATTTGTGTTTTTAATAAATGTCTTTTCTTCTTCTTCTGATGAGCTTACCATCACAATCATCCCCCCATTATCTTGTTGTGCTGGGCTAAGTGTCGTTCGTTTTGGCTGTCTTAAGAGCCTATGTTCAGCAGTGGGAATCTTCAGGTAGTTGATGTTTCTGATATTGCGCGCGAAATTGACGCCACAAGTGGAAAACATAGATAATACTTTCATAATCATAATAATTTATTCACAGGAAATAGAGTACAATGGGTAAAAATATATATAAAAAGTGCTTAGATCTATTTCGCCTAGCAAGGCATGTGAATATCACGAAATTTAATTGATTAAGTTTATAATTATAGATTAAACAATGTCAAATTAAAATGAAAAAAGAAAATTAATAATATTATAAAGTTAAAATAAATAAAAATTCGTCAGTCTTAATCATTTCCGTAATAATATTGAAAAAAATACAATTAAATTAAATAATTCATGTCGTGCATAATTATTATTATTAGAAGAAGAAGAAGAAGAAAAATTGTTTATTATTATTAGTACTACATAATGTCATATTCAATGGCATTTACAATTCGGATTAAGATCCAGTGTCTAAACAAAAGCAGGTTCTCTCTGGCTCAGTCTGTTGCTCCTCAGGATGCTTTCTTTCTGGCTTTAGTATTTATTCTACACTCCAAACTAAATAAGCTTGAAGGCGATTACAACTTTATTATGCAGTCATAAAACACCCCCGCTGTGTAGTTGACCGTTAACGCGGCAGCAAAAAAAGGTTGGTAATACATAGTTGTTGACGCGCCTAGTTGACAATGTATGCGTTATGTAGTTATTGAGCCGCAAACGAACTTTTAATCACCTTCAAGCTTATTTGGGATGGAGTATAGCAGATATCGTTATCCGTGAACTTGGCACCGCACAATTCATTCATGTTGATATCGTGCGCAATAATTTAAGAGGCGCTATCTTATTATCATTGAGCCAGCTGCGGCCGACATGGCCACTTTATACGCATAAAAGATTCGTTTAAGATCGATATCGGTCGAACGCCTGTGATCACCAAGAATATGGCCTTGTCTTGAATATCTAGATTTATTTTTTACTTTTTTTAATGTATTTTGTTTTACACTTTAAAGAGTTAATTAAATTAATATTTATGGAAGCTTTGCCAATGAATTAAATATTTTGTGAACAGTTTGTTGATGTCATCGATATAATATTATACCGATGATTGATGTGAAGTTCTACCTTCTGTAATTAGAAGTCCAAGACGCATTGTTCTTACAAAAGACTAATACATTTTTTACCAGCAAGGGTTAAGGGATAAATTTTAAATCTTTTCTAAGTAGTTTTATTTTTCTGGCAGTCAGGGTATGGCACCGTGGAAGTCTCTTTAGAATCAGATTCCCGGTTCGAATTATGTGCGGAGTAACAACTTTGCGTGTTATATAATAAGAAAATTCAAGGCAATTCACAAAGGTGTCTCAAAAATCAGTGTGAAAAAGAAAGTCATGCCTACGCTTGATCTCTGTCAAGTAGCTCTTCCAGTTATGCTATTCTCTAACGTAAACTACCGTGGCTGTGCTTGACGGCGAGCTCAACTTCGAGCCAGCCTTCAATACGATGTTGAGCTTAACACTGTTAAAATCCATACAAACATATACTACTACTGCATATTTACTATAATATATAATATTCCGGCTCAACGTTGAACTGACTGTTATCATTATTCAGAATCATTAGCAGCCGATAGACGCCTCCCTCTTAGAATGGAGGGATTGTTATAATCCCCACTCTTGGCAGGCGGCTTGGTGATCGCAGTATAGGTGGAACATAAATCCAAAAGAAAGACGCTGTTGCCCGTCTTCCTGGTCTCGCTTAGTTGCTTCTTACTGTCGTAAAAGGAGTTGGGTGTCCCCAACGAGAGGAGATGGGGAGATGCAGTCTAACCCGGCACTTGTGCACTATATGTCTACCTGTTTATATATAATTAGCTGACCCACGCAGCTCCGCCCGCGCTGTGTTTACGTTAACTAAACTTTCAATAATATACATTCGCATAGAATACAAAACCTCCTTTTTTAAAGTCGGTTAATAACTTGGACCCACTTTGTACTTGCCCTCCGAAGCACGGAGACGTTTAGTTCAAATGGCGTTAAACGGTCACCCATCTATTTAATGACCTTACCTAACGTTGCTTAACCTGATCGATTTCCAAACATTGTTAACAACTGTCTATGAGTGTTCCCTTACAAATATTTATTATAATTATACTGAAAAATTGTTAAAATCGGAGCAAGCGTATAACCAAGTACACATTTTGACTTTAGTCCCCTCTCCCAAGGGAACCGTGCCGAATGTCGGGATAAAACGTATCCTATGTCCTACCTAGGAGTACTTACTCAAATCATGCCAAGTTTCGTTTCAATCCATCCAGTAGTTTTGGCGTGATGCTCAGCCGATATACAGACAGACAGACAGACAGACAAAAATAAAAAAATACATTTTTGGCTTTAGTATCGGTTATAGAATCCCCTACAAACATGATTTTAAAATATCTTTAATGTACAGAATTGGACCTGTTACAGTTTTATTATAAGTAAAGATACATATAAAATACCATACTATTGTGTTGTTTGTTGAGCTTGTGAAAGGACATTACAGTACTGACAACGGATCTTTGTGTGTCTGAAGTTAGGTTTGGCGAAACATTGCGCAACTACAGTCGTGAGTTGTCAAGAGGAAAACACAAACAGTACTGTACTAATGTATTTTTTCTGTAAACACTAAGGAAAGTACTCCTGCCTTTATTACTCTGAATAACAGTTCTTGGAGCTGTTAAACGAAGCCTAGTTAATATTTTACCTACGACATTCCTACGACAGTCAACATCACAAAATGTAATTTATAATTGGCGGTGCGTGCACGCAGTCAGCGTTGTATGTGCGGTGCGCAAGCGCAGGCCGGCAGCGATTACACTGACTCACTGATGTTTGGACATGGCGCGTGGCATTGTCTTTGTGTCTAATGTTTTGACAAACACAGTTTCGTGGAAATTGCAGCCATTATAACAGTGACTGTGTTTATGGAATACGTCTTCGCCGCGCGGCTTGTTGATAGAGTCGTGGCGTCGATATGTCATAGCTTGGAAATCGCTGCATTGGCCTATTTAGACATAACAATACTGGTGTTTTTTACGTATTACTGTCATCATCGTCAGCCGGAAGACGTCCACTGCTGAACAAAGGCCTACCCTTTAAGAGAGGTGGGGTGGGGGAGGCTTGCCTTTACTACTTTATTTTTCCTGTAAAATATGGATAGACCTGTATTAGATACTTATTGAAGATATTTCCCTCCACAAACGGAACATAATTTTCCTGACAGAATGACAGACGAAGTCGCACCAGAAGGGTTCCTTTTTTACTTTTTAGGTACGGAACCCTAAAAAAGAACATAAAGAAAGATGAAGTCCAGTAGTTTCAAGATTCAAATGGCTATAAATGCAGTGCATACAAGGATCAACACGGAGAAATCAAACGACAAAAATAACTTATATAAGAAACCGAATCGAACGAAAGTTAACAAACTTTCGTTATCCATTTTTGTACTAGATTCTCTTCACCATTTTAGGTAACTCCCACGTAAAATAGACTAACAACGAAAGATGTCAAACCGTTATTCAAGCATACCACACAATCTAATCTTCTTGGCAATTTCGTGCGAATATGGACATAGATTGCAATCAGGCTGTCTATTTGACGCGGCGCGCGGCCCGCTCGGTCTTGTATAGGAATGCAATAAGCACTGGTCCGGCCCTAAATCCCGTTGTAAACATTTCACCCACACCCCACCGAAACGCGAACTTAATATAATGACGGGCGCACCCCGGTCAGGGGTTGTAAAATTCAAAATAATAAAAAAGTAAAAAAAAATTGAAGTAAACCTTCTTATAAATGCGACTTCCAACATGGTTGCGTTAAACGTTTTACGCAACCTTGTTGGAAGCTACCATGGACTGCTACTATGAAAGCGCTCACGTGACCCAGTCATTCAGTCTTCAGTCATTCCGTCATTCAGTGTCATTCAGTGTCATTCAGTGTCATTCAGTGTCATTCAGCGTCATTCAGTGTCATTCAGTGTCATTCAGTGTCATTCAGTGTCATTCAGTGTCATTCAGTGTCATTCAGTGTCATTCAGTGTCATTCAGTGTCATTCAGTGTCATTCAGTGTCATTCAGTGTCATTCAGTGTCATTCAGTGTCATTCAGTGTCATTCAGTGTCATTCAGTGTCATTCAGTGTCATTCAGTGTCATTCAGTGTCATTCAGTGTCGATCAGTGTCATTCAGTGTCGATCAGTGTCGATCAGTGTCGTTCAGTGTCGGTCAGTGTCGATCAGTGTCGGTCAGTGTCGTTCAGTGTCGTTCAGTGTCGTGCAGTGTCGTTCAGTGTCGTTCAGTGTCATTCAGTGTCGGTCAGTGTCGTTCAGTGTCGTTCAGTGACGGGGAGGGGGAATAGAAAGAGACAGAGCGAGAGTGAAGGTTCACTTCTTCCGCACGGAGGGACTCCACGCACGCACTTTTTTTTTTTTTGGAAACATTATGATCACAGTCGGTGTTAAAATGATTTAACACTACAATTTAGTTAAATGGATTTTTAATTGTAATTCTCCAATGTCATTTCATCATTAGTAGCCGATAGACGTTCACTGGGACGATAGAGGGATGCAATTCTAACCCGACACCCCACGTGTGTAACATTTTGATATCGCGATTCCTTCACTGGTTAAAATTGATCTATTATGTTATTAAAGTTGATGTCAGGTATAAAGTATGAATTTTGAATTGTTTATTTAGGAGATAACCCTAAACATCCCCTAACCAGACGCCAGCCCCTACTTTAATAAAACATCTCGATAATGAAAAGTCAGGCAGTCATAGAGGGTGGCGAATTAACCCTCAATCCGGAGAAATCCCTTGTCACTGTAAAGGAAATGTTATAACCTACGACCTAGAGACTAAACTTAAGTGATAGTAGCGTGCGCAGCGTCGCGCAATAAATATCTTAATGATATGGAATCAGAAAGTATCTCTGTGTTCGTGTATTGTAAAAAGTCCTATGTGTTTGCGAGGGCGCGGCGAAATGTATTTTAGTCTTTTTTATTAAAGGTTTCTTTATAATTGTGATACATTGTGATGAGTGTTCGTGGTGCAATTTCGAAGACATTTGACATTCATTGCGTTTTATTCAAGGCGGCACGTGCGCGGCCACCTGTCGCTGATTCTGCACTTGTTCAAACTCCACAGTACAAGCGATTTAATTATTTAATTACTAAACAAATTGCAAACGTTGGGGAAAAGTTGCATAGAACATACCTGCATTCAAAAGGCACAATGATGAAATCACCATAAAAATATATCGCTCATTTTGTAAGAAATTTTACGAATATACTTACAAAATATACATCGGTTATTTCGTTACAATGGTTTAAAACCAAAGATAAAGATATACTTAGATAAAGACCTGCTATAACGAGCAAAATTTTCATGACAAAACTTATTACGAGTGGTAACATGTCTTAGACACGTCAAAACTTTTTAAGTCGACAAAAATACTGTTGAAGAAAATATGCCTAATTTCGTGCTTAATGATTTTTAATATTACTCTATTACAATAATCTCACTATGATAAAACGACTGAATGGAACTGTAGTTCAATTTCATATGTATTATATATTTACTGAAGAATATAATAAAAGGCAGTTGTAGAAAGTAAAAAAGTAAGAAAGAAAGAAAAAAAATCCTAGAGGCTGCTCATGCGAGCATAAGCTATGCAATCTCTGTTTGAAGCATTTTTAAGGTTCATTGTATCGCTTTCTCGATGCACGTGATATCGAATCACGGTAATCATCGGAATAAAACATTAGATAGTCCAAAATAATCGATTCCTGTCTCGTCCGATGCAAATGGCCGGCGCCGGATGCGGACCTCCCGTGCTCACAACGACTGCATTGACAATCGGTGACAATACGCATTCAAGATGGCGCCTCGATTCTTTACTGTGATTCTTTATTACTTACCCGACATTACCGCGACTTTCGACCAATAAACGCTTCCGCCGGCAACGTGGTTAGCTTATTTGATAGTCTAATGAGCGTCATTTCTGTGCATCATAGTTTATTCGCCTTGGGAATCCTTTCTTCGAGTCTTACTAGTGACTCTACCTAGCTTTGAAAGGATTTAGAACGTTTTAAATCGAAATCTAAGCCTAAGGTTTTTTAATCATTGATAACATCTATCTATCTATCTATACTTATAATAAAACTGTAACAGGTCCAATTCTGTACATTGAAGATATTTTGAAAATTATATTTGGAGGACATTCTATAACCGATACTGAAGCCGAAAATGTAATTTTTTTAATTTTTGTCTGTCTGTCTGTCTGTCTGTCTGTCTGTCTGTCTGTCTGTCTGTCTGTATCACGGCTGAGCATCACGCCGAAACTACTGAATGAATTCAAATGAAACTTGGCATGATTTGAGATCTTACTACGAGGTAGGACATAGGATACTTTTTATCCCTTAATCTAGCACGGTTCTTTTGGGAGAGGGGATTAAAATCAAAACGGGTACTTGGTTATACGCTTGGTCCTATTTTATCAACTTTTCTTTTAATATAATAAATATTAGTAAGGGAACACTCATAGAGAGTTGTTATAAAGGTTTTGTAATCGATCGGGTTAAGCAACGTTAGGTAAGGTCATTAAATAGATAGGTGGCCGTTTAACGCCATTTGAACTAAACGGGTCCGTGCTTCGGAGAGCAAGTAAAAAGTGAGTCCCAGTTTTTAACCGCCTATAAAAAATGAGGTTATGTATTTGATGCGAATGTCTGTAATTCAAAGTTTAGTTAACGTAAAAATAGCGCAGGCGGAGCTGCGTGGGTCAGCTAGTACTTATAATAAAACTGTAACAGGTCCAATTCTGTACATTGAAGATATTTTGAAAATTATATTTGGAGGGCATTCTATAACCGATACTGAGGCCGAAAATGTAATTTTTTTAATTTTTGTCTGTCTGTCTGTCTGTCTGTCTGTCTGTCTGTATCACGGCTGAGCATCACGCCGAAACTACTGAATGGATTCAAATGAAACTTGGCATGATTTGAGATCTTACTACGAGGTAGGACATAGGATACTTTTTATCCCATAATCTAGCACGGTTTTTTTGGGAGAGGGGTTTAAAGTCAAAACGGGTACTTGGTTATACGCTTGGTCCGATTTTATCAATTTTTCTTTATAATATAATAAATATTAGTAAGGGAACACTCATAGAGAGTTGTTATCAAGGTTTTATAATCGATCGGGTTAAGCAACGTTAGGTAAGGTCATTAAATAGATGGGTGACCGTTTAACGCCATTTGAACTAAACGGGTCCGTGCTTCGGAGAGCAAGTAAAAAGTGGGTGCCAGTTTTTAACCGACTATAAAAAATGAGGTTATGTATTCGATGCGAAAGTCTGTTAATCAAAGTTTAGTTAACGTAAAAATAGCGCAGGCGGAGCTGCGTGGGTCAGCTAGTACTTATAATAAAACTGTAACAGGTCCAATTCTGTACATTGAAGATATTTTAGAAATTATTTTTGGAGGGCATTCTATAACCGATACTGAGGGCGAAAATGTATTTTTTTAAATTTTTGTCTGTCTGTCTGTCTGTCTGTCTGTCTGTATCACGGCTGAGCATCACGCCGTAACTACTGAATGGATTCAAATGAAACTTGGCATCATTTGAGATCTTACTACGAGGTAGGACATAGGATACTTTTTATCCCGTAATCTAGCACGGTTCTTTCGGGAGAGGGGATTAAAGTCAAAATGGGTACTTGGTTATACGCTTGGTCAGATTTTATCAATTTTTCTTTATAATATAATAAATATTAGTAAGGGAACACTCATAGAGAGTTGTTATCAAGGTTTTGTAATCGATCGGGTTAAGCAACGTTAGGTAAGGTCATTTTATAGATGGGTGACCGTTTAACGCCATTTGAACTAAACGGGTCCGTGATTCGGAGAGCCAGTAAAAAGTGGATGCCAGTTTTTAACCGACTATAAAAAAGGAGGTTATGTATTCGATGCTAATGTCTGTTATTAAAAGTTTAGTTAACGTAAAAATAGCGCAGGCGGAGCTGCGTGGGTCAGCTAGTTAATAATATATGCGGTAACAGTTCAGTGGGCGAGCGCTTGCCTTCTAATCTAATCTATTCTTGGTGGCTATAAATTTGGGCCCGGTATTCGCGAAACACACTTCGACCCAGTTGGATCCATTGTGCATACCCTAGCCCTTACTCTGTTGCTGGCGTATCGAAGAGCTCCCTCAGGTACGCAACCATCGCGCCAGCTTGGATCTGTACATAATCATTTGGCGTAGGATACGCTACTTCCAGATGATGCAACCTACGTCTCGCAAGAGCGTCGCAGCTACACAATATGTGTCGCATTGACTCTTTTTCATCTTCGCAGAATCTGCAAATGTCACTAGTACTTAGCCTCATTCTGTGTAGATGCTCGTTGGTGCCAAAATGTCCCGTAAGTGCACCCATCAGGTGCCTTATTTGTGATCTGTTTAGGTTTAATAATTTGACCCCACAGTCCACCCTTCCGCTAGAGAACGCTTTGGAGTGGTTTAGGCCTGACGCTGCCCTCCATTCCTTCATGTGTTCGTTTCTAGCATGTGCATATGCTTGGTGATATGTTCCATACGGAATCCCCACAAATGGTTCGGATCGGGGCCAAACAAATGTCTCTGTGAGCCGGTCCTCGCTAATCTATCTGCCTTCTCATTGCCCTCGACGCCTTCATGTCCACTGAGTTGTTACTGCAATAAAATTAATGATTACATCCCCAAAATCTTACTGGAGTTAGAAAATTTTGAAATGGGTTATCCTGCAGTTTATCCGGTGCTAGGTCTCTGGTGAAAGGGACCGACAGGTAGGTAACCGCAGTGTCAGATATTCTGCCTCCAAGCAGCTACGAGTAAACATTGTTGTATTACGGTTGGCATCGAAGATGGTGAAATTAACGGGCTCAAGAGGCTTATAACCTGTTGTAGTGGGTGACAAGCGGTAGTATGCTGCAGCTGTCTATAGGCTGGCGTGTCGCTTACCACCAGGCGAACTGGCGATCGACTTGCTTGTTTCATCTGTTAGAAGATAGGGCAGATAATTTACTTCCTTAATTTATCGTGGGGTGTCCGGGTAAGAATAGCACCCTCCCATCTCCTCCCGTTGGGTGTTCGTAAGAGGAGACTAAAGGAAAACAACAAGACGGGCAGCAGCGTCTTTCTATTGAATTACCTACAACCTATACTGCGATTCCCAAGACGTCTGCCATGCGTGGGGATTATGATAAACCCTTCCTTTTAAGGGGGAGGCCTAGTTCAGCAGTGGACGTCTTTGGCTGCTGATGATGATGATGATTTACTTTCTTTAAATGGTAAGACAGGAGGTTCAATACTGCGAGTCCCAAGACGCCTGCCATGCGTGGGGATTATGGCAATCCCTCCCTTTTAAGGGAGAGGCCTTTGTTCAGTAGTGGATGTTTTTTTGGCTGCTGATGATGAAGACAGGATGACAAAATAGTGGTTCGAATTTGATATCTCACCGCGGACTCAGTTTTCGTGTTTTTTAAATGATTCTCCAGATACCACTACAGGTGTACCGTACCAGCTTTCTTCTGTACTATAACTTAAAAGATAAGTGCACTTTACTTGACAATTCTCAAAATAATGGTAAATACCACGGTACGGTCTATGCAACTTAGTTTTAAGACAGTAGTAAGTAGTCTATGATATTTTATACAATAGATATGCCATGAAACGCACGAAAAGTGAGACAGCGAAATTCACCCAAATTGGATGAACTAGCAGTAAGTCTCGCGTCGGTAAAAGGTAACGAACGTGACGTGTGCCTTTGAAAATCAAGTAAAATCATGCGTATTTAGAAAATGCACAAAGTACTACATAAATGTAAATAATAAGGAATATCATACCTTAACTATATACTTATGAGAAAATATTTTAATTACATGAGTCACAATTTTTGGCGTGCATTAGTAGGAATATAACATATCTATGGTTTAAAATATCATTGGTAGTAGTGTAGTAGAGGCAAATTATTCGCCTGAGGGTAGCGAAACACCTACTATAGAAATTCAGGTGCTCTGCTTTGCTGCTCACAGATTAGACACTAGCTGCTGCTTAGTTAAGCCAATTGAGTTTAGTAACTCCATCGACTTCAGTGTTCTTCACAGCACACTAGACACAGCAATGTTTTGCTGCTTGGCGACTGAATGATAGGCTGGTGTTCTAATTTGTATAAAACCTATGTATAATTAACTCATGCGATGTGTTAATTACATTTTAATTAATTAAACAACTCAGTTCCAGTTTATAGTCTTGTCTGGGATACGAGTAATAAAATTGATTGCCACTTATCTGTGTCTCAATTAAAGCTAATGAGACACATTATGGATACGGAAAATTATAGGATACAGTCTACAATAGCAATTATAGCTAGACTTGTTTTACAGGATATCTACGAGTAGGTACTTGTTTTCAATGTTTTCCGTTCTTTAATAATTATAGAAGGTGCAATCGAATGTACGTACATATATTAGTTTATCAATCTGTCTCTATTTTATCTAAGTATGTATGTATGAGTACATAAATTAAATAAACCTTGGTAAATTCGAGTTGAGTTGTCATGACGGCAATTTTTAATAATACAGTCAATTAAAATTTAAAATTATGTTACTAGTATCTTGGTTATCCGAATTAAACTTTGTAGATTATAAAGTGTTTTTAGTAATATAAACTACATGACGACTGCACGTGAGACAAGCAGTTATACATCCTTGCATTAATTACAAATACGATTCTCTTATTTATTTAATGCCAAATCGGTTACAAATGTAGACTAAAATAGAATACCTACACTTTATTGGCACCCCAAAGTAAAACATATAGAAAACTTAGAAAATAACTTAAATTAGGTACAAATGGCGGTCTATCGCTAATAGCGACAAATGCTGCACAGTTCTATAAAGGAAGAGCAAGGATTCCTAGCACAGAATTACAAGTCATGTTGTATTCTACAACTTTAACAATTGTTTTTTATGTAATGGTTTACTACTACAGCTAAAAGCTATTTAAAGCTTTTAAATAGAGGAAACTCTACACTGCCAGCAAAAAGAATAGGTGAAATGACGTCAGCCCTCACCTTAGTGACTTCTCATTACATAAGTTAAATTGTAAATAATTGTTGGTAAATTGTAAAGTAATTGTTGGTAAACCTTAATAAAATAAATAAATAAGTCTAAATTATTTAGTTTTGCATCTCACGAACACTGACCACATTAATAATGTTCTCCAGGCCCATCAGGTTACGGCGCAGCCAATCTTTTTGTTTTTAACAAGATTAGCGAACTACGCAGGGGATATTATAGAGCACAAGTGGCACTGGTGCACTATCTTTCTTTACTCTCACTATCAAATAGGACGGAAGACTGGCACAACCGGGGAGAGTGCAGGACCGACTTCTGACATGCCCATGGCTCATCTTACTTTTCAGACAACCAGGTTTCGGCCTGGCTAGGACACTAACTAATAAGGTACAACTTTACAAAGTTATTTCTCCCCGCGGGATTTGAACTCGTGACCTGCGGTTTGCACAGCGAGCGGCTTCCCGCTGTGCCTCTGAGTCACCGCAAATACATAACATCACTCGATAATTGCATTTTTTTTGAGATTGTTTGTATAGTGTATGTTTTTATTTTCTGATTCTATGAATAATTTGATTATGAATTCCTAAAGATATGCCATCACCAAATCTGTGCAACAAAGGGCCATTAAATACGGATGTGTCCTGTGTTCCCGGCCGGTATCGAGAATGGTAAATTAGGAGGTGAGCGCACCTGTGTGGCCCACTGTCTAAAAAACGACGCCCTGCCTCTCTACTAAACGAATTATTTACCACTACCTGCGACTTGCTCACGTGGGCTACGGTACCATTTGACGTTTCATCGGATTTCACCTCATCCATTGCAGCTTCGTTACAGGTGGCTATGTAAGGATCATTCACTGTGGGAGTAATGGAACCTAATGATGTAACATTACCCTTTTCACGGTGATTTGTAATAATCGAAATATTAGTCAAGTGGTCCCGCCTTCATTCTCAGGTGCATTTTTGTATTGAAGAAACATTTGTTTTTTTTTTCTTGTGTTTCAAAAGGTAGACGTTGAATTTCCTAAGATTAAATAATAAGCCAGTTTCTAGGGATCTGTATGTGTTGTTAAGTTATATGACCCGTAAAATTGTATACGAGAATAAAGTTTGGCAATTCTAATGCCAGTTTGCTAAAGTATCCGTAAACTATTTTAGATATATAGACCAGTTGTACATAATATTAAAATTCGATTAATTTTTATGTCTTCCACTTAAATAACTTTTTAGTTACTGATGTATAGTCAATTCAAATTTTTAACTAAAGCGCGAATTATGTGCCCATGCTATTTTTCCATGACAATTCAAAACAATTAACGTATCACGCTTTGGCGTACTTAATTATATGTCGCAGGTGTTTGTGTATTGGATATATTATTTATTCCATAAGAAATATAGGCATATTATATGTATACGGAACATTTAAAAATATGTACCCAATTCTAACTTGGTGGCTTTTTGACGAGTCATTTTGTCATTCCATTCTTCTGACTTATTATGTTAAGAATTTTTATTAGGTTAAGATAAAGAATGTTATTACAAAGATATGTGATTAATTCTGGTTATGGTATTAAACTACAATTAGGTAACCATTAATCAGTTTTTTTCCAAACTTTTTGTATTTTTTTATTGTACTGTTGTATGTATGTAATATCGTCATGCCTTTTATCACTTTTAAAAGCCTTCAAAGTGCCATGTTACGGCCGGCCACAAAATTTTATTGCCTTGTTTTACACAAAATTGTATACACTCTTATAGTGACTAGGATGACGTCATCCGGCACATATAATCGTTAGGTTGTTGTTGCGATGTCTGACTAATCGGTGGGGTATGTGGCCAGCAGGTTGATAAGCTGGCGCCGCTCCGGTCGCTCCCGGTCCAGATAACCCTCGCCAACCGTTCCCACTGACCTGCACAGCTGCCCGACACACATACCTACCTACACAAATCACTGTAGATAATTAAGTACAAAAATGTTCCGTCGTGATGCGTGAACAACAAAAGAATTTGCCTTTCGTTGCGTGTCCAAGCGCAATGTGATTGATGACATAAATTATACATAATTACGAAGCGTCGTTAGATGACTGTGAGAAAGATAATACAATAATGAAAATAATTTACTTGAATTTTTGGTGTTTTTAAGAATAATAGTAGTTTATGCACCTAGGGGATAAAGCAGTGTCTTATGTCACGGGCGTGAAATTGAATCGCGAGCATAACGAAGGATTCTAGCAACTCCCGAGCGTAGCGAGGGAGTATAGAGTTAACTCCCGAGCAAAGCGAGGGAGTTAATACTAGAATCCTGAGTACAGCGAGAGATTCAAGCTCGCCCAAGACAAAGACACCTTTATCCCCGAGGAGAATATACTACTTTTCACACCTACTGCGAGGTAATGAAATACAAGTACATACTAGGAAGAGATTGCTTAGGTTATCTGGAAGAGATTGCTTTTTAGCGATAAAGCCACCTTTTTACATCATCAACGTATTGTTCAATTTACATGTAATTTTTGGTGTAAAATCTCAATGGTACAATAAAGTGTATTTATTATTATTATTAAATACTTACTGCTAGAAATTAAATAATATCAATACACCGATTTCCAGCGTTCGCGCCCACACCTACTGCGAGGCGAGAGAGTAAAATACAAAACTTCTAGAATTAAAATAATATCACCAGCGTTAGCGCCTCCTTTTTATCTAGTTTTTTTCTTTTCTAGAACCTAGAACAAGGTTCGGCTCCAATTCGGCTCCTGGCGCTCGGTTTGATTTTCAAATGTATTTTTTCGTGCAAGCCTCTGCTTAGAGAGAGTGGTTTATATACCTACTGTAAGGATTCTCCGTGGTAAAAAAATATTTGACGTTCGTAATTCAAATTACATTTTAATGAAGAATTGGCTTCGGCCTGAAAACATGAATGGAAAATGACAGCAATTTAATGAAGAATTGGCTTAGGCCTAGCTACAAATTAATTTATTACGGGATTACTTATGACGAGGCTGTATGAGTTAGAACCTTTTGCCTTCCCAATTAGGGCGAACTAAAGGACAAGAAAAAACAATTCACATTATTACCCAAGGGAGTTTAGTACAACATTGCCCGGCTAGACTATAGGGATATAATGACCTACTTTATGTCAAGTTTATATGACACATAATGGAACATTATCGAGCAGGTGGTGTGAAAATAATAATAATATCTTAGGACAATCCACACTCGGTCATCTGATCCCAAACTAGGCAGAGCCTGTACTATGGAAACCAGACAACTGATACTAATACTTATATACATTTTTTTTTGTAAATACATACTTAAATAGATAAATAACACCCAGACACTTGGTGGGAATCGAACCCACGACCCATCGGTTAGCGGACAGGGTCTCTAACCACTAGACCAACGGGCCCGTCAAATAATAGAATAACTACTTCCAAACGTCGAAATTCTTTAATTCTGATTTTAAGCATTAGCATGCTAACAATGATTGTGAATGCTAATCAGTATGTTGAATTATTTAGCTATTTTTCTGTAATATATTATTTCGACTCTCGGAGCCGTTAATCAAATCAAATCATCTTTATTTGCTGACCATATGTATGTCCAGGCATCCTTAGAACCAACATGGGTGTTTTATTAATATGATAATGTCCTCTATGATCTACCTTATTAGGTATGCAAACATTGGTTTATTTAGATCTACAATTTACTACACTAATAAATAATGCTTATGTTTCTCTCAATATCTTCGACTTCAACGCAGGACCGTCTTTTCTTACATGCCTATCCGACACATGGATCATCAAGGTCTAAGGGAGAGGACTTTGTTCAGCAGTGAACGTCTTCCGGCTGATGAGGATGAAGATGATGTCAGTTTTGTATGATTTGTATATATGACACTTTATGTCTTGAAAAAGTTATCGTAACCCCATATCACAGCCCATACTCCATACCAACCTATCAAGATCAAGAGTTGTATTCAGTGCTAACCCTACTGATAACTATAGCTCCTATTTTTATGTTTTCAGTAACCTCAGGGTTTATATTGAATAATAAACTATTTTTAAAAAAATAAAAACCGACTTCAAAGTAAATTATCTAAAAAGCATAAAATAACGAAAATATTATTGAAGTTGGTGTTAGCATACCTGCTGTGTATATTTTGCACCAACTTCAATAATATTTTCGTTATTTTATGCTTTTTAGATAATTTACTTTGAAGTCGGTTTTTATTTTTTTAAAAATAGTTTATTTAACACTTTTTAGTGACTTATTTTACCAAGATAGGTATCAGCACTATCACGCAACTCGAACGTCTACATTACAGTAACTTACTGAAAACATAAAAAGTTTATATCTCTTAAACTACTGGACCGATTTTGATGAAACTTGTACTCTACCCTAAGTTGAAAGATACTCTAACTATTGCAAAAAGAATTTTCGAAATAGGACTTGTAGTTTCTGAGAAATCCGCGGACAAACCTACATACATACATACATACATACATACATACATACATACATACATACATACATACATACACTCGTGAAATTTGGTAAATTCGTTTAGAAGCCCACATAGACTAACATATATGAATATTACGCATTTTTATTAATATTACATACATACGCGTCGAATACAGAACCTCCTTTTTTGAAGTCGGTTAAAAAACCCGTTGGGCGTTTTTGGAATATTTTTTTAACATGTTTTTATCTTGAACACGATCATTGACTGGTTAAATGTAAACAAATTACCAAGAAGTACGACGATACGGCCGCATTTCATCGTTTTTGCAAATCGTTTAAGGACCACAAGTTCCTCATTACGAAAGTCAGAAGCGTCTCTTACAGTTCACCTGCATCCATATGAAATTCTTATTCCTTTTAAAAAGCAAACATTAAAGTACGATTCAGGCCAAATATGGCATCGGAATGTTAGATGGTAGGCTGTGATTTCTTTTAATAACGATTTCACTTGATTTAAGGCAACGACAACTTTCCTTGCAGAGTTGGAAACAAAAAGCTGGTCTCTTGAAGGGGCTACGTAAATGGAAGATGATAGCATGCCGTTGTTTAGCGAAGGATGTGTCTCGGGAAGTGGATTATGGAGGGCTGTAACATTCTTTCTATTGGAGTAAGCGTTTAGGAATGATACGTGTTGCAACATAGTAAGCCATGTATTGCATATATTTGTTTTATGCACTCTAAACCTGTTGAAACATGCCTTCTTAAGTAATCTCTACACATAATAATGTTAATTTGTTAACACATCATGTAAAAACGACCAAAGGCATTTCAATGTAGTTTTTACTATTATTAAGCGAAGCAGGCTGTAATGTGTTTAAATAATATGACGGAGTGGTTAGTCACAGCTGCAGGAACAGGTAGTAGATGGAGTGAAGTTCTAATAACCAACAACCAAAGAAAACATAAACATAAGATATGCAATATAACATTTGGTTTTAAAAGACCTGACAATAATTTTAGGTTTCTATAATCGACGACTGGACCAGTCAACGTTATTAACAAGCTATTTCAGTATGGAAGAAAATTTGATTAAATTGGAACCAAGAAGTCCTGCAGTATCATCATCATCAAGGGCCAATTATACGTCCACTGCTGTACAAAGGCTTCCCACTTAATATCCTCAGGCTTAGCAGGTGTCTTGGAGATCGCTGTAGATATATGTATGTACTCGTAGGCAGGTGCTAGGTAATCCAATAGTAAGATGCTACTGCCCGACTTCTGGATTTCCTTTAGTCGCCTCTTACGGACGCCCACCGGAGATGATGAGTGAGTGCTATTCTTACCCGGACACCCCACGGGTAAGTATATAATAATAATAATAATACCAGCCCTTGTTTATGTCCCACTGCTGGGCACGGGCCTCCCTTCAAGTTGAAGGGGCTTAGGCCATAGTCCACCACGCTGGCCAAGTGCGGGTTGGCGGACTTCACACGTCTTTCGAAAGCTAGTTAGGCTTTCTCAGACATGCAGGTTTCATCACGATGTTTTCCTTCACCGAAAGCTAGTAACAATCGCACAAAGACGATTCGCACATGATTAATTAAATAAATCAGAGGTGCGAGCCGGGGTTCGAACTTGCGCACCTTGTTTCCAAGGCAAGCGTTCGCCCACTGAGCTGTTACAGCATCCGGTAAGTATATGGTCATTATTAAGTAGAGTTTTTATACTTTGTAGGTGGTATCTAATCTTAGTATACATAAAATACCTAGAGTTATCGTAGAAACTCGCTAAGGCTACGAAGTCTAAAGACGGTTTAGTGGCCAATGCCATAAAGTATGGTAGCATATTGTCAGCCTGACGGGTATTTTATTCGCCTTCTTGCCAGTGAAGTGTGCGCAATATGCATTCCCTACTGGTATCGAATTTCATGAGCTCGATGCAATAACTAACTGGCCAGATGTGATTGGAATATCGGGCCCTATTTTGATTGTTATAGCGGCTATTGGAAAAATGTTAATACAATCGTTGAATGTATGCGCCGGCGCCCGGTCACTCCATGTTGCGTACATACCTATATGTATTAGTGGACATTGTGATTACGTCATCAGCTAAGCGCGTCGCGTTGGCGAAGAATAAGTTATTGCGTACCTGTATGTTGTTGTGTGACACTGCCGTATGTTGTAAAATTGTGTTTACTTATTGATTGCAAATACCTGCAGCGGATGTTTTATATCAAATTCATTGGGTAAAAAGTACGGCCATCTCATCGATATAATATATAAACTAGATAAACATTCACGAACGAAATGGCATCTAAAATGTGGTCGCGGAGGTTGCAAACTTATCTGTGCTGGTGGCGGAAACGTGAACTAACGATTTTATAATGATAATGACTTGTAGTTTGACAGTTTCATATAGACAGTAGAGACACTCCTATCGGCAAAAATAAATTTGTCAGGATGTGGCTTGTAAAGAAATAGCGACACAAAGGCGCTATTTATCGCTACCACTTTTTGAACCGTGACACCAAATCTAGTTTATATATTATATCGATGGGCCATCTGAATAGAGTATACAGCGGATATTCAAATGTTAAGAACTAATATTCAAGCGTTACTAAAAATAATTATTTAATACCTACATATATAAATGTTAAACTAATTCTTCATATCAAACAAGAAGGAAAGGTGTACACCGTAATGATTTTGTATGTCTGTCTTCTTACAATCTCAGAAAATTTAATTAGGTGGTTGTTCCCTTGTGCGAGAGTCCATCCAAGTAAATAGCACTGCACTGCAGCATGTAATATTGTGACTGCAGTGTCATATATTTTGCCACCAAGCAGCAGTGTGTAATTAACACATTAGTTAGCTCACCTTATTTCGGCCACCTAAGTTAACCTATCTGAGGTTATAGGCGATCCGAAAGTGGCCTAATTTAATTTTTTAATATCGTTGATCTCAAGTATGTGTGTGCAACGCAACAATAACAGTGTGGTCGGTGTGCTAGGTTGTGGCTACGACACCTGCAAATCTGGAGTCAATGATCTATACGTCGTCGTCGGTCGCCGGTCGTCGCATTGGCGTAGGCTTGCACGTGTGTGGGCTCTCCTCCAACTAGACTCGTTTTAATGTAACTAAATCTGCATAATTCTCAGGCTCGCGTGACAGAACAATTGCAGCAATAGCCCGCTCGCTTTTGTTTTTCACAAGTAGATGTTACTATTGAAAGGCTTTTAAGTAGAAGCCAAACAATGTGGAGGGTTAAGTACTCGATGTTATAACACTCAAATTGTTTTGTACCCTATTAGGTAATAAAATAAACAACAGACAGAACAAACTGTAACCATTTTGACGTTAAACAAAAAACAAAGTCATGCGGTACCTTTTTATAATACTTGTTTAGACAACAGGTAAACGAATTAAAGTAGGACGTACTTGATGATGATTTTGAATTTTATGGTTATTTCTAATTTTAAGGTTGTTTTTTTGCCACATTTTTTTATGAATTGCCTATAACTTCGACACTGTTGCAAGCGTCATGATGAACAAGCTTCTTTTGCTACCACTACTAAGCATTTATAATAATAAAGATTTGCAGTAGGTAATACAATAACGTAGTGCATATCACTAGCAGTATGTATTACATGTCTATCTATTTTCGTGTGCTCTAAATGGAAATCAATGCATAGTATCTTTCTAACAGATTTGTGAAAGAGCTTATCTTTATACAATCGAGTTGGCAACACTGCACTTCACTCGGGCTCTAATCTATTTGTTATTCAAATGAACTGTGGACAATATTTTGTATAATTCCGCTAATGCTCTCTTGTCGTTTGTGAATTAGTGAATGAACGTGTCTGAACAGCTAGTAACAAATGCTCGTGTGGTACAATGAATGGGAACGATATTGAGTATAGTCGTCGGAGCAACGGTCGCGATTGTATAGCGCATCGTCTGTCAGCGACGCGACTGTGCGCCGGCGCAGCCTTATTGCCTATTGTTAGCGAACAAACGCAGGAAACTGTAGTTGAAAGTCCGCTGGAGAGATTTCGCCGTACAGACAGGTAGGTCGCAGGTGTTCCTATTCATTGCTGAGCCGCGTTTGGCTCTAAACAGCGTTGTAAACAAAGCGGACGACCGCTCAACGGCTGTCTTGAATAATACAAGTGTAAATAAAATATAAATAACATCATTGATGGTCCATACGTTACGTGATTAAGCTTGTTATTGAAACGTTATATTATTAATATAAGTATTTGCAATATTCATTTAGTTGAAAATAAGTAACCGAAAAGCGTACAGACGCGATTCGGTTTTATTGCTAACGTGTTTTTTTTTCAACTTTTATATAATTACTTATATCAAAGTTGAATAAAACTGTCAATTATTAATGCTAGTATTGAAATAGATTGTATTTCTATAGTATGTCAACAGTTCCTCTTCAGAATTGTTTTTGCTCGGTCGGAAACTTCAAGAACATTAACACTTTGACGTATATCTAACTGTCTGGTAAAATCACGAAGATATAGGGTCAAAGTGGAGAAAACACTCCCAAATACATGACTGAGGTCAACGCTATCCCTTTCATTGAGGTCGAATCTCCCTTTCTAAGAGGGTAACCTTGATGTTTCATGAAAAATCAGGACATCTTTTTAACTTCGTCGCTTAATACGACTTACTTGGCTTGTTTAAGCTTTAAGTTTAATCCGATTAATTATGTCTAGTTGCTTCCGTTTACCTCTCAAAATACGACGGGACGAAAAACCGACACGACCGTTGAGAGACCAGGCGCAGGACCAACATTTTACATACCTATCTGACGCATGGAGCATCTTACTTTACCTTAGAGGAGATACCACTGGAGATAGCATGATGCGCTAACCCCTCTGCCTAATTTTGTTCATATGGTCAGGTCATTCTTTATTTGTGTGCGTATCTTTTTGAATATGTTGCGAGCTTATTATAGTGTGGTTATGCGTGAAATTGTATCTGTGTGTGTTTACTTCGCCTCCCGCACCCCTCAAAAGTGCCACGAAAAATTTGATCGGCGAATCGACGCGATACTAGCTCGATTCTAATTACTCTGAGTACTTTACAGACAATCAAGTAATAAATAAATAATAAGTTAATGGTTGTGAAAATAAAAGCATATGAAGTTATGATAAAAAGAAATTGTATTATAAGATCATTTATTCAGTACGTTTAACGATTTCCGATTAATCACAAGATATTGAATAGCAATTTCCATTATATGCAAACAACTAAAACACCTTGTAACCCACACATTAGACGATAGAAAAAGCATTTGCAGTAAATTTAGGTTTCCATTGGACCAACTGCAGATCATTGCAGCTTCATAAAATTTCTTTTCGAATGGGACAATGGATAGTCATAATATTCCTTCGCTCAATATCTTTAGGAAATCTACAAGAAAATAAAAAATGTATTAATATTGACCACGGGTAAATAAAACAGTATGTATATTGACAGGTGACAGGTATAGTGACAGGTTAAGAAATAGTGACATAAGGAAACGTTGTGGTATGAAAGAAGATGTTGTGACAAAAATTGAGGTATGCTGAGATGGTTTGGCCATGTCGAGAAAATGAATGAGGAACGATTGACGAAAATAGTGTATAAGGCGAGTGTGAATGAAAGTGTTGGAAGGGGTAGACTTAGGCGGACGTTTCAAGACCAAATCAGGGACGTCTTGAAAAAAGGCCAGGTCAAGAGTACCCTAAACCGAAGAGCATGTATGAAGGGAATAATGAAAGTGGACGAAGCGAAACAAGTATATAAGGATCGTAGCAAGTGGAAAGAAGTGGTCTCTGCCTACCCCTACGGGAAAGAGGCGTGATTATATGTATATTTATAGAATGATATAGGTACTCTCGCCGATACGACCACAGCGGCCAATCTTTCGCAAGATCAGCCATCAGCCAGTGCACAAATGCTTGCGTAGCCACAAGTGCACTCTTTCTTCCTTTTACCTCTCACAATTTAGTGATACGAAAGATCAACACGACCGGGGAGAGGTCAGGCGCAAAAATTCAAAATTCAAAATTCAAAAATTTTTATTTCAAATAGGCTTAACGCTAGCACTTTTGAACGGTCATTTTTTTTAAAAGCTACCACCGGATCACAACGCGGCCTCAACTGAGAAGATCCGGCAAGAAACTCAGCGGGCTTGTCATTTTTTCACATTTTTTTTTAAAACAAAGTTTGTCTTTTTACAATTAGATTAGCACCAGCGACAGTGTGTCCTGCCGTTCAAAATATCAAATAAAATAAAAAATACGACGAAAATACAACAAACTAAAATGCCAAAGGGATAGTAGTCGGACCAGTCCCCCCAAGCAGCACCCGCGCACGAGTTGACTCGAGCAGCAGCCATCACTCCCCTCAACCATATTGGAGGGAAGGGGGTGACCCGCCACACGAAGCCGCCACAAGCAAAGACTTTTCGATGGCGAGCATGACCGATCCAAAATCACAGTGGCACACGTTAAACATTTACCTTCTGCTGTTAAGCAGTGCCTCGTCAGGCAAGACACAAAGCACTTTAACATATTACCAACTTTTGTCACAAGTCGTCTAAGTTAGATACATACCAAGAATAATTTACAAGCTCAAGTGAATTGCCTTCAGAACGTAAATAAAGTAATAATCAATTTTGCTGCTAGACTACAAAAGAAAAAAAATAAAATAAAAAAGGATAAAAGGACAGCGGCCGGACCAGTCCCCCCAAGCAGCACCCGCGCACGAGTTGACTTGAGCAGCAGCCATCACTCCCCTCAACACCGCAGGACCGACTTTTTATATGCCTATCCGACGCATGGATCATCTTACTTTACAGACAATCAGATGACCAGCCTGCATTGTCCTAGCTAGTAAGGAACAAATATACAAAGTTGTTGCTCCCCGCAGGATTCGAACCTGCGACCCCCGGTACGCAAGCAAGCGGTTTCCCACTGCGCCACGGAGGCTACTAGATGCGACAGGACTAGGAGGTGACAAGAATAAATATGATTTTAATAATATGTTTAAAACTACATACACACTTGAACATACAATATTTTTTCCATATCAATCCTTTGAACTAAATACCTACATCGTATATTTTTTATCATAAAGTGGCGGTAAAAAAATCTCCAAAACGGAAAGTCTTCAAATAATCTTTACCATGGTTACCCTATGAAAACAATGTAAAATATTTTAAATTAGATAATTCAACTACAAATTAATAGAAAGTTAAACCCAATACTAACAAACGAACTGAAAACGTGTTATGTGCCTATCGAAAGAAGAACTGATCGAAAATATGGTGCATAATCCAAAGGGATCATCGGTAGGTACATTATTGAACAAATCGGACTTACGAGTGATATTCGGTATCATCTAAGGGGTACAACATATTTTTGCAACTAAGTACTACACATTTTATCACCATTTTTATTAGTTTAATTCACTTTATCGTGAAATTATGGTATTTAAATGTTGGATCGATTTAAATGACAGACAGTTTCATGCTGACAATAAGCGCCAGTGTTGCCACAAAATACGAACCCTTAAAATCGGTATTTAAAAATGCATTTGAGTACAATTGGCGAAAACACAATATAGCATTATCCTAATCGTACTCGCAGAACAATACTAAAAACAAAATTATTAGACATGATTGTCATCGTATTTTATGTTTTCGGGTGGAAAACAATCTTTTGATGTTGACGTAGAGCATTTCTATATTAGGGTATCCATTTCTCGGGTAATTTAAATTATTACATGGACCACACATTGGACCACTTAGAAAGAGAGATCCGGCCTCAATGAAAGGGATAGCGTATGCCTCAATCAACTATTTGGAGTTTGGACTCCACTATATCTTCGTGGGTAAAATTACCAGACAGCTGGACATACGTCAAAAGTATAGGCGGAAAAAGGCTTATTTCAGATATTCATTGGTATTTACCAATGAATATCTGAAATAAGCCTTTTTCCGCTATGGCTCAAATTGCAGACCAATTTTTTAAGCGTTCGACAAAATCCCGATGCGGTTTCCCAAATTGTCAAAGAAAAGGAATTACCCAGAAGAGTTTTGCGAATGCACAAGGGGATATATCGCTTAGCACAAAGCATCGGGCGTTGTATGGATGGCACCGGTGTTGGTACAACAGCACCCAGTTGTTTGAGATGCGCTATTGAGGCAGACAATGCACGTGCAATGTGAGAATTCGTGCGTATTACTTCCTTTTGAGTGGAGTACTTTGGTTGTGAAAAGAGCCGTCGTTCTTTGTTGGTATTATACCTACCGGAACGTAGCGAGAAAGGCTAGTCTGTACTTTTAGTATAATGAATATACTTATACGAATTTCTGTTGTCATTTAGCCATAGATGTCTTTACCATTAGAAAGGTATTTTTTTTGCATTTTTATCATTGGCTGAACGGTCACCTAATGGTAAGGCTTCCTATGAGCAGGATCACTGCACTGCCGCTCGTTATCTCGATCCTTACTCGTTTTCACTTGCTACTGCGTCCTTTACGCATACAGCAGTGTGACCAGATTAAAATTCTAAAGATCATTATGCTAACCGACATGCTAAAATCTGCTAAATTATGCTAAACTTTCTAAAAAAAAAAATTAAGATTCTGTTAATTCATTTTCATTACCTACATACTTTACCTATGGAAAATAAATAAAAACACTAAAAAATATATAATTTTTAAAACGATTGTGTACGAGCAGGCATATTAGCTGACCGGTGGCTGTCCAGAATATCCAATAATACTGTTTTTGTGCTTCTATTTATTTAAAACATATAGGTACTTAAGGGTTTCCTGTCAGCCTCAGAGTAATTAGAGAGTAGAGAGTAATTAGAGAGAGAGTGGGATACCACTCTCGTGGGAGTGGGATCTCCTCTAAGCTGTCAGCACAAGAAAAACTAGATATAAATAGAAAGTGACAGATTTCATTACGTGGTTATGCAACCATCCAAATAAAATTCAGTTAATATGTTCAGTTGTTACTAAACCATATTTTGCTAAACCCTAAAATAGGGGCTCAATTCTGCTAAAATAGCAGAATTCTGCTAAATCTGGTCACACTGGCTTACAGCAATGTTTACACACTGCTACTTGGCGGTAGAAAACCTGGCCGGTTCCTTGCACAAGGTACACCCTTTATTTGTACACCAAACATGAAATACTTAGATGGTAACTTAAACTTAGTACCCACGATAATATGGTGGTCTTATTACTTGTAGTGATTTCTTTCAGATAACCCAAAACATTTTATACGAAGCAACTAAAATATGGCCAGCTGATGGTGAATGTATTTAAAACCAAAAGTTATACTTATAAAACACCATGAAAGATGTACCGTGTATTTGATACCATATAGTACTGATAGGTACATAGGGCCAACCTTCTAATGTGCCTATATCTAATTATGTCTACGAACCCTGTGCTAAACAGCACGAGATATCTATAAAGCCTTCCCCTACGTCACTTTCCCCTTCGGGCGCGGCGGTGGCTTGACGCGTTGCCATGGTAACGGTTTTCCATGGCTACGAGCATTGGTCGGAAAATTCAAAATGGCGGATAGTATCGATCGGGGTGTGCGACTGGGGGGTGACCTTTAGGGGAGAAAGCGTGCTAAAATTGCTCTCCCGACTTTTTTATCTATTCATAGCGGCATGAAGGTAAATGAAATACTGGTGAGGAAAACTTTTCTATCTGTAATAAAACGTTTTGAAATATCTGAAACTTCTGATGTATAAAAATAGGATACGGGAGGAGAGAACATTTAAACTGGTTGTTGTCTAGGGGTATGCCTATCTATAGAGTCATCATCATGAGAATGTTCAATGCTTAGAATATGTATAAATACAAGTATTATAGAATATTTATTTTAAAGCAAGGACCGTAGGCACGAGTAAGAACATCTAAAGCGTAATATCCATATAAGTACACAGATATAGCCATAACTGTGATCATATACACGAGAATACGTACTCTACTGTCAGCTGTATTTATCGACATTTGCGCTTGTGACAGATTAAGCTCATCACTACTAGTCACGTACACAGTTCACCTGCCTCTTGGAGGAAGGACTAAAGAAACCTAAGAAATCTGCCTAGGCTACCTACGATTTGTTAAGGGGACCATAGACAAACGCGTAATCTATTCTTAGTACACAAACTCTATGGTTCAATGACATTTGCATATTTGAATAAGCAAACTGTATTCGAAGTTAATTTGATTTAAGTAAATAGCCAAAACTCTACAATGTAGATTCATCATCATCAGCAGCCGACACAAGTTCACTGCTAAACAAAAGCACTGGACGTCTTTCGAGGGAATCCCTCGCTTCTAAGGGGAGGCCTCTTAGAAGGTAAGGGTTGCCATAATCCCCACGCGTGCAGGCGTCTTGGGATCGCTGTATAGGTGGTAGGGAATCCAATAGAAAGATGCTGCTTCCCGACTTCTTGTTTTCCCTTAGTCGCCTCTTACCATACTCAACTGGCTATTCTTACCCGGACACGGGGAAATGTAGTGTACAATTTTTTTATTCTACCTAGTAGTGATGAGAGAAGTAGGTCGTTCGCCTGAAGGTATGCGACAAGTCAGCCGACAGCTGCACTGCACTGCCACTCGTCATAGTGCCCTTCACACCGAAGCACAGCAATGTTTACACATTGTTGACACTGAGGTGTGGTACCTACCGGACGGTCCCTTGCTCAAGAGACCTAGCACCAAGTAAATATTGCAATGTCTACATATTGCAATATTGTTGAAATTATCGGCGGTCTTGTTGGAGGTCGATTTCTTCTTCGAAGACAAACATTTGTGGGTATCTGTTTGTCTTATTTCTGTGGTGTTAAATATTTGAATAAGTAATTTATAAGTATATTATTATGTATTGCTATCCGATGTCTCACCATATAGACTTTGGTAGTCTGCTATCCTACAAGAATGTGGGTTTATAATGTAGTAGGTACATTTGTATAAGCAAATCCCTTTTGAAATATTCCTGTGTTCTGGTGTGAAGGGAAATGTTGCTGATGAAATTACGTGGCTTGATATCTAATGTCTTAAGTCAGAGACAGATTTACAAATATGCAGCCTATAGGCAGAACTAAATCGCACCTATGGTATTTCTTTCTTCCAACTCTCCACTCGCAGGCCTGCTGGAAGAAATTTATTTAGAAATAAGCTGTGCCTTTGTACTATTCTTTCCTATATTTCCGTTTTCCTGTACCTAATGTTATTGTGTGTACAAAAATTATAAAATAAATAAATAAAATATATTTGACGGGCCCGATGGTTTAGTGGTTAGATACCCTGGCTGCTATCAATCGTGGGTTCTATGATGCTGTCAGATTGGTCAACCGTCGCATGCCGCCGCGATCTCTCTCCTATTGTGCGATTGTCCGAGACTCGCAGTCAGTCCAATGGTCGGAAGACGTCGACTTCTTTTAGGGGAGGGGGTTGCCATAATTCCCACGCTTGGTGGCGTCTTGGGGATCGTAGTACACGTTAAACAGAAGACATTGCTGCCCGTCTTGAGGATTCTCTTAGTCACCACCTACGACACCCAACGGCTATAGCCTAGCTAGCCTATTGGGAAATCCACCCACTGTCTCGAGTGCCAAGCGACAGTAGGGTAGCGGTATATAAGTAGGCGTGAGTGAACCTCTTTGTCTCGTCTCTAACTTTAGTAAACATTATTTACATTAACAAGTATACATTATAAAAGTATAGAAAGCCCGACTGCGAACTAACAAAATGGATTTAAATTTCATTATACATACATAATACATATACAGGATGTCCTAGAAAGGGGGTATCAAGCCGGTAATGACGCAATGTGTAACCCACAAGCAATTAATTTGTGAAATATAATTATGTAAAAAGTCAACAGTCTTAGTGCAGTGAACTCAATATTTTGTTCGTTATTTAACCGAAACTGGATGAATTTCTTATTAATCAAGGCAGGTACGCAATCATTATAAACAGTGGCTCCATAGGAGTAGGCATGATGACACAGGGTTGCTTAGAAACAGTTTTAAAACGATTTATATAATTTTTATCCGTAAATAAAAAAAATGTTTTTGGCATTTTTGATATTTTTTTCGGGATCTTTACTATTAGTACTATACATAACTTTTAGCTTGATATACCCTTTCCGGGACACCCAGTACACATGTATACGTACGTACTTATATATTTCAACTCGTCTCGTTAAGACCTCTCATTGCCAAAATGGCGACTGGCGGCTGCCATATATATATTTTTTTCAATATATAGCCTATGTCACTCCCAAAACTGAAACGAATCTAATGACATATTATAAGTCAAAATCTAGCAAGCCGTTTAGGCTGTAGGTCGTACCAAAGAAATAGAAATACATACATACGAGTACATACATACTCTAAAAAAACATAACCCTCCTTCTGGGGCAGTCGGGCAAAAAAGCAGCGCAGCAGTGTGCACATTAAATTTGTTGCATCAAATATGCGTTGGTATGCAATCGGAGATAACGTTAGTAAAATAATTTATGTTTTTCAAGTGAGCATACCTACTAAGCGCGCAGCGACTGCCGTTCATGACGGTATCGCGACGTGAATCGAATCGTGGAAATGGCGACACTTCGATAGATTTTACTGTACAATTGGTTCGCTAATGCAATTTATTTCGTATATTACTATTTATCGTTTGCTTGTAATGAACAATCATTTCATATTGAGACTTTAATGATGATTAGAATTTATGAAATAACTGTTTATGGAACATGTAATAAGTTTTAAAAACTAAAACCCGACTACGGATAAAATCGTAGTCTAATAATGTGATATTATATAGCCTATAACAAGCGGACAATCAAGACGCTTCTAACGACAAACCTACTTGTCAAATTATGTTAAGTAGATTAGAAGATATGCGGGAACTGTTGAACAAACATACATACTTACATACATACATTCTTACATACATACATTCTTACATACATATATTCTTGTTAAAATCATAACCCTCCCTCCGTTCCGTAGTCGGGTAACTAGAAAGTTATTAGAATGTAGAATTTTTATTATTGTGGCTAATTTTCCGAAATATAAGATATTTTTACTCAAAAGGAATGGGTATTTAAAGTTACAGTGTGCCTTTGGAACGAATGGATGGACTAAAATGGTTATATTTTATTTGAAAGCATTTCACTGGAATAGTGGTTTGCTATGCTATTTTTTAACGTAAACTATCGTGGCTGTGCTCGACGGCGAGTGCGGCGTCGAGCCCGCCTTGAATACGACGGACTTTGAGCTTAACGCTGTTCATTTTCACTATCACATTACGGCTCAACGTCGAACTGACTGGCTTCTCGTGGCGGTAGTGCTACGCAAGAAAAGTCAGTGTATACGGAAACTCAACTCGCCGCTGTCCGCAGCGACGAATTCGAGGTTGTGTTGCTTAGATAATAGTAAAGGAACTCGACAAGATGCAATCGCTTCATAGCGATTCTATTTCTCTATTCGCTAACGGGGTCAATTCCCTATAACTTGTCACGTGATTTTCTATGACTTATGTCATTCTCTTAAGTTTGTATATTACATTGTCTAGAGGGCCAAGGCAGTTTAGTTTATTAGGTGTTCGTTATGTGTCGGGGATTTTATAATCATTGAGTTTTTTCCCAATGTATTTATTTTTGAGACCACTAATTTTGTATACTTACCTTACTCTAGTTGGTAAAATATAAATCTCTATGATGAATACAATATTGCAGGAGTTTTCAACACTTATAAATAAAATGATACAATAGGGATAAATCAATAGATGTCGCGTAGAAATATACTTGAGGGATGTGAAGTAGTCATTGTAGGTATACATAAGCGGAAGCGGAGGTAAGGTCGATTGTTTTCTTATAACCAACTGAAGTACCTAAGTCCTTCATTTGTTGAGGGCGCGACACGCGTCCTTTTAATACAAGACTCGGTTAAGCACCGTAGTAGTATGTTAGGCAAGTTCATTTTCTGAAAATTACTACAAATCGTTATAGCACGTGCGATATTTTTGCTTCAATGATAGAGGCTATTTGATGGATTTTGGAGAAGGAAAGACACTTTGCAATTGCTCATTCAGACGTGTTGGTCTGATCCTGATACGCTTAACTCTCAAAATCCCGTTGCACGAAGCATTCTATAGTGCCAGTGGTTATATATATAGTGTATAATAAATCGAAATCTATCGTGCTATGTAAATTATCAACTGCATCCCGAACAAAAGGGTCACGACTCTCTGGGATATCGACTGAGCTCGCACACTTGTAGCGTTAGTGATCAGCCATTTAGTCAAAGTCAGCCATTTGCCAAAATGGGATGCAGGTGCAATGCAGCCTATGCAGATTTTAATATGTATAGCGATGCGATACTCACAGCGACACTCCGAAGGCAGCGTTCAATGCAGCATCAATGTTTATGCTTAAAGTATTATGTGTTTTATGGCCCTTATATTTGAATAGATTTGTAGTTCTAGTTGAAACCTTTTTTTTTGGACAATGTGCCGTAAGCGATACCTTTCGAATTCGAGCACGTTGAAATACGGGTCGCTTTATAATCCCACATAGAATGATAAATCAAAATTAGCAGTGGGTTTATTTCCACAGAACGGCGGAATTAACGCAAACACATGAAAGCAACATTTGATTGTTGTATTCTGGTATCGGTTCTGGCAGTCAGATGTTATGACACCGCAGGGTAACAAATAAACGGCCGATTTAACTGTCGATATAACGTTTGATGTGGTGTTTTATCTGTTCGGTGGGCGTGGCGATGGTGCGAGACAATCGTCTATTTTTACGTGGCGCACGTAAAGAGGCGGCCACGTGTTGCCCAGCTGCGCGTGCGCACGTGCCACGTATTTATACTGCGCCGACGCCGGCGACGCCGTGCTGCCGCCCGCCCTCAGGACTCAGGATAAATGCGCTTATTATTGACCTGTGAAGATATTTATAAGAGGCGACTAAGGTAAAACACGAAGACGGGCAGCAGCGTCTTTCTATTGAATTACCTACCTACACTGCTATCCGCAAGACGCTCGTCAAGCGCGGGGATTATAGAAACCCCCCTACTAAGGGGGAGGCTTGTTCAGCAGTGGATGTCTTTCGGCACTGTTGCTGATGACATTTTTGCAACGGCAACGGTTTTTTTTTTTAGGAGTAGTACTGTTGGCCGCAGATGGCCATGACAGCTTCACCGGACTTGAGGGCGAGCGCTTAAAGCGCTCCAGCCATAAGGCCTAGACAAGATGCAATCGCTTCATAGCGAATCTATTTCTTCATTCGCTAACGGTGTCATTTCCCTATAATTTGTCACGTGATTTTGCGATGACTTATGTCATTCTCATATATTTTTATACTTTCTATTAGCGGTAACGCTTGTAGAATGTTACATTGTCTAGGGGGGCAGAAGCGTTGATGAATCCTTACTGCTACTAGGTAGGTATTTCTGTAGGTGGTTGTGGTAGGCTCTCTGTAACATGGGACTGTCCAGGTAGGTACAATCGCAGTGTCAGTTCTGCTAACGAGCAGCAATATGTAAGCAATCTGTGTTCCGATGTGAAGGGCACTGACGCTGGTGAAATTACCGGGTTCAAGCAATCTCGGGTGACGAGCGCTAGTGTAGGGCAGCTGTTTATAGGCAAGCATGTTGTTTACCATCTCGTAGAGACGACTTAACTTGTAACATAGACAAGTTTAACAAAAAAAATCACGTCGAGGGACGCACGAGCGAAAGGTAAAGCTTTTGTTCTGTGGACGTCTTCCTGCTAATGATGATGATGAAAACTAGTAGAACAAACGTTATCCAGAAAATACCCCGAAGAGGTTACTCTTTTTTTAATTTATTCTTTTATATCAGGCAACCAGGCCCATATAAAATACAATAATACTATACAACATATAAGTAACTTATTATAAAACAATATTAACTATAATTACTATACCTACATACATATGAAAAGTTATCTATAAACTAAAATTAAGTTGGGGTATTTATTTTCGGTCTGGCTTCCCTGAACCGACGAAACACTAATTCTGCAGACCAAAAGACTGGGCTTAAAAGCACCGCCTTGTGCCGCGCTTGGATTTCAAGGACTTAGGACTTGAAAGTGGTAGCCCTCTTCGACTCCAGGGCCACCTGCTCCTCAGGTGCGAGTCGACCCTTGATTCTCTTACGGATGTACTCCATGAGTCCCTCCCCCGAAGTCTGCTCGTTCACTCGGGAGAGATACAAGATCATCGTGGGCTCTGCAACCAGGAGATCCTCAGATTCCGGAGCTGTACCTCGCTTGTTTTTGATATAAAATCTTTTTTAAAAAAAATTGAACCGACTTCAATATCACTGAAAAGTACAAAATAATTTAAATTTTATTGAAGTTGGTGCCAAATATACACAGCAGGTACGCTAACACCAACTTCAATAATATTTAAATTATTTTATACTTTTCAGTGATATTGAAGTCGGTTCAATTTTTTAAAAAAAAGATTTTATTTTAAACTTTTTAGTGATATTTTCATATATAAAGATTGAACCATCGAAAACCGTAAAATTATCTAGGTAGGTTATGATCACATTATCGTCTACATAGTTTTACATAATTCATGTTTCTTCAGAAAAAAATATCCGGTCGTAATGAAATTTGCATGGAAACATCATAGTAGTTTACTCTCTCGAATAAAAAAAGAATCATCGAAATCGGTTCATAATTGTCAGAGCAATGTAATGGAGAACATCAGTTTTATGGTTTTTACCAGATAAATTCCTCAACATCGTTCATGGTCCTCCAGGAAGTTCTTATCCGGTTGTAATAAAATTCATACAGATTCAATACAGTGGTTTCTTCTTTCGAATAAAAAAAGAATCATTGAAATTGGTAAATATTTGCCAGAGTTATGACCATTTTTGTCCGACCGAGCGAGTCCGAGCGACTAAAACGTCATCTATATAGGCTTTCTTGCAGCTCTCAGTGCGCAGTCACCATTCTGGTTTTTTAGGAACTACTTATTACTAAGCAATAATTTTTTTATGGGACCCAATCAATGGATTGAAGAATGGATGGAAGAAAGATTTTTTCAAATCGGTTAATAATTGCCAGAGTTATGCGCGAACATACATAAAAAAAAAAAAAAAAATATATATATACAGACGAATTGAGAACCTCCTCCTTTTTTGAAGTCGGTTAAAAAAGTGAACGACGTTTTTTGGTAATCGGAGTAAACCCGTCGTTATCTGTTACAGGCCGCGGTTGTGATAAACTAACTAACTATTTTCATTGCAGCCGCTTCGTCGGATGTTGGTAGTCTGGCAGTTACGGCTGGAAACTTTGGCATAAGTAGCCTTCTGCAACTGTGGTGTAGTTCCCAGGGCAGATGGTAGAGGCTTAATTATTAGTACTTATAACACTTATACGTATCCATATACTATCTTACAATAGAAAAAATGATAGATTTTTAGGCAAAATAGTTTTGGTGTTTACGATGTATGTGGGTGTGATATAAGGCAGGAAGAGAGTGTCCGCGCAGACAGGCAGCCGGACGGCGAAATATGAACACCCTCGGGTTATTAATCTAGTCAATTATTACGAAACTGACGCACACTGAGACACACGTCTTCTTTGTCGCATCCGTTCTGCGCAGGGATGGTACTGCACGATATTTTTTTATTTAATAGTGGGAGATTTTTAATTAAACTGGCAAAAGAGCGTCCTTAAATAGCTGAATAACATAAGATTCTCGGAAAATCATCTTGGAAAATCAATTCTAGAATCTTGTTGATTAAGCAATATTTCCACCACGATAAGGATAACCTCGTAGGAATCCTCATCATCAATCATCGAGTAGTCATCTCAAAACGAAAGTAAAAATATTGTTTTCAAAATTTGCTTTAGTAAGTACTCGTAAGTAGATAATTATTGTCGCAGTATGAGGTAACGTTGCAAGCTTACTACTTATACTGTTTTCTTTTGTTTTGAACTATGTATGTAACCTGTTTGCTTCGAATAAAAAGATTTCTTCTTCTTCTTCTTCTAACAGGTCTTTTTATTCTTTTAAACAAATAATGTTATAATCAAAATAGGACAGTAGACAGATAACATATAGCAGTAGCTAATGAATAACTTAGAAATCACTTTAACAGAAAGATATATCTTAGGACAATACGCACACAGTCACAACCTAGGCAAATCCATAGTATTTGTTCTATAGTAACCAAATACATAATACAAATGCATTTTTCTTTTATTCTAAATACATACTTGTACATTTAAATAACACACGTCACAAAATGTTGGCCCTGATTATGAATCGTCCTCAAGAACTTTTGCGGTGGCAGACAGGTTGCATAGCCATATCAACAGGTCCCATCAAATGACAAGTCAGAAGGTTGGTGACAGCGACCTCTCGTCGTAGGCGCAGCCCTGGCGTCGTGCGTCGCCGCCCTGGGCCGCGCCGCCCGCCCGTCCCAATGCGCCCGGACAGGTGTGACCGGCTGCCGCGCATTTTCATACAAAACCAACGTTTCAGATATAAAAGGCACTTCCTTTCATCCCACTACCCACCGTCGGGAATGCCCATTAATTTGCCAACACAATATTTTTAGTGCGCGGCTCGCGTGTAATATATCGTGGCCACGTGTCGCCGTATGTCCCCCGCCGAACGGCTGCGTCAAATTATTTTCGTTCATGTCACAAGATACAGCGCTCATCTGGACCTTTCTCCTTTAAAAATCACACCATTTGTTAGCTTAATGTAGTTACACGCGTGGAGCATCCGGTGGAAAATGCACGCGACGCATCACTCGTTACGGAAATTGGAAACTCCAAGTATACAATTACGTCTCTAAATCTCAGATGATTGTCTTAGATTGCATTAATTTCGTAATACTCATTCCGTGCGGGAGCGATTGCCGGCAATGAAGTACCTCTCGAAATTGTTCAGGAGTATACACATACCTAGGACAGACGCAACAACTACGCAAAAACAAATTTGAGAAGGAAGTCAAAAGAAGAATACAGCTAGGCTGGGCAGCATTCGGAGTATATCGTCGAGTCTTCTCGTCGCCGATACCGCAGTGCGTCCTACCCATGATGACGTAAAGAGCCGAAACGTGGGCACTCACGGTACGACTATTCAAGGTCGCTCAGCGGGCTATGGAGAGAGCTATGCTGGGTGTTTTTCTAAGGGACCGAATACGGAATGAAGTGATTTGCCAGAGAACCAAAGTGACCGATATAGCTCAAAGCGAAGATTAGCCAGCTGAAGTGGTAGTGGGCTGGTTATATTTGCAGCAGAACGCTGACGAGACCTGAAGATTGGGCTCATTGGCGTGCCTAGGAGGAGGCCTATGTTCAGCAGTGGACTGATGTAGACTGATTATGATTCCATGCTTACCTATATTTTACTGAGTGTGAAGTGCTCATAGCCAGTTACAATCAGTTGTTCAGGCAAGGCTAGTCCATAGGTAGGTGATTGTTTATTTAGTGGCATTTGAACCGGGATTCGGAGGGCAATGAAAAATTCGCTCCCGATTGTTGTCATCTAGATATCAGTCGTTATGCCAAGTCAGAGGTATAAGAGCAACACAACTCTGACAACGATCGATCATTAACTAAACCAAAAATAAACAATTGAAAGTCTGCATCCAGATAGAACTTTTCTAAACCACCCAAGCGGAATCAAAACTGATTTTGTGGTACGAGTAGGTAGTACCTATATAATAACGCCGGCACACTTTTAAAGTCCGTAAAAGTTTTTTATAAGAAACAATACAGTAAATCAGTGTTATTTAGTGCACAAAGATGTGTACCCAGTACTTACTGTAATAATTCTCGTAGATCTTGTTGTTGTAAGTATATACGCAAATCATGTAGTAATTTTCATGGAAACGGACCGTTTCGCGCGTGATGGATGGCGGGCAGCGGCGCCGGCGGCGGCGGAGTCGCGAGCGCGGGCGCACTCATTTTTGCATTATCGCGCTGTTTTATGTTTTTCTCACCGAATCCATCTACATCGTTCACCGAACTAGATTTATAAACTCTTATATTGGATCATCAAGAGTATGGCTACTTAAAATAATTTTCATGGATACGCATCGATTAATCATTATGTGGTGGAAATTGTAAAAGCAAAAGAAGCCCGATTGCGACCAAACAAAATGCTCTTCATGAGTACTTATAACGTATACTTACACATGTATTTAAATAACATATAGCCTATATCACACTAAAAGCAATCTAACAACATTTTGGAAAAAATCCTTCAAGCCGTTTAGGCAAACATACATACTCTAGAAAAACAAAGACCTCAAACAAAGAATCTGGGGCAGGCGGGCGAAATTAATTTAATGACAAGAAAAAATTAACCTAGGTAAGTAAATTATTACTGCGAAGGGCCCGTTGGTCTAGTGGTTAGACACCCTGACTGCTACCCGATGGGCCGTGGGTTCGATTATCACCAAGTGATCGGGTGTTATTTATCTATTTAAGTACCTATGTATTTACAAAAAAATCCATATTAATATTAGTTGTCTGGTTTCCATAGTACAGGCTCTGATTAGTTTGAGATCGGATAACCGTGTGTGGATTGTCTCAAGATATTATTATTATATTTTTATTGGATTCGTGTTTAATCTACATTTTTTTTAAAAGGTCCCTTTGTTTTTTTTGACGCGGGGGAAATCTTCCAAAGATCCCCGGGAGCTATGGGGCTCGACCGGGGTATGTGCGATTCTTACCCACTAAAACCCCCGCGGCTGTCACATCGGCACATGAGAGGGGGGACCCCAGGGCTCTCCGGTGGGATCTGCACCAGGGGCCCCTCAGTGCCTTGCCTTTGAGCCCGCCGCCCCCCGGGAACATGCCACGATGCTCACGGGGACGGGGGTGGCAACCCCGCCACCGTCCTCCTCGGAGTCGCCGCCGTACTCAATGGACGTTCAAAGGGCCCACACCCCGAACGTCCAGCGACTCCGAAGGTTGCCCGTTGTTTATAGCCCCGGGCTCAGGGCTGTTAAAAGGACCCCTATGGCAACTACCCTCGCAAGTACCAAGTTTAAAATAGAATACTTAAAACTTGTACGTATCATACAAGTTTTAAGTATTCTATTTTAAATCTTGTTAGGTGCATGGTATCGTCAGACTCGGGAATATAAATCTTTTGATATCACGGCTGTTATTTTTCAGACGGCTGATAATAGTTCTTTGTGATATATTATTAAAGACGATCCTTTTTATTGCCGCTACGACTTATTAATGGAGACTTTTTCATCGCCGGATCAACATCAAAGCTTTTGTAATATAGATATATTAAGGCACTCATACTCAAATGTGAATATTTGCGAAGAAATATGAGGGTTTATGTATTTTACTGATTTTTCGAGTATCTAGGTATTTTTTTGTTCAAGTTTCATAATGATTATGGATTGCAATGTGTATACTGTTGAGAAATGATTGTGACTAATTACTGCGTGTTAATGTAGGATTTAAAAGAAAAATAGTTTCTAATGATTAATCTTGTACGTGGTTTAATGCTTTACGCGTGCGCACCTCAGGACAAACGCCGTCGACAACTGTTGTCTGCTCGTCGCGACAGCTGCGCTCCACTTGTGCTTAAAGCCGTGGACATGACGACAGCAGTCGCGATTTACACACGATTACGAAAATATGATAATAAATACTATACCTACAAAGCTTGGCAGATTTTCCTGCCAGTCTCATAGATTAAAGTAATTTGCGTCTTCATTAATTTTTACAGCTGAATGATCAGTTTGCCTGCGTCGGTTTTCCGATAGTAATGTAGATAGATAGATAGACAATTCTTTATTGCGCACAAACAAACAGATACAAAAAGAATAAGACACAAATTAATAAAACATGCAACAATGGGCGGCCTTATCGCTAAAAGCGATCTTTTCCAGGCAACCTTTGGATGGAGAGGAAAATAAAGAAGTTACAAAGAGCAGAATAATAATAATGTAGGTTGATGGAAGCTAGAATGAATGGGCTTTTAATACGCTATTGTGCTTTACTATTCCCGATTGCGCCACCGCTTTCTATCAGACGGGACTACAGTCAAGCACTGGCTTCATCATCATCATCATCGTCATCATCATCAGCAGCAGCAGCAGCCGAAAGACGTCCACTGCGTCTCCGCGCTTCAGGCGTCTTGGAGATCGCAGTATAGGTGGTAGGTAATCCAGTAGAAAGACGCTGCTGCCCGTCTCCTTGTTTTCCCTTAGTCGCCTCTTACGGACACCCAACGGGAGGAGATGGGTGAGTGCTATTCTTACCCGGACACCCCACGGGTTAAATATTAAGCACTAGCTTATATTGAGTTAAAACAAATATTAGAGCTAATATGAAAATAATCTATACTTATAATAAAACTGTAACAGGTCCAATTCTGTACATTGAAGATATTTTGAAAATTATATTTAGAGGGCATTCTATAACCAATACTGAGGCCGAAAATTTTTTTTTTAAATTTTTGTCTGTCTGTCTGTCTGTCTGTCTGTATCACGGCTGAGCATCACGCCGAAACTACTGAATGGATTCAAATGAAACTTGGCATGATTTGAGATCTTACTACGAGGTAGGACATAGGATACTTTTTATCCCGTAATCTAGCACGGTTCTTTTGGGAGAGGGGATTAAAGTCAAAATGGGTACTTGGTTATACGCTTGGTCCGATTTTATCAATTTTTCTCTATAATATAATAAATATTAGTAAGGGAACACTCATAGAGAGTTGTTATTAAGGTTTTGTAATCGATCGGGTTAAGCAACGTTAGGTAAGGTCATTAAATAGATGGGTGACCGTTTAACGCCATTTGAACTAAACGGGTCCGTGCTTCGGAGAGCAAGTAAAAAGTGGGTCTCAGTTTTTAACCGACTATAAAAAAGGAGGTTATGTATTCGATGCGAATGTCTGTTATTAAAAGTTTAGTTAACGTAAAAATAGCGCAGGCAGAGCTGCGTGGGTCAGCTAGTATAATATAATATGATATGAGCATGAAATTAACGACTTCTATAGAGACTAGTATTGCTAATTAATGATTTTCTTATGAAATTGATATGTAATTTATGATTTGACTGTATTGAACTGACGTGTAAAATAACTTTACTAATAAATGATTATGATTATCTCAAACAAAATTTCCATGATTGCTCAAAACAGAAGCTGCGTTGGCTTGAACTGCCCAACTCATGGAAGCTTAGAATTTTAAGGCTTTCAATTTGTAACATTGTATACACTGGTATAGAAAATATGGTAGAAGAAGATAAGCCCCCTGAGTTTCTTGCCGGATCTTCTCAGTAGCAGCCGCGTCACGATCCGGTAGTAATATAAAAATGATTGTCGTGTAAGTGCCTCCGTGGGGCCTAAGATTATCTTGACGACCGAATTACTATTAGTACAGGCAGCTAATTAATGTTTTTTATATATGTATATCTTAGTGACAAGTCATTGGTCTGATGGTCGTCTGCCTATGCACAGTAGTAGAGCACTGGACTATCGCTTAACCCTGATACAGCTGTAGTTTTATTCTTCTCCTTTACGTGTCAACGAGGATTACCTCGTTGTACCAAAAATTATTTTGTGATAGTGGAAAGATTGGTCCATCAGCAAGTTCATCCAGGGCTGATTATCCAGAGAGCGTCAGGTGAACATATACATATTATTTCGCCATTCATGGAGGCTCTTTCCTTATGCCCATTAATTAACAATAGTATAAATATCTTAAGCGCGATGGTTTTTTTCACAGTTTTCAGCCATATTGTCTTTCACTTTGGAGTAGGTCTTCGGACCTAGCGATGCCGCGATGATTACACACTGTGGGTTTGCGGCAACATATCTGACACTAGCAAGTTATTATGCCCAAAAATACGATTAATGTACGTTTAATACTTTATTGTACACATAAAAAAAAAACAATACATTAAAACAAAAGTACGGAGAATCTATATACAAAGGCGAGCTTAACTCAATGATGAGTTCTCTTACAGCAAACCATTGAGTGACAGAGAAAATAAAGAAAAACGAGGATAGAAACAAGTGTACACAGCGAGATTCTAAAGAGAAAAAAAAATACTATTATACAAAAGATAATATTGAACTATGATAAAATAACATTCAATAATAAACATAAAATAATATATACATAAATATATAATTGTATACGTATATTTACACAAATATATATATAATTTATATATATTCTACATACAAACATACTTAAACCAGAGATAGATAATGTTCCTTAATTCTTCTCTTGAATACATCTAAAGAAGAGCTATCACGAAGGGAGTGTGGAAGGGAATTCCAAAGGCGCACTGCGCGAACAGTAAATGAGCCATCGTAACGGCTAGAAGTATGAGGAGGAACAGAAAGAATAAGTGAGGAAGTTAGCCGACAGAGTTTTTCCCTTGGGACAAGGTACTTAAATCGTTCCCGAAGATATATAGGAGAGTGTGGATTATGAAGAATAGAATAGAGAAGGGAAAGAATGTGAGAGTCACGACGCAGCCTGATAGGCAACCACTTCAGCCTCGATCGGAACTCCGACACATGGTCGTATTTTCGGAGACCAAAAATGAAGCGAATGCATAAATTTTGCAAACGTTCAAGTTTGTTAAGGAGTTCCTCAGTTGCGTCAAGAAAACAGATGTCTGCATAATCTAACAGAGGTAAAAGGAGTGATTGAGCGAGAAATATTTTAGTATGAAATGGCAAAATTTTCTGGAGACGTTTGAGCGACTGGAATGAGCAATAAACCTTTTTACTTACCTCTGCTACGTGAACGTTCCAGGAAAGGTAACAATCCATATAGACACCTAAATTTTTGGCACTGTTATAATAAGGTATAGGGGGACTGAATCATAAACGACTAGAGGAAGAGTCTCGTGATCCAAAAGGTTATAAAAGTGTCGGCCACCAACAATCACAGCTTGTGATTTTGATGGGTTTACCACGAGGCCAAAAGAATTAGCCCACTGACTAACATTACGAAGATCATTATTGATGGCTTCAACTGCATCTGAAATATTTTCAATTTTAAAATGATGATAAAGCTGTAAATCATCAGCATAAAGATGAAAATGACAAGCTAAAACTTTAGTAATAGCGTTAATGAAAATAGAGAAAAGAAGAGGTGAAAGAACGCCTCCCTGGGGTACTCCCGCAGTCAGATCACACCAGTCAGAAAAGACCTCACCAGAGTAAACCGCCTGCGAGCGACCTCAAAGATAGGAATTAAACCAAGCGATTGCAGAAGAAAATACATTTATAGAAGATAGGATGCCCAAGAGTACGTCAAAATCAATGGAATTAAATGCACTGCTGAAGTCTAGAAGAACTAATACCGTAAGAAACTTGTTTTCCATGGCCAACCGGATATCATCATTTATTATGTATGTTTGTACTCGTAAGTTTTTATAATATTTGAATTCGCACCATACAAATAACGAAAGAACTGTAACTACTTAATTTACATACAATGCGATTTCAGTTATTGGTTTTGGCGACAATAGAGTATTGCAAATATGCTTTACATTTAGTAGAGTATAAGAAACGCATCTACAATTATCAACCTTAAGTACTCTGGACTTAGATATATACGAGTAATCAATATAGTACACAATTGCAACTGAAAGCCGCTGTCAGGGTACCACTGTCCGCCATTAGTCATGGAAATTGTACGGTTTGTATGTTCAATTAAATGTTCTGTTTATAAAATAAAGACTTATCGATAGCTGTTGGAAGCAAATGCTTTTGACTACCACTAGGTACGGCATTTTACCTACGCTGGATAAGGAAGTAATATCAAAGTTGTCGTTCATAGATCATACTGAGTATTATTATAGATTTAGATTTTTTTTGTAATAGTTATACGTACTGAAAAAATCTTGAAATTCTTTCACCTTTTACTGCGTCCTATTTCATTCTTTCACCTTTTCTTTCCTGGGTAAGTTGGAAGAGATTTCTATAGAAAAAAGCTGTGCCCTTGTACCTGTACTATCCTAAGACTTCTCTTACCGTATTTGTGTGTGTACATAAACTTATAAAATAAAATAAATAAATAAATATTTTTTTGTTTTAAACTAATGTTTATGTATCTAATTTTCAGTGCAATGAAGTCTGGAGAAGAGAAGCATTTGAGCACAAAAAAACTTGTATCCCTTATAATTCCAATATATTTATAACAATGTGATGAGACCTTATATAATCAAAGGATGAGACCTTAGCAGGCGTTCTAGATGAATGTATTAAGTGATAGATTGGACCATGGAAATGTAATTGACTCATATTCATTTCTCGTAAGCTAATGACTCAAGTCAGGTTCCTATCCACTAGCGTAATCTATCAATCGCATACGCGGATTAATACAACTGAATCACATTAGTCGAGTAATTATCGATAGAGCAAGTTATTCCACATTAAAGTAACATACTAAAGCTCTTTCAGTGAGTCATTAGTGCGACGTGTGCCAGTCAACGGCGTCGACTGTGCGTCGTCATAGCGACGCCGACGTGACGCCTGCGCCCGCGCACTGATTTATTTACTCCGACGAAGAGAAGCTTGCCGGCAGCATTTGTTGCTCTTCACTATAGGCAATAACGAGTGTGATTCACAGGTATGCGAGCCGTCCAAGTGAATTATATGCGAATATTCTTGGAAAAGTTTTGGAGCTGGACAAACCTTGGATCGAGTGGCGAATGTTTCGTATCCGTGTGCAATCTGATGATCGTGATAGATTTATGTATATTAAAGCTTCTGATTATTTACATTATTCGTCATTAAATTTTGTACGACACATGTTTGCCCGACTGCCCCAGAATGAGGGTTATGTTTTTCGAGAGTATGTATGTATGTAAGTATCTATGCATGTGTGTCTATTTCTTTGGTACGGCCTACAGCCTAAAGGGCTTGATGGATTTTGACTTATAATATGTCTTTAGATTCGTCTCAGTTTTGGGAGTGACAAAGGCTATTTTTTCAAAAAAGTGAATCGCTATTTTGTGTTTTTTTTCCAAAATCATCAATATGGGTATCAAATAAAAGGTCTTAACGAGGCGAGTTTAAATATATATATGCATGTGTATATGTTTTATGTATGTATAATTAAATTAAAGCCAATTTTGTTGTTTCGCAGTCAGTTTTATGTTTTTGTAATTTACACTCTTGTTTTATATAAAACTAGCAGTAGCCCGCGGCTTCGCCCGCGTTTGCTTTGTAACTCAAACGTGTTTTAAATTATGGTTCGAGGTTTTTTAAAATATCGTTTACACTAATATTGTCTTTTAATTACGCGAATGCTACACATTGAAATCATAGTTTGATTTCAATATGTAACATTCGCGTTAGTTAAAACGTTCAAACGTTCGTAATAAATTGTTACTTACCAATCTATCGTCCATGTATTTGTGAATTTCCATTAATCCTTTAATAATCTAATAAATAATCTTTTTGATGTCATGCATTCCCAGTTTTCCATTTACCGTTTCTGTATTTTGAAGCCAGCTTCATAATAAATTATAAGCTTATTGTGTTTTACTTACGCGAATATTACACATTGAAATCAAACAAATTTTTACGGATTTTATCGCGGTTTATTTTAGCTTTTACTATCCCGACGTTTCGAATGCTTTGCAGCACCCATGGTCACGGAAGAACTAAGATGTTGAACGTCTGTATGTCACAATTATGCCGGTGTACCCTCAGGTCTTCTTAGTTATTATTGTTGGTCCGATCTTCGGACGATCGATTTCAATATTTTCACACTTTTATTAACCCTGATCTAATCAAGTATGTAGCCTGTATTTTTGCGTAAGCTATCATAAATCCAATTTCTTAAATATTTACTTCTTTATTTCAAAAGATACTGTACTTATTTTGCAATTCCATTAAAAACATATGAGGGTATTGTGGAAACCATTTGGTAACCCCGTTGGTAGATGCCCTTAGCGGTTGATTTTCGAAAAATGTTGGAAATAAGTATTCAACAGTTTTGTTTAGTTCATTCACTGAGTTTCGTTACCATAGTTGCATTAAAGCATTAAATGGAGATCTTTCTTCACGCAAACTTTGCAACCTCTTAAAATGACCTTAGGGATTGTTTTTTGAAGAATGCCTGAAAGAAGTTTCTTAGATTATTGTGTGCAATGCATAAAATAAGTCCTATGACTGTAGGACAAAAAAAAATATTTTTTGGACCCAATTAGACCCTTTTAGGGGTTGATTTTCAAAGTAATTAAATTGCTATAACTTGTTCAATTTATTCACAAGGTTCATCAGTGCAGCATGATTTTCTTTTCGCGCTTGATTCTCAAAAACCATGCTAAACCCCCTTCAAGGGTTGATTTAAAAAAAATAATGTGATACACGTGTTTTTTATCAGTACACTGACAAAGTTTCGTGTCCATGCGATGAATATTTTTTTTTCCATGGTAACTTTGATACCCCATTTGGCCCACTTAGGGGTTGATTTTTGAAAAATGGTGAAAATAAGTTTGTTAAATTGTTTTTTTGAGTTTATGTACCGAGTTTCGTTACTCTAGCTGCATTATAATATTCAATGGAAATCGTTTTACGTGTAAACTTTCCAACTCCATTACATGACCTTAGGGATTGTTTTTTGTTAAATGCCGGAAATGGGTTTCTTAGATTCTTGTGTGCAATACATAAATTAAGTCTTATGACTTCAGATCGAAAAACATTTTTGGACCCCAATTGGACCCCTTTACGAGTTGATTTTCAAAAACTATTTACACATGGATTGCTTTAGTTTGATTAATGTACTCGCAAAGTTTCATCAATGCAGCATAATATTTTTCCGTGGTTCACACTTAAAAACCATACTAAAACCCCTTTAAGGGTTGATTTTCAAAAAGTTGTGGTACACGTATTTCTTCATTTCTTTTGTTTAGTACGTTGAGAAAATTTCGTAAAAAAATGTTTTCCATACAAACTTTGAGACCCCATTTGACGCACTTAGGGGTTGATTATCGGAGCTGATTATAGGGGCTGAAAATTAGTTTATTCAATTTTTGTATTGAGTTTATGTACCGAGTTTCGTTACTCTAGATTTATTATAGCATTAAATGGAAATCGTTCTACGTGTAAACTTTACAACCCCATTAAATGATCATAGGGGTTGTTTTGTGCAAAATGCCGGATATAGGTTTCTTAGATTCTTATGTGAAATACATAAATTAAGTCTTATGACTGTATGACTGTAAAATCATTTTTGGACCCACAATGGACCCTAAGAAGAGTTGATTTAAAAAAAAAAATATTTATACAATCATTGCTTTAGTTTGATAAATGTATTCACAAAGTTTCATCAATGCAGCATGATATTATTTTCCGCGTTTCATACTCAAAAACCATGCTAACACCCCTTTACGGGTCGAATTTGAAAAAGATGTGATACATGTGTTTCTTAATTTTTTTGGCTTAGTTCTTTGACAAAATTTCATATCAGTGTGATGAAAAAAAAATTTTTTTCCATACTAACTTTGGGAGCCCATTTGACCCACTTAGGGGTTGATTTTTCAAAAATGCTCAAAATTAGTTTGTTCAATTGTTGTGTTGAGTTTATTTACTGAGTTTCGTTATTCTAGCTGCATCATAGCATGAAATGGAAATTCTTCTTTGTGCAAACTTTGCAACCCCTTGATATGACCTTAGGGGTTGTTTTTCGAAAAATGCCTGAAATATGTTTCTTAGATTCTTGTGTACAATATATAAACTAAGTCTTATGACTGTAGGTCGAAAAACATTTTTTTGACCCCAATTGGACCCATTTCGGACTTGATTTTCAACACATGATTATTTACACATAGATTGCTATAATTTGATAAATATATTCGCAAAGTTTCATCAATGCAGTAAGTATGTATTTTTTTACATTGTGTACTCAAAAACCATGTTAAAACCCCTTTAAGGGTCAATTTTAAAAAAGTTGTAATATACGTGTTTTTTTATTTCTTTTGTTCAGTACTGTAACAAAGTTTCGTTTCCGTGTGACGAAAATATTTTTTTTTTCATACTAACTTTGGGAGCCCATTTGACCCACTTAGGGATTGATTTTACAAAAATGCTCAAAATTAGTTTTTTCAATTGTTATGTTGAGTTTATTTACAGAGTTTCGTTACTCTAGCTGCATCATATGATGAAATGGGAATCCTTCTTTGTGCAAAATTTTAAACCCCATTAAATGACCTTAGGGGTAGTTTTTCGAAAAATGCCGAATTTAAGTTTCTTAGATTCTTGTGTGCAATATATAAACTAAGTCTTATGACTGTAGGTTGAGAAACATTTTTTGGACCCCAATTGGACCCCTTTAGGAGTTGATTTTCAAAAAAATATTATTTGCACTTGGATCGCTATAATTTGATTAATGTATTCGCAAAGTTTCATCAATGCAGTATGAATTTATTTTTCCGCGTTGCATACTCAAAAACGATGCTAAAACCCCTGTAAGGGTCGATTTTCAAAAAGTGTGATACACGTGTTTCTTTATTTCTTTTGTTTAGTACACTGACAAAGTTTCATGTCCGTGTGACGAAAAAAATATTTTTTTCCATACAAACTTTGGGAGCCCATTTGACCCCCTTAAGTATGGAATTTCGAAAAATCCGTTCTTATTGTTCACCTAGACTATTTGAATAATGTTGGTTCCAAATTTCAAGATTGTACGTTATATGGTTTTTGCTGTATCGTGATTCCTAGAAAACACCCTGCTCTTTTATTAATATAGATTACGTTATTGGTACTGAAGAATTAAAATACATACTTACAGTAAGCTTAGACATCTTCACACATGTGTTGAGTGCGCAATATGGTACACCGAATGTGCGCACGCGCATAGGCGTTAGTTCGTCATTAATCACGATCCACGAGCGATCATAATCTCGTCGGCCGGGCGGCGGCGCCACCGTCGCCGCCCGCCTTCTCTGTTTGTATAACCGCTTGGTACAAGCTTTCTTTGACAGATCTACACTCAGACAGACGCATGAAAGGAGCATTACTTTAAAAATTAAGATGATGATTACTTTTTTGTATATAGAGGTAATAAATATCTATAGTGCGACATTTGATAGTATAAAAGATGCGTAGACGCAGTTCTTCCTACTCCCGCAATTCAATGGGACAAGGGGCAGGACCGAATTTTTTTATACCCATCCGACATCAATCTTCTTTTCAGACAACCAGGTGATCGGCATGTGTTATCCTAATCAGTATTAACAATTACAAAAAGTAATCACTTCCCGCAGGATTCGACGCTGCGATTCTCGGATTGTAAAACAGTTTCTCGCTGTCCTACTTAGGCGTAGCTAAGCTATGGAATTGCGGTCTTTACTAAAACAATGATCACTGTGCTTAGCTGAACATGCATATAAATGTAAGAAAGTCATAAATAAATACTTATGATCTGTACAGGCATATTCGTGATTCTTTGAATTCTAAAATCGTAAACCGAAATATATTTATGTAGTTTTCACTTGAGCCACGCGCTCTCTCGCACGTGCTTGTATATTTTCACAACAAGTTGAATTATTCGCTTCGTTTCCTCACGATAATAGTATATAGAGATTGCTCTATGACGTGTTAAAAAGTTTCTAATGTTATTGTTTACAGTAGGAAGTATGAGCTGGTGCAAGACTCGATGATGGAAGCTTTTAGTATGCTCGATAATGGAGCAAGTAGCCGCCCGATGAAAGCTTAACAGTAATGTTGTTTTAATATACGGTTTTATGTTATAAAATCTTATGGTTTTTTATTGCTTGCAGGTGTGATATGACGTGGATGTTGTCTTGGTCTTAGATGGAAAGGCAACATAATAACAAAATGAACTTGTGCAATGTGAGATTTAAGAAATAGTAAAATAGTTTTGAGATGTAGAATTCTGCATCATTGAAGATAGTGACATAATAACTATGAACTAAGATTACCTGAGGGTACACCGGCATAATTGTGATATAAGGACGTTTAACCTCTCAGTCCTCCCGTGACCATGAGTGCTGCAAAGCATTCGAAACGTCGGGATAGTAAAATCTAAACTAAACCGCGATAAAATTCGTAAAAGTAGTTTGATTGCAATATGAAATACTTTCGAACACATTCTTATCTAAGTAATTTCTAACAATAAGGATGGTGGTAATTCTGATAAAATTATTGTAGATATTATCAGTTTTTTTACATATTTTGCTTAGCACTATGAGAGTGTTATTTCGTATGAAGTCCATTTTTCATTCCATTCCAGAAACTTACCACAGCAGTTTCAGATATTCTGCCACCAAGCAGCAAATGCTGCGTCCCAGGTACTGCTAGCTGATGAAATTACCGAGCCCTAGAGACTGTCTCGGGTGACGAGTACAGAAGTGCTGTAGCTATCTACAGACAGGTGTGGCGCTATCATCTTGCTTGCCTCATCACCAAATTAAATAAAAAATTGATCTACCTGCATTAAAACTATAAAAGTGAAATGACGACTACACTTTATGTAAACACGCCATGTTTTCCAATAAAAACAAGTCTATTTAATTACGCGTCGTAATGTTATTTCATTGATGGTGTCGTGTCGCGTTCATCGCTTGGGGCGCAGGCTCTCATACAAATTGGCGCGCGCATGACACGTAACTTAATCAGTACCCCCGTCTCATCCACCCCAGCGCGGTACGCAAATACTACGAACGAACATCTAATTATGTAGACGGGTCCGTTGCGCGTTGGTCTAGTGGTTATATAGACATCCTGGCCGCTACACAACAGGTTGTGCGTTCAATTCTCCAGGACAAAATGTTTTGTGTTTGGATGGTATATTTTAATATAAGAGTAAGTATGTAAGCTGGTTATCATTGTACAGACTATGCCTAGTTTGGGATCAGATGGCCGTGTTTGGGTTGACCGAGGGTATTATTGCATCTTCGGAGTCGCTGGACGCTCGGGGTGTGGGCCCCTTGAGCGTCCATTGAGTACGGCGGCGACTCCGAGGAGGACGGCGGCGGGGTTGCGACCCCCGTCCCCGTGAGCACCGTGACAGGTTCCCGGGGGGCTACAATGCGCCCCCCGGCGGCGGGCTCAAAGGCAAGGCACTGAGGGGCCCCTGGTGCAGATCCCACCGGAGAGCCCTGGGGTTCCCCCTCTCATGTGCCGATGCGACAGCCGCGGGGGTTTTAGTGGGTAAGAATCCCACATACCCCGGTCGAGCCCCACAGCTCCCGGGGATCTTTCGAAGATTTTACCCGCGTCAAAAAAAAAAAAAGGGTATTATTTGCATACTTGCATAACAAAATACATAGAGTTTTACTTAGTGGTAAGCCCAAGCCCCTTGTACAAAGATCACCCAGATAGGCTAATACCATTGTACCTAGTATTAGGCACTCCTCCGCAAAGCTGCCGGGGAAATTGCTGTGCTCGAATGAAACAATAGCTTAGGTGACGATGACAATGCAATACCTGACCGTTGCTTCGTCAATTGGTCAATTAAAACACAACAAACAAACAACGATGTCTTTTGAAGTAAATGTGTACATTGGTGTTTACCGTAATAGCGTGTAAAGAGAAACCAAAGAAAGTTGGTTCACGTCATCGATTGCAATACGTAATACCGACCACGTGCATTTGCATCAAGAGGGGTGCGGGGTTATTAGAGGGGGAGAGAGCTGGTCTCGTCACTCTTGAAACTACGATATAGTGTACTCTATGGGAAACCTTTTTATTAAATTGGTTCGGCGGGCGGACAGCTGGCCGACTTGTATGGGCGCGCCCGTATGATTTGTACCGTTAATGATTCGAATAAATTAGATTAATTCACTTTATTGTAACAGAATACTTACCTACTTACTACTTATATGCACCGCGTCGAAGAAACCTTACGGAATTATTGTATGGTTACGGTAGATACTTAGGCAGTGAGACAATGGCAACAGAAGTTGACATGTATTGAATACATTCGTTCACTCGTAAGTTTGTCACAGAGCCAGTCTAAAATATCCACGTTACTGGTTGTATGTCAAATGCTGCTAATTGTCAAACAACCATAGTCTGTAGTATTCTGCTTTTGGATACTAAGTCAGGAATGATTGACACGCTATTATCGAAACACATTATTCCATGTCGAACTTTTCCGCGCTAAGTCTAGACTTAGCTTATGAGTAAGAGTCATTACCGTAAAAGAAATCCAGTATTTAGTCCGCCAATTGCCAATTATAATATGTATTTGTCTATATATTTCGTAGATGACTGTACCTAGTAAGTTTATCAAGTTAAGTTTCAAGAGACCGTTCTGATAGGTATCGCAACATACTCAATTCTTGAGATCCGACGTGAAGAGCTCTAAAGCTGGTCAATTACTTGGCTCAATATTAACGTTTTCGGAGACGAGCGGTAGTGTAATGAAACAACTGTGTAGAGCGCTTACCATCAGGCAATACTACCCTACTTCTTTATCTTTACATAGTATAAAACTAAGTCGCTTTCCACGTCTGTCTGTATATCCGCTAACTACTCATAAACCACGCAACAGATTTTTAAAAGGTTTTCACCATCAGTAAGATAATCTTTCACTAAAGGCATATACTATAAAAAACCTTATTAACTTTTTATGTAAGTAGAAAAAGGACAATATTTTGTAAGTGAGTCTTATGAATCACACCAGTGTAAAGCCGTGGCGGGTCGTTCGCTAGTGATGTAAAAAAAATAGTCTACATAACATTTATTTTGTCAGATTTGCACTTACGATGTGCTTTTATAACCAAAGCTACGGTAGATAAGTAGGTAGGTATATTCGTAAAGTAACCCAAGCGAGGAAGGGCGAAACGGATATTTTGTGCATTGGAAGCACGTTTCGCGTAATTTAGCCGACGCAGGCTGAGTGGGAAATCGTGTAAGCATTTCATGCGCCAATAATGCACGATCGCAAATTCCCAAGTGTCGATTTGGGAAGATACGGCAAATAGCTGAGATGAAGTTTTTATGTTCTGGTATTTTCTACGTACCTAAACAGTTTTGCAAATGCACTCATTCGTATTCACCTAATGGTGTTTTAATGTACGTAAAATATTTGCAGATTGGTACATCATTGATGTAAATACGTGCATACGTGCTTATGACCGTATCCTGTGGCATTCTTCAAGGCTGGTTTTATTTGCCTCGTGATTTCTTAGTTAGGTATAAACTATTTCATTTATACATGGTTATAGTATCGGTGGGGTGTCCGGGTAAGAATAGCATCTCCTCCCGTTGGGGGTCCGTAAAAGGCGAATAAGGGAATACAAGAAGACGGGTAGCAGCGTCTTTCTATTGGATTACCTACCACCTATACTGCGATCCCCAAGCCGCCTGCCAAGCGTGGGGATTATGGCAACCCCTAGAAGGGTTCTGAGGGAGAGGTTTTTATTCAGCAGTGGACGATTTGGCTGCTGATGATAGTATCCGTAGATGAACCTGTCAAAAATTAATACTAATACCTACTTATGTTCACCATCATAATGTTAATGTTGTAAAGGTCACCGACATAACTCTTAAAGAGAAAGAGAGGAAGAAAGGTTCTCGAGTGGCGACCACGAAGCGGAAAACGCAGCGTAGGTAGGCCTCCAACTAGGCGGATAGACGACATTGTGCGCATCGCAGGTAACCGGTGGATGCAAATAGCCAATTATCGTTCATTGTGGCGTCCGAAGGGGGAGGCCTATGTTCAGAAGTGGACGTCTTCCAGCTGGTGATGATGATGATGACCTACTAATGTTATGAAATTATTACCAGTTTTTTTTTATTGATTGTCTTTCCGCTTTTCTTAGACCGTATACATCTATAGACGAAATTATGCAGGTTCAGACTTTTGATGTGTTTCGCATCTGTATACTAAAGTTGTGCAACCCTTTCTACAGATCCCAAGGGAAGCCACGCCCGGCCCATCGCATGCGCCATTGACTTCACCCCGCTCTAAACATGGACACATCATGTTATGCTACCCTTGGTAATCCCTGAGCATCTAAATAATGAATACAGAAAAAAAAAAGAAATTTCGCATTAAAATGCATACCGATAATACATATTTATAGTTTAGTGGAACATTTATTTGCAATCTATACTAAATACCTACTACTTAATTTACTGAAGAGTACGTATATAATTATTGGAATAATTATACTATACTGCATCTAAACGAGCTATATTTGCGGCACTAAAATCGTTTCGCACAGCCGGTAGAGATCCGGTTCTATTCGTCTCCACTCGGTTAGTCATTTCGTTGGCTCCTTGTTGGCTCCACTTCGCCAATGGTTGGGAATCAGGACATATGCAAATTCCTTATTGGAAATGAGTTGGCTGACAGATTGATAGTTGGATGGCCAACTTATATATAACACGCTAGCTGCACTATGACCTTGTGCGTTGGCCAACTAACCACGGGTATGAGGTCCAAGCAAATGCCAACAAAAAATGCTGCAGGATAAGTAAGAAGCTTAGCTTAGAACTAAGTTCTAGATAGAATACCTCACTTATGCAACATTATAATATATTTAATTCTCAATATATTTAATTCTCAAAATATAGAATCACAGTTAATTAAAAGTTAACTTTAAGTTGCCGTCTTACTGGAATAGCCCTAACGAATTATCTAGTTGATTTATAGTCCCTTTTGTGTGTAGTCGAGAGAAGGGCAGTACATAAAAGTAAAATCGATAAGTTTTTCCCACAAAGTCACGTTACACCCCACTATCCATTTTCGGCACAAGACCGGAAGCTGGTTCACGTGCCGTGCCGGAAATGCGTGAGTTTCCGCTGAATTACAATGAAAGCGATGACGTGCACTCGTATATAAAATCAATGTGGCTATGTACGTTTAGTATAGGTATATGTATAAAAAGGCATAGAATGTTCACGCACGATATTTAGTAGAGTAAGAGCACGTTAGGTCCTCATGCGGTACCTGGAACTAATAATGACTGTTTTCTTAGTGGTTAATAGCAAAAGACTGCAGAAAGGGTCTGATCAATTGCTAGCAGCTGTTATACACCTCATTAGTCGATTATAGACTTATCAAATCATGCACCATATATATTTTGTAACGCTGCTACCTAGATCCTCATATAGATAGAGTGCGCAGAAAGAACGTATTATCTCCTACCTCTCTACATAAATCAGATACAGAGAACAGTTATCTTAATCTATTCGAATAGGCACAAAGTGTGTTTTGTACAAGGTCCCCATTCGTCGGTAATCGCTGCGACACGCTATGCGAAGATAGCGACGATCGAGGCGGCGGTAGCGACACGCGCCGGCGCACTGCGGCCTGACTCCGAGGGAGGATTGTTTACACCGTACGAACCTTAATACACCCTCATTAAACATAGTGGCAACAAGAACATGATTTCAAATGCTTTTTACAAAAGAGCGAATGGATCGGTCGTATCTACATGATGTAATTTTATTTTATTACCTTGTAGCTGGAAGATGGTTTTAGATTGTCCAAGTATCTTTGGAGTTTTTTGGACTTGGTGTTATCACACCAAGTCCAAACAGAGTTATAACCATATTTTAACCGGAAATTGTTATAAACATATAATTAAGGATCAAACGAACTTACCCTTACGTGAAGTTCGATCATAATTATGTGAACAGTTCGGTCCTTAGCAACTTATAATGTTTACTTATTGTAGTTATGCGTCCATACTACTAGCCTTGCACGGTGTTATTTAAAGTTTTTTTTTTTTTTTTTTTTCGGGTACTTTCTTATTTTATCACTTTGCCTACCACCACCACACTGACACTCCTATAAGACGGCCCACCCGCAGTTTATCTTCATTATGTTTAGAGTAGGAAAAACATTTCACATTTTATACTTGGGACGGGTGATATTTAAAAGGGAGGGGAGTATATAAGTTGCTAAGGACCGAACTGTTCACATAATTATGATCGAACTTCACGTAAGGGTAAGTTCGTTTGATCCTTAATTATGTTTCACAGTTCGGTCCTTAGCAACTTATAATGTTTACTTATTGTAGGATGTTTAGAGTGATGATCTATAAAATGTGAATATTAGCTATTATGATTTGGGGAATGTTGTTGGTTGTACATTTGGCTATACTACGCATGCATATTGTGTACTGATACTAAAATGTATAACTGTTTGTTTTCCCCAATAAAATAAAATAGAATAGGTAATACAAGATATGCCCTAAAAATCCAAATTCATTTATCTCTGCAATTATTATAATCAAAAGACAACATTACATAATATTATGCACTAGATTTTTTTTCTTTTTTGTTTTAAATATCAAATGAGTTTTCTAACAACAACCTTGATACGAGTCTTATAACACTAATATTATATTACACGTAGCCAACAGTAAAATTCAGACGTAAGTATTAAGCCCGTAATAAAGTAGATTATCTTCCCTGACCAATCGTAATTTATACTGCGGAGGAACCGCAAGCAAAATTATCCATTATTAAGGTTAAGTATGTAAGAATAGAAATGTCGAATCGAGAAAAATCTCGCTTCAAAACCTGTCAACAGTGGCAATAAATCATTGTCTTGTAAAAACGCGCAAATGCACCAAGCTTACAAAAACAATTTTAAAGGAAATATGCAAAACCTCACCATTAGACAATGACTGAAATTGAAGTTTATTTTCGTAATTATTTTATATAATCAATAACTGAACTATATAATAAGGGTAACATGTAAGTAAATATCAGTTTGTGAACGTAAATGTTCCCAAAGGCCACACAGGCCACATAGAACAGATAGAAAAAACCTTAAATTAATTATTTAATTAACATGATGCATAACCGAAACATTATTGAACTTTGACAATAGGTAAGCAATAAATTGTAATTAATGAACAATCCTGTATTAATTTCATCCATAATAGTAAAAGTATCTTTATGATTAATTAGTTGCACTTCAAAGTTACTGCGTCATTTTTTTTTTTAGAAAACAACTATTGGATCAAGACTTTATGTCACATTTTATAAGTTGAGGGTAGATAAGGAGATATACCTTCCAAATATTATTTATTGTGTCACCTACCCTCATATGTATGGGTCAAGACTTTATGTCACATTTTATAAGTTGAGGGTAGATAAGGAGATATACCCTCCAAATATTATTTATTGTGTCACCTACCCTCATATTCATATGTATCTACCAGCTGTCAGCTGATTGTAATGTCAATGACCGTTAGCTTATCTCATAAAGGATATTATGTAAAACAGTCATATATTGAACAAAAAACAAAAACAGTCATATATTGAAAGTTTTTTTTATTATTTTATTTTATAATATCTATGCAGCCCGTATGGCGCCAATGACCCTAACGTTATTGCGGATTACTGGTGATAACCACAACCTGAAATTGCGTGAATGTCTATTCAGTCAAGAAGTATAACTTATTTACCAATTTCGCAGTCAGACAAATAAAGAAGATTGTTAGCAGATCATGGTCGTGATCGGTATTTATTTAGTACATTTAGGTGCTATAGAGGTAGGTAGGTATATACACAACAGTCACAATCTTTAATTAATGCACTCATTAGATACCGAACGTAAGTCATTGTTCCAAAAAGGATTTAAGTTCTGTTACAATTTTTTTTTTTTAATATAGGACGAACTCGTAAAGCCTCCAAATTACAAATTTATCTATTTCTGGTGTACTTAATGTGATTGTTTTTTTTTTAACAAATACGCCAAGGTATGCTTTATATTCTGTATAGACAATTAACGCTCAAAATAAGCATGTTCACGCAGTGTTTTGCATGTGAATCGAACCCGCAACCAGGGCATAAAAAAAATTAAAATTACCCAACAATATTTTTTTTAAAATTATTAATACTAAGGGATGGTAATAGTGACGTACTAGTAAACACAAATAATATATTTGAACTCAAGAATAGTTCCTATCTCCAAAAATATAGTAACAATCAAAATTAATTGGTAGTAAAAACTAATAATATGGTCGGTGTAAAATTATTTTGTCAATCTCAAAATCTTAAGAAGCAAAGACATTGAATAGAGAGCGTAAACTAGATAGTTTTGTGCATATTGTAGAAAAAACATATAAGTTACTCAAAACAGCTTGAATGTGGTGTATTACACATTAAAAGGCACATCAAACTTATAAGAGGAATATTCGCAACGCTGGTAGATATAATATCAGAAAAAATCCAATGAAATATTCAACAAAAAAATACATAAGTATAATCGTATGAATTCTGAATAATAATATCAAAGATCAGACAGGATGTTTTTTTTTTTTTTTAAACTGTGTAGGTATACTAAGATCATGTATATTATTTTTATGATATATTTAGCAAAGGATTATATAATATATAATCGTATTTTGACACTGAGTGATAACCTCGGTAAACAAACAGGGTTTTTTTTTTTAAACGCTGTTTATAAGGTTTTATTTATCTATATAATAATATATGCCTTAGATAAAAAAATATTACGTAAATATGATCGTGTTAAGATATTTTATAACACTCACTGTGATTGGACAGGGTTCTTGAAACACCCTGAATATATATATATATATTTTAGAAAATATTGAACTTTATAAATTTACTACACAGATTTAAATGTAGCAATAAATGTAGAAATTAGAATTATGTATGACAAAAATTCGTCCTTAATATTGTCACATTCAAATATTGCAACTTTACTGTTCATAAAGTTATACCATAAATATAGTCATAAAGGTAATTAATTTAGCTAATTCGTCATATTGTTATGTTCTCTAGAACAGATTTATCAATAGTTACTTTCCACTAAGTACTTAGGTATTTATAATAAGTGTAGGAGGCGGCCGGCGCGGCGTACTGTCCCATAAGTTCAGAGGCTACTTACTGCAGCTCCACGGTGTTACTCACGGATGCTCCGGCTGTAGGCCGGCCAGGATGTCGTCGAGCGTCAAGCCCGCGGCGGCCAGTCCGCCTCGGCTCTGCTAGATACCACTTTGCAGTACGAACTATGAAGTCTTGAATTCATTCTACTGTGAATTATTATTATAATTATTATTACAAGTTTTTAATTATTTACTCATCTCGTCGAGTGGCGCACGACGCATTCCGATAATTAGGAGTACCTACACATCGAATTATATCAGACGATATTGTAAGAATCCCAGGCAATCGGTGGATGATAATAGCAAATTATCGTTAATTGTGACGTTCCAAGATGGACGTCTTCGTATATTCAACAGTGGAATTTTTCTGGCTAATGATAATGATCGGATTATATGTTCCCAGTTGTATTGGCAGCTTGCATTTACTAAACACAGCGTTAAGTCATAAGTCATAAAAATGACCCGCAATAAGGAATGCGCAACGCATTTATTCGTACATCTGTACATTGTTTGTACAAATGAGACGACACGGCGTGGAAACAGGTATCGTAAAGATAACATCGTAAACATGTCATACTGACATACCAGCAGCAAGACCTATACTCACATGAGCATTGTGTATCGCACAATGACGGTAAAGGTGTTCGTTATCTACGACAGAGACGACCCTGTATTGGAAGCTCGCATCGTATGAACACAGCGAAAGCAACAATTACCCGCTGTTGGGTGTGTGCATCGCAATTAACCGTAAATACTCATATATATATGTATACTCACATCAGCAGAGCGGACGTATCGCACTATAACGGTGAACGTGTTCATTATCTACGACAGAGACGACCCCGATTGTATTGGAAGCTCGCATCGTATGAACACAGCGAAAACAACAACTACAGGAGTGTGCATCGCTTTTGTGTAACGCACTATACGGTTAACGTGTTCAACACTACGACAGAGACGACCCTGGTATTGGAAGCTCGCATCGTCTGAACACAGCGATAACGTCAATACCCGCTGATGGGGTGACAACTACCCGCTGGTGGGGCATCGCTGTTAACCGTAAATGTGTTCTTTATGTACGTGTGAGACGACCCGGTATGGAAGCTCGATTCGTACGAACACAATAGTGCACGACGATCCATTTCCCGAAGCACGAAGAGACGTCCGACGTCACCACCGCGGCGGCACCTCTCCGTTGTCCCGACATCGCGGCGTCGCCTCCCAGGTGTCCGGTTCTTGATTTTCACTTTTTATGTAATACTGAATACACTTGCAGCTTTGGATTGGAGACGTGCGAAGGCTTGAGCACGGAAACAAACAATGAAGATAAACTGCGGGTGGGCCGTCTTATAGGAGTGTCAGTGTGGTGGTGGTAGGCAAAGTGATAAAATAAGAAAGTACCCGAAAAAAAAAAAAAAAAAAACTTTAAATAACACCGTGCAAGGCTAGTAGTATGGACGCATAACTACAATAAGTAAACATTATAAGTTGCTAAGGACCGAACTGTGAAACATAATAATTTCCTATCACGCCAAGGTCAATCAATCTATTACGTACGATCCGAATGAAGCGACATCATCAGTGTTACTATAATCTGAATGCATGTACGAATCCTGGTGATATAGTTGTAAAAAAGTTGACAATATGTAAGCCCCCTCGCCCTCGTTAGGCCTATGCATAATAAAGATATTTTGAATTTGAATTTTGAATCTATTAAAGACATAAGCTTCAAATTAAGCGGAGTACTGTCAGTATTTTAGTCATTGAGGTATTAAGTACCTACTACGTAAGAGGGACATTATGGTTAGATTATTTCTAACAAGCTTTAGAGTTCCAGCCCACAAAATCCGTTAGTATAATATGGGACAGTCATATCTTTCCTAGTGCATGTATAGTATGTATATAATATGCAAACATCGTCAGCGATTGCACGGTCTTGGGTGACATCATTATCAAGTTTAAGAAACTTTATGCTTAGTCGCATTAGTTCTATATCCAAATTCATGTTCGATACATAAGTATGCAGATTTTCGATAAGGAGTTAGCATTTGGTTACGGATACAATCGAGCGTGAACGCTAAATGCAAATCGAATGATTCTCGATTCGAAGCACTCGAAAGTTGAATGGCACTAGTCGTGGGGTGCGCCGCCGTCGCTCGAACACTTGTTCGCTGTCATCTCGACACGACGCGCATGCAATTATACAAACTGCACGGTGACTGCGATACGACTGGATAATGTGTTAATCACTGTCGCACTTTCTTTTGTTAGCAGAAATAGTGGAGGCTCTAAAAATAGCCGGTGTCGTCAGCGCAACTCGACGCCGGGTAAAAGGTGTCGTTGTAAGGAATACAGACGCAATTAGTAGTACCTTTTTTTTGTATACACTTATTATATTGTTTTGTTTTGTTTACACGAATCTATACTTATAATAAAACTGTAACAGGTCCAATTCTGTACATTGAAGATATTTTGAAAATTATATTTGGAGGGCATTCTATAACCGATACTGAGGCCGAAAATGTAATTTTTTTAATTTTTGTCTGTCTGTCTGTCTGTCTGTCTGTCTGTCTGTATCACGGCTGAGCATCACGCCGAAACTACTGAATGGATTCTAATGAAACTTGGCATGATTTGAGATCTTACTACGAGGTAGGACATAGGATACTTTTTATCCCGTAATCTAGCACGGTTCTTTTGGGAGAGGGGATTAAAGTCAAAATGGGTATTTGGTTATACGCTTGGTCAGATTGTATCAAATTTTCTTTATAATATAATAAATATTAGTAAGGGAACACTCATAGAGAGTTGTTATCAAGGTTTTGAAATCAATCGGGTTAAGCAACGTTAGGTAAGGTCATTAAATAGATGGGTGACCGTTTAACGCCATTTGAACTAATCGGGTCCGTGCTTCGGAGAGCAAGTAAAAAGTGGGTCCCAGTTCTTAATCGACTATAAAAAAGGAGGTTATGTATTCGATGCGAATGTCTGTTATTAAAAGTTTAGTTAACGTAAAAATAGCGCAGGCGGAGCTGCGTGGGTCAGCTAGTTATTAATAAATTTGTGAGGAGAGGTAAAAAGCCTCCTTGAAAGTCGCATGGTCACAAATCTAGGACAATCAGTCTTAGAAGAGCTTGCACAAAATGAAGGGTTCGCCCTTAGTACCTACATATGGTACAAAAAGAAGCAACTATAAGAAGATTGAACAGTAAGTAAATATCGTTTATGAATTGATACTGAGATAAAAGAATAAGTAAGTTGTTTAGTTTTTTGATGCGTCTGATGTATTTAGAAATTTTATTGTAGCCTATACATACTAAATGGTGAACACTTACAGTTAGAATATCTGACTAATTCTGTAATTAAAATTCAGTTTTATTGTTTTTGAAACATGATATTTGCATGCAAATAGTAACTTTCTACTGCAGCGTAGATTAGAACAGGTGTTATACAAAATATTTGCAAACTTTGTAAGTTTATATAAGCTCATTAAATACGCTTGCTTGTTTGACTAATTCTTTAACATCTAAGACTTCATCATCATCAGAAGCCAAAAGACTTCGGCCTCCCCTTTAGAAGGGAGGTATTGCCATAATCCCCACGCTTGGCAGACGTCTTGGGGATCGCAGTATACATACACCATTTAGTAGGTAATCCCGTCTTTTTGTTTTCCCTTAGTCGCCTCATACGGACACCCAACAGGAGGTGATGGGAGGCTATTCTTACCAGGACACCACACCCCATCTAAGACTTAGACAGGCTGTAAACACATTCGGATCGTCATGGTGTGATCTGACAACTGGAATATGTGGAAATAATGTTGAATAGGCTTTATATGCATTAAAGAATCATTGTAAAATCCTAGGTTTCAATAACAGTTTTTTTTAACTTTGTCTTTATATTAGGCGGCAGTAGTAGAGCTTCGTGTCTCATAATATAAGGAGTATTGAATCATATTTGGGTTATCAAAGACAGCATGTGCATTATGTTTGTGCTTTCTGGTTTTAGACACTACTGTACTGTACTAACATACCTATTATAGACGCCATCTTTAAATTCAACGCGAACTACTCATCATCATCAGCAGGAAGACGTCCACTTGTGAACAAAGGACTCACACCACAATGAACGACAATTGGCTATTTGCACCGCACGATGCGCACTATGTCGTCTATCCACCAAGTGGGAGGCCTGCCTACGTTGCTGCTTCCGGTTCGTCGTCGCCACTCGAGAACCTTTCTTCCCCATCGGTTACAGGTTCTTCGAGCGCATTGGCCTGCCTATTGCCACTTCAACTTGCAGGTTCTATAGCTAAGTCTGTGACCTTAGTTCTTCGTCGAATCTCCACATTTCGGATTCTGTCGCGCAGAGAAACTCCGAGCATAGCTGAAAATTTCATAACTCGTTGTGTGACTGAAAGCTTCTCTAAAAGGCCATCTTCTCAGTACCATATGTCATCACCGGTAACACACATTGGTTAAAAACCTTAGTTTTTAGGCACTGCGGTATTTCTGACGAGAAGATATCGCGTAGTATCCCTAACGCTGCTCTGAGCCCAAAAGTTAATAAGTGTTCTTGAAATCTGATTGTTTCGATAATCGAAACTAATACTTTATACTCTGTTAGTGAGTAGAGATATCGATTATTTCATACTTAGTAATGGATCATAAGCATAAACAGCGCCGAACATGCTCCGAACGTCGAATTAATCAGGTTTATTCATAAAATAGCTAAATGAGAATTAACACTAATTGACGATTGTGATTGCGGCAGTATGTCACATAAACTAACAGAAATTGTGAGTCATCATCAAAGGTTCATCATCATCTAGTTCGTTAGCACATAATGCCTCAATGATCTAGGTAGGTGTATTTTACGGAAGACAGTTATTAAGCAAGGGTCCCTCACGTCCGTTAGATTGTAACAAACTGACAACTGGCGAGATGGACCAATATTTGTCTGAGGCCAGGATGTTTGCACTCCATATAACGCCGTCCGACTAAAAGCTAAGGTAATATTTAAAAATCGAAATCTCCATGTACACATTACAAAAAAAGTTCAGATCTTACAAACACGAACCGCGTGAACTAAGGATGAGTATCTTATCATATGGGTATACAATGACATATTTTGACATGAATGCTCGGAACGATATCGGTAAAAGGCTATTTTTTTTGTTAGGTTAGGTAATAAATAAATGTTGGGGATGCTGTGAGCAGCTGTGACGATTTCGGTTATGCTTATCGGCGGCTTTATCGGCCGGAAGACGCGCTCTTGACCCCGAATTGATAATGCTTACACTAAAATAGCCTGCCAGAAGATAACGCATGTACGTAACGTCCTTTCGATGGGAAATGAATAAAACAATATATATTGAAGGCCTTTTTTGTATTTTTATTTGTAGAACTGAACTAAAGAGACTGTCTAATTATGTATAACATGTCGTACATGATTAGTTCATTATATAATCTTGCAAAAGTAGTAGCGTAGCGCTTCATTGAGGTGAAAAAGGCAAAATACGTACTCTCGTATAAACTTTTTTTTTTGTCGTACTACGCATTAGCATCTAACCGGTTTTAGGACATATTTCTTTAAGCTGCTCTTAGGTCTTGGCTTAACGACTGATGTCTAGATAATAACAGACTGGACCTACTTTTTTGTACATGCCCTCCGAAGCACGGAGTCACACATCTAAAGACTGACCTTGCCTGCTTAACCAGCTGGTCGTTTAAAACCTTCGTATTTACTTTCCTTATAAGTATTGCTATTATGGTAATTTGTGCCTTCATCCAAGGTTACATCACCATTTATTATCCGGTTAAAGATATGATGAATAGGAGGTTCACATAAATTGTCATTAACGAATACTCGTACCTAGATGTACGAAATAATGCATTTCTCAGTGTTAGTATCATAGCGGCCAATCACTTTCAAGATCAGCCATTTATGAGTGAGATATTATAGTAGAATAGAATAGAATAGAAATAAATTTATTTAACGACGTAAAATAACAATTGGTAGGTACACATAAAAATAAAAACAATCAGTCGTTAAAAAGGAGCCCACTCAGCATTATGCCGCGACACCTATTTGGCATCACGACGCTGGTCTTCCGTGGACACCTCCGTAGCAGTTACATAAAGCAATTACACCGCTCTTTTTGCTTAATTTACAGCACAACTATGCAAGGAAACAACATTTAAAGATATAGTACCCCTGTTATTGCACAGACACGAGTATGTTCTCTTCCTTGACGCTCACAATCCGAAGCCCGACAAGACCAGGTAGAGGTACCTACTTACATCCAATAGATCGTCTTACTTACAAGTCAATCAAGTGGTCATTAACCTTCAGGAACAACTACAGAAAGTTGTTGCTACCCTAGTAGTATTTGAACCAACAACGTCCAGTTTGGGAATCAAGCGGTTACAGAGGCCACCTATCATTGGTATTCGCAGCACGTTCAAAATAATGAAATAAATAATAATGAAATTAATAAACCAATGAAATAGACATTTTGAACCCATAACGCTTTTAAAGACATCAAATATTTTGACATACGCAGTCTATGAGATAAGGAATGTCGAATGTCGCAGTAAAGACGTCAACGCGACCCAGACTTGTGACTTTTATCTCACTTTTTATCGCTTTAGACACTTTTTGCAGAGTGCCATCATATTTTTCTCTTTAGCTGTTACTACTACGTATATTACGCGATTTCTTGTGTAGTAATCAAGTGGTAACACTTAACGGCAATTTAAACACACAGGTGTTCTTTCTATCGCAGTTTAATGATGATTGCTTTTCAAAGGAAAGCCTGCGGAATTAATGCAATTTCTATTACAGTCTTTATTCATGTTTCGAATTGATAAGTATACCTATAAACCTTTGTGGTATTAATCTACCTAGGTTTTTAAGTCTATTGACACCGATCTTACACCACAGCGCGGCTAAGAGTCTTCTTGTTCTTTGACGCATGTTCTATCAAAAGTTGTGTGATATGTATGAAGTCTTTATGTAGCTGTGTTATGTATGAAGCCTTTAAATTGTATGCTGTATCCGCTGAATCGGCCGGGTTGCACCCTGCTCGGCACTAGTGAAAGCGTCACATCATGGTTTGTCACGAAGATCAATAAGTCACGCAGGGGAAGTCACGTCGCTTTATTGAGCGACGACGACATTTAGTACAACCTAGTTAGTTTAGTGGTTAGTACAGTAAGTCTGCACTCGATACTTATCAGCTTAAATTTAGAGTGCTCTAGTTTGTATTTTTGTATGTTATCGTTACACTGATATTTTATACTTTAATAGTTGGTACCTAATAATCGAGTAAATACTTCTTATACGTAATACTTACCGTAGGTACGAATAAAACAAAAACTAATAATGGTGAAACTTTTACTACAGGTATTAAGGAGGTACCTACTTACTTACCGAATTATGTAAGTACTACGTACTAGAGAAGCCATTACGACTAAATTTATGTTTTTCAAACAATCTTTACTTGACATATATATAATCATTTTAAATAGTTTTTAGTATACAAATCGTGTAATATCAGAATCTGATAAAAAATAGAAAAAAAAGAGAATCGCGACCCTGCCAGGATTCGAACCTGGAATCTTCTGATCCGTAGTCAGACGCGTTATCCGTTGCGCCACAGGGCCAGTTGTGATATAAAGCGAATTTAAATAACTCATTCTGAAGCACGTTGTTGTACAGAGGTGTTCTATTGTTTGCGTAAAGTTATTAAAGTTATTAACAGTAGGTGTTACGTAAATATTTCAAACCAAATCATTTACATTTGTTATTTATTCACTCAGTTTAGACACCCGTCTAGACGTATAAATCCGTAACCCGTATAAATTGACATTAACAAAAATCTCATAGCAAACCCTTGCTATGAGATTTTTGTTAATGTCAATTTATTCTAAGATTTCGTAACAGTCACTAAAATTAAACTTTCAGTTAATTAGTATAGTATTAAGAGTAATTTAGTTTTACTGTTCATAACAGTGATATTTGCAATAAATAAATAGTGTGTAATAAACGTAGTAGGTACCATTATATTATCCTCTCATTTTGCGTTGAGGTTCATTAGATTATAGGCACGTGAACCTTACATTTCGCTAATTAAACAAAAGGTCGTGTGCGGGCCGCGTGTGCTTGTTAGTGCGCGCTTTTACCGCGGGGCGGCGCCACTTTAACGGACATACAAAACAAAAGCCAGAAATGTTATTTGAGTTCTATTCAAAATATAATATCAGAAAACTGTATTAAATTAAAACTTGTTCATTCTATATTGTTTATGTCTTCATAGCAACGTTATGTTTATATTATTATGTATAACCATAATACAATAAGCAGAAACATTTTATTTGATTAATGAGAGAGAAAAATCATAAAACACATAAAAGCAAATATAATGTCATACAGTAAAATGTCAATTTAACTTAACAACATATTTATTATATGAATAATATAAAATAATATTATTAACAAAATCTGGAATGGACACCGAGAAAATAACATGAATGTGTTTTTAATGTATTTTCGTTTTACGATTTCCTATGTCGGTCCTCGTGTAATGGTGGCGGCGGGCTATTTTTCATACTATAAAACATATCAAGAGGACCATTATGCATATAAATTAGAGCGACAAGGTTCCAATGGCCATCAACACGTCGTCGGGTGCGGCCATCGTGACTATACACTTGCCACAGTCCAGTGTTAACCAATTCTTTCATAAAAAACAGATTTTATAATAAGTTGAGGTTCTTGTTTAATAAAAAACTAAATATCCTACACGCTTGAAACCATTTATATGGAAAACGACAAATGTCTGACTTATTAATTTTCGAACATGTAATGAATATATGCGGAATAATATTTATTTCTCAAATTACATTGCTAATTTTCTAAAATAATAATAATTAATTGCCTATTAATTAATTGCCTATGAACTGTTTTAGTACATAAAGAATAAATAAATAAATAAATTCTCCACAAATAAGTAATTTATTGATTTTAAATTAAAAATACCAATAATGATTTATACTAATTTTATTAAAAAAAAGTGGATATTTTTTTTGGAAATTCATGAAAAAGCCGATGAAATATTTTAACACTAGAGTGTTCAGAATCATGTACTGGATCCCTGGTATCGGTTTTCAGTACGATGTCCCTTACACCCCGTATATCATCATCATAACATTATTTATTTTAACTTTACTATGGGAGGTACTATGTGGTAACAGCTCAGTGGGCGAGCGCATGCCTTGGAAACAAGGTGCGCAGGTTCGAACCCCGGCTCGCACCTCTGATTTATTTAATGAATCAGGTGCGAATCGTCTTTGTGCGATTGTTACTAGCTTTCGGTGAAGGAAAACATCGTGAGGAAATCTGCATGTCTGAGAAAGCCTAACTAGCTCTCGAATGACGTGTGAAGTCCACCAACCCGCACTTAGCCAGCGTGGTGGACTATGGCCTAAGCCCCCTCATCTTGAGGGGAGGCCCGTGCCCAGCAGTGGGACACAAACAAGGGCTGGTATTATTATTTATTATATGGGAGGTACAGCGACGTGAGCTATCACTAGTTCAGTGGGCGAACGCTTGCCTTGGAAACAAGGTGCGCAGGATCGAATCCCGGCTCCCACCTCTGATTTCTTTAAATCATGTGCGAATCGCCTTTGTATTTGCTTTCGGTGAAGGAAAACATCGTGAAGAAACCAGCATGTCTGAGAAAGCCTAAATAGCTCACGAATGACGTGTGAAGTCCGCCAACTCGCACTTGGCCAGCGCGGGGGACTACCGCCTAAGCCCCCTCATCTTGAGGGGAGGCCCGTGCCCAACAGTGGGTCACAAAAAGTGATGTATCGTATTGAATTTAACATTACGTAACGTTAATTTATTATGTTACTCCGTAACGTTTGCGTTGGTCGGGAATACACGTGCTTGCCCAATGTCGTGCAAGTAAGTACCTAATTGGCACATCTGGCCGATAAAACTAATGGCGTACCTAACATACTTATGTGTGTATATAACATTTGCATTTTTAGCATACACTGAATATTTTTAGCATACGGATGCTATTAACATATATATTATGTATGTATTGTAATATTTTTAAAAGTATTATTTTTTTAGCGTATTAAGTAAAATTCCTTTTGTTGAAATGTACCTATAGATGGCTAATGATTATTTTTTCCTTAAATTGGCATCGTAATAATAATTTACCTAAGGTAGGTAATTTTATATATTTATTCATTTACTTACGCAATAGATAATTACCACGAAATAGAACTTATGGGTATTTAAAAATATATGAATATTGATTATATGCAAAAGAAGCCACCTATTAAAATTGCGTAACTTCAAATTGACGGTCATTTCGTAATAGGTACTTAATTATTTTGTTTATGTTATTTTTTATTTTCTACGCACAGTGTTTCGCGATATTTCTACAATCGATGACTAGAACCAATCGTTGAACATTCTTTAGTTTACTATCTACAATCTAAGTGTGAGGAGATATGTGCCAGTTTCAAGTGCTGATTTCATCGCTTCGTGCAAGGGTACTTGAACGGAGTAAAGTCTGGATATTCACCCACCTCCATCAGTCACTTAAGATAAAGCGAGAACAATTAGAACACATTCGCTGTTGATTGCAATCATAAGAGGGTGTAGAGTTAGACGCACAAAAGTTGTAAACTTACGTGTTTCTGAAAAAAGAAATGGAGATAAAAAATCCTAAAATATCATAGAAAGAATATTTTGTCATGCACCGCTGCGCCGAGCATCATATTCTGAGATTTTTTGGTGATGATTATTTCCAATTTTGTTTTACTAGACAGGTTGCTTTAATTATGGAACTAATCCCACCACTCATTCCCACCACTGTGGCTCCTGTCAGCCAGGATCTACAGTGGTCACCAGCCAAGAAACCAAGGTTTGACCCTCGGCGAGTCCCGGGAAAACGCTAAATTGTCGTGGAACCCGCAACGAATTTAATCAGAAAGGTATATAGGAGGAGTTAGAAAAATATAAATTCCACACTGGACAGATTGCTTGTGGAAATAATGGTCTAGATCCACGGCATCCCCAGGATGTGCTCTAGCGACCGTCTGGCGATGGAGAGATTCTGCCGAGGTCCGATCGGAGTGCCTCCTTGCTGTCTCTTCGCAGCATCGATGAAGGTCCCTGGGGAAGTTTTAGTGGGTGAAAATCCCACATAACCTAGCTACTGCGGGGTACTTTTTGGAGGTTTCCTCCCCTAACCCAAAAAAGACGTCTACGGCATTGTCAAATATTCTGCCGCAAAGTAGCAGTGTGTCATCATGGCCATGTTCCAGTGCGAAGTGTCGCATTAGAGAAATTATAGGCAGTACAAAATAGTTTTTATTGGCAGGCGCGTCGCTTATTATCCGACGAATGGCTAATCATCGTCAATAACTCGCTTGAAAAAATCAGCAATCAAGGCATCTCTTACGTAACAATGAAATCATACAGAAAAGGACAGTAGATACAGGATCTCTATGCGTTGATTAACCGACCCCAACAGCTATAGTTTTATTAAAAGACTACTAGCTAAGAAAACATGGCAAATGACAACCTAACATTAAAATAAGAATACTCCTCATATACCGAAGTTTTACGTTTGATATTCGTTGCGGCGCGAGTGAATCCCATACGTCAACGGGGCGCGTTCCAGCTTCCGTCCAAATAAACACGCTGCATGATGCTCGCGCGATGACGTCTAAATCTGCTCACCACTCACCGTCGACGGCTTTTTTAACCGACTTCAAAAAAGGAGGAGGTTCTCAATTCGTCTGTATATATATATATATATTTTTTTTTTTATGTATGTTCGCGCATAACTCCGGCAATTATGAACCGATTTGAAAAAATCTTTCTTCCATCCATTCTTTAATCCATTGATTGGGTCCCATAAAAAAATTATTGCATAGTAATAAGTAGTTCCTGAAAAACAAGAATGGTGACTGCGCACTGAGAGTTGCAAGAAAGCCTATATCGACGACTTTATGTCGCTTTTTAAGGACAAAAATGGTCATAACTCTGGTAAATATTTACCAATTTCAATGATTCTTTTTTTATTCGAAAGAAGAAACCACTGTATTGAATCTGTATGAATTTTATTACAACCGGATAAGAACTTCCTGGAGGACCATGAACAATGTGGAGGAATGTATCTGGTAAAAACCATAAAACTGATGTTCTCCATTACATCGGACAATTATGAACCGATTTCGATGATTCTTTTTTTATTCGAGAGAGTAAACTACTATGATGTTTCCATGCAAATTTCATTACGACCGGATATTTTTTTTCTGAAGAAACATGAATTATGTAAAACTATGTAGACGATAATGTGATCCTATAGTATGCTATACCGTAAAATCGAAAACCGTAAAATTATCTAGGTAGGTTATGACCTACCTAGATATTTTTACGGTTTTCGATGGTTCAATCTTTATATATGAAAATATCACTAAAAAGTTTAAAATAAAATCTTTTTAAAAAAAAAATCGAACCGACTTCAATATCACTGAAAAGTATAAAATAATTTAAATATTATTGAAGTTGGTGCCAAATATACACAGCCGGTAAGCTAACACCAACTTCAATAACATTTAAATTATTTTATACTTTTCAGTGATATTGAAGTCGGTTCGATTTTTTTTTTAAAAAGATTTTATATATAGTACCTACCGTAAATATCGCATTATGGGAACGTATGTTTGAAATGATCGTGCGAATTACTTGCACAGTTGCTTAACGTAACAAGTAACAATAGTGAGAATTTATGCGACAGTACTGTGACTGTGGGAGGGTTTACGATGTTGCTAATAAACAATGGATGCTATTGCGATAATAACCCAGATCAAAAGAATAGAAAGACGATCGATTAGCAGTTTATGGACATAATTATTTGAAGTGGTCAGTGGACTCTGTAAAATGCTTGGCTAAACCAATCCTGGCCCTCTAGACTCTAGACAATGTACCCTTCTACGAGCGTTAACACGAAAGTATAACAACGTACGAGAATGATATGACAGAAAAATCACGTGACAAATTATAGGTAATTGATTTACGAATGAAGAAATAGAATCGCTATGAAGCGATTGTATCTTGTCTAGGGTTTCTGGACTCCTGGTTATGCGTATGGCTTGCAGTCTATAAAGTGGTAGATTACATTTCCACGTTATAGTTTTCTTTATGAAGTTCTAGGTAGCATCCGATAGTGTATAGAAAGGATACCTGTTAGTTAATATGTGGTATGGTAATATTAATGTTAGAACTGTAGTAAGTATCGTGGTAAGTATAATGTTTATTAAAAGCATTTTAATGTATTTTTACTCGTGGGGTGTCCGAGTAAGCACCCTCCCATCTCCTCCCGTTGGATGTCTGTAAGATGGGACTAAGGGAAAACAAGAAGACAGGCAGCGGCGTCATTCTATTGTCTTACTTACCACCTATACTGCGATCCATAAGACGCCTGCCAAGCGTGGGGATTATGGCAACCCCTCCCTTCTAAGGGAGAGGCCTTTTGTTCAACAGTGGACGTGTTTCGGCTTCTGCTGATGATGACGTTGCTTACTATCATGCGAACTTGCTTGTCTTGTCATTAAGTTAAGTAATAAAATCTTTTTAAAAAAAAATTGAACCGACTTCAATATCACTGAAAAGTATAAAATAATTTAAATATTATTGAAGTTGGTGTTAGCTTACCGGCTGTGTATATTTGGCACCAACTTCAATAATATTTAAATTATTTTATACTTTTCAGTGATATTGAAGTCGGTTCAATTTTTTTTTAAAAAGATTTTTTTTTAAACTTTTTAGTGATATTTTCATATATAAAGATTGAACCATCGAAAACAGTAAAATTATCTAGATAGGTTATGATCACATTATCGTCTACATAGTTTTACATAATTCATGTTTCTTCAGAAACTCAGAACCTATTTATCCGGTCGTAATGAAATTTGCATGGAATCATCATAGTAGTTTACTCTCTCGAATAAAAAAAGAATCATCGCAATCGGTTCATAATTGTCAGAGCAATGTAATGGAGAACATCAGTTTTATGGTTTTTACCAGATAAATTCCTCCACATCGTTCATGTTCCTCCAGGAAGTTCTTATCCGGTTGTAATAAAATTCATACAGATTTAATAAAGTGGTTTCTTCTTTCGATTAAAAAAAGAATCATTGAAATTGGTAAATATTTGCCAGAGTTATGACCATTTTTGTCCTTAAAAAGCGACATAAAGTCATCGATATAGGCTTTCCTGCAGCTCTCAGTGCGCAGTCACCATTCTTGTTTTTCAGGAACTACTTATTACTACACAATATTTTTTTTATGGGACCCAATCAATGGATTGAAGAATGGATGGAAGAAAGATTTTTTCAAATCGGTTCATAATTGACAGAGTTATGCGCGAACATACATAAAAAAAAAATAAAAAAAAAATATATACAGACGAATTGAGAACCTCCTCCTTTTTGAAGTCGGTTAAAAATACATGTAATTATATTTTTCAGTGGCTAATGTCCTCTTCGTTGTTTTATGATTTCTTGAGTTAAAGTGTGAGGACACCATCGAGTACAGTAATGTCCTAATAAGGGTACGTTCATGGCTCGTGTTTGAAGTCCGAGGTGCTAACTGTGTGGGTCGTGCGTGGGAACAGCAAACAAGAGCGGGACTTTACTCAAACATAACTCATTCAGAACTACTCCATATACATTACACTTAAGGGCATATTTAACCTGGCAATGTTTCATTCATGTTTTCAATAGTAAATATGATTCAAACTACAAAGCTTAAAAGGGTAAGAAAGTAGCCTGAATGCGAATTAGTAAGATATTTTTTTTTGAATTTTTTATTGTCTCTTGTTTATAAAGATCAAATTGGAATGATTTCATTTTGTTTATCATGGTCAATGGACCGTTGTTTGACGAAGCTGTGGTCACCTATTTTGTAGGTACAAGGCTAGGCGGGTAATGAATTTTCCTGTAATTCGCTTTGATGTTTTCTAGGCAAACTAGGGGTCAAACTAGGCAGAGCGAGTAATAGCAAGATTACTGACTGATATAAATATTTTATTTTTGTAAATAATAGATATGTACTAATAAGTAACACCCAGTCATAAGGTGGAAATTGAATCCCCGGCCTATTTGGTAGCGGCAATATTGTCTAACTACTACACCAACAGGCCCGTTAAAATGGAAAATCGATTACCTACCTATTCCCTAAGTACTTATGATTCACACAAAGTGGAAACTAGATAGGTATTTACCTAACCGGGTTTGTTGTGACAACTCACCGCACGACATCAGAAGTGCAAAAATCTTACTTAACCTAATAATAAATAAAGTAAATAAATAAAACATGTTTTGCTGGTGTATTATGTTACAGTAGTTAGTTTACTATGAATATGTTAGTTTACTATGGGACGAAGTGGGTTCCGGTGGTTACCGGGCCCGATTTTTAGCCACCAATAATACATACCTAGAATAGAATAGTTTACTATGACGTAACAATTGTTACCTACCTAGTCTTGAAATACATTCCACAAATCTGCAAGTTCGTGTGCTTGTAATTGGTTCGATCTGAAAACAGGCTTTTCGCAGGTATTTGATTTTTTTTTCTGTCACGAGTGTGAAAGTGATGCTACACCAGCTGAAGCTAAGTTCACTACTAGGTATACAGAGTGTTACAAAACCCAGTCCAATAAGTAAGGTTCTTATTCGGTGTAACAAAAAAAATATATATTGTACATTACTAGTAGCAAAACAATTCAATATATTACATACTTATATACATTACTATTTTGTCGAATATCAATAAAAAAACAGTCAGTCTCATAAAACAAAACTCGAAATATATAGAGTTCGTGAATTTTGCTGAAGTACATGAAATACTATTGAGAACTTCAACATAAGAGTTACATATATATTTACTTTTTAATTTGCGACACCAAATATAATACCTTCAGTGATCGAACAGGGTTTTTTTAAACACTCTGTGTACGCATACATTGTATTTTACACGTACATGCATTGAACAAATTTCAACAGCTAACAAGCAACCCATTCATTTGTTTCGAAGAAAATCGTCAGTAGTCAGTTGTGTTATTGTTTGTTATAAAAATATCTTACAAATAAAGTACGAATGACAAGTGCCTCTAGGAATACCGACGAGGCGTCGCCCGAGGTGTCACCTGACTGGCGCCAGACAGACGGTATTCTTAGAAGTCTAAACCTGAGAATGTCACATGAGACCGTACCGCCGCCGTCACATGATAGAATCCGATTATGAATGCATATTACGTGGTCGCGAATACAACTCTTTTGTTACCGTTTCGCCTTAAGTATTTTTTAGTAGTCTGCTAATTATAATACGAGAACTAAAATATTTCAATTAATTCTCTTAATTATTTGCTATGCGATAAATACATGAGCAACGTAAGATTATTTAAGTGCCTGATTGAAAATTTTAAATGATAGGTAATATGGCCCTTAGGCTAAGGGGCCTAGGGGCTTACCCCTTCATCTTGAAGGGAGAAACGTGCCCAACAGTGGGACATGTACAAGGGCTGGTATTATTATTAAGAGTAACATAGAAAATATGCATTATGATTGTAGACTTGCATTATGATTGTAGACTTGCATTATAAACAGACTGCATCGATGTAACAGTAGAGCAAGAGCCTATTTTTGTGATGTTCCGGATTCGATGTTCATGTCGCCCAAAAAATTTTTTTAACAAGTGGGTTGGAATGGTGTATATTGCTATAGATCTTACATTGCTAGTAAAATGGAATTAAAATACACTACTGTCAACCACTTTGGGAAAAGGCGTTGCTCTTTGTATATAGTACTTATGTATGTACTGAATCATCTTTTGTAAAATAAAAAAGTTTTCCGAAAACCATGGCCAGTTGTACAAATTAAAAGACAGTACTCGTAATTTCCGAACTGCCTCATCATTGCTAATGCATGCATATGTCGTTGCGTTAGCTTTTCCACCCTATAGCACTATGAAAACCACCATTATAAGAAGACCCTCCTTGCTCCCCTTTGCTAGTTGTTGGCAGGTAGTACAAGGGGTTCTGTACTGACGTGCTAAGGGACCTTGGTTAAATGGTTGTTTATGCATTGCGTTTTGTGTTGTGCCATATGGAGTGTTAGCGGGACGCTTGGGACCTGCTGGATGCGGGACCGTCGTGGATAGCAACAACTGGTCCAATTTACTAAGTAACTTTAATCTTTTATATATGTTATGTATAGTTACGGATATGTTGATATTTTACATTCTTTGTCGTCGGTTTTTTTTCATTCCATTTGAAGACGTGACAAGCAAGACCTTCGCTGGATGGACAGCGACACGAACGGAGTATAGTTATTAAGTCACTTGAGCGGTAATTTCACAGCTACAGTGCCTTTCACGCTGGAACACAGCAATGTTTTCACATTTCTGCTTGGCAGCAAGAAACATGTCTGACAGTGCAGTAGTACCTACTTGGTTGGTGTCTTCAAAAGGAAGCCTGTTATCTAATAATAGATAAATAACACCCCCAGGCCGGGTTAGAATTGCATCCCCCCATCTCCTCTCGTTGGGTGTCGTAAGAGGCGACTAAGCGAAAACAGGAAGACGGGCAGCAGCGTCTTTCTTTTGGATTTATCTTTCACCTATACTGCGGTCCGCAAGCCGTCTGCCAAGCGTGGGATTATGGCAACCCCTCTCTTCTAAGGGGAAGGCCTTTGTTCAGCAGTGGACGTCCATCGGCTGCTAATGATTATAATGAAATGATGAATATATAACTTCCAAATGATTTGAGGTGGACTCTTCCTTACGTCCTATGCTTCCCCGGTACGTCTACTATAAACATGTTAGCTCTAAACCACATTCAAATGCTCACACAAGACAAGGCACAAGATTATGCACCTCCTGTGTGTTCATTTTAAAACAACAATAAAGTAACAAAGTGTATTGTATAATTTTATTCTTAACTAGCTGACCCACGCAGCTCCGCCTGCGCTATTTTTACGTTAACTAAACTTTTAATAACAGACATTCGCATCGAATACATAACCTCCTTTTTTATAGTCGGTTAAAAACTGGGACCCACTTTTTACTTGCTCTCCGAAGCACGGACCCGTTTAGTTCAAATGGCGTTAAACGGTCACCCATCTATTTAATGACCTTACCTAACGTTGCTTAACCCGATCGATTACAAAACCTTGATAACAACTCTCTATGAGTGTTCCTTTACTAATATTTATTATATTATAGGCGTATAACCAAGTACCCGTTTTGACTTTAATCCACTCTCCCAAAAGAACCGTGCTAGATTACGGGATAAAAAGTATCCTATGTCCTACCTCGTAGTAAGATCTCAAATCATGCCAAGTTTCATTTGAATCCATTCAGTAGTTTCGGCGTGATGCTCAGCCGTGATACAGACAGACAGACAGACAGACAGACAGACAGACAGACAGACAGACAGACAAAAATAAAAAAATACATTTTCGGCCTCAGTATCGGTTATAGAATGCCCTCCAAAAATAATTTTCAAAATATCTTCAATGTACAGAATTGGACCTGTTACAGTTTTATTATAAGTATAGATATTACAAACCGAACTGTTGCTACTAAAGAGTATCGGTAGTTCGGTGCTATATTTCAACCGAACTACTGCTACTGAAAAGTTGCACTAGTCCGGTCAACCGGACTAACAACCGGACTACTGCTACTTGACGTGATTTACTAATAAATGGGTAATTACTTTATAATTTGATGCAATGATAAAAAAATTCATCAGATCATGTGCATCAACTGTCTAGTGAAACTCCTGCGTCAATAAATTCATATGACAGGGTGACTTAATCAAAACGTGCACTTGCCGATCCCTTAGCGAGGGGCGAGTCGCGAATATATTCATTTCCTCCGCAATATTTGTACATTAGAGGTCTCGGCTCGCTACGCTCCCCACTGCTCTCCACTTTGACTCTATAGCTTCAGTTTTATGTAGGGGAAAATGTGCCCTTACTATCTTAATCTTATACTACAGAATGAAAGCTTGTGAAATTATTTCTTGTACCTATTCATATGTTTCGATCGGAGTATTAAAATCTCGACCTACTCTGTATACCTACTATTTGCAAGTGCATTTAATTCAAAAAAACTTGTCATAAAAATACTACAGTAATACCATAACAAGTATTTCGTAGTGCTTTTTTTATCACGTCTTTTGAAAATCATCAGCAGTCGAAAGACGTCTACTGGTAACGAAGGCCTCTCCCTTAGAAAAGAGGGGTTCCCATAATCCCCACGCTTGGCAGGCATCTTGGGTATTGCAGTATACATAGGCGGTAGGTAATCCAATAGATAGACGCTGCTGCTCGTTTTCTTGTTTTCCCTTAGTCGCCTCTTACGGATATCCAACGGGAGGAGATGGGAGGATGCTTCTTACCCAGAATCCCCACGGGTAAACGAGTTTTGGATGTGCATGAGTATGAGTGAGTAATTAATTATACTCATGCACATCCAAAACCCGTTTACTTAGATACTATCTAAGTAGTTACGTGGTTGTGCTGAAAGGAATTAACTAAAATAATCGAATACGAGTCGAATGGATTCTCTTAGTAGGGGTGAAGGCTACCGACGAGGGAGACGGTCGCAGCGAAGTAATGAAACCTTAAATCCCTGGTACGGACTCGTAATCCCATGACGAGAAGTTAGTGCGCGCGGCGTAGGGGTGCCAACCCGCCAGTTGGCCGGCCTAATGTGGTTTACTGTTTCGATTCCCCAGCACAAATTGTGTTTTTACACAATGCTCGCGTTGTTTTTTTTATCTAAATAGGTTTTGCATTTGTTATAGTCTGTTTGATTATTGTATAGCACTTCGTGAACATGTTTTACATAATTAATGCACCATTAAGAATATATAGCTTGCTTTGGAATTATTTGCTCAAAAAATATGGAATTATATATAAGTATAAATTATATTAAAACACAAAAAGCTTGACTTCGAACAAAAAAAATGGGCTTAAATAACATTGTAGAACATACACGAAGTATAAACTATACATATGTATATACTTACATATAATATTTGCACTTATCTCGATAAAAATAATGATAATGTTCTCCTGGCCGAAACGACCACAGCCAATCTTTCACAAGATCAGCCATGTAAGCAGGAGATATTATAGTGCGCAAGTGCTTGCGTGGACACAAGTGCACTCTCTCTTCCTTTATATAATACCTCTCATAATAATCCGATGGGACGGAAGCCCGACACGACCGGGGAGAGGTTAGGCGCAGGACCGACTTTTTACATGCCCATCCGACGCATGGATCATGTTACTTTACAGACAATCAGGTGATCGGCCTGCATTGTCCTAATCAGTAAGGAACAACTACTCAAATTTGTTGCCCCCCGCAGGATTCGAACCCGCAACCTCCGGTTTACAAAGCAAGCGGTTTCCCACTGCGCCAAGGAGGCTACATCTCGATAAGACAACTAATAAAAAACTTTCATTTGATACCCATATTGTATTAGGAAGTTAAAAAATATACACTATGGCAACTGACGGCCACCGTATTATTTTTTTTTGGAAAACATATAGCCTATTTCACTTTCATAACTAACACGAATCTAACTATATGATATATAAGTAAAAATCCATGAAGACGTTTAGGCTGTAGGCCGTGTCAATGAACCAGACAGACATACTCTCCAAAAACATAGCCCTCCTTTGCTGCAGTCGGGCAAAAATACGTTTCTTTTGCGGTAATAAGGATGTCAATATACGAATCGATAGAAGGTGGTAAAATGCAAATAAAGACGCCTAGGTCTTTGAAATATACGGAATATGCTAATTTTATTTTCATTTCATTGTAATTAATACTGGTCAACCTCGACGAGCTCGTCGACCTTGGAGTACATTTTCCAGTAGTTATGAATGTATATAAATTAAGTTTGAAACAGCGTGTGGTTTCCGGGTCTCAACAACGGTACCTGGTGGATTTCTGTGATGCGATCTCTGTACATTTTAAACATCAATATATCAAACAAAGTAAGTCTAAACAAGATAATATAGCAGCCACTAAATATGTGTTGCATAACTCCTTTTTACCTTCGCAGAATCTGAGTACTTAGCCTCATTCTGTGAAGATACTCACTGGTACCAATATATCCTGTGAGTGCACCTATTAGGTGCCTTATGTGTGATCTGTTTAGATTTAACAATTTTACCCCACAGTCCACCCTTGTACTAGAAAAAGTTTGGGTGTGGTTTAGGCCTGACGTTTACCTCCATTCCTTTATGTGTTCATTCCTAGCATGCGCATATAATGCTTGGTGATACGTTTCATACGGAATCCCCACACATGGTTCAGGGCCAACCTTTGTCAGTCTGCCTTCTCATTACCCTCGATGCATTCGGGTCCAGGTACTCAGATAAGGCTGAGGTTGTTGTGTCTTCCCAGGTTGTTCAAGCCCGTAACAACTTTTTAACCAGTTTAGAGACAACTCGGAAGGCGTTCGGAGTCTTCAGAGCAGCCTGACTGTCACAGAGAATGTAAACCTTTGATATTTCTTCTTTGCATTTCTTTAATGTTGGAAATTAAGGCACAAGTTTCCGCTTGGAATACCACCGCATAATGCCCCATGCTCTGAGTGACTACTGCCATTAACAATACTGGCCATTAAAAACAATTTAGTTTGTGTTGCAATACAGAATTTTTTTTTACTAACTATATTTGTTTGTATGTACTCCATTTTTTTTAATATTTGTTGGAATGGGGATGATGACTGGGTAACGAAATAATGATTCTAATTAGTCCGTCAGTTAGATTATCATAAAAAAATGGACACGTTTTTTTTAAATTTAACAAATCAATAAAGAATGCCAAAGATATAGAGCGTCAAAGTACGGGAGTGGGGGCTTTTGACGTCACACCTCAGTAACAATTGTATACCGGCGTGATGTCACGCGGGATTTGAAAGCACTATATCCTCGTCATATTTTGTTTAATCGACAAAAGAAAAAATATGTGTCCAATATTTTTTGATAATCTAAATGACGGACTAAAAAAAATTTTTAGTCATGTACCCTATTATTACCTGTTTATAGTCTTCAGTGTAGCAACCCTGTCACGATCGTATCGAAGGCGCTCCGGCAAGTAATATTGCTATGTGACTCCGACCCCGTGGGCGACGCACGTGCAGAGCCTGCTCAGCTTAATGAACGCTCGCCAGACATCTACCGATCGATGTTTACGCTCATTACTTTCGTACGAGAGATGGGCGTTGATTTAAAATAATGGCCGACGCAGTTTGAGCGGAGTTACACGCATTATGTGGCTACGTATTCGACTCTATTACATTGTAACCGATTAACTTTTTGGTGTGCGTGTTACCTGCTAGCGACAGGTAGATATAGTTATCTAGAGGCTTTAGTGTATCCATGTATGTGTGAAATATTTTTTCATAGTGAAGATTGCCGATTTAGATAGGGTCTTTTTAAAGCTGATCTATCATCTGAATGGCAAAGGGTCCACGAGGTCTCTGTGGTCCCAACGGAAGACCAGCGTGGCTTGGCAACAAGCCACTTAATGCTGAGTTGGGACCCTTTCGTAGCAAAGTTATTATTTTATTTTATCTTATTTTAGTTTTTTATTCATGTGTGTACTGTCTTGTTTTGTTACTTTGTTAATATTTTATATTTATTGATTATTGCTACGAATAAGCAATTTTTCTTCTTTCTGCATTTTTAGCTGTACGGTGGCAATCTAAACCTATTAAGGGCTCCTACACATAACTGCGATGCGATGCGATGCGGCGCCGCATCGCAGGAACTTGTATTGAAAATTCATTTGTTTCTCGCAGATATTTGCGATGAGATGCGAATTCGCAGTTATGTGTCCCTAGTCCTAAGTCGATGGAAGGTTGTTTTTGTCGTAGACGAATAAACTAGTTTACAGTCCACCGATAAACTAGTGGAATCGTAAACGACATCATCACGTCAACGTCCAACGTTCACAAATGGTCGAAAAGACTATTAAAAACATTCCGTCAACGATATAAAGTAGTCTACACTTTAAAATGTTTTGTAAGCTGGTTTATCATTGACGATAAACGGTCTCGTTTCGTCGGCGGTAAATAAGTCTACAACGCGTTGCTAGTGGAAGGTCTCTTGTGCAAATGGTGTCACTGCAATGTCTGCTACCAAGTAGCAATATGTAAGCTTTGCCGTGATGCGGTGTGAATTACCGGGTTTTCCATTGTAGCTGGTAAATTACCGGGCATTTACCGGGCAAAAAAATGGGTGATGACTAATCTTTTGAGTTAGTGATGTGAGTGAGCGTCTAACTGTACTGTCGTAGGTCTGTAGGTTGGCGAAATTTTCCTGATGGACCATCAGGAAAATTTCTTACTTGTTTCGTCTGTAAGTTTGTATAAAAAAAAAAAACACTTTATAGTTAGTTATTTATTATGAAGCAGAAATGTAGTTTTTAGTTTTATCCTTTACAATGAGATGCCAATTCTGTTTACGATTTCTATTCCAATGTCGATATTCAAGTAGCACAAGCAAAAAGTTTCCGCAGTCGGTAGGATTCGAACCTACGCTCCCAGAGGGAATCTGATTTCTAGTCAGACGCCTTAACCGCTCGGCCACGACTGCCGCGGTAGATAGTTTGAAATATGTTATTTTATTTTACATGCAATTAATCCACTAATGAAGAGTATTATATTGAGTGTTTGCAGCTTGTGTTGTGCTCAGAGTATTGAAGGTATTGAGGTAATAAAATGTAACGAACTAACTGGAGATGCCGACATGATTATTTTTTTTTTGTCAACAAACGTTGAAGTTTCGTCGCATCTTATATTTAACAATTGCATTTGTGCGATGGAACCCTAAACCTTGCGTGTAAATATTACTTCCATAATTATGGAAGTAATATTTACTAAAGAGAGAGTTATGCTCGGAGTTTCATAGCGCGACAGAATCCTGAATGAGGAGATTCGCCGAAGAACCAAGGCCACCGACATAGCTCGTAGAATATGCAAGTTGAAGTGGCAGTGGGCAGGCCACATCGCTCGAAGAACCGATAACCGTTGGGGAAGAAAGGTTCTCGAGTGGCGACCACGAACCGGAAGACGCAGCGTAGGCAGGCCTCCCACTAGGTGGACCGACGACATTGTTCGCGTCGCAGGTAACCGGTGGATGCAAATAGCAAATTGTCGTTCATTGTGGGGGTCTAAGGGGGAGGCCTATGTTCAGCAGTGGACGTCTTCCGGCTGGTGATGACTTTCATAATTCCTAAATACTTTCCTGTCAATGCAATTTAAGGTTGACGATTGCCAACATTCGTCAACACTTAAAAAATATTAAAATTTGTTTACATTTGCAATATAATTACTTAGATAATTATTGATCAGTCAGACACTAATATGATACCCGTGGGGTGTCCGCGTAAGAATAGCACCCACCCATCTCCTCCCGTTGGGTGTCCGTAAGAGACGACTAAGGGAAAACAAGAAGACGGGCAGCAGCGTCTTTCTATTGGATTATCTACCATCTATACTGCGATCCCAAGACGCCTGCCATGCCTGGGGATTACGGCAACATCTCCCTTTTAAGGGGGAGGCCTATATTCAGCAGTGGACGACTTTATCCTGAAGATGATGATGATTATAACTGACATATTAGTTGGTATTACTGTAATGTCCTGTAGTAAGAAAAGCTGTAGATGATTAGCTATCGCAAAGGCAAGAGTACTATCTATAGTACTTGCGAGTTATTCGTGGAATCATTGTGTAGTACCTACTGGCCGTTTATTTACTCAGCTGGATGTGAAGCGCTAAAACAAAATAAATGGCCCGAGAAATCCCCGCCACAGACAAGTGCGGCTTTATGATTATGAGATGCGCACGCGCCTCTAAAACAACACGAATTAATCATCGCTTGTTATACGTGTATACACTAAACATTAGACAATATGAAAGATCATTTTACTGAGGATTTTTTAGTAGATATTTCGATAAGCAGGATTGATAAAAATTTGTATTGTTTTTTTTTTGCTATTAAATATCTATAAATGTATTTGTAAAAGTACGCTTGCTGTAGTTAATAAAAACGCAGAGTAAAGTAACTACTATGTAAAATAGGCTAACGAGGCTATTAAAAATCAAAAATTCCTAGACTTCCTAGAAAATATTATAAGTCTTGATTTACTTATGGGAGATCATTTCAGATATTAACAAACTCTACGCTGATAAACGACGCTCATTTTTAATCAGTGAGTCTAAAATCATCAAAATTTGCACATTAGTTAATTCTTGAAAATTAATTGCTTCAGGGGGCCGTGTATCCGATGGGAATTCCACTAAGCATGCACCTAATCTATTTAACACAATATTTCCCATGTCAACACTCACAATATACGAATCAAACGACATCACACAATTTAGAATCCGTGCCATATACATATGCCACAGAGCGTCGAACATACACACCTTTACATACTTAGTACATACATGGACTTGACAAATATAACCATTCTTCTGGGGCAGTCTGGGTAAAGTGATAAATATGCGCGTGCGATTCATCATCAACAAACCGCATCGGCGCGGTTGCAGCGCGCAGTCACCATGACGTAAACAATGCCGCTGACGCAAACCGGTGCGCACCGGTTCAGGTGACGGCCAGAACGCTGTATGGTACCAACAGGATGTTTACATATACAATTTATTAATTTACTTGATGGTTCTTTGTGATAAAAACCGTCCAGGTAGGTACTAGTGTCGGATATTCCTTTGCAAAGCAGCAGTGTGTAAATTATTGCAGTGAAGCTTCCGGCAGTTTTCATGTCTCAGTTGAGGCCGCGATGTGATCCGGTAGTAGCTTTTTAAAAAAAATACCGTTCATAAAGTGCTAGCCTATTTGAAATAAATGATTTTGAATTTGGATATCAAAAGAAGACTTAAGCAATATGACTTATAATCAAAGCGGCCAAAAAGCAAAACGACCTGCAGGCTTAGCACGATTTGCCAAGACTTCGTAATCTTGACAGTTCGGTGTGGAGTATGACGTAGTTATCGACCTAGCTAATACCGAAAATGACGTTTCTACGTCGATAACTACGTCATACTCCACACCGGACTGTCAAGATTACGAAGTCTTGGCAAATCGTGCTAAGACTGCTGTAAGCAAGATATCTTAATAGCAAAAAGGGTACTGTACATGGAGAAGTTATTATGCTCAAGAGACATCTAATGTATCGAGTGGCGAATAGCAGTATAGTGTGTCCATAGGCAGTCATGACACTTTAACTCAGATTAAAGTACTGCAGGCTTATCACGATGGGCAAATTACGATTACTAGTTGGCAGGTTTCTTGTGCAACGAACCGTCCAGGTAGGTGTCACCGCAGTGTCAGATATACTGCCGCCAAGCAGCAGTGTGTAAGCATTGTAAGGTGAAATTACTGGACACATTGGTGTCATAAGGGTCGGCAACGCGCTAGTGATTCTCCTGGTGTTGCTAGTGTCTAGATGTTGCGATGATTGCTTACCATCAGGCGGACCACACGCTTGCTGCCTTGGTAGTATAAATAAAATCATGTCAGATAACTGTGAGTATGACGTCACTATGACGTAGTATTTAACATTTTTGTATAGATAATGAGATTTCAATATTTGAAACTACGTCATACTCCACACCGATCTGTCAAGACTGCAAGTCGTGTTAGCCCTGCTCATCATATTATTACTACGTGGTATAAAAAAATCATAACACCAAGTATTATGCGATGTGGGTAGAGACGTAGGGACCCATCAACTGTCCGTCGTTTTTATACTGCGTCTTTATATATACGCACGCGTTTTAACCTTGGTACCTGTCATATTCCACACTCTATATAAAGTCTATATAACAATTAAGGTTTCATCATATCACATCTGGGTTCTGCATGAAGACAATTCAATAGAAGAATTTTGAACATAAAAAACTTTATTTTAAAGTTTTCTGCCATTTTTCCCGCTAGAGGAGCTGGTTGAGATGCATTGAGATAAATTCAAACTAGGTAAGTACAAATGTTTCGTTAACTATCAAAACTTATAATATAATATTAATCTCTTCTTGCAGAAAAAAAACAATTGTTCATTGAGGTGTTCATTGAGATCAATCAGTCAGCACTCACACAGTACGCGCTTTTTATCATCGACAGTCTCTTTCGAATTGAATCGTTGCAATAGTATTTATCGAAACAAATTACATAAGGATGTACTCAACACAGGTCAAAAGACGGAGAATGCTATCATCGTATAAAAAACAACGTTCTCTAAATGCGAGCTTATGTATTCTAGACTCACAGATGTAAGGTAAGCTAATGAAATGAGTAGGCTATATTACAACAGGTACAAATTGACCATTATTGTGCGACTTGCAAAACAGTTTGACATTGACACGCGCAATGAACGTGTCTATTTACTGCGCCGGACAGCCCTAGCATACAAATAAGTGCGCTTTGCACTTGCATTCTTTGAGTTCTATACATTGTATAAGCGCAGGTACGACTGCTTGAGACTTATTTGCACATGAAGTGGTACATTAGTCCCTAAAAAATTAAAGGCTAGTACATCGGTTTTATTTGTCAAAGAAAGCAATCAAGTTGTGGCCATTTCTTTTTGTTTAAATCGAAAAGTCAGACCAAAAGAACAGTACCTAGTAAGTTATACCACCTAAAGTAATTCCAAATAGCCAAGTAATGATTACAATCTATGCTCTGAAATAGGTTTTGTCTCTAACTCTTGATGGGAAAGAGGTAAGTAACAAAAGCGTTAGCGTGAGACTATGCTAGTGTGTATAGTGTGTAGTGACCAGCTTGATGACCAGAAAGGAGCTGACTGTCAACCGAAAAGCGATCTAAGAGGGAAAAAGCCGACACCCCTGGCGATCTGTCTTCAACACTCCTTCGACCAAAGATATTGGATGTACTGAAAAAACATCTAATTCTATGTCTGCGCTCACTAGCAGATAGTCGTGTGGTCACACACGACTATCGGCTATCTGATGTTAATATGGGGGTTCTTGTTCAATTTTCTACACACGACTATCTGCTATCTCATGTAAATATCTTTAATAGGGTTCTAATGTTTCTAATGGTTCTAACATGGTTCTTGTTCAATTTTTTGAAATGATTTTTCTCTAACTCAAAATATTCTAATATATACCCTAAATTCATATACATAAGTGATATTTCATTTTTAAATACTTTTACGAAGACGATATTCTAGGTGTGTAAAACATATGCAAGTTCTTTGGTAGTGACTGAAAAAACCGATAGAAATGAAACAGCTAGTATTTAATAGAGTATCAGAACTTCAAAAATAAGCATTTAATTCAAAGCGTTTGAAAACGAAGAACAGTTTCCTCAATTAAATCGTAAACAAAGTATTTTGTTTTATCGATATCCGAATTGCCATTTCATTAGGCAGCGAATTTAGTGTTCCCCATCTACTTATAGCGGAACATTGTCAGCAGACACTCACGTCACCGTGCAGTATTCAAACGAAGGTCTGAGTTGAATAGAATAACAAATTGCAATTACCATTATCGTGAATAAACCAAAAATAGCACAGCACGTCAGACATGGTAATACAGCGGCTGCCACAGCGGTGGTATTTTGTACACAATGCACGAGGTGACTGGGGCATCACTTCCGTTGCAACGCGGCTCAGATAGAACAGATAGGTGCGGTATGCACGCGGTACACTCGTGTTCTTACCACAGTGTTAACCGGTTTTAGCTTTAATCGGCTTTTAAATAAATTAAAAATACGTTGCACACAAAAGGAGGCATTGGTCAAAAAATCAGAGCAAATAAATACGAGCAATACTTCCTTCTCGCTTTCACGTTATTTGTCACGTGGAATAGTGATGTCCTTTATGAAGTCAGGTACAGGGGCAGGGTTTATTCCAAGGATTGCGTCAGTTAATGTATGGGGCTCTTGTCAGACGTAGATTGAATCGTCGTATCCTAAAGCAGATGATTATGCACAGCTCTAAGTTAAGGTAATCGTGACATACCTTAGGAAACCCGTCAGCAATAGAGTAAGGGCTAGGGCACAATGGATACAACTGGGTCGAAGTGTATTCCGGTGATAACATACTAAAACAGAATAGACGTCCTATAATCACAAACATATCATTTTAATCTATACTTATAATAAAACTGTAACAGGTCCAATTCTGTACATTGAAGATATTTTGAAAATTATATTTGGAGGGCATTCTATAACCGATACTGAGGCCGAAAATGTAATTTTTTTAATTTTTGTCTGTCTGTCTGTCTGTCTGTCTGTCTGTCTGTCTGTCTGTATCTCGGCTGAGCATCACGCCGAAACTACTGGATGGATTGAAACGAAACTTGGCATGATTTGAGATCTTACTACGAGGTAGGACATAGGATACTTTTTATCCCGTAATCTAGCACGGTTCTTTTGGGAGAGGGGATTAAAGTCATAATGGGTACTTGGTTATACGCTTGATCCGATTTTGTCATTTTTTCTTTATAATTATAATAAATATTTGTAAGGGAACACACATAGACAGTGTTATCAATGTTTGGAAATCGATCAGGTTAAGCAACGTTAGGTAAGGTCATTAAATAGATGGGTGACCGTTTAACGCCATTAGAACTAAACGTTTCCGTGCTTCGGAGAGCAAGTAAAAAGTGGGTCCCAGTTTTAACCGACTATAAAAAAGGAGGTTATGTATTCGATGCGAATGTCTGTTATTAAACGTAAAAATAGCGCAGGCGGAGCTGCGTGGGTCAGCTAGTCGTTTTATATGCGAGTAGGTATAAAAAGTGCATATTCTATTTTTCCAGTACAGGATCATCTATGAAATATTCTCATTGAGTGTGGAATAAACACAGCCCACCCAAGGGAAATATGCGCCATGTTGCCCTTTACACCCTTTGAATATTTAAAGCCTCCACGTCAGTTTCACTCACGTTGGACCCAGGGGAACTCCACTCAAATATTACTTTGTTCAAACATTTTTTATTACTTGAATGGGACGCGCTACTAGATGTAGAGTCTTTTGAAATAACAAGAGAGTTGAATTTTGTAACTACAACTACATATATATTTACTTACATTTTGCCAATTTCAAAATGGCTAGCAGTTGGTCAAGTGAGGGATTATTGTTCCGAATTTGATATTATAAACAAAAACAAAAGAAAAACAGAGTAAAGATATTCTACAACCAAATCAGAGTAATTAGAATGGAGATTGATGGATGGAATGGACTAGTATCGCGTCGATTCCCCGAACAAATTATTCGTGGCACTTTTGCGGGGTGCGGGAGGCGAAGTAAACACACACAGATACAATTTCACGCATACCCACACTATAATAAACTCGCAACACATTCAAAAAGATACGCACACAAATAAAGAATGACCTGAACATATGAACAAAAATTTGGCAGAGGGGTTAGCGCATCATGCTCTCTCCAGTGGTATCTCCTCTAAGACAGCCAAGCAGCAATGTGCAGACATTGCTGAGTTCCGGTGTGAAGGGCACTGTAGCTATAAATTACAGGACACAAGATACTGATTACTAATGTCTTACGTGACGAGCGGCAGTGCAATGTTACTGTCTATAACATTCTACAAGCAGACGTATTATAGCATCAGGCGAAGGTAGACATACCTTGACAGACGAGTCAAGGTATGTCTACCTTCACCCTAAGTCGAATAATAAAGAACTCGAGGTCATAAAATGTTTCATTACCAGCTGATAGACGTCCACTGCTGAACAAAGGCTCCCCACACTTGGCAAGCGGCTTGGGGATCTCAGTATACTTAGGTGGAAGATGAATCCAGAAGAAAGATGATGCGCCCCTCTTCCTGTTCTCGCTTAGTCGCCTCTTACGACACCCCACAAAAGGAGATGGGGGGGGGGGGTGCAGTTCTAACCCAGCACCCCACTGTTAACAATGTTTTTTTTTTGTTTATTTAACCTATATTGTCCCACTGCTGGGCAAAGGTCTCCCCCATGAACATCCACATACAACAACAATGTTTACGAAAAAATAAAATAAAATGTTTACCAATATTCAAACTCATTTAGAATGGAATACAATTTAAAAGTAGTACGTAAATTAAGTTCTATTAACAGGGTTGGTACAGTTAAACCAAACCAAAAAAATGTACACAATATATTTCGACTTTGACTTTGCTGGTAGAAATCGGCATCTACTTTGGCTGTCGAATCGTTGGTACATTTATTTCAGTTATGGCATGCATAATATATGCATACAGCGGGTCTCGGTAGCGTGAAAGGTTAACGAGGCTGACGTACCCTCTTTAAGTTTTTCAAGTGGTGAGAATATTTTTGTTTCGATTACCAATTCCTTGTATGTGTTGACCTTTAAAGTATTCTCTGTTGACGTATTGGATTCCAATGTTTCCAAAGTATTGAATCGTTGATTTATATTTTAAAGCAAGCCATCGCATGTAGTCTACATTAGGTACTTTTTCCCACACTGTATTTTTAGTATATTTTAGAACATATATTTTTATATGTTATGAGTTTGGGTACATCTAAGAAGTACGAATTCAGTGCAATCGGTACAAATTTCGTACAAACACCTGTGTATATGGATATCTTATCGATCATTGTCGTATATGGATCACTGGAAACGGCGTACCTAGTATTTTTATTAAGTGCCATGATATCATAATCTGATAAGATTTATTACGAGTAAACAGTGTGATCGAGTCCAAACATAACGAATATTTGTAGAGTAAATAAGTGGCGAGAATCACTTGTAAGATTTTTGCTTATACCTAAAAATGTAAGTATAACTTAAATAAAAAATATCACTTAGTATTTTGGACTTAAATCAATCATTACTTAATGATGTAGGAGTATTTATTTAGTTCATTTGTCTTCCTTGCACATGAAACCCAGAACCAAGAACTTTCTTAACATCTTGCGTAGCTTCGCTAATAGGACTATTTTGAATTAAAACAATATTATAATGCAGTTCATATTTTATTTTTACTTTTTTGTCTTTACAGGCAATCATGGCATCAAAAAGCATTATTTCAATGTGTGATGATATTCCTGAAAATAAAATGTTTAATCGTACCCTTATTCGTTTTTTTACTTCTGCCTAATCATCATTCATGACCCAATACTTCATCGTTAATCACTTTTGAACTGAGTCGATTAAGCTCTATTCCATTGAAGTATTAGCTGGACAATGAGCTCTGTTCTTCTAAATTTCGTGTAGGTTGGCACTTTAGGGTTATAAATCAACATTGTGCAATCTGTATGCTTGTATTACGAAGTATTGTTTGGGCACAGATTGCGCGTAAACTTATGTAGCCCATGTCGTCAGCTAACAACGGCATATTGTTATGGTTGGCATAACCGCGTTGCCTAGTTACGCCTCTGGTTGCGATATTTCGCGGTTCATGTGGTATTTTGCTTATGAAAAATCATTTCCCGTATGCGCGAAAAGCTAAAGTACTTTAACAATTAAATAATACGACACATTTTCCTTTGCATACAATTATTTTATTTTCTAATATCATAACAATTTGCCGCCACAAGCAGCCTTTGTGTCGACTTGTGTACGCCTGCAAGCAATGTACCATTTTGGTTGAATATTGACAAGTACATAATATAGGGTCTAAGTTTATTGTTTGACATCTTATTTTATTAGTGGTCAGCTATTGGGAACAATACCGTTTTAATATCCGATATGTCCTGACCGAAATGACATTTAGTTACGCTGTCCAGCCACTTGACAACCTATCGTTAAACGACTGAATTATATTAATACTAGCTGACCCGCGCAGCTCCGCCCTCGCTTTTATTACATTTTGCTCCCCTTTTCTCCCTCCTCCCTAGATTAATCTCTATCCATATCTCTCTCTCTTATAAAAAAAATCTAATTATATGCTCTTTCTCTCCTCTCTATTTCCCCCTCCCGCTTCGGTTTCCGTCACACTCCCCCTCTTCCTCTCCCTGTTGTCCCCTCTCTGAACACTCTCCCCTCTCTCTTCTACGAACTTGCTCCTTCTCACTCCCCCCTTACTCCATCAAACTCCCCCGATCCCTCACCCCATCACCCCCTCCTCGAATCCCCTCTCCCTTTTTATCCTCTCTTGCACCCTCCTCTCGTTCTATATATCCTCGTCAATCATGGTATCAGCGGCATTACATAAACTTTATGACCTATTCTCAGACCTCCCCGATATGCACACAAAATTTCATACAAATTGGGTAACCCATCTGTTTAATGACCTTGCCTTATGTTGCTTAACCTTAACCTAGCGGTATGAAATATACTGTATGACCTATTCTCAGACCTACCCGATATGCACACTTTCATACAAATCGGTTCACCCATCTATTTAATGACCTTACCTAACGTTGCTTAACCTTAACCTACCGGGATAAAAAGTCCTATGTCCTATGTCCGTTTCCTGGTTCTAAGTTACCTCCCCACCAATTTTCAGCCGAATCGGATAGGCCGTTCTTGAGTTATAAAAGTTCTATAGTGATTGAATGTCCAATTCCGCCGATAGTAAGGATATTCGATAATGAATGTTCTTAGTGTTTCGCATCTTTTATTGTTGCGACTGTGATACAATACCTATACACTACCTGGACTTGGGGAGTTTCATTAAAATTTCATGAACTGGCTTTTAAATAAAATGAAATGTTATTTTTCCCTTGCCTATTTCTTTCCTAATCTAGTTTGGACTCGCTCGGGAATTACAGATTTTAACTTTTCAAAGATATAATGTCATATTGCTATCAGCAAAGTACTTAGAACAATACAGAAATCTAATGAAAATTTCCTGAGTGTACCAGAACGGCTTACCCCTTACAAAAATTGACCCTTCGCCACTGCCATATCTTATGCAAACTAAATGTCTGCTCAGTCCCTATTTTATATAGCGTAATAATACAAATCTTAATGATTAACTGATCAGTCTATAATTACTCTATTCACATACAAAGGAAATTACGTGGTAATATGTGCAAGTAATGTTTCACTGCTTAGCCCCTATGAAACGTAGCGTGATGTTTTATATACCAATTTATACCCCTACTTCTACACAACACATCAGTGAAACTCCTATCAAAATCCATCCACGGGTTTTCGAATGATGCCTGGACAAACAGAACGACAGACAGACAGACAGACAGACAGACAGACAGACAGACAGACAGACAGACAGACAGACAATAATTCCAAAAAAAATTGTTTTGGCCTCTATGTCGATAGTATAGTATCCCCACATAGAAATTTTGGAAAAATATTCAATGTACAGAAAAAGTGCTCTTTGAGTTTTATTATAGTATAGAAGATAGATTTGTTCGATTAGTATTAAGATTATGAGATTTACAGAAAAACAAGGATTTATATACTATATATTTTATACTATGTTACTACAATTTACAAGATAAATGTTCCAAGAGCATGCATATTACCATCGTCGTCATCATCAACATCATCATCAGCAGCGACGTTGTTTTCCTGCGATGAATAAGTTGGCCGATATACTTTGGGGAGCTGCCAAGAAGTTGCTGTCCCGGTGGCTAATGAATCATGGTTCGACCCTTTTGCTACTTTTGGTGCAGCAAGGCCAGAACCTAAAGTTAGTTTGGCGCTGCAGGAATCTTTTCGCTTTGCAAACTGGAGGTTGCTGGAGGAATAACTTTGTGTTGTTTTTCCTTTCTGGTTAGGACAATACAGCCTGTATTGTCCTAACCAGAGAATTCCATGAGAATCCTCATTGTCCTGACCACCTAAGTGACATGCATCGGTCGATCAAATCGGTCTTGCAACTCACTTCCCCCGGTCGTATCGTACGAGGGTAAAGGAAGAGAGAGTGCATGTATCTGTGCAATGCAAACATTTCTGCACTTTTTTTTTTTTTTTGTTTTTGGGAATGATAGACGCTGTTGGCCGCAGATGGCCATTACAGCTTCACCGGACAAGCTTGTCGCTACTTCTGCCGTTAAGGCTAGAGCGCTTTAAGCGCTCGCCTCCTGCAGAAGTAGCGACAAGCTCAAGGGCACCTCAGGGAGGCACGGCCTCGGCTTGGGCTGTCGCTTAAGAGAGGGCTGAGTTTACCACTGGTTCACAACGCGCCCCCACTGAAAAGAACCGGCTAGAAACTCTGTGGGGTGATGCACGTCGTTGAGGTCGCATACGCATGACCCTTCGGCCTCGCCGGCGAGACCGGTGTCTGATAGCTAGTGTAGCATACGGTTGTCGGGGAGGGTTCGCATCCCGGTCCAATAGGACCGTCATGGGGTCAGGAGGGTCGAGCAGTACGTGCCGTGGTCTGCGGTGCGAGTCAGAAGGACTAGGGGCGTAATCAGCGGCGGCGCGGATTAAACTGTTCGCGTGACGGGACGCGGATTCAAAGTAGCGTTTCGACGCTTCTTTGAGGCACTTGTGCACTATCTTTCGCGTAGATGGCTGCTGGTCTTGTGAAAACTTGGCTGCTGGCAATAACGGCCAGGATGATATAACTATCTACGACTGTATCACCAGCAATTATTCCAAAATATGGGTTGTGATGTTTACCTCAGCAATTAATCAGTTATTCGACCTACACGCGCCTTTGACGAGGAAATTGTTTAAGACTGAAAACACCCCATGGATAACTGATAATATAAAACTCATGTTTAAGTTGCGCGATGAGGCAAGGTCTGAATTTCATACGACAAGGTTAGAGTCAAAAAAAAAATACTACTTGGATCTTAAGCACCAAGCATGCGTTGCTCTTCACAGTGAAAAGTCTGTATACTTTTCAAAGAATATAAATGAAAATGTTAATAACCCAAATGCTCTTTGGAGACAATTAAAGAAGCATATTGCTCCATCGCAAAAGAGTAGTTCCTTACCAGATCATTTTAACAATCCAAATGAGATTAATAGGGAGTTTTTAGACGTCCCCGGTAATTGTGAGGTAAGCATTTCTAAGTTGACATACTATGAACATCATAGGTATGATAATTCAGGAAGTTTTTTTAAGTTGCAACCGGTAAGCCAAGAAAAAATCCTTAGTGCTTTAAAATGCATCAAGTCTAGCGCACAGGGTGTAGATAAAATTAATTTAGAAATGTTATTGCTAACTTTGCCAAATTCACTGCCAACGATAACGGCAATTATTAATAAATCTATCACCACACACACATTTCCCAAGGAGTGGAAATGCGCAGTGGTACGCCCTATTGCTAAAACCAATAATCCTAGCTCTACCCAAGAGCTGCGACCTATCAGTATACTGCCATGTTTATCTAAGGTATTAGAAAAAGTGGTTTATCAGCAACTCATGGAGTACCTAGAAAATAATCATATTCTGCCAGATAAGCAGTCTGGTTTTCGGAAGAAGTGTGGAACAGCAACTGCATTGTGTGATGTGGTGAGCAACATTTTAGAGGCTAGGGACCAGGGCGAGGGTACGTTGCTAGTACTGTTGGACTACTCTAGAGCATTTGATGCTATCCATACAACCCTTTTGCTATCTAAGCTGGCTTACTATGGTTTTACACGTGAGACAATTCAGTGGTTTGACAGTTATTTGTCGGGTAGATCTCAGTTTGTGGAGATACGCGAAGAGGATGGCTCAGTGATGTCATCATCCACACTTTGTCTGAAGAGAGGAGTGCCCCAAGGTTCTATATTGGGTCCATTATTATTTATCCTGTACACAGCTGACATTACAAATTGTTTTCTAAGCTGCAACTACCACATGTATGCTGATGACACCCAGTTGTACCTATCATTTAAACCAGGAGAGACCATTTCAGCGGTAGAAAAAATAAATGAAGACCTGATGAGAGTGTCTAAGTGGTCACAGGAACACTCACTGGTATTAAATCTAGCCAAATCAAAGTTCATGATTTTGGGCAGCAAAGGGCAAATAGAGGCAATTGCACAATATAATCCCGCAGTAATGATAAATGGGCAAAATATCCCAAAAGTATACAAGGCTACTAATTTGGGAGTGTTGATTGACCCTGAGCTAAGATTTGAAGAACATATAAATAATACAGTAAAAAATAGCTTCTATAGATTAAAAATATTATACAATATTAGGGATTACCTTAGTGTTCCTTTGAGAAAGCAACTGGTTGATAGTCTTGTATTGTCTAAATTTAACTACTGTGATATTCTGTACGGGCCATGTATACTTATCAGGACCAAAAATCATATTCAACGAGTGCAGAATGCCTGTGCTCGGTTCTGTTTCAAAATACCAAAGCGTGACCATGTTACTCCCTATATGAATGAACACAATGTGCTGAAAATGGAGGCCAGAAGAAAACTACATCTAGCTAGTCTGTTGTTTGGTGTAATAAATGAACACACTCCTAAGTATCTATACAACAAACTGGATTGGAGACATAATCATTTCGCCTACTCCATCAGATCTTCCTCTAGGGTGCTTGTCACACGAGCTCACAAAACCGCAGCATTCAGGGGTAGTTTTAAATATGCAGCTACGCAATGCTGGAACAACATCCCACCGCCAATCCGAGACCTGAATAAAAAAGCTACTTTTAAAAAACATTTTAAGGACTATTTATTATCATTGCAAAAACATTCAGTATAATATTACACTATACCCATTCACATAAGTTTTTTATCCAGCATTTGCTTAGCTGTGTCTTTGAGTCTCTCATCATACTTTCCTGTACGTGGGGTGACTTGTTTGTAGCTTCTATGCTCCTTCTGTCTCTTAGTGGTCTCAAAGAAGTCAATATACTCTTTTATGAATTTTGTTTGTATAATAATAATATATTATTATATATTTGTTTGTATGCCTGACCTATTTTATGCAAATATTTTATTTTTTTTCCTTAGTTTGTCTCAACATTTTGTTTTGGAGTTATTAAATATATTAAGATAACAATTAAGTGTGATAAAATTTAGATTACTATGTAAGTGTGTAACGCATTTCTTACCTTACGGATATACCACTAACAAGTGATGGTGAATTTGATGCACCCACTGTTTATTTTTATTTTTCTGTAAGATTAACACTAGCTGGTGTCAACACGCCAACTATGGTAGGCACTGAAAATCAGTGCAAGGGTGGGACATGTACCCGTCCTTAGCGATAAGCTGAGTGCCTAACCAATTTGCGGGGGACGACGCGAGGCTTAATTGATAATTGTTCATGCTGATAATCCTTTTTCCTATGTTGTACTTAAGATACATTTAAATAATAATCAGATAATAACATTTGTATAATGTCTTTTTTTTAGGTTAATGTCAAAAGTCAAAATGACAATTGAACTGCCTTGACAAGGCAAGTCAAGTTGTCAATGTCAAACCAATCGAAAGATTTTTTGTTTATCATAAATTTGATAGTCATAGAGTAATGTGTGTATCCTCTTCGTTTATGTAGTTTTTTTTTTTTTATATGTAGGTAATTGTATAACATGAAAGATTATTACTATGTAACAGGCTGTGTGCGTCGTGCTTATGCAAATAAATGTTTTTCTTCTTCTTCTTCTTCTTCTTCTGATCAAGTATTAGCCCAAGGGGGGTGTCGCTTTTTAAAAATATTGTAAGTAAGTACAAGCAACAAAATTGTTTAGAGCGATGGTATTTCTAACAAAAACATACACGAAGAGGTCGTAGCGAGTGCTTAGCGGTGTTTCAGCGTGATTAAGTGCCTTATCGGTAATCTTATCAGTCGCGGTGCGCGCACACTGAGCAAGTGCAAACACCTGCCCCGGCCCACCTGACACCGCGCTCTATCTGACGAATCAAGCTGATTATGAGCCCCTATCAACTTATTATATCCTAGTCACCGTCTTATATTTCCGTGTTTAACGTCATTTATCATTATTTATCAGTTCTGTAATTAGTACTATAAGATTATTTATTTTGATCATAATATTTTGACGACAAATGCGCAGCCTCGTGTAGAATGATTATTTTAGATTTAGATTGTTATGGTTTTCCTTGAAACGGGTAAGAAAGAACAATACATAGTAAAGATAACGTGGTGCTGTTTTGACATGGTTTTCTGTTCTGTTACTTGTAAACTCATATTATGTTATGTAGCAGAATTTTTACTGAACATAAACTTCATAAAGTACTCGAAATCTTTTTAACGGCCCTTTCTCCCTCTATTGGGCACGGACCTCCCGTCTTAGGCCATAGTCCACCAATTCAAAAGCTATATACATATACTTTTCAACTTTTGCGTTCTATTATCGAACATTATTTTGATTGAGAATAAGCACAATATACTGACAAATAAGACAGAGAATTAACTAAACTAATTATATAATGAATTAATAAATATTTATTTTAAAATAGGTTAAAGCGTGTAATATTTAAGACGCACACTGTATGTGTGTGTGTGTTTGTGTTTGTAATCCGTGGTAGAGCTATGTTATCTGCCTCTCGAAGGCTTCGCACGGTAGATTCCCAGAGTAAATGCGTGTAACACGATTGTTCATGGTTTTGGTTCAGCGTGCGGTACTGATAAGATTCATAGCCGATTGTATGATGTTATTGCTATAGGGATAGGCACGGTAATCTTTTTACTCATTATATTCTCGAAGCCTTACTTGTTCGCCATATAAAATAACTTTGCCCATAGATGATACGAGAATTTAAAGCAGTGAAAAATATCGCGCTAACTTTATAACAGTCCTAAAACCAATTTTAGTGAGATCTCACGGGAGCGGTCGATAAAGTTATAAAGAATTTTGAGCATATTTGTAACAGCAGTAGTTATACCCTGTGAAAAAGGTGAATTATGGGCATTGAACTAAAATAGCCTTCGCTTAGTACACATATAATTTGCTAGTTGATACATTTTGTTCTTTTAATTTCAGGTAGGCGTTAGATAGGTTGCCTGGAAGAGATTGCTTTTTAGCGATAAAGCCAGTTGTAGTTGTACATTGATATCTTCAACGTATTGTTCAATTTACATATAACCTTTGGTGTACAATAAAGTGTATTTATTATTATTTTTTTCTTTTTTGTTTCTCCCTAAAGGATTGAAGTACAGCCATATATAGTCTAGTGGTCAGACACCCTGCCTGCTAACCGATGGGTCGTGGGTTCGATTCCCGCCAAGTGTCTGGGTGTTTATCTATTTAAGTATATATTTACAAAAAAAAAGTATACAAGTATTAGTATCAGTTGTCTGGTTTCCATAGTACAGGCTCTGCCTAGTTTGGGATCGGATGACCATGTGTGGATTGTCCCAAGATATTATTTATTATTTTATTTTTATATATATCTGCGGGCTTTTGGCCAAGCAAGAAATGGTGGGAAGGGTTTCATGTTTGGTCAAGAGATAAAAACTTTCTTATTATTAAACATATACCTTGATGTCAACAACTGGATATAAATTCCTACACTTTTTACTTATAATAAATAATTTACTACCTTGAACGTTTAAGATTGCTCAAGCAAGTTAATCTACGGATTTTTTGATACCTAATGATAAAAAACCTAACTTTTTGAGAAACTTATTTGACATTTGTATGCTGTTTGATAGATTAATTTAAGGTCATAGACACACCTGAATATCACATTTTTTACATCTTGTTGGCATTTAATCTTTTAGAATGTACTCTGTAGTAGTACTTGTGGAATACATTGGAATCACAGCACATTGCTAGTTCATTACATAAACCACACCTGTACCCCCATAGCCGACTAAAATGATTATCTTAGCTTTAGCTGCGAGTAAGGTAAGGTAAAACGGCTTTATGATTGCGTCAACATTGTTCAAGAGTTTTTTCGATATTAATGCTTGTAGGATGATTCAACAAATATATGTATGTACTTACTTGTACTCGAAGTAGTCAAACTAGGAATGTGAATTTCCGAACAAATGCTGTTGAAGGTCAAAAATTACTAAGACGTAATATGGGTTCAATTTAAATTGAATAAAGTTAAATAAGTATGTAGCCTGGTTAATATTATAGAGGCATATTATTTAATGAATCATCATCATCAGCAGCTGAAACGTCGACTGCTGAACAGATGCCTCTCCCTTAAAAGGGAGGAGGGGTTGCCATAATCCCCACGCTTGGCAGGTGGCTTGGGTATCGCAGTATAGGTTGTAGGTAATCCAATATAAAAGACGCTGCTGCCCGTCTTCTTGTTTTCCCTTGGTCGCATTTTACGGACACCCAACGGGAGGAGATGGGTGGGTGCTATTCTTACCCGGACACCCCACGGATATTTTATGGATAGCAGAAGTTAATACAATACTTAGTATTATTCGGTTAAGTAGTAATTTGAATAACGTAAAAATATAATTATGTAGAGTCATTTTTTTTTGGGAATGATAGACGCTGTTGGCCGCAGATGGCCATTACAGCTTCACCGGACGATAGGAGGCGAGCGCTTAAAGCGCTCTAGCCTTATCGGCAGAAGTAGCGACGAGCTCAAGGGCACCTCAGGGAGGCACGGCCTCGGCTTGGGCTGTCGCTTAAGAGAGGGCTGAGTTTACCACCGGTTCACAACGCGCCCCCACTGAGAAGAACCTTATGTAGAGTCTATCAACTCTGTCTTTTGCGGGGTTTACAAAGATGATTGAACTATGATAACTGAGCCAAGTAGATACATATGAATTAAGCTTATATAACCTATTGCCTTAGCATTCAGATATAAAGTACTGGTATATAGATATTGCATCTTATTACGTATTCCACAGTATAGGAAGTCTAAGTGAAAGGTTTTGTTCCGATATCGTAGTGGATAGTTCGAGATTGGTGTCGCGGAAGACAATATACGTGCACGTGATGTAGAGGCCGTCGCCTGCGCAGTTCACGCGGCTCGCGCACCTGCGCAGCGTTCGGTAATAGCCGCTACTTGCGACTTGAGCGGTTATCGCGCTGAAAAAAACGTACACATAACGGGATTTCACGTCGCGGTTCGCTGGTTAAAGTCAATTGCCACGTTCATTATTTGCTGCAATTGAATTTTGTTGGTGAAGACGTATGGCACAGAGATTTGGTCTTTAACTGCTGGTATATTGGAGAAGCTAAGATTCACACCACGAGCTATGTGACGCTGGTTTTCAGCTGGACCCCTAAAGAAGGCTGCCAGAAATGCTATGATTCATAGAACACTTGCATAACTCATCGCAGAAATATAGGATTTTTGGATGCAGTCTTTTGTAAAGTGGATGTATTTCTTTGCTCGGGCAGCTCTATTTTTAGCATGCCGTTCCTAAATGACAAAAAACTTATAATGAAGGTACGAGTCATCTGTCTGATATATTTTAGCAACTACATACCTACTTATGCTATCGATATAAAAATATTTTTCAGCCAACCTCATCGCAAAGGATTTTTTTCTTTTGATAGAAATAGGGCGACGAAATATCATAGTGAGACTACTATATTAAGTGGCGTATTTGAAAGGTCTTCATTCGAAGATTATGAAACAGATTTTTATTTTATGTCACGTAGATTTAGATAATTAATAATGACAAAAAATATACCGTGCCCCGTGTTGATCTTTGAAATAATTAAATTTAAACAATAAATGTTTTACGTCATTATTACAGGAAAAATAAAATGATGTATCTTAGTAGTACTTAAGTATAGTTTTTAGATCTCATACAAAAGTTTTTGCTACCGTGGTGTTCGATAAATAGGAAACTCATTTTCAAAAATCCAAAGACGGTACCGAACCCTCAGTGCTTAATTCCACTCGCATTTGACCGGGTTTTTTAGAACGTAATATTTGAATTATGATCTATACAGAAAATTGACAAAACCCGAGAGGTGTTTGAAAAATTGTTTAATCCCACACATCAGCTATACAGAGTGGTAAAAAGCGCTTGTATGATTTTTAAAGGGACTGTTCGCATTTTTGGTATATTTCAGGAAATATATTTATGAGATATTCAAAATAAGAAATTTTGATTTTATCTAAATAATATATCTATGTTCTTTGGGGTTTATTTTACACTATTTTTTACCTACCACTAAATATTTCTTCACTACCCAAAGGTATACTATTAGAAAATGCCTAAGGCATTAAGTTCGCCTTGTACTTTATGTGCATATAGTAAAATAAATAAATTATATTACGACACTCTCAGTAATATCATTGACGCACTGGCGCATATTGTTTGTTTGTTTTTAATTTTACCAGTAAGTCTAGTTTCAAACTACGTTTTATTCTACAACACAAATATTAAATACGCAATGGACAATATGTAATATGTTATAGGGGCAAATTTGGTAGGTACTCATTTTTAGCAAGCTTTGTCACAGGCCCTGTGGCGCAACGGATAACGCGTCTGACTACGGATCAGAAGATTCCAGGTTCGAATCCTGGCAGGGTCGCGACGTTTATTTTTTCCCTTTTTTAGCGTTTTTGTTATTTAACTAACATAGTAATTAGTCGTATTGTACGTATGACGGCATCGAGCTAATGTTTGGCGAACAAACGCTCACTAACCAATTATGTAGGTATTGTGTTTACACTGTTCAGTATTCAACTCACTGCCATGGAAACATAGCACAAAATGCATTGATAATAAATTATAAAAGTTTGTACAGGATTTTGGACTTTATGCGCATGTGACATGGTTGTTCTTCGTTTGTAATGTGTTTGTTGTCGAGGTTCACAGTACATTATGTACGCAGCTGACCAAATATTGTAGTTGCGATAATTGGCTGTGATGCAATCGCGTGATCTCGCCGGATCCATGTTCGTATGTTACCTACTTTTTAGAAAAGTGGTAATATATTATGCACCTCTAACTGCAGATACTTTATTTGTAGATTGGAAGAAGACACTGACTCCAGAAACATAAGTATTGTATACCTAGCTTTGGAGTCAGGGCCTCAATGTAAGTGACTCTTTGTATTTTATGCCAATAAATTAACTATTGCTTATTTTTTAATTTATATTAATTTTGATTGCTGACAAAACGCTTTCATCGCAATATTAATGTTCTAATTATATCACAATTGGATACTTACTCCTGTATAAGTCCACATTTTTCATAAAAAGATTTATTGCCGCACTTACAAAATTAGCGTTAATTCTTATTTAGGTATTTTTATTAAATCCTAAGAGCCGACTCTGGGAACCGTTAATGCTTGTTTCATTATTGAGTATAAGATAATCAATCTACTTACTAACAGAGTATGAGGTATTTATTAATTGTCTTCAAGAGTCGAAATAATCTGATTTCAAGAACTGGATTCGTGATAAATGACATTAAATAACATTTGTAAGTGCTGCTGTTATAGAGTTTGATTGTTCGATGATCCAGTGATCAGGTCTGTCTGTTAAATTTTCAGGTCCTCCACCTATTTATTTTAGAGGCTGGATTATGTTTTTTGAGATTTTCCGTCATAAAATGTTCAGTAGTTAAGTACGAAGTTTAGACGTTTATAGTAATTAATAGGCTACGATAGGCCCGGCCTAAAGTAACTTACAGAACCAGGTTGTAGTTTTACCTTTCCCGTCTCCTTTGAGGAATAGGCAAAAGAAAATATTGCAATTGTTCTGGGACAGATTTTTACTCAAAATATCGTTTTTTTATGGTAGTTAAAATCTGTCTGCGTTTTTTTACTTTTTTCTTACATAGGTATGTTTTCACACCGAAGGTAGTACTAACCTTATTAATTATTGTTTTGAAATAAATACTTTTTAAAAAAAAATTGAACCGACTTCAATATCACTGAAAAGTATAAAATAATTTAAATATTATAGAAGTTGGTTTTAGCGTACCTGCTGTGTATAATTGGCACCAACTTCAATAATATTTAAATTATTTTATACTTTTCAGTGATATTGAAGTCGGTTCAATTTTTTTTTTTAAAAGTATTTATTTTAAACTTTTTAGTGATATTTTCATATATAAAGATTGAACCATCGCAGACCGTAAAATGATCTAGGTAGGTTATGATCACATTATCGTCTACATAGTTTTACATAATTCATGTTTCTTCGGAAAAAAATATTCGGTCGTAATGAAATTTGCATGGAATCATCATAGTAGTTTACTCTCTCGAATAAAAAAAGAATCATCGAAATCGGTTCATAATTGTCAGAGCAATGTAATGTCGAACATCAGTTTTATGGTTTTTACCAGATAAATTCCTCCTCATCGTTCATGGTCTTCCAGGAAGTTCTTATCCGGTTGTGATAAATTTCATACAGATTCATTACAGTGGTTTCTTCTTTCGAATAAAAAAAGAATCATTGAAATTGGTAAATATTTGCCAGAGTTATGACCATTTTTGTCCTTAAAAAGCGACCAAAAAGTCATCTATATAGGCTTTCCTGCAAGTTTCCTGCACAGTCACCATTATTGTTTTTTCAGGAACTACTTATTCGGAAGCAATAATTTTTTTATGGGACCCAACTAACGGATTAAAGAATGGATGGAAGAAAGATTTTCGCAAATCGGTTCATAATTGCCAGAGTTATGCGCGAACATACATAGAAAAAATATATATATATACAGACGAATTGAGAACCTCTTAATAAAGTTGCGAGTGTCAAGTCAATTTAGCGTGTTCCCGAAACTCAAACCACGGTGTTTTCACCGGTGCCTACTGGTCCCCAAAAACGTACATTGTTATACTTAGTGACGTGTAGAGCTGTATGTTCGCCTGAAGGTAAGTGACAATGCATTGCACTGCTCATCATTTTTGAGACGATGATTAGTCTCTTGTACTGTCTCTTGTAATACATCTTGGTTAAAATAAGCCTTTTTTAGAACCTTTTCTTAGTTTTAACTATAATGACAACTCCTGTGCAAAATTTCTTGATTCTAGACTGAATGGTTCAATTCTGTGAATTTAAATTATAATTAAGAAATGTACCTAAATTAGATTTTTGAAAATGCATTTTCTTATTTTTCTATGCTCGTATCATTCCGTTGTTTTATCATCTACTTGAGTACGTGTTATTTTTTACGTGAGTATGGTTATGTCACTAGTAACTTTGTCACAGGTTGCCTAATGGTTACTGTAGTTTCTTTTTGAATTCTTATTATCTTGTAAGAACGTGACAAAATTATATTAAATAAAAAAGATGTAGAGTGGTATTTCTAGGAATTTTCATATCAGAAGGAACCTAATTTTGTTACTAAATACTTTTAGGTTGTATTAATTCAGCTTGGTTTTAAAATTTTGGGATGGAAATAAAATATTGTAAATAGTGATATTTTTTTTATTTTCTGTTTTCATTGTACTTATTCAAAAAATCAGTGCAAATTTATAAAACTAAATAATAAAGGAAATAATGCGGGTGAATTACATCGTGAAATGCAATGTTGAATATAATTTGTGACACGAAAGTTGGAGCTACCGTGGCATGACCGGATAGAGTTATCCGGCATTTCGGATTATCCGGAATACACAACAACAACACAATATATTGACCATTATTCAACGCACCTCAACTAAAACTATAACAGTCTATTTAAAATTATAATACACCATAAGTAATAATTATGTATATAAAGATAATTAAAGCATCTTCACCTTATGTTCAAAATAAAATCATAAAATGTCTCAATCGATAATTTTTTCATTAATTTTTATATTCATTTAGTTTTAATTACAAAGATTATTTACATATATTACTCGTGCTTAACGCAATCTATAAATTAATAATAAAGAATCTTGCGTAGAGCACTCACATAATATTTTTAATAATTTCTATTAGAAACAAAATCGCCATGCAAAATCACACTCATGAAATAACTTAAAATAATATTATATAGGTATGTGAACCGACTTTCAATCGGTTCACTTCTTTGATATAAATTGGAAGCATTAGTGTTATAACTAAAAGATAGGACTGAAATTTTCTAACATAAAACATAGGTACTGTACAAGTTGAAAGACTACGGCATTTTGTACGCATTGTGTTCTGATAATTGATTTTTACAATAGTTACTTATATATTACAAAATATATAATATGTTTTCAAACAATATGTTCAGGATGTTCCAAAAACCACTCAACATATTTACAAAACATGGAAATTTTACATTCATCAGACTACAAATACCTAGTAAAGCTTTTTACACAAAACATTATAACAAAACAAACCGCGGCCGGCTGTGGGCCGGGTCGCGGCAGACTGCATTGCAATGCTTAGTCTTCTGCGTGTAATGCCACTAAATAATTACATTAAAGTAGTTTACTGATCGTAACGAGATCGTGCATAGGATATCATCGTGATGGATGATCACTGGAACTGATGCCGGGGGCTCCTCCGCCTCTCGAAGGCCTGTGCAGCCACCCGCGGCGCAGCCGCCATTCGAGGTAAACATTACCATAAATTATATTGTCTCTCTTAGCCTAATGACCACTTAGCACGACGGCCTGTCCTGTTGGTTCTGCTTCTCTGGCGTCTGTAACAAAAAGAGAAATCCGTAAGTAATGAATACAGCGATCTAGATAAATTGCCGTATGAAAATGGGTGTGCTTTCGATTCGATATGAGAAAAGGAAAAGCCCTCAGGGTTATTAAAAGAGGGTTCGACAACCAATGGTTGCACAGATGCGCGCGCACATGTCTCTCTAACTTCATGTTATGATGTACCGATATGAACCGGCACGCCAAAGATTAAGCCTGCATGGCCAGTTGGTGAGTTGGATTACGAGCAATTGGTGTAATTTTTATTTATTACGTCCAATAAAGACTCCCTCATCATTTTACTGTTAGTGATTGCAACAAATAGTATATCGGGTGGCACATGCGCATCCCGCCCGCCCGCGTCCGGCCATCTGTCACCGCATATGCGCTCTGTTTCAACACTGTTTTAATTCATTAGTGGCTGTACAATGGGCCGATTATTTCGCTACCCTAATTCGAGTGTCGGTAAGGATATGGCGCTTAGTTTAAATTGAACGGAGCGCAAGGAATAAAAGGTAATTAAGGCTCGAGTGCGATTTTTACAGTGACAATTTCAGCGTATTCTGAGTACTAGCGAGTGTTAGATTACCGCTTCCCGTCCACGCACATCCGCGGCACAGCTGAACGGCCGCACGTGGCCACACCCTATTTACGGACACATACCGAAGGGAGAGCACACATGTCCTGAACGGATCGGGACTTCGCGAGAGCGCACACGTGAAATCTCTTTATAAGACGAGCATTGTCGGCTGGATAATGAATAGGTATGCTCGGTGCTCGTCGCATTTATTTAGCTATCCGGCCACCGGCGCCGTCACGTGTGTTCACACGCAGCTGCGAGCGACCGTTACCCGCACAATGCCCTCGATCGATCCATCGCCGATGGAATCCGAGCGATCGGCGAAATCGTTGCACGTGTGCGGAGACATTTCGCGGTGAACGTGTATTGTCTACTCGTCGCCGCCGCGGTTTATTAGCTCAAAGAAGTCCTATAAAGAACTTATAGGTACTCGTAAAACTTTCCCGTGCGCGATTTATACCCGAGTTGCGAGGAGACAAGATATCGAGAGGAGCGGTCGCGTGGGCGAACCGACGCGGACACCTGGCGTCTCGTTAGTGCCGCCTGTCGGATGGACGCCCGGCGCGCCCACGCAGCGCGCAGCGCACACTGGTTGCATCCACACATCATTTAACCCACGACTAATAAGACCGGGGACACCAGCTGCTGAACACCTAATCACTTGTTCGAAATCTTAGTGTTGCGTTAAACATCGCTAGCGGTAAGGGCTCCTAAATTGGTACAAAAAGAAAACATGCGGGTCGGTAATTGGGCTACTAAGTGATATTGACATTCTATTATTCAATTAAGATTGGTAGACGTATGCCTTTCTCTCGTAAACGAGTAACAGTGAAATGTTTCATCGAGTATCAGAGATATGAATACAAAGGGGCGGTCCCTCGGTGTGAATTAAAGTGGGGTGGTTGACGCGCTGGATTACACGCCTAACAATAGTCATTACGGTACTTAGCAGCTTATTATGACCAGAATCAAAGTCAAATACGAGGGTGGTTAAATACCATTGTGACAGATTGAAAGCGCACAGAGAGAATCTCACGGCCCCGCGGTCGCTCGCGGGTACGCAGCTGCATGGTACAATTATGGCCGCAGTAACAGCGTGGCGTATGCTCGTGACCGAAGGTTTGTGGCACACGGCGATGGCCCGCCAGATACCGTCGTGAAATGCCGCCTCACGACCGACACGATGGAGATACGAATTCCGGCACGATCGCCTCGAGCGCTTTATTTTTTTCCTACATAACTTATGCTAAAGCGACAGGTATCGTGAGTTAGAAAACGATGGTGTTCGTTGTCCTTGCTCGAACGTGTATTCCGTATTTTATATTCAAGAATGCGGCTCAATTATTCGACATTCCAAAATCGGTAGGTGGTGTATTAGTAAATATCTGTTGATATCGAGATATCGCCGGCGCCCGACTAATTAATAGAAGTTGTATTTTTATGTTTCCCCCAAATTGATAAGCGGTTATTTTGACCGTTCGCGTTTCTTTTTTATAACCGGAAATATTTTATTAGTAAGGTTATGTATTCAATACTATAAATAAAGGTTATTCCTAGTTATTGAGTACCAGTATTCATTATTATGTTACTGCATCAGACATGCAATGTTTGTGCAAGATTATTCAGCTCATTGTCGTGGTAGACATGAATAATTTAGAACATAAAATGTATGCGACGCGGCAATCGCATCGGTGTAAATACAGCGCAGCACCTCGAGTCTCTTAAATCACGGTTGTTTTGAATATTTCCCTCGGTTCGAACAACTGGCAGTGATTAAAATTTACGTGGCGCGACCAAGTATTAACGAGCGCATTGCGCCAGGGCCTCGTAATCACAAAGCGTACGAATAAATCCTGCGGGATGCACCTGCCGCGCTCCGGCGAACGTTTACAACAAACAATCTCGCAGTCGAGCGGTTGCAGTTTCTATTGTTTTCATCGCAGCGTCTAATTGCGTGCCATCGGCGCGGGCGCTGCAACCATCCAAGCTTTGGTAATACCACGGTAAATGGCGGAATGGCAATCACAGACAGGTGTCACGCGGAATGTTAAGCGAGCAAGATAAATATGTGTTGAATATTCAGATTGTGTGTCAGTACACGGTCGTTTATGCGGCGCCGGCGCAGGTGGCCGCGCTTCAAGGCTGAAATTCAAAACAGCCGTCACGCTTGCGTGAACAGCGGTTTACACTACGATGGCTTATTTACTGAATGTATGATTTCATGAGTAAACTAATAAGTCAGTCGTGATGCACATCAAAGAAATAATAAACTTGATGTTTAATTTCCAATAGGCTATGAAAACTTTTCAATATAACTAAGGGTACTATAATTGTAGAGCTATAAGTAATTTATTATTTTTATAAAGTAGATCTATGTAAGAAGCTATTTGTAAAAGTTTTAAAGAATAGCCCAATTGTGAATATAAATATAATATTGAAATAGTGATGTGTGTCGCTACGTGTTGTGAAACTCTGCATCTCTACTTTTACCTTCCCGCTTGCGAAACACGCAGGTGCGCGCGCGCCGCAAAAACACCGACACGGCCGATTTCATTTACTTTTTATGCAATGCTAGATATCTCTCGATACTAACTAGTGCTGCCAAGTTAAATTAATATATCTCTAAATAACACAAACAGCCTTACCGCTTGGCCGGTACTTAGCTCTGTTTGATTTTGTAAAATTACAGTCGTATAAATTTTTACGTTCTAATAGGTAGAGTTGATGGTAATCATTATTATTTAGCGCTAATATGAATTTATTTAGTCACAAAATGATATGAAATATATTGTTTGTTTACGCAGCCGCCATAACAAGTTATAAATTACTAAAGAATAAATGACAAAAAAATGGAATTCTATGATAATTTAGAAACTTACGGTTTGGTTTCTGTGTTCTTGACTTGAGGATGACTGACGCAGGATGGTGTTGGGTGCTGAACGAGGGCCCAGAGGGCGCCTTTCTGGGCGCGGCTGTGGCGCCACTGCGCATGGGGGTGATGCCAAAGCTCCTTCAGCGTCAAACTGACCAACAGCCGGGTGGTTCTCCAAAGCCGACTGCAGGTCGCAAATGTAGTCAATCACGTGCTGGATGACTTCTAACTTGGAGATCTTTCTGTTCTTGGGCATAAACGGCACCAAGTCCTGGAGTTTGGAGAGATACATCTGTATCTCCGCGTTCTCGCCGTCGCGATGCCGCTGCACTCGGCCGCTGGCGATCGCGGGCACGGAGGCGCCGGTAGCGCACACTGCCGTTATTGCTTTCATTGTGACTGACACTGAACACGAACACTGGGAAACGTAAACACGAGCGCGTGACGTGTATCGGGCGCGAGTTGCGAGCGAGGAATGAGGAGATGCGCGCAGTGGCGTAGTATTTATGGGTGCTGGTGGGGCGCGGGGCGGGACCGGGCGGTCCAATGGGCGCGCGGGGCGGGGGCGGTATCGGCAAAGCCTGATTTTTCCCATGGTGGTCGGCGGTGGGCGCCGCGTCTGCCTGCGCTGGGCGGCCCTGAGTAAGGCCGTTGCGCTCCTGACATGCACTTTGTCCTGAATGTAATCGTGTTTATTTCTGGGTTCTTTATTGTAATGTTTATTTATTTGTATCTTTACTCAATTTCTTAGTGAGCAAATTGGTGTACACTTGTATATTGGTTTTAGTTTAGTAAAGGTCTAAAATATTTGTACTAATAATCGTAAATGAAGCTATAAATACATAAAATTTAAATTAGAGATATCACTTTGTTATTAGATGGACTTAATTTTATTACAATTTGACAGATTAATTTTTAAGCACAATTAAGTAAGTAAGTAAGGAAGGACTCTGTCTTTACTATATTCCAACCGAGATTGTGTATCAAAGAATAACAATGATTTATATCTTTCACGCTAAACACTATACAATTTTGCCTCCAATTATAATCCTATCGATTGTCCAGAGTGCTGGCCAAGTCATGTTAGGGAAAGGGAGGGGGGTTATGGTCATGGTATTATGAGGGGCTAGGGTGGCGAACAATGGCCGTACGTGAAGGCATCCACTTGTTGCGGTCCCACGGCGACAGGTCCTGGAGCGGAGGCTGCGCCGGCGCATATAAAAACCACCTTCCAACGTTTTGTTCGAGCGCGTTCCATTTAAATTGACTATAACATGATCAACTGATCATAGAGCCGCGTTGATTTTATGATTATGTAATCTATGGTTATGTAGTCTTTTGTATTAAGTTCACTGAAGAGATTTATTTATTTTTAACAAATAAAAACAACTTATAAAGTTTTTAATATCGAACATATATTAGACGTAGTCAAGAAAATTTTCACTAATTATTTCAATTTAAAAAATGTAATACTATTATGAGTGTCGGTTATTTTTGGTATTTGAGTTAGACGGCTGAAATTAATAGATGGAATTTGCATTATTTAAATAACTGATATAAATAAGCGTATATTTTGAACAAAGACAGATACACACAAGTAATTTACAAATAAAAGTCAGACAAAAGTCAATGATAGACTGTGCTTTCGTATTATTTGTAAGACATAATATCTTACAACAGTTTTACATTATAACACCGCATATAAATTAAATTTAGAAACAAACATAAAGATACATCCCTGTCTCCCCATTAGATCAACACAGGTGTGAAGATAAAACGCACATAAGCTTGTAGTTATAACCGTAAACAAATGAACATAATATAGTAAAAATAACAACTAATAACAACATTACGAACGCGTTAAACCACCGTAGAAATATATATTAGTACAAATTAATTATGTTACGGCGCGGCGCCATAAATGGGATAGGTATTTATATAATCATTTACGGCTAAACACGACCACACAGAGGTCCGATTCGTAATAATAACGCAATGGGCATAAAAAACGACTCGGCAAAAAGTCACGAGTCACCTTGGACGCGGGAGTAAGGAACTCAGGTAGTGAATTGCTTCATTTTGACTTATACCGAGCGTCGTACAATATTATGCGATACATCGTAAAGCAAAATCTCGTTGACGCTATAGACACGACGGCAGAATATTTTTTTAAAAGTGAGTAAGTTGATCATGGATGAAATAATAATGGTAGGTATAAAATTTATAAAAAAAGGAATTATACTCTAATATATGAGATAGTTTTGAACATATTTTCTAAGAAACTACTTTAAAATACATATATCCTTTAAAATAAACCGCCCACAGCCAGTTGTAACCATTGTTCGGTAAACGATCAGTTGGGTAAGTAACGTCAGGCGAGGTCACTCCTTAGATGGGTAACCGATTAGTGGCATTTGAACTAAGCATCTCCGTGCTTCCGAGGGCACGTTAAAAGGCAGTTCCATTTGTTGTCATCTAGAAAGCAGTAGTTAAGCTAAGTCAGAGGCCTAACGGCATCTTGAACAAACTGGTACCAGGTTAATCTCTAAAATAAATAAACTATTTAAAAAAAAAAACCGACTTCAAAGTAAATTGTCTAAAAAACATAAAATAACGAAAATATATTGAAGTCGGTGCTAGCACATCATGTTAACTAACACTAGCACCAGCTGACACCGAATTCAATATATTTTCGTTATTTTATGCTTTTTAGACAATTTAATTTGAAGTCGGTTTTTTTTTTTTTAAATAGTTTATTTAACACTTTTTAGTGACTTATTTTACCAAAAAAATAGGTATCAGCACTATCACGCAACTCGAACGTCTGCGTTACAGTAACTTACTGAAAACATAAAAAGTTTATATCTCTTAAACTACTGGACCGATTTTGATGAAACTTGTACTCTACCCTAAGTTGAAAAATACTCTAACTATTGCGAAAAGAATTTTCAAAATCGGACTTGTAGTTTCTGAGAAATCCGTGGACAAACCTACATACATACATTCATACCTACATACATACATACATACATACACTCATAAAATTTGGTAAATTTGTTTAGAAGCCCACATAGACTAACATATATTAATATTACGCATTTTTATCAATATTACATACATACGCGTCGAATAGAGAACCTTCTTTTTGAAGCCGGTTAAAAATAAATGACAAGTAAATATATTAGGCCTTAAATACTAGCACACATACAAAGTCGAATTTGAAACCATATCAATCTAAGATATCAGCTATAAACAGAACAGTATAACGCTAAGTCATACATCTATCTATACCTACATATAAAATTACTTGTCCTGACTGACTGACTGACTGATTCATCAACGCACAGGCCAAACCACTGCACCAACAAAGCTGAAATTTGGACAGTAGGTTCTTCTTATGTCGTAAACATCCACTAAGAAAGGGTTTTTGAAAATTCCACTCCTAAAGGGGTTAAATGCGGGTGGAAAGAAAAATTGCGGGCGTAGCCGCAGGGAATTGCTAGTATTTTAGTATTTATGCACTGGTATTAAAACTAGAAACATTTTTCATTTTAAACCGTGTATAAAACATATTTGCAAAAATTCATGATATACCAATTTTGTCTTTGAAACCAAAGATTCTCACAAAGATAAAGCAGGTTGAACAAATAATTCACCATCAAAACAATCTCAGTCATGTAAACGTGTCTACCTGTGAAATTAAATGGACGAAATTTAGTGGGACCGATAGCGTTATTGTGCCCCCACGTACCGGCTCTTTATCTCGCCTTGCGTCCGAAGCACCTTGCAGTGCAATTGACAGGATTATTGTCTTAGATGTGCAGGTATCTTTTGTAAGAATAAAAAAAGAGCTGTTTACTACTGGGTTCTGTAGTCTAGTTTTTAACCGGCTTCAAAAAGAAGGTTCTCTATTCGACGCGTATGTATGTCTATACATATTATAAAACAAAGTCGCTCCCGCTGTCTGTCTGTCCCTATGTATGCTTAGATCTTTAAAACTACGCAACGGATTTTGATGCGGTTTTTCTTAATAGATAGAGTGATTCAAGAGGAAGGTTTATGTGTATAATACATGCATAATATAGTAGAGAAACACAGATAATTTTAGAGGTTTCTAATATCATGTCGTAAATAAACAAATTTTTTTTGCGCTTACATTGCAAACGCTGGCTGAACCCTACGAGATAGATCAAAATAATGTAGGTCAGTATTGTACACCTTAACAAGGTCTACAAAAAAGTCCTGGATATCTAATTTTCATACCGCTAGGTTAAGGTTAAGCAAAGTTAGGTAAGGTTATTAAATAGATGGGTAAACTGATTTGTATGAAATTTTGTGTGCATATCGGGTAGGTCTGAGAATAGGTCACAAAGTACATTTCATATCGCTAGGATAAGGTTAAGCAACGTTAGATAAGGTCGTTAAATAGATGGGTAAACCGATTTGTATGAAGTTTTGTGTGCATATCGGATAGGTCTGAGAATAGGTCATAAAGTATATTTCATGCCGCTGATACCTTGATTGACGAGGATATAGTATAGAACGAGAGGAGGGTGCAAGAGAGGAGAGAGAGTGGGAGAGGGGATTTGAGGAGGAGGTGTTGAGGTGAGGGATAAGGGGAGTTAGGTGGAGCAAGGGGGGGGGGGGTGAAGGAGAGCAAGTTGGGAGAAGAGGCAGGGGGAAGGTGGTTTAGGGATAGGACAACGGGGAGAAGAAGAGGGGGAGTGTGACGTGGACCAAAGCGGGAAAGATAGAGGAGAGAGAGAGCGTACAATTAGATTTTTCTCATAAGAGAGATAGAGAGAGAGATGGAGAGAGAAATAAATCAAGGGAGGAAAGAGAAAAGGGGAGCAAAATGTAATAAAAGCGCGGGCGGAGCTGCGCGGGTCAGCTAGTAATATTAATAAAATGCGTAATATTCATACATGTTAGTCTACATATGTGGGCTTCTAAACAAATTTACCAAATATTATGTATGGTTTGTCCGCGGATTTCTCAGAAACTACATGTCCGATTTCAAAAATGCTTTTAGCAGTAGTTAGAGTATTTTTTAACTTAGGGAAAAATACAAGTTTCATCAAAATCCGTCCAGTACCTTAAGATATATAGACTTTTTATGTTTTCAGTAAGTTACTGTAACGTAGACGTTTCGAGTTGCGTGATAGCGCTGATACCTATTTTGGTAAAATAAAAGTCACTAAAAAGTGTTGCATAAACAATTAAAAAAAACCGACTTCAAAGTAAATTATAATTTTTAAATAGTTTATTTAGAATTTTATATTAAGTATGTACGAGTATTTGTATATTAAAACAGTTTAAAATACTTCAATGAGAATATTGTTTGGTTTAATTCAACTATGGTAAACATAATACGATAAGCAGTGACAGCTCAGTGGGCGAGCCCTCGCTATGGAGAACAAGGTGCGCAGGTTCCAACCCCGGCTTGCACCTCTGATTTCTTCTATATGCGAATCGTTTTTGTGCGATTGTTGATATATTCATAAATCTTCCGTTTAGGATATTGGAATACTGAACCTTAAAAGTCGAGACAGCAAAAAAATCATTTGGACATGACTATTGGGGACATAAACACCTTAACTCAGCAGAGATGACAATGCGTAAGGTGTTTTTATGACCACGTAAATATTAAATGTACGAAACAAAAATATATTCGTCAACACGTTTTGTTCTCTGCAGGTGTCAAATGTATACTAGTGAAATCTTTGAAATTTTGAGGTGTGAAATTAGTAATAACGGATATGCATGGCGACTGGCGACGCTTATTGTCTCTCAATAAAGTGCGATCGCAGGAAAAGAGCAATAAAGGTAGTATTGATGTCTGTATTCTAATATAATACTTCTTGTATTGATTTAAGAAGAATACGGAGGAAACATGGTCTTTAAATTCTGGAAATTATGTGTGAGAAGAGCGGATCTTTAATAGTAAGACAAAATAGTAGTAATAATAAATAATTTAGGTGTGAAATTACTATTGACTGATATGCACAGCGACTGCGACTGGCGAGGTAGATCTATAGTAGTAATAGTGATATTAGATACCACGACATAACGCTATTCTTAGCACTGACTTTAATATAAGTTCTTTATTTATTGCTTTTTAGATAATTCTCTTTGAAGTCGGTTTTTATTTTTTTGATATTTTATTTGACACTTTTTAGTGAATTTTATGTTATCATGATATCAAAAGTACATGGGCTACATCAAATCAGTTGATATAAAATGTATTCAAAAAATATACCTCTCTGGCTACCCTCTTTCGGTATATGGTCGTGAAATCCATAAATGACCAACTAAATGCGATAATTCATCATCATTATAACTTGCGTTCACGTTATCACGCAACTCCAACGGCTATGCTTTTTTTTATACTACCAAGGTGGCAAGCAAGCGTACGGCCCACCTGATAGTAAGCAGCCACCGTAGCCTATAAACGCTAGCAACACCAGAAGAATCACTAGCGCGTTGCCGACCCTTAAGACATTAGTTGTTAAGTCTTTGTGTCCTGTAATTTCACCAGCTACAGTGCCCTTCACGCCGGAACACAGCAATGTTTACACACTGCTGCTTGGCGGCAGAATATCTGACACTGCGGTGGTACCTACCTGGACGGTTCCTTGCTAGAGTAACTTACTGGAAACATTAACAGTCCATATCTTCTATATCTATACATATTATAAAACAAAGTCCTCCGCCGCGTCTGTCTGTCCCTATGTATGCTTAGATCTTTAGAACTACGCAACGGATTTGGATGCGGTTTTTCTTAATAGATAGAATGATTCAAGAGGAAGGTTTATATGTATAATACATGCATAATATAGCAGAGAAACACTGATAATTTTAGAGGTTTCTAATGTGATGTCGTAAATAAATAAATTTTTTTGCGCTTACATTGCAAACCCCTACGAGAAAGATCAAATTAATGTACTATAGTATTGTACACCTTAACAAGCTCTACAAAAAAGTACGCGATGGTATATGTTTATCTCTTAGGGATAACCCACAATAACCATTTTTTATCTTTTACTTTTTAAGAGAAATAATTAACTATTAATAAATTGTTGTTAGCATGAATTTGTCCCTTCTTCAATATAACGTTAACTTCACTAATATTTACACCACTGACAAAAAAGCTGTGAACGCTGTTCATACCGCTAGGTTAAGGTTAAGCAACATAAGGCAAGTTCATTAAATAGATGGGTGAACCGATTTGTATGAAATTTTGTGTGCATATCGGGTAGGTCTGAAAATAGGTCGTAAAGTATATTTCATGCCGCTAGGTTAAGCAACGTTAGGCAAGGTCATTACATACGGGTGACGGCGGCGACTCCGAGGAGGATGGTGACGGGGTTGCGAGCCCAGTCCCCGTGATCACGGTGCCAGGTTTCCGGGGGCTATAAGGCGATGCGACAGCCGCAGGGGTTTAAGTGGATAAGAATCCCAGATACCATGATTGACGAGGATATATAGAACGAGAGGAGGGTGTAAGAGAGGAGAGAGAGGGAGAGGGGATTCGAGGAGGGGGTGTTGTGGTGAGGGATAGGGGGATTAAGGTGGAGCAAGGGTGGAGTAAGGGGAGCAAGGTGGGAGAAAAGAGAGGGGGAGAGGGTTCAGAGAGAGGACAACGGGGAGAGGAAGAGGGGGAGTGTGACGGGGACCGAAGTGGGACGGGGAAAGAGAGAGAGATAGCATAGAATTAGAATTTTCTTATAAGAGAGAGAGATGGAGAGATAAATAAATCAAGGGAGGAGGGAGAAAAGGGGAGCAAAATGTAATAAATGCGCGGGCAGAGCTGCGCGGGTCAGCTAGTTAATAATATAATAATATCTTGGGACAATCCACACACGGTCATCTGATTCCAAACTAGGCAAAGCCTGTACTATGGAAACCAGACAACTGATACTAATACTTATATACATTTTTTTTTGTAAATACATACTTAAATAGATAAATAACACCCAGACACTTGGTGGGAATCGAACCCACGACCCATCGGTTAGCGGACAGGGTGTCTAACCACTAGACCAACGGGCCCGTCAAACTTTACAACTACTGAACCGATTTTGATAAAACTAGTACTCTTCCTTATGTTAAAAGATACAAAAAATATTTCAAAAAGAATTACCACAATTGGACTTAAAGTTTCTAAGAAATCGTTGGCCAACCTTCATAGATACACTCATGAGATTTGGTACATTTGTTTAGAAGCTCACACAGACTAGCATATGTGTGTGTATGCGTCGAATACAGAACCTTCTTATTGAAGCCGGTTAAAAATAGAATAAAATTAAATCATTGTTCTATATTGTATGAGTATACTCCTATTAAGGTCGGTGCATTAGTTGCGGGGTGGACACGCTCACCCCGCGCGTGCCGTGGGAGTGCTGCGCGCGTGCCGCTCCCATCGCGTGATACACCCCGATTGATCGCTGTTTGGGACGATATTAGTACACTCATTGTGTGTTTGCGGTTAAGTGATCCTCGAAACAATGGGTCTGGGTGCGTAATAAACCCCACGGAACAGTATAATTCGCACATAATAATGTAATTATTGTAATGATGTAGTGATTCAGGAAAAGAAAATACTTGGAACCTGTTCATTCAAAGTACAAGATTTGTTTTTCGGATATAAATTTAATGTTATTGTAAAACAAAGTAGAAATGATTTTTCTTCCTATGTGTGTGCAATACTTTACGTTACATTTGTATGCAGACTGCACGAATAATGTTTCTGACATAAGCTACATTATTTATTTGTATCTAATACATAGTGATGGATCATAAATAATGGAATGCTATGTAATGCGATATTTTAGCCTACGGGCATAATCAACCCCACACATTGTATAGGCTAGCCGTTATTGTTCCTCGGCGTGTGCTTATTGACAGAACAAACAGTTCGATTCGTGTGATATGCTCCCTCCGGTCCCACGGGAGGGCGCGAGAAATCCCATAATTCGTTCGTTGCAGGTGCGGGCTCATTACGCGCTTTTCCGCCACGTGGCGGCGCGTGCACTGCGCATATATCGACTTAGGTTTTAGATCGAACGCGCTGCACGCACTTGAAATATTACTTTGATCGACAGAGATAAATAGTGGGGAATTTAATATATTACGTAGCAGCTCGCCCAAAGGTGCCTTTATCCTTGTGACCTGCACTACACTTACATAATACGTGTACATATATTTCGTACTGCGTTAATTAGTCATAGAGAGCATCAGGTAAAAGAAATTAGTAATTTATTTACGGCAATCCTATCAGTGAAAAGACTACCCGAGATAGTTTTTGAAACAAGGTCCAGAATTTTGCGATTATAGCTGATAAAGCTTGTTTTACACAAAAAGCAGAACATGACTAATGTAGATAGGATTGTATGTAGAAAATGGATTTTAAATCATCGCATATTATCTAGTGTTGGTACCTAATATTCCGTACCTATTTCCGTTATTTTTTGTGACACTGTTTAGTTGGTTGAAATGATAGCAACAATTTAATATTGGACAAGTTTATGTCAATAATAAGTAATTAAATGTTGCATTATATAGTATTTAACTTTTGTTATCTACTTACAGCTATAAGTTATCGAAACCGCAGGATTTATAATGTGGTATTTTGTGTACGGAAAACCTCAGTTTCCGATGGGAAGCGGTGATTTCTCGTGGGAACCGAGTGCGGCGTGGGAAGACTCGGTAGGGTTCACAGGTCACAGGGATAATTACCAGACCGCCGCCGCCGCCGGTGAAGGTGAATGGTGTGTTCGCAATCAATTAAAGTAGTATACAATCTGTAACTCAATAAGTGTGTAGAAAGTTCACGTCAAGTTCAACTTTGATTTAGATTTATTCAGACTAGACTGGTTAACCCGCTATAAGTATATTTAGTGCCAACTGATTATAGTAGATTTTTATACAGAGTTTTTATCTTTTAGTATGGTATATGGGTTAAACCTATTGGTTTGCTACTTAGATTTTTTGTTTTTATTTTGGAAACCTTATTAGTAGCCAAAATGAAAATATAATAGCATTCTTTCACCTGATTGCGACTGTATCTACATGTTTGTAGTAAATCGTAAATTCGTTGATAATAATGTTGTAACATACACAAAACCCACAAAGTCGCATAATCACCGTTTGGTGCACATAACATACAGCTAGAAAATATAGCAAATCGTTTTAACGCTGTTTATTTTTAAACAAATAATAATATATTATTAACAGAATCAACAGCCGTGGGAGTCGTTGTTGCTATTACACATAGACCGCGCAAACATGTTCTCAAACTAAAACGAAATGTTAGCTAGGGATGTCGGATAAGTGTATATCGGTATGGATATTTAAAAAATATATCAATATTGGTTTCGATATATCGCATCAAAAATCAATATGTATGTCGATAAGATTTTGTAAAAATATTGGCAGATCGAAAATGATAGTATATTTTCTTCAGTCTTACGCATCTTTATAAATTTTGAACGCATGCCACATTGTAGGATGACATATTTTTTTACCACTCTCTGAAGACAAAAATATCCCCTTCGGCCGTTTAGGAAACCAGCGTTTGGAAACCAGTTTCCTAAAAGGCTTTTTTTATACCTCTACGTAACTGGTTTCCTATAAGTATTTTTTATACCTCCACGTAACTGGTTTCCTATAAGTCTTTTTTTACACTTCTACATAACTAGTTTCCGAAAAGGTTTATAATTCATGTCACTGAATAACTTTTCTGTTACAGTAGCCAATTTACTAGAAATTTTGATTAAGGAGACTAAAGTTGCTAATATTTTTAAAAATAACGTGAATAAACAGTAAATGCTACCAAGAAATAGATACTGGAATTATTAATGCAACAAAAGATTTGAAAAATGGACTAATAACTGTGGGGCACTGTATTGAAATTATTACACCATACGCTTTTTTATTTTAATTTCTAACTAAGAAAGTTGTTTTCATTTCATCTTAAGAAAAGATTTTATGTTTTAAGTTATTGAATTATGTGAATAAGCACTGAGCTTATATCAATGTTTGTATTGTTAACAATATTTCTTTATTTTTTATTATTATAGCGGTAACAGCTCAGTGGGCGAGCGCTTGCCTTGGAAGCAAGGTTCGAACCCCGGCTCGCACCTCTGATTTATTTAAAGAATCATGTGCGAATCGTCTTTGTGCGATTGTTACTAGCTTTCGGTGAAGTAAAACATCGTGAGGAAACCAGCATGTCTGAGAAAGCCTAACTAGCTCTCGAATGACGTGTGAAGTCCGCCAACTCGCACTTGGCTAGCGTGGTGGACTAAGGCCTTAGCTCCCTAATCTTGAGGGGAGGCCCAACCCAACCCAACAGTGGGACATACACAAGGGCTGGTATTATTATTATGTTATAAATGTTATTATTAAATTCAAATATCTGAAATAAATCACACATAAATGTACAAATATGGATTTACAAAAACCATTAATTAAATACAATACTCTATTCCAATAAAGATTTATCCCGAAATCCGGTTATTAGTTTCGTAGGCGGCTCAAACAACAATAGCATAGTACTCTTAGGAAACCAGTTACTTAGAGGTATAAAAAAAGTCTTATAGGAAACCAGTTACGTAGAGGTATAAAAAAAGCCTTTTAGGAAACTGGTTTCCAAACTCTGGTTTCCTAAACGGCCGAAGGGAAAATATCATAATCAAGGAAAAATATAGTTTTCTATATGATTGCGATATTTTAAATAAATAAGTAACTAAAACATATCGATACATACATGGAAAAATAAATATCAACAAACCGATACTCTTTTAACAAGCGTACAATTATCTAGTTGCTTGTAGATAGAGTTGCTCGGTATGAACCCGTCAGAGTTTAAAAGGTGCACGGACTAACCCGAGAGGTCACAAAATAACGTTATAATAATGGGTGAAATTAAATTGTTGGTCTTGATTTTGATGAGAAAGCGACCAACTAAAGTCAGTCTACTAATAATAAAATAAAGACCTTTTTGTATACTAGATCGACTTTTTTATATATAAAACATATACATTTATTGAAACTAAATATTTACAGTTTATTTACAAACATGTACACTTAAACTAGGTAAAAAACTTCCTCCGAGTTGTCGCCGCACTGGGAGGGAAGGGTACCTAAAAGACTGGCGGCATTACCCCTTTAGATCCACTTGAATTGAATTCTGCAACTGTCTGGTTGTACGATACGTAAGACTTTTTTGTAGAGCCTAGGTGGCTATAACATAATTATACTAGATTGACTTGAATGGGACTCTGCTCCCGTCTGGTTATACGACACGTAAGGCTTTTTTGTTGTGCCTAGGTGGCTATAAAATATACTAGATCGAATTCAATAGAACTCTGCTCCAGTCTGGTTATACGACACGTAAGACTTTTTTGTAAAGCCTAGGTGGCTATAAAATTTACTAGATCGAATTCAATAGAACTCTGCTCCAGTCTGGTTATACGACACGTAAGACTTTTTTGTAAAGCCTAGGTGGCTATAAAATATACTAGATAGAATTCAATAGAACTCTGCTCCAGTCTGGTTATACGACACGTAAGACTTTTTTGTAAAGCCTAGGTGGCTATAAAATATACTAGATAGAATTCAATAGAACTCTGCTCCAGTCTGGTTATACGGCACGTAAGACTTTTTTGTAAAGCCTAGCTGGCTATAAAATATACTAGATCGAATTCAATAGAACTCTGCTCCAGTCTGGTTATACGACACGTAAGACTTTTTTGTAGAGCCTTGGTGGCTATAAGATATACTAGATCGAATTCAATAGAACTCTGCCCCAGTCTGGTTATACGACACGTAAGACTTTTTTGTAAAGCCTAGGTGGCTATAAAATATACTAGATCGAATTCAATAGAACTCTGCTCCAGTCTGGTTATACGACACGTAAGACTTTTTTGTAGAGCCTTGGTGGCTATAAGATATACTAGATCAACTTGACGAGAACTCTCCTCCACTCTGGTTGTACGACACGTATAATATTCACTTAATATTTCTTCATGCAACACGAGCGATGGGGTATTAATTCTTTTGAACTGATAGAGGCTTTTTTGTCATCCCAGTATTTTTCTGATCATGCAAAACAATTCTAGTATTACTTGGTATTCGTTACATTAGCCACGTTGCTCTTTTTGATATCAATTGTTACCCGATTTGATATAGCCATCTCATTAAACAACCCCGTCTAGAGATTAATAACATGGCTCCCACACAGCCGGGGGGCTTAATTCGCAATAAGCGTAAAAGGCATTTAATAATGCAGACGTCCGTCCACGTGCGTGCCTTGCGAACAAATACCTAGCAATCGGCGTAATGAACGGGCGGGGGTGCGGGGGGCTTTGTACGGGGGTCAGGGGGTGGCGGCGCGTGGCGGTCACGTGACAGTTTTACATTACGACTCATGTGGGTGAGGCCGACTTACTACATTACATTTCTTTGTTACATTTCTGTTGATTAAAAGATAACAATAAAAATGTAATGAATCAAAGTTGTTTTAATAATTTAGAAACGACTGTTTTTACTGTAGTGTCTAAACTTTATAGATTTATTTAGGGAAAGACAACTTTATAAAAAAAAAAGAAACTAGGGTAACAAGGAAAAAATAAAATTAATTATACAATATATACAAATCGTCCTCACTCTTAGGCGGCAATGTTCCCAGAACGCTGGCAGCATTGCCACGCTGGATGGCAATGCTAATCTGCTGACCGAAATAAATGCCAGCGTTCCGGTCTCCAGATGTTCCTACGAGGAGTTCGGAAATTTTTTGGAACACCTGGTGGGCTCCCGGCCCCCACGGACTAAACATGTAACCTACTCCAAGGCACTCATATTTCCGGCGTTTGAAGCACTGTGCGCTGTGTGCAGCAGCGCCAGCCTCAGTCGAAGTTACACGAAGATGTGTGTATCGACACAAGTTGCGTCTTATACAAGGGGCCGTCCCATCTTCCAAGGAACTAAAGTCATTCCATCCGGTCTCTTGCCATCGTCGCCACAAGGCTCTAAAATAGCGGCCATGTTGACAGTGGCAAGAGCCCGGTATATTAGTTGGTTGAGACTGGCGTGTCGTGGACGTAACTTTATAGTGGCTTCTGGATGGAGTTCATATCGCCAAATAAGGATTGGACTTTGCGATGCAAACGTTTAAAAAGGAGCACCTTTCGATCAATGCCTTGTGATCGTCTATTTTTAATAGAGTTGTACTATTTTCACGTACTTGAAATTAACCTCATTGATTTAATTTATCATGCTTTTTCATTTAGATGTGAGTCTCTAGCCTTCGGGGGTAGATCAGACTCTCTTTATTGGTTTTAGACAATTTTCAGTATATCCAGTTTTTTTTGAGGAAAATAACGTGTGATCTGATCCAGATGTCAGTACGTATTATTTCTAAGCTTTCCTCATACACAGCCGTTATAATCATGCTCTGTTTTTAATACAAAAGTGATAAAACGCCAGAATTTCAATTGTTCCGTACATAAATGTATGCGAACGCGCTTAGACAAAGAGCTCGTATAGTGTCAAAACGAAACTCCCACTGATTTATAACAAAAACTGTGTCGATTTTCCCACAATCGCTGTTTTAATGAATGCTGGGGATCAAACGGATTGGGTCACCCCGCCATGTGACGTCACCGCGTAGCTGATGACCAGCGTAACAAAAGCTCTGATTATGCACGATGCAAGCAACCTTTTCAAAGTTTTATAAGTACAGCGGAAGGCAGGGAGGGTCTAGATATATTTGAGGGACCAATAACTTATAGGGTGTTTTGACGTGGCGTGGGAGCCGCCTCTATTGTGCAGGCACTTAACTCTGCTGTGATAAAGGAACTATAGGACCATTAGTTGGATTCGTTTTGCTCATTCGTTGTCGCCGATGAATGGACATTGGATTATGATACGTAAAGCGATTCCTGATAGAGGCACGAAGCCGGAACGAAAGCGTAACGACTCGATGTGATTAATGTACGCGGATCTGATAAGAGAGTTTGCTGTTTGGGTATTGAGATTAGTACGTTCAGTATTTTATTCCCAGATATTTTGACTCTTGTAAAAGAGACCAAACAACGCAGAGTCAATTATTCTGCTGCAAAGCAACAGTCTTGAATTTTCACGTCTGGTTCACTAGATTGACGGGATTGGACCCAGGATCTTAAAGGTCATCCCCATTCAATGCGTGCTGTTCGTAAAAAACAAATAGCAAAAGTTTAAGAATAGCGATAGGAGAAATCTTCTCCATATACCTACCACAGTATAACAAGCATATTTTGGCAGTCACTAGATCTTATTTGAGATTACAGGAGCTTTTCTATCCAAACAACTGAAGATTGCTATCGAATACTTCAACAAATTGTTATGGCAACAATAAAAAAAAAATGCAATACAAATTCGCCATGTACACTAAACTATGCTCCATTCACAGATTCAATCAACCATGGAAAGTACTTTTGAATTTTTTCGAGCACCTTTCAACGCGGTTGCAAAATAGGCGAGTACCGGGGTGAAAGCCAGGTGTATCGGGGCCCGATATCTTGATTCACTTATATGAGGGTTTTATGAATGTCGGTTTTTATGGCGCAAGAAACGCCCTTAAACCTTTGGCGTCAATTATTCGTGACCCTAATTGCAGATGATGCGATACGACCGCATTGTTGTCGAGTTGACGCCGCTATTGGTTTATTTGTGTAAGTTTTTCAACTCGTGGTAGTCGCTGGATAAAGCTGCTGTTTGGGGTTTTTAAAACTCTGTTTGCTATTGTTGACTTTCTTAGACGTTCTACATTGTTGTAGCTCGGTATTTTTAATGCTGTTGAATTAAGAACAGATGCGGGTTATAAAACTAAATCGGTGGATATTCAAAAGTGTAGTATCGCTTTTATCTCACGTGGTGAGAACTAAGCTGTACAAATACGTTTGAAGTGAACCGACGTATTAACGGTTTGGCTCATAAAAGTTTGTAATTCCTAGATCGTAACCTACACTTGCTATAATTACATGATTTTTTCTTTGTTCATATTATTATATCAAAATAAAACCAGCAAGATTCAAAGCGACAAGCAACTAAACTAACGTACTAAACTTCGTGTGGGTTAACATGAAAATGGGGTCATGACCTAGAGGTTTTTTTATGGTTTATTCTGTAAAGCCTTTTGACTCTATAGTTTGATTCAAACTTAAAGGCGGCCCTGTGAAATTCGTGCATTGCGTCTTCGTGCATGTACAATCAAGTTGACAATCGACAACCTCGGTATTACCCCGCTGATACCTTAAATTGGTTACTGCGCAGCGACTTGAGCCTAACTTCACGGCCGCCTTTAAGTTTGCATCGCACTGTACCATTTTAGTTAATTCTACCATTTTTGTATCCAAGCTAATGATAAAACACTCAAGATCACCTGATGGTAAGCGACACGCCTGCCTATAGACAGCTGCATGGCACTACCGCTCATCACCTGAAATGATAGTTTTAGCAGCTACAGTGCCTTTCAGACAACACGCTCTTGCACAAGGGACCTACCACCTAGTTAATTTTTAAGGGAAAACCGCTCTAGATTTTACATGTATGTATACAATGTGGGGATGACGACACGACAATTAATGAGAAATCTCGTAAACAAATTATACTGTACGTAATCAAAATGAAACTAGGTCACTTCTTACCTCTGGTGGCAACAGCGCGTGCGGAGATTCCTACGTTCGTATGTTTTGACTCGATCACACCGAATAGCGACCCATCTTTCGTAATTATTTATGTGATTATCACTTTTTCTAATCACCCAATAGACATTCGACTGGGACCGTCATCACGCACACGAGTTTTAATTTATCGCCGTATTATTCAAAATTACAGCTGCAAACTAATCAAAATTTTAGTAATGTCACCTTATATATGTATACCTATATTTAACGCAAATAAATGAAGATGTATGAATGTATCAGGGATAAGAAGCAGTACAGTGCAGTTATCTATAGTCTAGTGTCGTATTTCTAGTTTCTCATTTACATAAAATAACATTACATTTAAATTGACTTACTGCCGCAGAAGAGTTCGTTAGCGAATTATTGTCTCTAATCAGATTTTAATTCAAAATCTGTACAGGGTTGATGCTCAGCAGTAATTCTCAACTTCTTTGCACCAGTCCAGAATTAGAACAGACAATTACGACAACGTATTTCAAGCACTATTTTTGGAAACCTAAATTATCCTTAAAATGTATCGTGAGGATCGTATGACGTAACGATATTAATTGCCCTAAACTATCAATTTATGGTGGCCTATAAATAGCTGTTATTTCTATTGTTAATTGTCTCGGTCATCGAGTGAATCATCGCAGTTTCGCTTCTTGTTAGTAAGAATTTTAATGTGCTAATATAAGTAAAATATTAACTTAATCTCCATGCAACACTACGATATCCATAAATTATGCTACCGAGATTAGCAAGATTACCATAATACCATTAGGGGCTCGCTGAAGGCCAAACCTCGGTGTCTTCAATGATGAACGCTGTAGATCCGGGCTTATAGAAGTCACAGTCGCGACAGTAGTTCTATAAAAATACTGTATTAAAAATAATAATAATACGTTTTAAATTTAGAACCTCTACCTTTTTCAAAGTTAGTTAATAATTCGTAGTGAACGTTTTGCCGCAAAACGTCCACTATTACGAAGTGGACGTTTAAATGATTTGCTTTTCTTACATTTTAGAAAAATACTTGGAATATCTAAAATATAGTGATAACTTATAACAAATATTAAATAGTATAAAACAATGTCTACGCTAACTCCTTAACCACGCAACGCATTTTAAGCGGTTTTAACCCTCAGTTAGATAATTGTTCACTGAAAGTTGTATATAAATATATATACAATGTTATATACGCCCGTGCGAAGCTTAGGCGAGTCGCTAGTTCTACTAAGTATAAAAATTTAAGTGGCCAAAAAGGTGCCTATGTTTCTTTATCTACTCTGGAAGAATATTTACAACGTGATTTTTTTAAATCTATTAGAGGAGAAATCGCGCCGATCAATAACATTTTTTGACGTTAATTTCTTCCTTTCTTTTTAACCGACTTCAAAAAAGGAGGAGGTTATCAATTCGGTTGTATGTTTTTTTTTTATGTTTGTTACCTCAGAACTCTGTCGTTTACGAACCGATTTGGAAAAATATTTTTTTAATTGAAAGGATATGCTTCCAGATTGGTCCCATTTTTTTCAAAGTCAAGTTCTGATGATGGGAACCATGAATAACTGAGGGAACTCCTTAAATATTATAGGCATACATATAGCGTTTTTGGTATTTTTAGAAACTAGTCAAACATTTTCGTTAAGAAAGTATCATTTGATGAAGTGGATCTGATGAAGAAGGCCATAGATGGCCACCGGAACTCTGTAGTAAAATTAACAATCCATCCTATCCTAGCCGTGCCTACTAAACGTAGAACTACCGAATTTGGACTCGATGGGTAGTTCTCGACGAGTAGTTGCTAGAAAAATGGAGATCAGGGTCTGATGGTGGAGCAGGAAGGTTGTCACGGGATCTCTGCACCAATAAACGTAGATCCGCCGAGTTTGGGCTCGTTGGGTAGCTCTCGATGAGTAGTTGCTAGAAAAATGGTGATCAGCGTCTGATGATGGAGCAAGAAGGTCGTCACGGGATCTAGGCACCAATAATCATAGACCCACCGAGTTTGGGTTAGTGGGGTAGCTCTCGACGAGTAGTTGCTAGAACAATGGTGATCAAGGTCTGATAATGGAGCAGGAAAGTCGTCACGGTATCTCGGTACCAACAAACGTAGACCTACCGAATTTGGACTCGTTGGATAGGTATCGACGAGTAGTTGCTAGAAAAATGGAGATCAGGGTCTGATGATGGAGCAGGAAGGTCGTAACGGGATCACTGCACCAATAAACGTAGATCCACCGAGTTTGGGCTCGAAGGGTAGCTTTCGATGAGTAGTTGCTAGAAAAATGGTGATCAGGGTCTGACGATGGAGCAAAAAGGTGGACACGGGTTCTCGGCACAAATAAATGTAGACCCACCGAGCTTGCAGTCCATGGTTCTCGAGAACTAGGAGTATACCACCTATATATCTTCGGTTTATGGCAATTGGTTAGTTTCATTAAGATATTGTCACATCTACATTTTTAAAAAAATTTGCATAAGCTTATATTTTAGTGATTGTCCATAGTTGTGTTATGTAGTGGGTGTTTTTAAAATAATTAATATTAAACTGGCTGTTTGTCAGAATAAAATATAAGTTGTTAAAAGTTAACCTAATAATACACCAAGGGAACCACTAAAAAGAATAAAATAACAATAATTTTTACAAAAAAAAGAACCGCCTTCAAAATGCAACTAAAAAGCCTGAAATAATTTCTAAGAATTAGTGGTTTTTTGATCCACATTCTTGGACTTGGACTACAACATATTATAAATACATATTACTATCGAAGTCGGCGCCTAACGTCTAGCAAATACTTATAAGGGCAGTAGGTACCTAACTGTTTTCCAGTTTGGCGCCGTCTTTGATAGTAATATGTATTTATAATATGTTGTAACCCAAGTCCAAGAATGTAAATGTAAAAACCACTAATTCTTAGAAATAATTTCAGGCTTTTTAGTTGCATTTTGAAGGCGGTTCTTTTTTTTGTAAAAAATATTTTTATCATTGTCTGTGTACCGGTCTACCAATAGCGTAACATGTATTTTTTGGGAAAATCGATTCCAATGTCTGCGTTGACTCTAGGCAAGGTGTTAGCTCCCCTATAAAATCTCTAACACAGTTGGTCGGTCCGTATGTGAATCGTGGTACGGTGCTTTTCACACCGCGCTGCAAATCGCAGCTGCGCGCGTGGCGTCCAACATGCGTACAGCTGCGTTCGCGCCTCGCGTTGTATGCAAACGTCCTAATAAAATAACATATTTTATGGCTACTATGGGCGTATTGTGACATCGTAGATTTCAGCGGTAATCCCAGTTGATAAGACGCCGAATAAGGGAAGGTATCTTGGTAACGTGTGCTAAAAGAAATTCCCATGGAATTCAGTAATGGGTGATGAATGTCTACCGACACGTTCTGACACGTATATGTATTTAATATTAATAAAAATGCGTAATATTCGCAGATGTTAGTCTATCTGGGCATTAAAATAAAAATGTATCAAATTTCAGCAGTGTATGTATGTACGAGGTAGGTTTGTCCACGTATTTCTCAGTAACTGCAAATCCGATTGCTATATTTTTTTTTTTAAATAGTCTTATTACGTTTCACAAGTTTATAAACATCCGTTCAGTAGTTTAAAAGATATAGACTATAAGTAAGTTACTCTACCATAGCTGTTCGTGTTGCGTGATGGTGCTGATATCTTGGTAATTGGTAACATAAAAATCAGTAAAGTGTTAAATAAACTATTTTTAGGAAAAAAAACCGGCTTCAATGGAAATGATCTAAAATGCATTAAATAACGAAAATACATATGTATATTGAAGTCGGTGTCAGTTGGTTTGGTGTTAACTAATTTACAAACATGATATTCTAGCGACTTAAGTGATCAGCTGATATGTTTCTTATATATTGAATTTGATATAAATACGAGGTCATTCATGTTGTAATGAGAAGATTGGTCAATCAGCAAGATATTGCCAGGGCTTTCCAGGTAAACCCGGCAAACATCATATTTCGCCATTTGAGAATACTCTTTCCATCATCATCATCAGCAGCCAAAACGTCCACTGCTGAACAAAGGCCTGTCCCTCAGAAGGGAGGGGTTGCCATAATCCCCTTGCTTGGCAGGCGGCTTGGGGATCGCAGTATAGGTAATCCAATAAAAATAAGCTGCTGCCCGTCTTCTTGTTTTCCCTAAGTCGCCTTTTACGGCCCTCAATGGGAGGAGATGGGGGGTGCTATTCTTACCCGGACACCCCACGGGGAATACTCTTTCCATGCACCCCATCAAATAATGACCTCATATAGTATTATTGCCATCATGTAATAGAAGATAATATTACATATTATACTAATTTATGATCTCACAGAAGCTACTATTTTGTCAATTTCCGTTTATAGTGATTTTTAACGAGATATTATTTTTATATTATTTAACTACATCTATTTGCGCCCTTTGCGGTGGAGACCATGGGGCCTAGGTCTCATGAGACGCACGCTTTGGTGAAAGAAATTTCATCCAAGCCTATCGAAGTCTCAGGAGACCGCTGGTAGCTTTTTCTGCCAAAGTATAAGCTTGGCCATACAAAGGGGTAATGCCGCCAGTCTTTTAGGTACCCTTCCCTCCCAGTGCGGCGACAACTTCGAGGAAGTTTTTTTACCTAGTTTAAGTGTACATGTTTGTAAATAAACTGTAAATATTTTGTTTCAATAAATGTTTAACAGATGTTCTACTACATCTACACTAAGTAAAATTCGTGAGTTTGGATGTTCGGTGTAATCTCTGGTACTACTAGTCTCGGGTCAGCTAGTCTTAGATAATGTATATGCTGCAAACTATTTTAAATGAGACATATCCACATACTGTACAGTAATTTTAGCCGTGATAATATTCTAAATGACTAGTATATCATTTGAACAGAGTAGCAGTGAAAGCGAATTCAGCTGTTCAGATGTGCGGCACATGCCTCGGACGAGGTCCACATGGGCGCGGAACAAAGCGCCGTTGTCCTTCGCCTGCTGCCGACAATCATATAGCCGGCTGTGGTGTTACCAGAGCTATGTTTAATTTACACGTGCTAACTCTTCTGTTTTTAGAGTTCCATACCTAAAAGGTAATACATGTCTATCTACATTTTACAAAAAAAAAACTTTCTAAAAAGTAGTTTTATTATAATCATAAAAAAACCTAGACAAGCAAACTCAGTTTTGCATTTTGGTATTTTTGCTATCTAAGGTTTTAAAAGAATAGTAAAATAACTTTATTACGTCCAAAGAAGGTATGGAACACTCGGCGCGCGAGTCCGAATCAAACTTGGCCGGATTTATTTTAATTTAATATGTATAAGCTATATCACCAGCAAGTTATCATGGATGTTTTGAGGTCTGTCTTTTCTCTTTGTTGTTTCGTGAAAGCTCGATCACACTCACAAATAGACGTTTTTTTAGTATTTAGTAACTTTCTTTATGTACACCAATTTTATTATTTACTAAACCCAAGGTAGCAAGGTAGCAAGCAAATGTACGGCTCGTTTGATGGCAAGCAGTCACCGCAACCTATACACGCTAGCAACACCAGAAGAATCACTAGCGCGTTGCCGACCCTTAAGACATTAGATATTCTCTTTGTGTCCGGTAATTTTACCAGCTGCAGTGCCCTTCAAGCAATTCTTACACACTGCTGCTTAGCGGCAGAATATGTGACACTGCGGTGGTACCTACCTGGACGGTTCCTTGCACTACACGAACGAAAGACCGAATGGACGACGAACGAACGAAGAACACCATTACTTTAGGTGTCTTAACTTATTAGTACTATATGACCAATCTAATCTGTCTATTCTTATTCCTTATTGTCTTATTGTCAAAAGAAAAAAAAACCAGACAAGGATTTATATAATAGGTACGTCAGTGGTACTGTAAGCTGATCAAAATGAGTCGAAACATCATCAATCTACTGTAAGTTACTGAGGAGTTATATTACCTACCTTCCGTCTCTATCATCAGATCAGCTCGCTATCACCATAATATTGTATTGTCATCGAAGCTTGACAGGCATGCAAAATTTCAGCTCAATCGCACATCGGGAAGTGGGCCAAATTTAACTTGCGAGATTTGATTACAGACAACGGGACAGGTGAAAATAAATAAAAGCTTGTAAGTAATACAATTTCAGACAGGAGGTGCACAAAAATGATAAAATACTTTCATAAATTAATTATTATACGACTATAATCAAATGCGTGTTAATTAATATAATAGCTTTAGTAGTCCTGACAACACTGACGATCTAAATCGGTGCGCGCAAGTGGCGATAGCGTAGGGCGGGCCGCCCTCGCTCGCCAGCAGCTTACACTCGCGTCTTGGCGATGTTACACTAATCAAAACATCACTTTATAAGCCACAGTACATTTTCTATACAACTTAGTCACAAAAAAAGTAAGATATTGACAACATTTTTGGCTTTGATAATTAATTATATTTTTTACAGGGTATTTTGTAACACGTTGTGGGGAGTTTTGGGTTTCTTCGCGGATTTTCTCCGTTGGGACCGCATTGTGATTTGGTGGTAATTTTCCACGTCTTACTTGCCTCATCACTAAATCAGTTTAGCAGACAAAGGCAAAAACCAAACGATTTAATAATTTATGGAATGAACTTTGCATTGCACGTAATAGTCAATCACCTAGATTTCAACATAGAATCTGTGTAATAAGATAATGACTCATTAACTGGCTCTAACGGCCACACTCACAAACGTCAACTGGTGCTTTACACTTTCATATTTGTTGACATGATGATTATCTCGTACTCAATAATGAATAAAAAGAAACGACTCCGTGAGTCGAAAATCAGTTTAAAAAATGCCTAATTTGATTAACGCTAATTGATGTTGTTGCGTGTGGCAATGCGAGAGATAGAGCAAAGCCAATGCGCGCGCTCAAAGATTGACTGTAGTTGTTGACCAAAAGAAACGCAATACTAAAAATCTGGATAAATATAATATCTAAATTCGCCAAAGCCGTCACACGCAACGCTTGGTCTGAGGCGCAACGGTACAAATACCACTGAAAATAAATCTGCGACGCACATGCGCTTTTGTCGATGATTTTTTGTCACTATCTGCTATCTGTAAATATTGTGACTTGTTACCATATTATCTGTTTTATCTGACTACTTTTTAGTACTAAAGTGTTAGGGCAACTTTTTTTCTTGTATACTTCAAAGGGCTGATTTTTGAATCGTTAGATAAAAATATTAGTAAACTATAAACCAATCAAAAAAATGCCATCCTACAAAATATCCTTTTTTTTTTTTTTTTTTTTACGTGGGGAAATCCATTACGGATACCCGCACCGCCACGGGGGTAGCGGTGCGGGTTATGTCGGACTACTGACAGCTTGTCAGCTACCGACTAAAACCCCACGGTGTCCTCAACCCGCTGTGTCGACGGGCCCCGGGAACGTACATGGTACTCGTCCGGGTCCAATCCTACAAAATATCCTAATACAAGTGAAGTAGTGTCAATTCAATTGTTCAATTTGTCGGTATAATATAAGATCCATCATCAGCAGCCGAAAACACGTCCACTACTGAACAAAGGCCTCTTCCTTAAAAGGGAGGGGTTGCCACGCTTGGCAGGCGGCTTGACGAGATGCTGATACCCATCTTTCTGTTCTCGCTTAGTCGCCTCTTACGACACCCAACGAGAGGAGATGGGGGATGCAATTCTAACCCGGCACCCCGCCGGTAATCTAAGATCGAATGATTACAATTTATCTAAAGAATTAAAAAATCAGCCCTTAGATAATACTCATACGGGCTCATTTGGCGAGCTGCTGTCCTTTTTTTTTTTTTGACGCGGTGGAAATCTTCGAAAGATCCCCGGGACCTGTGGGGCTCAACCGGGGTATGTGGGATTCTTACCCACTAAAACCGCCGCGGCTGTCGCATCGGCACGTGAGCGGGGGGACCCCAGGGCTCTCCGGTGGGATCTGCACCAGGGGCCCCTCAGTGCCTTGCCTTTGAGCCCGCCGCCGGGGGGCGCATTGTAGCCCCCCGGGAACCTGACACGGTGCTCACGGGGACGGGGGTCGCAACCCCGCCGCCGTCCTCCTCGGAGTCGCCGCCGTCCTCAATGGATGGCGAGCTGCTGTCCTTTTTTTTTTTTTGACGCGAGGGAAAACTTCGAAAGATCCCCGGGAGCTGTGGGGCTCGACCGCGGGGTATAGGGATTCTTACCCACTAAAACCCGCGCGGCTGTCGCATCGGCACATGAGAGGGGTCTCTCCGGTGGAATTTGCACCAGGGGCCCCTCAGTGCCTTGCCTTTGAGCCCGCCGCCGGGGGGCGCATTGTAGCCCCCCGGGAACCTGACACGGTGCTCACGGGGACGGGGGTCGCAACCCCGCCGCCGTCCTCCTCGGAGTCGCCGCCGTACTCAATGGATGGCGAGCTGCTGTCCTTTTTTTTTTTTGACGCGAGGGAAAACTTCGAAAGATCCCCGGGAGCTGTGGGGCTCGACCGCGGGGTATAGGGATTCTTACCCACTAAAACCCGCGCGGCTGTCGCATCGGCACATGAGAGGGGTCTCTCCGGTGGAATTTGCACCAGGGGCCCCTCAGTGCCTTGCCTTTGAGCCCACCGCCGGGGGGCGCATTGTAGCCCCCCGAGAACCAGTCACGGTGTTCACGGGGACGTGGATCGCAACCCCACCGCCGTCCTTCTCGAAGTCGCCCCCGTACTCAATGGACGTCCTAAGGGCCCCCACCCCGAACGTCCAGCGACTCCAAAGGTACGCACTAGCGTCCATAGTCTAACTCAACTTGCGTTCTTAAAGCTGCATTGAACAAAATCCTTGCTACGTTGGTTTTACAGGACCTCGGGTCCCACAGTAACCTGCAAGCGACTTCTCCTAACTCAGCGTTAGGAAGAGGCTTACAGGGCGAGAACAACTTAGAAAATTGGCGAAGTAAATAACTACCTAGTTGATTATGTGTGAATGGTTACTGATGGCCGGTTTCTTCTGAATACGAGATTATGTCCTTGGAAATTCCACACTCGGTCGGTTGATTCCATACCAGGCAGAACCTTTTCTATGTTAGCCAGAATATTTTTATAGGTACTTTTAAAAAATCCAGACTCTTGATAAATTTAAACTCATGACTTATTGTATAGCGGTCAGGGTGTCTAACTACTAGACCGACAAGCCCGACTGTATTGAAATTTAGGTTGACACATATATGCAGTCTGGTTTTTGTGCTTTAGTAGTTCCTGGTATGATAAGAGATATGCAAAAAAAAAAGTTAAGCTTGTTTACGTTCCACTAGACGCCAAATTAAAGGATTGCGCCACGGCGCCAATTATCTAAAGGTGTCTACTAATATTAAAAACAAAAAAGATTCTTAATTGTAAAAAGATGACAATGTAAAAATTCCCCTCGTACTATGTGAGGACCATGCGTAAGATATTTTGATTTTAGAATTTTTAGATTTGAAGTTTGTTTGTAGGACGTTCTATCCGGAACCACTAATCCGATTCTGAAAATCCTCTCACTGATAAGCAGAAGGAACACTATTTTCAAGCTTAGTTTTCAAGTGATAAGTATATTGGTTATAAAAAATTGTTTTGGAATATTTAAATTACAGGGCAATTCCGGAGCGGGTCACTAGTTCTATAATAAAGTGGTTTGGCTTGAAGAGTTGATTACCTACTTGATGAGTTTTTATATTATTTTTTGAGTGTTATTTGGTAATAAATTACGTTTTTATTACTTTAATAACCCTTTATTATTCGAAACATTATAAAGTAATTTAAAACTGTTTCGATGGAATTTGATTAAATTCGAATTATCTAATCAAAAACACGTGTGAATGAACAGTTTCAGGTTATACTATTTTTTATTTATTTACTCACATTATCTATAGATCGATAAGTAAATATGATAGGAATATGAATAAAGACACCACCACTACCTATAAGGTCTATTAGTACTAGGTCATTGTGGTTCACTAACTAATTAATTAATCGTTATGACACAAGTAAATATGTTTCAATATTTATGTATATATCAGCTATAATTTTACTGTCTAGGAATTACCTAACTCGCTTTGCTGTGCGATAGAATTATCGGTTAAACTACTACCTAATCTTTACTAGCAATCGCCATCCAAAGGTGACAATTATCTAGCCAAACAAGAAATGGAACTATAAATGGCTTGATTGATATCTGCCTCACGAGGGCCAAAGCGCACGTGAACCATTTCACATCTGGGTACATTCAGCACTCATTGTCTGCCACGGCATTCCGCCTGATTAATGACAGTAACATTGTGTCAATATTTGCATAAGAAACGGACAAGAAAGGAACTTATATCGTCCCGCAAATCTTGCGCACATTTGACGACTTTCGTCTGGCGCTCACACAAACTCCATTTTATTTTCAATTCTATGTTTAGTGGTGCCAATGTTCATTTTTACTTGTTGCCGCTTTATGAACGATACACCAAATTCAACCTTATCGCGTCGAAATAGGTCTAAAGAAGTCAGCGTTAATTAATGTCCACGTTGCGACGCAGACGTCAAGATCCGATGTAAACTCGTCCGACGCGTCAATAAAAATATTCATTGGCTCACACTCTATTTAACAGCTGATGAGACAGCCCTGCAAGATATATCAAGGATGCCCTCGACGTGGTTCTTGAAACTCACGAAGCGGAACACGTACTGTTTTACTGTAAAACGTGGAGATGCTATCATGTCCATCGTGCGCTGTTTGTGTAATTGTGTCCCAGAAATAAGTTTAGAGATGTATTTATCCTGGCTTGTTCGTGGATAAATTATGATGTGCGTGGCATGTTCAAAACAACATCGTTACGTAAACAAAAGTGAATAATGTTGTAGGATATATTAAGTGTTATCATATTTTTATAAGATAATAGATCTCCAAGCCGCCTGCCAAGCGTGGGGATTATGGCAACCCCTCCCTTCTAAGGGGGAGAACTTTGTTCAGCAATGGACGTATTTTGGCTGCTGCCGATGATGATGATATAATATTTATCAAAGCACATAATTTGGTTAGATATTATCTATTTGCCGAATCATTACAAATTGTATTCAACCTACAAAATTATTTGAGGAAGTAACAACCCCATCTTCAATAGGCCACGATAGTTGAATAGAGCGTTCACATTGAGTTTTCTATATTTTTTAGGTAATAGAACGAACGACGAGAAATCAAATATTTTATTAATGTGACACAAATTATAAAGTATTTACATTTATATACATGTATAAAAGAAAAGATAATATGATATTGTATATGTACACATACAAACAAAAAAATTAATGTAAGTAATATATTTACTAAATATACTTTATATATATAACAATATTGGATAATAGAATGTTCATGAAACCTTTTTGCCCGATTGCCCCAGAAGGAGGGTTATTTAGGATATTTTCCGCGTTGTAGCAACCCTAAGCCGCCTTAGACTCGTTCACATTTATAAGCGGCCTGATTGATGCAATGAAAAATGATGCGACAATGTTTTGAGAAATTGCGTGCTCGCGAGGGACGGCTTCCCAGCTAACACAGAATAGGATTTTATTACTTGCATAATTTAAAACGAACGTGATTCGCTACCGAACCGGATTGCTGTAGTACTTTGTAGCGTCTTTGTAGTACCACTTGATAGGGAGATGACCGCGTCGCTTCAAGTCATTTATGAAGTCTGTAAAGGTAGTAATTTATCTGCGTCTTATTTTTTATGCTCAGATTGAATAAATAAGAATAGACGCTGCTCAGACTACTGTTAGATCCAAAAGGATCGATTTTACGGTCTCCCTCTAGTGAGTGCGTGCAACACTAGTGACTGGGCTTTCTCCATTCATATGACATTAAGTGATTCCCGCGTAGACGATTGTCAACATGACAGAGTTTTAAGAATACATATGCGTGCTTAATTGATATAACATTTTCTATAATTCTTATCAGTACTAGTAAGTAAAGCTATCGAAAGTAATAACAAATTAAATAGTAGGTATTGCAAAGTACGAAGAAAAAGCTGTTTGTAAGTGATTACAGCTATTCGTAGTGCTTCTGCTGTATTAGGTATATCAATGGTTTTTACTCTGCAATATGGTATTACTGTAGGTTGGTTCCCTTAATAATATGTACTGAATCTATCTAGATATTCTTAAGCTCTGAGTTTGTTTAAATTCATCTGGGTGTTGCGTAGATTTGTCATTTATGAACTAGAAACTGCTAAATGTTTAATATAGACTTTATGCTGTATAAAACATGTTTTTAGGAGTTTCTACGAAACTGTTGTCTGGTGAAATTTTACTGGACACATCATCTTAAAATAAATAACAATAATTTTTACAAAAAAAAAGAACCGCCTTCAAAATGCAACTAAAAAGCCTGAAATAATTTCTAAGAATTAGTGGTTTTTACATCTAAATAGTTGGACTTGGACTACAACATATTATAAATACATATTACTATCAAAGACGGCGCCAAACTGGAAAACAGTTAGGTACCTACTGCCCTTATAAGTATTTGCTAGACGTTAGGCGCCGACTTCGATAGTAATATGTATTTATAATATGTTGTAGTCCAAGTCCAAGAATGTGGATCAAAAAACCACTAATTCTTAGAAATTATTTCAGGCTTTTTAGTTGCATTTTGAAGGCGGTTCTTTTTTTTGTAAAAATTATTGTTATTTTATTCTTTTTAGTGGTTCCCTTGGTGTATTATTAGGTTAACTTTTAACAACTTATATTTTATTCTGACAAACAGCCAGTTTAATATTAATTATTTTAAAAACACCCACTACATAACACAACTATGGACAATCACTAAAATATAAGCTTATGCAAAAATTTTTAAAAATGTAGATGTGACAATATCTTAATGAAACTAACCAATTGCCATAAACCGAAGATATCTAGGTGTACTCGTAGTTCTCGAGAACCATGGACTGCAAGCTCGGTGGGTCTACATTTATTTGTGCCGAGAACACGTGTCCACCTTCTTGCTCCATCGTCAGACCCTGATCACCATTTTTCTAGCAACTACTCATCGAGAGCTACCCAACGAGCCCAAACTCGGCAGATCTACGTTTATTGGTGCAGTGATCCCGTGACGACCTTCCTACTCCATCATCAGACCCTGATCTCCATTTTTCTAGCAACTACTCGTCCAGACCTATCCAACGAGTCCAAATTCGGTAGGTCTACGTTTGTTGGTGCCGAGATACCGTGACGACCTTCCTACTCCATTATCAGACCTTGATCACCATTGTTCTAGCAACTACTCGTCGAGAGCTACCCAACGAACCCAAACTCGGTGGGTCTATGTTTATTGGTGCCGAGATCCCGTGACGACCTTCCTGCTCCATCATCAGACCCTGATCTCCATTTTTCTAGCAACTACTCGTCGAGACCTATCAAACGAGTCCAAATTCGGTAGGTCTACGTTTGTTGGTACCGAGATACCGTGATGACCTTCCTGCTCCATTATCAGACCTTGATCACCATTGTTCTAGCAACTACTCGTCGAGAGCTACCCAACGAACCCAAACTCGGTGGATCTACGTTTATTGGTGCAGAGATCCCGTGACAACCTTCCTGCTCCATCATCAGACCCTGATCTCCATTTTTCTAGCAACTACTCGTCGAGACCTATCAAACGAGTCCAAATTCGGTAGGTCTACGTTTGTTGGTGCCGAGATACCGTGATGACCTTCCTGCTCCATTATCAGACCTTGATCACCATTGTTCTCATCAACTACTCGTCGAGAACTATCCATTGAGTCCAAATTCGATAGTTCTACGTTTAGTAGGCACGGCTAGGATAGGATGGATTGTTAATTTTATTACAGAGTTCCGGTGGCCATCTATGGCCTTCTTCATCAGATCCACTTCACCAAATGATACTTTCTGAATGAAAATGCTTGACTAGTTTCTAAAAATACCAAAAACGTTATATGTATGCCTATAATATTTAAGGAGTTCCCTCAGTTACTCATTGTTCCCATCATCAAAACTTGATTTTGAAAAAAATGGGACCAATCTGGAAGCATATACTTTCAATTAAAAAAATAATTTTCCAAATCGGTTCGTAAACGACAGAGTTCTGAGGTAACAAACATAAAAAAAAAAATAATAATAAAAAAAAAAAACATACAACCGAATTGATAACCTCCTTTTTTTTGAAGTCGGTTAAAAAAGTGAATAATCATGCGTTCAAACGATTTTAAGTGTAATGGTATTCAATAAAACGTGATGAATGTCTAGTGGTGAGACATAGAGTAACGATTAGTGTCAGTTGGTCGTTTGCCACCGGGCTACTAATAAGCTGGAGGAAAACTCGAGAGGGCCACATACATCATCGCGCGTGATTTGTCGCTGGTGTGTCGCGCGTGGTCCGGCCGCAGGCTCCGTCTGTCCGCCCCTCATTTGTTCGTGTCAAACAGTTGTTATTTTTATTGACCACCTAGTTTTTACACGCGCTCCACATTGCAATTTCTTTTTTCAATTTACTAATAAATTACAATGAATAAGTGTCCTGAAAATTAATGTAGTATTCCATTTAGTAAGTGCCAGTGCAGGTCACTCCGGCTTAGCCTGGAGTTTTTGAATTTCGAAACATAAGTTATTTTTATTGACCACCTGGTTTTCACACGCGCTGTACATTGGTATATTTTTTCAATTTACTAATAAATTAGAATGAATTAGTGTCCTGAAAATTAATGTAGTAAGTGCTAGTGCAGGTCACCCCGGCTTAGTCTGGAGTTTTTTAGTTTCGAAACCTATAAATACGTAGTAGAAATTGTTTTTGTCAGTATCTCGTGGACATTGAACTGAAGTACAAAACGAAGGTTTTTAACCAGTGTGTGATGACATATGGTACTGAGACGTGGTCCTTAACTGTTGGCCTTTTGGATAAGCTCAGAGTCACACAACGAGCTATGGAGAGAGCTATGCTCGGAGTTTCTTTGCGCGACAGAATCCGGAATCAGGAGATTCGCCGGAGAACCAAGGTCACCGACATAGATCTTAAAATCTGCAAGTTGAAGTGGCAATGGGCAGGCCACATCGCTCGGCGAACCGATAACCGTTGTGGAAGAAAGGTTCTCGAGTGGCGACCACGAACCGGAAGACGCAGCGTTGGCAGGCCTCCCACTAGGTGGACAGACGACATTGTGCGTGTCGCAGGTAACCAGTGGATGCAAATAGCCAATTGTCGTTCATTGTGGCGTTCTAAGGGGGAGGCCTATGTTCAGCAGTGGACGTCTTCCAGCTGGTGATGATGTGATGACAAAACAATGCCATGTGGCATGATTATTGTGGGTCATCCGTAATGTATTACCTAATGCTATGTAAACTCATATTTTTAACCGACTTCAAAAAAAAGGAGGAGGTTATCAATTCGGTTGTATGTTTTTTTTTTTTATTATTTTTTTTTTTTTTATGTTTGTTACCTCAGAACTCTGTCGTTTACGAACCGATTTGGAAAATTATTTTTTTAATTGAAAGTATATGCTTCCAGATTGGTCCCATTTTTTTCAAAATCAAGTTTTGATGATGGGAACCATGAGTAACTGAGGGAACTCCTTAAATATTATAGGCATACATATAACGTTTTTGGTATTTTTAGAAACTAGTCAAGCATTTTCATTCAGAAAGTATCATTTGGTGAAGTGGATCTGATGAAGAAGGCCATAGATGGCCACCGGAACTCTGTAATAAAATTAACAATCCATCCTATCCTAGCCGTGCCTACTAAACGTAGAACTATCGAATTTGGACTCAATGGATAGTTCTCTACGAGTAGTTGATGAGAACAATGGTGATCAAGGTCTGATAATGGAGCAGGAAGGTCATCACGGTATCTCGGCACCAACAAACGTAGACCTACCGAATTTGGACTCGTTTGATAGGTCTCGACGAGTAGTTGCTAGAAAAATGGAGATCAGGGTCTGATGATGGAGCAGGAAGGTTGTCACGGGATCTCTGCACCAATAAACGTAGATCCACCGAGTTTGGGTTCGTTGGGTAGCTCTCGACGAGTAGTTGCTAGAACAATGGTGATCAAGGTCTGATAATGGAGCAGGAAGGTCATCACGGTATCTCGGTACCAACAAACGTAGACCTACCGAATTTGGACTCGTTTGATAGGTCTCGACGAGTAGTTGCTAGAAAAATGGAGATCAGGGTCTGATGATGGAGCAGGAAGGTCGTCACGGGATCTCGGCACCAATAAACATAGACCCACCGAGTTTGGGTTCGTTGGGTAGCTCTCGACGAGTAGTTGCTAGAACAATGGTGATCAAGGTCTGATAATGGAGTAGGAAGGTCGTCACGGTATCTCGGCACCAACAAACGTAGACCTACCGAATTTGGACTCGTTGGATAGGTCTGGACGAGTAGTTGCTAGAAAAATGGAGATCAGGGTCTGATGATGGAGTAGGAAGGTCGTCACGGGATCACTGCACCAATAAACGTAGATCTGCCGAGTTTGGGCTCGTTGGGTAGCTCTCGATGAGTAGTTGCTAGAAAAATGGTGATCAGGGTCTGACGATGGAGCAAGAAGGTGGACACGTGTTCTCGGCACAAATAAATGTAGACCCACCGAGCTTGCAGTCCATGGTTCTCGAGAACTACGAGTACACCTAGATATCTTCGGTTTATGGCAATTGGTTAGTTTCATTAAGATATTGTCACATCTACATTTTTAAAAATTTTTGCATAAGCTTATATTTTAGTGATTGTCCATAGTTGTGTTATGTAGTGGGTGTTTTTAAAATAATTAATATTAAACTGGCTGTTTGTCAGAATAAAATATAAGTTGTTAAAAGTTAACCTAATAATACACCAAGGGAACCACTAAAAAGAATAAAATAACAATAATTTTTACAAAAAAAAGAACCGCCTTCAAAATGCAACTAAAAAGCCTGAAATAATTTCTAAGAATTAGTGGTTTTTTGATCCACATTCTTGGACTTGGACTACAACATATTATAAATACATATTACTATCGAAGTCGGCGCCTAACGTCTAGCAAATACTTATAAGGGCAGTAGGTACCTAACTGTTTTCCAGTTTGGCGCCGTCTTTGATAGTAATATGTATTTATAATATGTTGTAGTCCAAGTCCAACTATTTAGATGTAAAAACCACTAATTCTTAGAAATTATTTCAGGCTTTTTAGTTGCATTTTGAAGGCGGTTCTTTTTTTTGTAAAAATTATTTTTTTAGTTCGTATACTTACTATCAGTTTTATTAATTGTGCACGAACGATGCTGTAAAATTCCTAAATACAACTTTATTAGGATCGACACTGTTTTTATTCAGTACCTACTTCATCCGTTTTCGCAGATCACTTTTTTTCCTTTTTCTTTCAACAAATATTCTTCACACAAACCATGCAGCTTTCATAAGAACATCGCAATATAAATGAGCGCGTCGCGGTTTAATGAATACTGCAGCTTTTCTTCATTGTTCCGAGTAAACATTTACTAAAGCATAGATTAACAGATGTTAGGTTAGAACGGCCACGAATAAGGAAACAATAAGACGGTTTATAGCCTCAGAGCGGCGACCCAGCTGCGCGATCCGTTTGTCGGAGGTTAACGGAAGCGTTCGGCCACATTTGGCGATCACCTTTCTTTAGTAACCTATAAGGACTAGTTGTAAAACATTTCATAAAACAGTCGTTACGGTGCCATGTGCAGTGCACGCGGGTTCCCACCGGTGCACGTGTGAGGAAGCGGCCTGTTCGCAAATCTGTGCGACACATTGGCTCGTCAGCTAACCTGCCACATGGAGGAGTCGTGATAACATTGTGCGTAGCTAATGATTACGGATTAGTCGATGCTCTTTTGAAATTGTTCGTCATTACGGAGGAAATTCTCAATAAGTTGAAAAATGCAGGTGTGGTAATCTGTATTGGTTTTATTAGGCGTTATCATTAAAGTAATGGTTCTTTTTGTAATTTAGTAAAGATACTAATGGGCAGTGAGATCTGCACTTAAATATTACAGTAGCGACAATCAGTGTAATATTAAATATTACACTGATTGTCGTTACTGGAAAAGTCGTTAGTGAAACAAATTGAGTAACTTTTTCAGCTACAGTGCCTATAGCAACATTAGCAACAAAAGACAGAAAAATTAATATATCGCTGCTACTTGATTGAATTAACTACCCCCTATACTGCGACCCAAGACGCCTGTCAAGCATGGGGATTATTGCAACCCCTCTGTTCTAAGGGAGAGGCCTTTGTCTGTCAGTGGACGTCTTTCGATTGATGATGAAGTAATATACTATAGATATTTCAGAAATATAACGGGTATAAGGGAGGGACATCGTACCGAATTTTTTTAGGGTTCCATACCTAAAAGGTAAAAAAGGAACCCTTATGGTCTGACTTCGTCTGTCTGTCTGTCTGTCACAAACCTATATATTTCAGGAACCACTGATGCTATCAATTTGAAACTTGGAATAGTTTTAGATCTTAATTACCCAACCCCATCGCAAATGAAAAACATATTTTTTTTCTTTTACTTTTTTTATAATGGGGGTCGAAATGGGTCATCAAAATTTCAAAGTGAGACTACTATATTGAGTGGGGTATCATATGAAAGGGCTTCATTTGCACATCTTAAAACAGATTTTTATTTTGGTTTATGTCACGCAGTTTTTGGCTGATAATCAAAAATGTCAAAAAAAATACCGTTCCCCCCCCCCCCCTTATCTCCGAAGTTTGTGGAGGGAAAAATCTGAAATAATTATGGGTAATACATGTCTATCTATATTTTACAGGAAAAATAAAATGATCTTTCTAAATAGTACAGTTTTTTAGTAATCCTAAAAAAACCTCGACAAACAAACTTAGTTTTGCGGTTTGTTTTTTTTGCTATCTGAGGCGTTAGACGAATAGTAAAATAACTTTAATACGTCCAAAGATGATATGAAATCCTCGGTACGGGAGTCCGACTAGCACTTGCCTGGTTTTTAAAGTATAATTATACTTTACGAAGTCCTCGCACTTTAACATAATACAAACAAACAATCGATAACAACCGAACTAAGAGATACTACGATCAACAACCAATTGGGATAAAATCACTATGCCGACAAGATAGTATATCTCAACATCACATTAACAATTATAAAAATACGGACAACAATAAAATTTAACTTTTTATAACCTTTCGCGCATACTACAAACTTTGCTACAAACAAAATCGTAAATATTACGTAATCCTATAATCTGTGAACATAATAGGGAAAAGGGAACATATGGCTTTTTTATTTTTATTACACCTCGCCGAAAGACAGGCAAAGGTACTCATACCATACAGCCTTGTTTATTTTTGCCACAGTTACATCGCAATTCGCCAACGAGTCGAGGTAGGGATATTTTGTATACAATAGACATTTTTCATTACTTCTATTAGTCTGAATGATCTGAAATTTAGAACATATGTAAATCTGATGATACTAAATATAATGGTAACCTTCACCAGATGATCAAGAAGAAGGTGGTAACAGGATCTCTGCACTAATAAACGTAGACCCACCGAATTTGGATTCGTTGGATAGGTTGCTGCGAGAAGTAAGTAGGTAGAAAAACTTTGACCCGAGTCTGGTGATAGGAGCAAGCAGGAAGGTGGCAACAGGAATTCGGCTCCATTAAATATAGGACCCACCGAATTATAAATCTATGGGTAAATCTTGACGAGTAGTTGGACAGATACTGATCAGGGTCTGATAATAGCACAGGAAAGTCATTTTAAGAGTTCGTTTACCTATTCAATTTATACTTTTAGTACAGTTACTAAAGTACAAATAAAAGTAAAGCATACCGTAATAATTCTGTTCTATATTGAGTCAAATTACAAGAACCATCTTCCGAACACCTTTATGGTTGCCTAGCAACCTTAACAAATATTTATTTTGAAAAACATGCCTTGATTATTTTTTAATAGGGGCTGAAATGTGTTCTCAAAATATCAAAGTGAGGCTACTATATCGAGGGTATCATATGAAAGGGATTTATTTGCACACTTTAAATTTTTTTTGGTTTTTGGTAAGTATGTAGTTATTGTTTTTTTTTATACGACCAAAAGCGACCAAGCTAGTTATTTTTTTTTGGAAATCTAACAAAATTCAGCAGATGCGCATATTCTATAAAATTATTTTAATTAGAAATAACCAAGTTAGGATAGACACGTCTCTTTATTTTTAACAATGACAAAATGTACTGACAAGACCTTCTAGATATAAATAAGTACAAATCTTACGCTATGCTCTATAAAAAGTTCGAACATGTAAAGTTATAATAAAATTATCAAATCTTAATACTTTTGCTATCTGAGGTGTTAGATTAATTGTAAAATAACTTTAATACGTCCAAGGATGGTATGGAACCCTCGGTGCGCGAGTCCGACTCGCACTTGACCGGTTTTTTTTATAAGATGTCAAATAATGTCCGTTACAAAATTACAGAAACCATTTATAAGGAAAATGACAAATGACTGAATTATTAATTTTCGAGCATGTAACGAATATATGCGGAATAATATTTATTTCTCAAATTACATTGCTAATTTTCTAAAATAATAATAGTTAATTGCCTATTAATTAATTGCCTATGGACTGTTTTAGTGCATAAAGAATAAATAAATAAATAATTAAATAAATTTTCCACAAATAAGTAATTTATTGTTTTTAAATTAAAATTATGCTTTATTATTATACCAATAATGATATTATACTAATTTTATTTAAGAAAGGTGTTTTTTTTTTGGAAATTCATGAAAATGCCGATGAAAAATTTCAACACAGAGTGTTAAGAATTATGTACTGGATCCCTGGTATCGGTTTTCGGTAGGATGTCCCTTACACCCTGTATACAATCTATTTAGCAACGTAATTAATATTGCTTTAGAATATCAAACGGCATTTAAAACACTTCGCGATCCCATGAAACTTCTGGTAAACCTTTGTTGGGTGATTTATGAAAATTGGGAAAACTAGTGATTATTACGATGAGAAGAATAGGTCCTTTTGTCCCACGCTGCTATCAAGAACACGGGAAAATCAATTTATACTTAGGAAATGTGGATATTCTTGTCTCTTTAATCTTCTATACATATAAAATAGAAATGATTTTTGAAAATTCGACTCCTAAATGGGTTAAATGGGGTGTTTTCTTTTGTATGAAACTTTTTATTGTTTGGTTCGATTGACTTGAAATTTACTGAAAAGATTCTCTAAATAAAATAAACCAATACGTGCTTCGCGAATTTTCAAAAACAACCTTTGGGTTAGGGGTTGGTATACTCTGTAAAAAAATAAGCGGGCGAAGCCGCAGGAAATTGCTAATATTTATATACGAAGCATAATGTAGCCGTAGCAATTTTAATGCATCGTAAATCAAGTATGTATTACCCACAAGGCAGGCATGATATATGTATATCGCTTAATGTTTTGTGATAAGTTAATCTTTATCAAATTATTATCGAATGCACCAGTTGTACCCAATTAGCGCAAAAACATAATATGTACAAATGAAGGAGTGCTAGTAGGTGCGTGTGACCTAGAAATCCTCCGTACATTCAGGTGCAATCTGCTGACACCATTATCGGGCTTAACATAATTAGTGTTATCTGCACAGACGTGCGAAATTGTTTACATGGAACTTAGTAAGACATTTGCAGTGAAATGATATGATAAATACACATATGATAATAATACCTATGATATACGGCATGCATTATTGACCGAGTGATATTTTTTTATTCACCGAATTCAAAAAGGAGGTTCTTTTTTTGACTCGCATCTGCTTCGCACGAGTCTAATTTAGAAGACTCGGTTGCTTCGTATGAGTCTAATTTAGAAGACGCGGTTGCTTCGTACGAGTCTAATTTAGAAGACGCGGTTGCAAAATATTGTTTGGTTTTTTTATATAACACAAACCTACAGAGAAAAATTATCTAACCGATGAGATTCGTTGTGTGGTTTAGGAAGAGTAGCGAATATACAGACAGACGTTGGAAGCGACCATGTTTTATACTATGTATATTATGTTTGCCTATGTGGGCATTTAAACACGTGTAGCAAAATCATGAATGTATGTATGCATTAGGGTTCCTGTTTTATCATTTAGGTACACAGAACCTTAAAACATTTAATGTTTTTAAATGATATTTTTGTAAAATATCATAGTAATAATAGTAACCTAAACAATTGAGTATATTAGGTACTATATCACAGTTCAAAAATATTTATCAGGGAGACACTATTTGAGAACAGTTATCTAACGTATAGACTCTTCCTACGTTTTCCAAGTAACTAAATATGGTTTGCGATGACGATCTCCAACACTGATCATAAAGTTCATTGCACTCATCACCTTACTTGAAAGTGTTTTGTTTAGCCAAACACACACGGCTATTGGTAGCCCACTGCAACATAGCGATAAATCCAAATCGAATATCTCAGTATTCATGATTCATGGAGTACCTATTATTTGAGCAACTACATTGAGTGTCACTTACGAGTTATGGTCCTAATCACGTAATTGTTAATTGACTTAGGAATCATGATTGTGATCACGTAATTCTAAATTTAGAAAACGACTGTCAAATGTTTTATAATGCGGTTTTTCTGCAATGCGTTCTCATGGCTCAATATATAGGTACCATCATTGGATAATTCAGTGCTGGTTAAGCCAGTCCGTTGAAAATTATGTTGTGTCACCCCCTCACTGCTTATTCTAGGCATTCGGTGGGTATTCCACTGTTTTTTCGGTGTTGTCAACTTACGATACATAGCATGGTCAGCGCTCCAATTAAGGAGCGAGTTAAAATACTAATAAACATTACTAGTCTGGTTAGCAAAATAATTTTTCCGACAGTTTTCTATACCTATATGGTACCTGACAGGCCCGTTGGTCTAGTGGTTAGACACCCTGGCCGCTACCCGATGGGTCGTGGGTTCGATTCCCACTAAGTGTCTGGGTGTTATATCTATTTAAGTATGTATTTACAAAAAAAAAAGTATATTATAAATATTAGTATCAGTTGTCTGGTTACCATAGTACAGGCTCTGCCAAGTTTGGGATCAGATGACAATGTGTGGGTTGTCCCAAATATTATTATATTAATATTATTATATGTCTGTTAGCCTAAATGAGACTTTAAAGGTCAGGCTTAGTATAATTTTCTAGCTATTACTAGATATGTGGCTAATACGACTCGAGACATATGTATATGTATCTGTAAAATAACAATCGAATAGACGAAAATAAGAGCTTATCTAGGTGGAATATAAATCTTTACGTCACTTTATATATTTGACGGGTCTAGGTCTAGTGGTTGGACACTCGGGCCGATACCCTATAGATCGTGGGTTCGATTCCACCAAGTGTCTGGGTGCTATTTATCTATTTAAGTATTTATTTCCAAAAAGTACTTTTATAAGTATTAGTGTCAATTGTCTAATTTCCATAGTACAGGCTCTGCCTAGTTTGGGATGAGTTGACCGTGTGTGGATTGTGATATATATTTATTATAATAAATAATTACGACATATCATAATACATCGAACAAACTCAATTTTCATTATACACGCACACATGGCATGCTTCTGCAGTAGGTACAACGCAAATCGCATACATTACCTCTGCATACAGCGTAATATTAAAGCACTCTGTGACAATATGCGACAGATGTGCGGGTGATAACACTATCTGCAAAATGAAAGTATGAGCCGGTGGCGATACGACGGTAATTAGTGCCACACGGGATTGGCACTTCAAGCCTTATCAATAGAGATGCCCTATTACTGGAATATTGATACGGGCTAATATAATATATAGAGATATAATATAACATAGGCTACATTTAAAAAAATAAGAAAAAAAATCTTTTAAGTCGCCATCGGCAGGGAGTTCATCCTCACATCTTAAAAACAATGTCATCCCGCACTTTGCGGTTTCAAAGAAGTTTTCTTCCCCGCACTTTGAAGTTGTGGAATGAATTGCCTGCCGAGGTTTTCCCGAATAATTACAGCATGGGGTTTTTTAAAAAGTTAACAAATTTTTACGGGGTCGGCAACGTGCTAGTGATCATACTGGTGTTGCTAGCGTCCATAGGCTGCGGTGACTGCTTACCATCAGGCGGGACGCATACTTGTTTGCCACCTTAGTGGTATAAAAAAAAAGTCCCACGATTAAATCAATTTTGTTACCTCGTTGATGACCACAATTTTCCAATTTTCGTTTTCTTCTGTTTATTTAATTTTGTTATTACTGTTTAAAATTAAACCTACCCAGCAGTATTAAAATCTTCGATAAACGAAAATATACCATTTTACATCCACACCAATATAATATTATATAGAGGAAAGATTTGTATTTTTGGATGTTTGTAACGAATAAACTCTAAAACTACTGGATCGATTTCAATAATTATTTCACCATTGGAATGCTACATTATCCCTGAGTAACATAGTGTAAATATTTATTACTAGAGTAAAAAAAATCCACCCATGGAACGCCGGGATAAACCGCTAGTATTTTATAAAATAAGAAGTTCTTCTTGCCTGATACATGTAAAAACGAGAGTGACGTCACACCCTCACAAATATAGAAGTGTTTACCTATTATAAGGTTTAGGCATCCATGATGCTGTCATGCAGGATTCGTATATTTTTTATACGTAATCATTTTAAAGTTATGAGGTCACGCCGTGTCAGCGTGATTAAATACGTATAATATGTTGTACCAATGATAGATTTATGACACGCAAATAACACGTGACTACTATAACTCAAATGATCGCCAATATAATGGTTGATGTCATGCAATAAATAAATAAAAAGTAAGCAAACACTACTTAGACAATTTTAAAACGTAATATGTCAAAAATGGTACGAACTTTGAATCGCGGAATACGAATATTTTAACAGTATCCCATCACTATGCTATCAATCAGTGCTTATGTATAAACAGTTGCGGTAAATGACATTGCTCGTTAATCCCTTTATTCACCCACTCCTACTGGTAAGTATTGTTTAGTAAATCAATAACTAAGCGCAACCGATAACCTATTTAATTTATACATTATTTTTATAGCTAAATTTAGTTGTTATAATAATTGATATAACAATAATACTTTATTTATTTCAAGTTATATAAACTCATTAAAAAAAATAATACAAAGAAATATTAAATCAAATCACATAAATACAAGAGTTTTTTTTAAACCCCAGACATATGGGACCGAAGTCTTAAAATGATGTTCCTGTTTCAATACCAGACCCTCAATCAATATGTAATATATACATATGCTATATACACTTTTTAAATGTTCGTATTAATTGTATTGTTATTCTTGTTTTGTTTCATTGAATAAATAGAGAAGGAATTATTAGGCATGTAACTGCTGGATGTTTAGAAGGGTATTTTTTAGGCGGCAATCTTTTTAAATACTGGCATTAAAGAAAAAGAAAACAACAAAATTTAAATTCTACGTAGAATTTTAACTTTTTTATTATACAACAAAGGGTAACAATAAGGCATTATTGTAATAAAAGCGCATCAATTCAAGGATATCAGCGTTTCGCGTACCACACGTGCGTTCGTCTGTACGCAGCTGCGCGCACGTGGTTGTGTATCATCTGTGATCTGTGTCGTTTGTAATACATACTTGTGTACCAGGTATTTATAGCCATTTGTTGGCGGCACGTCACATACTTACCACATCATCATTATAGATATAATATAAGTATATCCATAGTTAAACTAGAACTGACTTTGTGACTTCCTAGTGTAGAAATATAAAATTAGAGATTATAATTTTACTTAAATGTAATCTCTATGTTACATAATCAGATAATAGACGGTGTAATAGTAAAATAAAAACTTGCACATTATAATAAATTAGTTTTTGTTACACTTATGATTAAAATGTGTTTGTAAATAATTGTTTTTTTTTTAATTTTGTAGGTATGTCAAGAATTAGTAGATTTTTTAAAAGCAAACGTAACAATTCAACAACAACGAACAACAATTGTTGATATTATGTATGTTTACGTATATTATTATGTATTGTGTAATATTTATCTACTTTTGTATTTATGTGTATATGGGCATGTGCCCTATGTATGTAGAGACTTATTAAATAATTTAGTTATCTAATATAATTTTATTAGGTACACCACCAGCTCACGATCCATCCAACCACCATCCGATAGAAAGACGCTGCTGCCCGTCTTCTTGTCTTTCCTTAGTCGCCTCTTACGACACCCACCGCGAGATGGATCCTCTCCATTGCTATTCTTACACACCTCAGGAGTAAAGATACAATAGGTAACATTCGAAAATATGTGTAAGCTCAGTGATATAAAACTGAAGCGTTAAAGAAAAAAGCTGACCAAAATTTCCCAACTGATTTCTTTTTGATCCATTGACATCTGTGTTTGTAACTGTTTATGCCGACTTTGTGATACAATAGAAAACTACTTTTCTCTTGTTTGAGGCAAAACATTTTTTCAGTTTTGGAAAGCAGATGTTAAGCAATAAAGCTATTTGAATTTACAATAGCTGATTTGTGAAACAATTGGAAATGTCCAACCAGCCGCGGTATACTGTACATATATTCCAGGTGGCTACAGTAAAAATATATAAACGGGTCTTTCTTTCAGTAACAAATGTTTCCTTAGTTCTCACGTACATGTGGACTGCAGGGTTTTGGGCAATCGATGGATGACGAGTAATCTGCTTTGCAGATGGCGGCGGGGTGCGGGCGCTTCAAAGTTTTGACTTCCAGTTATTTCGTATTAAAAGTACTCAAATTTTTTCTCACGTGACTAATCATTTGTAATAATATCAGAGATGGTCAGATGTTTAACTTTAATGCAACCTATTGATTAGAAGATTAGGATATTTCTCTGGTGGTAAACGACATACTAGCCCATGGCTACCTTATAGCCGACACGCCCATTGTCCCTGATTGTTCTGTTGTTTGTCACCTAAGCCCTGCTGAGCCTATCGATCTTAGAAGAAGGATCTCTATACAGGGTGTCCCACGGCGATGCCACACGGAGGGAAAGTACCTTAAATATTAAAGATAGGATATTTTACTGAAAGAAGACATCGTTTTATTTTTAATAATAAGTAGAACTGCATTCACAGATTTTTTTTTTTTTTTTATTAAAAGAGTGAGAATTTGTATACAACAGAACGGATCACACTTTGAGCATTTGATAAATTAATTTTTTTTTTAAATAAAATGTAAAATTTTATGATCTTAGTTTCATTTAATATGCTAGGTTATTTAGGAAAAAATAATGCTTATGAGTAGCCCTTTCAAACGCTATTATAAAATACATGTAATTTTTCAATCACATTTGGCGGGTTCGATTCCCGGTTGAGGTAGGCGATTTTTAAAAAATCTGTGAATGCAGTTCTACTTATTATTAAAAATAAAACGATGTCTTCTTTCAGTAAAATATCCTATCTTTAATATTTAAGGTACTTTCCCTCCGTGTGGCATCGCCGTGGGACACCCTGTAGAGTTCGCGTTTGTCTATGGTCCCATTAAACAAAGCGTAGGCAGATTTTCCTCTACGAGGCCGGTGAATTGAACTATTTAAAGTTATATTACAAGAGTTAGTGAGTGATAAGTAGTAATAGGTTTGATCTGTCACAAGCGCAAATGTCGATAAATACAGCTGACGGTATAGTACCTATTGTCGTGTACCTGATATGTATGTATTTGTATGTTCTTACCTGTGCCTACGATTCCTACTTGCATTTAAGCATTCTATAGTACTTGATAATAGAAGAAATAAACTAGATAAACATTCACTAACAAAATGACATCTAAAATGTCGCGGAGGTTGCATACATATCTGTGCTGGTGGCGGAAACGTGAACTAACGGTTTTATTATGATAATGACGTGTAGTTTGACAGTTTCATATTCACAGTAGCGACACTCCTATCGGCAAAAATAATTTTGTCAGCCTGAGGCTTGACAAGAAATAGCGACACAAGGGTGCTATTCCTTTGTGCCACTTTTTGAACCGTAACACCTAATCTAGTTTAAATATTATATCGATGGCTGAGTCAATTAGTTTTGGTTTGTAAGTCTATTGAATATAGTAGTTCCTAAAGCTGCAAGGCTCTTAACACGGAAACAGCTATGTTCTCCCACTGCTGCTTTAGGGGGGCCATGGGAGGAATGGTATAAAAAAATGAGGAACATTGTTTTAGTTAGATCAATGTTTAGGAATATTATTTTCACTAAAATTAACGATATTTTTTATACATTTCGGCATTTGTAACCTCTCAGGCTTTTTTTTTTGACGCGGGGGATGTCTTCCAAAGATCCCCGGGGGCTGTGGGGCTCGACCGGGGCCCCCCGGGAACCAGTCACGTTGCTCACGGGGACGGGGGTCACCGCCGTCCTCCTCGGAGTCGCCGCCGAACTCAGTGGACGTCCTAAGGTCCCACACCCCGAACGTCCAGCGACTCCTCTCAGGCTTAACCTAACTCACCGCCTAATGTAGGGACAATTAATAGATCACATGTGACATCTGTCAGTTTCTTTATTCTGTCTGTTTCTTTTGTAAATATTACAATAAATAAATAAATCGAACAAATTTGAAAAAAGATAAGAAATTGTACAGTTCTAACTTTGAAAAAAAGAACAAAAATAATACCTGAGTATTTTAATGTTTAGGTACCTACAATTTTAACACCTCATTATTATTTTTTACACCATAATAGTGTATGGATACTTCCCGTTGAGATACTGTGTCACGTCAGTCCAAGTGTCATGTCACGTCGCCTAACCGGCCGGCATGGCACCGGCAATTCCGACGTTTTTAGGTGAACACAACAAAAATGATGTGATTATTTATACTCGGCCCTATTATTTACTTAAAGTTTACTATCTAAATAATTTAAACAATAATTGATATTGAGTTCACAAATGCATTTACCCCTCAATCCTTTAACCCTGCAAACTTCATTTATTTTTTGTAACCTGTTACTTAGTTAACCTAGATTAATACCTACTTATATTAACTAATAAATGTTGATTAAGTCTCAATGTAAGCCGTTATAGCATAGCCTGTATAAACCTCCGTGGTTTTTTAATGCTATATTAAGCTAACAGCATATTATATGTAATCTTTAAACTTGTAAAAAAAAAAAAATTGTATTTTAAAGTTTATTAACAAATATACATATACTAAGTAAAAATCTACTTTAAAGTTGTCTCTGTAGTGGGGAGTCATCATCATCATCATCACCAGCCGGAAGACGTCCACTGCTGAACAAAGGCCTCCCCCTTAGACCGCCACAATGAACGACAATTTGCTATTTGCATCCACCGGTTGCCTGCGACGCGAACAATGTCGTCGGTCCACCTAGTGGGAGGCCTGCCTACGCTGCGTCTTCCGGTTCGTGGTCGCCACTCGAGAACCTTTCTTCCCCAACGGTTATCGGTTCTTCGAGCGATGTGGCCTGCCCACTGCCACTTCAACTTGCATATTCTACGAGCCATGTCGGTGACCTTGGTTCTTCGGTGAATCTCCTCATTGCGGATTCTGTCGCGCAAAGAAACTCCGAGCATATCTCTCTCCATAGCTCGTTGTGTGACTCTGAGCTTCTCCAAAAGGCCAGCTGTTAGACCACGGTCTCACTTAGTGGGGAGTAAGGGATCTAAAAACTGGCGGCGTTTTCTATTTTTACTAAATTCTATGTACCTACTTACGAATAAACTAAAACCTAAGCCTATCCGATAACGGGTGTTTAAAATAGTTAGCTCCTCAAAAAGTGTTTAAATTAAGTATTAGCAATTCTGGACTTAGCCTGATACCAATATGGTTTACAAACAAATAAATAAAACTGCTTTGAGTCTAATTAAATTAACCACTCGTTAACAAAACACAAGCATTTTAGTATTTCATTTCATATGAATAAATATATTTGATTCTAATTTTATCCAAAAAAGGACAAACTTTATTTGTAGGCCTTTGAAACAAAATATTTACAGTTTATTTACAAATATGTACACTTAAACTAGGTAAAAAACTTCCTCGAAGTTGTCGCCGCACTGGGAGGGAAGGGTACCTAAAAGACTGGCGGCATTACCCCTTTGAAATTTGATTTGATTTGATTATTATTATTTGATTTGATTTGATTTCGTTATTATTCGGTCTAACTGCCGCACTCACAAACGCCAATTAACTTTAATTCTAATTAGGTCACTTTTTGATATCTATTTTTTTCGACTGTTGGAGCCATTTAAGATTAATTTCGATTATTGAACACGAGATAATTGATATCTCTACCCATTATCTGCGTATTAAGTATTAATGGGCTTCGAGTAAATAATCCGATTTCAATAAATGGATTAATGATCATTAACTTTAATTGACGTTTGTAGGTTCGGCAGTTAGACAACACTTCTTTTTGCATCGGAGCTTAAATATTTCTTATATCATCAGCCAAAAGACGTCCATTGCTTTACAAGTTACACAAACTTCCCTCGTAGAGGAGGGGGTTGCAATAATCCCCACCCTTAGGCTTGGAGATGACAGTATAGGTGGTAGATAATCCAAAGAAAGACGCTGTTGTCCGTCTTCTTGTTTTCCCTTAGTCGCCTCTTATGACACCCAATGGGAGGAGATGGGCCGTCTATACTATATACTACTATTTCTAGTACTATCTAGTACTATCTAATAATCTATACTTATAATAAAACTGTAACAGGTCCAATTCTGTACTACATTGAAGATATTTTGAAAATTATATTTGGAGGGCATTCTATAACCGATACTGAGGCCGAAAATGTAATTTTTTAAATTTTTGTCTGTCTGTCTGTCTGTCTGTATCTCGGCTGAGCATCACGCCGAAACTACTGGATGGATTGAAACGAAACTTGGCATGATTTGAGATCTTACTACGAGGTAGGACATAGGATACTTTTTATCCCGTAATCTAGCACGGTTCTTTTGGGAGAGAGGATTAAAGTCAAAATGGGTACTTGGTTATACGCTTGGTCCGATTTTATCATTTTTTCTTTATAATTATAATAAATATTTGTAAGGGAACACTCATAGACAGTTGTTAACAATTTTTGGAAATCGATCAGGTTAAGCAACGTTAGCTAAGGTCATTAAATAGATGGGTGACCGTTTAACGCCATTTGAACTAAACGTTTCCGTGCTTTGGAGGGCAAGTACAAAGTGGGTCCAAGTTTTATACCGACTTTAAAAAAGGAGGTTTTGTATTCTATGCGAATGTATATTATTGAAAGTTTAGTAAACGTAAACACAGCTGCGTGGGTCAGCTAGTTCTACCTAAAGTCATAATGCAGTCGTAGATAGTAAAGTACATAAAGTATCTTATTAAAATCGTAATCGTAGCGCTGGTAACTAGACCCTTAGAGGTATAATAAATTGAAGGTTTTATTACGGATCCTTTAAACACTTCAGTGTTATCTAAAATATGACATTTGTATGATAATGGCGAATATATTATGAACACGTATCGTCGTTAAAAATAATCTTTATTCAACTCTCAATAATCGTATTCATTATACATCCGGCGGACGAGACCGCGACGTCGTGTTTGCGTGCCCAGTTTGCATATGAGGCTTTGGTCTTGCCAATTCGCGAATTAGATTTACTAACATATTTCACATACTAATTGTCGCAATAATTACCCGTGGGGTATACAGCAAATAGCTCCTTCACATCTCCTCCCGAGAGAAAACAAGAAGACGGGCAGCAGAGTCATTGAATTAATTACTAGAATTAACTACTATCATCTATAACTACTGGGATCCCAAAGAAGCCTAAGCGTGTGGTTTATAGCAACCCGTCCCTTCTAGGAGTGATGCCTTTGTTCTGCAGTGGACTTCGTTTGGCTGATGATAGTGATGAGACAATAACTAGCGAGCTAAGCAAGGGTATTCTCTACCAAAAGAGCTTCTGAGACCCTACCTCCATGGTTAAATTATAATCTTACTATGACACGAGGTAGAGACGTCAATACACGTAGTATATAGCTCAGTTTCTATCGAGAAAGTAAGATTTATTTTATTAGAGTTGGTGGTAAATGTTTCAGGCTAACTACTTAAGGCAACAGCCTTAGCCTGGTGGAAAAGGAATGCTTTTCAAATAAGTAGGTACATATATGCGTTGATTTTTTCACAAAGTTTTCCTTTACCTTTATTAAATGAAAGAATGAATTAGAATAATAGATTTTATATTAATTTATTTTAATTCAGTTTCAATAATTAGTTTCGGAATGTGTGTTTCGGAAAGTTTTCCTTTACCTTTATTAAATGAAGAATGAATTAGAATAATAGATTTTATATTAATTTATTTTAATTCAGTTTCAATAATTAGTTTCGGAATGTTTGTAATAGGCCATAGTAAAGGCCATACTTAGTACCTAGTAGTAGTGGTTGAATGTTTCAAAAATTAACTTACTATTATTTATTTAAAAGATAGTATTAGGCTATGAGCTGTGACTGTAAATATTTTGGATCATCTTTCTGATTTGCTAACCCCCAAGGTATCTGTAACGATGACCCTACTTAATTAACAGCAAGCAAAGAATTATGGATATAATATATGCAACATAGACGGATAAACAAATACATAGCCGATATACATACAATATTATTTCCTACACGTTTGATCAAGTCACCACCGGGCTCCCAATATTGGCGCATGTGGGCGTCAAATGTGCTCGCGACCAACACAAGGGCGGCATTCAACGCGCAGCAGCGGCGACACCGTCGAGCCCACGTGCTTCACATATTGGGGCCAACATATGCTTTTCACATGAATAGCGCGACTACGTATACCCTAATAACACACAGACACAACATATGCCAGACGTGGCTAACTACATATGCTTGGGCGGTAGGTCTACCTACTAAAGCAGTCTCTGATATTCCGCCGTGAAGTAGAAATGTGTAAGCATTGCTGTGTTCTGGTGTGAAGGGCGCTGTAGTTGCAAACTTTTTGGACCTAAGGAAGACATTTGATATCTCCTTTGTTATTAGTGAGACATTTCTCAGGTGATAAGATAGGTAGGCTAGTAAGGCTAGTCACCTTCGGAGTCGCTGGACGTTCGGGGTGTGGGCCTTAGAACGTACATTGAGTACGGTGGCGACTCCGAGGAGGACGGCGGCGGGGTTGCGACCCCCGTTCCCGCGAGCACCGTGACAGGTTCCCGGGGAGCTACAATGCGCCCCCCGGCGGCGGGCTCAAAGGCAAGGCACTGAGGGCCCCTGGTGCAGATCCCACCGCAGAGCCTTGGGGTCCCTCTCATGTGCCGAGGCGACACCCGCGGGGTTTTAGTGGGTAAGAATCCCACATACCCCGGTCGAGCCCCACAGCTTCCGGGGACCTTTTGAAGGTTTCCCCCGCGGAAAGAAAATAAAAACGTAGGCTAGTCACAACGATGTAGGAGAAATGTTTTAAATTGATACAGCTTAGTGCGGTGATTGAAATGTTTTACCGGCTTATTGTGGCTAGCCAAGTAGGTACGTATCAAGATCCTCATTTCAATAGTGGCTGAAACAACTCAATTGTAAATCAAAGTGGACAATAATTACGTCACTCAAGTATTGCAATCTCCCAATCTACGTCACGTCGGCGCCGAGCGGCGAGCTTCGAATCGCAGATAGCGCACGCGCTCGCCGCTCTGTGCGTACAGACAATAGCGTCGCGCTGATGTCGCGATACGCGGCCCTTTGTAGTAGCCGACTCTTTAGCAATTCTAACAGTTGCTGACAATAGGGACGGATTGTGGAGTTAACCTATTATTACATACGCAAAACTGATGAAACGAAGTTATACGTACGAGTTTGACGCACTACGAACAAGCGTTACCCGAATAGTTTATAATGAACTGATCGATTAGAAGTTGCCATATCATTAAATATATTCGAAGGTGAGCTCTACGACATAGCGGCTCTGTGACACAGGGTCTCCGTGACACAGGATCTCTGTAACATAGTGTCACCACTAATTTCTAGCAGGGATGCATTCAATCATTAGTCAGCATGTATATATATTTTATCATAATTATTATTTGAGTTTACATTTAAAACGACATGAATATAAGATGTTCATTCTTTATAACTGAATCTTTTAGATTAGAATTATGTATGGAGAAATTAAATTATATTGACAGTTTAAAAAACAGATATAAATAGGCAACCCAATCTTTCTATGGCTTACTAGGCACCTGGTTTCTAACCAATTTGTGTGGGTGATGGATGACGCAACTCACCATTGGACAATGATCTTCCATTGTTGTCGATATATGCAAAAGAGGAAACGGTGTTTCCGTCCGGCCAATCTATTTAATGTTTGCTTGCCAATGAACTGGCCAAATTTTATATTACGTTTACAAAATAATGGTAAACCTATTGAGTTGTACTATATCTCAATGGGTAGACCAAGGGTACCTAACAGTTCAAATACTAGAGTAAAAATATCAGAGTGTATTTAAATTCATTATAATTGAATTAAAAACAAATGTATGAAATGAAAAGAGAGTCCGTATTACATTTTTAGCATAATTTATGCTACAATTATTTTTATTTATATATTTTTAGGAGGCTAGGGCTAACATATTTTGTATTTGCATACTAATTATGTGCATACATAACTGAATCAAAAGTGTTAATATTAATTTTAAAGAAATTCTACAGTAATAGATTTTTAATGATAAAATTTTATTAAAGCGTTTATACACAAGTTTATTATTTAGTGTCTTGACAGCTGAGAGGCGAGGTATCGTCTCTGCGGAACATCATGGTACGACAAGCGCTGAATATAAATAGTTGCTCTGGTTACTGTATGGGGTGCTGTCTGTCAGAGCCACGTGCTGCGCTGAGCGGTGCCAGTCCTTGCCACCAGATACACAGCTTGCGTTCCTCCCGCTGACAGAGATATTAGTCTTTTATTTTCCTACGCATAGGGAAATAGACTTTAAATTATTGTATTACAGATTGTTTTTTCTGTCGTTTGATTACATATTAACTACCCCACTTTTTGTATTCCATGCAATCTTTTTTCCATCCCAAGATTGCCTGCAAGAAATAGCGATAAGGCCGCTTTTTGTACAAATTTCTTCAATTCCTTTTTTATGTTTATCTATATGTATGTACAATAAAGAGTATATTGGGTACATCTCTATTTTGAAATCTATTTCTATTTCTGCAGAAGGTATTCTGTATATTATATGCATGCGGTATGTATACGACATGTATAGGTTATTCAGATTGTATAAAATAAATAGAAATTTTCGTCAGGTGGCTGAGTTATGTTAATGGACTCTGAATAAACTGAATAAACGGTTTTGAATAAATGTGGAAATTCAAATGTGCGGATTATTCCGGGCGAAACAAGGCAGTGTGTTGTTTTGCGAGCAACCAGCTGGCCCGCGCTGGTGGAATGAATTAGCAAATGATTGAGTTACGAAGTACATATAGTATACAATGTGGGGAAGACGATATGACAATTAACTTTGCGTTTGCAATAACTTTGTGTGGTTGTTCCTTACTGGTTAGGACAATGCAGACCAATCACTTGATTGTCAGGAAGATGATCCATGCGTTGGATGGACATGTAAATGTCGGTCCTGCGCTTAACCTCTCTCCAGGTCGTATCGGTCTTCCGTCTCATAGGATTGTGAGAGGTATAAAGAAGAGAGAGTGCACTAGCGTCTACGCAAGCACTTGTGCACTAATATATGTCCCGCGTAGATGGCTGATCTTGTGAAAGATTAGCCGCTGTGGTCGTATCGGTCAGGAGGACATTATCTATATCTATACTTATAATAAAACTGTAACAGGTCAAATTCTGTACATTGAAGATATTTTGAAAATTATGTTTGCAGGGCATTCTGTAACCGATACTAAAGCCAAAAGTGTATTTATTTTTATTTTTGTCTGTCTGTCTGTATCTCGGCTGAGCATCACGCCGAAACTACTGGATGGATTGAAACGAAACTTGGCATGATTTGAGTTAATACTCCGAGGTAGGGCATAGGATACTTTTTATCCCCACATTCGGCACGGTTCCCTTGGGAGAGGGGATTAAAGTCAAAATGGGGACTTGGTTATACGCTTGGTCCGATGTTTTCTATTTTCTTCATAATTATAATAAATATTAATAAGGGAACACTCATACAGAGTTATCAAGGTTTTGTAATCGATCGGGTTAAGCAACGTTAGGTAAGGTCATTAAATAGATGGGTGACCGTTTAACGCCATTTGAACTAAACGGGTCCGTGCTTCGGAGAGCAAGTAAAAAGTGGGTCCCAGTTTTTAACCGACTATAAAAAGGAGGTTATGTATTCGATGCGAGTGTCTGTGTTATTAAAAGTTTAGTTAACGTAAACACAGCGCGGGCGGAGCTGCGTGGGTCAGCTAGTACACTACTAAAATTAAAGTCTTGAGTAGTCAAGTAGTTTTTGGTTATGGTAGTCTTCATTTGTTCCAAAGTGTTTCGAGAGAGTGAATATTTGGCTTTTTTTAAACCATTTAGTGACAGGATCTGATTTCAGCCTATCTTTAAGTATTAAATCCCACCTGGTTGCTCATTGAGATAATCCATTCATTCTAAAACTTTCTGTTTTACCAAATGACCAGGTTTTATCAGGACCAATCCATTGACCAAATACGTTGGTTCAATCAACGTGTACTAATAAAGAAAATAAGTAAATAAATAAGTAATAAGTTAGACGTTCTAGAGACCGTCTAGGTAGACACATCGTAGCATCAGTAGCAGAGAGTTGTTAATATTATGTTGCAGTGAGTGTGGCTATTGCCACAGCTACAGTGTTCTCACTGCTACTCATTCACTTTTATCAGTATATATCGTTCGTGTTCGTAGGTAGATAAGTCTAAGAGACTTATAAGTCTTACCTACGAATATGAGAAGAAGTAGTTCAATGCAACGAGTTATGAACAGGCGTATCGCCTATCATCAAACAAACGTCCTACAGGCTTAGCGCGATGTTCAAATCTTGATAGATAAGTATGAGTATGACCTCACTCACCCGTATTCGTTACCCGTCGGGTATCCGGGTAAGAATAGCACCCTTCTCTTTCCGAGAGACGACTAAGGGAAAACAAGAAGAAAATAAACTATTTTAAAAAAAATAAAAACCGACTTCAAAGTAAATTATCTAAAAAGCATAAAATAACGAAAATATTATTGAAGTGGGTGTTAGCGTACCTGCTGTGTATATTTGGCACCAACTTCAATAATATTTTCGTTATTTTATGCTTTTTAACCGACTTCAAAAAAGGAGGAGGTTCTCAATTCGTCTGTATATATATTTTTTTTTTTTTTTTTATGTATGTTCGCGCATAACTCTGGCAATTATTAACCGATTTGAAAAAATCTTTCTTCCATCCATTCTTCAATCCATTGATTGGGTCCCATAAAAAAATTATTGCTTAGTAATAAGTAGTTCCTAAAAAAACAAGAATGGTGACTGCGCACTGAGAGTTGCAAGAAAGCCTATATAGATGACGTTTTAGTCGCTCGGACTCGCTCGGTTTGACAAAAATGGTCATAACTCTGGCAAATATTTACCAATTTCAATGATTCTTTTTTTATTCGAAAGAAGAAACCACTGTATCGAATCTGTATGAATTTTATTACAACCGGATAAGAACTTCCTGGAGGACCATGAACGATGTGGAGGAATTTATCTGGTAAAAACCATAAAACTGATGTTCTCCATTACATTGCTCTGACAATTATGAACCGATTTCGATGATTCTTTTTTTATTCGAGAGAGTAAACTACTATGATGTTTCCATGCAAATTTCATTACGACCGGATATTATTTTCTGAAGAAACATGAATTATGTAAAACTATGTAGACGATAATGTGATCATAACCTACCTAGATAATTTTACGGTTTTCGATGGTTCAATCTTTATATATGAAAATATCACTAAAAAGTTTAAAATAAAATCTTTTTAAAAAAAAATTGAACCGACTTCAATATCACTGAAAAGTATAAAATAATTTAAATATTATTGAAGTTGGTGCCAAATATACACAGCAGGTACGCTAACACCAACTTCAATAATATTTAAATTATTTTATACTTTTCAGTGATATTGAAGTCGGTTCAATTTTTTTTTAAAAAGATTTTTTAGATAATTTACTTTGAAGTCGGTTTTTATTTTTTTTAAAATAGTTTATTTTACACTTTTTAGTGACTTATTTTACCAAGATAGGTATCTATACTTATAATAAAACTGTAACAGGTCCAATTCTGTACATTGAAGATATTTTGAAAATTATATTTGGAGGGCATTCTATAACCGATACTGAGGCCGAAAATATAATTTTTTAAATTTTTGTCTGTCTGTCTGTCTGTCTGTCTGTCTGTCTGTCTGTCTGTATCACGGCTGAGCATCACGCTGAAACTATTGAATGGATTCAAATGAAACTTGGCACGATTTGAGATCTTACTACGAGGTAGGACATAGGATACTTTTCATCCCGTAATCTAGCACGGTTCTTTTGGGAGAGGGGATTAAAGTCAAAATGGGTACTTGGTTATACGCTTGGTCAGATTTTATCAATTTTTCTTTATAATATAATAAATATTAGTAAGGGAACACTCATAGAGAGTTGTTATCAAGGTTTTGTAATCGATCGGGTTAAGCAACGTTAGGTAAGGTCATTAAATAGATGGGTGACCGTTTAACGCCATTTGAACTAAACGGGTCCGTGCTTCGGAGAGCAAGTAAAAAGTGGGTCCCAGTTTTTAACCGACTATAAAAAAGGAGGTTATGTATTCGATGCGAATGTCTGTTATTAAAAGTTTAGTTAACGTAAAAATAGCGCAGGCGGAGCTGCGTGGGTCAGCTAGTCAGCACTATCACGCAACTCGAACGTCTACATTACAGTAACTTACTGAAAACATAAAAGTTTATATCTCTTAAACTACTAGACCGATTTTGATGAAACTTGTACTCTACCCTAAGTTGAGAAATACTCTAACTATTGCAAAAAGAATTTTTGAAATCGGACCTGTAGTTTCTGAGAAATCCGCGGACAAACCTACATACATACATACATACATACACTCGTGAAATTTGGTAAATTTGTTTAGAAACCCACATAGACTAACATATATGAATATTACGCATTTCTGTTAATATTACATACATACGCGTCGAATACAGAACCTCCTTTTTTGAAGTCGGTTAAAAAAGGAAAAAAGAAAAGAAAAATTTATTCAACGACATACTTACAATATTAAAAAAAAACATACAAAAAACGTGAGAAAAAAAAGGTAACTTATATAAATATGACGTTGAAAGGGTGCCCACTCAGCTTAATGTCATCGCTCCAAAGAGTAACGACGCTGGTCTTCCGTGAAGACGGGCAGCAGCCTCTTTCTATTGCATTACCACCTACACTGCGATCACCAAAACGCCTGCCAAGCAAGGGGATTATGGCAAACCCCTCCCTTCCCACGGGGAGGCCTTTGTTGTTGATGATGATGACGACGTCACTATGACATAGTATTTCACATTTTTATAAAGATAATGACGTTTCAGCGTTAATAACTACGTCATACTCCACACCGACTGTCAAGACTGCAAGTCGTGCTAGGCCTGCAGATGTCTCATCGGTAAGCCGCCTTTAATAAATTAAACCATGTTTTATATTCCAGCGGGCTTACTTCTGCAACCTTTCTACCAAATTTCTAAACGGCCATAATTTTCTTAATATCGAAAGATATTTGTAGTATGACTCAGTACCGCACCGCACTAAGGTAACTAAACCTCCGGATTTGTCAGGACAAATCTGGGGCATGGCAGGTCAATGCCATAAACTATATACTATATAAACTTTAGTGACCTAAAGTAAACTTGAGTGATTTTTTAGTGACTTAAAGTTCACACCTTTACGTAGAATTAGGGGTGTTTAAACATCTCTAGTCTCTACAAAGACGCACGTATCTCTTTATTCGCTTACATGAATTTTGTCATGTGTTTTGTTTGATGTGGATTCCATTCTCATCTGGAGGAATTCACCCAAGACGTATACTGATATGTATGTATGAGTTATATAACTAAGGTTAAGTTTAAAATTGCCTGGTGAAACTTTGACGCTAATATCTTACTCAATGTGTTGCCAGGACTCTTTAGTTTAAAATCCTGAATTCTGACAACCCTAACAGCAAATACATAGGTGTGCGACACCGAGGTTGCGCCGGAGTCGTGATAAATAATACCGTGAGGTCTTCGCGTCGTGACCATCGCACGTGTCGCGGCAGCTGCCCCCGCGCCGGTCCAATTTATTGTTATTGAAATATCGAGTTAGACATTACACCTCGACATTCTGTACGGCTACTTATCTGATTTACTTAAATACTCCTGCCCACAATTTCAAGGAATTATATCGTTGTATTTGCTATAAATGCTCCAATGAATCTGTCTGTATTATATTTAAACATATATATATTGGATTTAATAATATTTATTTTATTTACGTGATTACTGCACTAAAATTTCCACGCTACACATTAGAATTTTCTGCAATGACCATGGGTGTTGCAAAACTTCCGAATCAAAATAAACGACGATACCTACACCTACTCGAATGAATAGTTTACTATTCGTCTATTCAGAAATAAAATCATTTTAATTATGCATTTAATAAATAAGCAATTTTGATAGCAGTTTGAGTGAGGAAATGCATATCCTACTCAACCTTACAAATAATAGCAACCAAATACGCCTTCGGTTGGTTGTGTGTTTCTGCAGCAGGGAAGTAAAAACATGATGGTACCTAATGGTGGATGGTGAATGTGGTGACGTCAATTTAAAAGTACGATCTACTTTTGAAAAAGGAAATGTACGTTCCTGTGATCAGAGAAATAGAATAAAGATAGATTTATAATACCAAAATAGAAAACTAAATCTGCTCCTAAAGTGTTTTGTTCAAATGACAAACCAGAGATTTAGAAAAAACTACGGTATGTCAAGCTGAAGCCATCACATCCTTTTGGTTGTATAAGTACCAATATGTTTACCCGTGGAAGGTAACCGTGTATAGTTAAATACCTGACCTTAAGAATGACTAAGTTAATTCCACCGCTGCGCCGATGTTTCCGATCGTAAAAACTTGCAACAACGCGCTCTGTCATACAGAACGTAATTTATGGAGCATGCTCACTCTGCCAACTTTATTCTACTGACAATATTTCACCACCCAAGCGATTAACATACTTATCTACTTATGGATAAGGTGTGTTTTATATACGTTGTTAGTAAACATGTTTGTTAACATTTAACAGCGACACACTCCTCTCGAGTAAGATTTGATGGTTATTTTACAACCAAGTTCTAATTACGAGGTTTCCTCTCACTCCGATACTAGGGCACGAGAAACCGATTGTTTGTGGCCGCATAAAAATTTGGTCAGAAAAAAAACTTTATAGTCTCTCGCTGTGTAACTCTTTGTTGTGGAATTAGTTTTGCCATTTTTTCGGCTCGTTTGTTTGTAGTTTAGTCACGTAAACGAGAATATTTCTCGTTATGTTTGCGGCTTCATCAATAAAATATTGACCTTGATTTACAAATACGTATTAATAAATTAATTCTCAAATCTAAGTAAGTAGTTCACCTAGAAGACTGGCGGCGTTTATATTTTCTTTGTTTTATTTTTTTACCATTAATTTTTGTGCAAAATTATCGAGCTTCATTTACAAATAAGTAAATTTGGACTTTAATAAATGAATTCTCAACTCCAAGTAGTTCACCTAGAAGACTGGCGGCGTTTTTTGTTTGAATTACCAAGCCGATGCGTGGGCAAAAAATACACCAAGGTATTTTATTATATTTAATAGTAAATTTTAATTTGTATCTCGGATTTTATTGGTAAATATGGGATAGAAAATTTAATACTAATGGAAATGGATTTTATGACAAAAGTTTAATTTTTATCGGCAACTATGCAATTTTACGACCAATATATCACGTTATAATTTGAAACCCATCAATACTAGTCCGTCTTCAATTAATTAGACGACGAGCTGATGGTATTTACGGGTCTCGTAATCTGTCCCGAGGTCTCGCCTCGACTGCACGCCGTTTAAAATTCAATATATTTTGTCATAAATATCCCATTTTACGACCTATAATCCCGACACATGTCAAACAAATTGTTGACACTTCCAAAATGTGACGAAGCCACTTAAATAAAAGATTACGTTTTCAAAACAGCAACGGTTCCGTGTGAGAATGTTTTGTACAATTTGGCCATTTATTTTAAAGTATAATTCTAACATATGTGTGTTTAAGAAGCAGCTAGTAGAATTTATGTAAATACAGAAGGAATTTAAGAAATATGGAAGCTTATATTAACATGTTATTTTAAAGTAGAATTTGCTTGCTACTGTAAAATAATAACATTGGTCATCTCGAACATGAACCGTTATTAATATTTCTTTACATGTCAAGTTTTTTTAAATTATCTTTTTCGTTAAAATAATTAAAATTGTGAATTAATAAGATCTCTCAGTTCGGTTGTGACATCTGGAGTCGTATATTACATGGACCTTGTGGTGACTAAGGAGAACTTCCGTGCGTTCAAACGTTTTTGCCATACCTATTATTGGAAACAAGTTTGAAAAATCAAATAGGCCCCTTAAAATATTAGCAGAATCCGTGGTGCCTTACGGGTGGACTAGCCTTCGTTGGTCCGCCTGCAAGAGTCTTCTTTTTTGAGGTTGTATCGACCGGTTGTTAATTCTTTGCTTGTCTCCCGCTTTGCAAAGGAGGGAAGTGGAATATATGTATTTCCAACTCCTCCTATCTACCTATTTAATTTTTGTTGCGGGTTCCAAGACAATTTAGCGTTCCCCTGGAACTCGCCGATGGTCAAACCTCGGTGTCTTCAGTTGTGATCACTGTAGATCCTGGCTTACAGGAGTAACAGTGGTGGGAATGAGTGGTGGGATTAGTCCCAAAAATAAAAAAATCTGTCTTTCTCGTCAAAAATTTCTTATTAATCTATAATTACAAAAAAGGTCATATTTGGTGGTTAACCGGTGTCAAAGTTGTTAAAGCTGCCCTTTGGCTTCAGAATTGGCATAAAGATAACTGTTGTCTAAATGAAAACAACCCTGAGCGACTTTTTTCCTATCCTCAAAGCACGAAGACGCTTATAATTTACATGCCACTAAACTAAACGATCACTCACTAAGAACTGACGTACCTGGCATTGCTTAACCGACTGATCGTTTACCGAACAATTATTAAAACTGGCTATGAGTGCCTCAATAAATGCTGCATACACAAATGCCAAGAATCGTTAATTCTAATTAAGCCATTTTTGTTGAATCTAATTACATATAGATAGATAGACAATTCTTTATTGCGCACAAAAAAAAAACAGATACAAATAGACATGCAAAAATGGGCGGCCTTATCGCTCAAAGCCAACCTTTGGATGGAGAGGAAAATAAAGAAGTTACAAAGAGCAGAGGATATGCCTATGTAACATTAACACATAAAAACAATATTATATTTCGACTCTCGTAGCTGTTTATGCTTATTTCTCATTATTGGGTACGAGATAATCAATATCTGTTCTCACTATCAGAGTATAAAGTATTAATTGGCTTAGAGTTTCGAAATAATCTGATCTCAAGAACTGGATTTAATGATCCTTAACTCTAGGAGACGTTTGTTAGTGAGGCAGCAAGTCTCAATTGCTTGATGGTATTCGTGAGTGCATAAGTGCTTCGTCATTTTTTGTTCAAAGACGGAATAAAACACAGATTAAGAATGACTTAAAAATGTTGCTTTAAAAAGCAGAACACTTATACCAAGCGTTAATTATGTTATCTGCTTCACCATTAAAAATACACGACCGACATTAATCCGAAGCGGTTGGTCAAATGTTAATGAATTTAAATCCACAAGCCAGTCGCCGCGCAGATCGTTCAAATACTCAGGTGCGAAGGTTTCGGCGATGGTCAGGATATTATAAATTATAGCCTCTTGAAGCGGAATTCATCTAATGAATAATGCAAATGGCACTAATGAGGTTACATATTTGTTTCTCGAGCGATGGCCTTGCACCTGGCTGGCGCTATCTCTCGGTCGGCTGCCTTCGTCACAGCCACCCGGAACTAAATACATGTTCGCTTATACTAGACTTGTTCAGTTGCTAAGACCCGGTTTGTGGCAAAAATAAAAATGGTGTATCAATTGAAATGAAACTAATTTTACGGATTATATCGCGGTTTATTTTTGATTTTGATTTCGGTAAAAACCCGTGTAAAAGAACATATAGCTGACGTTAAACATCGACGTTATACGAAGTCTGCAGTCTGTGAACATGTTCAGGATCTTACCCGTCATTATATTAGATTTGACAAACCACAAATCCTCGCAAAAGAACAGCGCTACCTACCAAGGATGATTCGTGAGGCTATTGAAATTAAAAAGCATCCAAATTTCAATAGAGAAGATGGCTGGGTGCTACCACCAGCTTGGGATCCCGTGATAAACATAGTCAAATCCAAAGACAAGCATTCCACTGCAAGACCTCAAGATACTGTAAGCTCTTTCTGCGTAGATCGGACTAACAATAATAATTAGAAGACCTGAGGGTACCCTAAGACAACTATGACATATGGACAGCTACCACCTCAGTCCGCCCGTGACCATGAATGCTGTAAAGTATTCGAAACGTCGGGAAATTAAAATCAAAAATAAACCGCGATATAATCCGTAAAATTAGTTTCATTTCAATGTGTAATATTCGCGTAAGTATCAGAAATCATTATGGTGTATCAAAATAAGATTAAAATGTTATGGAAGTTGGTGCTTCCAATCATTCGGTTCTGGTGTTAAGCTCCCCACACATAACTGCGAATTTTCATCGCATCGCAAATATCTGCGAGAAACAAATGAATTTTTGTATCGCAAATTCATTTGTTTCTCGCAGACAGAGCCCTTAATGTTGCACCATGATGTTGACTGTTAAAACATACATTGTTTTTTTTTATTGTTTTTATTTCGCCGGTGAAAAAGTGTCTGCCCTCCAGTCCACTGTTACAGCCCTAAAGTTCACTGGACCAAAGAGCCCGTCAAAAATCAATAAAAAATACATACATACCTACTAGGTAAAAATGCATACTAGGTGGTAGTTTCTTTGTGCAAGGAACCGTCCAGTTAGGTAACACCGCAGTGTCAGATATTCTGCCGCCAAGCAGCCGTGTGTAAACATTGTTGTGATCCGGTGTAAAGGGCATAGTAGCTGCTGATATTATCGGATACAAAATACTTGATATCTAGTGGCTTAAGGGTTGGCGCCGCGCTAGGGATTCTTCTGGTGTTGCTAGCGTCTATAAGCTTCAGTGACTGCTTACAATCAGGCGGGCCGCATGCTTGCTTGCCACCTTGGTTGTATATTTTTTTATTAACCGGCTTCAAAAAGAAGGTTCTGTATTCGACGCGTATGTATGTAATATTAATAAAAATGCGTAATATTAATATATGTTAGTCTATGTGGGCTTCTAAACAAATTTACCAAATTTTATGAGTGTATGTATGTATGTATGTAGGTTTGGCCGCGGATTTCTCAGAAACTACAAGTCCGAATTCAAAAATTCTTTTTGCAATAGTTAGAGTAGTTTTCAACTTAGGGTAGAGTACAAGTTTCATCAAAATCGGTCCAGTAGTTTAAGAGATATAAACTTTATATGTTTACAGTAAGTTACTGTAACGTAGATGTTCGAGTTGCGTGATAGTGTTGATACCTATTTTGCTCAAATAAAAGTCACTAAAAAGTGTTAAATAAACTATTTTTCAAAAAAATAAAAACCGACATCAAAGTAAATAAAAAATTATCTAAAAAGCATAAAATAACGAAAATATATTGAAGTCGGTGTCAGCTCGTGCTAGTCTTAGTTAGCATGATGTGCTAGCACCGACTTCAATATATTTTCGTTATTTTATGCTTTTTATATAATTTTTTATTTACTTTGATGTCGGTTTTTATTTTTTTGAAAAATAGTTTATATAGTAAGTATTTATTTCACCTGTAACTAATGCTCGCACAAACGCGCGTATTTCATTTCACCATAAAACCTATTTTGGTATAAAAGCAGAAAAATTTAAATAAGGAAATTCCAAATTACGAAAGCATGGTATAATGATGTCATGGCGACCGATTATGTATTTAAATGGTACTGTTAATGGCGATAAATTGGCGAGGTGCGATATAACATGGTACGCAGCTGCTTTTACGCTTCTGCACTAAATTATTGAATTAGGTTCGGCTAATGAGCAACGCTTTAACAAACATTAATATTTGACATTTTACACTCATTCGAAAATGATGCTTTTGGGGTTTCGTTAGTAATCTTTGATTTGAATCCTCTCCTTTTGCTTCCTTTTTTTTTGTTTTTGCGGGGGAAACCTTTTATAGTCCCCAGGACCTGTGGAGGTCAACCGGGGTAAGTGGGATTCTTAAGTCCCACTAAAACCCTTCGCAGCTATCGCATTGGCAGATCAAGGGGAGACCTGGGCTCTTCGGTGGGATCTCCACTAAGTGCCTTACCTTTGAGCCCGACGCCGGGGAGCACATTATAGCCCCCGGGAACCAGACACGGTGCTCACGGGGACAGGGGTAGCAACCCCGCCGCCGTTCTCATAGGAGTCAATGGACGTCCTAGTCCTCGTCCTGCATTAAGGTAATTAATTTTAGCTTAGTAACGAGAAAATCAAGACGTTCACCTGATGGAAAGTGACACGCCTGCCATCACCCGGTGTCCTCATCCGAGACATTAGCTGTTGGCTGTTGGCTATTGGTTGTTGATAGTTGTTGATTAGTGGTAGTTTTTGGTAAGTGCTAAATGATATGTGATTTGTTTTGCTTTGTCTTGTTTTGTTGTTGGTTGTTGGTAGTTGTTGGTTAGTGGTGGTTGTTGGTAATTGCTAAGTGCTATGTGGTTTGTTTTGTTTTGTCTTGTTTTGTTGTTGGTTGTTGGTAGTTGTTGGTAATTGCTAAGTGCTATGTGGTTTATTTTATTTTGTCTTGTTTTGTTGTTGGTAGTTGTTGGTTAGTGGTGGTTGTTGGTAATTGCTAAGTGCTATGTAGTTTGTTTTGTTTTGTCTTGTTTTGTTGTTGGTTGTTGGTAGTTGTTGGTAATTGCTAAGTGCTATGTGGTTTATTTTATTTTGTCTTGTTTTGTTGTTGGTAGTTGTTGGTTAGTGGTGGTTGTTGGTAATTGCTAAGTGCTATGTAGTTTGTTTTGTTTTGTCTTGTTTTGTTGTTGGTTGTTGGTAGTTGTTGGTTAGTGGTGGTTGTTGGTAATTGCTAAGTGGTTTGTTTTGTTTTGTCTTCTTTTGTTTTGTCTTGTTTTGTTGTTGGTTAGTGGTAGTTGTTGGTAATTGCTAAGTGCTATGTGGTTCACACACCTTCCAGTTCTGCCACCGGGTCCTCATTATTGGGTAAAGTGAATAGAACTCTACTACTCGATGTGTTTACGAGTAGCCGTCCAGGGCACTATCACCCACCTTTCAATTCCAATATCAAGTCCTCATTTTTGGTCAAAGTGGAACTCTTTAAGGCTCTCTAATGACCCTAAACTCAGTGAGTTTACTAGTAACCATCAAAGGGTTCCCTTATCCACCTTCGAGCTCCATCATCAGATCAGCTCGATGATACCAAATTATTGTATTGTCATCAGCCCTTGATACATGTGCAAAATTTCAAATGATTTGGAAGTGTATAAGTGAGTGAAATTGAATCGCAAGATTCCATTACCATCATAAGTACATATATGTACATAGTTACAAACAATAATACCAGCCCTGGTTTATGTCCCACTGCTAGGCACGGGCCTCCCCTCAGGATGAGGGGCTTAGGCTTAGGGCTCATAGTTACATACAGGTCAGCTCATTAGCCAACGCTGTCTACCTATATTATCTTATGATATTCTCATACATTTTTATACTTTCTATGAGCGTTAACGCTTGTAGAATTGTACATTGTCCAGCCCCCCTAGACAATGTAACATTCTACTATCGTTAACGCTAATAGAAAGTATAAAAATGTATGAAAATGACATATGTAATCGAAAAATCACGTGACAAGTTGTAGGGAATTGACACCGTTAGCGAATGAAGAAATAGATTCGCTATGAAGCGATTGCATCTTGTCTAGGCCCTCAGGCCATGAGGTTGAGATTCCGTATCGACATCACCCTTAGATGCCTTGCAATCTCTCATGTCCATTAGCTCTACATTTTTCGACGATGTTTTGGGCCTTCAACTGGTGACATAAAGAGCTGAGTTTTATAATCATATTCGCACAAAATCCTGGATATAAGTAGGTATACTAACATATTTTTTCCCGAATGCCCCAGGAAGAGCGTTATGTTTTTTGAGAGTATGTATGTATGTAATTATGTATGTATGTCTATTTCTTTGGTCCGGCCAACAGGCATAAACGGCTTGACGGACTACGAGTAATAATATGTCGTTGGATTTGTCTTAGTTGTGGGAGTGACATAGGCTATATATTTTTCCTAAAAAACTAATATGTATTTTTTTTACTTCCAAAATTATCGATATGGGTATCAAATGAAAGGTCTTAATAATAAGACGAGTTGAAATATATATATATATATATGTATATTGTAATTTAAGCCCTTTTTTTTTTGTTCGCAGTCGGACTTTTTGTGTTTTTATATTTAATTTATATTTGTTATTCAGGTATTCATTCCAAAATATTCAGGATACTATCTTCGGATGAGGTGGTTCGTATAAATACAACGTAGTCATGTTCATAACTTGATAAGTTCGTTGAGCCAACGATTTTAATATGTTGTGTAATCCTGTCGTTTGCGTAATGATATTTTTTGTTTCACTATTAGCTCAGATAGAAGTCAGCTTGTGCACTAATTACATAGTAAAACCGCAGATAAAGAACTAACATCAAATTCATTATTAGATTGGATCGCGGCCACATCCGCGTTCGATGAGAGACATTGCCTCTAAGACTATACTCGTATATTCACATTGCAAAATATTTTTATTGATAAACAAAATACCTATGTATAATGAAACAGCTGTGCACAGTTGAGATTCACATAAATGTCCAGTCATTTGCATAATGGCCGTGGGTAATTCCGAATCTACCGCAAAACAGTTACACGGCAAGGCCGTTCGCCGCTACGAGGTATTTAAAACTTATACCTATATTCTACGATATAAATTATTTGTTCTAATACTCTGCTGTTACTATGGGCTGCTTATTCGTATATTCAACGTAACATTTGAGGTATTTAACATAAATTTCCATCGTTACGATGTTGATTGTTCTCGTTTGCAAAACCGACGTGTTTTGTTACAGATAATGGTCATAAGACTCATCTTTGGTATTCGTGTACATAATATATTTTATCTAAAAGTCAAGAGGAGTCATTTAAATGGATATTCGGTGAAACAGAAAATAAATAACATGATAAAGTCAAAGTAAGTGGTATTAAGATAATTTGAATGTGTTCTTGACTTCTTTTTTGTTATTTCAAAAGATTCATTTGTTTCTTTTATGTTCACGCACTAGAATCGTGTTTAACGTAATTATGCAACGTATACCTATTACTCTCGTCTAAAATAGTGCCTTATCATCAAGCCTTTGAGCCGGCTTTGCAAGGTCGGCATAAACAGTAATTACGCAACGAATCTCGGTAACAAGAAAATAATTAAACGAACAAAACCAAGTAGAAATTATAAAAGCACAAAAAGCCCGATTGCGAATAAACAAAATGGTCTTAAATTATACTACCTATATAATAATAATAATAATACCAGCCCTTGTTTATGTGTCCCACTGCTGGGTACGGGCCTCCCTTCAAGTTGAAGGGGCTTAAGCCATAGTCCACCACGCTGGCCAAGTGCGGGTTGGCGGACTTCACACGTCTTTCGAAAGCTAGTTAGGCTTTCTCAGACATGCAGGTTTCATCACGATGTTTTCCTTCACCGAAAGCTAGTAACAATCGCACAAAGACGATTCGCACATGATTAATTAAATAAATCAGAGGTGCGAGCCGGGGTTTGAACTTGCGCACCTTGTTTCCAAGGCAAGCGTTCGCCCACTGAGCTGTTACGGCATACTACCTATACATACATTAAACGCATACACAAGCAACTCGTCCCATTAACACCTTTCATTTGATACCCATAATTGATGTTTTTGGAAGTAAAACATAAACAAAATAGCGGCTGGAGGCCGATATTATATTTTTTTTGGAAGAAATACATACTTTAATACTAATAATTAATGTCCTCCTGGCCGATACGACCACAGCGGCCAATCTTTCACAAGATCAACCATGTACGCAGGAGATATTATAGTGCACAAGTGTTTGCGTAGACACAAATGCACTCTCTCTTCCTTTATTTATACCTCTCATAATCCGATGGGACGAGAGACCGATACGACCGGGGAGAGGTTAGGTGCAGGACCGACTTTTTACATGCCCATCCGACGCATGGATCATCTTACTTTACAGACAATCAGGTGATCGGCCTGCATTGTCCTAGCCAGTAAGGAACAACTACACAAATTTGTTGCCCCCCGCAGGATTCGAACCCGCGACCTCCGGTTTACAAAGCAAGTGGTTTCCCACTGCGCCGCGGAGGCTACAAAATAAATACATACATATATAGCCTATGTCACTCCAACAATTAAGACGAATCTAACGACATCATTTTTTAAGTCACTGTCCATCTAACCTTTTAGGTTGTAGGCCGTGCCAAAGAAATAGACATACACACATAACTCTCTTCCTGGAGCATTCGAGCAATAATTCTTTAAAAATACTTCAAAAAAATCTTGATTCTCTTTAGGCAGTTAACACACACACATGAAAACGGAATCCACACACACACACACACATACTATTCTCTGATAATGTAGAGTAGATAGATAAATTTATTATTTCCATACATCTACTGATGGTTATAAGAATCATGATTATAACCAACACTAATAAAGGTAGGTATAATAAAAGTGAGCACGGTATAAATATCGTTGTACATTCATTAGCTGGTGTCGGTCAGCGCGAACACGTGCATCATTCCAGTAAACAATTAGTTTTGATGGCGACGGCTGCGCCTGCGCCGACGAAGTACATAATCGTCTCTCATAATCGGGTGCTGAGTCTGTACCATATTTTAATTACCATTGTTTCTCTGTTCATACTCGTATTATTTACGAAAAAAATTAGATTGTACGGGACAATGTATAGTATGTTGTAAAAGTAATCAGTTAATTATTATACGTAATGTTAAAAACACACGTATCCGATCCGTGAGGGTATTATACAGTGTAACAATACAAATACATGTACGTAACTCACTTGTTGAATATCTCATATTTTTTTCTTACCAGATTTTCTTACCATATTTTTTCCGTCCAGAAAAATTTATCCGATCTTGTACAAATTAGAAAAAAAAATTGGAATAATTAACAATTGAGTTTATAATACATGTGTTCGTATTGATACACTGAATAAGACCCTCACGTATCGAACACATGTTTTTTAACATTCTGTATAACTTTTACTAGGTGCTTCAAGTAAGTTACAGTCTCCTATTAAATGCTATTTGTGACGTACTACTTCAAGCTATGGTCTCCTATAAACGACATCGGTCACCAACAGCGTCACGCCACAGTACGCCACGTCACGATGTTTTTTATAGAAAAGTACAGTTGTGGTCTCTTTGACACGATGACGTCAGCGTGAGGACGTCGTAGGAGGCTTCAAACGCTTTGCGCCGCATTTCTAGTTATTTCTAACCATTGAAGCGTGAACGTCAGTAGAAAACGGCTTTGTCGACTACTGTTGTGAACGAGACATAGTCGTTCGCTGCTGAGATGTAGTGACCGCTGACGCTGTGCCTGGCGTTCAGACGTCGATCATTTACGCTAAAGTCGGACGTCACGTATAGCATTTAGTAGGAAACCATAGCCTCAGCTTAAATGTTCAGATCGACGTTTGAACCAACGCCTAGAGACGCGGTGCAATAGTTTGGATGCCTCCTACGACGTTCACACGTCGACGCCAGCGTGTCAAACAGCACATTTATATAGTAAGCATCGTCACGCGGTATACATATAGCGTGCCGCTGTAAGAGAACAATAGCGTATAAACGGAGACCACAGCCTAAGCATCGTGACGCGGCGCCGCATAACGTACGGGTGTGACGCTGCGCTGTAAGCGGCAGATAGTAGACCATAGCCTCAATGTTATATTATGCGCCCGTTTATTTTTTTATACTTCGAGTGCGGAAATAAGTACCTATTCAAAAGTAAGTGTAATCTGAAGCTGTCATTCCAATAACGAGGACAGTTTAACGGTATCCAATCTTACAGATGATACAGTGAGTACCGGGCGGTCGTGTTTACGCGATCCGGTATTCGTTTCCGCAAATAGTTGCGCAGCTGTGCGCGTTGTTTTGGCGCCATCACGGCGAGAACTTGACCTGCTTACTGCGCTAATGCGAGTACCTACGACTTACATGTTAAAAGAAATGATGCCGCGGACAAATTTGTTCATTGTTCGACTCCTACGAGTGTGACAAATGACAATCAACGAGCATCTAGGTTGTTCAATTGGGCACTAATTATTTGGAGCGATTGTGGATAACACGCCATTGGACTTGGAAAAGTAGATCAAGTTTATCTGCTATATATTTGGGGCCTTTGCGGTGGCGACCAAGGGGCCTTGGTCTCATGAGGCGCACGGTTTGGTGAAAGAAATTTAATCCAAACTTATCGAAGTCTCAGGAGACCGTAGGGCTGGTAGCTTTTTCTGCCAACGTATAAGCTTGGCCATACAAAGAGGAAACGCTGTCAGTCTTTTATATACCCTTCTCTCCCAGTGCGGCGACAAATTGGAGGAAGATTTTTACTAAGTATATTTGTAAATAAACTGTAATATTTAGTTATTATGTGAATAAATAATAATAATAATCTTGGGACAATCCACACACGGACACAAAATGACACTTCGTTTATCCGAATGTGTAAAGAAACGGAAGTGTTAAATAGGCATTTTACCCTAATTAAGCAAATATTAGAGTACCAGCTGACCCACGCAGCTCCGCCTGCGCTATTTTTACTTTAACTAAACTTTTAATAACAGACATTCGCATTGAATACATAACCTCCTTTTTTATAGTCGGTTAAAAACTGGGACCCATTTTTTACTTGCTCTCCGAAGCACGGACCCGTTTAGTTCAAATGGCGTAAAACGGTCACCCGTCTATTTATTGACCTTACCTAACGTTGCTTAACCCGATCGATTAGAAAACCTTGATAACAACTCTCTATGAGTGTTCCCTTACTAATATTTATTATATTATAAAGAAAAATTGATAAAATCGGACCAAACGTATAACCAAGTACCCATTTTGACTTTAATCCCCTCTCCAAAAAGAACCGTGCTAGATTACGGGATAAAAAGTATCCTATGTCCTACCTCGTAGTAAGATCTCAAATCATGCCAAGTTTCATTTGAATCCATTCAGTAGTTTCGGCGTGATGCTCAGCCGTGATACAGACAGACAGACAGACAGACAGACAGACAGACAGACAAAAATTAAAAAAAAAATACACTTTCGGCCTCAGTATCGGTTATAGAATGCCCTCCAAATATAATTTTCAAAATATCTTCAATGTACAGAATTGGACCTGTTACAGTTTTATTATAAGTATAGAATAGATGTTGCCTCTTACAGCTTACTACAGCTTCGAGTCAACAATGCTTAACAAAAATATAAATTTTGCGATAGTTTTTCTATGGTCACAAAAAATGGTATTTATCACTCTTTAGCAGCAGTGCCAATAAGATACTCAATAGATTTAGAATTAATTTTACTACGGGTAATCCAAGAACCCTACATTAAGCTAGTATCCTATAATAGATCGTACATCTAAAAATCGTTAAACGTCTACTTTACAGCGTGTATTTTAAATTCTAAAAAATATAGATTCTTTGGTTATTTGAATACTTTTATAAAGAGAATCAGCATTGCAGACGTCGCGTCGGTTTCTTTTTCAAAGAAATATCCTAAATAACGCCTGTTTTGTTCGTTTTATGAGACCTTAAAAATCTTTTTCGTCGAATTAGAATCACTTTGTGAGTCACGGATTTACAACGTAGGTTCACATTTAAGGTTCCAGCGACCGCGAAACCAGTTTTTTGAAGTCTAAGCGACTCCTGGTCAGCACTTTAGGAATGCAACAGGAAAAAAATGTTATAAGCGAAAATGCGACTACAGGGTCGTGAAAACAAAAGCCTTTGTTGGGTTCCACGTATCCAGCGACGGTGTTGTGTTGCGGAATTCTATAACCAATCGAATGGATTGCTTGGTGAAATCTGATTAGCGTGTGTATGCCTTGTTGGCCTGTGGTCACATTCTCGTTGATTAGTCGTTCCGGAATTCACTACTCACGGTTTTTTAAATTCAATTAGTGACGTGCTAGTTAGGACGTTCGCCGTTCGGTAAGAGACGGCTGACCATGCATGTATATAATACTAGCGACCCGCCCCGGCTTCGCACGGGTGTAATTGGGAAGAAAAAGAAGTGAATAATTTAGTTACTGCCTTTGATTACAGAAATTCTTCATAAATAATGCTTGTAGCTGACTTTTCGTAACGCAATATGAACAAATTTTGTTTAGAAGTGACGCGTGAAACGCTACGTACGTATAGCTGTCTCTCCATGGGCAAAGTACTCAACGCTTAGGTTTAAGCCTGCAACGTTAAATCACTGAGCTTGTGATTTATTAATTGTATTTATAATTTTATTAGAAACTGCAGACGTGTACCGGTGCACAATTTGGGTGGGTTAAGGACAGGAACAGGACGCCATTTCTTTAAAACCAATTTATGGAAGCAATATGGGCTTCCTTGTTCGGTTTCATCGTTAAGACGTAAACGGGGATCAACCGGGGAATTCTTACCCACTAAAACCCCGCGGCTATCACGTTGGGCACATTAGTGGGCGGACCTGGGCTATCTGTCGGTATCTGCACCAGCTGATACCACTCAGTGCCTTGACTTTGAACCCGCCGCCGGAGAGGCACATTATAGTTCCCCGGGAACCTGTCACGGTGCTCACGGTTACAGGGGCCACGGGGGAAGCCTTTAATGAGATTTACGGGACCCTGTTGGTGGTCAACCAGGTATGTAGGATTCTTTAGTGTATAAACCCCCAACGGCCGTGCAATCAGCACATAAGAACCCCTTCTTGGGCTATGCGCTTGGACCACGATACGCTCAGTGGCTTGCCTTTGACCTCGCCACCCGGCGGCACAATAAAGCCACCCGGGAACCTGTCACCGTGCTCACGGTTACAGGGGTCACGCGGGAAGCCTTTAATGAGATTTACGGGACCCTGTTGGTGGTCAACCAGGTATGTAGGATTCTTTAGTGTATAAACCCCCAACGGCCGTGCAATCAGCACATAAGAACCCCTTCTTGGGCTATGCGCTTGGACCACGATACGCTCAGTGGCTTGCCTTTGACCTCGCCACCCGGCGGCACAATAAAGCCACCCGGGAACCTGTCACCGTGCTCACGGTTACAGGGGTCACGCGGGAAGCCTTTAATGAGATTTACGGGACCCTGTTGGTGGTCAACCAGGTATGTAGGATTCTTTAGTGTATAAACCCCCAACGGCCGTGCAATCAGCACATAAGAACCCCTTCTTGGGCTATGCGCTTGGACCACGACACGCTCAGTGGCTTGCCTTTGACCTCGCCACCCGGCGGCACAATAAAGCCACCCGGGAACCTGTCACCGTGCTCACGGTTACAGGGGTCACGGGGGAAGCCTTCAATAGGTCCCCGGGACCTTGTTGGCAGTCAACCGGGTTATGTCGGATTCTTATACACAAAACCCCCAACGGCCGGTAAATCAGTACATAAGAAGGAGACCTGGGCTATCCGGTGGGATCTGCACCAAGATCCCTCAGAGGCTTGCCTTTGAGCCCGCCACCAGGGGGCACAATAAAACCACCCGAAAAACTATCATCGTGCTCAAAGAGACGGGGATCGCGGGGGAAACCTCCAATAATCCCCCAGGATCCTATGGGCGATCCACTGCGGTATGTGTCCCTCACGGCTGTCCACACAAAAGAGGGGGGCTGCACCGTGTACCCCTAAGGGCAAGGCAAGGGCTTTTGAAGCCGCTGCCGGGGGCGCATTATAGCCCCCCGGGAATCTGTCACCGTTGTCACAGTTAAAGGGGTGGCGGGGGACACGTTTAACATGTCCCCGGGATCCTGTGGGGGATTCTTACCCACTAAAACTCCCGTGGCTGTCACATCGGCACATGAGAGGGGTTCTTCGGTGGTATCTGCATGAGCTGTCCCTCAGTGCATTGCCTTTGAGTCCGCCGCTGTGGGGCGGGTATATTATATCCCGGGTATTTACCTACCTTATAATATATGGAATTAATGAAATTCTCTAGTACTTGGTTGTGAACTATGTAGGTATCTCTTTAGGTTTAGCTAAAAGCTATGTAAGTTTATTTACTTAGATAAAACTTAAAACCTTCAATGAAAAATTATCTAACCGAGATGGTGAAAACCACTGCGTGGTTTAGGAGGTGCTATCAGATATAGACAGACTCGGATAGCGACTTTGTTTCACACTATGTAAAGATACTTTGACGTCGATCGATCGGAACAAACAAATGATACCACTTATTACTAAATATAAGATCCAATAGTACAAAAATCAATTCAGTTTCCACTAATAACTAAGTCATAATATTAGAGAGAAGTTAACTACGTATGCATGATTTTAAATTTAAAAAAAGTATTAAATTTAAAAATATATTAGAGATAAAAAGTGCCGGAGTCAATATGAGTTAAATATTTAAAACATCGAATCTTAATAAAAATAAAAAAATCAAAACAAAGTTTAAAAATACAAAAAATAATCCGCACACGGGTAGCGAACCCGGACAGTCCGCACTTAGAGGACGCTTCCGTAACCACTTGGCCAAGGAACTTTAATTTTATCTTTCGAATTATCGTATCTTATTGTGGTAATATATTTGTACCGCCATCGGTTGAGTAATAATACTTATTTTTTACCCTGTAAAGGGATAAATTATAAAAAATATGAAATACTAATTAAATTAATTTTCTTAACGAATGTCTGTGCAAAATTTCAAGTCAATAGGACCAAGGAATCGCGTTCTCCCATACAAACTTTGCCCCCCTATTTGACCCCCTTAGAGGTTGAATTTCGCAAAATCGCGTCTTAGTGAGTACCTACGTCTTAAAAGGAACCCCCATGCAAAGTTTGAGACTCCTAGCACTTGTAGTTTCTGAGATTTCGTGATGAGTGGGTTTTTGTCTACTCTTTTATATAATAAGACTAGCGACCCGCCCCGGCTTCGCACGGGTGTAATTGAGAAAAAAAAGAAGTGAATAATTTAAAGTTACTGCCTTTGATTATAGAATTTCTTCATAAATAATGTTTGTAGCTGACTTTTCGTAACGCAATATGAACAAATTTTGTTTAGAAATGACGCGTGAAAGGGCTACGTATAGCTGTCTGTCCATGGGCAAAGTACTCAACGCTTAGGTTTAAGCCTGCAACGTTGAATCTCTGAGCTTGTGATTTGTTAATTGTATTTATAATTTTATTAGAAACTGCAGACGTGTACCGGTGCACAATTTGGGTGGATTAAGGACAGGAACAGGACACCATTTCTTTAAAACCAAATTATGGAAGCAATATGGGCTTCCTTGTTCGGTTTCATCGTTAAGACGTAAACGGGGATCAACCGGGGAATTCTTACCCACCAAAACCCCCGCGGCTATCACGTCGGCACATTAGATGGCAGACCTGGGCTATCTGTCGGTATCTGCACCAGCTGATACCACTCAGTGCCTTGACTTTGAGCCCGCCACCGGGGGGCACGATAAAGCCACCCGAGAAACTACCATCGTGCTCAAAGATATGGGGATCGCGGGGGAAACTTCCAATAGGCCCCCCAGGATCCTGCGGGCGATCGACTGCGGTATGTGTCCGCCACAGCTGTCCACACAAAAGAGGGGGGCTGCACCGTGTACCCCGCAGCGCACGGCAAGGGCCTTTGAAGCCGCTGCCGGGTGCGCATTATAGCCCCCCGGGAATCTGTCACCGTTGTCACAGTTAAGGGGGGGGGGGGGGGGTAAACATCCAATATGTCCCCGGGATCCCATGGGGAAGTCAACCTGGGTATTTGAGATTCTTACCCACTAAAACTCCCGTGGCTGTCACATCGGCACATGAGAGGGAAACCTGGGTTCTCAGGTGGGATCTGCACCAGGTGTCCCTCAGTGCCTGGCCTTTAAGTCCGCCGCCGGTAGGCAAGCATATTATATCCCAGTATTACCTTATATTATATGGAATGATGATATATAGAATGAACTTCTCTAGTACTTGATTGTTAAGTATGTAGGTTTAGTCAACGTAAGCTAATTCAATTTATTTCATCATCAGCTGGAAGACGTCCACTGCTGAACATAGGCCTCCCCCTTAGAACGCCACAATGAACGACAATTGGCTATTTGCATCCACCGGTTACCTGCGACGCACAATGTCGTCTGTCCACCTAGTGGGAGGCCTGCCTACGCTGCATCTTCTGATTCGTGGTCGCCACTCGAGAACCTTTCTTCCCCAACGGTTATCGGTTCTTCGAGCGATGTGGCCTGCCCATTGCCACTTCTACTTGCAGATTCTGAAAGCTATGTCGGTAACCTTAGTTCTTCGGCAAATCTCCACATTTCGGATTCTGTCGCGCAAAGAAATTCCGAGCATAGCTCTCTCCATGGCTCGTTGTGTGACTCTAAACTTTTCTAAAAGGCCAGCCGTCAGAGATCACATCTCAGCACCATATGTCATCACTGGCAACACACACTGGTTAAAAACCTTCGTCTTCAGGCACTGCGGTATTTCGGACGATATTGCCGCGGGATGCTGGCTAAGAATTGCATCCCCCCCACTCTTCCCGTGGGTTTCGTAAAAGGCGATTGAGGGAAAACCAGAAGACGGGCAGCAGCGTTTTCTGTATAATATCCATCTCTCAGCTGCCCCGCTACCACCCCCACCGAAATTTATTTACTTAGATAAAACTTCTAAATAAATTCAGTTAATATATGTATAAATCTTCAGTGAAAAAAATTAAAAGTTTAAAAGTACACAAAAAAAATCCCAAAGAGAGATTTGAACCCGGACCCGGCTACTCTTATTCTGTTATTTAATCATATTTAGAATTACTTAATCATATTCTTGTTATATGTACTAAGCAAATCTAAGTGAGAATATTTGTACCGCCATCGGTTGAGTAATAATACTGCTTTTTAACCCTGTTAAGGGATAAATTTAAAAAAGATCCCCTCAGTGGTTTGCCTTTGAGCCCACCACCGGGGGGCACAATAAAAAAAATTACCTGTCACCGTGCTCAAAGTTTCGGGGATCACGGGTAGACCTCCAATAGGCTCCCAGGATCCTACGGGCGGTCGACCGCGGTGTGTAGGATTCTTACCCTCTAAACCCCCCACGGCTGTCCGCACAAAATATGGGGCTGCACCGGGTACCCCTCAGTGCAAGGCAAGGGCCTTTGAAGCCGCTGCCGGTGGCGCATTAGCCCCCCGGCAATCTGTCACCGTTGTCACAGTTAAAGGGGTGGCGGGGGACACGTTTAATATGTTCCCGGGATCCTGTGGGGGATTCTTACCCATAAAAACTCCCGTAGCTGTCACATTGGCACATGAAAGGGGTTCTCCGGTGGGATCTGCATGAGCTGTCCCTCAGTGCATTGCTTTTGAGTCCGCCACCGGGGGGCGGGTATATTATATCCCGGATAACCTACCTAATAATATATGGAATTAATCAAATTCTCTAGTACTTGATTGTTAACTATGTATCTCTTTAGGTTTAGTCAACGTAAGCTATGTAAGTTTATTTACTTAGATAAAACTTAAAACCTTTAATGAAAAATTATCTAACCGATGGTGAACACCGCTACGTGGTTACACCATCGTTTCGTGGTGCTATCGGCTATATACTCGGATAGCGACTTTGTTTCACACTATGTAAAGATACTTTGACGTCGATAGGGAACAACACCAGCCAACATGTAGAAAAAACCCTGACTGACAGACAGACAATAATTCCAATAAAGTTTTGGCTTTTATATCATACGTACAATACATGCATATTGTATTCCTACCCAAACAGACATTTTGGAAACATATTATCATTATTTTATTTTTATTATATTTGAGAAACAAACAAATGATATCACTATTACTAATATAAGATCCAATAGTACAAAAATCAATTATGTTTCCACTTATCTAAATCATAACATTAGAGAAAGAAAATGATTTTAAATTTAAAAAAGAAAACATTGAATATAAAAAAATATATTAGAGATAAAAAGTGCTGGAGTTAATATGAGTTAAATATTTAAAACATCGAATCTTAATATAAATAAAAAAAAAAAACAAAAACAAAGTTTAAAAATACAAAAAGAAAATCAGCACACGGGTAGCGAACCCGGACACTCCGTGCTTAGAGGACGCTTCCGTAACCACTTGACCAAGGAACTTCTGATTTTTCTTTCGAATTACCGTATGTTATTCTTGTTATATATTTGTACCGCCATCGGATGAGTAATAATACTCCTTTTTTACCCTGTTAAGGGATAAATTTAAAAAAATATGAAATACTATTTCAATTACTTTTCTTAACGAATGTCTGTGCAAACTTTCACGTTAATATGACCAAGGAATCGCGTTCTCCCATACAAACTTTGCCCCCCTGTTTCACCCCCTTAGAGGTTGAATTTCGCAAAACCCCGTCTTAGTGAGCACCTACGTCCTAAAAGGAACCCCCATGCAAAGTTTGAGACTCCTAGCACTTGTAGTTTCTGAGATTTCGTGATGAGTGGGTTTTTGTCTACTCTTTTATATAATAAGATTTAAATTTCTAGAGACCGGTAATTTTACTAGCATTTTTTGGGACAAATCCCAGCACTGATTCTCACCACTACTGTGACTCCTGTAAGCGAGGATCTACAAACCTTAGTATTCACGGTGGTATACACAGAAATTTTTAGATACACACTTCTGCTTTGTGGAATAGTACATTACCCGTGGCGTGTAGCACCCACCCGTCTGCTCCCGTTGGATGTCGTAAGAGGCGATAAAGGAAGTCGGGCATCAGCTCTTTCTATTGGACTACCTACCACCTATGCTGCGATGCCCAAGAGGCTGACCAGGCGTGGAAATTATGACAGCACTCCCTCCCCACATTCAGTTGGAGATCTTTGTTCAGCAGTGGGTGTTCCGGCTGATGATGATGAAAACGTTCTGAGAAGAAACAGAGAGAGTACTGAGGGTAGAGGTAATTTTTCCCAAACAATGTGTTACCTTATGTCAATGATATACTTAAACGCAGCTATAACTAATAAAACATTCTCGTAGAAGAATCTTCATAATGTATAAGCTGATTGAGGACGTTGAACAACCTCAACCAGTTCAAGTACAGTTTTGTTTGAAATAAACGACTACACATTGAAATAAATTATTCCTACCAAGGATGATTTGTGAGGCTATTGAAATCAAAAACATCCTAATTTCAATAGAAAAGATGGTTGGGTGTGATAAATATAATTATGTATATCCACAATCAAGCAAAACACTGCACGACCTCAAGATACTGTAAGCTCTTACATGCGTAGATCGGACCAACAATGATAACTAAGAAAACCTGAGGGGACAACATAATTGTGACATAAGGACATTTAACATCTCTTTCCTCCCGTGACTATGAGTGCTGCAAAGCATTCGAAACGAGAAAGTAACGTCTACACTAAACTGCGGTATAATCCGTAAAATTAGTAGTAATTTTAATGTTCAGTTCATACAGTCTGATAAATTCCTTAGAAAAAGAACAATATAAATTGTCGAGCGGTATCAGATTTAACAGCTAATTTGACCACGCGTGTGATACATGCCATTGATGTTATGACTACACTCGCACGTAATCTTTCAATATATTATTCTGAACTTGTCATATCGGTACATAGATTTGCCGCAATTGATGTTATTGCTACTTGTGTCGGTAATTAAGCACGCCTCTAACACTGTGTCTATTAAGGTCTTATTGCATAAGCGCGCTGTCATAGAAACGCGTGATAGAAGACAATTAAAACTAATCGCGGCTGCAAGACACGCAAACAGCTGTTAGTATTATTGTGACATGTATTGCCAGGATTAATAACGTTAGATAACAGAGTTAGTTCCTTCCGAGTTAGTTTCTTCGGAGTCGCTGGACGTTTAGGGTGTGGGCCTTCGACGTCCATTGAGTACGGTGGCGACTGCAAGGGAGGAGGACGTCGGCAGAGTTACGATCCCCGTCCCTGTGAGCACCATGTCTGGTTCCCGGGGGGCTATAATGCTCCCCCCGGCGGCGGACGTAAAAGCAAGGCACCGAGGGGTGCCTGGTGTAGATCCCACTGGAGAGCCCTGGTCTCCCCTCTCATGTGCCAATGTGACAGCCGCGGGGGTTTTAGTGGGTAAGAATAGTTGGCCCTTACAGGTCCCGGGGTCCAGTCAAACTTTTCACCCGCAAAAAAAAATGCCTTAAAATAACACAGCTAGACTTATGTGCCAAGATAATGCTCAATTAACCAACTCTGATTGCGGCAGTTAGCATTTGTTTAGACTTGAGTATACCAGACCAACGAATGGGTCTAAACTAATATACACGTTTTGTTATTTTGCTATTTCTCTATAGGCTATTGGCCCCTTCGTGAACCTATGGTAAATTTATTAAATGCCAAAATAAAACCTACTTCACCTTCATAGGTTAAGCGCACCTAGAATTTTAAAATAGCAGGCAACACTGACAGTATTAATACGAGATGAATGGGGCGCGTATCGGTTAGACGCGGACGCGGCCGCGCCGGCGCCTCGCGGGTTATCGCGGGTCAGCCGCACAGCTGCGCGCGCGCCGATCAATGGACCGCAGCTGGCTGTGCGCGAATGTACCCGCCTCGCCAATATTCCATTGATAGCATTTGTCGATTAGTTGACGTCTGTACAGTTACTTGGCTTCCTGCTTTCGAAACTTATTGGCTATTCGATCGCCCGTTGGTTTAGTGGTTAGATACACTAGCCGCTACCTAATAGGTTTGATTTGAACCTAAAACAAACATATGCCTTCGCGAATACATCAGCTGTTCTTGTGTCTTATGGATGTTATGTCAAAACTCAAACTCAAAAATAGTTTATTTCAAATAGGCTTTACGCTAGCATTTTTGAAAGGTCATGTTTTTTTTTAAAAAAAGCTACCACTGGATCATAACGCGGCCTCAACTGAGAAGATCCGGCAAGAAACTCAGCGGGCTTGTCATTTTTGCACTTTTTTTTTAAACTGTTTGTCATATTACAATTAGATCAGAACGACAGTGTGTCTTGCCGTTCAAAAGATCAAATAAGACAGAAAAATATAATAAAATACGACGAAAGTACCCAAAGGGATAGTAGTCGGACCAGTCCCCCCAAGCAGCACCCGCGCACGAGTTGACTCGAGCAGCAGCCATCACTCCCCTCAACTATATTGGAGGGAAGGGGGTGACCCGCCACACGAAGCCGCCACAAGCAAAGGCTTTTCGATGTCGAGCATGACCGATCTAAGATCACAGTGGCACACGTCTAACATGTATCTAAGAATAATAATTAGTATCAATTGTTTGGTTGATCCATTTGTTGGATGGGCATGTAAAAAGTCAGTCCTGCGCCTGCCTGACCTCTCCCCGGTCGGTCTTCCCTGCCAATCGGCTTGAGAGGGTAATAGGGAGGAGGGTGAGAGATTGCACTTGTGCAGTATAATACTATCTCCCCTGTAGATGAATGTTCATCTTGTATTGGCCACTGGCCAGGAGGTTATTATTTATTATTACTTTATACTTTATTTATTTACTAGCTGACCCACGCAGCTCCGCCTGCGCTATTTTTACGTTAACTAAACTTTTAATATCAGACATTCGCATCGAATACATAACCTCCTTTTTTATAGTCTGTTAAAAACTGGGACCCACTTTTTACTTGCTCTCCAAAGCACGGACCCGTTTAGTTCAAATGGCGTTAAACGGTCACCCATCTATTTAATGACCTTACCTAACGTTGCTTAACCCGATCGATTACAAAACCTTGATAACAACTCTCTATGAGTGTTCCCTTACTAATATTTATTATATTATAAAGAAAAATTGATAAAATCGAACCAAGCGTATAACCAAGTACCCATTTTGACTTTAATCCCCTCTCCTAAAAGAACCATGCTAGATTACGGGATCAAAAGTATCCTATGTCCTACCTCGTAGTAAGATCTCAAATCATGCCAAGTTTCATTTGAATCCATTCAGTAGTTTCGGCGTGATGCTCAGCCGTGATACAGACAGACAGACAGACAGACAGACAGAAAGACAGACAGACAGACAGACAAAAATTAAAAAAATTACATTTTCGGCTTCAGTATCGGTTATAGAATGCCCTCCAAATATAATTTTCAAAATATCTTCAATGTACAGAATTGGACCTGTTACAGTTTTATTATAAGTATAGATTACAATAGTTTACAATATCCAGTTAAATGAATTGCCGTTGGTCCCAAACTAGGCTACTAGACATACATATACAGGACATATATAGGTATTACTAGACTGCTCCAATTTCATAAAAAACAGCCCTATTATTTTAAAGAAATCACTTTTGAAAATTGAATCACTGGCTCGTACACTATTTTCAACTCTGGACCGCAATAGAATACGGAACAAAATACCTTGCACATATACGCTCAATTTAAACAATACGATGCACATTTTATGCATACAAGTAGCGCGGCGGCGTCTGCGCGGGCGCCGGCCGCCTTGCCAACGACACCATGGCTTGCTATGTCATTAATTCATGTCGTATCCTTATTGGGACCGTTCGAATAGAATTAACGACGGCTACTTGTAAATGGAGCACGTTGAATCATCTATCCATACGACACCAGCAATTTTAAGTAGGTAACTGTAATACTGGGCGCAGCTATGCGAGAAAATATCGCTACTAAGTTCGTTAATACACCATTGTGATTTCTTTTAGTTTTATCATCAGGGCAGTTTTTATTATACCCACCGGGAAGAAATTCTCTAAATGATGCGTCTGGTATTTTTTACCAGCATCACTGCCCTTCGCATTGCTGCTAGGTGTCAGAATCTGACACTGCAATAATGGTACTTACCGAACGGTTAATTTTACAACCACTTGGTTATTATTTAATATCTTAATTATACTATAGATCTTTCTACTAGGTAAATGCCCCATATCACATACTTCAAGTTTAATGTATGAAAAAGCCTCCAAAGTTATGGGTTTAATTTTGGGAATTAATTCATTGAGATATAATTAAGTCAAAAAAAGTTTAATTCGGTTTTCTGTCCGTATTCTTGATAGCGCACTGGAGTTTAGAATCGTATCCGCTAAGAGGCAACAGGCTGTGCCCGGATACATGGGACCCAACATGCAAATGTAGGGCCAAATTAATAGATCGCATTTGACATCTATCAGTTTCTTTGTTCTGTCTGTTTCTTTTGTCATTATTACAATAAATATGTACTTAATCGTAATTGAAAAAAGTTAAGCAATTGTGTAGTTCTAACTTTTTGCCCGTCATTAAAATTTAACAACGTAATCTTGTTGCGTTGTTAAATTTTGATGAAGTGTGAAATGTGATTTATTAAATTGGCCCTACTTTAGCGAGTTATTAATATAGTAACTAGTAATTACATCTCTGCCAACTTCACATCTAATAGAAAAAGAATGATATAATTTGTAGGTGCACTAAAAATCTTATCGAACATAATTTTATCGCCGGCACATCGCTTTTGAGGTGTTGACAGGTATCTATTTCGCTGACGTTTGCGTAAAATTATTAAGTCGACTTAAACATTTCATTATAAATGTAATTAGCAAATACTAAGCACGTGGAATTGAAATGAGTGGGCACGCGCACGACGAAGTAATGGATATACTATCAACATACGACATCGCTGTGATAGTGATATTAGTCATCCTACTGTTCGCGTCTGCAGTTTATCTTACGAAGCAATTGAAGAAGTACTGCATACGGACTATACAGAAGGAGTTAAGACAGTTGGATGCCGCGGCCATCGCCCCCGTCGTGACTCCTCAGCAAACGACGATGTGTGCCACTAAAAACCAGATGCTTTGCGTTGATTGCGTGTAATATACATATGGGATAGTGAAATGTAAGTTAATTAATAAAATTGTGCACAATTATTTGTTTGTTTTATAATTTCTACTGAACTCGCTCTCGTTATTATTGCCAACATAACCTATATAGTATATTGAGACTGAGCAACGAATGTAAGTAGAAAATTTATGATAGTGGTTGACTCAGAAAGCAAGCTCATGTATGTACCTCGCTTTTCATACCTACGCTCGGCGGTCACGCTAGGGTAATCTAACTTTGGCTTATGCGAAAAAACTATCGTGATAGTGGCACTCGTATCTAGTTTTTTTGATTGATTGCTGAGAATAAAACTGGAAGAACGGAAAAACTAATAAAACTAAAATAATTCGCTCGCAATAAGCCGAGATATACCGAGATATCGTGTCCGTGAGCGCTGTCTATGTGTGCGTTGCTCAAACGCCCGTTGTGAAGCTTGCCTTCTATACTCTCAGTATTTTGTGGTGATACTACCTGATGGTGAGTAGGGATGTAGTTGCGGATAAATGCGCACTAGCTAGTTAATAAGCTTAATAAGACGCTGGTAGCCCCTTGTTAGCACTTCGGTAAACGATCAGTTGAGTAAGCAACGTCAGGCAAGGTCAGTCCTTAGATGGGTGACCGTTTAGTGGCATTTGAACTGAGCGTCTCCGTGCTGCGGAGGGCACGTAAAAAGTCGGCTATTGTCATCTAGACAGCAGTCGTTAAGCTGAGTCAGAGGTCCAAGGGCAGCTTGAAAACTCCGACACCAGGTTGACTAATAACCATACGACAAAAAAATGCTTTATAACAATACATTCACACTAAACGTTACGTGAACTTCCATAACGGAATATGTTCACATGGTACTATACATACTGCTGCTTTGTTACCTGACCTTTTTTAACCGACTTCAAAAAAGGAGGAGGTTCTCAATTCGTCTGTATATATATATATATATTTTTTTATGTATGTTCGCGCATAACTCTGACAATTATTAACCGATTTGAAAAAATCTTTCTTCCATCCATTCTTCAATCCATTGATTGGGTCCCATAAAAAAATTATTGCTTAGTAATAAGTAGTTCCTAAAAAAACCAGAATGGTGACTGCGCACTGAGAGCTGCAAGAAAGCCTATATAGATGACGTTTTAGTCGCTCGGACTCGCTCGGTCGGACAAAAATGGCCATAACTCTGGCAAATATTTACCAATTTCAATGATTCTTTTTTTATTCGAAAGAAGAAACCACTGTATTGAATCTGTATGAATTTTATTACAACCGGATAAGAACTTCCTGGAGGACCATGAACGATGTGGAGGAATTTATCTGGTAAAAACCATAAAACTGATGTTCTCCATTACATTGCTCTGACAATTATGAACCGATTTCGATGATTATTTTTTTATTCGAGAGAGTAAACTACTATGATGTTTCCATGCAAATTTCATTACGACCGGATATTTTTTTCTGAAGAAACATGAATTATGTAAAACTATGTAGACGATAATGTGATCATAACCAACCTAGATAATTTTACGGTTTTCGATGGTTCAATCTTTATATATGAAAATATGACTAAAAAGTTTAAAATAAAATCTTTTTAAAAAAAAATTGAACCGACTTCAATATCACGGAAAAGTATAAAATAATTTAAATATTATTGAAGTTGGTGCCAAATATACACAGCAGGTACGCTAACACCAACTTCAATAATATTTAAATTATTTTATACTTTTCAGTGATATTGAAGTCGGTTCAATTTTTTTTTAAAAAGATTTTTAGACTAATCCCATCACTCATTCCCACCACTGTGACTCCTGTCAGCCATTATCTACAGTAAGATAGCCTGGCCTTTTTAGTAAGATAGTCATACCAACCCTTGTTTATGTCCCACTGTTGGGCACGGGCCTCCTCTCAAGATAAAGGGGCTTAGGCCATAGTCCACCACGCTGGCCAAGTGCGGGTTGGTGGACTTCACACGTCATTCGAAAGCTAGTTAGGCTTTCTCAGACATGCAGTTTTCCTCACGATGTTTTCCTTTACCCAAAGCTAGTAACAATCGCACAAAGACGATTCGCACATGATTAATTAATGAAATCAGAGGTGCGAGCCGGGGTTCGAACCTGCGCACCTTGTTTGTAAGGTAAGCGCCCGCCCGCCCAGTGAGTTGTTACCGCTAGCTAGCTGAGCTGTTAGAGCTGTTTAGTAAGATATTATGAATATTCTGTGTAATTGCAAAATCCAACGAATTTCAACACTTTATCACGAAGTTGTATAGTTTTTTACGAGTATTTAATGTATGATATATCCGTCCCATATGCTAGGAAACACGCGTCATTTCTTGTGGCCAAGTGTCAGAGATTGCCTCAAGCGAAATGTGATTTTAATGGCTCAGATTATGGTTGTTTTATGACGACCGAATAGATATCGCTGGTAACATGAAAACCATCACAAATGCATTGGATATGAATGGGCCTATTGCGGAACATTCAGAAATGATTAATAGATTATTTTATTAGATACTTAAATAGGTACATAAAAAGCATATAAGCAGTGTCTTTTCTTGTATAAAATTAAACAATATTAAATAAATAACATATCCCTTATATTATTATGTTCGTGTGTGGTTAGATGCATTACGATGCAATCGCAGCAGCAGCAAGCGATTGACGTCCACTGCTAAACAGAGGCCTCCCCCTTAGAAGGGAGGGGTTGTCATAATCTCCACGCTTGGCAGGCAGGCGGGTTGGGGATCGCAGTAGGTGGTAGGTAATCTTATAAAGACGCCGCTGCCCTTCTTCTTGTTTCCCTTAGTCACCTCTTACGTACACCCAACTATTGCTGCTATTCTTACCCGGACACCCCATGGGTCATTATAATTTAATTATCATTTAATTTAACAAAATAATTAATTATTTAATTTATGCAGCTCTAGGTTCGAGCTATATATTTGCGCCCTTTACGGTGGAGACCATGGGGCCTTGGTCTCATGAGACGCACGCTTTGGTAAAATAAATTTCATCCAAACTTATCGAAGTCTCAGGAGACCGCCGGGCTGGTATCTTTTTCTGCCAACGTATAAGCTTGGCGATACAAAGGGGTAATGCCGCCAGTCTTTTAGGTACCCTTCCCTCCCAGTGCGGCGACAACTTCGAGGAAGTTTTTTACCTAGTTTAAGTGTACATATTTGTAAATAAACTGTAAATATTTTGTTTCAATAAATAACTTTGTCAAAGTATAGTTAAAAAAAAAAAAAAATTAACAAAATATTTATTTTTAAGTACTTATTAATTACTTATTAACTAATCGCAATTAAGTCATATTTATTTCGACTCTCCGAGTCTCTTATGATTATGTTTTAGTATTAATTACGAGATTATTGATATATCTACTCGCTATCCGCGTATTAAGTGTTATTTGGCTTCGAAAGTCGAAATAATCCATTTACAAAATATGACTTAATCAGCAGTGCGGCAGTAAGTTTAGTAAGTCTACCAAATCATCAAACAATGTTATATTGTTCAATTAAGCAATATGGGATATTATTAAAAATCCTTCAGCACATAGAGTCATAACGTTACAACAATGCGGCCGATGCTAGCGGCAACGTATTTTAGCATCTGTCAGTGGCAGCCGCCGGTGACATGTGCGAGCAAAGAGAGTGCCCCTCGTGGGGCCAGATTTCCACTACCAGGTGAGAGCCAGCGCATATGGTGCCACGTGTGGGGAACCCCTCTACAGGTGCCCCGGACCCCAACTGAATGGCCCCATTGTTGGGGTCCATTGACAAATGTTTGGCATTTGGCGCGCAATTTTGGCGGGATTACGCGACGCTACAAAAGGGTTGTTTACTTTGACGTTTCATTGTAGGGATTAGTGTTGTGTGTTATCAGTTATTTATTCAAATATAATTATTACAAGACTTCCTTCAAATCTGATGATTTCAGACTCTTGAAATAATTACATGATTTCCAGAGGTTCCCAAACTAGGCATAGCCTGTATCTTGGGAAACCAGCTAAGAAGTAGAGAACAGAATTTAAAAAATAAAACAAAGGACTGAGGAAGAAATTGTGTGTAACTGCCATCGATATACTATACCAACTGTCACGAACAAAAGGACATCGAAAATGTGGTCGCGGTTACATATACTTACACAACTATTACACGTAGCTAGAAATTGTAGAAAATAGTTTTAAATAGAAGCCTTCACATGTAGTAATAAAGTCTAATTCTGTATGCAGTAATGTTGCCACATAAAACCTTTACATCGGAGACAAAGAAAAATCAATAAAACCGCCAAAACTATACGAAAAAAAGTAGTTGTTTTGACTTAAACAAAAATGTACTCATTTAAAAGAAAATTTTAACCACTATAAAATAAGGTTCAAAACAGGTGTGTTTCCATTGTGTGTGTACTGACTTACAAACTTATCCGTGCTGGTGGCAAAAATGAGAACTAACTTTTTTATTATGGTAATGACGTGTAGTTTAACAGTTTCGTATAGACAGTGGCGACACGCCTATAGGCAACATTAATTTTGTCAGTCTCGGCATGGCAGTTGCGAAATACTAGCGGAGAAAATATCAAATAAATAATTTTTATTTCGTATTATAATGATATCTTACTTATATTTATTATTTAAACTAGTAGTAATAAGAACACGAAACGAAAAAAAAATCTCCATCTGCAATTTTAGTATTACGATAAGTATTATATTATTTGGACAGTTTATAAACGCGCAATAAGGAATTTCGATACATCCTGTTGTCGGCTCGTACTAATTTGAAATAGAGCGACAGCCGTCTCCGTAGCTCTATTTTCGTGACCACTTTTCGGGTCGTGACAGCTAATCTAGTTGGTATAGTATATCGGTGGTAACTGCATTCGCTGGTACTTTGTAATAGGCTAGATGCCTAATAAAATCTATTTAGTTAGTCGTTTACATTATCAAAAAATATTGGCAAAGTATTTTTTCTTTTGTCAATTAAACAAAAAAAATACAAAGATATATTATGTTCAAATTCAACGTTCGATGAGGTTGGGTAAATAAGATCTAATACGATTCCAAATTTTAAATCGATATCATCAGTGGTTCCTAAAATATAAAGGTGTGACAGACAGACGAAGTCGCTCCATAAGGGTTCCTTGCTTACCTTTTAGGCATAGAATCATAAAAATGGACTTATTACCCAGCTAGACGATCAGTACTTAAACGGTCATTACACTGTACTTGCAAATTTACAATACATATTATGTTTCAATAGATCGTTGTTTAGTAACCTTACCAAAATTATAATTATTGCATTAAACAAATTTCGTCATTAAAAAAAAATACTTCCTTAAAACGCAATCTCTTTCCAACTTAGAAGTGTCCCCTAGCTTTAAAGGCGCGGTTCCCATGATTAAGATTCCCAAAGAACCCTCGAACAGGTGTCCATTGATTAAGGTCATGAGGTTCCCATTGCGATGGGTCAGCGGGCACGTCTTCCGCGCCCGTCAGACCATGGATGACCGTTGGGATAAAATATGCGAGGATTTTTTTGTTTTCCTTAGAAATTAACAGCGAAACTAACATTGCACCTGGTTTGATACCGTTTGATATTATTTCTATTCGCAATTCGAGTCACAAAATTGCTGCTACATGCGAATAATTCAAATCGTGCCACACAAAGACCAGGAAATTATGCAACTGAATGCTATTCTGTAGGTATACGAGTCAATAGGTTGTGCAGGTGATATATATTATCTATCAAATGTAACGTGCTAACGAATCAGTATATAACAATGTCGTTGCAAATACTATCTAGTAATAGTATTTTTTTATTATTCTCTATCTTCTTTATTATTATTATTACATAGTAAAAAACAAAGTCGCTTTCCCCATCTGTCTGTCTGTATATGCGTTAACTCCTCTCAAACTGCAAAACAGGTTTCTATACGATTTAGATAACTTTGCCATGAAGGTTTGTATATAAAATGTATATATCAGTATTTTGCAACAGATTCTTCTTCTTTTATAACCTGTATTGTCCGATGGGACATGCCCTGCAGTGGTTTGCCACTTTGACCTTTGTGTCTTCCCTAAGAGTATTCCCCATGATTATCAGCAAATCTCTATCGTGGGTTATTTTAGCATAATGCTCCTTAAATGTATCTGTCATCAACACGCCAACGTTTCTTAGACCTTCTCCGGTGACGACGTCTATTCTTTGGTACCCACTGCGCGGCAGCTTTGGTTCATCTGACATATCTGGTAGGAAATTAAAATGAAACACAGTTAGTTCAGACAAAACGCAAAACTGTTAGTCGATAAGGAATGATATTGCAGAATGTAATATGATGCCCACAGGCAGAAAAAAGATAGCCGGCGCCGATTTCTCTGTACAATAAAAGCTGGTTGAGGCTGAGAAATCTGTAACATTTAGTAGCGGACGACCACTTCTAGCTTGGAATACTGATTGAAATTTGTCGTCACTTTCCGACACATATCGGATCTTACCATCGGATTCCAATATGGAAATTACCCACGTCAACTACCACAAGGCAAACGAGACAACAGGCCCTCAAACGGCAATAGGCTCTCAAACGTACGGACCCCGGGTGTTGTCTTTCTACTTCGCCCTAAACTTTAGCGAATTTATCTACTACTAACTACTTTAATATTATATAGGTAGGTATTTAAAAATACATGGTCAGTGTGGCTGGTAAACAATGGACGTAGGGCGATGATACGCGTTTATACAGGATGTCAGACGCAGCAGTAACAGCTTCCTCATTAGCGACGGTAATCGGTACTTCCTGTGACAGTACTAAACCAAATAAGTAGTACTGTGTCCCTAGCACGAGTAATACTCGACTACATGACTATACAGAGTGTTAATAAAACCTTGTCCCATCTCTGAGGGTATTATTCAGTATCACAATACAATCAAACATATATAATTCATTTCTTGGAAATCTCATAAATATTTTACCTGATTTGTACCAGCAATACGAATATTCCCCATACAAATCGGACAGGATTTTGTTAACACTCTATATTTGATAGTCCTTTAGATTCAAGTAGCGTTGATAGTGGCATGTAAAATTATAGACTTCTAATATAATTAGAACTGCATCAAAAGATTTTTAGTGAAATGATTCGTTATTTTAGCAATTCAATATTCATAATTTTAGATTCATATTTCCATCAGCAGGCCTATTTGTGGAGAATATTACGGAGTTTTCAATCGTCCTGCTTCAACTAAACACCAGCCAGACTCCAGCTTACTAACACTTAATACTCGTAGCTATAGAAAATCAATGAGACAAAACTCCATCTTTGAATGTTTTACTTGAGGACTAAATATCATTGGTTGTTTTCTTATCCTTTTGTCTTAACTGGCGTCCCTAATAAGCTTCGTTTATTAGATATCTTTATAAAACTATGCTTAGACATCTTATCTTCGATATGCTTATTACAAACAATAAACAGAATTAACAAAAATACAACGATTAAATTCAGACAACACACATTATAATTATTTAGTACCCGTCTACTCACTCCACCAAGACAAAAATACAAGTAAGCAATATCAATTGCACCGACCAAATAAATTTGCCCTTGTTTTTGAAGGCGCCAACTGTACTTTTCTCGTTACATATTTAGCAATATGCTATTAACAGTGACCTCAATAGTTAGAAATTTATGTAATAACAACAATGATCTTTTACAACGAAGCGATTTATGATCGAAATACGCGCGTGACCATACGAATCGTGAGCCAGGTGCGCGCGCAACGACACCTAATTGGCGCATACCGAGACGCCTTCTTGTAATTGGATGTCATTTGCAGAAATTGTTCGTTGATTGGCCAATATAAATGTCACGAGAACGTTCACGCTGGCCGTTATGGAATTGAAATTTTAAATTTTGCTTGAAATTGTATATATACGAGTTACTCACAAATAATCCCAATGTCCATACGAGTTGTAAACAAGGTCAAGGGAGTGCTTTATATTAGCTATTTTAGTTTTTTCTGATAGAATAACTATAAATCTTGATAAGTATGATTTAATTGCTAGGTACACCAAATATTAAGGTTCCGCTATGCTATTGACAAAATCTGTATTAAATATTACTGTGAGTAAAGAGGCACCCTCGAGTCTGGCAGTTTAAGAAATTCAGTTAGTCGTTTACGTGTTTAGGCACCGTGATTCCTGTGATTCACTTTTTCAACTCTCACCGGTCATTCACCAAACGGCATCGGAGCATATCGAAGAATTATGAATAAAAAGGTGTGCCGAGGAATCACGCTGTGTAAACACCCTACTCGAAGGAATCCCGGCCAGTAATCAAGAAATGGACAGTAATTCACGTCGCAAAGATGTTCAGGGAGGAATCGTGGCATGTGGTCACCCCTCACAGGAAGTCTAATTTATGTCATTACTGGTATGATGCCGTGAGTGAGATTTACCGTGCATACTGCGCAAGCGCACATTACGTGTCATTGTTTTTCTTGTTTTTTATATATAGATAGATATATATATATATATAATCTCTTGTACTATGTAGTTTAATTTGATAAGCATATATTTTATGACTTCGAGTAGGATTGAGACACGCGTACAGACCGAGAAATCTTGTGTTTTTCCATATAATCATCATTTACTCGTATATTAACCTAATGTTGTAAACATTAATTATCCATTACGTCGTCATGATCACTATACAATATCTACTATACGTCTGCATATCTACTCAATACACAACACTAATAAAACAGGTGCCATGATGTTGAATGAAAAATAACCATAATGTTCATCAGGAACTGCGGTCACTGATCACATCGTTATGTTGTTATGCTTCAGTATAAGAAAAAAAATATAAGGCACCCTATACCTAGTCACGGGGTAGGGGTACACTGATTGCAAGACCCACCTTAGAACCGTTCCAGTGCCGCACCGATGAACATCTTAAAGGTAACAATTGGTACGTCCGTCGTCGGTGCGTTCCAAAGCTTGAGATCTTTAGCATGTTTTAAAACCGGGAGAAGTACGTTAATAAGAAATATCATATTGTAGCATCATAAGAAAAATCCACACATTCTGTCCTTCTGTCAATTGACTTTATTTTGCTAGGAAAAATAAATACTTGTTTCTAAGTATTTTCCGCTATAGGTACTAGTGCGTATATTGTAGAGAATGAGGTGTGTACTCTCACGGTCACGAACAGTGTACCACCTTTAGTATGACAATCGCTTGCACGAGCCGTCCCAAAATACATGCGGGCAGGGTAAGCGTACGGAACTTGGTTCAAAAGATTTTGATTGAAAACTGGTACAGCGTTCGTGTCCACGATAGTACACAGCGTGTCGCCTTTTTTTGTTTTGTGTGGGGGTCAACCGATGTATGTGGGATTGTTACGCACTAAACTCCCGCGGTTGTCGCATCGTCACATGAGTGGGCTTTCCGGTGGGATTTGCACCAGGAACCCCTCAGTGCCTTACCTTTAAGCCCACCGCCGGGAGGCGCATTATAGCCCCCGGGAACCAGACACGGTGTTGTGTTCACGAGGAAGGGGGTTGCAACCCCTTGCCGCCCTCGCCGCCTTACTCAATGGACGTCGTAGGGCCCACCCCGAACGTCTAGCGACTCCAAAGGTAGTGTGTCGTATTAGACTAACCTTGTTACATACCCTGATTATACGTTACGTACGTTCCTATGCACAAACCCTATTCTGGACATTTTTAGTATCGTATGGCTAGAAAGATTCCTAATCATGCATAGTTAATGAAGGCTTGAGGACCTTGATACCACTAATGTACAAAACTATTTTTGAAAAAATAAGAACCGACTTCAAAAAGCATAAAATAACGAAAATATATTGAAGTCGGTGTCAGCTCGTGCTAGTCTTAGTTACCATGATGTGCTAGCACCGATTTCAATATATTTTCGTTATTTTATGCTTTTTAGATAATATACTTTGAAGTCGGTTCTTATTTTTTCAAAAATAGTTTATTTAACACTTTTTAGTGATTTTTATTTTAGCAACAAAAAAATAGGTATCAGCACTATCCCGCAACTTGAACGTCTACGTTACAGTAACTTACTGAAAACATAAAAAGTTTATATCTCTTAAACTACTGGACCGATTTTGATGAAACTTGTACTCTACCCTAAGTTGAAAAACACTCTAACTACTGCAAAAAGAATTTTCGAAATCGGACCTGTAGTTTCTGAGAAATCCGCGGACAAACCTACATACATACATACATACATACACTCATAAAATTTGGTAAATTGGTTTAGAAGCCCACATAGACTAACAGATATTAATATTACGCATTTTTATTAGTATTACATACATACGCGTCGAATAGAGAACCTTCTTTTTGAAGGCGGTTAAAAAAGTAACCAATCTATTACTTATAATAAAACTGTAACAGGTCCAATTCTGTACATTGAAGATATTTTGTTTGAAAATTATATTTGGAGGGCATTCTATAACCGATACTGAGGCCGATAATGTATTTTTTTTAATTTTTGTCTGTCTGTCTGTCTGTCTGTCTGTATCACGGCTGCGCATCACGCCGAAACTACTGAATGGATTCAAATTAAACTTGGCATGTTTTGAGATCTTACGAGATAGGACATAGTACACTTTTTATCCCGTAATCTAGCACGGTTCTTTTGGGAGAGGGGATTAAAGTCAAAATGGGTACTTGGTTATACGCTTGGTCCGATTTTATAAATTTTTCTTCATAATTATAATAAATATTAGTAAGGGAACACTCATAGAGTGTTGTTATCAAGGTTTTGTAATCGATCGGGTTAAGCAACGTTAGGTAAGGTCATTAAACAGATGGGTGACCGTTTAACGCCATTTGAACTAAACGGGTCCATGTTTCGGAGAGCAAGTAAAAAGTGGGTCCCAGTTTTTAACCGACTATAAAAAAAGGAGGTTATGTAGTCGATGCGAATGTCTGTTATTAAAAGTTTAGTTAACGTAAAAATAGCGCATGCGGAGCTGCGTGGGTCAGCTAGTACTTTAAATAAATACAAATCTGTTTTTTTTGACGCGAACCTTCAAAAGTTCCCCGGGAGCTGTGGGGCTCGACCGGCGTATGTGGGATTCTTACCCACTAAAACCCCCGTGTTTGGCGCATCGGCACATGATAGGGGGGACCCCAGGGCTCTCCGGTGGGATCTGCACCAGGGGCCTCTCAGTGCCTTGCCTTTGAGCCTGCCGCCGGGGGCGCATTGTAGCCCCCCGGGAACCAGTCACGGTGCTCACGGGGACGGGGGTCGCAACCCCGTCGCTGTCCTCCTCGGAGTCGCCGCCTTACTCAATGGACGTAAATACAAATCTGCCTAAGGTAACGTAAAAGACGGTCGATCTATAGTAGGGAATACTTAACATAATACCTGGCCATTATAACCTGGTTGATATTCCATAAACAACATCATTCATTCATAACAATTCGTTCATTGATACACCACGCTTGAGTAGCTGCCGTCGTTTCCCACGGCCTTGCCTGGGGGAGGTCGGATTGGGAGGATATCCTCAATGGCCACCGGACCAGCACCGACTCTTCAGGACGCTCGATTTGTGACACCGTTCAACCGAATAATTGCCTCGTTGTCTACGAATTATCCCATGAATCCACTATTACTTGTTTTATTTGCCAATTATTTGGTGGTTTAGATGCCAAGTGTACCGTTTGACCGGATAAGCCACGTTAACTGTTCATGATGTTCTAATTGGATTCACCTGTTATATATAAATCGTATTTTGTATATAAACGTGTAGGTACGGCATTCCCATCACTGATTTAAACCATACGAAAAGCGGTTTTTCCGATACCAAATCTTAAAGGAGTCATGAGAGTGAGTGAAATATTACAACAGATTGCTCAGGTAACACCTTAAAAACTGTTATATCACCCAAGAAAACTTCAAATAACAGCTATAGGAAACGTAAATCGGGTGTAAGACGATAAACATTGCCCGATCCAATTCATGCTGGATGCTTTTCCACCACCATTAAATCGATCCGATGTCTGACAGATCGGCCAACAGAGCGAATGTATTTTCAGTGTAAACAAATTGATGCTGTGAAGGCGAGGAAATTAAGCGTGCCCGCACACACGGCGACTCGGCCGTGCCATGAAAATCGTTTGTTCTAGGGATGTATTAATAGTAAGGTAACAAAACAGTTTGCGGTCGCATGCGATGTGTGTGGCCGGTTTTTTTTCTGGCTACTGACTTCGTTTACCGTGGGGTGTCCGGGTAAGAATAGCACCCTCCCATCTCCTCCGGTCCGTAGGAGGCGACTTAGGAAAAATAAGAAGACGGGCAGCAGCGTCTTTCTTTTGGATTACCTACAACCTATACTACCCAAGACGCCTGCCAAGCGTGGGGATCATGGCAGCCCCTCCCTTCTAAGGGGAGGCCTTTGTTCAGCAGTGGACATCTTACGGTGCTGATGATGATGATAATGGATTTCGGTGAAGGCAATGTTTCAGATAAAGCTTATCAGTTTAACAATGCAGACATCCAAGTGTGCATTTTAGTTCCACTATTATTTTATTTTACTAACAACGCAGCATAATGCTGCCTTTCCAGTGTTGTTGTTTGTCATTTAGTTATTTTTATTTTATTGTTTATTAGCGTATAAAACAGATTACAATCACAATAAGGTATAATACAATGAATAAGGTATTGATCTAGATTATAATCCACAGATATATACGCCTAATCGCTTTATTAATTTAGTAAATTTTCAGATGCTAGAGAGCGCTGATTTACAATACAAAAAATAAAATTACTGTACATTAAGAATGATATTACAAGTAGTGAAGTTCTAAAATTTAAATACATGGGTCTGCAACTGCCTGCGGAACTGATGCAGTTTCAGGTGGAAAATATCAATAATCTTCTAAATCGGGTATTAAAATTTAAGAGGGAAAGTAGGTTAGGTGAGTCCATTAGGCTATGAATTATTTTATAAAGTAACATATGGTCGTAGTAGATTCGACGAAGGTCCAGGGGACAAAAATGGAAATATTTAAGACGTTGTTTGTAGGAGACAAGTTTTCGACCCATGCCGCATCTGTAACTAACAAGTTTTAGAAAACGTTTCTGAATACCTTCGATTCTGTTGCTATGGACCTTGTAGAAAGGGGACCATATAGACGTGTTATATTCAAGAACACTACGTACAAGAGAGTAATATAGATAAAATAAGCTTTTAGTCTGACGAAAATGTTTAGTAGATCTTGTGATAAAAACCGAGTAGACGAGAGCTACTCTCAATAATGTAATCATAATGATCACGAAAGGTTAATTTTTCATCAAAGAGTATACCCAGATCTTTTGCAATATTGTTACGAGTAAGAGCTTCTCCCCTAATGGAATAATTAAACAATATTTTAAGTGAATTATTGGTGAAAGTTATTACAAAACATTTACCAATATTAAGTTGCATACAATTTCGATCACACCATTCTGTGAGTATGTCCAAGTCCTTTTGAAGTTTTAAAGCATCCAGATTACTGCTTACAGTGGTAAAGATCTTAAGATCATCAGCATAGAGTAAACAAGGGCACGAAAGGGAATCAACCAAGTCATTGATGAAGATGATGAACAGCAGTGGTCCGAAATGACTACCTTGAGGCACACCAGAAGTAACCGTAACCGGTTTAGAAAGATAACCCTTCAATGCAACCAGCTGACTCCTTCGACTCAAATATGATTCAATCCAGCGAAGTAAATTACCATGGATGCCTATATCAGATATTTTTTTGCAAAGTACTAAATGGTTTACTTTGTCAAAAGCTTTGGCGAAATCCGTTAAACGGAGTCCACCCGAAGTCTTTTAGAAAATGCGTTGCATAAATAGTTCTTATATTCAAGCAGGTTGGAGGCGGTTGATTTATTTCTTACAAAACCGTGCTGTTGTGGATTTAGGATAGGTTTTACATGATTTTAAATACCGTCGTAAATGACAATTTTGCGAAACACGTTAATATACTAATAGGTCTATAGTTTTCACATTGATTCTTATCGCCAGATTTATGGATAGGTATAACATGAGCCATTTTCCAGAATGATGGAAACGCACCTAATTGTAAAGATTTATTAAATAATATAAGTAGGGGTTCAACGAGAACATCAGCACATTTTTTTATAAAGGATGGTGGTATTCCGTCTGGCCCAGGACCTTTATTGGAGTCAAGCATTTTTATTTTGCTTAATATCATTTCCCTCGTGACTGTTAGTTTGCTTAGTGTACTGTTATGCTTACAATTTGATGAAGACGCCGAATCAGTCACGCTAGTATCATTTTCAAATACTGAACTAAAGAATTTAGGGAAAAGCTCACACACTTCCGCAGGGTCAGACGCAGTACCTTTATATTCCATGTTGTAAGGAAACTCATTGACACCCCTTTTATTTTTAATGAACCGCCAAAATGCCTTTGTATCACTTTCAAGTGAATTTTCGATTGATGCCACGGAATTATTATAACATGAATCAATTAAGTGTTTGCTTTTGGTCCTGAAATGTGAAAACTCATCATAATCATGAGGGTTTCCGAATTTCTTGAAGTGTTTATGATATTTTAACTTCATTTTTATGCAATGCCTAAGTGCGGGACTGAACCATACCGGGAATCTGTCGTCGGCAATTTTGGAAAAAGGTGTATATTTACTTATGACGTTATTTAATATAGCATAGAATTGTTGCAAATTCAAGTCAATATCTGCTGAAGATAATTGAATGGTAATTGCCAATCCACCTGAGATAATTCTGAATTTAATTGTACATAATCACATTTATTAAAATTGAATCGTTTATGGTTTTTAGATTTTAGACATTTCGGGGACGAGTCAGAGTGACAGTCAATGTCCACAATGAGGGCTGGATGATGCTTATCCAAGCGACTTAAGGGGTCAGCACCATACACTTGAACCGGGGTTGTTGTGAGAACAAGATCGAGAAGGCGATTGTTTGCGTTAAATATATTGTTATATTGCTTGAGTTGACAAAGAGCCATAGTGTCACATAAGAGATGGGATTTTTGATCGTGTGGAAAACTAGCAGTCATGGCTAGTTCATTTAGACCCTTAGACCATGATAACCCAGGGGTGTTAAAGTTGCCAATACAGATGAATTTAGAGTTATTATCAGTGCTTAAAATTATTTTATAACAGTTTTCATAAAAAGATTTAAGTAAATGCAGCGGCAGGTCAGGAGGCAAATAGCAGAGGCAAATGTGTAAAGTCTTATTTTTATTGCGGGGAAAAATAGTTAACCATAGATCTTCAACGGGGCTTTCCCAGGAATTTTGTCGAACTACTTCAATATCCTTGTTAATGGCAAAGAGAACGCCACCACCTTCATTCTTGTTAATAGAAGTACTAGTACGATCGCGTTGGTAAATATAGTATCGAGAATCAAATAATTCTGAATCGAAAACACTACTATTTAGGTTAGTTTCAGTGAGATAGATAATATCGTAATTGCAGGACAATGTTTTTAGATACAGTTCAGATATTATAGAACAAATCCTATTCACATTCTGATAGTAAACTAACATAATTGTAGTAAAAGAGAGCTAGAGCTTATATGGTAAAACATATCAAAATAAAATTATAATATTAAGTGTATTATCCTAATTTTTCTAAAGTATCCAGATTCCTGACGTAAATACTTCCCGAATTTTCATTCTTCCGTAGGTAGACTCTACCGTACTTAGCCCAAACATACTTGTATTGTTTTTCTCTTGCGAATTTCCTGGCAGCAGCATACAGCTGTTTGCATTCTGGTGAAAGATGTTCAACGACATAAATTTTCTGAGTTTCAACTGTAATGCCTAGATGCCTAGAGCTAAGAGTGTTGTCCGGATTTGCCTTGTTAAATCTTTGAACAGCCGACAGGAGAGAATCTTTCAATCTGGGTGAAGCCAAGGTAACCAAAATGTTTAGTTAGTTAGTAGCCAATCTGATGTCAGAGTTGTTCAATCTGCCCTTAAGCCTCTGGCTTAACGACTGCTATTTCATTATCATCATTATCACCAGCCGGAAGACGTCCACTACTGAACATAGGCCTGCCCCTTCGTACGCCACAATGACCGACAATTGACTATTTGCATCCACCGGTTACCCGCGACGCGCACAATGTCGTCTGTCTGACACCAATTTGGACAGACTTTTTACGTGCGCTCAAAATCTCGGAGACACTCGTCTGTTGAAAGGCCACTAAACAATCATGCATCTATTAACTTGCAGCGACATTTCAGGATACTCTTACTTCGAACGACCTAAATAATGTATACATTTGTGGTACCCTGGACAATCAGTCCTAGATTATCTAGCTGATTGCTCCATCTTTCCATAGTGTCATAAATGACCTTGCAGTTATCAAACTTAACATGTACTTCATTATTGTATTAACATCAGTTAACACATTAATAAAATGATGCTTCATCTCTAGTTCTCATGAAATTTCTATTGTTTTCTTTTGGAATTAATTCCAAATCTGTGTATCCTGTAAAGGAGCTACAGTGACTACCGGTGAAGACACCGAGGTGTTGACCCTTGATGGGTATCAGAGAAATGTTAAATTGTTTCCCCTGATGGGTATCAGAGAAATGAAAAAAGAAAATAAAAAAGGCTGCAGCTATTAAAAATGTAACTTGGAAATCATTCCAACTTCTTTTCTGGTTACATTTATTGCGAGTTCCAAAACATAGATATCATCTATACAAGTAACATTTTTAATAGCTGCAGCCTTTTTTATTTTCTTTTGTTTTCGAGGAGGTAACCTTCAAAAGGGTCCGGTCATCGAAAGGGTGGAGGCTCATATTGGTTATAACTTATAACCAACATTAGTTGGCCTACATATATAGCTGTAGCCTGGTAAATATGTCCGACCAGCCCCGTATTACGAATCTCGTTTGACTACATGCGTGATGATCACTATAGCAAAGTGACCATCAAATAACTGTCAAATGATTTATTCGGTATTACCTAACTTGAGTGACCAATCAATACTAATGCTATCTACCATACTTTCAGTTGACATCAAAGTTTGGTGGATAACTGAAGCTTGATAGTCTATTCTGTTCTATTGTTGGTGGCTAATAATTGGCGCGGTAACCACCGGAACGCACTTCGATCCAGCTAGATCCATTGTGCCTGCCCTAGCCCTTACTCTGTTGCTTGCTTATCGAAGAGAAAAAGAGAGCAAAGGGTTTTCTTTTGATACCTTTTCTATTAATATCCCCTCGGCAAGAAAGGAGCTCAACCTTAATTTTTTTCAAAAGATTAATGATGCTTAATCGGGTAAACCGAATAATGTATTTAATGACATGTTTTTCTCCCTTTCATGAGTGACAACTTATATATATTGTGTTTCTAACCGTGTGGTCCTTTAAATGCTCTCTATTTCTTATAATATTATCTACTTCTATATTTTAAGCTGGTGGACCTTTAAATAAAAATAAATAAATAAATAAAGAGTTCCTTAAGGTACTCCACGATTGCACCAGCTTGGAGCAGTACATAATCATCTGTGCTGTAGGTTAAGCTACTGCCAGATGACTCAACCTACGTCCTGCAAGAGCGTTGCAACCACACAGTATCTGTAACATCGACGCTTTTTCATCTTCACAGAATCTGTAAGTAAAGTTTGATAGTCACTTGGGTGACTAAAGATAGAAATAGCCCTGCTGGACACAAGAACAACACAAATACTCAAAAATGTACTTATGTATTGTTTATATTCACCGACAGAGGCCTGATGATCCAAGTGAGCCTGTGGAAATTTATAAATAACACCTGTCCATAATAAAGCAGTATTTCTCAGTTAGCCGCGGTCAATAAAATCACGTTATAACGTAATTAATGTACCTAGAGTCGTACAACTAATGGAAACAGCGATGTGCTTCATTAATCTTATGGCTGAACTTTAGGAAACAAGTTTGGTATCATCGTTTAGTGGTATATAACAATTTACCTCTGCACCACACTCTGAGTTCATCAATCAACTCTAGAAGCGATCGACTATTATTACTTCGATATTTAATTCTTTATACCTATACGTACTGCGTCGTTTGAAGAGATGAATCACGTATTTGGAGGTGGCTTTTAACGGAGACGGATAGAGGGTGGAGTAGCAAAGGAACCTTTGAGTTGCATATTTAACCACAAAACAGTATAAGCTATGAAGAGAAATATATTCGGAGTTTCCTTGCACGATATAATCCCTAATGAGGAAATAGGATCTGAACAACAGCAAAGATATAGAAATTGCAAGTAGAAGTGGCAATGGGTACGCCACAGGGATGAATGGGTCTCGAGTAGAGACCACGGACCAACCGGAGGCCGCAACGTAGGCAGGCCTTCTACCAGATGGACTGACGACATTGTACAAGTTGCATGCGACCGGTGGGTGCAAATATCCAACTACCTTTTTTTCTCTAGGAGTACTGTTGGACGCAGATAGCCATGGCAGCTTCACCGGACAAGAGGGCGAACGCTTAAAGCGTTCAGTGCGCAGTGGGGACGCTACTGAGAAGAACCGGCAATAAACTCAGCGAGGGGATGCATGTTGAGGTCACATGCGTACAGTGGCGTGCACACAGGGTAGGCAAAAAAATGTATTCGGCTTGTTTAACCTATTTTAATTATATTAGTATACCATTTCAAATATCCAGAAACAAGCAAATACTATAGACATATTAATTTGCATTTCAAAATATTAATAAGTTCATTCAGCGGCTCCATACTGACAAAAATACTTTGCCTACCCTAGGATTCCTCTAAAAAATCTTAATTTAAAAAAATCTTAGTTCGGACATGAATTAACGTAATTTTTTTTTGTAATGTTGATAGTAGTGTAATGTTGAAGTAATGTTGATTAATTTAAGGATATTTGTGATGGAACACTAACAATTAGCATCAAGCATAAACAACTCGAAGGTATTTTTGGCTGCTTTCTGTGCACGCCACTGCATGCGTACGACCCTTCGGCCTCACCAGCGAGACCGGTGTCTGTGTGTTGGTTTGTTTATGTCTCGTGACGTCGTTATCGGGCCAGTCAACTGTCGTTCACTGTGTCGTGAAAGAAAGACAAGCCAATCTGTTAATTTTTAATTAAAGTTTTTCGCAGAAAAACAAGTGAAAAAGTTCTTCTAAAGACAATAAATTACGTTTATTAAGTTGGTTGCTCTCTTAACTGGGGTAGGTAAATTGCAATAAACTTTATAAATAACGTAATAAAAAAAAGTAGTTCCGACGCATAAGTGCTTCATTACTTTCTTATTTAAACAGTTATTTAAAACTGTTTTTAACTTAATTAAGAATTACGTCCCTATTTTACAGTGTTTAAGAATACTTACATAATTAATTAATGAGTTCAGTTTGTGGCACTGGATTGCAGCATTGTGCTCAAAGCAAAAGATATTTTAAGACAATCGTGAAAAGTTACGTGTCACGTGGATGGCTGTGTTGTGAACTTAATAGAAAGATAAAAATACTGGTCGACTGTTCGACTGGCTATGACAGGACAGGCGCTACATAAAGTGCGCAGGCGGCGCGTCATCTGTGTATGAACTGTGTACACCCATTTTATGTTTTGGTATTCCGGATAGAGAATAGCTTCCTAGGGTGACTCACTCGCAGCATCCTTGCTGCGGTTTATTTAGTGGCCTGCGGCTTTTCATGGAATTTTCACGTTATTCTACATCTTTTATATCTAGGTAAAAAATATATTTCTGCTAAAAAAAAACATAATTTATGATGTTTTTTCACTATCGTTAAGGATGAAGTTCTAAGAATGGAAATGCCAACCACTATTCACCCTTACTAGGAAGGTAGTATAATCTCAATTTTGCTCAATTATTTAATAGTATTAGTGCTTACGACCAATAGAGCTAAACGGCATCCAAAAATTAATTGTTTAATAAGTTACGATGACACAACCAAACAGACACCATAGTAGATACATACAGACATAAGTATCAATCATATAACACTCCTGCATTTCATGGTAATCAGGGAAAACAAAGAACTGATAACCGAGGAGGAAGAAAGGTTCTCCAGTGGCGACCACGAACCGGAAGACGCAGCGTAGACAGGCCTCCCACGGTTTCGTCGCGCGCTGCCTACTTTCGCACTTTGGTAACTTTTTAGTATTTTAATGTAATTGGTAGCACAATGCTAACTTTTTAAAACCACCATACATTAGATTAGACCACTTTCGCATATGGACAACCTTTTTCTTAACACAATATTCTTATCGCAGAGGTGGACTGTCGATATTGTACGCGTCACATGTAACCGGTGGAAGCAAATAGCCAATTGTCGTTCATTGTGGCGTTCCAAGAGTCTATGTTCAGCAGTGGTGATGCTGATTTTGATGAGAGAAAAACAAACAAGGCATGGCTCTACACTTAAAATCTAACCAACATCTAGAGCCATCTACCTCGTCCAGTCCAATACACGCGTACGACATAACATCGCTTGATTTCATAAACAGAAAAAGTATAGTTTTATATTTCTTCGCATACACCTGCTGAAGTTTCCCACGATTGAAACTTATGTTTTATAATATCTGCCATTGATGATCATGGGAATTATCTATTTCTTCCATTCTTTACGTAATTATTATTGATTTATTCGAACAATGACTAGGTATACCATTTTTATAGCAATACGTAATGAAACGTGTATTATGTTCAATTATTATTATACAACGAAATTCACTCAGAGACGGCAAAGATATTACAGTTTTTAAATAATGGTTATTTACACGCATGATTCTTCTAGTATAAAATATTTTCTTCTAAAGTGAAAACTTTAGTATATTAAACATAAAACTCATTTAGAACTAATTCACTGACCACGGAGTAGACATGGAGGCAGTTGTGTGCAAAATAACGAAAAGGGTTCGAAACGTCAGGAATATGCAATCAGTTTAATTTTATACTAAAAAAAAAACATTCTCATTTTTCCATTTTTAGGATTGTTTTTGTTCTATTTTCGAATTTTACATTTTAATCTATCGTAATGTAACTTAATAATGTAATTTATTTATTAATGTAACTTAATACGTATCTACATTTATGTTTTGCAAAACAATGGTAAACAGTAATTCAACTATAAACAAAATTAGAATCCATACATATTTTTCTTATCCATCTGTAATTTCTACCATCATTATACACCAGCCTAGAAATAGTTGGCTCCTTATTATAACCTGTTGACTTGTAATCAATTACGATCTCACTTGCACGTATCGGAGGCGTTAAATTAACATAGCCACTAGAAGATCCGTCCAGGAGCTGGTAGTGATTTCCTGAGGCGAGGGCCGCACCTGCCCGCGGTTCCCACACTACGGTTACACAATGAACGGGTTTTTTATCCGTTCGCAATACTTTTTATAGGCATTGCCAAGGATGTGGCTAATACCGAGCCTTCGCGACACTGACGAGGTAATGAGCTGTATCGGTTTTGAGATGTTGTATCTCTGAAATCATGTTCGAACAGGTTCGACGGTCCATGAGATGCCTGTTTTTTTTTGAGATCAGAGTTATATCCAACTATTTATATTCTACATTAAAAGGGTCGTTTACTTAGAGGAGTCGTTTCGTCGTGGTCATTCGTAAAAAAACTGCACAATCAATTCGGTGTATTTCATCTGTTTGCGAATACGCTGTTATGCAGCCTCCGCACGCATAAGTATGGGATTTTTTTTGTGTAAATTTTGTAGAAACTGAATATGTATAATTTTAATTTATTTTATTTGGGACAACAAACGATTACGTAATAAGGTAAGATGATACTAAATATAAATATTCATCATCATCATCATCATCACCAGCCGGAAGACGTCCACTGCTGAACATAGGCCTCCCCCTAATATAAATATTATAAATGGGTAATTATGCAACCTGCACTGTTGACGTATATATAGCTATGTGTATCTAGTCTTCACACCTCTGAGTACTAAAAATAGAATATTACCCTACATAGTCGTAGGCTCATAGCCCCTTTATTAGAGACTAGCAATTTCCTGCGGCTTCGCCCGTAATTTTTTTCCATACAATATTTACCAGCACCTAACGGTTGTTCTTGAAAAATCGCGAGACATGTATTTCTTTATTTTATTCAGAGAATCTATTCAGTAAGGTTCAAGTCAATCGAACCATAAAACAAAATGTTTCATACAATTGAAAACAGCCCAATTAACCCCTTTAGGAATGGAATTTTCGCGAATATTACACATTGAAATGAAACTAATTTTACGGATTATATCGCGGTTTATTTTTGATTTTAATTTCCCGACGTTTCGAATACTTTACAGCATTCATGGTCACGGGCGGACTGAGGTGGTAGCTGTCCATATGTCATAGTTGTCTTAGGGTACCCTCAGGTCTTCTAATTATTATTGTTAGTCCGATCTACGCAGAAAGAGCTTACAGTATCTTGAGGTCTTGCAGTGGAATGCTTGTCTTTGGATTTGACTATGTTTATCACGGGATCCCAAGCTGGTGGTAGCACCCAGCCATCTTCTCTATTGAAATTTGGATGCTTTTTAATTTCAATAGCCTCACGAATCATCCTTGGTAGGTAGCGCTGTTCTTTTGCGAGGATTCGAAGTCGTTATACGAAGTCTGCAGTCTGTGAACATGTTCAGGATCGCACCCGCCATTATATTAGATTTGACAAAGCACAAATCCTCGCAAAAGAACAGCGCTACCTACCAAGGATGATTCGTGAGGCTATTGAAATTAAAAAGCATCCAAATTTCAATAGAGAAGATGGCTGGGTGCTACCACCAGCTTGGGATCCCGTGATAAACATAGTCAAATCCAAAGACAAGCATTCCACTGCAAGACCTCAAGATACTGTAAGCTCTTTCTGCGTAGATCGGACTAACAATAATAATTAGAAGACCTGAGGGTACCCTAAGACAACTATGACATATGGACAGCTACCACCTCAGTCCGCCCGTGACCATGAATGCTGTAAAGTATTCGAAACGTCGGGAAATTAAAATCAAAAATAAACCGCGATATAATCCGTAAAATGGAATTTTCAATAACCCTTTCTTAGTGGATACTTACGTCATAAGGAGAACCTACTGTCCAAATTTCATGCTCATCATTGTTTTATAGGTCCAGCGGTTTGGCCTGTGCGTTGATGTATCAGTCAGCCAGGACAAGTATTTTTATAGTATAGATAGATGTGCATTTATGTTTACCGAACTCTAGTTATACTATACTGCTCTTTACTATGTATTCGAGTAATGATACCGCACATAGTTATTTAACCACATCTTATTTATTGATCGTAATAAACAATAATCGAGTCAGTTAGGCCCTAGCGTAATAATCTGTTCTGTAATTCTGAGCGAACGCGTAGCAATTGTTCCTTACACCTGCTCGGAACTCTCACGTCCGTAGATACTTCGATTATTCTACACGTGACCACTGACCAGTATCTAGGTGGCGGGTTAAGGAGTTTAAAATTTTTCCTAAAAGCAATTTTCTAGTGGACTGTATCTAAATATAAATGTATAATTATATATTAAAAACGCGGACAAAAGAAGCTATACTACATTCGCAGCATACTGGATTGCAAGGACATAGGAAGTTAGCAACTGCAGGGAACACAAAAGGAATAAATCGCAGTTGCTGCAAGGAACGGAACGTGCGCCTTACCTTGACCGGTTGCGATGCAATGGCGGCATCCTCTGCTGCTCCACAGATTAGATAGTTGTATCTGCTATTGTCTCTAGCACTTCTTTTGCTTCTATTTAATTATTTAATCGGCGGAATTAATTATTTTATGTATTATTTTTATATAATATTGAGATCATGCCATAAGAAAATATTTTACGGCGGCGGTGACAAATTCACGTCACATTTTTCAGGACGTCCATTTCTTCTTTTTTATATAAGGCGCACTAGGGAATAGGATGAAGGACAGGGAAATCCAGCCTGCTACAAGTGCATTTTGGTAAATAAAAAGTTTTCAATAACGAGATCCAACACTAGGTATCAACTTAAATGCTTGAATATTTTCCTTAAAGTGCATAACAAAATACGAAATAAAAATACGTTCACCTTAATCATATTCCTACATACCTGTTGTTCGCGCAGAACAGTGACAAAATAATGCTGGCAAGGCAAAGGCTGGTTTCTTCAATAAATCTCAATGTTATTACAGACCCTCTCCTGGGCCACACTTCTGGTATGTTAAGGAAGCGATGGCTTTTCGCTGGCTGCGATAGGAAAGAGAAGATACGGGAGGGGGGGGGGGGGGGTCTCTCAGCCGCCAACATAACTAACGACGACTGCTGATATATGCTTAAAGGTTATCGTATATCAATAGTTGTCATCCTACAAGACGACAGGATGTCATCAGCGAGACGCTATTTAAACCTGCGCGATGCGACAGTGACCTGTACGATGCGAAGACATCCTGCACGATTTAACAATGACCTGCGCGACGTGATGCTTCTATCACAAGAACATAAGACTTGAAGTGACGAATGCTTGTGAAAGTAGGGTAAGTACTTTCAACTACAAAACTAATTGCTTCTGTGGCACGTGGCACCACGTATCTTTTTTTTTTGTATGAAAAAAAAATATTACATACCTTGTCTCTTTTATAACGATGCTTTATTTCATACTGAAAAAAATGCTCTTAATATTTAAAGCATTGGTAATACTAAATTGGTAGTACTAGATACACAGAGTAGGTAATCAGAAACCACAATCCAAGCTACATAATCTCAAACTATTAAATCAGCAAGGTATCGAATAATCAATATCGCATTTGACTGTAACAAGCAGATTTGCTATCTACGGCTCTGTTAACTAATTTGTGTTGTCGGCCAAATGGAGTAAGGCATAATTGATTTTCAAGCTAGTCTCGAATCACAATGTCGTTAAATGCAAATTTTTGCGACCGATTGCGATCAAGTTTTGTCTGAGGCTAAAGAAAGGGATCGAACGAATTTGGATGTATTTACTAATTAGAAAAGACAAAATGATCAATCAAGTTGTAGTGATTTAAAAATTTACGCAAAGATGCGATACGATTTAGAAATGAGCTAGCCACTATAAACACATTTTTCGAAAACTAGACTGGTAGTGTGAACAGTATTTGGCCTGATGGCCTGACGGGCCTGTTGGTCTAGTGGTCAGACACCCTGCCTGCTAACCGATCGGTCGTGGGTTCGATTCCCGCCAAGTGTCTGGGTGTTGTTTATCTATTTAAGTATGTATTTACAACAAAAAAAGTATATAAGTATTAGTATCAGTTGTCTGGTTTCCATAGTACAGGCTCTGCCTAGTTTGGGATCGGATGACCGTGTGTGGATTGTCCCAAGATATTATTATTATTATTATTATTATAGTATTTAAATGTTGCCAAAATCCACACACATAATTAAGTTCCAGACAAACGATTTAGGGTTTTTGAGATACTTCTTAATTAACTAATGTGTAGGCTCCTACCCTTTTTAATATAAATAAAGAAAAAAAGTATTTTTTTTTTATTCAACATAAGCTAGTGCTTGACTGCAGACCCACCTGATTGATGATGATGATGAATATGATTGTAAATTTTGTATACCAGCATCTTACTAGTAGATTGATCCCGCCACTGTGATTCCTGTAATCCAGTATCTTACTGGTAAAATGAAATTGGCTCGACTGTACTATGTGAATTTCTTCTTTACATGTTATTCGCAAATAAACTTTTGAGTTTACGATGCGGCTTAATGATATAAGATTTTAAATGTTAGCCGACAAATATTCGAGGCCAAATTGATTGGATGGATGGAGAACCAAATGAAACCACACCGAAATAATTGTAAACGGCTTGAGATGAAATAGGAGGCCATAAAAAGTTAACAAAGTGCGAAAGTAGGCAGCCTGCGATGAAACCCTTTGCCATTGAGGCAATTAATTCAAAAATATTATGAACATACCTTTTTTGTTTTTTTTTTAAACCAGGAGCCCACACACCGAACTTCCAGCGACTACAAAGGATACCTATGACAAATTTTCCTGTCACTACGTCTATAGGTGTGCAAGTCCCTTATAGGTCAATCAAGTATCATAATCGGCTGTATACTCGTTTCACTACACGACAGGTTTTTGCGACGCTGTCGATGCGTAAAGAAAGCTCACTTATAACTTAATTACCTACGCTTCGCGACTTTGCGAGAATAATCTGATTACGCCTGCACCAAGTTAGTACCATACATTTTATTTTATCTTTATTAGGTACGTAAACTGTACTTTGCCATAATATGCTTAAGGCATAATATGCTAAACGTGAGTTCATTTTATAATGTTGTCATAAAACTGCCCGGAATACTTGTTTTGGCGAATGAGATTAATTAATACAGGTATAGTTACAGTATTAATACAGGTGTAGTTACAGTAATGTACTGTTATTTTCTGCAATCTCAGTATACGGCCTACAGATTTGACGGCGAACAACTGGTTGCACTTGCAATGCATTCGATTTTTATTTCTTTACTTGCCAATTAAAATCCAGCTTATATTTAAAGTAGGGCATCGGTTACCTCAGATTACAAAAAACAGGAAATGTAAATACGGTTGCAATGACGTTTGGATATGCGCAAAATGATCATAAAGCATTAACACGATAGTGGTTCAATATTGTTTAGTGATTATGAGCTCTGTTCACATGAAGTAAGATTGGTTTTGACTAACATAAAGGTAAGTTCTAGAAACTTTGTTCACCTTATATTAACTAGTTCCAGACGGCACTTCTACCTGATGGTAAGTGGTCATGCGGCCATGGATGGTCACTCAACCGTAGCACAGCGACTCCTTATACAGCATTGTCAAAATTACTTACAGCAAGAACACAACCCCATGTGAAGGTGGTGTTATATGGTTGTGGATCTTCTGTACTACTAATAATAATGTCCTCCTAGTCGATACGACTCCAGTGGCCAATCTTTCACAATGTATAGTGCACAAGTGCTTGTGTAGACACAAGTGCACTCTCTCTTCCTTTATACCACTCACAATCAGATGGGATGGAAGACAAATACGACCGGTGAGAGCTCAGGCACAGGACCGACTTTTTACATGCCCATCTGACGCATCGATCATCTTAATTTACAGACAATCAGGTGATCGGCCTGTATTGTCCTAACCAGTAAGGAACAACTACACAAAGTTGTTGCTCTCCGCGGGAATCGAATCCGCGACCTCCGGTTTGCAAAGCAAGAGGTTTCCCACTGCGCTACGGTGGCTACGGATCTGTACTAGTTCGACTGGGGCAATAGTACCTACTATTGCCCCAGTCGACCTACTCTCATTTTAAGCGAATTTTCCCGCTTCAACTTCTCTTTGGCCTAGTAGATTTTGGGCTAAAAATATATGTGTTAGGTAAACATCTCGCTTGTTTGTTCTCTAAGTTGAATATAAAAATTGTGCTAAAAAATTATGACATTGAACACTGTCGTCAAATACGTAACCAAATGATATATGTATAATCACTTTAAAAAAAGAAAACACATTTTTAAAGTTAGTAAAAATCGTAACAGATATCTCGAAACAGAACCTACATACATATTGCTCGTCCAAGTTTTATTTAAACGCGTATTTGGCACTACCTCTGTGCGTTTGTATTCAAAATAGCTACCACAATATTATTTTAAACACTACATCGTTAACCACTTGCCGACATCGGACACCTGAAGTATTGCAGCGAAGGTACAGTCCAACCTTGAGACGGATCCAACTTGTTCGAACTTGAAACCGCAATTGGACAGCCACTTTAACGACATTGTCGTTTTGTCGCGGGACTGATGCGGCGCAGGTGCACGCTGACGTCACGACGCCCATGAGAATATCCCGCGTCTTGCCATTCTCACGCCTCCACAGGACCACAATCGCAAACCAGTTCCTTCCATTAAAAGTTCCGTTAATGTAACTGCATGCTCGTTTAAGCGGACCTGATAAACTGCATGCAAAGAGACCAATTATTTAAGTATCAAAAATCACAGTTTTAACTCAACTCAACCGAGGGAGGAACGTGTCCGACCCGCGGTTGGAATTACAAAGTCAAAATTTTAATGAACTAAAGATACGTTTTGGTAATGAGCTAGCCACATTGTCCATAAACCCGGGACCGGGGAAAGCCAAAAGAAAGACATTGCGGCATAAAGACAAGAGTATCTTGAATGTATCTGTCAAATATCGGGGTAATGTATTTGACGGGCCCGTTGGTCTAGTGGTTAGTGACCCTGTCCGATAACCGATGGGTCGTGGGTTCGATTCCCACCAAGTGTCTGGGTGTTATTTATCTATTTAAGTATGTATTTACAAAAAAAAAGTATATAAGTATTAGTATCAGTAGTCTGGTTTCCATAGTACAGGCTCTGCCTAGTTTGGGATCAGATGACCGTGTGTGGATTGTCCCAAGATATAAAAAAAAAAGATATAATATCGGACGCTAAATTAGACTGCATTGGATCCAAATGAAACCACACAAAAATGGTTGAAAATGGCATCAGATAAAATAAGAGACCATTCTTTTTTATTCTTTTCTTTAACAGTTAGTTTACAAGGTACCAAAATTCACACTTATAATTATAACATACCTCAGCCAAGGGGGAAACGTGTCCGACCCGTGATTGCAATTACAAAGTCAAATCAATAATGAACAAAAGTCACCCTTCAGGAAATTAACATAAAATCAGTCCCACGGCCGCTCCAATTGTTCAAAGCGGGGGTGTCACCGTGTGAATGGTCTCCGGAAGCGGCGGTGATGCGTGTAATATATTCCAATTCCGAAATACCGACCCATGCACTTGTCTTACTTGAGCCGTGACCAAATTTGTGCCAAAGTGCACCACTGCCAGTTCTGCAGCGCTGCAGACGCTCTGCTTTGTAAAACCATACAAATCAAAAACGCACTGCTACGCGCCTCTGCGCGCATGTTTTTGCATTTATGGATTTACAAACAGCACTGCTGCAGTGCTGCAGCCACGCTGCAAAGGAGACTGGGATTATTGGGTCCAACTTGTAAAAAATCTTTTTAAAAAAAAATTGAACCGACTTCAATATCACTGAAAAGTATAAAATAATTTAAATATTATTGAAGTTGGTGTTAGCGTACCTGCTGTGTATATTTGGCACCAACTTCAATAATATTTAAATTATTTTATACTAAATTTAATAAAAATTTTTTTTTAAAAGATTTTATTTTAACCTTTTTAGTGATATTTTCATATATAAAAATTGAACTATCGAAAACCGTAAAATTATCTAAGTAGGTTATGATCACATTATCGTCTACATAGTTTTACATAATTCATGTTTCTTCAGAAAATAATATCCGGTCGTAATGAAATTTGCATGGAAACATCATAGTAGTTTACTCTCTCGAATAAAAAAAGAATCATCGAAATCGGTTCATAATTGTCAGAGCAATGTAATGGAGAACATCAGTTTTATGGTTTTTACCAGATAAATTCCTCCACATCGTTCATGGTCCTCCAGGAAGTTCTTATCCGGTTGTAATAAAATTCATACAGATTCAATACAGTGGTTTCTTCTTTCGAATAAAAAAAGAATCATTGAAATTGGTAAATATTTGCCAGAGTTATGACCATTTTTGTCCGACCGAGCGAGTCCGAGCGACTAAAACGTCATCTATATAGGCTTTCTTGCAACTCTCAGTGCGCAGTCACCATTCTTGTTTTTTTAGGAACCACTTATTACTAAGCAATAATTTTTTTATGGGACCCAATCATTGGATTGAAGAATGGATGGAAGAAAGATTTTTTCAAATCGGTTAATAATTGCCAGAGTTATGCGCGAACATACATAAAAAAAAAAAAAAAAAAAAAAAAATATATACAGACGAATTGAGAACCTCCTCCTTTTTTGAAGTCGGTTAAAAAGATGAGTTACGGCCTAAAAAATGCTTATATATTTCTATTTAAAAATGTAAAAAACCAGTCCATTAAATCAAGCTGGAAACAGAGGAATCTTAACAAGAAGTTTAGGCAGTTCATAAATCGATTATCTATTAAACTATAATCGATTAATGTGCCCTTAAACGTCTTAGTTATTGAAAATCGTTAATACCAAACTGTGTGTTTAGTTAATTAATTATATGTTATGAATAATCATTGCGATATTTTAACAGATCTAAAAATATTTACAAGAGTAATCTTCAAATCGATTTAAGTTCACGAATCGCCTCATTAGTCGCGTTATGTATTTTTAATCTGTGGTATCTGCATTGAAAGTCATTTTTTTTCTGAGTGGCTATGGCTATTTGCCATAATCTTGGAGGAAAGACTAAAGAAGTCATAATCATTTTAGGGTTGTTCTTCCCAGTCGCTTTGTATCGATATTTTGAATCTCAATTGAAAGCATCTCACTGTATTGATTCAATTATCGGTTCATTCAATTACATTATTATGATCCAGTGCTTAATCCGGGTCGCAAGAAGGTGCGGCAGCATCTCATGTAAGGTGACAACAATCCTTACACATTTACCATCCCTGAACATCCTGGCGGAAATTCATTTCTGCTCCCCAGCAACATGCTCTATCAAGTCAAGTGTGTGTGGCTGGAGACTCTGGTGAGGTCCGAGCGGAGCGACCAGAATGCCAAGCGTCTATGAAGGCCACCGGGGAGGTTTTAGTGAGTTCAAATCCCATATAACCCGGCCTCCGCCCCCTACGGAGTCTGGGTACCTTTTGAAGGCAAAAAATGGTCTGTTGGTGGGTACACCATGGCCTAATAGGATCGATCCCCACCTTCCGTCTGGCTGTTACAATCTATATTAAGTAGGTATTTACAAAAAAAGTATATAAGTATTTGTATCAGTTGTCCGGTTACCGTAGAATGGGCTTTAACTAGTTTGGGATCAGATGGCAGTGTGTAAATTGTCCCAGTATAAAAAAAAGGTTCGACCAATATGCGTGTATATCTAATGCTGCCTACAGACCTACTCAACAGTTTTGAACACAGAAAAGTTCTCCATGCAAAAAATAGAATTAAAATACTACGTCGTAGTGACATCATACTCATACTTATGTATCAAGTGTTGGATATCGTGCTTAGTATGTTGGACATTTCAGAGAAAGCCCATGATTGCTCTTTAGGTTTTGTTGCATACAGACAGACTAGTCAAACGACCTAACGTATAGGTTTCGCTGGTCCTATCCTATGTTTCAGCGAAAGCCAATGACGAACATTTCAAGGGTCTAGCGCCGCGCCGGTGCTCTGTTGCGGCCTGTCGAATCTGGGTAGTCAAAGTGATAGTTGCCATCGCTTATATAACGATATCCCTCTATGGTGCGCCAGTGTGGGTGGACATTCTGACAGCCCAAACCAAGGCCCATCCATTGTTGTCCTACCCTGACACTTGGAGGCGGATATATCGACTTACACCGGCAGAATACAGATGTGCGGAGCCGGGGCGGAGCACCTCCTGTTGAAGTTCAGCGATAGCGAAGGAAGGCACAAGACGACGTCCTTGTGTGGTCGCAGAAGCGAGTGGCGGAGCCAAGCACCGACTACTTGATCATACCGACCATGTATTATCTATGATACCGACTTATAGGTGCTAAACGTCTGGGTGCACCGAAAACACAACACGCACACCTTCAGGTTTGTTCAGGTCTTATCGGGGAACTGTGCTTCCACAAGTACCTACCTTCACAAAACTGCCGGAAGGGAGGAGCACCCGAGCTCTAATAATGTCTAATATATGATGACTAATGTTTATATTAATAATAGAAAACTAGAAATAAGATGTTAGTTTAAAATGCATGAAATAAATACTTTTTGTTAATAATTGTCGATGCGGATCGAGCGTCTCTACAACACTCACTCGTTTCGTACGTTTTGACTGTTATCTAGTTTTTTCCTCAGAGTTTTTTCAATATTTAATATTTAATCTTAGATCATATAAATAGTCTAAGTATTTAATTGATTTTATCCCTCAAGTACTGCTTTCTACGGACCTCTGAGCTTGCTCTATATGTACGAACCACACTATGATATCGCCGGACACGGAGAAACTCGCTTCTGACTTCAACTCATTGTTTTGGATTTTACTATGGATCGCTGTGTGAATTGCGGCATAGCGACTATTATAGTCGCTGTGATACACTAGGCCAACGACCTTTGGATGATGAGTTGATGCTGTCAGTGATTCGTGAATAGCATGCACTACAGCCTGTAAGTTCATACTTCCTTTTGTTAGCTTACCAGCGACTACCATGCTGGTTGCATTACCTTTACGATATTTATTATATTACATTCAAAACTGTTCCCATCTTTCAGATAAACAGCAGCTTTCATGTTTGTCAAGCTTACTAGGACCTAGCTCGATGACCAACTGCAAATGAATCGAGATAACTTGGGCACCCTAATGTTTGTCCCCGCTGTGGATGTTCGCTTTCATCACGAGCGATTTACTATATAATAGCTCAACTCCTCAATCAAGTATTCTAATATTATACAGGAGTGGATCTTATTTTGGTGAATATGTACGGGGTAATGATGGTTTTGTAATACCTATAGGTGTGCAGAGAGGTCAGCAGAGCCTGCTACGAGAGCAGAGCTGTATTATCCAAAGGTTTATTTTGTCTATCTTGTGTTTGTGTGTACATAAATGATTAAATAAATAAATAATCCTTCGGAGTCCACCCCCCTAACGTCCAGTGGTTCAGGGTGTGGGCCCTAGGACGTCCATTGCGTATGGCAGCGGCTGCAATGCGCTCTCGGCAGCGGCAGGTTAAACAAGGCACTGAGGGGCTCCTGGTGCAGATCTAATTATACCTACATTATGAAAAAGTGAATAAAATTATATGAATATCACACCGAAGAGCCAGGTCTGATGAGAGGGTCCATCTGGCGATGAGACTGCCTTTTAGTGGGGGCGTTAGGGCGGGGGTTTTAGTGGTTAAGAATCGCACGTACCTCGATTGACCCCCAGACTCCGGGGACTTATCGAATGTTATCTCCGCGAAAAAAAAAATACGATACCAAGATCATATACCTAGTACCGCCTGAACAATTTTTAGTAAGGTAATATTTTAAATAATTGAAGACGAATAAATAAATAATTATAATACTTAATAGTTTTATTTCTCCCTTCTTAAGGAGAATCATGGGAGTCTCCTTTTACTCTACTTACATACACAATATGACAAACTTATAATTCATACTTGGTCGTAAGCGCGACTGAAGAGCTAGAGAAAAACCCAATAGTTAATCCATTGCTTGCATTGCCTTGCATTGAGCAATGGATTAAGTATTGGGTTTCTCTATGAAATACTGGGTGCTGGCTCAGGGTTGCAATTGATTTAATGGAACTAAACATATCAGGCAAACTGTGGTTATATAACAATATATGCCCCGTTTTTCTTTACAAGATCAAAATCATAGCAATAAATGCGATTATTCCCAGTCGTCACCACTGGCAACGTTCCCACTGGTGACAAACGGGAAAAAAAATCCCATTTGTCGCCAGTGGCGACGAATGGGAAAATGAAATCCCAGTTGTCACCAGTGGTAACAATCGGATATAGGAAGTCATCATCATCAGCAGACGGAAGACGTCCACTTTACCTGTTACGTGGTATCTTTTCCATATTTTTTTACGGTCGCGTCTATTGTGTGGACTCGCGAATGTCTGTATCTTAGAAGTTTTATCTCAGAAGCGAAAATGAAAAGATCTCAGGAAATTGATCGAAGAGTTACCAGCGACCTCAGCGACGTTATTGTACCAGAAGTACTAGGACAACAGAGTGCACAAAGAGGCTTCATCTCTTTTGTGATATCAAGTACCTAGTTATCAGTTTGTACCTGTGGTTCGTATATACCAGAAGTACCTACTACTAGAGCAGGACAGGTAATTAGGTTTTACCACATAAGTGAGGTCTGGTGTTTGATATCCAACTGTGACCTTCAATTTATACCAGAAGTACCAGGGTAGCATAGCACATAAGGAAGCCTCATGAATAATGGTCTCTCAGGTGCCGATGCAACAGCCGCGAAAGTTTTAGTGGATACTAATCCGATATACCCTGGCTGACTACCACCGGGTGAACTTATCGAAGGTTACCTCCACGAGAACAAAATAAAAGTATTCTGCTCACTAATAAAGTTCCAATTTTCTAATACGTCATCGTGTAGAACTACTAGGAATGAAAAAATAATATTTAATGCATTCCACATTCAGTCATGTAGAACTAGTAGGATTTTTTCCCGTAATGTAGAACAAAATGTAAAACTACTGGGAATAGGCCCCTATATTCAGCAGTGGACGTCTTCCGACGAAAGAAAGAAAATACATTTATTTGACACTCAAAATAACAAAGTAGGTAAAAATTTATAGTAAAAAAATTCCAAAGGTGTCGGGTAAAAAAATATGCTGCCTCAGCATGTTGCTGTGCCAAAAATAAACTCTGACGATCTGATTGATGATGGTGATTATGTTTTTTTTTTATTTCAGTGGCGACAATTGGGAATTAAAAGTCTCAATTGTCGCCACTGGTAACAACTGGGAATTTAATGTTTCATTCGTCACCACTGGCGACAAATAGGAATTTTTTTCCCGTTTGTCACCAGTGGGAACGTTGCCAGTGGTGACGACTGGGAATAATCGCAATAAATGTATGAATACAGGAGTGATGGTTGATCGGTGGCTAGCCAAAGACATTTGCTAGGGTTGAATATTTAGTTTTGAACCTTATAAATTGCTTTTGGCTGGCCAATGACCAGCCATCACTCCTGTATGCAAACATTTTATGCTACGATTTCGATCTTGTGACGAAAAACAGGGTATACCCTTGCCTTACTCATAGATAACTACAGCCAAGATAGTGTATCATATAATTATATATTTATAAAAATATTAATTGTACTTAAAATCACCCATTAAGGTACCGGTTGTTACATAACCTCACTTTTCATAAATATCTTATAACTCATCTCTCAGACTGCCAAAATCCGCAAAATGTTCAATATTCATTTAAGAATATACTAGCTATCAACAGACACAGCTTTCATCTTTTTACAACCTGGACCCAAAATTGTATAGAATCATCTCTGTCTCCTTTAAATTCACCCTTAGGGTAAATGTTGTGAAGTCTGATAAATATTTGCAATGTTTATCTGACAATACACTGGTTTATAGATTCGCCTGCGATGGTTTATACTTTACTGTTGATGCGCACATCTACAGTAATGTTTATCTACAGTATTTTCACCAACAAAGATACACACACCGAAACACAGAATGTTTAAACATCGTTTTCAGGCAAAATATCCGATACTACTCCGGTGGTACATAACTGGAGGGTCAAATCTACCATAAAAAAATCTTCTCATTGCAACAAAAAAAACCAAATACCAAAGAAGAAAGAAAAAAAACAACAAGGAAGAAGAGAAGACAAAATTGCAGGACTATGAGGTTCTTTCTGCTTGTTTCATGAACTAGGTACAATCGTACATTTTATTATTTTCTTGAATGCTATTCTACAAAGTTAGTTAATTACTTTAACGAGATGCCATAGAACTGACATTTCCGGACACGCATATAATTCCCATTTGTAGCTGATGCGTATTAGAAATAACGTCATAAATATGTGAGAACAAACCGATTAATCCGTTTGACGCCAATATAAACAGCTCATTAGATTTTTATGACAATTAGAATATAAATTTTCATTTCATGATTACGGGTCGTAAAATAAATACGTCTTCATAAAAAAGTTTAGATTCACACAGGCCCACAAAACTAGTACTGTTTACATCAATAACTGCATCGAGATTAGAGTTACACACAGACAGTTACATCAGCGTTTGATCATTTGATGTGATCGTACAAAACTTAGTGCGCCGTTAATCCTATTGTGTAAAACTAAATACAACTGCGGATTGTTTTAACGTAACTCCTGATTGATCTTGTTATAGCATTTCGAAATGTAATCCCAATGATACCACTATAACTGCGTCGGGATTACAGAAATCTAAACAACAAGCGGTCGCGATAGTAAAATGGCTCGTCCATGACTGACCCGTTGGTGTAGCAGTTAGGCATGCTGCTACCCTGAGGGTTGAGGTTTGATTCCCATCAACGACAAAAAATTGTGTGCATGAGCATGTCTGTTTGTTTTTAACCGGCTTCAAAAAGAAGGTTCTCTATTCGACGCGTATGTATGTAATATTAATAAAAATGCGTAATATTAATATGTGTTAGTCTATGTGGGCTTCTAAGCAAATTTACCAAATTTAATGGATGTATGCATGTATGTATGTATGTAGGTTTGTCCGGGGATTTCTCAGAAACTACGGGTCCGATTTCGATTCTTTTTGCAATAGTTTGAGTATTTTTCAACTTCGGGTAGAGTACAAGTAAAATCGGTCCAGTAGTTTAAGAGATATAAACTTTTTATGTTTTCAGTAAGTTACTGTAACGTAGACGTTCGAGTTGCGTGATAGTGCTGATACCTATTTTGCTAAAATAAAAGTCATTAAAAAGTGTTAAATAAACTATTTTTCAAAAAATAAAAACCGACTTCAAAGTAAATTATCTAAAAAGCATAAAATAACGAAAATATATTGAAGTCGGTGTCAGCTTGTACTAGTGTTAGTTAACATGATGTGCTAGCACCGACTTCTATTGTTGACGACTGAGTATTGTTCATCTTAATAAATACACACATCAAAAGTGTCTAGGGATCAACATATATTTTTGCAATAACTTTTCTCCTGATTGATATTAATTAAAATTTTCTTTAAGGATTCATCAAATAAAGTGTTTTCGTTTGTCACAGTAACGATAAACCAAGTCACCTTTGCATTAATAAAGAAATTTGCCATTTTCCTAATACAGGGATTTTTGACATTTGAACCACTAACACAAAAGTTCGAAAAAAAGACTGAAATAACAGTTTTCTTTAAAATTTTATTGAGTAACTTAAACAAATAATAATCCGTGTTTCTACCGCGAACACTAACAACACAAGAACATCGGTTTGGCATACTCAAAATGAGTTCATCCAAATCACGCTGTGGAATGGCCGCCCATGTTCGTTGCAACAACAAAAAAAGGTCTTCTTGCGACTGGATACCCTCCATATTCGGCAGAGCTCTTCTCTGTAGCATATCCCATGCATGCTCAATCGGGTTCAAGTCTGGCGACTGAGCAGGCCAGGGCAGGACATTGATGTTAGCTGCGGCGAGAGTCTGTCTTACAACTCTTGCGGTGTGCGGTCGTGCATTATCATGCATTAACTGAAATAAGGGACCGATTTGCACTTGTAGAGGAACGATGACGTCTGATACAATCGTCTCAGCATAAATTTGAGCGTTGAGGTTGCCTCTGATCCAAATCAACTCAGTTCTTCCGCCGATCCAAATACCCGCCCATACCATGATGGTTCCACCACTATAAGGATGGACTTCCTGGCAGGATTTTAATCGCTGTTGGCGTCCAGGGGTTCTCCAGTGTCGTATACGTCTTGTATCCGGTCTCATACCAAAACGAGACTCATCAGAAAAGCACACGAAACGCCATTGTTCTTCTGCCCATTTTTTTGCCCAAAAATGCTTGATCCCTAGACACTTTTGATGTGTGTATGTGTTTAGAAAAAATGTGTAGAAGCGGTTTTGAGTCATCTAATATCCATACTACAGGTTTTGCCTTATTTATCCTCAGATGGCCGTGATTGTTTTAGAACATTCTTATTATTAGGTACTCTTAGGGATTCTATTTAGCCATAAAAATTAATAAAATGACGTTTCCTCTATTTTTATTTTTGAATGCATACCATTTTAGGCATTCCTTACATTCATATTTTCTTTAACCTAATTCATGAACAGTCAAATCTAATGAGATTTAAGGACTGCAATATGTCAATAATCTAATTTGCGATTATTAATACAAATAAAAACATACTCGTAAAATAAAACAATGTTTTTGAAACGTATTTGTTTACACGTATAAAACAATCAGAAGCGGTTCCTTTTAAAGACAAAAGAGTTGGATTAGTTGTTTTGCAAAGTCACATGAAATTATCACGGTACCTATCAAATACGTCGGATACAGGAGAGAGCGGGTAAGTTGATCCGGCGTCAGGCGGTAACCGAACCCTGGCCCTCACGGTGCGGCGCACACGTCTGCGCGCGCGCACCGCTCTGCTAGGCAGACAAATACACCGCCGACACATCGGTGTGTGTTTATTTGACCGAATATTGGTAACATCTCAAATGACATTGGTCAAGATTGCTAAAACTTGAGGCAACAAGTAATAAGTTTTAAAAACTAAAACCCGACTACGGATAAAATCGCAGTCTAATAATGTGATATTATATAGCCTATACCAGCGGACAATCAAGATGCTTCTAACGACACCTTATTTGTAAAATTATGTTAATTAGATTAGAAGATATGCGGGAACAGATGAAAATACATACATACATTCTTGTTAAAATCATAACCCTCCCTCCGTTCCGTAGTCAGGTAATAAATAGAAATAAAGAAATTACTGGCACAAGAAGACGAATCTATAATATTTCCAATTAAAAAAAAAACTTATCGAAGTCTCAGGAGACCGTGTCGGGCTGGTAGCTTTTTCTGCCAACATATAAGCTTGGCCATACAAAGGGGTAATGCCACTGGTATTTAAGGTACCCAACCTTATCTCCCAGTTAGTTTAAGTACTCGTATAAGTATTTGTAAATAAACTGTAAATATTTATAGTTATTTTTCATCAAATAAAGCTAAGATATATTCTGACCAAAATAGTAGCAAAATAAATACTACATTCAAATCCGCCCATTCAGTTCAATAGCTACGATCTTTGTTTGTCATTTCCTCCTTGTTAACCATCGATATATAATAAGTAACCAGATAAGCAGTCACCTACTAAATTTCATCCAAAATATGGCCGAGTGACCCGTCCAGGACTGCGCAGGATGTAAACGGTTTGTATAGGCGCAATGGTCATTGTACATAAATTTTTTTGTACAATGCTGTATCAATATTTACGCTACAAAAACAACGATGTATAGCGTTAAAACTATTTCTGCGATGTTACTACCGTAGCGCATTATACCCGTAGTACCGTTCAAGAATATCCCTATTCAATCGCCCTATCCCTTGGACTAGGAAGGTTAAGTACCTCGGAGTCACCTTGGACTCCCGCATGACTTTCGGCCCACACATTAGGTCCGTCCGCAATCGAGCGGCTTTCGTATTAGGTCGCCTGTATCCCCTTCTCTGCAAGCGGAGTAAAATGTCGCTTAGAAATAAGTTGACATTATACAAAGCTTGCATTCGCCCTATCATGACTTACGCGAGTGTAGTTTTCGCGCACGCCGCCCGCACCCATATCGATAGCCTCCAGGTTATCCAGAATCGTTTCCTCCGTCGCGCCGTCGGTGCCCCGTGGTACATGCGGAACGTAGATCTGCATTCCGATTTCAAATTAGATCCCCTTCGTAAGTTCCTCAAAGAAGCGTCGAAACGCTACTTTGAATCCGCGTCCCGTCACGCGAACAGTTTAATCCGCGCCGCCGCCGATTACGCCGCTAGTCCTTCTGACTCGCGCCGCAGACCACGGCACGTACTGCTCGACCCTCCTGACCCCATGACGGTCCTATTGGACCGGGATGCGCCGACCCCTCCCCGACAACCGTATGCTACACTAGCTATCAGACACCGGTCTCGCCGGCGAGGCCGAAGGGTCGTACGTATGCGACCGCAACGACGTGCATCACTCCACTGAGTTTCTTGCCGGTTCTTCTCAGTGGGGGCGCGTTGTGAACCGGTGGTAAACTCAGCCCTCTCTTAAGCGACAGCCCAAGCCGAGGCCGTGCCTCCCTGAGGTGCCCTTGTGCTCGTCGCTACTTCTGCCGTAAAGGCTAGAGCGCTTCAAGCGCTCGCCTCCTATTGTCCGGTGAAGCTGCAATGGCCATCTGCGGCTAACAGCGTCTATCATTCCCAAAAAAAAAAAAAACCACGCCACGAACGAGACAGGGATAGTGGCGGACAACGCGCGAAAGGGAGATCGGAATAACCGGAGGCACGGTGGGCGACCGAACAAGTCTCAACGTAGGCCGACCAACTTATCTTTGCTGGTGGCTCAACGAGAATTGAACTATAATCTTATGAGAACTACGGGTAGTTTGAGTGTTTTGTTTAGACCGTAGCGGCAAACTTAATTTGGTCGGCCGGTAGCTTGGCGGTTGGCGGACTAGTAGCAGAGATATTTAAAAAAATATTTATTATTTCGTGTTTTAGTGATATCTTACTGATATCTATCATTTAATCTAATACTATTAACTACTACTAATGGGAAATATATGTTCCGTATGAAAATTTGCTGTTGCGACGTGTGTTAAGGCAGTTCTTAGACGCCAATGAGGCATTTCGACACGTCTTTACGCTAGCTGTTGTCGGCTCTTACTAATTTGAAATAGCAATGCAATCGTCTCCGTAGCTCTATTTACGTGACCACTTTTCGGGCCGTGACAGCTAATCTTGTTTAGATAGTATATCGATCGATGTTGTTAACCTAGTGCTTCAAGCTGCTCTTAAGCCTCTGACTTGGCTTAGATTTATGTATTGCACCTTCTTAGCTGTGGCGGTGACTCCGAGGAGTACGGCGGCAGGGTTCTAACTCCGGTCCCTGTGAGCACCGTGTCTGGTTCCCGGGGAGTTACAATTCGCAGTCCGGCGACGGGTTCTAAGGCAAGGCACTAAGAGGCTCTGGTGTACCCTCCGTTGTGCCGATGCGACAACTGAGGGGTTTTAGTAGGTAAGAATTCCACAAACTCCGTTGACCCCCACAGGACCAGTTGTAGGCTTCCCCCGAGAAAAAAAAAAAGATAGGTATAAGTATAGCTGTAACAGCTCAGTGGGCGAGCGCTTGCCTTGGAAACAAGGGGCGCAGGTTCGAACCCCGGCTCGCACCTCTGATTTCTTTAATTAATCATGTGCGAATCGTCTTTGTGCGATTGTTACTAACTTTCGGTGAAGGAAAATATCGTGAGGAAACCTGCATGTATGAGAAAGCCTAACTAGCTTTCGAATGACGTGTGAAGTCCGCCAACCCGCACTTGGCCAGCATGGTGGACTATGGCCTAAGCCCCTTCACCTTGAAGGGAGGCCCGTGCCCAGTAGTGGGACATAAACAAGGGCTGGTATTATTAGGTATAAGTATGTATTGCAGACCTGAGACGCTCAACTTAAATCATTACAGGGTCACCCATCTATGGACCGACCTTGGATGACCAACTAACTGGCTATGAGATATGATGTGAACGATAGGATAAACTAACAACGCATTTCACATCATAATCAGATTTTTTAATACTTTTACGCTGCGGCCGTAGAAGTCAACGAGAAATGTAGCAATGACAGGGCCTGTCTTCTGTTTATCTAGCCTAACAATTTCTCAGTTCATGATTTACTTCAATAGATTATAAACAATACAGTAGCACGGTAAACCTCGAGGCGAGGAAGTTTATCGCCTCTCATATAATATATCGCAACTGTCAATTGCTTGCCACGCTAACCAATAAGCGCTAGTCAGTTGTGTCAAAATCGCCAGCAAATTGCTTCCTTGATATTGGTCCAAAACGATTAGAAATCTATTTAAAAAGCAGAAATAAATGCGTTTGGTTAAACGTCCACTGCTGAACAAAGCTTGCTTCCCGCAGGATTCGAACCTTTGCCATCCAGATTAAAAATTCAAGCGGCTTCCCGCTTAGACATTAGAGGATATTTAGATGTACAGCGCTTATTGTAGTAAATTACCTACTAATATATTAATTTTTCTAAAAATTCCTACTGTAAACATGTTATCTTTCAAGTTTAAAAACAACTATAATATTTAAATACAGTAATTATGTAGGCAGTTAAACGTAATTAACCAGAATAAGCGTCGAACTAAACATCAATAAGTGTTTCCTTATTGAACAGGACATTTCCTGTGTCCAACCGGTCCTTGTATAAAGTTTATAACTTATGTTCAACGTAATTAACACTAATAAACAGAAATAATATCTCATACCACACGCATTTAAATAAACAGCAAATTAAATAAAAAAAGAACAATAACTTTTACTGCCGCACTCACAAACCCCAATTAACTTTAATCCTAATTAAGTCCCTTTTTAAAATCTATTTGTTCAGGACGACTACAATAGGAAGAAAGGACAAAATAGTGTTTGTGTTACAGAGTGTTGTGTTTTATAGTAATATAGTTAAGTTTTATAACTCTGCGATAGTTAAGAGCCTAGATTTAATTTCCTAATAAATTATAATATAGTTTTGTGTATAAGCTCACTATCCCGAGGAGGGGTGAGCTGAATCAGTTATAGATAGCCTAGCCTAGGTCTCATAGTACTTGCTATTTGTAATTAGCGTAGGGTAATAGTATAATAGAAGTACCCACATGCCCTAGATGTGCTAAGCACATATATGAACGGCAAATAGCTATTTGCAGCTAGGTCCCAAATCTAGGAACCAACTCAGGACCTAGATCTGGGTCCGCCTTGGTGGGTCTAAGTGCCTAAACAGCACTGATGTACATATTTCCATAGTTATAGGCAGTTGTTCTATCGCATATCATGTTTTCTAGGGTTTTCGCTATGACCTAGGCCCCTAGGTGGTCTAGATCATAGATATACAGATAGTACACATCGCAGGCTACCTATCGGTACTACTTGTGGGCATGTGGATGCTACGGGCAGGGCGCAGGCGAAGTGACAAGCGGCCAAAGCATGGTCGTCGCGCCCCTATTACAGTATTTATCGGCCTGTAGTTCCCTAACAGAAATAGATAGATAAACCCTATGTACACCGTTAGAAAGCTGCTTACACGCACTTTCTAACGGTATAGGTATCATGTATGTGTCTAGAATAGTCTAAGTAGAATAAGCGAAAATGTACAGTTTTTATAATAAAAATAAAACGTTAGTGGCTGCCTCGGTGGGGCTCTCGTTACGGTAAAGTTCCCTGCAAGGATAGTAAATGCGCATTCGGCGCCACTGTCGGTGAACAAGCAAGCGGTCGACGCGGGAACTAAAAGCAAGATATAAATAGAAGAAAAGAATATTCAGTACGAAGAGCGCCACCGTCGAAGCCACTATCAAGCTTGCTATCAAATTGGGAGTTCTTATTTCACGGACACCTTGTAACCAACCTACATTGTAACCAACAGCGTCAACACTCTTCGGCGGGTTCATACCGTACCAGCGATAGCTACAGACACACAGGACGTCAGTGGCTCGTGCATTCGGGTCCGCCCGTCCTGCACATTCGCTGGTCCTTCGAGCCGGATTACCGAAGAATCGGCTGAAGAGTACCAACCAGCATTCGCTGGTCCTACGGAGCCGGATTACCGAAGAACCGGCTGAAGAACTGAAAATTTGGACTGAAGACTTACAAGATGCCCATAACGCGTTCAAGAGGACGGGCTCCCGAGGCGTGGATGATTGAGGTGGGGGGGGCCCCCACCCCCAGAGAAGAACCGTCCGTTCGCCACGAGCTGCCGCCGCGTTCCCCGTCGACCGTCAGCACCGACCCGCCGCGGCCCGCGACCCCGCGGCGGTCCCCTCCGCCGGCCCCGAGGACTGTTCCAGAGAGACCAGAGCCGCCGAGCCAGAGGAAGGGGAAACATACAGGAAAACATTCAGATGCGACGCTGCGCCCCGCCGACGAAGCACACCGACCGGACGCAGCGACCGTAAGCCGGGAAGAAGAAACCCGGACCGAAGAATCGAAGAGGCCGACCGGCCCACCGAAGTCCCACAGGACTCATCGATCCCAGAAGAGGATACTGAAAGCCCGTGAAGAAATACTGAAACTCAAGTTGGAATTAGCCGAGCTAGCGCTACAGAAGGCTGAAGAGGACTCATCGGAGGACGACTACGATGACGACGGTCACTCCAAGACAGAATTCGTACGTTCCTGGCTGGAAGAAGCACCGGAACCAGAGTCACAGCCACGCCCAGAAGAGGACGAGACCACCGGGAGGGATGCCGACGCCGCCGACGCCGCGCAGCCCGTTCAGACACTGCCGCTCTGCCCGGAGGACATCGCGCCGGCTCAAGACAGAAGACTTCACGAGCATCGACCGGATCCCGACGCCGCACAGAAGACTGGGGTTCCGGATACAGAAGAACAGAAGTGTGCTGATCCAGTGAAGATCCCGAAGGAAGGCGACGCACTCCGTCCGTTCATCAGCGAACTAACGTCCGCTATCGCCGCGCTCGCCGACCGAAGCAAACCGTTCGAGACGTACGCAGTCACGCCGGTTGCCGCCGCATCGAAGGTCATCATGGACCTGCCAATCTTCAGTGGAGCACACACCGAGTGGTTATCGTTTCGCGCCATATATGACACCACTCGCAGCTACTTCAACGACGTTGAAAATACAGCAAGACTAAGAAGAAGTCTCAAGGGAAGAGCCTTGGAAACAGTTAGCTCGGAACTCATCGGGCACGCGAAGCCGGACGACATTATGAAGGAATTGGAACTACAGTTTGGCCGTCCGGACTCCATCGCTCAAGCGGAAACAGAAAAACTCCGAACTTTGCCGCGCTGCACAGAATCGCCGAAGGACGTCTGCACCTTTGCAAGCAGGGTCAGAAGCAGCGTGGTCACACTTCGCGCGTTGAAGAAAGAATATTATCTCATCAACGCCGAGCTACTGCGGTGTCTCACCGAGAAGCTACCGAACTCTCTGCGCGTCCAGTGGTACAAGATGTTCACCGAGAAGTATAATTCAGTTCCGGACTTAGCAAGATACAGCGACTTCGTCACCGAGCAAGCCCGCTACTGCAGCGCCTTCGCACCGCCGGAGCTGATCACCGAACCACGGGCCAGTCTACGGACGACGCCGACGCACAGAGCGCACACCGCAACAGAGAAGCAGACGCCGCGGTGCAGGGTCTGCAACAAGGAGGGGCACGCCATTACAGATTGTGCCAAGTTCAAGGAAGCCGATTCAGATGGAAGGTGGGATCTCGCGAAGAAGCACAGCCTATGCTTTCGCTGTCTGAAGCCAAGATACGCGAAGCATCACTGCAAGATCAGAAGGTGCGAGATCAAGGGATGCAAGAGGACGCACCACCGCCTTCTCCATCACGAAAAGGCGGCGTCGGTTGCGTCCACCGAAGACAGCGTGGAGGAAGCCAAGGAGACAGTCGCCAACGCATGGATGTCGCAGAAGCCTCAAGCCTATCTGAAGATAGTTCCGGTACGAGTCATCGGACCGGCGGGAGAGACCTCGACGTACGCCCTGCTGGACGACGGGTCTACGGTGTCTCTCATCGACGAAGAGATCGCCAAGCAAGTGGGAGCCGAAGGACGTCTGGACCCGCTCAAGATGGAAGCCATCGGGGACATTATCGTCGACACGCCAGAGTCTCGTCGCGTTGCGGTCTCGCTCACGGGGCCGCAAGGACAGCGCGTTAACCTACACGCGCGCACCGTACCAGGACTGCACCTGTCGCCGCAAACCGTGGACCGGAACGACGTCACGGGCTGCGAACACTTAGAAGATCTGCGCGAGAAGCTCGCCTACGAGGGAGCGGTGCCACGAATACTCATCGGGCAAGACAACTGGCACCTGCTTCTCGCCAGCAACGTGCGAAGAGGCCCGCGACATCAGCCGGTAGCTTCGCTCACTCCGCTGGGATGGGTGCTACACGGCGCGCACACCAGAGCATTGGGTCAGCGCGTCCACTTCGTGAACAGATTGACTGCCAGCGAAGACAGCATAGAAGAGCAAATGAGGGAATTTTTCGCCATAGAATCTCTCATCGTCAACCCTCGTCGGCCGGCGAACGATCCCGAGAAGAGGGCCGAAGACACGCTCAATAAGCACACACACCAGTGGGAGGACGGACACGTACAGACTGCGCTGCTATGGAAGAAAGAAGACATAACGATGCCAGACAGTTACGGCACCGCTATGAAGAGGCTTGTCTCCACGGAGAAGAAATTGGATCGCAATCCCGACCTGAAGAATAGGTACGGCGAATACATGGATTCGCTCGTACAAAAGGGATACGCAGAGATAGCACCGAAGAACAGCGTACCCGGAAGAACCTGGTACCTGCCCCACTTCGACGTCCACAACCCGATGAAGCCTGAGAAGCTGCGGATCGTACACGACGCCGCCGCAAGATCAACAGGAATGTCTCTCAACGATTACCTGCTCACCGGACCGGACTTGCTGCAATCACTGCCAGGAGTGATGATGAGATTCCGCCGACACCCCGTCGCAGTCTCGGCGGACATAGCTGAAATGTTCATGCAAGTCAAAGTGAGACCAGAAGACAGAGACGCGCTCAGGTACCTGTGGAGAGGACACCGGCGGGAGGGAGCCCCGCAAGAATATAGGATGACGTCGATAATTTTCGGCGCAGCAAGCTCACCGTGCACCGCCATCTTCGCCAAGAACTGGAATGCACAGAAACATGCCAGCAAGCATCCGGAGGCGGTTGAAGCAATCGTCCATAATCACTACATGGACGACTATCTCGACAGTTTTCGTACAGAAGAGGACGCTGTGCGAATAGCGAAAACAGTACGTGATATACATCGAGAAGCACACTTCGAGTTACGAAAATGGGTCTCCAATTCAGAAGACGTCAAGAAGACGCTGGAACCAGAACGGGACGCAGTCAACACAGTCAGTATAGGCTGCAAATCGACAGAAGAGAAAATTCTGGGACTGATCTGGAAGCCGGAAAAGGATGAACTGAGCTTCAATCTAAAGCTAGCACGTCTATCAGAAGACATACTGCACAGAGTCGCGCCGACCAAGAGAGAAGCCCTCAAGATCGTGATGTCGCTATACGATCCCCTCGGCCTCGCCTCACCGGTCACAATACGGGCCAAACAAATACTGCAAGAAGCCTGGAGAAGAGGAATCGGATGGGATCAACAGTTAGACGAAGACCTGGCGCATCAATGGAAGGAATGGGTCGAGCACCTCAAGAATCTCAAGACCGTCAGTCTGCCGAGAAGCTATCCCGGATACACAGACGCAGAATCTCTCCAAGTACACGTATTCACCGATGCCAGTGAAGCCGCCTACGCTGCAGCCGTCTACTGGAGGACGACTTCGCTCGACGGAACACCGCAAATCAGCCTGGTCATCGCCAAGGCGAGGGTGGCGCCGCTCAAGACCACGTCAATCCCACGTCTTGAGTTGCAAGCCGCCGTAATGGGAAGTAGACTGGCTGCTGCCGTCGTGCAAGAACACCGGGCGAAACCAGAGTCGGTAACATACTGGACCGACAGCAAGACCGTTCTCACGTGGCTTCGAAGCGGCGCGCGGTCGTACAAACCGTTCGTCGCTCATCGCGTGGCCGCCATAGAAGAGCACAGCAGGGTGACGGACTGGCGCTGGGTGCCGTCCAAAATGAACGTCGCCGACGTCGCTACCCGCGACGTGCCGCCGAACTTCAACGCCGGACACGAATGGTACCGGGGCCCGACGTTTTTGTATGAAGATCCGTCACAATGGCCGAACGAGAGACCAAGCATCAACGAACCAACGGGAGAAGAGAAGACTCTGACAGTAACAGAAGCTCGCAGCGCACCGAAACACAGAGAAGTCGTTCCCGATCCGCACAGATTTTCGAAGTGGGAACGATTACTGCGGGCCACGGCAAGAGCGCTTCAATTTATAGCACTGTGTCGAAAAACCACAGCGAAAACGTGTTACAAAAGGACCAGAAAGAATCCGGAACAAGATCCCGACTGGAGACGACAGAAGAGGACTCAGAAGACCTGCAGACCTCCACAGAAGACAGTCACCACTCGAAGATTCGTCACGTTACCGGCCGAATTCCTAAGGGAAGCAGAAGTACTACTGACCCGCGTAGTACAAGAAGAGTCCTTCGGACGGGAAATCAATGACCTCCGGAAGGGCAACAGTATCGCCATCGACAGTCGCCTGAGATCGCTGCCGATAGAACTCCGCAACGACGACATCATCACGCTCAGAAGTCGCATCGCCGCTGCTGAAGATGTAACAGAAGAGACGAAAAGACCGCCCGTGCTAGACGGCGATCACCACATCACGCAGCTCTACATCGACTGGACGCACCGCGATCTACACCACAGTGGAACAGAAATGATCGTGAACGAGGTGCGCCAGCACTATTGGATAGTGCGACTTCGACCCGTCACGAAAAGCATCGTGAACCGTTGCTTGAGATGTCGCATACGACGAGCACAACCTCCAGTACCGTCCACCGGCGACCACCCGAAGACACGACTGGCGCATCACCAGAGACCGTTCACATTCACCGGTCTGGACTACTTCGGACCGTTCTCCGTCACCGTCGGTCGTCAACACCAGAAGAGATACGTGGCCCTCTTCACCTGCCTCACCACACGGGCCGTACACCTCGAAGTCGCGGCCAGCCTCAGCGCGGACTCCGCCGTGCTCGCGCTGCGAAGGTTCGCGGCGCGCCGCGGGTGCCCCGCGGAGATCTATTCCGACAATGGCACCAACATGCACGGCGCGGACAGGGAGCTGCGCGACGCACTCGCCGAGGAAGCCGGCCGTCGTGGGATGGCGTGGCGCTTCATAACGCCCTCAGCGCCCTTCATGGGAGGCGCCTGGGAGCGTCTCGTTCGCTGTGTCAAGACCACACTGAGCACAGTACTACAGGAGAAGCACCCGCAAGAAGAGGTTCTGGCCACGCTGCTCTGCGAGGCCGAATACACAGTCAACAGCAGACCACTGACGCACGTATCAGTGGACACCGGGGACGACGAAGCCATCACGCCCAATCACCTGCTGCTCGGGGGGTCGGCGCGGCTGCCGACACCCGGGACGTTCGACGAGAGCGACCTAGACAGCAAGAAGCAATGGCGACGCTCGCAAGCGCTCGCCGACATGTTCTGGCGACGCTGGGTGCGCGAGTACCTGCCCGAGCTACAGTACCGGCGGGAGCCCCACGGGAGGGGTCCCAGTCTCCAGGTGGGCGATCCCGTCCTGATCGCCGACGGACAGCTGCCGCGCAACACTTGGCCGCGCGGGAGGGTCGAGGCAATCTACCCCGGAGCCGACGGAGAAGTCCGCACTGTGGAGGTGCGCACTGCGGGGGGCATCTTAAAACGCCCCACGAAGAAGATCGTGCCACTAGCGAAATAGAAGCGTCGAGAGCGCCGGAAGCGTCGCCCTTCACCGGAAGAGGATGCAGCATCGCTCCGGCCCGTCGCGCTGCAGCACGACGGGAGAGATGTTCAGGACGACTACAATAGGAAGAAAGGACAAAATAGTGTTTGTGTTACAGAGTGTTGTGTTTTATAGTAATATATAGTTAAGTTTTATAACTCTGCGATAGTTAAGAGCCTAGATTTAATTTCCTAATAAATTATAATATAGTTTTGTGTATAAGCTCACTATCCCGAGGAGGGGTGAGCTGAATCAGTTATAGATAGCCTAGCCTAGGTCTCATAGTACTTGCTATTTGTAATTAGCGTAGGGTAATAGTATAATAGAAGTACCCACATGCCCTAGATGTGCTAAGCACATATATGAACGGCAAATAGCTATTTGCAGCTAGGTCCCAAATCTAGGAACCAACTCAGGACCTAGATCTGGGTCCGCCTTGGTGGGTCTAAGTGCCTAAACAGCACTGATGTACATATTTCCATAGTTATAGGCAGTTGTTCTATCGCATATCATGTATTCTAGGGTTTTCGCTATGACCTAGGCCCCTAGGTGGTCTAGATCATAGATATACAGATAGTACACATCGCAGGCTACCTATCGGTACTACTTGTGGGCATGTGGATGCTACGGGCAGGGCGCAGGCGAAGTGACAAGCGGCCAAAGCATGGTCGTCGCGCCCCTATTACAGTATTTATCGGCCTGTAGTTCCCTAACAGAAATAGATAGATAAACCCTATGTACACCGTTAGAAAGCTGCTTACACGCACTTTCTAACGGTATAGGTATCATGTATGTGTCTAGAATAGTCTAAGTAGAATAAGCGAAAATGTACAGTTTTTATAATAAAAATAAAACGTTAGTGGCTGCCTCGGTGGGGCTCTCGTTACGGTAAAGTTCCCTGCAAGGATAGTAAATGCGCATTCGGCGCCACTGTCGGTGAACAAGCAAGCGGTCGACGCGGGAACTAAAAGCAAGATATAAATAGAAGAAAAGAATATTCAGTACGAAGAGCGCCACCGTCGAAGCCACTATCAAGCTTGCTATCAAATTGGGAGTTCTTATTTCACGGACACCTTGTAACCAACCTACATTGTAACCAACAGCGTCAACACTCTTCGGCGGGTTCATACCGTACCAGCGATAGCTACAGACACACAGGACGTCAGTGGCTCGTGCATTCGGGTCCGCCCGTCCTGCACACTATTTTTTTCGACTGTCGGAGTCGTTTACGATTAATTTCGATTATTGAACACGAAATACTTGTTATATCTACTCACTATCAGCGTATTAAGTAGGTAATAATGGGCTTCGAGTGTCGAAATAATCCGATTTCAAAACATGAATTAATCATCATTAACTTTAATTGACGTTTGTAGATTCGGCAGTTAGACTTTTGACAGTTTTTGCTTAATTCTAATAATGTAGCCTCTGTGGCGCAGTGGGAAACCGTATTGTTTTGCAAACCGGAAGTCGCGGATTCGAATCCCGCGGGGGGAAACAAATTTGTGTAGTTGTTCCTTACTAGCTAAGACAATGCAGGCCGATCACCTGATTGTCCATGCGTCGGATGGGCATGTAAAAAGTCGACTCTCGACCGGAGGGTCGGGTTGGTCTTCCGTCCCATCCGATTGTGAGAAGATAAAGGAAGAGAGAGTGCACTTGTGTATACGTAAGCGCTTGTGCACTATAATATCTTCCGCGTAGATGGCCGATCTTGTAACAGATTGGCCGCTGTGGCCGTATCGGCCAGGAAGACATTATTATTTATTGCTTGGGGACTGCAATGAGTAGGTATGTCGTGACGCATGGAAGACCTGCATCGTCGTGAGCACTGCATTAACTGCATAGATGGTGGGAGGTGCGTGCATTCTTTCCTCCCGAACCTCACCCAATCTCACGTAGGCGAGAGGGGGCAAATATCTCGGCAATTATCAGCTAATTTTCTTCTGCAAGAAACAGCTCAAAACAGGTGACCAACTGCAAATCCTTTAAGGAAAAGTCAACGAAATACAATGTCAGTAAAGAATTGTGTAAATCAAGAGCACTACACAGTAAAAATCAAGAGCACTACACAGTACTTACGCGGCATTGTAAATTACTCATTGGCTTGCGGCACCGTGGCCGTGCCGCTGGCGCTAACCATAATCAGGCTCAATAAAGATGGCCGTTTTCTGAACCAGCCTTCACTGTTACGTACGATATGTGTTTATAGACGCCGCACACTGTACTTTACCGGAGAAAGTTCCGTTCGTCAGCCGTTTTCATGGCCTTTTTACGGAACTTTTATATATTTTATACTGAATCATTGCCGCTAACGATTTCTACTCGAAGCAATACAAAATTCGTCTTCTTTTAAAACGTTTGAATTTAGAATATGGTAATGAAACCATAAAGGTAAGTTTAAGTAAAGTGCAGCATAAAAAAGCACTCTTAAATTGCTGTATTTCACATGCCGTAACTCCAAATGAATTTAGAAAGTTGTAAACAATCCAATTTGTTTCAAATTTAGAAGCAATTTTATAAAATCAATTTACGTAACATTCTGAAACTCCGATTGAAATACGAATACAAACGACTTCTGAAGTAGCGTTGACCTCTCGCCACCAGCCACTATCGAAAATTAAAGCTTTAACGAAACAAGTTTCTTTATTTTTATCAGAAATTTACGATTACACGCACAATTTCAATAGCTATCATCATTAATATGGATTCTGCAATGGATTTAATGAAAGGACGGAAACAATTTTACAATTACATAGAAGGCGCTTACTGCTCTCATGCACCCATGGCTTATGCAAGCAAAGCCGATAAATTAAAAAAATCTTGTATTTAGGTTTAGAACCTTACAAAGCCGGGCGCAGCTGGGGCGGGTCAAAGTCAAAATCATTTATTTCAAATAGGCTTAACGCTAGCACTTATGAACGGTATTTTTTTTTAAATAGCTACCACCGGATCGCAACGCGGCCTCAATTGAGAAGATTCGGAAAGAAACACAGCAGACTTGTCATTATTTCACTTTTTTTAAAACAGTGTTTGTCATGTACAATTAGATCAGCATCAGCAACAGTGTGTCTTGCTGTTCAAAATATCAAATAAGAGAGAAAAAAAAACTACGAAAGTACAACAAACTAAAAGTCCAAAGGGATAGTAGTCGGACCAGTCCCCTCAAGCAGCACCAGCGCACGAGTTGACTTGAGCAGTTACTAGTTAGAGCTTAAAGTATTTATAAGTAACTCATTATTTTTAACATTGTTAAGATACGCAATAACTCGAAATGTATCTAATCCTAACTGCCAACTGACAACTGCTATGCAATAATGTGTCAACAGTGTCTCTATATTTTTATGAAAATTAAGACCTTACTTACACTCTTGAAATACAGATTAAGTCCATTTCAATATGTATGTGAGTTCAACTTAAAAAATTACAATCAGTACCTATTGCCATGCCAATAAATTAACGTCGTGAATAAAGTACATACGTACTATTTACTCGTGTAACGACAAATGATATATTGTTGAACATTACTTATTTGCTTATAAGGGAATACGTATTCGATATAATTGATTCTCTTCAGTAACTCAACCGTCGGTAATTTGTTTTTTTTTTGTTCTTAACATGTCATAGAATCTATCGGTGGTCTGTCTTTGTAGACCATATTAAGTATTCTTAATTAAAAGAGACGTACTAAGTGATTCTGGTTATTTATGTTTATTATAATTGCGGCATGTTTTAATTAAACTTTGTATTGCAAGATAAATGTATAAGTAATATACCTGATATGTTATTCTTTACAATCATCAAAAATCATACAAAATAATAAATCAATTTTTGATTTACATTATATACTTCAAATATACAAAAATATTTGTAAATAAACTGTAAACATTTAGTTTATTATGTAAATTTTTGATCTTTTAAAGAAGAACAGGATATACCTCAGCATCCATATCCTTCAAAAAAATTCGTCAAAAATTAGATAATATTTATTTAATAACTTTTCCATGGTCTTTAACTGCTGACCTTTTAGAGAAACTAAGAGTCACACAATGCACAAGCAATGGAGAGAGCTATATGGAGGAGTTTCTTTGTGCGACAGAATACGAAATATGGAGATTCGCCTAAGAACTAAGGTTACCGACATAGCTCTCAGAATCTGCAAGTTGCAATGGCCACATCGCTCGGAGAACCGATAACCGTTGGGAAAGAAAGGTTTTCGAGTCGTGACCTCGAACTGGTGATATAAGTATAAAAAGCTCCAATTCCTGACTGACGGGGATGTAGCCTAGCGTTGTCATTTCGGTACCTATAAGTATTAAGTTACAAAGTAGTTGTCTCAAATTGGCGTTGGCGTATGGCGGTGCTCCGATGCTCTATATCACCCCATTTGGCCAGTGTCCGGTAGCGACATCTGGTGATCTGGCAAACAACACCGCTGTCACGTAACACGTCTCACATGTGGTTTTTTAATCCGACACCTGAACGGATTCTAAACGGATGTCCTAGTTTTAATTTGAAACAGCTTGTGCTTTGAGTGAAAAAAAAAATTCTTTACTCTACAAAGGTTATTTAGATTTTAATTTTTTTTTGTCTAAGAGGAAACCTTCGAGAGGTATCCGGTCTCTTTAGGGGTATGTGGGATTAATACAGAAAGGAAGTGAAGGCCACGGAGGAACTCTTCGGTAGCCGTCAACGACGCTGTCAATAGGATCTGAACTCTCCGTTAGGAACTAGCCATAGCCTCTCCAGCGCTGGATGCTGCCACAAGCACGTCCCGCAGGAAGCAGAACTCCTCAGGTAACAAAAAGACCAAAACTTATAACTAAGTTTTTCGGAGTTCTTTGATAGGTTCTAAAAAACTGTGCTTCGTATAAGCATAGTTTTATTTCTCCTGTAATGTTTACATTAAAAAATATTCACCAGCTTCGGATATAGGAGGAAATGGTATTTTTTTACATTTTTAATTTATTAGTCAGGAACTAACGTAAAATAAAAAAAAATAAACAGATAATAAATGTGGAAATGAAGCCTCGAGCTGCCACCAATGCCAGTTTGAAATTTTGACGCCGTAATTCGGCTCCCATTGAAAATAAAAATTATTAAAAAAAATAGTATTTCATTTGCGATAAGGTAAGCAATATTTAAAACTACAAATTTTGTAGGACCTATTTGCTGAAATAATAATATGTCGGTGTAACAGAGAGAGAGAGACGAAGACGATCTTCCTTTTTTTACCTTTTAAGTACCGAACGCCGCACACGGGCCACCGGCCACATCCACAATCGCCGCCACTTGAAGCTAAAAGCGGCTACAAAAGAAGCTGACGCGCGCGACAGCCACTTGTGGTCGATGTTGGACTCTTGTGGTCGGTGGCCGCTACTTTTTTTAACTCGTGCTTACAGTGAAATGAAGGGAGCGAGGGATGGGGAATCGCGCGAGTGGCTTGTGATGTGGCGTTTTGTGGCCGAGCCGACCACCAGTGGCTTGTGTCGGCGTTTTGTGGCGTGTGGCGACCACCGGCGTTTACAGTGTGCGGCGACACTTAAAGGCGTTAAAAAATCATCATCATCATCAGCCTACAGTCGTCCACTGCTGGACATAGGCCTGTCCAATATCACGCCACCGACTACGATCCTCGGCTTTTCTCATCCAATTTCTGCCCGCCACTTTACGTATATCGTCACTCCATCTAGCTTGCGGACGTCCCACGCTACGTTTGCCGACTCGCGGTCTCCACTCAAGAACTCGTTTGCTCCAACGATTATCGGTTCTACGGCAGATATGGCCAGCCCACTGCCACTTCAGCTTGCTAATCCGGTGGCCTATGTCGATAACTTTGGTTCTCTGTCTGATCACCTCGTTCCGAATTCGATCTTTCAGAGAAACTCCAAGCATAGACCTTTCCATAGCTCGCTGAGCGACTTTAAGTTTGTGGACCAGCTCAGCGAGCTATGGAAAGGTCTATGCTTGGAGTTTAAAAAAATAATATAATGGAACAAATACACTTTTGATAACCTCTCATAAATTAGGAACCAGTACCTAAATAATAACCTTTTTACTTAGTCCAAGGTCTTCGTTATTTCAACATACCTAATTAATATGTAATCAATTTAATGTGGGCTCTTATTGTGTGTGATTACGACATAACAAAAGCAGAGACAGACAATCAGACGTGTCCACATAGGCACAAAATACTGAGAGTATAGAAGGCAAGCTCATGTCGCACCTTGCTTTTCATACCTACGCTCGGCGGTCGCGCTAGGGTTATCAACTCTGGCTTATGCGAAAAAACTATCGTGATAGTGGCACTCGTGGTGGTGGTTTTCGATTGATTGCTGAGAATAAAACAGGAAGAACGGAAGATGAGTGTTTGAAGCGGACGGCGCGAAACCGAGATATACCGAGATATTGTGTCCGTGAGCCCTGTCTATGTGTGCGTTGCTCGACCGCCCGTTGTATGAAGCTTGCCTTCTGTACTCTCAGTATTTTGTGACATAGGTGTGCAATACCCACGTGTGTCGTTGCGTGACACTCTTGTACAATAGGCGACATCTGCGCGCGCGCTACAACTGCGTTGCGTAAGCGCATCACTTTGGTGGCAAATCATCGATTACATCACCGCAACCTGTTACACAGTTAACTGAACTTTGCGTTCATGTTGTACTATAGTAGTATCATCTTTACTATAATATTAATTAAACAAAAAAAAACAAAAGATTATAAGTATTAAGGTACGCGTCCATTGGCCCGGGCCGGACGCACCGCACGCAAGGCACGCAACGGATTGATCGGATTTGCCGATGTCATGCGTCCACTGTATCTGGATTTTTTTGTTTAGTTACGAGTGTTTTCTTCTCGTGAGTTGACGTATTCGGTCATGGAGATTGACGAAGATATTATTAGTTGCTTGTTGGAAGATGAAGAAAAACGTAAAATTAACGTACATTGTGGATTTATAATACCAATGTGGTTCGTGTGACGTCACCGGCACGCAACGCATTTTTTTTACCCGACTACGGAACGGAGGGAGGGTTATGATTTTAACAAGAATGTATGTATGTATGTATGTATGTTCATCTGTTCCCGAATATCTTCTAATCTACTTAATATAATTAGACAAGAAGGGTGTCGTTAGAAGCGTCTTGATTGTCCGCTGGTTATAGGCTATATAATATTACATTAAATTCAATGTGGCGCCATCTACAGGACAAAAACTTCTGAAGTAAAACAAAAATATTTTTTGATTAAGTTGAAATTAGGTACACATGTATATTTCTGTTGCCCAAGCATGATCGTGTAAAGTAAATAATCATCATCATCAATATATATAAAAGGAGATGTCCTGATTGATTGACTTATTGACTGACTGACAGACAACGCACAGCCTAAGCCGCTGGCTCTAGAGACTTGAAATTTGGGAGGTGTATTCTTCACCATACGTAAACGCACACTAAGAACGGAATTTTCAAAATTCGCATCCTAAGGGGTCCAAATAGGGAGTTTTAAGTTTTATAAAAAAGCGTTATAATTCATGAACGGTTGGTACTAGAGCCTTGAATTTTCACACGCAGATGCCTCAAAGAAAATAAACATTGACGTGTTTTTGCATTTCTCGAAATTTTCTAAGTAGAAGTAACAGGACCTCAATTTTTGTGTAAAATAAATATTTTACAATTTCTTAATACATTTCATTGTTTTCCGATACAATATGATAGATAGGATTAAGACGAAGTCAGGTTTAAGAAATTATGAGGGTTTTAAGGTCAAAATAGGACCCCTAAGTTAAAAATCTCGCGTGTGGTGTCTTTTAAAAGGTAATTGGAAACCGTTTTTTTATATTTTATAAGCGGTAGGCATGAGTTATATCATGGGTTTTAAAACTAAAATACGACATCGATGTTTAAAATTTGAATCTGATATGATTTCAAAAATGATGGGAAAAATCATATTGTTTAGTTAAACTATTTTGCTAACTGCTGCGTTAGCTCAAGTGGGGCTTCTAAGTGCACGCAATGTTTCAATTCAATAAGAGGCTGCCGAGAGTGTTCGCATATGCGCGCACCCGCGTCATGCTGACACCTAAAAAAAAAAAGCTGCCGCCTCGCTCCTCAGCCATACGCCCGGACAAATAACGGGCAACCTTCGGAGTTGTCGGTTGGACGTTTGGGTTGTGAGCCCTAGATGTCCATTGAGTACGAGGCGTTTTAGTACGTAAAATACTCCGCTTCGGAGCTAGGTACCGAATCAAAAAAAAAAACAGTCAAGTGCGAGTCTGACCCGCGAATCGAGGGTTTCATACCTTCTTTGCGCGTATTAATGTTATTGATTTCAATTCAATAAGAGGCTGCCGAGAGTGTTCGCAAACTCGCGCACCCGCGTCAAGCTGCCACCTAAAAAAAAAAAGCTGCCGCCTCGCTCCTCAGCCATAAGCCCGGACAAATAACGGGCAACCTTCGGAGTTGTCGGTTGGACGTTTGGGTTGTGAGCCCTAGATGTCCATTAAGTACGGGGCGTTTTAGTACGTAAGATACTCCGCTTCGGAGCTAGGTACCGAATCAAACCAAAAAAAAAAACGAGTCTGACTCGCGAATCGAGGGTTTCATACCTTTTTTGCGCGTATTAATGTTATTGATTTCAATTCAATAAGAGGCTGCCGAGAGTGTTCGCAAACGCGCGCACCCGCGTCAAGCTGCCACCTAAAAAAAAAAGCTGCCGCCTCGCTCCTCAGCCATAAGCCCGGACAAATAACAGGCCACCATCGGAGTTGTTGGTTGGACGTTTGGGCTGTGGGCCCTACATGTCCATTCAGTACGGGGCGTTTTAGTAGGTAAGATACTCCGGTTCGGAGCTAGGTACCGAATCAAACAAAAAAAAAACCGGTCATGTGCGAGTCTGACTCGCGCATCGAGGGTTCTATACCTTCTTTGCGCGTATTAATGTTATTGATTTCAATTCAATAAGAGGCTGCCGAGAGAGTTCGCAAACGCGCGCACCCGCGTCAAGATGCCACCTAAAAAAAAAAAAGCTGCCGCCTCGCTCCTCAGCCATAAGCCCGGACAAATAACGGGCCACCATCGGAGTTGTTGGTTGGACGTTTGGGCTGTGGGCCCTACATGTCCATTGAGTACGGGGCGTTTTAGTAGGTAAGATACTCCGGTTCGGAGCTAGGTACCGAATCAAACAAAAAAAAACCGGTCATGTGCGAGTCTGACTCGCGCATCGAGGGTTCTATACCTTCTTTGCGCGTATTAAAGTTATTTAATCAATATAAATATAAAAGGATAAGTCCTGACTGACTGACTGATTGACAGACCACGCACAGCCCAAACCGCTAGCCCTAGAGACTTGAAATTTGGGAAATGTATTCTTCACTATACGAAAACGCACACTGAAAACGGAATTTCCAAAATTAGTATATCCTTAGGGGTCCAAATAGTGGGTTTTATGTTTTATAAAAAAAGCGTTATAATTCGTGAACGGTTGGTACTAGAGCCTTAAATTTTTACACGCAGATGCTTAAAAAAAATAAACAATTACGTGTTTACGAAATATATTTAGTAAAACTAAGTAAATATTACAGCGATACTAAGTTAATTCTAATAATTCTACGTGATTTGTAACGAATTATAAAGCCCCAAAATAAATAAAATAAAAAATAAGTTTTAAAAACTAAAACCCGACTACGGATAAAATCGCTGTCTAAAAAGTAGAAAACAAGAAAAGAAAGTATTTCTTGTCAGATATACTTATCTACCAACGCCTTAAGCAATTAATTATCGTCTAGTAAGTAGATAATTTGTATATTTAAATTTAACGTATTATAAGTATAATTACTATAGATTGTAGCCGTAGTCGCATGCCACCTTGCTAATGTCGAAATGTTATATTGTCCCGTTGGGAACACAAAATTCAGGATACACTTCGACGACTAGCAGCTGACCAGAGCGCCTAGACAAGATGCAATCGCTTCATAGCGAATCTATTTCATCATTCGCTAACGGTGTTAATTCCCTACAATTTGTCACGTGATTTTTCGATGACTTATGTCATTCTCATACATTTTTAAACTTTGTATTAGCGATAGTGCTTGTAGAATGTTACATTGTCTAGAGGGACAGATCGCCGACTTATGTACATACGAAAACGCCACGACGGATCATCAGGCATCAGTGGCATGCGACTACGGCTACAATCTATAGTAATTATACTTATAATACGTTAAATTTAAATATACAAATTATCTACTTACTAGACGATAATTAATTGCTTAAGGCGTTGGTAGATAAGTATATCTGACAAGAAATATTTTCTTTTCTTGTTTTCTACATTTTAGACTGCGATTTTATCCGTAGTCGGGTTTTAGTTTTTAAAACTTATTTTTTATTTCATAAATACTGGCTTTCGATGCGGGCGGCGCAGATTATGGACGCTGAGCTATGTAAAATGTGTGGTGCGTCTGGCGCGGGCCAATGGACGCGTACCTTTAGTATCAGTTGGCTGTAAATTTGTAGTGTATGTAAGCTTCTTTATTCATATTGATAAGATTCCATCGAATGTATATTGCAATCACGTCGAATGTATAATGTAACTGTCTATCCATTGGTCCAAGAATTCAATGTGGAAAATTATGTCTGTCACCGGAAACTATTTCCAATTACACGAAAGCTGTAAACATAAACTTACTTAATAATATTCTAATAATAATATTCTGGGACAATCCACACACGGTCATCTGATCCCAAACTAGGCAGAGCCTGTACTATGGACACCAGACAACTGATACTAATACTTATATACTTTTTTTTTTGTAAATACATACATATATAGATAAAATACCCAGACACTTGGTGGGAATCGAACCCACGACCTATTGGTCAGCAGTTTACGTGTTTAATAAATAGAAGCGTGGAACTGAAGATGTTCGCGGTAGGGTTGAAAATACATATATCAATTTGTTATTATGACTTATCGGTATAAAATAGCAATTTAATCGATAAAAATATTACAAACGATATTTGGCACTCATTTTTTTTTATTATTATCCTCGTAAGAATATCTATACTTATACGATATCTTACATCGATATTTTTTAGTAAAAAGTTTTTACCAGTTCCGACATCTCTACCCTGAGTACCTACCCAGGAACAATGATTGAGATTGGTGAATGTTGTAACTTATTTCAGCTAAAGCACCATTATTTGCATTTCTGCTATTCAACCACATGTAATAAATACTGTGATGTAAGCCACCAAACGAAATATTAAAGGAACCATCGCACGTACAATAATTAAACGTAAGTAAATATCATTGCAGTGAATTAAAGGCAAATACGAAAAAACGCTAAAGGAAGTCTAAAAAAAAAACAAAGTTCTCATCGAATACGTAGGACATTTATTGTTATCTTTGCGACGCCAACGACACGTGTCGCGCTGCATCGCCTAGCGGTAGTCGCTGTAAAAGTCTTAGATCATCCAGTCTACAGCCATTAAATAACTTGTATCACGCAAACACGTCTAAAAAGTACAGTTTTGTAAGTAATCGTTAATTTCAACATTGTAGCTCGTGGCCTCCATAGCTCAGGGGTTAGAGCACTGGTCTTGTAAACCAGGGGTCGAGAGTTCAAATCTCTCTGGGGGCATTTCTCTCATTTTTATTTTTTCAAATAATTTTATAGCTATTTAATATAATAAAATCTCATTATCACATAATTATGTTAATAAAGGCATTTTATTAAGCAAATCAATTCAAATTTAGCAACGTTGATGATATATAAAATTTATATCTGTTCCAACGTGTTAAACGATATTTCCAGTAGTAGAGCGATAAATCAAAGTTATCGGGAAATTATCACGATTGATTACAATCAAAATCCTTGTGAGAGAAGGCCTTCTATAAATAACAAAACCATTTTCATTAACAAAAGGTCTTCTTTAACAATTCGAACTTTGAAAAAAGAGGTTCCAAACCGAGTAAGCCCCATTTCGTTAGGCCAGTGGGAAGCCTGTCAACATTCTCTGTGCTCTGAGCAACGCTACGGGTCGGCGCCGGTCAGGTTTCCTCCCCCACAGCGCCTCCCCGGCCTTCACCACCACAGTGAGACGCTTTCCGCCCTAGTCTCCGGGGACTTTCCCCAGGGTGAAAGGAGTCACTAAGGACTCTGCATGTAACCCCGACGGTTGAACTGGTTGGAACCCTCACAATGTTACCTGTAGCTTCGTATATACGTTCAACATTGTAAAAAAATATATAGCGTGATTGAGAACTCTTGTACTGAATTATATTTCTATTGTTTATATTAATTCTACAACTTTACAATAACAATAATCACACATTTAAAAATCACTTTTTTCACTTATAGTATCACGTACTACAATCAAGCAGAGCATTGGTTTAGTAGTAAGTAAAACTTAAGTAAAATATGTAAAGTCTGTACGTTTAACCGAACAGCGACATCTAGTTACGTTTTATGTACCAACTAAAATAAGAAGTGCCCCTACAAAGTATTGCTTGAGATCTCATGATAGCTGAATTTTAGTAAGGCAAGAATAATTTGAATCAGTAAATTTGACAAGATTTTTAATAGGCTTGGCTTGACAGACATTTTAAAGCATGCTTTTGATTCCTCACGATATCTTGATTCAACACTAAACCAATGTAGTTTTTTTAGCTAATGAAGTCTAATCTATTTAATTGAACTAGGAATTTTAATAGGCTATTAATTGTACTTCAGACTAGTATTATTGTGACGTTGCACCTATAATATGTGTACTTACGTACGTTTTTCATATATAAAATGAATCAAAAATATGAATCAGCTGACCACCTAACGCGATATTGCATTTACATAATAAAATTATAGGTACGAGATTTTGCTATTTTCAGTCAAAACATTACAAAAATTCTACCTTTTAGTCTACTTTTTTATTAACCTATTCTCAATACATGAAAATTTGTAAGTAAGTATATGATATCTCGTCAGCATTTACTTACTGCACGCTTACTGTAAATAAAAAATAACCATAATATTTCATATGCTCATGAATGTTTATAGTCATCCATTGACCGTAAAACCCAACTTTGCTGGAAACGGTACAGACTACAGTGTTTTGTATAGTTTGTTTGTTACATCCGTGATTCGTAATGAGGGATTTAGGTCCGTATTATAGAAACTGGACCGTATTGACTAACGTGCATGGTTTATATTGGTGTGTCGCTGCGAGATGCGCGGACGCAGGTGTGCGGCCGCCTGGTCGTCGCCAGGGCTACTGCTCTCGGATATGGTATTCATTTATTAATTTGCTTGCGTTGACCGAAGCGCCAATACATTTACTTTAGACGGCCATTGTGTGTTAACATTTTTTTTGTCACTGGACTCACCGATTTTAGGAGTTTAAAAAAAGTCATCGGTGTCTTCTGGTCATTCTTTTGAAAGATTTTTAAAAGTTAACATCGATACTTTTCGGACATTTATGGATATTGGATGGAAACTACGCTGAAAAATAGTACAGATGTTTAGTTACATATCATAAAAAAAAACATCCTTTAAAACGTCTAGTATGCTATATACACTTACACTTTGTTGTAAGCGCTGGTATCAAATATTCCAATATTACTCAGGATTCCTAAAGTCCTAGACACGCGTTAAGATTAGAGTCCGCGGGCCAAATTCTTTCTGTTCTAAACATGCCTCATATCGAGCAACATGAACAAGTAAAAGCAGTCCCTGCAATATGTGTTGCAGTGGAAAAAACGACACCGTAGGCATTTAGTCAGTACTAATAATAGTAGCCTTATGGCTAAGATGCGTAATCTGCATTGCAACCTCCCTCAGTAGTGTATCAACGAGGATATAGGATATTTTACACACCTTAGTGACGAGATCTGACACTGCGTTAGTACCTCTCATCTAGTTAATTCTCTTTAACATCAGCGTCACCATAAATTAGTAGTCCTTAGGTACTTTGTCATAGCATCTCCAGCGCCCGACGCTAGCTAGAGCACGTCCCGAGGGGAGCAGAATACCTCAAGTAGCAAAAAGACAAAAACTCTCAACTACGGAACCGTCCAGGTAGGTACCACCGCAGTGTCAGATAGTCTGCCGTCAAACAGCAGTGTGTAAACATTACTGTGTTCCGGTGTGAAAGACACTGTAGCTCGTGAAATTACTGGATAAAAAATACTTAATATCTAATGTCTTAAGTCCGACGTAACTGACTCTAACTTATAAGAATGCATGAACAAAGTATACAAACGATACTATTTGCTCAAAGTATCGAATCAGGCGCTTTTAACTTACATATATTGTAATCTACAAATTACGTTTGTATAACTATAATATATTTTAATTATTATACTTATACAAACGTAATTTGTAGATTACAATTGTAAATTGTCTATTACATCATATAATGCACTTTAAACCCTAAATAATTAGGTATAGCAATAGATGTATGTAATTTAGAACTAGCTTCTATAGAAGTCATAAGACTTACGAGGAATAAGTCTAACATTATTATTAGCATTCAAGTTAACCACAGCAGTCAACATATATATACTCGTAGGATCTAAAGCGCTTTAAACTCTTAAAGTTAAGTATTGCAAAGTCACTTGGTAGGTACTACACATGGCAACGATTACAAAATTGTGGAATTCCAAACAGCCATCAGCCATCGTAATTTGCAACACTGTGCATATAAATAAATAATTCGATAAAGCGGTCCGTTTTGTCTTGTCCAAGTAAATAGTTCGATAAAAGGCCTGGTTGAAATAAATCATGGTGGAATTAATGCGGGCTAGCTGCATTCCTTCGCCGGCCACTCGCGGCCGCCGCCATCTCACGCATTGTCCATGACAGTTTCGGTAATGGGACTTACATTATAATAAATATAAATATATTTTAAGTTAGTTTTGAAATTTCATACAAGTTTCTTGATAAAAACCCTGTCTTTGAATAGCAGATAGGGATGGATGATGTTTAAAGATTTTAAACCTGGTCTAAAAGATTGTGGGCCACATTAAGTTAGCACAGATTACTTGACATGAGGTCTGATTTTGGATAATGTCCCACTTTGGATAATGGTCCGGCAGACACAAGCGATCCTCGAGGATCGCTTGCAACTGCACCGACATATCGAAAACTACTAAGCGAAGAAACGTGTGACGATGTGGTCATCATCATCAGCAACCGAAAGGCAAAGGTCCCCCCCTTAAATGGGAGGGGTTGCCATTATCCCCGCGCTTGGCAAGCGTCTTGGGGATCGCAGTATAGGTGGTACTTAATTCAGTAGACAGACGGTGTTGCCCGTCTTCTTGTTTTTCCCTTAGTCGCCTTAACGGCCACCCAACTGGAGGACATGGGAGGGTTCTCTATCTATTCTTACCCGGACACCCCACGGGGATCAAAATGGTATTGTAACGTAATGAAAGTATAAATAGCGAAAAGTAGACAATCTCAAAAAGGCTTCATCGCCTGGCCACAGAACCCGCCTAATACGGAACTAGAAGCCCCAAGCGACGGATTCTGGCTTTTGTTTTTTGCACAAACCAGTCACCGTGGAAAAACCCGGCCGTTGGTTAAGCACCAAAATATAATGCTTTTTATCACGACATCAGCTGTCAATTTGACTCTCAAAATACCATCGATGTCACAATAATATTTTATTCTCTTCAAATAGAAATAAATGATAATTGTTAAAGTAAACTTTTTTTATTTGCATAGTAACTAAATATTTACAGTTAAACTAAGTAAAAAACTTCCTCCAAGTTGTCGCTGCACTGAAGGCAACCTAAAAGGCTGACGGCGTTTTCCCTCTTTGTATGGCCAAGCTTACACGTTGGCAGAAAAGGCAAAACATATTATTAAGTATCTTAAATTGCTGAATCACACAGCTATATAATGTGGTACACGTATAACGCAGCAATGGGCGAACAATGCTGTTGTCCGATGTGAAGGGCACTGTAGCTGGTGAATAAGTATAGTGTCGTAAGAATAGCACCCTCCGTGTGTGTCCGTAAGAGGTTCAATTGGAGTACCTACCACATATGTATACTGCGATCCCCAAGCCGCCTGCCAAGCGTGGGGATTATAGCAACCCCTCCCTTCTAACGGCTTCGTTCAACAGTAGACGTGTTTCGTCTTCTGATGATGATGATAGTGATGCGCGGTTGAAAAGTGCAGGTGTCCAGATGTCGCTTACCATCAGGCGAACGTCTTGCTCAATGATATTTTATACAATAGATATGCAATTGGCTCATGAAAAGTGAAACAACGAAATTCACCCAAATTGGGTGAACTAACGTGTGCCTTTGAAAATCAAGTAAAATGCCTTCATGCTTAGAAAATGCAAAAGTACTGTACAAAAGTAAATAATAAGTAAAGTACAAGTAATAAGTTTTAAAAACTAAAACCCGACTACGGATAAAATCGCAGTCTAATAATGTGATATTATATAGCCTATAACCAGCGGACAATCAAGACGCTTGTAACGAAACTCTACTTGTCAAATTATATTAAGTAGATCAGAAGATATGCAGGAACACATACATACATTCTTGTTAAAATCATAACCCTCCCTCCGTTACGTAGTCGGGTAAAAATATCATATTAGTATATGAGAAAATATTTTAATTATGATTCACAATTTTTAGTGCGCATGCATCACCCCACTGAGTTTCTGGTTCTTCTCAGTGGGGGCGCGTTGTGAACCGGTGGTAAACTCAGCCTGCCTCCTTTAGGTGCCCTTGAGCTCGTCGCTACTTCTGCCGTTAAGGCTAGAGCGCTTTAAGCGCTCGCCTCCTATTGTCCGGTGAAGCTGTAATGGCCATCTGCTGGCAACAGCGTCTATAATTACCAAAAAAACAAAAAAAAGACGTCCTCTGTTGAACATAGGCCTACCCCATACACTTCCATTGCGCCCGATGTTGTGCCGCCTGTATGCAACGGCTCCCTGCCACCTTAACGAGGTCGTTTGTCCATCTAGTGGGGGGCCGTCCCACACTGAGTTTTTCAGACCTCGGTCGCCACTCGGGAACCTTTCTTCCCCAACGGCTGCCTGTTCTCCGGACTATATGACCTGCAACTTACTTACTACTAGAGCTATGTCGGTGACTTTAGTTCTAGTACGAATTAGGGGTTGGTATCTTAATCGAAATAAGTAACTAACGTTAATTACGACTAACGTTTGTTAATTCGAACGTCAAACACCTCTATAACAATACCAGCCCTTGTTTTGTCCCACTGTTGGGCACGGGCCTCGCCTCAAAATGATGGGGCTTAGACCATAGTCCACCACGCTGGCCACGTGCGGGTTGGCGGACTTCACACGTCATTCGAAAGCTAATTAGGCTTTCTCAGACATGCAGGATTCCTCACGATGTTTTCCTTCACCGAAAGCTAGTAATAATCGCACAAATACGATTCGCACATGATTAATTAAAGAAATCAGAGGTGTGAGCCGGGTTTCGAACCCGCGCTCCTTGTTTCCAAGGCAAGCGCAAGCCCACTGAGCTGTTACTGTTTTACCTCTAAGTGAATCCATAACTTTAAGTAAAAGTATGACAAAAAGCGCGTCGGTATTTTTTCTTCGCACCTGCGTAGAATTTCTTCTGCATACTAAACGCACGCAACATGGAGAGTGGATTTTAGTACATGACACTAGTATTTTATGAATGTGGACACACGGAGTGCGAGGCGGTCATAATTATAACGCACAGGTGTGATTGCGTGCGGCGCGGTAATGGCCGCAGCTCGTTATAAAGTGTTCTTTTTGACGGTAAATTAATGCCGAGATGAATAGATGGACGCTTCGAAATTTCGGTACAGACACCGTGTTTTATTTTTATACTCTTCATCTTTTATATTAGTTCAAAGATCATTCCCGCCGCATATGCATTAATTACAGTGACAGGCCAGTGTGCAGGTTAGATACTCGCCTGCTACTCAAACGGTGTGGGTTCGATTCCCATTCACGATAAGTATTACGCATGAACATGCCTGTTTGTATTGTATCTGGTAAATACCGACATAAATATCTCAATGTATGTACACGATACCCAAGCCGCCTGCCAAGCGTGGGGATTATGGCACTCCCTCCCTTCAGTGGCGTAGCATGCTTTAGATGGGCCCTGTACGATTTGTACAGAGGTTCGCTGGTATATAAGTGTTTTTGTTAATAATGGACTGTAGGAGGTGAATCCTTGATGCAATTGAACAGTAAGGGAAGCTCCACCAACCTTTAAATATCCAGGTATGACCAGGCACCAGGCATCAGCTTTAAACACACACGGCGTGCACTGAAACTGTGAGTCTTGATGGGCACTGCTTTAGATTACACCAAGGAAAGTTTTGATGATAGAACGTCTATCAATGTTCACAAGTTAAGACAAACGTTGTCCGCACTTTCGGTGATAAAGTCTCAACAAATTAACGTAATTGTGTTGATATTAAGAAACATGCAACGTGCACGTGAGATAATTGAGTTTATGTCTAAGCACTACGAGTACCGACAGACGACTGGTGGGGGCGCGGGCGACGCCGAATGGTCAGCCATAGTGTAGGCTAACCAGAATAAATAAAAATTGATGGTGCATATTTACTTACTAATCAATATACATACAAGGATTGAACATACCGCCCACCGAAATCAGTATGCTGATTTCCCATTAAATGTATATATAGAGTATAAAAACTGAATATATAAGAGTTAAATAAACTATTAAGTGAAGAGTGTATCTGAATTTGTAGTGTGATAAATGTAATATGTTATAAAGAGCCCTAATACCTATTTACTTAAGCCTAATGGATGATACTGAATTACTTAATTGGTATAAGGCAATGGACATAATTTATTAACAGGTCTCTTATAGAGCCCAGAAGTGGTGCGCACAGTGACGACGCGTACTGTGTTATCATTACCAGGATGAGTTATTTCTATCCTACCTAATGGCCATTGGAGAGGTCGAGTCAAGTTAGATTTTAATAAGACAAGATCGCCAACTTTGAGATTGGGAGGTTGAGAAAACCATTTGGCTCTCTGCTGAAGTGTATGCAGATAATCATCTGACCAGCGTCTCCAAAAGGTCTGAGACATTTTTTGTATACATTGCCAACGTGACAGTCTGTTCATCGGAATATCTTGTAACTCATATTCGGGGACAGCTAGCAAACTTTGACCGATCAAAAAATGACCAGCAGTTAACACATCAAACTCATTAGCATTATCGGATAATGAGCAGAGTGGTCGCGAATTCATTGTAGCTTCCGCCTTACAGAAGAGAGTAGAAAGCTCTTCGACAGTAAGAGTTCGATCACCAACTGCACGATACAGATGGTATTTTGCTGATTTAATTCCCGCTTCCCATAAGCCACCCATAGAAGCAGCGTTTGGGGGATTAAAACACCAGTCAACATGGCGTGTTGTCAACGCATTAAGAATTTCATCCTGATTTGATTTATCGTTAAAGAATTTCGCTACGTCCTTTAAATGTTTTGAAGCCGCTATAAAATTAGTACCGCAGTCTGAGTAGAGACGACTACAAAGTCCACGGCGAGCTACAAAACGGTCAAATGTAGCTAAGAAACATTCACAAGAGAGGTCAGTTAATACCTCTAGATGCACTGCTTTAGTAGAGAAACAGATAAACAGGCATAAATAAGCCTTATGCGTTTTCGAGTTACGTCTAAGGCTTTCTTTTACAATAAACGGACCGCCTATGTCACAGCCCACATCATTAAATACCTTTCCGGGTACTAACCGAGAAGATGGTAATGCACCCATTGCAGGTTGAATAGTTGTTGGTCGAAACCTAAAACAATTAGCGCACTTTGAGAGTACAGATCTAATAATGCTTCGAGCATTTACAATCCAATATTTTTTACATAAAATTCCTTGCAACGTGCGAGGACCTACATGAAGGTACATTTTATGGAAGTGCGTAATAATTAATTTAGTTACATGACACTTCTTAGGAAGCAGTAACGGGTGCTTTGTGTTAAACGGAAGGTCAGACTGTAAAATTCTACCGCCCACCCTGAGGAAACATTCAGAATCTAAGAAAGGAGAGAGCTTACGTAATGATGTTGCATAGCCAGTTTTAGTAAGAGATTTTATTTCAGTATTAAAGTGATTTATTTGTAAGATACGAATAATTTTGTTATGACTTAATTCAAGTTCTTTTGATTTTAGTGGACCTTTATTAATTTCTGAACCCTTTAATTTTGATTTTAAATTATTTATGAATCGAAGACACCATGAAACTACTCTTTGGAGTCGGTTAAATGAAGAATATTTACTAAATGTCTCTTCAAGGTCATTAATTAAGGTTTTATTTTCGTCACACGATGCGAAATTAAAACTGTCGACGTTAGTTTTCCGTTCAGGAATCTTTTCATGATCCTTTAAGATGAAAGTATTAACCGGCCAAGTTTGGGGGTCTTCAGTTAACCAGGCAGGACCATGTGTCCATTCAGTCGCCTGGGCTATCAATTGAGATGGTAATGTCCCACGGGAACATATATCACTTATATTATTTTCACTATTGATGTGAAACCACGAGTTTGGCTGAACAACATCAGTAATTTGACTAACACGGTTAGCCACATATGTCTTTAGTTTATATGGTGGCGTTTGAAGCCAAGATAGAACGACGCTGGAGTCGCTGAACGCGAAAATTTTAAAATTTAAGTCTTTAATGTTTTGTACAACAAAACTTACTAATTTGGAAAGCAGCACGGCAGCTTCCAATTCTAGTTTCGGGATTGACAATGGTTTATTAGGAGCAACTTTACTTTTGCTTGTCAGTAATCTTACTTTTACGTTACCAGCATCATCAACACTGCGCATGTAAATACACGCTGCATAGCCTCTGGATGACGCATCACAGAATGCTATCAGTTGCACTGAGGTAAATGCAGATATCAACAAGTGCCTCTCAATTCGAATATTGGCCAAGTTAGGTAAATCAAGAATAAATTTATTCCATCTCTCACACAAATCTTGTGGCAAAGGATCGTCCCAATTAAGACCTAATTTCCACAAGTCTTGCATGATGCATTTAGCAACAAATGTGCACGGTGAAATAAATCCGATGGGATCAAAAATGCTTGCTAACAATTTTAGTACTGACCGCTTTGTGTATTTTGTGTCAGTCAAGTTGTAATTAAAAGAGAAACTATCACTGACTGGCAACCATATCAATCCTAAAACTTTTATTGAAGACGATAACGTATCGTCCTGAAAATTAATTGAGGTAATTTTATCTTCTTGCATTCTTGCAATAAGTTCATGAGAATTACTTGCCCACTTACGTAAGTCAAAACAGGCGCTTTTAAGCAAAGATATAAGAGCGTCTTGCAATGAACATGCTTCACTTAAGGATTCACAAGACCAAAGCAAGTCATCGACATAAAATCCCTGTAACACTATTCTAGCTGCTTTAGCTTGGAGGTTATTGGGATCATCACTCAGTTTAGACAGCTCATCATATGCTAGCTGATGTAATGAACGTACTGCTATATACGGTGCACTGCGAAGTCCATAAGTGTTAGTTTTTAATTCGTAAATACGCACGGGCTCACTGGGTGAGTCACGCCAGAGGATATGTTGGTATTTTCTCTCTGACGGGTCAATAAGGACGGCCCTATACATTTTAGAAACGTCAGCAGTGAAACAGACATCGTATAATCTAAACTGAGTTATGATTTTTGCTAGGTCTTGATGCAACTTCCTACCGGTTAATAAAACATCATTAAGCGATATGCCTGTGGAAGTTTTTGAGGACCCATCATATACAACGCGTAAGGGCGTTGTCACACTATCACGTAGTACATAACTGTGTGGAATTAAATATTTAGATTGCTCAGTGCCCTTATAAAGTTCCATATGGTCTAAAGACTCATATTCTTTCATGAAATCAGTGTAAGCCTTTTGAACATCCGGGCAACGTGCCAGACGGCGTTCAACTTGAGTAAGTCGCTTAAGGGCAATATCATACGATTCGCCAAGTGGCTCATGATTAGGAGACAATAATAGCGGTGCAACAAAACGACCAGTTTCATCGCGATAGTGTTTTTCAATGAATATATTTTCTGCAAGTTCTTCTTCATGACTCAATGGAACCGAGCACGGCACGGATTCCAACTCCCAAAAACGTTTGAGAGTGTCATTCAGAATATTATCCTCAATAGTGTACGACACTAATGAGTTCGTAGACGCTACGATATTATTATCACTAGGAGATGGCACGGCCAATCTACCAGTTATAACATACCCGAACACGCTGCCTAACGCAACAGGTGTGTCAGAGTTTATTATTAATTTTTGACCATTATAAATATAAGGGAAACTTTCACTTCCCAAAATTAAATCAATTGGAGATTTTCTATAAAAAAATGAGTCCGCTAATGTTACGTTTTTAAACTCATTGATTATATTTTCCGGTATCGGAACGGTGGGTAAATCGGAAGTTAATTTCGTTAGTACAACAGCATTAATATTGAATATTGCATTATCATTAATACGAGATTTTATGGTACAGGATGTCATCCCATGATTTTTAATGGTTTCACCACCTAAACCATAAATATTATAAGGACATTTACTTGTACTAAGGCCCAAACGTTGTAAACAGTCAATAGAAATAAAATTGGACTGTGCACCGGAATCAATTAACACTCTTACCGGCTGATAACAATTAAATCCATCCAATACCAAAACAACAGCTGTTCCCAATATAACTGCGCTATAGTTATGCACAGATGATGCATTGCAAGTATATTGCACCGTGTCGGTAACAACAGGCAGCGGCTCAGTGGATGACGAGACGCTCGCCAGAACCGGTTTTCTGTCAGCTGTTATCGCGAAGTCTAGGTGAATTAGTACGTGATGCGCTTGCTGGCAAATAAAACATTTAAAATTACTTTTGCAATCGTTTGCGTTATGATTGGGTTTAAGACAATTATGACACAATTTTAGGTCATTTACGCGTTTAATGCGTTGCATTACGTTCAATTTACGAAATTGATCGCAACGGAAAATCATGTGATTTTCACCACAATGCAAACATTTTATTTTTATGTGCGAAGATGAAATATGCGAATAACTTTTTTGTAACGTTTTATTACTTTGTCTAATATCAATTAGTTTTTTACTTGGTTCTACATTTTTAGGGTTGTTAGAAAATGATAATGAATGATTAAGTACTCGAATATGATTTTGAATAAAAGAAATTAATTTAGAAAAAGTAGGAATAGTTTCCTGATCTAGACTTAGTTCAAATAATTTACGGGTTTGTGGGTCTAAAGCCCGTAAAGCTATGTGACAAAAAATGTAATTATTTAAATCTTCAATTTTTAATGCTTGAATAGCTTTGTACGAGTGATCAAACGTCTCGATGAACGTATTTAATTGAGTGGGAGACTCTTTATTGAGTGGTGAAAAACTTAACATTTTGTCGATATATCTACCTACTAACATTCGACTATCCTGATACTTGTTAAGTAAGCTTTTCCAGACTAAATCATAGTTAGCGGCTGTTATAGGTACACTTTTAACAATATTTAACGCGGAACCTTTAGTACATGACAATAAATAATGGAACTTGTCAATTTTAGGAATACTACTTTGGTTGTGAACTAATGAACAGAATGTCTCGTAAAAGGTATTAAAATTCTCGATATCTCCATCAAACGGGAACAATTCTAACTTCGGGAGACGTGGCCGAGATTCATTACTTGTCGAGGTACCTTCTAACTTGACACGACCTGTGTCCGATTGAAATTTGCGAACATATATTTTTATTTGAAAATATAAGTCACTAAAACTTCTAATCTCCTGTGTTCTACAGACAGCATTAGGATTAGCTTGATATTCGTATTCAAAGATATCGTAAATTAACTTATCGAATTGTTTTCGACAATCATCTATTTCTGATGCACGTAATAAAAACAATTCTTTTGAATCGGCATCTAAAGGAGTTTTCGTCATATCGAAAATTCTTTGGACATTTTCAAAAAGCATTTCTTTCTGATTAATAAGCTTCGCAAGAGTGATTTCACTTCTAGACTTAGCCATTTTTACTTTTAATACGGGTGGGTACGATTAATACCAACTACCGTGTTGTATGTAATAAGCTATGTACTGGAATATTCTTAATGAATAATTGTAATTTTAATGGGATAATTTATATGAATATAATGATATATAAGATATATGTAATGTTTATGTATGATAAATAAGATTTTATAGGTATAAAATGTTACCATCCGGCTCGAAGGACCAGAAAAATTGTACGATTTGTACAGAGGTTCGCTGGTATATAAGTGTTTTTGTTAATAATGGACTGTAGGAGGTGAATCCTTGATGCAATTGAACAGTAAGGGAAGCTCCACCAACCTTTAAATATCCAGGTATGACCAGGCACCAGGCATCAGCTTTAAACACACACGGCGTGCACTGAAACTGTGAGTCTTGATGGGCACTGCTTTAGATTACACCAAGGAAAGTTTTGATGATAGAACGTCTATCAATGTTCACAAGTTAAGACAAACGTTGTCCGCACTTTCGGTGATAAAGTCTCAACAAATTAACGTAATTGTGTTGATATTAAGAAACATGCAACGTGCACGTGAGATAATTGAGTTTATGTCTAAGCACTACGAGTACCGACAGACGACTGGTGGGGGCGCGGGCGACGCCGAATGGTCAGCCATAGTGTAGGCTAACCAGAATAAATAAAAATTGATGGTGCATATTTACTTACTAATCAATATACATACAAGGATTGAACAGGCCCCGTATCAAAATTGGTTGGGGGGCCCAAATAATGGTAGTTCCTAAGAGATTATGTGAGAACATGGATTTTACGGATTGTTGCTTACACATCTTCGGGGCCCATGTAGCCCGTGGGCCCTGTATCATTGATACGGCTGATACGGTACGCCCATGCCTCCCTTCTATTGGGGAGGCCCTTGTTCAACAATGGATGATTCGGTTTAAGTTATCTAAACTAATTTAAAAATACTATTAACCTCTAGTAAGTATAGCTTCTTCACATCATATGGAACAACTTTTCCTTTCCCTTTTTTGGTTATTATACTGACATAAAAAATTAAAATTTTGATTGAATTAGATTGATTTTTACAATCGTGTTTATGTGTTGGCATGCAGAGCAAACATTTCAATTATTTGTATTGATAATATACTGATGTTAGATAGCCAAAAATATAAATTAAATTAATCATATATAAATTAATCATTTGTAGGTATAGTTGTAGTAAGACATCGAAGTGTTGACTTTAAAAAAAAAGTCAAATGCGTTTGGTCTTCTCTCTACGTGGTAGCTGATCGCGTGTGAATAAGAAAACGACAAATTACTTGACGCACAGGTGGGAAGTACCCTAGCGGCCGCGTCTCGTATAACATATTAATTTATTTTACTCGCACGTTGAATTATTTGTCGCAACGCCATCTAGTTTATTAGAGTGGTAACTTATTGCGATACCTCTACACGCAATTTTGTATCCAGTAGATATTTTTAAGGCGATAGTCACTGATTAAGTAAGATATCATGATGCAGCCGTTGATAAAATCGCAATATATTTTTTTTTTTTATAATAAATAGGTTTGCGCTTGACCACAATCTCACATGATGGTAAGTGAAGATGTGGTCTAGGATGGACCGCGCTTACCCATAAGATGCCTGTTCACTCTAGACTTGAATACACCCAAGTTATATTTATCAGGGAAAACGTCGTCCGGGAGGGTATTCCACAGCTTGGCCGTGCGCATGAGAAAAGAAGAAGCGAAACGCTTAGTGCGGCAAGTTGGAGTGTCAACGACAAAGCGGTGGAGACCCTGCCGGCGCCTGGTAGTCCGGTAAAAGAAAGGGGATGGTGGTACAAGGTCAATCAACACAAGGAAGGTGTGTCAAGGATATCGCTTTTTCAGATGCACGAACGATAGTCTCATCGGCTATTATACAGCGGTCCCTTATACATATACCACCTCTTATGGCAATGTTAGTAATTTTACATTGAGGTAAGTGCATGGGAATGAGACGCAGATAGGTGACTATAATACAGTTCACCCGTGGGGTGTCCAGGTAAAAATACCACCCATCCAGCTCCTCCCTTTGGGTGTCTGTAAGAGGCGACTAAGGGAAAACAAGAAGACGGGCATCAGCGTCTTTCTATTGGATTTCTATCACCTATACTACGATCCCCAACCCGCCTGCCAAGCGTGGGGATTATGGCAACCCCTCCCTTCTCAGGGGGAGGCCTTGGTTCAGCAGGGGACGTCTTTCGGCTGCTAATGATGAAGATGGTATAGCTCCGTTCTAACTTAACTGACCCATATAATAGGCATGATGACTAATTTTGAAAAAATACTCTATAATGTACTCTATAATGTACAAAAATATCATTATTTTCGGCAATAGTAGACCCGTACTATTGCCGAAAATAATCATATTTTTGTATTAAATTTACAATTAATAGCAATATTTTCAATTTTTAAAATAGAGTTTGAATTTCGTTCCAAAACGATGGCCGGCGCATGGCGCCATTTTGTGACGTCACTACGGCGGTGTAAATAAACATCTGTCTAGGTATAAAAGTGAATCATTGTATCATTGTATGAAAGAAAATGTTGAGATGACAGTTTGACAGTTGTTTATTTACACCGGATTGACGTCATTCACTCTGATCAGCGTTTATTACAAAATGGCGATTAGCTGTATTTGAGTAATTTATTTGCTTAAATATCACGAAAATCTCTCTATTATTATGAAAATGAGATGTATTTTTGGAATCAGTGCAATCTGTTCTAATATTTAAAACCACAGATTTATTGGTATTGTGTTGCAGTCATCATGCCTATTGTTATCAGTACAATAATATCACATAGATAGTGCCTATGTAATATCTGAACGCTGCAATTCATAGAGGACGTGCCAGCGATCGCTCTGCTCTTTGACACCGCCGTTCCTAGAAACAGGCGCATAATGTAGACATACGCGTAAAAACATTCCAAATGTTATCGTCAATCTTAAATGTACCGCTATATACTAACATATTTGCTCTCCACACTTCCTGTTTTTATCTCTTCAAACGCGACGAAATTTCTTAGAAAACAAAAATAATTCCACCCATCCACTGACAAAACACACTACTACTATGTTCTGTAGAGTGTTGCCAGTGATGACATAAATGGTACTGAGACATAGTCTTTTAGAGAAGCTCAGAGTCACACAACGAACTGTGAAGAGAGCTGTGCTGTGAAGAACTAAAGTCACCGACACTCTGACCGAGACCTCTCAGAATCTGCAAGTTGAAGTGGCAATGGGTGGGTCACATCGCTCAAGGAACCGTTAACCGATGGGAAAGAAAGGTTCTCAAATGGCGACCATGAACCGGAAGACGCAGTGTGTGTAGGCAGGCTGGTCTCCCACTGGGTGGACTGACAACATTGTGCGAAATTGTTGTTCATTGCGGCGCTCGAAGAGGGAGGCCTATGTTCTGCAGTGGACGTCTTCCGGCTGGTAACGATAGTATATAGGCTCTGCCTAGTCTGAGATCAGATTATTGTGTGTGGATTGTCCCAGGATATTATTTGATAGAGCGCACAGTACTACTCCTAGTATGTGCAGTGATACCAAACATCGTACAAAAACAGTACAAACAATGCAGTTCAAGCACTAGAACTAACAAATACACCAGGGGCTTATACCATCAGCTTTTATGGCAATGTTAAAATAATCTTACTTTTCCGTAAGAAAGTGTCACAGATATACGCAGCTTATAGCTCTATTCCTTTTTCTCCCCCAGGACTGTTTGTTTGTACCGTGATTTGTACTGTATTATTACTTATTCGCATCCCATCGGATTGTGAGAGTAGGTACCTAAAGGAAGTGAGGGTGCATCAATGACTACGCAAAAACTTGTGCACTTTATTTTCCGCGTAGCTGATTTTGTGAAAGATTGACCGCTGTGGTCGTATTCGTCGGCTAAGACATTATTTAACCGGTGATTACTTTTAATATTAAGAAAAAACCTTTTAATATCCTGGGACAATCAACACATGATCCCAAATAACAGAGCCAGACTCTGACACAAATTCTTACATACTTTTTTTAAACATACGTGAAAATATACGTTAATAGATGAATGACACCGACACTGGTCACTGCGTGGGAATCGATCCCACGACCTATTGGATGTTGGCCAAAGTGTCTAACTAACCAGTAGACCCACAATACAGGCTCATCCAATTCTTATTATTTTGGTCTGTGTATTTAATTTAATATCAATGGTTTAATGCACAGTATAGCGAATAAAATTTTCATTAATTTTCTGATAGACTACACCCATATTCTTAGACGTTTCCTCGAACCTTCCTTCACTCGACCTCGAAAACGGTATTCTTAATCGTTCGTCGAGCATATTTCGAGTTTCCTCCACTGAGGATGAGTGGAGGAGAGACGTCATCATTTCGAGGTGATTTTTGTTGTTGTATTGGCCAACATGGTTGACCATTTAATCTGATTTGTGTTTATTTTAATAAAATTTACAGTTTATTGATGATTTGGGTAATACCAAGTACTTTAGAAATTATAAAACGATTTTGAGTATCAAAAAAAATCTAATTATGACTTCGCGGTATTTAGTTACTACCGAGCGCGACTAGATGGCAGCTGCGTAGGTGCCTAACAATTTTTTTTGTCTATTTAATTAAATGGTTGTACACCATGGTATATTAATCTAATCTTTGTTGTACGTACACCTTGCTGGAGGAAGGACTAAAGAAGCGTACACGATCGAAACCTGTTGCGTTCACGGCTTGTTTTCGATTATTCTTCGCAGCTGAAAAATTATATTTGCATTGCAGACGATGACTTAAATATTAAATATGTCGGCAGATGGCCATCACCCCCTGATTCCTGGCGTATCACGGAACATCAGATCCCTGGTATTGACCCCAGGTTCCCCAATAACAAACGATGACTTGAAAGATTATACAGTCGTTTATTCTCAAATCACATTGGTAACAACGGTTTACTTTAAAGGCCACAATCCAGAGGGGACTGCTGAAAGCATCCAGCGACGGCGACTGTTTTCACCCAATATGGTGACCGCGCCGGCCGGCCCCTGTGTTTTGTTAGTCTACTCGCGGTACTGGCCTCCGAGTAAACCAGCCTTCTTGGTTCTTCCATATCCCGACAAATATAAATACACGCGACGGCGATTAGTGTTCGTCTGCCTAAGAATTATCATACAGATAAAGATAAACACTGATATTCATAACTATATTTATAAATCATTTAAACAAAAATAAATATCTCAAATTGCAGTTTAACGGCACTTTTTGGCTTGAGGATGCCTCAAGTTAGGTCGAGAGCTACCTTAAGTCCAGAAAATAAGATTATAATAATACTGCTCACCCGTGGGTGCCCGGGTAAGAATAGCACCCTCCCATCCCGTCATTGATCGTGGGGATTATTTCAACACCTCCCTTATAAAACGGGCAGCAGCGTCTTTCTATTGGATTACCTACAAACTATACTGCGATGCAAAAACCGCAGGCCGAGCGTGGGGATAAAGTCAACCCCTCCCTTCTAAGGGGAAGCTTTTGTTCGACAGTGGACGTCATTCAGCTTATGATGATGATGGCGACGAGTGGCACTAATTTTAGCACCTACAGTGTCCTTCACTTCAAAACACAGCGATGTTTCCTACACATTGCAGCTTGGTGGCAGATTAAGTAGGTATCTGCAATCCATTGCATATGGGAAGTAGGTACCACTGTTTTCTTTCGGGCAAGGAAGGAAACCATCAAAAGATACCTAAGGCTCTAAAGGGTAATGCTCGGGTTGTGCGGGATTTTTACTCAGTGAGACCACCCAGGTGACCTTCTTCGACACTCCATTCGGACTTAGCCAAAGTCTCGCCAGCACCGGACCCGCGCTAGACCACGTCCTGGGGGGAGCAGTTGAAAAACTAATGTTGTTAGTAAATCTTATGACTACCACTCATCTCAATGTTTTAACCAAAGTAGACCACATTGGTAGCCAATCTATTCTCACGGTACGTTCCTGGCTATTCTATGTCAACCATCATAACTATGAGTAGTCGATGCATTTCCCGTCGACGAAACGAGACCGTTTATCGTTAATAATAAACCGATTTATAAAACAGTCTAAAGTATAGACTAGTTTATTAATATGCTGTTGTAGTCAACGTTCACAGACCACTTACGTATTGCATGGGGTTCACCGATAAACTAGTAAATCATTAGACTAGTTTATCGGTGGACTGTAAACTAGTTTATTTGTCGAAGCCAATAAAAACAGTCTAAAAAACAGTTCGTTCATTCAAGGCCCACTCCAACTACTACGCCATCAAAAAACCACTGCCATAAGAACTTTTTTTTTTTTTTTTTTTTGTGTAGGAGTAGTGCTGTTGGCCGCAGATGGCCATTACAGCTTCACCGGACGAGAGGGCGAGCGCTTTGAGCGCTCCAGCCCGGAAAGGTAGCGACTAGCTCAAGGGCACCTCAGGGAGGCACGGCCTCGGCTTGGGCTGCCGCTTAGAGAGTGTGCGAGTTTACCACCGGTTCACAACGCGCCCCCGCTGAGAAGAACCGGCAAGAAACTCAGCGAGGGGATGCATGTCGAGGTCGCATGTGTACGATCCTTCGGCCTCGCCGGCGAGACCGGTGTCTGTGTGTTGATGATGTGTGTACGACTCGTGACGTCGTTGTCGGTGTTGGTGTTGGTGTTGGTGTTGTGTCATGGTCCAGGAGGACGGACATCGGGTCGGGTGGGTCGAGCAGTACATGCCGCGGACGGCGGCGATGTACGGTAGGTCGACGATCTGAGGGACCGGGAACAGGGTCAGGGTCGGGGATATAGTCGGCAGCGGCGCCGATGAGCGGGTTCGGGTGGACGCAAGCTTTTTCAAAGTAATGTTCGGACATTTCCTTGAAAAATTTGCGGATAGGGACTAGACCGAAGTCGGAATGAAGGTCGACATTCCGCATGTACCACGGGGCACCGACGGCATGTCGAAGGAATCGGTTTTGAATAACCTGGAGGCTATTGATGTGGGCGGGAGCCGCGTGTGCGAATACGGTACTGGCGTAAGCTAGGATGGGACGGATGCAGGTTTTGTAAAGTGTCAACTTATTCCTAAGCGACAGTTTACTCCGCCTGCAGATCATGGGGTAGAGCCGGCCGAGAACGAAGGCCGCTCGGTTGCGTACTGACCGTATATGCGGTCCAAATGTCATGCGGGAGTCCAGGGTGACGCCTAGATATTTGACCTTTTTGGTCCAAGGGATGGGACGCCCATAGAGGGTGATCGGACCTAATCGACTACTGGGATGGCCCGCAGTGTGAGATCTGGTGCTCCGGGAGAAGAGCACCGCGGCGCTCTTTTCCGGGTTCACCGCGATCAGCCACTTTTGGAACCATTCGCCTAGGGCGTTGACGGCGACTTGAAGAGTGCGCGTCAAGAAAGCCTTATTTCTGTGTGAGAAATAAAGTGCGGTGTCGTCCGCATAAAGGGCTAGTTGCACCCTGTCCGAACGAGGGATGTCGTTCGTGAACAGGCTGAACAGGAGTGGGGAGAGCACAGAGCCTTGAGGGACTCCGGCCTGAATAGGGTGGGAAGTGGATCGCGCACCTTCGACTCGATATCGAAAAGTACGATTCCTGAGAAAATCTCGTATGATGAGGACCAGACGGTCTGGCACGCCCATGAGGTAGAGCTTGTGAAGCAAGCCATTGTGCCAGACCTTATCGAATGCCTTGGCGACATCGAAGAATAAGGCTCCGGTGTATATGGGTCTGGGCTGGTTGAGCCCGGAGAGGACGTGCTCCGTGATGCGGTGCACTTGATGGACGCAAGAGTGTCCAGCTCGAAAGCCGAACTGCTCGTGAATGAGTATGCCCTTCGAGATGACAAATTCTTTGAGTCTTGCGAGAAGCAAGCGCTCGTAGAGTTTGCCCAGGGCGCTAAGGAGACTTATGGGGCGGTAGCTCGTGGGATCGTCACGTGGCTTACCGGGTTTGTGAATGCCGATGACGTCTGCTTCTTTCCACTCCGAAGGGAATATAGCGTGTGTCATGGCGGCATTGAAGATGGCTACCAAGAGGTAGATCAAGTGGTAGGGAAGGATTTTTAGTACGCGGTTCGAGATGCCGTCAGGGCCGGGGGATTTCTTAGGCTTAAGGCCTTTGATGAGGTCTTCCACCTCGGAATGGGTGACCGGGGTGAGAGTGTCGGATGGCGGGACAGAAGCCCTGCGCTCTACTTCCCTATCTACGTGATCGCGATGGGGTGGGTCGGAAACTGAGACACTAGGAGAGCATTGTCTCTCTAGAGAGTCTGCGAGGACCTCGGCTTTTTCCTCGTCGTCGAAAGCTGGTGGGGCGCCTGAAGGGCGGGTCAGGGGAGGCATGGTGGCTACCGTGTCGGACTTGAGAGCCCTCGCTAGCCGCCAGTAGGCTTGGTGAGAGGGAGTGATACCCTCGAGAAAACCGTCCCACCGGTCCCCCCGGAGTTCCGCGATGCGGTTCTTTACGTCCCTCTGTAAAGCGCGCATGCGGATCCGGTTGGCTGCGGTGGGGTAGGAGTCGTGAGCGCGGATAGCCGCGTTTTTGGCTCGGACCAATTCTTTGACGTCGGCCGGCAGTTTGAAGCGTTGGACATAAGGGTCCACCGCTTCAACCTGCCGGGAAGATTGGCTGATGGCCGATTGGAGGTTGTCAGTGAAAGCACTGACGGCTTGTTCGGTGTCCTGAGGGGACGAGAGGTGGACTGGGATACGAGAGAGCTGTGGCGTGTCGGCATTGGCCAAGCAGGTGCTCAGCCGCTGCCAGTCCACCACAGTCTTCATGACTGGTTCCGGTGAGGGAGGTGGTCCGAGCTCCATGAGAACGGGACGGTGGTCGGAGTCTAGTTCATGGAGCACTTCTAAGGAGCGCAGCCGAAGCGTTACGTTCTTCAGAAGTGCCATGTCTAGGATGTCGGGACGGTAGCCGATGCTGACGGGAAAATGGGTGGGACGCATTGGAGCAATGATCTCAAAATCGAGAGTGTCGACTAGAGCGTCGAGGCGCACGCCGTTATAATTGGTGGTGTGACAGTTCCACCGGACGTGTTTGCAATTGAAGTCGCCGCCAAGGATGACGGCGCTGTCCATGTCAAGAAGTGCTTCGATGTCACTTCTGAGAAGTTGCTTGTCAGGTGGAAGGTACACCGAGACGAGAGTGACAGGGGGATGACCCGAGAGAGAGAGGCGGCAAGCCGAGGCCTCGATATTGGTGAGCGCAGGGACATCGAGTGGGATGCAGTGCAAGGATTTCCTATAATAGATGACAGTGCCGCCTCCGCGGGAGGCAGTTCTGTCATTTCGCACGAGATGGTAGTTGGCGATGTTGGGACTCCTATGAGCGGGTTTTAGGAATGTCTCTTGCACTAGCATGACATCAACTTGGTGATCCCTAAGGAATTCACTAACTTGATCGCGTTGAGGGGAGAGGCCATGGGCGTTGAAAAACGCCAGGCACAAGGAGAGGGGCTTGATTCGTTTTGGGTGTAAATCCATAATCAAGGATAAGATTGGGTGGTGGGAACCACTGACAGGGAACTGAGCACACTCTCGTGCTCGACAAGGGCCATGGTGCGTTCGAAGTCGTTTTTAGCGACTCGAAGCTTGTGCGCGAGGGCGCGGATGGCGGCAATGTTGAAATTGCTCATGGTGTTGCGGATCAGTTGGATGTCCGACACCAGGGTGTTTTGTGCTGAGGGCACTGGGGTGAACCCGGCGTGAGGCGCCGGGGCGCTAGTCGCAGGGTGCATGGGCGCGCTGGGAACATGGGTGTTCCATGCGTTGGGACGGTTGAGCCGTGGGTCGCGGAGCGCAGAAGGCGCGACGCCTTGTGGAGCCTGCGGCACGGAGGGTGCCGAACTTGTCGGGACTACTTTTTGCGCAGAAGGCGCAGGAGGAGTAGGGGGTCCGGGCACAATGGGTGCCGAAAAGATGGGCGCTGAAGGCGCTGGATTCCTGGGCGCACGGAGACCGTTGCGCCTCGCCACTCGGCGATTCCTCTTTGGGGCCCTCGAACATCCGCGATAATTCGCGGGGTGTCCGACGGTCCCGCAGAGGACACAGCCGGGAGGTTCGGTCGCGGTCTCCTGCTTGCGAGAGCAGGTGGAGGTCGGGTGGTCCCCGATGCATTTAACGCATCGGGGAGTGGCGTGACAATTTCGGGCCGAATGGCCGTATAATTGGCAATTGTGGCACTGACCGGGAGTGCCACGTTTGTGGGGGGGTTCGACGTAGAAGCCCCCGGTGAGGTCTAGGAGATGAGACAAGTCAAAAATGCGCTTGCCTTCGGGGGTACGGTCGAGAACTACTGTCACCATACTGTATGGGACCTTGGGACCGCGGCCACTCGCCATGCGGTGGACTTCTTGGGCGGGGAATCCTTGGGACTGAAGGTCCTCAAGGATGAGAGAGGGCTCGAATTCCTTCGGAACTCCCCTAATGACCACTCGAAGGGTGCGGTCCTCTTCGAGGGTGTAAGTATGGAAGGAGATCTTCTCCTTCCTGAGATGGGCTGTCAGTTGACGGTGGTCGTCGGTCGACATGGCGGACACACTGATACCGTTGGCCGTGTTCGAGGCCTTGGTGTATCTGATGTTTTTCGCTTTAAGAGCGTTGGTGACTCGCGGCCATGCGGCTTTGTCCTGTATAATTACAGGAGGAGGAGGGCGGGGCTTGCGGCCTTCGGGTTGGCTCACCGGGGCGGCTGAAGCGCGCGGAGTGGGTGAGGTGCGAGGGGACGGAGAGGCACTCAGGGAGATTGGGGAGGACGCACAGGCCTCCTCCTCAACGCACTGGTGCTTGGACGGGCGCTGGTCCCGGGGTTGACGCGCCCGTTTCTTATCGCGGACTAGCGTCCACTCGTCCTCCGAGGAGGAGAAGGGACGCTTGGCGGACTCGAGTTCGACCTCCATGTCCGAGGCTGACTGAGGGTCGGCCTCGAACCCCGGTGGAGGGAACTGGGTTGGCGCATCCAGGTGCGCCGGGGTGGGCTGCGGCGAGATAATCGCGGCGGAAGGTGGCGGGGTAAGCGCCGCTGGGGTCGGTGCGGTAAACGCGTCGGTGGGCTGCGACTGAAGGTCGGGAGGGGTCGGCGAAAGGGTTTCGCTCGAGGTGGCGGCGGCGTTCATGGCCGAGATTAACTCCGTCAAGATCGTCGGATACTTGACGGAGATAATCTCCACCAGTCTCACCGCAAATTCGGGAGGCACTGCGGAGAGTGCGGGGGACGACATTTTTCCGTCCAAAGGGAAACTCTTCGGACGGAAAAACGGGTGAGTGATCCTCCCCGCCGGCAAGGCGGGGAGTGGGTGAGTGCCTAACGTGTGGCCCTAATGTGTGTGGGTGTGTAGGGTGTGTAGCCTAACAGCCCTGGGGCAGAGGAGACGAGACCGGCAAGCCGGCGGTTCGAAACCAAACAGCACCCAAGGAATAGGAAATAGGAGGCGGAAGGGTGGGAGGGCGACGATCAAGATCGACTAGGGGGTCACTCCCAGGGCCGGTTGCCTTGATCCCGTCCGAGTTGCCGTTTCCTGAAGGGAACCGGCGAGCGCTCGGGTCACGCTCCGCCTAGGTGCGTTAACACCGCAAGGATCCCCTAGGCGACCACTAAAAACACGTGGTTTTTAAAACGCGGAATGACTGCTTTGTTATTTGGAAACAGGAACCTGTTTTCAAGTAACAAAGAGTCACTCACGGGCGGGTGCGCGCGACGCAGGTGTGCGGCGCGCGGGTGGCCGGCGAGCAGGTAGCCGGCGGCGCAAGCCGCGGCAATCCAAACACGCGGCGGGTCGGTGGGCCGTCACGAAGCGACGGCGGTGACGCCTGGCGGCGAATCTGTGAACACACAAACACGGAGCGTGAGAGAGCGTAGCGAGTGCGCACGTCCGATCGGGACCGGAGCGCGCAGCGGAATGCCATAAGAACTGTTGAGCCCCTGGTCAGATATACCTACTCGAATGGCTAAGCGTCATCGGCTCCCTAAAACACGACGGTTCATTAGAAATTTGGTTACCTCTCTTAATCTTTGGAAGGGATATCTTATCAGGAACGAGATAAGATATTCTTGTCTTTAACCGCGTGTCCAAGCCTAACCCTTAATAGTACCCTTTTTTGTATTTTTATAATGTGGAAAAATCCTCATGAATACCCCGCTAAGGAGGAAGCAGTTTGGTTTATGTCGGACTCCTACTGACTAAAAGACGGTGTCCTTATCCCGCTGTGTTTACGGGCCCCTGGAACATACCTTTGTACTTTTCCGAGTCAAGCCTTAGTAGTACCTTAGTAAAAGCCGCAGTAGTAGATGACGTCACAGTAATTAATAAACGTTTGGCCTACGTTCATATTTGTAAGTCGTCGTATCTAAACGCGAGATAAGCGATCGGAATAATAAGTGCTGCGTATTAGGCAGCTCTATATGGTTCGCGTTGGACATTAATGGTTAATTAGATGCGGTGGTCGGCGCTTGCGCAGCTATTCGACGCCAGGATATAGTGTCGTGTCGCATTGCTTAATCTACTGGTATGGTGTTGATTTACAGCGTTTGTAATTACGCACCATAGATTTAGAAATATGTAGGCACTGATCATTCTTCCTTATCCTTATCCGGAAGTAGGAACAAGTTCTGTCATGCGTTGCTCTTATTACTAAACAAACTGATACTACTAAATACCTACTATATAAACTCTGGGGGGTCTACATTTTACTAGTTATTGATGGTTACCGCTAGGAGCGCTGATGTGAAATGTATGGAGAAAACCAGCAGTTTGATAGAGTTTGACGCGGGGGAAATCTTCGAAAGATCCTCGGGAGTTTGGGGCTCGACCGGGGTGTGTGGGATTCTTACCCACTAAAACCCCCGCGGCTGTCGCATCGGCGGTCTCTCCGGTGGGATCTGCTTCAGGGGCCCCTCAGTGTCTTGCCTTTGAGCCCGCCGCCGGGGGGCGCATTGTAGCCCCCCATAACCAGTCACAGTGCACACATGGACAGGGTAGCAAACCCGCCGCCGTCCTCCTCGGAGTCGCCGCCGTACTGAATGGACGTACTTAGGGCCCACACCCCGGACGTCCAGCGACTCGTCTAACTATCACAACCCATACTAGACCCCTGTTACCTGACCGCGTGCGGTGACCATATTCGTGTGTGGTTAAGGCGATGTGTTAAGTCCTGCCTGATCGTCAGACTGACCGACAACTAGGGTTGCCAGCTCCTGTTTTATATTGTAAAGGATTTATTAGTAGAAATTATAGGACTAAGGACGGAATTAAAGGACCTGATATTATTTTCAATATAACGCTCTGTTAAGGTCTCAGTAGTGATATTTGTTAATAAAAATCGCTATTTTAATTCGAAACAAAAATGATGATACCTTTTATATAAAAAAAATTTTTTTTAATTATATTGTAGACAATTTTATAGCAGTATATTTAGTAAGTATAACTTTTTGCTGCTTAAGGAACTTGTTTATTTTCTATAATAAAATTGTAAAATTATTTGCATTGCATGTTGAAGTTTGATTTTATTTGTAATTCTGCTTTTACAGTATCAATATCTAGCATAAAGGTTTCATTTTTATCCAAAATAAAGGACGAAGTATCGTCCTCTAGTCTTTATTTTAAAATAAGGGACACTATCTATATTAAGGGCTGAAAATGAGGACGTTCTTTAAATTAAAGGACGTCTGGCAAGCCAACGCACAGTTTAAACCGTTTCCCCTAGACTCTGTGGTTCTACAGCCTGTAAGTAAACTTGATAATCTGAGGATCGCGGCTGTTGCATGGGCACCTGGGCTCTCCGGTGGAATTTGCACTAGGAAACCCCTTAGTGCCTTGCCCGCCGCCAGGAGACGCATTATTGCCTCCCAGGAACCTGTCACGGTGCTCACGGGGACAGGGGTCGGAACTTAGCTGCCGTCCTCCTCGGAGTCACCGCCGTATTCGATGGGCGTCTAGGGCCCACATCCCAAACGTCTGGCGACTCCGAAGGAATGTCGGTCCACTTCTACTAACTAAACCCCACGGTGTCCTCGTTCCGTTTTGTGTGGCAGGCCACGGTAACTCCAAATATAATCCTCGTATCATAATAGGTCCAACGGAGTTAATACTAGGATCTTAAAATATTTGCCCCAGGTAATGGAGCGTACCCTTTCCTTTTAGTGCAGCGACTTGGAAAGTTTTTACTTAGTTTAAATATATTTTTATGAACTTCTCAGACGGATGCTTACTTTCTATGGCTCACATTTTACAGCCACATAATTACCTCTTAGACATAATAATAATGTAAATATAACATAGCTATTTAAACGAATACAAGAATTTAATTCGAGAGGTAATAAACCGAGGGTATATACCTATAAACCAACAGTTTATTACCTCTCACATCCTTCTATAAGGCCTTCTATGAGAGCTGTCTCATAATTATTTTAATGAGGTAAATTAAAAAAAGAACTCAACGCCTGATCCTCTAAGAGAAATTTATAACGACCCCAGCGATCGTTTTCCCGCGATAAAAGTCAAAGTAAACATAAGTACTGTATCCTGATACAGGTGCATGGTGTAATCACGGCGAGGAATGTGGGGGCAGGTGACAGGACGAGCGCGGTCCGAGAACTCCGTGGCTATAGCGTTAGACTCGCTCAAATCACTTCTAACCGCAGGACTTTGACCTGCCATACGCCTATGAAGCAGTTAGACTGGGTTATCTTTATGCCAATATCCTAACACGCCATCTATTTATTTATTTTGTTACTAGGTGGTAGGTTCCTTGTGCAAGGAACCGTCCAGGAAGGCACCACCGCAGTATCGGATATTATGTCGCCAAGTAGCAGTGTGTAAGCATTACTGTGTTCCGGGTTGAAGGGCACTGTAGCTGGTGAAATTACCGGACACAAAGACTTAACATTTAATGTCTTAAGGATTGGTAACGCACTAGTGATTCTTCGGGTGTTGCTACCGTCTATAGGCTGCGGTGACTGCTTACCATCAGGCGGGCAGCACGCTAGCTTGCCACCTTGGTAGTATATAAATAAAAAATACACTAGCGGCCCGTCCCGGCTTCACACCTATGTTACACAGGGATAATGTAGCATTGGTAATAGTAAAAAAAAAATCGTAAAAAAAAAATTGATGTCGGTTTTTGAGTTTATTCGTGACAAATCTATAAAAATAAAATTCTTTCCTCTTAAAAATGTTAAGTGTAGATGTAGAAAAGGAAGTGACACAATAACTTAATGGAAAGTGTAATAATCCAGCGGCCCACAGGCTGTGGGTCTGCAAACTGAGCTCCCTGTAGGCGGCGCCCCTAGCAGACGACCACCTTGCCAGCCCCTTGCTACGACGCTGCAACTTAATAACGAGTTAAGAAAGACGTTTAGCTCTGGGTAAGCATACCGCCTGCCCATAGACAACAGCTTGGCACTGCCGCTCGTTACTTGAGATATTATTTGTTAAGTTGAACCAACTCATTTCTCTACCTAGAGTGCCCTTCACAATGTTAAACACACTGCTACTCTCCGGCAGAATATTTGGCACTGCAGTAGTACCAGTAATTAATTAATTCTCAAAATTATGGTTAAAACTGCGAAAAATCCAATGTAGTAGAACAAACAGACAGAATTACACGTGGAGAGCGACTTTACTTCTTAGTATTTAAACGTTCTGCATTTTCTTTCCAAGGGAGATTACTCTGACTACTCTAAAAAGTCGATCAAATGTTTTCTGTTTCATATTCTCTTAGAAATTAACAATAGCAAGTGTTGTGTGCTTATGAAGTCCACTCTGTTGGCTAGTGTGTCTATGGCGAGTATAATGGCGTAACTCTATACGAGTACGTATAAGGCATGGTAAGTAACGAGATTAAAAAGCACCGCGACAGCTGGCACCTGGCGTTAGAAACGTGTTAGTTTCTACAGGCTTCCTACAATCTATAACCAATCATATTACCTACTAGCTGACCCACGCAGCTCCGCCCGCGCTGTGTTTACGTTAACTAAACTTTCAATAATATACATTCGCATAGAATAAAAAACCTCCTTTTTTAATGTCGGTTAAAAACTTGGACCCACTTTATACTTGCCCTATTTAATGACCATACCTAACGTTGCTTAACCTGATCAATTTCCAAACATTGTTAACAACTGTCTATGAGTGTTCCCTTACAAATATTTATTATAATTATAATGAAAAATTGTTAAAATCGGAGCAAGCGTATAACCAAGTACACATTTTGACTTTAGTCCCCTCTCCCAAGGGAACCGTGCCGAATGTCGGGATAAAAAGTATCCGTAGGACATAGGATACTTTTTATCCCGACATTCGGCTCGGAGCATTAACTCAAATCATGCCATGTTTAGTTTCAATCCATCCAGTAGTTTCGGCGTGATGCTCAGCCGAGATACAGACAGACAGACAGACAGACAAAAATAATAAAAAAATACATTTTTGGCTTTAGTATCGGTAATAGAATGCCCTCCAAACATAATTTTCAAAATATCTTCAATGTACAGAATTGGACCTGTTACAGTTTTATTATAAGTATAGATGTAGGCTTCACCGATGACTGTCAATATTACTAGGTATATTACTTACATTGTTAATATTGTGAGTTTGATGCGAATTGAATGATATAAAGTCGTTATTGTAAAAATCTGTACCTATTAACTGACGAAATAACTAACTGAATATTGTAACTGACGTGTAAAACAAATTTACCAATAAATGATTATGATTATGATTATTTATGTATACTGAATAAAATATTGTATACCTAAGTACCTATTAAATTGATATTATTTAGAAATGTTCCTAGGTCATAGCGGTAACATCCTATGATTAGAACAATACAGACAGATCACTTTATTGTCTGGAAATCTGGACTGACAGATGGCCATGTGTATACACAGATGGTCCTGCGCCTAACCTGCTCGCTGATCTGATCGCTTTGAGCCGCCTTTGCTCACATTAAGTTATGTAACTGTTTCATGTATTGTTCAACAAAATGTGTGCAATAAAGGATTAATCTATCTATCTATCTAACCTGTCCCCGGTCGTGTCGGTCTTCTATCCCATCAGATTGGGAGAGGAAGAGTGCACCTGCGTCTATCACTTGTGCTGTATAAAATCTCCCGCTTAGGTGGCCAATGTATCAGCTAGGAGGACATGAAACATATATATTTACTAGCTATTCTAAGAATAGAAAATTAACTCAAAACATATGGATTAGTGTTAAGTTAAAGAGACTCGTTTCTTTAGCGATCGAAACAATTTTAATTTATTAATTCCTTGACATTTTTTTAAATTAAAAACTAGCCTATATCTGTCCTTGTGTTGTAGATACACTATGTCCTTGTAAAATTTCACTAAGATCGATTTAACCATTGTGGCGTGAAAAAGGATCAAACAGAGATACAGAGACAGCAATTGATATACTGTATCATCGCTATTAAGCCCCTGCTTATATTGAAACATCAAATATTTTTGCAAAGGTAATACGGGAGTTTAGTATAGTTGTCTTGCCATAATATGTTTCTGCATACAGCGACGACAACTCATAAGCAAAGTATTCGTTTTGCTGGCAGCTAATTAACGATCATCCATCCTTTTTAGCCATGTCTATACATGTAGGATCCTATGATCTTTCATCACATACGCTCGAGTGACACGCGGTCAAACACTAGATTACATTAGCTAAAAAAATATGATAACGTTAATTTGGGTAACATTTTCAGCTTTGGAGCTTCGAGTGCTGAGCAAAATCTGACGCCATAAATAAGATTACTCTGATCGTAAAGTCTCTACCAGTCTCTAGTTGGTTCTACACCCAGGTACATTGATATTATGTACTTTAACCATTGCTTTTGTCGATCACTGTACTCACGTAATGTATTTTTACATTCAAATGATTGTAGTATACGTTATACCGTAAGCTCTAATCTTTCGTAGCAAACCCATAAATAAGATTGAACTCACGTCAGATAAATAACGGAAGACAAAAATATTCGACGCGCGGCATCCGTTAGCTCCATGTATATAGATAAGAAAGCTCTTTGATGCACCTGCCGTTCGATAATTACAGAATGGTCTATCTAACACGATTCTAATAGGAAACGTGCCGTAATAGCAACCACCTGCTTCACTTGTCCACATCATATCACGATAAACCTGTACCAAAGACGACTGTGTAGGAAGCCGCTTCCAATTTTATTGTAATCAGATTTTAAGTTTTATAGCATTCTATTCGAATAGTTTTAGAAGCTTTGTATATTGATGGAATGGTTTCTTTAACACGTTCCAATATAAGATATGTCGTGATTATAATTTGTGTGCACCTGCTACGTTCCACAGTAAAAGTAATGAGGTTATTTATTAAATAATTTGTAATATCGTTCCGGATAAATTTTTGTGTTGATAGGTTTGAGAGTTTTGTTTCGATCAAATTTCGACTTACGATTATAAGTCAAGCGACGTAGTAACGATGAATTGACTGACAAAGGTTATAGAAATCGTATGCCTACTTACTTTCTATCACAGGTTTAATAATTTTCACTCTTGTCGGAGATCCTAAGTCAAGCCCGCTGAGTTTCTTGCCGGATCTTCTCAGTTGAGGCCGCGTTGTGATCCGGTGGTAGCTTTTAAAAAATTGACCATTGAAAAGTGCTAGCGTTAAGCCTATTTGAAATAAAGATTTTTGACTTTGAGCAAAAAAAAAATAAGTATCTTCAAATAGAGCATAAATTAACGAATGGAATAATTCGTGGAATAATTAAAGTTCTCGGTATTTTAGTTTTTAGCACTTGAAATTCACCATTTTTGCCACCTTTCGATGTGAATTGATGTAACAAAAATATAAATATTATTTAAATATTGTTTTTTTTTGCTAAATAACCACCCCAACCGATGGATGCTACTAACACTAGAAGCATTAACTATACTCTCCTAGCACTTTACTTACTATATAAAAATGTTTAACTCGTTTTGGAAGAGCACACTGTAGTTGATGGACTCGATCATATTTATCAAGCTATCAATCTAGATAATTTATGATCTTATCCATCGATCAATCTGGCATCAATATTAACAAGGTTACCGATTGTACTAAATTGACGTGTAAAGGTCGTCTTAACCGGAAGCTATTAGAACCTTCGCTTAAAAGTGGATCCATAAACATTTGATTTTTTTTAAAGCTTATTTACATTATTTTAGGATACATATAAATATTGTTACCATACATTACCTAGATGAAATTATTAAATTACTGGAGCTTATAATTATGTGCAAAACACTTTTACAGTACTCCAAATGGTAGGTACTTTTGCATCAAGAAATTGATATTAAATCAGCTACTTGTAGTTATATTTGTAACTACCTGACCCACGCAGCTCCGCCCGCGCTGTGTTTACGTTTACTAAACTTTCAATAATATACATTCGCATAGAATACAAAACCTCCTTTTTTACAGTCGGTTAAAAACTTGGAACCACTTTGTACTTGCCCTCCGAAGCACGGAGACGTTTAGTTCAAATGGCGTTAAACGGTCACCCATCTATTTAATGACCTTACCTAACGTTGCTTAACCTGTTCGATTTCCAAACATTGTTAACAACTGTCTATGAGTGTTCCCTTACAAATATTTATTATAATTATAAAGAAAAAATGATAAAATCGGACCAAGCGTATAACCAAGTACCCATTTTGACTTTAATCCCCTCTCCCAAAAGAACCGTGCTAGATTACGGGATAAAAAGTATCCTATGTCCTACCTCGTAGTAAGATCTCAAATCATGCCAAGTTTCGTTTCAATCCATCCAGTAGTTTCGGCGTGATGCTCAGCCGAGATACAGACAGACAGACAGACAGACAGACAGACAGACAGACAGACAAAAATTAAAAAAAATACATTTTCGGCCTCAGTATCGGTTATAGAATGCCCTCCAAATATAATTTTCAAAATATCTTCAATGTACAGAATTGGACCTGTTACAGTTTTATTATAAGTATAGATAGATAGATAAGCGACCCGTCCTGGCTTCGCACGGGTAGCCTTTTTTTTTTTGTAGTAATAAATATAGCCTATGTTACTCAGGGCTAATGTAGCATTCTACTGCTAAAATAATTTTTGAAATCTGTCTAGTAGTTTTTGAGTTTATTCATTACACACTCCAAAAAAATCTATCCTAAAAAAAATCCTAAAAATTTTTCAAAATCTTTCCTATTTGTAATATTTATCTATACTTATAATAAAACTGTAACAGGTCCAATTCTGTACATTGAAGATATTTTGAAAATTATTTTTGGAGGGCATTCTATAACCGATACTGAGGCAGAAAATTAATTTTTTTAAATTTTTGTCTGTCTGTCTGTCTGTCTGTCTGTCTGTCTGTCTGTCTGTCTCAAACTCAAACTCAAAAATCTTTATTTCAAATAGGCTTAACGCTAGCACTTTTGAATCGTCATTTTTTAGAAGCTACCACCGGATCACAACGCGGCCTCAACTGAGAAGATCCGGCAAGAAACTCAGCGGGCTTGTCATTTTCTGTCTGTCTGTCTGTATCACGGCTGAGCATCACGCCTAAACTACTGAATGGATTCAAATGAAACTTGGCATGATTTGAGATCTTACTACGAGGTAGGACATGGGATACTTTTTATCCCGTAACGAGCACGGTTCTTTTGGGAGAGGGGATTAAAGTCAAAATGGGTACTTGGTTATACGCTTGGTCAGATTGTATCAATTTTTCTTTATAATATAATAAATATTAGTAAGGGAACACTCATAGAGAGTTGTTATCAAGGTTTTGTAATCGATCGGGTTAAGCAATGTTAGGTAAGGTCATTAAATAGATGGATGACCGTTTAACGCCATTTGAACTAAACGGGTCCTTGCTTCGGAGAGCAAGTAAAAAGTGGGTCCCAGTTCTTAACCGACTATAAAAAAGGAGGTTATGTATTCGATGCGAATGTCTGTTATTAAAAGTTTAGTTAACGTAAAAATAGCGCAGGCGGAGCTGCGTCGGTCAGCTAGTTTGAAATAAAATAAGTATTTTTGGTGCAAATTATTGTATAATGGAATAATTAATGTCTTGGATGTTAGACATTTCATCTAACCATACAGGAAGTCTTGCCATTCTATTACGATGCAAAAACTGTTGTTAAATCTGTTGCCAAGGCTATAAAATAGGCAGGTGCGCTCATTAGACGTAGAAAATCCGCAATGTACACCACCTGCCGCAGGAAAATGACAATTTTCTCGAGCTGCGCGCGCGCAGGCCCGCCTCGCCCACTCACATCCGCTGCGCCCGTTGAGTTATTGCAAGTAAATTTTATTATAAACTGCGCAACATCGACAACAGAAATCAATATTTATCTAAACGAGCGACAGATTTATACGCCGTCTTTGCTTGTGGCGGCTTCGTGTGGCGGGTCACCCCCTTCCCTCTAATATGGTCGAGGTCTAATATGCTGCTCGAGTCAACTCGTGCGACATGACAATAATTTGTAATCAGTGAATACAGAGAAAAAGCGCCCCACGCTTTCACACTTAAATAATAATGCTTAATGACAAACACGGGGCAGAAAGAAAGGGTTTCATCGCGCGCTGCCTACTTTCGCACTTTGGTAACTTTTTAGTATTTCAATGTAATCGGTAGCACAATGCCAACTTTTTTAAACCACCATACATTAGATCGTACTTTGCCTACTTTCGCATATAGACAACTTTTTTCATAACACAATATTCTTATCGCAGCATGCCTACTTTTATTATCGGCAGTACATTAAATATGTATGTTGCCTACAAATTGTACAGTCACCACAAAACTTGTTACATTGTGAATCTGTGGCTGTTTAGTAAACTTTGTAAAAACAGCTTTGGGGACCTGTATTAAACTTTTAAAAACAGATAAACAGATGGGACAAAGTTATTACGCAATGGATGCTGAAGGATGGACGTCCTCGCCGGGGAAGGCCTAAAAAACGTTGACGTGATGAGATGCATTCACGAAGGATTGATCTGTCCCCCTAGACAATGTAACATTCTACAAGCGCTATCGCTAATAGAAAGTTTAAAAATGTATGAGAATGACATAAGTCATCGAAAAAACACGTGACAAATTGTAGGGAATTGACACCATTAGCGAATGAAGAAATAGATTAGCTATGAAGCGATTGCATCTTATCTAGGCCCTCTGATGAGGCCCATGACAAGGACGTAGTTGGCCATTGGGCGAAAAATTGGCCCAGTAGTCGGACAACATAGGTTAAAAAAGAATAAGAAATAGGTATATAAAATATTTACTAATTTGTTTTTTTTTTGTTTAAATGGAACGTATTTTACGTAATCTATTTAATCTACACTAATATTATAAAGAGGAAAGCTTTGTTTGTTTGGTTGTAATGAATAGGCTCAAAAACTACTGGACCGTTTTTAAAAATTCTTTCACCATTCGAAAGCTACATTATCCACGAGTAACATAGGCTAAATTTTATTTTGGAAAAAAATAGGGTTCCGTAAGATATTTGGGTTTTTTCGGACACAAGGTGTAAAAAATCAACCAGAAAAGTTACTTATTTTGCGTACGCTGCCTAAGCCTAAACTATAAAAGATAGAACCATAAAATGTTCTAATTAATTGTAGATCTTATAAATATCTACAAAATAGTCCGCGGCACACTATCTATGTCGAGTGAGGCCCAACAACCATTTTTTTTATCTTAGATCATATTACATAGTCTAAGTTTTTTATTTAAAAATCTTGAATTTTGTATGGACTACATTTAAACGCATTTATTTTACTCATGCTATTAATCCTTATCAAAATAAATTTCATCATTAAGTACAGTTTATGTAGATAATATTTGGTCTTTGAATTATTAAAATTGGACATTTGGTTTTGAAGTTATGACGAAATTAAAATATTACGATTTCTGCTGCACGGCCCGTTGCGAAGTGAGCGTCACCAAGGCGCATGCGGGAGGGGAGTTTAGTGGCTATTTATTACACTTCACTGAATTCAGTGACTAACTCATTTACAGTGTTGCCAACTCTCAAAAATTTATCCCCCTAAGCTCCAATCAAAAACCCCTAAAACCACTACAATTTCTGGAGATTCCCCCTTAAAAAAAATATTGTTTATAAAATAAATAATTAAAAATTTTTAAATAAATAATACATTAAAAATGGTAAAATATTTATTATAATCAATAAACGAACAATACCCATCCCACATTTTTTCCCCATAAATTTGGGGGGAGAACCCCTAAGTTGGCAAACTTGCTCATTTAGCTTCCTAAATAACGGAAGGTGTAATAACCACTTATTAGTAAAGGTACCCGCGCGGCTCAGACGCGAGGTCGGCTATCATCTATGGTCGGCTCCCTACGCAGCGGTCGTGCGCGAAGTCTAATAACTTTCGAGCGATTTTTTTTAGATTTCTTTCTTAAAACTACACCTACGCAAAAGTTCTTCTCAGAGCTAAACAACAGTTCTTCTCAGAGCTAATCGACAGTTATTTTCAGGGCTAACCAACAGATTTTTTCAGGGGTAACCAACAATTCTTTTCAGGGCTCACCAACAGTTCTTTTCAGGGCTAAACAACAGTTCTTTTCACGGCTAAACAACAGTTCTTTTCAGAGCTAGAATATTACACGCTATTAGCATTTTCTTAAACATTTGAAAATGCCTAAGAGAGGCAGGTCTCAACTTTCTAAACATAGTTCTCAAGCACGGGCAGCAAGAATACGTCGTATGGGAGAATCTTCACCTGAACGTTCACAACGCCTTGCTGAACAAAATCAGAGAAACTCTGAGTTACGTGCACGAGAGTCGGGTGAACCGATATGTATGAAATTTTGCGGGTAGGTCTGAGAATAGGTTATAAAGTATATTTTATGCCGCTGATACCATGATTGACGAGGATATATAGAACGAGAGGAGGGTGCAAGAGAGGGAGAGGGGAGGGTGATGGAGTGAGTGATCGGAGGAGTTAGGTGGAGCAAAGGGGGGGGGGAATGAGAGGGAGCAAGTTGGGAGAAGAGAGATTAGGGAGAGGGTTCAGAGAGGACAACGGGGAGAGGAAGAGGGGAAGTGTGACGGGGACCGAAGCGGGAGGGGAGAGAAATAGCATAGAATTAGATTTTTATTATAAGAGAGAGAGAGATGGAGAGAGATAAATCAAGGGAGTAGGGAGAAAAGGGGAGCAAAATGTAATTAAAGCGCGGGCGGAGCTGCGCGGGTCAGCTAGTGTTTAAATATTTTTGATTACTTGAGTATTAAAAATCCGTAATTTTTACATGTCTGCCCATCAAATTGGAAATAATTTTATCGACGCTTCCGTTGGTGAATGAAATGTCACGATGGCGTAGGTATCTATTAATTTTTCGTGTTATTAAATTAGAACAAAAAAAAATTACAACTTCCAGCAACCAACTCCAAATTAAGTTTGTCACAATAATGTTAAATAATGTTATAAACCAATACAATAAACAAATACAAAAAAATATATGTGAAAAATATAATCTATTATCTACAATACAAGGCATAACCATGGCGGCATGTTTTTCAAAATAAATATTTTTAACTGTACTAAAATAGACAATACGCAATCGATCGATTTTAAATTCTAAAAAGTTGGCGAATTGCGATATAACTGTGGCAAAAATAAGAAAGTAGGCATGGTGCGATCGAATGTATGGTGGTTTTAAAAAGTTGGCATTGTGCTACCGATTACATTGAAATACTAAAAAGTTACCAAAGTGCGAAAGTAGGCAGCGCGCGACGAAACCAAAGAAAGAACGAGTTCCATAAATTATTTATTACTTTTTAGTGCAGTAATAGGTAAGTACTTTATAAAAGCGTGTATTTTTAGTTTTTTAAACTATGAATTTATTTATGTATAATTTCTTAATAAGTTTAATTAAATTAAACTTTAGCTCGTTTACAAATCAATATACTATCAATATAAACCTTCAGTGAAAAAATTATCTACCTTATGGTGAAAACCGCTAAAAACTCGTTGCGTGGTTTAGGAGCAGTCAGTGTGATTTTTTTTGCTACGAATAAATATTTTCTTCTTCTTCTTCTTCTTCAGTGGATATACATGTCAGACAGACGCGTAAAGCGACTTTGTTTTATTCTATGTAAAAATAAGATATTGAGTAGTATTTATAAGTTGTTATCACGATCTGATATACTTCTATCACGCGCATGTGTTCGCAGGTGTTTCCTGTAAGTGGCCAATAAACTTTAAATTCAGGTATTTCGTGTGCATTACATGTTTATTTTATTTTTAACCTTTTTAACGGAGGCCGTGTATAGGATGGTGTTTTAAATTCAATTCAAAACCGTGTTACCAACCCCTTCATCATCATACGTGTATATTCAGATTTGCTTACTTATGATTTTGAAGACATTTTACTACTAAAGTAGTAGTATCGCTGTATTGAAAAGATCATATACTTTACGTGCTCTTCTAGAAAAAAGAAAACTCAAGTGCTAAACTAACAAATGCTATTCTGTATTGCTGCAACACGGCCCCTTTGCTGCTTTTTAAACCAAATTTGCCTGCCTATAGTCAGCTGCACTTTACTGCCGCTCGTTACCCGACACATTATTAGTAATGTAGTGGGTTAGCCCACTAATTTCTAAAATTGAAATTCCACACTGGAACACAGCAATTTTTACGAGATTGCCACTTTTGTAAAATAGAATAATAAATAAGTCCTAGAAGCATCGATATACTATACCAACTAGATTTGCTGTCACGACCCGAAAAGTGGTCACGAAAATAAGAAAATAAGAGCTACGGAGACGGCTGTCGCTCAATTGTCTGCAATTATTATTGAACCTTATTTTATAGTATGTAAGTCATCTTTTTATATGAACATATTATTGTTTTGCGTGTACGTGTATAGTTGTGTAGGTATATGTTACCGCGACCACATTTTCGATGTCATTTTCTTCGTGACAGCTAATCTTGTTGGTATAGTATATCGATGCCTAGAAGTATCGATCTTAGTAAATTTAATTACAGGACCATAATCTATTAATCAAGATCTATTTTTTTTTTTAGAAATTTCTATATATAATTTACATCAGAAATTTGCCTATACTTAACCGATGTGACTATGCTGCTAACGACATAAGCTTTACTGTGTAATCACACAAAAATATGAAATCATTAATCTTATTTAGTAATTTAAAGACATTGGCGATTTCATATTTTTAAAATATTTCAGTGTAACGTCGTAATACGCTTAATTTAAGTCACAGATCGAAGAGCGTTGGCGTGGTTTCACTGCATTTGGAGTTTAGTCATTCTTTTGACGTGAAGTACGGAAACTGTCTATTAGAGTGAATGTTGATAACTATATTGCTTAGGTAAGTATTCCTGTTTTTTGACGTTTTTGTACTGTATTTATGGCTATGGCAGACTAGTTAAGATGGCAAGAGAAGACGTAGGAGAGAGAGGTTTCATTTTTAATTGCCTAAATTGACTATTGAAGACACCTGATCTGTCCTTGGTCAGGTAAATAATTATATTATTTAAAGATTTACTTACTACATATTAACTGTGGTAAATCATTAAATGTTAAGGAAGCAATACACTAGATTTCCAAACAAACTTTTAACCCTAATTTTAGATCCTCAAATAATGAATTTTGATAAATGCTGAAACATTGTTTCATTTTTTTTAATAAAGTGTTAAGTACCAAATTTCTTGTTAAAAGACAATGTTTTTTGACCTAACCCATTCAACAATTCTGATTCTGATTCCAACGATCTAATCTTTAAACGATATAAAAGTGACTCGGCTGAATACTTAAACGGTCACAGATGATCAGTAGTGGTCCTATAAGAAAATTTAACAAACTGGAAAGCTGAATCTGAGGTAAGATATCATATTCGTTCAAGGAGTTTCGAGACAAGGAATCTCACCGCGGATTCAGCTTTCCAGTTTGTTAAATCTTCAAACAGAATAACAATTCTGGACCAACAGCCCGGGGAGACCTTGCAAATTAGCCAATATGTCTGTCATTATTAGTGTAACCTTAGTATTTATATCAACACGAAAATAAAAAGAACTAAACTGACTTAAAATGTATATTTTTTGTATCTTCTGTCCCATGACCTAATTTTGCTCTATGATGAGATATTGAACTTTTTAAAATTGGAACTTAGTGGCTATCATTTTAGTATATTTCCAAATTGGAACGTTGATCAGTGAACATCCTGTATAGGATTTGAAGACAGGCCACCTGTGCACACTGCGCGGTTCCCACAGCGCCTCCACGTCAATATTGACACAGATTAAATCAATTATGTGGATGCGCTTACGTCACTCTCCGTAGTTCGAGACTAAAGGTACGCATCCATTGGAACGCGCCGGACGCAACGCACGTACGGCAAGCAACGACGATTTTAGTTTGCCTTGTATAATTTTACATAGCGCTGCGTCCATTATCCGCGCCGGCATTTTACGATGCGGGCCGTCAAAATCATAGAAATCAAACTAAAACCCGTTGCGTACCGTGAGTGCGGTGCGTCCGGCGCTGGCCAATGGACGCGTACCTTTAGTCTCGATCTACGGAAATCAAATAGAAAGACGCTGCTGCCCGTCTCCTTGTTTTCCCTTAGCCGCCTCTTACGGACACCTAACGGGAGGAGATGGGTGACTGCTATTCTTACCCGGATACCACTCCATTTTCCATAGATTTTGGAAGTTCATCATATTTTCGTTTCTCTACATGTATGTAGAGCAAGGCCAATGATCATTTTTTTTAAGTATATTTCGTAGCTACATCTATCTATACTTATAATAAAACTGTAACAGGTCCAATTCTGTACATTGAAGATATTTTGAAAATTATATTTGGAGGGCATTCTATAACCGATACTGAGGCCGAAAATGTAATTTTTTTAATTTTTGTCTGTCTGTCTGTATGTATCACGGCTGCGCATCACGCCGAAACTACTGAATGGATTCAAATGAAACTTGGCATGATTTGAGATCTTACTACGAGGTAGGACATAGGATACTTTTTATCCCGTAATCTAGCACGGTTCTTTTGGGAGAGGGGATTAAAGTCAAAATGGGTACTTGGTTATACGCTTGGTCCGATTTCATCAATTTTTCTTCATAATTATAATAAATATTAGTAAGGGAACACTCATAGAGTTGTTATCAAGGTTTTGTAATCGATCGGGTTAAGCAACGTTAGGTAAGGTCATTAAATAGATGGGTTATCGTTTAACGCCATTTGAACTAAACGGGACCGTGTTTCGGAGAGCAAGTAAAAAGTGGGTCCCAGTTTTTAACCGACTATAAAAAAGGAGGTTATGTATTCGATGCGAATGTCTATTATTAAAAGTTTAGTTAACGTAAAAATAGCGCAGGCGGAGCTGCGTGGGTCAGCTAGTATTTAATACAAATCATCTCCTCCCATTGGGTGCAGGAAGAGGCGACTAAAGGAAAACAAGAAGACGGGTAGCAGCATGTACTGCGATCCTCAAGGTGCCTGCCAAGCGCGGGGATTACAGCCACCCTTTCCTTCCAAGGAGGAGGAATTTGTTGAAGAGTGCACGTCTTTCGGCTGATGATGATGATGATATATTCACGGGCCCGTTGGTCTAGTGGTCAGACACCCTGCCTGCTAACCGATGGGTCGTGGGTTCGATTCCCGCCAAGTGTCTGGGTGTTGTTTATCTATTTAAGTATGTATTTACAAAAAAAAAAGTATATAAGTATTAGTATCAGTTGTCTGGTTTCCATAGTACAGGCTCTGCCTAGTTTGGGATCGGATGACCGTGTGTGGATTGTCCCAAGATATTATTATTATTATTATTTAATGTAGTATTTTTATAGCACGTATTAAATTACACATTATGAAACTCATTATTCTTAGTCTGCTTTGCCAAATTATTTAACAAATATAACGTTATAGCAAATGGTAAAATAGAAATGTAGCCTCTGTGTCGCGACGTGAAACCATTGGCTATACTATCCGGAGGCCGCGGGTTCGAATCCTTTTGAGATTTACTCTCAGAAGGATCCGTGGAATTGACATGCAAATAGTTGGTCTTGTGCATGACTGCAGGCTTAGCACGACTTGCAGTCTTGACAGATCGGTGTGGAGTATGACGTAGTTTTCAACACCAAAACGTCATTTCTCCATACAAAACTGTGAAATACTACGTCATAGTGACGTCATACTCACACTTGTCTGTCATGATTTACACATCGTGCTAAGCCTGCTGGTTATGTCTCCCATCCCATTGGATTGTGGGAACAAAGGAAGAGCCCCTATGTCTGCGCAAGAACTTATAAACTGTGTCTATCCATTACACTAAGATTAAGTGTGTCTGTGTCTATACATTTAGTTCGATTTATATTCTTTCCAATTATGGCGTATAAATATAACTCGCTTTACTTTTTTTTTTTTTTTTCCTTTGATGATGTACGTGTTTTGATATCCGTGAGTCAATCACCAAGGTTCAGTTGAAAACCAGCGTCAAGCTCCATTGTTTGACATATGCTGAACTTGAACCTGTTGCTGCAGTTATTGAACTCATGATATTTAATCACACTGTATTCTGTCTTTTTGTTGTTCTTTACTGTTTGTTTTAATTGTTGGATTTTGTAATACCTACTGTAGCAATAAACGCTTTTTCTTTCGTTCTTTTTTCTTTCTATCCAACATGCTTAGCCGTCCTAGAGTCCTACCACCAGCTCTAATAGCAGTAGCTAAAGTAATCGCTAAAGTAATCGTTTACGTGGCATAGAGACGGTAATATACGCCTTTTTACCATCGCACCTCTCGCCATCGGCAGGGAGTTCATCCTCACATCTTAAAAACAATGTCATCCCGCAATTTGCGGTTTCAAAGAAGTTTTCTTCCCCGCACTTTGAAGTTATGAATTGCCTGCCGAGGTTTTCCCGAATAATTACAGCGTGGGGTTTTAAAATTTTTACGGGGTCGGCAACGTGCTAGTGATCATACTGGTGTTACTAGCGTCCATAGGCTGCGGTGACTGCTTACCATCAGGCGGGCCGCATTCTTGTTTGCCACCTTGGTGGTATAAAAAATAGGCTTATTCCACTTTTCGGGAAAAGTGGAATCTAATGTGAAAAAAAGCCCAGTAATCCCCTTATAGTTTTGTATATATATTCCAATTTCCCCCCCCTAAAATAGCAGTTTTTAGCTTCATTCGTTTCTGATCGAACAGATGTTGGAAGGAACCCAGGTCAGGGAAATAATATTAACAATTACTAACGTCATCATCAGCGGTATAAAGCTAACATAAATCTAATAATGTTTTTTTCAATACTTAGAAAAACTGCGAAGTGAAATAATAGAGTTACAACAAGACATGTTAGTTAACTATTCTTTATTATGATTAAGAAGAATATTCCCCGTACAAACAGTACATACAACTGTTTAATGGGTAATAAATAAAACGATGACTGGTCTATTGACTTTCCATATTTGCGGAGGATTTAAAGTGGACACCATCTTCGTTAAACTCACGAACGACGCTGGAGGCACGACTGCAAACATTTGTGGAGATTGACTGTGATCTGCGCAAATAAAAACATGGAATATACCCACACACAATGATGTTTAATACAATAGATATGCCATCAGCGCACTAAAAGTGAAGACATGAAATTGACCCAATTGGTTGAACGACGATTCCCGCGTCGGTAAAATGTAACGAGCATGACGCGTGCCTTTGAAAATAAAGTAAAATGCCGTCATGCTTATTTAGAAAATTCACAAAGTACTACAAAAAAGTCAAAGTACTACAAAAGTAAATATAAGTAATATGGAAGGGATATCATATTAACCTTTAGTATGTGTGAAATTTTTTTTTTAATTGTGACCCATGTACCTAGGGATTGGGATATAGCATATCTATTGCCCACACATCAACGTATCCACCGCCGGTGTTGATATGATGCGAGAGCAAATATTTGATGTTGGTCTAACTATTAGCTTCATCCTTTGCCAGACTATAATTCCATCGTTTTTGCTGTTTTTGCTAATGTTTACAGTTCCAAGAAAACGACCGCGTCCTTGCGAATCCTTAATTATAATAAAAAAACCGTTCCAATTACACGTGTTTTATAGCCGTCGGCTTGGCACCGTTTACCAAATGCCAAACATTATTAAATCGCGAAAAAAGATTAGAAACGCCTTCGTAACAAGCGGTGACTTTAATAGTCGCGAGCAGCTGCCAACATAGATCACCATCTATGGGCGATTTTAAATGGCTCTAATATTCGACGGTTGTGAAAATCAACGACTACAAATTACAGACCCGCAACTCGTCAATTCTGAATCAGTCAAGATCAAAGACACGCCGATGTTTTATTGTTGTTTGTTCTTTTTTTCTAAGCAATTAATGGCAATTTCATAAACTCCAACGTTTCTTAGCGGATATACTATAAATACTATTAATCGTCTTTCGAATTTTCATACCTAATTTAAGTTATATCTGTAGGTGCTATAATAGTAGTACTATTTACCTGAACGCCAAAGAGGAGTGACAAAGGAAGGAAACTGAGAGGGTACTGTGAGGAAAATAATAAAATTTTCCTCTTCATCCTTCATTTGTTTATTGAGTAGCATATTAATTAGTACTTACCACACGTAGGTATAATAATATCCTCACACGGTCATCCGATCCCGAAAAGAGCCTGAGGGCCTAGACAAGATGCAATCGCTTCATAGCGAATCTATTTCTTCATTCGCTAACGGTGTGAATTCCGTATAATTTGTCACGTGACTTTTCGATGACTTATGTCATTCTCATACATTTTTATACTTTCTATTAGCGATAACGATTGTAGAATGTTACATTGTCTAGGGGGGCTGTGCTTGTAAACAGACAATTGATACAAAAACTAATAGACTGTTTTTATAAATACATATTGTACACCCGGACAACAATGCCAGACATAAGGTAGGAATAGAACCCACGACCTATTGGGTAGTCGCCAGGGTATCTAACCACTAGACCAACGGGACCGTCAAGCAATTTGAACCGAGTCAAATATAAGCGGGGCTCCATCGATATACTATATGCGGGGCTCTGATAATACACAAATTCTTTTTTATGGTTATGCATATAAGTACTCGTCTCTATAATTGCTCATCGAGTAACAATGTAACATATTTTGAACATATTACATAATGTTTACGCCAACTGGCTAAACAGATGAAGTACAAAATAGCTGTCAAGCCTCGGCAACTGGGCGATTATGTCACAAGTGTCAATTCGCTGATGTAATAAACCGACTATTTTAGAAGGTTCCAATTTTAATATAAAACTTAATGTAGAGCAATAAGTTTTATTTTTGTTTGAATCGTTATCCAAGCGAATAAAAATGAAAAATACAGTGACAATGAAAAATGCGCCTTATGTATGTTTTAATAAAAGTTAATCAGCGACAAACGGTATTCCATTCTGTGCAGATGTCACCCGCAAACAAGGCCTATTGTTAACAAATATGGGTACAATTGCACACAATGCGATACTTTATATTATTTGGCGGAGGCAAGTGGCGACAGACGACCAGCCAAATGTCAGCCATTTATTAATTGGGATGTATTTTGCACTCAAAGATGAATCAATGATTGGCACTGTTAAGGTCGATTTACATCAGACGAGCGAATGCTCATTCTATCCCCACTATATCAAATTCTTTTAGTGTAAACAGGCGTAGAGCATTCTTTCATTGTTCTTAGTACGTTCGCTAAGATTCTATGGAATATTCTAAGAATGCTCGCTCGCTCGATGTAAACGGCGCTAGGGCGCGCGAATACGCGAACAGTTGCTTAGAGCGTTGGCGCTAGGGCGCGCGAACAGTTGCTTAGAGCGTTCTTGCGTGTTCGGACGTGCTCGCGCCTTTGAGCGGTCTCTTCAAAGCGTTCTTGTGTTCTAGCTCTAGCTCTTTGTTCGTTATATGTAAACGCTGAATACGAGTTTTTGTTAACACATAAAGATCAAGAAAGAATGCTCTTGTTCTAGCTCTAGCTCTTCGTTCGTTTGGTCTAAATCCACCTTAACGTGGTGGCTAGGGACGAGGTTCAGCAAGTCTATCGGTTGATGATGATGATGATAATTACGTGAGTGGAAACGTTTACATATTTTGCAGCCAAGTAAACTCTTGCTGTATTTCAGAGTGAAGACCAGTTTATTCAGCCGGTGAAATTACTGGGCTTATTGGGCTTAATAACTACTGTCTTAGGTGAAGAGTGGCAGACATCGCTTAGGTGAACGTCTTAGAGTCTTGGTCTGTGTTAAATGTATGTAGTACATAGGATGTTTTTAAATTCGTTTCAAAATAAAGTTCTAGACTCATTCTAGAGTCACTTCTAGATTAGTCGTTGCAATCACATAGGCCAATAATGATGCGATTCATATTAGGGAACTCCTGATGTAGGGGATAATAATATAATATGTTCTCAGTAGCGGCCGCGTTACGATCCGGTGGTAGTATGTAAATAATGATTTTTATGTAATTGCCTGCGTGAGGCCTATACATAATAAAGATATTTTGAATTTGATTTTGAATACCTAAATAAACAAAAGGAAACAAAAATTTATTTGGGCTACATTGTTTCAAATTTATTACTTTAATAATATACCGGTGCAGTGACCCAAAATAAATAATAACAATGTTAAATGTAACATTAAATATCGCAAAATAAAACTTCAGTCTCTTAAAGCGTTTAGTCAAAATTGATTAATTTTCACTGAACGCTTTTTACATAGATTAACTTGTCGTAATTACTAAAATTCTAGTAATTTGTGTATGCTCTCAGAATACCTAGACAAATTACTCAAGTTTTAATTTGTAGGACTATAAGAATACGTAGTGCTCATGAATACGGCCATTTAAAAATATTTCATCACATTACACCACACACAATAGCAATATTATGTCGGTTCTTTATCTTGTCTTATCAAATATATATCATATCATGGCACTGTTTGGTTATATAATACAAGTTTATTAACCAGTAAAACTAAAATAAAATTGAATACTGTCCCTTATCAAAGACACAATAGAACCGATAATACATGACCTCACATATCAATGTTATTATGTTATGTTGTTATTAAACGTATAGAAAAGCTTATCAACACTTAATTAGGTATATTCGTTGCACGTAGACCTTCATTTCATTGATACAATTTTTTTGTGGTAGGTACAGCAAGAGTAGTATTACTACATCAAATCTTGGGGTACGGGTGTGTACTTAAGGCCAGTGTCATTGAGTACGGTCACAATCCACGCGTCTTTGGGTAACTGACCAGACTCCAGGAGTTTCACGGCTGCAGCTACGTTGGCCCCACTAGTATAACCCACGTATAGACCCTCCTTCTCACCTATTAAGTTCTTGTACTTAACGGCTTCCTCATCCGTGACGCTTACCGTCCCGTCCATGTATTCGAACTTAAACAAATTCGGCACACACCCGTAACCGGATCCTTGCAACAAGTGAAGAGGTTTCGTGATAGGTTTACCCTTGATCGGCTCCGCGCCAGCTGGCTCAACTACGAACGTCTTAATCTCCGTATTCATTTCTTTCAGATACTTAGATGTGCCCGTGAAGGTACCACCCGTGCCCACGCTAGCTACAAAAGCGTCGACATGGTGTCCCGTTTGCCTCCAAATCTCAGGACCGGTGGTCTCGTAATGTGCGTCACTATTGGCGTCGTTGTTGAACTGATTGACGTAGTACGCGCCCTGATCGTTAACCAACTTTAGGCCTACTTCTTCAACGGCCTTCACGTCCGCCAACGTGACATTCCCGTAGGTTCCTTCGACTTGCGGTACTCGAATACACTTCGCGCCGAGAGCCTCCATGTGTATTGCTCGTTGCGCGCTGTTGCCTTTAGACATCGTGAGGGTTAGAGGATGACCAAGCACGGCGCATACTACGGCGAGCCCACACCCCTGGTTCCCTGACGTCACCTCCACAACAGGTGCTCCCGGCTTCAATTCACCAGATTCGCGAGCTTTATTGATCATACTAAGAGATGAGCGGCACTTAATCGAAGCGCCTGGGTTCATGAACTCACATTTGGCTAGAATACGGCCGGGACCAGGATACAGACGATCCAATGCGACGATAGGTGTCTTGCCGATCAGATCAAGGGCCGATGACAATATTTCGTTCTCTTCGATATTCTTCGTAGACGTCATGGTGTCACTTTGTAAAGTTATTAGAGCACGAATAGCTGCTGCGGACTGTTGGATAATCAGGCTACAGTGTTGTTTTAATCACGCCGAGTTCGTGTTCTGTGTGCAAATGGTGTGTACGTCATACGTACCGAATACGGTGATCCATCGCGCACCAAACTCAATCGCTACCGTGCGCAAATTACCGTGTGCAAATTACCGTGTGCAAGTTACACAATCGCGTAGTATTTATCAATCACGGGCCCCAAAGGTACTACGGAATCAATATTTTCTTGTTAGTACTATTAAGTATATATTTGGCCTTTCGCACGGAAAAATAAACCTGTCAGCACAGACTTACGGAGCAAACAGAACTGTGACCGTTCAATTACACTTTGCCTTTTATATATTACTAAGAATCGTATATAATTATTATCTATACTTATAATAAAACTGTAACAGGTCCAATTCTGTACATTGAAGATATTTTGAAAATTATATTTGGAGGGCATTCTATAACCGATACTGAAGCCGAAAATGTAATTTTTTTAATTTTTGTCTGTCTGTCTGTCTGTCTTTCTGTCCGTCTGTCTGTCTGTCTGTCTGTATCACGGCTGAGCATCACGCTGAAACTACTGAATGGATTCAAATGAAACTTGGCATGATTTGAGATCTTTCTACGAGGTAGGACATAGGATACTTTTTATCCCGTAATCTAGCACGGTTCTTTTGGGAGAGGGGATTAAAGTCAAAATGGGTACTTGGTTATACACTTGGTCCGATTTTATCAATATTTCTTTATAATATAACTAGCTGACCCACGCAGCTCCGCATGCGCTATTTTTACGTTAACTAAACTTTTAATAACAGACATTCGCATCGAATACATAACCTCCTTTTTTATAGTCGGTTAAAAACTGGGACCCACTTTTTACTTGCTCTCCGAAGCACGGACCCGTTTAGTTCAAATGGCGTTAAACGGTCACCCATCTATTTTATGACCTTACCTAACGTTGCTTAACCCGATCGATTACAAAACCTGATAACAACTCTCTATGAGTGTTCCCTTACTAATATTTATTATATTATAAAGAAAAATTGATAAAATCTGACCAAGCGTATAACCAAGTACCCATTTTGACTTTAATCAACTCTCCCAAAAGAACCGTGCTAGATTACGGGATAAAAAGTATCCTATGTCCTACCTCGTAGTAAGATCTCAAATCATGCCAAGTTTCATTTGAATCCATTCAGTAGTTTCGGCGTGATGCTCAGCCGTGATACAGACAGACAGACAGACATACAGACAGACAGACAGACAAAAATAAAAAAAATTACATTTTCGGCCTCAGTATCGGTTATAGAATGCCCTCCAAAAATAATTTTCAAAATATCTTCAATGTACAGAATTGGACCTGTTACAGTTTTATTATAAGTATAGATAAATATTAGTAAGGGAACACTCATAGAGAGTTGTTATCAAGGTTTTGTAATCGATCGGGTTAAGCAACGTTAGGTAAGGTCATTAAATAGATGGGTGACCGTTTAACGCCATTTGAACTAAACGGGTCCGTGCTTCGGAGAGCAAGTAAAAAGTGGGTCCCAGTTTTTAACCGACTATAAAGAAGGAGGTTATGTATTCGATGCGAATGTCTGTTATTAAAAGTTTAGTTAACGTAAAAATAGCGCAGGCGGAGCTGCGTGGGTCAGCTAGTGTGTAATAAAATAATACAATACACTCTAATACAATTACTTCTACTAGTTAATTGTTCTGTGATCTTTCTTATCGGTTGTTTTTAGGTGTAGAATTGATAATAATTACCGATTATATCGAAACTATATTTGATATTAATGATACAATATGTGGTTAGCATTGCAATAGTATCTTTTCATTGGGATTCGAAGAATTTTTCCTTTCAACGTGAAGCCGGACAGAGGTCACTGGGATGTTTCCAAAGTGTGTGGTGTTCATAAAAAAAATATGCACTGTATAATATGGTAAACGAAGCAAAGTTTTTCTTCTTCTTCAATTGAACGTGTCTCCTAACATTTTTTATGTAGCTTCGTAATAAGACGATTAGAGGGCATTTGAAAGACAAACGATACGCTTGCCTATGGACAGTTGCTTTGTATCGTCCCTCGTTACCCGAGACATAACTTACTAAGTCACATGAGCCAGTAATTTTTAAACCAACGATACAATACAATACAAATACTCTTTATTGCACACAAAAGAAAGATACATTTGAAATTAAAACAATTAAAAACAGTGAACAACAAGGCGGACTTATCGCTAAAGCGATCTCTTCCAGTCAACCTTGGGGTACAGGACAGAGCATTCTTAAGGGCAGGTGCAATTATATATATAAATTAAGTGGATTAAAAAAAAATATATAAAAAAAAACAATAAACTACATATCATAATATATTATGATAGACTAATACATATCTATTACCAAGAAAGTGAGAGAAGATCAATAGCTATAAACCAGAGAGATAGTACGTTGTGACTTGAGTTTTAAAGGATAGTAGACTCTGAGCTCGTCTTATATGTTGCGGTAGTGAGTTCCAAAGTCTTCCCGCTAGCACAGTAAAAGACTTTGTGTATGACTTTGTGTAACGATGCTGCTTTGCGTTATATTGGACACTGCGCTGGTACATATATTTATCTAGACGGCCTCTGGCATATCAAGTTCGTATAAGTCTGCCACTTAGCAAGTACCGCGTACCCCAAATTGGGCAGCCGAAAATTAAAGCAAGTATATTTAAAGAAAAGTTACTACAAGTCCTTGTAGTAACATGTCCATTTATCTGACTAGCCAGTGTAGTAACAAAAATCTTGAATCAGAATCAGAATCGTTTATTTGCTGTGAATGTAAGTAACAAATATAGGTGTTGTAGGCATTATACAATTGGATCCATTACATTCTACCTTTTGGCATGCAAAATATAATCGTAAGTAAATTTATTAATTTTACAGAAATAATTAAAAATGTCATAATTTTATCCTACTAAATTCCTATTTTAAGTCATTTTATACAAGATAAATAATCAACAATAATAATCATTTTAAACAATACAGATAAAAGAATAATTAAAAGAAATAGGTCAAATATAAAAACATAAAATAGTATGCGTTAAAAAAAAATATAAATAAGTCCAAAGATCCATAATAATTTAATTAATAACAAGGAATAGAACACACGCCACTAATATTATTATGTATGCTATGTATGTAATTTAATTTAGTAAACAAATATAAAATCAAATAAGTATTTATTATGTTTTTATATATTATTCAATGTTGTCATTTAAAAAATCATTAACTGAATAATAGCACTTTTTAATTAGTAGTTGCGTTAGATTTGTTTTAAGCTTATGTATTGTCCCATCTTTAAAATCGTGAGGGATCTTATTGTATATAACCGGTCCCATGAACCTAATGAAACCTAATGTTAGTTGTTATAGGTAATCCATTAAGGCAGACGATCATATTCTGTACCAAAAATGTCGGATTCCCACGGGCGCGCAGGTGCGTCGCGTAGACGCGTACAATGCGGGGCCGTGGTCGCATTCTTAACAAATCTGCGCACCTCCTGAGCACAAATCGTGACTGGTATTACACGCTAAATTACTAGTATTATATGAGATTTGGAAGTAAAAAGAGGTAGACAGGTTATAGGCGATACAAAAACGGCGGAAAAAGGTGAGCTATTTAACACTACTTGAATCAGTAGCACACCACCCACTGAACCATTGACAGTGTCACTTCGTTTTAATTTAATTGAATAATCGCATCAAAATAATCATATATCACATATTATTATGTAAATTATACAAATACTACAATTTCTTTTTTCTAGAAATCAATAAATCACATTTTATTCGTTAGTATGTATAAATTAATTCTATACCTATGCCACTGGTAATCGCCGATTGCTTAGTAGGTAACGTATCTATACTATCATTGAGATTTGGACGCGGATAATTAGATATGCTTACATGTTAACAGATTAACCTACATCCTAATTTTAATTTTATGTTAATTTGTTTTTATAATTTAGATAGTTTGTAAATTAATTGATTTTTATTGTTGTTATGCGTGCTTACGTTGTATTAGATTATCCGTTTGTCTTGTTAGGTTTAAGTATACTTACAAACATTCTTAGTAAGTACATAATTTGTTATTGTTTTTTGGTTACCTAGGGTTGCGTTCGTGGGGTCAGTTAGGGCTTGCCCCTGAAAACCAGCGTTGTGTTGTGGCTTGTTCCTTGTTCCTCAACACAGCATTAAGCTGAGTGGGCCCTGTTTCACACAGACGACGTGCATTAAATACTATAGTTATTTGTTATGTAATCTGTATTCTGTGTGAAATAAAATACATTATATTCTACATCCAGAGAGTAGTTGTTTCAGTATTTAATATAGGTACTAATTTTAATGCACGTAAAATAATGTATTTCTATTTATTTACTATCTGACTTATACGCAGGCGGTCAGAAGTTATTCACACACTCCACTCCATCGAACGCAATGATAGTGAGCTTGGTTTTTTTTTAATTGCTGTTTGGTTGCGTTATACACACATCGACCTAGGACCTAACACTATTAGTTATTAAGTCTTTTAGCCCAGTAATATCTCTTCAGCTACAGTGCTTCTCACATTGGCACACAGTAGGTCAGCCAGCACAACAAAACATCTTATTGGTCTTTTATAAATTAAATTAATATGAAGACAAAATACATAAATAAAAAATAGAATAACATTACCCGTGGGGTGTCCGGGTAAGAATACCACCCTTCCATCTTCTTCCGTCGGATGTCCGTAAGAGGTGACTAAGAGAGAACAAGAAAGTGGGCGGGCAGCAGTGTCTGTCTATTGGATTATACGCACGTATACTGCGATCCCCAATACGCTTGCAAAGCTTGGAAATTATGGCAATCACTCCAGGCTTACAGGAGTAACATTGGTGGGAATGAGTGGTGGGATTAGTGCCAAAAAGAAAATCCCTCCCTTCTCAGACAGTGGACGTCTTTTTGGCTGCTGATGACGATGAAGTCAAAATATAGGTAGCCTGTTTTTTTTTTGTATTATTAGCTAGCCTTCTGTCACATGAGAACTAGCATAGCTGACAAAAAAATCAGTGCATTGGAGTAATATAATAATTGCCTGCTCTCACAACATGTGTGGCGCGAATGGAGTGAGACAACCGACTAACTAAACTAATCTATTTTATCTATTATTATTTTCAATTAGTGAGGGTCATTTGCACAATCGCTCTTTGCGAATTGCACGAAATCCACTTCCGAAAAAGTTCCGCTCCGTTACAGCGGATGCGGATATATAAATGTCAAAATTAATGCGGAAGTTTCTCAATTCAAATGGTCGGAAATATGAAATACTTACTTACTAGTATACCCAATACCTGCTTCTGAACAAGGTAATTAAGAATTTAATTTGCATACATAACAACTTTGGTACATTTCATTCACAAAGTACCTATAGGTACCTACTATGCGTTTCAAATAAGAATGTGGCCGCCATGATGATCGCGACTGCGGAACTTCACCCGTTTTTTACGATTTTTGTACCGGCAGCAGAGTAAACACAAAATGAATAATTCGCCCCGGTTTTGATTATTTATTGTAATGTCTTATTTTGCTATCTATTTTTGTTAAAACATCACTTTTAGTAATTATATATTTGAAATGGCAAGATGGCGGCCACCTTCTTAGTTGAAACGCATAGTATGTGGTATGATTAGGTTGTAGGCCCGTTGCCCATGAGCACCAGGACAGGGTCCTAAGGGGTATAGTGCACCCGGTGGCTAGCTCAAAGCGCTCAAAGCAAAAGCGAAAATAAGAGTAGCTGTTGAGCGAGATTCTCAACATTACTTTAATTATTACAGTTTATTTAAGGCTAAATAGTATTTACATTTATGTACATGTATATAAGCAAAGAAAAAGATAATATGTGACAAAAAACAAGTAATACGTTTTAAAAACTAAAACCTGACTACGGATAAAATCGCAATCTAATATGTGTCTTTAAGTGTGTCTATTATATAGCCTATAACCAGCGGACAATCAAGACGCTTCTTACGACTCCCTACTTGTCAAATTATGTTAAAAAGATATGCGGGAACAGATGAACATACATACATACATTCTTGTAAAAATCATAACCCTCCCTCCGTTCCGTAGTCAGGTAAAAAATTACAATAAATATGTTGGTGCATCGCTGTCACCTGGTAATGTACCCAGAAGACTGGCAGCGTTACCCCTTTGGATGGTAATGCTAATATGCTGAGCAAGGTACCCCCCCCCCCCCCCTGTTGACTCTACTAGCCTTCTTGATAAATCACTAAAAAGGCGATTTGTGTAATTAATGGTTTTGGGCCAGGAAAAGTTAAAACCATCACACTACAGGTTGAAAGGCTCTTATATTATAAGAAGTAAATGTATACTTTTCGTACGATAAATCATTGGTCTCACACAAAACAAATGATCGTTTTAAAATATGGCTTTTATGACAAAATGACACAAAAGACGAACGAAATTGGGTAAAATACAACAATAAGTAAGGGACGAAAAAACATGAGGCTGTGTGAGGCTGTGTTGGTCTCGCTCTGTGGGAATCAAATCACAACTCACGCGCACCGCAGTGAAAGGATATCGGGACGCCTGCGCGTATATACAGCCTGATGTTTAGTCGTAGCTTCACGTTAGTGCTAACCGAATATTTTGATGTTTTGTATCATTTGACGGGCCTGTTGGTCTAGTGGCTAGACACCCTGGCTGCTACCGGATAGGTCGTGAGTTCGATTTCCGCCAAGTGTCTGGGTGTTATTTATCTATTTAAGTTGGTATGTATTTCCAAAAAAAAGTATATAAGTATTAGTATCAGTTGTCTGGTTTCCATAGTAAATTATCTGCCTAGTTTGGGACCAGATGACACTGTGTGGAATTGTCCCAGAATATTATTATTTGGCGAAATTATTATAATAACAAAAATCTATGAATTTATAGTTACCAAAAGATATAACTTTCTATAATTAGAAACTGTACATTTCGGTATTAGGTACTCAATTACTATAAATAATTGAATTAATAACAGATAACTCAAAAAACACTGAGTTGCTAGTTTTTGCTTAGTATACCTGTTAACAACAACAAAAAAGCACATAAACGACGAACTGGATACCACAACATTTTTGAAGTTGGTTAAAAATAACAATTATAGTTTTAGATTATTAAAAGGAAGGAATCAAACAAGGGATTATGTATACTTATTATTATTGTAAGTATTGTCATCGTATAGTCATATATCATTACACATAAGCCTTTAATCCATGCAATATAAATAAACATTAGCAAACCTATGTGATTAAAGGACTTCACGCATCCTTAATTTCCATCGATATAATATTTTATCGATGTTGATTTCATATTAAAACTAAATTAAAATTACTACATATCAGTTAATAAACACCAGATTTATGATCAATTCTTATCTTAAACGTCATCGTCCTCATCATCTTTGAACTTTAACGTCCCTCGTCTTTTGAGTATCAAATAAAGTTTATGAAATTAATTATACCAGTTAAAAATCGCTACTGAAAATTGCCTCTATCCAAGAATTGCGTCATAAAACTTTCTACGCGTTGACCTGACATCAAAACATGCGCTATACGATAGTCTATAAATAAATCAGTGTCAATGTGTCCCGTGCAGTATAGATAACATGCTGTATAATATCTGTGGGCAGGTTCGGATGCACCTGAGTATTTCACACCGCGCCTCGCTGGCGCCGACGGCCAGTCTACTGTAGTCTGTGACCCGATCGCATAGACACGTAAACAAACTAGAATTTACATTATAGAACATTTTTTGAAATGAAACTAATTTTACGGACTGTATCGTAAAATTGTAATATTCGCGTAATTTTTAGAAATCATTTCGTTAAGACAGAAGTTTTTAAGCCCAGTCAGAGGCCTAAAGGATAGCTTGGACAACTTTGACACCAGGTTGACCACCAGCATATTATCACCAACATTCATCATTAGATAGACGTCCACTGCTGAACAAAGGCCTCCCTCTTAGAAAGGAGGGGCTGCCATAATCCCCCACGCTTGGCAGGCGGCTTGGGGACCGCGGTTTAGGTGGAAGATAAATCCAAAGAAGATACTGCTGCCCGTCTTCCTGTTCTGGCTTAGTCGCCTCTTACGACACCCAACGAGAGGAAATGGGGGGATGCAATTCCAAACCCGGCACCCCACGGGTGCCAACCAACGGAGGTCTGTGCCAATAATATAACAAAAAAATGCCACTATTACAGTAACCGCACTTTTGAGGCAGGCATAACGAGCGGCTTTCTATACCCACCGTAAAATATACCAAATTACTAAAAGCTTAAGACTCTAATTTGCATAATCGATAGTATAGTTGCTAAATATAGAGACATACGAGTACTTACTCTAAATTTCGTGTTACAAAACTGCTCGTACGTCTTTAAAATTTTCTTGTTACAAAAACAAGAAGCCGGGTCTATAGGTTTTGAAGCATCGCCACCCACTCACAGTGGTGTAGTGGACCATAATGGTATTAGCGCATTCCAACGGTGTACCAACCAACCGTAGCCCCATGTCGTACTGGCACTGCCTGCTCGCCCCCGCAACGCTCACGATATATCATAGATAAGATAACTCCTTGATAAACACTTGATATTTGCCACTAAATGAGGAATTCAATCGCATGGTACTGTAGATCTATATATTGGTACTATTGCTAAAGTTATTGAGAAACTTACATTCATTATTCTTTTAACGACTATTTACGTACCTATTTTAAAGCATTTTTACCGCCAGTTAAGGCAAGCTGAAATACTGCTGACATGTAAACTTTTGAGTACAGATTTTTGATTGGGCTTTGAAATATTATATTGGTTCCATCATAGGACGACGAGACCCACGGCAACTACGCACCCTTAAGTTGTAAATGTAAAAGACAAACCGCTAAGGACTGGTCACCGGTAACAGCTCAGTGGGCGAGCGCTTGCCTTGGAAACAAGGTGCGCAGCTTCGAACCCAAGCTCGCACCTCTGATTTATTTAATTAATCATGTGCGAATCGTCTTTGTGCGATTGTTGTAGCTTTCGGTGAAGGAAAACATCGTGAGGAAACCTGCATGTCTGAGAAAGCCTAACTAGCTCTCGAATGACGTGTGAAGTCCGCCAACCCGCACTTGGCCAGCGTGGTGGACTATGGTCTAAGCCCCCTCATCATGAGGGGAGGCCCATGCCCAACAGTGAGACATAAACAAAGGCTGGTATTATTATATTATATTATCATTATAAGAACTGGATTGGTTTGCCTGCATCGGTTTTCCCATCCGATTATAATGTGGGTGTCTTCAATGCAAGAGTGAATATAGGCTTTTAATAGGCTAGTGTGATTTACCATCATCGATTGTTTGGCCGCTTTCCATCAGGTGGGATTGCAGTCAAGCATTAGCTTATATTGGATTTAAAAAAGGATATAATGTGTCGGAGTAAGGGAATCATAGCAGGTTCTTTTCTAAAGCTAAATGACCAGGGTGCGTGAGATGAACGTGTAGTATTATTACAATTTAATTTATATCACCAATTTTTTTTTTCGTATGGTTAGTGGCCAACCTGGTGTCAGAGTTTTCAAGCTGCCCTTACTTTTTTTTTTCAAAATCTTCCAATCCAGGAAATCTTCCAAAGATCCCCGGGAGCTGTGGGGCTCGACCGGGGTATGTGGGATTCTTACCCACTAAAACCCCCGCGGCTGTCGCATGGGCACATGAGAGGGGGGACCCCAGGGCTCTCCGGTGGGATCTGCACCAGGGGCCCCTCAGTGCCTTGCCTTTGAGCCCGCCACCGGGGGGCGCATTGTAGCCCCCCGGGAACCTGTCACGGTGCTCACGGGGACGGGGGTCGCAACCCCGCCACCGTCCTACTCGGAGTCGCCACCGTACTCAATGGACGCTCAAACACCACACCCCGAGCGTCCAGCGACTCCGAAGGAAGCTGCCCTTACTTAGTTTAACCACTGCTGTCTAGATGGCAATAGCCGGGAACGACTTTTAACGTGCCCTCCGAAGCACGGAGACGCTCAGTTCAAATGCCACTAAACGGTCACCCATCTATGGACTGACCTTGCTTGACGTTGCTTACCCAACTGATCGTTTACCGAACAGTGGTTAGAACTAGCTATGAGCGTATATCATTGATGAAACGCGGAGAGCTGAATAGGAATAAAGTTAAAATAAAATAAAAATGTATTACATATTATAAAAACCCCTGAAAGTGTGTACCTACGCATATCTTATATCACGATTCAATCATTCTGATTGCATAACAAATTGGCACTGATAATTCTATCAGTGCCTATTATTACTGAAAAAAGAAATGAATATAGAATACATACATATGTATGTTAGGTATATAATGATAGAAAAAATAATAATGTCCACTGACTTTCTTACGGAATCTTCTCAGATGAGGAAATCAGATAGCAGTTATAAAAAATAAACAGAAATTCGACCCTATTATTTTGACATACAAGGACACACTGCAATAAAGGATTTAATTTAATTTCAAAATTAACGCAAACGTAGGCAAGTGGTATCCATATCTTACACAAAGATATTGCGTCCTAAGTCCGAACGTTAATTGGTAAGCAATACTTATAGAACACACGTCTACCGTTATGGATTACTCCGATAACACGGACAAATCGATTTCCTCTCAATGTCTACAATGATAAGGTATTAATATGCAAGTGACAATCATTATTCACATTGTGATTTGCACCGTATTGTGTAAGGATTATCTTAAACCTAGTAATTATTAATCAAAAGATTGCTCAATGAAATCATTACTAATACGCTACGTGACACATGATTAGCATTGATAGCGCGAATCCGTTAAAACCTCGATTATTTAGTTTAATTAGGTTCCCTTAGAGACATACTCGTTAGTGACTCGATAAATTAATTATTTATTGCAGAAATGGCTACAGTGACGGTTGCTGAAGGAACATTGCGTGGCGGAAAATCGAAAACGGAAAGTGGTTTCGAATATTACGTGTTTTTGGGAGTACCCTATGCCAAACCGCCAGTAGGAGATTTAAGATTTAGGGTAAGTACATACACTTAATATTGACTTAAAATCTTTAGTTGAAAGTAATCATATACATGTGCTGGTCATTGGATGTCAAAATATAATAACAAAGTTATTTGGTAATATATATCATGAAAGGTGAAACCACGATCCGAGGTCAAGTATAATAATATGCTAGATAAATTGCAAGAAGCTCTTGCTTATAATATTTAAATTTTCATACTACACTAGCAAAACGTAGGTAATCCATGGACGAGAATAGAATATCTACACATGAAAGGTATACCTACCGATCAGAAATAAATTGCTAAAGGTAAACAATGAAGCCTTCATATGTTTACTGTTCCGATTTTAATCTTGTAAAGAAAAACAGAGTATGGTTATTCCCTTGTGTAAGATACTGTTCAGATAGATACTATCGCAATGCAAATAATGCTGTAGCCAAGCACCCAATCCAGAGTGAATGGCACTGTGCTGATGAGATAAAGAGACATAAGAGCCTTAATAACTTTGTGCCTCGGATAACACTTTCTATCCGTCCGTCCACCCAAACATCTTGCTTGTCTCATTACTAAGTCTCTTAATATAACTCATTTCAGAGTCCTCTACCACCAGAATCATGGACAAATGTAAGGGATGCTACTTTCACAGATTCTGGTAACATAGCAAGTCAAGTGGATTTCTTATGTTCTGGCATGATCATTGGAAGTGAAGATTGCCTTTACCTGAATGTTTTCACCCCAAAATTACCAGCGGCTGGCGACAAACTTCGACCAGTAATGGTATACGTGCATGCTGGTGGTTTTCTATTTGGTAATGGCACTTTAAAAACTGAAAATGGACCTGACTACTTAGTAGAAAATGATGTTATTGTTGTAACAATTAACTATAGAGTCGGAGTGTTAGGATTCCTATCTCTGGACATTCCTGAAGCTGCAGGCAATATGGGTCTCAAGGACCAAGTCAAAGCATTAGAATGGATTCAAAAAAATATAAGTGAATTTGGCGGAGACAAAAATAATGTAACCGTTTTTGGAATAAGTGCTGGATCTGCAGCTGTTGAATATCTTATACTATCACCCTTAGCAAAAGGGCTTTTCCATAAAGCTATTTTGCAATCTGGTTCTACCCTAAACGATTGGGCTTTAAATTATGAACCTAAAAAAATGGTAATAGCACTTTTGGAAAAATTGGATTACAAGGGATCTACAGCAGACAATACCGCTATACTTGATTTTTTAATGAATATACCAGCTCCTACATTGTCAGGGATAGGTTTTCAAGTGTCAGAACACTTTACAACTATGCATGTGTTCTTTGGATTTGTCCCCGTCGTTGAAAAAGATTTTGGTGACGGACAGGCATTTTTAACAAAAAACCCGTACAAAATGTTTAAAGAAGGAAACTTTAATAAGGTATCAGTGGTCCGAGGATTTTGCAATAATGAAGGATCTTTAGCTAGTATGATGAAGCCGGAAGCAGTAAAAGAACTTATGGCTAAGAAGAATTTTGTTAATTTCTGGAGTTACGAGTTTGATGCAAATGATAAGACCACTTATAATTGTAAGTTAAGTGAGGCTTATTTGGGCAATTCCCCTTGTGGAGAATATTTAGAATTTGCCGTTGAATTCTTTGCCGACCTTAACTTTGTAGCCGGTGTTTGGTTAGCTGCAAAAATGCAATCTATTAATGGAGTGCCAGTTTATTTGTATAAATTTTCTTACGATGGTAGATTAAACGCATTCAAGAAAATATACGGTTTGATGAAGAAAGGTGCGTTACATGGAGACGATCAGGGTTACGTTTTCCAACACTTTGCCTTAGGAACACCTACAGAAGATGACATATTAGTAAGAAAACGGTTGACAACAATGTGGGCGAATTTTGCTAAAACAGGGTATGTATATTTATAATATGTAAATGCAGAAAATTGATAAACTTAACACTATAATAATAAATACGAGTCAAACTCAGACATATTGGTCAGCGGGCAGGGTATTTAACCACTAGCTAGATCAACAGTGCTAACCATTTATTGAGAATTATAAAATAAAATAAATTCATTAGCGCACGAATTACACACATCAAAAGTGTCTAGGGATCAACATATATTTTTGCAATAACTTTTCTCCTGATTGATATTAATTAAAATTTTCTTTAAGGATTCATCAAATAAAGTGTTTTCGTTTGTCACAGTAACGATAAACCAAGTCACCTTTGCATTAATAAAGAAATTTGCCATTTTCCTAATAAAGGGATTTTTGACATTTGAACCACTAACACAAAAGTTCGAAAAAAAGACTGAAATAACAGTTTTCTTTAAAATTTTATTGGGTAACTTAAACAATTAATAATCCGTGTTTCTACCGCGAACACTAACAACACAAGAACATCGGTTTGGCATACTCAAAATGAGTTCATCCAAATCACGCTGTGGAATGGCCGCCCATGTTCGTTGCAACAACAAAAAAAGGTCTTCTTGCGACTGGATACCCTCCATATTCGGCAGAGCTCTTCTCTGTAGCATATCCCATGCATGCTCAATCGGGTTCAAGTCTGGCGACTGAGCAGGCCAGGGCAGGACATTGATGTTAGCTGCGGCGAGAGTCTGTCTTACAACTCTTGCGGTGTGCGGTCGTGCATTATCATGCATTAACTGAAATAAGGGACCGATTTGCACTTGTAGAGGAACGATGACGTCTGATACAATCGTCTCAGCATAAATTTGAGCGTTGAGGTTGCCTCTGATCCAAATCAACTCAGTTCTTCCGCCGATCCAAATACCCGCCCATACCATGATGGTTCCACCACTATAAGGATGGATTTCCTGGCAGGATTTTAATCGCTGTTGGCGTCCAGGGGTTCTCCAGTGTCGTATACTTCTAGTATCCGGTCTCATACCAAAACGAGACTCATCAGAAAAGCACACGAAACGCCATTGTTCTTCTGCCCAATTTCTGTGTTCAAGAGCCCATTGATATCGAATCCTACGATTGTGCATTGCTATAGGTGGTACCCGTAGCGGTCTTCGGGAATGAAGGTTCACTTCATGCAAGCGGTTTCTGACTGTTTGGTCGCTAATTAAGTTCCCTGAAGAGTGATGAAGCCTCACGGCTAACATCATGGCAGTTATTGTTGGAGCTCTTCGAGTTAAGATTTGAATATATCGGTCTTGTCTCCGTGTGGTGCAGCGATACCGTCCTCCATGGCGCTCAGCCACGGTACCAGTGCTTCGGTAACGTGTCCAAAGTCGACTGATAACACTCTGACTTGTATTCAGAGCTAAAGCCACAGTACGTTGCCGGGAACCAGCTTCTATCATTCCCACGGCTCTGAGCATTTCTTCCCTGCTTAAATGACGTCGCCGCTCCATAATAACGTTGGTTTTAATCAGTAGTAGGGAAACAGTAGCACTAATAATGTCTTCAATGCGTTGTATGTTTTTATAGGGAAAATATTGACAGCTGATTTTCATCTTTTACTCGAATTTGATTCACAGTTCCTGATTCAAATTATGAAATGCACCAAAAAGGATCCATATAAATTTATAAAATCATAAATTTATTACAAAGCCACATCTCAATCTCAAGAAATCTGCTTAAAAATGCTTGATCCCTAGACACTTTTGATGTGTGTATTTGTAAACAACGTGTGTGCTAAAATTTAAATAAGCAGTACACTCATATCTTTTAAGATATTTTAGGAATAGTGTATTATTAATTGATTAAACGTTATGTGAAAATATTTTAATCTTATCATGTCCTGCAATACATAATACTCCTTGCTGTTGTTTTACAAACTGCAGCTTATAGACTCCATTAATGTATATTTTACCTTAGTATATATATTTTTTTAATACAAAAGCAACACAATAAATAACAGTGATAATATATTGTTTCAGAAACCCTACACCAACCATTTGTGCTGAAATACCTATTGAGTGGCCAACTTTTAAAGAAGACTCGCCGTCTTATTTAAGTATCGACAAAAACATTTCCATTAAAGCTAACTATGAACGCACTAGAATGGATATCTTTGAAGAAATATACGACAAATATGAGAAGTAAAAAACCATGAAGTGATATGAATAGACAGCGCCTAGAGCGGAAAGCCTAAATATTTTATAAAGATATTGTATTTACACAAATTAAATAATTTGTTTAGTCTTCAAAATTTTCCGAATTTCTTCTCATAAATGTGTTGGTAGAGTTTCATTCTCTCTGGGTAAATTTCGTGTTTCATAGCCATCGTCTTGTCTATCACAAAACAAGATAGTTGTGTGTTTGTAGCTGGTGTCCATGGTACCGGGGTCCATTCACTTATTTTCGGCGTTGGCTCTCTGAAAAAAAAAACTATTATTTTTATTTTGGATTTTAATTTGACTCAGATGTTATCTAACACTAAAGTTATGCAAACTTATAATTTATTTGAGTTTTTTATGCTTTGGCTAAACTGTAATCTGATCTTATGATAAGCGACGATGGAATTGGGGATGGTAAAGAGTGCTAGATAAAAAAAAAACCTGTGTAAATGTAAAAAAAAAGTTATTATGTCTATTAATATCTGTTTGCGTGGGCAGGCCACATCGCTCGAAGAACCGTTGGGAAAGAAAGATTCACGAGTGGCGACCACGAACTGGAAGACGCAGCATAGGCAGGCCTCCCACTAGGTGGACGGATGACATTGTTCGCGTCGCAGGCAACCGGTGGATTCAAACGGCAAATTGTCGTTCATTGTGACGGTCTAAAGGGGAGGCTTTTGTTCAGCAGTTGACGTCTTCCGGCTGTTGATGATGATGGTGATCCGTTTGCGATAGACCACGCAGTGTATACGACTTTCTAGTATCAAAATTTCTCATTTAACCTTCTGAAGCATCGATATATATTAGATAGTATATCGATGTTGTGAAGAGACAAACAAGAGCAACACGCAACACGCCTGTTGATTGCTCATCACCCGAGACGTCTCTTGTTGCTTATCCCGAGACATTAGTTGTTACTAAGTCTGTCCGGTAATTTCACTTGCAACAATGCCCTTCATACCGGAACACAGCAATTTTTACACTCTGCTGCTTGATGGTAGAATGTCTGACACTGCACTGTACGGTCCATTGTCTAAGGAACTAGGATTTTATTAGCAAAAGCCCGGTGTTTGTAGCTGTGTCCGGAATTGGCCACACACTATCTTATCACCCTACAAAGTCTATAACATACTATGTTGTGCTACCTCTGATAGTTTTGAAACAAATTGGAATAGTTAACATCTAATCACGACTTGTACATATATTATTATTTATTACTCTTACGACAACTAAGTACATCATAGCGTTTCTACCGTGCTTATAATTCAAATCAAGTATAGACACAAATAGATCCTTTGAGTGACTACCTACTTTATTTATGATGGCGAGAGGCCTTGATTATGTTGGTCTTACTTTATGGAATAAATTTTAAATATTTAGTTGTTCAGGGAAAATGCTTAAATAGCATTTTGTTTTAATCTTTAAAACTCTTATGTAAGAGTATTGGTATATAGATTTAAGTTTAAATGTTATATTTATAATGTCGAACAACATAAATCCTGGTAAAGAAGTCAAAGCAATAGCTTCTTCTTAAATGTATAATTTTATTTTTATAACTTACCCATTGAGGCTTTCTGTACTGAACTTACCCGTATTTTGCAAAATTTGTCCACATTACGGTCATTGCTTCTCGTACATAATTGTCAACGTCTGTTAGAGGCGCTGTTAATTTATTACTTTTCAGTAAATAGCCGCCATCGTCCCCATGACACGCTCCTTCTCGCTTGATATTATAACAATTCTTGATGTAGTTCAAATTACCGTCGTAAGCAAACTCGTAGATATATACAGGACTGTTGTGCTTAGCTATTAATGACGCAGCAACATAGCATCCACCAAGAAAGTCTACATCGCTAAAAAAGTCTATTGCAAAAGCATCCGCGTCTTTATATAGTTTCTTCCCTTCTAAATATATGGATTTTAATTTAGCTTCAACTTCTGCTTTTTCATCAGCATCTATTTCGAAAGGAAAATGATTCACAAATATCTTTTCCTTCGTTAGCTTTTCTAATATTGGTAAAACTTGAACAAACATGAGAAGTCCTTCGCGCGAGCAAAAGCCCGTCATGAATGGGACTTTCGTAAACTCCCCTTTAACTAAAAGCTCGTAGGTAGATTTGCTCAGAAAAGGTTCCCAATCTCCAGGCCGTTCGATAGTTGGTACAAAGCCAAAGTGGATACCACCTTTAAAATCATCACTAGCTAGCGCCAACATTGATGCATTTATTAGATCTACTGTTGACATTTCTTTTAAATATTTTAATAAACTTTCGTCGTCTGTCATAGTTTTCCCGTGTATCGCAGGTATATTCGAAGCTAGTTTTTTAACGTTTTTATTCTGAGCCCAATGTAATAAGGACGAGCCTGACTGCGCGATCGCTTTATGAAATAGACCTTTAGCCATTGGCGACAGTAGGAGATATTCCACGGACGCCCCACCAGCGCTGACACCGAAAATCGTTACGTTTTGTGGATCACCACCAAATTTAGCGATATTCTTCTGTATCCATTTAAGAGCCAGTACTTGGTCTCGCAGCCCCATGTTTCCTGGTGCTTCTTTACGATCCAGTGACAAGAAACCCAATATGCCCAATCGGTAATTGATGCTCACCAAAACAACGTCTTTTTCGACCAGAAATTCTGGTCCATGCCCTGTATCGTCAGTACCATGTCCATAGACAAATCCGCCTCCATGGAAGTACACCATCACGGGAAGAGAAGTCGACCCTGCTGAGGGCAGTTTCGGCGTGTATACGTTGAGAAAGAGACAGTCTTCATCTCCTATTACGGTTTTAGTTTCTTTATCGATTTGAGCACATATGTTGCAGTTTGCGGTAGCATCTCTAACTCCATCCCATGGTTCGGGTGGCTGGGGCACCTTTTAGAAAAATACATCTTAATAATAATGCATAATCACTGAATTTTAATATATGTAAGTACTAGTATGAGTATGTAGTTGTATAATAAAGGTGCTCGTCTTACATCATCTTGTACGTATTTTATTATGACAACCAGACGTAAGGCAAATAAAGGAAAATTCTTCAGGTAGGTGATGAATTCTTTAGTCAGTTAGTTAATTATTATAACTTTTAATAAAATGTTATAGCTAAGTACTTTATTTTCTCAGTCATTAAAAGTATCTAAATATGAACCATGTTTACTTTACAATACAGATAGTATCGCTCTGGTAGGCCATCAACGTCTGCAACTGAAGTTAACATCGCAAAAGTGAAGGAAATAGTAACTGAAAATCATAATTCAAGTTTGAGAGAGATAGCCGAGTCAATTCCAACCCAATATTCATGAAACGCATCGTTACTGGTGACAAGACGTGGGTTTACGAGTTTGATATGAAAACTAGTTAACAAGCTTCGGAGTGGCGCCTTCCAACTGAACCGAAACCGAAAAAAAACACGCCAAAGTCGATCAAAAGTCAGTCATGTTGAATGTTTTCCTTGACTATTGCGATATTGTACACTAAGAATTCTTGCCGGAAGGTCAAACAGTAAATAAAGAATATTATTTGGAGAGCAAATTCGTGGAAAAAGGCCATATTTGTGGAAAGAAAATTCTTGGATTTTGCACCACGTTAATGCGCCTTCGTACAAGGCCAGCATTTTGAACGAATTTTTGACCAAAAACTCAACAAATATTATCGAGCAACCACCTTATTCACTAGATATGGCACCATCCAACTTCTTTCTTTTTCCTAAACTCAAATTACCACTTTGTGGCACCTATTTTCATACGGTAGAAGACATAAAGGTGAATTCGCGGCGAGAAATGAACACAATTCCAGAAAAAGCATTTAAAAAATGTTTTGATGATTGGATAGAGTTGGTGTAAGAGTATCGTTTCTGAAGGTGCATACTTTGAAGGTGATAAAACAAATTTGGATGATTAACTAACATTTTGTGTATTTATCTTTTCCCGGTACTTTCTTGGCAGAGTAGTAGATACATCACGAACTACATAAATTATTTGTGTACATGAACTTCATAATAATTTATACACTTACATAATATTATAACAATGATATATTATTATAGGCGATAGAGGTATACAAAAAAAACTTACAGCAAATCTCAATTCGCCGATAGGTGGCTTCGCATACGGAATTCCTTTGAAGCTGTAAAATGGACTGCCATTTAGAGAATTGGCCACTTTCCCTTTTAGTTTACCTTGTTCAATTTCCACAACAGTGTTCGACATTGTTAGTTTGTTTGAATTTAATAAATAAAATACAAAAATACGACACTATACTAGTTAGTTTACACAGCTGGCTGACATAAATGTATAACCTTGAAAATTGCTATCTATACCAATCTATACAATGTTACATGCAACATTACATCTGACTTTAGCACTTTGAACCTCTTTGAACACGGACTACACTCGCCATAGCCGACAGGGTAACAATTGTTGGACAAGTAGTTATTTTAGTTCTTTCATTATTTCATAGATGGCACTTTGTTAAATTTATCTTAATGATAAAAATTATAATTGTATTGTGTACTGTACAGTGATTACGAAAATTATGATTTACTATTACCAATCAACCGCAATACATTTAATTAGTAAAGTATCTAGGAGGAGTTTAATACCCATATTGTTGATTTAAAAAACTAAAATACTTAAAAATATATAGCCTAGGTCACTCATACAACTAAGGCGAAGCTAACGAAATTTTTTATGTCACTGTCCATAGGCTGTAGGCCGTGCCAAAGAAATAGACATACATACATACTTACATACATACATACTCACCTGTGGCATTCGGGCAAAAAGATAATACCTACTTTGCTTTTAGAGTTGCCATGTCCCGGCATACGTTGCGCAACGCAGTGGCCTACTTCGATCCATGGTCTATCAAGTCACTCACGGACACACGGGAAAAATATATAAAGGTATCGGCCTTTTGAGGACGCATCCCACCTAGTTTGCCATTCTGTTAGGTCTTCATAAACAACTGATTGAGAACTAAATAATTGCAAAATTTCATGAATTGGTAGGAATTCAAGCGTTTTAAGTTCGGGAACTTTAATGTTAAAGATGCAGCTCGCTCTGGTTCATACGGAAAAATTTGATGACATTTTTGAAAAAGTGAAGCAAGATCAGCACCGCATATTAGTAGTTACCCACAACATAACCGAGGAACTGAGGATTAACCACAAAACAGTTTAGACCCATTTCAAAAAGTCTATTAATAAAATATTTAAAAAAAAAAATTGAACCGACTTCAATAACACTAAAAAGTATAAAATAATTTAAATATTAAAGAAGTTGGTGTTAGCGTACCTGCTGTGTATATTTGGCACCAACTTCAATAATATTTAAATTATTTTATGCTTTTTAGTGATATTGAAGTCGGTTCAATTTTTTTTTAAATATTTTATTTTATACTTTTTAGTGATATTTTCATACATAAAGATTGAACCATCGAAGACGGTAAAATTATCTAGGTAGGTTATGACATCATTATGATTTCACATTATCGTCTACATACTTTTACATAATTCATGTTTCTTCAGAAACTCAGAAACATTTTATCCGATCGTAATGAAATTTGCATGGAATCATCATAATAGTTTACTCTCTCGAATAAAAAAAGAATCATCGAAATCGGTTCATATTTGTCAGAGATATGTAAAGGAGAACATCAGTTTTATGGTTTTTACCAAATAAATTCCTCCATATCATTCATGGTCCTCCAGGAAGTTCTTATCCGGTTGTGATAAAATTCGTACAGGTTCATTACAGTGGTTTCTTCTTTAGAATAAACAAATAATCATTGAAATTGGTAAATATTTGCCAGAGTTATGACCATTTTTGTCCTTAAAAAGCACCATAAAGTCATCTATATAGGCTTTCTTGCAACTTTCCTGCGCAGTCAACACTCTTGTTTTTTCAGGAACTACTTATTACTAAGCAATATTTTTTTTATGGGACCCAATTAACGGATTAAAGAATGGATGGAAGAAAGATTTTTTAAATCGGTTCATAATTGCCTGAGTTATGCGCGAACATACATAGAAAAAAAAAATATATATATACAGACGAATTGAGAACCTCCTCCTTTTTTGAAGTCGGTTAAAAAAACTCGATATTTGGGTGCCGCGCGCCACAAAATTCTAAATCAATGGTTGCCACACGAGTTCTCTGAAAGAAACCTAATGAATTATAATAATAATATCCTGGGACAATTCACACACGGTCATCTGATCCCAAACTAGGCAGAGCCTGTACTATGGAAACCAGACAACTGATACTAATACTTATATACTTTTTTTTTGTAAGTACATACTTATATAGATAAAACACCCAGACACTTGGTGGGAATCGAACCCACGACCTGTTGGGTAGCAGACAGGGTCACTAACCACTAGACCAACGGGCCCGTCAAAGGCCGAATTGTGTACTCATTTGCGATTCTTTATTGAAACGTAATGAAACTGAACCATTTTTGAACATATTGATCACTGGTGATGAAAAGTGGATCACCTACAAGCGTGGTCAAGCTCCACGACTGTAGCGAAACCCGGATTAATTGCAATAAGGTGATGCTGTATGTATGGCGGGATTGGAATGATTCATCATTTTGAGCTTTTACCGCCAAAACCATCGATTTGGATCTCTATTGCTAACGATTTATGAGATGCAAGAAATTGAGAAAAAACGACCGGATTGGATAATTCGTTCTTGCATCATTAACGCCAGACACGGCTTTGGCCACAAATCAAAATTAATGTACCACCATAATTAGATAGTCCTGACGTTCACCCACAGATTTCCACCTATTTCGGTCGCTCTAAGATTCTTTGGGCAGTGTTATGTTAACATCAAGAGAGGACTGAAAACTACTTGTCGGTTTTGTTGATCAATAATCCCAAGATTTGTACAACAACAGGATTATGTTACTTCCTACAAGGTTTGTTTCAAGTTATGCTGTTAATTTTTCTAAATAATCCGTATTCCAAAATGAGTGCCAGAGTCGATCCAAATGAGACTATGTGTCTCCTTCATCCATTATGCATATTAAAAAAAAACATAGACTAGGTAATTCTGTGTAAACGAAGTAGGTGGTTAGCTCTATTTCTCACAATGTGAAAACAGAAATAATTTTTATCCCTTAAAAACAACATAGTCGGTAATTCCAAATGATCTTTGTTTCGGCGTCATAATTAGAACGCTTCACTAACTGATTCAAATCCCGCGCAGGCCGAGATAGCCGGATGCGCACCTGTGTTCCGTGAGAACCGACCACGATCTCTACCGCAACCACTGCACAACCACAACCTGGACATCACTGTGCTATTTTATGTCTTATCGTACTGACATAAGACACTCTCACGCTTATTGGAGTGTAATGATAAAGTTGTACGGTCCGTATAAGGCCATACAGAGTTCACTGTTGTGCTGTGTTTGTTGTGTTATTTTGTACGCTTTTAACATCCGTGCTATTATCACAATCTTTTAATGTAGTGTCACCATGATTGTACACAATAAATTGAACTAATTCTTCTTTTCCTTATCCTGTGTCGCCATAATAATTACAATGTCATTCACGTCCTAGTGGAAATTGGCAATCAGAAGATTTTACTAGGTGGTAGATTTCTTGTGCAAGGAACTGTCCAGGTAGGTACCACCGCAGTGTCAGATATTCTGCCACCAAGCAGCAGTGTGTAAACATTCCTGAGTTCCGTTGTGAAGGGCATTGCAGCTGGTGGAATTACTGGACACAAAAGGCTTAATATCGACAACGCCTTAAAGGTCGACAACGCTCTAGTGATTCTTCTGGTGTTGCTAGCGTCTATAGGCTGCGGTGACTGCACATTGGTAATATAAAGCAAAATCTTTGGAGTTGCTGGGCGCAGGATGGAGTCCCTAGACACCCATCGAAAACAGCGGTGACGCGACGGGGCTGCTATTCTTACAGACAATTAAAATTCCCGTCCCTGTGAGCACCGTGTTGGTTCCCGGGGGACTATAATACGTCAGTCTCAAAGGCGGTCAGTCTCACTGAGGGGTACCTTTTTTATTTTATTTTTTTGTCGCGGGGGAAATCTTCCAAAGATCCCCGGGAGCTGTAGGGCTCGACCGGGGTATGTGGGATTCTTACCTACTAAAACCCCCGCGGCTGTCGCATCGGCACATGAGAGGGGGAACCCCAGGGCTCTCCGGTGGGATCTGCACCAGGGGCCCCTCAGTGCCTTGCCTTTGAGCCCGCCGCCGGGGGGCGCATTGTAGCCCCCCGGGAACCTGTCACGGTGCTCACGGGGACGGGGGTCACAACCCCGCCGCCGTCCTCCTCGGAGTCGCCGCCGTACTCAATGGACGTTCAAAGGGCCCACACCCCGAACGTCCAGCGACTCCGAAGGTTGCCCGTTGTTTATAGCCCCGGGATCAGGGCTGGGGAGCGAGACGTTGGGCGGCCACCACTTGTGGCGGCCTGCGCCTTCGTCGCCGAGCAGGATCAGCGCGTTCGCGTTCCCGCTCGGCGGCCTCCTTCTGGGACATGACAGTCTCACAGAAGGCGGCCATCGCTCCCCACGCCGCATCCCCGGACAGCATAGCCGACACTACGCTGCCCAGGGAGAGGTCCGATCCGATGACTGCGACCAGGTCTCGACGCTCCAACGACCACGCGGGGCAAGCCTCCAGCGTGTGTTGGGCGGAGTCAGACGGGTCGCAGTGGAAGTATCTCGTCGTCGCTTCACGTCCGATCTTATGCAGATAATCACCGAAACAACCGTGACCGGTGATTATCTGCGTAAGCCTATAGGTGAGTCGTCCGCTCCGTCGCTGTATCCAGGCTTCGAGATGCGGCAGGAATGCCTCAACGACGCGTTTGCGCGCTATGTGCTCCGGCTGGAGCCGCTCGCGCCACGTCGTGAGTCGTCATAGACCCTCGCATACATGCCCGCCAGGATGTCTAAGGGCGGAAAGCGTGCCAGTATGGTCGCCGCCTCAAAGGACACCGTTCGGTATCCTCGTGCAATCCGTAGTGCCATCCTCCGCTGGACGCTGTAGATTTTTGTTCTACAGCGTCGTATGGCCAGCCTCGGCACTGAGGGGTACCTGGTGCAAGTCCCCAGTTCTCCCCTCTCATGTGCCGATGCGACAGCCACGGGGGTTTTAGTGGGTAAGAATCCCACATACCCCGGTTAACCCTTCACATGGTCTCGAGAACTTTTTGAAGATATCCATCCATGTGAGGACAAAAACGTACGTCAATTCTCGATTTTAGAAAAAGTTATACAACTTCTACTTCAATATCTAACTGCCGTACTCAGAGTCACTTAACGATTGCACTTAACTGTGGATACAGGATGGGATTATGAGTCATTTACGGACTGAGGCAGTAAGAATAAACATAAACGAATATTTCACTTTTAATCCACGATAAATGAATTAAATTAACATACACATTTACGAGTACGAGTGAGAAATATCAATGAACTCTACCTACCTACTACCCTACTACACTAGGAGTACCTAGTAGGTTCATTAACATTCAGTCTAGTTTAGGTAACTAAATAAAAAGGTTATTTAAATTTTGTATGTTAAGTAATAGAAGCCTATTTTTCTTCCTCTGTATTGGCTAGTAGGTGACTCCAATCCCACGGGATAATAAATGGCGATTAAGCTATGGAAGATAAATTACATAAGTTTTTTACAATCATCATCAGCCGGAAGACTTCCACTGCTGAACAAAGACCTCCCCCTTATACCACCACAATGAACGACAGTTAGCCATTTGTGTCCACCGGTTGCCTGCGATGCGCACAATGTCGTCGGTCCACCCAGGAGGCTGCCTACGCTGCGTCTTCCAGTTCGTGGTCTCCACTCGAGAATGTTTCTTTCCCATCGGTTATCGGTTCTTTGAGCGATGTGGCCTGTCCACTACAACTTCAACTTGCAGATTCTAAGAGCTATGTCGGTGACCTTGGTTCCTGGTGCTTCAGCGGGTTTTTACATTACCACAAAACGATGAAAGTCTGTTTTTTTATTTGCAGTGAAATATCTGACAATGCTGTCTACTAGACAGTCTCTCGCACACAGGTTAATAAATGGAAATGTTATTACAACTGTTATAATTAACTCGATGGCAAGTATAATTCTAAAGAAGGTTTATTGCTGGTATTGCAACTTTGTCACCCTACATTCGTACACGTGAGTAGTTTGCAAAACGTACCAAAAGCCACCGCCCCGTGTGAACCCGATCACAATCTTTTTATGATTTCACAAAAAAAAAAACTTTGTGTTCAATTGAATGGGACTCTACACATTCCCGAATTCATTTGAGCCAATTATCGTACTATGTATTTTTAAAATATATTGCAACAAAACCCTTCCAAAAAAAATCTGCGTGAAAATCATATGAATTGGTCTGCATGGTGTATAAATTTTACATGGTTATAATATTTTTTTTTCTTTATAAGTCACATTATTGTTTAACATGGTTGAAAACCTGTAGGTACATCTAGGTACCTAGTATTTAAATCAGAGTTATGATATTGAGCGTCGTTGGTACCAGCGTCGTTGGAAACCCCGCACCGAGTCGTTTGCTAGCATCGCTAGTTATACAGAATGTTATAAAACACGTATCCGATCTGTGAGGGCATTATTCAGTGTATCAATATAAATACATGTACGTAACTTACTTGTTGAATCTCTCATATTTTTTTCCTACTTTGTTCTAGAAAAACGAATCTGATCTTGTTTTCTGGTACAAATTAGAAAAAAAATTAGATAATTAAGAAATGAGTTATATACGAGTGATTGTATTGATACCCTGAATAAGACCCTCACGGATCGGACACATATTTTTTTACAATCTGTATAGCTAGCATCTTTGGAATTCCGCTACTACAAAAAATAATAATAGATCTTAACATATCCCTCAAGAACGCGCTAGAAAAGACGCTATGATTAAGAAATAAAGAACTGCTATCACCTGATCATGGCGCTTGAAAATAAATATTTTTCCACTTGCAGGCCTGCTGGAGAAAATTTCTTTAGAAATAAGCAGTGCTTTTATACTATTCTTTCTATATTTCTTGTTTCTTTAAATTGTTATTGTGTGTACATAAATTATAAAATAATTAAATAATGGCCACGTGTAATTAATATCCTGAGACCCCGTCGCAATTCGCCAATAATTTTTAAAAAGGCACGATGCTGTGTTATGATAATCCCAGGAAGTATATCCGCATTAATACTTAGGTAGGTTCGACAAAGAGGTCGCCCGAAGAATCCAACTCGGATGGGCAGCGTTCAGGAAACTACGCGATATCTTCTCGTCCGAAATACCGCAGTGCCTGAAGACGAAGGTTTTTAACCAGTGTGTGTTGCCAGTGATGACATATGGTACCTACTGAGACGTGGTCTCTAACGGCTGGCCTTTTAGAGAAGTTCAGAGTCACACAACGAGCTATGCTCGGAGTTTCTTTGCGCGACAGAATCCGAAATGTGGAGATTCGCCGAAGAACCCAGGTCACCGACATAGCTCTCAGAATCTGCAAGTTGAAGTGGCAATGGGCAGGCCATATCGCTCGAAGAACCGATAACCGTTGGGGAAGAAAGGTTCTCGAGTGGCGACCACGAACCGGAAGACGCAGCGTAGGCAGGCCTCCCACTAGGTGGACAGACGACATTGAGCGCGTCGCAGGTAACCGGTGGATGCAAATAGCCAATTGTCGATCATTGTGGCGGTCTAAGGGGGAGGCCTATGTTCAGCAGTGGACGTCTTCCGGCTGATGATGATGATGAGGTACACTCAGGCGCTCATAGCCAATTGTAATCACTGTTTGGTAAAACAAAATTGATTTAGCAACAACGTCGGACAAATCCAGTCCTTAGATGGGTGATGGTTTAGTGGTATTTGAACTGAGCGTCTCCGTGCTTCGGAGGGCACGTAAATTTTCGATCCCAGCTGTGCCGTCTAGCCAAGTCAGAGCTCGGCCACAAATACTACGGCAAAAAAAAAAACAAAATACTAACACCATCTATAAGTAAGTATACATAGATAGGAGGTACCTATTGAATATGGTTTGCGGAACAAAAGAAAAATGATTTAACATCATCAGCAGCAGCCGAAAAACGTCCACTGCTGAACAAAGGCCTCCCCCTTACAAGGGAGGGGTTGCTATAATCCCCGAAAAATGTTTCCTTTCGACAAGATTCTGTATTGTACCCATTGATATAATAATTATATCGGTGATTGTACCAAAGAGATTTAATACTTACGTTTTATATTACCTATACTAAATCGAGAAATACATTCGACAGAATGAGACCTCGCATCAGAGTTCTTAATAAAAAAAATACAAACCAATTTTTGACATAATCCAACAGTACCTATTGTTCAAGTATTCAAAAGTAGTTGATAATGGCCGGCACGGTGGGCTTTCATGCGGCGCACAAGCGCAGAGGTCTTGGCCGATCGGCCATAAATCGCAATAGGCGCAAACACGGATTCATAGGTGTGGTTTTTTTTTTGAGTAGTACTGTTGCCCACAGATGGCCATTACAGCTTCACCGGACAAGAGGGCGAGCGCTTAAAGCGCTCCAGCCAGAAGGGTTTGGGTAGCGACTAGCACAAGGGCACCTCAGGGAGGCATGGCTTGGGCTGCCGCTTAGAGAAAGTGAGTTTACCACCTGTTCACAACGTGCCCCCGCTGAGAAGAACCGGCAAGAAACTCAGCGAGGGATGCATGTCGAGGTCGAGGAGGCCTCGCCGGCGAGACCGGTGTCTGTGTGTAGATGTGTTTACGACTCGTGACGTCGTTGTCGGTGTTGGTGTTGTGTCATGGTCCAGGAGGACAGACATCGGGTCGGGTGGGTCGAGCAGTACATGCCGCGGACGGCGGCGATGTACGGTAGTTCGACGATCTGAGGGACCAGGGTCGGGGTCGGGGATATAGTCGGCAGCGGCGCCGATTAGCGGGTTTGGGTGGACGCACGCTTTTTCAAAGTAATGTTCAGACATTTCTTTGAAAAATTTGCGGATAGGGACTAGACCGAGGTCGGAATGTAGGTCGACATTCCGCATGTACCACGGGGCACCGACGGCATGTCGAAGGAATCGGTTTTGAATAACCTGGAGGCTATTGATGTGAGTGGTAGCCGCGTTTTTAATCAAAATCGCGTGAACGACGTTACTTGCGCTTGCCCCATCCGCACGTATGTTGGGCGTATGTGCAACTTGTGCAAGCGATTGTCGTCTTAAAGGTGACACACCGCTTGTGACCGCAAAAGTACATATTAACTTATAAAACAGTTCTACTCATTCTACTCATAAATTAGACATAAAATGAAACCGAGAGTACATTATTTGCAATTAAACCAATATTGATGGAATTAAGTGGCTCTAGATTCATATAAGGACTTGGAAGCTGGCACTGCAATCGGGTTCTAGCAAAGATAAAACAAAAAAAAATGTGCACTTTGTTGAAAAAAAGTAAAAAAAAAGTCGTAGCTCTTTTGGAACAAATGGATTACAAGCTATCTACAGCGAACAAAAGCGCTGTACTCGAATTTTTAATGAACAGACCAGTTCCACATTATCCGGAGTACGATTTTGAGGGTCAAAACCCACCACACAGGTGTTCTTCGGATTTGTCCACGTCGCCGTCGTTGAAAAAGATTTTGATTGTGACGAACAAGCAAAACCCGTACAAAATGTTTAAAGAAGGGAACTTTAAATATCAGTGGTCAGAGGATTCTGCAATAATAAATAATCTAGGGCTAATAAACTATTTAAAAAAAAAAAAAAACCGACTTCAAAGTAAATTATTTAAATAAAATAACGAAAATATATTGAAGTCGGTGTCAGCTGGTGCTAGTGTTAGTTAACATGATGTGCTAGCACCGACTTCAATATATTTTCGTTATGTTATTTAGATAATTTACTTTGAAGTAGTTTTTTTTATATAGTTTATTTAACACTTTTTAGTGACTTTTATTTTAGCAAAGTAGGTATCAGCACTATCACGCAACTCATACGTCTACGTTACAGTAACTTAGTAAAAACATAAAAAGTGTATATCTCTTAAACTACGGAACCGATTTTGATGAAACTTATACTCTGCCCTAAGTTGAAAAATACTCTAACTATTGTAAAAAGAATTTTCGAAATCGGACTTGTAGTTACTGAGAAATCCGCGGACAAACCTACATACATACATACATACATATATACAAACATATATACATACATACATACATACACTCATAAAATTTGGTAAAGGAGATGTTCCATTTTGGGCCAACACTGTAGTGTACACTACATGAAAAAATAGGAAAAACTTAAGAGAGTTTCATAAAAATACTTAGAAATTAATTTGAAGCAGAGTACAATTGTACATAAATGATTACTTATGGAGTTATTTAGTATGTCCACCCTGTTTTTAAGGTAGCCATGACAGTTGCTTTTGACGTTGGTTTACTACTTGACAGCTAATGCTATAGGCGACGTTTCGTAATAGATTGTTTACGCGAGGAGTAGATAATGTATTTAGGAGATTTTAGTGATTATTTATGTTTACGGACATTCATTGACTGTTTCTTTCTTGACCCGGGGTCTTACTGTATTGATTATCGGCTGTGAATTGGATTGGAATCCGTCGTATATGTGCTATTTCACAACAAGCAATCGCAGTCAGTTGTCAAAATGACATTAGTGTTCTGTGGTTACGTATTTTCGATCCATCATATTATTGTGTGGTGTTGCTACAGTAGTATTATATTCTCTTTGGTGTTGCTCTCCTTGACCAAGATATCTTAAATGTACAATAAAACGAAGCAATGTTAAAAAAAGAGAACATTACAAAACAGTTACTATATTGCATAGTTATACGAGTATATACAATTAGTGTACATGGTGTTGGCCCAGGCTCCATACATTTCTGGAACAACTCCTTTGTTTAGAAGCCCATATAGACTAACATATATTAATATTACGCATTTTTATTAATATTACATACATACGCGTTGAATAGAGAACCTTCTTTTTGAAGCCGGTTAAAAAGGTAGTATAACGATGACGGAAGCAGTAAAATAACTGATGGCTAAGAAGAATTTCTTAATTACCGGACCGGTATTTTTTACATTTTTGATTATCAGCCAAAAACTACGCAACATAAACCAAAATAAAAATCTGTTTTGAGATTGCTAATCAAGCCCTTTCATATGATACCCCACTCAATATAGTAGTCACACTTTGAAATTTTGATGACCTATTTTGACCGCAAAAAAAAAAAAAAAAAAAATAAGGCACACAAAAATTAGAAAGATCACAAAATCAATAGACGCTCTTTTATACGCACAAAAATTAAAATGGGGATGGGCAGGACATGTGGCACGACTAAGGGACCAGAGATGGACTAAAAGCGTAACATCATGGAATGGCCCATTAGGGAAAACAAGAAAAGGACGACCCGTGATAAGATGGGAGGACGACATTAAAAATATTGCTGGCCCAAATTGGCTGCATGTCGCTCAGGATCGCGATAAATGGGTGTCTTTGGAGGAGGCCTTCACCTGTGAAGATGGGGTTCTTGCAACTTGATGTAAACCAACAATTAGTCACTTTTTGTAAACACACTTTTGTAATTTATTGCAAGAAATAAAAGGCTTTTTTATTTATTTATTTCGACCCCAATTAAAAATAAGAAGAAAATATATTTCATTCATTTGCGATGAGGTTGGGCAAGTAAGATCTAAAATTATTCCAAGTTTCAAATTGATAACGTCATTGGTTCCTGAAATATATAGGTGTGACAGACAGATAGACGAAGTCTCACCGTAAGGATTCCTTTTTTTCCTTTTGGGTATGGAACCCAAAAAACAGTGTTTGGATGATAATATAAATTAACACACAAATGACACCATATCTGTAAACATCGTGTGTGTTGAGTTGAGATGTAAATAAGCAGTGTACCTGAATATTATTGGTTTCGTGATGTATCAGCCTGTTTCTTGATTAAATATGAATTTTCTCGTTCAATTATCGTTTATATTCGAAATGTATAAATTTTCGTCTGTCAACCAGGTTATAATAAAAGAAAAAAGTTCAAAGGATTCTTTCACGCCAAACGTTCCAACCCGGAGTTTTTTCACGACGTTTGGCATGTGCGCGTTTACTGGGCGCGCTCCAGATATTAGTTACGCATTAACATACCCCCGGCCTTGGAAGGTTCGCCTTCCAAATCAGGGGAACCGCTTTGGTCTATCGGTTGCAAGGGTAACGGGCAGATCTTGGCAAATGAACGTCGTAAAATTCCACTTGACGTCCGTATATCAGCAACCCGTGACACTCCATCCTTGTCGGGGTAAACTTGGACAATCCGCCCAAGTTGCCACTTCAGAGGCGGTAAATTATCATCTTTTATTAGTACCAACGTATTGTTTGCGACGTCCTTACTATGAGTCTTCCATTTAGACCTCTGTTGCAACTCTGCAACATATTATCTACTCCAACGATTCCAGAAATGTTGTCGTAGCCTTTCAATCGTTTGGTAACGAGTCAAACTGTGCAACGGTTTCTCTGTTAAGTCTTCACTTGCGGGAGCTGTGAATGGACGGCCTATAAGGAAGTGGGCAGGGGTAAGAGGTGTAAGATCATTAGGATCTATGGATAGTGGTGAGAGGGGACGTGAATTCAGGATGGATTCGATCTGTGCTAAAGCAGAGCTAAACTCCTCGTAAGTTAATCGCGCGTTGCCTACTATCCGTCTCAGGTGATACTTGCACGACCGCACTCCACTTTGCCAGAGGCCACCAAAATGAGGTGAATATGGTGGTATGTAACTGAACTTGATACCATCGTTAGCGGCAAAATCTATAACTTCCTTCGCATTTTGTTGCAAAGAAACAGGAAATGACTTTTCAGCTCCTACAAAATTTCTGCCATTATCTGAACTGAGTTGGTGCCAAATATACACAGCAGGTACGCTAACACCAACTTCAATAATATTTAAATTATTTTATACTTTTCAGTGATATTGAAGTCGGTTCAATTTTTTTTTAAAAAGATTTTATCTATTTAATATGTACACTGGCCCAGCGTAATCGACTCCGGTAGTAATAAAGGGATAACTAGCTTGCAATCGCTCAGATGGAAGATTACCCATTATAGGTGACAAGGATTTTCCCTGTAACCGAGTACACAGTACACATTCGCGTACCGTTTTTCGGACTAAGTTCCTACCGTTTAATGGCCACCAATATTCTCGAATTGTAGCTAAAAGCAATTGGGGCCCTGCGTGTAATAACCGTTTATGTTCAGTTCGAAACAGCGTTATTGTTAGCTCGTGTTTACTACAAATTAGAATCGGATGTTTTTTATCGTAACTAAATGTGGAATTGTCCAATCTTCCACCAACTCGAATTATTTTATCTTTATCCAAAAAAATATTAAGTCTCGATACTCGATTATTAGATTTATTACTCCTATTATTTAGTAAATTGTTATAAATTCCCGGAAATGATTCAATCTGAGCTAATCTAACCAACATGCTTTGTGCCGCGTTCAACTCCTCAACAGTCAAGGGCCCAGTAACTCGGTCGCATTTTTTAGTTTTAGTATTGTGAATGAACCGTAATAAATAAGCACCTACCCGCTTTAATTTTGTAAAAGAAGAATACCCTTTAAAGTCAATTATGCTATTCGCAATGGTAGTACAAAATAAACTGACTGGTTTGGTTCTTAACTCTGGTAAATTAGTGTAGTCTGAATGTGTATTATTTTCGGTGCAATTGTAATTTTGATCATGTAAATACGACGGTCCGTACCACCACAAATCGCACTTAGTTAATAATTCTAAATTAAGTCCCCTGGACAGCACGTCCGCAGGGTTATCTTTACTATCTACGTGAAGACAGACAGAGTTACTCGTTAAGTCGTTTATTTCCCTAACACGATGTTGAACAAACGGCTTAAGCAAATGTGGAGACATTCGTATCCACCCCATAACAATTGTTGAATCCGTCCAAAAATAAACACGTGTGAAGTCAATCTAAGTGACTCAATATTTTTTTTATATAACTTGGCACCCACCAAAGCGCCGCAAAGTTCCAAACGTGGAATGCTAAGAGATTTTAAAGGTGCCACTTTACCTTGAGATGAACCACTTGAGAGGTGCCACTTTACCTTTTTTCTTTAAGATGTATCTTTATAGGAAGGTTGTGACCATACGTACGTACGTATGCACAAGCTCCGTAGGCAGATTGTGATGCATCGGTAAAGATATGAAGTTCCGTATATTCCGTATAAGTACCTCTTATTTGTCGAGGAATGCGAAAATCACCTAATTTCTTGAAGGATGACACAAATCGTTCCCATTCTGTAATAATATCTTGCGAAACTGGAGTTTCCCAATCTATTTTGCATAACCACAAAGTTTGTAATAAAGTTTTTGATATAATAACAACTGGCGAAAGAAGACCTAGGGGGTCATATATCTGGGAAATTACAGACAAAATGATACGCTTAGTTAACACTGAATTGTTTATTTCTAACTTAGAAACAAAGTACAATTCATCACTTTGATTGTCCCAACCAATACCAAGTGTTTTATTTTGTGTATGTTCTCCAACAAAGCGCTGTATCGATTTCTCCTGAGACACGTTACGGTTAAAAGTCGATTTACGTAACGGGAAACAACCAGACGATAATATTCGTGCAAGTTTATTACAATTATCTATTAAATTCTGAAAATCATCATCACCAGTTAATAAATCGTCTACGAAAAAATCTTCTTTAATGATGCGAGTAATTACTTCATCATTACACTCTAACGCCAATTGTCTGATGCATCTCATACTTAAAAATGGCGCGGAAGCAGTCCCGTATGTAACTGTATTAAGTTGGTATGTTTTTAGTGGTTCCGCAGGTGTCTCTCGCCAAAGGATTAATTGTAAAGTCCTTTGATCATCCTGTATGAGGACCTGGCGGAACATTTTCTCCACGTCTGCACAGGCTACATACTTATACTGCCTGAATCTTAACAAAATTGAAAAAATATCATTCTGTAAACCGGCCCTGGATATTGAATATCGTTAAGCGACTTAGTAGTACTAGTAACTGCACTAGCATTAAAAACTACCCGTAAACTCGTATTGCTACTTTCTTTAAATACACCATGATACGGTAAATAATAGTTTGGATGTGGTATATCGTTAATTTGAATCATGTGACCCATGTTTATATATTCACGCATAAAATCACAATACAAACGTTTATGCTCCGGCTGTCGTTCGAGCTTGTTTTCAAGTGACAAGAACCTTCTCTTTGCTAACGTAAATGAATCCCCAAGTGAATCTGCTGATTCCTTGAGTGGTATACGAACAGAAAACCTACCACCTTCAACACGTTTAGTGGTTTCTTTAAATAATTGTTCGCACTTTTGTTCATCTTCAGTAAGAATGACACGAGAAGTAGTTAACTCTTCTACTTCCCAAAATTTCCTTAACTGTGTATCAATACTTTGAGAAAAGTGGCACTGGACTTGATTATTAATATGCTTACCCCGAGTATAAACGGGGCCTGATATCAGCCATCCTAACTTTGAATTGTGAAGGTAAGGACCGCTTGGCAAACGTATTTTATTACCATCTAACAATTCCCAAAATATTTCTGCCCCGATTAATAATTGTATTTCAGAAGACTGGTTAAAGGATGAATCCGCTAGTTGTATGTTTTCAGGTATACGTATAAGACTAGAATAAATGTTTGCTGATGGCACACTTGACGTTATACATGGCAATACAAAACATTGCAATTGCTTATTGTAACCGTTTACTTTTGAACGTATAAAGACTTTGCATGAAGTATTTGCTTGTGTGACTGATTGTCCTACACCCGATATTTGAACAGTGGACTGTATAAATGGGATATTTAATCGTTTACATAATTTGTCTGTTATGAAACAATGCTGGCTTCCATTGTCAAGAAGAGCTCGAACCGTGTGAAACTGATTTTTATAATCAGCTACCTCAATGAGAGCAGTGGAAAGTAAAACTGTTTGTGACAACTCAAATGATTGTTTATTATGAATATCTGACAATGAATGTAATGTAGTAGATGTACGTGGTGTAAGACTCGTCTCAACTGTTGGCTCACTATGCACACATGCATCATTACGAGTGTGATCGCACAATAAACTGTTATGTTTATGTTGACATTGTTTGCATGAACCGAATAAGCAGTCATTTTTTTAATGTCCTGCCCGCAAACAATTGTGACATAATTTCTTTTCATCTATGAATTTAAATCTATCATTTACTGATAAGTTTAAGAACTTTGGACATATGTAAAGTGCATGGTCATTATTACACAATGCACAGTTACGAATACGCTTTTTGAATGGTGTCCTATTTTTTGAATTTACTTCATGTAACACATAACTATGAATATTATTAGTATTTTTATATGTATTTATATCAGGCTGTTTATTGTGTAATTTTTTTCTCATGTTTGAATGACTGGCAGTAGTCATTTCATAGACATCGGCTCTGGTTGTTAAAAATTTAAGAATTATATCCAAAGTAATTTGTTTAGGTTCGTCTTTAACCGATGATCCCTTGTACAATTCCCACTCACATTCGGTATGCGAATCAAGCTTGGTTACTATTAAATATATAATAACAGTATCCCAATGTTCTGTGGGTTCGTTAAGTGTTTTCAAAGCTCTTAAATTTCTTAAAACCGTATCAATAAGTTTCCTAATGTGTATAGGTGATTCTTGTTTAATGGAAGGCATATTAAATAATCATTTTAAATGATTATTCACCAACACCCTAGTGTTATGAAACCTATTTTCTAATAATTCCCATGCAACTGTATAGTTCTCCGCTGTGAATTCTAAAGAACTAATAACTTGTAATCTAATATTCGCATGAACACTATTTTGCTCAGAACTGGAACCATCACTATTCACTGTTTTCAACAGTAAATTGGCAGCAGCCATACTACTAAAATACAAAGATTCAAAGGATTCTAAATATTCTGCATTGGTATCACATTCAGACTCAGATGACAACAGTTCAATATCATTTTGTAAGGAATTGTACATTTTTTGATAAATTTCATAAATTGCCTGTTTACGTATTTTTAACTCCTCTATTTGAACATTGGTAATCTCAACTTTTTGTAATGAATCCACGTATTTTTTAAACTGAGTTAATCTCCCTCTGAGATTGCCTCTTTGTTTTTAAGATCATTTAAATTTACTTTAGGAGTGACACTCATCTTGATGGTATGAATAAACTGAAGATACTCACGTGCAGGTATCAGCTATTGACGTTCACGAGTTCAAGAGTCAAAACTATGTCACTGCTTTATGAGAACACGATATTTTAACACGAATCTAACGAAAAAGGAAATTATTAGGTAGGAAAGATAGCCTGACCGTTTTCACCATCAATGTCTTCACTCACAGAACAAAATTACTTATCCGCCGTTGGTTGCTGGTTCATGTGATGATTTCGTTGAATCCCGCTTGGAGGTCCAAATGTACCTGAATATTATTGGTTTCTTGATGTATCAGCCTGTTTCTTGATTAAATATGAATTTTCTCGTTCAATTATCGTTTATATTCGAAATGTATAAATTTTCGTCTGTCAACCAGGTTACACAGACTACTCAGTAAGAACTACGTCCAGGTTATAATAAAAGAAAAAAGTTCAAAGGCTTCTTTCAAGGATTCTTTCACGCCAAACGTTCCAACCCGGAGTTTTTTCACGACGTTTGGCATGTGCGCGTTTACTGGGCACGCTCCAGATATTAGTTACGCATTAACAAGCAGTACAGAAAGAAAGAAAAAAAGAAAAAGCATATATTGCCGCAGATAAAAAGACAAAAAAAAAATAAGATTAAAATAGATACAAACAAACCAAAAGAAAAAAAGTACATTCATATCTTTAGGCGTACGATGTCTAGGACGTCCAATGAGTACGGCGGCGACGTCGGGGAGGATGGCGGCGACTCCGAGGAGAATGGCGGCGGCGGGTTTGCTACTACCACGGAAAATTAAAATTCCCGGCCTCTTGAGCACCGTGTCTGGTTCCCGAGGAGGTTATAATGCGCCACTCGGCGGCGGGCTCAAAAGCAAGGCACAGAGGGGCTCCTGGTGTAGATCTAAAGTGTAGATCCCACCGGACAGCCCAGGTCTTCGCTGTCATGTACCGATGCGACAGCCCTGAGGGTTTTAGTGGGTAAGAATCCCACATACCCCGGTTGACCTCCACGGATCCCGGGGACCTTGTGAAGGTAATATCTAATGTCCTAAGGGTCGGCAACGCGCTAGTGATTCTTCTGGTGTTGCTAAAGTCTATAGGCTGGAGTGACTGCTTGCCATCAGGCGGGCCGTACTTTTGCTAGCCATCTTAGTAAGTAGTATAAAAACAAAAAAAAACAGAAAAAAAGGAAGATAGATAGATATAAACTTTATTGTACACACAAACTTACACATAAAATAAAGCACATAAAAACACTGAACACTGAGAGAACACTGAGGAAGCCTGATTATTTAATAAAGATACTGTGTATTTGATTTTTATACAAATTTAATCCTATTTAAAGTATTCAAAATTGTTCAAATTTCTCATAAATCTGCTGGTAAAGTTTTATTCTTTCCGGGTAAATTTCGTATTTCATAGTCAGCGTCTTGTCTATCACAATACCAGATAGTTGTGTGTCTGTAGCTGGTTTCCATTTTAATGGAATTAATTCACTTACTTCCGGGGTTGGCTCTCTGAAAGAAAAAAAAGTAGTTTTGTTTGTATATTGGTTTTATGCTACTCAAAGAGCACTCAAATTGTGACCAAATAATTTTTATTGTATATTTTATACCGTATGCAAATCAGAAGAGATAAAGTCATCTGAAACTAAAGTTACATCGCTAAAGATCGTATTTTTTTTAAATTTTTGATACTTTTATAGATAAGCGGTGTGGGGATGGCAAAGAGCACTAGCTTAATAATAAAACCCAAAAAAACTGTATAATATACAACAATAGTTATTTTGTCTACTGTATCCGTTTGCGATAGTCCACAAAATGTATACGACGTTTTTGTATCAATTTCTTTTATTTAACCTTATGATGAGACAAGCATGATGTTCACCTAATGGTAAACGCCACCCATGTCTTAAACAGCTGCGTTGCACTAACGCTCATCACCCGAAACATTAGTTGTAAGTCTCTCAAGGTCCGGTCATTTCACCAGAAAATGTGTCCTTCATTCCCGAACTCAGCGATGTTTACAAACTGCTGCTTGGTGGCAGAATATATGACACTGCATTGGTGGATTCCTGTATGGTCTTTTGCCCAAGAAGCCTACTAGGATTTTATCAGCAACAGTCCGGCGTTTATAGCTGTGCCCGGGAATTGGCCACACACTACTCTGCACTACCTTTGACTTTTGAAACGAATCGGAATAGTTACCTTCTTAACACCACTCACGACTTAAAAATATTTTAATCGGCGTTACCGCAACTAAGTTATGAAATCGTTTCTGTCGTACTTATTATTCAAATCAAGTATTGAACACTTATCTTTGCGTGACTATCCTTTGAGTGACCTCATTATTATAATTGCGAGAAGCCTTGGATTTGTTGGTCTAACCAGAGGATACATAATAATACTACCAGTGGCGGTCCAAGACCGAAAGGTCAGACCCCCCCGGTCGTAGGGGTTATGCCCCCCCCCCCCCCAAATCTTAAACTCATTCACGTCAAATTGACAAACTTCTTGCTTGCAAACAATTTTATCCAAAATAGGTTACGCACTTGAAACACTCAGACGCAAGGTGAGAATCGAAACCACGACCTATTGGCTAGCGGCCAGGGCACTAGACCAACGCGGTAACGGGCTCGTCAACTATGACCCAAAAAATCGTTGGTTCTGACGCACCTGAATACTACGCAGTCTAACTTTAAGAGATTAATTTAAAATACTCAAATGCTTTTACGATTTTTTATCTTTAAAACTTATTTTAGATATTATAAATTAATTAATAGACAAACCTTGGCTTTGAGCAAAAGTTATTGATAAAAGGGTTCACGTTTAAATGTATCATCATCATTATTATTAGCCTGTCGTCGTCCACTGCTGGACATAGACCTCGCACGCCACTGACTTCGATCATCAGCTTTCCTCATCTAATTTTTACCTGCCACTTTACGTATATCTTCACTCCATCTTGCTTGAGTACGTCTCACGCTATGTTTGCCAACTCGCAGTCTCCGCTCAAGAACTCGTTTGCTCCATCTATTATTGGTTCTACGGCAGAAATGGTCATGGCCAGCCCACTGCCATTTCAGCTTACTAATCCAGTGGCCTATGTCAATAACTTCGGTTCTCTGTCTGATCACCTCGTTCTGGATTCGATCTTTCAGAGAAACTCCAAGCATAGACAATGGTCTATGCTATGTATGCCATAGCTCACTGAACTAATTTAAATTTGTGAGCCCTATCGTAAGTGTCCACGTTTCGGCTCCGTATGTCATGATGACAGGTAGGATGCACTGATTGAAGACTTTTGTCTTCAGATTCTGTGGGATAGGCGATGAAACGACGATTGCTGTCTGAACAGAATCAAATATCTTCTCATAGTTCACAAATGCTAATCACAGGGGTAGAGTATACTCACCAGTTTTCTGTATAAATGTTTAATGTGAACTGTTAAAGCCAACTAGACGACACAAACAGACAAAAGGGTCTGTGGCCAAAGAGCGCGCTCTATGGTCAAATAAAAAAAGGATGGACTTGTTTATTATAATTTTTTCATAACCTATCGAATATCGATTGCAATCAAAGAAAAAAAAAACAAAAAACCAAAAAAAAACCACATTATTCACATATGAAGAAGGTGAAACACATTTCATTCTGGCGACCGTCAACACAACACGAAATTCTGCACGAAACATCAACGATACTTACCTACATCTTTCATGTGAAATCAACGGACTCGGCCCTCTTTGGAATTTGCCAGCGGTAGCTGCTGTTCTATTATATCCGAGGGAAGTGTGCCTCCTTATCATTTTCCAATCCTTTTTGTTATAATTTGCAAATAGGTATCTATCGTTGATAACATACATTCATGTCAGATTCCGACACAAAATTTTACTTACTTGTCGCTCGGTCAAAAAATCAACATTTGACTAAAATTCATTCACATTCATATAACACTTTACCAATATTCCAAACTAAATTACTTTGTCTACGGGTCGTATCGCGAAAGCTACGTCTAATTGCCAAACAAGTCAGTGATAGTGAAATAAATTCATGTGTATCTTATACATCGGCTGCAGTACCAGAGTCTCTTCAGTGTCTCCACTTCACATCAAAAAACGTATGTAAGCCTATTTTATAACCTAACCTATTGTTGGATTCATAAAATTACAAAACCTTAACGCTCGTTTCTTGTTCTTCATTGCATCATCACAATGAGCGAGTTAAAAGACTTATTAAAGAAAAGAAGTAACATTATAGCCCGAATAACATTATTCGACAAATATTTATTAGATTCCAAAAAGACTAACACAGCTATTGTTAGTGAGCTACGTCTTAGGTTAATAGCAATGCAAAGTCTTATGAGTATCTTTGAGGAAATAAAAACAAAAATAGAATTGTTGGATGAGGATATTAACAAACAAGTTACAGAACGTGAAACGACAGAAAATCTGTTCTTTCATAATGTTGTCTTTTACTTACGCGAATATTACACATTGAAATTAAACTACTTTTACACCGAGGGTACACCGACATAATTGACGGGACTGAGGGTATACCGGCATAATTGTGATATAAGGACGTTCAACATCTCAGTCCTCCCGTGACCATGGGTGCTGCAAAGCATTCGAAACGTCGGGATAGTAAAATCAATAAATAAACCGCGATAAAATCCGTAAAAGTAGTTTAATTTCAATCTGTTCTTTCATCTTATCGCTCAAGGTCAGTCTTTATTAGAAAAACTTGAAAATGTATATAAAGATGATCCTCCATCCAACGTTTCTTCTGGAACCTCAAGTAATATAAAATTACCACCATTAAAAATTCCACCATTCAATGGAGATCTTAACAAGTGGCTTTCCTTTCGGGATACATACTCATCACTGATTCATTGTAATGAAAACATTGATGATCTAAGTAAGTTTTATTACCTTAAGTCATACCAAGAAGGTGCAGCTGGTGCAGTCATTAGTTCAGTTACTGTTTCTTCAGCAAACTATAATATAGCTTGGAATCTTCTTTGTCAACGATACAATAATAAGCGTCTTTTGGTAAATGAACACATCAAGTGTTTATTTGCAATCGAACTATTGCAGAGAGAAACTGACAGTGGCATTCGTAACTTAATTGACACATTATCAAAAAACCTAAGTGCATTGAACTCATTAGATGAGCCTAATGATAAGTGGGACACAATTGTGATATATATGGCATCGACAAAATTAGATGGTGTTACAGCTAGGAATTGGGAGGAGTTTAGAAGCAGTAAAGACTCGCCTACCTTAGATGATTTTTATACATTTCTCCATCAACGAGCTACCGTATTGGAAACTGTGAATGCTGGTAGGACAATTAAAAATGATAAAACGCCAAAGTGTACCAAGATCAAATTCATTTATTGTATCTTCTGTTGACTCCTCTTTCACTAAGCAGTGTTTAATCTGTAAACAAACACATATGATATATGAGTGTTCAAAATTCAAATCATTACCAGTTGAACAGAGAATTTCTAAAGTTTTCTCGCTAAAACTTTGCAGCAACTGCGGGCGTGAAGGTCATCAATCTTATCAGTGCAAATTAGGAGGCTGTCAATATGTCGAAGGAAACATAACACTCTATTACACAAACAATATAATAACATGCAACAACAACTCATACAGCAATCTACAATTGAAAACACACAGGGTCAATCGACACATACTGCTCAACCCATTACTCTTAGCGAAGAGAATACAAATAAATCAAACATGCCTGATCATGTTCTCAAATCTATGTCCAGTCCCTCCACTTCTATTTCAATGTCTGCTGTCACCACCAATCAAGCTCTTCTTTCTACTGCGTTGGTCAAGGTGACAAACAATGACAAGGTTTTTATTTTGAGGGCTTTACTGGATTGTGGCAGCCAATCATCTTTTATTAGTGAAAGGCCCAGAGAAAGATTGGTTCCTACAAAAGAAAGGATCATTATCACTGTGTGTCAGGTTTAGGTAATTCAGTATTAAATGTGACGGAGCATTGTAATTTAAATATATTCTCTTTATACAATTCCTTTAACATGCCTGTCAAATGTTTTGTTTTACCTCAAATGACTGATAAGTTGCCACATGCCACAGTGCATATACAAGAGTTAGACATTCCTAAAAAATTCCAATTAGCCGATCCGAATTTATTTGTACCCTCTGAAATAGATTTACTCCTCGACTCGGACATATTTTGGGATTTAATACAAAGAGAAAGAATAACTTTGGGGCCACAAAAACCAATGTTACAAGAAACGCACTTAGGGTGGATAGTTGCTGGCCCTACAGGAGCAATCTATTTTGAAGATCATTTGACAAAAATTCATTGCCATTTTTCCCATGATATAAATAAACAATTAGCCAAGTTCTGGGAACTTGAAGATATTCCTTTGGGTACCGAAATTTCTAAAAACGAATATTGTGAGAATTTATTTACTAAAACCCATCGAAGCAAGGACGGTAGATTTTGTGTTCAAATTCCATTTAAGGATTCTTTACAAAGTCTAGGCGATTCATATCATATAGCTGAAAGAAGGCTTTTACTACTTGAAAGAAAATTAAACAACAAACCTGTCCTTCAGCTACAATATCGCGAATTTATTCATGAACATGAGCGTTTAGGTCACATGACTGAAATAGCTCAACCCCCTGGTGGCTGCTACCTTCCACATCATACGGTCTTAAAAGAAAATAGCGAAACTACGAAGCTACGCGTAGTCTTCAACGCCTCAGCAAAAACCAGTACTGGGGTATCTTTTAACGACATACAACATGTTGGGCCAGTCGTGCAGGACGACTTGTTTTCAATATTTCTGCGGTACAGACAACACAAATATGTAGTCTCAGCCTCAGTCTCAGCTGATGTTGAGAAAATGTATCGACAAATACTTATAGATCCCAGTCAGCGAATGTTTCAATTAATTTTATGGCGAGATGAACCAACTCAGCCAATTAAAACCTTTCAGTTAAATACTGTCACCTATGGGACGGCATCAGCACCTTACCTGAGCACAAGATGCTTAATACAACTCTCAAAGGAATGTGATGACAACACAATATCAGAAGTAATTAGTAAAGATTTTTATGTAGACGACTTTCTTTCAGGTGCTGACACTGAAACAGAATTACATAGTATAATTAATTCAGTCAACACAATTCTTAACTCGGCCTGCCTTCCTTTATGAAAATGGAGAACCAATATTCTATCTGCCTTTGAGGGTTTATCAGGTACTGCATTACCACAAAATTTAGATTTGACTTCCAAATCCAGTATATTAGGTCTACAGTGGGACCCACCTAAGGATGTACAACAATTCTCAGTCAACATACAATGCAATGAAAATATAACTAAAAGGACAATATTATCCAATTCGGCTTAATTATTTGACCCATAAGCAACCCTGCTTAGTTTATGTACCATCATTCCAAAAATAATACTCCAAAAATTATGGCTCTCAAAATTAGATTGGGATGACCCTGTTGATGATGAATTAGAAAAAGATTGGCGGAAATTTATCACTAATCTAAACTCTCTATCCAAAATTGAAATCCCCAGATGTGCTCTCATCTCTGAGCCAGTAGTGATTGAGCTTCATTCATTTTCAGATCCATCTAAGCTAGCATATGCAGCCGCCATATATCTCCGGTCAATTGACAGTTCACGTCAAGTGCTTGTCAGGCTTCTCTGTGGCAAAACTAAGGTTGCTCCAGTAAAATCCATAACCATACCTCGACTTGAATTGTGTGGTGCATTATTATCAGCACGTCTCAGCTATAAAGTATTAAACGCACTTCGTTGTAAAGTCAATTCGGTATTGCATTGGACTGACTCCACCGTAGTTCTCGGTTGGTTATCTTCTGAAGCACGCGACCTAAAGCCATTTGTTTCGAACCGTGTCAGTGAAATCCAAGAATTGACCGGTTCAGACACTTGGAGACATGTACCCGGAGATGAAAATCCAGCAGATTTAGCATCCCGTGGTCTAAATCCTAAGTCCATTGAATCTGCCACAGTATGGTGGAATGGACCATCATTTTTAAATGAGGATCCATGCAATTGGCCTCAAATTCCAAACATTAAAATCGTAGAATTACCTGAAAAGAAAATTACTAAAACTCAAAATACAACCGTATTACAGTGCAATGTTAAGCCCTCTAGGTTGGTGAATTTTGAATGATTTTCATAGTTCACTACTTTACAACGGTCTGTGACATATGTGTTACGCTTTTTATATAATTTGTGACATAAGCAAAGTAAATTAAGTGGGCCCTTTACTGTAAGCGAACTGGACACATCATTAAACATTTTATTAAAACAACACCAATTTGAATGTTTCTCAAAAGAAATTAAAATACTCAAAAACAATCAAAAGTTACCATCAAAGTTGTATTATCCCTTACTCCATTTCTTGATCAGGATGGCTTAATCTCCGTGGGAGGCCGCATCCAACATTCGAAAGAATCCTATGAGCGTAAACATCCAATACTATAAGAGATAAATCACAATTTTACTAAATTACTATTTATATATTACCATCACAAGCTTTTGCATTGTGGACCACAACTGTTATTAAATGACATAAGAGGTAAATTTTGGCCCTTAAGAGGTAGAATTTTAGCAAGAAACACTGTAAACAACTGCAGATTATGCTTAAAGCTAAATGTACAAACCCAATCATGGGAAACTTACCTGCTTCTAGAATCACTCCCAATCTCCTTTTTCAAATCAGCGGTGTCGATTTTGCCGGGCCATTTTATATCGCAGACCGCAAGGGTCGTGGTTGTAGGATAACAAAATGTTACATGTGTCTTTTTGTTTGCTTTGCCACCAAGGCCATACATCTTGAAGTAGCAAGTGATCTAAGTACTGATTTCATTTTATGCTTAAGACGTTTCATATCCCGCAGAGGAAAGCCTTTGGAATTATACTGTGACAATGGCACAAATTTTCTGGGTGCAAGTAATGAATTCACTAGATTTTTTAAATCAAACAATGAAGAATTCTCTGGTTTTGCTGCCGATGAAGGGATTCTGTTCAAATTCTCACCCGCGTACTCCCCCCATTTTGGAGGGATCTGGGAGGTCGGCGTCAAGTCAGCCAAATATCATACAACACGAATATTAGGCGACAAACACCTAACCTTTGAAGAACTTTCAACTCTGTTTTCGCAAATTGAAGCCATCCTAAACTCCAGACCATTAACTCCACTCTCTTCAGACCCTACCGATTTAAATCCATTAACTCCTGCACACTTTCTGATCGGTAGACCTCTCACATCGCTGCCTTCAGAAATTTTGTTAGACGTCAATCCTAACAGACTCAACAGATACCAATAGCTTGAGAAAGTGCGACAACACTTCTGGGAACGCTGGCGGAAAGAATATTTAAGCGAGTTGCAAGAAAGACCCAAGTGGCGTAGCAACCCGAGTCAGGAAATTCAAGAAGGCGATTTGGTGATAATTAAAGAAGCTAATGTGCCACCTTTGAAATGGCGTATGGCAAGAATTCACAAATTGTGCCTCGAGTGGCAGATGTTTACACTTTCATCTCTGTGCACTACCGAACTCACCTACCTCTACATCTGTATCACCTCGAAAATCTAATGTTTCCGAGGGCGGGGAGGATGTTAAAGCCAACTAGACGACACAAACAGACAAAAGGGTCTGTGGCCAAAGAGCGCGCTCTATGGTCAAATATAAAAAAAAGAATGGACTTGTTTATTATAACTTTTTCATAACCTATCGAATATCGATTGCAATCAAAGAAAAAAAACAAAGAAACCAAGAAAAAACCACATTATTCACATATGAAGAAGGTGAAATACATTTCATGAACTAATTTTATAATGTCGAACAACATAAATGCTTGTAAGGAAGTTAAAGCAATAGCGGCTAAAATGTATAATTTTATATCAGTAACTTACTCTTGTACTTTGCGTGGGTAACGACGAGACGGCCGAAATACGTCGCGCAATAATCCTTGCGATCGGATCTCACGGGCAAATCATGGGTATGCAGGCCCTGACAGCGCTGCAGGGACAAGATCATCCACAATAGCTCCCTCGCTATGCGTATTGCTTCAAAGGGTGGAATTAGGGCAGCTCCACACCCAGTACTGCTTCACTGCGTAGGAATGGACTCTCAGTCCGCCAACCCGCACTTGGCCAGCGTGGTGGACTATTTAGGGCCCATTATCCTGAGGGGAGTCCGTGCCCAACAGTGGGACAAAACTAAAGGCTGTTAAAAAAACTTACCCGTATTTTGCGAAATTTGTCCACATTTCGGCCATTGCTTCTCGTATATAATTATCAACGTCTGTTAGAGGTGTTGTTAATTTACTAGTTTTCATTAAATAGCCGCCATCGTCCCCATGACACACGCCTTCTCGCTCGATGTTAAAACTCTTCTTGACGTAGTTCAAATTGCCGTCATAAGCAAACGTGTAGATATACACAGGACTGTTGTGCTTGGCTATTAATGATGCCGCAACATAGATTCCACCAAGAAAATCCACATCGCCAAAAAAGTCTATAGCAAAAGCATCTGCGTCCTCATATATTTTCTTCCCTTCTAAATACACGGATTTTAATTCGGCTTCCACCTCTGCTCTCTTACTAGAATCTACCTCGAAAGGAAAATGATTCACAAATATCTTTTTCTTCATTAGGTCTTGTAATATTGGTAATACTTGAGCTAATATAAGAAGTCCTTCGCGCGAGCAAAAGCCCGTCATGAATGGGACCTTCGTAAACTCCCCTTTAACTAATAGTTCGTAGGTAGATTTGCTCAGAAAAGGTTCCCAATCACCAGGCCGTTCGATAGTTGGTACAAAGCCACAATAAAGACCACCTTTAAAATCAGCAGTTTCTAGCGCCGAATTTGATGCATTTATCAGATCTACCGTTGACATTTCCTTTAAATATTTTAATAACCTTTCGTCTTCTGTAATAGTTTTCCCGTTTATCGCAGGTATTTTCAAAGCTAGATCTTTAACATTCTTATTCTGAGCCCAATGCATTAGGGACGAGCCTGACTGTGTGATCGCTTTATGAAATAGACCTTTAGCCATAGGCGACAACAGGAGATATTCCACGCATGCCCCACCAGCGCTGAGGCCGAAAATCGTTACGTTATGTGGATCACCACCAAATTTAGCGATATTCTTCTGTATCCATTTAAGTGCCAGTACTTGGTCTCGCAGCCCCATGTTACCTGGTGCTTCTTTGTGATCCAGTGACAAGAAACCCAATATGCCTAATCGGTAATGGATGCTGACCAAAACAACGTCTTTTTCGACCATAAATTTCGATCCATGTCCATTGAGGAATCCGCCTCCATGGACATACACCATCACGGGAAGCGAAGTAAGCCCTGATGACAATTTCGGCGTGTATATGTTGAGTAAAAGACAGTCTTCATCTCCTATTATGGTTTTGGTTTCTTTATCGAATTGAGCACAGATATTGCAGTTTTCTGTAGCATCTCTAACTCCTTCCCATGGTTCTGGTGGTTGAGGCACCTTTTAGAAAAATGGATTATATAATATAATATATTTTTTTTTATTTTTCACCACAACCAAATAACAATCATAACAAGTGACAGAACAAGCAATTAAAATTGTAGTTTGTAGGTTGTGGATCGCTGGTGCCTGAGGCTGGTGCTGGTGGAGGTACGTAGAATGTACCTGTATTCCAGGTCACCAGGTTTTTAAAAGTGCATTACATTGGTGAGTATCTTATTTACTAAGTAATTACTTGTAACAGGTCCTCAGTCGTACTATAGGATTGTAAAAGTAACCATTCTTTCAGAACTGACTTCAACTTAAATCGATTTAGGGAATATAGTGATAAATATAAGTTTATTATAAAGAAATGGGCCTAGAAATACAAAAAACTTTCGGCTGTAAGCAATTCTGAGAGACGTTGATGGTGCTACTATGCGATTACGTCGAGCCATACCGTGTGCGAACTGAACGAGGGAGTGTTGTTTAATAGCACATGCAAATATAAATAGTTGTCTAACGGTTAAAACTTGGCAGAATTCATACAGTTTGTTTGTAGGATACAGACGGGGTTTACATACCTTTAGAACAAGTCGTTGAGCTCTTTCGATCTCAAGCATGTGGGTCTTGGCGGCACCACCCCATGTTGTGATACAATAGGATATGATAGATTGGCATAGTGATAGATAGGCTATTTTCAATATTTCAGAGTTTGTTGATAACCGTAAATCTTTGAAAATACACACATCAAAAGTGTCTAGGGATCAACATATATTTTTGCAATAACTTTTCTCCTGATTGATATTAATTAATTTTCTTTAAGGATTCATCAAATAAAGTGTTTTCGTTTGTCACAGTAACGATAAACCAAGTCACCTTTGCATTAATAAAGAAATTTGCCATTTTCCTAATAAAGGGATTTTTGACATTTGAACCACTAACACAAAAGTTCGAAAAAAAGACTGAAATAACAGTTTTCTTTAAAATTTTATTGGGTAACTTAAACAATTAATAATCCGTGTTTCTACCGCGAACACTAACAACACAAGAACATCGGTTTGGCATACTCAAAATGAGTTCATCCAAATCACGCTGTGGAATGGCCGCCCATGTTCGTTGCAACAACAAAAAAAGGTCTTCTTGCGACTGGATACCTTCCATATTCGGCAGAGCTCTTCTCTGTAGCATATCCCATGCATGCTCAATCGGGTTCAAGTCTGGCGACTGAGCAGGCCAGGGCAGGACATTGATGTTAGCTGCGGCGAGAGTCTGTCTTACAACTCTTGCGGTGTGCGGTCGTGCATTATCATGCATTAACTGAAATAAGGGACCGATTTGCACTTGTAGAGGAACGATGACGTCTGATACAATCGTCTCAGCATAAATTTGAGCGTTGAGGTTGCCTCTGATCCAAATCAACTCAGTTCTTCCGCCGATCCAAATAGCCGCCCATACCATGATGGTTCCACCACTATAAGGATGGACTTCCTGGCAGGATTTTAATCGCTGTTGGCGTCCAGGGGTTCTCCAGTGTCGTCTACGTCTTGTATCCGGTCTCATACCAAAACGAGACTCATCAGAAAAGCACACGAAACGCCATTGTTCTTCTGCCCAATTTCTGTGTTCAAGAGCCCATTGATATCGAATCCTACGATTGTGCATTGCTATAGGTGGTGGTAGGATTTTTTTCAATTCCGCCTTTAAATGTTGTCGATACCATACGTCTTCCCCCACGTCCACAGACCTGTCTACTCCTCGTGCGTCGTCCACCTGACGCTGCTGTGCTCGACACACGTTTTGGCCCCTATCCGGTTTTAAAATATCTAGCGGAGTACGTAGTCGCCGGTTCATGAGAAGCATAGCAGGGCTTTCCTTTGTTGTCGAGTGTTCTACATTCCGATAATACAATAAGAATGCATTCAACGCCTGATCAACATTTTTACGTTCCAGGACCGCCTTTTTAATGACCCTCTTTAAAGTCTTTACGGCGTTCTCCGCTGCCCCGTTAGACGCCGGATGATACGGTGCCGTAAAAATGTGTTCCGTCCCATGACCCTTCACAAAATTCGCAAACTCAATGCTGGTGAACGGAGGACCGTTATCGGTCACTATCTGTTTCGGAATCCCGAACCTACTCCATAATTCACCGAGTCGGGCGATCGTGCTACTTGCAGCCGTACTCGGTACGTGGAATACTTCGAGCCATTTGGACATGGCATCGATGACCACCAGGTACAGCTTCCCCGCTATCGGGCCCATGTAGTCGAGGTGCAGCCGGGACCAAGGCCTCGCCGGCCAGGGCCAGGGGCGCGGCGCGGCCCGCGGCGGCGCGTCCGCGTGCGCACCGCACGTCGCGCATGCGCGGCACTCGCGCTCCACCGCCTCGTCGACGCCGGGCCACCACACGTAACTGCGGGCGATGGCCTTCGATTTGACTATCCCCATGTGAGGCTCGTGTATTACTTTCAACACCTTTTCGCGACAGCCCTCCGGTATCACCACCCTGTGACCCCACATCACACAGCCTAGTTCCTCGTACAACTCGGATTTCCTATTGAAATAAGGTTGCATGCCGGCTATCTCGCAAGTTTCGGGCCAACCGTCCCGTATAAAACTTAATACCCTACTTAGGAAGGTATCCCTTACGGTTTGTCTCTTTACTTCCTTGCAGTCCAATAATAACGCCTCTTGCACGAAATGCAAAAAGGTTTGTTCGGGAATCGATTCAGTAGCTATGGGGGGATCACCGGTGACCTGCGGTAGCCTCGATAAACCATCAGCGCAATTGTCCGTAGTCCTAATGTACTCAATGTCATAATCGTACGCAGACAAAATCACCGCCCAACGTTGCATCCGGCTCGCGGTCATCGTCGGTATGCCGCGATTGGGCCCTAAAATGGATACTAAGGGTTTGTGGTCCGTACGCAATATAAATTTCCGCCCATATAAGTACTGATGGAACTTTTTCACCGAAAATATGATCGCTAACGCCTCGCGATGAATTTGCGAATAGTTCTGCTCGGCCGCGGTGAGTGTCCGCGACGCATACGCGACCGGCCGTTCGCCGCCGGCGTACGGCTGCGCCAGCACGGCGCCGATCCCGCGCGGGCTCGCGTCACACGTCACAATTAACGGCTTATTGGGATCGTAATGTGCCAACACCTCTGCCCCGGTCAAATTGCGCTTAACTTCCTTAAAGGCTTGCTCACACTGACTATCCCAATTCCACACTACTCCCTTCCGCAATAAGTGATGTAACGGAGTGAGCAGGGCACTAAAATTTCTAATGAATTTAGCGTAAAAATTCACCATTCCTAAAAATGATCTGAGCTCGCTAACATTCTGTGGCGGTTTCAGCTGGGAAATAGCATTAATTTTCGTCCTATCCGCCTTAATACCCTCCTTGGATACCACGAACCCGAGGTAAGTCCTCATCCACTAGGAAAACGCACTTACTTTTTTTCACCTTTAATCCGTTATTAGACAAACGTTTAAAAACTTCTTCGAGGGCCATAAGGTGTTCGCTCTTTGTTTTCCCCCCAATAATTACATCATCCAAAAACACCTGGACGTTGGGTATGCCTAATAACAAATTAGTCATAATCCGCTGAAACACCCCTACGCTCGACGCCAAGCCGTAAACTAGCCTGTTATACCGGAATAACCCTCGATGAGTGTTGATTACGGTATATTTACTAGACTCATCCAATTCAACTTGATTATACGCTTGGGATAAATCGATTTTACTATAAAATTGGGCCCCGTTTAACCCTACTAACACATCCTCAATCTTTGGGAGAGGATAACGATCGATCAGTAAAACGGGATTCAAAGTCGCCTTGTAATCTGCACAAATCCTAAGCGTACCGTCAGCCTTATGCACCGGCACCAGTGGCGAGGCCCAGTCCGAGCAGTCGACGGGCTCGATGACGCCGTCGCGCAGCATGCGGTCCAACTCGGCGTCGACGCGCTCGCGCATCGCGTAAGGCAGCGGGCGCGCGCGGTGGAACACCGGCGTGGCCCCCTCGCGCACCCGCAGCTGAGCCTTGCCGCCCGTGTACCGCCCCAGCCCGCCACTGAACACATCCTTATATCTGTCAAGTATACAATATATTTCTTTATCGACGTGAATATTATTTATTTCCTGTAAACGATTGCAACCAAATTTAGGTATTTCAATCTGTAGCTCCGCAAGCCACTGTCTTCCTAACAATGACGTCACACCCCCGTCGATTACAAACAATTCCAATCGTTTCCTTACATTATTATAACATACAGTAGGGGTTATGATGCCTAGAGGCTTAATTTTTGAACCATCGTAAAACCTTAACACAGTGTCATCGCTCCCAATAGGTAAATGACTAAAATGTTTTTTATAATTTGTACAACTTATGCACGATACAGCTGTGCCGGTGTCTATCTCCATATTAACTATTGTATTCTCAATACATATAGGTAAACTTACTGCCTTATAATTATTTAATGATAGGAGATTTAATTCCTCCTCTAACCCGCCGTCTCTCTCCGTTCCGGAACTGTGACCGTCGTCAATCGGTCTCCCTCCGGTCTCCGCTCCGCCGAAGTAGGTTCCGAATGCCTGCGACGCATATCCGCCCCTCTCCGGGCACATCCGCCTCAAATGACCGACTTGCCGGCACTTGCTGCATATAAAATTACGGAATCTACAGTCCGCAACTCCGTGATTCCATGTCCCGCACGCCGTGCACTTGTCCTGCTGCCGACCCGACGCCCGCTGTTTTGCCACCACCGCTCTGCTCGCTCCGCCACCGGTCGCTCGTGTTGCCACCGGCCGGCTGTGCGACCTCGGTTCGTTGGCACCGAACCCGCGAGTACTCCCTCCGCGGCCCATATTCCGCGTCACCGCATGTAACGCCTCCGTTCCGCCGCTAGGTACTTCCATGATCGCCGCGTCCCGTTCAGCTGCCTCCAAGGAGTGTGCAATTTTCAACGCTGCCGTGAAAGATATTTCGTCATCCTCCGCAAATAACCGTTGCCGGATGACGTCACTCTTTAGACCGCAAATGAATTGATCACGTAAATTTTCATTGAGAGTATCTTTAAACTTGCAGTCACGTGCCATTTTTTTCAATTCCGCCACAAATGTCGCTATATCCTCGCCAGGACCTTGTCGCTTTTGACGGAATCGGTATCTTTCCGCCAGAGAAGATGGCGTCGGTTGCAAATGTTGCCGCATCAGTTCACACGCCTGTTTATAATTTAACTCAGACGGCTTTTTCGGGCTGGACAAATTGACGAGTAGCTCATACGCCTCATCACCCATGGAAGCAATCAAAGTCGGCAATTGCAATTCATCCGTGATCTTATTGACCTTAAAGTACATGTCCAGTCTATCAATGTACGAGCACCACACTCCCGACCGCACGTCGAATTCACAAACCTTGCCGATCGACATTGTTTGCTTTTCCCAATAAAATGGTTACACCACAGAGTGAAAACAAAAGTTGTTAGCACGCAAAACACACGTTCTATTATCCTCGTTGCCACTATAGTATCCGGGCAAAGTTAAGAGAAACACAGGTCTTTACGATAGCACAGTTTATTCCGGACTGCTCACTCAACTAAACCGCTGACAGCTGACAGTCCCAGCTACCTGCATCCTAATTATCAATTTACTCTTAAGTACCTACACTACAGTACCCGTAGCGGTCTTCGGGAATGAAGGTTCACTTCATGCAAGCGGTTTCTGACTGTTTGGTCGCTAATTAAGTTCCCTGAAGAGTGATGAAGCCTCACGGCTAACATCATGGCAGTTATTGTTGGAGCTCTTCGAGTTAAGATTTGAATATATCGGTCTTGTCTCCGTGTGGTGCAGCGATACCGTCCTCCATGGCGCTCAGCCACGGTACCAGTGCTTCGGTAACGTGTCCAAAGTCGACTGATAACACTCTGACTTGTATTCAGAGCTAAAGCCACAGTACGTTGCCGGGAACCAGCTTCTATCATTCCCACGGCTCTAAGCATTTCTTCCCTGCTTAAATGACGTCGCCGCTCCATAATAACGTTGGTTTTAATCAGTAGTAGGGAAACAGTAGCACTAATAATGTCTTCAATGCGTTGTATGTTTTTATAGGGAAAATATTGACAGCTGATCTTCATCTTTTACTCGAATTTGATTCACAGTTCCTGATTCAAATTATGAAATGCACCAAAAAGGATCCATATAAATTTATAAAATCATAAATTTATTACAAAGCCACATCTCAATCTCAAGAAATCCGCTTAAAAATGCTTGATCCCTAGACACTTTTGATGTGTGTATAAATAAGCTTGCGGACACGTTTGGAGAGGCAATGGATATGTTCTTTAAAGGAGGTTACGATCAATCACAATGCCAAGATATTGCGGCATCAATATCAATGGCAAGTACATCTCTCACTTGCGATTCGCGGATGACATCGTCATTATGGCCGAAACGCTGGAAGACTTGCAACGAATGCTGAATGGTCTAGCTGACTCTTCTCATCGCATCGGTCTCCGGATGAATTTAGATAAAACAAAAGTAATGCTGAACAAGCATGTAGTTCCGGGACCGGTTGCCGTAAATGGGATTCCTCTTGAAGTTGTCCAGGAGTATGTGTACCTAGGACAGACGCTCCAACTAGGTAAGGACAACTTTGAGAAGGAAATTAAAATAAGAATACAGCTGCGCTGGACAGCATTCGGAAAACTTCGTCAGGTCTTGTCCTCAAGAATGTGTGTTCGTGTGGGTGTGTGTGTATGAGTGGGTGGATGCGTGAGTGTGGGTGTTATGGTGGTAATAAGTGATTGGATGATTTTATGGCGTAAGTATTATAATGTTGTATAAAGGATAAGAAACCACAACAAGCTTACACAACAAAGTTTAGCATATCCTCTGTTTTAGTATAGTGTAGTGAACGAAGGCAGCTAGTAACTTTGAATTTAATTTCCTGTCTGTTTAGAGTTACAATCCCGATAGACTTATTAATTCTGTTATAAATATGTGGACTAAGAGCATAGTACTGACGTCTGGCAAATGTCGTTTTATGAGGGACTACGGGACAAACGAAGGCTTTACTGCATTTATTAGGATTAGGTAGGGGCACAGAGGGGTGAATTTTAAGAATGCAGAATAGTACGAATAGTTGAAGTACCGTGAGTACCTCGCAATCAGCAAACAGTTGACCAGTGGAGTAACGGAAAGGTTTGTGGGTCTTACTTTGAGAATAGCTCTCTGTGCTCGCTCTAGACATAACAGGCTGGTTTTAGGAGCACCACCCCAAACTGGTATGCAATATGAAATAACTGACTGACAGAGTGCTAGGTAAGTCATTTTTAGGGTTTGAAGGGGAGCTGCATTCCTAAGAGCTTTAAATATTGATATTAGACGAATTATCTTGTTAAATAAGGTGTTTATCTGGATATCCCATTTTAGCCTGTAATCAATTATGACTCCCAGATATTTTATATTGTTTGCACGACTAAGTGATTGACATGTACAATTCTCTAAATGGTCAAAGCAGGTGTGAGCTTTTATGGAAAAGTCAGTTGGGGCGTTGCTACTATTCATGATAGAATAAATTATAATATTTCATGATAGAATATTTTATACTTTTTAGTCTTAGAAATATTCGCCTTAACTACGAATAAAATTAGCTCAAGTATTGATTTGTTCGTAGCTTGAATCGTAGGCAGGTTGTGGCAAAACATATTTTTATATTACGCGTAGGTATCTGATTGAGTTAGCGAAGTTTAAGAAAGCACTACGTATTTACCCTTTAAACAGTCGAAAGTAAGCCAAAAGTCAATAGTTTTACAAGTAGTATTCAAGGGATATCTAATGGTATAACTGGTATTAACTATTACCACCTATACCATTACAGGTATAAATGGGACAACTTAGTACCATTTATACCATTAATGGTACAATTCAATGGCATAACTGGTCCGAAGCCATTCGGTGGCTTACCAACCTTCCGGGTCCATCAACGTCCACGTTATTAGGCAAAGTAAATATAACTTCTTAATACAAATCAAATGAGTCCAAGCTACTAGTAAACCCATCGAGGGTTACTAGTAATCATTCCATGGTTCCATCAACCATCTTTCGTTTCCATCATCAACCCTGATTATTGGGCAAAGTAAATAGAACTCTTTAATACGAATCAAATGAGCTTAAACTCGATGAGTTTACTAGTAGCCGTTCCAGGGTTCTGTTACATATCCCTAGCAACACATTTGCATATAATAAAAAATGCTGTGCGTGCATCCTCCTTATACGTCATTGGCATTAGCGTCATTTTAATATTTTATTGTTAGAGTGATTTTGGCCTTTGTCGCGGACGGACTCATTTCTTGTAAACTGCTATTTTCTATTTCTTTTCAATTTTATCTTAATTAAAGTGAAAGTTATCTTCAGTTAAATAATTGCTTTTTTTTAAAAAAGAGCTCAAGGACCCACTCCGTAACAGTTCCGTCACCAACCTTCCTATTCTATCATCAGGCCCTCATTAATGGTAAAAGTGAAAAGAACTCCTAAAACAAATTAAATGAGCTGAAACTTAATGTGTTAATTAGTAGCCATTCCAGGGTTCCGTCACCCACCTTCCTGTTCCATCATCAGGTCTTCATTAATGGTCAAAGTGAAAAGAACTCTTTAAAACAAATCAAATGAGCCGAAACTCGATGTGTTTACTAGTAGCCATTCCAGGGTTCCGTCACCCACCTTCCTGTTCCATCATCAGGTTCTCATTATTGGTCGAAGTGAAAACAACTCTTTAAAACAAATCAAACACCTTCGAGCCCCAGCATCAGATTAGCTCGAGGATACCATACTATTGTATTGTCACCGGTCCTTGATACATGTGCAAAATTTCAAATGTTTTGGATGTGTAGAAGTGGGTCAAAATTGCATCGCAAGATTCCATTACCATCATAGTTACATAGTTACATACATACAGGTCAAGCTAATAAAAGCGTGTTAAAAAGGGATATACTTTGTCTAGTCCACGTTTAATGTTAATAGGTTATGAGTGAGCCAATGCATGATTGTTGCTAAGGTCCTTTCAGCAGTATGTTTTACTGACTGCCAATCACGGCCGTATATTAATACTCCAGTATCATCAGCGTACGTGAAAATTTTCGTGTTTGGGAGTTGAAGGAGGCACAAATCATTAATATAAATCAGAAATAAAGTAGGGCCTAATATGCACCTTGTGGTATTCCGTAGGTTAATATTTCGTCACTTATGCATTCGTCAATTTTGACATGTTGTTTTCGATTTGTTAGGGTTAGGTAGTCTTTAAAAATAGCGAGCATAGAACCACGAACACCGATATGTTCGAGTTTATTCAGAAGGATGGGTACAGAGACTGTGTCAAAAGCTTTGGAACGATCAACGAAGAGACATTTAACTGACCAAGACATTTATGTCTTTTATCTAACTTCATAGCAATCACTTCAGTTAGATCTAGGACTGCGTCCTGAGTGGAGATTCCTGACCTGAATCCGTATTGATTGTCTGCTATGATTTTGTGTTTCTTGAGGAATCCCTTTTAGTTGTTGTTAAGGATTTTCTCTAATATATTAGATAAGGCTGGTAGAACAGAAATGGGACACTGAACGACACTGATCGACATTGAATGACACTGAACGACACTGAACGACGCTGAACGACACTGAAATAACACTGAACAACACTGAAATGGCACTGAACAACACTGAATGACACTGAACGACGCTGAACGACACTGAAATGGCACTGGACGGCACTGAACAACACTGAATGATACTAAACGACGCTGAACGACACTGATCGACACTAATTGACGGAATGACTGAAGACTGAATGACTGGGTCACGTGAGCGCTTTCGTACCCCCTCCATCACACCATGGTAGCGAAAACGTCAATTTTCACGGATTGTTAGAAATTCATGGTTTTGTTTTGAAAAATGAGTTCTTCTAGTGGCAGTAAAAGTATAGAATTAACTTCTGAAAGTATTAGAACTGACGCAAGAAATGTGATGGATAATCTATTTTAGTTGTTTTATTATTCGATACTATTTAATTTCAATTTTGTTGTTACTTTATGTTTTATTTAATAATAATATTACAATAAAATATGAGGCGCCTTTTATTTTCTCATAGTGGGTGATGAAAAGTAGTGTGTCACTCGGGCGCAAAATATATTTTTGGCTCGGGCGACGTACTTTTTTAACCGACTTCAAAAAAGGAGGAGGTTCTCAATTCGTCTGTATATTTTTTTTTTTTTTATGTATGTTCGCGCATAACTCTGGCAATTATTAACCGATTTGAAAAAATCTTTCTTCCATCCATTCTTCAATCCATTGATTGGGTCCCATAAAAAAATTATTGCTTAATAATAAGTAGTTCCTAAAAAAACAAGAATGGTGACTGCGCACTGAGAGCTGCAAGAAAGCCTATATAGATGACGTTTTAGTCGCTCGGACTCGCTCGGTCGGACAAAAATGATCATAACTCTGGCAAATATTTACCAATTTCAATGATTCTTTTTTTATTCGAAAGAAGAAACCACTGTATTGAATCTGTATGAATTTTATTACAACCGGATAAGAACTTCCTGGAGGACCATAAACGATGTGGAGGAATTTATCTGGTAAAAACCATAAAACTGATGTTCTCCATTACATTGCTCTGACAATTATGAACCGATTTCGATGATTCTTTTTTTATTCGAGAGAGTAAGCTACTATGATGTTTCCATGCAAATTTCATTACGACCGGATATTTTTTTCTGAAGAAACATGAATTATGTAAAACTATGTAGACGATAATGTGATCATAACCTACCTAGATAATTTTACGGTTTTCGATGGTTCAATCTTTATATATGAAAATATCACTAAAAAGTTTAAAATAAAATATTTAAAAAAAAAAAATTAACCGACTTCAATATCACTGAAAAGTATAATATAATTTAAATATTATTGAAGTTGGTGCCAAATATACACAGCAGGTACGCTAACACCAACTTCAATAATATTTAAATTATTTTATACTTTTCAGTGATATTGAAGTCGGTTAATTTTTTTTTTAAAAATATTTTATTAAAAAAGCGCCCTCGCCGTAAAAATATTACTTTGCTCCCTTGTGACACAATCTACTATTTTTTTCTGCTCTAGAACACTGGGTTCTGCTCGTCGCGCCCGGTTCGATTTTCAAATGTTTTTTTGTGCAGGTCTCTGCTTAGAGTAGTATTATACCTGTGGTGATGAATTTACGTTTAACGTTCAAAATTCAAACACATTATTACCCAAAGGAGTTTAGTACAACATTATTACCCGGCTAGATTAAAGGGATATGATGAGGTACCTTATGACATCTTTATATGACCAATAATGCAATGCAATGCATTTTATCGAGCAGGTGGTGTGAAAAGATACTTATATACAAAAAAACACTTACAGCGAATCTCAACTCGCCGACAGGTGGTTTCGCATATGGAATTCCTTTGAAGCTGTAAAATGTACTGCCATTTAGAGAATAGGTCACTTTCCCTTTCAGTTTACCTTGTTCAATTTCCACAATAGTGTTAGACATTGCTTATTTATTTCAATACGATAAAAAATAAGACACTACAGTTTACACTGCTGTCTGACAGAAATATATAGCCTTGTTACAGTTTTGTTAGCTAGGTGTAATTACCATTGATAACCAGGGAACACACTCGCGGAAATGGTTTCACTAGTAAATAAAAATAAATATAACAACTTTTATTGCCTTACCAATTAACTTATAAATAACCGGTAACTTAAAAATAAACTCTCATGGCAAAGGGCAGTGCCTCAGCTTGTACTGCTCGCGATCGGGATCACTAGAAGCGCTGATTTTCAGTCACTCCCATCACTCCCGCTTGAAAAGCAGGAGTTTCAAGTAAAGAGAGTGGCCACCATCCATCAGTCAGAATAAACATAAGGAAAATAAGCAAAAAAGAGAAAGAAACCAAAAAAAAGAAAGAAAAGAAACGCAAACCGACCAAGCGTAATCTACTTCGAAGTCTATTTTATTCCACAGTATGTGTCCACTAGTCCGCCCGAAAACACCCGCCAGACAATTTTTTTTTCCTTAATGCTGCTACCGTAAGGTAACACCATATAAATTATAATCTAGCCTAAAGACTAATGACTAATATTAATTTGACCTAAACGAATAAATTAAAATAGTTTAAGAATGTGTCCAATGGCACTTTTCTTATTGTCTCTATTATGGTGAAGACACTTTGTTATTGTGTTCTACACTGCACTACACACTGCACTAATTTAATATTTAAACTAACTCAAAAGGTTTTGTCCTTTTCAGTCTTCTTACTATATCCGTGTTATCGAGGAGCTGGATAGGCTCGACATTCACATGGTGATGAAGCCGATATTGATGAGCTTTAGCATAATCTTTAATAATTTTGGCAACAAGGTCCACTTTGAGGTCCCGATGGAGGTCGTTAATTCTTATGTACCAGGGCGCATTTACAATACCTCTGAGTACTTTGTTCTGAAATCGTTGTATTGTCTCTACGTTACTTTGTTTGGTACAGCCCCACAACTATATACCATAAGCCCATACTGGCATCAGCACTTGCTTGTATAAAAGTATTTTGTTTTGCACAGACAACACGGAATGTTTTCCAAGAAGCCAGTGCAGTTTCTTGTAGCGAAGGCTTTTCGCGTTTCTTTTTGACATGAGCCTTCCAGCGAAGCTTTGCGTCAAGTGTCATGCCAAGGTATTTAGCAGTATTCTCATAGGGTATAGGTTGATTATTTATGTATACCGGATAATAGTTAGACCTTTTGCTGGTAAAATCAATATGAACTTCGATACTATGTTATGAGACTTCGATTCATTTAATTTTATTCGCCACTTTCTTGTCCAATTATAAATGGTATTAACGGCGCTTTGTACATTCTCCACAGCTTCTGCGTGAGTGACCCCTGTAGCTATAATGGCCGTGTCATCAGCAAAGGTTGCGATATTATTGTTTTCTAATTATGGAATATCGCAGGTGTATAATAGATACAGGACCGGACCTAGAACACTTCCTTGTGGTACTCTAACTTTAATTTGCTTAAGATCAGAATAAGCATCTTCCTGCCTTACTCTAAACATTCTATCTGTAATGCAGGACTCCAAAATATCTGAGAATTGTTTGAGCAGCATTTTCCTTAGTTTATGTATGAGGCCCTGATGCCACACCTTATCGAATGCCTGGGCAACGTCCAGGAAAACTGTGGAGCACACTTTCTTCTCTTCTAATGCTTTTTCAATTAGGTATATTTGTAACTCTGTGAACTTGATCTATTGTAGAGTGTCTTTCCCTAAAACCAAACTGATAGTCAGGGATAAGATTTCTAGCTTCTATGATAGGTTTCAAACGCTTCAATAGGATCTTTTCAAATAATTTAGATATTATTGGCAACAGCGATATCGGTCTATATGAAGTTACTTCATAAGGTGGTTTACCAGGTTTTGGTATTATTATAACTTCAGCAACTTTCCACATATCAGGTACGAATTTTAATCTGAACGAAGCATTTATAGGTGTCGTAAGTTTCACTATAGCTTTATGTGGCAGATTACTGAGGATTTCCCCGGTAATGAGATCATAGCCAGGGGATTTTTTCTTGTTTAAATGTTGAATTTCTGTGTGAACCTCTTTTGGTGTCGCGAGTTTTATGTCCATTTCGTCTTGTATTATTTCTTCAAATATGATCTCTTCAGCGTCAAGTTTATTTGGTTGAAATGTGTTTTCCAAATGATGTGCAAACCAAAAACCATCAGACAATTTGATTTAATTTATTTATTACAAAAAATATTGACGTAGAAGTATTAGAAAGGTAACGAAAATAATAACGACAATTCGAAAATATATAATATTTCACTATATAAATTGGTTTGATATGCTTGCCGTGATGAGGTAACAAACTTTTAAATTCTACCGTTTTATTATAGTACTAGCGACCCGCCCCGGCTTCGCACGAGTGGCAAAATGTTATGTTTAAATTATAATAAGTATGTATAAAGAATAATACCTTACCATACCTACAGTAGATTTTCGTAGAATAAGATTTCCCCTAACAATTTTACCATAACTACAACATTTTTAGATTCTTTTAACACCCATAAAAATTTAATTTTGAATAACCCGTTGTAAATAATTTGTTGGAGTGTATTAACCAAGTTTAGTTTTATGTAAATTGGACAAATTGCAAACATTCCTTCTCTATTTTACCTCTTAGGAGAAACAATCCAAAAAAATAATATACAACCTGGCGATGGTGGCATACATAAACTATAGAACGTTCAAGAAACTTTAGGTTACTCCATAGAAACCTATTTTTTTACCAGCCCTTGTTTTTGTCCCACTGTTGGACAGGGCCTCCCCTAAAAATGTAGAGGCTTAGGCTATAGTCCACCACGCTGGCCAAGTGCGGGTTGGATGACGTCACACGTCATTCGAAAGATAGTTATTAGGCTTTCTCAGACATGCAGGTTTCCTCACGATGTATTCCTTCACCGAAAGTTGGTAACAATAACAATCGCACAATGACGATTCGCACATGATTAATTATAGAAATCAGAGGTTTGAGCCGGGGTTCGAACCTGCACACCTTGTTTCCAAGGCAAGCGCTCGCCCACTGAGTAGGTACAGCTACAACGTACGTACGTGTCTTATTATTCTTATTAAATAGAATGCGTGTTGAATTGCAGGTCAATAGACAGATACCAAATGTTTTTAACACACAAACTTTCATTCCCTATTTTACACCCTCAACTGACGAATTCTGAAAAACGCTGATACACGTATCTTATTATTTTTATTATAGAAACTAATTTCAAAATTTAACGTCAAAAGACAATGTTTTTACACCGATCCCATACAAACTTTCATCCTCTATTTTACAACCTTAACTGACGAATTCGGAAAAAACGCTGATACACGTGTCATATTAATTTTGATATAGAGTCTAAATACAAAATTCCATGTCAAAAGACATTGTTTTTGCATCTATCCCATAGAAACTCTCAACCCCTATTTCACACACTTAGAGTTCGAATTTCCAAAAATCCTTTCTTATTTATTGGTTAAGCCATAAACTGAACCTCTTGTCCAAATTTTGTAATCCTAGTTTCGGCAGTTTCGTCTCTGCGTTGTTGAGTCACCCACGCGAAAAAGGCCCACCACTTTATAATATAACTTTATTTACACCCTTAACTAACGAATTATGATAAATGCTGATACACGTGTTTGATTATTTTTAGTAAAGAGTCTAAGTACACAAATTAAAGTCAAAATACAATGTTTTTACACCCACCCCATACAAACTTTTACTTTATTTTACACACTGAGAGTTCGATTTTCCAAAAAATTTTTCTTATTGGTTATCTAGGCTATAAAATGAACCTCCTGTTCAAATTTTGTAGTCTTAGCTTCAGTAGTTTCGGCTCTGCGTTGATGAGTCAGTCACGCGAATAAGGCGTACCTCTTTTAGTTCATATTACACCCTTAATTAACTGACGAATTATGAAAAATGCTGATACACGTGTTTTATTATGTTCGTTAAAGAGTCTAAGTGCAAAATTTCAAGTTAAAAGACAATGTTTTTACACCCTTTCCATACAAACTTTCAACCCCTATTTCACACCCTTAGAGTTTGAATTTCCAAAAATCCTTTCTTATTGATTAACCAATCATTCCTTTCATTTTATTGACTATGGTGATGAGCGCTATTTAGATCTAAACTCTGATCTTTTGAATAAATTGGGTCGAATTTTAAACAACTGTATACGTTTCATATAAAATCTTCGGAAATATGACCATGAATCCGAAAATCGTGCTCTTTTGGAAGGGTTTCCCATTTGTCAGCGAAGAACTCTAAGAGCACTAACTAGCCTTTTTTCTTTGCTCGTCTCGTCTACTTCGCCTGCTTATCTCACATCTCATTGTCAGTATCTCTGTTCTATTCACTAAATCTCTCCGCTCCTCACATAATCTTCTTCTCATGTGTCCATCTCATCGTTCTAACTTCATACATTCTTCCTTTTTGGGCAATCTATCTTTCTTTTATCATTTCTTCTCTGGAATGCACATCCTCAGGAAATCAGGATAGCTAAGAATCGCTTATCATTCAAAGTTAAGCTTCGGGAACATCTTTACCGCTCATTGGCAGAATGCCATTCTTTTTTTCTTCTTCATTTATGATCTATCTATACTATATTATTAAAGAGGTAGGCTTTTTTCGCGTGGGTGACTCAACACCGCAGAGCCGAAACTACCAAAGGACCACAAAATTTGGACAGGAGGTTCATTTTATGCCGTAGGGAACTAATGAGAAAGAATTTTTGGAAATTCGAACTCTGAGGGTGTAAAATAGGGCTTGAGTGAGAGTCTTTATGGGATGCGTGTAAAAACATTGTCTTTTGACTTGAAATTTTGTACTTAGACTCTTTACAAAAATAATAAAACACGTGTATCAGCATTTTTCATAATTCGTCAGTTAAGGTTGTAATCTGTACGTATATTATAAAGAGGTAGGCCTTTTTCGCTTGACTGACTCAACAACGCAGAGCCGAAACTACCGAAGCTATGACTACAAAATTTGGAAAGAAGGTTCATTTTATGGCACAGGGAACCAAGAAGGAAATAAGAAAGGATTTTTGGAAATTCGAAGTCTAAGGGTGTGAAATAGGGGTTGAGAGTTTGTATGGGATAGGTGTAAAATAGGGGTTGAGAGTCTTTATAGGATGGGTGTAAAACATTGTGTTTTGACTTGAAATGTTGTACTTAGACTCTTTAATAATAATAATGAAAACATGTATCAGCATTTTTCAGAATTCGTCAGTTAAGGTTGTAAAATAGAGAACGAAAGTTTGTATGGGATGGGTGTAAAAACATTCAGACTGAAAATGTTGTACTTAGACATGTCTCCAAATTAGGCTTACCCAGACAGCGTCACTATGCTTCAGTATCTGGTATAGGCCACGGATCAAAGTCGAGCAGAGGAATAGTCACACTCGAACTTCAGTCTGTCTATGATGATTACCAATTTAGTACTCAGGCGTTAGTATTGCCACAAGTTATCAACAAATTACCCAACATATCCTTTAAAAAACAACACTGGGAGCATCTGCAACATATACAATTGTCTGACAAAGATTATAACATATCACGGTCAATTGACCTTCTACTAGATGCTAGCGTGTACTCTGACAGAATCATGAGCGGTCATATCAAAGGTCCGAACTGCGCACCTATAGCTCAACAAACGGGACTCGGTTGGATAATATCAGGGAACATGAACGTCTTAAACGATTTGTCAGATCTGTCTCAATACTGGGAAATGGAGGAGATAAAGATACATCATCTACTCTCACACCAGAAGAGAAGTACTGTGAAGGGTCGGAATATGAGAATCTAGGTCACATGTAACGCGTTGATACTTTTATCTCCAAAATTTGTGGAGGGAAAAAATAAAATGATACCTTGACTAACAAACTTAGGTTTGCGGTTAGCTATGTGAGGTGTCAGACAGTGTACTAAAATAACTTTAATACGTCAGAAAAAGGTATGATACCCTCGATGCGCGAGTCCGACTAGCACTTGACCGGTTTTTAATTTACTAAGGTGGGCTTAGTGGTAGGTATATTATAAGATCTTTTGGGGTGTGGGCCCTAGACTTTCATTGAGTACGGTGGCGACTCCGAGGAGTGGTTGTGGCCCCGTCCCCGTGAGCACCATGCACCCGGGGGTTATAATGCGCCCACCTGCGGCGGGCTCGAAGGCAAGGCACTGAGGGGTTCCTAGTGCAGACCCCACCGGAGAGCGCGGGTCCATCCTCTCATGTGCCGATGCAACAGCCGCCTTTGTTTTAGTGGGTAAGAATCCTACGTACCCCGGTTGAGCCTCACAGGTCCCGGGGACCTATCGAACGTTTCCCACGCGAGAACAAAACAAAATGATAAAAGTTAATGTTTAGTGTGCACTTAGCTTAAGAGGCCTTAATAGATTCGTTTTTAAAACAATACAATAGCGCTTCTCCCTTTAGTTCATACTAGCTGACCTGTGCAGCTCCGCCCGCACTTTTTTTAACGCTTGTACAGGACATGCCTAGCCTTTGGGCATGTCCCATCAGCTAGGAGACAGGCAAAAGTAATCTTCATCCCCAAACCAGGGAAAGAAAGTTATGAGGATGCCAAACCAAAAGAAAAAAATGAAGTGAGACTTACAGAATAAGTCCTATCAGTCTCACTTCATTTTTTCTTAAAACTATGGAGAAGATGATAGACAGATATATAAGGGATGGCCCACTGAGGAGACGACCGCTCCATAAGATGCAATGTGCGTATCAACCGAGTAAGTCTACGGAAACTGCACTGCATTACGTAGTCAACCGTGCAGAACATGCATTGGAGACTAAAAAAATCTGCACTGCAGCGTTTTTAGATATTGAAAGGGCGTTCAACCGAACGACCTTCGATTCAATAAGAACCTCAGCACAAAGTCATGGCATAGAGGCGCCAATTGTTAAATGGATTACCACTATGCTACAGGAACAGTTATTGAAACCAGTTTATTAAGTGATAAGGTTACCGTAAAGGCAAATAAAGGATGCCCACAGGGAGGCGTACTATCCCCACTACTGTGGAGCGAAGTCCGGGGGCTACCGCGGCCCGCGGTCCGCAGCAGGAAGCGCAAACAACCACGCATTTCGCGGGAGTAAACCACGTCGTCAAATTTGCTATCGACATTTCCCGCTAACATGCTGGGGCGCGGGAGCATACCGCGCCGTAACATCCTAGCCATTCACCAATGTCGGGGTTTTTATTTAAATTTTTACTTGAACTTTCGATGACCTTGAAATATTTACGGGGAACTAAAATACCTTCTTATTATAAAAAAGAATAAAATCTTATTATAAAAAGAATAAAATTCCTTTTATGTGTTATTTTATGTTAGTTTGACTTTAATCACTTCTCCCAAGGGAAATCTCGGGATAAAAGTATCCTACTTACTACCTCGTGGTATTAACTCAAATCATGCCAAGTTTCATTTTAATTCATTCAGCAGTTATGGCGTAATGCGCGGCCATGATACAGACAGACAGACAAAAATGAAAAAAAAAGTCTTAGCTTCAATATTGGCTAAATAATGCCCTCCAAAAAGAATTTTCTTAATATATCTTCAATGTACAAATTCTTGTTACAATTTTATTATTAGTATAGATGGACGTCAGCGTCACGCTTAAGCGATTGGTCTCACTCTGTGGTCTCACTCCTGGGCCTCTGAGGCTCGAGGATATATTGTATACAAACAGTACTTAACATATTGTATTATTCGTGAACCAAAAAATACTGTGGACATAGGACTAATATATTTTTTTATAAAAAAATGGTTAAGTGCGAGTCGGACTCGCGCACCGAGTATTCCATACCTTCTGGACAGCCGATAAACGACCACTGTTAAACAAAGGCTCCCCCTCGAATGGAGGGGTTGCCATCATCCCCACGCTTGGCAGGCGGCTAGTTGGGGATCGCAGTATTGGTTGGACGTAATCCAATAGAAAGACGCTGCTGACCGTCTTCCTGTTTTCCCATAGTCACCTCATACGAACACCCAACAGGAGGAGACGAGAGGGTGCTATGTATTTTACTAAAATAATAATAATACCAGCCCTTGTAAAGCTAGTTAGGCTTTCTCAGACATGCAGGTTTCCTCACGATGTTTTCCTTCACCGATAGCTAGTAACAATCAAACAAAAACGATTCGCACATGATTAATTAAAGAAGACAGAGGTGCCACCCGGGTTCAAGGCAAGCGCTCGCCGCTGCTGTTACCGCTTATTTATGTATTTATTAGTTATTTAAAAATAGTGTTTGGATGATAAGATAAAGTTAAATTAATAAGCACACAAACGACACCAACATTTGTAAACAACGTGTGTGTTGAAATGTAAATAAGCCGTAAACTCATATATACATACTCATATCTTTTGAGATACATTAGGCGTACGATGTCTAGGACGTCCATTGAATACGGTGGTGACTCCGAGGTCGGCAGCGGGGTTGCTACTCCCACAAATTTAAATTCCCCTCCTCGTGAGCATCGTGTCTGGTTCCCGGGGGGCTTTAATATTACAAGTCTAGGGTTATACATCGACCATAGATTAATATTAACAATGTATTACGTCCTTAAAATGATAGACAACTCAAACTGCTCAAATCGTAAATAATAATATTTTTATGTTTTTTTATATAAGTTATAGTAGTGATTTCTGATATTTACGCGAATACTACACATTGAAATGAAACTAATTTTACGGATTATATCGCGGTTTATTTTTGATTTTAATTACCCGACGTTTCGAATAGTTACTTTACAGCATTCATGGTCACGATAGATAGTCACGGGCGGACTGAGGTGATAGCTGTCCGTATGTCATAGTTGTCTTAGGGTACCCTCAGGTCTTCTAATTATTATTGTTAGTCCGATCTACGCAGAAAGAGCTTACAGTATCTTGAGGTATTGCAGTGAAATGCTTGTGTTTGGATTTGATTATATTTATCACGATATACCTAATCCTTAAAATTAGTTTCATTTCAGGTATTACCACTGTTTATGAATAATTCTTTGGAGATTAGATTTTTATACTGACAACATTAAGAGAAATGTCAATAAGAATAATAATGGCGGGTGCGCCGGCAGCAGGATCATGGAGAATAAAAACACATCAACAAACACTTATCCTGTTTTATTTTACGCCATGAATCTACATGTAGCTTTCAGCAAGACATTCTGCTTGGGACGGAGCCGCTGCTACTATAATGCGCCCCTCGGAGACGGGCTCTAAGGCAAGGCACTGAGGGGCTCCTGGTGCAGATCCCACAGCTACAGTCAGCCCAGCTTCGTAGACCCCACAGGTCTCGGGGACCTTTTGAAGGTTACCCCGAGAAAAAAAAGGAAGCCTGGATAAAGCATTCGAAACGTCGGGAAAGTAAAACCTAAAATAAACCACGATATATTCCGTAAAAGTAATTTTATTACTAACAAAAGACAACGTTATAGGAAGTCTGAATATTTAATAAAGATACTATTTTGATTATTATACAAATTTAATCCAATGTAAAGTATTCAATTTTTTTCGAATTTCTCATAAATCTGCTGGTAAAGTTTTACTCTCTCTGGGTAAATATCGTATTTCATAGCCAGCGTCTTGTCTATCACAATACCAGATAGTTGTGTGTCTGTAGCTGGTTTCCATTTTACTGGAGTTAATTCACTTATTTCTGGGGTTGGCTCTCTGAAAGAAAAAGTTTTTGTTTTTGTATTTCGGTTTTATGCTACACAAAGAGTACCTACTCTAATTTGTGACTAAAGATTTTTTATTGTATATTTTATACCATTTGCAAATCAGAAGATATAAAGTCATCTGAAACCAAAGTGACATCATTAAAGATTGTGAAAATTTATAATGTTATTGAGATTTATTATGCTTTTACTAAAATGTAATCCCAACTGATGATAAGCGGTATGGGGATGGTAAAAAGAACTACATAACTAAACAATAAAAAAAAAAATCTGTGTTAAAAAACGTGTTACAAAATATCCAGTACAAAAAAAAATATTATTTTCACTGATGTGCAAACCCTATTTCAGTAAAATTAAAAAGTAAACTACACAGAATGTACCTACATATCTACCTGTCACAGAACGACAAAAATTTTGACAGACCTAACCTTACTAGGGTTGACAAATTTTTTGGCTTTGATAATTAATTATATTTTTTACGGGGTATTTTGTAACACGTTGTATACAATAATGGTTATTTTGACTACAATATCCGTTTGCGATAGACCGCACAATGTATACGACTTTCTTGTATCAGTTTTTTTTTTATTCACCTTGTGACTAGACAAGAAAGATGTTCTTGGTAAACGCCTGCTTATAAACCGCTGTGTTGCACTGCAGCTCGTCACCAGAGACATTAGTTGTAAATCGCTTGTGTCCAGCAGAAGTGGGCTTCATTCCAGAACACAGCGATGTTTACACACTTATGCTTGGCGGCAAAATATCTGACACTGTATTGGTAGCTTTCTGTAAGATCTTTTACCTAAGAATCCTGCTACAATTTTATCAGCATCAGTCCGGTGTTAGTAGCTTTGCCAGGGAATTGCCCACACACTACACTACCTCTAACCTCTAACTCATCTTATCATGACTAACGACTAAATATATTAATCGGCCTTACTACAGCTAAGTTGTACAAGCGTTTCTGTCGTACTTATTTAAAAAAAAAACAAGTATTGAACACAATAGTCCTTTGAGTGCTTCAGGGAAAATGCTTTTACTACAGCATTTTTTTTTAATCTTTAAAACTCATTTTTGATATAATATAGTAAATAATAGACAAACCTTAGATTTGAGGAAAAGTTATTGATAAAAGGATTCTCGTTTAAATTTATCATCATCATTATTGTCAGCCTATAGTCGTCCACTGCTGGACATATGCCTCTCCAATTGCACGCCACTGACTTCGATCCTCAGCTTTCCTTGTCCAATTTATACCTACCACCTGCCTGCCTGCCTGTATATCTTCACTCCATCTCGCTTGAGTACGTCTCACGCTACGTTTGCCAACTCGCTACCGCTCAGGAACTCGTTTGCTCCATCGATTATTGGTTCTACGGCAGATATGGCCGACTGCCACTTCAGCTTGCTAATCCAGTGGCCTATGTCGATAACCTTGGTTCTCTGTCTGATCACCTCGTTCTGGATTCAATCTTTCATAGAAACTCAAAGCATAAATCATTTCGTAGCTCGCTGTCCTTGACTGCGTACAAACGGTCCACTAAACCGCACTTGGCCCGTGGGTGGACTATGGCATAAGCCCCATCATCTTAAGGGGAGGTCCGTGCCCAAAACAGGAACAAAACTAAGGGCTGTTAAAAAAACTTACCCGTATTTTGCGAAATTTGTCCACATTTCGGCCATTGTTTTTAGTACATAATTATCAGCGTCTGTTAGAGGTGTTGTTAATTTACTAGTTTTCATTATATAGCCACCATCGTCCCCATGACACACGCCTTCTCGCTCGATGTTAAAACACTTCTTGACGTAGTTCAAATTGCCGTCATAAGCAAACTTGTAGATATACACAGGACTGTTGTGCTTGGCTATTAATGACGCAGCAACATAGATTCCACCAAGAAAATCCACATCGCCAAAAAAGTCTATAGCAAAAGCATCTGCGTCGTCATATATTTTCTTCCCTTCTAAATATACGGATTTTAATTCATTTTCCACCTCTGCTCTCTTACTGGAATCTACCTCGAAAGGAAAATGATTCACAAATAGCTTTTCCTTCATTAGGTCTTCTAATACTCGTATTGGTAATACTTGAGACAATATGTAAAGGCCTTCGCGCGAGCAAAAGCCAGTCATGAATGGGACTTTCGTAAACTCTCCTTTAACTAATAGTTCGTAGGTAGATTTGCTCAGAAAAGGTTCCCAATCACCAGGCCGTTCGATAGTTGGTACAAAGCCACAATGAAGGCCACCTTTAAAATCAGCAGTTTCTAGCGCCGACATTGATGCATTTATCAGATCTACTGTTGACATTTCTTTTAAATATTTTAATAAACTTTCGTCGTCTGTAATAGCTTTCCCGTTTATCGCAGGTATTTTCGAAGCTAGTTTTTTAATGTTCTTATTTTGAGCCCAATGCATTAGGGACGAGCCTGACTGTGTGATCGCTTTATGAAATAGACCTTTAGCCATCGGCGACAACAGGAGATATTCCACGCTCGCCCCACCAGCGCTGACGCCGAAAATCGTTACGTTATGTGGATCACCACCAAATTTAGCGATATTCTTCTGTATCCATTTTAGTGCCAATACTTGGTCTCGCAGCCCCATGTTACCTGGTGCTTCTTTGAGATCCAGTGACAAGAAACCCAATATGCCTAATCGGTAATGGATGCTGACCAAAACAACATCTCTTTCGACCAGAAATTTAGATCCACGTCCATTGAGGAATCCGCCTCCATGGACATACACCATCACGGGAAGCGAAGTAAGCCCTGATGAGGGCAATTTCGGCGTGTATATGTTGAGAAATAGACAGTCTTCATCTCCTATTATGGTTTTAGTTTTTTTATCGAATTGAACACAGATGTTGCAGTTTTCTGTAGCATCTCTAACTCCATCCCATGGTTCTGGTGGTTGAGGCACCTTTTAGAAAAACAAATCTAATTAACCATATTTAAAATACAATATCAAATTATTGATAATTCACTTTTATCACCTGTGTGATCAAGCTGAAGTAATCACTTCTAATGTTTTAGCAGAAACATAAATAGGCATTTAAAAGTTTTCTATGGCGAAAAAAAAGTACCTATTATTTCAAAAACTTTAACTACATTATGTACATTACAAATTATATTTATACAATTAAGTAGATTGTATTTGTATTTGTACCTCTTTGTATAGCCAAGCTTATACGTTGGCAGAAAAAGCTACCAGCCCGACGGTTTCCTGAGACTTCAATAAGTTTGGATGAAATTTCTTTCACCAAACCGTGCGTCTCATGAGACCAAGGCTCCACGCAGTTTCCACCGCAGCCAGCGGTCTCCACCGCAAAGGGCGCAAATATATAGCTGGAACCTAGAGCTGCATACTTGCGTCGCTTTGCATCACTAGCGGTCGTCGCAGCCCCTCTAGCTGTCCTGCAAGTTGCCGGGGTGTGGGACGCAGCAAGTGTGTCGACACATGTCGCATCGCACACCAACGGCTTTCCATGTTGCCATAGTATTAAAGTGATCTTCGGAGTCACTGGACGCTCGGGGTGTGGGCCCCTTGAGCGTCCATTGAGTACGGCGGCGACTCCGAGGAGGATGGCGGCGGGATTGCGACCCCCGTCCCCGTGAGTACCGTGACTGGTTCCCGGGGGGCTACAATGCGCCCCCCGGCGGCGGGCTCAAAGCCAAGGCACTGAGGGGCCCCTGGTGCAGATCCCACCGGAGAGCCCTGGGGTCTCCCCTCTCATGTGCCGATGCGACAGCCGCGGGGGTTTTAGTGGGTAAGAATCCCACATACCCCGGTCGAGCCCCACAGCTCCCGGGGATCTTTCGAAGATTTCCCCCGCGTCAAAAAAAAAGAAAAAGTTTTAAAGTGATACCATCAGGCTTCTTGCCATCATCTCGTGTAATACCGACTGGTTCCAGTACGGCAGGCAGTGACAAGCCCTCTGCGAATAATATCATTAAGGGTGGCGTGGCGTGACATACGGCCAGCGCTTCACGAGCAAGACAGCCCGTGGTGGCCATATTTATGTACGTGCTCCCCACAGCGTCAACGATAAGGAAGGTTGGTCCTGGCATCCCACCCGCAAACTAACTGCAAGACTAAGGCTCAATTCATACCAAGATGGCATCGGCCGGCAGCGCACTTTCAGTGTGAAAGAATTTTAAACTTTATCTACAATACGTAACAGTAACAGACCACTATCGCTTGAAAAGCGGCGCCGCTTGAAGCCCCTCACGGCCTTCCGTGGCCGCCCGCGCGCCTCATTTGAAGGGTGGTATTGTTCAATAACGTACCAATGTGTGACGATGGAATAGCCTGCCCATGGGCGTACGCAGCTTTTGGTCTAGGGGGGGGCAACATAAGGTTCTTTTGCTGGTGATCAAATTCATCAAAGCACAAATAAATACGTTATAATTTTACTGCCGCACTCACAAACGCCAATTAACTTTAATTATACTTAAGTCAGTTATTAAAATCTATTTATTTCAACTGTCGGAGCAGTTTATGATTATTTTCGATTATTGAATACGAGATATTTGATATCTCTACTCACTATCTGATTGAGAATTGGCATCGAGTGTCGAAATAATCGGATTTCAAAAAATGGATAAATGGCCATTAACTATATTAACTTTAGTAGGAGCGGTTTTGATTTTTTTTTTGTTGGGAATTTCCATTATCTTGCCCAAATCCAAACTAAAACAATTTTTGTCTAGTTGTCACCTTTAAACTCAAAAAGTAAAAATGCTGTAGACTTGATACTGACAAAATTTCTAGATTTTGACCTTAGAATCAACATAGGCTACTTTTTACAACGAGAAAATATTTATTTCCTTGGGAATTTTTTACAAGAGAAAATTTCAGAGACCGCTTAACTCCTTTTTAGGGTTCCATACCTGAAAGGTAAAAAATTAACCTTTATGGTCTGACTTCGTCTGTCTGTCTGTCTGTCTGTCACACCTATATATTTCAGGAACCACTGATGCTATCGATTTGAAACTTGGAATAGTTTTAGATCTTACTTACCCAACCTCATCGCAAATAAAAAAAAATATTTTTTCTTTTATTTTTTTTATAATGGGGGTCGAAATAGGTCATCAAAATTTTAAAGTGAGACTACTACATCGAGTGGGGTATCATATGAAAGGGCTTCATTTGCACATATCAAAACAGATTTTTATTTTGGCTTATGTGACGTAGTTTTTGGCTAATAACCAAATATGTCAATAAAAAAACCGTTCCCCTCCCTTGTCTCCGAAGTTTGTGAAGGAAAAGATCTGAAATAATTATGGATAATGCATGTCTATCTATATTTTACAGGAAAAATAAAATGATCTAACGAAGTAGTACAGTTTTTAATTAATCCTAAAAAAACCTCGTCAAACAAACTTAGTTTTGTGGTTTGGTTTTTTTGCTATCTGAGGTGTTACATGAATAGTAAAATTACTTTAATACGTCCAAAAATGGTATGAAACCGGTGCGCGAGTCCGACTCGCACTTGACCGGTATTTTTTTCTGTTTAAATTGAATTTGGTTAATTTTTTGATAAAAAAACGTTTTTCCTGCAAAAATTGGTTTTAGATTTTTTTGGACGCCAGCTATGACAGATTGTTAACGGAAATAACGAGGCAACGAAATCTGCCTTCTGACAAAACGAGGGAAATTACCATTAAAATAATTATGACAATCATATGAGCCCTAAACACGGCTAAGATACATTTTTTGTTTCGGCTTCATCATCATATCAATTTGATGGTATATTCGATTTTACTATTTATTTTGCACATGACATCATAGTCAAAGTCAATTCCACTTCGCCAAATGATACTCTCTCTGAATGCAAATGCTCGTTTTTTGCCTCTAGTAGCAGTAGTCCGGTTGTTAGTCCGGTTGACCGGACTAGTGCAACTTTTCAGTAGCAGTAGTTCGGTTGAAATATAGCACCGGACTACTGATACTCTTTAGTAGCAGTAGTCCGGTTGTTAGTCCGGTTGATTGGAGTAGTGCAACTTTTCAGTAGCAGTAGTTCGGTTGAAATATAGCACCGGACTACTGATGCTCTTTAGTAGCAACAGTTCGGTTTGTAATATCTATATACCAGTGGCGTGCAGTCCTTATTTGACATCTTATAAAAAAAATTCGGTACCGGTCCTGTGGGTTCATAAATAACAATAAAGTAACAAAGTGTATTGTACAATTTTATTCTTAATACTAGGTGACCCGCGCAGCTCCGCCCGCACTTTAATTACATTTTGCTCCCCTTTTCTCCCTACTCCCTTGATTTATCTCTCTCCATCTCTCTCACTTATAATAAAAATCTAATTCTATGCTATTTCTCTCCCCTCCCGCTTCGGTCCCCGTCACACTTCCCCTCTTCCTCTCCCCGTTGTCCTCTCGGAACCCTCTCCCTCTTCTCTCTTCTCCCAACTTGCTCCCTCTCACTCCCCCCCCCTCCCCTTGCTCCTCCTAACTCCTCTGATCACTCACTCCATCACCCTCCCCTCTCCCTCTCTTGTACCCTCCTCTCGTTCTATATATCCTCGTCAATCATGGTATCAGCGGCATAAAATATACTTTATAACCTATTCTCAGACCTACCCGCAAAATTTCATACATATCGGTTCACCCGACTCTCGTGCACGTAACTCACAGAGGTTCTCAGATTTTGTTGTGCAAGGCGTTGCGAACGTTCGACACTCGACTCTCGTGCGCGTACCTGAGAGTTTCTCTGATTTTGTTCAGCAAGTCGTTGTGAACGTTCGACGACGTATCAGAAATCTTTTAATTTATAAGCAGTAATATTTTAATTTCGCCATAACTTCAAAACCAAATGTCCAATTTTAATCATTCACAGACCAAATATTATCTACATAAACTGTACTTAATGATGAAATAATTTATTTTGATAAGGATTAATAGCATGAGTAAAATAAATGCGTTTAAATGTAGTCCAAACAAAATTCAAGATTTTTAAATAAAAAAAATGGTTGTTGGGCCTCACTCGACATAGTGTGCCCTTGTGTGCCGCGGACTTTTTTGTAGATATTTATAAGATCTACAATTAATTAGAACATTTTATGGTTCTATCTCTTATAGTTTCGGCAGCGTACGCAAAATAAGTAACTTTCTGGTTGATTTTTTACACCTTGTGTCCGAAAAAACCCAAATATCTAACGGAACCCTATTTTTTTCCAAAATACAATTTAGCCTATGTTACTCGTGGATAATATAGCTTTCGAATGGTGAAAGAATTTTTAAAAACGGTCCAGTAGTTTTTGAGCCTATTCATTACAACCAAACAAACAAAGTTTTCCTCTTTATAATATTAGTGTAGATTACAAACCGAACTGTTGCTACTAAAGAGTATCAGTAGTCCGGTGCTATATTTCAACTGAACTACTGCTACTGAAAAGTTGCACTAGTCCAATCAACCGGACTAACAACCAGACTACTGCTACTAAAGAGTATCAGTAGTCCGGTGCTATATTTCAACCGAACTACTGCTACTGAAAAGTTGCACTAGTCCGGTCAACCGGACTAACAACCGGACTACTGCTACTAGAGGGTTTTTTGTTGATAATATCAAAATCGCTAAATATATATGTATGTATATACTCGTAGGTACCTATACTATTTGAAGAGTTCACTCATGCCCATAAAGAGAACTAGATTTTGAAGAAAATTGGAACAATCTGAAACTACTTAACTACTTACTTTCAAATTTTCCAAATCAGTTAAATAATTCAGTTCTGGTTCTGAGGTAATAAAATAATAAAAAAAACTACATCCAAATTAAGAACCTCTTGCTTTTCTTTACGTTGTTTTAAAAGGGGCAAAATGCAATTCCTTATAATAATGGATCTTCTGCAAACCGGTTATAAGGTAACCTCCGTTAAAAAATCATCCATAGTACTTACAAACATCTTCCTGTCTGTCATCGATCAAGATTAAGCGCGCAGCGCCGAAATTTTTATTTTTTAATTCTAACATGATGATTTGTAATTAAAAACATAAATCCCTTTTACAATTACTTTCAAATAAATGTATAATTAGACAAAATATTGTCAGCTTAGTGAATGGTTGCCAAGTCCAGGGGGGGGCAACGCCCCCCCCCCCCCCCCTGCCCCACCCCTGCGTACGCCCATGAGCCTGCCTATAGATACATTACACAAAGATATACATAATACAAAAAAAAACTTACAGCAAATCTCAACTCGCCGATAGGTGGCTTTGCATATGGAATTCCTTTAAAGCTATAAAATGGACTGCCATTTCGAGAATTGGTTACTTTTCCTTTCAGTTTACCCTGTTCAATTTCCACAACAGTGTTCGACATTGTTCATATATTTCAATACGATAAACTGTCTACAAAAAAATATGATACTTCAGTTTATACTGCTGTCTGATAGAAATGTATAACCTTGTTACAGTTTTGTAAGCTAGGTGCAATTACCATTGATAACCAGGGAACACACTCTTGCACACATAGTATTTTTTTACTTATAATATTTTATTTAGTATCATCGGATTTACATATGTTCTAAATTTCAGATCTTTCGGACTAATATAAGTAATGAACAATGTCTATTATATACAAAATATCCCTACCTCGACTCGGAAAACAGCTGATGGTCTTCAAACGGCTATACCGATTTTCATTAAACATAGCTAAGAACCATCTCGCTTAAACTAGCTATCAAATAAAAAACCACATTCAAATCCGTTCACTGGTTGGACCGCTACGATGCCACAGATAGACATACATACAGACAGACAGACAGACTTCCGGACATAGGCGTCAAACTTATAACTCCCCTCATTTTTGGTTAAAAAAAGGTATGATACCGTTGGCGCGAGTCCGACTTGCACTTGACCGGATTGTTATTTACTAAGGTGGGCTTAATGGTAGGTATATTAAAAGGTCAAATGGGGTGTGGGCCCAAGACTTTGGTTGGCGAGTCCGAGGAGGATGGTGGCGGAGTGGGGAACCCGTCCCCACATGTGCCCACCGGCAACGGGCTCAAAGGCAGGGCACTAAGGGCTTTCTGGTGCAAATCCCACCTGAGAGCCCAGGCCCCTCCTCTCATGTGCCGGTGCGACAGCTGCGGGGTTTTAGTGTGTAAGAATCCATGTACCCTTGTTGACTCCCATAGATCCCGGGGACCTATCGAAGGTTTCCCCTGCAAGAACAAAAATAAGGTATGATAAAAATAAATGTGTAGTGTACACTTAGCTTAACAACAAAAGCCTTAATGTATTTGTTTTACACTGTGAATTAAATAAAATTATCTCGCTTCTCAATTTAGTTTATACTAGCTGACCCGCGCAGCTCCGCCCGCCCTTTTTTGACACACAATTTTTTTTAAATTCACCCCTGAATTTAAGCGACCAAAGCAAAACACAAATTATTCAAATCGGTCAAGCCGTTTCTGAGTTTTAGCGATAGTAACGGACATTTATTCGTTTTTAAACCCCCGACCATGTTGTGGATGTTATAAGTATCACACATATGTGTGTCCGTCTGTCTGTCTGTATGTATGTCTGCGACATCGTAGCGCTCGCTCCTACGAGTGAATGGATTTGAATGCGTGTTTTTTTTTATTTGACTGCTAGTTATATTATAAGTACTTTCAGCGGGGCCGTAAGGGGAAGTAGGTACGTTATCCGTTGCAGCTACACGAAAATGCTCTTAGGAGACTGCTCTTAGGAGACTATCCATAATTTTCCATGTAATTTTGATCCCCATTTACACATTTAAATGTACAGTTAGCACGAAAATTGCATTTTACGCAGTTTTTTTTATATAATCCCCGGTTAGATTCCTTTAATTATTTCTATAACTTTTAATAATCTGAAACTACAGTTATTTTAACCAACTTCACAAATGTAGAGGTATCCAGTTCGTCGTTTATGTGCTTTTTGTTGTTGTTATTAGGTATACTCGTACATAGGTCCTAAGCAAAAACTAACGACTCAGTGTTTTTTAAGTTATCTATTATTAAACATTAGTATATACCTAATACTTATAATAATAATATTTATTCGAATCAATCCTGTTTCTGATACTGATCAAAAACTTCTACGGACTAATAGTCGTTGGAGTAGGTACTAAAAAAGTCAGAAATCGCAAATACCTTTTTTTATATAAGTACATCTCTTAAGAAGTCTTTCTTTAATTCTTTATTGTACACACAAAAATTCACCAACCGTAAATAATAATAAAGTTTGATGTTTGGACATCAAACTTTAGGCGAGCTTAACTCATAATGAGTTTTCTTCCAGCAAACCCTTTAAAGAGAGAATAAATAATATGTGAAGACAGTATCTAGGTATACGAGATAGAAATCTAAAGAAAAGAAATATATATAATACAATAATATACCTACTACCTACAAATAAATACATGAATAGCCAAATAAATAAAAATATCTACTATTTACCTTCATACATATCATATTCTTTACATTGAAAGGAAATGTTTTTTGATTATTTTCCTGAACACATCCAAAGATGATATGGAACGTAAGTCATGAGGAAGTGAGTTCCAGAGTTTCACTGCACGGACTGTGAATGATGATCATATCGGCTAGATGTATAATGAGGAGTAAGAAGTAAGAGAGAAGTAATAGAGCGACAGGGTTTCCCCTAAGGACAAGCTACTCAAATCGCTCCCGGAGATTTGATAGAGAACAGGGATTATGGACAACAGAAAAGAGCAGAAAAAGAATGTGAGAATCACGACGCTGTCGGATCAGTAACCACTTCAAACGTAACCGAAATTTCCAAACACGGTCATATTTCCGGAAGCCAATTCTGTAATCGTTCGAGCTTGTTAAATAAAGTCCGTAGCGTCTAGGAAGCAGGCATCCGCATGTTCTAATAGTGGAAGAAGCGGAGATTGGGCAAGAGATATTTTAATTTGAAACGGCAAGAACTTCAGGAGACGTTTCAGAAATAAGCAATAATATTGCTTATTACAACCCGCACTTGGCCAGCGTGGTGGACTACGGCCTAAGCCCCCTCATCTTGAGGGGAGGCCCGTGCCCAACAGTGGGATATACACAAGGGCTGGTATTATATTATATTGCTTATTATACCCTTCTACTAACTTCTGAAAAGTCGACATTCCATGACAAATAAGTATCCATATAAGCACCTCAACCAGCGTCGCAGGCAACCAGTGGATTCAAATGGCAAATTATCGATCATTGTGGTGGTCTAGGGAGAGGCCTTTGTTCAGCAGTGGACGTCTTCCGGCTGATGATGATGATGATGATAAACACCTAAGTTAATGTTGTCTTTTACTTACGCGAATATTACACATTGGAATCAAACTACTTTTACGGATTTAATCGCGGTTTATTTTTTTATTTTACTATCCCGACGTTTCGAATGCTTTGCAGCACCCATGGTCACGGGATGTTGAACGTCCTTATGTCACAATTATGCCGGTGTACCCTCAGGTCTTCTTAGTTATTATTGTTGGTCCGATCTACGCAGTAAGAGCTTACAGTATCTTGAGGCCGTGCAGTATTTTGATTGATATTGGATTTAATTATATTTATCACAGGATCCCAAGCCGGTGGTAACACCCAACCATCTTCTCTATTGAAATTAGGATGTTTTTTGATTTCAATAGCCTCACGAATCATCCTAGGTAGGAATCGGTGTTCTTTTGCGAGGATATGAGGTTTATCAAATCTAATATAATGGTGGGTGCGATCCTGAACGTGTTCACACACTGCAGACTTCGTACAGCGTCGGTGTTTCAAAAATAAACCGCGATAAAATCCGTAAAAGTAGTTTGATTTCAACACCTAAGTTCTTTACATACTAGGAATAGGCTATTGGTACAGAATCATAGATTATAGGCGGGAGGGACTGCGGTCACATAAAAGATTATAAAAATACCTTCCACCTATAATAATGGCTTGAGTTTTAGTGGGATTTACCAAAAGGCCAAAAGTGTTGCAACACGACAGTCGTATAAAAAAACGTGACGACATAGTAGGAACGCGGCATTTTTTACCTTTTAGGTATGGAACCCTAATAAATGATAGATTTTCTTTCCAACGGTTTGCAACAGTGACGGGCCTGTTGGTCTAGTGGACTTTTAGTGGAATTTGAACTGAGTGTCTCCAAGCTTCGGAGGGCAAATAAAAAGTGTGCCCGGTTGCTGTTGTCGTTAAAACAGCGGTCGTTAAGCCAAGTCAGAGGCCTTCGGTCCGAGTTAGATCAAGTCGCACCGAGTCGGGTCAAGTCGGAAAGAGTCGGACCGATTCAGATCGAGTAAAAATGAAAATGAAATCGTGTATTTCAAATAGGCCAAAATTAGCCTCTACCCTGGATCACAACTGTGAAGATCCGGTTTTTACTAGGAACAAAATATCTGGATCTGGTCATCGTCATCTCTGGAACTTTGGACTGTCCGTCACACAGGGTTGAGAGTTGCTAATATTTATTAGTAAAGAAAACCAATACTAATTGTTAGACGAATTTGCTGTCACTATACAGCACTAAAATACCGTCACTTCCTGATGTTGCAATTTCGTCACCCTAATTTCGTACACGTGTACCTAGTTCGCAAAAAGCTCTGAAAGGAGTCCAAATAATAGGTACATCTTTAACTTACGAGATAACTTTATGTATTCCGTGATCAGAGCGTTTGAATCCGGATCAAAATAATCCTAAAATCCAGCCTCAATTAACAATTATTATTTCCGCAATAAGATAATATCAATTCGTTTAATTACGTATGTATGTATTCTATAGTGGTCAAACAGACGCTGGACAATGGTGGGCGGTGGTCCTTCATGCGGCGCACAAGCTCAGAGGTCTTGGCCGATCGGCCATAAATCGCGATGGGCGCAAACACGGCTTCTTTTGTGTGGACTGACTTTATTCAACGTACGAGCGCAGCAGTGCATTGGCCAGCAGCGATGACACAGTATAAATTATATACACAGAAGAAACACTAATCGCTGTACTAACAACAAAGAGCCTCTTGTTACGAATGTTCGCTCCTGTAGCCATATAAGACCTAAAAAGTGTTAACGTTCTTTGTGGATCTATAAAACTCCCGCTTTCAACGTTTGTTTGTGTTAGTGCGGTGATTAGTCGTGTGTTCATAGTGTTTCTACTGTATATATTCATCTCATACTGTGGTGATCGGCTGCGGCGGACGTGTGTGGGTTGCGTTGCGCGCCGTGATTACAATTGCGCGCGCGCAGGTGTGTCCCAGACTGACCGGCGCCGCGCCGGCGCACATTCCATTGACGGTCACGACGCGGGCGCCGCGACTAAGTGCGTACCTACTTGATGATTGCGGCCACGATTCATGTTAGTTTCCGTACATTAATTAATTTCTAAAATATTCAAAGGCGACCATAATGGTCGAAGCTTGGTCGAAGTGTTTGATATACAAATACTAAATCAATTCAGTATACAATAAGCGAGGAAAACCTTACCGTATCGTAACCTTCATCGTATTTTTTGCTAATTAACATAAGCCAGTGCTTGAGTGCAATCCCACCTGATGGAAATTATCCAGTCCTTGACTCCAAGATATTCCATCACTAGTACCTCGTGGGTACGATCCGGAGATATCGCACAAGTTTCAGAGGTTAGAAAGAGAAAACAACACTCTTTCGTATCCACCCCGCCTCAGCCGAGCGACAGCCACCTCATTCTTGTCCGTGCGATCACGGCGTTCGCACGAGTTCAAATACAAGGGATCTTTGAAATCATGAAAAATCGAAAATAAAGAAGACATAAAATTAAAAGTGAAACATTGTACGTGTCGCTGTTAACGAAGATGTATACTCTCGAGCTAAAGTGTACCCTTTGAACTCATTGGGAATCACTACTGTTTAATCCGTAGAATTCTACGGATATTATTGTGCCTAAATATCATTCTGCCTGCCTGCTGCTGCTGTACCTGCGAAGATTTATACGCTCGAGCTGAGTTTGTGTACCCTTTGCATTCATTGGGAAGCACTAATTTTTATTATCCGTTGTATTCTTCGGATATTATTTGGCCTAATTATCACAATGTCCAAAATACGACAGTTGCATTCATCGGAAATCATACAGCTTATCTCTTGTATTCTTCAGATATTGCATTTTTTTTCTTGGCCTAACTACCCGCATTATTTACTACTACAGGTGAGTCCGTCTATTTTTAGATAAAAGCGAATAAATATTCGCTGTTGTTGTACCTTCAATTATGATCGAAAGAAAAATTCTAAATCTATGCATAGATACCTAATGGTAATCATCCGTCAAATGCAAGCTTCGCGTGGTATCGGAATTTGTGTTCGAAGGTGCGGAGGCAACAAATCACGGTTACAAATGTTGCCACAGAATAGTCCCTGATCAGTTTTGTTGGTGTGGTGGAAGGAATCTCTAACGAAGTTGATTCACTTAGTTTTATGAATCTTCATTACTCAATTTGTAATAGCTACTCTGAACCTGGAGTTTGGCACCATGCTGATCGATAGTTATAAGGCTATTAGTCAGTAAAGCTTAATTGGCTTCATGAAAGGTGGACAAGCCTCTTAAATGTTAAAAAAAAAAAAAAAAATATGCCGGATAATATCCGTACTCTAAACGAAGGGGCCACTCTTGGCTTATTCTCACTATGCCGAAACTGATACCTGTCAGTCGGTTATCATTCTACTGATCGATCAAACCTTGACAGATCCTTTTAAGATTGTAAAACAGATTTCTTTTTTTTTAGAACAAGTAGGTAGGCGATTTTGTAAAAAAAAAAAAATTGCCCACATTTCATACTTATTGGAAATTTAAACGGGAAAGGCTCCGAAAAACTATATTTCAATTCTAGCACCAGCGCGATGACCGACAAAGTCACACACTACACTGACAAAGTCAGTGGTCTGAAACCAGTGAAGTTTTTAATGTGCACTCTAACCGCCACCAGCGCGGCGTCGAGGACTGTCATCATCGCCTCCGCTTGACTGATTGCCGACCGTGTCCGCCACGAGTCCAAGCGTCGCAACAATTCAATGAACCTCTCAGTTTCATAATTAATTACCAGTATAATGTTTGATTCAAAAACTTCTAGTAAAGTAAGTTTTATGCTGGGTCCATACTTTTGCTTGATTTGGCGCGCAACAGATATTCTAAAAAAAAAATATATATACTATATAATTATATAATTATTAATTTCATTACGACTTATAACTATTAATTACAATTAGTATGTAATTGTACTATGTCGCTTTAGCAAGATAGATACTAAGCTCCTGCTTATACGAATGATAACTGTGATATCATTATGACGTTGACACATAGTTTACGTTTACTTTAGTCGTTAATTTGATTTGACTTTAGTCGTTCACGGACGCATTTCTAACGAGTAGCGTGCTCCACTGTACTCAAACTCTAAAGTTGGAGTGTAGCAAGTGGTTCGTAAAAACTGGTGAGCATTGGTCTACATACAGTGTGCTAAAAGTAATGGATTACATTGTTATATTGATTTAGTCTCTGGAGAAAAAAAAAAAAAATAATAATAATAATAAAGTGACTCGTGGTTATACCTAATACCACTGCCTTTTCTTATTCACACAGAATAAGTAGAGTTTATTACCCTAGCTAATATTGGGATAGGCTAACATTTGGAATTGGGGTGCACATATTAACAAATTCATATTTGCATCATATATATATTCATTCTTTATTATATTATTGAGGCTGATATAATAATAATAGGATAAATGCAGACACGGAATGAGAGATCGTGTGTAAAAAATAATTATGTATACATAATTAATATATATATTTATGTATAATACAATTAAAAGGCATTCTGGCATTAAGTCCGCCTATGTACTGTTTTGTGCATAAAGAATAAATAAATAAATAAAACAATAATATTAAACCAAAAAATATTGTGAATATTTGACTTAATTAGGGGGGTACCCTCATATTAAAAAAAAAAACCTAATGCAAGGGTAAGAAACTAAAAATGTAATTTTTTCCAAGACTATTCTTTAGCGATACGGATCGAAATGAGGCATGTATTAAAATTTAATCTTTATGAAAGAGGAAAGATTTACCTAGCCATATTCATGATCCTCAAAGTGAGTTGGAGATGGAGATTATACAAAGAAAAGGCGAGCAAGCGCCATAACCACTACCAAAATTACTACAAAAGGCGGTTTTTATTAAAAATTGACCTCAAAGAGGCCTTTATTTTATTTTCTATTTATGAATCTTATTGTAGCATCCGTAGCGCAGCGGTAAACCGCTTGCTTTGCAAACCGGAGGTCGCGGGTTGAAATCCCGTGGAGAGCAACCACTTTGTGTAGTTGTTCCTTGCTGGCTATGACAATGCAGGCAAGATGATTCATGCGTCGCATGGGCATGTAAACAGTCAGTCCTGCGCCAGACCTCACCCCAGTCGTGTCGATCTTCCGTCTTAACGAATTGTGAGAGTAAAGGAAAATAGAGTGCACTTGTTTCTACGCAAGCACTTGTGCACTATAATATCTCTCGTGTAGTAGGCTGATTTGATGAAAGATCGGCCGCTGTGGTCCTATCAGCCAGGGGGACATTTATTTATTTATTTTATCATTTATGTACACACAATAACAATAAAAGATAGAAGGAATAAAGGCAAGATACTATTCTTAATACAAAGGCACAGCTGATTTCTAAAGAAAGTTATTCCAGCAGGCATTACATTATTATTATTATAGACATTATTATGAGTCACAATTGTAATATTTCCGCTTGTGTTCCGTTCCTATTACAAAAATATTGCAACCTTTTGTATATTGTCTGCAGTCTCAGGGTTTTCTCTTTTTATACTCTGCCGGGCAGAGTATGTTATTCCATGACACTAAATGTCATGGAAAAATCTTCCAATGCTGTGATTATTTTATAAACGCTAATAAACCTTTATTAACCTGTAGATAACGTGATTAGGAGTTATCCTATTATAGCTGTCTTAACCTGGTATCACACTTTACATCTCTCGAGACAATACAGTAATTTCCTTCGAATAAATATCTTCTTTCTTCCTCAAAATCCAACGCATTCAAGTAGTGAATGCATTGGATTCACTACATCGACATGTTTCCCTAGCAGGATGTTTGTTAGTCTGGTACATTTTCGTAGACAACACATACAACAATCAGCTTTTGGAGTTATTCTCTCCTAATTCACCCATTACTGGTAACATAAGTCTAGTTTCAAACAAACAACATTGGTTTGATGATGACAATTACGTTATTTCTTTAACAAGTTCTGGACTAGATGGTTTTTTGAATATTGTATGGTTATTTATAACTAGCTATTTCTTTGATATCCACAAATAAAATTGGCAATATTATTAGAAGCAAAAACGGTTATTTCAAGGAACCTGTAAATTGAAACCAATCTTTCCTCGCTATGTTCTACATTGCATAGGATCTAATTACTAGATTACTTAGTCACAATAACTTTAGTTACTTAAAAAACATTACATAAAGTTACTGATTTTAATAGTTTAGAAAATATTATTCTAACCAAAAAATTACATATTTATACCTTTAATTCTCTGCATAAAGAGTAAACAAAATATGCAAATAATTGTCATTAAACTATTAGAATTTACCAAATGTGTTGTAAGGTTTACACAGACTAAAAACCTTAGGTACTATTAATTCATTCAAAGACCTATTTCCCACTTGTCTGGTAACAACATTAACTTTTCAGTTTTATTCTCCATGACATGGCTCACATCTTGACAACCTGTCCGCTGCCCGATGTGTGGTGGGTTCGATTCCCACCTTGTCTGGGTGTAGTTTGTCTGTTTGGGTTGATATATTTTGTAGGAAGAAAAGGTATTTAAGGTATAAGTACCTATTGATATCGTTAGTCTGGTTGTCGTGGTGCAGGCTCTGCCTGATTTGGGGACGAATGCCCGCGTGTGGATTGTCCCAAATATGGTATATTATTTGCTATACAGCAAACAAAATAAATGGTATATTATTATAAGTATATGTCTTCTCAAGCCATGGGACGATGTATAAGAGAGATATTATTTAACAACACAATCGATACTTCTATCTGATTACTTACAATACGAGACGAGCCCTGGCTTCAGCAGCTGTCCTGAACGCCTTTATTATTAAAACTATTAGAAAATTGGTCGCAAGATGGTCTGCACGATTAGCAGGCTATGACTATGCTATTTGGGATTACATGTTCAATAATGTTAATGTAAAATTTTAAATCATTGTATATTAAATAAGTTTAATTCATCAAATAATATGTATAAAAACATAATTACTTATATCAAATTAATTAATACGTACCTACGTGTTTATGTATTCTGCAAAAAATTGCAAAATATATTTGGCTTTATTATAACTAATAGTTTAAGCTTAACTATTAGTTATAATAAATAGCTTAACTTAACTTGTTAAGTTAACTTTGTTTTATACTCTTTAATTGCAACATTGATTTTGTATCTCTAAACATCTACTAGTGATGGAATATCTTGGAGTCAAGGACTGGATAATTGAATGATCAAACGAACTTACCCTAAGTGAAGTTCGATCTTAATTATCCAGTCCTTGACGAGAAGATATAAGGTCCCTCCCTACCCATTAATGACCCTGTTAAATCAATGTTGCAGCTGTATTTCATTTTACTCTAAAGATATAGAGGTGGCTGTCGCTCGGCTGAGGCGGGGTGGATACGAAAGAGTGTTGTTTTCTCTTTCTAACCTCTGAAACTTGTGCGATATCTCCGGATCGTACCCACGAGGTACTAGTGATGGAATATCTTCTCGTCAAGGACTGGATAATTAAGATCGAACTTCACTTAGGGTAAGTTCGTTTGATCATTCAATTGACTATGCAATCGGAAATAAGTACCCACTTCTCATATTCATTTGTAGTAATAATGTTCCTGATCTAAAGATTTTTTGGTGCAGGGTGGTTCGCGAGGAAGATTCACGATTCGAGCTAAGTGATGTATCTTTTGAGGTTTGGGCCGCAGTGGAAGCAAACAATACACACTGTTTTAGTTTTACTAGATTTATTACACGAGCGTTTTACAAATTTTACTTTTCACAGTTTTCACAAGACCCGCAGCCATGACAGAGAGAGCGGTGAACCAAAGAGAATATATGACATTGCTCTAACCACAGAGTAACTATTGGTATAGCCAAAACACAAAAGTATTGAACTTAACTAATTTAGATCCAACACCCCCCCTCGATGACAAGTTTCCTACAAAAACAAAACCTATATTTAACTCTACTTTAATTAACAAACCATACAGAAACTTGGCATTGCACTTACATTAATTTTATCGTATTTATTATACAAATCTTACACAGCTTCAGCTCAACATAAACTCACTACTCTTTATAAATGTTATTAACTCAAAACTCAACAATAAACTACTTTTCATTTTACATTGCAAACTAACAAATCAACTCTTATACAATAGGCATACCTAGATAACATTTTACTTTAATTTCTCACACATTATTTTAATAATAAAGATCTAAAATAAACAAACTTTTCTTTGCACAAGGATTTTGTACAAATATCAGCTATATTTTTATCAGATGATACATATTCAATATTTATTACATTGTTTCTTAGCAAATCCTTTATATAATGCATCCTTATATCTATATGCTTACTTCTTTTAGAATTTTCATTTGACTTTGCTAAACATATTGCACCTTTATTGTCCATAAACAAAGTTAAATTACAGTCATATCCAAAATCACTTAGTATACCCTTCAAATATACTAATTCTTGAGCACAACAAGCACCAGCAATGTACTCAGATTCTGCTGTTGAAAGTGCTACACAACTTTGTTTTTTAGAGTACCAAAACACTGGGTTTCCACCACATAATATAACACCACCACTAACACTTTTGCGGTCAACAATATCACCCGCCCAGTCCGAGTCTGAATATGCACATAAGTTCAATTCTGGAATATCACTTTTCTGAAATACTAACTTCATATCTTTTGTAGCTTTTATATACTGGAGGATTCTCTTTCCGGCTTTCCAGGTCTGTAAAGTAGGACAATCTAGGTACCTACTTAGATAAGATACTGCAAATTGTAGATCTGGTCTAGATGTAGTTGCTAAATACATGATACTTCCTATGAGCTGTCGATATGGTACATCTATAGTATTTTCATTTTTATTTAGCTGAAAATTCACCTCCATAGGTGTTGCTATGCCTTCACATTCTAACATCCCAAATTTTTCTAATATCTTCTCAATTGCCTTTTCTTGTTTGATAATTATTTTATTCTCCTCCTGTTTTATTTCCATACCAAGATATCTTTCAATTTGTCCTAAATCTTTTGCATTAAATTCTTTCTTTAATTTCTGAACTATTTTCTCTGTTTCATTTTCCAATCCAATCAATAGAATATCATCTACGAATATTATAAGCCAAATTTTGCTATCGGTATATAAACAGAAATCATTTAGTGACTGTACCAACCCATTCTTTCTCGCAAATTCATTGAATGTTGCATTCCAACATTTGGGGCTTTCTTTTAGTCCATACAATCCTCTTTTCAGTTTCAGAACTTTTCCTTCTTTGTATTCCTTTCCTTCAGGTATTTTTATATAGACTTCACTCTCCAGGATTCCATTTAGAAAAGCTGTAGGAATATCCATTTGTCTTATTTTATAACCTTCTTGTATTGCCTTTACTAAAAATGATCTTATGGTAGACATTCTTGCTACAGGACTGTACAATATCTCATCCTCATAGTTTTTAATCTGAAAACCACGAGCGACTAATCTGGCTTTCTTAGTGCCATCATCTTTTGTGCGAAAAACCCACTTGGTATCAATAGCTTGCTTTTCCTTAGGTAATTCTGTTTCTTCCCAGGTTTGTAAATTTTCTAATGCTGTTAATTCCTTTTGTATTGCTTCTTTCCATGAACTCTCCTTTATGGCTTCTTCATATGTATCTGGATCATTGCATACTAAGTAACAATATGCTGTATATGTTTCATAATTGTTAAAATAATCAGGTTGTTGTACCTTTCTTCCTGATCTTGTAGTTCTTATGTTTTGCTCTTTTGTCTTTGTTTCCGACTCTATTTCTGTTTCCATTTTGTTCTGTTTTTCTTCCTCTATTTTATTATTTTCGTCACACTCCGGTATAGTTTCATGTATAACATTTTTAATATTCTGTTCTTCTTCACAGTACTTTATCTGAGTTTCATCAAACTTAACATCTCGGGAAAATATTATTTCTTGTGTTTTCGGATTCCATAATCTATAACCATTTTTGCCATATCCAACCATAATGACTTCTTCAGCTCTATTTTCAAATTTTTTATTCTTCGGAACACATGCATACCAAGCTTTACAACCGAATACCTTTAATCTGTTCATGTTCACATTTTCTTTTCCATAATAAACTTCGGCTGGTATCTTATAATTTATGGACCTTGATGGACAACGATTCAACTGATATGCTGCACACATTATAGCTTCAGACCACAAGTACTTAGGCAAACCAGTTTCATTTAATATAGTTCTTGACTTATTTAGCAATGTTCTATTTAATCTTTCTGCCACTCCATTTTGCTGTGGTGAGTAAGGCTGAGTATACTCTATAATAATTCCACTTTCATTGCAAAATTGCTTTAAATTACTTGCTGTGAATTCGCCACCATTATCACACCTTATGCGTTTTACTTTTATTTCTTTTTGTCTTTCCAATTCTCTTATATGGTTTATTACATTTTTGGTAGCTTCTGATTTATTCTTCAATAGATATATGGTTACAAAATGTGAAAAATCATCAGTTATGGTCTGGTAATATTGTTCTCCATTATATGAACTTGGTGTCACAGGACCTCCAATATCAGTGTGCAATAATTCTCCAATGTATTTACTTCTTGGTTTAATAACTGGGTAGAATGGTAACCGAGTAGATTTACCCTTCATGCAGGGACCACACGTTTCTGTTGACACAGGCAACCCCATTATTTTTAATGACTTTCTATTTAAGTGGCCGAGCCGTTGGTGCCAAATATTTTTATTTTGCTCTACGCTATACTCTACACAATTTGATTCTTCAATTATTTTTATTTCTCCTTGAATAAGATATAAACCATTTCTCTCTAAACAATTAAGAACTTGCTTCCCACTTATTACTTTAGCACCTCGCCTGGTAAACACAACCTTATTTCCTTTAATATTTAAATTTCTCACTGACAATATATTATGATATATTTTTGGCACAATTAATGCTTCTATATTTATGGTATTATTATATTTATCTTTTATAGTAATCTTTCCTTTTTTATCGGCTTCTAGTAAATCTCCATTTGCAATTTTAATTCTAATTTTATTTGGTAATTTCTTAATCTCATACATGTATTTTTCTAACTCTTCTTTAACAAGGTTTTCCGTAGCTCCTGAATCTATAATTAGTTCTATAAATTTTTCCTCTTTACTCAAGTTACACTCTGTTACAGCCAGGAAATTATAGTTAGTATCTGGGATTCTCTCCGTCATATTCATATGTTGTTCTGCTGGTTTTCTACTATATTTACCTCTATTATTAAATTTTCCCCTAGAATAGCTGCGTCCTTGACTTCTACATTCACGTGCAAAATGACCTTTTTTGTGGCAACGATAACATTCAATTGAGGCAGTAAAACTTACATCAGTCTTTATATTACCATTATTATAGTCTTCGCCTTTATTTCTGAGCTTTAGCTCCTCATCCAACAACCGAGCTTTCACAAATTCAATGTCGATTTTATCTCCTGACATAGTTTCAATGGCAGTTATCACAGTGTTGTATTTTTCGGACATGCCTGTTAACAAGTAACAAATCTTATCTTCCTCAGCCAATTTCTTATCTATGTTTTCTATTTCCCTAATTAGACTTTCAAATCTCATGAAATAGTCTTCTAATTTATCGTCATTCAGTTTAAGCGACAATAACTTTCTTCTTAAATGTAATTTGGTAAATATACCTTTTCTCTCGAAAACTTTATCTAAACTCGCCAGCATTGCAAAACTAGTTTTTGCATCTTTTATTATATCCAGATATTTATCGGGAACACATTTTACTATGAGGGACCTCGCGGCCGCATCATCACTTTTTTTATCGGGGTCTTCTTTACTACATGATGCAACATCCAATAAACCTTTTTCATCTAATAAACATTTTAATCGGAACTTCCAACTGTTATAATTTTCTACATTCAGTTGCGGATAACTTACAATATTCGACGCCGTGGAAGCCATTTTTCTTTGCAACAACGGTTGGATGCTGTCTTCGTAAAACTTTTGTAAGTATTTCACCAGCTACTTTTCTGGTATTTACACAGCACTGGGCCCATAACCTTTTGAGGTTTGGGCCGCAGTGGAAGCAAACAATACACACTGTTTTAGTTTTACTAGATTTATTACACGAGCGTTTTACAAATTTTACTTTTCACAGTTTTCACAAGACCCGCAGCCATGACAGAGAGAGCGGTGAACCAAAGAGAATATATGACATTGCTCTAACCACAGAGTAACTATTGGTATAGCCAAAACACAAAAGTATTGAACTTAACTAATTTAGATCCAACAGTATCGATTGTATGCATGATACAATACGTAGTACGTCGTGTACTTTGCTCTGCATATAGCTACACCACTAACGCATCTCTAGCTCCCATCCCCGCAACCGCAGCTCCCATCCTTAATACGCATCCTTGAATATAAAGAACACAGCTTCGTTGAACTCTTTTCCACCAGAACTAAGCTAGGCTATCCAAATTGCAAAGCGTAGCGCATCACTGGCGGAAAGGCACACTAACCGCGTAAGAGGTTACTAATCGACCAATGTTTCCAATCAACCATGAATGAACCCGCAGTATTTAAATCGGCACGAAAAGAAGAGAATCAAATTACTTTAAAATCATATTGAAAGAGGTTTTCCAGTGTAACACTACAGTTTTGTATAAGTACACAGAGAATAATATTAGAAGTTTAGTACCCACTAATCGGCGCCGCAGCCGACTATATCTCCGACCCCGACCCTGGTCCCTCAGATCGTTGAACCACCGTAAATCGCCGCCGTCCGCGGCATGTACCCGATGTGTGTTGACCCGATGTCTGTTCTCCTGGACCATGACACAACACCGACAACGACGTCACGAGTCGTAAACACAACACACAGACTTGTAAAGAAATAGCGACACAAGGGCGCTATTTCTTGCTACCACTTTTTGAACCGTGACACCAAATCTAGTTTATATATTATATCGATGATTATGTTACCCAAACAGGTGAGTGGTCACGTGACAATATTATTGTCACGCTAATTAGTGTGCTCATGGTACAAAGTAAGACAGGTCACTTTTCTCGTTAAACTGCCCTGATATAAGGTAACGCCCCAGCAATGCAAATGTTTCTTCGCCTTGCTACATGCTGGTACATTCAAGGAAAAATATTGATGAGGTATTTAACAAAAGAGTTATATACTTACTTCAATTCAATTCAATTGATTTATTTTCTCATCATCACAATTAGGTTAGATTTGTACTGTGACACGGAATACGCTCAGTGATCAGACAGAGTTTTTTATCACCCTGTACTCTGATGTTATTCGATGTTAAGGGCACTGTAGCTGATGCAATAACCAGGCTCATAAGAATGAAAAATAATACCAACCAATGGCTGGGGTGAGGAGCGGTAGAGCAAAGAAGCTGTCTAAGGAACCTCTTGCTTGTCTCGTTTAAAGGTTAAATAAAAATAATACTGAAAAAAAAATCGGTTGTCTTTATTGTAAGAGTGTTCCTTTATTTCCATATCATTTAAAGACATCCACTCTGTCGTTCATCAGCTTTCCGTAGAACAAATTTTACACAAATGTACACAGGTACCCATCTCCTACCGTTGGGTGTCGTACGAGGCGACTAAGGGAGACGGGCAACAGCATCGATATATTATATGAACTACATATATTTGGTGTCACGGTTCAAAAAGTGGTAGCGAGAAATAGCGCCCTTGTGTCGCTATTTCTTTACAAGCCACATCCTGACAAATTTATTTTCGCCGATAGGAGTGTCGCTACTGTCTATATGAAACTGACAAACTACAAGTCATTATCATTATAAAGTCGTTAGTTCACGTTTACGCCACCAGTACAGATAAGTTTGCAACCTCCGCGACCACATTTTAGATGTCATTTTGTTCGTGAATGTTTATCTAGTTTATATATTATCAGGGCCGTCTTAAGTCTATTCGACGCCGGGGTGCGGGGCTCAGCCTGCGCCCTCGATTTCTTTTACACTGCAGCGTGGCACGCGACCGACGACACACTGCAGTATGAAAGGGGTCCTAGTCAACCAAGAAAACACAATCCACGTAATTTTGATAGTCAATTTCTTTATTTCTCTAAAATGCAAAACGAAAATTAAACTTTAATTATACAAATTAAACCCAATTATACAAATAAAAAACGTTTTTAAAAAAATATTTAACCGCCTTCAAAAAGAATCTTCAAACAAAAATTAACAAACACTAAAAAAGGAAAAAAATAATTAGAATTTTTAATTCCAAGGACGAAAATGCGTGACTTTTTCTAACTTATCTTGGTACTTACTGAACTGAAGTCGGTGCCAAGCCAAAAGAATAAGAACGAATTATATTGAGATGATTGTAATGGCGAAAAACACCAGCAATCCAACTCTCGTTTATGTTGTTATTTAATTGCTTGTTACGAGCCAGTATGCCTCGTCAGTATATACCTAGACCGTGGGACATTTGCCGCGCATCGGACACCGAGCTCATGACGTCACGGCTTCATGAGATGGCTTTCCCTTACCTAAGATCGGTGGGAACAGACGCATAGACTTTAAGGATAGATACTAAGATTATATATATTTTAATAACTATTGTGGAAGATTAAATATACCACTTTATTAATTTAATCAAATATTTTATTGGAGTTCCTGTGTTCGGCGCCCCCAAACACGTAATTTGCTAAATATCTTATTATTGTATGTACATACATCAAACAAACTCAATTTTTCTTGCTTTTGAGTTGGCAAAGATTTTAATTAAATCATTTATTTTTATATCAATTTTGGATTCTATACTTATAATGATGTATTTTTCTAGCTAGGTATGAGTACTTTTAGGTATCGGTATTGTACCTATGTATTGTATTTTAATGTTAACCGACGAGTTCTTGAATGGAAACCACTGTCCACGAACGAACGAACGTACGTAGCTTCGGACGCCCCTCCAGCCCACCGCTGGACCGACGAACAGCTAGTCGGTAGGCGCCTAGGTATTAGTTGGATGAGGATGGTCGAGATCTGCATGCTACCTAACACTTAAAAAATAAAATTGACTTACCTTGATATTTTTTCTCTTATTTATGACGAAGAAATTCCATTTATACCATGAATTTCCATGCACTTACAATTACAACTTACACTATGGATACACTATACATATAAATTAATGAATTTCTCCACTAGATCTTCCGTGCTAATTCGGCGGTCGTCGCAAATGAAATGAGCTAACGAATTTAATTACTTAAAAAGAAGAAATCAGATCAATCACTGACCGACACTTGCATAGGCGCTGCGCGCCGCGCTGTATATTCAAATAAACTTACACCTAATTGTAGTGATTTTTTAGAGATCATTTCTCTTTAAGTGCGAGTGCCCGGACGGCTGTCAAAGGACGCAATTATTCGCCTATGACAGACGCACAGGTGCCGCGCCGCGCACCCATTTCAAATGAATTTACGACTTACACTTTATTGACTTAGAGATCATTTTGCTTCAAGTGCGGGCGACCGGGCGGCAATGTGTCAAAGGTTATATACACTCTCTTTGGATTAGAGATTTTGCCGCGCGCGTCTTGTATGAAATAAAATTGTTATTTGTGTACTAATAAGAGTCATTTTAGCTTGCACACCATGAGCGGTGTGACAAGCGCCGAAAGCGTAATACAAGTAAAAACTAATTGTTTGTTGACTTGTAACTTTGTTGATGACTATTTTTTTTTAAATATTTTATTTTGCGCATACGTATTCGTCGTAACAAATATATGAAACTGTGCAATGGCGTTAAATTCAATGAAATATCTAAATATTCAGCGCTCGGCAAGCGCCCCCGGGCGCCCTGTGCCCGGGTGCACCGCACCCCTTGCACCCCCTGGTAAAGACGGCCCTGTATATTATATCGATGGGCAACAGCGTCTTTCTATTGAATTACCTACCACCTATATATATTGCGATCCCCAAGACGCCAAGGGGAGGCCTTTGTTCAGCAGTGAACGGGTTCATAGATAAGATTTATTTATTTATCCATGATATGAAATTCAGAGTAAAAATATTTAATGTATTAAATATTCTGTTTAGCGCCATCTTTCTGCTACACAGAATAGTTATACTTTAGCTACTCGTCAATAGATGTCAGTATTGCAACTGTAAAGCAAAGGTTAACAAAAATATTTTATTTAGTTCCATACATTACATTGTATATTGTATTTTTAAATTGATTGCATAACTACATACATAAGTAATTCAAATAATCAAATTTGAATTTTAATAACCAGGCAACACCATAAACACAAAAAAAATAATTTTGTCTTTTGATCGTTAGGGATGCGAAATAGACATACATATCGATTACATTATAATATCATAATATAAACAATTCGATTTGAAATGATGTTTTTATATAAAATAAGTGAAAAAATCCCATTTTGTTTCTTGCCAGATCATCTCAGTTGAGGCGGCGTTGAGTCCGGTGGTAGCTTTTGAAGAAAATTGGCCGTTCAAAAGTGCTAGCGTTAAGCCTATTTGAAATAAATATTTTGAATTTAACAAAACAATATCAGTAAGTTTTTATTTGTCTCGGATACAAACGGTGCTTTAGCAGAATGAAACTAAAAGCACATTGTTATTATTTAAGTTCGCCAAAGGCAGGCAAAGGTACTGGGACCATACAGCCTTGTCTAATTTTATTTTTCTGTATACTGGGAGGTGCTAGTATGTTATTTAGTATGTTTTTTGATTTTGAATTTTGAGGGCTACCAATTTCAAGTCCTTGAAATCCAAGCGCGACACAAGGCGGTGGTTTCAAGCCTAGACTTTTGGCCTGCAGGATTAGTGTTTTGTCGGTACAGGGAAGCCAGACCGAAAATAAATTCCCTAACCTAATTTTAGTATAAATAACATTTCATATGTATGTTTAGTATTATTATTTTGTTTTATCATGTTAGAAAATATATAATTTATTGAAACTAAATATTTACAGTATTATTATGTACTTATAGTAATTATATTCAATATTGTTTTGTACATAATTAGTTACTTTTATATTGTATAGTATTATTGTATTTTGTATGGGCCTAGTTGCCTGATTTAAATGAATAAGTAAATAAAATAAACGCTGATACACGCTTTTTATTATAGTATGTTTTTGAAATTTAAAGCCCGAAGACACAATTTTCAACCCTGGGAGGTTAAATATTTTAAAATACTTACCTAATGCTTGCCTAAGCTACAAAAGAAACCTACTTTACAAGCTTGGGTAGGTAGTTTTAGCTGTGCATTGACGAGTCAGTCACGCGAAAAAGGCCTATCACTACTTTGTAATATTATAAATTATTTTAATAATATAGTAATATTTTGGTAATAGTCATGGATATCATAATTTCAATGGTAATAACACAGAAAGAAGTCTAGATTACGAAAGATGTATCGATATGTTTATATATCGATATCTGTACTGTCCGTCCAACACTAACTAACAAATGTCATTGTCAATTTGCTTTGCTTGCTGCTCTACTCGCTCGCGTGTTCGTCGGATTTGATTTGCTCTTTGCTCAGACGGCGCCGGTTGCAGCTCGAATATTCTAGATCAAGATAATATCTGGCAGTTCAGCCAATTTCATTTGTTTTAACTTCTTCTATTGAGACTTATAACAGTACGATATGGCCAACGTAGTAAAACAATTAGTCCCGCTGCTCGACCGCGTTCTTATTAAAAGAGCCGAGGCGGTTACGAAGACTGCAGGCGGCATCGTGATCCCTGAAAAGGCGCAGACCAAGATCTTGCGCGGTGAAGTGGTTGCAGTGGGCCCCGGCGCCAGGAAAGACAACGGAGATTTCATTCCAATTATGGTCAAAGTTGGCGATAATGTCCTCCTACCAGAATACGGAGGCACGAAAGTGTCCCTAGAGAACGATGAGAAGGAATACCATCTCTTCCGAGAGTCCGACATTCTGGCGAAAATTGACAACTGAATTTAGTGATAATATTAATTTTTGAGGTTCTGATTATTTTAGTCATAAATATTAGATGCTGTAGTGAATGAACAAAGTGATTGTGTAATACGCTATTAAGTTGTGAGATGGGGTACTGATGTTAAATCCGTTGCATTTCTTATTATAAAATTGTTATAGAAAAGTTGTTTTTATTGATTCTTGATCTTAGGCTCGTAACTTGAGATTTCATCATCATAACCTATAAGTTTGTAATTCGGTTGGTGTGACAGGCACGCATCAAGAGATACACTATCTTTATTTAGGTAAATTAAATATTTTCCTATTAGGTAAAGTAAAATTTTCCCAATGTATAAATTCTAAGTATTTTGTTCTCAAACCACATGGTGTAATTAGTATGCATGCATCTTAGACTATAGAATACTTTCTTTATATGATGGAAGGCATGCATTGAAAAGATTAGCTGTTCCATCGTTATCTCAGATATGTTTTGATGCCATATCTATTTACACCAAAGTGAAAAAACTTAAATCTATGATCTACACATCATTTTCCACATAGGTACTAGGTAGTACCTATCTTTATAGGTCTTGGCAATGCTTGACATAGAGAAACTTGAATCTTGGGTACATACCCATGACAAACATTTTAATGCCAGAACATGGTCTCGCAGCTGGGTGTTATTTCATCTATTTAAGAGTCCTAGCCAAGAAGCTTATAGGTAAAAGTGGAGGAAACTCTAAATGACTAAGTGTAGAGTACAGGCCTAACATTCTCTTTCTGAATACATATGATACAGACAACATATCACTGTCTTGTTCGTAGGCATGTGTTTAAGAAGAAAATATGAGACCAGTTGTCTTTACTGAGGTATTTAGTGTTGCCTTCACCATTACCTATAAGATTATTGTTCCTAGCCCGTCTCAATACCCAGTACTACAACAGTGGCAATCGCACAAGAGCAGCAGCCACCTATGGGAGATTAAAGTGCACAACCGATTGCATATAACCCAAGTGCACTCTCTCATCCTTTCTCCTCTCATAATGCCATAGAAGGAAGAGCAACACACCTAGGGAACAGTCAGGTGAAGGACTGACTGCATGCTCATCCAATGCAGCAATCATCTTACTTCCAAGACAATCAGGTGATTGGCTTGCATTGCTCTAGCCTAAGGTAAGGTAGTTACTACTCACACAAGGTCATTGCTCCCTACAGATTGAACCTGTGACCTCCAGTTTGCAGTGGTTAACTGTTGCGCTAAAGTGCAGGTTCATCTGAGTATTTTTTTCCATACAATTTATTTATTGCAAAATATGAATAGTTAAATTACAGATAGTAGTACTAGATCAGAATGTGTATATTAACCTGAGATCTTTGTCTATTGGATCTATTTTAGGTGTGAGGATGGATGGGCTGGTTCAAGATAATGACAATAATTAATTTATTTATGTTGAGGTACATAAGCACAGGAATGTAAGAATGTGTTTTGGTGTGTGCACCATGTCCACCTGCAGTGATATGTTGGCGAAGTGATCAACTTGTTTGTTGTCCGTGGTACCACCAATAGTACCATGGACAAAAATAATTGTCCGTGGTACCACGGACAACTCCGTGGTACCACCAGAAATAAATTAATTATATATCAATAATATTTTACTATTTTCGTTCATTTTGTAATCGTTTATTTTTGTCCTGGTACCACTGGCGGTACCACGGACAACAAACGGATCAACTACTTAGCAAGAGACCTACCAACTATCTTCTTTATTGGATTTCATCATTTATTGATGTGTAAACTAATAAATAAATAAAAATATAATCTTCAGGTATAATATAGTCATGTTTACTTTTATAAGTGCTTGTTCTTTGTACAATAACTATTTAATTACACATAACCCGATAAGGCTGTCTTATCAACTATATTTACATCACAGTATAATACAATATAGGAAGGCTATATCATAAAACTTTGCATCTGTTATCAGTGAGATGTAGGTAATAACATTCATTCAATACATTAATCTGATCATAAACTTAACAAGAAATTGGAATAGTGCAATCATTAACTCTGAATTAACATTCAATGTTCTTGTATATTTTTATTGTAATACATATGTATGGCAAGCAACATTTACATATTAATAAGTACTTATAGCACATGAAAATGCTCCAAATTGTGACAGTCACAAACAAATTAATTAAAATAATACTGTGTTAATTTCAGATATTGATGCTTATTGCTAAGTACTAACTTAAATTATATGCAACATACTTAATATTCTTACAATACAAAAAAGGTACATTATGATGGCATATTAATATATCATTAAAATGCATTAACTATTGTAAAGATATGGCGGTGCGTCTCACAGCGGCCGACAAGGCCGGATTTGGGTCTGGAGGCTCTGTGAGCAACTGTACTGAAGTCCAACATCCATCTTCATTTGATTGGCGCAGAGCCTCCATGGTTGCTTGTACCCTTTGTCCATCTTCAAACGTAGCTGCAGCCTTCACTGGTTCCTTTACCCAGTCCATTTGCTCCTTCACAGGTAAAAAGGCCTCTTTTAAAGCACTTATCATCTTACACAGACCTTTTATGTAAGGCTTCGGAACAACACTTGACGCACAACTGAGATCTTCTACATCAACATAGATAACTTCTTCCTTATCACAAGGTCTTTTGCCCTCATCGTCTGTAAACTTAACATTAGGCTTATGCAATTTTCCATGCAAGTCTCCACTTCGCACAACTAAATAACCTTTTTTACTGCAAACATAAATCTCTTGATTGAAACATGGACCGGGCAAGTGATTATTAAGTGTTGCGGTCACCAATAATCCTTTATCCATTTGTAATTGGAATGTGCAGAAGTCTGGTGCTGTGATCTTTCTTATGCCATTGACTTTACTGGTTTCCTCAACAAATGTTCTAAGAACTCCATGCACTTTGACGACCTTTTGACCAGTGAGAAATGAAACAAGGTCTATAACATGGCTGCCGACTAAAGTAAGGGTTCCTCCGCCCATGGTATCATCACATAACCAGTTGTACGTATCACCTGTAAGTGGTCCCATTTGTACACGAACATCTATTAATGTCAACTCTTCAATGCTGCCCAAGTACCCTTCGTAGATACACCTCTTCATATGACTGAAAGCTGGCAAGAACCTCAGCGAATGATTGACGATAGATATAAGGGTAGGGTAATACTGAGCAGCTCGAACCATTTTCAGGGCGTCAGCCTGACAGAGGCCCGCAGGCTTGTCGCACACGACATGCTTGCCTATACCGAGAGCCTTAACTGATATCTGAGCGTGTAAATTAGGAGCACAGACTATAAACACAAGATTTACGGTTTTCTTCAACAAAACATCATCAATTTTATTAGTGTAAAATGGAATGTTGAGCTCTTTAGCCGTAGCTTCAGCTTCCTGTGTCGTCACTCCCCATATCGCTTCAACAGCAAATCCTTTTTCTCTTAGAAATGGTACCAAAACTTTAGCAATTGCCCCAGTTCCAAAAACCCCGATTCCGGGCAACATTTTTCACTTGTAGAAAAGGTACGCAAATCTACAATCTTTTACGTATCCGCTGCATGGTAATAACATGAATTATGACACAAGACAGCATAGAACACAATTTCGGCAAATACGAATCGCTGCGACAAATTATTTAATTATTTACATATTTTTTTTAATATTTATTTTTACGGCTCTGGGTACAAGCCCTTTTAAGCCTTTCAGTTATAATTATTTACCATGAAGCTATTAGGGTCAAAGTGGAGGAAACACTCCCAAATACATGCCTGAGGTCAACGCTATCCCTTTCATTGAGGTCGGATCTCTCTTTCTAAGAGGGCAACCTTAATGTTTCATGAAAAATCAGGACATCTTTTTAACTTCGTCGCATAATACGACTTACTTGGCTTGTTTACCAAGTGTCTGGGTGTTTTATCTATATAAGTATGTATTTACAAAAAAAAAAAGTATATAAGTATTAGTATCAGTTGTCTGGTTTCCATAGTACAGGCTTTGCCTAGTTTGGGATCAGATGACCGTGTGTGAATTGTCCCAGGATATTATTATATTATTATTATGCTTTATGTTTAAACCGATTAAATATGTCTAGTTGCTTAATCAGTCTGATTATGGGTTGGAGCAGCCCAAATACGGAAGAACTGTGTACAAGAAGAACAAACTGTGATTGATAGGGAAACAGATGATAAATAAATAAGGACCTCCTTCTGGCCGATATGACCACAGTGGGTATTTTGAAAGATCTCAGTCTACGCAAAATATATTATAGTGCGCAAGTGCTTGCGTAGACACAACTGCACTCTCTCTCTCTCTCTCTTCCGTTTACCTCTCAAAATACGATGGGATGAAAAACCGACACGACCGGGGAGAGACCAGGTGCAGGATCAACATTTTACATGCCCATCTTACGCATGGAGCATCTTACTTTACAGAAAATCAAGGGATAAATAATAAGCTAATGGTTGTGAAAATAAAAACATATGAAGTTATGATTAAAAAAAATATTGTGCTATAAAATCATTTATTCAGTACGTTTAACGATCTCCGATTAATCACAAGATACTGAATAGCAATTAGCATTATATGCAAACAACTAAAACACCTTTTAACCAACACATTAGACGATAGAAAAAGCATTCGCGGTAAATTTAGTTTTCCATTGGACCAACAGCAGATCATTGCAGCTTCATCAAATTTATTTTCCAATGGGACAATGGATAGTCATAGGTACATTCCTTCACTCAATATTTTTAGGAAATCTACAAGAAAATAAAAAATGTATTAATATTGACCAGGGGTAAATAAAACAGTATGTATATTTATGGAATGATATAGGTACTCTCGCCGATACGGCCAATCCAACCACAGCGGCTAATCTTTCGCAAGATCAGCCATCATCCAGTGCACAAATGCTTGCGTAGACACAAGTGCACAAGTGTACTTTACATGCCTATCCGACGCATGGATCATCTTACTTTACAGACAATGACCGGCCTGCATTATCCTAGCCAGTGAGGAACAACTACACATAGTTGTTGCTCCCCGCAGGATTCGAACCTGCGACCCCCGGTATGCAAGCAAGCGGTTTCCCACTGCGCCACGGAGGCTACTAGACGCGACAGGACTAGGAGGCGACAAGAATAAATATGATTTTAATAATATGTATCTAATAAGTTACAAAACTAACTGTACCTAAACTTAACCTACATACCTACACACTTGTAAAATTAATGAACATACAATATGTTTTCAATATCAATCCTTTGAACTAAATACATCGTTTATTTTTTGATCATAAAGTGGCGGTAAAAAATCCCCAAAACGGAAAGTCTTCAAAAAATCTTTACCATGGTTACTCTATTAAAATAATGTGAAATATTTTAAAATTAAATAATTCAAGTACAAATTAATATAAACTTAAACCCAATACTAACAAACGAACTGAAAACGTGTTATGTGCCTATCGAAAGAAGAACTGATCGAAAATATGGTGCATAATGCACAGGGATCATCGGTAGGTAATTATTGAACAAAATCGCACTTACGAGTGATATTCGGTATTAAATACTGGATACAACATATTTTTGCAACCAAGTACTGCACATTTTATCACCATTTTTATGATTTTAATTCACTTTATCGTGAAATTATGGTATTTAAATGTTTGATCGATTTATATGACAGACAGTTTCATGCTGACAATAAGCGACAGTGTTGCCACAAAATACGAACCCTTAAAATCGGTAATTAAAATTGCATTTCAGTATAATTGGCGAAAACACAATAGAGCATTATTCTAATCGAACTCGCAGAACAGTACCAATAATTTTTTTATTAGACATGATTGTCATCGTATTTTAAGTTTTCGGGTGGAAAACATTCTTTTGATGTGTAAGTAAAGCATTTCTATATTAGGGTATCCATTTCTCGGGTAATTTCAATTATAACATGGACCACACATCGGACCTCAATGAAAGGGATAGCGTATGCCTCAATCAAGTATTTGGAGTTTGGGCTCCATTGTTGACCTACTAGCTTCATGACAGCTTCACTCGCACAGATTAGATAGTTATATGTTCACTCGCCTCCTATTGTCTTGTCCGTCCGTGAAGCTTTAATCAAAGAGGATGTAATAGATAGCTGTAATGGCCATCTGCGGCCAACAGTCTATCATCCCAAAAAAAAAAGACACACACAATGCTGTACTCTGAGCTGTAGTTATAAAAAAATTAAATGTTTTTTAAATTTAAATCTATGAAATGAGTTAAATACAAATGTTATAGTCAACACGCCAGGTCACGCCACACCACCTGCCGCAGCAGCCTCACCGAAACGGAAAACAGACAGACACGCCACAACAGGATATTTATAACTAGGCAGTTTTTTTTGTCTTTACAAGACTAATCAGCAATCAATATTTTACATAATGTTCCGATTTTGATTTAAAGAGAGACAGAAAGATGTCCACAGCTGAACAAAGGCCTTCCCCTTAGAAGGGAGGGTTTGCTCCCCACTTGCTTCTTGGGATCCCAGTTTAGGTGGTAATCCAAAAGAAAGATGCTGCTGCCCGTTTTCTTGTTTCTTCCTTATTGACCTTTTATTAAACCCACCCGGAGGAGATGGGTGGGTGCTACTATTACCCGGACACCCCACGGGCCAAATTGGTAAAACAACTAAAATATCGATAATATATGAAATATTTTGTACTACACAACCATATTATGGTTTCTCGACAAGTGTAGCTAAGTTCTTTGTAAAATGATAGAGTCGCTAGTTTCTTTGCAAAACTGTCAACATTACATGTAAAGGAATAATGTTAGTTCTTATTTCTGCCACCAGCAAAGATAAGTTGGTCAGTCACTTGGTCAGTCCATTAGTCCATTATATCGTTCAGAAATTTGCCATGTTTAATCAAGGATTATTTATGCTTGCAAAAAGAGTCATATGATACCAACTGTAATAGTCATTCCCAAAAAAAAAAAAGCATATTCAATCTGTTGGAGTGATTACGAAGGATTACGATTTGCAGCTGAGATTTACGAGAATCATAAAATACCTATTCTCTTAATAAAAAAATATAAGTACTTACGAGTATTTTTTTGGTATCCAACGTATCCAGACAAACCCGATTTAGGGTTTTTGAGATACTTCTTGTTAACTGATGTGTACCCTTTTTAATATACTTAAATAAAGGAAATAGCCAGTTGGTATCAGTGTTCGGTAACCGATCGTCAGTCCATAGATGGGTGACCGTTTAGTGTTTTAACTGAGCATCTCCAATTTTTCGGAGGGCACGTAAAAATCGATCCTGTTTGTTATTAACTGCATACATAGGCTTGAACAACTATCTCTACGACATTCATTGAGTAGGTACGTCGGCGACTCCGAGAAGGACGGTGGCGGCGGCAGAGTTGTGACCCCCGTCCCCGTGAGCATCTCTGGTTCCTCGGAAGCTATAATGCGCCACTCGGCGGAGGGTTCAAAGGCAAGGTACTGATCCTGGAACAGATCCCACCGGAGAGCACAGGTCTCCCCTCATGTGCCGATGCGGCAGCGCGTGGGTTTTAATGGTTAAGAACCCCACTTTACTCTGATTGAAGGTTTGCCCCGCGGATACAAAACAAAGGCTTGAACGACATTATAGTAGGTATATGATCTTACTTCATAGATATACTAAAGAAATAAGTCTGAAACTTGTTTTTCTCTTTCTTTAGTCTCACAATCCGGTGGGACGGAAGACCACGGAAGACCGACACAACCGGAGAAAGGTCCAACGCAGGACCGACTTTATAGAAGACCATCGAATCCGACGCATGGATCATCTTATTATCCAGACAATAGTGTATATTCTCCTAATCAGAGAGGAACAGTATACAAAGTTGTTGGCTCCGCAGGATTTGAACCCGTGACCTCTGGTTTGCAAAGCCAGCGGTTACGTGCTACGCCACGGTGGATACAAATAAGAGATAAAGAGTAAGGGATTATATAATGATTGATTAACAGACTCTGAGTGTCTTGTCTCTCGCTTTGCAACTTAACTCCTCTTATTTACTAGTCTAATTAAATTTGTTGCGGGTTCCAAGACAATTTAGCGTTTCCCCGGGACTCGCCGAGGGTCAAACCACGATGTCTTCACTGGTGACCACTGTAGTTCCTGGCTGATAAAAGCCACAGTGGTGGGAATGAGTGGCGGGATTAGACCCATTTAAAAGACTGAGTGTACAATAAGTTTTATGAAAGATAATTAATTGCAGCACGTATACCTTGTGAGTGGAGCAAAGAATAATATTTGTTGAGTAAACAGTAGGCATCTCGTCGTAAGTCTCGCTGTATGGCGCTTAAAACGAATCACTTTTCGTCGGAGCGGTTAAATTCAATGCTTTGATATCCGCCACCTGGACAGAGTAGGGTTGCTACTGAACCTCCAGATTTTTATGGAAATAATTTCCCAAATGTTTATCAGCACATAATTATGTTGACGAATAAATACCAACTTTAGGACGTACCTACTACGTCCTAAAGTTGGTATATCTATATCTTCTATATACTTATAATAAAACTGTAACAGGTCCAATTCTGTATATTGAAGATATTTTGAAAATTATATTTGGAGGGCATTCTATAACCGATACTGAGGCCGAAAATGTTTTTTTTTTATTTTTGTCTGTCTGTCTGTCTGTCTGTATCACGGCTGCACATCACGCCGAAACTACTGAATAGATTCAAATGAAACTTGGCATGATTTGAGATCTTACTACGAGGTAGGACATAGGATACTTTTTATCCCGTAAGCTAGCACGGTTCTTTTGGGAGAGGGGATTAAAGTTAAAATGGGTACTTGGTTATACGCTTGGTCCGATTTTTTCATTTTTCCTTATGATATAATAAATATTAGTAAGGGAACACTCATAGAGAGTTGTTATCAAGGTTTTGTAATCGATCGGGTTAAGCAACGTTAGGTAAGGTCATTAAATAGATGGGTGACCGTTTAACGCCATTTGAACTAAACGGGTCCGTGGTTCGGAGAGCAAGAAAAAAGTGGGTCCCAGTTTTTAACTGACTATAAAAAAGGAGGTTATGTATTCGATGCGAATGTCTGTTATTAAAAGTTTAGTTAACGTAAAAATAGCGCAGGCGGAGCTGCGTGGGTCAGCTAGTAACCATATAAAGTTTTACTGGACTGAATGTACCTAAGCTAGCTAATCTTATTTCAGTTGTAAAATACGTAGGTGTGTCTAGATTTCTACATCATCATTAGCAGCCAACAGACATCCACTGCTGAACAAAGGCCTCCTCCTTAGAAGGGAGGGGTTGCCATAATCCCCACGCTTGGCAGGCGGCTTGGGGATCGCAGTATAGGAGGAAGATAAATCCAAAAGAAAGACGCTGCTGACCGTCTTTCTGTTCTTGCTTAGTCGCCTCTTACGACACCCAGCGAGAGGAGATGCAATTCTAACCCGGCACCCCATGGATTTCTTCAGCTTCTGTTGATTTAATAATCTATACTTACTTATAATAAAACTGTAACAGGTCCAATTCTGTACATTGAAGATATTTTGAAAATTATGTTTGGAGAGCATTCTATAACCGATACTAAAGCCAAAAATGTAATTTTTTTTATTTTTGTCTGTCTGTCTGTCTATATCTCGGTTGAGCATCACGCCGAAACTACTGGATGGATTGAAACGAAACTTGGCATGATTTGAGTTAATACTCCGAGGTAGGACATAGGATACTTTTTATCCCGACATTCGGCACGGTTCCCTTGGGAGAGGGGACTAAAGTCAAAATGTATAATTGGTTATACGCTTGCTCCGATTTTAACAATTTTTCATTATAATTATAATAAGCATTTGTAAGGGAACACTCATAGACAGTTGTTAACAATGTTTGGAAATCGATCAGGTTAAGTAACGTTAGGTAAGGTCATTAAATAGATGGGTGACCGTTTAATGCCATTTGAACTAAACGTCTCCATGCTTCGGAGGGCAAGTAGAAAGTGGGTCCAAGTTTTAACCGACTTTAAAGAAGGAGGTTTTGTATTCTATGCGAATGTATATTATTGAAAGTTTAGTTAACGTAAACACAGCGCGAGCGGAGCTGCGTGGGTCAGCTAGTGTTAAATATGTATGTACTTAATATCTATTACTAAAGATTAAACCCTTGGTGTAAAAAGTCCATTATATTAGTCTTGATGTTGAGTTTTTCGATTTGTCCTCCTAGGCACCTACTGGGTAATCTAAAAATCCGTTTTCGGTTCAATTTATCTACCTACTCGATCAGTAGCTTTCGGTATGTGGCTTTTAAAAATAGCTGATAAACGTCGAGATAGTAATCTAAAATAAACCGCCAAAAAATCCGTTAAAATAGTTTGATTTCAATGTGTAATATTCGCTTAAATAAAAGACATTATAGCTGATAAAGATAAAATTTTCTTTAATTTTGTGTGTAGACTGTAATAAAAAAATATAAAACATATCAGCGATAACCCTAACTGGAACCTATTTGCAGCAATTCGTCTAACACTTCTCAGTCGGAACCACCTCCTCCACAATTAGGGCTGACTGACGAGCTCAAACAAGAATTAAGCCCCGTCCAAAATTAGAAACATTTATTCTAAATTATATTAAAATATTTTACTGATTCGGTTCGCAGATCTAAATTATTACGATAATATTATAGTATGCACTTTATTTAAAAAAAACTCCAATATCTATAACGGTACACAATTTTAAAGTGGAATATTTTATTTTAATTTTAAAATACGTTTATAGCTCTGTCACTTTCTATCAGGGGCGTAGCTACCGCCGTATCAGCCGTATCAATGATATGGGGCCTTCGGGCCACAGGGGCCCTGGACATGTGTAACCAACATTTCGTAAAATCCATGTTCTCGCATAATCTCACCATCATTTGGGCCCCCCAAAAAATGTTGATACGGGGCCCATCTAAGGCAAGCTACGCCACTGCTTTCTATCGAGAAAGTAAGGTGAAAATAATATTGCTATTAGAGGTAATGGTACAGACCCAGGTTAGAAGAATCGCTTACCTACTATCAGTCCTACTTGTCTCGTCTCTAGTTGCTTATACAAGATCACGTAAGTCTTTTTCCTCGCGTTGCTATTGCTAGCCTTTTTTTTATACTAACAAGGTGGCATGCAAGCGTACGACCCGCCTGATGGTAAGCAGTCACCGCAGCCTATAGACGCTAGCAACACCAGAAGAATCACTAGCGCGTTGCAGACCTTTAAGACATTAGATGTTCAGTCTTTGTGTCCGGTAATTTCACCAGCTTTGCAGCTTAAGCATTGCTGTGTCCCGGCGTGAAGGGCACTGTCCTGTCCCTTCACGCCGGAACACAGCAATGCTTACACACTGCTGCTTGGCGGACTTCAATAGACTTTCTTTAATTGTTGAGGAGGAAACCTTTAATACCCTGTCTAGTGTCTCCATAGCTATGGAGACCGGGTTATTTGGGTTGCTAATTGCACTCAGACCGTTAATAGACTGAGTCAACAGCTTATCATTAGAAGGGCTGGGCCTTATACATCTTACCTTTACCTGTTGTGTAGAAGAATCCTCAAGTGTAGCAGCAGAGTGTTTTTAAAAGACTGCATTTTGATAACTTCTTTAATTGCCCAACTGCCCCAGAAGGTGGGCAATACAGAAATTGGCTATAAGTCATAAAAAAATAAGAGAACTAGCTAAGGGTGAAATATGACAGAGTGTGTAGCACGTGTAAGGTAAGCAGAGCTTGCCGGAACATTGGGTAAAGTATTGAATGTCACGGAAGTGCGACCGCGTCGCAGCTCTGTCAGTTTTTTTAAATCCTCTTCTCAAGACGGCGCTAATTGCTTCACACTATTTTAGAGTCGGGTTTTAGAATTCGATTTCATTTTGTCTTAAATATCGTTCCAAAAACAGGCTAATAACTTAGATTTTGTTAAGTTGCACGCCAAAGGCCAAAGATCTTAAGTTCACAGTTAAATTAGACTATGTACAAAGTAAATATTTTGCATCTTCCCAATACGTATTAGGTATAGATTTTATGAATGTGTGATTCATAATGTTGTTTAGAGTGATAACCAAAATGCCATTTAATTTATTTTGTAATTTTTCAATACGATTTTCCAATATTGTTTAAACCTTTATCAAGCAGTTATTTAATCCGCTCATATTATCGTTACAAATCTCCTTACAAACAAATATTAATAACCATAGCGTGTATTGTAGTCTGTAAACAAAAAAATAAAACAATACTGGATAGCCCTATGTATTAGGTCTGTGTTAAGCACCGTTCATTAGTCAAAAAGTAATCCTGGCGATTACACGGGAGGGGCGAGCTTAGGCGCCGCCCAACGCTACGGCGAGCCGCCCGCCTTGCGCCCGCGCACTCAAATGATAAACGTCACGCAAGTAGACAAGAGGCCACGGCGACCCACCCCTAATTTGGTATAATTTTAAAATGTGCTAGTGCGGTGAAGTTGAGTGATATAAATTTGTGACGTCATAATGCCAAGGAAAAGGGTGAATAGGTCTTCTGCAGTTGAGAAACGGGTAGAAGATGCGGAGGATGACGATTTTTTCTTTGATGACACGCAGTCAAGTTCAGGTGCGTTGCTATTGTCCCGAATATTCCATAAAATAATTTCGTTTACTCTTAATGTGCGAGAACACATCATCATCATCATCATCCATTCATCATTCATCATCATTGCGGTAGCCATGTTATTAGAACAGTAAGAATATTCATTAGGTTAATATAAAGGGTGCGCGGGAAAAAACCTCTTGAACAATCAGCCGTGAAAATCTTACTAGGTAATAATTTTTTCACAACTTAGTTGCGAGACGTAGACCATATGGTAGGCCCCTTGTCACAGCCCTTGTGCAAAGGATCCGCTTGGTAGGTACCACCGCAGTGTCTACCATTGTTGTGTTGCAGTGTGAAGAGCACTGTAACTAGTGTAACTACCACGCTATAGAGACTTAGTAACTAATCTCTCGAGTGACGAGCGGAAGTGAGATACTGAGATTGCACGATTTCGTAAAATTAATTTTATCCAGACTGTTGAAAGTCCCAGATAACCGTGTCGTCGGGCTGGACCTTTTCCTGCCTGCGTGTAAGAATGAACAATTGATCATACCATAGAGGAACCGCCAGCAGTCTTTTAGGTACCCTTCCTTCTAAACTAGATAAATACTAGGAAATTTTTGTCCCGAATGCCCCAGGAAGAGGATTATGTTTTTCGAGAGTATGTATGTACAGATATGAGTTTGTATGTATGTCTGTTTCTTTGGCACGGCCTACAGCCTAACCGGCTTTATGGATTTTGATTTATAATATGTCGTTAGATTCATCGTACTTGTGTGAGTGTCAGGCTATATAATTTTATTGGCATAGGCTATATATAATGATTTCTGATATTTACGCGAATATTACACATTGAAATTAAACTAAAAATCCGATAAAATAAAAATCCGTAAAATTAGTTTAATTTCAATAGGCTATATATTATAATTTTGATTTTTAGAGTGGAATATATGTATTTCCAACTCCTCCTATCTACCTTTTTAATTAAATTTGTTGCGGGTTCCAAGACAATTTAGCGTTTCCCTGGGACTCGCCGAGGGTCAAACCTTGGTGTCTTCACTGGTGACCACTGTAGACCCTGGCTTACAGGAGTAACAGTGGTGGGAATGAGTGGTGGGATTAGTCTTATAAGAAAAAAATATATTTGTGCTTTTATAATTTACTAGCGGCCTATCCCGGTCGGCGTCGCACGGGAGATAATATATTTTTCTAGTAATAAATATAGCTTACGTTGCTCAGGGATAATGTAGCATTAGCACAAAAAAAGATAAACTGCATACTATGGACATATTTATAGAAATGAAAAGTACAAATTGCCCACACCATAAAAAGTAGCATTTAAGTAAAATATGTAAATCATTGAAGGCAAAAGAGGGCCTGGTAGAAGAAGGATGATAAAGACCGGTTGAAGGTGGAAGACATGGACAAATTAATTAGCATGACTGCTGATAGGGAGACATATCGACAATTGGTTGCCGACCTCCGGGATAGGGATGGCACGTGAAAAGAAAGAATGTGTAGTGTACCATTAGAATGCAATGGTGACAGAATTGAAATCGGTACCAACCGGACCTGGTTTTTGAGTTTATTGGTTTCAAACATCCTAATTACAAAAATACAAATCTTTCCGGTTTATTTTATTCTATTATTGGTGGCTATTTTGATTGGGCCCGGTAAACACCGGAACGCACTTCGACCCAGCTGGATCCATTGTGCCTGCCGTTGCCCTTACTCTATAGCTGACGTATCGAAGAGTTCCTAGTGCGCCACGATTGCGCTAGCTTGGAGCTGTACTTAATCTAATCTCATAATCTGGTGTAGGATAGTACAGTAGGATAGGTTAGGTACTCCTAGATGACTCAATCTTCCTGTTTATTATTAGTGTAGATTTTTATGGGTTCCATACTGGTAAATAAAACCCTTAGGTTCAATTCACACCAAGATGGCAGCGGCCGGAAGCGCACTTTCACTTTCTTTCACGCGGTGCGCGGGCGGCCCATTTTTGAAGCGATAATGGTCTTTTACGTACTTATTGTTGATAAATTTTAAAATTCTTTCACTCTGAAAGTGCGCTGCCGGCCGCTGCCATCTTGGTGTGAATTGAGCCTTATAGTGACACTTCGTCTGTCTGTCTATCTGTCACACCTATATATTTCAGGACCACCGAGGCTATCAATTTGAAACTTGGATTGGTATTAGATTTTATTTACCCAACCTCATCGCAAATGAAATAAATATATTTTTTCTTTAATTTTTTTAATGGGGGTCGAATTTGGTAATTAAAATTTCAAAATGAGACTACTATATCGAGTGGGGTATCATATGAAAGGGCTTCATTTGCACATTTCAAAACAGATTTTTATTTTGGTTTGTCGCATAGTTATTGACTTATAATAAAAAAATCGTTCCCCTTATCCGAAGTTTGTGGTGAGAAAAATCTGAAATAATTATGGAAATACATGTATATCTATATTGTATACTAGCTGACCCACGCAGCTCCGCATGCTCTATTTTTACGTTAACTAAACTTTTAATAACAGACATTCGCATCGAATACATAACCTCTTTTTTATAGTCGGGTAACAACTGGGACCCACTTTTTACTTGCTCTCCGAAGCACGGACCCGTTTAGTTCAAATGGCGTTAAACGGTCACCCATCTATTGAATGACCTTACCTAACGTTGCTTAACCCGATCGATTACAAAACCTTGATAACAACTCTCTATGAGTGTTCCCTTACTAATATTTATTATAATTATGAAGAAAAATTGATAAAATCGGACCAAGCGTATAACCAAGTACCCATTTTGACTTTAATCCCCTCTCCCAAAAAAACCGTGCTAGATTACGGGATAAAAAGTATCCTATGTCCTACCTCGGAGTATTAACTCAAATCATGCCAAGTTTCGTTTCAATCCATCCAGTAGTTTTGGCGTGATGCTCAGCCGAGATACAGACAGACAGACAGACAGACAGACAGACAGACAGACAGACAGGCAGACAGACAAAAATAAAAAAAATTACATTTTTGGATTTAGTATCGGTTATAGAATGCCCTCCAAACATAATCTTATTATATAAAAGAGTAGACAAAAACCCACTCATCACGAAATCTCAGAAACTACAAGTGCTAGGAGTCTCAAACTTTGCATGGGGGTACCTTTTAAGACGTAGGTGCTCACTAAGACTGGATTTTGGGAAATTCAACCTCTAAGGGGGTCAAACAGGGGGGCAAAGTTTGTATGGGAGAACGTGATTCCTTGGTTCTATTGACTTGAAATTTTGCACAGACATTCGTTAAGAAAATTAATTGAATTAGTATTTCATATTTTTTATAATTTATCCCTTTACAGGGTAAAAAAGAAGTATTATTACTCAACTGATGGCAGTACAAATATATTACAACAATAAGATACGATAATTTGAAAGACTAAATAAAAGTTCCTTGGCCAAGTGGTTACGGAAGCGTCCTCTAAGTACGGACTGTCCGGGTTCGCTACCCCTGATCGGATTATTTTTTTGTATTATTAAACTTTGTTTTTGACTTTTTTATTTATATTAAAATTCGATGTTTTAAATATTTAACTCATATTGACTCCGGCACTTTTTATCGCTAATATATTTTTTATATTTAATGATTTTTTTAAATTTAAAATCATGCATACGTAGTTAACTTCTCTCTAATGTTATGATTTAGTTATTAGTGGAAACTGAATTGATTTTTATGTACTATTGGATCTTATATTTAGTAATAAGTGGTATCATTTGTTTGTTTCCCAAATATAACAAAATAAAAATAAAATAATGATAATATATTTTCAAAATGTCTGTTTGGGTAGGAATACAATATGCATGCACCTATTGTACGTATGATATAAAAAAAGCCAAAACTTTATTGGAATTATTGTCTGTCTGTCAGTCAGGGTTTTTTCTATAGGTTGGCTGGTGTTGGGGACCAACGACGTCAAAGTATCTTTACATAGTGTGAAACAAAGCCGCTATCCGAGTCTGTCTATATCCGATAGCACCTCCTAAACCACGCAGCGATTTTTACCATCGGTTAGATAATTTTTCATTGAAGGTTTTAAGTTTTATCTAAGTAAATAAACTTACATAACTTACATTGACTAAACCTAACCGCCCAAACCCACAACCCACCGGAGAACCCCCTCTCATGTGCCGATGTGACAGCCACGAGAGTTTTAGTGGGTAAGAATCCCCCACAGGATCCCAGGGACATATTAAACGTACCCCCCACCACCCCTTTAACTGTGACAACGGTGACAGATTCCCGGGGGGCTATAATGCGCCCCTGGCAGCGGCTTCAAAGGCCCTTGCCTTGCACTGAGGGGTACACGGTGCAGCCCCATATTTTTTGCGGACAGCCGTTTGAGGGTAAGAATCCTACACACCGCGGTCGACCGCCCGCAGGATCCTGGAAGCCTATTGGAGGTCTACCCGTGGTCCCCGAAACTTTGAACATGGTGACAGGTTTTTTTTTATTGTGCCCCCCGGTGGCGGGCTCAAAGGCAAGCCATTGAGGGAATCTTTTTTTTTAATTTATCCCTTAACAGGGTTAAAAAGCAGTATTATTACTCAACCGATGGCGGTACAAATATTCTCACACTCACACTCAGATTTGCTTAGTACGTAAATTAGGTACTGTACACGGATAACTTTATTGAAGGCTTCCCCCCTGTAACCGTGAGCACGGTGACAAGATCCCAGGTGGCTTTATTGTGCTCCCCGGTGGCGGGGTCAAAGGCAAGCCACTGTATCATGATGCAGATCCCACCGGATAGCCCAAGAAGGGGTTCTTATGTGCTGATTGCACTGCCGTTGGGGGTTTAGTGTATAAGAATCCTACATACACGGTTGACCACCAACAGGGTCCCGTAAATCCCATTAAAGGCTTCCCCGTGCCCCTGTAACCGTGAGCACCATGACATGTTCTCAGGGAGCTATAATGTGCCTTTCCGGCGGCGGGTTCAAAGTCAAGGCACTGTGTGTTATCAGCTGGTGCAGATCCCGACAGATAGCCCAGGTCCGCCCTCTAATGTGCCGACGTGATAGCCGCGGGGGTTTTAGTGGGTAAGAATTCCCCGACTGACTTTTAAAGAAATTGTGTCCTGTTCCTGTTCTTAATCCACCCAAATTGCACACCGGTACACGTCTGCAGTTTCTAATAAAATTATAAATACAATTAACAAATCACAAGCTCAGAGATTCAACGTTGCAGGCCTAAACCTAAGCGTTGAGTACTCTGCCCATGGACAGACATCTATAGTAGGAGCCATTTCGCGCGTCACTTCTAAAGAAAATTTGTTCATATTACGTTAGGAAAAGTCAGCTACAAACGTTATTTATGAAGAAATTCTATAATCAAAGGCAGGAACTTTAAATTTTTCACTTCTTTTGTTTTCTAAATTACACCCGTGCGAAGCCGGGGCGGGTCGCTAGTTTTCAATATATCTTCAATGTACAGAAATGGACCTGTTACAGTTTTATTATAAGTATAGATTGTACAGGAAAAATAAAATGACCTTTCTCGAGTAGTACTTACCTACAGTTTTTTAGTAGGTAATCCTAAAAAAACCTCGACAAACGAACTTAGTTTTGCGGTTTGGTTTTTTGCTATCTGAGGTGTTAGACAAATATGTAGTAAATTAACTTTAATCTGGGTCCAAATAAGGCATGGAACCCTCGGTGCGCGAGTCCGACTCGTACTTGACCTGTTTTTTTTTCTAAAGGTCGCAGTACGCACGAGCCCCAACACAGAAATGCCGCCAACGCGCGGGAACGAGCTAGAATGAGAGTACTCTCTAAAGCATTTTGCAGGTAAGCTGCGCTAGCTATACACTCCCCAATCCAAGTCGAAGGAAAAACCAAAGCGATCGAAAATTAAAAACGTGATCCCACTCGCGCAGATCTTGTAGAGTTCTGCCAGTATCTGCTACTTATAGAACATTTATGCTAAATTTTTGATGCCTGAAATAGCCGGGAGCAGTTCCCTTACAATTTGTAAACGACTAGGACTTAGGTTAGGTACCTTAGTTTCCTTCGGAGTCACTGGACGTTCGGGGTGTGGGCCATAGGACGTCCATTGATTACGGCGGCCTCCGAGGAAGACGGCGGCTGGCTTGCGACCGACCACCGTGACTGGTTCCCGGGTGGCTACAATGCGCCCCCGGTGGTGGGCTTAAAGGCAAGACACTGTCCTCAGTGTCTTGCCTTTGCTCCTGGTGCAAATCCCATCGGAGAACCCTGGCGCTAATAATGGGCCGATGGGACAGCCGCGTGGGTAAGACTCCCTCATACCCCGGTAGAGCCCCACTGAGCTTCCGGGGACGTTTTAAAGGTTTCTCCCGCGAAAAAAATGGTACCTTAGTTAATTTTAGTATTATCCGTAGCGCCGCAGAAAACAGCTTGCCGCTAAAATTTGAGGCCGTGGGTGGCTTTGAATCCTGAGCGGAGCAAAAACTTTGTAACATGGATCGTGTGTCGGAAAAGTCAGTCCTGCACCAGATCTCTACATGTCGTATCGGTCTTTCGCTCTATCGCATTAAAAGATTGTTCACCTGAGTCTGCGTAAACGCTTAAGCTCTATACCTAATTACTCCTGAGATCGTTGACCTTGTCAAAGTCTAGTCAATGTGGCCACACGGTCAGAGAACATGATATTATAGCTATATACGTAGAAGTTCGTAACATAAGACTTAAGAAATGTTTGTAGCAAAATTCGCATCAACATCGCTTTTTAGCGATGGGAATAATCTTTGGGAAGACCTCCAAACCTCCACCGTAGAGAGATCGGGTTATTTGGGGTTCCGATGACACCTTACCGATCATGGGGTCTACGTTCGCTCTATAGCGAACCGTGCTGCATATGCTTTCTTGTCATTGAATAGTTATTGTCATCATCATCTCGAAGATAATTATGTATATAATGTATATATTAAAATATATATTAGTATATTTTATTTTCTAATATATGTTTTTTTTTTTTTAATTTATTTATCAAAATACAAAAAACAGTTTCCATAGGTAAAACATAATTGGCACTAAATTAAACCACTGAGGTTTGTCAGTTATGCCAAGAAAAAATCTACACCAAGCTTAGTAGTGCACGTTAATAATAATAATAATATTATTAAGAGAACAAGCAACGGAACTACGTAAGAGCATAAATGTGCGGTATCTATTGATCAAGAAAATAAGATTTCAATTTTGCTTTAATATTGTTATGCGTAATATTGTCTTTTATAGAAGAGGGTAGCTTATTTAAAAAACGAGGTACAAGTATAAGTATTATATTAATTATTGTAGTTTAAATTATAGTTTTAAAATATTTATCTATGATTATTTCGTTACACTTGTTTTGTTTGCACCTACCACGATTTGTCTCTGCATCACCCTAAGGTAGACTGGTAGAGAATGCCTCTGGCATTAAGTCCGCCTATGTAAAGAATAAATAAATAAATAAATAAATTATCATCAGCAGCCAAAAGTCGTCCACTGCTGAGCAAAGACTTCCCTCTTCGAAGGGAGGGGTTGCCATAATCCCCACGCTCGGCAGGCGTCTTGGGGCTCGCAGTATAGGTGGCAGGTAATCCAATAGAAAAGCCGCTGCTGCCCGTCTTCTAGTTTTCCCTTCTTCTTACGAACACCCAGCGGGAAGCGATGGGAGGGTGCTATTCTTACCCGAACACCTCACGGGTGTCCAAATGTATTATACTATGTAATAGACTGAAGACAACGTTGCCGTGGGTTCCGGCGGACACGAAGCTGTCTAAGTTGGACACGCTGAGGCTCGCTGCGTCGTACATAGCGCACCTACGCGCGCTTCTCCACGAGCCGAGGTCTGCGCACACGCCACCGCATCCACTCAGCCTGGTAAATTAATTTTCCCTACTCCTGTAACTACATACGCCATAAAACATTGATTGTGACTAATCCCACAACAAATTCACCCCACTGTGACTCACGTGAACCAGGATCTACAGTGGTCACCAGTGAAGACCTCGTAATACCAAGAAATTAGGCTTATTTAACAAATATTCTAGCACTGTCATTGTCAAAATGTACTTGTTAATGTGTCGGTTATAAGAATATTAGGCAGTTTTAGTACCTAGTTTTCTGAACCTAACCAGTTGCAAACAGATGAATGGTAATAAAAACAAGGAGTAGAGATGAGTTTGTAAGTTTTTTGACGTATCTTTCTTCGATACATTTCTACTATTCATTTTAGAAAGTCAATGTAGTACAATATGGTTCGGGTTTTCTTAGTGTCCATACGCACTGCAGGGTTATCCGTATTGAGGTATCGATATACATACTTAGGTACTTACTAGTTTAGATAGTATATCGATGGTAATGAGGCGACCCGTCTTACACCGGCGGGCCGCGGCGGCGGCGTCCGATTGACCGCAAGCAAAAGGGGTGTGAAAATCACACAGTGCGGTTGAACTTTGTCTAAATGAATTGCATGAAAATAACCGAACCATACAGAACCTGGTAAAAAATTAGTTATAATAATCAGTATATCATACATTTTCTTTTTGCTTGCGGCCAATAAATATTATGGCAGTTTTTCATCAACGGCACATACCTACTGGTTGATGCTTGCTGATCATCCACCTATTTGTAAGGGTTTCACAATTGAAAAAAAATGAATTGAATTGAAGTCCTTCTGAGTATTTAGATAGATAGTTTTGCATTACTGTTATTTTACAAGAACAAAAAAAAACACCTTTACGAAAACCGCAAAATAACTATAAACACAAATAAAACATCAATCAGTGCCTGTTAGAAATAACGTGAAGCTATAAAAATGTCAACACCCACCTATACTTCAGGCACTGATCACATAATTGTCTGCGATTTATCCCCTGTCTCAGCTGTCAGCCCGCTAATTCGTCCGCAACGTAGCACGAGCCCTTACTATGGTTTAGTGGCGGACCAGATACCGCCAAATCCGTGGAGAACCAAAGTGTCACCGGAGGATTAGTGAACACGTTCCTCGAAGGCCCTTCGCTTGAACGATTGCCGGATTAACGATCTGTGAACGCGTCTTTATTCGGCGATGGTTCCGATAAATTATGGATTCAGTTTTGCATCCCTTGCAACAGTACAAAAACTAATAGATTTAATTGAACTCTGTTTCATTGACTGTCCATATGCTTAAATGAATAAGATATGTATTTCGTTCTGTTGGACTTAGATACTAAAATAGAAATTTGGACTTAAATACTTAAATAGAAACCGATATGTGTGCAATGTACATAATATGTATAAGGTAATTATATGTAACATTATGTTCTGTTTGTTTTATGTAGTTAGAAACTGAAAATTAATTAGGTATTAGGCCATACAAAGGGGTAATGCCGCCATTCTTTTAGGTACCCTTCCCTCCCAGTGCGGTGACAACTTCGAGGAAGTTTTTTACCTAGTTTAAGTGTAAGTACATGTTTGTAAATAAACTGTAAATATTTGTTTCAATAAATATATTACAGGTATTAGGTAAGTAGGTATTGTTCGTTACAGTGCTGTTTTAAATAAAATATATGACACTTTGAAATATTGAAGAACTCTTAACATTCGTCGTGTGGGTTCTTTAAACAAATTTTTACGCATTAAAAAATGAGAGTCACTTCACCGACCCTTCCGACGGAAGACAAACAAATCGTAAGACACATCGGTACAAGTGGAACAGAGAAACATAGAAACAAAAAGGTTACAATAACAAACAGGAGTTTTACGTTGTGCGCGCGCGCTGACCAAAAGTTTGCAGCTGTTACTGGTATAAATAAAGTTTATCTCCGGACGTTTAGAATATGCTCGGGGTTTTATTGTTATCCTTGCCGTGCCTTTGTCTTATTTACTACTTAATTATGAACACTTTAATGTGCAATTACATTATTTACATTACACGGCATAGTAGGAATGAGGGCTCTTTACCTATTTTCCTACTACCGGATACAATTGACAACATGGGATATCTTTGAGTATACAATACACGATAAATCTTCTATCTATCTATCTTCTATACTATAATATAAAAAATAAGTTTTAAAAACTAAAACCCGACTACGGATAAAATCGCAGTCTAAAAAGTAGAAAACAAGAAAATATTTCTTGTCATATATACTTATCTACCAACGCCTTAAGCAATTAATTATCGTCTAGTAAGTAGATAATTTGTATATTTCAATTTAACGTATTATAAGTATAATTACTAGGTATAGATTGTAGCCGTAGTCGCATGCCACCTTGCTAATGTCGAATATGGCCAATGTTATATTGTCGCGTTGGGAACACAAAATTCAGGATGCACTTCGACGACTAGCAGCTGACCAGAGGGCCTAGACAAGATGCAGTCGCTTCATAGCGAATCTATTTCTTCATTCGCTAATGGTGTCAATTCCCTACAATATGTCACGTGATTTTTCGATGACTTATGTCATTCTCATACAATTTTAAACTTTCTATTAGCGATAGCGCTTGTAGAATGTTACATTGTCTAGGGGGACAGATCGCCGACTTATGTATAAACGACAACGCCACGACGGATCATCAGGCATCATTGGCATGCGACTATGGCTACAATGTATAGTAATTATACTTATAATACGTTAAATTGAAATATACAAATTATCTACTTACTAGACGATAATTAATTGCTTAAGGCGTTGGTAGGTAAGTATATCTGACAAGAAATATTTTCTTGTTTTCTACTTTTTAGACTGCGATTTTATCCGTAGTCGGGTTTTAGTTTTTAAAACTTATTTTTTATTTTATTTATTTTGGGGCTTTATAATTCGTTACAAATCACGTAGAATTATTAGAATTAAGTTAGTATCGCTATAATAATTACTTAGTTTTACTAAATATATTTCGTAAAACGTAATTGTTTATTTTTTTTTCGGCATCTGCGTGTGAAAATTCAAGGCTCTAGTACCAATCGTTCATGAATTATAACGCTTTTTTATAATACATGAAACCCCCTATTTGGACCCCTTAGGATACGAATTTTGAAAATTCCGTTCTTAGTGTGCGTTTACGTATTGTGAAGAATAGACCTCCCTAATTTCAAGTCTCTAGAGCCAGCAGGTTAGGCTGTGCGTTGTCTGTCAGTCAGTCAATCAGTCAGGACATCTCCTTTTATATATATTGATGATTAAATAACTTTAATACGTGCAAAGAAGGTATGGAACCCTCGATGCGTGAGTCAGACTCGCACTAGACTGGTTTTTTTTTTTGTTTGATTCGGTACCTAGCTCCGAACCAAAGTATCTTACCTACTAAAACGCCCAGTACTCAATGGACATCTAGGGCCCACAACCCAAACGTCCAACCGACAACTCCGAAGATTGCCCGTTATTTGTCCGGGCTTATGGCTGAGGAGCGACGCGGTATCTTTTTTTTTTTTTTCTTAGACGGCATGTTGTCGCGGGTGCGCACGGTGCAGGATACGTGCGTTTTCGAACACTCTCGACAGCCACTTATTGAATTGAAACCTTGCGTGCACTTAGAAGCCACACTCGAGCTAACGCAGCAGTTAGCAAAATAGTTTAACTAAACAATATAATCTTTTCCCATCACTTTTAAAATCATATCAAATTCAAATTTTAAACATCGATGTCGTATTTTAGTTTTAAAACCCATAGAAAAAGAAGAAGAAGAAACATTTATTAGCTCACTGACTTAATTACAAAGAAGGACTTAGTTACTAACAATTTTATAATATATTAATAGTCGTGGCTAAAAGGTCGCAAGCTCAGCATTATGTCAGGGGGCAAACACAATATATAACTCATACTATGATATAACTCATACCTACCGCTTATGTCATAAAAACACGGTTTTCAATTACCTTTTAAAAGACACCACACGCGAGATTTTTAAAAATTTCGAGAAATGCAAAAACACGTAATTATTCATTTTCTTTGAGGAGTCTGCGTGTAAAAATGTAAGGCTCTAGTACCATACCAACCGTTCACGAATTATAACGCTTTTTTATAAAACATAAAACCCCCTATGTGGACCCCTTAGGATACTAATTTTAAAAATTCCGTTTTTAGTGTGCGTTTTCGTATCCCAAATTTCAAGTCTCTAGGCTAGCGGTTTGGACTGTGCGTTGTCTGTCAATCAGTCAGTCAGTCAGTCAGGACTTATCCTTTTATATATATTGATTAAAATAACTTTAATACGCACAAAGAAGGTATGGAACCCTCGATGCGTGAGTCAGACTCGCAATTGACCGGATTTTTTTTTGTTTGATTCGGTACCTAGCTCCGAACCGGAGTATCTTACCTACTAAAACGCCCCGTACTCAATGGACATCTAGGGCCCACAATCCAAACGTCCAACCGACAACTCCGAAGGTTGCCCGTTATTTGTCCGGGATTATGGCTGAGGAGCGAGGCGGCAGCTTTTTTTTTTAGGTGGCAGATTGACGCGGGTGCGCGCGTTTGCGAACACTCTCGGCAGCCTCTTATTGAATTGAAATCAATAACATTACTACGCGCAAAGAAGGTATGGAACCCTCGATTCGCGAGTCAGACTCTCACTTGACAAGTTTTTTTTTTTGGTTTGATTCGGTACCTAGCTCCAAAGCGGAGTATCTTACGTACTAAAACGCCCCGTACTCAATGGACATCTAGGGCTTACAACCCAAACGTCCAACCGACAACTCCGAAGGTTGCCCGTTATTTGTCCGGGCATATGGCTGAGGAGCGTAGCGGTAGCTTGTTTTTTTTTAGGTGTCAGCATGACGCGGGAGCGCGCATCTGCGGACACTCTCGGCAGCCTCTTATTGAATTGTAACCTTGCGTGTACTTAGAAGCCACACTTGAGCTAACGCAGCAGTTAGCAAAACAGTTTAACTAAACAATATGATTTTTCCCATCACTTTTGAAATCATATCAGATTCAAATTTTAAACATCGATGTCGTATTTTAGTTTTAAAACCCATGATATAACTCATGCCTACTGCTTATATCATAAAAAAAACGGTTTCCAATTACCTTTTAAAAGACACCACACGCGAGATTTTTAACTTAGGGGTCCTATTTTGACCTTAAAACCCTCATAATTTCTTAAACCTGACTTCGTCCTAATCCTATCTATCATATTGTATCGGAAAACAGTGAAATGTGTTAAGAAATTGTAAAATATTTATTTTACACAAAAATTTAGGTCCTGTGACTTCTACTTAGAAAATTTCGAGAAATGCAAAAATACGTTATTGTTTATTTGCTTTGAGGCATCTGTGTGTGAAAATTCAAGGCTCTAGTACCATTCTCTAGTCATGAATTATAACGCTTTTTTATAAAACTTAAAACCCCCTATTTGGACCCCTTGGGATGCGAATTTTGATAATTCCGTTCTTAGTGTGCGTTTACGTATTGTGAAGAATACACCTCCCTAATTTCAAGTCTCTAGAGCCAGCAGTTTAGGCTGTGCGTTGTCTGTCAGTCAGTCAATAAGTCAATCAATCAGGACATCTCCTTTTATATATATTGATGATGATGATTATTTACTTTACACGATCATGCTTGGGCAACAGAAATACACATGTGTACCTAATTTCAACTTAAAACCTACCTTACCTTACCCTTACCTTTTCAGTCTAAAAGTATATAATTTCAACTTAATCAAAAAATATTTTTGTTTTACTTCAGAAGTTTTTGTCCTGTAGATGGCGCCACATTGAATTTAATGTAATATTATATAGCCTATAACCAGCGGACAATCAAGGCGCTTCTAACGACACCCTTCTTGTCTAATTATGTTAAGTAGATTGGAAGATATTCGGGAACAGATGAACATACATACATTCTTGTTAAAATCATAACCCTCCCTCCGTTCCGTAGTCGGGTAAAAACTCAAAGAGCACTTTGTCTGTACATTGAATTTTTTCCAAAATTCCTATATGGGGATACTATACTATCGACATAGAGGCCAAAACAATATTTTTTTGGAATTATTGTCTGTCTGTCTGTCCAGGTATCGTTTGTAAACCCGTGGATGGATTTTAATAGGACTTTCACTGATGTGTTGTGTAGAAGTCCAGGCATAAAATGGTATATATAACATCACGCTAAGTTTTAGAGGGGCTAAGCAGTGGAACATTACTTGCGCATATTACCACATAAATTCTATTCTATGTGAATATGGTAATTATAAACTGACCAGTTAATTAATAAGATATGTATTAACGCTATATACAATAGGGACAGACATTTAGTGTGCATAAGGTAAGGTATTTCGCCATGTTGAGTAAGTGTTCGGCTTATTCCACTTTTCCCCCTTAAAAATCCTCCGTGGTCGAGTGGGGACGCTTCTAGAAAACGTCGTAGGTCCCGGGTTCGCATCCCGGGGTTATATTTTGACTTATGTTTTTTTATTAAATTTTTTTTTTTAATTGTTATTTTTAAATAATGTTGATATTTAGGTATTTTGCTTTTAAATTTTACACAAGGTGGTGGTTTCAATTTATTGATGGTGTCATATAAAAGATATAATTGTTCCATGAAATCTCAAACTAAACCTCTGTAAAATACGTTGATGTGATAGATATTGAAATCATTGGTCTTGAAATACAAAAAATATAAGAAGTTATTGACCACTATAAATAACATTCTTCAACCTATAAGCCTAAAGCTCCTTCAGAAAGTTTGGGGTGTGGGGCCCTAGATGTCCAACAAGTATGGCAGCTTGCTTGGTGGATGTATAAAGTGTCTCCGGCGGCGGGCTTAAAGGCAAGACCAGAAAACCCTCAGTTTTCTGGTGCAGATCCCACCGAAGCGTCCACGCCTCCCGTCTTATGTGCCGACGCGATAGCCGTGGGTAAGAATCCCACATACCCCGGTTGACCCCATAGGTCCCGAGACCTATTGAATGTGTCCCCCGCGAGAACAAAATGCAAGTAGATCACGATATGCAGCTTGACACTTATCGTATAGACAGCTTACAAACAAGATTCAGAGAGAAACAAGATCAAATAGCTGGCGTCAGTATTAGTAGGTAAGTACTTAGTTGTAAAATGGATAAATGAATTTAGGTAGGTAATATCAAAATATTAATATTTTGTATATGACATACCTACACATAATTTAATGTATACGACTTTAGTCATCGATTTTTATGACTCCCTGCCCCCCAATAATGGAAGCGAGGGGCTTCCATAATTTATGTCAGAAAACCATCGATATAATAAATATTATAATTACGTCGATGCAGAAACAAGACAAAATTCTGGGGGGCTCTTACAGGTAATTGTTCTACAATGTCCTGGATCGCGATTTTTCTCTACACGTCTGGAAAATGATTTGTGAAGCTGAAAATCATTTAAATAATAAAATGGACATCAATAAAAAATAAAGTAAAGACTAAAATACCGCGGTGTTGTAGAATAAGAATGTAAAAAAAAATATGTCAGTATCATTCACGTGTTTGCTTGCCAAAATTCCCACTCTGTTTAGACAAATAAACAATGTGATGTGTGGTCGTGTCACGGTATCGCAATAAAAGAACCTTCACAGTTTATGCAAATATTTATCGATTTGGGGGGTCTTATAGTACTTATGTTGAGGTGGTGGTATAGTGACTAAGGGAAACCTTCAGCGTAAGAACGCCGCAATAGCCGTTTCGATCCCTACTGCCTTAGCAGTAAGAATTACACTGCATGAAATCTGCGGTACATTGGTAGTTATTTAGTACTGAAAGACTGGTCATCGTTAGGGCGTGAGATTGTCTCTAGGTTATTCTTAGTTACTAAATTTAAGTCTTTTATACCCGTGTTATTTTTATTTTTGACCCGTCTGGTGTCCGAGTAAGAATAGCACCCTCCCATATCCTCCCGTTGGTAGTCCGTAAGAGACGACTACGGGAAAACAAGAAGACGGGCAGCAGTGTTTTTCTATTGGATGACCTACCTATACTGGAATCCTCAAGACGCCTGCCAAGCGTGGGGATTATGGCAACTTCTCACTTCTAAGGGACTTTTATTTCTCAGTGGCCGCTGCTGATGATGAAGTATTTTAATACTACAGTTTTTTGGATATATTAAATTTTATCTTTAACTTTCTGACTCCTAAAATACTTTTCTAATGTTTGTTGTGGTATTATGAGGTATTATGAGCTTACGTAAGTACCTACCTAATACCTCAATGGTTCTAACACAACTTGGCGTTTCCCCGGGACTCGCCGACAGTAAAACTTTGGTGTCTCAACCAGGCCCGGATCTAGGGGAAGCAAATCGGGGCACCGGCCCCAGGCGGCAGTTCGGGGGGTGCCAAAATCATAATACAATATGATTAAACATAAAAAACTCGCTCCACAAAGCGCCTAGCATACGGAAGCCTGGTAGACTCACCTTCGACTTGTAAGAAAAAGACGCCACACAGGCCCACACCACAAGTGAACTTGTGATGCCAATTTGAGATTTGGGTTTTTTTTAAGTAATTTCTCAAACGCTAAAGAGAAACTTCATAGTGGCCTATGAAGTTTCTGCATCTGTTCAAAAAAATCGTAGATCGGGGCATATCTGGGGATCTCAACTGTTGACCGCTGTAGATCGTGATCGGATTCACAGTGTGGGATAAGTCCCAAAATAAATAGTGTTACATAATAAATGTCTTGTTTTTTAAACTTTCTAATTTTTACAGGCATGGCCATTCGCTTTTCAACATGGCGGCACTCTCAGCTGCGCGATATCGCAGAGATGGAACGTGCCATCGAGCAACGAGCCCACGTCATGCCGGACCGTACAACCTGCCCGTGACGTCACCCAGGACACATCCCACTGCGACGGTTATTCCCAGGATTACCATGACCACGAATACGACGACCGGAGCTATGACGACGTCTCGAACGAGTGTACGCCGATGCAGTATTGCAACTACGGGTACAAGGAGAGTTACTACGATGCGAGAAACGATTATCAAACAGATAATCTGATAAATTAATATATGTCTAATTTATATTTAAAACATTGACCAAAGATTGTGTTGCTAATTCGAAGTTTAAAAAATGTATTATAACGGACAAAGCTTTCTATTTTAAAATTAAATTCTTTATTCTGGTGATACATTAGTGCCAACATAATAATTTGTTTTATTAGAGTCCCAGAATCCAGGTGAATTCCTGTGTACATACATACATTAATTGTTCCTTTGATCTTGTAAAGAAAAACAAGGTATACCTACTATATACCTACTCTTTTGCATCGATCATTAGTGAGAGGAACGTAAGTGGTAACCTGATATTTAACAAAGTAGACGTCGCACGAAGTCACTCTACCAAACCTGACAAAACAAACACAGAAATAGTTCCCGCCAGAAAAAAAAAATGTCTACATGCGGAATCCGCTTTGCTCATGAGTAAATTAAAAAGTTAGATTTTTTTTTATACTACCAAGGTGGCAAGCAAGCGTATGGCCCGCCTGATGGTAAGCAGTCACCGCAGCCTATAGACGCTAGCAACACCAGAAGAATTACTAGCGCGTTGCCGACCCATCGACATTAGATATTGTGTCCGATAATTTCATCAGCTCTTTGTGCCGGAACACAATGCACACAATGCTGACATACACACTGCTGCTTGGCAGAATTTCTGACACTGCGGTGGTAAATTATATTTTTTTTGTTGTTGAGGAGGAAACCTTCTAATGGTACCTGCGACGTGCACAGTATCGGCAATCCTACAAAATCCCACTCGGGAACCTTTCTTCCCCATCGGTTATCGGTTCTTCGAGCGATGTGGCCTGCGGTCTGCCCGTTGATAGGCACGGAAAAAATCCACAATGATTAAATAAATTTTCTAACAATAATAACATGGGTTCCGTGTGTGGTGTCCCAAACTAGGCAGAAGACTAAGGAAACCAGACAACTGATACAATCTAAACGTGTTATAAACGAACTATAACACGTCATGATAGCAAAAAAACAAACCGCAAAACTAAGTTTGTTTGTCGAAGTTTTTTGCCTACTAAAAAAACTGTACTATTTAGAGAGATCATTTTATTTGTCCTGTAAAATATAGATAAACATGTATTACCCATAATTATTTCAGGTATTTCCCTCCACAATCTTCAGAGATAATTTTTTTATTATCAGCCCAAAACTACGTGATTTAAACCAAAATAAAAATCTGTTTTGAGATGTGAAAATGAAGCCCTTTCATGTAGTAGTTACACTTTGAAATTTTATTTGGACCCCCACTAAAATAGAAAAAAATACTTATATTTATATTTCTTTCATTTGAGATGAGGTTGGGTAAGTAAGATCTAAAACTATTCCAAGTTTCAAATCGATAGCGTCAGCGTAGGAACCACTGATGGTTTCTGAAGTAGATAGGTGTCACAGACAGACAGACGAAGTCTCACCATAAGGGTTCCTTTTTTACCTTTCAGGCATGGAACCCTAAAAAGGCATACTTTCAATTATAACATTTATGAAAGTAAATAATTTGTGCTGGATATTTTTAAAAAAATATAATTATGTTGGGGTGTGAGGTTTTGCCTTATTATAAGAGATCGGTAGAGACAGAGTATATTTACGTACCTAAACTTCGAGGAACGAAGTAACATAGAGTGGATCCTCCTCTAAAATTATATACTTAATTATTTACTGAACTTCATTTACCTACAGTTAAAAAATATTGATTTTAACAATAAAAACAGTAATTATATTTTACCTACAAAACACTTGGATTAGACACAATTTTAGTACGGAACCTTAAAATTGTTAAATTATTTTTCAAATAAATAATTTGTAACTATAAATAAAGTTGAATAAATAATTCGTGGTTAAACCCCGGGATTAAAATGTAATTATAATTATTCGGGGATTTTAGACGGTTTTCGACTCTATGTTACTTTGTTCCAAAAAGTTTAGATAAATGTATTCTACTTATTCCGATCTGATATTACCTAAGACTAATTATATTATACTTTTCTCTAAATATTTACGTGGATTTCTATAAAGGTATAAAGAACCAAACAACAAAATTAGCAAGTGAAAAGTTTATTTCGTAAGTATAAGTATGTAGAGTCACGTGCATTTTGTTTATAAATATATTTTTTTATACATGATCTGGACATATTGAAATGTTTTTTTAATTAAATATTAATTTAGTTAATATTAAGAAATAACAGAGTTTTAATAAAACCCTATCCGATCCCTGAGGGTATTATTCGATGTAGCAATACAAACATACTTAGATAACTCTTTGTTGGATATCTCAAAAATATATTTTCTGGTTTGTATCAGCATCAGCAATGTGAATATTCCCCATACAAATCGGACAAGGGGTTTGTAACACCCTGTATAGTATTAGTATTTATGATACAAGTGAGCCAAGTTGCTCATTATACACGAGGCTGTGGTTTGCAGCCCGAGCAGCAGGCGAGGGCTTAATTCAGCAGAATGTGTAATGAGCTTACGAGTTTCATACGACGTTTTTCAACACATTTACGAGGGAAAAACATACATAATTATATTAATGGTTTCTGATATTTACGCGAATATTACACATTGAAATGAAACTAATTTTACGGATTAAATTTTTCAGCTTAGGATCCCGTGATAAATATAGTCAAATCCAAAGACAAGCATTCCACTGCAAGACCTCAAGATACTGTAAACTCTTTCTGCGTAGATCGGACTAACAATAATAATTAGAAGACCTGAGGGTACCCTAAGACAACTATGACATATGGATAGCTACCACCTCGGTCCGTCCGTGACCATGAATGCTGTAAAGTATTCGAAACGTCGGGTAATAAAAATCAAAAATAAACCGCGATATAATCCGTAAAATTAGTTTCATTTCAATAATTATATTATTTAAACTTTACCGGATGTACTGATAATAATGTAACGTGTTATATTAATGCACGTGATTGTACCTATTATGTCAGAGCATATCGTATAACTTACAACATAATAAACGTTAAACTTAAGCGAGGCATGTTTTGGTAAAATTTGTTATTAAACAATTACACTAAATTTACGACTAAAGCCAAGACTCTCGGTCTCAAACGGTCCTCCCTTATACAAACTTATTTAAATGGTATAACTTTAAACGGAAAGCGGCAGCAACACCGATCAATTTACAATCGAAAAATCCATAACAAAAAAAAATATTGTACATTACCTAGGAAACCTCTAAATTGCTTTTTTTGCTTCATTATTATCTAATTGCATTTTTTAATGATATCCATTTTTTTTACTAAATAATGTTTATTAAAACTACAGCTATATCGGCTTAAACTCACGCTAGTATAAATTATAATTCGCGCTTAATGTCTAATTATCGGCTCATTAAATTAATGTTTTGGACATTTAGCTTACATGTCAGTAATAAAACGACCACGTGACAAAGATTTCTGCTACTTTATTTTAAACCTAAAGCTCATACACTTGCACACAACTAAAGATACACTTAAGATGAATTATATTCACTTCGCAATACTAAATAGAAAGCAATTTAACTCGCATAATATTAGATACAGTATACGTAACAATAAAATATTATTCTACCCTTTTTTGGTAGCCTCCTAGCTTCCGATTCACGTTAAATTTAAACTAAGCAAACATTCAGTTACACTCGGAGACCATTCATCATCATCTCACTCTTCCTTTAGTAGTATTTTAATCTTCACTAATTGTTCAGCTAATGATCAATTAACACACTTTGAGTGCGGCAGTATGTTATTCAATAAGCGCCTTCATTTAGGCTTAACATTTATGTATCTGCATACAGGTATGCCTAATCCTCCTTAAGAATATCGTTATTGTTAGCAAAGTTGATAAATACAAAGGTCCCGTAAAGAGTACATAGGCCACTTTACTATCATAATAGTTTATAACCTTTTTATAACTATGTCATGATGATTCATTCATGACAGATTTATTTAAAAATTATATCTTGATGTGAATTACCTCTTCTAAGCGCTTAGGGGTCGTGCATTAATCACGTGATGTTTTTTAGCAACTTTTTAACCCCTCCCCCCCTCCTGGTGATATGTGGTGAGGTTTTTAAACTATCCCCCCTCCCCCCTATCCAAAATCATGTGTATTTTTTGTAAAAAAATTCAATATAGTTTATATTGAAATTTTCGGAATATTATCTTTAAATACAGGTATTTAACTGATTAAATGTTGAAGGGGAAGTCGTTGCCGGCAACGGTGAGTCAAGGTCACGTGCCGCTGTTTGGTTTAGAAATCGTGCATTCAACGAAAAATAAATACACGTGATGTCTCATTATACCCCTCCCCCCTCCTGGTGATATTTCGTGATTTTTTCGGAACCCCTCCCCCCCCCCCCTTTCGAGCCTCACGTGATTAATGGACGACCCCTTAGCACTAAAAAGGTCATTCAATACGTTCCCCGATCCACTATATTATATTTCTTTAAAATAAACTTCAATGAAATAAAAACTTAATACCTGTTGCTGTTGCCCGAGCTATGGTAAATATTGAGATTTTCCGGTAAAACCTAAGATCTACCAGCTCTAAAAGTCCAAGTAAAAGTCCGAATAGTACTGTGATCATATCACGCACGCGGAAGCGAGCGAAACGACCTCGCGATCTGACAGTTACAGAGTACTTCGGCACCGTCCATTTAGGTTACGTAATATTAGGTTACCAACATTTACCAACCTTCACTGGTAAAACCTAACATAAACAAAATTATATGGTAAAAGTCAGAAAAAATATTTTTTGTTCAAACGCCCTTACATTTACCTAGTCATGGTGGTAAATTTTAAGATTTACTGGCAAAATCTAAGATTAACCAATATAAGGGCTTTTACAGTAACATATGTAATCTTATATTATGACCAAATATGCGTGGTAGCATCAATCAGCGTGCATAAGACGTTTTTACGACAATTTAACGTTAGTAAGCGGATTGTAGAGCAGAGAGCAGTGCGTGCGATACGAGTGACTGCCGCATACTATTGCCAATCAATGTTTCTACATACCTTTTTGATATTGAATACTTAAAAAATCTTCTAACATGTCTTAGAAAAGAAAACACCTTATACTACAACGTAACTCGGTCAAAACATATTTCGACGCTACATACATACCTAAGAGCAATTGTAGGTATGCCATGTTTTTTTGGTTTACGAAAAATTTAACATTAAAAATACGACTACAACTCCGCTCAAAGCCTGTTCACGCTCGTGATAATAGTCTCCTATCATAGAAAAATATATTTAAGTAAAATATATTATGTATGTGAATGTATATACACCAGAGTATTTATTCTAGAAATATTACAAATATAGTGTAAGCTATATTATTGCATTGGTGATTGCGATAAATAATGATTTCTTAAAATAAAAATATCATGATATAAATATAAAATTAAATATGATGAGCCATTTTGCAACGTCGATTTAGATTTATGGAAAATGTGTAATGGATTTGTAAGAATCCAGCATCGATATATTAATAGAAAGTATTAAAAAAATCCTGCCCGATCACTGAGGATATTATTCGGTGTAGCAAAACATTATATTTATATTAGGTTAGATATGTACTACTCTTGTTGAATATTCACATTTTTTTCTGAAATTTACCATCAATGCGAATATTACCTTTACAGATCGGACAGGGTTTTTTTAACACTCTGTATATCGCTGGGATTTTGCAAGAACGAGTTGCATAACCCCTAGCCCATAATGGGCTTTATCAGTAAGTATATGGAAAAAATTAAAATTACTATTTTTAAATTAACCCCCTAAACAGAGTGTTAATAAAACACTGTCCGATCGCTGAGGGTATCTAAAACTCATTTTCGCTTGCTATAAATATATCAGTTACAATATTTATTATACTTACAAGTTTCTTACAAACTCTAACTGATGGGAATACCACAAGAAACAAGATGCAAAGAAAAAATATTTTAAAGTACAATATAAAATAAAAAATTAAATTCATAATAAAAATTATACACAAAAAGGTATAGGTTTTAAAATTAATTATTAAAATCAATACGTAATTGATTAGAATATTGTATTGTAATTGATTAGAATAAAATATAAAAATACCCCTGTAACATTGTGGTATTCTATTAAAACACACAATTATACTTATTATACCATAATATATAAAGTCCCTGTAAAATGTCTTTTACTATGATTAAGAGAGCTTTGTTGTGATTTAATATAATGTAATTCTATATTGAATTACAAATGTACTGATATAATCGTTTCACAAGTTACAATAACTACATATAGGTATTATCGGTATAATTTAATATTGATATTTGTGCGTACTACCATTTAGTATATAAAAATGAATATTTGATGAAAAACACAAGTTGCTTTCAACACAAACATAAATTAATACGTATTAAAATTATAAAATCTATTTCCTACATAATCGCATTTATATAATAAATTATTAAAATTGTATACTTACATTAAAACTATGCCGAAGTCTTAAAAATATAAATCATAACATAATTAAATAATACACTGATAAATCATTTAATCCAAATAATATTTACAAAAGGCGTCTTCGAATAAATTCTATTTTAAAACAATTATAAAACCGTTATTTTATTTTTAGCAGTCTAAATTAAGGTTAAGCCACCCAGACCACAGATGGACACTTGAAGCGAATTCGCTCTATACCTAACGTTGAAAAAATCTATAAGTAGGTACATTTAAATATGCTGTATTTTTCGAGCAGTATTCTTAAAACATTCAGTAGGTACCGTATTGATATTATCCGCAAAAGAAATATTCTTTAAAATATTTTGAAGATCTTCTGTACGTCTAGGTCAGTCGTTGCGGAATTTTTGAAAACTAAAACTGCATTATTAGATTTTTTTAATCAATATTCCTAACCAGGTATCGAACCCGTTAATTTAAAAAAAAATTGCCAGTATAACTTGCAATAAAAATACTTTTTTTATACAAATAACGGATGAAGCTGATCGGACTCAACGGATTTCAGACCCAATTATTTTCTAACCAATAAAATTTTAGAACATACTGACAGTCACATGATAAGGTTATACAGCAGGATGTCCCGGAAAATATCAAAAGAAAAATATCACAACGATACGTATTTGTATTATTTTTCCCATAAATTTATTGCGTGTGTTATTTATTTAAACGTTGTGCCTTTACTTGGGTTCCGCATTTACAGAACACCGGTATAACATTAGATTGTTACCGTTATCAAGTGTAATAGTGATTTCGCTTGAAGCGCATTGCGGTCGAAGGTAAAGCGAACGACGACGCGCAGCGTCTCTACCTAACAGGATTTTAAGAGTCATCCTTCAGCGTATTGTAAATGTCGCGACTACCTCCCAGAGAATATGCTGATCGAGTTTGATGCTGTCCGTTTACGCACTAGTGTTGCTTCGACTGAAACAAAAAAATATTATAAAAATAATTTTTCAATCCCACATGACGGTTTGCGGTGGACCAATAGTGAGTGGTTGGTTACGTGCACTAGATTATAGGTCCCATGTTTAAAGAAGTTGACCCGTTACCAGCCAGATGGCCCAAACAGCGGCCCCTCAGCCTCCAACACAGCCATTCCTCGGAGAGCACTGAGTCCTTACCGCTGGAACATTATAGCCTTCGAAGATGGCGCTATTTGTCTACGGTCGGTTGGAGCCACGCATCGCGATCGTGCTGGCGACAAGGCGGTAGGTAAATAGAATAGTGTGTTGATAATGACTCACTAGTTGAGTCCTGCGGCGTGAGCGGCCGCGTGATGGCATGCTGTAGCACGGCGAGTCAAGCGTCGCCGTCCTAATGCTTACTGACGGCAAGCCAGTAGGTAAGTACATATAGAGTGTGGATAATGACTCACTGGTTGAGTCCTGCGGCGTGAGTGGCCGCGTGATGGCATGCTGTAGCACGGCGAGTCAAGCGTCGCGGTCCTAATGCTTACTGACGGCAAGCCAGTAGGTAAGTACATATAGAGTGTGGATAATGACTCACTGGTTGAGTCCTGCGGCGTGAGCGGCCGCTTGATGGCATGTTGTAGCACGGCGAGCCACGCGTCGCGGTCCTCATGCGTGCTGGCGGTGAGGCAGTAGGTACATAGAGTGTGGATAATGACTCACTGGTTGAGTCCTGCGGCGTGAGCGGCCGCTTGATGACATGTTGTAGCACGGCGAGCCACGCGACGCGGTCCTAATGCTTACGGCGGTGAGGCAGTAGGTACATAGAGTGTGGATAATGACTTACTGGTTGAGTCCTGCGGCGTGAGCGGCCGCTTGATGGCATGTTGTAGCACGGCGATCCACGCGTCGCGGTCCTAATGCTTACTGGTGGTGAGGCAGTAGGTACATAGAGTGTGGATAATGACTCACTGGTTGAGTCCTGCGGCGTGAGCGGCCGCTTGATGACATGTTGTAGCACGGTGAGCCACGCGACGCGGTCCTAATGCTTACTGGCGGTGAGGCAGTAGGTACATAGAGTGTGGATAATGACTCACTGGTTGAGTCCTGCGGCGTAAGCGGCCGCTTGATGGCATGTTGTAGCACGGCGAGCCACGCGTCGCGGTCCTCATGCGTGCTGGCGGTGAGGCAGTAGGTACATAGAGTGTGGATAATGACTCACTGGTTGAGTCCTGCGGCGTGAGCGGCCGCTTGATGGCATGTTGTAGCACGGCGAGCCACGCGACGCGGTCCTAATGCTTACTGGCGGTGAGGCAGTAGGTACATAGAGTGTGGATAATGACTCACTGGTTGAGTCCTGCGGCGTGAGCGGCCGCTTGATGGCATGTTGTAGCACGGCGAGCCACGCGTCGCGGTCCTCATGCGTGCTGGCGGTGAGGCAGTAGGTACATAGAGTGTGGATAATGACTCACTGGTTGAGTCCTGCGGCGTGAGCGGCCGCTTGATGGCATGTTGTAGCACGGCGATCCACGCGTCGCGGTCCTAATGCTTACTGGTGGTGAGGCAGTAGGTACATAGAGTGTGGATAATGACTCACTGGTTGAGTCCTGCGGCGTGAGCGGCCGCTTGATGACATGTTGTAGCACGGTGAGCCACGCGACGCGGTCCTAATGCTTACTGGCGGTGAGGCAGTAGGTACATAGAGTGTGGATAATGACTCACTGGTTGAGTCCTGCGGCGTAAGCGGCCGCTTGATGGCATGTTGTAGCACGGCGAGCCACGCGTCGCGGTCCTCATGCGTGCTGGCGGTGAGGCAGTAGGTACATAGAGTGTGGATAATGACTCACTGGTTGAGTCCTGCGGCGTGAGCGGCCGCTTGATGGCATGTTGTAGCACGGCGAGCCACGCGACGCGGTCCTAATGCTTACTGGCGGTGAGGCAGTAGGTACATAGAGTGTGGATAATGACTCACTGGTTGAGTCCTGCGGCGTGAGCGGCCGCTTGATGGCATGTTGTAGCACGGCGAGCCACGCGTCGCAGTCCTAATGCTTACTGGCGGTGAGGCAGTAGGTACATAGAGTGTAGATAATGACTCACTGGTTGAGTCCTGCGGCGTAAGCGGCCGCTTGATGGCATGTTGTAGCACGGCGAGCCACGCGTCGCGGTCCTCATGCGTGCTGGCGGTGAGGCAGTAGGTACATAGAGTGTGGATAATGACTCACTGGTTGAGTCCTGCGGCGTGAGAGGCCGCTTAATGGCATGTTGTAGCACAGCGAGCCACGCGTCGCGGTCCTCATGCGTGCTGGCGGCGAGGCAGTAGGTACGCTCTGGCGTCACCAATTGGAACGGGAACCGCGCCTCCTTGCACCCGTTGCCCGTGTTCGACACCTTGATGCAGTACCCGTTGGATTCGTGTCCTGTTAACGACACCACGCCGCATTTAGTAAAGAAATTACGTATTTGCCAAGGTTCCACTGTAGTAGGAGACGAAACTTACCAACAAATATCTCGCCCTTGGGGTAAGCGTCGAGCGGCTCGTCGTGGTACATCAGCTTCCTGTTGTCTAGAGTGAACCAGCGGCGGCGGTGGGCGTCAGAAGGCCTCGGGCCGGTCTTCCAGAGCCAGCCCTCGCGTGCGAAGTCTTTTGGTAGCCGCTGCACTAGGTCCGATTGAGGCATCGACGGGAACGCCACTTGGAGTAGATGCAATTGCGCGCACCGGATCGCTGTATACCTACGTATAGAAATAGCAATATTATTATACCAATATCTTCTAGTTTCCCATAAATGTCATTACTTCTCAGAATGTGATCCTTATTACTGGCATTATCAGATGGTGTACTAATACAGGGTCTGTTTTTTTTCAAAATCATCGGGTTCAATTCCTGTCTAGGAATATTATTTTTTTTTAAATACAATAATGTAGTTTTAATTTTCATTAAAATCAGGCCCGTGATTCCTTTGAGCATTTTTCGCTATATCTCATAGCTTCGGATTAGGCCATCCAAGTTCACTTGAAAAATTCACCTGTATAGGTACAGATTTTAACTTGTCTCAAAGAGTATGTCACCATGAGTTGTTGATGTTTAAGAAGTTAAAGAAAATTCAAAAAAGCTAAGACGAATCTAACGACATATCGTAGGCCACGCCGTGCCAAAGAAATAAACATACATACATATATTATCTCGAAAAGCATAACCTTCCTTCTGCGACCTTCTTTGGACGTATACAAGTTAGTTTGCCATTCATCTATCACCTCTTGGTGGCAAAAATACCAAACCCCACACTTTGTATAATAATATCAAAGTGTTACATCCATCATTGGAAAAATAGATCAATGTAGACTGACTGTTTCTTTCCTTGTTCTTTAATTTTCTTTGTTTATTAGAAATTGGCAACTGCGAGCTGGAACACTAATGTCGCCCCCGGACCTACTGTAGGTTGAGTCAAGGAATCGGGGCTCGGTATATATAACACATGTTGCTTGCATGATGCTTGCATGTCGTACAACATTTAATGTACACATTAAAATAAATTCATAGTTTAAAAAACTAAAAATACACGCTTTTATAAAGTACCTATACTGCACTAAAAAGTACATGATAAATAATTTATGGAACTCGTTCTTTCTTTCTACCCCGTGTTTGACATTAAGCATTATATTTAAGTGTGAAAGCGTGGGGCGCTTTTTCTCTGTATTCACTGATTACAAATTATTGTCATGTGAATACAAATACTTAGCGTTCTTGAAATTTGACAGAAATGTTAAGCTGTTATTCAGAAAAGGCGCCCCACGCTTTCACAATTAAATATAATGCTTAATGTCAAACACGGGGTAGAAAGAAAGAACGAGTTCCATAAATTATTTATTAAGTACTTTTTAGTGCAGTATAGGTACTTTATAAAAGCGTGTATTTTTAGTTTTTTAAACTATGAATTTATTTTACACTTTTTAGTCTTAGAAATATTAGTCTAAAATACGGATAAATTTGGCAATTTTTATTTATTCGTAGCTTGAATCGTAGGCAGGTTGTTGCAAAATATATATTTACAGGGTAGATATTACCATGGATAAATGAATTAATTAACATTTATCCATGATATTACCTACGCATAGGTATCGCAATGAGTTTGCTAAATTTAAGAAAGCACTACGTAATTCCCCTACCTTCCAGTTTCATCATCAGGTCCTCATTAATGGTCAAAGTGAAAAGAAGTCTTTAAAACAAATCAAATGAGCTCAAACTCGATGTGTTTACTGGTAGCCATTCCAGGGTTCCGTCCCCCACCTTCCAGTCCGATCATCAGGTCATCATTCATGGTAAAGTGAAAAGAACTCTTTAAAACAAGTCAAATGAGCCCAAACTCGATGTGTTTACTAGTAGCCATTCCAGGGTTCCGTCCCCCACCTTCCAGTTCCATCATCAGGTCCTCATTCATGATTAAAGTGAAAAGAACTCTTTAAACAAATCAAATGAGCTCAAACTCGATGTGTTTACTAGTAGCCATTCCAGGGTTCCGTCCCCCACCTTCCAGTTCCATCGTCAGGTCCTCATTAATGGTAAAAGTGAAAAGAACTCTTTAAAACAAGTCAAATGAGCACAAACTCGATGTGTTTACTAGTAGCCATTCCAGGGTTCCGTCACCCACCTTCCTGTTCCATCATCAGGTCCTCATTAATGGTCAAAGTGAAAAGAACTCTTTAAAACAAATCAAATGAGCCCAAACTCGATGTGTTTACTAGTTACCATCCAAGGGTTCCCTTATCCACCTTCGAGTCCCAGCATCTGATCAGCTCGATTATACCATATTATTGTATTGTCACCGGTCCTTGATACATGTGCAAAATTTCAAATTATTTGGACGTGTAGAAGTGGGTCAAAATTGCATCGCAAGATTCCATTACCATCATACATACATAGTTACATACATACATACATACATACAGGTTATAAAAGCGTTTAAAAAGTGAAAGCCATTTTCAAACAGTAATCAATTTGGTGTACGCGGCACACCCAATTCTCCGACATTATCTATTGTACTTACCTACCTAATAATGTATCCATAGTTTGACCATAGTAATAAAATGTTTTTCTATCTGGATGATTGAAACCTTAATAAAACTAAGAATTTTAATGTTACAATTAATACACATAAATAACATAGATGAAAGACTTTTATTGCGGGCAATTTAAAAGAAAATAAAATTCAAAATTGACTCTCAACGCAAGTCGAACCGTCTTGTTATTTTTAATGGTTGCGGTTCAATACGTTTTGTAAAAGGAGATATACATCTTATTTATTTATCTATGTTATAGATACTTATATAAAAAATAATCCCTACTTCCCTTGGTCACGCCATAACTCGAGAGCGACTTTACTGACTTCAACCTACTTTTTTTTTTCAAGTTTTTTAATAGGTACTACTAGCTAGCTACTAGTATCTAATCTGTGGGTACTACGATGATGCAGACAGACTGACATAGGCGTCAAACTTAAAATGGCCCTTCATTATGCGTTGGGGGTTAAAAAAATCGTCGTATAGAGATGTTACGTGTGAATATCAGCAGCGGTGACGTCACTTACTTATATAAAACTATTGTTCTAACCCTTGCAATTTTTACTTATTTTAATAATTACCAAAAATTGACTCTTTTCCCTATTTACAACACAAGTAAGTATTTATTAAATTACACAAAAAAGAAACACACTATGTAACAGCCCCCGCGAAGCCTATTAATATTAGAGATAGTTTAATTTGAGTTTTGAATTTGATAACTAAAATGAACCTAACAAACTTAACTAAATATACACAAAAATATATGTAGGTATGTAACCAACGTAAATATGATAAAATTACCAAAAAATATTTAGGCTTTGGTGTAGGGTTGCCACCTGTACTATATTATATAGTATCGTACTTACTTACTATATTTTAGCCAATTGTACTATATAATATAAAAAATAATATAGTACGCAATGTACTATATTTTAATTGCTAAAATAGGAATTTAATCAACTCGACAGCATATTAAATTATTAGAATTTAATTAATAATTAACCTTAATCTCAATATTTTGAATTCAGAACTAATAACGGTTAATTATGTTATTTCGAAAATAAATAAAGAACAGACATTTCAATCTAAAAATACTGCTGAAAAATGGCAAATGCTAGATGAATGTTTAATTAATACATTTGAAGTTATTGCTTTTTTTCTTTCCATTCCCGCAACATCTGCTTTTAGAGAAAAAAAAATCGGTCATAAACGTAAAATGGCGAGAAGAAAAAACAAATTAGTTATTAATTTAATTAGAAATGAATTATTAATTTATTTCAATATGGTTCTGACTTGTTTGGATTCATACGATTATTTCAAAAATAATAAAACTTTGCTGGCCAAAGCAAAGAGTAATAATGTATGGAAAGTAAATAATGTATTTATTAATGTGTCATTATGTATAGGTGTTTAATGTATTTTTGTGTGTTTATTATTATATTTAGGTCCTTATATATTTTGTAGTACATGGTGTACGTACCTATAAATTTAAGATTTAAGATATATATATAAATATGTATATATGGTTTTAATATTGGTATTTATTATTTATAGCTATGTTTTTCTGTTATATTCTCTTTACTTTTTTTCTTTTTTTGTTTTCTAAGTATCATAATTGTTGCACTAGCTAACTACCCCACTTTTATGTTTCATTCTCTCTTTTTTCCATCCCAAGGTTGCCTGGAAGAAATTGCGAATAGCGATAAGGCCACCCTTTGTACATACATATTTCCGATTTAAGTGTTTTTATGTGCTTTATTTTATGTGTAGGTAAGTTTGTGTACAATAAAGAGTATATCTATCTATCTATTAAATAAATAATGTTAAATTAATGCGTACTATTTTTTTTTGCCCAAATTTCCCAAATGTACTATATTTTTATAACCTAAAACGAAAAATACTATTTTTTCTTCAAAAAAAATGGCAACCCTACTTTGGTGCCACCTTCCCCTTCCCCTTTCCTTTTCGTTCTTTTTTTGTATTCTGTTGCCAACTAGTAGGTACAGGTAAGAAAATCCCTATGTCGTTCCTCGAGAATCGTTCTCCAGGATTTCAGCTAGCTTTGAACTACCAGTTTAACAACATAAGAAACGGTGCAAGTGACCTTGAAGGTGTTACAATGCCTTCTCACAGCCACGGCGCAGTATCACTCATTAAAAACGTTAACGATCGTGTTTCCATACAGATTTATGGTGTATAAGTATGGGATTTTATTGCACGTATATTGCCCTCATATACGTGGGCGCAGGTACCAAGGGCGGTTGAACTACGGCAACTAAATTGGCTTTTAGGTGGGAATTCTTATGAGGACACAATAGGTGTTATGACCGCGACATACTCCGTCAAATACCTATCTTCAATATGTAGTACCTATACGTTAATATATAGAAAAAAATATTGCACTGTGCTCAGTCAAACGTCGCGCATATAAATGATCTATGTTTCTCAACCTGTGAACAGTGACCACTGGGGGGTCACATGTGGGTATACTTTCATAGAATAAAATATTTTAAATTATGAACAAGTACAAAATAAATATTAACCTTATAAACTAATAGCCTACAGTTAGATAAATAATTACAATTTATAGAGGTAGTAACTTAATTATTTAGGCTACATTCGCATCGATAGAAAAATTGTGTACGATGAGTTCTAAATCGAAAACGTTAATATATTTAGAGAATTTATAAACCCAACCCAACCAACACCGCGCGCGACACGTCAGCGGTTTCACGTGTCTTTTAATATTTATAATAATTATATTACATATTAATGTATGTTAGTCTTTGAGGTAGTTGTTGATTTTATACTTATGTATGTTAGTTTATAAGGTATTTATTCTATGGGCCTATGTCGCCTGACAATAAAGAAATTATTATTATTATTATTATAAAATAAATCATACCACTGATTGATTACTTCAGGGTCCTCGTGGTACACGTAGATATGTCTGGTAGAGCCGTCTTTCATAAAGGTGATCTGCATTGAGTTCATGTGGCCTATCTTCGATGGGGCAAAAGCCACATTCAATTCAGACAGTTTTAAAACACCTTTAGGTTCCTTGTTCTCTCTGACATGGTATCTGTAACATAGAAATCTTTGAGTTAAACAGGGCAAAACAGTCTGTATTTTATTTTCGTGCAACAGGTTGAACCCAGTTTCCCCATAAAAGAATATAGTCTTTAGAAATTGAATTTTAATGGTGCTGTTAACAGAATATATCTTAATTTGAATTGAAGCAATAATTAATTGTTCATAGAAACAATGTAGATTTAATGTAAAGTTATAATAATCATAAAAAAACAATCACTACCTTGTATTTTGTAGTGATTGTACAAAATATTATAAATATTGTTGACTCTGTGTCTGCAAAACCTACTATATCCACAGGAATTAATTGTAAGATTAAGTTGAAGTAAAAAAAAGCTACTTAGACATTTTTGACTACATGATAAATTCAATAAAAATAAATAACGTGTTTGGCAAAAAATATTTTAATCTGTAAATAAAACATTTATTGGTTAACAAAATACACAGAATGCAGGCAATAGGCGAATGTTAATTTTTGAAGAACTTTTGTATATAGTTGTAACTTGCAAATACAAAAAACCCGAATTATTAAGGTAATAAAACGATAAATTAGGAGGTAAACAAAAATGAATCACAGAACATCTAAGTCTTGGTAACGTAATAACTTATTCGCCGTTTCCATAAGAAGAGTGACCTATGTTTGGATATTATTTTATTTTTCGCGTGCGTGACTGTACTTGTTCTTTGGTACAACTATATACAGTTTGTAATAAAGAGTTGCGTTAACCGTGATAGCAAGGCGATGGCTCTGAAATGTGTTGACATGATACGATGTGGTGACTCGTCTACAAAAAACATTTTGATCACGGTAATTGGTTACAATTTTACTTTCGTTCTTACCTCAAGGGACCAAAGTTTTTGACGCGGAGATGATCGATTAACCGATCGAGACAACCAGTCGTACGGCCGCGGCCGTCGGTAGCGGGATGAAACCTATGAACCAGTCCGGATATATTTAAGCTAAACCACTAGGGTACAATCTGACTACAGACGCAGTTGTCCCGGTGACAATGTAACGTTTAATACCTAGGTAGCAAAAATCGGGAAACTTCCCGTTCAGAGAATTCCCGTTACAGAATAACACATAACCGTTGTTTAACTTTGTACAAGGCTTGTACAAGGTATAAACTTGCGAAACTGATAAATGAATGTACGGAATTTTCTCATATTAATATTATGGCTACATACAATTGTCAGTGGAAATAAATACGGCAAAAAGGTTAATTATATCAGATACATGTATATGTGTAAATTATTAAAACATAATTATTTTGTTTTGTAATACCCGTTGTAATACCGTGCGTATTATGTATGTAGTTGCAAGGATTATCAATTTTTCTTGCATGCGTATCTTAAAATCTTACCGCAATATATTTCTTAATGTTTACGCGATACGGACATCGATAAAAATATTTATCGATTTTTATATATATATATATATCTACATTCTACAGCACGGCTGCGGCTTGACTTTTACACGTGCTCTGCCTAAACTAGATTACATCATTATTTTATTACCGGTGTTTACAAATATGTTTCGTAGATCGTCGCTAAAAGTTACGTCATTGCATAAGGTGAAGGATATTTTCTCGTCACAATGTTAATTTTCAGCAAGTACCCGTCGCGACGCCTAGTCATGACTTAGTAACTGTTCAATCCAATCATTACAATTTAATATAAAGTGTCGTCTACCTATCGACGTCACAATATTTTTTTATATTTCACAATATTACGAAACTATATGTGTGTGAAAATATAGGAGCAGTTGCCGAGGGAACATTCGATATGTATTGTGTTAACGAATACGTAGTCAGTCAATATTTGCTCGAACCCTGACGTAGAACGGCAATAAGAGGTGTGGAACTTTTAGCGTAACATAACGTCACTTTATTCGTTATTTTCATACGCAACTGATTTTATCTCGAACATATCTATCTAGAATCGGTGATAAACAAGACCGCCTTCGCCGAGTTGAGATTTTTTTTCAACTATTTCATCAACTTATTATGTCAGTTATATTACTTTTGTTATTAATTAAAATTTCAGCAATAAATAATATAGGGTAAGAACCGGTATAGTGATTGCCCAGCATCATAATAGTGATTGTCAACATAAAAATAACATATTTTATGAAACAATTTCATATTCGATTTGATTATTATCAAATATAATTAAAAATTGTCCACTAAAAGTTTAAAAAGTGTGTTTATTTCTTAGTATATAGGTATCGTGACTAAAATACAGTATGTCTAGCTATAAATAATTCAATACAAGCACAGCAACAACTAGGAATTCAATAAAATAAGATGCTTTTTATACAGAGATTGAATATACGTTTAATTAACTGTCGTTAATTCGCTGATCTTTAAAAAATTGGACTTATTTAAGTTTGGATTGTAAGTGCTATTTAAACTTTTATTTTAATCCCGTACCTACTACCTAAGTATATTATGTAGTTAACAACACCCATAATGTATTGTGGCATAAATGTTTTTCATAATACATTATATATATATATATATATGATACATTATTACATCAAATTTCCTGTTTACACAATGGATCCCGTGAACGGTTTTCCTTAAAAGTATTTGAGTCTTGTCAAACAAAAATTAATCACTAACCAATTGAAATTTAAATAACTTAAATTAGAAGGGCAAAATTGCTAATTATTTTGAATGAAAGATATAACTACTGTTGAAGACTAAACAGACCATAGTTATAATAAAAAAAAATATAATGATAAAATGAAGTTTGGAATGATCGGTAGTTTTTGTGAAATGCGAACAACGAATACATCTGTAATTATCACTAAATGGTACATGAGACAGAGTGCGCATCAAATTAGTATAAAAGTATGCAGCGGGTTATCAGACACATAAAAGCTTATCGTGAACTGCATTTGGTCATTTTGACCGCATTCTTTAAGCAACTAGCGTAACCAAACCTAAATACTTGGTCGTAGTAGTTCGATGTTACCGTTGTATGCGGGTGTGAATGGTATTCGTGCCAGCAGGGTTAATCGTTTCGCCGAATAGCAAATCGAATGCGGCCAGTGACAATGCTAGTGTTAATATTACAACGATACATTTCGACTCACTTAAGTGTGTCCTCATTCTCGCTTAGGACGAACTTTCTAAGTTGGTAGCGGCTGTCTTCCTTGCCCCGTTTCATGAGGAACCCTACCATCGTGCCGGACAGGTAACTCTGTCGCTCCGGATGGCAAAATTCTTCGCGTTCGTATTTTGCGCGTATCCACTGCTCAATCAATACTCTGAAAATGGTAAAATTAATTATTAAAAGCCTTTATTTTTTAAGATACTTAATATTACAATAAGATAAAGTTTGTATGTAATAGGTAATCTCTGGAACTACTGATCAGATTCTATAAATTACTTTAGTGACAGAAATATTTTACTAGGTGGTAAAAGACCCTTGTGCAAGGGACCATTCAGGTAGATCCTACCACAGGGTCAGATATTCTACCGCTAATCAGCAATGTTTACACATTGCTGTGTTCAGCTGTGAAGATCTGTGTACCCTTGTCCAAGACACCGTTACTTACCTGGACGGTCAGTGCAGGTTTAGTTATTCTGTTGCAATGTGTAAGAATGTTATGTTCCATTGTGAAAGGCACTTTTTTAAATGACAGCATCAACTATTAAACGGTCATTTGATTGATTTTTCGAATATTGCAACCGTATATCTGAGAGGCACATTTTTAGTAGGAACAGACAGATGAATCTTTTGCTTACGATATGAATTACCCGTATTCATATTGCCAAACAAATTAGAAGAAGACTCCCGCTTGGAATTATAATTCGTCTAAGTAACAAGTAATAATGTCCTCCTGACCGATAAGATCACCGACCAATCTTTTACAAGATCAGCCACCTACGCGGGAGACATTATAGTACACAAGTACTTGCGCATACACAAGTGCACTCAATTTTCCTTTAGCCTCACAATCCGACGAGAACCGGAAAACCGACATGACCGGGAAGAGGTCCGGCGCAGGATCGACTTTCTACATGCCCATCCAACGCAAGGATCATCTACTTTCCAGACAATCTGGTGATGGGTCTGTATTGTCCAAACCAGTAAGAAATAACTACACAAGGTTGTTGCTCTCCGTGCGATTTGAACCTGCGACCTCAAGTTTGCAACGGCAACTTGTAGGTACGAGTAACAGAGATTAATTCTTTCTTGATTCTTCGTAATTCTTAAGTATTTAATTGAAGAACATTACCTACCACTGTCCCATAATGTTAAAGTAAATAACAGACTGTTTGAAGGTAATTTATTAACATATGAATATGTTTGTTACAAATAAAGAAAGCGGTGTATTTGTTAAGCAGGTATTACAAAATGTCAGGTCGTTTTCGAATCAAGGCTAATAGCTCACCTAGTTATTTCTGAATATTGTTACTTTTAAATGTCTGACCTTACTCAACTAGTTGACAGTTAGCCAGTTGTTGTTCTAACGAAAGCTCTTTTTATAGGTTTCGGCGACTTGCTTAATATATCGCTGAATACCGTTTGGAAGAGATTTGGAAACACACCCATGCTTGTTTTTAACCTACTTCAATATAAACGGATGTTTGACCATGATCCCACTTTATCCAAAGCGCTTTATCCAGAGGTATCGCTATGTGCGGCAGAAACAATACACTTTTAATATGTTATTATGTCAGATGGTGTGGAGGACGACACATATAAATACATCTTATTATTAAAGCAGACCAACAGTCATTGTTTTCAGACTTGACTTCGATATTAAGATGAATTTATATATTTTGTAGTCCACGCCCAACTATTGCTTATGTAGATCATTATATACCATGTATAATTATTTCAGACTTTTTAGTTACTTTTCGGGCAGGTATTGTAGATTTTTTTTGCTAAGTAGATCTACTTATATATTTTTATTTTGCTTTTAATTATGAGGTAAACATAAACATTTTACATAGCACCAACTCCCCTGAGCTTTACCATCGCTTCGACGGCGAAGGCATCAAAGCCCCCCACAAAGGGGCATTATCCACAACTTTTAGCAACACTGACAGAAACACACTACTTATCCTACCTACTTATACAGCGTACCTTACTTACACGCGTCTAACTTCGCGGACTGAATCAACGTGAGAAGATAGAGGGTTGGCTCTACCAGAGTCTAGTATTCCATGTGTAAGACCAGTGTCTCGGTCTTACATGAAATGATAAGAGTTCCTACACTACATACGTGGGGAAACTAGGTAAGTAAAGTACCTGCACCTCTAATCCGGTAAAGCAGTCATGGGACCATAAAAATAAAATGCATTCCCAAAAGAAAAAATATATGCCCATCAATAAAGGACCGCCGAGTTATAATTTCCTACAATATGGGACCTTTAACCTAACGGCGCGTGTTCGTATCAAGAAAATAAGACTCACTGTGGATCATTCCTATTCGGTCTTCTGTAGCAGGGCGGCACTCTCTCCTCGTATTTGTTCTTGGCGGCTGTGTTGCCGACCTCCTTCATCCTCTGCACCTGCGAGTCCTCCCATCGATCCAGTTTCAGGTGTTTCACTTTGCTGATGTGAGCGCCCATGTTGCGGTGGATGCTCGCGCATCGCATGCATATGAATATGCCCAAATTGTAGGAGGCCCAGTCGGGTTCTAAAAAAAAAAGAAAAATATCTATAAATTCGTTTCAAATAAAACTTTTGTGCAGTTCTAACTTAGAAAAAATATAATAATATTTTATGCCCGCCGTTATAAGGTTACGTTCTTAAATTTTGATGTATTGTCAAATGTGATCTATTAAATTGGACCTGCTTTAGTAAAGTACAATTAGTTAAATACAAATTAGCAACTCTTAAACGTTTCCATAGTAAGTAGATGTGAATGTGTATTTACATGAGGAGAGAATTTATGACCTATATTACTAGAATAAGTATGTTTCCTTATCAAAACGACGAACGTAAGGCGATAAGAACACAACTGCAAATCGTCATACCATAGATTAATGACGTAGATATGTCGCATAGCGTGTCGACATAATAATATACCTACCTACCTCTTACGTAAAAGTTATGAACGAGAAAAGGTTTTCACACTGACTTGTTATTGTTTCTGAACACAGGCTTTTTTTATTAAGTCAGTGTTTCTGACCCATAAAATAAGGATAAAAAAAGGCATTCCTTCCCTCGAAATTTTAGTTTGAGAAAAAACAATTTTTTTTTTGTGAAAAATATATCTGCATCGAGAACATTTTCGCGTGAGATGGTACCTATATAATTTCTTACGTACTTACGAGTACCTACGTGAAGCCTGTGTGTACAAGTACCTAGTACTTTTTACAGGTATTACAACTAAACACAGGGCTAAATTTAAATATTTCTTTCCAAATAACTAATAACTTGTAGTAGATATTGTTGTTTAATAATTTATGAATTTATCAAGAATAATAAAAATTAGTGTGTGTAAGTAGTTTATTAAAGTCTCGTATCTGTTTCTGTACGTTAGCGGCGCCATTCCATTTATTTACAAAAAACATCAGGGTACAATACCTATGTTTGAATGGATTGATTAGGTAGGTAGGTAGGCAGACATGTAGCGGCGCCGGCGCTCACCTCTCTGCAGTCTCCACCTCCAAAAACGTACTTCGCGATGGTCTGACTTAAAATAGAACTTAGTCCCCACGGAGTTGGCTAATGTAGGTACGAGTTATTAACTTTCCAGTAATAGTAATAAACTTTTATGTAGCAAAAGGTACATATACGTTACCACGTTTTCGTTTCGCATCACATCCGTGTTTACAAGCGGCGGCGTAATCACACCGACACGACGTCACGCAGCGACACGCACACATTGACACATGGCCTCCGCGCCACTTGTAAATAACACCACGATATGTCACAAGATTAGGGAATACCTTCAGATGCTTGCTACTCGCTTTTGTTTTATTTAATGTCTTCAATTATTTGACTAATTAAAGATTAGAATAATTTGATACCTACCTATTAAAATTGTTTAAAGTGCGCAACGCTTGCGTGAACGCACGTTAATCAATCAAGGTTATTATAATGATATTTATAATTTTTAAACACAGCGTGCCCAGTTGTTTTGGAGTATGTATATATTTAAGTACAATTCTGCATTTTTTTAGGTGTTGTAGATAAAAGGTTATCTAAATGTATACACACTCTACATACATTAATGACTGAGAATATAAGTCACAAACAAAAATGAATTGGTAGTACAAATTATGCAACGTCACTACTTCAGCCGTCGAACTGCGTTAGCATATCATTCATACCGTCGCGTAGATTTCTGTGGTCGCACGCAAAAACAACAATTTAATATTTAGATTTCTGTGGCCGCGGCTCATTCCAACCATAGGCTATTCACGTAAGAAAATCAGGTACGTCTTCAGACACCAGGCCAAGAGTGAGCTCCGCGCTTCGGGCCGAATATTCGACAAAAGACGTAGTTATTTTGTATTCGGCCAAAGCAATAGCGTTTTGGCGGCCTAAAACTTCACATAAATTTAAAATTGTTTATCGTTTACTCTGAAATAAATCTGTTTCTTATAAATCAGTTTTTTTTTACTTTCTACTTTAAAAGTATCTTTTTCAACTTTAGGTTAACCTTGACAACTGAAATAGTTTGATAATTATTAGGTATGCAAACGTGGATCTATTTTATATAATCTTTTGTTACAAATGTTACATCATCTAAAATGAATAACTAACATTTTTGCATAACTATTTACGATGTAGTTAAATCACATGGTTCGTTTCCAACGCAATAAGCATTAGTAGCATCCAAAAATCGGGTAAGGCACAATGAATACCTTTGTTTTTAGTTCGATGGTACCTAGGAAACTAAAACACTACTTACTACTAAATTAAATGTTAGATCAAATGATCTGTTTAATATGTAATAACCTATTCGGATTTATTAAAACTCATTGTACGACAGACGCAGAAGACGAATTGATAAGAAATTATCATAGCAGGATTAGTACGATGCTTTTGGCATATTCGCTGATTTAGTTAAGGCAAATATTATATTTGATTGTATACAATATCAAGCGCTAGTCAGAAAAATATTCCATCGCGGAATCAGGTTGATTTTTTAAAATCTTCTCGTTTCATATTAGAATAAATATTCGAATTCAGAGGGTTTCTATTAAAGGAAATAGACCTGCAAAATCTGACGTCATTTTGGGTGTTCCACATGGTTTACTATCCTAATTGCCTACAGCAAATAAAGTTTTAGCTGAAAATACCGACAAGTAGTTTTGGCAATCTTCTATTGATGTCAAACCTATACTACAAAAAGTATTCTGAAGTGAACAAAACCAATGAGAAACTGAGGGTAAAAGATCAGTGTTAATGGTGGATGCATTAACTCTAAACTATTTCTGAATGATGTGGATGTGTATATTTCTTTACGAAATCTCTGCAATAAGACTTGCAGAAAAGCATATCACTGCCACATTCACAGTTTTTTTTAAGCCGGAGATCCAGCTAAAGTCTGGAAACTTAAGACTGGGGGTTGGAAAATCACGTCAAGAATATATACTTTTAGACTTTCGCGTTCCATTATCAAACTTTATTCTAATCGGGAACGTCAAGCCAAAATATAAGGTAAATCGCGTTAATTCCCGATTAGAATAAAGTTTCACGTCAAGAATGTTCCCAAAAATATTTGTTTAATTCTCTTAATCAACATTTCTCTTCTTCGTCTGCTTGCGACAGGACAGCAAAGATTAATACTCTAAATCATCTTACATCCCTTCCAACTCCTAATCATTCACATTTTTCCTTTACTCAGTTTTCTGACTATGATGTTAAGAAGAATATTTTATCGATTGTATCTAATGCAATTCCTATCGATGACATAATCCTTCCAGTATTAAGCCATATTGTTAATGATTTCATTTACTTGAGTCAATTCTCATCGGGTTAGAAGGAGGCTCAAATTATTCCATTACCCAAAAACCTTAATCTGGCTTCCTTCTCTGAATACCGACCTATATCCATATTACTATTATTATTAGTAATCGTGTTATGTTTTACCAAATTATTTCCTTTCTTTATAATAATAATGTCCTTAAGCCTTTCAAATACGGTTTTCATCCTTGTCATACTGTTACCACTGCCCTTATTCATAATTATTACGGATTACGTTAGGTCAGCCATGCAGGATGAAAAGTTGACGATCCTCTGCCTGTTAGATTTTATTAACGCATGCAATATTGTGGATTTTGACATCCTGCTTGGTATTCTTGCCTCTCTTAACATATCTCCAGCAGCAATTGAGTGGTTTCACAGTTATCTGTTTGGCCGTCGGCATCGAATACGATTTGAGGATACTTTCTCTTCTTGGTTCGAACTGTCTGGTGGCGTACCGCAAGGCGGTGTGCTATCCCCTCTAGTTTTTGCTGTATTTTCAATCAACTAGACTCTTTCCACCTGTATGCAGATAATCTTTCAGATTTACCTGCATGCTTCTCCTAGTAGATTGGGTGATGACATTAACACTATAAATGAGGATCTACAAAAAAAAAATACAACTGGTCACTCTTATGAACTCAAAATGAATCCAGCAAAGACTCAAGTTATTGTAATTGGCAGTCAGAAGATGATAACCAATGTGGATTGGCCGCAAGTTCCTCAAATCTCTTTTGATAACACTTAGTATCTTTGAGCGAGAAAGTTAGGAGTTTAGGTATATATATATATGGATAAAACTTAATCATGGGTTCCTCAGGTACAAGAAGTAAGTAGGTTTTTTTTTTGCTTCTGCTGGCTATTTAAGGAGATTGCGAATCTTTCTCCCTATTTCCACAAAAAATGCACTTGCTCAGTCGCTCCTTCTCCCGATCCTAGACTAAGGTGATGTCAGCTATCTTAATCTCAACGAACACCAACTCGATAAGCTTGAGCGTCTCCAAAATGCAGAATAGAATTACCATTCTACTATACGCCCAGCATCAGTTTGTTTTGCGTCAAGTCAGGTTTTCCACAATTCTCTACGCGTCTGTCGTCGGTATATTTTCGTTTCGAATCAAATGAAGTGTTATGGATTTCATTAATGGGGACCCAAATATCTAGTATTTTAGTATAACCAGCCTTTTTTTTAATTAGTAGAGCCGCTTTGAGATTAGGGCAACTAGGCTACTCAGCAATTTCTTAAGTGCTAATATGTTGATCTTGCTATACTGTTTCATAGATAGCTAGAGCCAGTTCCATCAGACCAGACCAGAGTTATTACGTTAAACATTCCAGTCTTCAAATGTTCAACCCAGCTTTGTGTTACCCTTTCTGATACTGCATTAGGTCCATAAATGTAACAAATCTCTTTTTACATGGGTTGCATTTTTATTATACTAGTAAAATAATTCCAATTTTTTCCGATGATTTAACCCATTTTTATAAAAAGAAAAGTATTTTATAAATAAGGGGGAAATAACACAGTCCTTACTGTATGGGAACTCCTATATTATTTTTCTGTAGTAATATTTATTTTATTATTGTTAATTTTACTTATAATATCATTGATGTTAAATTGTTAATATCATTTAAGGAAATACAGTACATAAAATAAAAAGTATGATTATTTCTAATTTACACATGCAAAATACGAAATCACAATTTATTCCCCGAATTCAATGTAGGCCAGTGTACTCAAAGTCGAAATATTTACAGTTTCCTTTTTTAAATAATATTATGTAAACAGTAAACTAACTTTGACCCATTTTTTCCTGCAGTTTTATGACTAGCAGCTCGCTGCGACTTCGCGAGGCTTTTATCAGATTCTAAAGTTATTTGAAATGCACATTTATATAGGTATTAAACACATAAATCTTTAAGAAGAAATTCCTTAAAATCGAATCAAATCACGAAACAGATGCAGTTACATATTAGTTATTTTATTTAGAAACGACACGAGAATCTCGTCTTATAGGATTTGTAGGTAAAATTCAGTAACACAGCAGTACCTATATGGAGACATTATCTACAAATAATACGCAAAAACAAAAGGCAAAATTGCTATTATGAATTTATTTCCCCGGAGTGCGACTTATCATAAATTAATTTCTAATAAATTGGCTTTATGTATCACCAGGCATGTCTGCGGCTTTTACTGGGGGTTCGGAGTGACGCAATCCAGTACAGACAGACGTTGAAATGTACCTAAAATTTGGGTCACTCACACAACCACAGCGTCACTCACAACCTAATTTCTATGCTAAAAGAAAAGTGAATCAACCACCTCATAGAAATCGTAAACACAACTACATCGATCACTTAAATGAAGTTGTTATTGGGGAAAGGATGTTTGTCAAGGATAACCTACTGTTACGTTGCGGTCGGTACCTCAATAGGGTGGTACTAGAGTACGCATGACTCACACAATTTATTTATGTTATTCTAGATAAGTAGGAGTGTTCTCAAGATGTACAAAATACCCATTATTGAATTATTTTATCTTACACAACTTAATACCTAATCAAGAATTAAACAAAAATACGGATCACATGATTTCTGTATTAACGTGTAGTGGGAATGATTTGTAATTGTTGGAAACTTTATAATTTGTACCTACTATTATCGGTAGTAAAGTCTTGTTGAATATGAAAAAGCCTGTGCGTCCACATAAAATCAACTTGCAATAAATTTGCGTTGCTACGTTTACGGCTGTAATATATTGTAGGTTTCATCTCATAACAGAAATATCTTAGATGGCATCCTTATTAAACCTCCTTAGCTGAATGTTTTGACCCATCGTTTTAAGCGGTCATCTATTATTTTGTTTTCATTGAAAGCATTTTGAGGTCACTGAACTCTCAAAGCATGGACGCATTAACGCCCCCCGCCTATTCACTACCCCATGAAAAATACCACGCACAAGGAAAACACTATCAGTAAAATGAAAAAGATCACTTGTATCAACATACCCGGGCTTCCACAATCGGCACACACATTATTACCACTTTTCTTTTGTAACTCCTGTAATAATCTCTGGTTATGATCTACCATCGTGGAACTTTTGCATCAATAATGAAGATACACGCTAGCGTACGACGTCGCTACTCGAAAGTCAAACGCCTTCCTCGAACGAACGCGTTCACTGCCACTGCGCGCGCGAGGGAGCGAGGAGACTTCGACCGACGCGCGGCGAATCGGTACAATAAACGCCATTTCGTAAGCGTGAGTGCTTTTGCATTCACACACATTGACTGTCAGTTAGCATGAATGAGATAGAAAGAGATGTCTAGTTCCAGTATATGAATGAAACGAGTGTGTATTGGATGGTAGTGGATACTCGTAAAATTCCTTTGTGTGTGATAAAATAGCGTAGTAGTAAGTTTGTACGTCATGCGGCGCGCACACTAGCAAGAACCCGTCTCGTCTCGTATGTGTACAAATATGGTACAAATACAAATTTGTAGGTGTCTACATCACAGGTTCCCAGACTTTTATCTAATAATCCATTTTCCAATCCATCAAAATTTAGTTGGTTCCGGTGGACCCCCTGCAGCTACGTCACTACCAACCAAGAGAAGTGAGAATTGATTAGTTAATTAATTATTTTGTGACGCCAACGTAGACCCCCGTCGAATCTCCCGTGGACCCCTGGGTGTCCACCTGGACCACTTTGGGAACTACTGGTCTACATTATAAGTAAAATATTATGCGAGTCTGTCGTGATATTTTGTGGTCGTGGTTTTGTCACTCAGATGTCTGTTAAACACTATTTTGAAGCGGTATTGTGACCGTAATCCGTAAGTAAAAATAATTAAATAAAGAAAATATATTGAAATCGGTGCTAGCACGTTATGTTAACTAACAACAGCTTCCACTTTTCTTGGTCCTCTCATGTATCGGTAGTTAGCAAAAAGGTATACTATTCCTTTCAGTCGTTAAAGTATCTACAAAATTTCCTGCCTTTAGATACCAAAATTACCCTTGCCCAAACCCTTATTAAACCCATTATCGACTACGCGGATGCCTGCTTTTTGGATGCCGCAGAAGAGTTCTTAAACAAGCTTGAGCGTTTGCAAAATCTATGTATAGTATACGTTTCATATTCGGCCTCTAAAAGTACGACCATGTCTCTCAATTTCGAAAACAGCCCAAGTGGCTCCCAATCCGTCTTCGCAGGAACACTCGCATTTTAAGTCTTCTCTTTAACATTATACATAACCCCACATCCCCTTCTTATTTACAGGAACGATTCTCCTTCGCATATTCACCTGACGTCCTTTGTAGATCCCATCTTCGCACCTTACTAAAAGTCCCTCTGCACCGTACTGGCTTCTTCTCTTACTCCTTTACTGTGCATGCAGTTAGACTGTGGAACTCTCTGCCTCATGATATACGAGTACCTACGAAGCTCACAATCTATCACTATATTTAAAAATCGTGTCAAAGAACACTATCCTTCTTCTGTCTTGTAGTCGGTCCATTTTACTACTAATTCAATGTTAATACATATATTACTTATGTTATATTATTGGTATGTATTATTGTTATACTTATACCTATATTATATACTTATATAGTTATTTATTTAAAAAATAGTATTTTTAGTTAGGTAGATATAAGTACTTATGTGTTTTTCTTATAGAATTATACATTTATTTATACACACTGCGTCCTATTTCATTCTTTCACCTTTTCTCTCCTGGGCAAGCTGGAAGAGATTTCTATAGAAATAAGCTGTGCCCTAAGACTTCTCTTACCATATTTGTGTGTGTAATAATAAACTTATAAAATAAAATAAATAAGACCAGCATCAGCTGGCACCGACTTCAATATAATATATTCGTTATTTATTTCTTTTTAGATCGTTTGCTTTAAAGTCGCTTTTTATTTTTTCTAAACATAGTTTATTTCACACTTTCTAGTGATTTTTATTTTACCAAGATAAGTATCAGTGTAAGTCATGCAACTCTAACGTCTACGTTAGAGTAACTTACCTACTGAAAACATAAAAACTCTATTATCTTTTAAACTACTGAACCGATTTTCACGAAACTTGTTACAAGAGTAGGTACAAGTTTCGTAGGGAAGACCTTAAGTTGAAAAATACTTACTTACTTATAGTTTGAAAGAAAGTTTGCAAAAAGAATTATCGTAGTCGGAGTTGTAGTTTCTGAGAAATTATTGGACGAACCTACATACATTCATGAAATTAGGTACATTGGTTTAGTTAGAAGTCCACATAGACTAACATTTATATGAGTTACGCGTTTTTATGAATATTAAGTACATACATACATACGCGTCGAAACAGAACCTTCTTTTTAAAGTCGCTTAAAAAAAAAATTACTTAGCCATTTTAATACATACAACTAGGTATATGCATGTGCAGGTACCTATTTCTGTATACCTAGGGAATCAGTGAAAAAAATAGCCGAGTTAACCTACATTATGGAAGAGATTTAGTGAATTCGATGCCATTTAAAAAATCATTAAAATTATCTCTACATTTAATATTTTGAAAACGTTTTTATTACTATTATAGGCAGTGCTGCTGCTGTTACGGCCAGAGGGCCTAGACAAGATGCAATCGCTTCATAGCGAATCTATTTCTTCATTCGCTAACTCACTCAATTCCCTATAATTTGTCACGTGATTTTTCGATGACTTATGTCATTCTCATACATTTTTATACTTTCTATTAGCGATAGCGATTGTAGAATGTTACATTGTCTAGGGGGGCTGGGGCCTTACCATGAACTCATATAGCAGGGCAATTTAACTCTAAAAGTGAACTGTACTTACAATGAGCGCACTAATTAGCAGGCCACCCAGCTTTTACGTCACCCAAGCAGGTGTGTCAAACATATGACAATTCAAATTTTAAATTCAAATTCAAAATTATTTTTTTCGAATAGGCTTAACGTAACTTTGAACACTCATTTTATTTTTTTAATCTACCACCGGACCACAACTCTGCCTCAACAGAGAAGATCCGGCAAGTAACTCAGCGGGCTGGTCATTTTTCACTTTTTTTTATACAGTTTTTGTCTTGTTACAATTGAAAGATAAAACAAGAGAGAGAGAGGAAAATACAACGAAAATACAACAAACTAAAAGGCCAAAGGGATAGTAGTCGGACCAGTCACCCCAAGCAGCGCCCGCGCACGTGATGACTCGAGCAGCAGCCATCACTCAGCGAAGCTGAGCGAAGCCCAATATTAGTGCGCTCATGGTACAAACTTGAAAGACAGGTCACTTTTCGTGATAAACGGCCCTGCTAATCAAGAGCGTGGATAGAGGTGGACCACTGTGTCGCACAATTCTTGATGGGGCATGGCAACTTTAAGAGTAAACTATTTTCCTTTAATCTAGTGCCTTCGCCTCTCTGTCAGTGTTCTACGATAAATAATGAGTACGAACAAACTGCCCATCATATACTTTGGGAGTGCAGTCTCTGGCAACATGAGCGTAGCCTTATGCTAGACAGTTTGGTTGTGACATCTGGAGTCGTATATTACATGGACCTTGTGGCGACTAAGGAGAACTTCCGTGCGTTCAAACGTTTTTGCTATACCTATTATTGGAAACAAGTTTGAAAAATCAAATAGGCCCCTATAAAATATTAGCAGAATCCGTGGTGCCTTACGGGTGGACTAGCCTTCGTTGGTCCGCCTGTAAGAGTCATCTTTTTAAGGTTGTATCGACCGTTTATTAATTATTTGCTTGTCTCCCGCTTTGCAAAGGAGGGAAGTGGAATATATGTATTTCCAACTCCTCCTATCTACCTTTTTAATTAAATTTGTTGCGGGTTCCAAGACAATTTAGCGTTCCCCTGGGACTCGCCGAGGGTCAAACCTCGGTGTCTTCAGTGGCGACCACTGTAGATCCTGGCTTACAGGAGTAACAGTGGTGGGAATGAGTGGTGGGATTAGTCCCAATGCCCTGCTAATCTGCTATCAGAGATCTTAATAAGGCCTGAGTGTGGTTACAACGCATCAAACTCAGTCAGCTTAGTGTTTCAAAGGGCTCTAGTCTTTGAGTATTGAGTATACACGGACTCGGGTGATTAATAACAAGACATGACATATTACAACCACAACAGGATTTTAAGACTAAAGAACTAAATTCGAGTCCACATTATGACTCAACTGACTGAAAACAGTGGGTGTTGTAGTAATGACTCGTGCTCGGCTTGACTCTGGACTCCGAGCTTTTTTAGCACACTGAGTCTTGCATAATTGAGTCGAGTCTACAATTACAAATAGAGGATTTGAGTCCTTGGCGATATTAGTTCAGCTTATCCTATTTACTGGCTACGATACATTTTTCAACTAATATACTTACTTAGCTTTTTAAATTATATTTTTAATCCTTATTATATGTTGTACCGCCATTAACTGTTACAGATCATCTCCATCCAAAGGTTATCTGGAAGAGATCACTACCTACTAGTGATTATTGTACATTTGCTGTACTGCTGTGTTTTTCTTGTTTTGTTATGTTTTATGTTGGTTGTACAATAAAGTGGTATTTACTATCTATCTATCTATTATTATTGAACCTGTGTAAATGTTAACATTGCATTGAATTTTAATATATTCAAACTCAAACTCAAAAATAGTTTATTTCAAATAGGCTTAACACACTTTTGAAAGGTCATGTATTTTTTTTTTTAATAGCTACCACCGGATCACAACGCGGCCTCAACTGAGAAGATCCGGCAAGAAACTCAGCGGGCTTGTCATTTTATCACATTTTTTTTAAACAGTGTCTCATGTTACAACTAGATCAGAGCGACAATGTGTCTTGCCGTTCAAAAGATCAAATAATACAGAAAAAAAATAATAAAATACGACGAAAGTAGGTACAACTAACTAAAATTAATTAACTATTATTATTGTTATTTTAGTCACACTGATATTTCATTAGGCCTTTGTTCAGCTGTGAACGTATTTCGGCTGCTGATGATATTTCATTGCTTCATCATCATCATCATCAGCCGGAAGACGTCCACTGCTGAACATAGGCCTCCCCCTTGAAACGCCACAATGAACGACAATTGGCTATTTGCATCCACCGGTTACCTGCGACGCGCACAATGTCGTCTGTCCACCTAGTGGGAGGCCTGCCTACGCTGCGTCTTCCGGTTCGTGGTCGCCACTCGAGAACCTTTCTTCCCCAACGGTTATCGATACTTCGAGCGATGTGGCCTCCCCTTTGTCACTTCAACTTGCAGATTTTAAGAGCTATGTCGGTGACCTTGGTTCTTCGGCGAATCTCCTCAATACGGATTCTGTCGCGCAAAGAAACTCCGAGCATAGCTCTCTCCATAGCTCGTTGTGTGACTCTGAGCTTCTTTAAAAGGCCAACAGTTAGGGACCACGTCTCAGTACCAATGTCATAACTAGCAACACACACTGGTTAAAAACCTTCGTCTTCAGGCACTGCGGTATTTCGGACGAGAAGATTTCGCGTACTTTCCCGAACGCTGACCATCCGAGTATACCTATCGCATTGCTTAGTCGTGAAAAATTAACAGAAAAAGCCAGGTGTTTTTGGGCATGAGAAATGCACTTTCATTGACGGTAAAAGTACATTACGTAGTGACAAAAAAAATCTAAGTCAATTTTAAGAAAAACCCGACCTCAGGGGACTAAATATGATTTAGTCCTTTATAGCAACTTCAGAAGTTGAGGTTCTGTGACGACCTTATTATGTGTAGTACTGACTACTCGTCTAGACCAATCCAATGCGTACTTATACAAATTTGAGGGATCTACATGTAATGGAGCAGAGTTCCTACCTACTTCCTAATACATCATCCGATATCTACTGATCACTATCTGTGTACCAACGACTCGTAGCGACCAACGAGTCCATAAACGATGGATCAACGTTTATTGTATTTTCTATTACTTATTTGATTTGTAGTGTATAGGCAATCAGTAGTTGAAAGTCCGCTGCGAATGCTTACCTGCTCCGGAGGTTGACATGAGTCCAATGGTTTAGATATACGGTTTTCAATTACTTATACGAACGTTTTGTAAACATGAGAAATCCATCTATAGTTATTAATATTTGTTCGGTCACCTTTTTAAGTATTAACTAGCTGAGCCGCACAGCTCCGCTCGCGCTCTTTTTACTCAGAAACCTTCTTGGGCTCATGCACAACACTTTGCTGAAGATCATGACATGATCAAATACATTGTTTACGATTCTTTAAAGGACATACTTACAGACAAACATTCATTTTTATATATATAGAATATGATGTTACTTGGTGGTAGGTTCCTTGTGCAAGCAACCGTCCAGGTAGGTCTAGGTACCTTCGCAGTGTCAGATATTCTGCCGCCAAGCAGCAGTGTGAAAGCATTGTTGTGTTCCGGCGTGAAGGGCACTGTAGCTGGTGAAATTACTGGACACAAAGACTTAATAACTAATGTCTTTAGGGTCAACAACACGCTAGTGATCCGTCTGGTATTGCTAGCGTCTATAGGCTGCGGTGACTGCTTACCATCAGGCGGACCGCACGCTTGCTTGCCACCTTGGTTGTATAAAAAAAAAGATATCTGAATGGCAAAAGTTTAAAGGAAAATGACCAGATCTAGATACCTCATCATCATCATCATCACCAGCCGGAAGACGTCCACTGCTGAACATAGGCCTCCCCCTTCGAACGCCACAATGACCGACAATTGGCTATTTGCATCCACTGGTTATCTGCGACGCGCAGAATGTCGTCTGTCCACACTAGTGGGAGGCCTACCTACGCTGCGTCTTCCGGTTCGTGGTCGCCACTCGAGAACCTTTCTTCCCCAGCGGTTATCGGTGGCAGGCCACATCGCTCGGTCGCCACTTCAACTTGCAGATTCTGAGAGCTATGTCGGTGACCTTGGATCTTCGGCGAATCTCCACATTTCGGATTCTGTCGCGCAAAGAAACTCCGAGCATAGCTCTCTCCATAGCTCGTTGTGTGACTCTGAGCTTATATAGGTTAAAAACCTTCGTCTTCAGGCACTGCGGTATTTTGGACGAGAAGATTTCGCGTAGTTTCCCGAACGCTGCCCATCCGAGTTGGATTCTTCGGGCGACCTCTTTGTCGAAGTTGGACCGACCTACCTGGATAGTTTGTCCTAGGTATACGTAGTGGTCAACAACTTCGAGTGTATCTTTCCCAACAACTACCGGTACGGGTGCAACATGGACATTAGACATGATCTTCGTCTTGTCCATGTTCATTTTAAGACCCACTTGTTGGGAAACGCTACTGAGGTCGCTGAGCATCGTATTGAGGTCCTCCAGCGACTCTGCCATAATGACTATATCATCGGCAAAACGAAGGTGAGTGATGTATTCGCCATTGATATTGATGCCGAATCCGTTCCAGTCCAAGAGCTTGAAAACGTCCTCCAATGCGTTTGTGAACAGTTTCGGAGAAATAACGTCTCCCTGTCTCACACCACGCTGCAATGGGATTGGTTTCGTGCTCTCGTCCTGTAGTCGGATCGACATGGTGGCGTTGCTGTACAAACACTTCAACACTTCGATGTACCTATAGTCAATGTGGCACCGCTGGAGAGACTACAATACTGCCCAGGTCTCGATTGAATCAAAGGCTTTCTCGTAGTCCACAAACGCTAGACATAATGTAATAGCCTTTTGAAGAGACTGAAAAAGGATTATGAAAGAAAAGCCATTTTTGAAGCAGGTAGTAATAATAAAGAACTCTGGGAAGCAATCAACAACATAACAAATCGACGAAAGCAGAGAGAGTCTGCATCTCAATTGCTATCTTTGGCAGATTCTCCTGAACTGTCTGTCAATATTATCAATGAATTTTTTGCAACTGTTGGTAAAACTTTGCCCGATAAACTTATATCAGAGTCAACTGTGCCTACTTACACTTCTATTAATAGAAGCTCGCAATCTTTGGTTCTTCTTCCAACCGACGAGAAGGAAGTCGAAAGGCTAATACTGGGTATTCGGAGCGATTCAGCAGCTGGCTGGGATAAAATACCTGGTAAACTAATGAAAAAATATAAGGATATCATCGTACCTCCTCTGACTTACATATGTAACCTTGCTTTGGCTTCTGGAGTTTTCCCAAAAGTATTCAAAAAATCACTCATCCATCCAATATTTAAGAGTGGAGACAGAAACTGTGTAAACAATTACAGGCCTATCGCTGTACTACCTGCACTATCAAAGGTACTTGAACGCATAATTAATAATAGGCTCACAGCGTTTTTGGAGCGCTACCAGCTCTTTTCTCCTACTCAATATGGATTTCGTAGTGGTAAATCTACGTCTGATGCAGTCCATGATCTAACGGATTACATAGTTACTAAACTTGACAGCGGCCAAAAGGTTTTGGGGGTCTTTCTCGATCTTGCCAAAGCGTTCGACACAGTTTCTGTACCCATTCTTTTACAAAAGATGGAATGTATTGGAATCAGAGGAACACCACTTAAAATTTTTGAAGATTACTTGAGAGACCGTGTTCAGGCCGTTAAACTAGATGAGTTCATAAGTAAAGAACATATAGTAACATACGGTGTCCCCCAAGGCAGTGTGCTTGGGCCGACCCTCTTCCTAATCTATATTAACGACCTATGCAGGCTTCACCTCACCAACGGTAAAATTATCAGCTTTGCTGACGACACAGCGCTTTTATTTAGTGCAAGTTCAATGAGTGAATTGTTCTGCCATGCCCAGACTGGGTTTAATGTAGTATCTAAGTGGCTACGGGACAATATGCTAACACTAAACTCTGATAAAACTAAATATTTAAATTTCACTATTATTAACAAAACTTTACCCCGTTCGGCAAATTCATTCACTATTGTTTCACATTCTTGTGCAGACACAATATCTGAAACCTGTCCATGTACCCAATTACAAAGAGCTGAAAGTATAAAGTATTTGGGCGTCACAATTGATAGTACATTTAAATTTTATAACCACCTTAACACTCTCAATAGCCGACTTCGTAAGCTAATATTTGTGTTTAAGACGTTAAGAACGGTGGCGGATGAAAAATTGAGAGGGTTAGTTTTTTCGGCACTGGTTCAATCATTACTCAGGTACTGTATCACTTCTTGGGGAGGAGCACCTAAGACGATACTTCTTGAACTAGAAAGAACTCAAAGGGCTATTCTCAAGGTCTCATTCTTCCTACCCTTTCGATATCCGACAATACTCTTATATAAAAAAACTAAAGTACTCACAGTCCGCCAACTTTTTGTGTTGCACACAATACTAAAACAGCATTCCCTTTTAACTTATTCCCCATTATTAACCTTCAATAAAAGACGATATGATCCCGTAGAATTTCGAGCCACTTCACTTTCATCTAAATATTCATCTAGGTTTTTCTGCTTTCTTGGACGCTATCTTTACAATAACATTAATAGAATATTATCCATTTTCCCCCTTACTAGATACTGTTGCAAAAAAAAGGTTACTGATTGGCTACAAATGTTAGATTACGAACAAACAGAGAAATTACTTATTGCTGCAGTGTAAACACACATTTTCACACACGCACGCACTCACACGTATACACATCCATACACACACCACACACTAACTAACACCCACCCACACACACACACACACACACACACACTACTAGGACTTCATGTCATTGTTTATTTTTAACCGACTTCAAAAAAGGAGGTTCTGTATTCGACGCGTATGTATGTAATATTAATAAACATGCGTAATATTCATATATGTTAGTCTATGTGGGCTTCTAAACGAATTTACCAAATTTCACGAGTGTATGTATGTATGTATGTATGTATGTATGTATGTATGTAGGTTTGTCCGCGGATTTCTCAGAAACTACAAGTCCTATTTCGAAAATTCTTTTTGAAATAGTTAGAGTATCTTTCAACTTAGGGTAGAGTACAAGTTTCATCAAAATCGGTCCAGTAGTTTAAGAGATATAAACTTTTTATGTTTTCAGTAAGTTACTGTAATGTAGACGTTCGAGTTGCGTGATAGTGCTGATACCTATCTTGGTAAAATAAGTCACTAAAAAGTGTTAAATAAACTATTTTAAAAAAAATAAAAACCGACTTCAAAGTAAATTATCTAAAAAGCATAAAATAACGAAAATATTATTGAAGTTGGTGCAGAATATACACAGCAGGTACGCTAACACCAACTTCAATAATATTTTCATTATTTTATGATTTTTAGATAATTTACTTTGAAGTCGGTTTTTATTTTTTTTAAAATAGTTTTGTTTAATAGTTTTTTATTCTACCATAGTTTTTATTCATTATCCATTGTAATTACAGTGTTAAAATGCTTGCGCATTCAGTGTCACGCGATCTACGGGTGGTGGCCTGGTGGCCTGAAATACAGGTTCTTACCTAGTTTAGGCACCAGACTCCCACAAATTTGTGCTATTAATTTGTCAAGTGTTTTTTGTATCTTTGTTTTGTGGTGAGTGAATAAAGAATTTATTATTATTATTATTATAATGGCCGATTATACTCCTCGGTCTTCAGTATAATCTGGCGAAGCGTATGTATGTGGTCTACGGTGCTAAAGCCTTTTCGGAACCCGGCTTGTTCGGGAGGCTGGAAGTCATCAAACCTGCGTTCGAGACGGTTCGTAAAGACTCTCGAAAACAACTTGTATACATGGCTCAGGAGTAAGATAGGTCTATAATTCTTCAATAAAGTGTTATCACCTTTTTTGAAGAAAAGAACCACCACACTCCTGTGCCATGCTTCTGGCATTGTACCCTCGAGTAAGACGGAATTAAATAACTTCTGGAGGACTAAAAGTACCGGCTTTCCACCCGCTCTCCGAAGTTCTGATGTGATTCCGTCTTCACCCGGCGCCTTGTTATTCTTGAGCTGTTTGAGAGCCATTCTAATCTCGTACAGGCTGATGTCTGGGATGTCCTCAGTGAAGTGTCGGGTTAGTTTGGCCTACTAGTACTAGATACCTACTATAAAATAAGTTTTTTATAATTAAGGCTAGAGGAGGTTCTCCTATTTTTAAGGCTTCGGTACTTATGCCATCTGGGCCACACGATCTACCATTATTCATTTTATTTAGGGCGACATGAACCTCATATTCTGTCGGTGGTACAGTGTCGGGACATTTTTTTTCTCTTTATTTAAAGAGCTTTTTCGCTTAAGTGAATATGTCGCTACATATGAGGTAACAAAAAATATATTTAAAAAAAGTAACGAACACATAAATAGTTAAGTAAATAATTTCGACCGATCGAACATTCAATCCAAACCTGACCATTTCTAGTACCATTTTGGGTTCTTTGGACATCGGGTTTGATAGGTACGTATTACATAATCCAGTGGAACTGCCATGAGACACAAGCCGTCTGGCGTCGCCAACACGGGCCGTCGTTTCGGGCACATTCCATCATAATGTGTTATGCATCCTCAATTAAGCACATAGGTGATGCTACTTTCTGCATGAGATGTGAAAATTTATTCAGTGGAATGTGTCCGGAACGAAGTCGTAATAACAAAACTAGGTCCTTGAATAAACTAAAATGTTTTCATCCCATTCCCGATTTAAAAACCCCAAAGCTAGATCGTGACCGAAAAAAACATGGTATGGTATTAAAAGAAATGGAAAAAGCAACCAGTAGCCTCATACGGCGGGTTTTGCAACTTTTCTCTGTTTGGCTTACCTACTTCAGAAATGAAAATATGATAGTCAATGATATTTTAAACAATAGATATGCCATTAGCGCTCGCCCACAGACAGACTACTATGATGCTACGCGCTGGCGCTCGCCAGACGTTCAGCGAGTATCCCCCAACTGGGTTTTGTAGCAGTTAGTCGCACGCCGTCCCGCGTAGTTAATGCGACATCGTGACGTCTATCATTAAAAATTGAAAATGCCGTCCTGCGTATTTATAATGTGCACAAATTACCAGGCAAAAGTAAATAAACAGTCAGGAATAATATAGCACATGTAACTATGAAAAAATAATCTGATTTTCAATTTGTATTTCAATTCCCATAATAATATTGTAAGAAATAATTGTAAAATTGAATGTTAGTGGTGCGTTCCTCACTCATGAGTCGCCTCATTCGAGGTACTCGTGAGGACAAAATGAAAGAGTTCCTCATTTTTCAACGATGAACCACCTCATTTTATCTTTCATTCCTCGTTCTCGCTCGCGAGATTGAGGTTTGAGGCCGCACGCGTTTACCTCGTCGTGCGACTGAAAGGCGAGCGAGAGAGGATTACTGAATGAGTGAGCGAACAAATCGACCAAATGAGTGAGGACCATCTGTGTGAGCGTGGTGCGTAGACAGAATATAATACAGACATATACCAAGCGTGCCGCCGATAAGGACAGAAAAATAAGTACATACTAAATTTAGAGTTGCCACGTAAGGGAAATTTTACCCTTTGTGTAAAGCAAATACGGAGGTTGTTGTAAATTATATTTTCTTTCCTAACCAAAAGCCACTTTTTTGACACAACATTTACTTTTCTTACATTATATCGTCTTAATCTATGACAGTCTGCAAAAAGTACGAAAGTGATTGTTATAATAATGTCCTCCTAGCCGAAACGACCACAGCGGCCAATCTTTCACAAGATCAGCCATGTACGCAGGAGATATTATAGTGCACAAGTGCTTGCGTAGACACAAGTGCACTCTCTCTTCCTTTATATAATAGGTACCTCTCATAATCCGATGGGACGGAAGACCGACACGACTGGGGAGAAGTTAAGCGCAGGACCGACTTTTTACATGCCCATCCGACGCATGTGTGGCCAGGCGCGGTCGCAACCAAGGATTTGGGTGGGGGGTCATATCTGACGGTCCCGTTGGTCTTGTACCTAGACACCCTAGCCGCTACCCAATTTTGCCGTGTACGAATATGGATTTTGGGGGTGGTCATGGGTCGCAGGGGTGCGACCCCCCCTCTCGGACCGCCACTGTGTATGGCGTATCTCGGATCACGGTTTCGGAACGCCAAAGGGGCTGTCAAAAAGATGACAGCGCGCTAGTATCTATGGCAGAGACATGTTTTAATTATTACGATTACTCCACTGTATTATAAGTTGTTCTCTCTCAATTTGATTATAAGTGTTTATTACCAAAGCTCGGTGTTTTAATTTGACGGACAGGAGTCGGGCATACGTCCTATCGCAAATCCCGACACATGGATCATCTTACTTTACAGACAATCAGGTCATCGGCTTGCATTGTCCTAGCCAGTAAGGAACAACTACTCAAATTTGTTGCCCTTCGCAGGATTCGAACCCACGACGGAGGCTACAAAGTGAATATACACTTAATATCATATATGCTGTAGCTAAGGTCTATTCCACATTGTTCACCTGGGTGATATCACGTGGTGATTAAAGTGGCTAAGAGCTGTAGATAATTATTAGCCTCATACAAAAAAGTTAAGAGATAAAAACAATAATATGCTATTTCCCAGAGAGGTAGGCAAAAATTGGCTTTCTTATAACTTAATATAATACATACTATGGCCATTTACCGGGTAAGTTTTAGTAAATTTCTCCAATATACAAATCTATAGTACTAGTATCTTGGGACAATCTACGATTGACCAATGACCACCTGATCTCAATCTACGCAGATCCTTTAGTAAGGTAACCAGATAAATGATTACAAATACTTGTAAACTGTATAAATACATATTTAAATAGATAAATAACACCCAGACAATTGTTCGGAATCCTTCGGAATCGAACCCATATCCTATTGGGCAGCGGCCAGGTCCCTCAGATCGTCGAACAGCCGTACATCGCCACCGTCCGCGGCATGTACTGCTCGACCCACCCGACCCGATGTCCGTCCTCCTGGACCATGACACAACACCAACACCGACAACGATGTCAAGAGTCGTAAACACATCAACACACAGACACCGGTCTCGCCGGCGAGGCCGAAGGGATCCGTACGCATGCGACCTCGACATGCATCCCCTCGCTGAGTTTCTTGCCGGTTCATCTCAGCGGGGGCGCGTTGTGAACCGGTGGTAAACTCATTTTCTCTAAGCGGCAGCCCAAGCCGAGGCCGTGCCTCCCTGAGGTGTCCTTGTGCTAGTCGCTACCCAAACCTTTCTGGCTGGAGCGCTTTAAGCGCTCGTCCTCTTGTCCGGTGAAACAGTGCTATTATTACAAAAAAAAAAAAGTGATGATCAATAAAACAAAGTGACTATCAAGCTTCAGTTGTCCACCAAACTTTGATGTCTACTGAAAGTGTGTTTGGTATTTATTGGTGATTCAAGTTAGGCAATGCCAAATGAATCATTTGATAGTTATTTAATAGTCACTTTGCTTTATTGATCATCACTTTAGTTGTCAAACGAGATAGGTACATAATAGGGGGGCAAATGAAACAAACTATTCAACGTCGGTACTATTTATTTATAATTCAGACAAATTTACCAATAAATTGTAACCAACAACATACATACATACATATATTTAAACAACATTCATATAGTAAAAGCACGATTAAATGTACAATGACCATTGTGCCTATAAATAACGAATGAATACGTCCTGCGCAGCCTTGGACGAATTACTTGAGCGCTTACGTTATTTCTGAATATTTAAGCATTCGGGAATAACTTTTAGCAACCTAATTAATTATTTTTGTTGCTGCTATCCACAGTATACAAATATCCATATTTTCAGGAAATCATAAAAATAAATTCGGGAAATCTGAGAAATTCTTCGATGCACCCAGCATGTGGGATCGTGTATGATGCACTTAATAATAATTTACCACTTATTTATGGTAGTCTCTCTTTTATACACTGGCAACACTGATAATGGCAATCAATAAACTGAAAATTTTAGGTTATGGATGAAAAACAAGAATTTATCGATCTTACACGTAACTTTCAAGTAAAATAGTAACTAATTTAGAGCAATAAGATCTAAATAAGTCGTTTACATGTATTAGTTTCTAAATGTAATTTCTAAATTGGCCATAATAATTCACGTTTACCTGTGAAACGATACTCCACTAATTTTACGTTCACTGTCACTTTTACAGCCTATAATACTGCACTGCACGATTCTTATAGGATTTCCACAACACACAGTAATGTCACAGTTAGTTTTTTATTGAATTTTAAGTTATTTATTTAATATTAAATCCACGATAATATTGTCACGGAGCAAAGTGGGAGCAAACGTCAAATTTGTTTCGCACCCACGGCGCGGAAAAATCGAACACATGCTGAGGGACAAAAAATCATATACACTGTTTCTTTCTATCACACGTAACCTACATAAACGCATTCTTTTCTTGCGTGAATGAGAAAGAAAGTGTCCAGCCCTCTATTGTTTTCTTCCTCTAAGGCGTGGTGACTGGTGAGGCGTGAGTTACAATTTTGCGAGTTAGGTTTGTATTTAGATAATCGTATCCTACTAATATTATAAATGTAAAAATTTGTGAGGATATAATTATGGATGATTGACGATGACCTCAGTAGTTTAAACTTTATTCAAATCACGAATTGAAATATCAATATTAATTTCGTGATCATAATTCTCTTAAATTATTATCTATTTATTTAGTGATAAGTCTGGTAATTGAGTGTTTTTTGTTTATTGGACTAAAACACTGAGCGAAAGAAAATGATGTGTGTGAGAGAAATAGCAACAGAGAAGCACGCTGCAGCTGCAACGGTCCCGCGTCCTCCTCGCTTCCTCGTTTGTGGCGCGTGACTCGCGTGAGTGAGGCCATGAATTGATATCTAAAACCGTCCCCCGTCAAGATATCCTCACTTAGAGGAAGAAAACAATAGAGGGCTGGACACTTTCTGTCTCATTCACGCAAGAAAAGAATGCGTTTATGTAGGTTACGTGTGATAGAAAGAAACAGTGTATATGATTTTTTGTCCCTCAGCATGTGTTCGATTTTTCCGCGCCGTGGGTGCGAAACAAATTTGACGTTTGCTCCCACTTTGCTCCGTGACAATTTTATAGTGGTTTTAATATTAAATAAATAACTTAAAATTCAATAAAAAACTAACTGTGACATTACTGTGTGTTGTGGAAATCCTATAAGAATCGTGCAGTGCAGTATTATAGGCTGTAAAAGTGACAGTGAACGTAAAATTAGTGGAGTATCGTTTCACAGGTAAACGTGAATTATTATGGCCAATTTAGAGATTACATTTAGAAACTAATACATGTAAACGACTTATTTAGATCTTATTGCTCTAAATTAGTTACTATTTTACTTGAAAGTTACGTGTAAGATCGATAAATTCTTGTTTTTCATCCATAACCTAAAATTTTCAGTTTATTGATCGCCATTATCAGTGTTGCCAGTGTATAAAAGAGAGACTACCATAAATAAGTGGTAAATTATTATTAAGTGCATCATACACGATCGCACATGCTGGGTGCATCGAAGAATTTCTCAGATTTCCCGAATTGATTTTTATGTTTTTCTGAAAATATGGATATTTGTATACTGTGGATAGCAGCAACAAAAAGAATTAATTAGGTTGCTATAAGTTATTCCCGAATGCTTAAATATTCAGAAATAACGTAAGCGCTCAAGTAATTCGTCCAAGGCTGCGCAGGACGTATTCATTCGTTATTTATAGGCACAATGGTCATTGTACATTTAATCGTGCTTTTACTATATGCATGTTGTTTAAATATATGTATGTATGTTGTTGGTTATAATTTATTGGTAAATTTGTCTGAATTATAAATAAATAGTACCGACGTTGAGTAGTTTGTTTCATTTGCCCCCCTATTATGTACCTATCTCGTTTGACAACTAAAGTGATGATCAATAAAGCAAAGTGACTATTAAATAACTATCAAATGATTCATTTGGCATTGCCTAACTTGAATCACCAATACATACCAAACACACTTTCAGTAGACATCAAAGTTTGGTGGACAACTGAAGCTTGATAGTCACTTTGCTTTATTGATCATCACTTTTTTTTTTGTAGGAATAGTACTGTTTCACCGGACAAGAGGACGAGCGCTTAAAGCGCTCCAGCTAGAAAGGTTTGGGTAGCGACTAGCACAAGGGCACCTCAGGGAGGCACGGCCTCGGCTTGGGCTGCCGCTTAGAGAAAATGAGTTTACCACCGGTTCACAATGCGCCCCCGCTGAGAAGAACTGGCAAGAAACTCAGCGAGGGGTTGCATGCGTACGGATCCCTTCGGCCTCGCCGGCGAGACCGGTGTCTGTGTGTTGATGTGTTTACGACTCTTGACATCGTTGTTGGTGTTGGTGTTGTGTCATGGTCCAGGAGGACGGACATCGGGTCGGGTGGGTCGAGCAGTACATGCCGCAGTCGGTGTCGATGTACGGCTGTTCGACGATCTGAGGGACCTGGCCGCTGCCCAATAGGACATGGGTTCGATTCCGAACAATTGTCTGGGTGTTATTTATCTATTTAAATATGTATTTATACAGTTTACAAGTATTTGTAATCATTTATCTGGTTACCTTAAGGATCTGCGTAGATTGAGATCAGGTGGTCATTGGTCAAGCGTAGATTGTCCCAAGATACTAGTACTATAGATTTGTATATTGGAGAAATTTACTAAAACTTACCCGGTAAATGGCCATAGTATGTATTATATTAAGTTATAAGAAAGCCAATTTTTGCCTACCTCTCTGGGAAATAGCATATTATTGTTTTTATCTCTTAACTTTTTTGTATGAGGCTAATAATTATCTACAGCTCTTAGCCACTTTAATCACCACGTGATATCACCCAGGTGAACAATGTGGAATAGACCTTAGCTACAGCATATATGATATTAAGTGTACATTCACTTTGTAGCCTCCGTCGTGGGTTCGAATCCTGCGAAGGGCAACAAATTTGAGTAGTTGTTCCTTACTGGCTAGGACAATGCAGGCCGATGACCTGATTGTCTGTAAAGTAAGATGATCCATGTGTCGGGATTTGCGATAGGACGTATGCCCGACTCCTGTCCGTCAAATTAAAACGCCGAGCTTTGGTAATAAACACTTATAATCAAATTGAGAGAGAACAACTTATAATACAGTGGAGTAATCGTAATAATTAAAACATGTCTCTGCCATAGATACTAGCGCGCTGTCATCTTTTTTGACAGCCCCTTTGGCGTTCCGAAACCGTGATCCGAGATACGCCACACATGCGTCGGATGGGCATGTAAAAAGTCGGTCCTGCGCTTAACTTCTCCCCAGTCGTGTCGGTCTTCCGTCCCATCGGATTATGAGAGGTACCTATTATATAAAGGAAGAGAGAGTTCACTTGTGTCTACGCAAGCACTTGTGCACTATAATATCTCCTGCGTACATGGCTGATCTTGTGAAAGATTGGCCGCTGTGGTCGTTTCGGCTAGGAGGACATTATTATAACAATCACTTTCGTACTTTTTGCAGACTGACATAGATTAAGACGATATAATGTAAGAAAAGTAAATGTTGTGTCAAAAAAGTGGTTTTTGGTTAGGAAAGAAAATATAATTTACAACAACCTCCGTATTTGCTTTACACAAAGGGTAAAATTTCCCTTACGTGGCAACTCTAAATTTAGTATGTACTTATTTTTCTGTCCTTATCGGCGGCACGCTTGGTATGTGTCTGTATTATATTCTGTCTACGTATCCTCACCTCAAATGAGGTGTACCTCGCGAGTGCCTCACGAACGAAAATGATGTACTCCCTCATCCTCATTTTAAATTTACGAGTTACCCATTACGTGTCAGTTGACTAGATGACACTGACAAGCGTTTAACCAACGCTGACAACGGAACGCACAAAATATAGCCATCTCGTTTTCTCTTACTTTTCTCGTTATGTATCTGTCCTTGTCAGGTCTATAGGTAGGAAAATGTATAGCTAGGTATAGCTAACTACAAGTGAGACAACTTTTATCGTGCGTTAGCCAGTCACGTAGTTCTTACTGAGTAGTCTGTGGTCCCAGTCCCAGAACGTAGACCATGTAGACAGTCTCATGCCTGATTTACACGTATTAAGTTGTCAAGTAGGTAACTAAATTTTTAGTGACTTAATTTTAAGTATGCGTTTACACATCGTTTTTACTAAATTTTAATTAAAATCTTTAGTTCTTTAGTTCGCCCCAATGGACGGTCGCACGATCCGTGACGATTTCATAGTACATTGTAGCGACGGACAACTAATTTATTTTTAGGATTAAATTATATAGACAACTAATACAGATTATTATATTAAAATTTCTTTTTTATAATATATAAAGGTACTATAATTATAATATTAGATATAGAAAAGTAAATGACTTCGTGTCTTTCTTGATTACTGAATTTGTGTTTGATGTAAATATTTAACCATTTTACTTGTTTATTGCCTTCCATCCCCGTAAGCACCGTGTCTGGTTTCCGGGGGACTACAATGCACCCCCAGTGGCCTATCATGACTTACGCGAGTGTAGTTTTCGCGCACGCCGCCCGCACCCATATCGATAGCCTCCAGGTTATCCAGAATCGTTTCCTCCGTCGCGCCGTCGGTGCCCCGTGGTACATGCGGAACGTAGATCTGCATTCCGATTTCAAATTAGATCCCCTTCGTAAGTTCCTCAAAGAAGCGTCGAAACGCTACTTTGAATCCGCGTCCCGTCACGCGAACAGTTTAAACCGCGCCGCCGCCGATTACGCCGCTAGTCCTTCTGACTCGCGCCGCAGACCACGGCACGTACTGCTCGACCCTCCTGACCCCATGACGGTCCTATTGGACCGGGATGCGCCGACCCCTCCCCGACAACCGTATGCTACACTAGCTACTCTCACTCAGCCCTCTCTTAAGCGACAGCCCAAGCCGAGGCCGTGCCTCCCTGAGGTGCCCTTGTGCTCGTCGCTACTTCTGCCGTAAAGGCTAGAGCGCTTCAAGCGCTCGCCTCCTATTGTCCGGTGAAGCTGCAATGGCCATCTGCGGCTAACAGCGTCTATCATTCCCAAAAAAAAAAAAAAGGCAGGTTCCGAAGGAAACGCTCTGAAGGACTTCTGGTGCAGATTCCACAGGAGAGCCCAGGTTTCCCCTCATGTGTCGATGTGACAACCACGAGGATTTAGTGGGAAAGAATCCCATTTACCCCGGTTGACCTACACAGGTCCTGGGACCCATTGAACAATTCGCCACTAGAAAAAAAAGGATGCGAGATACAGGCTTAAATTACCCCTAAATTTCTCCGTTGATCTAAAAAATCCCGAGACTATTAGCCAAATAGCTCTCGAATCACTTAATTATACGGCAGTATACTAGGAAAAGTAAAAAAAAAAACATTTGATTGCAAATACAGCGTAGTAGGTATTTAAAAATTCCAGGACAATACAAATTCTGGAACAATCCCGTATTTCTGGCAACCCTAAATATACGTTGGTACAACGAAAACGTGACGAAAACGACTTCGCTCATAATATGTTTGTATATTATCTATGGTATGATCTATGGCTATACCTTTGCACGCACACCTGCAAACCTGCATTATACATGTGTGTGTCCAAACGTATCAAGAATAAACCACGCCCACCTACTTACCCGAAAAATAGAAAAGTTTCTATTCTACTTCATAACTTGCGTACTAAATTTTAACTTGGGACTTTCTACTAAAGTCATTGTTTTCCCGTAATAATTTACTAAAATTTAGTAAAGATTTAGTTACCAACTTAATACGTGTAAACGAAAAATTTTACATATTCACTTAGGTACTAAATTATAACTTGGAACTTACTACTAAAGTGTTTGTTTACACGCAATAATTTACTTAAACTTTAGTAAAGATTTAGTTACCAACTTGCAACTTAATACGTGTAAATCAGGCATCAGAGTAAATACTCTGAGTTTGACGTGGGAGTTACCTATCTATTTTTATGTAATTAGAATATTCTTATTTTTTATTCCTTCCTCTAAGTTCTTATCTATGGAAAGAACTTCAAAAGTAAAACGCACCCGTAGTGAAAAAATCTATATCTATGAACGCACCACATCTCTCTAAAGCCCACAGTAAATATAAATCCGTGCTAAAGCCAGAAACACATCAGGCTGACTCAACGCGTCAGCAGGCATATCGGTTACATACATTTTGTATGGTTAGAGACCGTAGACAGAATATGACAAGACATCTAGCTAACGTGCCGCCGATAAGGACAGAAAATTAGCATTCGTACACGAAACACACGTTATGGATATTTATTCAAATGCGGCTACTAAGTACTTTAGACAATATTTCTTAGTGCAATTCAATTTCAAAACTCCAAAGCTACATCGTGATCGAAAAGACTTCAAAAGTAAACTGCACCGTCGGTGCGGTTTGGTTCTATCACATGTAACCTACTTATCGCATTCTTTTCTTGTGTGAATGAGAAAGAAAGTATCCAGCTCTCTTGGGATTCTTCCTCTAAGTTAGAGACACACTATTATGGCGTGTCGTGCGTGGCGCAGTTCGAGCTCAGAGTAATTAGAATGGAGCTAGTATCGCGTAGATTCGCCGAACAAATTTTTCGTGGCACTATTGCGGGGTGCGGGAGGCGAAGTAAACACACACAGATACAATTTCACGCATACCCACACTTTAATAAACTCGCAACACATTCAAAAAGATACGCACACAAATAAAGAATGACCTGAACATAGAGTCTGTCTAGTTTTTGTTGACACTACTAGTTTTGCGGTTTTAGAAACTGACAACATTGCGATAAATGTCATTTGTTGTTTACATAACCTCAAGATTAAATCAGTTTGTGAATATTTCTGCGTATTTCAAATGAAATATTACTTGAAACTATGAAAAGCAGTGTCAGAAACATGTTTATAAGACATGATAAGTAAATACCATCTAATAAAAAGTGAAGCCAGTGCTGTTCTTCATGAAAACATAAAGTTGTTTACATCGGTATGGTAAATTTCAGGTACGATACTGAATTCTTCTTGATACTTATCATCATCAGCCGAAAGACGTCCCCCTCCCCCTTAGAACGCCACAATGAACGACAGTGAAATTGGCTATTTGCATCCACCGGTCGTCTGTCCATCTACATCGTTATCGTCTTGTTTATTCAGCGTATTGTACTACTAATCCTAAAATGTTGCAGACAGTCCGCGCCCTAACTGATAAATTAAAAGACTTACAAGAATCAACTTGACCTATTTATATAAAGCAATACCTTAAAATCGCTTCTATGACTGGTTAGTATTCTAACTGTATCCGAGTTCCCTTTACAACCTTTTACGCCTGCTGATTTGTCCACTACAACCAGACCAGATACATGCTACCTCGAAGACTGCACATTGTGCAGAGAGATTGGCATAGAATCCTGATCAAAAAATGAAGTGGTAATCAAAGTAAACCATTGCTATGAAGAAAGAGTACTTACCAATTTATAATTTAAATGAATTGAATTGAATTTATGTTGTAGACAAAGATATACATTTATGAAAAATACAGAATGCTTATAGGATTTCTAGTACTCATTTATTAGTATGTATGTCAGTATATAAAGTAAGTAAAGTATATAAAGTGGATAAAGTAGGTATATCATCTTTTGATGGAATGAGATATTACAAATTTTAATAAGGTTAGGATGTGTAGGCATACAAGGGAATTATAATTATAATAAAGTATGATTTCATCTTTTTTTGCAGGCGTTAGTATAAGCACTCTATGGTAAATGAAAAAGAAGTTTTATGAAATTGCGAAGACAGGATTAAAATAAAATATTATGATAAAACTGTGCCTCGTTAATAATATAATCCAGTTTAAAATCCTGTAATTTGATATTGTGACTAATAAATTAAACACATACTTATACCTACAACTGATCTATTCTATTTTTTATTCTATGCTAATGCATAGAATAATGATAAACAATAAGTATACGGTGCAATGAAGTACTTAAAAAAAAATTAACCTTTATTTAGCTTATATCTTTTATTTAATCGACTTCATGACGAAACAAGTTAGACTTTTGCTTGATGGTACGCGACATACGTGCCTATAGACAGCTACACTGCACTACTTCTCAGTATATTAATGTTTTACTAAGAAACTGTCGCTCATTACCCGAGACATGGGTTTAAGGGTTAAGTCTTTTGAGGCGGTAATTTTTGCCCAACTGCCCTAGAAGGAGGGTTATACCAGCTATAGAGCCCTTCAAGATGGAACAAAACAATGTCTACACATTGCTGCTTGCTGGCAGATTGTCTTACACTGCATTGATACCTACCTGGAGGGTCCCTTGCATTGCCCATCATCTATCATCGCCTATCATCTTATTTTGCCATTGCCTATCATCTTATTTTGTCGGGGAGGAAACCTTCAAAAGGTACCCGGTCTCCGTAAGGGTGGAGGCCGGGTTACGTGGGACTTTACCCATTACCATTAAACCACCCAAGTGGCCTTCATCGACACATTAGAGACCTTGGACTTCTAAAGAATAACAAATATATTAAAGTATCAAGTATGATTATTCCTAGTTTGAACAGGGTTGCACTACCTATTTTTTTTAAATTTGCTGCCCTTTTCCACTCAAGTTTGACTAGACAAACTCTATGAACAAAATTTGGCAGAGGGGTTAGCGCATCATGCTATCTCCAGTAGTATCTCCTCTCGTCTATCTGAATCTAGAGAAAGAAACCAATAGAGAGCTGTATACTTTCTCTCTCATTCACACAAGAACAGAATGCGTTTATGTAGGTTACATGTGATAGAAAGAAACAGAGTATATGATTTTTTGTCCCTCAGCATGTGTTCGATTTTTCCGCACCGTGGGTGCGAAGCAAATTTGACGTTTGCTCCCACTTTGCTCCGTGACAATTTTATCGTGGTTTTAATATTAATAAATTATCTAAAATTCAATGAAAAACTAACTGTGACATTACAGTGTGTTGTGGAAATATTATAAGAATGGTGCAGTGCAGTATTATAGGTATTGTAAAAGTGACAGTGAACGTCAAATTAGCGGAGTATCGTTTCACAGGCAAACGTGAATTATTATGGCTAATTTAGAGATTACATTTAGAAACTAATATATGTAAACGACTTATTTATAATCTTATTGCTCCAAATTAGTTACTATTTTACTTGAAAGTTGCGTGTAAGATTGATAAATTCTTGTTTTTCACCCATAACCTAAAATTTTCAATTTCTTGACCGCCATACACAGTGTTTCCAGTGTACAAAAGAGAGACTAATATAAATTAGTGGTAAATTATTAATAAGTTCACCATACACGGTCCTGCGTGCTGGGTGCAGCGCAGAATATCTCAGATTTTCCGAATTTATTTTTATAATTTCCTAAAGATATGGATATTTATATATTTTGGATAGCAGCAACAAATGGAATTAATTGGGTTCCAAAAAGTTATTCCCGAATATGTAGTTTTTTTTTTTATCCAATATAAGCCAGTGCTTGACCACAGTCCCACCTGATGGAAAGCGGTGACGCAGTCGAGGATGGTAAAGCACACTAGCTTATTAATATCACTATCACACAATTCACTCTATTCGAATCTTGAAGACATCTATATTATAACTGGGCGGGAAAACCGACGCAGGCAAACTATTCCAGTCCTTAGCTGTCCTTATTATAAACGAAGAAGCAAATCGCTTAGTCCGGACTGAAGGCACGTTTACTACATATTGGTGCGTATGCGCTGTGCGTCTCGTCGTCCGATGATAGAAGGGTGATGGTGGGATCAATTCATGTAATTCCTGCGCACACTCTCCAAAATGCAGCCTGTAGAATACCGAGAGGTTGGCTACTCTGCGCCTGTGCTCTAGGCTTTGTAGATTGGCCTCCACTGACCTAGTGTCGCCAATTAGCCTTTTAGCACGCTTCTCCACCGAGTCCAAAGCTGCTAGATGGCATTTTGCAGCACCAGCCCATATATGACTACAGTACTCCACACACGACCTGACTTGCGCTTTATATAACATCAGAATCTGTCCCGGTGTGAAGTACCGCCGGACCTTTGCAAGGACACCAAGCTTCCTTGCGGCTACTTTGGCTTTGGACTCAATGAACCGCCCAAAGTTTAGGTCTGAGGAAATATCAACTCCCAACAACTGAAGGCGATCGGTGGTTGTGTAGTCTGCACATTGGTAACGAATATTTATTGAAAGGAAAAAAATAGGAACTTTCTTGTAACTACTGGCTTTCCGAATATGGTAGCAGATGTACAGGTAACCAAGGAGGTTACCAGATATAACCGGAAACAGTCACTTTAAATTTCATTCAATATATGGCACTGACTGCTTAAATATTCAGTATTAACGTAAGCGCTGGAGTCATTTGTCCATGGCTGCACAGGACGTATATATTCGTTATAGGCACAATGGTCATGTACATTTAATCGTGCTATTGCTATATGCATGTTGTTTAAATATATGTACTTATGTATGTTGTTGGTTACAATTTATTGTTTTTGTCTAAATAATAAATATATAGTACCGACGTTCAATAGTTTGATTCATTTGCCCCCCTATTACGTACTTATCTCGTTGCACAACTAAAGTTATGATCACTATAGCAAAGTGACCATCAAATAACTGTCAAATATTTTATTTGGTATTGCCTAACTTGAATGACCAGTAATACCAAATACACTTTCAGTTGACATCAAAGTTCGGTGGACAACTGAAGCTTGATAGTCTCTTGGGTGCCTAAAGATAAGCAATAGCCCTGCTGGTAGGTAATAGTTACAATAATACAATACAATAATTCCTTTATTTCCATAAATGTTGTACACCATGATGATAATTCCCTGACTTCTGCGCTAGTAAAAACTGTGATACAGAAGCCAGTGTCATCCCTATGTTTTTGAACACTATTATTACATCCAAACAGTTTGTCTGGTTTATACAGACCGGTACTTGTAGTTGTTGTTAAATTTATTATTGGCTGATCGTGAGGAGGTTGTATGTTCATTATTCCCCATCAATAGATCCGTTAGTCTAGTGGTTAGATAGCCTGACCGCTGCCCAATAGGACCCCATGTCCGATTCCCAACAATTGTCTGGGTGTTATCTATCTATTTAAATATGTATTTACAAACAGTTTATAAGTATTTGTAATCATTTATCTGGTTACTGTACTAGAGGATCTGCGTAGTTTGAGATCAGTCATCATCGGTCATGCTTAGATTGTCTCAAGATATTAGTACTATAGATTTACATTAGTATATTGGAGAAATTACTTATGAAAGAAAATAATAATATATTATTTACAGCAACCTCTGTGCTTTATACAAAGGGTAAAATTTCCTTTACGTGGCAACTCCAAATTTAGTATGTACTTATTTTTCTGTTCTTATCGGCAGCACGCTTGCTAGACGTCTTGTTATATTCTGTCTACGGAATCGCTGCTGACACGTTGAGTCACGTCCTAGAAGTTAGTATCGCGTCGATTCCCCGAACAAATTTTTCGTGGCACTTTTGCGGGGTGCGGGAGGCGAAGTAAACACACACAGATACACTTTCACGCATACCCACACTATAGTAGACTCGCAACACATTCAAAAATACACGCACACAAATAAAGAATGACCTGACCTTAGAGAAAGAAAACAATAGAGAGCTGGCACTTTCTTTCTCATTCGCTCAAGAAAAGGATGCATTTATATATATTATACGTGATAGAAAGAAACAGAGCATATGATTTTTTGTCCCTTAGCGTGTGTTCAAAATCTGGCGCACCTGCGGTGCGTTTTCTTCGAGTACTCATGAAATTTTCTAGTTCACGACCTAGCTTTGGAGTTTTAAATTGAATTGCGTTATGAAATATCGTTTATACTACATAATAGGCGCATTTAAATAAATATCCATAACGTGTGTTAAGTGTACGAATGATTATTTTCCGTTATTTTCTGTCCTTATCGGCGGCACGCTAGCTAGATGTCTTGTTATATTCTGTCTACGGACCTGACCATATGAACAAAAATTTGGCAGAGGGGGTTAGCGCATCATGCTCTCTCCAAAGGTCACGTGAGCCTAATGTGTTTCTGGTTTCTGGCGTCATATGGCGATCCTTCCTCTAAGTCTGACAGTGACAGCCTGTCAAACTGTCAGAAATTATCGACCAAGCGAGCGAGCGAGCCTTGCTTTGCTTGCTTGATAAGCAAGCGTTGTTTGATTGCCTTCCTTGGCTTCACAATTTTAATTTTGGTTTTGCACTGCTTTCGTTATTATATTATTTATGTCATATTAATTTGCAAAGCCCAGTATCAAAGAAAAACTTAAAAAATGGGGCGTCGATCGATAAATACCACGAAAAGTGGTAAATATATGAATCCAACAGATCAAGCAAGTAAGTATTGGTTATAATTTTTTAACTAATAAACGTAAAAAGTATAATTAGTACCTATTTGCCGAGTTTTCATTGCAAAAATATCAAAGTTCGGCAATATCACAGAGCAAGTAACGGGTTTTAGTACATTCATTCATGTAATATCTATTCTGCCTTGCTAAGGGCAAAAGGGATTAGTATCCCCAAAAAAACGTAAATATATTTTCTATGGCATCGGATAGCTTAAAAAAATACAACTAATTCAAGCAGCGGTTAGTAACAGCTCAGTGGGCGAGCGCTTGTCTTGGAAACAAGGTGCACAGTTTTGAATCCCAGCTCGCACCTCTGATTTCTTTAATTGATCATGTGCGAATCATCTTTGTGCGATTGTTACTAGCTTTCGGTAAAGGAAAACATCGTGAAGAAACCTGCATACATGTCTGAGAATGCCATACTAGCTTTCGAATGAGGTGTGAAGTCCACCAACCCGCACTTGGCCAGTGTGGTGGACTATGGCCTATGTCCCTCCATCTTGAGAGGAGACCGATGCCCAACAGTGGGACATAAACAAGGGCAGGTATTATTATTAAGCAGCAGTAGCCTATTAAAAACATATTAATAAAGTTTTCTCTATCAATTCTACAAACTAAGCGAGATAGTGTTATCTCATAAAAAGGTATAATAATAAGTACTTATGCATTTTAGATATTTGGACCATATGTCAAAAAAATGTACCTAATACAATGTATAAATTTCATTTATAATAACCAAAATAGAAAACTAAAAAGAAAGCATAACTATAACTACTTATTTACAAAACTTCAATGTTCTCGAAGCTTACTTTCATTGAGATACCTCTTTTGTTTTTAGCACAACAGTATGTGTATGATTGGTCTGGCTGTTGTATAGGCTCTGTCTACTCTGGGGTCAGCTGGCTGGCTCATATTTTTTGTAGCTTTTGGATACCTATCAATTAATTAGTTAGGTATAATAATTAATGACTAATATCTTAATTACTACATCCCACTCCCCCATCTCTAGGCATATGAGTTCCAATGTAAGTAATATCACAGTGTAGTAATATTAAGAATTGGTTTTACAGGTGATAAATATTATGCTATGTGTGTAATGTTAAATACTTAAATGTAAGTTGTGAATGATTACAAGTACTCCTTACCTATACTCATAATTGAATATTTTTACAATTGGTACATGTATATGTGCTGTAAAGAAGCCATAATCCACTATCATTATTAAATTAAGTCTACTTTTTGTATGTAAAGTTGTAACAAATAAAAGTCTGTTATATTTTTAACTTTGCTTGTAGGAAAGGAGGCTCGAAAGAAAGAATTGAAGAAAAATAAACGGCAAAGGCAAATGGTGAGAGCTGCTGTACTAAAGATGAAAGATCCAACACAGATATTGGAAGAGCTACAGAAGATTGATGAAATGGGTTAGTAAGGTCTTTTATGTTATCACATAATCTATCAAACTTTTGTCTTGTAAATATTCTGTGATAAATTATGTAATATTTTTTTTAGAATACAATGTTCTCCAACCATCACCCTTAAATGAAAAGGTGCTCAAAGAGAAAAGGAAGAAATTAAGAGAGACCTTTGATAGAGTTCTAAAGATGTATGTAAGTATACAAATATTAAATGACTGGTTGAACACATTCATTCTAAGGCCTCATTTACGGAGGTGCGGAGCGTCGCGCATCGCGTGTGGCGTGGCATCTCGCATCTCTCTCTCACTCCTACAACGCCATATGTTTTAACTCAGTGCGGGCCGCGCCGCCCATCGCGACGCGTGACGCCCCGCGCCTCCGTAAACGAGGCCTTATATTCACCAGTCATTAGAATGTAATTAAAAAAATGGCCGACGCCAAACATAGGTCTCCTGGTATACATGTGAGTTAAATAGCCCTACGGAGACTTGGTACCTTTTGAAGGTTTCCTCCCCGATAACACCAAAAAAAGGTAGGATTGCTTGCAATTTGTAAACAATTACAAATTCGCTTGCACCTTAAAAAACACATAATACCTTGTTTAACTTGACGTGCTGCCTATACATTATGAAGGACGTGTTCTTCCGGTGGTATACTCCTTGTTGCTACCTTCTATTATTTTATCACACTCTCACGTTGATAGTAAGTGAAGTAAGATTATTTTTTAATATGCTCTTAATATTTTTTTAACATAGATATTGTTTTGTAGGATAAAGACGACCCAGAGAAGTGGGTTGAGTTGAAACGTCAAGAAGTGGAGTATGAGAAAAGGAGGGCGCATTTAATATCATATTATGAGTCCGTTAAGCATGCTCAGTCAGTACAAGTTGATGATATTCCATTGCCGACAATACAAGTAAGTCATTTTTATTACAGATTATTTTGTAGCTCGTAATGTGCCACTAACCTGTGGGGTGTCCGGTAAGAATAGCACGCACCCATCTCCACCCATTGGGTGTTCGTAATTGGCGACTGAGGGAAAACAAGAAGACCGGCAGCAGTGTCTTCCTATTGGATTACCTACCACCTATACTGCGATCCCCAAGCCGCCTGCCAAGCCCTTTTTTCAGCAGTGGACAACATGATGATGAATGTGCCATTACTCAAGGCAAGGTTCTGTTCTCGACATGAGAGGGGGATAGACTTACACCTGTATTCACAATAACACTCGACGCCACACACAAACGCACGTCGATATGTAGCACGATGCATTTGCACAACAAAGGGTCCTTCGAGTCTTGCTTGTGAATACGAGTGTTAGAATGGTGAATGATTCTGCAGTGCCAATTGGACGATGGAGGCGCTCATAGTTAGTTGTAACCTATGTTCGGTACAATCAGTTGGGAAAACAACGTCAGGCAGGGTCAGACCTTAGATGGCTGACCGTTTAGTGGTATTTAAACTGAGCGTCTCCATGCTTTGGAGGGCACGTGAAAACTCAGTCCCGGCTATTGTCATCTAGACAGCAGTCGTTAAGCTAAGTCAGAGGCCTAAGGGCAGCTTCAAGACACCAGGTTGGCCACTAACTATACGACAAAAAAAAATTGGACGATCAAACAAACTTTTCAAATAAATTGTAGGACATTCTTTTCGTTTCCACACAACGCATCGGAGCTTTCCTCTACCGCTTTTCTTTTTTATGAGTATGTGGTGATAGCCTTAGGTCGACAAAATATAATAACGACCTAGTAGTTAAATATAGGTCTTCTACTGCTTATAAACCGTATGACCTAAGTAGGTGTTTTATAAATCTGACCGAAGTGGGTTTAGGTTTAATTGGTTTAATTTGTTTTTGCAGGTACCTGATAATTTGATTTATAGCAATGTACCGTCACAAATACCATTGCCTGCGGATGCAGTACACCCCGCTGTACCAGTCAAACCAATACTTAAGAAAGATTCGGCGTACAAATTTGTGGTTTGTATTCCTTTGCTTAATATTTAAAAAGAAATGATCGAGTTTTCCCGTGGAGTGTCCGGTTAAGCCCAACACACCCACTCCTCCTGTTAAGTGTCCTAAGAGGCGACTAAGGGAAAACAAGAAGACGGGCAGAAGCGTCTTCTATTGGATTACCTACCACGTATACTGCAATCCCAAAGACGCCTGCCAAGCGTGGGGACCATGGCAACCAACCCCCCTTTCTAAGGGAGCGGACCTTCTTCTTCGTACGGGCGTTTCCTCAACTCTACGACTGAGCGCCTATTTTGTGTTGAGAGTGTTTTGGGAAGGATTGGATCTTTAGTAGTAGACATCTTCAGCTGAAGATGATGATGTGAGTGTCACAGGTCTACTTGCTTATAATTCCATAGTATACACCAAATAGCCTGATTTTTAGCTTAGTACTAAGAGACTTTGGTTATATATATACAGGTTATATATACAGGTTTGGTTTTTTTTTGTCAAACAGAGGCTGTCCTCTGTTTGACAAAAAAAAACTGCTAGTTTTTTTTGTTAGATAGTTATAAGTTACACTAAGTTCATTTAAAGAGCATTTTGTGACAACTTAAAAAATTGTGCATTTAATTAATTTTCAGTGTATTTTGTAAATTTAAGTGTGCTAATGTAACAATTACTGGTTGTCCTAAATAAATAAATAAACTACAAATAAACTATAAAGTACACAAGTGGTTGCACAAACAGAGGTCCTTTACTCTCAAAATTCGATGAAATGAGAGACAGACATGACCAAGGCATCAGACGCAGGACCGACTTTTAACATTCTAATCCATCGATATACTAATGTTCTAATCACATAACACTTAGTTTGAACATTACCACAGACTGATCAATGATTCTGATCTGTAGACCTGATTAAAAAAAGACCCAGCAAGAAATTTAGCGCTACATTTTTTAAATTTTAAATGTTCTTTTCCTACCATCACATAGTGTGTGATACCATTAAAACAATAATACTTTAAAAAATGTTATGCTGAAATTGCATTATCCCATTTTGTCAACATTTTTATTTCCAGGAACGGCCGGTAGGTCTCGAACCCCCAGGAGTGCCGCCCGGCCCGCCGCCTGACATGGAAGCAATAGTCCGGGAGGCGAGGGTAGATGAACCGCCCAAAGAGAAAAAAAGCTTGCGATTTTCGGACATGCCTGATGAAGGACCGCCAGGAGAGACTGTACGTTTATCAATTTTGAGTTTTATTTATTTGTACACAAGATTTATTATGTTATATTGTTATGATGAAGTTGGTTCTACTAAAAGATGGAAAGGTGATGACGCATTATGGGAAAAGTGTTTACATAAATGTTAGTTATAATAGGCTTTCATTACGGTCTCGTTTTAAAAATCCATCCAAGCAAATGTATGGTGAAAATCTTTAGCGATATCCGACATTTCTAGTACTCTAACCTCGGTTGGTCCAATGGTCTTTTAAAACGTAATATGAAACAGGTATTTATAATAAAATAGGGCATTACCCATGGGGTGTCCGGGTAAGAATAGCACCCTCCCATCTCTTTTCGTTGGGTGTCCGTAAGAGAGGACTAAGGGATAGCAAGAAGACGGGCCGCAACCTTTTTGCTATTGGATTACCTACCACCTATACTGCGATCACCAAGACGCCTGCCAAGCGTGGGGATTATGGCAACACGTCCCTTTTAAGGGAGAGGTCTTTGTTCAGCGGTGAACGTCTTTCGGTTGCTGATGATTGTTCTCGCTTAGTCATCTCTTACAACACCCAACGAGGCAATTAAATTCTTACCCAGCACCCCAAACATTAGTCATCTCTTACAACACCCAACGAGGCAATTAAATTCTTACCCAGCACCCCAAACATTAGTCATCTCTTACAACACCCAACGAGGCAATTAAATTCTTACCCAGCACCCCAAACATTAGTCATCTCTTACAACACCCAACGAGGCAATTAAATTCTTACCCAGCACCCCAAACATTAGTCATCTCTTACAACACCCAACGAGGCAATTAAATTCTTACCCAGCACCCCAAACATTAGTCATCTCTTACAACACCCAACGAGGCAATTAAATTCTTACCCAGCACCCCAAACATTAGTCATCTCTTACAACACCCAACGAGGCAATTAAATTCTTACCCAGCACCCCAAACATTAGTCATCTCTTACAACACCCAACGAGGCAATTAAATTCTTACCCAGCACCCCAAACATTAGTCATCTCTTACAACACCCAACGAGGCAATTAAATTCTTACCCAGCACCCCAAACATTAGTCATCTCTTACAACACCCAACGAGGCAATTAAATTCTTACCCAGCACCCCAAACATTAGTCATCTCTTACAACACCCAACGAGGCAATTAAATTCTTACCCAGCACCCCAAACATTAGTCATCTCTTACAACACCCAACGAGGCAATTAAATTCTTACCCAGCACCCCAAACATTAGTCATCTCTTACAACACCCAACGAGGCAATTAAATTCTTACCCAGCACCCCAAACATTAGTCATCTCTTACAACACCCAACGAGGCAATTAAATTCTTACCCAGCACCCCAAACATTAGTCATCTCTTACAACACCCAACGAGGCAATTAAATTCTTACCCAGCACCCCAAACATTAGTCATCTCTTACAACACCCAACGAGGCAATTAAATTCTTACCCAGCACCCCAAACATTAGTCATCTCTTACAACACCCAACGAGGCAATTAAATTCTTACCCAGCACCCCAAACATTAGTCATCTCTTACAACACCCAACGAGGCAATTAAATTCTTACCCAGCACCCCAAACATTAGTCATCTCTTACAACACCCAACGAGGCAATTAAATTCTTACCCAGCACCCCAAACATTAGTCATCTCTTACAACACCCAACGAGGCAATTAAATTCTTACCCAGCACCCCAAACATTAGTCATCTCTTACAACACCCAACGAGGCAATTAAATTCTTACCCAGCACCCCAAACATTAGTCATCTCTTACAACACCCAACGAGGCAATTAAATTCTTACCCAGCACCCCAAACATTAGTCATCTCTTACAACACCCAACGAGGCAATTAAATTCTTACCCAGCACCCCAAACATTAGTCATCTCTTACAACACCCAACGAGGCAATTAAATTCTTACCCAGCACCCCAAACATTAGTCATCTCTTACAACACCCAACGAGGCAATTAAATTCTTACCCAGCACCCCAAACACATTCGTCATATATTTACAGTAGTTTTCCAATTCCTGTACACTCTAGGTTCCACCACCTAAACCTCAAGCACAGAAGGTCCCGGAGGATATAGATGGTGAGCCGGAGACAGACGAGGGGTCTGTGGTGGCACCTCACGCGGCATCTGCTACCCCGGCGCCGAAGCCCACCTCCTTGCAGCAACGGATGTTGGCTCTGTCCGGACAGAACATAGACGAATTCATGAAGGAAATGGAGGAGGTGCACCGGAAGAGGGAGAGGGATAGAGCCGCGGATCTGAATGCAAGGTACCTTTTTTCTTTCTTTTTTGTTCTCGTGTGAGATACCTTCAATTAGTCTCTGGAACTTTGTCTGTGTGTGTTTTTGGGCTGTTCACCAGGCTATATGGGATTCTTACCAACTAAAATCCCTACCACTGTCGCATCGGCACATGAGAGGGGCACATGAAACTAAAGCACTGGGTTCTCTGGTGGGATCTGCACCAGGTGACTCGGTGCCTTGCTTTAAGCCCGCCGCCGGCGTTTGTTTATGTCTCCCCGCGAACCTGTCAGGGTGCTCACGGGGACGGGGGCCGCTACCCCGCCTCTAGCCATCCCGGAGCCACCACGTCCTAGGGCCCACACTGCCGAAAGGCTCAAGGGACCTGCCTTTTTTTCGCGGGGAAACCTTCAAAAGGTCCCTGGGAGATGTGGGACACGACCGGGGTATGGAGATTTCTTACCCACTACAACCCCCGCGGGTGTCGCATCGTCACATGAAAAGGGGACCCCCGGGCTCTCCGGTGGGATCTACGCCAGGAGCCTCGCAGTACCTTACCTTTGAGCCGGCCGCCGGGGGGCCCATTATAGCCCACGGTAACGGGGGTCTTAACCCCGCCGCCGTCCTCCTCAGAGTCGGCTTTGAGTACTCGATGGACGCCCTAGGTAAAAGGGACTTACCTAGTGATTGTTTTTTTTAGGTTAAGCGCATTGAAGCGCACGGAGGCGGGTCGCGACAGCGACTCTGACAGCGACTCGGAATTGCATACGCATGCACACACACACGCGCACGACTACACGTTGGAGCCGCCCGGCGCCGAGATGAGACAGCTGCCGCCGCCGCTTATGCCTCCCGGTATGGCGGAACAGACTAAATACCGTATTCAAATCCGTCCACTCGTTAGACTTACGGCCGCACACACAGACATCAATTAACTTTATTCGCAATTAAGGCATTTTTTGTAATATTATTTATTTCGACTCTCCGAGTCTCTTATGATTATCTTTTAGTATTAATTACGAGATTATTGATATATCTACTCACTATCCGCGTATTAAGTATTATTTGGCTTCTAAAGAGATTCAAAGATTCAAAATTTTTATTTCAAATAGGTTTAAGGTGCACTTTTGAACGGTCAATTTTTTAAAAGCTACCACCGGATCACAACGCGGCCTCAACTGAGAAGATCCGGCAAGAAACTCAGCGGGCTTGTCATTTTTTCACTTTTTTTTTTAAACATAGTTTGTCTTTTTACAATTAAATCAGCACCAGCGACAGTGTGTCCTGCCGTTCAAAATATCAAATAAAAATAAAAAATACGACGAAAATACAACAAACTAAAAACTAAAATGCCAAAGGGATAGTAGTCGGACCAGTCCCCCCAAGCAGCACCCGCGCACGAGTTGACTCGAGTTGACTCGACTAAAGTCGAAATAATCCATTTATAAAATATGAATTAATCACAAATAACTATAATTGACGTTTGTAGGTGCGGCAGTTGGAGAGCTAACGGAAGATCCGTTGTGACTACTATAGCTCTCTGAGTGTGTCTGAAGTTGGCTGCAAGACGCTGCGCACTAGAGTTTAGTTGCGCAATGCTACACTAAACCTAACTTTATAGACATAAAGATCCGCTGTGACTACTGTACAATGTGACTTTATAACACCATTTTTTGGCCGAACGGCTAAAAAGTGGCTGCGATTTTGAACTTTTTCGGTCATTTTTTTTTACCCGATTACGGAACTGAGGGAGGGTTATGATTTTAACAAGTATGTATGTGTGTTCATCTACTCCCGCATATCTTCTAATCTAAACATTATTTGACAAGTAGGGTGTCGTTAGAATCGTCTTGATTGTCCGCTAGTTATATAATATCACATTATTAGACTGAGATTTTGTCCGTAGTCGGGTTTTAGTTTTTAAAACTTATTACTTGTTATAACTCTATCTTTCTTGAATTCTTTATTGTACATAAACAAAAAATAAATAACTTAAATAATAATAAAGTTTGATGACAGAAGCGAGCTTAACTCGTAATCGTTAACTCATTATATTAAACCCATATAACTATTAAAATAAAAAAAATATTTGTCGTGGTTTGTTTTCTGGGCTGCCAGAGCAAATTTGTCATATTAATGGCACTGATTCCTCTATGTTGATAATTTGCATTACCATCCACAACCGCCATTACCCCACCACTTACTGCTGGGTCAGTTCATCATCACTCATCATTAGCAGCCGATAGACGTCCACTGCTGAACAAAGGCCTCCCCCTTAGAAGAGAGGGGTTGCATTAATCCTCACGCTTGGCATGCGGCTTGGGGATCGCAGTGTAGGTGGAAGAGAAATCCAAAAGAAAGACGCTGCTGCCCGTCTTCCTGTTCTCTCGCTTTTACGACACCCAACGAGAGGAGATGGGGGGATGCAATTCAAACCTGCCACCCCACGGGGACGTCATTCGTGCGTCAGTTCACAAAGAACTATTTTGTGTTGAGAAAAAAAAAACGGATTTGGTACAAATTAAATGTTTATAAAAAAAATTGATAATATATTTCAGGCATTCGACCGCCACCTCTACGGGCACCGCTCGCACCACCAATGCGACTTGGTCCACCTGGACCACCTGGCCTTCCGGGACCCCCGGGACCTCCCGGACCCCCGCCAGGTCCGCCGGGCGGGTTACCTCCACGAGCTATGCTGCGGCCCCCGGGGCCCCCGCCTGGGGCCCCGCCGCGGCTACTGAGACCACTGGTGCCCCCTCCGCCGCCTAAAGCTCACCCACCAGTATCGGTGCTTACAGCTGCACCGCAGCTTATTTCTAAAAAGGACGCTCAACAAGGTAAGTTAAAATTCAATGGAATCATTTTAAGAGTAAGCGTTCAGTCGCACAGTCTGATTAAATCTATATTTCAATACGAAATCTCTATTGAAGGCTGAGATAATCCATTTAGACCACAGTTAATTAATAATAATAATAATAATAATATCTTGGGACAATCCACACACGGTCATCTAATCCCAAACTAGGCAGAGCCTGTACTATGGAAACCAGACAACTGATACTAATACTTATATACATTTTTTTTTGTAAATACATACTTAAATAGATAAATAACACCCAGACACTTGGTGGGAATCGAACCCACGACCCATCGGTTAGCGGACAGGGTCACTAACCACTAGACCAACGGGCCCGTCGATTAATTAACACCACCTTTAAAAGCTTTCATTAAGGCGACTAGTGCAGAGATAATTGAGGGCTGCACCAGCGCTGGCTATCAGGTCGTATTATAAAAAAGTGGGAGCAATGTGAGTTTTTCGCTGTAACAGAACCTTATACAGAAGGTGATAGGTTTACTGGGTGGTCTGGGTCCCTTGTGCAACCTTCGGAGTCGCTGGACGTTCGGGGTGTAGGTCCTAGGACGTCCATTAAGTACGGCGACGAGGTTGCGTCCCCGTGGGCACCGTGACAGGTTCCCGGCGGGCTACAATGCGCCCCCCGACGGCAGACTCAAAAGCAACCCCTACTGAGTTTCTCCCCACTGAGTTTCTTGCCGGTTCTTCTCAGTGGGGGCGCGTTGTGAACCGGTGGTAAACTCAGCCCTCTCTTAAGCGACAGCCCAAGCCGAGGCCGTGCCTCCCTGAGGTGCCCTTGAGCTCGTCGCTACTTCTGCCGTAAAGGCTAGAGCGCTTCAAGCGCTCGCCTCCTATTGTCCGGTGAAGCTGTAATGGCCATCTGCGGCCAACAGCGTCTATCATTCCCAAAAAAAAAAAAACTCAAAAGCAAAGCACTGAGGGGCCCTTGGTGCACATACCACCGGAGAGCCCGGAGGTCCCCTCTCATGTGCCGATGTGACAGCCGCGGGGGTTTTAGTGGGTAAGAATCCCGGTCGAGCCCTCCAGCTCCCGGTGACCTTTTGAAGGTCTGTAAAGTAAGATGATCCATGCGTCGCATGGGCATGTAAAAAGTCGGTCCTGCGCCTGATATCTGCCCGGTCTTGTCGGTTTTTCGTCTCATCGGATTGTGAGGTAAAAGGAAGAGATAGTGCACTTGTGTCTACGCAAGCACTTGTGCACTTTAATATTTTCCGCGTAGATGGCTGATCTTGAGAAAGATTGGCCGCTGTGGTCGTATCGGCCAGGATTACATTATTTATTTTAATATTATTTCTTTCAGGTGCAACTATAAGTGCTAAGCCTCAAATAAGGAATCTATCTGCGGACGTGACGAGATTCGTGCCGTCTGCTTTACGAGTCAAGCGCGAGGACAAAAAGAGTAAACCGGGAATCAAATCTGGGACCGTACAAAGGCCGGCCGATGTGCCGAAGCAAGCTCCCAGCAAGGATGACGCTTACATGCAGTTTATGAAGGAAATGGAGGGACTTTTGTAGAACAAGACTGTATAGCCAATGAAATAATTCAATGATTTGACTGCAATATGTAGTGATATTACGGTAATTTACGCGAATACTGATCCGTGGTGTGTTCGGGTAAGAATACCAACCACCCATCTCCTCCCGTTGGGTGTCTGTAAGAGGCGTTTAAAGGAAAACCAGAAGACGGGCTGCAGTGTCATTCTATTGGATTACCTACCACCTGTAATGCGATCTCCGAGACACCTGCCATGCGTGGGGATTATAGCATCCCTTCCCTTCTTAGGGGGAGCCGTTCGTTTAGCAGTGAACGTGTTAAGGCTGCAGTTGATGTAGTAATTACTTTCATTTACGCGAATACTGGATAAATAAAACTACTTTGATGGGGGAAATAAACCGCTATAGGTAAAAATATTTTCATTTTGATGTCTAATAACTAAATTATAAAGTCAAAATATACTAATTACATGTATAAACTAAAAATTTGGCAGGCAGTTGGTCTAGTGGTTAGACACCCTGACCGCTACGCGATAGGTCGTGGGTTCGATTCTCACCATGTGTCTAGATGTTATTTATCTATATAAGTAAATGTGTCCGTATCGACTGCTCGGTCAGTGTCGTAGAAAAAAAAACGACTACGTCAATATTACGAAGAAATTTGCTGAACACTAACAATGAAGGTCGCAAATTCTCAGACCCAATATTCAGCGAGTTATGAAGGGATAACCGTGGCCGCGCAGTCGACCGATGGAGAACTGCGTGGCCGCGCAGTTCTCCACCAGATAACTGAAGAGAACTAAAGATCTTAGGTACCAGGTACGTATGTAGGTACCCATTGTATTAGATAAAGTAACTTAGTTATCTCAGTGCCCATGAAATTGAGGTATGCAATCACTGCAGGATCATGCATTTATAGCCTTTTCTTAAATTATAGGCGTTTTTAACACGAAGAGATTTAATAGATACCTATTTATGAAATATGATTCATAGATCCTTCTCATGTCTATTGACCTGTACTTCGATATCGTATCAGAATAACAAACTTGTATTTTGATTCGTTGATGATCAAACACATACGTCGCGCGGCCACGATTATTTATGTATTATGTACCTACGTCGTGAAGTCCAAACGTTAGGGGTTTATATACTGTCTGCATTTTCTTCGAAATTGTATCGGCGATTAGCAAAAAGAATCGGACCTCTACTATACCCCGTTTTAAAGAACTGCGTGACCGCGCGGTTCTTCATGTGTCGACCGCGCAGCCATATCATTTAAGTTCCGTAGGTCGTGAAGTCCAAACATTTGGTTTTTGTTATACTTTCTGCATTTTCCAATATCTTTTGAACCGGTGCTTTATGTGACATTAAATCTAGATATCATATAAATACAGTTAGAAATGTATCATATGACATAGAGCTGCAATTTGGGCATTGCATGGCATTGCTGACTTTCAGCTCCATACTAATATGGGCATGGTTCTTTGGTTTCCTTTCCATTGGTACTAATATAGTTTCCTTCTCTTTGGTATCACCTTTAGGACGATAATGGCTTGTACGAGCCGGTCCAAAATACGTGCGTAACTTCGCGTCGCTCATATGATTTGGTTTGGTTAGTTTGGAAACTGGTCTCGCGTTTGTGGCTGCAACCGTACATATTGCAGTCAATTTGTTGCTCCCTATCGGAGGTTTATTAACAACAGACTTTAGTTCTGTGTTTTGTACATATTAGTATCGTGTATGAAATAAATATTGATTTAAGTGTTTATTGTGGAGTATTATTTTCCTATATAATTTTATCTAGTGTAGGTATTGCAATTCTGGATCTTAGAATCTAAAAGACTAATTTGAAACTTATCTAGGTTGCCATTGGGTCCACAGTGGCATAATAATTTTTACTAATTTTCGCTCTTACAAAATGAGCATTTATAAAAGAACCTAGACTAGGGACGCTTTTCATGAAATTAATGAGTTTGCTGCAAGTCTTAAAAGTTAATAATTTAGTAAGCATAGATAGATAGATAATACTTTATTGTTCCACCATTATTAAAAACACAAAAATACAAGAGAAAAAAAAAACAGTAAAATAGAATGAAACAATGGGCGGCCTTATCACTAAAAGTGATCTCTACCAGGCAACCTTTGGATGGAGAGGAACTATGAACTGCAAGGCAGGTTTGTTTATACAAACCAATTATAAAAGAGAAAAAAAAAATACATAACTTTAAACAATAAAATACGTAACAGCAAAATAATAGCAGCGTTTTCCCTGAAAGAAAACGCATATTAAAATACTTACCTTATTCAAAGCTTATTATGAGAGTGGCACTTCCTGTTTCCCGTCGACTTTGCTCCTATTGGTCAACTTTCTTGTGATTTGACCGGAAATAGCATCACCATGGCAGGCGAGGGCAGCAAGGGTTTGTTAAATATGCCCGCTCGCCCCGCTCTTGTTCATTGTGTCGAAGAATTACCAGGCAGGATTAAAAGTTAAGCTTTGAATAAGGTAAGTATTTTAATATGCGTTTTCTTTCAGGGAAAACGCTGCTATTAAATTACTGTACCGTTATTCAAAGCTTATTATGAGACGTGTTTGTTTTCGCCTGGTGATGCCAGTATACATGACGCCAATGTGATTGTGATACATAGATGTATTGTAATATCCATGTGTGAATTTTAAATAGAAATGCAATAAATTGCATACTTATATATCTACATAGTCTGCTACGAATTTCTTTTAGAAATGGGTAGCAAAGATAAGGAACTGTATCTCAACCATTGGAATGGTCTCAACCATTGATTGGAATCAATGTTATGGGCAATTGATAATCAATAAATATTTATATGCGATGTACTTTTGACTTCGATTTTATAAAACTGTCTAAAATGTATTAAAGACCTCCAATTTCCAGGAGGTAGCTAGTATCAAAAACTTAACTATGCTTGTAGCGCATGATAGCTAACTATTTAAGCTAGATTATGTTGGTAATTTTAGTCTTTTTAAACCAATCAACGGCAGCTATCGTAACAGGAATATACAAACAATTTGTTTTTGGTATTTAACGCTGATGCCTTAAGCGCAAAACAAATTTTATTTTAACGCTGCAGGCGTTGCAAGCAGGTGGTTTTCCGATTAACGCAATTCCAGGACGCGACTATGAATTACATCCTACCAGGTGCTGTTGCAATGTTTAGCTAAGCTACTGCATGAAAATTATCCTTGGACAGGAAATTCACTAAATCATATCCTATTTAAAAGACTCTTGAGGATTGACAAGTATAATCGATATAAGAACATATCGTGACAAGAAATTACCAGTAAAAAACTGGACTGATCAGTAGGACTGTACAATCGTCAGACAAATGATTTAGGCCAAATAATGTTAAATGGCAATTATTTACTTATGTTTATTATGTATTTATGTATGAATCTGCTATAAAACTGTCCAAAATGATGCCAATACTTTAAATTAGATTAGAAAAAGTCGGCACAGATTTTACAGACTAGGTTCTGGTACTATGTGAATTTCAATGTATATATGTTTTAGATTGCAAAGTCAAGTCCTTCACATTTCCACTTTCAGGATCACGTTGTATGTTAATAGATAGTATTGACCTGTACGTCCACTAAGACTAAGGTTGTGAGATATGAATCAAAACTCGTTCAAGAAACGAGTCTACTCCCCAGAATACTTCAGCGAAGTATGTGTTAACCCACACAGTATGTTTACCTTATAACCATATACTCAAAGATTTAAACATAGATAATATTTTATGGTATGCCTGCTCTGAAGTCCAGAAAATATTTATTGTAAATATTAATTTATGGACTTAGGTAAAGCTCAGTCTGTACTACTATCTAAAAAAAAAAAAAAAAAAAAAAAATGATCTGTCAATAGAATCTGTTTCTAAATGGATATTGAAAATAATCAATAAAATTTGATTTGTATTTGATTAATATTTCGTAGCGAACTTTATCTGGTATGTACATACTTATAATGTAATATCCGTAAGTGAATGGGTGAGACCCCCCCCCCCCGTCTTTGCGGAGGTAAAGGCAACTTTTTGTCATAAAATCGAAATTGCAAGGGATAATAATCAGGATTGCTAACAATTCTTTCGGTTACAAATGTCCTGACATTGATCGAAATTTAAATTACACGCTTTTGTCTGCCAAAATTGTGTCAGGAGTGAATTTCTGGCTGGTAAAAAAGCATGCGATGCAGTGTTGCTACAATTTCGGGTAAGTGGTTTACTTACCATACAATACAATTGAGTTTTCCAATATTATGGAAACTCCTGGATAATTCTTTTAGGCATCATCATTGATTGCATTATGTTATTATAGGTCCTCAAAACTTCCAATGATTAATTGCTAAACAGCTATTATAATTGTAAGATTACATACTTTCCTTTTTTGTAATGAGGTAATAGTATAGAAAAACAAATGTTGGTTTTCGAATAAACTTGAAGGAAGGACTAAAGATGCCAGGAATGGCACTTGGGGCGGCCCTTCCCTCCATTATTTGTAGGAGTTTTTTACAATATTCTGTACAAAACTTCGGTAGACTTATAGTAGTTTCTGCTTGGTGGGTCCTGATATACCAAGACTGTCAAGAGAGGGGACCAAGAGTAAGATCCAAGACGTGACTGCGAGCCATAATTATGCAATGAATCCTCATTAAGAAGTATACATATATTAATATATGTTAAATATTCATGTTCATACAATCACGTATGTGCTATTTGGAATAGCAAATATACATACATCCTTCATCTGTAAAGTAAATCTCTGTGTTCCATCCCCCACTAGAGTGGGTCATATTCTGTGCAAGCTCTTCGAAACAGAGGTCAATAATAAGACGGACGATGTGCCAAGCGATGGCACTTATGTTAAAGTATCTAGGCTGAATTTATTCTTAAATAAGAGGTGAATGCAACTGTGCAGAGCAGCAATGCCTTTATCCGTCCTGCAAAGGACTGTTTAATATCTCAGGCCAATCCACACTCATTCGTTTGATCCCAACCTAGACAGATTCTGTACAATGGTAACCAGACAATATACTTTTCATACTTATATCGATAAACATCACACACTTGGTGGGAATAGAACCCGGCGATAGCAGCCCGAGAATCTCACCATTAGAGCAACGGGCCCGTCAAATTATTATGTTAAAATAGACTTAGGAAACAACTTTCAGACATTTTGAATGTCCCCGATATTCAAAATGATCCTGAAAATCAGGTACCTACGTGCTTTCTTCACGAGCTGCTATTTGTATACCATCCCTGCGAAGGAGGTTAAGTCTATGTGTACCAACCCTGCGGGGGTGAGTAATAAATTATTTAGTCCCTGCAAAGGACAATATCATCATCATCATCATTAACAGCCGATATACGTCCACAGCTGAATAAAGGCCTCTCCCTTAGAAGGGAGGGGTTTCCATAATCCCCACACTTGGCAGACGGCTTGGGGATCAATAAAGCACAATATGCTGATGGTGAAATAGACTTCAGCCAACCATTTTTATATTAACTAGGTTGTCAAAATTGATTCCAAATCCAGATGAGCAACCATCTATGTACCATCCCTGCGAGGGAGGTTAAGTCTTTGTGTACCCACCCTGCGGGGGTGGGCAGTAAATTGCTCAGTCCCTGCAAAGTAAAGTACGCGGATGGTGAAATATACTTCAGGCAACCATTTTTATATTGACCAGATTGACAAAAATTGATTCCAAAATTAGATGAGTACTCCCATGATGAGCAACCATGTATGTACCGTCCCTGCGAGGGAGGTTAAGTGTTTGTTTACCCACCCTGCGGGGGTGGGTAGTAAATGGTTTAGTCCCTGCAAAGGAAAGTACGCTAATGGTGAAATAGACTTTCAGCCAACCATTTTCAAATTGACAAGGTTGTCAAAATGGATTCCAAAAACCAGATGTGGTCTCATGATGAGCAACACTATATATATATATATATACCGTCCCCGCGAGGGAGGTTAAGTATTTGTATACCCACCCAGCGAGGGTGGGGTATATTTTATGCGATGAAGTGGACTTCATTATCTGAAAACCAGGTGCTTACCCTCTCGAGAAGCCACTGTACATGTCCCCCCTTCTTTGGTTATTTACTTGTGTTCCCAACCTGCGAGGGTGGATAATAACTTGTATGTATATGATAGCACTATATAGTTATTGTAACCATAATGGGTTAGCCAGATTTGTGAATTTCGTGTAGGCTAGAATATATATTGCCTACGCCATCGGCTTTCTTGAACACAAACATAATTGAACACTTTTATGGATCAAGGTGGAATATTAATCTTTTGGTTACCATGATAGCTTCTCTACGTTACTTGATACTCTCAGCAATGTGTCCTTTGAACAGTTTCTTATAAGTAAATATTTTTATTTATTTATTACTAAAATTGTATTTTATTTTACTATTTTACATAGAATATACATTAACGTAATTGTATTTAACTCGCAATTGTAATATTTTCACCTTCCGGCACACAGACCATATCTGTAATAAACTAATTAGCCCACACAGGAAGATTACGAAAACTGTCCAGCAGGCTATTTTTTGTTTTAAGACACAATAAAAAAATAAAAATGGACGCAATGGTGCGTCTGTATAACTGGGATAGAAATTAACTGAACTCACTTGTTTGCTGTCTTTCACGTTGATAATAGAGTCACTATTTCACTGTTCAGATTTTCGTAAATTGACAGTATTGCTACTGTCTGCATAATAATGTGGTTTAAAGAAATATTCATTCTGAAAAAAAAGCTTAGAACTAACTGTAAGAAATGTATTATCATCGTAGGACTTTGCTACAAAATAATTCAGCAAATGTTTAAAACTGCGGGTAGATTGTAAAGAAAATAATTTGCATTATTAATATGTTTTATGGGTCGTTTAATACGAGTCGTTTTTTATCCACTTAGAAATCTCGTACGTACAAATTACCAGCAATAAACTTTACGAAAAATATCATTTCTGCACAAGTATTAAAAACTAAGTTTCGAGTTTTCAAAATAAAATTGTCGGTAGACTGAATGGAAAATAATTATTTATAAAAATATTGCTTACATAGCCCAATTTACTTGCACTATATTCAAACCACAAAATATTCATTAGTATAAAACATTTCATTAGGAACAAAGAAACAAAACGAACGGCAAAAACCGTTAAAATGTTTTTACTCACTGTTTGCTTGGCTTCCAACTATTTGTAACAACTATTGTTGTTCACTATTTTATTCCTTTGGAATTATTTAGAATTTGATTTGAATTCCATAAATAGTTGTAATATTGTAGCCTCGGACAGGTGTCCGTGACGGGAAATAAGACGCCAATGAACAAGAGCGGGGCGAGCGGGCATATTTAACAAACCCTTGCTGCCCTCGCCTGCCATGGTGATGCTATTTCCGGTCAAATCACAAGAAAGTTGACCAATAGGAGCAAAGTCGACGGGAAACAGGAAGTGCCACTCTCATAATAAGCTTTGAATAACGGTACAGTAATTTAATATACAGGGTGTCCCACGGCGATGCCACACGGAGGGAAAGTACCTTAAATATTAAAGATAGGATATTTTACTGAAAGAAGACATCGTTTTATTTTTAATAATAAGTAGAACTGCATTCACAGATTTTTTTTTTTTTTTTATTAAAAGAGTGAGAATTTGTATACAACAGAACGGATCACACTTTGAGCATTTGATAAATTAATTTTTTTTTTAAATAAAATGTAAAATTTTATGATCTTAGTTTCATTTAATATGCTAGGTTATTTAGGAAAAAATAATGCTTATGAGTAGCCCTTTCAAACGCTATTATAAAATACATGTAATTTTTCAATCACATTTGGCGGGTTCGATTCCCGGTTGAGGTAGGCGATTTTTAAAAAATCTGTGAATGCAGTTCTACTTATTATTAAAAATAAAACGATGTCTTCTTTCAGTAAAATATCCTATCTTTAATATTTAAGGTACTTTCCCTCCGTGTGGCATCGCCGTGGGACGCCCTGTATATATAAATATTAGTATAATACATAAATATTATATTTGATAGAATAAAATATAAATAACCAACAATAATAAATAAATAAATGCAGCCGGCTAATATCAATATAAAATTCATAGGGACAAATAAAATGCTTTCAAATGATCTTTAAAGATAGGCAGAGATGGTGCATGTCTAACAGTGACCGGTAAGGCATTCCACAGACGAACAGCTTCTACTGTGAATGACTTATCGTAAAACGAACTATTATGAGAAGGGAACATAAGAGTGAGATTTTCTGATGACCTCAAACAGTGGGAATCATTGTCGAGAAAAACAAAACGTTCCTTTAGGTAACGCGGAGAAAAAGAATTAAATAGTATATTATAAAGAAGAGACAGGATGTGCGTATTCCGACGAAGACGAATAGGAAGCCACTTGAGCTTAGAACGAAATTGAGAAACATGATCATATTTGCGAAAACCAAATATAAATCGTATACAAACATTTTGAAGACGCTCAAGTTTATTAAGCTGGTAAGATCTAAATAGCAGATGTCAGCATAATCAAGAATTGGAAGTAATAGGGATTGAGCTAGAACAATTTTAGTGGCAGTGGGAAGAAAGTTACGGAGTCTTTTTAACGAGGCTGCAGCAGCAAACAACTTCTAGCTAGTAACTTGGAGTTGAGGAACCCAACTCAAGCAGCGATCAATTAAGATTCCTAAATTTTTACACGATTCACTAAAAGGTATTAATTCCCCATCTAAATTGACACTAGGAATCGTTCTCCAGTTTACCCTTGAAATCAATCGCGAACTACCCACTATCATCGCCTTAGATTTTGCATTATGCAATTTTATTTTAATTAACTTTTAAGCCAAATTTTTTGCTCCACTCGGTTATAAGGAAAAGATCATTATTAACTACCCTAATACACTCTGGTAGTTCATCCAATGAAGCACTAGAATAAATTTGTAGATCGTCTGCATATAGGTGGTACGAAGAAGACAGATTTTGCGAGACAGAGTTTATAAAAATTGCGAAAAGAAGTGGAGAAAGGACACCACCTTGAGGGACGCCAGCAGTCGTATCACACCAAGAAGAGAAATCCTCATCCAGGCGAACTCGCTGCCTGCGCCCATAAAGATAACTGTAAAACCAATCGACAACCGCAGGAGATACATTCATTGAGCGAAGTAAGGCCAAGAGAATGTCAAAATCAACCGTATTGAACGCATTACTGAAATCCAGCAATATAAGTACAGTAAGTTTGCCATTGTCCATGGAATGACGTATATCATCAGTGATCTTGACGAGTGCAGTAGTCGTGCTATAGCCCGGGCGGAAACCTGATTGTAAAGGATTTAAAAGATTGTGACAATAAAGGAATTTACTAATCTGGTCATAGACAAGGCGTTCAAGAACTTTAGAAAGAAAAGGAAGAATAGATATAGGTCGAAATTCGGAAAATAATTTAGGACTTGATTTTTTAGGAAGAGGAATAATTTGAGCATCCTTCCAAGCTAAAGGAAAAATACCGCTATCAACAGAATTATTCAGAATATCACAAAAAACAGGAAGGATAATTTCAAGAAGCGGCACAAGCATATTGCGACTGATACCATCATTACCAACTGCGTTTGACGTGATTGAAAGTATGCTCTTCTTGATGTCACTAGCGGTTAGACGACTGAAAACAAAAGGAGAATGGTCCGGAATTGGTAAGGGTGAGATGTAATTAAGAGTGTTGGCTTTAACTGCCCCATCAATAGACGAAGAAGAATGGAGATTGAGAGAATTTATATCTAAATTAGTGGGAACGGTATCCTGACGTCCTTTACCAATTCCAATAGACCTAAGAAATTTCCAGACTTTAGCTGGATCATTTTTATCTACAGATTCATGAACATGGTGGCGTAATGCGTTCCTACACACCGTATTGCAGCGATTGCGACATCTAACATATTTTTCTCTGGTAAGATCATTGGGACGGCATTTAAATTTATGTTTGGCACTGGCTTTCTTACGCATCAGTAACTTAATGTCATCAGTAAGCCAAGGAGCAGGAAGGTGCTTCAGTTTAATGGATCGCAATGGTGCATGCTTGTCATATAATTGCATTAAGATTGAGTTAAAAATATCCACCTGATCGTTAACCGAATCTGCCTCAATAACCGGGGACCAATCAATGGCGCGAGCATCACTAAGAAATGCGTCATAATCCATACCACTAAAATTGCGCTGAAGGATTATTTTAGGCTTTGCTTTAGGAGGACGAATCTTATATGACAGGAATATCAGATCATGATAGGAAAACTCTTCGGCCGCACATTGACCGTGCTTAGCAACATGCTGAGAGGAAGATACAATTGCCAAGTCAAGAAGTGAAGGAGTAGAGTTAGGAAAGTGATGAGTTGCACCAAGAGGGAGAATATACATGTTGCAGGAACTAACGACAGATTCTAATAAAGAAGTACGGAAATCTTTTTTTAGGAGACAGGTATTAAAATCACCCATAAAATATTATATTAGACTAAAAAATAAAACACCGAAAAATTTCAATAATTTATTGTAAAGAGGTACATAGTTCTAGGACGAGTATAAGGTACTAGGTTCTATAGGTGGGTTATATAATCATTTATACAGAATAATAATGTACATCATACGTATGTGAAGGTACCACGACAAAAGCAATAATTTAACTTAACCGATTACATTAAAATCATGAATCAAAAGGCATACATACCCTAATATAAATCACATTAATTTATCGATGACGGCTGAATCAGTTCGACTGAAAAACCTATTGGGTATTTAATTACGATAACTAGATTGCCAAATTGGCCACGAAAATTTACATTGCCTTGTAGCCAAACTGGTGCGTCACAGGGGGATAAAAATATAATATCTACTGATATTTACACGGATATTTTACATTTCCAGCCATTTTCAATAGATAAGATGGCTGGATGCTAAGTACTATCAGCTTGGGATCCCATGATAAATACAATTCAATCCGAAGACAAGCAATTCCGCTGCAAGACTTCAAGAAGCTCTTTCTGGTCTAGATCGGAATAAAAATAAAATTTGTTCCCTCGTGCGTAACTAAATTGTGTCGGCAGTCAAAAAATGCAATAGAATAGTACCTATTTATGTATATTTTGTTTCAAATATCGACTACCGTTACAATTAAAGCGGAACATCATAAATTATATTCGATTGTATTAATTCATTTAATTTAAAAATCTACTTTTTGAATTAGAGGTACATAAGTACTTATATTTAAAATTCATTAGAACTTGGATTGAATGCAATTTAGCATATAGACAACAATTCCACTAAGGTGCACGGTTTGGTGCAGCAGTTTTTGATCAGTTTTTCTTTGTATTCCCACTTTTTAGCTGCCATTTCTCTAGGCATATGCGGCAAATGATAGGTTTCTTCTGGAAAATAATGCAATGAATTAAAACCTGTAAATATTGTGTTGAAGCACTTCGTCGGTACAGAAAATCGTCCGTTGCGATTTTCTGTACCGACGAAGTGCTTTTGTGTGCGTTGAAGTGCCTTAATAGCCTTGTGTTTTAGTAATCAAGGTCAGCTGACAGCTCCACTGGACGGAACAGCGATATATATAACAATGCTATAGGAGCGCTCGCTGTCCTGTGTCCAGTCTGAAGGACATGGGAGAGACGAGCTCAAGGGCACCTTATGGCGGCACGGCCACGGCTTGACAACTTGTTCTACCACCGGATTACAGCGCGCCCTTAATGAGAGGAGCCGCCAAGTAGGTAGGTACATCATTGTGGTGATGATCGTCGAAGTCGCATGAATGACCCTTCGGCCTCGTGCCTTTGAAAGTATAGCTAGCGTTTGTCATCGTTTTAGTCGGAGCAAAGTCATGGTCTATTTGGATAGTTATTAGGTCTGGGGGATCTGACATCTATGTCACTTGACAATAAAAAAAAATCATTAATATATGCCGCGGACGGTCTCGGCTAATTTCAGTCACAGTCCACAGTTTCAGACAAACTCCCCTTTAGAATGAAGGGTTGGCATAATCCCTACGCTTTGCAGTCGTCTTGAGGATCGTAGTATGCGGTAGCAATCCAATACAAAGACGCTGCTGCCCGCCTTCTTGCTTTCCCTTAGTCGCCTCCTACGACAACCACAGGGAGGAGATGGGCGGTAATTTGAATTTTCGAACGTTCTTAGATGCTTTTTCTCTCGTTCTAGGATCATTTGGTCAATAGTTTATAACCATGACAGTCAAGGAGAAATTGCGCTACGCATGTAGCGAGCAGTCACTAGTGAGGGAAGATATACATGTACCTATACCTAGTACTGCAGGTATACCTACATAGGCACCTACTCGTGTCGCGTAGTAAACTTACCTGATGAGTATTCCCCATATAAAGGGCACAGTTCATTTAGAACAGCGTAAGACAACAACTTCACGCAGGCAGGTAAAGATGAATCAAGGTACGCGGAAGTTAAGATGTGCGATCTGACGCTGTTTTGACAGCACGCCACCATTAGTGCTATGAGGAAATATTTCGCCAGCATTTTGTGTTAAGTATCTGAAAACAAGTAGGTAAGTATTAATCATTATTTGATTTATTGTTAATAATAGGATCCAGTTTGAGTTCCACCCTAATCACTAATCCTATCATGGATTTGACGTAGTATGATAGCTTCACATAATGGCAACTCTACTAATTATTCGCATATCGTCTACTTACTTCGCATGATCATTTATCTTTAATAAATAATAATTATTATGTAAAGAATTGGGTTATGCCAAAAACGTATATTATACGTAGGTACGTATATTATACGAAGAAAGTAGGTACGAAGTAAGTAGGTACTTACTTACCTACTTACTTAGGTTTACCTTTGAGGTTTAGGGTAGGGACGGGAATGGCGTTCACTTAAGGAAAATACGCTGTATTTTACAAAATACCTATAGACAATTACTAAAAATCTGGAGATTCAGCCCTAAAATCAGTAGATCAGGAGATACACCTCAAAATCAGGAGATCTTCAGAAAAAAAACAGGAGACCTGGCAACGCTGTGGTCGAGTGCCGCGAGCTGGCTGCCCGTACGCGTCGTTGCCTGTTATAAGTCCCCAAGCGCCGCGGTGTGTTCCCATCTTCCATTTTGACAAAGTTACAGAGGTGAGTGGCATTACCCAGCGAGCGCTATTCCCTGCTTACCCTACTACAATTTTTTACCTCAATGTACATAATATAAGGAAGCAAATAACAATCTTATCATTTTATTTAAAGGGCAAAATGAATAAATAATAGAGTTTATCAGTACACCTAGTTAAAAACTAGGTTCGTTATCGCGTGAAATTTTCCCACTCGCCCGGTTAAGGTGCGCGCACATTGTTCGCAATAAACGTGTCCTACATCAAACATTTTAAGACCGTGCCGACTGCTTAGCAGTGAATGTCTTTAAAAATCCTTTCAGTTAATACAAACATAATGATGAACGTGTAACTTTAGTACCTAGGTATCAGTCACAGGGGACACACAACAATGTACTTATATCCAATTAATTAAAAACAATAATCATTATGAATCGTTATATAAATAACACTTATCATACATTTCAGATAAGTACCTAATTATACTTCTTCATTCAGTGGGCAAGAAACTCCGATTGATAAGGCGAGAATCCTCAAAATAGAGGCAGCCCAGACGCACCTCCACTTTACGAGCATACATAATCCAGCCCCCTATTTCGTATCTCGTTTGTTTGACAACTAAAGTGATCACTATAGCAAAGTGACCATCAAATTCATTTGGTATTGCCTCAATTGAGTGACCTATAAATACCAATGCTTATATACCTACTTTCATTTGACATCAAAGTTCGGTGGACTAAGATACGCAATAGCCCTGCTGGTCGATAGGTACGAGCCGAGCGGCCAATCTTTCGTAAGATCAGCTAACTACGCAGGAGATATTATAGTGCGTGCTTGCGTAGACACAAGAGCATTCTCTCTTCCTTTACTCTCACAGTCCAATGGGACGGAAGACGTAATTAAACGGAGAGTGGTCAGGCGCAGGACCGACTTTTTACATGCCCATCCGACGCATGGATCACCTTACTTTCTACGCACTCAGGTGATCGGCCTGTTCTAGCCAGTATGGAACAACTACACAAAAATTTTACTCCTCGTGGTATATGGGCCCGCGACGTATAGTTGGCAAAGCAAGCAGTTTTCCGCTGTGCCAATGAGGCTACAATGCCACAACATTGCCCCTGATGTCAAAGACAAAGTCAAAACTATTTATTTCAAATAGGCTTAACGCTAGCAATTTTGAATGGTAATTTTTTTAAATGCTGCCACCGGATCACAACGCGGCCTCTTTTTTTTTTTTTTGGGAATGATAGACGTTGTTGGCCGCAGATGGCCATTACAGCTTCACCGGACAATAGGAGGCGAGCGCTTAAAGCGCTCTAGCCTTAACGGCAGAAGTAGCGAAGAGCTCAAGGGCACCTCAGGGAGGCACGGCCTCGGCTTGGGCTGTCGCCTGAGACAGGGCTGAGTTTACCACCGGTTCACAACGGGCCCCCACTGAGAAGAACCGGCAAGAAACTCAGTGGGGTGATGCACGTCGTTGCGGTCGCATACGTACGACCCTTCGGCCTCGCCGGCGAGACCGGTGTCTGATAGAATAGAATAGAAATAATTTTTTATTTTTATTTATATTTTTGATAGCTAGTGTAGCATACGGTTGTCGGGGAGGGTTCGGCGCATCCCGGTCCAATAGGACCGTCATGGGGTCAGGAGGGTCGAGCAGTACGTGCCGTGGTCTGCGGCGCGAGTCAGAAGGACTAGGGGCGTAATCGGCGGCGGCGCGGATTAAACTGTTCGCGTGACGGGACGCGGATTCAAAGTAGCGTTTCGACGCTTCTTTGAGGAACTTACGAAGGGGATCTAACTTGAAATCGAAATGCAGATCTACGTTCCGCATGTACCACGGGGCACCGACGACACGTCGGAGGAAACGATTCTGGATAACCTGGAGGCTATCGATATGGGTGCGGGCGGCGTGCGCGAAAACTACACTCGCGTAAGTCATGATTGGGCGAATGCAAGCTTTGTATAATGTCAACTTATTTCTAAGCGACATTTTACTCCGCTTGCAGAGAAGGGGATACAGGCGACCTAATACGAAAGCCGCTCGATTGCGGACGGACCTAATATGCCGGCCGAAAGTCATGGCGGAGTCCAAGGTGACTCCGAGGTACTTAAACTTCCTAGTCCAGGGGATAGGGCGATTGAATAGGGATATTGGGGCCAGTCGTCTGTTGGGCCGAAGGCTCCGCGCGGAGAACATATTGGTGGGTCCCCGGGAGAAGACCACCGCGGCACTCTTCTCCGGGTTCACCTCTATGCGCCACGTATGGAACCATTGACACAGGGCGTCGACTGCGGCTTGAAGAGCACGCGTCAAATAGGACATGTTCTTATGGGAATAATAGAAAGCGGTGTCATCCGCGTAAAGGGCGAGTTGGACTCTGTTCGAACGAGGAATGTCGTTCGTGAACAGGCTGAACAAGAGGGGAGAGAGTACGGAGCCCTGAGGGACTCCGGCCTGTATAGGATGGGGCGAAGAAAACGTACCTTCGACCTGAAAGGTACGATTCGAGACAAAGTCTCGTATGATGAGTACGAGCCTATCGGGGACTCCTAACTGGAAGAGCTTGTATATCAAGCTGTTGTGCCAGACTTTGTCGAAGGCCTTGGCAACATCGAAAAATAGGGCGCCTGTGTAGACGGGCTTGGGCTGGTTGAGCTCGGTCAGGATGTGCTCCGTGAGGCGGTGCACCTGGTGGACGCAAGAGTGTCTGGTTCGAAAGCCAAACTGCTCGTCGATGAGGATATTATTGGAAGTGACAAACTCTTTGAGTCTCGCTAGTAGCAAGCGCTCATAGAGTTTGCCGAGAGATTTTAGGAGACTGATAGGCCGGTAGCTCGCAGGGCTGCTGCGAGGCTTACCCGGCTTAGAGATACCTACTACAAAGACGCGGCTTTCCACTTGGCAGGAAAGACGCAGTGGGACATGGCTGCGTTGAAGATAGTCACTAAAAGACATATCAGATGGACAGGGAGAACCTTAAGACCACGATTGGAGATGCCGTCGGAGCCCGGTGCTTTCTTCGGCTTAAGGCCTTTGATCAGGTCTTCCACTTCGGTCTGCGTGACCGGAGAGAGGGATTCGGAGGGAGGGAGTGAGGACCTGCGCTCTACTTTCCTATCCACGAGATCGACGGGAGCGGAGCTGGGTGTGCACTGACTCTCTAGAGAGTCAGCGAGAACTTCAGCGTTCTCGTCGTCCTCGAACGCGGGTGGGTCGCCTGAAGGGCGGGTCAAGGGGGGCATGGTTGATACCGTATCGGTTTTGAGGGATCTCGCGAGCCGCCAGTAAGCCTGGTGTGACGGCGAGATCTCCTCGAGAAACCCTCCCCATCGAGCCTCTCTGAGTTCCGCGATGCTGCGCTTCACGTCCCTCTGCAAAGCACGCATGCGGGCCCGGTTGGCATCGGTGGGGTAGGAGTCGTACGCGCGAATAGCCGCGTTTTTAGCGCGGACTAATTCCTTAATGTCATCGGGCAGCTTGAAGCGCACAGCGTAAAAGTTATCCGCTTCAACCTGCCGGGAGGACTGGCTGATGGCCGATTTAAGATGATCGGTGAATGCGCCGATCGCTTGGTCGGTGTCCTAAGGGGACGAGATTTGCGCCGGGAAGCGGGCAAGATTGGGAGAGTCGGCATCGGCTAAACAGGTGTTTAGCTGGTGCCAGTCCAGAACGGTCCTAGTGACCGGCTGGGAAGTGGGCGGGGGACCTAGTTCCATTAGGACCGGTCGGTGGTCAGAGTCTAGCTCATGGAGAACCTCTAAGGAGCGCAACCGGAGGGTCACACCCTTCAGGAGGGCCATGTCTAAGACATCGGGGCGGTGATTAATATTATTGGGATAATGGGTCGGGCGCATAGGTGCGATGACGTCAAAGTCGAGAACGTCGACCAAGGCGTCGAGGCACCTGCCGTTGCCGGTGGTGACGTTACAATTCCACCTGACATGCTTGCAGTTGTAGTCGCCGGCCAGAATGACCGCGCTGTCCAGGTCAAGGAGTGACTCGATATCACTCCTGAGGAGCCGCTTATCAAGTGGAAGATAGATAGAGGCGATAGTGACAGCCGAATGGCCGGAAAGAGAGAGGCGGCAAACCGAGGCCTCTATATTAGTGAGCGGAGGGGGATCGATAGGGATGCAGTGCAGGGCCCTTTTGTAATAGATGGCAGTGCCACCTCCGAGGGAGGTGTCACGGTCATTTCGCACAAGATGGTAGTTGGCGATATTCGGATTCCTATGAGAGGGTTTCAGGAGGGTCTCCTGCACCAGCAAGACATCAACTTGGTGACTTCGCAGGAAGTCAGCAACCTGATCTCTTTGTCGGGAGAGGCCATGCGCATTGAAAAATGCGAGGGAAAGGGAATGGGGTTTTTGCCTACTCTGGTGTAAATCCATTTACGGGCCTACGTTTGAGTTTACGGGGGACAGGGCGTAGTAAACATCCTCGAAATCAGCGATAGCTATTATCCTATCACCGGGGGTCTGTGCGCACCGAAGGCGGTTTGCGAAAAGGCGTATTCTATCGATGTTAATACCATCGATAGAGCGTCGGACCAATTCAAAGTCCGAAGCGAGGCTGGACGTGTGCGCTGAAGGCGCAGGCGCGGCCGGTTGCTTGGCGGGGGCGCTCGTTGCTTTAGGAGCAGCGGCGGGGCGGACGTAGGGAACGCGGCCTCAACTGAGAAGATCCGGTAGGAAACTCAGCGGGCTTGTCATTTTTTCGCTTTTTTTAAACATTGTTTGTCTTGTTACAATTGGATTAACATTAGCGATAGTGTGTCCTGCCGTTCGAAACATAAAACATGGGAGAAAAGAGGAAAATAATAAAATTACGACAAAATTACAACAAACTAAAAGGATAGTAGTCGGACCAGTCCCCCCAAGCAGCACCCGCGCATGATGTGGTGGGCAATTAGGATGCCAGTTAACTATGAAATGTTGAGCTAGCAGCTGGACATCATAGTGAGCCCTTTCTCCTTAAGCTTCACCACGAACCCACCAGATTCTAATGGTGTTACAGCAGCGTATGGAAACGGATATGTTATAAATAAAAATAACCATATGGAAGAGGTTGTTGCTGCTGCTCGCCTTTTTGCTGCTGCTGGCCTTTTAGAGGAGCTCAGTCACACAACGAGCTATGGAGAGAACTATGCGAGCTTCTTAAAATACGGAATGACTAGATTCGCCGAACCGCCGAAGAACTAAAGTCACCGATATAGCTCTCAGCATCTGCAAGTTGAATTGGCATGTTGCTCCAAAACCGATATAACCACCGAACCGGAAGACGCAGCGAAGGCAATCCTCCCACTAGGTGCACTGCCGACATTGCGCAGGTAACCGTTGGATACAAATAGCTAATTGTCGTTCAAACGCAGCGTAGGCAATCCTCTCACTAGGTGCATTGCCGAAATTGTGCGCCGCGCAGGTAACTGGTGGATAGCCAACTGTCGTTCATTGTGGCATTCTAAGGAGGAGGTCTGTGTTCAGCAGTTGACGTCTTCCAGCTGGTGGTGATGAGGTATCGCTAAGCCGGAAGCTAAGGGGCCCATTCCGCAGTATAGGAACACAACGTGACTAGAATATGGTAAAAATTGCCTGCTATTTTCTTAAGTGGAGATATGTTCCAAGTCCGTAATTCATAATTTTATCATCCTTATAAAATTTGCTGGCGGCGCCACTGACGCTGATGTTGAAAGCCACTAAAGGTTATAGCTGCCAATATGCATGGCATTGAGGAAAAGAGGGTTGTACTAAATATGCATGTTCTACGTTGGCCTCTTTTGGAATCATTTGGAATACACAAAAATATTATAATACCAAACCGTTGAATCAAAAACTGAGTGTCTTGAGACTGTAAAACCTACAAGCATGTAGTAGACGAAGAATGAACCCCTACCTAAAAACAAAAGTGCGACTTCTATTATCACTAATGACTCAGCCAACCTGCGAGGGAAATCGTGTAATGATAAGTATTCAAAATGACTAACCTCTAGCAATCTTCTGATATCTCAATAAACGATTTTCAATTCTTCTCCACTTCTGAAGCTGATCCGTCATGGAATGTTCGCAAAATAAATAAATCCAGCCTTTATATACTCGAGTTTTAACTTGTAAACAACTCACTAATAATATTCTTGATGCGTAAATAATTTTCTCGACGCGAAAAACTTTTATTAATAAAAGGACTTTGCGTTATAAAAATTGATGAGATTTTGCGCGCAGCTTTGTGGCGAGATGTACGCACGCGAAACTTAAATGAGCACGTTAAGTTAACCAATACTGGATGGTAAACATGTTGTTATAAATAACCCGGCCATAGTTTATCGGCCATTCAATTTTTTATCAACTGACCTGTGATACTAAATCTTAATTTTAAAAAAATCTATGAAATGTAAACTAATTGACGGGTCTAATGGTTAGACACCTTGGCGGCTACCCGATAGGTGGTTTATTCAATTTCCATCTTGTGTCTAAATGTTATTAATCTATATAAGCATCATCATTTCATCATTGTCGTCGATAGACGTCCACTGCTGAACAAAGGCCTCCCCCTTAGAAAGAAGGGGTTGCTATAATCACCACGCTTGGCAGGTGGCTTAGGGATCGCAGTATAGGTGGAAGATAAATCCAAAAGGAAGATGCTGCTGCCCGTCTCCCTGTTCTCGCTTAGTCGCCTCTTACGACACCCAACGAGAGGAAATGGGGGGATGCTATTCTAACCCGGCACCCCACGGGTATATAAGTAAGTATGTATGTATTAACAAAAAAAGTATATACTTACCTAAGCATTTGTATCGTTTGTCTTTTTACCATCTTTGCCCAGTTTGGGATCAGATGTGTGGATTATCACATGATAGGAATTATTATTATTTATATTAAATCCATCAACTGACTTCCACCCAACGAGGATTGCGATAGATTATTGAGATTATCTATGCCCTCAGCAGTTTTTGATGACGTTACTCAAAATGGTAGGTACTTAAAGTAGTCAAAACGGATCTTTGTGTGTCTGAAATTGTGTGCAAGACGCTGCGCAGTAGCTATTTTTAACCGACTTCAAAAAAGGAGGAGGTTCTCAATTCGTCTGTATATATATATTTTTTTTTTTTTTATGTATGTTCGCGCATAACTCTGGCAATTATTAACCGATTTGAAAAAATCTTTCTTCCATCCATTCTTCAATCCATTGATTGGGTCCCATAAAAAAATTATTGCTTAGTAATAAGTAGTTCCTAAAAAAACAAGCCGTTACCCGTGGGGTGTCCGGGTAAGAATAGCACCCCCCCATCTCTTCCCTTTGGGTGTACGTAAAAGGCGACTAAGGGAAATCAGAAGACGGGCAGCAGCGTCTTCTGTTTAAAGTTCCATCTCTTCACACAAACTGCGATCCCCAAGACGCCTGCCAAGCGTGGGGATTATGGCAACCCCCCCCCCCCCAAACAATGATAGACGCAAATTGCATACGGCCCCCAGTCCCCGGCGGCTCCTCTATTCCTCGCCTTGGTAGCAGGCGGGGTAACGGTCGAGCAGGGGGTGCTAAGAATCTCCGGCAGATGCCCCGCTACCACCCCCACCGAACTTTGGCCCTGGCAACACACAACATCCGCACGATGAGGACCGATGAGAAGATTGTCGAGCTGGAGGAAGAATTGAGCAAGTTGCGTTGGGACATCTTGGGATTATCTGAAATCCGGCGAGAGGGACAGGATACGATAACCCTTGATTCTGGCAACATGCTCTTCTTCCGGGAAGGAGACCGGAAATCCCAGGGTGGTGTCGGGTTTCTCGTCCGTAAGTCCCTTATTAACAACGTGGTAAAGGTCGATAGTGTGTCGAGTAGGGTAGCGTACCTTATACTCCGAATAACCAGTCGGTATTCGTTGAAGGTTATACAGGTTTACGCGCCGACCTCGGCACACCCTGACGATGAAGTAGAAGCTATGTATGAGGAGATAGCAGAAGCCATACATACCTCCAAAACACACTTCACCCTTGTTATGGGGGACTTCAACGCGAAGGTGGGCATACGGAATGGCGATGAGTTGAGAGTGGGGTCATATGGGTACGGGCAGCGGAACCAAAGGGGCCAGCGGCTGGTCGACTTCATGGAGAAGGAGGGACTCTTTGCGATGAACTCCTTCTTCAAGAAGCGACCATCCAGGAAGTGGACGTGGATAAGCCCCGATGGTTTAACCAAAAATGAGATAGACTTCATCATGACGACCAAGAAGCATATATTCGATGATGTCTCCGTGATCGGCAGGGTGAAAACCGGGAGTGATCACCGTATTGTTAGAGGCACATTGAATATCAATGTTAAGCTCGAAAGGTCTCGTCTGATGAAGTCCACGCTCCGTCCAGGATCCGCCCAAATCCAGAACCCCGAAGACTTTCAACTCGAACTGCATAATCGCTTCCAGTGCCTCGCCGAATGCGAAACTGCGGACGAGATAAACAATGGGTTGGTGCAAACTGTCCACGCAGTGGGGTCCAAGTTCTATAAGACCCCACGCCGTACAAAACCTCAAAAGCTCTCCAATACAACCATTAAGCTAATGGAAAACCGGACTGAGATGAGACTGCAATCTTCAGCTGATATGTCGGAATATGCCGAACTCAATAGACGAATCTCGAAATCCATGCGACACGACTTGCGTTCCTATAATACAGCATGTATTAAGGACGCAATTGAGCGGAACCAAGGCTCTAAAGTGTTCGCAAAGAATTCGTCTATTGGGCGCAGCCAAATGACCAGGCTGAAGATCGACAACGGCAGTGTCATCTCATCGAAACCGGAGATATTGAGAGAGCTCGAGAGGTTTTACGGACAGTTATACACCTCAACACAGGAACCCATTGCCAGAACAGCTCAGGACACCCGAGCCAAACTAACCCGACACTACACTGAGGACATCCCAGACATCAGCCTGTACGAGATTAGAATGGCTCTCAAACAGCTTAAGAACAACAAGGCGCCGGGTGAAGACGGAATCACAACAGAACTTCTGAGAGCGGGTGGAAAACCGGTACTTTTAGTCCTCCAGAAGTTATTTAATTCCGTCTTACTCGAGGGTACTACGCCAGAAGCATGGCACGGGAGTGTGGTGGTTCTTTTCTTCAAAAAAGGTGATAACACCTTGTTGAAGAACTATAGACCCATCTCACTCCTGAGCCATGTATACAAGCTGTTTTCGAGAGTCATTACGAACCGTCTCGAACGCAGGTTTGATGACTTCCAGCCTCCCGAACAAGCCGGGTTCCGAAAAGGCTTTAGCACCGTAGACCACATACATACGCTCCGCCAGATTATACAGAAGACCGAGGAGTATAATCGGCCATTATGTCTAGCGTTTGTGGACTACGAAAAAGCCTTCGATTCAATCGAGACCTGGGCGGTATTGCAGTCCCTCCAGCGGTGCCATATTGACTATAGGTACATCGAAGTGTTGAAGTGTTTGTACAGCAGCACCACCATGTCGATCCGACTACAGGACGAGAGCACGAAACCAATCCCATTGCAGCGAGGTGTGAGACAGGGAGACGTTATTTCTCCGAAACTGTTCACAAACGCATTGGAGGACGTTTTCAAGCTCTTGGACTGGTACGGATTCGGCATCAACATCAATGGCGAATACATCACTCACCTTCGTTTTGCCGATGATATAGTCATTATGGCAGAGTCGCTGGAGGACCTCAATACGATGCTCAGCGACCTCAGTAGCGTTTCCCAACAGGTGGGTCTTAAAATGAACATGGACAAGACGAAGATCATGTCTAATGTCCATGTTGCACCCGTACCGGTAGTTGTTGGGAACGATACAGTCGAAGTTGTTGACCACTACGTATACCTAGGACAAACTATCCAGTTAGGTCGGTCCAACTTCGACAAAGAGGTCGCCCGAAGAATCCAACTCGGATGGGCAGCGTTCGGGAAACTACGTGACATCTTCTCATCAGAAATTCCGCAGTGCCTGAAGACAAAGGTTTTTAACCAGTGTGTGTTGCCAGTGATGACATATGGTACTGAGACGTGGTCTTTAACAGCTGGCCTTTTGGAGAAGCTCAGAGTCACACAACGAGCTATGGAGAGAGCTATGCTCGGAGTTTCTTTGCGCGACCGAATCCGAAATGTGGAGATTCGCCGAAGAACTAAGGTTACCGACATAGCTCTCAGAATCTGCAAGTTGAAGTGGCAATGGGCAGGCCACATCGCTCGAAGAACCGATAACCGTTGGGGAAGAAAGGTTCTCGAGTGGCGACCACGAACCGGAAGACGCAGCGTAGGCAGGCCTCCCACTAGGTGGACCGACGACATTGTTCGCGTCGCAGGAAACCGGTGGATGCAAATAGCAAATTGTCGTTCATTGTGGCGGTCTAAGGGGGAGGCCTTTGTTCAGCAGTGGACGTCTTCCGGCTGGTGATGATGATGATGATGATGAAAAAAACAAGAATGGTGACTGCGCACTGAGAGTTGCAAGAAAGCCTTTATAGATGACGTTTTAGTCGCTCGGACTCGCTCGGTCGGACAAAAATGGTCATAACTCTGGCAAATATTTACCAATTTCAATGATTCTTTTTTTATTCGAAAGAAGAAACCACTGTATTGAATCTGTATAAATTTTATTACAACCGGATAAGAACTTCCTGGAGGACCATGAACGATGTGGAGGAATTTATCTGGTAAAAACCATAAAACTGATGTTCTCCATTACATTGCTCTGACAATTATGAACCGATTTCGATGATTCTTTTTTTATTCGAGAGAGTAAACTACTATGATGTTTCCATGCAAATTTCATTACGACCGGATATTATTTTCTGAAGAAACATGAATTATGTAAAACTATGTAGACGATAATGTGATCATAACCTACCTAGATAATTTTTCGGTTTTCGATGGTTCAATCTTTATATATGAAAATATCACTAAAAAGGTTAAAATAAAATCTTTTTAAAAAAAAATTGAACCGACTTCAATATCACTGAAAAGTATAAAATAATTTAAATATTATTGAAGTTGGTGTTAGCGTACCTGCTGTGTATATTTGGCACCAACTTCAATAATATTTAAATTATTTTATACTTTTCAGTGATATTGAAGTCGGTTCAATTTTTTTTTAAAAAGATTTTATTGTGTTTTTGTATTGACAACTCGCGACAGTAGTTGCGCAATGGTTCGCTTTGGCGAATTTCAGACACAAAGATCCTTTGTGAGTATAAGTACTGTACCTAGTCATTTAATTTTATAGTACTTATACCTAAGTCAGTCTATTTTAAGCCATTTGTTTACGATCTGGGGCAATCGATATTCGAAGCACAGTTCTTCACGGCACTCGTAAGGGCTTCGCATTGTATATTATGAAGCCTATGAGAGCTAAAAGGAGAACAATGCTGCCCTGATCGCCAATAATGATAGCGATACACAATGGGATGTTTTATATTCGTATTATGACTGAATTGCATTTTGTCTTGTTTCTCATAGGTAGTAACAATAAATAGTATAGGTACCTACATAAGCTGTGTGTCGGCAAAACTAAAGCAGGAAGATATCGTAAGAATTAATCCGCAGAGGTGGGTTAGAAATACCACGCCCTGAACGCCCCATAGTGTTGGTCGAAGACTGGGTAGACTAAGGCGACATTGGCGGGACCAGCGGCATGGTCGTGTATTTCTCAGGATCGAGAGCCATGGAGGGAGAAGGGGAGGCATTTCATCAAAAAATAAAATTTTGCGCGGCTTCTAAGTTAGAAAACTTCTAGAGGATTTATTGGCGGTATGAAAGACAACCGCTCCCTTCTAAGGGAGAAGCCTTTGCTCAGCGGTGGACGTCTATTGGCTGATGATGATCTGCTTGCAGAAATCTGTCTCTATAATTAAGAAAATAGCTAATCTATACTTATAATAAAACTGTAACAGGTCAAATTCTGTACATTGAAGATATTTTGAAAATTATATTTGGAGGGCCTTCTATAACCGATACTGAGGCCGAAAATGTATTTTTTTTAATTTTTGTCTGTCTGTCTGTCTGTCTGTCTGTCTGTCTGTCTGTCTGTATCACGGCTGAGCATCACGCCGAAACTACTGAATGGATTCAAATGAAACTTGGCATGATTGGAGATCTTACTACAAGGTAGGACATAGGATACTTTTTATCCCGTAATCTAGCACGGTTCTTTTGGGAGAGGGGATTAAAGTCAAAACGGGTACTTGTTTATACGCTTGGTCCGATTTTATCAATTTTTCTTTATAATATAATAAATATTAATAAGGGAACACTCATAGAGAGTTGTTATCAAGGTTTTGTAATCGATCGGGTTAAGCAACGTTAGGTAAGGTCATTAAATAGATGGGTGACCGTTTAACGCCATTTGAACTAAACGGGTCCGTGCTTCGGAGAGCAAGTAAAAAGTGGGTCCCAGTTTTTAACCGACTATAAAAAATGAGGTTATGTATTCGATGCGAATGTCTGTTATTCAAAGTTTAGTTAGCGTAAAAATTGCGCAGGCGGAGCTGCGTGGGTCAGCTAGTAGGAACATAAAACACTATACAAGCCAGCCGAACAGTAGTCTTCATTAGCCATGTTACAATGTATGTTGGTTTTCTCATTTTAGAGGTATACAGAATGTTAAAAGACACGTGTCCGATCCGCGAGGGTCTTATTCAGGGTATCGATATAAACATATATATATATACTTATATATAAGTCATTTGTAAATTATCTCAGTTTTTTTTGATTGGACAATATATTTTTAACATTCTGTACTAAGTCTCTTGTGCAAGTGCATACCTACTATTTACGTTGTTGTAAGTAAGTATATTGTCAGAATGCCTCCATGGAACAGTGTGTAAATGTTGCTGTCTGAATGAAGGGCACTGGCTGGTGACTGGGAATAAATAAATACCTACTATAGAATAATACTTTACCTATAGATAGTGACAGAGCTAGAAACTACGTTTATTGACGTCTCTACCGCGTGGCATAGTAATATTATAATAATATTGCTTTAGAGGTGATAGTAAGAGGTCAGAGCTGTTAGTTTTGCCATTATTAACCGGCTTCAAAAAGAAGGTTCTCTATTCGACGCGTATGTATGTAATATTAATAAAAATGCGTAATATTAATATATGTTAGTCTATGTGGGCTTCTAAACAAATTTACCAAATTTTATGGGTGTATGTATGTATGTATATAGGTTTGTCCACGGATTTCTCAAAACCTACAAGTCCGATTTCGAAAATTCTTTTTGCAATAGTTAGAGTATTTTTCAATTTAGGGTAGAGTACAAATTTCATCAAAATCGGTCCAGTAGTTTAAGAGATATAAACTTTTTATGTTTTCAATAAGTTACTGTAACGTAGACGTTCGAGTTGCGTGATAGTGCTGATACCTATTTTGCTAAAATAAAAGTCACTAAAAAGTATTAAATAAACTATTTTAATAAAAATAAAAACCGACTTCAAAGTAAATTATCTAAAAAGCATAAAATAACGAAAATATATTGAAGTCGGTGTCAGCTCGTGCTAGTTAACATGATGTGCTAGCACCGACTTCAATATATTTTCGTTATTTTATGCTTTTTAGATAATTTACTTTGAAGTCGGTTTTTATTTTTATTAAAATAGTTTTTTTGCAATTCGTTGTTAGGTATTTTAGGTGGCTTCACTTGCTCATGGGCGTACCCAACAGTGGGACACTTGCCCCACCCTGATTTGAAGCTAATTTACATAATAAGTAAAAAATATATTCATTCAGTCAAATAAAAAAGTACCGCCCAAAACCATACAGTATCGTTGAAGCGAGCGCGCAACCACCTTTGTAACCACGGATGATCAAGAAACTTATACTATGCGTTTCAACTAAGAAGGTGGCCGCCATCTTGCCATTTCAAATAACATAATTACTAAAAATGATGTTTCAACAAAATAGACAGCAAAACAAGACATTACAATAAATAATCTTTGCTGCATCTAATACTCTGCTGCCGGTACAAAAATCGTAAAAAATGAGTGAAGTTCCGCAGTTGCGATCATCATGGCGGCCACATTCTTAGTTGAAACGCATAGTAAATATCTCAGTAGTAATCTAAGCAACATTTTTCCGTACGATAGAGTTCGCTCGCGAATCTCGCAGGTAATTTGACAAGAAATGTCATTGTCTTTCTAAGAAAAATGGGGCCAATTAGGCGGAGTGGCGAGTACGGATACAGGGTTATGACCTTTTGAAGGTTTCTTCACCAACAAAAAAAAAACATTAATGAAATAAAGAAGGGAAGGCCAGTAAAAAAAAATATTTTTTAATACTCGTATGACTTCTTTACTATTGCCCACCCCTCAAAAATGCCGTGGACGTCCATGCTTGCTAGTGTGACAGTGTTGTCCGCCCAGTCTATTTTTGCCCGAATGCCCTAGGAAGAGGTTATTACTCTTTTGGTCTGAGTACGTTAGTACGTCACTATGATGATTTAAAACACATAGAGCATTTTTCTAGGCTAGAACAATAATACTGCATTATTATGTAGACACCTCTGAGCTGGATGGAATAAACCTGGGCGTCTGGGCTCTCTGGTCACTGCCAACGATTTGGGGGGGGGGGGGTCATAGTTGATGGGCCGATTGGTCTAGTCACCCGAGGGGGGTGGGGGTTGTCTTTGATTAGAAGTCAGCTGATGATGTGATGTGATACCACTGCCGGTCTACCGCAAACTTTATTTATTCATTCTTCATGCACAATTGTACATAGGCGGACGCAGATTCAGAGAAGATTTGAGGTAGGTGCAAATAAAAAGAAACAAAATAAAGCAAGCAAAACAAAGATAAAAATTATTAACTAAATTATACACAAATTATTATTACAAACTAATTTATAAAATTATATAAATAATAAATAGGGTCACGCGGTGGTGCACGCGCAAAGTGATAGTGAAATTAAATCAAAAAGTAAGTAAAAAACAGTTTATTTGTTTTCAAAAGTACAATTTTTTTTCAATGGGTTTACATCTTACCTCGTGGTGAAAAAAATTCAAAGGAATCTTGTGCTTTTTATGTTTTATTATGTTTGAAATGACAGTTGAGTTGTATTCTAACCTCATAATTGCAACCAATTCCTACTCGTTCATATTTTTATTGATATGGCCATCTGTCCCGGTCAATTTAGGAGACATGGCCACATGCAGTCCGGTGAAGATGGCCATATTATTATTTTTAATTCTAGATGTTTAATTTAACCTTTCAATATTTTGTTGCAGATGCCGAACGTCTACAAGAGAATAACAGTTCAGACTGCACCGACTTAGACATTGAAAAAGAAAATAAAGAAGACAAGTGTGCTGGATGCTGGGAAAATTATTACACTACCCAACTCATAGAGGACTGGTTGAAATGTGTGATTTGTGCATTACGAGTTCATGAAAACTGTACTGATTTTGACTATATGTACTCAAACGCAAGCGGAAGAAAATAGAAGAGAAGCAGAAATAGGTATAGAAAAAGAGTCAAGTAAAGTACTGGCCATCATCCCCCTACACCTATGGCCATCTCACCCGGATATCTCGGGAGAGATGGCCAAACGAGAGTTACAGTTATGTTTTTTTATAAATTATTTAGAAGAGAATTTGTTGATTGCTTTGTGTTTTTTTAATTATTTTATTGATGATTGTTATGTTTTAATGATTAGACTTTTAAAGAATTATTAAGAATTTTAAACTATTCTTGGCTGGTTTACAATGTAGAAACACCTTTTGACTTGACCTTCTTGGCTTCACATTATTTCTATTCAGTTGCAGGGCTGTTGAACAACAAAATACTAATAATGATTATTTTAATTGAACTTTTCCTTTTAATATCTGATTGTGCACCAAGGTACCATAAGCCGCTAAGAGCCGTCTTCTCCCATCGCTCGCCAGTTGCTTTTCCTGAACACCCAGAAAGCAGGTCAGATCACTGGGCTACTTGGCATGTCGATCTCCTCCGTGGTAGCCTCCGTGCCGCAATGGGAAACTGCTTGGTTTGCAAACCGGAGGTCGTGGGTTCGAATCCCGCGGGAAGCAACAATTTTGTGCAGTTATTTCTTATAGACTAGGACAATGCAGGCAGATCACCCTGATTGTCTGTAAAGTACCTGATCTCTCCCCGGTCGTGTCGGTTTTCCATCTCATCGGATTGTGACCGGTAAAAGGAAGAGACAGTGCACTTGTGTCTACGCAAGCACTTGTGCACTATAATATCTTTCGCATAGATGACTGATCTTGCGAAAAATTTACCGCTGTGGTCGTATCGGGAAGGAGGACATTATTTGTACGTGGCGAATTATAATTTCAGACTGGATAAGGATCACTTTATTCAGTCAGACCATCGGCTCACTATATTAATCATTGAGGAATAGAATGAGAAGGAAGGAAATATCAGCATATGACTGTGAAAACTATATCAAAACCCTTTCAATTCAGATTACTAGGTGGTCAAGCAGGGGAATATATGACCCTTCGGAGTCGCTGGACGTTCGGGGTGTGGGCCCTTAGGACGTCCATTGAGTACGGCGGCGACTCCGAGGAGGACGGCGGCGGGGTTGCGACCCCTGTCCCCGTAAGCACCGGGCTACAATGAGCCCCCCGGCGGCGAGCTCAAAGGCAAGATACTGAGGGGCCCCTGGTGCAGATCCCACCGGAGAAACTTGGGTCTCCTCTCATGTGCCGATGCGAAATTGCGGGTGTCGCATCGGCACATAAGGGATTTAGTGGGTAAGAATCCCACATACCCAGGTCGAGCCCCACAGCTCCCGGGGATCTTTTGAAGATTTCCCCCGCGTCAAAAAAAAAGGTGGTAAAGTCCTTATGTAAGAGCCCGTCTGAGTAATACGAGTAGGCCCTACCGTGGGACCACCACAGTGTCAGAAGACATTATGCTGCAAAACACGAGTGTGCGAATGTTGCTGTGTATAAAAAGGCCACTTTCGGTGAATCATAATGAGTAAGTTATTTTTTTGTATAGCTGCATTAACACCAAATAAATGATATTATGAATCTGCTAATAAATGAATTGAGTATGATCCACCTAAAATGTGTGACCATTTTACGAAAATTAGTGTAATTGCGAAGGATCTGCTCAGAATGTAGAACACGAATTCCTTTAGATGAAATGCATAATGTGGCTGGTGTAAAGGACTGCTCGACTTTGTAACTAATGTCTTTGGTGTCGAGCGGCAGGTTGACGTGACGCTTGCTATCAAACGGACATCTTACTCATCACGCGCAGCGTTCTTCTCCCTGTAAAACTGCCATAAGTATCCTTTACTTTAAACGTTAGCAATCATTCACATATTCACTATTTTTATTATGAAATTTATTGCTATCTCCAAAATAATCATTGACATAACGTCATTACTCACTATGACGACGTATCTGTCTTGAATACTACGACGTCATACTCCACACTGATTTGTTAAGAGCCATTTCACGTTTTTGACTTGCAATTTGTGCTAAGCCTGCTGGTTGCGTCCATTGAGTAGGTACGGCGGCGACTCCGAGGAGGACAGCGGCGGGGTTGCGATCCCCGTCCCCGTGAGCACCATGAGTGGCTCCCGGGGGGCTACAATGCGCCCCCCGGCGGCGGGCTCGAAGGCAAGGCACTGAGGGGCCCGATTCTACGATTTCTTCGAACCGGGGCAGAACTTGATAGTGGCGCCCCTCCCTTCAGCGTTTGAGAAATTACTTAAAAAAACTCAAATCTCAAATCGGCATCACAAGTTCACTTGAGGTGTGGCGCCTTTTTCTTACAAGTCGAAGGTGAGCTAACCAGGCTTCCGTATGCTAGGCGCTTTGTGGAGCGAGTTTTTTTTATTTTTAATCATATTATATTATGATCCGGCTTGACCCCCCCCCCCCCCCCTTGATCCGGGCCTGTCACACCCCCCGTTCATTTTGTAGCTTTGTACCCATTTAGCCCTTTTATTATGTACCCATATAGCTTTGTAACTTACAAATTTTATAAACCACTACAATCGTCACACGACATCGTTACTTGTTCTCCGAACCATGGCGATGCTCAGTTTAAATGCCACTAAACAGTATAGGACAGGGGCTTTTTTACATCACGCCTGGACCATACCACCGCCTCCTGCGATCTCTCTACGCCCCCTCCGGTTGGAAATTCCTGGTATAGGATGATACACATACGAAATGATGACTAATTAATTAGAGCCAGCCATACATAATTATGCATTATGACATAACTGTTTAATATCCTGGTTTGAACTTTGTGAAGACGATTTTTATTAGGGTTCCATATTATAATTTGTGGTGGGAAAAATTAAGAAGAGAAGCAGAAGTGTACTTCTTCACTCACACAGTATAAACATACAGTAAACACACAAGGCACAGTAGTCCGAGTCACACGGTACGTCTCAGTAGCATATGTATTCTGTGTCAGTAGTCCAAAGTCGTCGCAAAGGTCGCCGGTACAATTTTCTTCGATCGCTTCCTTGAGATGTTTTCACTGTCGCTTGTTAAACACAAACTCCTGGTCAACACTTTACTCTGGACGTCTCTATGCGTCGGCTTATATAGCTAAATTAATAGAGGGTGGAAGCTTCGCGAAGAAGGTACTAGTAAGTAGGTACCTTGTCTGGAATACGCGAGCTCACACAATGGAGGCAATACCTAGTTCAATAGGCGGGGCAGTGAACCGCGAGCGAGCGAGCGGTAGGTAATAACATAAGTACTTGCCGAATTTGAGGGAACCACTTTCTATTATTGAGAAGTCCAGATTTTTTTGTACGGATCGATAGTAGACCTATAGACTAACAATGCGTTTTGAGATCATTGCAGTTAAGTAATAATTAACCGAGTAATTAACACTTTTATGTCGCGGATGTAACAATAACTTTAATACGCTCAAAGAAGGTAGGTATGGGACCAATGATATCATCATTATATGGAACCCTCGGTGCGCGAGTCCGGCTCACACTTAACTGTTTTTTTTTGGTAGTAGGTAAGAGTCCATAATATGGCTTATATGCATTAGATGACATAATTGATCAATATCCTGGTTTGAAATGTGTTTTGCTTTTATTAATATGCTTTTATTAGCTTCACCTGTATGTATGTAGTGTTAGTTTGATTGTAAAACTCTATTTTTAAGATCACAGATTTAAAGTTCTGTGGCAAGTAGTTTTAAAATTGTGAACTTGTTGAGGGTATGCAACTCAAAATAGGTTGAGATGTATTTTAAAAATATCAATCTGGTAGGTAGTATTTATACTTAATGTTTTACGAATTGGTTGTTGTAATGACATTCAATATGGTGGGGGAAAATGTCTAGTATACCTCATTTTATTCTATTCATGTCAGTCTGTCTGTGCGCGTGGTGGAATAAAGACGTGCCAGGCACTTCAGTGTTTTACTCAGAAACTATAACTAACACTAGGTATTTATGTATCTTTTTAAGTAATGGAATCTTGCGATTAAACTTTTACCCTCTTCTACACGTCTAAATCATTTGAAATTGTGCATATTGTTACGTCGCAGGGTTCTTAAAATGCCGTTTGCTTGGTGAAGATGATTTATTTCCACACACACTTTAGAGTACAGCAATATTACAGTCCAGATCGCAGGTATATCACTCGGAGTCCGTTATCACAAGCTTTAGTCGTTCACCTTATCACTTCACTGAATCGCAGATATATCACTCGGTATCGCAGCGTATCGCACACTAACTCTTGGTCGGCTCGGCGGCGTATTTTATATGGGATATGCCTTTCTGGAAGGTTCGCAATTTGTAAACAAAGTTGTAAAACTTGGGGTGATAATAGCGTTCGTGGAACCAATAACAATATTTCAACAATAGACTTAAAGTTGTAAATACCCTAATAAAAGGAACAATTAAACATTAAAGAGTAATAGAAACAATACCGGGTTCACGGAACTGATAGTAAACATGAAACAATAGGCTATTGTCTTAAAACTAGAAACGTGGGAATTTTATAAAACAAAAGACGTCTCGATATTTCGACGCCAGTCCAGAGCTGTAACACTGTCCCCCTCTTAGACATGCTCGTCCCGAGCATCATTGTTGCCGTGATATCGAGCCAACTGGTCCACATAAACTATCTTTGGTTTTCCTCTTGTCCCTTGTTTGATGCGATAGGTGATATCATTTATCCTCGTAATCACCTTGTAAGTTCCTTCCCAACGGGCCTGTAGCTTCGGAGATTTCCCTTTCTTCCGTAGTGGATTATGCAGCCACACCAATGTGCCCTCGTCGAAACCACTGGTGTTTGCACGACGGTCATAGCGAGTCTTCATCTTGTCGCTGGTCCTTAGGCTGTTCTCGCGTACCAATGTGTGCACGTCATCCAGTTGGTTTTGTAGGTCACTCACGTAATCCACTACTGGTCTCGGAGCCTCAGGAGGTGTACCCGTAATAGCATCAATTGGAAGCCTCATTTCTCTTCCAAAGTTTACTCTGGCTGGTGACATGCCGGTACTATTGTGTATGGCTGAGCGGTATGACATAAGGAAAAGTGGTATATATCTGTCCCAGTCCCTTTGGTGTTCGTCGACTACATTTGCCAAGTGATTTTCCAACGTTTGATTGAACCGCTCAACCATTCCATCTGACTGGGGATGTGCTGGAGTCGTTCTTGTCTTGTTCATGCCAAGCAGCTTGCAAAGCTCTTGAAACAAGGCAGATTCGAAATTTCGTCCTTGGTCAGAGTGGATTTCCAACAGTACTCCGAATCGGCAGACAACTTCTTGAACCAGCTTCTCTGCTACGGTTTTGGCCTCTTGATTCGGCGTAGCCAAGACTTCCGGCCATTTACTGAAGTAGTCCTTAACAACGATTATGTATTTGTTCCCACTGTCGGTTTCTGGGAATGGTCCAGCAACATCTAAAGCTATGCGCTCCCAAGGTGCTCCGACGTTGTATAGCTTAAGTTTTCCTTTGCTTCTTGTCTGAGGTCCTTTCACAGATGCACACGCAGTGCACTTCCGGCACCAGTCTTCCACGTCCTCTCGACATCGTAGCCAGTAGAACCTTTGCCGGACTTTCACAAGAGTTTTCTTTATACCGAGGTGTCCACCAGATACTCCATCGTGCGTGTGTTTGAGAAGAGGTGCAACCTTGCTTCGCGGAACTACAATCTGTAGAGTGACCTCTTTGCCATCCTCTGACTCCCACTTTCTGCATAAAAGCCCGTTATTAAGTGTCAGGCTACTCCACTGAGCCCAGGAACCTTTACATATGGGGCTGTATGACGATATTTCACTCCATTGTGGCTTGCTCACACTCTTCAACCAGTCTATGATAGGCCGCAGATCTTTATCCTCTTCTTGAGCTCTCTTCATGCTGTCGTCCACCCACTCATCATCGGTCCCGTTTATCTTGATGGCTCTCAGAGTTTCGCGCGTTTCTTGTTTCTTGCAGTGTTGGCATTCTTCTGGGCATGGCCTTCTTGATAATGCATCCGCATTATTATGGCCTTTTCCACTTCGGTGTTCTATATCGAAATGAAATTCTTGCAACTGTTCCAGCCATCGTGCCACTTGACCGTCAGGATTCTTAAATTGTAGTAGCCATTTTAATGCGGCATGATCTGTCCGTAACGTGAACTGTCGTCCGATCAAGTACTTATGGAAGTGTTGTAAGGTCTTCACAACAGCCAACAGTTCACGGTGAGTCGTGCAATAATTTCTTTCCGGCTTCGAAAGTGCCTTGCTGAAATAAGCTATCATATAGGCTAGGCATAGGCTTAGCTTCAAATTGGCGTCCCTGAACCGGGTGAAGACTTTCTCCAGATTTCTCAAATGCTCCTTAAAGTTACGCCCCATTATGATGACATCGTCGAGGTACACTAGACATACGTCTCCAAGCAGACCAACTATGACTCTTTCCATGAGGCGCTCAAACGTCGCTGGAGCATTACATAGTCCAAATGGCATGACATTAAATTGCCAGACACCGTTTCCTATTCCCGTGCAGAACGCAGTTTTCTCTTTGTCTTCAGGGCTTATCTCCACTTGCCAATAGCCACTCTTCAAATCCACCGTTGAAAACCAGTTCATTCCACTGATCATGTCCAGTGTGTCATCGTGTGTGTGTGTGGGGTGCATGGAAGGAGCCTCCCCGCGGCGCACCCTGGAAGCAGCTAGGTTCGGTAACGCAGAACCTAGGCTGACCAGTCCTTCTACCACGATGACAGATTCAGACCAAATGCAACGGCCTTTGTCAGGGCCAAGTAAGCGATCTATCCCAGGACTATGTCATGAACGTACTGCTCTTAGTGTCATATCGATCAATATAGAAGGGTTCTCAGAAGCTAAGTCAGCAATGCTATCTGACCTATGTTGTAAGACCAAATGCCAAGTAATTTGCATTCAAGAAACGCACCGTGATACCAATCAGCCTAGACCGAAAATCGAAGGAATGAATCTTATAGCTGATATCCCACACCCGAAGTACGGAAGTGCAGTTCTAGTTGCTCCTAATGTCAACGTTGTCTCCGTTAAGAAAACGTTCCTACACAGCATTTAAGTAATAACAATAGATATGGAAAATTGCTCTGTAACTTCAGTACACAAACCTCCCACGGTACCATTTAATTTCAACAGTTTTGCTGGTAGTAACTCATGCACTAATAGGATTATTGTGGGTGATTTTAACAGCCAAAGTTCCTCCTGGGGCTATCAAGAAAGTAATTGTGATGGCCAGCTCGTCGAGGAGTGGGCGGAGGCAAACGATTTAACCCTCATTCACAATGCTAAATTACCATCATCCTTCAACAGTAGCAGGTGGAAGCGTGGATATAATCCCGATCTTATATTTGTGAGTTCTCCAATCCAGTCACAGTGTATAAAATCGGTCTGTCTGGCTATACCAAGAACACAACACCGTCCAATCATGTGCAAAATTCAATCTGTAGTACAACCAATTAAAATGCCCTTTAAAAGGCGTTTCAATTATTCCAAGGCCAACTGGGAACAGTTCTCTAAACATATAGACGAGGCTATTTCTAATATTCCTCCTATGGCTCAACATTACGATCAATTTGTGGGCACTGTGACAAAAATATCTCGCCAGTTTATTCCCAGAGGTTGCCGGCCTTCTTATGTAGCAGGGCTTACCCAGGAGTCTAAGGAACTATATAACAAGTATAATACACTGTTTGATGGTAACCCATTTTCTGAAGAAACTGTACAGGCAGGAGAAGAACTCCTAACCCTTATAAATGACAGCAGAGTTAAAAAATGGACCACTTTAGTGACTTCTCTCGATCTAACTCGTAATAGTAAAAAAGCTTAGTCTACTATTAGGAAACTAACAGGAGATCCCTCACCTCCTATTATCCACAATGAAATCACCGCGAATCAAGTTGCACACGAGATTTTATTAAACGGAAAACCACCAAATCGACTGCGTAAACTGCCCAAATACAAATTTAGCCCTTTACACAACAACAACGCAATTTCGAAACCATTTGTTCTACCTGATATCGAAAGAGCTATCGAGTCTCTAAAAAATAACAAGGCTTCTGGCATGGATAACATTTCGGTGGAACAAATTAAACATCTGGGTCCAGTTGCTGTTTCATGGCTCCTGCAGCTATTCAAATGCTGTCTCGAGTCAGCACAGATTCCTAAGCTTTGGAGAAAGTCTAAGATCATCGCTATCCTTAAGCCTGGTAAACCTTCAAATAATCCCAAAAGTTTCCGTCCAATATCGCTCCTCTGCCACACGTACAAACTATTTAAAAAAATGTTACTAACACGCCTAACAGATATAATTGAGCCTCATCTCATACCAGAGCAAGCAGGATTTAGACCAGGGAGATCCTGCTGCAGTCAAACTTTGAATCTGACCCAATATATTGTGGATGGTTTCGAGACGCGTAAACTAACTGGAGTTGTTTTTGTTGACTTATCGACGGCATATGATACTATCAATATTAGCAGGCTTCTGCATAAGGTCAGCAATATGACCGAGGACCCCCAGTTTTGTAAATTACTTCAGGAGATGCTCCACAATCGCCGATTTCAGTTACACCTTAATAGGAATAAGAGCAGGTGGCGTAACCAAAAGAATGGTCTCCCACAAGGTAGCGTTTTGGCTCCACTGCTATTTAATATCTATACAAACGATCAACCGATGAGTCCAAATACTACTCGTTACTTATACGCTGATGACCTAGCTTTAGCTAACCAAACCCATTCGTTCGAAGAAGCTGAAAAGAATATAACCTTGGCTCTATCTAACCTTAGTAATTATTATGACGAAAATGCCTTAAAGCCGAACTTATCTAAAACCGAATCATGTGTCTTCCATCTTCGCAATAGCCAGGCTCGTCGCACATTAAAGCTCTCATGGCGAGGCGAACCTGTTACCCACAATGCCCATCCTAAGTATCTGGGCGTAACATTAGATAGATCATTGACGTACAAGCAAAACTGCGGTAAAGTCAAAATGAAGGCCATAAGCCGAAACAATCTTATTTGTCGCCTAACTACAACTAAATGGGGAGCTTCTCCAAGTGTTCTCCGGACAACTGCTTTGGCCCTTTGTTTCTCGGCAGGGGAATACGCTTGTCCTGTATGGGGTCGCTCTGCGCACGCAAAGCATGTGAATACGGCTCTTAATGAGACATGCCGACTAACCACGGGTTGCCTAAAACCGACTCCGCTTGCGAAGCTATATGCACTCTCAGGTATTGCTCCTCCTGATGTCCGAAGGGATGTCACGGCTGCTGTTGAAAAAATGAAGATGGAACAAGACTACAGACACCCTCTGCATCAACACTCTGCAGTTCCCCATAGATTGAGAAGTCGAAATAGTTTTGTAGGGCTTGTGGCTCCTATTGAATCACGCCACAAGATCACCGAGGCTCGACTAAAGTTATGGGAAGAGAGGTATCCCCTTTTGAACTTTATTTCTCCCTCCGAAGAACTTCCCCCTGGGCTTGATCTACCATGGCTAACTTGGAAGAGCTTAAATAGACTACGTACACAAAGTGGGTCGGTGTAAAGAAAACCTAGTTAAGTGGGGATATGGCGACTCAGCGGTTTGTGATTGTGGGTTCTCCCCACAAAGTATGGCCCATTTGTTGTCCTGTCCAGCGTGCTCCGACTCCTGTACAATTCAGGAATTATTAGATGCTACGGAAAACGCAGTGTGGGTGGCAAAATATTGGGAGGGCAGGGTATGATTGCATCTGTTGTCGATACGAAAAGAAGAAGAAGTGTGTCATCTATCCGTGGTAGAGGATAACTGTCCTTCTTGGTGACATTATTCAGCATCCGATAGTCCACGCAGAACCTGGTGCTGCCATCTTTCTTCTTCACTAAGGCTACTGGTGATGACCAAGGGCTCGTCGACGGCTCGATGATCTTATTCTTGGCCATTTCGTTCACCAGCTCTGTAACTTCAGCTTCCTTGGCCCATGGTACACGACGAGGTCTCCGTTTTATTGGTCTGGCATCTCCTGTGTCGATCCTGTGTTTCACCAGTCCAGTCCTTCCACAGTCGTTTCCTGATGCAAATATGTCCTTATACCGCAGAAGAAGATCTTTCGCTTGAGAATACTCCGATGCTGTTAATGTTCCTTTGCAAGATTCCATAAGATCTTCAACATGTTCTTCGGAGGTATGCGTTGCACTGTTAGAATCGCTAAGGCGTTGAAGAGACTTGACTTCTTGACACTTTCCTATAACTGTGTTTTTCTTCAGGTGAATCTCGTTGTTACTGAGGTTCAGAACTCTTAATTGCGTTTCGCATTTTGTTACAAGTAACGTTCTTGCTGTTATCCAATTTGGGTGGTGACCATTATCTTCAGCAATAACATAGCATCCGTGCTTAACATTCGAAGGAAACTTCACTCGTACAATGGTTTCTGATCTTGGAGCCAATATTGTGTCCTTCAAGCAGTATAGATATATCACCTCCCTCCTCTATCGACTCATCTCTTCTCTCTATCATCAAAACGGAGATTCAATCAACTATTGATAGTAGTATGAAAACGATAATAGAGTCCACTCTTAAGAAGGATTTACTGGCCATTAAAAACGAACTGAGTTGTCTGCAGGATCTGAAAACCAGTATTGAATTTTTGAGTGGGGAGTACGATCGCTTAAAAAATGAATTTAAGGCTTCAGAAGAAAAAAATAAAATTTTAACAAAGGAAAATACTAAATTAAATAATAGAGTTGAGGAGATTTCAAACAGACTTAACTTGCTGGAGCAGCATTCACGGGAGAGAAATATTGAAATCAACGGTATCCCAGAGAACAAAGCCGAGAATCTGGTTTCCACTATAAAGCAATTGTGCTCCACGGTTGCCACCCCGGTCCAAGATATTGACGTTATATCCTGCACACGTGTTCGCAAAATGGATGAATCAAGCAAGAGACCACGCGCTGTTATAATCAAGCTCCCTACAACTAGAATGAGAGATGTAATCTTATCAGCGGTGAGTAAATTTAACAAAGCCAATCCCACTGACAAGCTTCATTCTGGACATCTCGGGTATGGCGGAACCAAATCACCAATTTTTGTCTCGGAGCATTTATCCCCATACTATAAAGCTCTCCACGCACGCGCTAGGCAAGTTGCTCGAGAAAAAGAATATAAATATACTTGGATCCGGAATGGCCGCATTTTCATACGTAAGAACGATCAGTCCCCTGCGAAACAAATTAGGTGCTACGAATCATTAAATAACTTGTAACTGGACCCATTAACTCAGCCCGAATGTTATTCAGTAAAATTCAAGATCTACTATCAAAATTTTAGAGGACTTAAAACTAAAACCAAAGAATTAAGTTTAGCTGTACTGTCAACAGATTACGACGTCATTGTTGGTACTGAAACTTGGTTGGATGCTGGAGTGCACGATAATGAACTATTTGGTGATAAATATGTTGTTTACAGAAGAGACCGCTACACTAGCTCCATACCTGGAAAAACTGGTGGAGGTGTCGTAATTGCGGTTTCTAAACATTTACATTCTAAACGACTCGAACATTTTGAAAGTTCTTATGAAGATCTGTGGGTCTCAGTAAAATACAATATCAACAGTGGAAAGATGGAAGAAATCCTTTTCTGCGCTATTTACTTACCTCCACCGGTTACTTCTACAACATTAGACTTTATACTTGAAAATTGTAATCTTGTTACCCAATCTCATTCCGGGGACATCATTATCTTAGGAGATTTTAACTTGGGGTTTATAGATTGGCAGAACAATACTGGTTCCTCTAATTTTACTCCTATTAATTATAATTGTTCCTTAGGTTATATGTTTGTGGATTTTATGTCACTTAACAATCTTAGTCAATATAACAGTATAAGAAATGTTAATAACCGGATCTTGGACTTAATATTATGTAATTTCGAAGGGGTTAATATACAAAAATGCAAGAACCCATTGTGTAAGTTAGATGCACATCACCCAGCGGTCGAAGTTGATATAATGATAAATAACATTCAGAGTAAAATGGTAAATAAACGATTCGCAACCCATAATTTTAGGAAAGCAGATTATAATATCGTGAAATCTAAATTAAAGGAAATTGACTGGCTCTCCGAGTTGTCGGCTTGTAATGATGTGAATGATGCTGTTAGCAGATTTTATGATTTGCTCTACTCGATTATTGAATCAACAATACCTAAAACGAAGCCGCGCAATTTTAAACACCCGTCTTGGTTTACACGTAATCTGATTGCTTTGATGTCTGAAAGGGAGAAAATTCGCAAAAAATATAAGAAATATAAAAATCCAAGAGACCAGGTAGAATTAGCGTTGAGTAATAAAAGAGTTAAGTCGTTGATTGCTACATGTTACTCCGATTTCATACAGGAGACAGAAAAGGCTATATATAAAAACCCAAAGAAATTCTGGTCATTTATTAAACAGCAGCGAGGAGACACTTCGGATCTTTCAGCAGAGATGTACCTTAATAATGTAGAGGCACATAGTCCAAAAGATGTCTGTAACTTATTTGCTACGCAATTTTCTTCAGTTTTCTCCCCGTCTGATAGTTCCACAATATTACCGGTACGTGATAGATTTCCACAAATATCACTTAGCAATATAGATATTAAGGAATGTGTTGTAGCCAAACTGCTGAAATCAGTCGATATAAGTAAAGGTGTTGGACCAGACGGTATCCCTCCAATTTTTATTAAAATGACATACAAACAATTAGCATTTCCTTTAACATTGCTATTTAGGAAATCAGTGCAAAATGGTACCTTTCCTAATTTATGGAAAGTAGCGAATGTTGTCCCAATCTATAAGAAAGGGGACAAAAGTAATGTTGTATCATATCGCCCAGTGTCCTTATTAAGCATATTTCCAAAGCTTTTAGAAAAAATCATATGTCCAATTATAACACATCACTTGGAAAACGTAATCTCAAATTTCCAACATGGATTTCGTAAACGTAAATCGACTCTTACTAATCTTATGAATTATGTCACCGACCTCGTTGGCAGCGTTGACAATAAAATTCAGATAGACTCCATCTATACAGATTTTAGCTGTGCGTTCGACCGGGTGAGTCACCACATACTGATATCTAAACTTCAAAACTATGGTATTTGTGGAAATTTATTACGATGGATACAATCTTATTTAAAAAATAGGGTACAAAGAGTAACTGTGCTTGGTTTTAGCTCGTCCCCATTTGAACCAACGTCAGGCGTGCCTCAAGGCTCACATCTTGGCCCAGTTTTGTTCCTGGCGTTCATAAATGATATTTCAGACAATATCAAAAGTAGCACGTGTTCTATCTTTGCAGACGATCTAAAATTATACAAAAGCATTAAGAGTCAAAATGATGCCATCCTTCTTCAGTCGGATCTCGACTCTATTAATGATTGGTGTATAACAAATAATATGGATTTAAACGCAACAAAATGTCTCCATATAAAGTTCACACGAAACAAAAATATTATACCATCTGTGTATAATATATCCGATAAAACATTACGCGAATCTTCGTCAGTTCGGGATCTTGGAGTGGTAATCGACAGTAAATTGAGTTTTATAGAGCATATTGATACAATTATTTCAAAATCCTGGAGGTTGGTTGGTTTTATCAAAAGATCCTGCAAGGACTTCAAAAATTCGGCTTCCATAATTATTTTATATAATGCGTTGATACGCAGTTGTCTTGAATATTTATCTCCAGTGTGGAACCCATGCTACAAAGTTCACTGTGATAGAATAGAGCGGATTCAACGCAATTTTACTAGATTTCTCGCCTACAAAGATCCAAATTGTCCGTATCGAGCGAGCTACACTAAGAGGCTAATACATTTTAAAATGGAGTCCCTGGAAACTAGGCGTAAGTTTTGCGATCTTTCTACCTTGCATAAAATAATACATGGTTCCTTAATGTCCCCTGAAGCTTTAGCCGCAATCAACATTACTGTTCCTCGAAGAATACCTAGATACCCTATCACAGATACATTCACATTATCACAAAGCCGAACCAATTTAGGTAAACATGCTCCTGTAAACCGATTATTGCAATTGTATAATAACGTAAATTCTGACGGTGAGATTGATATATTTTATTTAAGTAATATCAGACAATTTCTTAGGGTTTGTTGTAATGCCATTAATAATTAAATTAAGTTAACATTTATATATTTTAATTATATTGTACTCATGTTATTAATTTCAATGTCTATTTTTTTTAGTTAATAATTGTTAAATTTTATGCCTAATTCTTCAAATATTGCTATTTTATTATTCTTTTATTTTATTACATGTGGCTGCATTTTTATTATTTCAGTGTTGTATATGCCTGTAGTAGCTTAACACTTTGTCTAAATCCTATGCTCTTTATTTTTAACAATGTTTAGTGTTAAGTTGATGGTGTATCTTATTCAATAAACAAGGTCGTGATCCCTGTAGACATACTTCTTGGTCCGAAAATTTTAGCACTCCTCTTGCAATATCCAAAATACAACGGTGATCTTTCAGGAAGTCCAACCCCAATATGCAGTCATCGGTGATGTTGGCAATTAGCACCGATTGATGATAAACTTTATCACCGATACTAAGCTCCACGTCGGTGTCGCCGAGGACGGAGACTGACTGGCCAGTTGCTGTTTGAAGGTGAAGTGCTGGTTGCTGCTTGTTCCACAGGATCGTCCTCTTCATTAGTTCTGGTCTCACTACTGTACGTGATGCTCCAGTATCCACAGTAAAACTGCACGGCTTGTTGTCCAACGTTCCCTCGACGATAAGGCTATTTCCGTTACAAAATTGTGTGATAGTGATGGTTGGGGCTTCGTTATGACCAGCCAGCACCCGCCCCGCGGCCCTGGCGACACGTAGTTTAACGACGCGTCATCTTCTGATTGTGTCTCGGCATTTGAGACACTTTTCTTCTTCAGTTGTGGGCAATCCACCCGTATTTATGTCCTCTTTCACCACAGCCATAGCACATCGGCCCAAATCGCGAGCTTCGTGGAACACTAGTTCGATTATTTGCCACTACTTCCCTTATCTTATGTACCCGTGTGTCTTGCCTCACAGCTTCAACTTCTAGAGCGTGAGCGAGCCCAGTCTTCAAAGAAGTATGATGTGCCAGCCGCACAGTGGCTCTGACTTCGGGATCTCGTATTCCATCCACGAAGGCTTGCAACAGCGTCACTGGTATTGTCTCCGGTGTTGATGGGTATGCACGGCGTACTAGACGTTCGATCTCACTAGCCCATTGCTGGAGGTTCTCGCCAGGTTTCTGAGTTCTTTCTCGCAGCTGTGCCCGGCACACATGCTCCAGGTGTTTCTCGCCGTACCGGGTTTCGAGGGCTTCCATCAGATTCTCCACGGTTCTTGCTTCGACAGGCAGATTTTCTAGGACCACCAAGGCATCTCCTCGCAGGGCGAGAGTAAGTGCAGTCAGTGCATATTTGTTATTCCAGGCGTTTGCCTCCATTAAAGTCTCAAATTGATGCCTGAACGCAGTCCACGAAGAGGCTCCATCAAAATGAGGTAGATCAAGTTTTGACGATGACGAGCCCACTACGACTGGTTCACGAGCTTGCAGCTTGATCATTTCTTTCTTCATCGATTGAAGACTCTCGTCGTGCGCATCCACTCTCACCTGTAGCTCATTCGCTTGTGCACTTACTTTCTTGATGTCTTTTTCCACGGTGCTTACTCGTTGTCCAATTTCCTTGAGGCCGGTATCTAATTTGTTCATTAATGCTTCCTGGTTAGCCTGCATAGCTGCCTGGTTAGCCTGCATAGCTGCCTGGTTGGCCTGCAGTGCTTCCCGCAACTCTTGTCGATTAGCCTCTTGGCTAGCTTGGAACTCTCATCGCATAACTTCCAATAGAGCGGACAAATCCATCGAAGGCGTAGCAGGCACACTCGTCGATGCTTCCGTCCGCTCCTCCTCAGCTTGCCGACGTGTGCGGTCCATCTTGACTTGCCGCCTCGTGCGTGGTGTACGGTCGTCTTCTTCACGCGGCAACAAAGGCATCCCGCTTCTGACACGCCTATCGCCTTGAGATTCTTCCGGGATCCCAGCGTAGAACACACTAACTCTTGGTCGGCTCGGCGGCGTATTTTATATGGGACTATGCCTTTCTGGAAGGTTCGCAATTTGTAAACAATGTTGTAAAACTTGGGGTGATAATAGCGTTCGTGGAACCAATAACAATATTTCAACAATAGGCTTAAAGTTGTAAATACCCTAATAAAAGGAACAATTAAACATTAAAGAGTAATAGAAACAATACCGGGGTTCACGGAACTGATAGTAAACATGAAACAATAGGCTATTGTCTTAAAACTAGAAACGTGGGAATTTTATAACGCAAAAGACGTCTCGATATTTCGACGCCAGTCCAGAGCTGTAACAATATGTATCAAGGACCGGTGACAATATAATTATGTACTTAGTATCATCAACCTGAACTGATGATAGAGTTCGAAGGTGGATAAGGGAACCTCTTGATGACTAAACCCATTGAATTTAGGCTCATTAGATTTGTCGTAACAAGTTCAATGAATTTTGTCTAATAACGAGGATCTGATGATGAGCCTGGATGGTGGGTGACGGAACCCTGGAATGGCTTCTATTAAATTAATTTGGTTGTGTACAAATCCCATTCAAACACCTAATGATATGGATCTGATGATGGTCCAGCAAAGTAAATAACGGAACCCTTGAATGAACGCACTTGTGAACTTTTGGCGTACTTTTGATCGTTGTATTTACCCAAATACGTAATGCTTTCTTAAACTTCGCCAACTCATTGATACCCGCGTAATATCTACTCCCGTTAAAACGATCTTGACCACAACCTGCCTACGATCCACGTTGCGTAAATATAAAAAATGCCAATATTTTATCCTCATGTTTGTAGTTGTAGTATTTAATTGTCATTAAATACTAGGTATAAAATACAATTTTGTACTGTACTAAAAAACAATAAATAATTTATCAAACCAGTTATCTGTCTACCCCGTGTAATAGATAGATAGATAATTCTTTATTGTTCCACCATCATTAAAAAACACAAAAATACAAGAAAAAAAAAACAGTAAAATAGAATGAAACAATGGGCGGCCTTATCACTAAAAGTGATCTCTACCAGGCAACCTTTGGATGGAGAGGAACTATGAACTGCAAGGCGGGGTTGTTTATACAAACCAATTATAAAAGAGAAAAAAAAATAAAAAAATACATAACTATAAACAATAAAATACGTACCTACGTATTTTATTGTTTATAGTTATGTATTTTTTAATTTTTTTTTTAAAATATATATATATATTATTTTGCTGTTACCTAACAGCAAAATAATATATATATATAAATATTAGTATAATACATAAATATTATATTTGATAGAAACAAATATAAATAACCAACAATAATAAATAAATAAATGCAGCCGGCTAATATCAATATAAAATTCATAGGGACAAATAAAATGCTTTCAAACGATCTTTAAAGATAGGCAGAGATGATGCATGTCTAACAGTGACCGGTAAGGCATTCCACAGACGAACAGCTTCTACTGTGAGTCTGTGAATGACTTATCGTAATATTTAAGGTTTAAGTGTGGGGCGGTTTTCTGAATAAAATTTTAATATTTCTGTCAAACTTCAAGAAAAGTGCGTAATGAGTTGGATTTAAATTAATTCTGCCTGTTGGAATACACTGTACCTACCTACCTGTTATTATTTTTTACTGTCAATATTTGTATTCATTTCCATACCTATACCTAATATGCTTAATTACAAACACGGGGTAGTCAAAGGTAACGGGTTTGATAATTTGTTTACCTCTTGCTTTTCAGTGCACTACTTATAAAAGTGCTAAGTATATATTTTAGGTTTTCAAACTAAACAAAAAAAACTATTATTTCATTTATGAGCTTTTTTCTAGAGTAACTCTCTTCTAGCTTCTAGCTAACTTAAAACTTCTCTTGGTTTTCTAGACCTTAGTTAAGCACTGTTTACACATTTTCTAATAATCTCAGTCACGTTACCTCCACACTGGTTAACCGCAAGTATGAAGGACACGGTAATATCTTTCAAAATAATGGGTTTGTTAGATGAGTTTTTACCTAAACATAAATACCTGAGGCAGTTAGTTACACACTGCCGCGTTCTGTACCATTGTATGTTCATCGGGTATCTGAACCAGTTATATCACTGTTACGACACCCAACGAGAGGAGATGGGGGGATGCTATTTTAACCAGGCACCCCACGGGTTTACTTAATGATAAAAAAATTGATTACTTAATGATAATTTACTATAATTGACTTTTGAAGGTGCGGCAGTAAGCTACTAGTGAGAATTAGTGCAGTCCTACCGACACTGCACGCGGACGGCTGAGGCAGCCAAATTAAAAACGACGAAAGAATGTTGGTTACAGCCTTAACATTTTCAAGCTTCCTGCAGTTATGTTGACCGATTGTGACCTTATTGCATTGTACTAAATGTGAAGAACACATCGCACGAAGAGCGGTGAAAAGTCATTATAGGTAGGTCATAGGTATATATCAGTTCCGGGATCATAAGTATGACAGAGAGATTAACTTTATAGTTCATGAACTTTTGAGCTCCCGAGCAGAATCTGGGTGTTATAAGTTTGACGCCTATGATTTCTTCTTCTCGTCGTATCTCTAACCATTCTGAGGACGAATCACAAGCAGAAATTTCACTGTGTACCCTTGACAACTTCTTCGAAGTTGCCAGCCCAGGGCGGCGCTGGGAGGGTAGGGTTCTAAAATACTGGCTGCGTTTCCTCTTTGTATGGGCAAGTTTTATACGCTGGCAAAAAAGTACCAATCCGACGCGACGTTTTCCTGAGACTTCAAATATGTTGTAAATTTAACTACAAGAAGAATATTTTTCTCATAGATGGACTGTTACCTATATGTATGGTCTCTTTAGAGCAGAACATGCTCAACCAATGAATACATATTGATGAACCCTAATAGAAACAAAAAAACGTCGTGGATTCAGTAATTTTAGTTTAATGATTACTTTCCTTTCTTTATGTTCAAAAACTACTTCAAAGTTGATTTAATTCAAATTTACATAATGACATGACAATTACTGCGCTCAGTAGCAGTGATAGCTCAGTGGGCGGTGCTTTCCTTGGAAAACAAGGTGCGCAGGTTCGAACCCCGGCTTGCACCTCTGATTTCATTAATTCATCATGTGCGAAGCGTCTTTGTGCGATTGTTACTTACTAGCTTTCGGTGAGGGAAACCATCGTGAAGAAACTTGCATGTCTGAGAAAGCCGAACTAGCTTTCGAATGACGCGTGAAGTCCGCCAACCCGCACTTGGTCAGCGTGAACTAAGGCCTAAACCGCTTCATCATGAGGTAGGTTAAAAAAATACATAATTCAATTTCTAAGGGTGTTACCCAAAAATTGTGTAGTCAAGGAAAAATTGTTAGGGAATATCTTATTTTAATTAGATTTACTTTTAGGTCCTCCTTATTCGTGAGAACGCAATGGTCAATCATATAAATAATTTAATTAACCAAAATGGCGGCGATGTGGTTCGCCACCCATCACGTCTCGTTTCTCACGGAGGCTTTATATTATACCTAATCTAAATAATTTTTTTTCACCCGTGCGAAGCCGGGGCGAGCCGCTGCTATTATTATAAAATATTGCGATGTTAACCCAAACATATTACTATGGATTAGTGGGGAAGACACACATTTATTTAGCAAGAAAAGGAGCCTATTTTCTTCCCCGTGTTGAACACTAATTCCGTGTAAAATTTCAAGATCGATTCAGCCGTTTACTGGTTTTCTTCTTCTGTGTGTGAATGGTTACGATCAAATAGGTAATCAAAATAGCTAGCAAACAGTCGTTAACAAGGAACAAATAAACTGACAGACAGTTACTTTCGATCTTATAATGTTAGTTTGTATGATTTTTGAAGTGAAACTTCTTATGCGACTTCCAAAAATGTTATCACATAACGCGTTAAGCGTTAAATGAATCACCTTAACGCGTTATCGCTTAACGCGTTAAGTGATAGGTGTTAAACGATAGGCGATAGGCGTAAATTTGTTAAGGTTATGAAAGCGCTCATGTGACGCCGTCACTGAGTGAGTGGGTGAGTGGGTTTCAGTGGGTTTCAGTGGGTTTCAGTCGGTTTCAGTGGGTTTCAGTGGGTTTCAGTGGGTTTCAGTGGGTTTCAGTGGGCTTCAGTGGGTTTCAGTGGGTTTCAGTGGGTTCCAGTGGGTTTCAGTGGGTTTCAGTGGGTTTCAGTGGGTTTCAGTGGGTTTCAGTGGGTTTCAGTGGGTTTCAGTGGGTTGCAGTGGGTTCCAGTGGGTTCCAGTGGGTTTCAGTGGGTTTCAGTGGGGTTGAGTTGAGTTGAGTTGAGTTGAGTTAGTGTGTGTGTGTGTCGGAGTCCCACAGGGGTCGGTACTAGGACCACTGCTGTGGAACATCGCCTACAACTGGGTACTCCGCGGGGCGCTACTGCATGGTTGCGCCCTGACATGCTACGCGGACGACACCCTCATCACGGCGAGAGGACGATCCCACAGACAGGCTACAGTGCTAGCTACGGCAGGCGTGGCCCAAGTTGTGGGTCGGATAAGAAGATTGGGTCTGGAAGTGGCTCTCAACAAAACTGAGGTCATGGCCTTTCACGGGCCTAGAAATCCGCCACCCATTGACTCGCACATCGTTGTCGGGGGCGTGCGCATAAACGTCGGACGAACATTAAAGTACTTAGGGCTAGTCTTGGACGGTCGGTGGTCCTTCCGACCCCACTTCGAGGCCCTAAGTCCTAAACTTGTGAAGACGGCGGCGGCACTATCGTCCCTCCTGCCCAACTTGGGAGGGCCCGACGCCGCATGTCGGAAACTGTACACAGGCGTCATTCGCTCGATGGCCCTGTATGGTGCCCCTATCTGGGGTCAGCGACCACCAGCCCAGAACGAGGCCATGTTACGACGGCCGCAACGAGCAATGGCACAGAGGGTGGCCAGGTGCTACAGGACAGTGTCCTTTGAGGCGGCAACACTGATGGCCGGGTCTATGCCCTGGCCACTAGAAGCAAAAGTGCTTGCACTGCTGTACTAGTGGCGGCGCGAGGCGCAGGAACGTGGCGAGGTCTTACGATTGCCGGATATCGTCAACCGCAGGAGGGAGCTGCAAGAAACTGCGATGGGTGAGTGGGCAGAACGACTTGCGAACCCCAACGCCGGACAGCGAACAATCGCAGCCATTACCCCAGTCCTCGGTGAGTGGCTAGACAGGAAGCATGGAATTCTGAGCTTCCACCTGGCGCAGGTACTGTCGGGGCACGGCTGCTTCGGGAAGTACCTGTGCCAGATTGGGCGCGAGCCCACGCCAGAATGTCATGAGTGCGGAGCTCCCGAAGACACAGCGCAGCATACACTGCAAACGTGTCCGGCGTGGACAATTGAGAGGGGCGAGCTGATCGCCGCTAGTGGCGTGCCGGGGCTTTCGCTTCCGACTGTAGTTTTGGCTATGGTCGAGAGCGAGAGCTCCTGGGGGGCTGTGGCCTCATACTGCGAGACCGTGATGGCGGTCAAAGAGGAGGCAGAGCGTCAGAGGGAAGCGACCAGCCTGGTTCCTTCCCGACAGAGACGCACCGGGCGCCGCAGGAGGCGCGAAGTGAGCGACTTACGACCGCCGTAAGTTGGACCTGCGGGCGGTGGACAGGGCACCCACCGCCCCATCAGACGCAGGCCGAAGGTGACGGACGTGCCTGTCCCGCGCGTCCGCACAAAAGAAGGATGGAGAGCATAGGCCCTCCAAGAGAAGGGGACCGGATAGGTCCAAGGCCAGCCTGTGTACGCGAAGCAATGCTCACGCGATGCCGCGACACGAGCAATATGGCAGAAGACGGGACACCGGGGGGTTTTAGTGGGTGAGAGCCCCACATAACCCGTTCGCCGTGCCCACGGCGGGCGGTGTATGCCTCAGGACATTTCCCCCCAGGTCAGGAAAAAGAAAAAAAAAAGTGTGTGTGTGTGTGTGTGTGCGTGTGTGTGTGTGTGTGTGAGTGAGTGAGTGAGGGACCGACTGACCGACCGACCGATCGACTGAGCGAGAATGAAGTTTCACTTCTTCCGCGTGGAGGGACTCCACGCACGCACATTTTTTTTTTGTCTGTATTTAGCCACAGGCTCAAGGATAAGCAGCAAGATGTACCTATCAAAAAAGGCCTACAGAGCGGAGACCGTTAAGAGTTATTAAAAGACTAGTTAGCGATTGGCTGAGATGACATTGATGAACTACCTATTATTGGAGTTAGTTTGCTAGTTTTTGTTTAGACAGATGTCGTTTGCTAATTCTCTCTTTTTAGCTTACTCTATGTACTGCTGATAAACGGCATACGAACATATTTTATTACAATTTTTACATATTTAAATGACAATTTTATTCTTATGATATTAATTAACATAGGTACTTAAAATGTCTTCTTATAATTATGAATATTAATTTATCATTTAAAAAGTCGTCTATATTATAATCATCAGCAGCTGAACGACGTCCACTCACAGCGTCCACAGCTGAACAAACGCCTCCCTCTTAAGGGGGTAACAACGGTAAAATTGCAAAAATAGCCTTTGTTTAAAGAGTTCGATGGATCAATCCGCTATTGCATTAGCTATGAAAATTATATGTACTTATACCTCAGATCTTCAGCAAATAGTTTTATTGATTAGATATTGGATTAAATATAACGTTTTCAAGCAATATGTATTTAAAAAATGTACTACGTTGGATATGAATTGTGTTAGCGTTCAATATCCGTTTATCGGATAGACGTCAAACTTGGACTATAAAAAGCATAATAACCTATTCTACAATTCGTATTGATTACATTTCTTAATTTCATTCATGTTTTACAAGAAATTATAGAAAAACCAAGTACGCGATGCATTTCCCCTTGCAGCGCCCCCGCGATCGCCTTTCATCAGTCTTTCGTGGACTGTTATGGAGGATGGACGTGCTCGATTTTTTTTTGACAAGAAGAATTTATTTTTAATGATTTTGAACATATTTTTAATTAAGATATGTTACATATGGTATAATTATAACATTATAAATCATTTCAAATGAAATCTATACTTCTATATTTAATTAAAGACATTTTTATAGTAATACCATATTTTTAGTTCATCATAGAGTATGCGAAAGTACCGTCGCCGAGTATTATGCCTAACTGTTAAAGCGTATCAGAGTCATATATGATCTTATTAATTGAAATCGTATTTAATACTGTGTGGGTCGACAAAATGACATACATTATGATATCCTTTACATTTTGATTTTTTTTGTCAAAACATTAACGGTGTTATTATTACTATCATGTTGGTTTTTGCAACTTAGCAACGAGTCGAGTACCTGGGTGGTTGGCTTGGTGGTGAGCGACACGCTTACCTACGGACAGTTGCATTGGACAGTTGCTCGTCTTTTGAGACATCTGGATGGTTAAGTTGGAAGGGTACTCGTGTGCTATCTAAGGGGCGCCACTTTAATCTTAGATTTCTTCCGCTATGTAACATAAGTAGAAGGTCACTGTAGCTGGCAAAATAACTATCGGACCAAAAGGCTATAATTATAGTTTTGGATGACAGAGACAGGAAAAGACTTTTCAATGGGTGGGTGCTTCGATTACTATCAGGTAATACCTTGTTACTTAACTAAGTTGCGTAACAATAAACTGATGGTGTTGTTGGTAGGCACGAGAAAAAATACCACCGCGTTAAAATGTTAGTTACTCTAAAACCATACCTATGCACCTACCACTATTACCCTCTGCATCATCCAAAGGTAGACTGGCAGAGAATGCCTAAGGCATTAAGTCCGCCTTGTACATATTTAAGTGTGCTAAAGAATAAATTAAATAAAATGTCAAATGCTCCACGTAGTTCAAACCCCGCGATGTGTACAGAACTCAAGATGAAGTTACGTTACGTACTCTCGCGGTCACGAACGGTCTATCACCTTTAGGACGACAATCGCGTCCACGTGCCGGCCCAAAATACATGCAGGTGGGGTAAGCGCCCGGAACGTCGTTCAAACTATTAACATTTGAAACTGAAACTTACACTAAAAAGACTATCACTGAATTCGTGCGTTCAAACAAACAGAGCTAGATTAGCGGATTCCTTTGGCAGCCACGTATATTGAATAACAACACAGGTCCGTTGATTTTGTAGTTTGCTACCCTGGCCGCTGACCTTAAGATCTTGGGGTCGATTTCCACACAGGACAAACATTCATGTGCATGACCATAATCTGTTTGTCTTGGGTCTGGGTCGTTTTTACCTGTACTTAATTATGGAAAAAGTTAAGTATCTTATCATAGTTTCAGTTCGATGGCCATTACGGAGTCGATCACGGAACTCATCTACATCATCATTAGCAGCCGAAACGTCCACTGTTGAAAAAAGGCCCTCTCTCCCTTAGAGGGGAGGGGTCGCCATAATCCCCACGCCTGGCAGGCGGTTGGGGATCGCAGATAGGTGGTAGGTAATCCAATAAAAAGACGCTGCTGCTCGTCTTCTTGTTTTTCGCCTTTTACGGACACCCAACGGGAGGAGATGGATGGGTGCTATTATTCTTATCATGGAACTAATTGTCACAATAAAAATAATTAATGATTTTTGGGTCTGCACGACTTGGGTCGACGAAGCTTCCAAGATTCGGGTACTTGTGCCCCTCTTAAAGATAATATAGGCATTAGAATAGGAAACATTACACGCTTCTTTAATAATACCACTAGCATCTCATCAGAGCCACTGGCATGCATTGCAGCATCTTAAGTCACTCTCTTTGTCATACTCGAACATCGCAATCAATCATCAATTTGTTTTCAGTTCATTTTTCCAGGAATCAAAAAGCTCAACTATCAGATGGATGTTTATTGGTTAGAGAATTTGGAACTAATTTAGGAAATATGTTAAAAGGTCCCTTTTAAAAAAAAGCTATATTTTGAAGGCTCTGTTAAACGCTTTCGTTTTGACGTGCAGAACAGAAACCTTAGAACTTTGTGGATAGTTTCATTTCAAGTACGCTAACAGTAGTCACGGCAAGACGCTGCGCAGTAGATATTTTTATGTTTATGTATTAAGAACTCGCAACTGTACTTGCGCAATGGTTCGTCAACCCTAACTTCAGACACACAAAAATCCACTGTGACTGTAAGTTATAAGTAGTACGAATGTATATGGATTCCGAATGGCAGGCACAATGTATTCAGCTGGGTCGAAGTGCGTTTCGGTTGTAACCAGACCTATTAACCACCAACAATAGAACAGAAGTATGTATAAGTCTCACTAGTCAGGCATTGGCCATTCTATAATAGACGGACTGAACCTTTGATATGAAGTTTGGAATATGACATGCAATAATCCGTATCCTGATGCCACACGTCAACTACGTTACCACTGTAAGTGGTTGGGTTGTCAGATTGTAATTAGGTGGAACGCCAAGGTATAAATCAAGATATAAAACAGTGGGTTACCGTTATTAAACTGCATCATTTCATTCTATAACGGAATAGGCAAAATTAACAAAACTCCATTCGACACGTCTGCATATTTTTAGTCTATGATTTTTCAAATGTAATATTCATATTTGCTGGTAGCGCCCTCTACGATGACAACTCTCGGCCGGAGCGGTCAGATTCTCAAGGTCATTGGCGCATGTTACCCCCTTAAAACGGAGGGGTTGCCAAAATCCCCACGCTTGGCAGGCGTCATAGGCTATCACTATCATCACTATCACTACATATTATAAAAAGTCAAGTCCCTCTGTCTGTCCCTATGTATACTTAGATCTTGAAAACTACGCAACGTATTTTGATGCGGTTTTTCTTATTAGATAGAGTGATTCAAGAGGAAGGTTTATATTTTAAAATTAGTATAATATATAAGTATAGTAGGTATAGTATATAGTGTAGTATAGTTTAAATATTTTTTTTATATGTTTATAAGGTACATGCATAATATAGTAGAGAAACACTGATCATTTTGGAGGTTTCTAATTTGATGTCGTAAATAAACACATTTTTTTTTGCGCTTACATTGCAAACGCTGGCTAAACCACAGTATATAAACTAGTACAGTAGTTCGACGCCTTTGATGTTTGAGTAAAAGCCGACACCGCATGGCGCACTCCGTAGCACGTAGGGTTGTCACAGTTTGTTTTTATAATTTACTTAAAATATTATTTTATTACTTATTTGGTCATAGTAAAATACTAACTGTCGCACTCACAAACGTCAATTAACTTTAATTACAATCAAGTATTTTTGTAATCTATTTATTTCGACTAGCCGAGCCACTTATGATTATTTTTTATTAGTAATTACGAAATTATTGATATCTCTACTCACAATCAGCGTATATAGTATTAATTGGCTTCAAGAGTCGAAATAATACAACATAACAACAGAATTTATGATAAATGAGTTTCTAAACTTGATTAAGAATTATTTTAGTGTAGGTTTAGTCAGATGAACAAGAAAATCGGCACCAATATCAATAATTTTAAAAATAAACTATCACAGTTATTACTTGACAAATGTTATTATTTATAGATAACTAACGAACAGGCCCGACTTCGTACGGGTGTAATGCTGACACTAAATATACTACAGAATGTTATAAACAACATTCACAGCTTTTTTGTCATTAGACAATACAAACATGTTTTCTTTAGAGGTTATTAATATAAAGTAAAGGATAACAAAATGGTTTTTGTGGGTTATCTTATTAAGGTGTACAATACTATAGTACATTATTTTGATCTATCTCGTAAGGTTTAGCCACAGTCTATAAACCAATACAGTCGTCCGACGAAGCCGTCTAGACAGGGCAATCGTGCGGGGTGTGAGGGGTGAGACGCGGGTAGGCGCGCCCGAGCTGCGTACGCTGCTGCCGCCCGAATTAGTTAGTAGCTCGGGACATAACTTTCAGGGCTTACGCGTATTTGTTTTAATTAACCGACTTCAAAAAAGGAGGAGGTTCTCAGTTCGTCGTGTATGTTTTTTTTTTTTGTAATCAGTTATAGTGGTTTATACTACCTGTGCTGTGTGAGAGAGATATTATTTTACACATTTTCAATTCCAAAGCGACGGATTTTCTTTTAAAAAAAAAATGTTATTGGTGTCATTTTCGAGGTTTCTCGGGGTGCTGATTACGAAAATGGCATCAATTTTCAAATCCAAAATGGCGGATGTTTTCTTTTTTCAAAAATATGTTATTGGTGTCATTTTCGAGGTTTCTCGGGGTGCTGATTACGAAAATAGTATCCATTTTCAAATACAAAATGGCGAATTTTATTTTTTTAAATGTTATTTGTGTCATTTTTAAGGTTTCTCGGGGTGGTGGTAACGAAAATGACTTCCATTTTCAAATCGAAAATCACTGACATATATATTACATAACATTGTAAAACTCTATTTGAATTTGTCTCCACGAAATGCCTTTTTGTATTTCTTACTATGAAGAACTTCAATGAATAAAGTAAAGTAAATATAAACCAAGAAATAATTACCATCCGCTTATAGTAATATACTTTACTTACTGCCGCACCTACAAACCTCAATTAAATTTAATTACAATCAAGTATTTTTGTAATCTATTTATTTCGACTAGCCGAGCCACTTATGATTATTTTTTATTAGTAATTACGAAATTATTGATATCTCTACTCACAATCAGCGTATATAGTATTAATTGGCTTCAAGAGTCGAAATAATACAATTTCAAAAAATGACTTAATTGTAATTAAATTTAATTGAGGTTTGTAGGTGCGGCAGTAAGTAAAGTATATTACTATAAGCGGATGGTAATTATTTCTTGGTTTATATTTACTTTACTTTATTCATTGAAGTTCTTCATAGTAAGAAATACAAAAAGGCATTTCGTGGAGACAAATTCAAATAGAGTTTTACAATGTTATGTAATATATATGTCAGTGATTTTCGATTTGAAAATGGAAGTCATTTTCGTTACCAGCACCCCGAGAAACCTTAAAAATGACACAAATAACATTTAAAAAAATAAAATTCGCCATTTTGTATTTGAAAATGGATACTATTTTCGTAATCAGCACCCCGAGAAACCTCGAAAATGACACCAATAACATATTTTTGAAAAAAGAAAACATCCGCCATTTTGGATTTGAAAATTGATGCCATTTTCGTAATCAGCACCCCGAGAAACCTCGAAAATGACACCAATAACATTTTTTTTTTAAAAGAAAATCCGTCGCTTTGGAATTGAAAATGTGTAAAATAATATCTCTCTCACACAGCACAGGTAGTATAAACCACTATAACTGATTACAAAAAAAAAATACATACACGACGAACTGAGAACCTCCTCCTTTTTTGAAGTCGGTTAATTAAAACAAATACGCGTAAGCCCTGAAAGTTATGTCCCGAGCTACTAACTAATTCGGGCGGCAGCAGCGTACGCAGCTCGGGCGCGCCTACCCGCGTCTCACCCCTCACACCCCGCACGATTGCCCTGTCTAGACGGCTTCGTCGGACGACTGTATTGGTTTATAGACTGTGGCTAAACCTTACGAGATAGATCAAAATAATGTACTATAGTATTGTACACCTTAATAAGATAACCCACAAAAACCATTTTGTTATCCTTTACTTTATATTAATAACCTCTAAAGAAAACATGTTTGTATTGTCTAATGACAAAAAAGCTGTGAATGTTGTTTATAACATTCTGTAGTATATTTAGTGTCAGCATTACACCCGTACGAAGTCGGGCCTGTTCGTTAGTTATCTATAAATAATAACATTTGTCAAGTAATAACTGTGATAGTTTATTTTTAAAATTATTGATATTGGTGCCGATTTTCTTGTTCATCTGACTAAACCTACACTAAAATAATTCTTAATCAAGTTTAGAAACTCATTTATCATAAATTCTGTTGTTCATTGAAACTAAATTGTGTCATTGGATAGCGCAGTCTACTAAAGATCACGAGCCGAATGAGAGGTCTAAAAGTAGTAGTGTATCTCTGTCTATTAGGGTGTCCACGCATTACTATGTGGAAGGATTCTTTTTCTCACTTCTAAGGTCTTTTGGCGGCGGATCGGGTCACAACGGGCGGTGCCACATCGGTGCCCCTGCGTGACCTCCGTCAATCAGAATGTTGCGAAGCGCATGAGACGATTTTTGCGTTCAAATCGTAATTTTGGTGACATATTACTAATTATAATTTGTATTGTATGGAATTTAATCGCAAGTCATGAAATTACTATCTTAATACATATGCAGCATTTATTAATTTTGAGAATTTGTTGCAATCATTTTATTTAAATTTAGAGTCATATTTTACTTATTTAAATATTACATATAAGATCTGCTGTACTTATCACAATTAAGACAATAAATTATTTGAATTTGTGGTAATACCTAGCTACCGTTTTCTTTCAGATAAGTATCTGTATTTCATTCCAAAATTCAGGTTGAGTTAACCAACGTTTGTATGGAAACCATCATCCGAGACGACACCCACCCCTTTCACCTTTTTTTTTTTTTGACGCGGGGGAAATCTTCCAAAGATCCCCGGGAGCTGTGGGGCCCGACCGGGGTATGTGGGATTTTTACCCACTAAAACCCCCGCGGCTGTCACATCGGCACATGAGATGGGGGATCCCAGGGCTCTCCGGTGGGATCTGCACCAGGGGCCCCTCAGTGCCTTGCCTTTGAGCCCGCCGCCGCGGGGCGCATTGTAGCCCCCCGGGAACCTGACACGTTACTCACGGGGACGGGGGTCGCAACCCCACCGCCGTCCTCCTCGGAGTCACCGCCGTACTCAATGGACGCTCAAAGGGCCCACACCCCGAGCGTCCAGCGACTCCGAAGGTTGCCCGTTGTTTATAGCCCCGGAACAATAGTCACCCTACTCTAACAGTACACCGCGACACCGGATTACTTACTACGATAATGTCGACAATCACACAACAGCTCAGTGCTGCTACCTTCATAATGATAAATTGTTACTAATATTATTGTTAATAAAAGTATTGCATGTTGTTCGTGTGCTAATTTATAATATTACATTTCATCGTCCTAGATGTATTATATTTCGATGTTTTATTACACGAAAAACTTATAAGCAAATGTAATCAACTTTTAAGAAATCTACCTAACACTACTAAAAAGAATCATATTTTGCGTTGGCAACTTACTTGACAAGGGGGCAGACAAGGACACACATCTACTTTTGAGCTATCTCACTCGGCTCGTTTTTCTACTTCGACTCGTGTCAATGAAAAACAAACCTTAAGAATGTACTATAAAGTTTAAATTAGTGATATTATTATATTTAAGTGATCTATCCAGTTTTTACGAAGTAAATGTTTTTACGAAGTAAATATAAATCCGTGGTCATAACTTAAATTGATTTGACAGCTGCTAAATTGACTTACTAGTGAGGATTTCATTGGTCAAATTTTGTTACACGATTTATAGATTTGATTTGTAGATTATTTTCTCAATAACTTTAAAAAAGTTAGGTATTTTCGTATCTAATTGGTCCCGAATTATTTAATCAAGTTTCCTTGTATTTTTTGTGCAGTGACTTTAGTACGTCTGGTTTTAGACTGTCTGGAAATACTCCTCTAAAGATGCATAAGTTTAATATTTATGTATTCGGACTGGAGCTATTATTTCACTAACGAATTTGATGGAAATTTAAAATTTATTTAAGAGCCCGTTCATAAAATCGACTAATGCAAGTTTAGGTATTTTATGCTCGACACGAGATCTCCCCGAGTACGACTGTAAACTGCACCTGGTGATATGTAAAAGAAAACAGTAAGGAACCGGCACTTATCTAGGAGACCCCTATAAAAGTAACACCTAGCATGGTGAAAATTAATTTAGGTAAGATACCGATTTACGGGTCACAATACTAAGAAGCTCCTACGTAAGAAACATTTAGGGGATTGTTGGTGAAAACGGGCATGAGCTTCTTCTGATTTGGTTTAATTCTCTAAGGGGGTTACTTAATACTGTCTGCTATTGTCATGTTGTCAACTTGCAAAATCATAATGAATGCAGTCAATGATCACTGTTAGATTCAACATCATCATCACCACCCGGAAGACGTCCACTGCTAAACAAAGGCCTCCCCCTTAGACCGCCACAATGAACGACAATTTGCTATTTGCATCCACCGGTTGCCTGCGACGCGAACAATGTCGTCGGTCCACCGACCCTCGATCGACCGACCGTTAGATTAACTTAAAAGAAAGAAAGATAATTTTATTGACGTTCAACATCGCAGTCCTTCCGTGAAAATGGGTACTGCAAAGCATTCAAAACGTCGGGAAACTAAATTCTAAAATAAACCGCGTTTTAGTCCGTAAAAGTAGTTTTATTTCAACACCTATAATTAGATAATTTTGGAATTAATCAAACGTTGAACAAATAATACATATAAAATAAATATATAACGGGTGTAAGGGACATCGTACCGAATTTTTTTTTATAAGATGTCAAATAATGTCCGTTACAACATTACAGAAACCATTTATATGGAAAACTAGCTGTACCCGCGGCTTTGCACGCAGCCAGTAGGTAGGTAATTTTCGAGTTATACCCACGAAATCAAACTCGACATATCACGATCCATCTCCATTCAACTTGATCGGTCCGACTCGATCCGACCCTTTTATTTTTCGCGGAGAAACCTTCAATAGGTCCTCGGGAGCTGTAGGGGTCAACCGGGGTATGTGGGATTCTTACCCACTAAAGCCCACGCGGCTGTTGCATCGGCACATGAGTCCCCACTCCAAAGCTCTCCGGTGGGATCTGCACCAGTGGGATCGGTGTCTTGCATTTGAGCGTTCAAACTCAAAACTCAAACTCAAAAATAGTTTATTTCAAATAGGCTTAACGCTAGCACTTTTGAAAGGTCATGATTTTTTTTTTAAAAAAGATGCGACCACCGGATCACAACGCGGCCTCAACTGAGAAGATCCGGCAAGAAACTCAGCGGGCTTGTCATTTTATCACTTTTTTTTTAAACAGTGTGTCATGTTACAATTAGATCAGAGCGACAGTGTGTGTTGTTGACAGTGTTCACGGTGTCACGGTGCCCACGTGGATGGGGGTCACAACCCCGCTGTCGTCCTCCTAGGAGTCGCCACCGTACTAGATGGACATCCTAAGTAAGGGCCACACCCCGAACGTCCAGCGACTCCGAAGGAACTCAATCCGACTCGATCCAACCCCGTCTGACCACCCGATCCGACTCGATCGATTTACACAAATTATATCAAAATCATCCCATATATTTTGCGCGTTACCCTTATTAATGCCCCGTTCTGCAGGAACACTTCAATTTTTCGGGATAAAGAGTACCTACCTTAAATTCTAGCTCATTATCTTAGTCAAGCGGTCAGAGGGGCACCACTTACTTTGCAAACCGGAGGTCACGGGTTCCAATCCCGCAGGGAGCAATAACTTTATGTAATTGTTTCTTACTGGTGGTTAGGACAATGACGGACCTTTTAGTCTGGAAATTAATATGATCCATACGTCGGATAACAACGACGATGGCGATTATGTGTAGGTACTTATGTCAAATACAAAATATTACTATCTTGATATTACCTAAATTCATTTTTCCATTTGACAACTAAGTACCTACTAATACTGACACCAGCTATTTGAATTATCCGTAAATCTATTGTTCAAGTAACCCTGATCTTGGTTGTAAACAAGATCAGGGTTACTTGAGCAGCTTGACAGCTGCATATAGTGATCTACTTGCATTTTGTTCTCGCGGACCCCATTTTCAATAGGTAATGTAGGGTAGGTAGGTAGGTAGGGCCTATGGGGTAAATCAGGGTATGTGGGATTCTTACCCACAGCTGTCGTATCGGCACATAAGACAGGAGGCGTGGACGCTCCTGTGGGATCTGTACCTTTAAGCCCGCCGCCGGAGACACTTTATACTTCCACCAAGCAAGCTGCCGTACTTGTTGGACATCTAGGGCCCCACACCCCACTTTCTGAAGGAGCTTTAGTCTTATAGATTGAAGAATGTTATTTTAAGTGGTCAATAACATCTTATATTTTTTTATTAGCTATCTTTTGTATTTCAAGATCAATGATTCAATGATCAATGGTTCGATATCTATCACATCAACGTATTTTACAGAGGTTTAGTTTGAGATTTTATGAAACCACCACCTTGCGTAAAATTGAAAAGCAAAAAAGAAAACTAAATAATATCTAAATTATTTAGAAATAACAATTTTAAAAATATAATTAATAAAAAAAGATAAGTTAAAATATAACCTGTAGTGTATCACCTCATTTCATTCCTCATATATCAACCTCCATTGTCATACCTCATCTTTTTTATAAATATTTGTATTTATTTTTAATTCATTTTAAAAATTTAAATCTAGACAAGGAGCTGTCAAGTGGAGAGAGGAAAAATAAAACGTCAGTCTGAAGGTTGAGTCTGAAGTCTTGAGTCGAGAGACGAGTCTGGAGTCTGGAGACGAGTGGAAAGCCTGAGGTCTACAGCCTAGAGTCGAGGGTCGAGACTCTGAAGTCGCAAGACCGGAGGCCGAGCTGAACCAGGTCTTGAGCCGGAATCGGCCATTATCTACGCCAGAGGCCACGAATCTACGGGTGCTGCTGCTGTGGCGTGCTGACGCCCGCACCCCATTTCATCGGCTGCCTGTCGTGGCCGGTGCTGAACCTGCCGGCGTCTGCGGCTGTGCCATCTAGGCACGCCGCCAGGCTTCCCTGCGCCCAGGAATCTTTGCAAGCAAGTTACGTGATCTTACGCTAATAAGTGTCCGCGTTCCCGACCCGGTGAAACGAACTGCGTATCTTTAGAGAACTGTAAACGTTTTATCTGTAATTATAGTGTTATTGTAAGTCCTGAGTTCTCATTCTTTTATTGCTACTTCCCCTTAGGTACCTACCTGTCTTAGTAGCGGTCTCCGGGTTCTCTGCCTGACCTCTACACCAATACTAAACCATCCGTTACGTGACAAACCCCGAGTGGGATGCGAACCCGAGACCTACGATGTTTTTTAGAAGCGTCCGTAACCTCTCGACCACGAAACATTTATTCTACATACCTTACCTTATGCAAACTAAATGTCTGCTCAGTCCCGATTGTATATAGCGTAATAATACATATGTTATTAATGACTGTATAATCCAATAATATTTAATCGAAGGGTTTTACATCATAAAAATAATTAAGTAGATAAATTAAGAGTTACAAAAATAATTCCTTTAATCAAAGTTGTATATTTATAAAAGCTAGCTGACCCGCGCAGCTCCACCCGCGCTCTTTCTTCGTTTTTAGATGCCCACATAGACCTACATGTTATGTGAATATTACGCTTTTTTAACCGACTTCAAAGAAGGAGGAGGTTCTCAATTCGTCTGTATATATATTTTTTTTCTATGTAATTGCCAGAGCTATGCGCAAGCTCTGGCAATTATTATGAACCGATTTGTAAAAATCTTTCTTCCATCCATTATTTAATCGGTTGATTGGTTCCCAAAAAAAATATTGCTTACGAATAAGTAGTTCCTGAAAAAACAAGAAAGACGGCGGCGCAGGAAACATGTAGGAATGCCTAAAAGATGACTTTATGTCGCTTCATAAGGAGAAAAATGGTCATAACTCTGGCAAATGTATACCAATTTCAATGATTCTTTTTTTATTCGAAAGAAGGAACCACTGTAATGTAATGAATCTGTATGAATTTTATCACAACCGGATAAGAACTTCCTGGAGGACCATGAATGATAAGATATGATGAGTAAAAACCATAAAACTGATGTTCTCCATTACATTACTCTGACAAATATGAACCGATTTCTATGATTCTTTTTTTATTCGAGAGAGTAAACTAGTATGATGATTCCATACTAATTTCATTACGACTGGATAAATTGTTTCTGAGTTTCTGAAGAAACATGAATTATGTAAAAGTATGTAGACGATAATGTGATATCATAATGATGTAATAAACTACCTAGATAATTTTACCGTCTTCGATGGTTCAATCTTTATGTATGAAAATATCACTAAAAAGTATAAAATAAAATATTTAAAAAGAAAATTGAACCGACTTCAATAAAAGTACTTATTTTATTCTCAGTTCAAATGGCATTAAACGGACACCCATCTATGTAATGATCTTGCCTACCCTTGCTTAACTTGATCGATTGCCAAACATTAATAACAATTGTCTATGAGTGGCTTCTTATTTTTTATAGTATAAGATACATTCGCGTTGAATACATAACCTTCCTTTTTAAAGTCGGTTAAAAACAGGGCCTCACGTTTTACTTGCCATCCGAAGCATGGAGACGCTTAGTTCAAATGGCATTAAGCGGGCACCCATCTATGTAATGACCTTGTCTAACGTTGCTTAACCTAGCGGTATGAATTATAATTTACGACCTATTCTCATACCAACCAAAATATACATTAAAAAAATCATAAACCGTGACATGAGATTTTTATTAACCTATCAGAAAGATTAAAATTGAATGGTCGCACTATACAAAAATTAACAAAAAAAAATACTGTGGTTGGTACCTATTAAATTCACTCACGGAAAATGTAAAAAAGTGACAATCTCAAATCACAAACAACATAAATTTAAAATAAGGTACCAACACATACCTACATACTGAATAATTTTATTTTACATGTTTTATTCATGTAAAAGGATCTTGTGTGCCTCATACACATGTGCTGACTAACACTTTTAAACAAGAATTTTCACTTTTAAGTAGGTTTACTAGGTAGCAAGAAGTAGTAATCCCAGAGATAACTAATCGTTTTTTTTTTTAAATCACTGTTCTATTATAGGCTATATTGTAATGTGACCATAGGCAATCATTAACCGCTGGAAAACATTTTATTCACTGTTTGTTGCGGTAATTTCAGACTAAAAAATACAAAAAACACACCAGTGGACAAATTCAGATACGTATATCTAAACTAGTTCTTACATTTACCTACCTATTAAACTATGTATACAGGATGTAAGGAACTACGTACCGAAAACTTTTTTTAAATATTTCTCATATTGTCAACATTACAGAAACCACTTGTATGGAAAATGACAAACGACTAACTTGTTAATTTTTACCCGACTACGGAATGGAGGGAGGGTTATGATTTTAACAAGAATGTATGTATGTATGTTCATCTGTTCCCGCATATCTTCTAATGTACTTAACATAATTGGACAAGTAGGGTGTCGTTAGAAGCGTCTTGATTGTCCGCTGGTTATAGGCTATATAATATCACCTTATTAGACTGCGATTTTATCCGTAGTCGGGTTTTAGTTTTTAACCCTTAATTTGGCAAAGAGTATAAAACAAAAGAAACTGTTTTTTTTTATTAATAATAGCCTAAAGACACTGAAAGCTAGTATAGAAAAATAGTAAAAAAATCTAAAGGTTTCAGTTTTCCTGAAAAACTATGTATGCTGTGGCATACATTGCCAAATGCACAGAACTTCATTTAGTAAATGTATTGTATGCTGGGACATACATTGCCAATTATTATGGCAATTAAAATATCACTAAACTAATAAGAATAATAATATAATAAAATCTTTTTAAAAAAAAATTGAACCGACTTCAATATCACTGAAAAGTATAAAATAATTTAAATATTATTGAAGTTGGTGTTAGCTTACCGGCTGTGTATATTTGGCACCAACTTCAATAATATTTAAATTATTTTATACTTTTCAGTGATATTGAAGTCGGTTCAATTTTTTTTAAAAAAGATTTTATTTTAAACTTTTTAGTGATATTTTCATATATAAAGATTGAACCATCGATAACCGTAAAATTATCTAGATAGGTTATGATCACATTATCGTCTACATAGTTTTACATAATTCATGTTTCTTCAGAAAAAAATATCCGGTCGTAATGAAATTTGCATGGAATCATCATAGCAGTTTACTCTCTCGAATAAAAAAAGAATCATCGCAATCGGTTCATAATTGTCAGAGCAATGTAATGGAGAACATCAGTTTTATGGTTTTTACCAGATAAATTCCTCCACATCGTTCATTGTTCTCCAGGAAGTTCTTATCCGGTTGTAATAAAATTCATACAGATTTAATACAGTGGTTTCTTCTTTCGAATAAAAAAATAATAATTGAAATTGGTAAATATTTGCCAGAGTTATGACCATTTTTAACCGACTTCAAAAAGGAGGAGGTTCTCAATTCGTCTGTATATATTTTTTTTTTTGTCCTTAAAAAGCGACATAAAGTCATCGATATAGGCTTTCCTGCAGCTCTCAGTGCGCAGTCACCATTCTTGTTTTTCAGGAACTACTTATTACTACGCAATAATTTTTTTATGGGACCCAATCAATGGATTGAAGAATGGATGGACGAAAGATTTTTTCAAATCGGTTCATAATTGACAGAGTTATGCGCGAACATACATAAAAAAAAAAAAATATATATACAGACGAATTGTGTTAAAAAGGCTAAAATATAACTCTACTAAGCTTGCAAATGATAGTCAAGTAGACAATTCCTTGAACTTTCGCTAGTTATGAAACTTAATAGAACTTGGCACATTATGCATTGCATCTCTTTTAGTTTCGAGTCAGGTAACATCGACCTAGAGTGGTCTTTATCATAAAATGACCAACATTGTCAAATCCTGAGAATTCCACTACGGATTCCAATGAGAGAACTTGCGTGCGTTCGATTTTTTTCAGAGTTCCGTAAAGCTTGAATCCGCAATCTTTCAGAGAGATCGATTGTTTGCCTGATTTGCTTGTATTACACGAAGCCACGAATTGTTGATGCAAAAGTTCAGTATTTTTGCAGCTACTTTTACGGATTATATCGCGGTTTATTTAGATATTACTATCCCGACGTTTCGAATGCTTTGTAGTCGATGTACCCTCAGATCTTCTTAGTTATTATTGTTGGTCCGATCTACGCAGTAAGAGCTTACAGTATCTTGAGACCGTGCAGTGATTTGCTTGATATTGGATTTAATTATATTTATCACAGGATCCCAAGCCGGTGGTAACACCCAACCATCTTCTCTATTGAAATTAGGATGTTTTTTGATTTCAATAGCCTCACGAATCATCCTAGGTAGGAATCGGTGTTCTTTTGCGAGGATTTGAAGATTATCAAATCTAATATAATGGTGGGTGCGATCCTGAACGTGTTCATATACTGCAGACTTTGTACAGCGTCGGTGTTTCACATCAGCTATGTGTTCTTTAACGCGAGTTTTGGAAGTGAAACTTCTTATGCGACTTCCAAAAATGTTATCACATAACGCGTTACGCGTTAAATGATAGGTGATAGGCGTTAAGTGATAGGTGTTAAACGATAGGCGATAGGCGTAAATGTGTTAAGGTTATGAAAACGCTCATGTGACGCCGTCACTGAGTGAGAGGGTGAGTGGGTGAGTGGGTGAGTTGGGGTGAGTTGGGGTGAGTTGTGGTGAGTTGGGGTGAGTTGGGGTGAGTTGGAATGAGTTGGGGTGAGTTGGGGTGAGTTGGGGTGAGTTGGGGTGAGTTGGGTGAGTTGAGGTGAGTTGGGGTGAGTTGGGGCGAGTTGAGTTGAGTGTGTGTGTGTGTGTGTGAGTGAGTGAGTGAGTGAGTAAGTGAGTGAGAGTGAGTGAGTGAGTGAGTAAGTGAGTGAGAGTGCGTGAGTGAGTGAGTGAGTGAGGGACCGACCGAACGACCGATCGACTGAGCGAGAATGAAGTTTCACTTCATCCGCGCGGAGGGACTCCACGCACGCACATTTTTTTTTTTATTGCGCGCTTTGTTTGCCCAATGTAGTTGTCCGGGTAAGAATAGCATCCTACCATCTCCTCCCGTTGGGTGTCCGTAAGAGGCGACTAAGGAAGGGAAACAAGAAGACGGGCAGCAGCGTCTGTCTATTGGATTACCTATCAGTTATACTGCGATTCCCAAGACGCCCGCCAAGCGTGGCGATTATGGCAACACCTCCCTTTTAAGGGGGTGGCCTTTGTTCAGCAGAGGACGACTTTCGGCTGAAGATGATGATGATGATGATGAATTATATCTATTCCGAATCATAATATAAATTAGTAGTTGCTGAAATATGCCACGGTCACAGACAGACAAAGTCGCACCAAAAAGGTTCCGTTTTTACCGCTTTGGTACGGAACCCTAAAAAGGCACGACTTCACGACGGGGGGGGGGGGGGTTCTGCTTTGTTCAGCAGTGAACGTCTTTCGACTGCTGATGATGTTGATAACGTCTAGTTATCATAGTACAGGCCCTGACTAGTTTCGGATCAGTTGACCGAAGATAATATTATTATTTTTAATATTGTACTGCAGGAAATTATTGTCCACAAAAAAAATATTCCCGTTCTGTAGTGCTTTTGACTTGCTTGAATGCAAATAGAGATACATATTAATTTGTGTAGCTAGTTTTTATAATCTAATTAAATTGATTTATAATATTATACAAAGAACAACCAGCCAAATATTTTAGAGACCAGTATTTTACCAGTTATAGTGTTCCTTACACCGGTACACTCCAATATTAACATATTTACAACAGTATAATAAAAACATGTTACAATGGTAAGTAGGTAGGAAGAGCTCTCGCACAATGGAGTTGCCACCGAGTGAACCTAAAGTTGTTACCTACATTCCGTCATGCGTAAATACTCATTGGAATATATTTTAATAAATAAAATCTTTTTAAAAAAAAATTGAACCGACTTCAATATCACTGAAAAGTATAAAATAATTTAAATATTATTGAAGTTGGTGTTAGCTTACCGGCTGTGTATATTTGGCACCAACTTCAATAATATTTAAATTATTTTATACTTTTCAGTGATATTGAAGTCGGTTCAATTTTTTTTTAAAAAGATTTTATTTTAAACTTTTTAGTGATATTTTCATATATAAAGATTGAACCATCGAAAACCGTAAAATTATCTAGATAGGTTATGATCACATTATCGTCTACATAGTTTTACATAATTCATGTTTCTTCAGAAAAAAATATCCGGTCGTAATGAAATTTGCATGGAATCATCATAGCAGTTTACTCTCTCGAATAAAAAAAGAATCATCGCAATCGGTTCATAATTGTCAGAGCAATGTAATGGAGAACATCAGTTTTATGGTTTTTACCAGATAAATTCCTCCACATCGTTCATGGTCCTCCAGGAAGTTCTTATCCGGTTGTAATAAAATTCATACAGATTTAATACAGTGGTTTCTTCTTTCGAATAAAAAAAAGAATCATTGAAATTGGTAAATATTTGCCAGAGTTATGACCATTTTTGTCCTTAAAAAGCGACATAAAGTCATCGATATAGGCTTTCCTGCAGCTCTCAGTGCGCAGTCACCATTCTTGTTTTTCAGGAACTACTTATTACTACGCAATAATTTTTTTATGGGACCCAATCAATGGATTGAAGAATGGATGGAAGAAAGATTTTTTCAAATCGGTTCATAATTGACAGAGTTATGCGCGAACATACATAAAAAAAATATATATATATATATACAGACGAATTGTGTTAAAAAGGCTAAAATATAACTCTACTAAGCTTGCAAATGATAGTCAAGTAGACAATTCCTTGAACTTTCGCTAGTTATGAAACTTAATAGAACTTGGCATATTATGCATTGCATCTCTTTTAGTTTCGAGTCAGGTAACATCGACCTAGAGTGGTCTTTGTCATAAAATGACCAACATTGTCAAATCCTGAGGATTCCACTACGGATTCGGAGGCTTTCCTGCAGCTCTCAGTGCGCAGTCACCATTCTTGTTTTTCGGGAACTACTAATTTTTTTATGGGACCCATTCAATGGATTGAAGAATGGATGGAAGAAAGATTTTTTCAAATCGGTTCATAATTGACAGAGTTATGCGCGAACATACATAAAAAAAAAATATATACAGACGAATTGAGAACCTCCTCCTTTTTTGAAGTCGGTGAGAACCTCCTCCTTTTTTGAAGTCGGTTAAAAATATCACTTAAAAGTATAAAAAAAAATATAAAAAAAAAAATCAACCGACTTCAATAAAAGTACTTACTTATTTTATTCTCAGTTCAAATGGCATTAAACGGACACCCATCTATGTAATGATCTTGCCTACCCTTGCTTAACTTGATCGATTGCCAAACATTAATAACAACTGTCTATGAGTGGCTTCTTATTTTTTATATTTTATTACTACGCAATAATTTTTTTATGGGACCCAATCAATGGATTGAAGAATGGATGGAAGAAAGATTTTTTCAAATCGGTTCATAATTGACAGAGTTATGCGCGAACATACATAAAAAAAAAAATATATATATATACAGACGAATTGAGAACCTCCTCCTTTTTTGAAGTCGGTTAATAAAAGCAATGAGTAGTTGTGAAAATGGATCCGAACGCATGACCAATCTTCTATCTATACTTATAATAAAACTGTAACAGGTCCAATTCTGTACATTGAAGATATTTTGAAAATTATATTTGGAGGGCATTCTATAACCGATACTGAGGCCGAAAATCTATTTCTTTTTAATTTTTGTCTGTCTGTCTGTCTGTCTGTCTGTATCACGGCTACGCATCACGCCGAAACTACTGAATGGATTAAAATGAAACTTGGCATGATTTGAGATCTTACTACGAGGTAGGACATGGGATACTTTTTATCCCGTAATCTAGCACGGTTCTTTTGGGAGAGGGGATTAAAGTCAAAATGGGTACTTGGTTACGCTTGGATACGCTTGGTCCAATTTTATCAATTTTTCTTTATATTATAATAAATATTAGTAAGGGAACACTCATAGAGAGTTGTTATCAAGGTTATGTAATCGATCGGGATAAACAACGTTAGGTAAGGTCATTAAATAGATGGGTGACCGTATAACGCCATTTGAACTAAACGGGTCCGTGCTTCGGAGAGCAAGTAAAAAGTGGGTCCCAGTTTTTAACCGACTATAAAAGAGGAGGTTATGTATTCGATGCGAATGTCTGTTATTAAAAGTTTAATTACACCGTAAAAATAGCGCAGGTGGAGCTGCGTGGTTCAGCTAGTCTATATATAAAAATGAATGTTTTTCTGTCTGTATGTCCTTTATAGAATCGTAAACTATGTATTTGATCATGGCATGATCTTCAACAAAGTGAAAGAGCGCGAGCGGAGCTGCGCGGGTCAACTGACCCGCGCAGCTCCCCTCGCGCTCTTTCACTTTATTAAAGACTAACTAGTCTTTAATAAAAATATTAAAAAAATAAATTGAACCGACTTCAATAACACTAAAAAGTATAAAATAATTTAAATATTATTGAAGTTGGTGCCAAATATACACAGCAGGTACGCTAACACCAACTTGAGAACATCAGTTTTATGGTTTTTACCAGATAAATTCCTCCACATCATTCATGGTCCTCCAGGAAGTTATTATCCGGTTGTGATACAATTCATACAGGTTCATTACAGTGGTTACTTCTTACGAATAAAAAAATAATTATTGAAATTGATAAATATTTGCCAGAGTTATGACCATTTTTGTCCTTAAAAAGTGACATAAACTCATCTTTATAGGCTTTCCTGCAGCTTTCCTGCAGCTTTCCTGCGCAGTCAACATTCTTGTTTTTTCGGGAACTACTTAAAGCAATATTTTTTTATGGGACCCAATTAACGGATTAAAGAATGGATGGAAGAAAGATTTCTTCAAATCGGTTCATAATTGCCAGAGTTACGCGCGAACATACATAGAAAAAAATATATATACACAGACGAATTGAGAACCTCCTCCTTTATTGAAGTCGGTTAAAAATAAACAATACGCTACTGCGTCGATGTCAAGCGCCGGCCGCTGCCGGGGCCATGGTTTCACCTGAGAGTTTGTACAGGTTTACCGCTACGTTTATGGTCTCTACCCAGCTCAATTGTACCTGTACAGTTTAACTGCACAGGTATACTGCACCTGTCAGGGTCAGGTATACCTGCGCGTGTAGGGCGTTGCAAGCACATAGGAATTTTAGTTGATGCAACGGTTGCCAGTTGCAGCAACAACCAAAGCCCAGAGTATGGTTGTTAAAAATACCTTTGAAATTCATATCAAGACTGACGCAGCTGGGTCGGGGAGTCGCTTACCGAAACTCTCAACTGAAATTGTTACGTCTTCGGAGTATCTTAAAATTATATGAAAAACTTTAGTAGCTGAAACTGGAAAATTATAATTGTTCAGTATGACAGGCGCCATAAGGCTTTCATTTTGTGTGGAATCGTAGATAGTATAGAATTTACTTTCCGTTTGTGGTGTTGCAGCTATGCCCTAGATTTTTATACGGAAGTCGTGCCTTTTAGGGTTCCGTACCAAAGCGGTAAAAACGGAACCTTTTTGGTGCGACTTTGTCTGTCTGTGACCGTGGCATATTTCAGCAACTACTAATTTATATTATGATTCGGAATAGATATAATTCATCATCATCATCATCATCTTCAGCCGAATGTCGTCCACTGCTGAACAAAGGCCTCCCCCTTAGAAGGGAGGGGTTGCCATAATCCCCACACTTGGCAGGCGTCTTGGGGATCGCAGCATAGGTGGTAGGTAATCCAATAGAAAGAGGCTGCTGCCGGTCTTCTTGTTTTCCCTTAGTCGCTATTCTTACCCGGACACTCCACGGGTAAGATATATATACTTACTGCCCTTCGGCCGTTTAGGAAACCAGAGTTTGGAAACCAGTTTCCTAAAAGGCTTTTTTTATACCTCTACGTAACTGGTTTCCTATAAGTATTTTTTTATACCTCCACGTAACTGGTTTCCTATAAGTATTTTTTTATACCTCCACGTAACTGGTTTCCTATAAGTCTTTTTTTACACTTCTAGGTAACTAGTATCCGAAAAGGTTTATATGTTTACTTAACCCATAGATTTAGATTTTGTTTCACTTGACAACCTCTAATTTTTTTTTTCAGCGGTGGAGCCGAAAATAATGGTGCGACGTAATTAGTGCAATATCTATGGTTGTAATTTAAATATAGGTCTACTTCAAGTGGGATATCACATTGGACTTGAAAAAAGTTAAAATACATCAATTGATAAAAAGTGATTTTACCTATAATGTCCTAAGTACAGCTCAATCGCCAATTTAACCATCGATATGAAAGAGCATTTAAAAATTTTATTTTACGTCACGTACTTAGTTTCAACTTAATAAGTAGGCAGGTATTTAAAAATGTCGTAAAATGTTTCTTTCCCTTTATCGTCTAAGTAGAGGTATCTAACATTTATGTAAATAATAGAGGAAAGTTTATGACTAGCATAGTTTTTAGAAATCCAAGAACTTTCACGAAATACAACGTTCGTATTTTTGCTATCTACTCGTAAGATAATAAACTCACTAAAATCGAATCTGTGAACCGACTGTTATACGTTTAAAAATATTTAAAAAAAAATTGAACCGACTTCAATAACACTAAAAAGTATAAACCCTGATCCGTATGAAAATATCACTAAAAAGTATAAAATAAAATATTAAAAAAAAAATTGAACCGATTTCAATAACACTAAAAAGTATAAAATAATTTAAATATTAAAGAAGTTGGTGTTAGCGTACCTGCTGTGTATATTTGGCACCAACTTCAATAATATTTAAATTAATAATAATAACTGAGGCAATTGCCTGAGTTATGCGCGAACATACATAGAAAAAAAAAATATATATACAGACGAATTGAGAACCTCCTCCTTTTTTGAAGTCGGTTAAAAATAGTAAGGAACCATTAGTGCGAGCCCGTACTCGCACGTGGTTGGTTTTTTATTACTTTGTGACGAGTTAAGAGGCTGACAACAGCCAAATAAGCTTTTTTCAAATCATCTGTAGCCAAATCTATACAGTTTGTGGTTGCAGGAAAAATATATGTTATTCTTGAACATATTTCTAAGACTACTATAGTGTCCAAAACACGTTTTCGAATAATTTTCTCAATACAAAAAAATAGTAAACTGACCTCCTAAAATTTGCTTCAAACCCCTAAAATCCATATTATATATCTTCTTACGTTGGTAAAATTAATAACAATAACGTATCTTATGTAAATACAGATATTTATTGTTTTTATTTTTCGATTACACAACCAATTTTTAAATAATAAATTATTTTATGTTTTTTAAATATTGTATTAGGTTACACGCGGCCTCGGTCATCGCGTTTCTCGTTCTTTTCTATGCAGACCGACAGTGATCGCATGGATGGACTGCTATACGGACGTATGCCACTTTGCTCCGCTGCCCGAGAGGGCAACGAACGGCGAGAGCCATTGATTATAATTTGAGCAAATTTATTTGTGTAAATATATTATTTGGTTTATCAATAAGTTATAAAAAAATTGCTTGTACATATTACAAATAATAATTACTTAACTTAAATTAATTGATTACGAAAAAAGGGAAATAAAGAAAAATGCCAGAGATCAACCAAACATTTGTATAAAACTAACAAAAACTGAGTAAAGAAGTGAGAAACTAAGTAAAATGTTTTAATATTATTGAAATGTAGGTATTTCTGATATACTGATTATTTATAAATTTATTTACTGATAAGTCTGCACAACATTGGAAATGAGTATTCTGTGGAACGCATACTTTAAATTCACTCTAAACTGTAAAGTTTCCTTGGTCTAGCGTTACTGTGTATAGATTAAATAGCCACGAGAACAAGATAAGACTAGGGTTCGAATCCTAGTGGTGATATTTTTTTATATTATTTATTTATTAGTGTTTTGTTTATAGTTTAAAAATAATAATAACGTCTTTTGGTATATTGCTTTATTTTATTACTTTGTTTATATTTTTGAAATAATTTGTTATTTACTTTACGGTAAAAAGATGCGTTTGGCGAACAGTATATAAATGTAAGAGAATGCCATGTCATCGAAAAATCACGTGACAAATTATAGGGAATTGACACCGTTAGCGAATGAAGAAATAGATTCGCTATGAAGCGATTGCATCTTGTCTAGGCTCTAAGTGAACCGACATTGGAAATGAGTATTCTGGGAAACCCATATGTACTTTAAATTCACTTCAAATCGTAAAGTTTCCTTGGTCTAACGGTATTGTGTACAGATAGAATGTGCACGAGAGGAGTCTCGGGTTCGTATCCCAGAGATTGATTTCTTTTAGTATATTGTTCATTTATTAGTTTATTATTTATAGTTTTTATATAATATTAATGTTTTTTTGGTATATTGCTTTATTTTATTAAACTTAGTTTATATTTTTGAATTAATTTGTTATTTACTTTACAGTAAAGATGCGTTTGGCGAACAGTGACAATCAAGTGAACCGTCTGAGATTGGTGCAATAAGTTCATGTACTTGCTTATATAAATCGATAGTAATGACCATAATAAAAAATGGTAGGTAGGCACTTATTATTTTCTTAGTAAAATGATTCATGTTTTATACTTCTTCAATCTAAGGGAGGTAGGTACTCACTTCCCCCGGGACGTGCTCTAGCAAGCGTTTTGCACTGCAGAGACTGGTGATTATCGCTAAGCATATGTGTTTTTATGAAGAAGGGATAGTATAATAATTTTTTTATAGGGTATATTATTGTTGCAGAGAACATACCAAGTGAGCACGAAATATAGTGAAGTGAGCCCGAGTGATAGGCGTTCTAGGATTGTCATAGACTTATGGCAATTTTACATTAGAACTGGCTTATTTAAAGACCTCGTAAACGTAACAAAAATAAATTGATATAAGATATCGTGATGGAGTAAATAAATTATATTAATAAGAAATATAATTAAATCGATAATTTAAAATACAACTTCCATTAAAAATTACATTAAATTATAGTAATTATATTGGGTACATTTTTTTTTGTCTTCAAAAAAATGTGGCAGTTGCAGGAACTTCAGAAAGTAATTATTACCTATATACTTAGTTCCCTCTGAAATTGTTCCTAAGTAAGTACCTGGGGTCCTACCACCACCTCTATTAGCAGTACTATTATGATCGGGTTCGAATCCCACCAAGTGTGGGTGTTTTATCTATTTAAGTATGTATGTATTCACAAAAAAATATATATACAGTCGAATTGAGAACCTCCTCCTTTTTTGAAGTCGGTTTAAAAAGTATGTATTATTATTTTTTCTGGTATCCATTACAGTTTCCAGTACAGGCTCTGCTTAGTTTGGGATCGGGTCGTTATACACCGTGTAAAGTTATTTTTGCAGAGAACAGTCACAAAAGAGCCGAGCGATAAGCATTCTTGGATTGTCATAGACTTAGGACAATTTTAGAACCACTTTAGAAAAAACTCGTTGACGTCAGAAAAATACAATCGAAACATCAATTATTATCAATTATAATTATAAAAATATAATTATATCAATAGCTACTACTTTCATTAACTTGAAAATTATAATCATATTATTTGCAATTTTTTTCAGTTTATAATATGTATCAGTCCAGGGAACGTCTGAAAGTAATCCCGTGAAAATGTTCCTATATAAGTACCTGTACTGTATATATACACACATCAAAAGTGTCTAGGGATCAACATATATTTTTGCAATAACTTTTCTCCTGATTGATATTAATTAAAATTTTCTTTAAGGATTCATCAAATAAAGTGTTTTCGTTTGTCACAGTAACGATAAACCAAGTCACCTTTGCATTAATAAAGAAATTTGCCATTTTCCTAATAAAGGGATTTTTGACATTTGAACCACTAACACAAAAGTTCGAAAAAAAGACTGAAATAACAGTTTTCTTTAAAATTTTATTGGGTAACTTAAACAATTAATAATCCGTGTTTCTACCGCGAATACTAACAACACAAGAACATCGGTTTGGCATACTCAAAATGAGTTCATCCAAATCACGCTGTGGAATGGCCGCCCATGTTCGTTGCAACAACAAAAAAAGGTCTTCTTGCGACTGGATACCCTCCATATTCGGCAAAGCTCTTCTCTGTAGCATATCCCATGCATGCTCAATCGGGTTCAAGTCTGGCGACTGAGCAGGCCAGGGCAGGACATTGATGTTAGCTGCGGCGAGAGTCTGTCTTACAACTCTTGCGGTGTGCGGTCGTGCATTATCATGCATTAACTGAAATAAGGGACCGATTTGCACTTGTAGAGGAACGATGACGTCTGATACAATCGTCTCAGCATAAATTTGAGCGTTGAGGTTGCCTCTGATCCAAATCAACTCAGTTCTTCCGCCGATCCAAATACCCGCCCATACCATGATGGTTCCACCACTATAAGGATGGACTTCCTGGCAGGATTTTAATCGCTGTTGGCGTCCAGGGGTTCTCCAGTGTCGTATACGTCTTGTATCCGGTCTCATACCAAAACGAGACTCATCAGAAAAGCACACGAAACGCCATTGTTCTTCTGCCCATTTTTTTGCCCAAAAATGCTTGATCCCTAGACACTTTTGATGTGTGTAGCTATCTAACTTTATTATTTATTATATTATGCTTCTGGGAATCATACTTATCAGGTTTGAACAATCGGGAAAAGAATCGTGTGAGGTCATAGTATTATTGATCTAGAATCAAATATATCCCAGTATCTAGAATTAGATATATCTGAATCCACCGCTGATCTTCCCGAATTCTAGGTATTTACAAATTCCGCATAGTTTAATTGTATTAAATAATAATACAATTAAACTATGCTAGAGCTTCATTTTATTAGAATGAGACACACAAATGCAGGACAGTTTATTCTCTGACGAGAGTTGTACAACGAACAAATGACATATTTTTCACAGTAACGGCTACTTTTATACTTTAAACAAAACAACGGATTGTTATTGGCTGTCGCGACTACCCTCATTTTTTCATAAATGAATGAACAAGGATGCAGATTTTGAATTCATCAGTTTCAGTTCATTCATCATTCAGTCATCTGTATAATCTGGGCATATGAATGTGGTCTAAAGCCTTTTCGGAACCCAGCTTGTTCGGGAAGCTGGAAGTCAACAAACCTGCGTTCGTCACTGTTCATAATGACTCTCGAAAACATCTTGTACACGTGGCTCAGAAGTGAGATAGGTCTATAATTCTTCAATAAAGTGGTTATCACCTCTATTGAAGAAAATCAGTACCACATACTTCAAGCGTACTTAGTACCCTCGAGTAAGATGGAATTAAATAACCTCTGGAGGACTAAACGTCTCGGTTTTCCACTCGCTCTCAAAGGTTCTGTTGTGATTCCGTCTTCTACACTGAGGAAATCCCAGACATGCCAGACCAGCTTGTACGAGATTAGAATGGCTCTCAAACAGCTTAAAAACCACAAGGCGCCGGGTGAAGACAGAATCACAACAGAACTTCTGAGAACGGGTGGAAAACCGATACTTTTAGTCCTCCAGAAGTTATTCAATTCCGTCTTACTCGAGGCCAGAAGCATGGCACAGAAGTGTGGCAGTGCTTTTCTTCAAGAAAGGTGATAACACCTTAAATTGGAGAATTATAGACCTATCTCACTCCTGAGCTATGTGTACAAGCTGTTTTCGAGTCATTACGAATCGTCTCGAGCGCAGGTTTGATGACTTCCAGCCTCCCGAACAAGCCGGGTTCCGAAAAGGCTTTAGTTAGTACCACATTAATACGCTCCGCCAGATTATACAGAAGACCGAGGAATATAATCGGCCATTATGTCTGTCGTTTGGACTACGAGAAAGCCTTCGATTCAATCGAGATCTGGGCATTGGAGGACGTTTTCAAGCTCTTGGACTGGAACGGATTCGGCATCAACATCAATGGCGAATGCATCACTCACCTTCGTTTTGCCGATGATATAGTCATTATGGCAGAGTCGCCGGAGGACCTCAATACGATGCTCAGTGACCTCAGTAGCGATTCCCAACAGGTGGGTCTTAAAATGAACATGGACAAGACGAAGATCATGTCTAATGTCTATGTTACCCCGTGGTCGTACCGGTAGTTGTTGGGAACGATACAATCGAAGTTGTTGACCACTACGTATACCTAGGACAAACTATCCAGTTAGGTCGGTCCAACTTAGACAAAGAGGTCGCCCGAAGAATCCAACTCGGATCGTTTGGGAACTACGCGATATATTCTCGTCCGAAATACCGCAGTGCCTGAAGACGAAGGTTTTTAACCAGTGTATGTTGCCAGTGATGACATATGGTACTGAGACGTGGTCTCTAACGGCTGGCTCGCTCGAAGAACCGATAACCGTTGGGGAATAAAGATTCTCGAGTGGCGACCACAAACCAGAAGACGCAGCATTGGCAGGCCTCCCACTAGGTTGACAGACGACATTGTGCGCGTCGCAAGTAACCGATGGATGCAAACAGCCAATTGTCGTTCATTGTGGCGTTCTAAGGGGGAGGCCTATGTTCAGCAGTGGACGTCTTCCGGCTGATGATGATGATGATGACTCGGTGAGACGTATCCAATGAGTCCAAAATTGGTGGGTCTACGTTTAATAGTGCAGAAATCCTGTGACTGTGTTCCTGCTCCATCGTCAGACCCTGATCACCATTTTTGTACCAACTACTCGGCGAGACTTATCCAACGAGTCCAAATTCGTTGAGTCTACATTTAATGGTACAGAGATCATGGGATCACCTTCTGCACTATCATTAGACCCTGATCACCATCTCTCTACCAACTATTCGTTGAGACCTATCAGCGAGTTCAAATTCGGTGTGTCCACGTTTATTCGTGGAGAGATCCTGGGTCCATCATTCCATCATTAAACCGTGGTGATGTTACCACTTATCTACTCTTTAGTATCATCGGATTTAGGTACTCATGAATTTTTAGTGGCTTTCAGACGAATGGAAGTTATAGAAAATGTCTTTTGTATATCTAATATGTCTGCATCGATTTGGAAAAGAGCTCATGGTCTTCAAACGGCTAAACTGGTTTTCATGTAACATAGCTAAGAACCATCTGGCTTAAACTAGCTTTCAAATAAAAAAAAACAGTATTCAAATCCATCTACTTGTTGGAGCGCTACGACGCCATATACAGACAGACAAACAGACATAGTCATCGGACTTATAACACCTTTTTGGTAAGTGTCAATTCGTTTAGGCCGAAAAGTATTTTATAGTAGTTGTAAATAAAGTCTTAAAATTATTACAAATTTTTTTTTCGCCATGTCTAATTTATTACTTGCTCTACTTACAGGATAAAAAAACGAACCGACTTCAATTCTTCGCTTAATTTTTTTTTAATATTTCTATTTTACGGCGTTTTTACAATTTTTTCTGACACGCCTTTTTTGTTTTTTCAGGAACTATTTAATAATTCAGGAATATTTTTTTGTATGGAATATATTTTCAAATAGGTTAATAATTGCCAGTGTTATGCGCGTACATTCATAAAAAATATATATACAGTGGATTTGAGAAACTCTTTCTTTTTTGAAGTCGGTTAAAAATAAATTATTACAACAATGAATGCACGACGGGCCTGTTAATCTAGCTGTAAGACCTTGCTACTCAATAGGTCGAGAGTTCGATTCCCACCAAGTGTGTGGGTTTTATTTTTATCTTTTTTAAGTATGTATTTCCAAAAAAAAATAAGTTTATAAGTATTTGTATCAGTCAAGCGTCCGAATATTATTTATCTTTTAATGTATGTATTATAAAAAATATATATATTATTAACAGCGCCATCTATTGTTTAAATTCGATTTATTGATCGCGGCAATGCGTTCGTCAGCTTCGTACCTAGTTCATTATTTTACCGCAAATGGCATCGCGCTGGATTATCGGAGAATAAGAGGGCGTGACACGGGGGCGTGACTGAAACATCGAAACGTGGAAAGTATTTAGGTCCTGTCAGCCTCTTAAGCGAGATGTTCACCTAATGGCAAACGACGCGACGCGTCTATATACGAACAGTTGCATTGCAAAAGCACTCGCCACCTGACCGATTAGTAATTGGGTTATTGCCCGAATGCTGCAGGTGGAGGGCTATGTTTTTATGAGAGTATGTATGACATGGATGCCGCTAGGATTACATTCACGGGGGTGCATCTACATCTACACATTATACTATTAACTAATATAAAATATATAATTATACATTTAAGTATAGTAAATAAATGTAACTCAAATTTGGACAGCAACCTAGACACTTTCTGTTTATATTCAAACAGTAACTGAATAAAATCTGTTTAAAAAAAATGGAACCGACTTCAATTTCACTGAAAAGTATAAAATAATTTAAATATTATTGAAGTTGGTGTTAGGTTACCGGCTGTGTATATTTGACACCAACTTCATAAATAATAATACCAGCCCTTGTTTATGTCCCACTGTTCGGCACGGGCCTCCCCTCGAGATGAGGGGCCATAGTCCACCACGCTGGCCAAGTGCGGGTTGGCGCACTTCACACGTCATTCGAAAGCCAGTTAGGCTTTCTCAGACATGCAGGTTTCCTCACGATGTTTTCCTTTACCGAAAGCTAGTAACAATCGCACAAAGACGATTCGCCCATGATTCATTATATAAATCAGAGGTGCGAGCCGGGGTTCGAACCTGCGCACCTTGTTTCCAAGGCAAGCGCTCGCCCACTGAGCTGTTACCGCTGTGTTTATTATATTACCTATTAATTATGCTGATTTTACATTTAATTTTTATTTTAAATTGCCTTGCCTAAGGCTAGCCCCACACGCTCAATATTATTGTCAATATAGTGCATATTGTCAATAATATTCTTAGAGGAGATACCACTGGAGATAGCATGATGCGCTAACCCCTCTGCTAAATTTTGTTCATATGGTCAGGTCATTCTTTATTTGTGTGCGTATTTTTTTGAATGTGGTGCGAGTTTATTATAGTGAGTAATGTCACTCACACCCAGTGAGTGACATTGTATCTGTGTGTGTATACTTCGCCTCCCGCACCCTGCAAAAGTGCCACGAAAAATTTGTTCGGCGAATCGACGCGATACTAGCTCTATTCTAATTACTCTGAGATAATATTGTGTGTGTGTGCGGCCCATATTGCGGTATTGTTCAATATTATTGTCGATTTCCAGATATGGGTGAATTTCCCAAATGACTTATTTTTTTGTCTTCGGTGAAATTAGTGTTTGAAAAAAGGAATATTGTTCTGAATTATTTTTTTTTGTATTCTATAGGTAGTTATTGGGTTGTGGCAAAAATATAATTTGCCTAGGACTATTACAAAGGTAGAAAAAAATTCATAAACCTCTATTTTTTTTCAAATCGGTGCTGTCCCTCTACTTTTTTTACAAACAAAACAGCTTATACACTAATAAAAATAAGTAAGTTAAGTATATAACTTATTCTATTTCATAGAATATTAGTTTTTTTATTAATATATAACATATTTTATTACATAATTAACGATTATTATTACTGAGAGGCACAAACGTACTTGTCCTGAAAAATGTTCTCATATCGCTGGACAAAAGTAATTTAAACCTAACTTTACATCGACGAGTCCGACAGCGTCTTCACCCCAATTTTATTTCCCTCGTTAGTGTGTGCTAGTGCGCAGTCAGGACGGATGTGTGTCAAATCGCTGCATATTCCCGAAATTAACGTAAGTACGCCATTTCAGTTGCTCCCGGACAATTATTTTATATTATCGGTGGTTGCATTTTTCTAGTGTAATGAGTAGTTTTATTATTGTTGTTTGGTTCTAACAGAGGTAATAAGTGAATTAGCTTCATTGACTGTTATTGAATTTATCCTAGATATTATGCATTTTTTCTAATTTCTTAAAAAGTGTGTTATTTCTCACGTCGCTGTTCTCATATCGCTGTAATCGGTGGTCTTTATTACCACCGATGTGATGATTTACACCGAAATAATAAGAAAAAAATCAATCGGTGTCTTATATCTAATATCGGTGTTTTGATTCATGATCAACGCACAGTTTAGTCACATCGGTGGATTGGTTTATCATATCGGTAGATCATTTTATCATCTCGGTGAGTCGTTTTATCATATCGGTAGTTCCCGTGTCATTTCGTTAAGTATAAAAAGAAACAATGGAACATACAAACATACATACATATATTATACCTACATACAAACATTCATACATACATACATACCTGCATAGATTGCCAAAATCATTACCACGATACCACTGGGACTACCTAGTAGTTCTCAGTACCATAATATGTCATCACTGGCAACACACAGTGGTTAAAACCTTTGTCTTCAGGCACTGCGGAATTTCAGATGAGAAGATGTCACGTAGTTTCCCGAACGCTGTCCATCCGAGTTGGATTCTTCGGGCAACCTCTTTGTCGAAGTTGGACCGACCTAACTGGACAATCTGTCCAAGGTAAACATTGTGGTCAACAACTTCGAGTGTATCGTTCCCAACGACTACCGGTACGGGTGCAACATTTACATTAGACATGATCTTAGTTTTGTTCATGTTCATTTTAAGACCCACCTATTGGGAAACACTACTGAGGTCGCTAAGCATCGTATTGAGGTCCTTCAGCGACTCTGCCATAATGACTATATCATCGGCAAAACGAAGGTGAGTGATGTATTCGCCATTGATGTTGATGCCGAATCCGTACCAGTCCAAGAGCTTGAAAACGTCCTCCAATGCGTTCGTGAACAGTTTCGGAGAAATGACGTCTCCCTGTCTTACGCCTTCCTGCAATCGGATTGGTTTAGTACTCTCGTCCTGTAGTTGGATCGACATGGTGGAGTTTCTGTACAAACACTTCAACACTTCGATATACCTATAGTCAATGTGGCACCGCTGGAGGGACTGCAATACCGCCCAGGTCTCGATTGAATCGAAGGCTTTTTCGTAGTTGACAAACGCTTGGCCGGTTATACTCCTCGGTCTTCTGTATAATCTGGTGGAGCGTATGTATGTGGTCTACGGTGCTAAAGCCTTTTTGAAACCCGGCTTGTTCGGGAGGCTGGAAGTCATCAAACCAAACCGAGAGGGTTCGTAATGACTCAAAAACAGTGTAGTGTCGGGTTAATTTAGCTCTGGTGTCAGGACACACACAGGTACAGGTACAGGCTGTAATGGGTTCTCTTGTCGAGGTGTATAATTGTCCGTAAAACCTCTCAAGCTCTCTTAATATTTCCGGTTACGATGAGATGATACTACCGTCGTCAATCTTCAGCTTGGTCATTTGGCTACACCCAATAGACGAATTCTTTGCGAACACTTTAGAGCCTTGGTTCCGCTCAATTGCGTCCTCAATACATGCTGTATTATAGGAACGCAAGTCGTGTCGCATGCATTTCGAGATTCGTCTATTGAGTTCACCATATTCTAACATATCAGCTGAAGATTGCAGTCTCATCTCAGTCCGGTTTTCCATTAACTTAATGGTTTTATTGTAGAGTTTTTCAGGTTTCTTGTGGCGTGGGTCTTTAAAGAACTTGGACCCCACTGCGTGGACAGAATGCACCAACCCATTATTTATCTCGCCCGCAGTATCGCATTCGGTTATGCACTGGAAGCAATTGTGCAGTTCGAGTTGAAAGTGTTCTGGATTTGGGCGGATACTGGACGGAGCGTAGACCTCATCAGACGGGACCTCTCGAGCTTGATATTGATACTCAATGTGCCTCTGACAATACGCTGATCGCTACCGGTTTTTACCTTGCTGATCACAGATACCTCATTGAATATGTGCTTTTTGGTCGTCATGATAAAGTCAATCTCATTTTTGGTTGAACCATCGGGGTTTATCCAGGTCCTGTGATGTGTACTGAGAACAAAGATTTAAAAAATATTAAAGTAAGTAATAATTAAAGCTGTGATTATTGTAGTGTGGTTGTGATTAATGTTAAATTGTATATAAAGTTCCTAGTCTTATTATTGTTAAACCTAGAAGGCTACTTGTTTAAAGTGTACACACAGCAAAACAATTAGCTGGATCGTCCACAGTAATAAATGTGTATCGTGCAATATTAACCTTTAAGAGTTTTTTTTATACTTCATTTTAATAATGGCAATGATAATAAAAATAAACATTATTATTTTAATTCTAAGTGCCTATAGCAAATATAATAAAAAAGAAAGTAAATATAATAAAATAGGTACATAATTTCAAAAAAAATATTTTAATTGGATTTCTAAGAACTCAGTTCTCTTTGGATGTGATCTACTTACATAAGACCCTCAGTTCAGGTCTTCAGTTCTAAGTCACCCTTGTAAAAATATATAGGTACCTACTAACTATTTCCTTTTTGATGATCAAAGGTGGATAGATTGTCATATCGCTGAATATTTACATCATTTCGGTGGATAAAATTATCATATCGGTGTACAGAAAAAATAATCAGTGCCGGTTTGTCATATCGGTGGAAACCAGAATTCAAACTGAATTTTCTCCTTAGTCTTAAATGATACGTTGATGATATTCAATTTGGGGATATTTGATATCCTAAAGATTACATAAAACCTGAAAAATATACAAAAAAAATATAAATGAAAAAGTTCACCGATATGATAAAAAAAATGGCATTTGTTGAAATTCACCCATATGCTGATTTTGTCGCAACAATATCGGGGGGATGCAGGGGTATTGTCAATAATGACGTGTGCGTGGCGCGCGGCAGTATTTTAGTTGAAGAAACGATTTCTAAGCAAGCAGACGTTCGTGTTTTTGTTCAAAATGGAGGATGAAAGCAGTAAAAATATTGTAGATTCTACTCCCACCCAAAACTAATAGGTATCAGAATTTATAAAACATTCCCCGTGGGATATCCGGGTAAAAATAACACTCTTTCCATCTTCCCGTTGGATGTCCGTTAGAGGCGACTAAGGGAAAACGAGAAGACGGGCAGCAACGTCTTTCTATTGGATTACCTGCCACCTATACTGCGATCCCCAAGACTCCTGCTAAGCGTAGGAATTATGGCAATCCCACCCTTATAAGAAGGAGCCCTCCCTTTGTTTAGAAGTGGCCGTCTTTCAGCTGTTGAAGATCATGATGATAAAACATGGGATACTTTCCCAAAAACATGGAATCATATTTTTTCAAATAAGGTGATACTATGGATAATAGTTTTTGAAGGTTGCTCTCTCTCTCTCTGAAATCTCTCATTCTCATGTATTTTTAACCGACTTCAAAAAAGGAGGAGGTTCTCAATTCGTCTGTATATATTTTTTTTCTTTTTTTTTTCTATGTATGTTCGCGCATAACTCTGGCAATTATGAACCGATTTGAAAAAATCTTTCTTCCATCCATTCTTTAATCCGTTAATAAATATCCCATAAAAAAATATTGCTTAGTAATAAGTATTTCCTGAAAAACAAGAATGGTGACTGCGCACTGAGAGCTGCAGGAAAGCCTATATAGATGACTTTACGGTGCTTTTTAAGGACAACAATGGTCATAACTCTGGTAAATATTTACCAATTTCAATGATTCTTTTTTTATTCGAAAGAAGAAACCACTGTAATGAACCTGCATGAATTTTATCACAACCGGATAAGAACTTCCTGGAGGACTATGAATGATATGGAGGAATTTATCTGGTAAAAACCATAAAACTGATGTTCTCCATTACATTTCTCTGATAAATATGAACCGATTTCGATGATTCTTTTTTTATTCGAGAGAGTAAACTACTATGATGATTCCATGCAAATTTTATTACGATCGGATAAAGAAACATGAATTATGTAAAAGTATGTAGACGATAATGTGAAATCATAATGATGTCATAACCTACCTAGATCATTTTTCCGTATTCGATGGTTCAATCTTTATGTATGAAAATATCACTAAATAGTATAAAATAGAATATTTAAAAAAAAAATTGAACCGACTTCAATAACACTAAAAAGTATAAAATAATTTAAATATTATTGAAGTTGGTGCCAAATATACACAGCAGGTACGCTAACACCAACTTCTTTAATATTTAAATTATTTTATACTTTTTAGTGTTATTGAAGTCGGTTCAATTTTTTTTTTTAATATTTTATTTAAAATTATGTTCTGCTGTAACTCGCGGTAAATTTATATTGAAATGATTTAACTTAGATTATCTTCTCAAACATCTTTAATCCATCGTTTCTTTCTGGATTGATTTTTTATATATAAAACGTGCGCACACGAATCTGGCTACTAAAAGACTGCGTCACATTATACCACGATATATCTATACTATAATAAAACTCAAAGAGCACTTTTTCTGTACATTGAATATTTTTCCAAAATTTCTATGTGGGGGTACTATACTATCGACATAAAGGCCAAAACAATTTTTTTTGGAATTATTGTCTGTCTGTCTGTCTGTCTGTCGTTCTGTTCGTCCAGGTATCATTTGAAAACCCGTGGATGGATTTTGATAGGACTTTCACTGATGTGTTGTGCAGAAGTCAAGGTGTAAGTTGGTATATAAAACATCACGCTATGTTTCATAGGGGCTAAGCAGTGAAACGTTACTTGCACATATTACCACGTAATTTCCTTTGTATGTGAATAGGCTAATTATAGACTGATCAGTTAATCATTTAGATATGTATTATTACGCTATATACAATAGGGACTGAGCAGACATTTAGTTTGCATAAGATATGGCATTGGCGAAGGGTCAATTTTTGTAAGGGGTAAGCCGGTCCGGTTCACCCAGGACATTTTCATTAGATTTCTGTATTGTTCTAAGTACTTTGCTGATAGCAATATGACATTATATCTTTGAAAAGTTAAAATCTGTAAATCCCGAGCGGATCCAAACTAGATTATGTATGTATTACAGTCGCAACAATAAAAGATGCGGAAAACTCAAAACTTTCATTATCGAATATCATTAGACAGTAATTTACGATGTTAGCGTGATTTACATTATGAACAGCGCCATCTATCGGTGAAATTGAACATACAATAACTATAGAACTTTAATCTATATAATATTATATCAAAGAAAGTCGTGTTAGTTACACTATTTATAACTCAAGAACGGCCTAACCGATTCGGCTGAAAATTGGTGGGGAGGTAGCTTAGAACCAGTAAACGGACATAGGATACTTTTTAACCCGGTAGGTTAAGGTTTAGCAACGTTAGGTAAGGTCATTAAATAGATGGGTGAACCGATTTGTATGAAAGTGTGCATATCGGGTAGGTCTGAGAATAGGTCAAACAGTATATTTCATACCGCTAGGTTAAGGTTAAGCTACATAAGGCAAGGTCATTAAATAGATGGGTGAACCGATATGTATGAAATTATGTGTGCATATCGGGGAGGTCTGAGAATAGGTCATAAAGTATATTTAATGCCGCTGATGCCATGATTGACGAGGATATATAGAACGAGAGGAGAGTGCACGAGAGGAGAAAGAGGGAGAGGGGGTTCGAGAAGGCGGAGATGGGGTGAGGGATCGGGGGAGTTAGGTGGAGTAAGGGGGGAGTGAGAAGGAACAAGTTCGTAGAAGAGAGAGGGGGAGAGGGTTCAGAGAGGGGATAACAGGGTAGGAAGAGGGGAAGTGTGACGGAAACCGAAGCGGGAGGGGGAAGAGAGAGGAGAGAAAGAGCATATAATTAGATTTTTTTTATAAGAGAGAGAGAGATATGGAGAGAGATAAATCTAGGGAGGAGGGAGAAAAGGGGAGCAAAATGTAATAAAAGCGCGGGCGGAGCTGCACGGGTCAGCTAGTTGACAATAATATTGCTTAGTGTGCGGGGGCAATATTGATGAAAAATATTGACAATATTGTATTGACAATAATATTGTATGTATGTGGCTAGCCTAAAGACAGCAGTGCACTGTCGCACTGTCACTCGTTATCCGAGACGTTAGTTATTTACTGCCAGTCCCAATATCCTATCTATCCCTAACTATAAGTTAAAATCATCGATATCCCACGATAGATCCTGTAGATCCTGGCTTAAGGAGTAACAGTGGTGGGAATGAGTGGTGGGATTAGTCCCATCCCACGATAAACCTCCGAAATGGAGCGATAACTAAAACCCTGAAATATGTCATTATTGCTATCGTTGGTAACTATTTTAACTTATAGTAAGGGATCGATAGGATATTGGGACCGGCAGTTAGTCTTTTGTGCAAGCCAAGCAGCAGTGTGTCAACAGTACTGTATTCCGGTGTGAAGGGCAGTGTAGCTGGTGAAATAATCGGTCACAAATGGTCCGCTACGCGCTAGTGATGCTTCTGGTGTTGCTAGAGTTTATGTTCTGCGGTGACTGCTTACAATCACGCCGCATGCATGTTTGCCACTTTGGTAGTATTAAAAAAAGGTAACGGTTGGTGAGTATTATAATGCCAGCCCAGACAACTGTTAGTCGATGTAACACAAAAACAATTGGAGAAGACAGGTTGGCGCAGGGGAATATATGCTCCTTCGGAGTCGCTGGACGCTCGGGGTGTGGGCCCTTTGAGCGTCCATTGAGTACGGCGGCGACTCCCGAGGAGGACGGCGGCGGGGTTGCGACCCCCGTCCCCGTGAGCACCGTGACTGGTTCCCGGGGGGCTACAATGCGCCCCCCGGCGGCGGGCTCGAAGGCAAGGCACTGAGGGGCCCCTGGTGCAGAGTCCACCGGAGAGCCCTGGGGTCCCCCTCTCATGTGCCGATGCAACAGCCGCGGGGGTTTTAGTGGGTAAGAATCTCACATACCCCGGTCGAGCCCCACAGCTCCCGGGGATCTTTGGAAGATATCCCCCGCGACAAAAAAAAAGCCCTCTCTTAAAAGCGACCAATCCCAAGCTGAGGTTGTGCCTCCCTGAGGTGCCCTTGAACTCGTTATGTACTACATACTGGTTAAAAAATTACGCCGTATACATTTAATTTTCCTTAGCAATTCCTTATCTGATAATAATATTAATAACGATTTATTCGTCACTTTGTCTTTACTTTTAAAAGTAGGTCAAATGATTATATGGCACATACACAATTATTATTATTAGTATGTAATAATAATCCATGACCTTTTTAAGAATAACGGACGTACTATATTGTGTTAAGTTGGTACTACATTCATGTAAAGTTTACCTGGCGTTTTCGTTCCATAATAGTTCCATTTTTCGATTGTCACATCTCTCTCGTGGTAGTTTGTAAAAAAATTTTGTGTACGTGCCTATATACAGGGTGAAATTTGTAATGCCACCTGAAGGGGAAGTACTCTTAATACTGTAGATAGAAAATTTTACTCAAAGAAAACATTCCTTTATTTTTTTAATGAAAGAAAACTGCATTCGAAGATTTTTAAAACTTCGCTTGCCGCACCCGGTAATCGAACCGACTAAAATCTCTAAAAGTTGCACCCTGTACTTTTATTGCATCGATCGTTAGGGTCAATTATAAGGATGAAATCTCTCTAACAAACTTAATAAATTAAATAAAAGGAAAACAATGAAATCTTAATCATTCTTATGTAAGCTCTTTCTGCGTAGATCGGACTAACAATAATAATTAGAAGACCTGAGGGTACCCTAAGACAACTATGACATATGGACAGCTACCACCTCAGTCCGCCCGTGACCATGAATGCTGTAAAGTATTCGAAACGTCGGGAAATTAAAATCAAAAATAAATCGCGATATATTCCGTAAAATTAGTTTCATTTCAATGTGTAATATTCGCGTAAGTATCAGAAATCATTAAATGAAATCTTAAATTATTTTAATTATTTACAAAAAATGGTAAACTAACTAATTAATTGCTCGAAATGGTTACACAAATTTATTCTTCTAACGAATTCATTTCTAGTAACCTTTAATAACGCGTTGTGGTGAATGTTATAAACCGTATTCTGAACTTCAACTTCTTCTTCTTTACTTCTTCAGTAAACAGATGGATCTTTGAGTAAAAGTGCTTTAACTTGATCCATTGAATTAATAATTTAAGATTTCATTGTTTTCCTTTTATTTAATTTATGAAGTTTGTTAGAGAGATTTCATCCTTAGAATTGACCCTAACGATCGATGCAATAAAAGTACAGGGTGCAACTTTTAGAGATTTTAGTCGGTTCGATTACCGGGTGCGGCAAGCGAATTTTATAAAATCTTCGAATGCAGTTTTCTTTCTTTAAAAAAATAAAGGAATGTTTTCTTTGAGTAAAATTTTCTATCTACAGTATTAAGAGTACTTTCCCTTCAGGTGGCATTACAAAATTCCACTCTGTATAATAAAGACATGTTGACTGTGACTCTCTCTGCTATGCTACTATAAAGAAGACCGCTACGACGCCAATGTGCTGGCAGCAAAAGAACGATCCACGTTCAGCCACCAACCCAGCGATTCCGCATAGATAGAGTATAGGTAACTTAACTCGTTTGGAGTCGCTGGACGATTGGGTGTGGGCCCTAGACTTCCATCGAGTACGGTGACGATACCGAGGTCGCTAGCGGGGTTGCGACCAGCACCAGCTCCTTTAAAACGTTCCCGGGGGTTGTGGGGCTGAACTGGGGCATATGGTATTCTTTCTTACCCACTAAACACACCCGTGCTCTCCGGTGGGATCTGCACTAGGAGCCCCTCAATGCCTTGTCTTTGAGCCCACCGTCGGGGGGCGCATTGTATCCCCTCGGTAACCAGATACGGTGCTCACGGGGACGGGTGATACCACCCCGCCGCCGTCCTCCTGGGAGCCGTCGCCCTACTCAATGTACATCCAGCGACTCCGAAGATCGAATCCCGTTCTCGTGAGGCTATAATGCGCCGGGCGGGCCCCAGTTGGGTCATCCGTTCAGTGGTTCAGCTGCCGACCTTCTCATAGAGCGTATCTTGACTCACCGCAGTTACTTTGCTGTGACCTTCCGTATATATTAAGACATTGAGTTAATATGTTCTTATTACCTCAATGTATGGAGTCTACAGCCGGGATGTTCCAGTTTTGAACGAGCGTTCCCGCTGCTATGCCCTAATTGTGATAAGTAAGTGCATTATATTTACTGTATACTATCTTAGGGTTAGGTTGAACATTTCCTGGGCCAATGAAGATTAATAATGAATTATTGTTACGCTCTCAGTCGCTTATCAGATCGTCCGCGTCCCATTGAAATCAAAAGATTCATATAAGTATTCCAGAAGTAAACTTACTAGAAAACTTTGATTCACCACGCAGTAACACCATAAGTCATAATAAGACTAAGTTTCGAATGACACTAGGAATCCATCCAGCCTATATTCCTATTTCTGGGAAAAATATTTATAACTGGAGATCCCCAAACACGCACACAACCACAGATGACGAGAGAGACCTGCACGCACACACGAATATGAGGCTGCGAGACGCTCAGTAACGTAACTTTACAAGACGACTAGGTATCTAGACGTATATATATATAATCAAATCTTGAAAAGTACAAAAAAATCCATCCAATTAATTTTTTATTAATCGGTTTTTATAGGAAATATGTACTTAATTGTGTAGGTACCTACAACAGGATACATGATAATTAAAGATTTACTTACTACATCGTCATTTTTAAGTGATACCTACAGCGTATTATTCGGAAATTATTCGGACAGTGTGATTACTGGACACGGGATTAGACGCAAAATTCCGGGACAATCCCGGATATCCCGGCCATCTGGCAACCCTACTCTGTCTATTGGACGTATTCTAGTTACTCTTATCACATATCAATGCTAGTCACAGATATAGATATACAGTATACTTCTGCACTTCTGTCACGCGCTTTGTATAGACGTATAATCAAGTAAGTAAGTAAAGATTACCTACACGTTGTGTAAATACCCACTTAGAATACATATGTGAATTGTCGATACAGAGAATAAAAAGTATACCTAGAAATTAATGGGTACCGGTCAAGTGCGAGTCGGACTCGCGCACCGAGGGATCCATACCTTCTTTGGACGTATTAAAGTAATTTTACTATTCATGTAACACCTCAGATAGCAAAAAAAACAAACCGCAAAACTAAGTTTGTTTGACGAGGTTTTTTTAGGATTACTAAAAAACTGTACTATTTAGATAGATCATTTTATTTTTCCTGTAAAATATAGATAGACCTGTAAATTATGGATAATGCATATCCATAATTATTTCAGATTTTTCCCTCTACAAACTTCGGAGATAAGGTATTTTTTTTGACATTTTTGTTTATCAGCCAAAAACTACGTCACATATGCCAAAATAAAAATCTGTTTTGAGATGTGCAAATGAAGCCCTTTCATATGATACCCCACTCGATATAGTAGTCTCACTTTAAAATTTTGATGACCTAATTCGACCCCCATTATAAAAAAAGTAAAAGAAAAATTTTTTTTTTATTTGCGATGAGGTTGCGTAAGTAAGATCTAAAACTATTCCAAGTTTCAAATCGATAGCATCAGTGGTTCTTGAAATTTATAGGTGTGACAGACAGACAGACAGACGAAGTCAGACCATAAGGGTTCCTTTTTTACCTTTTAGGTATGGAACCCTAAAAAAGAACACAATTTAAAAAACACGGAGCCACGACTAAATCATTTGGCGCGGAAATTTTACACGGATCTCGAAATACGATTTCAGTCAGTGTTGATTGTTGTCGTTCGGTACCAGCTGATGCTGTAACTATAATATTGGCTCGCAGCGCCGACCGTTCAGTACATCGCAAAGCGCCAACCAGCGCAGGGTGTGCGCGATCGTGAGCCACGCGAAGCCACTACGAACGCGGATCAGGCAATGAAAATTCAAAAATCGAACTTTATGAATGTCGTTGTTCTGTGTTTGAAAACAAATTTCTAGCGTTTTAGTGGTGTCGTGCGTGGCGTGGTTGCAGCATTGCCAGTGTTTTTTCTTAATAGCACCACTGAGAAAGGTAATAGTGCATTATTTTATTATTAATAGTAAATTTATCGATTTGTTGTAGTGGTTGGAAAAATAACGTTATCTACATAAAATATTATACCCAATTTTGACTACATTGTGTCAAGGTGTAGCTCTGAATTTCCGTGTAACTTAGAATAAAACTGATTCATATTTGTTTTTCTCGACATATTTAGTATAATTACTAGAATAATTATGTGAAACGTAACGGTTGAGTGTTCTAAACGTCATATGTGCCGTCATAAATTAACAACGGTCGATAAGTTTTCAAAAATTTAGCGCCTTTTCTTTTCGCGGTTATCTAGAACATAATAGGGTAAACTAACCAAATATTGACACCGTACCAATTTATTGTCACCTTACCATTTTTAATCTATATTAAGGTTACCAGGCCCCAAAAGATTTTTTTCTAAACAGGTAATTATCAGTATATTGATACGTTAGAGTACTGGCAACACAGAAACAGATATTTTTTCAATAAGGCGTCGGAATAAAAACTTTTGTGACAAGTCTGTACGTGGATGTAAAAAAAATTCTAAATCTGACCTTGTTAAGGTAAGACCCACTTTAATCTTTGTTTATATAGTTGATGTTTTGAATTTTAGCAACAAATATTATTTGAGTTGATTTATGAGAGCATAAGCACTAATCTGCCAATTTTTTTTTTGCTTTATTGACGATTTTAATACTTTTTTTAGCCGTGCCAATATTAGGTATCGAAAATAAGTCATTAACCATTTTATTGACACTCAAGCCAAAAATAGGTTTTATCATAAAGTTTGCCATCGCGGTAAAATATGCTTTATTTCCATTGTGAAATTGATTTATATCTTAGAATAATTTAAAAAAAAAAAGATATTTTTTCAGTGAAAAAAGTGAAGAAATGCAAAGCCAGAATCACAGAATCTCAGCCCAGACATTGAAATAGATAGTAGATCAGAAAATAGTGATAGCCTTGACGGGCCCGTTGGTCTAGTGGTTAGATACCCTGGCTGCTAACCGATGGGTCGTGGGTTCGATTTCCACCAAGTCTGGGTGTTATTTATCTACCTAAGTATGTATTTACAAAAAAAAAATGTAAGTATTAGTATCAGTTGTCTGGTTTCCATAGTACAGGCTCTGCCTAGTTTGGGATTGGATGACCGTGTGTGGAATGTCCCAAGATATTATTATTATATGCAGGATTATTTTCAAAGATTCTCTAAACCAATATGGCGATACCCATTCATCAGACTATGAACATGTTTCAAAAAAGTAATTAGTAAATGTGAAGTGTTATTTCTATTTTATTGCACTTATGTTCCAACCTAATTTATGATAAGTGGCAATTCCTAGTTAAAAATAACGCAAAATGTAATACTTTTTGATTTGCATTAAACTTCTATTAATTTTAGTATGTATCTACATAACGAATGAGGGGACAATAATTAATAGGTCATTTTCCCTGTCAATAAAAGGTTTACCTATGACAACATTTGGATATTTCAGAAATTTCTTTCTAACTTAAAAATATTGATTAAAGTGCTTTTATTTGTAATAAAAATAACCTTAAAACATTTTCTTATCCTTATTTAAGGAATATCGATTCCTATGACGTTGCTAAAATTAAAAGAAAATGCCTTTTTGAATGGTTTAGTACAGCTACTCCTTAAGGTGTCAATATTTGGTTAGTTTACCCTAATAGGTATATTTTACCCTAATAGGTTTATTTTTCTGTGATTAAATCTTACCCAAACCAATGTATTCTGTGCCCAAACCAACAAGGTATTTAGTGAATTGCAAAGGTTTAGTTTTCACAGATAACTCAGTTTAAAGTTACCCGAAATTCGTTGTAACTTTACAAACTTTTCAAAATACGTGCGGACGGGGTGGGCGTAACATCATACAAACGATTTTCATTGAAATCTGGTAGACAGTTCGTGTCCGCGATAGTACCTAATGGAAAAATAAATTTTCGATACCTACCTATATGTTTGTTAATAAATGATTGTAGATTACAGAAATATTACCACTTTCCCGATCGATTAGCGAAAATGTTGCAATACCTACCTGACTTTAGGCGTCGATTGTAAATTAATTTAGTAAATAAGTCACGCAGGTAACTAAAGTGATTTTTTAGGTGTCAATAAACTCATAGGTAGACTTGGTTTTAATGGATCAAAATAAAAGTAAAAAAACAATGTGTATTTTTTTTAAATCAAATTAAATTAAGTGTGCATGTTGACTTGAAATCAAAACGGGTTAAATCAAGAATAAATAAATTTAGAGACTTATGCTGCAGCTGGTGAAATTACCGGGCTCAAAAGATTTAAAATGTCTGTCTCAGGTGACGAGCGGCTGAACAGCTTACTATCAGGCGATTGTTTTTTTAATGACGTGACCTAATGACCAGACGAGTAAGTCTTAACAATAAGATAAATACAATAAAAATAAAAAGCACCTGTATTGTAATCAGAATGGAAACTATACCTACCTAAGTTATTTCACTCGATTAATTTATTTATTAATTTCGAAAAATAAATACAGATTTACAGTTCTAAAGCACCTTAATGCTAATTGAATAAGGATACCAATAATACGCAGTAAAACAACAGAAAATCAAGGATTAAATACGAGCAAAGATATAATAATTATTTGATGCTTTACAGAATTTATTTAGAAATAAATTAAATAATGTTTTTGTTTTTTTACAATAACCTTGCTGTTATTTTTTCCTGTTTTAATACATTTACTCTTATTAAACATAGATGAGAATTGTGTACACGTATTTAAAACATTATATTGACAAACGAATGCGCATTGTAATATTCGTTGTGCGAATTTCGGCTACTTCGAAGAATATTAAAAATATCTGTGAAAAGAAATGGTAAGTATTGAAATTAAAATGATTTACTTACTAATAAAATATTTAAAATTTTAAATAATATAATCTAAATTACTTAAATAATGTTTTATTTTAATTTTTCATAATTTCTATTTTATTTTTTTATTGAAAATTTGTCAAAATTGAATTAAGTCTGAATTCGAAACCTTGAGAAAAAAATTTAGTGAATGACGAATGCTACATTCGCGCTGCAGAGGTCATTGCACTCGATGCGAGCGTGAAAATAGAGAACACAACACGTGATAGCGCGCAGTTTTAGTAATCTTTGGCGCAGTATTGCAATGCATTGCATTGTTCACGGCGCGGTACGGGCGCCGGCGGCGCATCTTTAGGAAGAGCTAAAACATATCGATAATGGTTCTATATATCGATTAAAAATAGTAGCAATTATAATAATTTCATTTATCAACGTCGAAAAAATTCTAAAGTGATGTGTGACTTAGAATTTTTTCGGTGTGTTGCATATTTTTTTTTCTCTAAACAACGTATACTTTATTGATACGTTTTTGATACTTGATATTTTATTTCGATGCTTGCATCAGAAACAATATCGATATATCGAAATCATATATTATATCGATGCATAGATATTTTCCAACAAACCTATGTCCGCGGCTGCACCGCGGCATATCCTCTGACTCTGAGGATTTAATTACATATACTGCTGCGATCGCGATCCCATTCAACTTCTTTTTAATGTGTAATTAGAGTGTGTTGTTTGACCTCAATAGTATGTAGGAAGAAAAATAATCCGTATAGTCATTGGTCATCATTGATAGTGGTATTGATAGTGTATTTTAACCCTGACCGAAAACGAAGGAGGTTAAACTTGACGCCCCGTAGAAAAATGACATGTATGTCTGTTGCAACTTGTTATATTATGTAGGTATAGCCTACGTGGCGCAGTGGGAAACCGCTTGTTTTGCAAACCGGAGGTTGAGGGTTTGAATCCCGCGGGGAGCAAAAAGGCAGTCACAGGACCTCTGCTTCATTAAACGTAGACACACCTAACTCTGACTCTCTGCATAGGTCTTCACAGTGGTCACAGCGGATCTTTGTGTCTCTGAAGTTAGTTTTGGCGAAACATTGCGCAAGTACAGTCGTGAGTTGTCAATACAAAAAGACAAAAGTAGCTACTTCGCAGCATCTTGCAGCCAACTTCAGACGTACAAGGATCCGCTTTGACTACTGTACCAGTAGTTTGTTGGTGGAGCAGGATGGTAGTCACAGGAACTCAGCTTCTTAAATTACTTTTAAAGAGTATGTTCTACGATGACGGAGTCTTTTGAAAAAATAAATTTAAAAGAAATCTTTAATTTATCTTAAACTTGTATTTGCATAAGTAATATGATATACCGGTAATAATCTACCGGAAATTACGATTTATACTCGATAGTAGTTGTAGTTTTATTTATCTGCCTATTTGTTGATATAATATGACGGTAGTTGTAATTTGCAAATATAAATATACGGTACATAATAATCGATTTATGCGGTTTATAAAGCAACTGCCACAAAATAACTGTCATATTTACATATTATGAATAATTTATAACTAACATAAATCTAGGCGTGGAATGAGTTGTAGGATATTTTATTGGGCTATAAAATAAAGTATCAAATGTATTCAAGTCTAAACAGTTTGATATTGATATGTATGGGCTAGCTAGATGGTATAGTAATTATATTGACACACTGGTTACACCGTAGATATTCTACTTAAGGGCTACAAGTTGCAGGAACTTGTATCGAAAAATCATTTGTTTCTCGCCGCATCGCATCGCATCGCAGTTATGTGTGCGCCCTTAATCAGCTGGGTATATCACCTCGGTGATCAAAGTGGAATTAATTTCTACCTACGGTCTACTTTGATCAACTTGGAATCAATTAATGTTTGTTTGCCAAACCAAGTATAAACAATAGTTTTATCTATGTTCTTTGTTTAATTTCGACTAGGTAACATAAAAGAAAACTGTTGGCGAGGGTTTTGCCGTGATTTACAATTGATTTCGAGTTCCATTAGTAGTATCATCAAAAGACCGAGAATGGGGGGTTTGTCTGTTTTTTATTCAATTTGGTGACTAGATAAGCAAGTCATTCGCCTGATGGTAAGCGACACACCAGCCTATAGTCACTCGTTTCCCGAGACATATTAAGTATTTTTTTAAAACATACCTACTCGTACTGTAGGCAGTAACAGCTTTCCTTGGAAACAAGGATATCTGTGGTGCGCACCACAGATATCTTTCATTAATCATGTGCGAATCGACTTTGTGCGATTGTTACTAGCTTTCTGTGAAGGAAAACATCGCGAGGAAACCTGCATGTCTGAGAAACTACCTAACCCTACCCTACCTACCTAACTAATAATAATAATAATAATAATATCCTGGGACAATTCACACACGGTCATCTGATCCCAAACTAGGCAGAGCCTGTACTATGGAAACCAGACAACTGATACTAATACATATATACTTTTTTTTTTTTGTAAATACATACTTATATAGATAAAACACCCAGACACCTGGTGGGAATCGAACCCACTAGCTTTCGAATGACTTGTGAAGTCCGCCAGCCCGCACTTGGCCAGCGTGGTGGACTATGGCCTAAGCCCCTTCATCTTGAAGGGAGGCCCGTGCCCAACAGTGGGACAAAACAAGGGCTGGTAGTTTTTTTTTATACTTTAAGCACCAGGGCCTTCAACGGACGCGATTTAATTTATAAATTTCAGTTAAAATATATTTATACCGTCGTTGATTGCATAGGGTTTGTTTTTGTTTATCTCTATAATTAAAAAAAAATATCATCAAAACAGGCCTCTTAACGTGACCCACTACACTTATTATCATTAAGAAGCTAATTAGGTTACGATAATTATTATTGCATATGCCTATTTATTATGACCTACATTCATTTTATTTTACACAATATTATAGCGACCCGTTTGAGCTGTAGTAATTTGAAGGTTCTATATTAAGAAATACACAAAAACCTTTTCATCATCATCATCATCACCAGCAGGAAGACGTCCACTGCACAACCTACACCCTTGGAAGTCACAATGAACGACAATTGACTATTTGCATCCACCGGTTACCTGCGACGCGCATAATATCGTCTGTCCACCTAGTCGGAGGCCTACATACGCTGTGTCTTCCAGTTCGTGGTCGCCACTCGAGAACCTTTCTTCCCCATCGGTTATCGGTTCTTCGAGCGATGAACCCTGCCCATTGCCACTTCAACTTACAGATTCTGAGAGCTACGGATTCTGACGTGCAAAAAACCTTTTAACAGATAATTATTAATGTAAACCGAATTACAATCAATTCAAAGTCGGACCACCGTGCTAAACAATCAGGTGCTCGGCCTATATCCTAACCAGTAGGAACAACTACACATAGTGGTTTGCTCCCCGCAGGAATTGAACCCGTGACTTCCTGTTTACAAAGCAAGCGCTTTCTCGCTGCATCACGGAGACTAAGTACTTTAAAAAAATTATAGACTTTTTTTGCTTACGAAAAACCACCACTTAGTGCAATCCTCGGTGGTTTATTAATAAATATCATCTAATCTCGTTAATATTTAGATTCAATAAATATTAATCTCATAATATAATTATTATATAATAAAAAGCAGAAAAGTTTGGGAGGCTATACAGATTTTATAAACCTCCTTGGTTTATAAGGTAAAAAAGTTGTGAACATAACAAGCATAACGCATAACATCTAGTCCTAAAACGATGATCAACGCAAAAATTAAATAATCAGATGTCACATCTCTTCAGTGATGTGCAGGTGTCATTTTCAAATACCAGGAGAATTGTAACCAAAAAATCAGGAGATCAGACTAAAAAATCCATAAGCCTTCAAATTTTTAGAGTTAATTAAAACAAAGAATACAAAAATAATCATACAAATATAACTCAAATCGTTCTTAACATGATGCGTGATATATAAAATATACTATACATAAAATGTACGATGGTTAAAATATGCTTACAGACAAATTGAGAAACACCCTATAACTGTAATGCTACTGGCAAGCTTACGTTAAAACCTTTGGCAAGTTCAAGGTTAAGTAAAACCTGAAGGTTAACTTAACGGTCAATAACCCATAACAACCGCAGATTTTATATAACATAAGGATTATTTAGCAGATCATAAACTTTAAAAAATATGTGCGAGATTACAAATTATTTATAAGTCTTGACAATAATTTTATTAGTATATTATAAGGAAATAAAAAAGACATGTGCTAAAAGCTTGACACATTGCGACACACTCGAGTCATGTGACCTTAGACTAAATGAATGACTCAAAGACATTTATCTACTTAGGACAACTGAGAAGATTCGGCAACTCAGCGGGCTGTCATTTTTCTTTTTTTTTTAAACAGTTTTTTCTTATTACAATCATTGAATCAGCGACAGTGATGCCGTTTGAAAGATAAAACGAAAAAAGAAGGTGAAATAAAATATTTAAAAAAAAATTGAACCGACTTGAATAACACTAAAAAGTATAAAATAATTTAAATATTAAAGAAGTTGGTGTTAGCGTACCTGCTGTGTATATTTGGCACCAACTTCAATAATATTTAAATTATTTTATACTTTTTAGTGTTATTGAAGTCGGTTCAATTTTTTTTTTAAATATTTTATTTTATACTTTTTAGTGATATTTTCATACATAAAGATTGAACCATCGAATACGGTAAAATGATCTAGGTATGTTATGACATCATTATGATTTCACATTATCGTGTACATACTTTTACATAATTCATGATTCTTCAGAAACTCAGAAACAATTTATCCGATCGTAATAAAATTTGCATGGAATCATCATAGTAGTTTACTCTCTCGAATAAAAAAAGAATCATCGAAATCGGTTCATATTTATCAGAGAAATGTAAAGGAGAACATCAGTTTTATGGTTTTTACCAGATAAATTCCTCCATATCATTCATAGTCCTCCAGGAAGTTCTTATCCGGTTGTGATAAAATTCATACAGGTTCATTACAGTGGTTTCTTCTTTCGAATAAAAAAAGAATCATTGAAATTGGTAAATATTTATCAGAGTTATGACCATTTTTGTCCTTAAAAAGCACCATAAAGTCATCTATATAGGCTTTCCTGCAGCTCTCAGTGCGCAGTCACCATTCTTGTTTTTCAGGAACTACTTATTACTAAGCAATAATTTTTTACCCGTGGGGTGTCCGGGTAAGAATAGCACCCCCCCATCTCTTCCCATTGGGTGTACGTAAGAGGCGACTTAGGGAAATCCAGAAGACGGGCAGCAGCGTCTTCTGTTTTTGTGATCCATCTCATCACTTATACTGCGATCCCCAAGACGCCTGCCAAGCGTGGGGATTATGGCAAACCCCCCCCCCCCCCCACAATGATTGATAATATTTGTTTACGGCCCCCAGTCCCCGGCAGCTCCTCTATTCCTCGCCTTGGTAGCGGGCGGGGTAACGGTCGAGCAGGGGGTGCGAAGAATCTCCGGCAGATGCCCCGCTACCACCCCCACCGAACTTTGGCCCTGGCAACACACAACGTCCGCACTCTTAGGACCGATGAGAAGATTCTCGAGCTGGAGGAAGAATTGAGCAAGTTACGTTGGGACATCTTGGGTTTATCTGAAATCCGACGAGAGGGACAGGATACGATAACCCTTGATTCCGAAAACTTGTTCTTCTTCCGGGAAGGAGATCGAAAATCCCAGGGTGGTGTCGGGTTTCTCGTCCGTAAGTCCCTTATTAACAACGTGGTAAAGGTCGATAGTGTGATGAGCAGGGTAGCGTACCTTATACTCAGAATAACCGATCGGTATTCGCTGAAGGTCATACAGGTATACGCACCGACCTCGGCACACCCTGACGATGAAGTAGAGGCTATGTATGAGGAGATAGCAAAAGCCATACATACCTCCAAAACATACTTCACCGTTGTTATGGGGGACTTTAACGCAAAGGTGGGCACTCGGAATGGCGATGAGTTGAGAGTGGGGTCGTATGGGTATGGGCTGCGGAACCAAAGGGGCCAGCGGCTGGTCGACTTCATGGAGAAGGAGGGACTCTTTGCGATGAACTCCTTCTTCAAGAAGCGACCATCCAGGAAGTGGACGTGGATAAGCCCCGATGGTTCAACCAAAAATGAGATTGACTTCATCATGACGACCAAGAAGCATATATTCGATGATGTCTCCGTGATCGGCAGGGTGAAAACCGGTAGCGATCACCGCATTGTTAGAGGCACATTGAATATCAACGTCAAGCTTGAGAGGTCCAGTCTGATGAAGTCCACGCTCCGTCCAGGATCCGCCCAAATCCAGAACCCCGAAGACTTTCAACTTGAACTGCATAATCGCTTCCAGTGCCTCGCCGACTGCGAAACTGCGGACGAGATAAACAATGGGTTGGTGCAAACTGTCCACGCAGTGGGGTCCAAGTTCTATAAGACCCCACGCCGTAAAAAACCTCAAAAGCTCTCCAATACAACCATTAAGCTAATGGAAAACCGGACTGAGATGAGACTGCAATCTTCAGCTGATATGTCGGAATATGCTGAATTCAATAGACGAATCTCGAAATCCATGCGACACGACTTGCGTTCCTATAATACAGCGTGTATTAAGGCAACTGAGCGGAACCAAGGCTCTAAAGTGTTCGCACAGAATTCGTCTATTGGGCGTAGCCATATGACGAAGCTGAAGATCGATGACGGCAGTGTCATCTCATCGAAACCGGAGATATTGAGAGAGCTCGAGAGATTTTACGGACAGTTATACACCTCAACACGGGAACCCATTGATAGAACAGCTCAGGACACCAGAGCCAAACTAACCCGACACTACACTGAGGACATCCCAGACATCAGCCTGTACGAGATTAGAATGGCTCTCAAACAGCTCAAAAATAACAGGGCGCCGGGTGAAGACGGAATCACATCAGAACTTCTGAGAGCGGGTGGAAAACCGGTACTTTTAGTCCTCCAGAAGTTATTTAATTCCGTCTTACTCGAGGGTACAACGCCAGAAGCATGGCACAGGAGTGTGGTGGTTCTTTTCTTCAAAAAAGGTGATAACACTTTATTGAAGAATTATAGACCTATCTCACTCCTGAGCCATGTATACAAGCTGTTTTCGAGAGTCATTACGAACCGTCTCGAACGCAGGTTTGATGACTTCCAGCCTCCCGAACAAGCCGGGTTCCGAAAAGGCTTTAGCACCGTAGACCACATACATACGCTCCGCCAGATTATCCAGAAGACCGAGGAGTATAATCGGACATTATGTCTAGCGTTTGTGGACTACGAGAAAGCCTTTGATTCAATCGAGACCTGGGCAGTATTGCAATCTCTCCAGCGGTGCCACATTGACTATAGGTACATCGAAGTGTTGAAGTGTTTGTACAGCAACGCCACCATGTCGATCCGACTACAGGACGAGAGCACGAAACCAATCCCATTGCAGCGTGGTGTGAGACAGGGAGACGTTATTTCTCCGAAACTGTTCACAAACGCATTGGAGGACGTTTTCAAGCTCTTGGACTGGAACGGATTCGGCATCAATATCAATGGCGAATACATCACTCACCTTCGTTTTGCCGATGATATAGTCATTATGGCAGAGTCGCTGGAGGACCTCAATACGATGCTCAGCGACCTCAGTAGCGTTTCCCAACAGGTGGGTCTTAAAATGAACATGGACAAGACGAAGATCATGTCTAATGTCCATGTTGCACCCGTACCGGTAATTGTTGGGAACGATACACTCGAAGTTGTTGACCACTATGTATACCTAGGACAAACTATCCAGGTAGGTCGGTCCAACTTCGACAAAGAGGTCGCCCGAAGAATCCAACTCGGATGGGCAGCGTTCGGGAAACTACGCGAAATCTTCTCGTCCAAAATACCGCAGTGCCTAAAGACGAAGGTTTTTAACCAGTGTGTGTTGCCAGTGATGACATATGGTACTGAGACGTGGTCCCTAACTGTTGGCCTTTTGGATAAGCTCAGAGTCACACAACGAGCTATGGAGAGAGCTATGCTCGGAGTTTCTTTGCGCGACAGAATCCGAAATGAGGAGATTCGCCGAAGAACCAAGGTCACCGACATAGCTCTTAAAATCTGCAAGTTGAAGTGGCAATGGGCAGGCCACATCGCTCGGCGAACCGATAACCGCTGGGGAAGAAAGGTTCTCGAGTGGCGACCACGAACCGGAAGACGCAGCGTAGGTAGGCCTCCCACTAGGTGGACAGACGACATTGTGCGCGTCGCAGGTAACCGGTGGATGCAAATAGCCAATTGTCGGTCATTGTGGCGTTCGAAGGGGGAGGCCTATGTTCAGCAGTGGACGTCTTCCGGCTGGTGATGATGATGATGAATATTTTTTTTATGGGACCCAATTAACGGATTAAAGAATGGATGGAAGAAAGATTTTTTCAAATCGGTTCATAATTGCCAGAGTTATGCGCGAACATACATAGAAAAAAAAAAATATATATATACAGACGAATTGAGAACCTCCTCCTTTTTTGAAGTCGGTTAAAAATACGAGGGTACAGCAAACCAAAAGGTCAAAGGGATAGGGAAAGTCAGAACAGACAGTACCCCAAGCGGCACCTGCGCAAGAGTATGGCTCGAGAAGCAGCAATCACTCCCCTCAACCATATTGGAGGAAAGGGGGTGACCCGACACCATGTATACTTCAACAATATATCCATGCCAGTCACACAAAGCCGCCACAAGCAAAGATCCCTGTGCGTCCCAATTTATTAATGAGCTGTGGCAAGACACAGCTCATTAACATTATAATTTAAATACAATTGAATAAATAGTGCACGAATGTATGCAAATTACACTGATCTGGAAATGAGGTGTCAAGTCAGGGTGACCTTTAATTTGTTGTATTTCCGTAAACTTTTATGTTTTCTAAACATGAAAACATAAAAGGCAAGACGCTCGTATAGTGGCAAACGACACGCCTGTCTATAGATTTCACGGAATATGCGGTTTACTATCGGTCACAATTAATATTACATAAAAAATTTGAAAAGATATTAATTATACTCACGCGAATGGACTTTGGGATTGACATACAAAAACTGTTATCAATTTTTATATTAAAATCTCCAGTAAATCCTCTATGACATAGACTCTATGTAAATTTAAATCCGGTTAAGTTCAAGTCGGACTTGCAAACCGAGGGTTCCATTTAAACCTTCTTTGGACCTAATAAACTTATTTTACTATTCGTCTAACATCTCAGATAACAAAAAACCGTTTGGTTTTTTGCTATCTGAGATGTTAAAAGAAAGTATTTTTTAAGGATTCCGAAAAAACTGTTCTACTTAGAAAGATCATTTTATTTTTCCTATAATTAGGTACCTATAATTATTTCAGATTTTTCCTTCCTCAAACTTCGGAGATAAGGGGAACGGTATTTTTTTCAACGTTTGATTTGATTAAGAAATAAAAATCTGTTTTAAAATGTGCAAATGTAGGCCTTTCAAGTAAAGTAAAGTAAGTAAAGTAGTCTCACTTGGAAATTTCGTTGACCTAGTTTAATAACAACAATTGAACCACGTACCTACCTACTACTTTAATTGTATTTTGTATATACAAATATGTATAACAGTTGTGTTTTCCTGCTGTGTACGTTAATCGGTACCTACATTAATATTTACATTAAAATAATTTTTGAAAAAACTGCAACCGACTTAAATGAAAATAGGTAATTTAAAGAGGATTAAACATTGAAGTTAGGGATGGTAAACTCCAATATTTATATTACATACAATGATCTAAAATAGCCGTGGGGTGCCGGATTAGAATTGCATTTCCCCATCTCCTCTCGTTGGGTGTCGTAAGCGAGAACAGGAAGACGGGCAGCAGCGTCTTTCTTTTGGATTTATCTTCCACCTACACTGCGATCCCCAAGCCGCCTGCCAAGCGTGGGGATTAGGGCAACCCCTCCCTTCTAAGGGGGAGGCCTTTGTTCAGCAGTGGACGTCTATCGACTGCTAATGATGAATGATGATCTAAAATATACCGATGATTATATGAATGAATCGTACAGTTCACAACAATCAGTGCTGCGGTGTGTATACACAAAGGATAAACATAAAACTGATTGGCGTATCCCTGACTCATGTGCATCGAACAAAGTCGAACAATATTGTAAGTCATTACAGAATACAATGCAATGTTTATAATCAACTTACGAGTATGGAATATTTATGAAATGGATGTCATCACCATGCGATAATTTAGGATTTATAACCAGTGATCGACACACTCTTATTCATTTATTTTCTTACTATTTATTCAAACTAAATATTTGCAGTTTATTTACAAACATGTACACTTAAACTAGGTAAAAAACTTCCTCAAAGTTGTCGCCGCACTGGGAGGGAATGGTACCTAAAATACCACATTACCCCTTTGTATAGCGAAGCTTATGCGTTGGCAGAAAAAGCTACCAGGTCTCCTGAGACTTCGATAAGTTTGGATGCAATTGCTTTCACCAAACCGTGCGTCTCATGAGACCAAGGCCCCATGGTCTTCACCGCAAAGGGCTCAAATATATAGCTCGAACGGACCGCTAGTGATGCAGCTCTAGAGCTGCATACTTGCGTCGCTTAGCATCACTAGCAGCGGTCGCCGCAGCTCCTCCAGCCGCCCTGCAAGTTGCCGGCGTGTGGGACGCAGCAAATGTGTCGACACATGGCGCATCCCACACGTTGGTGTGGAAAGCCGTTGGGCTTTCCATGTTGCCATGGTATTAAAGTGACAACATCAGGCCTCTTATTATTAAGTACACTATTACACTATTTATACTCCATCCCAAATATGCTTGGAGGCGGTTACAAGTTCGTTTGCGGCTCAATAACTACATAACGCATACATTGTCAACTAGGCGCGTCAGCAAAAACAACTTTGTATTACCAACCTTTTTTTTCTGCCGCGTTAACGGTCAACTATACAGCGGGGGTGTTTTATGACTGCATAATAAAGTTGTAATCGCCTTCAAGCTTGTTTGGTTTGGAGTGTATTTATTTTTAAGCGCTCAACGCGGACGATTCCGATTTGAACCATGTTAACACGAAAAGCGCGCACCGATATCACGTCACGCGTCAACCGCTGACAGCTTAACCGACTTCAAAAAAGTAGGAGTTTCTCAATTCGGTATAATTTTGTAAAGTTATTCTCAGTGGCTCATTTCTTTTCGGTTTCTAAAGAGAGCATGAAGAAAAGTTAACGTGCTTTAGTTAAAAAATACCGGTCAAGTGCGAGTCGGACTCGCGCACCGAGGGTTCCATACCATCTTTGGACGTATTAAAGTAATTTTACTATTCATAGCAAAAAAAAAAAACTGCAAAACTAAGTTTGTTTGTCGAGGTTTTTTTAGGATTACTAAAAAACTGTACAACTTAGAAAGATCATTTTATTTTTCCTGTAAAATATTGATAAACATGTATTATTTATAATTATTTCAGATTTTTCCCTCCACAAACTTCGGAGATAAGCCAAAACCAAAATAAGAGCCATACCATAAGGCTCAATTCACACCAGAACGGCAGCGGTCGGCAGCGCACTTTCAGTGTGAAAGAATTTTAAACTTTATCTACAATACGTAAAAGACCAGTATCGCTTGAAAAACGCGGCGCGCGGGCGGCCCCGAGCGGCCTCGAGCGGCTTCGAGCGGCGTCGCGTTTTTCAACGCACTCACAAACGTCAATTAGCGTCTGTAAGAAACACGATATAAAGCTCACATTTCAATGCTTTACTGTGAGTCGAGTCAGAATGGGGTCAGCGTCGAGTGTGCGAAGACCTTAACGTTGATCAGAATGATGTAAATTAGTTACAACCCTCGCGCCTCGGCTTCATAGGCACTGCTGTCAATCCGTGTCAATTGTGGTGTCTGTTTATTCATATTCAGAATGTATGAATAGGTAGAAGATCTGCCTAAACGTATTCATACATAGTACTTAATGACTTAACCTATTCATAATACTCGTATCCGGGTGTTTTTGTCGTGTTAGTTATGTCCGAGACATAAAGAGATCGTTACATCTTCTTTTGAACGATTCTAAGAATACGAAGGATATATTGAGTTACTTTTCGTCGTACTTTGTGTGGAAGCGTTTATATTTAACATGTATTTAACCCTACAAGCCGCACGAAAGTTGGTTTAATTTTATATCGACTGAATCGACTGCTTGTAGTACTTTATTTCTTTAATTCTAAAATCAGCATTCTATCTAATCCTAAATTAGACAGGTTTGATAGATACTTTTTTTTTGTCTGTCGCGGCTGTCGCATTGGCACATGAGAGGGGGGACTCCATGGCTCTCCGGTGGGATCTGCACCAGGGGCCCCTCAGTGCCTTGCCTTTGAGCCCACCACCGGGGGGGCGCATTTCAGCCCCCCGGGAACCAGTCACGGTGCTCACGGGGACGGGGGTCGCAACCCCACCGCCGGCGACGTCCTCCTCGGAGTCGCCGCCGCCGCCGTACTCAATGGACGAAAGAATTGATAGATACTATGTTAACCAGAGATCTGAAACAATTTATACATATAGGTACTTACATTTAAATAAGTATAAAATAATGTAGACTACCCAGTTACAATGTCAAGCCCAGTTCACTATATGTCTTCACTATGGAGGTGATTCCTAGGAGGGTGGTGCGGCGGGGTTGCGACCGCCATACCCGTGAGCACCATGACATGTCCCAGGTAGTTTACATTGCGCTTCCCGCCGCCGGGCTTAACGGCATGACACTGTGAGGTACCTGGTGCAGATCCCCCCGGAGGTCCCGTCCATTTCCCCCCGGAGTGCAGATCCCCCCGGAGGTTCCGTCCTCTTATGTGCCCACGCAACAGCTACGGGCGTTTTAGTGGGTAAGAATCCTACATACACGTCATCGTCGACCTTAGCTTTTACCTCGTGTATATGTGTTCTTATATACGTTTAAGTAGGCAGACAGAGAAAATTCGATAAGTAGTGGTAAGTAGATAGGTACAATTTATGCGAATAAGTTATTGATATTCAGCATATATAAATATGTACGTATGTGTGTAGCAAATCAAGCTAGTTTTTTATAGTCAAGGTCTTTTTTTAGGGAAGTCATTAGCATTTTTTTTATAAGGGGCTTGATCGTTCGAAGTTATGACACTTAAATTTTTGTTATTAACTTTTTGGCAAATATCGGCTGATCCTGATTCGCAAACACTTAGGTTTTGTTTTTAAACATTCGTTCGATATATAAAAATTATACAGTTCGCAGTCTCATTGCGCGATAAAATCCGGAATGAGGAGATTCGCCGAAGAACTAACGTCACCGACCTAGCTCTCAGAATCTGCAAGTTGAAGTGGCAATGGGCAGACCACATCGCTCGAAGGAAGAACAGAACTGGTGGGGAAGAAAGGTTCCCGCCTGGCGACCATAAACCGGAAGACACAGCGTAGGCATGCCTCTCTCTCACAGGTGGACTAAAGACATTGTGCGCGCTGCAGGTAACCGGTGGATACAAATAGCCAATTGTCGTTCTTTGTGGCGTTCCAAGGAGGAGTCCTATGTTCGCAGTGAATGTCTTCCGGCTAGTGATAATAATGATGTGATGATAAAACTAATCTACTTGAATAATGTAATTAACAATAGCAGAGAATAAAAAAATAACAGTGACCGTCTAAGTATGTGATAGATAAAAGGCACGCGTCATTGACCTTTAATATTAATATATTGGACTCGAAGTAAGTTAGAATTATGACTAGTATACCAACAACCTGTTTGGATATTGTATTATCTTAACATTAAGGTTAAGCAAGGGTGGCCAATAGGGTTACCAACTCTCGAAGGGACCAATCCGGGAGAATTTGATGAAATCGAGTAGAGGGGGAAAATCTCAATCATTTATTAATTTCTAAATTTATTTACCTTGCATTCGATCAGCATCTAATATTTATCGTTTTTTCACCACAAAATCATAAAAGCTTTTTCATGATAAATAGAAGCTTGTTATTACTTGTAACTCTATTTTTAACACTCGTGACCATTTTGTTCTCTTTAGGACAGGGATTTCCGTCTTTGATGAATGTGACGAATGCGTACATAATATTTAGAAAAAACCGGAGAAATTATTGCACTTCGGGAGGTCAGGAGATTAACCATTATTACCGGAGTCTCCCGGGCATTTCGGGAGGGTTGGGAACCCTAGTGGCCAACCTGGGCCAAAATTGAAAATATTGAACATAATGTTTAAAATCAACATATACCTACTTACTAAAGTGGGGCTGAGGCTGACTTGATAATGTTGTGGGCACTTTGCACCCTCCTCCGCCCGCACAATCGTCTCGGCAACAAAGAGTACTTAGGTAGGTAGGTACCTACTCTAGATTACTGGTGTGGAATTGTGTCAGTTCAGTTCACCACGCCGCCGTGAAAGCTATTTATTAACCGACTTCAAAAAAAAGGAGGAGGTTATCAATTCGGTTGTATGTTTTTTTTTTTTATTTTTATTTTTTTTTTTTATGTTTGTTACCTCAGAACTCTGTCGTTTACGAACCGATTTGGAAAATTATTTTTTTAATTGAAAGTATATGCTTCCAGATTGGTCCCATTTTTTTCAAAATCAAGTTTTGATGATGGGAACCATGAGTAACTGAGGGAACTCCTTAAATATTATAGGCATACATATAACGTTTTTGGTATTTTTAGAAACTAGTCAAGCATTTTCATTCAGAAAGTATCATTTGGTGAAGTGGATCTGATGAAGAAGGCCATAGATGGCCACCGGAACTCTGTAATAAAATTAACAATCCATCCTATCCTAGCCGTGCCTACTAAACGTAGAACTATCGAATTTGGACTCAATGGATAGTTCTCGACGAGTAGTTGATGAGAACAATGGTGATCAAGGTCTGATAATGGAGCAGGAAGGTCATCACGGTATCTCGGCACCAACAAACGTAGACCTACCGAATTTGGACTCGTTTGATAGGTCTCGACGAGTAGTTGCTAGAAAAATGGAGATCAGGGTCTGATGATGGAGCAGGAAGGTTGTCACGGGATCTCTGCACCAATAAACGTAGATCCACCGAGTTTGGGTTCGTTGGGTAGCTCTCGACGAGTAGTTGCTAGAACAATGGTGATCAAGGTCTGATAATGGAGCAGGAAGGTCATCACGGTATCTCGGTACCAACAAACGTAGACCTACCGAATTTGGACTCGTTTGATAGGTCTCGACGAGTAGTTGCTAGAAAAATGGAGATCAGGGTCTGATGATGGAGCAGGAAGGTCGTCACGGGATCTCGGCACCAATAAACATAGACCCACCGAGTTTGGGTTCGTTGGGTAGCTCTCGACGAGTAGTTGCTAGAACAATGGTGATCAAGGTCTGATAATGGAGTAGGAAGGTCGTCACGGTATCTCGGCACCAACAAACGTAGACCTACCGAATTTGGACTCGTTGGATAGGTCTGGACGAGTAGTTGCTAGAAAAATGGAGATCAGGGTCTGATGATGGAGTAGGAAGGTCGTCACGGGATCACTGCACCAATAAACGTAGATCTGCCGAGTTTGGGCTCGTTGGGTAGCTCTCGATGAGTAGTTGCTAGAAAAATGGTGATCAGGGTCTGACGATGGAGCAAGAAGGTGGACACGTGTTCTCGGCACAAATAAATGTAGACCCACCGAGCTTGCAGTCCATGGTTCTCGAGAACTACGAGTACACCTAGATATCTTCGGTTTATGGCAATTGGTTAGTTTCATTAAGATATTGTCACATCTACATTTTTAAAAATTTTTGCATAAGCTTATATTTTAGTGATTGTCCATAGTTGTGTTATGTAGTGGGTGTTTTTAAAATAATTAATATTAAACTGGCTGTTTGTCAGAATAAAATATAAGTTGTTAAAAGTTAACCTAATAATACACCAAGGGAACCACTAAAAAGAATAAAATAACAATAATTTTTACAAAAAAAAGAACCGCCTTCAAAATGCAACTAAAAAGCCTGAAATAATTTCTAAGAATTAGTGGTTTTTTGATCCACATTCTTGGACTTGGACTACAACATATTATAAATACATATTACTATCGAAGTCGGCGCCTAACGTCTAGCAAATACTTATAAGGGCAGTAGGTACCTAACTGTTTTCCAGTTTGGCGCCGTCTTTGATAGTAATATGTATTTATAATATGTTGTAGTCCAAGTCCAACTATTTAGATGTAAAAACCACTAATTCTTAGAAATTATTTCAGGCTTTTTAGTTGCATTTTGAAGGCGGTTCTTTTTTTTGTAAAAATTATTGTTATTCTTATGAGACTACTACATAATATTATATTTTCTAACTTTTTCTTCAAAAAATAATTTTTGTTTTTGAGCGTTGGTAAACTAAATAGTATTTGGTAGTGCGGGCCGGTGCGAAATTATATTTCCGAATTTTGTTCTAGCTGCCTAAATCGTTGGCCACCCCTGATTTAAAGCATGCTAGTAAAGATATCGATGCTAGCCGCACACGGTCAATAATATTGTCAATAATCTACAACCCGCCCGACTTAACTGTGCACCTCGCTGGGATGTGACGTCACAGCGCGGCGCCTGGTGCACAGTTAAGTCGCACCGTTTACGGGTTATAGAATATTGTCAATATTATTGACCGTGTGCGGCTAGCTAGTATCTATAGGTACGCACAATAACAAGCAATCGTCACGGCCATCATCATGCCATCACTGTTTCGTCATATATTTTTGTTTGATTGTAAAAAAATATTTTCAGTAAAAACCAATAATCAATATAGATAAAGAATGTTGAGTTGCCCAACTGATCAGCAAAAAGTTATCCGTTTATATCTTATCACTCAAAAAAAAATTTTTTCGTAACCGCACTGATTGCGAACACTCATTGTGGGAATTAAGCAATGTTTGCTGGTTGTTGCGGTAAAAACATCGGTATTTATAAACTCTCGTAATTCAAAAGGTTTTACTTTCATGTTTACATTGTCTTGAGTGTTCTCGACACTGAGCTGCACAGATGATTTGGTCAGGCAGGCCCGTATTTACTAAACAAAAGAGAACATTCATTCTTCATTCATTAGCAGCTGATGGACGTCCACTGCTGAACAAAGGCCTCGCCCTTAGAAGGGAGAGGTTGCCATAATCCCCACGCTTGGCACGCGGATTGGGGATCGCAGTATAGGTGGAAGATAAATCCTAAAGAAAGACGCTGCTGCCCGTCTTCCTGTTCTCGCTTAGTCGCCTCTTACGACACCCAGTGAGAGGAGATGGGGGGATGCAATTCCGGCACCCCACGGGGTAAAGAGAACATGCTTATTTTTTATTTTATAGTGATAAATGAAGAGTGTTATTATGCAGTTACAGCTCAGTGGACGAGTGCATTTGCCTTGGAAACAAGGTGCGCAGGTTAGAACCCTGGCTCGCACTTCTGATTTCTTTAATTAATCATGTGCGAATAGTCTTTGTGCGATTGTTACTAGAGTTCGGTGAAGGAAAGCATCGTGAGGAAACCTGCATATCTGAGAAAGCCTAACTAGCTTTCGAATGACGTGTGAAGTCCGCCAACCCGCACATGGCCAACGTGGTGGACGGCTTAAGTCCCTTCACCTTGAGGGGAGGCCCGTGCCCAACGGTGGGACAAAAACAAGGGCTGTTATTTTAATGAAGGTTTTAAGCTGGCTGAAAGGTCAAGTAAACTCAAGTAACGTTCTCCGTTAAAAATGATGTGGGGTTTGTTTTTTAACCGACTTCAAAAAAAGGAGGAGGTTCTCAATTCGTCTGTATATATATATTTTTTTTATGTATGTTCGCGCATAACTCTGGCAATTATGAACCGATTTGAAAAAATCTTTCGTCCATCCATTCTTCAATCCATTGATTGGATTCCATAAAAAATTATTGCTTACTAATAAGTAGTTCCTGAAAAAACAAGGATGGTGACTGCGCAGGAAAGCTGCAGGAAAGCCTATATAGATGACTTTATGTCGCTTTTTAAGGACAAAAATGGTCATAACTCTGGCAAATATTTACCAATTTCAATGATTCTTTTCTTATTCGAAAGAAGAAACTACTGTATTGAATCTGTATGAATTTTATCACAACCGGATAAGAGCTTCCTGGAGGACCATGAACGACGTGGAGGAATTTATCTGGTAAAAACCATAAAACTGATGTTCTCCATTACATTGCTCTGACAATTATGAACCGATTTCGATGATTCTTTTTTTATTCGAGAGAGTAAACTACTATGATGATTCCATGCAAATTTCATTACCGGATATTTTTTTCTGAAGAAATATGAATTATGTAAAACTATGTAGCGGTAACAGCTCAGTGGGCGAGCGCTTGCCTTGGAAACAAGGTGCGCAGGTTCGAACCCCGGCTCGCACCTCTGATTTATTTAATTAATCATGTGCGAATCGTCTTTGTGCGATTGTTACTAGCTTAAACTAGCGAAAACATCGTGAGGAAACCTGCATGTCTGAGAAAGCCTAACCTAGCTCTCGAATGACGTGTGAAGTCCGCCAACCCGCACTTGGCCAGCGTGGTGGACTATGGCCTAAGCCCCCTCATCTTGAGGGGAGGCCCGTGCCCAGCAGTGGGACATCAACAAGGGCTGGTATTATTATTATTATTATTATGTAGACGATAATGTGATCATAACCTACCTAGATCATTTTACGGTCTTCGATGGTTCAATCTTTATATATGAAAATATCACTAAAAAGTTTAAAATAAAATCTTTTTTTTTTTTTAAATTTAACCGACTTCAGTAACACTGAAAAGTATAAAATAATTTAAATATTATTGAAGTTGGTGCCAAATATACACAGCCGGTAAGCTAACACCGGAGCGAAGCCGGTTAATTTTTTTTTTAAAAAGATTTTATTTTATTCTACCTAGTAACAAGGCAAGCAAGTCGTTCGTCACAGGACGGCTTGCCGTAATCCCCTCGCTTGGCAGGCGTCTTGGGGATCGCAGTATAGGTAGGTAATCCAATAGAATAGAAAAACGCTGCGGACCGTCTTCTTGTATTCCTTTAGGCGCCTCTTACGACACCCGACTTTGCTATTCTTCAGACACCCCACGGGTAACAAATATAGAAAAGTTAGGTTACAAATACCGAAAGCTAACTATTAAATAGTCTCTTAATCAAGATTTACAGATACGAACTTCTTTATGTACCTATACACACTTCGAAAAAGGCAAGTCACGCAACTGCATTCCCTAGTGAATAATAAAAAACGGTAATAATAACAAATATACTGTCCTTCACGCACAATGATTCGATAATGTTATTGCGTCGATGCTCATACGCCGATTCACATAATTATGCGCCTGCATCGATGCGTTCTGTCGCAGCGTTGAGTAAGTAGCTTTTTGCTACAGTATAAAATTGTATTGTTTACTGTGTTTTTGCCCTTCGACCACACGTATATGACAATGCAAAAAACCTCTCTAAACCAGCAATTAATATTATTGAATAAAAATTATTGTTATTCTCTTCGCCGATATGCAGGCAAAGGTACTGGGACCATACAGGCTTGTCTGTTTTTTTTTACCTTATTCCATTGAGTCTAGGCCCAACACGATTCTGCCAATCTTAGCGTAGTAAGCTTACACACGCGGGGGCTATTGATGGGTCAGTGTGTTACGTTACAGTAAGAAAGTTATTCTTTATTGAATAAAAAGTAATGACAGTTTTGTATTTTTTTTCCAAAGGCCCTCTGGGGCCTATATCACAGAATACATAACCTATATCACAGTATACATAATAGTACTACCTATATTTAATCTCTTTGATGTAGGTATTCAAATTTTTATATAATTAATAGCATTTATTAATAGTGTCTCAATAATCACTATGAACTTGATTGTATCCATATTATTATTATGTATTGTATTATTAGCGTTGATTTGTATCCTCATTTATATTTAAGTTAGTTGTAAACATCGGGCCACGATACAGACATACCTACTGTGGACATCAAAAGCTATGTATTTGGCAAGTTGTATTATGAAAAATAAATAAATTGAAGTTATAAATGTCAATGTCTTCACTGGTGACCACAATAAATCTGGTTTTATGCAAGTCAAAGTGGTAGAAATGAATGGTGGGACTACATCGATATGGGACTAGTCTCAAATATTCATTAAGTTTCGTACGCAATTTCTTATAACATAACATTTATTAAATCTTTCCTATCAAAGTACGTTTAGTTTTGACTGGAACGGTGTTCGTATTCGTCAGTACCTACTACGATGCAAACAACGCAGTGCGAGTTCGTGAGTGCGTACGCGGTTTTACTTTAGCTACGGTTATTTACCGTTGCCGGCCGCGGTAGTAGGGTTGCCAGACGTTCCGGAATTTCGTGTCTGTAATTACCCGATACAATATTCCAATGGTATATGGTGGTTATCGTTGTTTATTGTAACCCAATACATTTTTTTTACATCTAATTACAAGCGGTGCGGCCACGGTATCTTACTTAGCTTCGAAAGGAGAATGACCAAAAAATATCCAAGCCCGGCGCAACAGTTTTATATCTCAGATTTTGATGTTAATTTAGTATAGTTATGCTCAATTGTATTTGTAGTACTACAATGGGCAAATAAAACATGTTAGCCACTGAATTCAGTCATCAATAATGACAACTGAGAATAACTATAATAATTTAACTCTAAAATCGGAGATATATATTTTTTTTTTTGCACCGGGCCTGGCTTTTTTTGTAGGGGCCGTGGCTATTCTCTTTAAATAGAACACTAAAGTAACGTAATATGGTCTATCGTCCGTTCAATACTTGGATTTCAACTACATTCATAGCCCCAAATCTAGGGAAACGGAACGGAAAATCTAATTTTGAAATCCAGGAAGTTACAAGTCTGTCTCAATGTCTGTATCTGGCAGCCCTAGGTGGTAGTGAGGTCGTCACCACTGCGAGTGAAAGTTACGGAATTGCTGGCAATGAGCAAACCAAGATCATTAACGTGTTGAGAAAGTGCAACAATATACTTTTTGGTTTATACATACGGCCGATATGGGAATGGCATGGGTTTGACTCCCATCCCGGAATAAGATCTATACTTATAATAAAACTTAACAGGTCCAATTCTGTACATTGAAGATATTTTGTAAATTATATTTGGAGGGCATTCTATATCCGATACTGAGACCGAAAATGTATTTTTTTTTAATTTTTGTCTGTCTGTCTGTATCACGGCTGCGCATCACGCCGAAACTGCTGAATGGATTCAAATGAAACTTGGCATGATTTGAGATCTTACTACGAGGTAGGACATAGGATACTTTTTATCCCGTAATCTAGCACGGTTCTTTTGGGAGAGGGGATTAAAGTCAAAATGGGTACTTGGTTATACGCTTGGTCCGATTTTATCAATTTTTCTTTATAATTTAATAAATATTAGTAAGGAACACTCATAGAGAGTTGTTATCAAGGTTTTGTAATCGATCGGGTTAAGCAACGTTAGGTAAGGTCATTAAATAGATGGGTGACCGTTTAACGCCATTTGAACTAAACGGGTCCGTGCTTTGGAGCAAGTAAAAAGTGGGTCCCAGTTTTTAACCGACTATAAAAAAGGAGGTTATGTATTCGATGCGAATGTCTGTTAATAAAAGTTTAGTTAACGTAAAAATAGCGCAGGCGGAACTGCGTGGGTCAGCTAGTTTATAATAATACTACATTGATATAATAATATTACTTTCTAGAATAAAACCGTGTTCAATAATGTTTATTATTTACGCGAAAGTAGATTTATTTCAATCTTCGTGTTAAAATTCACTAAGTATTACAAATTGTTAAGTACTTACTATTATTTTGTTCTTACTGGTATAAGCTAATCAGACAAAAAAATCGCGATGATTAAATTATAGAAACCTATTATTTAGACTCATATTTACATAACTGCATTCATTAACATATAATTTACGTTAGTCTCTTTGGTATATTGATTAAACAGGTTTTGTGCATACATACAGTTTATAGTCTAAACTTTTATTTTGGTCAGACCAAAATAAAACTTATCTACTGGGCAAATCAGACACGTTTTGCGCAAATGCCCTAGGAGAAGCTACGATTTTAGAGAGTATATAGAAGAAGAAGAAGAAGAAAAACATTTATTTGCATAAGCACGACGCACACATCCTGTTACATAATAATAATCTTTCATGTTATACAATTACGTAGATAGAACTTATAAAAAAAAACCTACATAAACGAAGAGGATACACACATCTATGACTATCAATAAGTATTTATAAATTTATGAAAAACAAAAAATCTTTTCATTGGTTTGACATTGACAACTTGACTTGCCTTGTCAAGGCAGTTCAAATGTCATTTTGACTTTTGACATTAACCTAAAAAAAGACTTTTATGACACAAATGTATATCTGGTTATTATTTAAATGTATCTTAAGTACAACATAGGAAAAAGGATTATCAACATGAACATTATCAATTAAGCCTCGCGTCGTCCCCCGCAAATTGGTTAGGCACTCAGCTTATCGCTAAGGACGGGTACATGTCCCACCCTTGCACTGATTTTCAGTGCCTACCATAGTTGGCGTGTTGACGCCAGCTAGCGTTAATCTTACAGAAAAAATAAAAACAAACAGCATAAAATTCACCATCACTTGTTAGTGGTATATCCGTAAGGTAAAAAATGCGTTACACACTTACATAGTAGGTAATCTAAATTTTATTACACTTAATTGTTATCTTAATACTTATATTTAATAACTGCAAAACAAAATGTTGAGACAAAATAAGGAAATAAATAAAATATTTGCATAAAATTAGGTCAGGCATACAAACAAAAATCATAAAAGAGTAGATTGACTGATTTGAGACCACTAAGAGACAGAAGGAGCATAGAAGCAACAAACAAGTCACCCCACGTACAGGAAAGTATGATGAGAGACTTATACTATATGTATGACTATATGTATGACGTATGTCAATTTCTTTGGCACAGACTACAAACTGACATAATGGATTTTGATTTGTAATATATCGTTAATTTCGACTTTTTTGTGGCAGTGACATAGCCTGTAGATATATTTTTTCAGGAAACTTAAAATGTCGGTGGTCAGCCGCTATTTTGATTTTTTTAATTTCCAAAAAATCAATTTGGGTATCAATTAAAGGTATAATTAAGACGAGTTGAATTTAGACATTTAATGTAGGGTAAAAGTGGGATAGGTGCCACACTTTTTCAAATTACTTTATATCTCTCAGTTATAAAAGCAAAATTCTTTACTTGTAATACGGGTAGATACTTTGGTTTATTATCTTCAAACTTATGAAAGGAAAAACAATTATCTATGATATTTCCAGAGTATTGGCGATTTTTACGGACCTCTAAATTTTGGGGCATCTATCCCATATAGGGGATAATTGCCTAATCCATGTAAATTACGTTTAGGATAGATGCCCTGCTGAAAAAAGAGGCCATCTATCCCGCAAAAACTTTGATTTCACCTTGCCTTTCCGTGCAATCGCACAGAGACATGCAACACGGTCAACTTAGTGGTACTTGTAGAGTCTTTCGAAAGATAAATAAAATAACATGTGGTCACCCGCCAAACTAGAGAAATTACAATCGAGGCAACTATGTCCCCTGGGGCAACTATCCCACTTTTCCCCTATAGAAGTGTTATCAAGTGTATACGTTTTATGTGTGTAGTTATAATGTAATTTAAGGTCATGTGTGATAGCAGGCGAGCTTTTTGTGTTTTTTTTTTACAATTTTATTATGACGACTTTTTAGCTTGGCCTGTTCCTATATGAATGAATCTTTCGACTTAACCTCCACACATAGACATGCTTAAAATATTTGTAGACACACTGCCAAATTTTTTTTGCACACGGGAACGAGAACCTATGACCATACTACGAGCGGGTAACGGAAACCATGAATGGCTAATAGTAGCCATCGAATTCACATTTTTTTTATTGCCTATAGTGTAAATTATGTAACGCAAATTCATTAAAATACAAGTAATATCGACCAAAACCATTCTGGACTCTGTACATTCCTATATTTCGTATTCCATGTGAAAAAGTTCTTAGAATTCTTAAACACCCACATTTTCTTTACATGATTTGTAATAAAGTCGCTTTCTGCGCCTGTCTATATGTCCGATAACTCCTAAACCACTCCACGGATTTTTAAGCGGTTTTTACAATCAGTTAGATAATGTTTCACTGATATACTTATATAAACTATACATACACCCGTGCAAAGCAGCGGCGGGTCGCTAGTGTAGGTATAAAAGTCTCCAAGTGACGACTTTCACTTTGCAAATGTGTTTCTTTCGTCCAATACAATATGTATTGAAAGATTATATCTGCGCTTCCTCGTGCAGTACACACAAGTAAAGAATAAAATAACCAAAGCAAGTTTACGGACGCCATTAAAAGTGAAAGGTTTCGTTTTGCAGAAACTTGACCTTCGATTGTTGGGCTACGAGGCTGCTTTGTGGCCAGTTATACACAGACGATAAATACAAATAAGTAATCATATGCTAGCCCGCAAACTGTCAATAATATTGTAAATAGTCTACAACCCGTCCGACTTAACTGTGCACCTCGCTGGAATGCGACGTCATAGCACCAGGTGCACAGGTTAAGTCACACGGGTTGTAGAATATTGACAATATTATTGACAGCGTGTGGCTAGCCTATAAGATATCGACTTATCCGAAGAATAGACCCCGAAAATTAATTATGTACCTACTATTCTTTATGCTATTATTCATGGGCTGTAGTTACAACATTTTCGTAACTTACATGGTTACCGAAATAAAAAATCAAACAATGTCTGATTTGATCTTTAGTTCATTATGCTACCTAAATAATGAACAGACATACAGGCAAGACATACACGAAGTCTCACAATTAAGGGTTTATTTTTACCATTCCTGCATGTCTGATTAAACTTAACTAGCTCTCGAATGACGTGTGAAGTCCGCCAACCCGCACTTGGCCAGCGTGGTGGACTTAGGCCATACTGGGCACGGCGTAGGCCATAGCCTATAGTAGTGGGACATAAGCAAGGGCTGGTATTATTATTATTATTTTATCCCACGGGTACACTGCGATGGGGCCCACCATCTAGTCTAAATTAGTAGTAGTAAATTATCTTGAAAACCACAGTCAATTAAATTAGAAAGATTGAAACTATATGAGGAAGAAGAAGACCAATTTATTTGTGACACACGCATACAATTAACAATACAAGCAAAATGAAAAAAAAAGAAACACGCTTAATAATAATTAAATTAAAATGTATAACAAAAAGTGCGTCACAAAATGGTTCCAACTCAGCAAAATGCTGGTTATGAACAACCAGCGATGATCTTCCGCTTCCGCTGATCTACGTGTCTATCTCCTCCTTCTTCCTGCGTACGGAACGAAGAAAAGACTCTTCCTATAAGAGGAGTTGGGTGAGGTAGAGGGTTATAGTGTATCTTCATTTATTACTCTCTATCAAAGAGCTTAATTATAGCTCCTAAGTAGTCTTTGCTCTCGACTATTTCGGCACACATTTGGCTGATAAAATGTAAAACCTGGTATTTAGACTATAAAAATAATAGTTCTATAAAAATAATATTATATTTTAAATAATGTTATGCAAAGATTCTACTAGTGGAACCAGTTATAGCATTTAATTTAGTTACACTGCATAATTTATTGATATTTTTTGCAAATTGCCTACGACGCTCCCACAATTGACAGAAACCTCACGATAAATTCTCAGTCAAAATTTACATTACGTAAGTAATGTAAATTTTGTATTCGAAAAACACACGGCCCTCCTTTTGCACAAAACAGTCTAGCAAAAAAGGAACAGTTTTTAATGTAATGTTTTTGTTGCAGCCAATCGCAAAATGGATTTGGAGTTTCGAAATTTGACGTACACCATCCACAATCGAATACCATCTATGGGTAAGATTTCAATATAGTGGCTTTCCTGATATCAAAATCATATCGGAGATATGTGATAAATATTACAAAGAAACAAAATAAATTAACTGAACCTAAAAATCTACGAGATGATGAAATGACTGAGTGAATTTTCACCAACCATGGTAATGAAAGGCAACTGATGAGAATGGTTAACTGTCGTTCTCGCAAGCTTTTGTTCAGTAGTGGACGTCTTCCGGCTGACGATAATGATGATAGCTATGAACAATGATAATTATAAGCTTCTAAACTTTCTTTCCATAAACGATTGGGAGCTACGATGCACAGAGCTACACAAACAGACATAGGTGTCAAACCTATAAATCCTATTTAGCTAGGTTTAGTGTCACAAAAAACAAATTAAGGGACGAAACGGAAACTTGTCGTAGCTGCCAGCACAGCTTTAGTTCCTAAAACCACCAAAAAGTGTTAAAATTACCGCGTCGCGTTGTATTCCTCCGGCAAATACTTTCACCAAAGAGTATCATTCAACACCACAAACAACCGTCTAATGTGATGAAACTTTCCCAACGTTAGTTTCACCCCAAAGACTAAAATTGTAACATTTAGTCTAAGTTAGAGTTACACTGTCCACTATTACGATAATGGTAAACTATTGCAAAGTGGGTGAAGGTTGTACGGTTTTTAATTCACTTTCGTTCTTAGTAATTGGATCACTGAAAAGTTGTACAGGTGATAACAAAATAATGATAATATTATTCAGGGACTAGATATTTTGGGAAATACATACTTAAATAGAAAAACAACACCCAGACACGAGGTGGGATCAAACCCACGACCTATTGGGCCTACCCAACGAGCCCATTAGAGCCAGATATTAGGATATTTGACCACTAGTCCAACAGGCTCATTGTAAAACTTGTGTTAGCCTGTGCGCAGATTTTAATAAGGTGCAAAAAAGATTAGGTGCTAGCAGAAATCCAAATACAAAGAATGAAGAGATTGACTGATCACGACTAATTAAGTAGTTTTTCGTTGATAATCTTTTTGAAACCGGCCGTTCATTAGTCATATTTTTCTAGCTGCACAAACTCATGTAGCCTCGCCCGCACGCATAAGTTTTTCGCGAATTGTACACTCGAAAATGAAATATAATCGAAGCTACAACTTTGTTTTTTTTATGACTTCTTCAGTTCTAATCTCGTTAGCTTCGTTCAATAGGGCTTGATAGTAAATTACACGCTGCTCGGTAGTGAGAGCTACGACGAGTTAGCAACTGACTGGTAGCGTAACTTTCCTCCGGAGAGATTAAATCTTAGTATTTAATTGTCTTTGCTTTTCTCGAAGCAATGCGGAGCTATATCTTATATCTCCGCATTTGCATCCTCAAGCCCCCTTACTTGCCTTGCACTTTAAAAAAAAAAAGTATAAAAAAGCAATTTTTTTTTGATTTCCAAATCATGAGTTGCAAGATGAACTATCTATCTAGCTTGTAGTAAACTAATATTTAGAAAATCGTTATTTAGACAGGGGGTCATTTACCTAATAATGTCGCGTGTTTCAACTTACCCCGTGTTCGGGGTTTGTTGTAACAGCGTTAGGGCACTTACTGCCGCACTCACAAACCCCAATTAACTTTAATTCTAAATAAGTCACTTTTTAAAATCTATTTATTTCGACTTTCGGAGCCGTTTAAGATTAATTTCGATTATTGAACACGAGATAATTGTTATCTCTACTCACTATCTGCGTATTTAAGTATCAATGGGCTTCGAGTGTCGAAATAATCAGATTTCAAACAATACATTAATAATCATTAACTTTAATTGACGTTTGTAGGTTCGGCAGTTAGTAACAATAAAGATAAAGAAGAATATATTTGTTTATTTTGGTTAAAATTTTAAAACTACATAGTACCTACTACATAACAGTATGTTACAAAATGCCAATGGGTATTCAACCAAACAAAATTTGTACTTTAACCTACACTACGTACACTATATATATATTTTTTTTTTGTATATATAGAACAAAAAAAGGTTAGCTGTTATGCGGTTTTAGGTAAGTAGGTATATTTTTAAACATCGTCTTAAACTTTCATGCCGATTTAGTTCTGAAAATATCGGAAAATGATAATTTATCATCCTGACAGTAATCCCGTGAGTCAAAATAGTAAAAAGTATAGGTATATATATTTTTTTATATAAACATAAATCTTAATAAAAATAGATAATCATTTATAATCTGTGATTATTATACCCGTCGAGAACAATGATTAATATAATATGTGTTTTAAAAATGTCATTGACTTCGCCTTAGTTGTTAAAAATCACCTTGTTGATCTCAATGAGTTAATTATATGATTTATCTTTTTTTTTGGGACAGTAAGTTGATATGACCATGTCAGTGTCAGTAAGCATAGATAATACACTATATACGTCAGTAAGGTTCATCTACCTATTTAAAACAGAAACAAAATAATCTTATAAACATGCTTACACATATTATTTTTTTATTTTACTATGACCATTTCATAGTAATTAGCATTCCAAACTTTTTGCGATGGTTGCTAAAATTCATAACATTTTTTTACTCGTACGTACTGTATCTCAATGAAGAATACAGTGCAATTTTTTTTTTGTCGCGGGGGATATTTTCCAAAGATCCCCGGGAGCTACGGGGCTCGACCGGGGTATGTGGGATTTTTACCCACTAAAACCCCCGTGGCTGTCGCATCGACATATGAGAGGGGAGACCCCAGGGCTCACCGGTGGGATCTGCACCAGGGGCCCCTCAGTGCCTTGCTTTTGATCCCGCCGCTGGGGGGCGCATTGTAGCCCCCCGGGAACTAGTCACGGTGCTACGGGGACGGGGGTCGCAACGCCGCCACCGTCCTCCTCGGAGTCGCCGCCGTACTCAATGGAGGTTCAAAGGGCCCACACCCCGAACGTCCAGCGACTCCGAAGGAGCTCAATTAAAGTAACCTAACTCGTGAGATCCCGCATTTATAGATTATAGTTTTCACGTTTTCATAATCACGTGGCTTGATAATGACTTTAAAACTAAATTAAATACTTACTAGGTGGTAGGTCCCCTTGTGCAAGGAACCGTCCAGGTAGGTACCACCGCAGTGTCAGATATTCTGCCGCCAAGCAGCAGTTTGTAAGCATTGCTGTGTTCCGGCATGAAGGGCACTGTAGCTGGTGAAATTACCGGACACAGAGACTTAATATCTAATGTCTTAAGGGTCGGCAAGGCGCTGGCGATTCTTCTGGTGTTGCCTGCGTCTATAGGCTGCGGTGACTGCTTACCATTAGGCAACCCTCCTGACCCGCGTCCCGTCACGCGAACAGTTTAATCCGCGCCGCCGCCGATTACGCCCCTAGTCCTTCTGACTCGCGCCGCAGACCACGGCACATACTGCTCGACCCTCCTGACCCCATGACGATCCTCTTGGACCGGGATGCGCCGAAGCCTCCCCCGACAACCGTATGCTACACTAGCTATCAGACACCGGTCTCGCCGGCGAGGCCGAAGGGTCGTACGCATGCGACCTCAACGACGTGCATCACCCCACTGAGTTTCTTGCCGGTTCTTCTCAGTGGGGGCGCGTTGTGAACCGGTGGTAAACTCAGCCCTCTCTCAAGCGACAGCCCAAGCCGAGGGGCCGTGCCTCCCTGAGGTGCCCTTGAGCTCGTCGCTACTTCTGCCGTTAAGGCTAGAGTGCTTTAAGCGCTCGCCTCCTATTGTCCGGTGAAGCTGTAATGGCCATCTGCGGCCAACAGCGTCTATCATTCCCAAAAAAAAAAAAACCATCAGGCACTTTGGTACGATTAAAAAAAAAATTGCTTTCCAACTTTTTTGCATTGGTTGCTAAAATGCATTGCATTTTTTTACTCATACGTATAGTATCTCAATGAAGAATACAGTGCAATTAAACTAACCTAACTCGTGAGAACTCGCATTTATAGATTATAGTTTTCACGTTTCCATAATCACGTGGCTTGATAATGACTTTAAAAGTAAATGAAATACTTACTAGGTGGTAGGTACCTTGTGCAAGGAACCGTACACGAAGGAACCACCGCAGCTAATCAGCAGTGTGTAATCATTGCTGTGTTCCAACGTGAAGGGCACTGTAGCTGGTGATGTTACCGGACATAAAGATTGAATATCTAATGTCTCAAGGAACGGCAACGCGCTAGTGATTCTTCTGATGTTTCTAGCGCTATGGTGACTGCTTATCAGGTGGGCCGCATGTTTACTTGCCACCTTGGTAGTATAAAAAAAACACCTTAGGTACACAGTATACAATTTACAAATACTGAATAATCTGACAACTCTTGTGGAGTTCTTTGATAAGAAATCAAATAACTTTCCACACGTTACCAATAGATTCCGCTAGTGGTAAAATATTATCATTACTAGCTGACCCACGCAGCTCCGCCCGCGCTGTGTTTACGTTAACTAAACTTTTAATAGCAGACACTCGCATCGAACACATAACCTAATTTTTTATAGTCGGTTAAAAACTGGGACCCACTTTTTACTTGCTCTCCGAAGCACGGACCCGTTTAGTTCAAATGGCGTTAAACGGTCACCCATCTATTTAATGACCTTACTTAACGTTGCTTAACCCGATCGATTACAAAACCTTGATAACAATTCTCTATGAGTGTTCCTTTACTAATATTTATTATAATTATGAAGAAAAATTGATAAAATCGGACCAAGCGTATAACCAAGTACCCATTTTGACTTTAATCCCCTCCCCCAAGGGAACCGTGCCGAATGTGGGGATAAAAAGTATCCTATGTCCTACCTTGGAGTATTAACTCAAATCATGCCAAGTTTCGTTTCAATCCATCCAGTAGTTTCGGCGTGATGCTCAGCCGAGATACAGACAGACAGACAGACAGACAGACAAAAATAAAAAAAATTACATTTTTGGCTTTAGTATCGGTTATAGAATGCCCTCCAAACATAATTTTCAAAATATCTTCAATGTACAGAATTGGACCTCTTACAGTTTTATTATAAGTACTAGCTGACCCACGCAGCTCCGCATGCGCTATTTTTACGATAGCTAAACTTTTAATAACAGACATTCGCATCGAATACATACACTCTTTTTTTATAGTCGGTTAAAAACTGGGACCCACTTTTTACTTGCTCTCCGAAGCACAGACCGTTTAGTCCAAATGGTGTTAAATGGTCACCCATCTATTTAATGACCTTACCTAACGTTGCTTAACCCGATCGATTACAAACCCTTGATAACAACTCTCTATGAGTGTTCCCTTACTAATATTTTTTATAAATATGAAGAAAAATTTATAAAATCGGACCAAGCGTATAACCAAGTACCCACTTTGACTTTAATCCCCTCTCCCAAAAGAACCGTGCTAGATTACGGTATAAAAAGTATCCTATGTCCTACCTCGTAGTAAGATCTCAAATCATACCAAGTTTCATTTGAATCCATTCAGTAGTTTTGGCGTGATGCTCAGCCGAGATACAGACAGACAGACAGACAAAAAAGAAAAAAAATACATTTTCGGCCTCAGTATCGGCTATAGAATGCCCTCCAAATATAAGCTTCAAAATATCTTCAATGTACAGAATTGGACCTGTTACAGTTTTATTATAAGTATAGATAGATATAGATTTAGTTTTTATTGTATAAGTATTGTGTATGTAGGAGTTTTACCCACCAAAACCTAACCCCGGTGACTTCAACAACGCTATGGAGAGACTAAGCCATCCGTTCCGAGGTCATCCGTCTCTCCAGCGCCGGACGCTCGCTAGATCACGGCTTTCGGGGGCAGAAATGCTCCCTTCCACGGCACCCTTGCAGTGCTCGCTACGACGACGCCGGGCCTACACCGCGACGTCGCCCACCTCAAGGTCGCAATTAGTAGGGACGCGTAAAGCCCCTACCTAGTCACTCGGTCCTAGTGCGTGCGCTACCCACGAGCTCCCTTTAAAGCAGGAGCAGGGGCAGGGATACCTTGTCAAATTTCTATTGATATTATTGATCGATATTCCTGATGATATGGCAGGAGCGCCGGATCGATGAGCACCGCGATGATTAAATTAATTAAACTTTATCTGCAAAACTACTACATAAGGCAGACGCATATTTTTTTTAAACAATCTTTTTCTTGTTACAATTAGATCAGCATCAGCGACTGTGCCCTGCCGTTCGAAACATCAAATAAAATAAAATAAAGTTTCCTTCAAAGTATTTACTAATACTACTCTACCATTTGGTTAATTAGAACTAATTATGTCTAGCTATTCTAGTGAGTTTTTTTACTTTATCTTTTTTATTAATAAAATAACAGCTTTCACAAACATTTAAACTTTACTGTGTGTAAATGATATTTTACTAATAATATCATTGATCATAGCTGTACCTACTTACAATTAATTTATTTGCCATGACCAACTAACAGTGGATCTGTGATGCCTTATTAAATGCGCATTGACTGATAACCACTTTGTACTTAAAGCATATGCAGCTGTAGCATTGATTATAGGTGTCTATTATTCAATCTTAACTTCAATAACTTTATTTATCAACCAAATTATTAACTTACAAACGAACTTGCAGTAGTTACCTACTCTAGTTACTACACTGGGCTCGCAGTAGGGATGTTATAAAATAATCGATTTTTATTTAAATCAATTATTATTTTCTTATAATCGATTTTTACTACCGATTCTTTATATTGATATTAATCGATTTTTAGTAAATTGATTACATAAATTACGTGTTTAAATCGATTTTCAGAAACAGCTCATCTATGCGACGGATGAAAAAATCTTGCAGTAGGTATTACGTAAAACAAGACTGAAAATTAGTGCCAATAAGTTTAGTTTTCGTGTTTTGATTGTTTAAACCTTAGAATAAAGGTTTAAACTTAAAAAAATAACGAAAGATTTGTTTAATATTTCAGTTTTTGAGACAACGTAGTCATTTAGTTTTATCCCTACAGAGTTAAATTAGTATCTTACTGAAAGTTATATTCGAGTAAACAGAGCATTCTTAATGTAGTTTTTTTTTTGTAAAAAGAAAGAGGCTTTGTGCCGCTGAAAATCCATACTTATATATTTTTGGAATATAAAAATCTTTACGTTCATAATTAAGTCAAACAAACATTTATTATTATCAAATTATTCATAATTCACAATAATTTGTTAGAAAATATTATAATATTTGCATTTTACCACTTAAAATTATAATTTTGATGTAGGATGTATGTTCACTCACAATGCATTGAGCGCGTGGAAAGAAAACGCGTGCCATTTTCCATAATTGTCATATTTTGTTTTTATTGCATTTGTCGCTGTGTGGTAAATTATTTAGTTTTTTCCTCGAAAGTGTGTTGAAAAACGTCGTATGAATACGTGAGCTCTGCTCATTACACACTCTGCTGAATTACGCACTCGCCTGCTGCTCGGACTGCAACCCATAGCCTCGTGTGTAATGAGCAACTTAGCTCCCTTGTATCATAATAAAATATTACCTATACACGTGTATACACACGTTTTATGTATGCACAACATAATTTAAAACCATTTTTTTATTCGCAATCTATACACAAACTATTACACAAAACTACAATTCAACCCTAAGTAATATTTCTCCTATTTAATCATTTTCTACGCATCAAGATCATAATAGTAGGACAAGGTATGTATTTATGGAAATATTTGCACAATGTTTTAAATAAATAATAACGGAATACGTGTAATAAATCGTAAGTGATTTATTGATTTTATCGCTATCATTTGTAATGTGTCATGTTGCAGCTGTCTTATTTTATAGCCTATCACATTATATTGCATCTTATTAAAATGTCGTTTTGATCCCATATTTCGATAATCACTATTGTTTGTTTGTAGTTTAGTTCATGACCAATCAGCCTAGTGTCAGAGTTGTCCTTCGACCTCTATAGGCATAGGAAGGGCATAGGTATGTGGGTTAACAACCATGAAGATATAGATATCAACAGTAACTACTGTCTAGATGACAGGGCCTAGATAAACATTCACGAACAAAATGACATCTAAAATGTGGTCGCGGAGGTTGCAAGCTTATCTGTACTGATGGCGGAAACGTGAACTAACGACTTTATAATGATAATGACTTGTAGTTTGACAGTTCCATATAGACAGTGGCGACACTCTTATCGGCAAAAATAAATTTGTCGGGATGTGGCTTGTAAAGAAATAGCGACACAAGGGCGCTATTTCTCGCTACCACTTTTTGAACCGTGACACCAAATCTAGTTCATATATTATATCGATGGACAGGGCCTTCAAAGCACTGAGATGTTCCTTAACAGTATCAGTAAATGGTCATCTATCTATGGACTGACCTTACCTGACGTTACTTAACCAACTGATCATTTTACCGACCATCAGGCGAACGTCTTGCCTGTCTCGTCATAAACGCCACCGCGAACGGTATCTAATATTTATATAAAGCTCAAAAGGAAGGGGTGCTGGTTATTGGGTTCTACTGATGAGACGCGCTTTCGAAGTAGGTAGTTTTTGGACGCTTCCATATAGAATTTGCCAATGGGATCTAAACCGAAGTCGCGATAATCTATATTGCATATGCACCAACAACAATTTTGGTGTAGAAGCTGCGATATGGATGTGGGCTTGAGATCCTTCCTCTATGCTCTTGATCTATAATTGTGCATTGCATTTCTGTTTTTTTTTTATAACAGCCCTTGTTTTTCCCACTTTTGGGCTCGAGCCTCCCATCACCACGCTGGCCAAGTGCGGGTTGGCGGACTTCACACGTCGTTCGAAAGCTAGTAGTGCTTTCTCAGACAGATTTCGTCACGATGTTTCCCTTTACCGAAAGCTAGTAACAATCGCACAAAGACGATTCGCACATTATTAACTAAAGAAATCAGAGGTGCGAGTCGAACCTGCGCACATTGTTTTCCAACGAAAGCGCTGTCCCACTGAGCTTCTGCTTCATGCTGCATTTTTGAATGTGTCTGGTGAATTCAAATCGGACGTTTTGGCTCGTACGATCATATAGGTTGATTTCGTCAATCGTCCATCCTCCATTGTGTAAAATCCTATTGTGCAAGTACCGTAATAGATTACCGCTCGTGTGTGCATATGATTCATATAGAGAAATAAACATTGACCGTTGACCCATTTCAATAATTATAATGTAGGTTATCTGTTTGACATTGGACATTAATGATTGTGTTTCATGTACTTTTAATATTATATTGATGATGCTATTCCTCGACGTGAATAATTCTAATTCTGTTTAGTTCTAATTTTTGGCAACGTGCAAGTTGCTGGAACACATCATAAGCAGAGAGATCCGAGCCTCATTTCGTAAGACGAGAAGTAGGACTTAGGCCGCAACGAAACTTCATGTTTCGTTGCTTCACACATCTTCCGAGCTCGTCCTATGCAAGCTCGATAGATCCCCACCTCTTGAGAGCGGTAAAGGGACGGGCATAGTCATAAATAATAACCGCATGGTTTGGTTATTATTCATGACAATGTCCGTTCCTTACCCGTATCACTTATGCGCACCATGGTACAACGATATGGTCATCTAGGATTTCTTTCACGTATTTTGTGCCTAGGGTGCCTTTTTCGATCAACACTAATTCTTTAAGACTGTGAAGAAATTTAGTCCACACAGTGCTGCTTAGTAAGCACCCGCCGTATGAATCTTTTCCTTAATGCAGGCTTGATTATACCGTTTTTTTTATCTTCTGCAAAGTCTCGCCCTTTCGTAATTTTTGCCCGACTGCTCCACAAAGGGCTATGTTTTTTGAGTGTACGTATGTAAGTATATTTCTTTGGCACGGCCTATGGACTAAATTAATTTAATAATTTTGGCACGTTAGATTCGTATTAGGTGGTGGAAATGACTTAGGCTATTTATTTGGTCCTCCAAGATTTTACTGTCAGTCGCCATTTTGTATTTTACTAACTCGAATTTTTTGTTAGTAATGTTATGACTATCAAATAAAAGGTCTTGATGAGAACGGTTGGCATACATATATTACATGCTTAATTGTTAAATAAGTCTATTAAAAAAAGATATATTTTCGGGAATTAATCCAATTTCATGGAAGCCATAATTTTATAAAAGAAGAAAGCAGAATTATAACTTAAGTAAGTCAATTTTGTTTGTTTGCAGTCGGTTTTTTGTCCTTTTTTATTATTTATCGTTTATTGGTCCTAGGGCACACTGTTTGTTTTTAATTTTTCGCCTGAGATAAAACCGTAAAATTATTCACGCATTTGTTACTACAATTAAAATTGTAAGATGTAAACGTTAGTTTGCCGTCAGCACAAGCCAGTTTTCATGGTGTTTCGCTACGAGTTGAATAGTTGATTTGAATTGCTATTGAAAATTTCATAGTTGAAACAACGCAACCTTAACTTCTTGGCGTTTATGAACTTTTCTTTTTAGCATGGTAAATTACGTTAAACGATGTATAATTATTATTTTGATTACGTAAACCTTATCCTCATTGAATATGGAATAAAATCTTAGAATTATATTTATAATAATCTACTAAGATGACCTAGATAGACATTATATTAGCACCTCGGTAAAAACCGCAGAAGTCCATTGGTTTACCATAAATACAAAATAAAATGCGGTCCACATAAAACTACGAAGGTCAGAATATAAGACATCGCTAGGGCTTGTACACGTTCCGATCCATTGAAATATTTGTAATAATAATGTGTGACAGGTAACAAAAGTGTAAATCATCTGTCTGAACTACGGGTCTAAATCATCTAATGAAGAAAGAAAGAAAGAAGAAAGTTATATGAGGTGTGAGGGAAATGGAAGTAAAGAAGTCTGTTTTATTTCAATATTTCAAGGCTGTTTTTCAAGACTTAAAAAAAACTCCTAACCTCAGTAGTTGAGACCTATTTATTAAATAAATCTTGATTTTCTGCGGGCTATGAATAGAGGCCAAGCCTCATGACATTTTATGAGTAAACAATTGCAATTTTTCAGACCTTTTTAGACATCACGTTTTTAGATTTTGTGTTTCAACACGATTGATTATTTGCAGAAATAATTCTGCTCAGTGAACAGTCTTACGCCATAATTATTTTAAATTTACATCCTCATACTTTTACAAAGGTCGTGTTTTTTGCCTATCTGTAACTTGGTAAAACCAGGTACTTATTGAATATGTTGGCTATATCATGTTCCATTCCATGAATCTCAGATACGTGACGTGTTATTTTATCGAGGGCTTTGTACTTCATCATCCTCTTTGTAGTCCTATGACAGTTCTTGGTTTTAAAATGTTGAGTCATTGCTTTCATTGCCATTGTTTATTGGGATTATATGATATTTTTGTTCTAGGATGTCATGAATTTTGTTAAAAAATAAATCAACCCGACTTCGTATAAAACAGATTTTTCTATTGTAAAACTACTTTGTTCTAACTAGTTATTAACCGCTGCAGGACTTGTACTAAAAAATTGAGCTTCATTAAATGATCCCTGCCCTATAATATGACCTGCAAGAACATGAATAGTTAAAAAGCACTTTTAACGATCGATATACACTTACATACACACATATACCTACACTGCATGACTTTTACCAATTTGCAAGTTGATTTAATAGTGTTATATTTTTTCCAATCCAAAGTTTATTAACCCCTATAATTTCCATAATTAGCATGTATGGTTTTGATTATAACTATTAGTTTAATTGAATTATTTTCAGAAAGTTTCATGTCAATACGAGTAGAAACGAAAAATCATACAAATAAAAACACTCTAGGCCTGATGGTGTCACTTTAATACCATGGCAACATGGAAAGCCGTTGGTGAGGGATGCGACATGTGTCGACACATTTGCTGCGTCCCACACCCCGGCAACTTGCAGGGCGGCTGGAGGAGCTGCGGCGACCGCTAGTGATGCAAAGCGACGTAAGGATGCAGCTCTAGGTTCGAGCTATATATTTGCGCCCTTTGCGGTGGAGACCATGGGCCCTTGGTCTAATGGGACGAACGGTTTGGTGAAAGAAATTTCATCCTGAATCATCATGAATTTGTGTGATCGTTACTAGCTTTCGGTGAAGAAAAACATCGTGAGAAAACGTGCATGTCTGAGAAAGTAGCTTTCGAATGACGTGTGAAATCATCCAACCCGCACTTGGCCAGTGTAGTGGACTATGGCCTAAGCTTCTACATTTTTAAACGAGGCCCGTGTCCAACAGTGGGACAAAAACAAGGGCTGGTAAAGAAAATAGGTTTTCTATGGAGTAACCTAAAGTTTCTTGAAGGTTCTATAGTTTGTGTGTGCCACCTTTCGGAAAGTTGTAAATTAATTTTTTTGGATAGTTTCTCCTAAGAGGCAAAATAGAGAAGAAAAGTTTGCAATTTGTCCAATTTACGTGAAACTTAGCTAATACTTTTGGTTAATACTCTTCAACAAATTATTTCATTATCATCATTAGCAGCCGATAGACGTCCACTGCTGAACAAAGGCCTCCCCCTTAGAAGGGAGGGGTTGCCATAATCACCACGCCTGGCAGGCGGCTTGGGGATCGCAGTATAGGTGGAAGATAAATCCAAAAGAAAGACGCTGCTGCCCGTCTTCCTGTTCCCGCTTAATCGCCTCTTACGACACCCAACGAGAGGAGATGGGGGGGGGGGGGGGGGGATGCTATTCTAACCCGGCACCCCACGGGTGCCACAAATTATTTACAACGCGTTATTTAAAATTCAATTTATAAGGGTGTTAAAAGAAATCCAAAAATGTTGTAGTTATGGCAAAATTGCTAGGGGAAATTTTATTCTACGAAAATTTACTGTAGGTAAGGTAAGGTATTATTCTTTAAACATACTAAACATAACATTTTGCCACCCGTGCGAAGCCGGGGCGGGCCGCTAGTATGTATATAAATAAATAGATCACTTATTTTACTATAGTACTAGGTACTAAATAAAACAGTAGGTAGTTTTATTATAGTTGCTATATACTTAGTTACCAGTATGATTGAACGCACGGTTGCACGATCATTTTCGTTGGACGCTACGCATCATCGCGCGAGCGATGGCAATAGGACAGCGCCATGAGTGCTGTGCCAATAATAATCGCGGATTGCTTAGTAGGTAAAGTATCGATGATACAGTATTTCTCTTTGATTAATAAACTGAGGTCCATCAGAGATAATAAACAGATTAGTGATTTGGAATTTTAACTGAGAAGTCGGAAAACCGGATATTTAGGCACGCCTATCCGGTTATGATAATAAGACACGAGACTCGACAACGTGTGAATATTAATTTTATGATCCAATAACATTAACATTAATGTTGCCCTATTATAATTGTTTTTGGCACATGTTTAAAATGAGGGCTAAAGCTAAGAACGTGCGCTACATACACGTGACTAGGGGCTGCTTGGGAGAAGTGGTGCTACTGCTTTGACTTTTTTAAAGGTAAATATTTTTATAGTTTATGTAACACTAGCTGTACCCGCGGCTTCGCACACAGCCAGTAGGTAGGTGATTTTCGCGTTATGGGCTCCCACACATAACTGCGATGCGATGCGATGCGGCGCCGCATTGCAGGAATTTGTATTGAAAATTCATTTGTATCTCGCAGATATTTGCGATGCGATGCGAATTCGCAGTTATGTGTGGGAGCTGTATACTAATGAAATCAAACTCGATATAACACGATCCATCTCCATTCAACTTGATCAGATTCGGTCCGATTCGATCTGACCCTTTTATTTTTCGCGGGGAAACCTTCAAAAGGTCCTCGGGACCTGTGGGGGTCAACCAGGGTATGTGGTATTCTTACCCACTAAAGCCCACGCGGCTGTTGCATCGGCACATGAGTGGGGAAACCAAAGCTCTCCGGTGGGATCTGCACCAGTGGGATCAGTGCCTTGCATTTGAGCGTTCACGGTGTCACGGTGCTCACGTGGATGGGGGTCACAACCCCGCTGCCGTCCTCCTAGGAGTCTCCAACGTACTAGATGGATATCCTAAGTAAGGGCCACACCCCGAACGTCCAGCGACTTCGAAGGAACTCAATCCGACTCGATCCAACCCCGTCTGACCACCCGATCCGACTCAATCGATTTACACAAATTAATGTCAAAATCATCCTATAGGTATTTTTTGCACGTTACCCTTATCTATATATTGATGCCCCGTCCTGCAGGGACCCTTCAATTTTTCGAGATAAAGAGTCTCTTAGTTTAGCAGTCAGCGGGGCACCACTTACTTTGCAAACCGGAGGTCACGGGTTCCAATCCCGCAGGGAGCAATAACTTTGTGTAATTGTTTCTTACTGGTTAGGACAATGACGGACCTTTTTGTCTGGAAAGTAATATGATCCATACGTCGGATAGGCACTGAGGGGCTTGGAGAACATTATTATTATAATGATAACAACGACGATGGCGATAATGTGTAGGTATGTCACATACAAAATATTACTATTTTGATATTACCTAAATTCATTTTTCCATTTTACAACTAAGTACATACCTACTAATACTGACACCAGCTATTTGAATTATCCGTAAATCTATTGTTCAAGTAACCCTGATCTTGTTTGTAAGCTGTCTATGTGATAAATGTCAAGCTGCATATCGTGATCTACTTGCTTTTAGTTCTCGCGGGGAACACCTTCAATAGGTCCCGGGACCTATGGGCTCAACCGGGGTATGTGAGACGGGAGACGTGGACGCTCCGTTGGGATCTGCACCAGAAAACTGAGGGTTTTCTGGTCTTGCCTTTAAGCTCGCCGCCGCGGCGGAGCCACTTTATACATCCACCAAGCAAGCTGCCGTACTTGTTGGACATCTAGGGCCACACACCTCAAACTTTCTGAAGGAGCTTTAGTCTTATAGATTGAAGAATGTTATTTTAAGTGGTCAATAACTTCTTATATTTTTTTTATTAGCCTACTATCTTTTGTACTTCAAGATCAATTATTCAATGATTTCGATATCTATCACATCAACGTATTTTACAGAGGTTTAGTTTGAGATTTCATGGAACCATTATATTTTTTAACACTATGTCGCCATCAATAATTTGAAACCACCACCTTGCGTAAAATTAAAAAAAAGACCTAAATAATATCGAAATATTTAAAAATAACAATTGTTAAAATATAATGTTATAAAAAAAGATGAGTTAAAATATAACCCTGAGTGGGATACGAAACCCGACACCTACGAGGTTTTCTAGAAGCGTCCGTAACCACTTGACCACGGAACACTTAATCGACATGGCGACATACCTTACCTTATGCAAACTAAATGTCTGCTCAGTCCCTATTGCATATAGCGTAATAATTCATATCTTATTAATTAACTGGTCAGTTTATAATTAAAATAAAAAAAATAAAATTAAATTTATTGGGAACTTAAGATTAAATGTACAGAAAAATAAGAACGTTGAACATTCTGCAGAAGTTAAAAACTGTGTCGCAGTGCCAACGCCCACCACCTAAAAGTTACATAGTTCCAACAAAAGTTAAATACAATTTAAAAGCGGAAAATTCTTATAGACTAAGAATAGTAGGTATGCAAGGTGTGTAAGAATGAGTTTGTGTGTTCGTGTTACCCTATTTACATACAATATAATTTATGTGGTAATATGCGCAAGTAATGTTCCACTGCTTAGCCTATTATGAAACATAGCGTGATGTTATATATACCATTTTATACCCGGACTTCTACACAACATATCAATGAAAGTCCTATTAAAATCCATCTACCGGCTTTCTAATGATACCTGGATCCACAGACAGACAGACAATAATTAAAAAAAAAAAATGTTTTGGCTTCTGTGTCGATAGTATAGTATCCCCACATAGACATTTTGGAAAATATTCAATGTACTATATCGTGTTAGTGAGTTTGACAACAAAGAAAACTTAGATAAAAATGTTTAAATAAAAAGGATTAAAGTTATTAAGTCTACTTAGGTATTTGTTCCGTTAACTTTGAAGATCCAACATGCTAACATGGTGAATTTTCGCACTTACTAAAACCAAAACTATTTGACTCTTTGAAAATATTTTTAGACAGGTCGATAGAGAAAAATACGGTGACTTTGATGACATTTAAAACTCATTTTGGCCATTTTGGGACTTGGTGACTTCGCTCTACGGGGACGATATAGATAAATTGGTGACCCGTGAGGTGCCAGGTTAGAATTGCATCCCCCCATCTCCTCTCATTAGGTGTCGTGAAAGGCGACTAAGCGAGAACGGGAAGACGGGCAGCAGCGTCTTTTTTTTGGACTTATCTTCACCTATACTGCGATCCCCAAGCCGCCTGCCAAGCGTGGGGATTATGAAGACACCTCCCTTCTAAGGGGGAGGCCTTTGTTCAACAATAGACGTCTTTCGGCTACTAATAATGATGATGAACATTGGCGCTGGTTATCGGATTGAAACAATAAAGTTCATACATACTGCTTCAAAAAATGAGAGGCAACTGATTTGCCTGCCGTATCACCCTTGTTGAAACTGAGACCGAAACCGGACACGCCTATCCGGTTATGTTAATAAGACATTCGGCAACGTGTGAATATGAATTTTATGATCCAAAATTTTGCCCAATTAATAGTTTTTGACACATGTTTAAAATGAGGGCTAAAGCTAAGAACGGCCGCTACATACACGTGACTAGGCGCTGCTTGGGAGAAGTAGTCCGGCTACTATTGCTTTGACCTTATTAAAGGTAAATATAGTTTTCACACCACCTGCTCGATAATGTTGCATTATGTGTCATATAAAGATGACATAAAGTACCTCATTATTGCCCTATAGTCTAGCCGGGTAATAATGTTGTACTAAACTCCCTTGGGTAATAATGAGATTTAAATTTCGAACGTCAAACGAAAATTCCTTAACACTTTTACCACAAGAATAATGCAACGCTAAGCACAGACCTGCACAAAAAAAAACCTTTGACAATCAAACCGGGCGCGACGAACAGAACCCAGTGTTCTAGAAAAGAAAAAGAAATAGATGTTAACGCGATAACGCTACAAAGCGCTATGTTGATATTATTGACAGTCTCGTTGGTCTAGTGGTTAGACATCCTGGCCGCGTGGGTTCAATTCCCACCTAGTGTCTGGGTGTTATTTAACTATTTAATTAATATCAGTTGTCTGGTTTAAATAGTACAGGCTCTGCCTAGTTTGGGATAGACCTGTGTCGATCGATCATTTGCCGTGACCCGGGTCGTTCACGACCCATTCGTATGGTGATCGGGTTAAAAAGATTCAATCATTTCGATCATTTGGGTCGTAGCGCAGATCGTTTTATAAACCGAATGACGAATGCTGAACGAACAGGTAATGCAACTGATTGGATCTCATCATACAAAATTCAATCACGAGATCATCGATGGGTCACGACTCGCGACTCGCGACTCTGCGGTTCGCGCGCGACCCAGACTAGAGTGAGAAAGTAATACATTTATAGCGCGCCGTCTTGTTTTTGGGTCGCCGTTAGAAGTAGCCGTTGGGTCATTTTGTAAGCATACTAGAGTGTAATCTAAGTTATATAACATAGAGTTCAATTTTCTTTATGATTACGAGTACCCAAATGATTGAATCTTTTAATGCTTCAAGACTCGATCGCTCTCGGTTGGGTAGGGATCGAATCAAAGTGATTCTATCAATCGTGATCGACTCAGGTCTAGTTTGGGATCAGATGACCGTGTGTGGATTGTTCCAAGATATTATTATTATTTTAATTCTAGCAATATTTGTATTTTATTACCTCGCAGTAGGTGTGAAAAATAGTGTATTCAACTCGGGGTTAAAGGTGTTTTTGTCTTGGGCGAGCTTAAATCCCTCGCTGTACTCAGGATTCTAGAATTAACTCCCTCGCTTCGCTCGGGAGTTAACTCAACACTCCCTCGCTTCGCTCGGGAGTTGCTAGAATCCTTCGTTTGGCTCGCGATTCAATTTACCGCCCGCGACATAAGACACTACTTTATCCCCTTGGTGCATAAACTACTATTATATACCAGACTAGTACCGGAGTAACGAGACTTGATAAAATACGCAATGAATACATTCGTGGTAGTCTCGGAGTACGCGATATCGCTGATAAGCTTCAGGAAAGTAGGCTGGAGATGGTTTGGACACGTGAAGAGGAGTCCTCCTAGTTACATCGGAAATGTCGCAATCGGTCTGAACCTCCCTGGTTCCAAAAGAAAAGGAAGACCAAAGCTGAGATGGACTGATAGTATTGCAAAAGATCTGCAGTTCTGCAATGTTTCGGAAAATGACACGTCGGATAGAGCAAAGTGGAAAGCAAAGCCGGGAAAAGCAGACCCCACCATCAGAGCGTGCGCTGGTTATCGGATTCAAACAATAAAAAATCAATATTTTTATTTCAAATAGGCTTAACGGTCAGTTTTTTAAAAGCTACCACCGGATCACCACGCGGCCTTGTAGGGATCTCCTGATAATTATGTACTCTTATATGGCTAGTACTTAGCTGTAGCGATCCTGTATCCTGCACAGTTTCCCAGGTAACATATACTTGTAGGTCCAGGTGAGTAAATAATAAAGTCCAAGACTTGAAACACAGGTGTAATTGTTCGCACAGAAGAAGGATACACACAGTTCAGGAGAAATCACAATTAGAAGGAGAAGATAGCGAAAAGTACGAAAGAATAACAGATAGCACAGAATTGAACTCGACTCAAACAAATAAGATAATTTATATTACAATTGTATGCAGAGCGTACGGATATCACTCGACTCTCTCAACTACCCGCATATCGGCCGCACAACGGCTGATGCGCACACGCTTCACACCGTTCATAAACTATGGCCATTATAAAGGCGCCACCACACCGTGGCATAGCCGACTACGATAATGATGTAGTGTTATGGTTGTAAATAAATTAGTGTTGGGTAATGTTGAAGTATATATTGTATGTATGTATATAATGTATTTATAAAGTGTTATATATAATAAATAAGTATAAATAATAAATATCTGTGTAATGTATAGTTAGGTTTTATATAAATATGGAAAGAAATATATAATGTATATTATGATACTGTGGGAGTAGCCCACAACCAACTCAACTGAGAAGATCCGGCAAGAAACTCTGCGGGCTTGTCATTTTTTCACATAAACTCCTGCAATTCACGATTTGAGTCAGAACAACTGTAGCCGACATTATACAATTATTCGTCATCATCATCATCAGCCGGAAGACGTCCACTGCTGAAAAAAGGCCTCCGACCGACACAATGAACGACAGTTAGCCATTTGCATCCACCGGTTGCTTGCGACGCGAACAGTGTCGTCGGTCCACCTAGTGGGAGGCCTGGCTACGCTGCGTCTTCCGGTTCGTGGACCGTGGACCGAAGAGTATGTATGTCTATTTCTTTGGCACGGCCTACAGACTAAATGGCTTGATGGACAGTGACGTATGTCGTAATAGCTCTGTAATTCGTATTAGTTAGGGAGTGACATAGACTATAGGCCGACCGTTTAACTCGCGTGTCGCCTGCGCGGTGGGAGGGGAGCGGGGGCGGGTAACGCTACACACGGAGTCAATAATCCAAAGATTTATCTCGAGATAGACATTGTTGGTAAAGAATAAAATAATAAGTATATTTTTTTTAAGTATTTATTTTTAAGTTTTACAAATATTTTATAATAGCTTCATAGGTACAAAATCATAAAACAATAATTAACTCCGTTTAAGAAATATTTAACCACAGATAAAAATTTTATAGGACTATTCGTCACTAATATTCATATCGCTTGAATCATCATCACTGTCTGTGTAGCTTGAGGAGTCAGAATCTTGCAAATTAATAATAAATCGGTCCATCTCTTCATCAACGAACTGGAAGAGCGATCATCTTGAGATTTATCTTGGCAGTCGTATACCTTGTGCGTTTATCTTCAAGCGTCCGTAACAAAAACATCATAGACGGCGAAGAAATTATTATATTTAATAAGATGTTCAAGTTTTAAACTATCTGAAGTGGGGAAACCCACTTAGATAGAGAATATTTCCACTTTATTATATAACTAAAAATTAAGAACCTGATAAGTAGGTACAAAGTATTAAAAAAAGAAGGATGTAATCGGTAAAGTCGTTCTCAAGTTATGATGTAGCCAAGGGAAATAAAATCTTGCAAACCAGATTAGAAAAATACTTACATTCGATTAATTTTATTAGTGACAGACAGTATGGTTTTATACCAAAGAGTAACACTTTTGCAGCAACAGCTGATCTGGTCACTAAAACTAGACACAACATAGACCATAAAAATTTTGTACCAGGAGTTTTTATAGATTTAAAAAAAGCCTTTGACGCCGTAAGCCACAAATTGTTTTTGAAAAAATTAGAATCCATTAATTTATCTGGCAGCGCCCTAAAAATGTTCAAATCATACCTAAAAAAATCGTTTTCAAGTAGTTAAAATTAACAGTAACTCTAAAAGCAACGCCCTACCTATCACATGTGGACAGCCGCAGGGATCCATCCTGGGTCCATGGGCGTACGCAGCTTTTGGTCTAGGGGGGGGCAAGTTAAGATTTTTTTGCTGGTGGTCAAATTCATTAAAGCACATGTAATACACTGTAAATTTAAATGCCGCACTCATAAATGTCAATTATCTTTAACTATAATTAAGTCAGTTATTAAAATTTGTTTATTTCGACCGTCGAAGCTGTTTATGATTATTTTCGATTATTGAATACGAGGTATTTGATATCTCTACTCACTATCTGCGTGTGCGAAAAATGGATAAATGAGCATTAACTATAATAATAGTAGTTTATGCACCAAGGGGATAAAGTAGTGTCTTATGTCGCGGGCGTTTAATTGAATCGCGAGCATAACGAAGGATTCTAGCAACTCCCGAGCGCAGCGAGGGAGTATAGAGTTAACTCCCGAGCGTAGCGAGGGAGTTAAGGGGGTAACAACGGTAAAATTGCAAAAATAGCCTTAGTTTAAAGAGTTCGATGGATCAATCCGCTATTGCATTGGCTATGAAAATTATATGTTCTTATACCTCAGATCTTCAGCAAATAGTTTTATTGATTAGATATTGGATTAAATAAAATGTTTTCAAGCAATATGTATTTAAAAAATGTACTACGTTGGATATGAATTGTGTTAGCGTTCAATATCCGTTCATCGGATAGACGTCAAACTTGGACTATAAAAAGCATAATAACCTATTCTACAATTTGTATTGATTACATTTCTTAATTTCATTCATGTTTTACAAGAAATTATAGAAAAACCACGTACGCGATGCATTTTCCCTTGCAGCGCCCCCGCGATCGCCTTCCATCAGTCTTTCGTGGACTGTTATGGAGAGTGGACGTGCTCGAATTTTTTTTGACAAGACGAATTTAATATAAATGATTTTGAACATATTTTTAATTAAGATATGTTACATATGGTTTAATTATAACATTATAAATCATTTCAAATGAAATCTATACTTCTATATTTAATTAAAGATATTTTTATAGTAATACCATATTTTTGGTACATCATAGAGTATGCGAAAGTATCGTTGCCGAGTATTATGCCTAACTTTTAAAGCGTATCAGAGTCATATATGATCATACTAATTGAAATCGTATTTAATACTGTGTAGGTCGACAAAATGACATACATTATGATATCCTTTACATTATGATTTTTTTTTGTCAAAACATGAACGGTGTTATTATTACTATCATGTTGGTTTTTGCAACTAGCAACGAGTCGAGTACCTGGGCGGTTGGCTTGGTGGTGAGCGACACGCTTACCTACGGACAGTTGCATTGGACAGTTGCTCGTCTTTTGAGACATCTGGATGGTTAAGTTGGAAGGGTACTCGTGTGCTATCTAGGTGGCGCCACTTTAATCTTAGATTTCTTCCGCTATGTAACATAAGTAGAAGGTCACTGTAGCTGGCAAAAAAACTATTGGACCAAAAGGCTATAATTATAGTTTTGGATGACAGGGCCAGGAAGAGACTTTTCTATGGGTGGGTGCTTCAAATTCTATCGGGTAATACCTTGTTAATTAACTAAGTTGCGTAACAATAAACTGATGTTGTTGTTGGCAGGCACGAGAAAAAATACCACCGCGTTAAAATGTTAGTTACTCTAAAACCAGATTGCTTATTAGAATCAATGTAAATTAAATATCTATTTTCATTTTACATTACCTATGCACCTACCACTATTACCCTCTGCATCTACCAAAGGTAGACTGGCAGAGAATGCCTAAGGCATTAAGTCCGCCTTGTACATATTTAAGGGTGCTAAAGAATAAATCAAATAAAATAAAATGTCAAATGCTCCGCGTAGTTCAAACCCCGCGATGGGTACAGAACTCAAGATGAAGTTACGTTACGTACTCTCGCGGTCACGAACCTTTAAGACGACAATCGCTTGCACGTGCCGGCCCAAAATACATGCGGGCAGGGTAAGCTCCCGGAACGTCGTTCAAATTATTTTGATTGAAAACTGAAACTTACACAAAAAAGACTATTACTGAATTCGTGCGTTCAAACAAACAGTGCTACGTATTCCTTTGGCAGCCACGTATATTGAATAACAACACAGGTCCGTTGATTTTGTAGTTTGCTACACTGGCCGCTGACCTTAAGGCGTTGGGGTCGATTCCCATACAGGACAAACATTCATGTGCATGAACATAATCTGTTCGTCTTGGGTCTGGGTCGTTTTTACCTGTACTTAATTATGGTAAAAGTTAAGTATCTTATCATAGTTTCAGTGCGATGGCCATTACGGCATCAGCAGCCGAATCGTCCACTGTTGAAACAAGGCCCTCTCTCACATAGAGGGGAGGGGTTGCCATAATCCCCACGCCTGGCAGACGTTTGGGGATCGCAGATAGGTGGTAGGTAATCCAATAAAAAGACGCTGATGCTCGTCTTCTTGTTTTTCCTTAGTGGCCTTTTACGGACACCCAACGGGAGGAGATGGATGGGTGCTATTATTCTTATCACGGAACTAATTGTCGCAATAAAAATAATTTAATACATATATTTATAGTTCTCTATATATACATATGAGTATATTGAATATATGTTGGTATGTAAGAAATATTTATATATATCTGTATGTATATTAATATATTATATGTAAATAGGTAAACTTATTATATGTATTTTTATTAGTGTATATTGTCTCACATATTAACTACCCCACTTTTCGTATTCCATGCAATCTTTTTTCCATCCGAAGGTTGCCTGGAAGAAATTGCGGATAGCGATAAGGCCGCCCTTTGTACAAATTAATTCAAGTCCTTTTAATTTTATTTTTATGTGTGTACAATAAAGAGTATAAATAAATAAATAAATAATTTATGATTTTTGGGTCTGCACGACTTGGGTCGACGTTGGGTATCTGGTCTTGAGTAAGGTGGAAGCTAGCAAGCTTCCAAGATTCGGTTACTTGTGCCGCTCTTAAAGATAATATACGCATTAGAATAGGAAACATTACATTGCAATTAATCTATTCTTACGGATTATATCGCGATTTATTTTAATTTTCCCGACGTTTCGAATGCTTTGCACCCATGGTCACGGGTGGACTGAGATGTTGAACGTCCCTGCGCTCTATTTATACTGTCATAATTTTCGGTGTACCCTCAGTTATTGTTGTTGTTTTTATTGATTCATTGGAAACTTCGGGAAAATTAAAATAAATCGCGATATAATCCGTAAGAATAGATTAATTACAATGTCTAGTATTCGCGTAAATAAAATACAACATTAAGGAAACATTATAGTTACACGCTTCTTTAATAATACCGCTAGCATCTCATCAGGGCCACTGGCATGCTTTGCAGCATCTTAAGTCACTCTCTTAGTCATACTCGAACATCGCAATCAATCATCAATTTGGTTTCAGTTCATTTTTCCAGAAATCAAAAAGCTAAATCAGAACTCACAACTGTACTTGCTCAATGGTTCGTCAACCCTAACTTCAGACACACAAAAATCCGCTGTGACTGCAAGTTATAAGTAGTACGAATGTATATGGATTCCGAATGGCAGGCACAATGTATTCAGCTGGGTCGAGATGCGTTCCGGTTGTGACCGGACCTATTAACCACCAACAATAGAATAGAAGTATGACGGGCCCGTTGGTCTAGTTGGCAGACACCCTGCCTGCTAACCGATGGGTCGTGGGCTCGATTCCCGCCAAGTGTCTGGGTGTTGTTTATCTATTTAAGTATGTATTTACAAAAAAAAGTATATAAGTATTAGTATCAGTTGTCTGGTTTCCATAGTACAGGCTCTGCCTAGTTTGGGATTGGATGACCGTGTGTGGATTGTCCCAAGATATTATTATTTATTATTATGTATAAGTCTCACTAGTCAGGCATTGGCCATTCTATAATAGACGGACTGAACCTTTGATATGAAGTTTGGAATATGAAATGCAATAATCCATATCGTATCCTGATGCAACACGTCAACTACGTTACCACTGTAAGTGGTTGGGTTGTCAGATTGTAATTAGGTGGCACGCCAAGGTATAAATCAAGATATAAAACAGTGGGTTACCGTTATTAAACTGCATCATTTCATTCTATAACGGAATAGGCAAAATTAACAAAACTCCATTCGACACATCTGCATATTTTTAGTCTATGATTTTTCAAATGTAATATTCATATTTGCTGGTAGCGCCCTCTACGATGACAACTCTCGGCCGGAGCGGCCAGATTCTCAAGGTCATTGGCGCATGTTACCCCCTTAATACTAGAATCCTGAGTACAGCGAGGGATTTAAGCTCGCCCAAGACAAAGGCACCTTTATCCCCGAGGTGCATACACTACTTTTCACACCTACTGCGAGGTAATAAAATACAAATATTGCTAGAATTAAAATAATAACAATATTTTGGGACAATCCACACATGGTAATCTGATCCAAAACTAGGCAGAGCCTGTACTATGGAAACCAGATAACTAATATTATTTAATAGTTAAATAACACCCAGACACTTGGTGGGAATCGAACCCGACTTATTGGGTAGCCGCCAGGGTGTCTAAACACTAGACCAACGAGACCGTCAATAATATCAACATAGTGATTTGCCGCGTTATCATCTAACACGCTGGCTACACGGTTATAAACCACAGGCACTAACTTGATAAAGTGGCTATGATTCCAGGAAAAATATCGATATGTCGATATTTTATGTTTAGTAGTCTTGTGTACTACAAGAACGGTGAACGGTTAGGAACCGTTGCGCAGTGCTCACCGAATAGATTCGATTCCCTAATCATAATCGTACATCGGACACTTGTTCTTTTAGTTCAGCTTGAACGATGAACAAGCAACCGTACGAAGTACTACGTACGAAAGAGTCCGGTCCTCATCTTGCGGATGTTGTGTGTTGCCAGGGCCAAAGTTCGGTAGGGGTGGTAGCGGGGCATCTGCCGGAGATTCTTAGCACCCCCTGCTCGACCGTTACCCCGCCTGCTATCAAGGCGAAGAATAGAGGAGCCGCCGGGGACTGGGGCCCATTTGCAAGTCGTGTCTGTCATTGTGTGTTTAGGGGGGAGTTGCCATAATCCCCACGCAGGGGCAGGTGTCTTGGGGATCGCAGTATATATGAAGAGATGAATCTCAAACAAAAGACGCTGCTGCCCGTCGTCTTGATTTCCCTTAGTCGCCTCTTACGATACACCCAACGGGAAGAGATGGGGGGATGCAATTCTAACCCGGCACCCCACGGGTATTTTAAACTACATATGCAATATTCCTGTGACCAGCCCCAAACCATGTGATGATAATGATGATCGTTGTGTGATGATGATCTTCATCACCAAGATATGAACGAAGTTGATGATGTGTGATGATGATTTATCTTTTCATGTGTACTTATGTATACATGAAAAATACACGATGTATTTATTTCAATTTGTAAATAAAATTCGTTTATTAATCGGTTGGTAAAAGTAAACAAAAAGACTAAACTAGTTTTGAGGTTGAAAAAACGACGGATGCATCGTCAACGATTGACAACGACGTCGACAGCTAAAAACATTCTGTTTACGATATAAACTAGTCGAAACTTTAGACTGTTTTATAAACTAGATTATCGTGGACGATATTACTAGTTTATCGTCGACGATAGACTTGTGTAGTACATGAGAGAACTATTCCTTTTCATTTTTAGTACAACACTCTTTTAGTACTTCGTCTTTCGGTATGTATTCGTAGTCTCTGGCTCTATGAACGAATAGGAATAGTTGACCAGTTATTACAGATAATAACTGGTAAGCTATTCCTATTCGTTTTTAGTACATCATTCATTTGGATTAATTTAGTACTTCGTCTTCCGCTCGAGATTTATTCGTCTCTGGTTCTGCACGAACTGGTCCGATCAGTTACTCGTTGACACACTCAGAACGGGACTGAATGAGCGGGAATTATATGTACTAAAAGTACTAAAATAATAATTTTTTACATTTGAAAGATTATACTAGTACGTAGCGCTCCGTTCAATGTCCGAGCAAAATAATAAATAAATCTTTATTCATTAACCAGAAAGATTACAAACTTCAAAACAAGGTTGGAATCGCCTTTTAAGTGTAACACCTGTGCCAGACGATTCCGCTCTCCCATAGCCATATGTATTTATATAAACCTAGCAGTAAATTGTGTGTTATTGTAAATATTAACATTAACAGACAAAAAATAAAGAAAAGGTAAGTTTTTTTTTTGTATTCTGTATCTGAATGTATGTTTGCCTATGTGTGTGTGTGTTTGTGTGTAGGTGTGTGTGTGCGTGTGTGACTGTGTGTGTAGTTGTGTGAGAGAGAGAGAGTGTTGATATTTAACTATCTATCAGTGGCGTGCACAGAGGGTAGGCAAAAAAATGTATTTGGCTTGTTTCACCTATTTTAAGTATGTTATTATACCATTTCAAATATCCATATGCAAGCAAATACTATAGACATATTAATTTGCATTTGAAAACATTAATAAGTTTATTCAGCGGCTCCATACTGACAAAAATACTTTGCCTACCCTAGGATTTCTATAAACAGTCTTAATTTAAAAAAATCTTAGTTAAGACATGAATTAACGTAATTATTTTTAATGTAAATGGATATGTTGGTAATATTGGTTAATTTAAGGATATTAGTGCTGGAACACGAACAAATAGCATAAAGCATAAACAACTCGCAGATATTTTTGCCTGCTTTCAGTGCACGCCACTGCTATCTATAAGTATAAATATAATCCAAAAACGTCTCATACGAATGATTCAAATTCATGATTTTTAATTTTTATTATAGGTACTTACTACAATATAAATTACGAAGATGATTGTAATAATGTTTCTGTATCTTCATATGTTAAAGATTTTAACCAATTAGTTATCCTTAATTTACAAGTACGAGTATCCATAGGATAGATGTTTAAGATTTTATTAACTTTATTATATAAGAGGGCCGATTGTTTAATATACTGTCGTTGAGCAAAAACAGTTTTGACATTGTCTATAGTGAAAAAGATATCTTTCCTCCTTTTAGTTAAAATACTGGGATCAAAGACTACAGATTTATGCCTTTTCAGTACTACAAATAAAATATCCAATTTTCTGACGGTCAATAAATTACTTTACATGTAAAGCTCATTTGTGGGGTACATGTACGGCTTGAAATACATCACTTTTAAGAGCGCCCTTTGCCCGCCCTGATTCAGAGGCTACATATCTTAATGTTTTAAAAATCCAAATTAACTTTCTTATTCTGGTAGAAACTAAATCTATATGACTGTGCCATGATAATCATTACACCTAGGTATTTAGTCGAAGCAACTTTATTAATTGTAGAGCAATTGCAATTTATTTCAGGTGAATAATGACAAGTATGTAATTGAATACTAAAGTTAGTAGCAGGCTGGGTACGAATATTTTTCGAAAAACATATATAGTTAGTCTTCTCACTATTGAGCGAAAGAAGGTTCATCCTTAACCAATGAGCCACCTGCATAAGTGCCAGTTCAGTATCGTTATGATCGTTCAGTATTCCATGAAGAACCATTAACAACCAAGACTGTGTCATCGGCATAGCAAAATATATTAGCACCTTTAATTTGTAAATTACACAGCTCGTTGATATAAATCAAAAACAGCGTCGGGCCCAACACACTGCCTTGTAGCACTCCGTAAGATATATGTGAGTCATCACTGACATTATTGTCCAACTTTTACTTTCTGTTTCCGACCACTCAAATAGTCTTTGAAAAGCAGTAGGGGGGTACCCCTGATGCCTATGTTCTCAAGCTTTTGCACCAGAATGGGGACAGAAACGGTGTCAAATGCCTTTTTTAAATCTAGAAATACAGCAAGACTCTTGTATCCTTTATCTAAATTTTGCACTATTAGTGAGCTTAAAGCTATGACGGCATCCTCTGTCGACTTGTTTTGCCTAAAACCGAATTGCGAATCAGATAAAATGTTATATTTACTCAAATAATTGATTAATCTTTTGTTCATTACTTTTTCTACTATCTTAGATATAGAAGATAGTACTGAAATAGGACGATAGTTGTTAACATCGTTTTTGTCACCATTCTTGTATACCGGAGTAATAAGAGCTTGCTTAAGCATTGCAGGAAATACGCACAGTTTGAAGCATAGATTGACCAGATGACATATAATTGGAGTAACTTCGTTTATGGCAAGTTTTAAAAAACTAGAAGGTATATTGTCCCAGCCTGGAGCATTGCTAGATTTCAACGAATTAATCACATCATGTATTTCCATTGGGTCTGTGTCCAGTAAGGCAAAAGATGAAAGCTGAATATGACGCTGGACGTCGCTGGACGTTCGAGGTGTGGGCTCTTTGAACATCCATTGAGGAAGGCGACGGGGTTGCGACCCCCGTCCCCGTGAGCACCGTGACTGGTTCCCGGGGGGCTACAATGCGCCCCCCGGCGTCGGGCTCAAAGGCAAGGCATTGAGGGACCCTTGTGCAGATCCCACCGGAGAGCCCTGGGGTTCCCCCTCTCATCGTTCTGTTTTCCACTTGCATCTGATAGTCGTGTACCCATACTTCTTCATACTTAGTACATCGAGCGGTTTCTTGCACATCGTTCAAGCTGAATTAATAGAGCGAATGTCCGATGTACGATTAACGGTTGGTGGTTAATCAGCATTGCGGAATGGTTCCTAACTGTTCACGGTTCTTGTACTACACACAAAAAACTAATTTGAACTTTCAGTGTGTTTAGAACTCCGGCGTCCGGTAAACACGCATCTAGGGATTGGTCGTCGACGCATTTTCGGTTGACGAAACGAGGCCGTTTATCGTCCACGATAAACTAGTTTATAATACAGTCTAAAGTTTCGAGCAGTTTATATCGTAAGCAGAATGTTTTTAGCTGTAGACGTTGATCATCGACGTCGTTGTCTATCGTTGTCGTTGTCGTTTGGTCAACGACGAAACTAGTGTAGGCTTCTCGTTTACGTTTACCAATCGATAGATCAATGACTTTAATTACAAATTGTAATCAGTATATTTTCGTGTAATTTTTCATGTGTTTTCTGCACACCATCATCACCATTCGTCATAATCATCATTTTTCACATCTTCATCGGCATTATCACACATCATCATCATCATTATTCACATCTACATCACCATTCACATATTCATCACCGTTCATCATCATCATCAAACACCATCATCACCATTCAACATCATCATTCACATTTTCATCACGTTCATCACACAACTATCATCATAATCATCACCATCATCATCTATATCATCATCATTGTTCGAATTGAAGACGCCACCACCCCACGCATTTCAGCCATTTAATTATCTTGTTTTTTTTTTGTTAGCTTTATTTGTTTACATACTGCGTCATACAACAATAATATTTCAAAAACTATTAAAATCACAAACGTTACATAATTAATATTCAATAATAACCTAATCCTCATGTTCTTTAACATTCATATAGGTATGCATATCTTCTAGGCTTGTTTTTGCTCGGACATTGAACGGAGCGCTACGTACTAGTATAATCTTTTAAATGTAATAATTTATTATTTTAGTACTTTTAGTACATATCATTCCCGCTTATTCAGTCCCGTTCTGAGTGTGTCAACGAGTAACTGATCGGACCAGTTCGTGCAGAACCAGAGACTACGAATAAATCTCGAGCGGAAGGCGAAGTACTAAATGAATCCAAATGAATGATGTACTAAAAACGAATAGGAATAGCTGACCAGTTATTACAGAGCTAGAGACTACGAATAGTCGAATACATACTGAAAGACGAAGTACTAAAAGAGTGTTGTACTAAAAATGAAAAGGAATAGTTCTCTCATGTACTACACAAGTCTATCGTCGACGCATTTTCATTCGACAAAACAAGACTGTATATCGTCCACGATAAACTGTTTTATAAAACAGTCTTAATGGGGCTGGTGTACTCCACCAGAGTAAAAGCCTCAAAAAAAATTAAATAAAAAAAACAGTAAATTTTCGACTAGTTTATATCGTAAACAGAATGTGGACGTCATTGTCAATCGTTGACGATGCATCCGTCGTTTTTTCAACCTCTACACTAGTTTAGTCTTCTTGTTTACTTTTACCAACCGATTAATAAACGAATTTTATTTACAAATTGAAATAAATATATCGTGTATTTTTCATGTATACATAAGTACACATTAATAGATAAATCATTATCACACATCATCAACTTCGTTCATATCTTAGTGATGAAGATCATCATCACATCATCACACAACGATCATCATTATCATCACATGGTTTGGGGGCGGGGGGTTACTGGTCACAGGAATTTTGTATATGTAGTATAAAATACCCGTGGGGTGCCGGGTTAGAATTGCATCCCCTACCTCTTTCCGTTGGGTGTATCGTAAGAGGCGACTAAGGGAAATCAAGAAGACGGGCAGCAGCGTCTTTTGTTTGAGATTCATTTCTTCATATATACTGCGATCCCCAAGACGCCTGCCAAGCGTGGGGATTATGGCAAATCCCCCCTAAACACACAATGACAGACACGACTTGCAAATGGCCCCTAGTCCCCGGCGGCTCCTCTATTCCTCGTCTTGGTAGCAGGTGGGGTAACGGTCCAGTAGGGGGTGCTAAGAATCTCCGGCAGATGCCCCGCTACCACCCCCACCGAACTTTGGCCCTGGCAACACACAACATCCGCAAGATGAGGACCGGACTCTTTCGTACGTAGTACTTCGTACGGTTGCTTGTTCATCGTTCAAGCTGAACTAAAACAGCAAGTGTCCGATGTACGATTAAGATTACCGAATCTATTCGGTGAGCATTGCGCAACGGTTCCTAACCGTTCACCGTTCTTGTAGTACACAAGACTACTAAACATAAAATATCGATATGTCGCCTCTTACGATACACCCAACGGAAAGAGGTGGGGGATGCAATTCTAACCCGGCACCCCACGGGTATTTTATACTACATATACAAAATTCCTGTGACCAGTAAAAGAAACCCGCCCCCACACCATGTGATGATAATGATGATCGTTGTGTGATGATGTGATGATGATCTTCATCACCAAGATATGAACGAAGTTGATGATGTGTGATAATGATTTATCTTTTAATGTGTACTTATGTATACATGAAAAATACACGATATATTTATTTCAATTTGTAAATAAAATTCGTTTATTAATCGGTTGGTAAAAGTAAACAAGAAGACTAAGCTAGTGTAGAGGTTGAAAAAACGACGGATGCATCGTCAACGATTGACAATGACGTCCACAACTAAAAACATTCTGTTTACGATATAAACTAGTCGAAAATTTTCTGTTTTTTTTTTTTTATTTAATTTTTTTTCGGGGCTTTTGCTCTGGTGGAGTACACCAGCCCCATTTAGACTGTTTTATAAAACAGTTTATCGTGGACGATATACGGTCTTGTTTTGTCGAATGAAAATGCGTCGACGATAGACTTGTGTAGTACATGAGAGAACTATTCCTTTTCATTTTTAGTACAACACTCTTTTAGTACTTCGTCTTTCAGTATGTATTCGACTATTCGTAGTCTCTAGCTCTATAATAACTGGTCAGCTATTCCTATTCGTTTTTAGTACATCATTCATTTGGATTCATTTAGTACTTCGTCTTCCGCTCGAGATTTATTCGTAGTCTCTGGTTCTGCACGAACGGGTCCGATCAGTTACTCGTTGACACACTCAGAACGGGACTGAATGAGCGGGAATGATATGTACTAAAAGTACTAAAATAATAAATTATTACATTTAAAAGATTATACTAGTACGTAGCGCTCCGTTCAATGTCCGAGCAAAAACAAGCCTAGAAGATATGCATACCTATATGAATGTTAAAGAACATGAGGATTAGGTTATTATTGAATATTAATTATGTAACGTTTGTGATTTTAATAGTTTTAATATTATTGTTGTATGACGCAGTATGTAAACAAATAAAGCTAACAAAAAAAAACAAGATAATTAAATGGCTGAAATGCGTGGGGTGGTGGCGTCTTCAATTCGAACAATGATGATGATATAGATGATGATGGTGATGATTATGATGAAAATGTGAATGATGATGTTGAATGGTGATGAAGATATGAATGGTGATGATGGTGTGAAAGTTGTGAATGATGATGAATGGTGATTATGTGTTATAATGGTGATGACGATGTGAATGATGATGATGATGAATAGTGAAAATGTGTGATGATGGTGATAAGCATATGAATAGTGTTGATGATGATGAATGGCGATGATGGTGTTTGATGATGATGATGAACGGTGATGAATATGTGAATGGTGATGTAGATGTGAATAATGATGATGATGATGTGTGATAATGCTGATGAAGATGTGAAAAATGATGATTATGATGAATGGTGATGATGGTGTGCAGAAGTACACATGAAAAATTACACGAAAATATACTGATTACAATTTGTAATTAAAGTCATTGATCTATCGATTGGTAAACGTAAACCAGAAGCCTACACTAGTTTCGTCGTTGACCAAACGACAACGACAACGATAGACAACGACGTCGACGATCAACGTCTACAGCTAAAAACATTCTGCTTACGATATAAACTGCTCGAAACTTTAGACTGTATTATAAACTAGTTTATCGTGGACGATAAACGGCCTCGTTTCGTCAACCGAAAATGCGTCGACGACCAATCCCTAGATGCGTGTTTACCGGACGCCGGAGTTCTAAACACACTGAAAGTTCAAATTAGTTTTTGTGTGTAGTACAAGAACCGTGAACAGTTAGGAACCATTCCGCAATGCTGATTAACCACCAACCGTTAATCGTACATCGGACACTCGCTCTATTAATTCAGCTTGAACGATGTGCAAGAAACCGCTCGATGTACTAAGTATGAAGAAGTATGGGTACACGACTATCAGATGCAAGTGGAAAACAGAACGATGAGAGGGGGAACCCCAGGGCTCTCCGGTGGGATCTGCACCAGGGGTCCCTCAATGCCTTGCCTTTGAGCCCGACGCCGGGGGGGCGCATTGTAGCCTGCCGCCGGGGGGCGCATTGTAGCCCCCCGGGAACCAGTCACGGTGCTCACGGGGACGGGGGGTCGCAACCCCGTCGCCTTCCTCAATGGATGTTCAAAGAGCCCACACCTCGAACGTCCAGCGACGTCCAGCGTCATATTCAGCTTTCATCTTTTGCCTTACTGGACACAGACCCAATGGAAATACATGATGTGATTAATTCGTTGAAATCTAGCAGTGCTCCAGGCTGGGACAATATACCTTCTAGATTTTTAAAACTTGCCATAAACGAAGTTACTCCAATTATATGTCATCTGGTCAATCTATGCTTCAAACTGGGCGTATTTCCTGCAATGCTTAAGCAAGCTCTTATTACTCCGGTATACAAGAATGGTGACAAAAACGATGTTAACAACTATCGTCCTATTTCAGTACTATCTTCTATATCTAAGATAGTAGAAAAAGTAATGAACAAAAGATTAATCAATTATTTGAGTAAATATAACATTTTATCTGATTCGCAATTCGGTTTTAGGCAAAACAAGTCGACAGAGGATGCCGTCATAGCTTTAAGCTCACTAATAGCGTTAAGCTAACACATTTAGATAAAGGATACAAGAGTCTTGCTGTATTTCTAGATTTAAAAAAGGCATTTGACACCTTTTCTGTCCCCATTCTGGTGCAAAAGCTTGAGAACATAGGCATCAGGGGTACCCCCCTACTGCTTTTCAAAGACTATTTGAGTGGTCGGAAACAGAAAGTAAAAGTTGGACAATATGTCAGTGATGACACACATATATCTTACGGAGTGCCACAAGGCAGTGTGTTGGGCCCGACGCTGTTTTTGATTTATATCAACGGGCTGTGTAATTTACAAATTAAAGGTGCTAATATATTTTGCTATGCCGATGACACAGTCTTGGTTGTTAATGGTTCTTCATGGAATACTGAACGATCATAACGATACTGAACTGGCACTTATGCAGGTGGCTCATTGGTTAAGGATGAACCTTCTTTCGCTCAATAGTGAGAAGACTAACTATATATGTTTTTCGAAAAATATTCGTACCCAGCCTGCTACTAACTTTAGTATTCAATTACATACTTGTCATTATTCACCTGAAATAAATTGCAATTGCTCTACAATTAATAAAGTAGCTTCGACTAAATATCTAGGTGTAATGATTATCATGGCACAGTCATATAGATTTAGTTTCTACCAGAATAAGAAAGTTAATTTGGATTTTTAAAACATTAAGATATGTAGCCTCTGAATCACTTTTGAATAGAATATATTTAGCATTAGCTCAGTCTGTGTTAGGTTACTGTGTCTCTGTCTGGGGTGGGGCATCCAAAATAAAATTTTTGGAAGTGGAACGAGCTCAAAGGGCGCTCTTAAAAGTGATGTATTTTAAGATGTACATGTACCCCACAAATGAGCTTTACATGGAAAGTAATTTATTGACCGTCAGAAAATTGGATATTTTATTTGTAGTACTGAAAAGGCATAAATCTGTAGTCTTTGATCCCAGTATTTTAACTAAAAGGAGGAAAGATATCGTTTTCACTATAGACAATGTCAAAACTGTTTTTGCTCAACGACAGTATATTAAACAATCGGCCCTCTTATATAATAAAGTTAATAAAATCTTAAACATCTATCCTATGGATACTCGTACTTGTAAATTAAGGATAACTAATTGGTTAAAATCTTTAACATATGAAGATACAGAAACATTATTACAATCATCTTCGTAATTTATATTGTAGTAAGTACCTATAATAAAAATTAAAAATCATGAATTTGAATCATTCGTATGAGACGTTTTTGGATTATATTTATACTTATAGATAGTTAAATATCAACACTCTCTCTCTCACACAACTACACACACAGTCACACACGCACACACACACCTACACACAAACACACACACACATAGGCAAACATACATTCAGATACAGAATACAAAAAAAAAACTTACCTTTTCTTTATTTTTTGTCTGTTAATGTTAATATTTACAATAACACACAATTTACTGCTAGGTTTATTGAAATGTATAAATACATATGGCTATGGGAGAGCGGAATCGTCTGGCACAGGTGTTACACTTAAAAGGCGATTCCAACCTTGTTTTGAAGTTTGTAATCATTCTGGTTAATGAATAAAGATTTATTTATTATTTATTATTTTGCTCGGACATTGAACGGAGCGCTACGTACTAGTATAATCTTTCAAATGTAAAAATTTATTATTTTAGTACTTTTAGTACATATAATTCCCGCTCATTCAGTCCCGTTCTGAGTGTGTCAACGAGTAACTGATCGGACCAGTTCGTGCAGAACCAGAGACGAATAAATCTCGAGCGGAAGACGAAGTACTAAATTAATCCAAATGAATGATGTACTAAAAACGAATAGGAATAGCTTACCAGTTATTATCTGTAATAACTGGTCAGCTATTCCTATTCGTTCATAGAGCCAGAGACTACGAATACATACCGAAAGACGAAGTACTAAAAGAGTGTTGTACTAAAAATGAAAAGGAATAGTTCTCTCATGTACTACACAAGTCTATCGTCGACGATAAACTAGTAATATCGTCCACGATAATCTAGTTTATAAAACAGTCTAAAGTTTCGACTAGTTTATATTGTAAACAGAATGTTTTTAGCTGTCGACGTCGTTGTCAATCGTTGACGATGCATCCGTCGTTTTTTCAACCTCAAAACTAGTTTAGTCTTTTTGTTTACTTTTACCAACCGATTAATAAACGAATTTTATTTACAAATTGAAATAAATACATCGTGTATTTTTCATGTATACATAAGTACACATGAAAAGATAAATCATCATCACACATCATCAACTTCGTTCATATCTTGGTGATGAAGATCATCATCACACAACGATCATCATTATCATCACATGGTTTGGGGCTGGTCACAGGAATTTTGCATATGTAGTTTAAAATACCCGTGGGGTGCCGGGTTAGAATTGCATCCCCCCATCTCTTCCCGTTGGGTGTATCGTAAGAGGCGACTAAGGGAAATCAAGAAGACGGGCAGCAGCGTCTTTTGTTTGAGATTCATCTCTTCATATATACTGCGATCCCCAAGACACCTGCCCCTGCGTGGGGATTATGGCAACTCCCCCCTAAACACACAATGACAGACACGACTTGCAAATGGGCCCCAGTCCCCGGCGGCTCCTCTATTCTTCGCCTTGATAGCAGGCGGGGTAACGGTCGAGCAGGGGGTGCTAAGAATCTCCGGCAGATGCCCCGCTACCACCCCTACCGAACTTTGGCCCTGGCAACACACAACATCCGCAAGATGAGGACCGGACTCTTTCGTACGTAGTACTTCGTACGGTTGCTTGTTCATCGTTCAAGCTGAACTAAAAGAACAAGTGTCCGATGTACGATTATGATTAGGGAATCGAATCTATTCGGTGAGCACTGCGCAACGGTTCCTAACCGTTCACCGTTCTTGTAGTACACAAGACTACTAAACATAAAATATCGACATATCGATATTTTTCCTGGAATCATAGCCACTTTATCAAGTTAGTGCCTGTGGTTTATAACCGTGTAGCCAGCGTGTAAGTATTTCATTTTCTATTCTAGACCACTGGGTTGTGCTCGTCGCGTTCGGTTCGATTTTCAAATGTTTTGTTTTTCGTGCAGTTCTCTGCTTAGATTAGTATTATATACCTGTGGTAAGTGTTGAGGAATTTTCGTTTGACATTCGAAATTCAAACACATTATTACCCAAGGGAGTTTAGTACAACATTATTACCCGGCTAGACTATAGGGATATAATGAGGCACTTTATGTCATCTTTATATGACATAATATATAATGTGACATTATAGTTATAGTATATACATATATATATGTATATATCTATACTTATAATAAAACTGTAACAGGTCCAATTCTGTACATTGAAGATATTTTGAAAATTATATTTGGAGGGCATTCTATAACCGATACTGAGGCCGAAAATGTAATTTTTTTTATTTTTGTCTGTCTGTCTGTCTGTCTGTCTGTCTGTCTGTCTGTCTGTATCACGGCTGCGCATCACGCTGAAACTACTGAATGGATTCAAATGAAACTTGGCATGATTTGAGATCTTACTACGAGGTAGGACATAGGATACTTTTTATCCCGTAATCTAGCACGGTTCTTTTGGGAGAGGGGATTAAAGTCAAAATGGGTACTTGGTTATACGCTTGGTCCGATTTTATCAATTTTCCTTAATAATTATAATAAATATTAGTAAGGGAACACTCATAGAGAGTTGTTATCAAGGTTTTGTAATCGATCGGGTTAAGCAACGTTAGGTAAGGTCATTAAATAGATGGGTGACCGTTTAACGCCATTTGAACTAAACGGGTCCGTGCTTCGCAGAGTAAGTAAAACATGGGTCCCAGTTTTTAACCGACTATAAAAAAGGAGGTTATGTATTCGATGCGAATATCTGTTATTAAAAGTTTAGTTAACGTAAAAATAGCGCATGCGGAGCTGCGTGGGTCAGCTAGTATATATATATATATATATAGTATTTTTATTCATATTTTTATGTACATATGTATAATATATCTATGTTCTTCAGTTTTTATTTCACACAATTCGGCACCTACCACAAAATATTTCTGCACTACCCTAAGGTAGACTGTTAGAAAATGCCTAAGGCATTAAGTCCGCCTTGTACTATAAGTGCACAAAGTTAAATAAATAAAAATAAAAAATTATCGAGCAGGTGGTGTGAAAACTAAATAAACGTTTGTAGGAGCGGTTTTGTTTTTTTTGGTTGGATATTTCCTTTATCTTCATCGATATATTATATAAACTAGATTGGGTGTCACGGTTCAAAAAGTGGTAGCGAGAAATAGCGCCCTTGTGTCGCTATTTCTTTACAAGCCACATCCTGACAAATTTATTTTTGCCGATAGGAGTGTCGCTACCGTCTTTATGAAACTGTCAAACTACAAGTCATTATCATTATAAAATCGTCAATTCACGTTTCCGCCACCAGCACAGATAAGTTTGCAACCTCCGCGACCACATTTTAGATGTCATTTTGTTCGTGAATGTTTATCTAGTTTATATATTATATCGATGTTTATCTTATCCAAATCCAAACTTAAAACAATTTTTGTCTAGTTGTCACCTACAAAAACTCAAAAAGTACAAATGCTGTAGACTTGATACGGACAACATTTCTAGATTTTGGCCTTAGAATTAAATTTTTACAACGGTAAAAAAAAAATCACATGGGATTTTTTTACAAGGGGTGATTTCAGTGACCGCTAAACCCCCTTTTTCTGTTTATTTTTTTTTAAAACGTTTTTGCTGGAGCTAAAATGGTTTTTGATTTTTTTGGACGCCAGCTAGATATTTATCGACCACATGATGACAGATTGTTAAAGGAAATAACGAAGCTACTAATTCTGCCTTCTGACCATTGCTTCTGACAAACAGGGCCTTCTGACAAAACGAGGGAAATCATCATTAAAATCATTTATAGCCAGAGTGCATCTTATGACAATCCAATAAGCCCTAAACACGGCTAAGATACATTTTTTGTTACGGCTTCGTCATCAGATCAATTTGATGGTACTATATTCGATTTTACTATTTATTTTGCTTCATCATAGTCAAAGTCAATTCCACTTCGCCAAATGATACCTACTCTCTGACTGCAAATGTTTTTTTGTTGATAATATCAAAATCGCTAAATACATAAGTATGTCAAAGTCAAAAATATTTATTTCAAATAGGCTTAACGCTAGCACTTTTGAATGGTCAATGTTTTAAAAGCTACCACCTGATAACAACGCGGCCTCAACTGAGAAGATCCGGGAAGAAACTCAGCGGGTGTGTCATTTGTTAACTTTTTTTAAACATTCTTTGTCTTGTGTAACAATTGGATCAACATTAGGGATAGTCTGTCCTGCCGTTCGTAACATAAAACAAGGGAGAAAAGAAGAAAAAAATAAATTACGACAAAATTACAACAAACTAAAAGGCCAAAGGGAGATTAGTCGGAACGCAGCACCCGCGCACGAGTTGACTCGAGCAGCAGCCATCACTCCCCTCAACCTTATTAGAGGGAAGGGTGTGATCCGCCACACGAAGCGATGTATATACTCGTAGGTACCTATACTACTATTTTAGGAGTTTCCTCAATAACTCATGGATCCCATAAACAGAACTAGATTGTGATGCAAATTAAAATAATCTAGAAGTACTTACTTATCTACTTACAAATTTTCCAAATCGTTTAACAAATTTAGTTCTGGTTCTGAAGTAATAAAATTATAAAAAAAACTACATCCAAATTGAGAACCTCTTCCTTTTCTTTAAGTTGGTTAAAAAGGGGCAAAAAGCAATTCTTTAAAAATAGTAGATCGTCTGCAAACCGGTTACAAGGTATCCTCCGTTAAAAAATCATCCATAGTACTTACAAACATGTCTGTCATCGATCAAAATCGAGCGCGCAGCGCCGAAATTTTAATTTTTTAATTATAACATGATGATTTGTAATTAAAAAACATAAATCCCTTTTACAATTACTTTCAAATAAATGTATAAAGAAACAAAATATTGTTAGGTTAGTGAGTGATTGCCAAGTCCAGGGGGGGGCAACGGCCCCCCCCTGCCCCCCCCTGCGTACGCCCATGCCTGGGTCCATTACTATTTATAATATTAACGAAATTGGTCTACATGGACAAGTTACACTTTACGCGGATGACACATGTTTATTTTACTTTGGTTCTTCAATCCATGACATATTACGGCAAGCCCAAGATGACCTAGATAAACTCGCTAATTGGTTCCAATACAACTTATTAACCATAAATGTCTTAAAATCATCCTATATTAAAGCAAAAAACAAACCTATTCCTCCACACGATCCCCTCAAAATTTATAATAGACCTCTTCAAGAAAAAAAATACTGATACATATCTTGGTTTGAGACTAGATACTCACTTAGCATGGAACACACATATTGATCAAATCAAACCGAGCAATCGACGAAACCGAGAACCGAGCAATGATGAAAGCTTGCAAGCTTTCATCATTGCTCGGTTCTTTACGTAACATCGTTCAATATATTCCCCTTGGACTACGATACAATATTTATAATACCTTGGTAAAATCACATCTGCAATACTTAATTGAAATCTGGGATAGTGCCGCAAAAACGAAGCTAGCAGAGCTGCAAATTACACATTATAAAATAGTTAAAATGATTTTTAATTACCCGTAACTATAACAAGACCAACAAGATTTATAAAGATAGTTAAGTTATGAATATAACACAACTGTATATCTACAACGTATGAATCTTTATTCGTAAAACCCTTAACATTCATACACATATAAAATTTATTAAAAACAAACAGATTAGTAAACGAAGCAGTCGTCGAGCTAGTTTTTGGTTTGACCAAAAAATATTTTTAAAAAAAATTGAACCGACTTCAATAACACTAAAAAGCATAAAATAATTTAAATATTAAAGAAGTTGGTGTTAGCGTACCTGATGTGTATATTTGGCACCAACTTCAATAATATTTAAATTACACACATCAAAAGTGTCTAGGGATCAACATATATTTTTGCAATAACTTTTCTCCTGATTGATATTAATTAAAATTTTCTTTAAGGATTCATCAAATAAAGTGTTTTCGTTTGTCACAGTAACGATAAACCAAGTCACCTTTGCATTAATAAAGAAATTTGCCATTTTCCTAATAAAGGGATTTTTGACATTTGAACCACTAACACAAAAGTTCGAAAAAAAGACTGAAATAACAGTTTTCTTTAAAATTTTATTGGGTAACTTAAACAATTAATAATCCGTGTTTCTACCGCGAACACTAACAACACAAGAACATCGGTTTGGCATACTCAAAATGAGTTCATCCAAATCACGCTGTGGAATGGCCGCCCATGTTCGTTGCAACAACAAAAAAAGGTCTTCTTGCGACTGGATACCCTCCATATTCGGCAGAGCTCTTCTCTGTAGCATATCCCATGCATGCTCAATCGGGTTCAAGTCTGGCGACTGAGCAGGCCAGGGCAGGACATTGATGTTAGCTGCGGCGAGAGTCTGTCTTACAACTCTTGCGGTGTGCGGTCGTGCATTATCATGCATTAACTGAAATAAGGGACCGATTTGCACTTGTAGAGGAACGATGACGTCTGATACAATCGTCTCAGCATAAATTTGAGCGTTGAGGTTGCCTCTGATCCAAATCAACTCAGTTCTTCCGCCGATCCAAATACCCGCCCATACCATGATGGTTCCACCACTATAAGGATGGACTTCCTGGCAGGATTTTAATCGCTGTTGGCGTCCAGGGGTTCTCCAGTGTCGTATACGTCTTGTATCCGGTCTCATACCAAAACGAGACTCATCAGAAAAGCACACGAAACGCCATTGTTCTTCTGCCCAATTTCTGTGCTCAAGAGCCCATTGATATCGAATCCTACGATTGTGCATTGCTATAGGTGGTACCCGTAGCGGTCTTCGGGAATGAAGGTTCACTTCATGCAAGCGGTTTCTGACTGTTTGGTCGCTAATTAAGTTCCCTGAAGAGTGATGAAGCCTCACGGCTAACATCATGGCAGTTATTGTTGGAGCTCTTCGAGTTAAGATTTGAATATATCGGTCTTGTCTCCGTGTGGTGCAGCGATACCGTCCTCCATGGCGCTCAGCCACGGTACCAGTGCTTCGGTAACGTGTCCAAAGTCGACTGATAACACTCTGACTTGTATTCAGAGCTAAAGCCACAGTACGTTGCCGGGAACCAGCTTCTATCATTCCCACGGCTCTGAGCATTTCTTCCCTGCTTAAATGACGTCGCCGCTCCATAATAACGTTGGTTTTAATCAGTAGTAGGGAAACAGTAGCACTAATAATGTCTTCAATGCGTTGTATGTTTTTATAGGGAAAATATTGACAGCTGATTTTCATCTTTTACTCGAATTTGATTCACAGTTCCTGATTCAAATTATGAAATGCACCAAAAAGGATCCATATAAATTTATAAAATCATAAATTTATTACAAAGCCACATCTCAATCTCAAGAAATCCGCTTAAAAATGCTTGATCCCTAGACACTTTTGATGTGTGTATTTTATGCTTTTTAGTGTTATTGAAGTCGGTTCAATTTTTTTATAAAAATATTTTATTTTATACTTTTTAGTGATATTTTCATACGTAAAGATTGAACCATCGAAGACGGTAAAATGATCTAGGCAGGTTATGACATCATTATGATTTCACATTATCGTCTACATACTTTTACATAATTCATGTTTCTTCAGAAACTCAGAAACAATTTATCCGATCGTAATGAAATTTGCATGGAATCATCATAGTAGTTTACTCTCTCGAATAAAAAAAGAATCATCGAAATCGGTTCTTATTTATCAGAGAAATGTAAAGGAGAACATCAGTTTTATGGTTTTTACCAGATAAATTCCTCCATATCATTCATGGTCCTCCAGGAAGTTCTTATCCGGTTGTGATAAAATTCATACAGGTTCATTACAGTGGTTACTTCTTTCGAATAAAAAAAGAATCATTGAAATTGGTAAATATTTACCAGAGTTATGACCATTTTTGTCCTTAAAAAGCACCATAAAGTCATCTATATAGGCTTTCCTGCAGCTCTCAGTGCGCAGTCACCATTCTTGTTTTTCAGGAACTACTTATTACTAAGCAATATTTTTTTTATGGGACACAATTAACGGATTAAAGAATGGATGGAAGAAAGATTTTTTCAAATCGGTTCATAATTGCCAGAGTTATGCGCGAACATACATAAAAAAAAAATATATATAGGTACAGACGAATTGAGAACCTCCTCCTTTTTGAAGTCGGTTAAAAATTAGAACAAATTACGGTAAAAAATCTATACATTTGACAACAAATTACCTGTACCTAAGAAATGTAAATTCACTTAAGGCATTAAAAATTCAACTATCTCAATATCTTACTTCAGATGCTGGAAAAGTAATGCTTTAAGTGAGTACTAATTTTTAGCGAGTGAAATGACGAATATAATTATTATCATACGATTAGCTGTATTCTCAAGTAAGTGACTGTAATTGTCTTATTGAGAATAAATGTCTTAAACCATAATAAGGATTCATTTTATTTAGATTAGAGCCACTTAGGTCCTACGTAACACTAACATGGATCATAGGCATCGAGCCAACAATTCTGCCCTTCCCAGGCATTATGCCAAGTTCCATTAAGTACCTACTAATTACCTGTCTGACGTAGGTACACATCGATAGTATGGTACCACCAGTGGTACCATGGACAATTTTTTTTGTCCATGGTACCACTGGGGTTTGTCCGTGGTACATCAGCTGTAAGGGCTCCCACACATAACTGCGATGCGATGCGATGCGATGCGGCGCCGCATTGCAGGAATTTGTATCGAAAATTCATTTGTTTCTCGCAGATATTTGCGATGCGATGCGAATTCGCAGTTATGTGTGGGAGATGTAACAGCTCAGTGGGCGAGCGCTTGCCTTGGAAACAAGGTACGCAGGTTCGAACCCCGGCTCGCACCTCTGGTTTCTTTAATTAATCATGTGCGAATCGTCTTTGTGCGATTGTTACTAGCTTTCGGTAAAGGAAAACATCATGAGGAATCCTGCATGTCTGAGAAAGCCTAACTAGCTTTCGATTGACGTGTGAAGTCCGCCAACCCGCACTTGGCCAGCGTGGTGGATTATGGCCTAAGCCCCTTCATCTGGAAGGGAGGCCCATGCCCAGCATTCGGACATAAACAAGGGCTGGTATACTACGGACAACTCCGTGGTACCACCAGAGATAAATTAATTAAATTTTAAATAATATTTCATGATTTTCGTAACAATCGCTCATACCCCGGTTGAACCCCACACCTACTGAAAAAGACAGTCCACATACAGTACCAAGTTCCAACATTTTTTATTAATAATTTCGTCATTTGTTTAGGTCTTAAGAAAGTGGTGGTCAAAGGCGTTGATGGGAGATTCATGTCCGGGCAGCTGGTGGCGATCATGGGACCCTCCGGTGCCGGCAAGAGCTCCCTACTCAATTGCATATCTGGATATAAGTAAGTGCTTTCATGAAAAAGAAATATCTACCAAATTTTTAATTTATAACTTTTACATAAGGTCTACTCTTGAGTACTGTAGTTGCATTTGGTCGCCTAAGTATGACATCCACAAAAAAAGAATAGAAAATTTACAGAAACGTTTCTTAGGACATATTGCTTATTACTCTAATAAGCACAGAGAACTCTCCTCTTAACGCAGGAGAATGAAACATTATCATCTAATTTCATTAAAGGATTGTAGAATTCTTTTGGATTATATTTTCTTATATAAAATTTTAAACGGCCAGCAGGATTGTCCACAATTACTTATCCTTGTAAAGTTTCACATTCCACATAATTTATCTCGTAAATCAAAATATACTCTCTTTAAACCATTTAGAAGAAATTTAGGACATTTTTCCTGTGTTGACCGTCTACAGGCACAGTACAATTCGCTTAGTAATAATCTAAATATTGATGTATTTGCTATGAGCCCCGCACAATTTAAGAAGTGTATAATTATGGAATCACTTATTATCTAAATTCTAAATTGTATTTGGTATCATAGGCTACACCTTCTCATCTATTATAGGCTTTTGTTAGTGAACTATCTCATCTCTTACTTTTGTTAGTGAACTATCTCATCTCTTATCTCGTCTGCTTTTCAACTTTTATATTGTACAATCCACCTGTAATTAAGGTCTTGCTTGGCTACCTATAGTCTATTTATAATAAGCATCATATTTTGCAAAGCTTGTATCTTGTTGGTGTCTTAATAAATAAAAATAAACTTGATTGGTTAAAATTAAGGAACCCCATAAGGACCTATTAGACTAGGACTCATTTGTGCGCATCAATAATTTAGGTGTCTTCGGGGCTGGATTGAATACGTTTGCAAAAAAACCGCTGCTCGCCGCTTTCCATCAGGAGAGATGGAAGGAATGGTTACAGAGGTTTAGAGACAGCACGGCGAAAATGAGGCAGAAAAAGAATAGTGGGTGACCTAGCTCGATAGCTTTTTTTAGTAAGTTATTGGCACAGGAACGATAGAAGTACCTACAAGAAAATAAGGGTATTATTACCCTAGGAATTGAACTGAACAGGCTAAAATGGAATAACATTAATAAATCCATTATTGAAATGAACTATTACAGAATATATCGCGGCGTATTTTTAATTGCTGCTCTCTTGACGTTTCGCATGCTTTGCAGCACCCATAGTTACATGAGGTATGAGATGTGAAACGACTTCATGCGGGCGGTGGAGACGCATCTATTCACGTTTAATTAAATCTCTATATTGATAAGAGAATAATTATAAACCTTTCCAAACAGGTCAGCGGGAGTGACAGGTGAACTTCTAGTAAACGGGACACCAAGAGACGAGCATATTTTCCAAAGGTCGTCATGTTACATAACCCAAGAAGACTTGCTCCAGCCCTTACTGACAGTCAGGGAAGCCATGGATGTGGCGGCCAAGTTGAAGCTACCGACCGGAGCTAAGGCTCCCTGTGAAGAAATACTACAAGAACTTGGCCTTTTGGAACATCAGCACACAAGAACAGATAATTTGTCTGGAGGCCAGAAGAAGAGGTAATAAACGATTATTGAGTGGTTAAACGTTAAAATTAAGTACTGCATCGGTGTTGGCTGTGTTACTTTAGTAGTGAATTTTTGATCGCAAACTAAAATATTCTTCAACTTTCAGTTTTCTGTCATACATTCTACTCGTTTTCGATAGTTTCAGCGAGGTTTCAGGTCATAAATTATTTATATAAGTTTACCATGAAAAACTGAAGTCTATAATCAAGCCTATGTACTTGTAATCCCCCACCACCTCCACCTGTGCACACGCGTAAGCCACCCCGTCATTGTGGAAGCAGTCGTAACTACGAGTATGACCAACTACGCGCGGTGCACGATGGACACTTTTCAGCTATCATTGGGTGCTGGTTCACACCAGTAGACACGAACGCAAAAAGGGAATGTATGGATGTTTGCGATGGCCAATAATAATAAATAGTAGGTACTTTTATTTTTGCTGTCGAGGAAAAGGAACCTTATGTGCGATTTGTTCATCGACGCTATGGATCAAAGACTCTGGGCTCTCCGTTCAGACCTTCGCCAGAGTCTCTCCAGCGCTAGACGCTCGCTAGAGCACGCCCCGGGAAAAATTATGTGCCTAGTGTGTAATTAAGTAGTATTTAAATCCTCTTTGAACTGTATCTCTCACACAATAGGCTAGATGACTAATAACTTTTTTTATCCGTCCGTCATTTAGATTATCAAAAAATATTGGACACGTTTTTCTTTTGTCGATGAAACAAAAAATGACGAAGATATAGTGCTTTGAAATGTCACGTGACGTCACGCCGGTATACATTTATTACTGAGGCGTGACGTCAAAAGCCCCCACTCGCGAACTTGACGCTCTGTATCTTTGGTAATTTTTATTGATTTGTTAATTAAAAAATTACTATAATAAAACTCAAAGAGCACTTTTTCTGTACATTGAATATTTTTCCAAAATTTCTATGTGGGGATACTATACTATCGACATAGAGGCCAAAACAATTTTTTTTGGAATTATTGTCTGTCTGTCTGTCTGTCTGTCTGTCTGTCGTTCTGTTTGTCCAGGCATCATTCGAAAACCCGTGGATGGATTTTGATAGGACTTTCACTGATGTGTTGTGTAGAAGTAGGGGTATAAATTGGTATATAAAACATCACGCTATGTTTCATAGGGGCTAAGCAGTGAAACATTACTTGCACATATTACCACGTAATTTCCTTTGTATGTGAATAGGGTAATTATAGACTGATCAGTTAATCATTAAGATATGTATTATTACGCTATATACAATAGGAACTGAGCAGACATTTAGTTTGCATAAGATATGGCAGTGGCGAAGGGTCAATTTTTGTAAGGGGTAAGCCGGTCCGGTACACCCAGGAAATTTTCATTAGATTTCTGTATTCTTCTAAGTACTTTGCTGATAGCAATATGACATTATATATTTGAAATGTTAGAATCTGTAATTCCCGAGCGAGTCCAAACTAGATTAGGAAAGAAATAGGCAAGGGAAAAATAACATTTCATTTTATATAAAAGCCAGTTCATGAAATTTTTATGAAACTCCCCAAGTCCAGGTAGTGTATAGGTATTGTATCACAGTCGCAACAATAAAAGATGCGAAACACTAAGAACTTTCATTATCGAATATCATTAGACAGTAATTTACGATGTTAGCGTGATTTACATTATGAACAGCGCCATCTATCGGCGAAATTGGACATACAATCACTATAGAACTTTTATAACTCAAGAACGGCCTAACCGATTCGGCTGAAAATTGGTGGGTTAGAACCAGGAAACGGACATAGGACATAGGACTTTTTATCCCGGTAGGTTAAGGTTAAGCAACGTTAGGTAAGGTCATTAAATAGATGGGTGAACCGATTTGTATGAAAGTGTGCATATCGGGTAGGTCTGAGAATAGGTCATACAGTATATTTCATACCGCTAGGTTAAGGTTAAGCAACATAAGGCAAGGTCATTAAACAGATGGGTGACCCGATTTGTATGAAATTTTGTGTGCATATCGAGGAGGTCTGAGAATAGGTCATAAAGTATATTTAATGCCGCTGATACCATGATTGACGAGGATATATAGAACGAGAGGAGGGTGCAAGAGAGGAGAAAGAGGGGAGGGGATTCGAGGAGGGGGTGATGGGTGAGGGATCGGGGGAGTTAGGTGGAGTAAGGGGGGAGTGAGAAGGAGCAAGTTCGTAGAAGAGAGAGGGGAGAGGGTTCAGAGAGGGGACAACAGGGAGAGGAAGAGGGGGAGTGTGACGGAAACCGAAGCGGGAGGGGGAAAGAGAGAGGAGAGAAAGAGCATATAATTAGTTTTTTTTTTTATAAGAGAGAGAGATATGGATAGAGATTAATCTAGGGAGGAGGGAGAAAAGGGGAGCAAAATGTAATAAAAGCGAGGGCGGAGCTGCGCGGGTCAGCTAGTTATTATCTATTTCCCAAACATCATATCCCCATTAAAGACGAGACACCTCAATGCCGGAGAGCGTGTCAAAGCGATAAACATACCTTCAAACATTATTTGAAAAAGTTTTTAAATAAATAAGTGACGAGACTAGTAGAGCGTTCGCTTAATGGTAAGCGACCCGCTGGCCTATAAACAGCTACATTGTAGTTGTCATCGTCACCAGGGACACAATAACTTGACCCCGATAATTACACCAGCTACAGTGCTATTCACACCGAACCACGACAGTGTTTACACAAAGCTGCTTGGCAGGAAAATACATTGTATTGATACTTACTTGGAGTGTCCCTTGTACATACCATCTTGTAAACACAACCTTCCTGTTAGGGCAGTCGGGTGACAAGTTTTTTTTTATCACCAGGTTATCAATAGCGTTGGAAATGGTCAACAATCCACCAGTATTTTTCTTGGACGAGCCGACGAGCGGATTGGACACGGTGACCACGACGCAGTGTGTCAAACTGCTCAAGCAATTGGCGCGGCAGGGGAGGACGGTGGTGTGCACCATACACCAGCCAGCCGCCTCCTTGTTGGAGATATTCGATCAGGTCCGTGGAACTATATTTTACGCTCAGGACTAATTACTTACAGGTTAGGACTATATGTCCTCCTGGCCGATACGACCACAGCGGACAATCTTTCATTGGTCATCTAGGCGGGAGATTTTATAGTGAACAAGTGCATGAGTAGACGCAAGTGCATTCTCTGTTCCTTTAACTCTCACAATCCGATGGCACGGAAGACCGACACCAACGGGGAGTGGACAGACGCAAAAACAACTTTTTACATGCCCATTCGACGCATGGATAATCCATGTAAAGTATTACAGACAATCAGGTGATTGGCCTACATTTCCCATTGTGTAATCTACTGACTAGGAACAACTACCCAAAGTCAGTGCGCGGGATTCGAACCCACGACCTCTAGTTTGCAAAGCCAGCGGTTTCCCACTGTGCCAGTGAGGAAGATAAATACAAAAAAAAAATGTGCGTGCGTGGAGTCCCTCCGCGCGGAAGAAGTGAAACTTCATTCTCGCTCAGTCGATCGGTCGGTCGGTCGGTTGGTCCATCACTCACTCACTCACACACACACACACACACACACACTAACTCAACTCAACTCAACCCCACTGAAAGCCACTGAAACCCACTGGAACCCACTGAAACCCACTGGAACCCACTGAAACCCACTGAAACCCACTGAAACCAACTGAAACCCACTGAAACCCACTGAAACCCACTAAAACCAACTGAAACCCACTGAAACCCACTGAAACCCACTGAAACCAACTGAAACCCACTGAAACCCACCGAAACCCACTGAAACCCACCGAAACCCACCGAAACCCACCGAAACCCACCGAAACCCACCGAGACCCACCGAAACCCACCGAAACCCACCGAAACCCACTCACTCAGTGACGGCGTCACATGAGCGCTTTTATAACTTTAACAAATTTACGCCTATCGTTTAACACCTATCACTTAACGCGTTAAGCGATAACGCGTTAAGGTGCTTCATTTAACGCTTGACGCGTTATGTGATAACATTTTTGAAAGTCGCATAATAAGTTTCACTTCAAAAACGCTGCTTCGAAAGAAGACGGGCCTTCTTGTTCTCGCTTAGTCGCCTCTTACGACACCCAACAAGAGGAAATGGGGGATGCAATTCTAACCCGGCACCCCACAGGGAGGCCCCTCAAGCCGTTAGGGTCATGAAAAAGAAATAGGAATACATATGTACATACTACATACATACATAGGTAGCCCGCACACCGTCAATAATATTGTCAATATTCTACAACCCCCTGACTTAACTGTGCACCTCGTAAGAATGGGGGGTCACAGCGCCAGGTCACAAAATACTGAGAGTACAGAATGCAAGCTTCATACAACGCACACATAGACAGCGCTCACGGACACGAAATCTCGGTATATCTCGGCTTAGTGCGAGCGAATTATTTTTGTTACTATTAGTTTTTATTTCCGGTCTTCCAGTTTTATTCTCAACAATCAATCGAAAAACTAGATACGAGTGCCACTATCACAGTTTTTAGTCAGAGTTGATAACCCTAGCGCGAACGTCGAGCGCAGGTATGAAAAGCGAGACAATACAATGACATTATGACATGTCTTCTGTACTCTCAGTATTTTGTGGCCAGGTGAACGTGTTATTAGAATATGACAATATTATTGACGGTGTGCGGGCTACCATACACACACATCCTCGAAAAATATAGCCTTCCTCCTGGGGCATTCGGGCAATAAAGGGCCATTTCTTCTTAGATTATATACGTAACAGATAATTCAATGGAATATTTTACATTTAGGTACTTTGTATTAGTAGGTAAAAAATAATTAGATATCGGATCAAAATATATACTTCCATATTTTTTAATCATAGGTAGGTAATTATTTGTGCAATAACATATAACTACCATGTTGCAAGTGCTATAGTGATATAATACAATTAATAATTACATGGTAAATGCATATTGCAGTTACAGACAGAATTATGGTAAATGGATGCAACATTGTGCAAAAGATTAGGTATAATATAATATAATATCTATACTATAATAAAACTCAAAGAGCACTTTTTCTGTACATTGAATATTTTTCCAAAATTTCAATGTGGGGATACTATACTATCGACATAGAGGCCAAAACAATTTTTTTTGGAATTATTGTCTGTCTGTCTGTCTGTCTGTCGTTCTGTTTGTCCAGGCATCATTCGAAAACCCGTGGATGGATTTTGATAGGACTTTCACTGATGTGTTGCGTAGAAGTAGGGGTATAAATTGGTATATAAAACATCACGCTATGTTTCATAGGGGCTAAGCAGTGAAACATTACTTGCACATATTACCACGTAATTTCCTTTGTATGTGACTAGGGTAATTATAGACTGATCAGTTAATCATTAAGATATGTATTATTACGCTATATACAATAGGGACTGAGCAGACATTTAGTTTGCATAAGATATGGCAGTGGCGAAGGGTCAATTTTTGTAAGGGGTAAGCCGTTCCGGTACACCCAGGAAATTTTCATTAGATTTCTGTATTGTTCTAAGTACTTTGCTGATAGCAATATGACATTATATCTTTGAAAAGTTAAAATCTGTAATTCCCGAGCGAGTCCAAACTAGATTAGGAAACAAATATAATTGTTCACTTCGTCATAATCATGGAGTTTACGCTTAACTTTAAATAGAAGAGATGTATCATCCGCGAACAATACAATATTAAGTTTGTCCCCCACGAAGTAGGGTAAGTCATTAATATATATTAAAAACAAAAATGGGCCTAATATTGAACCTTGAGGAACGCCCAGGGAGACCACGGAACCTGGAGATCTCTTACCGTTTACATCGACCCTCTGAATTCTATTATTCAAATATGAAGTCAGAAGGTCTAGAGCTTTATTCCTTACACCATAGTGGCGTAATTTCCTGACCATCGTGTCGTGATCTACGCAGTCAAAAGCCTTGGATAAATCACAGAATATACCAAGAGCATCCCGTGATTCCTCCCAAGCCTCGTAGATATATTTTAATAATTCGACTCCCGCGTCTGTAGTTGAGCGATTCTTTCTAAAGCCGAACTGTCTATTGTGAAGAAGATTATTTTTATTAAAATGATCCAGTATTTGACATAGAATAAGCTTTTCAAAAATTTTACTCAAGGCTGGCAACACCGAAATTGGCCTGAAATTTGTAGGCTCAGCGGTGCTGCCAGACTTAAACAAAGGTATAACTTTACTGTGCTTCATGAGGTCAGGAAATACTCCACTCTTGACACAGTTATTAAATATCACTGCCAATTGAGGGGCAATTGCTTCAATTATAGACGCTATTGTTTGTACAGAAAGCCCCCATAAATCAGCTGTCTTTTTCTGATTAAGCTGTTTAAAAGTATTTATGATGTCATTGGCAGTTACAAAACAGAATTGAAAAGATGTGCCACACTCTGGTACATTTTCTTTTAATAGGATTTCAGCGGAAGTGGACGAGGAATTTAGAGTTTTCGTTATATTAATAGGAATATCTGTAAAAAATCGTTCAAACTCTGTCGCTACATCTAAATCCGCCGTTACATCTGTATTATTAACATGTATACAAAAATCACTATTCCGTACTGATGACTTACCAGTCTCACTATTTATAATATTCCATGTCATCTTAATTTTGTTTTCAGAGTGTCTGATTTTACTTTTTTACGGTACGACTAGTCCACCAATTTAAGGTCGCTCAGCGAGCTATGGAGAGAGCTATGCTCGGCGTTTCTCTGAGGGATCGATTAAGAAACGAAGTAATTCGCCAGAGAACAAAAGTTACTGACATAGCTCAACGGATTAGCAAGCTGAAGTGGCAGTGGGCTGGTCATATTTGCCGCAGAACCGATGATCGGTGGGGAAGACTGGTTCTGGAGGCCACGAACTGGAAAACGTAGCGTAGGACGCCCTGTGACCCGGTGGAGTGACGATTTACGCAAAGCAGTTGGCAGTGACTGGATGAGGAAAGCCGAAGACCGGGCTCAATGGCGTGTATTGGGGGAGGCCTATGTCCAGCAGTGGACTGATGTAGGCTGATAATGATGATAATGATGACGTACCTAATGATTGCCCGAATACCCCAGAAGGAGGGTTATGTTTTTCGAGAATATGTACGTAAGTACCTATGTCTATTTCTTTGGCACGACCTTCGATGGATTTCGATTTATAATATGTCGTTTGATTCGTTCTGGGATTGACATAGGCTATACTTACAGTTAAAAAAATATATATATTATATCGCGTCAGTCAGCCGCCGTTTTGTATATTTCTATTACTTCCAAAAACTTTAATATTAGTATCAAATGAAAGATCTTAACGAGACAGGCCGAAATATGTATATGCATACTTTTTATGTATGTACATACTGTAATACAAGATCTTTTTGCTTGTTCGCAGTCGGGCTTTTTGTATTTTTATAATTTATACTTAGGTTGTACTTGTTTTTATATTTTTTTCACGTATCTATATCATATCGATGCTTAGGACGGAAGTACACACATCAAAAGTGTCTAGGGATCAACATATATTTTTGCAATAACTTTTCTCCTGATTGATATTAATTAAAATTTTCTTTAAGGATTCATCAAATAAAGTGTTTTCGTTTGTCACAGTAACGATAAACCAAGTCACCTTTGCATTAATAAAGAAATTTGCCATTTTCCTAATAAAGGGATTTTTGACATTTGAACCACTAACACAAAAGTTCGAAAAAAAGACTGAAATAACAGTTTTCTTTAAAATTTTATTGGGTAACTTAAACAATTAATAATCCGTGTTTCTACCGCGAACACTAACAACACAAGAACATCGGTTTGGCATACTCAAAATGAGTTCATCCAAATCACGCTGTGGAATGGCCGCCCATGTTCGTTGCAACAACAAAAAAAGGTCTTCTTGCGACTGGATACCCTCCATATTCGGCAGAGCTCTTCTCTGTAGCATATCCCATGCATGCTCAATCGGGTTCAAGTCTGGCGACTGAGCAGGCCAGGGCAGGACATTGATGTTAGCTGCGGCGAGAGTCTGTCTTACAACTCTTGCGGTGTGCGGTCGTGCATTATCATGCATTAACTGAAATAAGGGACCGATTTGCACTTGTAGAGGAACGATGACGTCTGATACAATCGTCTCAGCATAAATTTGAGCGTTGAGGTTGCCTCTGATCCAAATCAACTCAGTTCTTCCGCCGATCCAAATACCCGCCCATACCATGATGGTTCCACCACTATAAGGATGGACTTCCTGGCAGGATTTTAATCGCTGTTGGCGTCCAGGGGTTCTCCAGTGTCGTATACGTCTTGTATCCGGTCTCATACCAAAACGAGACTCATCAGAAAAGCACACGAAACGCCATTGTTCTTCTGCCCAATTTCTGTGTTCAAGAGCCCATTGATATCGAATCCTACGATTGTGCATTGCTATAGGTGGTACCCGTAGCGGTCTTCGGGAATGAAGGTTCACTTCATGCAAGCGGTTTCTGACTGTTTGGTCGCTAATTAAGTTCCCTGAAGAGTGATGAAGCCTCACGGCTAACATCATGGCAGTTATTGTTGGAGCTCTTCGAGTTAAGATTTGAATATATCGGTCTTGTCTCCGTGTGGTGCAGCGATACCGTCCTCCATGGCGCTCAGCCACGGTACCAGTGCTTCGGTAACGTGTCCAAAGTCGACTGATAACACTCTGACTTGTATTCAGAGCTAAAGCCACAGTACGTTGCCGGGAACCAGCTTCTATCATTCCCACGGCTCTGAGCATTTCTTCCCTGCTTAAATGACGTCGCCGCTCCATAATAACGTTGGTTTTAATCAGTAGTAGGGAAACAGTAGCACTAATAATGTCTTCAATGCGTTGTATGTTTTTATAGGGAAAATATTGACAGCTGATTTTCATCTTTTACTCGAATTTGATTCACAGTTCCTGATTCAAATTATGAAATGCACCAAAAAGGATCCATATAAATTTATAAAATCATAAATTTATTACAAAGCCACATCTCAATCTCAAGAAATCCGCTTAAAAATGCTTGATCCCTAGACACTTTTGATGTGTGTATATACGTACCTAATAATTACGGTCAAAGTCAAAGTCAAAATATCTTTATTATGTATAGGCCCCACGGAGGCACTTACACAAAAATCATTTTTACAAACTACCACCGGATCGTAACGCGGCCGCTACTGAGAAGATCCGGCAAGAAACTCAGCGGGCTTGTCTTTTTTTGTCATTTTTTTGTTTAAAAATAGTTTTACAAATTTTACTTATGTCAGCCTTAAACTTCTAAGCTTGCATGAGTTGAGCAGTTCAAGCCCACGCAGCTTTATCCTCCAGGTAATCCGAGATTTTATAATAAGCCTTTTTTGACAAACGGCTTTTTATCAAAGGTTTAAATTTCTTTATTGGAAGATCTCGGATATCCTGTGGCAGTTTGTTATAAAAGCGTATACTTTGGCCCATAAACGATTTGCCTGTTCTGTGGAGACGCGTGGCATGTACAACAAGATCGTGTTTGTTCCGGGTATTAATATTATGTGTATCACTATACTTTTTAAAAGAACTGATATTTTTTTTAACATAAACTAAATTTTCAAATATGTATTGTGACACAACCGTTAGAATATCTATCTCTTTGAATTTCTCTCTAAGTGAATCAATAGGAGCCAGATTGTAAATGGCTCTCACAGCTCTTTTCTGCAGAATAAAAATAGTATTAAGTTCTGCAGAAGATCCCCACAGTAATATGCCATATGACATAACACTGTGAAAATAGCTGAAATAAACAATTCTAGCGGTTTCAACATCAGTTAAACGTCTAATTTTCTTGACTGCATAAGCCGCGGAACTTAGCCTACCCGACAACTTCTTAATTTGTGGGCCCCACTGTAGTTTGGCGTCAATTGTTATACCTAAAAACACAGTCGACGCCTCAAGGTCCAACGCTGCTCCATTTATTTCTACATTGGTTGCCAGCTGTCTCACATTAGGAGTTACAAATTTCATACATTTAGTTTTGGTCTCATTAAGTTTTAAATTGTTAACATTGAACCAATGGACAACCATAGAAAGTACATTGTTCACTTCGTCATAATCATGGAGTTTACGCTTAACTTTAAATAGAAGAGATGTATCATCCGCGAACAATACAATATTAAGTTTGTCCCCCACGAAGTAGGGTAAGTCATTAATATATATTAAAAACAAAAATGGGCCTAATATTGAACCTTGAGGAACGCCCAGGGAGACCACGGAACCTGGAGATCTCTTACCGTTTACATCGACCCTCTGAATTCTATTATTCAAATATGAAGTCAGAAGGTCTAGAGCTTTATTCCTTACACCATAGTGGCGTAATTTCCTGACCATCGTGTCGTGATCTACGCAGTCAAAAGCCTTGGATAAATCACAGAATATACCAAGAGCATCCCGTGATTCCTCCCAAGCCTCGTAGATATATTTTAATAATTCGACTCCCGCGTCTGTAGTTGAGCGATTCTTTCTAAAGCCGAACTGTCTATTGTGAAGAAGATTATTTTTATTAAAATGATCCAGTATTTGACATAGAATAAGCTTTTCAAAAATTTTACTCAAGGCTGGCAACACCGAAATTGGCCTGAAATTTGTAGGCTCAGCGGTGCTGCCAGACTTAAACAAAGGTATAACTTTACTGTGCTTCATGAGGTCAGGAAATACTCCACTCTTGACACAGTTATTAAATATCACTGCCAATTGAGGGGCAATTGCTTCAATTATAGACGCTATTGTTTGTACAGAAAGCCCCCATAAATCAGCTGTCTTTTTCTGATTAAGCTGTTTAAAAGTATTTATGATGTCATTGGCAGTTACAAAACAGAATTGAAAAGATGTGCCACACTCTGGTACATTTTCTTTTAATAGGATTTCAGCGGAAGTGGACGAGGAATTTAGAGTTTTCGTTATATTAATAGGAATATCTGTAAAAAATCGTTCAAACTCTGTCGCTACATCTAAATCCGCCGTTACATCTGTATTATTAACATGTATACAAAAATCACTATTCCGTACTGATGACTTACCAGTCTCACTATTTATAATATTCCATGTCATCTTAATTTTGTTTTCAGAGTGTCTGATTTTACTTTTTTACGGTACGACTAGTCCACCAATTTAAGGTCGCTCAGCGAGCTATGGAGAGAGCTATGCTCGGCGTTTCTCTGAGGGATCGATTAAGAAACGAAGTAATTCGCCAGAGAACAAAAGTTACTGACATAGCTCAACGGATTAGCAAGCTGAAGTGGCAGTGGGCTGGTCATATTTGCCGCAGAACCGATGATCGGTGGGGAAGACTGGTTCTGGAGGCCACGAACTGGAAAACGTAGCGTAGGACGCCCTGTGACCCGGTGGAGTGACGATTTACGCAAAGCAGTTGGCAGTGACTGGATGAGGAAAGCCGAAGACCGGGCTCAATGGCGTGTATTGGGGGAGGCCTATGTCCAGCAGTGGACTGATGTAGGCTGATAATGATGATAATGATGACGTACCTAATGATTGCCCGAATACCCCAGAAGGAGGGTTATGTTTTTCGAGAATATGTACGTAAGTACCTATGTCTATTTCTTTGGCACGACCTTCGATGGATTTCGATTTATAATATGTCGTTTGATTCGTTCTGGGATTGACATAGGCTATACTTACAGTTAAAAAAATATATATATTATATCGCGTCAGTCAGCCGCCGTTTTGTATATTTCTATTACTTCCAAAAACTTTAATATTAGTATCAAATGAAAGATCTTAACGAGACAGGCCGAAATATGTATATGCATACTTTTTATGTATGTACATACTGTAATACAAGATCTTTTTGCTTGTTCGCAGTCGGGCTTTTTGTATTTTTATAATTTATACTTAGGTTGTACTTGTTTTTATATTTTTTTCACGTATCTATATCATATCGATGCTTAGGACGGAAGTACACACATCAAAAGTGTCTAGGGATCAACATATATTTTTGCAATAACTTTTCTCCTGATTGATATTAATTAAAATTTTCTTTAAGGATTCATCAAATAAAGTGTTTTCGTTTGTCACAGTAACGATAAACCAAGTCACCTTTGCATTAATAAAGAAATTTGCCATTTTCCTAATAAAGGGATTTTTGACATTTGAACCACTAACACAAAAGTTCGAAAAAAAGACTGAAATAACAGTTTTCTTTAAAATTTTATTGGGTAACTTAAACAATTAATAATCCGTGTTTCTACCGCGAACACTAACAACACAAGAACATCGGTTTGGCATACTCAAAATGAGTTCATCCAAATCACGCTGTGGAATGGCCGCCCATGTTCGTTGCAACAACAAAAAAAGGTCTTCTTGCGACTGGATACCCTCCATATTCGGCAGAGCTCTTCTCTGTAGCATATCCCATGCATGCTCAATCGGGTTCAAGTCTGGCGACTGAGCAGGCCAGGGCAGGACATTGATGTTAGCTGCGGCGAGAGTCTGTCTTACAACTCTTGCGGTGTGCGGTCGTGCATTATCATGCATTAACTGAAATAAGGGACCGATTTGCACTTGTAGAGGAACGATGACGTCTGATACAATCGTCTCAGCATAAATTTGAGCGTTGAGGTTGCCTCTGATCCAAATCAACTCAGTTCTTCCGCCGATCCAAATACCCGCCCATACCATGATGGTTCCACCACTATAAGGATGGACTTCCTGGCAGGATTTTAATCGCTGTTGGCGTCCAGGGGTTCTCCAGTGTCGTATACGTCTTGTATCCGGTCTCATACCAAAACGAGACTCATCAGAAAAGCACACGAAACGCCATTGTTCTTCTGCCCAATTTCTGTGTTCAAGAGCCCATTGATATCGAATCCTACGATTGTGCATTGCTATAGGTGGTACCCGTAGCGGTCTTCGGGAATGAAGGTTCACTTCATGCAAGCGGTTTCTGACTGTTTGGTCGCTAATTAAGTTCCCTGAAGAGTGATGAAGCCTCACGGCTAACATCATGGCAGTTATTGTTGGAGCTCTTCGAGTTAAGATTTGAATATATCGGTCTTGTCTCCGTGTGGTGCAGCGATACCGTCCTCCATGGCGCTCAGCCACGGTACCAGTGCTTCGGTAACGTGTCCAAAGTCGACTGATAACACTCTGACTTGTATTCAGAGCTAAAGCCACAGTACGTTGCCGGGAACCAGCTTCTATCATTCCCACGGCTCTGAGCATTTCTTCCCTGCTTAAATGACGTCGCCGCTCCATAATAACGTTGGTTTTAATCAGTAGTAGGGAAACAGTAGCACTAATAATGTCTTCAATGCGTTGTATGTTTTTATAGGGAAAATATTGACAGCTGATTTTCATCTTTTACTCGAATTTGATTCACAGTTCCTGATTCAAATTATGAAATGCACCAAAAAGGATCCATATAAATTTATAAAATCATAAATTTATTACAAAGCCACATCTCAATCTCAAGAAATCCGCTTAAAAATGCTTGATCCCTAGACACTTTTGATGTGTGTAGTTACCCTCCTAGAAACGCAGGTGTTTAAAGATCGCTAATTTATTTTTCCCTGTGAATCTTTAGGCATTGCGACATGACACTTATAACTTTATTTATTGCTCATTTACATGCCATTTTTGATTAAAATAACTGACGGTGGGTAAGAGTAGGTACCAGTTTAAGGAATAGGTACATTTAAAATTAAAAATAAATATCCAAGGCTAAGTTAAAGTTCGTGACGATGCGATAGGTTGCATGATCGTCCATTGTCTTTTGCTGCCATTTCCATATTGAATTTATTATGATAACTGTCGATGCGTATACCTAGTGCAGTTGAGATTGTAGGCATCGTGATTTACCTGTTACTCAATATTGTTTTGTTCAAGTATATTGATCATTTTACATAAATTACAATAGTACTAGCAACTGTTACTGTAACTATTTATGTACAATTGATCGAATTGGGTCGAAGTGCGTTCTGGTGGTCACCGGCTCCAACTTATTGCCACCATGTGCTAGTGCTATGTATCGAGTGCTCAAAAGCTTTAACGCGCTGGCTGTTAAAAAACAATAATTTAATCCAGCGTTTCCCATTCAGTGGGTCACGAACGACCCCGTACCGGGTCATCAAAATAAAATACTGGGTCGCATCATTTCCCGTCTGGTTTTAAAATAATACTGTCGATCGACGCATCACATCATCAAGCAATAAACTATTTTTTTTAAAATAAAAACCGAATTCAAAGAATTTTTTAAATAGTTTATTTAACACTTTTATTTTAGCAAAATAGGTATCAGCGCTATCACGCAACTCGAACGTCTACGTTACCAGACCTCAAGATAAAACTTTTATAATTTGCGGGGAACTTGATTCTTTTGCAAAAAATAAGGATCTCCATACTTCGCGCTAAAAAGTCGATATTCTCGATAAAAAAGTTATGGTAAAACATTTTTAATAGTGATATGTCGTAATATTACATAATTCTAATAACAATAAATGTGTATTATTTGACTTAATGCAGGGTGCGTCCCATCTATCTATACTATAATAAAACTCATAGAGCACTTTTTCTGTACATTGAATATTTTGTCAAAAATGTCTATACTATACTATCGACATAGAGGCCAAAACAATTTTTTTTGGAATTATTGACTGTCTGTCTGTCTGTCTGTCGTTCTGTTCGTCCAGGTATCATTTGAAAACCCGTGGATGGATTTTGATAGGACTTTCACTGATGTGTTGTGTAGAAGTCAGTGTATAAGTTGGTATATTAACCATCACGCTATGTTTCATAGGGGCTAAGCAGTGAAACATTACTTGCACATATTACCACGTAATTTCCTTTGTATGTGAATAGGATAATTATAGACTAATCAGTTAATCATTAAGATATGTATTATTACGCTATATACAATAGGGACGGAGCAGACATTTAGTTTGCATAAGATATGGCAGTGGCGAAAGGTCAATTTTTGTAAGGGGTAAGCCGGTCCGGTACACCCAGGACATTTTCATTAGATTTCTGTATTGTTCTAAGTACTTTGCTGATAGCAATATGACATTAAATCTTTGAAAAGTTAAAATCTGTAAATTATATCTTTGAAAAGTAAAAAATCGGGAAAAATACCATTTCATTTAAAAGCCAGCGGTTAGGTCCGCTGCACCACGAAGGCTACATTTGTATAGGTAGGTAGAAATTGAGAATACGAAATTGCAAAATTTTTACTTAGGTAAAAGACCTAAAATGACTCGAAATGATCTAACGCAATAAAATGTACAACTACAATTCACACTACACACAATGAACAGCGCTCCCAAAAAACGCTTCAAGGTCGCTCATGCTTCATGAAATTTTAATGAAACTCCCCAAGTCCAGGTAGTGTATAGGTATTGTATTACAGTCGCAACAATAAAAGATGAAAAACTCAGTACTTTCATTATCGAATATCATTAGACTGTAATTTACGATGTTAGCGTGATTAACATTATGAACAGCGCCATCTATCGGTGAAATTGAACACACAATCACTATACAACTTTAATATCTATAATCTATATCTATATTATATATAAAAGAAAGTCGTGTTAGTTACACTATTTATAAATCAAGAACGGCTGAACCGATTTGGCTGAAAATTCGTGGAGAGTTAGCTTAGAACCAGGAAACGGACATAGGATACTTTTTATCTCGGTAAACTAAGGTTAAGCAACGTTAGGTAAGGTCATTAAATTGATGGGTGAAATGATTAATATAAAATTTTGTGCGCATATCGGGTAGGTCTGAAAATAGGTCATAAAGTATATATCATACCGCTAGGTTAAGGTTAAGCAACATAAGGCAAGGTCATTAAATAGATGGGTGAACCGATCGATATTTATGAAATTTTGTGTGCATATCGGGTAGGTCTGAGAATAGGTCATAAAGTATATATCATACCGCTACGTTAAGGTTAAGCAACATAAGACAAGCTCATTAACTAGATGGGTGAACCGACCGATATGTATGAAATTTTGTGTGCATATCGGGTAGGTCTGAGAATAGGTCATAAAGTATATTTTATGACGCTGATAACATGATTGACGAGGATATATAGAACGAGAGGAGGGTGCAAGAGAGGAGAGAGACTGAGAGGGGATTTGAGGAGGGGGTGATGGGGTGAGGGATCGGGGGAGTTAGGTGGAGTTAGGTGGAGCAAGTTGGGAGAAGAGAGAGGGAGAGGGTTCATAGAAGGGACAACGGGGAGAGGAAGAGGGGGAGTGTGACGAGGACCGAAGTGGGAGGGAAAGAGAGACGAGCAAAATGTAATAAAAGCGCGGGCGGAGCTGCACGGGTCAGCTAGTTTGATATAAAGTTATTTGGTCTATTTTCATTTCAGTAACGTTCACAAGATATAATAAACGTGAGACATACAAACTGTTGATATAATTTCTTTACATATAATATTTGTATATTCTAAAACTTATTTGGTATAATGTTATTGGATTTAATATTTATCTAATCGAAAATCATTTGGTCTATCGATTAAAATATATACCTACTCTACTAATAACATCATGGTTAACACCTCGATTCAGAGCAATACAACTCGGATAGGTTAGGTTAGGGACTTAATCAAGTTAACCCCGCCGCCGTCCTCCTCTGGGTACGGCGGCGACTCCGAGGAGGACGGCGGCGGGGTTGCGACCCCCGTCCCCGTGAGTACCGTGTCAGGTTTCCGCAGATCCCACCGGAGAGCCCTGGGGTCCCCCTCTCATGTGCCGATGCGTTAGCCGCAGGGGTTTTAGTGGGTAAGAATCCCACATACACCGGTCGAGCCCCACAGCTCCCGGGGATCTTTGGAAGAGTTCCCCAGCGTAAAAAAAAAGGGACAATCAAGTTAACAATAACTTTTTTTCCTTTACACACATGTCGTCAGCGATAGCTCATTTATAGTGCCCATCGTGGGTTTTACTCGTAGATTGTGTAAGTACTTAATTGTAATATCGTTGTGCAAAACTAAATTCTAGTAAAAATATAAGTAAGTAAGTACCTACTTTATTAGAAAAACAGCTAAATGCGCAGCTAAAAATATAATAATAGGTAGGTAGGAATTAAAAAAAGTCTTCTTTTATGAACTCGTCAGTAATCAAGAATCATCAGACATAAGTAATAATCAAGCAAAGTTAGTCTGTATTGGAATAGATATAAAAATAAAATTGCTATTGAATTTTCCTTGACAACCAGCTATTAAATTAATTTATATTCGACGTAGTGACGAGACAAGCAAGATGTCCGCCGGATTGTAAGGGCCTAAGCACACCGCGTTTTTTAAAACGTGGGTCGACGCTGTACATAGGCCCTAACCAAAACGCCGACCAAAAACAGCTATAGAATATTTGATACCACGGTGGACCACCGTCGTCAGTGGTTTGTACCTACCTACCTGGACGTGAAAATAAGTCTTATTATGATTTGTGCTCATTACAGATATACGTGATGGCAGACGGCCAGTGCATATACCAAGGTGACACGGCAGCAATGGTCCCATTTCTCCAGAGCATTGGCCTGGCTTGCCCCAAGCATCATAACCCGGCTGATTTCAGTAAGCTATATTTTTTAATTTGATAATTATTTTTTTTTCGCGGGGGAAATATTTAAAATATCCCCGGAAGCTGTGGGCTCAAGAGTTCTGAGGCTGTGGGGCTCGACCGGTCCGACCACTAAAACCTGTGACTGTCGCATTGGCACATGAGAGGGACCCCAGGGCTCTCCGGTGGGATGTGCACCAGGGACCCCTCAGTGCCTTGCCATTGAGCCTGCCGCCGGGGGCACACTGTAGCCCCCCGGGAAACTGTCAAGGTGCTCACTGGGACGGGGTTTGCAACCCCGCCGCCGTCCTCCTCTGAGTCGCCGCCGTACTCAATGGACGTCCTTGGGCCCAACCCCCAGAGCGTCCAACGACTCCGAAGGAAATATGAGAACCTACACTGACTCAACATTGCACGATTATAAATAGATTTTCTCCGCAAGTACCTTTATTTTTACTACTTATAAGACAGTGCTTGACTGCAGTCCCACCTGATGGAAAGCGGCAACGCAATCGAGGATGGTAAAGCACACTTGCTTAAGTCCCTAGGTAGTTTAAGTTTTCTTTTCTTAGTATAAATCATAGTCACTATCCACATTTAGTTTGCTCACATCTTCTAAACACCGACCTACACCATGATTTAGTTAGAGAATTTCTTCCAGATTCCAGAAAGTTTATTTATTTACTAGCTGTAGCCCGCGGCTTCGCCCGCGTTTACTTTGTTACTCAAACGTGTTTTAAATGATGGTTCGAGGTTTTTTAAAATATTGTATGTTGTCTTTTATTTACGCGAATGCTACACATTGAAATCAAACTACTTTTATTTTAGCTTTTACTATCCCGACGTTTCGAATGCTTTGCAGCACCCATGGTCACGGGAGGACTGAGATTTTGAACGTCCTTATGTCACAATTATGCCGGTGTCAGGACCCTCAGGTCAGGTCTTCTTAGTTATTATTGTTCGGTTCTTCGGACTATCGATTTCAATATTGTTCACACTTTTATTAACCCTGATCAAATCGGTACCAAGTATATATATAGCCTGTATTTTTGTGTAAGCTATCATAACTCCCATTTCTAAAATATTTACTTCTTTAGTTAAAAAGATACAGTACTTATTTAATTAAAAAACATTTGAGGTTGCTAAGTGGAAACCATTTGGTAGCCCCATTGGTAGACGCCCTTAGCGGTTGATTGTCGAAAAATGCTGGAAGTTAGTTTATTCTATAGTATTGTTTAGTTCATTTACTGAGTTTCGTTACCATAGTTGCATTATAGCATTAAATGGAGATCTTTCTTCACGCAAACTTTAGGGATTTTTCGAAGAATACCGAAAACGGTTTCTTAGAATCTTGTATAAAATATGTCGTATGGCTGTAGGAATAAAATATTTTTTGGAACTGAATTGAACGCTTTTAGGGATTAATTTTTAAAAAAGACATGTATTACTTCAATATTACGAATTTATCCGCAAAGTGTCATCAGTGCAGCATGAATTTTTTTTTTCGCGTTTGATACTCAAAAGCCGTGCCTAAACCCCGTTAAGGGTTGATTTTCAAAACAAATGTGTTAGACGTGTTTCTCAATTTTTTTATGAGTACACTAAGTTTCCTGTCAGAAAAAATATTTTTTACATACAAACTTTGATACCTCATTTGTCCCACGGGTCGATTTTCGAATAAAACATTGCACACAATACAACAACAAAAAAATGAACCGTCTTCAACAACACTAAAAAGCTAATAATTTAAATCTTATTGACAACTTCAATTGACTTCAATTGTGTTGACGTACCTACTGTATATATTTTCTTCAGGATCACTTTATCTGGTCCTAATGAATTTCATATTTGTCAGAGTAATGTAGAACATCTGATTCATGGTTTTTTAAGCGACTTCAAAGAAGGAGGAGGTTCTCAATTCGTCTGTATGTATTCTTTTTTTTACCGGATAAATTCATCCAAATCAATCATGATTCACCAGTAAGTTCTTATCCGGTTGTGTTCCTTCATTAAAGTGGTCCCTTCTTTCGAATAAAAAAGAATCATTGAAATTGGTAAATATTTGCCAAAATTTGTTCTTAAAAAAAACATCATCTTTTAGGCTACAGTTTTTTCTGAGTCGCCATTTTTGTTTTTTCAGGAACTGCTTGTTCGTAAGTAGGTAATATTTTTTTATGGTACCCAGTCAGTGGAGCGGCCTATTCGTACCAGAAAGAATTTTTAAAATCGGTTCATAATTGCCAGAGTCTTGCGCGATCATATACATAGAAAAAAAATATTTGTACAGACAAATTGAGAACCTCCTCCTTTTTTTGAAGTCGGTTAAAAATGCTGAAAATTAGTTTGTTAAATTGTTGTGTTGAGTTTACTTACAGAGTTTAGTGACTGCAGCTACATTATAACTTAAATGGAAATCCTTCTGTATGCAAACTTTGAAACCATTAATTGACTAGGGTTTTTATTTTTCGATGAATGCAGGAAACCGGTTTCTTAGATTCTTATGTGAAATACATAAAATAAATCTTGTGTGTAGGGTAAAAAAACATGATTTGGACCCGAATTAATCCCATTCAGGGTCAATTAAAAAAAATCAGATGGATTTCTTTAGTTTCATGAATGCATGTCATCAGTGCAGCATGAATTTATTTTCCGCATTCATACTCAAAAACCGTGCTAAAACCCCGTCAAGGGTTGATTTTCAAAACAAATCTGTCAGACGTGTTACTCAACAAAGTTTTGTGTCCGTGTGATGAAAAATATTTTTTGCTAACTTTGATACCCTATTTGACCCAGTTAGGGGTTGATTCCGAAAAAATCAGAAAATTTGCTTGTTGTTATGTTGAGAGCATTATAGCTAAAATGAAAATCCTTCTTCATGCAAACTTTGCAACCTCATAAAATTACCTTAGGGATTGTTTTTTTGAAAAATGCCTAAAATAAGTTTCTTAGATTATTGTGTGCAATGCATAAAATAAGTGTGACTGTAGGACAAAAAAAACACTTTTTGGACCCAATTGGACCCTATTAGGGGTTGATTTTCAAAATAAACTGCTGAATGAATTTATTCAGAAATTTTCATCAGTGCAGCATGACTTTTTTTTCCTCGTTTGATACTCAAAAATCCTGCTAAAACCCCTTCAAGGGTTGATTTAAAAAAATAATGTGATACCCGTGTTTTTTTATCAGTGCACTGATAAAGTTTCGTGTCCATGCGATGAATATTTTTTTCCAAAGTAACTTTTGGCCACCTTAGGGGTTGATTTTCGAAAAATGCTCAAAATCAGTTTGTTAAATTGTTTTGTTTATGTATATATGTATGTATGTTGTACCGTACAACTTGTACGTATGTACCGAGTTTCGTTACTCTAGCTGCATTATAACATTCAATGGAAATCGTTCTACGTGTTTTTCAACCCCATTATATGACCTGACCTTAGGGATTGTTTTTCGCAAAATGCCAGAAATGGGTTTCTTAGATTCTTGTGTGCAATACATAAATTAAGTGTTATGACCAAAAATATTCTTCTACCTGCGTAGAAGAACATTTTTGGACCCCCCCTTTAGGAGTTGATTTTCAAAAACTGTTTACACATGGATTGCTTTAGTTTGATGTATTCGCAAAGTTTCATCAATGCAGCATAATATTTTTCCGCGGTTCAAACTTAAAACCATACTAAAACCCCTTAAGGGCCGATTTCCAAAAAGTTGTAATACAGGCGTTTCTTCATTTCTTTTGTTTAGTACGTTGACAAAATTTCGTGTATGTGTGGTGAAATTATTTCTACACAAACTTTGAGACAAAGACAACAAAACACAAACAAAACAAAAAAGACACAAACAACAAAGAAAAACGCGTTCTTATTGTTCACCTAGACTATTTGAATAATGTTGATTTCAAATTTCAAGATTGTACGTTATATGGTCTTTGCTGTATCGTGATTCCTAGAAAACACCCTGCTCTTTTATTAATAAACTAGCTGACCCGTGCAGCTCCGCCCGCGCTTTTATTACATTTTGCTCCCCTTTTCTCCGTCCTCCCTAGATTTATTTCTCTCCATATCTCTCTCTCTTATAAAAAAAATCGAATTATATGCTCTTTCTCTCCTCTCTCTTTCCCCCTCCCGCTTCGATTTCCGTCATACACCCCCTCTTCCTCTCCCTGTTGGCCCCTCTCTGAACTCTCCCCCCTCACTCTTCTACGAATTTGCTCCTTCTCACTCCCCCTCACTCAACCCATCACCCCCTCCTCGAATCCCCTCTCCCTCTTTCTCCTCTCTTGCACCCTCCTCTCGTTCTATATATCCTAGTCAATCATGGTATCAGCGGCATTAAATATACTTTATGACCTATTCTCAGACCTTCCCGATATGCACACAAAATTTCATACATATCGGTTCACCCATCTATTTAATGACCTTTCCTTATGCTGCTTAACCTTAACCTAATGGCATGAAATATACTTTACGGCCTATTCTCAGACCTACCCGATATGCACACAAAATTTCATACAAATCGGTTCACCCATCTATTTAATGATCTTACCTAACGATGCTTAACCTTAACCTACCGGGATAAAAAGTATCCCATGTCCGTTTCCTGATTCTAAGCTACCTCCCTACCTTTTCAGCCGAATCGGTTAGGCCGTTCTTGAGTTATAAATAGTGTAACTAACACGACTTTCTTTTATTAAAATAGATTAGTTGTTTAGTGATTGTATGTTCAATTTCACCGATAGATGGCGCTGTTCATAATGTAAATCACGCTAACATCGTAAAATACTGTCTTATCATATTCGATAATGAAAGTTCTAAGTTTTTCGCATCTTTTATTGTTGCGATTCTAATGCAATACCTATTATACACTACCTGGACTTGGGGAGTTTCATTAAAATTTCATGAACCCCCCCCCCCCCCTAATCTAGTTTGGACTCGCTCGGGATTTACAGATTTTAACCTTTCAAAGATATAATGTGATATTGCTATCAGCAAAGTACTTAGAACAATACAGAAATCTAATGTAAATGTCCTGGGTGTACCGGACCGGCTTACCCCTTACAAAAATTGACCCTTCGCCACTGCCATATCTTATGCAAACTAAATGTCTGCTCAGTCCCTATTGTATATAGCGTAATAATACATATCTTAATGATTAACTGATCAGTCTATAATTACCCTATCCACATACAAAGGAAATTACGTGATAATATGTGCAAGTAATGTTTCACTGCTTAGCCCCTATGAAACATAGCGTGATGTTTTATATACCAATTTATACCTTGACTTCTACACAACACATCTGTGAAAGTCCTATCAAAATCCATCCACGGGTTTTCAAATGATACCTGGACAAACAGAACGACAGACAGACAGACAGACAGACAGACAGACAGACAGACAGACAGACAGACAGACAATAATTCCAAAAAAAATTGTTTTGGCCTCTATGTCGATAGTATAGTATCCCCACATAGAAATTTTGGAAAAATATTCAATGTACAGAAAAAGTGCTCTTTGAGTTTTATTATAGTATAGATAGAAGAAGATAGATAGAAGATAATAGATTTATTATTAAGGCACACCACCACTATACATATCAAAATAATACACTAAGCACAATTACTATATGTACACCAATAACAGGTAGGTAAGTGTAAGTATGCACAGCATTTACCATCTAACATTAGTAAAAATAATATATAACATTACAAAAAGATTAATCTTTATATATATAATTCTACTGTACCTACGTGTGTATGTCACTGAACTCCTCCTAAACGGCTGGACCGATGTTGATGAAATTTTTTGTGTGTGTTCAAGGGGATTCGAGAATGGTTTGGATTCAATAAAAACGCGGGCGGAGCTGCACCGGTCAGCTAGTTTATTATATATTTACACTTTTAATACAAATACCTAATGACATCTGGTGATAGCTTTAACAATGTTTACCATTCAAAACTGCTCTGCTAATGTTTGAAAAAAAAATCATTTCATTTCGTAGGTACCTCAAAGTTATAATTTCGATAAAAAAATTGTGTAAACCAGAAAATAATTTATAGAGAGAGAGAGAGAGAGAGAGAGAGAGAGAGAGAGAGAGAGAGAGAGAGAGATATCGGGGGTACACCTCAGTTAAGATAGTTACACCTACGTCCAATGCGTTTCGAAATAAATTGTCTTTACTAGTCCTTATTATTAATAGGTAGGTAAAGTATTCTTCGACGACTAATTTACACATTTAGAAACTTACATATCTTGTTATCTACTAGATTTTTTTTCAAGCTAAGTATGTACCTAAGCTTTATACTCTTATCTAATTACGTATTTTGATATAAGTAAGAACAAAAAAGCGTTAAAGTTATTAACACTTGAATGTTACCTATATTCTTATTATCATAAAAGCGTTGAAATGTTTTTTAAGTAACATTACCGAGTTGGTGCTATTTTTTTACTACTTCAGGATCTTAATAACATTAACATACCGCTGTCAACACCTTTATACTAATTTTAACATCACATTGTGCAACACTCATCTTTTTTCTAATAAAACCGTGATAATATGGAAAAGGTCTAATTTGAGTCATCTTTCAAGCTAAAGTTATAGTACTTAGGTATGTCCATATATTATTATAATTAGGAAAGTAAGTATTATGTTTTATTTAATTTAGTGACGTGAGAAGACTTTCACCTGTCGGTAACTAAGTGACACGCCTGCCTATAGACAGCTGCACTAAAATGCTGCATATCACTCGATGCATTAGTGTTACAATTAAATCTCATGAAAGTCCGGTAGTTTCAACATGTCACACTGGAACACAGCAATGTTTACAGCCAGCAATGTTTACACACAGCCGGAATGTCATACTTACTGATTATGATTTTTTCAGATCGATCTGTAACAATGATACTGACGAGCGTTCTGAATTACGGATCGGAATATAAGAATAGGAATTCATAACGTGCGTAATTCCATACATTTGGCATACACATACCAAAATTAACGATACCTAACCGACATTTGTAAGTGCGGCAGTCAGTGAACAAACAATCTTACTCATATACATACACGTACACTTATAAAGTGGGTAAGTAGGATGGTGGGTAGTTGCATACATATATTCAGTGATGCTTACATTTGTTTAGATGCCCACATAGATTAAAATGGGCGAATATTACCTACGCATTTTAATAATATGTATTACCACCATACAAACGCGTCAATTGCAAACTTCGTTTTATGAAGTCGCACCTAGACGTAACACCTATTTATTAATATAAAAAAATCTCGTGCTAAAATCCATTTATGATAGTGTGCTAATTTATTAGTCACACACACATGTAATTTAAAAAAACATACTCAGTCTTTTTTTAGGCAAGTAGTCTGTAACTATAATACTAAAAAATAAACAGAAAATGCAAAGCCCACTTTATACACTTTTCTAAATAATATCCGGAGGTCATCATTAGGTATCATCATTATCGTGTCAGCCATAAGAAATCCACTGTTGAACATGGGCTTTCCCGTATAGGTACACTTCCATTGCGACCGATGTTGTACCACCTGTATCCAAGGGCTCCTGCCACCTTGACGAGATCGTCTGTCCGTCTAGTGGGGGGCCGTCCCACACTGCGTTTTCCTGTCCTTGGTCACCGCTCGATAATCTTTCATCCCCACCGGTTGTCAGCCCCATCCGGACTATATGACCCGCACATTGCCGCCACGACAATATACTAACTACTGGAGCTGTGTCGGTTACTTTAGTTCTACGGATTTTCTCGGTCCTCGGGCTCTTTAGATAGGTGTCTAGGTATGAGTAATTGCTAGAAAAATGGTGATCATGGTCTGATGATGGAAACAGTAAGGCGGTCACTGGATCTCTGCACTAATAAACGAAGAGCCATCGCATTTGGGCTCGTTGCGTAGGTCTCGACGAGTAGCTGCTATAAAAAAGTCACCGAATTTGGACTCTGATAGGTTACTACGAGTAGTAGGTAGAAAAATGATGATCAGTCTGGTGATGGGAGCAAGCACAGTGGTAACAGGAACTTGGCTCCATTAAATGCAGAATTTTAAATCTATGGTTAAATATTGACGAGTAGTTAGTAGACAGATACTGATCAGGGTCTGATAATGGCGCAGGAAAGTCATTTTAAGAGTTCGTTCACCTATGTCGGGGTCTTTTAAATTATTACTTGTATTGTAATTAATCTCCTCTTACGGATTATATCGCGATTTATTTTAATTTTTTTCGTTTCGAATGCTTTGCAGTACCCATGGTCACGGGAGGACTGAGATGTTGAACGTCCCTGCGCTCTATTTATACTGTCATAATTTAATATAATCCGTAAGAGGAGATTAATTACAATGTCTAGTATTCGCGTAAATAAAAGACAACATTATTACTTGTAGTTAACGAAGTCGATCAATCTGTCAGTTTCCTCCCGTAAATTTTTCTATTTTTTTTATAGTTACCGCTAGAGGCGCTGGTGTGAAATGTATGGAGAAAACTCCAGTTTGGTCGATTTCGTTAAGTATCAAAACTTGTACCACATCCCCAAAAAAGCTTCTGATGGTTTCCGAAGGTCACGAGTTCGAATCCTACGAAGAGCAACAATTTTGTGTAGTTGTTCCTTACTGATTAAGTAAGTAATTTAGGCAGATTTTCTGAAAAGCGATAATATGTCGTAGGATGTAGGGTAGACTGGGTACGGTTGAAACAAAGGACGGTTGAAACAACACGAATATCTCGCAAACCCTTTGCACACCGGTGAGGGGTCCAAGGGGAGAATCAAGCAGATGACCGGTCCGAACACGAACAACAGTGTTACGTTGCTCTCCATGTGCTTTAAACGTTTTTAAGAGACCCTATTGTGTTTTTTTTAACCAAAAGTAAGTATTTATGCTCGCAGAGTTTTCCAATTATTGTGGTTTCTATTAAAGTGAGAGTATTGAGTGTGCGTATATGTTTGAAATAAAGCTTGTACAATATGGTACTGTGACTAGTTTTTATGTTTAATTGCTTTTACAATTACTATAACTGCTTTTTACCTAAAGCAGGAGTTGGGGACGGTTGAAACATTTTTTTTGGGTACGGTTGAAACATCGTTTTTATTGAGTTAAGCAAGTTATGAAGTAACTGAATGAAGGAAAGAAGAAGCAATTGGATATAGAAAAAAGCAAAACAAACACCATGAAAGGAAAAAAGAAAAACGACGTACAACAGGACATCCTGTTGTACGTCATCAGAAGAAGAGGAGTGCTTCTGTCTTGTTTGTATGGCACCAGGCATTCAGCGAGCAGGTCCGGAGAAAAGTGGCTACAATGCACTATTTGTAAACTGTGGGCTCACGAGGAATGTACAGAAGGTGGTTTTAACTATGTTTGCCAAAACCGCGACTCAGATTGATCGTTATATCTAACTTAATGATTGATTTATTCATGAAAGACAAAGAAGAAAGAGAATTCCTATTTGTCTTCTTATCGTTAAATATCTTTTTTTTAGTTTGTTATGTTAAAAAAACAAATAGCTGATTTTCGTTTTATTTTTTGTAAATTTACGTAAATTATAAGTCTGTTATGTAATCTATAGTTACAGATGACTGGTAATATACGTAGATTCTAGCTAGAGTGCTCTAAAAACTTTAAAGGCTGATTAAAAGTATCGTTTGAAGTATTTAAAACAATGAAGACTGATTATTATTGTCAAAGAGATCCTTAAACAGTAAACAAAACATGTATAATGTTATATTTTGTGTTATTCGCATGTGTTTTAATTGACCCGTTTGAAACAAATCGGATTTTTTTTTCAATTTGATCTACTGTTAAAAATAACACACCTGGAACTAAGATCACATTGCCCATTAGTAGATCGAAACATGCTCTTTTATTTAACACTAGCTGACCCACGCAGCTCCGCCTGCGCAATTTTTACGCTAACTAAACTTTGAATAACAGACATTCGCATCGAATACATAACCTCATTTTTTATAGTTGGTTAAAAACTGGGACCCACTTTTTACTTGCTCTCCGAAGCACGGACCCGTTTAGTTCAAATGGCGTTAAACGGTCACCCATCTATTTAATGACCTTACCTAACGTTGCTTAACCCGATCGATTACAAAACCTTGATAACAACTCTCTATGAGTGTTCCCTTACTAATATTTATTATATTATAAAGAAAAATTGATAAAATCGGACCAAGCGTATAACCAAGTACCCGTTTTGACTTTAATCCCCTCTCCCAAAAGAACCGTGCTAGATTACGGGATAAAAAGTATCCTATGTCCTACCTCGTAGTAAGATTTCAAATCATGCCAAGTTTCATTTGAATCCATTCAGTAGTTTCGGCGTGATGCTCAGCCGTGATACAGACAGACAGACAGACAGACAGACAGACAGACAGACAGACAGACAGACAAAAATTAAAAAAAATACATTTTCGGCCTCAGTATCGGTTATAGAATGCCCTCCAAATATAATTTTCAAAATATCTTCAATGTACAGAATTGGATCTGTTACAGTTTTATTATAAGTATAGATATAGATATCTTCATCATCACTCGGAATATAAAAAGCAAAACTATGGACGATATAAGTGAAATTGTTTCAACCGTACCCAGTCTACCCTACGTCGGATGGGCATGTAAAAAGTCGCTACTGTGCCTGACTTCTCCCGGTCATATCTGTCTTTCGTCCCATCAGTAAAACTATTCTCTAAGCAACACAACCTCGAGCTCAACGTTGCGGCAGCGGCGAGTTGGGTTTTCGCATTTTTGAACTTTGCTTATGCAGAACTAGCACCACGAGAATTTACGATTTTCAGTCGAACTAAATATTTTGATAGTCAGTTCGACTTCGATCTGAAATGTACAGCGATAGTGAATACGGATTTTAACAGCGTTAGGCTCGACGTCGAATTTAATTATGGCTCGACGTCGAGCTAGCCGTCGAAGACAGCCACCATAGGATACGTTAACTACGTTACTTATATCAACTGCTTGACATCCGTGGACCTACTAGGTCCAGATGAAAACCAGCGCCAAGCTCTTTTGCTTGGCAATAAAGCTGATCTGGAACCCTTTTGGTCCAGCCATGGGGCACATTCCTGCAATTACTCTTTTGGTATATTTTTTATGTTTGTTTTTTCTTTATGTGTAAGTATGTTAATTGTGTCTCATTGTTGTATGGCCAAATAAATGTCTTTGTCTTTGTTAAAGAATAGCATATTTTCTTACGTAGAGTGCAATATGCATTCTAATGTATTAAACCAGAAGAGTTTCCTACTTATATGAAATTTCATTGTTTGAAAAGATATTTGAAGATCAAATTAATCCGTTCATTTTACATTTGCTTCTATAATTATTTATTTAGGTACCTTTTCTCTTTCCAGTTATAGAACTAACAGAAGTGCCTGAATACATTAAGCTATTATCTGAAGAAATGCTCAACGGTAAACTATATAAGTCGGCTAAGTCAGAGGAGATTCGAAATGAACCAGACAATCAGATTCAACTAAAAATACGCTACCAAACGGACGACGCAGAGGAGACCGAAATAATGCTGACAAATGAGAAATGCACGTACCGAGTACCGAAGTACAATGCGAACAGTGTCTCCTTAAGTTCGTTAACCAGTCAAATATCAAAAGGTAACTCCTCATTAGCCTGGATGAAGATGCAGAAGTCAGATTCGTTGAAGTACCCCACTTCGTGTTGTGATCAGTTTCTGGTGTTGTTACGTCGGATGTTAATGCAGATATCCCGAAATCGACAAGGTGAGTGGAATAGCTATAAATGAAACTGTTACGTATAAATTAAAATACTACATTAAAATATACGGACACTCTTTGTACAAAGGCGAGCTTAAATTAGAAGAAGAAGAAGAAGAAAATATTTAGTTTAATAAATTAAATTATTTAATAAATTAATGATAAGTTCACTTACAGCAAATCTTTGAGTGACAGAGAACTAAAGAAAAAACGAGAAATAATACTTACTTAAGTACTCCGTTCTCTTAGCGACCATAACTGGGTCTTGGCCTCCGTCACGAGCTTCCTCCACTTCTTCCGATCTTGCACGTCTTCTTGCTAATTTGAAGCTCGCGAAGATCCACTTCCAATCCATCGTACCCGTTGCGATCCCTCTATGCAAGTCGGACGATCTAGATTTGCTCTCTTAACACCCTCTCTCCCAATTCTTTCGATGTGGCCCAGTCCGCGGAGTCCACTAGACTTTGTTTCTCCGATAATACCTACGAGTTCTTTGAAGAAATAAAGAAGAACTACGTAATAAGTCTTTTTTAATACGAATGCTATCTTTTATTAAATATAGTAGTAGACAGTTGCATTGTATTGCCACTCGTCATAAGATACCTAAGTTTATTAAGTTTCTCAATAAAATAATTTCACCAGGTACAGTGCCCTTCACAAGGGATCTAGCACCTAGTGAACAAGGGATTTACAACCTAGTGCACAAGGGACGACCAACATTCCTATTCGAACCCCAGTGCACAAAGGATCTAGCACCTAGTGAACAAGGGATTTACCACTTAGTGCACAAGGGACGACCAACATTCCTATTCGAACCCCAGTGCACAAAGGATCTAGCACCTAGTGAACAAGGGATTTACCACCTAGTGCACAAGAGACGACCAACATTCCTATTCGAACCCCAGTGCACAAAGGATCTAGCACCTAGTGAACAAGGGATTTACCACCTAGTGCACAAGAGACGACCAACATTCCTATTCGAACCCCAGTGCACAAAGGATCTAGCACCTAGTGAACAAGGGATTTACCACCTAGTGCACAAGAGACGACCAACATTCCTATTCGAACCACAGTGCACAAAGGATCTAGCACCTAGTGAACAAGGGATTTACCACCTACTGCACAAGAGACGACCAACATTCCTATTCGAACCCCAGTGCACAAAGGATCTAGCACCTAGTGAACAAGGGATTTACCACCTAGTGCACAAGAGACGACCAACATTCCTATTCGAACCCCAGTGCACAAAGGATCTAGCACCTAGTGAACAAGGGATTTACCACCTAGTGCACAAGAGACGACCAACATTCCTATTCGAACCACAGTGCACAAAGGATCTAGCACCTAGTGAACAAGGGATTTACCACCTAGTGCACAAGAGACGACCAACATTCCTATTCGAACCCCAGTGCACAAAGGATCTAGCACCTAGTGAACAAGGGATTTACCACCTAGTTCACAAGAGACGACCAACATTCCTATTCGAACCCCAGTGCACAAAGGATCTAGCACCTAGTGAACAAGGGATTTACCACCTAGTGCACAAGAGACGACCAACATTCCTATTCGAACCCCAGTGCACAAAGGATCTAGCACCTAGTGAATAAGGGATTTACCACCTAGTGCACAAGGGACGACCAACATTCCTATTCGAACCCCAGTGCACAAAGGATCTAGCACCTAGTGAACAAGGGATTTACCACTTAGTGCACAAGGGACGACCAACATTCCTATTCGAACCCCAGTGCACAAAGGATCTAGCACCTAGTGAACAAGGGATTTACCACCTAGTGCACAAGAGACGACCAACATTCCTATTCGAACCCCAGTGCACAAAGGATCTAGCACCTAGTGAACAAGGGATTTACCACCTAGTGCACAAGAGACGACCAACATTCCTATTCGAACCACAGTGCACAAAGGATGTAGCACCTAGTGAACAAGGGATTTACCACCTAGTGCACAAGAGACGACCAACATTCCTATTCGAACCCCAGTGCACAAAGGATCTAGCACCTAGTGAACAAGGGATTTACCACCTAGTGCACAAGAGACGACCAACATTCCTATTCGAACCCCAGTGCACAAAGGATCTAGCACCTAGTGAACAAGGGATTTACCACCTAGTGCACAAGAGACGACCAACATTCCTATTCGAACCCCAGTGCACAAAGGATCTAGCACCTAGTGAACAAGGGATTTACCACCTAGTGCACAAGAGACGACCAACATTCCTATTCGAACCCCAGTGCACAAAGGATCTAGCACCTAGTGAACAAGGGATTTACCACCTAGTGCACAAAAGACGACCAACATTCCTATTCGAACCCCAGTGTACAAAGGATCTAGCACCTAGTGAACAAGGGATTTACCACCTAGTGCACAAGAGACGACCAACATTCCTATTCGAACCACAGTGCACAAAGGATCTAGCACCTAGTGAACAAGGGATTTACCACCTAGTGCACAAGAGACGACCAACATTCCTATTCGAACCCCAGTGCACAAAGGATCTAGCACCTAGTGAACAAGGGATTTACCACCTAGTGCACAAGAGACGACCAACATTCCTATTCGAACCCCAGTGCACAAAGGATCTAGCACCTAGTGAACAAGGGATTTACCACCTAGTGCACAAGAGACGACCAACATTCCTATTCGTATTGTTGGCACGACTGCGTTAGGTTGTTTTTCAATTGTTGTATGCCTATTTTAATGACGAATAGACTTGTTAGATTTTAAGCTACTATTCTCAGATTCGTCTTTGTTGTGGAAATGACATACAATTTATTTTTGTTTGTGTATATCTCAGGTCTCAGTATCCAGTGCTTCCACCACGTGATGTGCGGATTTCTCATAGGCACCTGCTTCTACAATATGGCCAACGATGGCAGTGAGATGTTCAACCACCTCAAGCTGTGCGTTGGCCTCGTATTATTCTTCGCTTACACGCAAATCATGGTCCCAGTATTAGTTTGTGAGTATTTTATTTAGATTTTAAAGTTTTGCAGTTTTTAAACTAAGCAACGCTTTTGATAGTGGTATTAGATAACTTCTTACGAATTATTGCTTACACACGTTTGGGGCCTCTGTAGCGCGCTCCGGACTCCGAGTCATTGGTGCGGCTTATATAGCTACGCCCGTTATTAGCAAAAATGTTGGTGGTAGTGACCGCAAACAGAAAACACTATGGCGTGCTAGCTATGGAATTTAATTAAACAGTCCCAATTTGCGCATGGTAGATAATGACCTAATAGCCTAAAAATCATATAATAGAAGAAAGAAAAAATATTGAATGTTCTTCTACTATCATTTAGTAAACTAAACTATTGAAGATAGAGAGATTATTAGAGCCATCGCAGGACTTAACTATTATCTATTTACTTCTAGATCCCCAAGAAGTGAAACTGGTGAAGAAAGAACACTTCAACTGCTGGTACAGCCTCACACCCTACTACGCTGCACTGACGGTCTCCAAGCTCCCAGTACAAATCACTCTAAATATAGTATTTTGTACGATAGTATATTTCATGGTGGGAGTACCTTTCAACGTTTTCCGCTACCTATGCTTCTGCCTCGTTGGAAACGTGACCTCTCTTGCGGCAGAGGGCATGGGGTTGGCGATTGGATCAGTGTTTAACGTTAGGGTGAGTATATTAATATTTTATTAATTTGCGGTTTTTGACATTTCAACCCTGGTCAGGTCAGCCAGGGTTTGTAGGATTCTTACCCACTTAACCCCCCACGGCTGTTCAATTAGCACGCATAAGGGGGTCCCGGGCTATACGGTGGGATTTGCACCAGGTTCCCCGCAGTGACTTGCGTTTAAGCTGGCGGCATGAGGGCGCATTACAGCTCCCCGGGAACTTATCAGGGTGCTCACGGGAACGAATATCGATTCCCCGCAGCCGTCCTCCTCGGATTCGCCTCGGTACTCGATAGATGTCTCGAGCTCACCTCCCAAACATCCAGCGACTCTAGAAGAAGGACCTACATCGCTACGTAGTAAAACATTTACAATTTATACGAATAATTTTGTATTTCTTCTAGAATGGCTGCACTGTCGGCCCCGCAGCCATTGCCCCGTTCCTCGGCATCGCCATATACGGCTTCGATTTCGCCCACGAGATCCCGTTGCTAATGAACATCCTCATGAAGATGTCCTTCATCAGGTGCGGCATAGTCGCCATGGTGCTAACGATATTCGGTTTCAACCGCCAAACATTGAATTGCGACGAAGCGTACTGTCATTTCGCAAAGCCAGAGGTTCTGTTCAAATACTTAGACGTGGAACACAGCTCAGTCTGGATAGAAATCGGGATAGTATTACTTATTACGTTCGTGTTTAGATTCATAAGCTACATTGGTTTAAGATGGCGATTCGCCACGTGATTGGGCAGCCATTAGGCGTTTATTATTGTGATATAGCATGATTTACGACCCGTGCATGGTTAAAGGCGTCTGCCCAGTAGACCGGGTCAAACCATGACCGTGCTATGCCATGACTGTGCTATTCAAAACGTGTCATGCCCGGATCGTGTCCGGCACCCAGAATGTCAGTGATCAGAGTGTAAATAAGACACATACACTATGAATAAACGGCAACAAGTTGAAGTGGCAACAGGCAGGCCTCAGTGCTCGAAGAACCGATAACCGTTGGAGAAGAAAGGTTTTCGAGTGACGACCACGAACCCGAAGACGCAGTGTAGGCAGGCCTCCCACTAGGTGGACTGACGGCATTGTGCTAATCGTAGGCAACCAGTGGATGGAAATAGCCAACTGTTTATGACAATGCAAGGGCGGAGGCCTATGTTCAGCAGTGGATTTTCATGTTTGATACGCTTTTAGCACGTTCATAGCACGATCATAGTATGGTCCGGTCATGTGGGCAGAGACTTTAAATGATTTTGAAATAACGTGTATTTGCATCTCGCTCTAACACCCGTATTCTAAGACGTTACCTCGAAAGTTCCTCGACTCCACTCAAGCTCAGTCAAGGAAATCGGTATTCATAGTTGCAAAGAGTTTCCTCCACTCGGCGTTCCTCGACATTTTTCCTCAGTCGAGGTGAGGAGACAACTGTCAAACTCAAGGTACGTCGGGACCTACCTTAAGGAATCCTCGAGGAGATTTTACGCCATATTTGTATATCTTTCATCCACATTTATAAACAGATTTTTATATTTTAGAGCCATGTATATGTATTGTTATCAAAGTTTCCAACTTTTTCTGAATTATCTTTTTGATAATCCGTACAATTATCCTGAACGGCGTGGTTATAGAATTTTACGATAGTGCAAAATTCCAAAGACGTTTTAAAAAACAAACAGTGCTAAATCTGACAATATCAGAACTTCATTTAATTTCCCAACATCTAGAGACAAAACAATACTTTTATCAGGTGCATAACAGAATTTCCAGGTGTACAGGGGTGCATGCATAGATTGTACACACATTCCTCAACATTCCCATCAAGAACCATAACGCAAACAACCACGACCTCAGCGCACGACGAGTCATACGACACAGATTAAAAAACTGTAAAAAAGAGCTATCCTATCTGTCAACTTGTGAGAGACCATAGAGAAAATGTTGGTGCGAGGCTGAAATCTATGATTTAATGACGTAATCAATGACGTATTACCTCGACTCAACCTTACTCGAGGATCCTCCAGAATATCTCTCGACAAGCTCGAGGTATAACTAAGAATACCGATTTCGAGGATTGTTTGAGGTGATGTTTAAGGTAGCCTCGATTGAGTCGAGGTCGAGGAACTTTCGAGGTAACGTCTAAGAATATGGGTGTAAGACTACTCTAGTGAGGAAGAAGCAAAGGGATATCGCGTACTTACACTAGCGAGCGTAGAACAAATGCGCATGATATTCAGCGTTATTTTAAACTTTACGGGTAGCAAACCATGTTACTCTGTTAGTACAAAATCCAAATTTTATGTGATATTGAAGTGTAATTGTAATTAATATAATGTAATATACAGTTTGCGACGCCCTAACTAATGTACTTATCGGTGTAGTTACAAGCATATCAATATATGCATTGTGCAATAGATATTATATAGTGGTATAAATATAAATTGTTCTGGCAAATATTTTAGTACTGGGGCTAGAATACCTATGGCCTATACTTAGGTCTTTCGTAACACACTTTTATCTTACACACTTGATTTATCGAACTCGTTTTTCTTCTTAAGTGATATTTAAAACCGCCAATAGATCCGGTCCTACTATACAAAAAATAGACATCACTTTTATGGATTTTATGTAACTCCATATACGTAATTAAGTTTTACATATGTACATAATTTAGTTTTAATAACGTAATGTAAGGTTATTAATAACCAGTATACAAGGTAGAACAATGGAACGGAACTTGGAAGGAAAGTACAATAAATATAGATGTGTTTAAAAAAAAACAATTAAAAATAAAAATTCTCTCAAATGAACCACTATTTCGTTTTTAAAAGTATGAATAACCGTATGCACACCTTTAAAAAGGGTCAACGGTAAGGAGAAAAATTTCCCTTGGCTCGTTCATTTATTCCACCATGTATATGCCTTTGTAAAATATACGTATTTTGTCTATAAAAGAGATAAATGCCTCATCCAATAATCTCAGTTTTAGAATAAATAGATAGAATAGTAAGTAAAACATATTCTGTAAATATAGTAGTATATTTTGTTTATGGTATTTATGAACCCTTTGTTTCCAAATAATAAATATATGAAATATTTACTTATAGATTTGTGTACAGTCAAGGTATTGATGCGTTAAATTTAATATTATAAGAGTTATTTATTCAACGACTGATATTTGTACTATTTAGATTTACAAAAAAGTATATAAATATTTGTATCAGCTATCTGGTTACTACAGCCTTTGTCTAGTTTGGGATCTTAATTAGGTACGCATTACAATACTATATGTACTTGGGTACAAATGTGCGATAATTTGATTTGGTCTGAAGACACAAATTGACGGAATTTGAGGTGATCAAATAATTATAAACAGTGTTTGAACAAATTCGATGTTTGTTTTAGGTTTCAACAAAATAATAGCCCATGCGACAGATACTAAACAAAAATGTCACCAAGAAATTTTCTAAAAAAAATCCATCAACTACGTGAACCACGAATTTTTCGTTGTCTGTGGTACCACAAGTAGTACCACCAGTGGTGGTACCACGGACAATTATTTTTGTCCGGGGTTTCATTATCAATTATTTATGTCTGGCTTACTGGTAAGAGGTGAGGGCTCCTGGAGGTACCCACGGGGTACATCCTCAGTATATCGTATACGTACGTATATAAAAATGCAAACAGTCCAACCAAGATACCAAGTAACCGATTACAAAAGAATGAACGAAAATTATGAAATACTATTTAAATCTAATTAATTCATCTCTAGTGGTACCACGGAGTTGTCCGTAGTACCCCAGTGGTACCATGAACAAACGAATTTATTGGCATATTATTCAAAGTAGCCTTTTCGGACAATCAAAACAGTCAAAGCAAGCAAAGTATCAAATCATACATGTTTGAATCCAATCTTATCAGTAGATATAGAACCTTTTCTGTGACACAATTCAATATGTATATCATACTAAACAGTGTTTGTTCTACCACTATTATTTTCCGTCTCATCAGCAAAGAAAGTTTAGATTGCTTGCTCTAATTCTAAATGGCTATCATTTTACGTAGTTGTAAAAATCATACCACCTGAATGTTTATCTAACCCTCTCTATTGAGACCACGTAGGGATATTGCGATTCAAGCAACCAACTAGGTACCTACATCAAGATTTTTAAAGCCCAGAAATAAATAATTATGAATTTTAAAAGTGATAGAACAGTTTATTATGGTGTAAAGAAGCTAAAAGGGTATTTGTATTTTAAAATTAAACCTGTATACAGCGGCGGTCTAAATCCGTGGCACGGTCTAAATCCGTGGCACGGTCTAAATCCGTGGCACGGTCTGTAGTTACTTGTAAAATGGGTTAAGGAGTGTCATAGGTACTAATAACAAAGGTTATAAGGAATAAGGAAGAAACTACATTATTAATCTCATTTTGTATCCGCTCGGGATACTTGTTCTTGCCCACTTATATTAAAATAGTTTTTTTTTTATGTATTTAGTTACACTTAAGTAATTAGTACGCATTATTATACTCGTACACATGTCAAGTTTATAGTCTACAAAGAGCTATCTCTTAATTCACCGATGTGCAGAACATAATATCAGTTTTCTATATGTACGGTGAGAAATATTTCCGGTGGATCATCTTTAGGATGATAATCGCTTGGAAAAGCCGGCCCAAAGTACGTGCGGGCGGGGTAAGCCCACTCAATGTCGTGTAATAAGCAATTTTGTTTAAACAGTGGTCAAGCATCGTGACCGCGACGGTACATAATAGTTATAAATTTACACACATCAAAAGTGTCTAGGGATCAACATATATTTTTGCAATAACTTTTCTCCTGATTGATATTAATTAAAATTTTCTTTAAGGATTCATCAAATAAAGTGTTTTCGTTTGTCACAGTAACGATAAACCAAGTCACCTTTGCATTAATAAAGAAATTTGCCATTTTCCTAATAAAGGGATTTTTGACATTTGAACCACTAACACAAAAGTTCGAAAAAAAGACTGAAATAACAGTTTTCTTTAAAATTTTATTGGGTAACTTAAACAATTAATAATCCGTGTTTCTACCGCGAACACTAACAACACAAGAACATCGGTTTGGCATACTCAAAATGAGTTCATCCAAATCACGCTGTGGAATGGCCGCCCATGTTCGTTGCAACAACAAAAAAAGGTCTTCTTGCGACTGGATACCCTCCATATTCGGCAGAGCTCTTCTCTGTAGCATATCCCATGCATGCTCAATCGGGTTCAAGTCTGGCGACTGAGCAGGCCAGGGCAGGACATTGATGTTAGCTGCGGCGAGAGTCTGTCTTACAACTCTTGCGGTGTGCGGTCGTGCATTATCATGCATTAACTGAAATAAGGGACCGATTTGCACTTGTAGAGGAACGATGACGTCTGCTACAATCGTCTCAGCATAAATTTGAGCGTTGAGGTTGCCTCTGATCCAAATCAACTCAGTTCTTCCGCCGATCCAAATACCCGCCCATACCATGATGGTTCACCACTATAAGGATGGACTTCCTGGCAGGATTTTAATCGCTGTTGGCGTCCAGGGGTTCTCCAGTGTCGTATACGTCTTGTATCCGGTCTCATACCAAAACGAGACTCATCAGAAAAGCACACGAAACGCCATTGTTCTTCTGCCCAATTTCTGTGTTCAAGAGCCCATTGATATCGAATCCTACGATTGTGCATTGCTATAGGTGGTACCCGTAGCGGTCTTCGGGAATGAAGGTTCACTTCATGCAAGCGGTTTCTGACTGTTTGGTCGCTAATTAAGTTCCCTGAAGAGTGATGAAGCCTCACGGCTAACATCATGGCAGTTATTGTTGGAGCTCTTCGAGTTAAGATTTGAATATATCGGTCTTGTCTCCGTGTGGTGCAGCGATACCGTCCTCCATGGCGCTCAGCCACGGTACCAGTGCTTCGGTAACGTGTCCAAAGTCGACTGATAACACTCTGACTTGTATTCAGAGCTAAAGCCACAGTACGTTGCCGGGAACCAGCTTCTATCATTCCCACGGCTCTGAGCATTTCTTCCCTGCTTAAATGACGTCGCCGCTCCATAATAACGTTGGTTTTAATCAGTAGTAGGGAAACAGTAGCACTAATAATGTCTTCAATGCGTTGTATGTTTTTATAGGGAAAATATTGACAGCTGATTTTCATCTTTTACTCGAATTTGATTCACAGTTCCTGATTCAAATTATGAAATGCACCAAAAAGGATCCATATAAATTTATAAAATCATAAATTTATTACAAAGCCACATCTCAATCTCAAGAAATCCGCTTAAAAATGCTTGATCCCTAGACACTTTTGATGTGTGTATTATTAGATACTAAAAAATTAAAGCAATTTAGTGATAAAATTGTATTATATAAATTTTTACTGGTTCTATAGGGACCCATATTTATTATTGTGATTTAATTTGGCCCAGTATGTACAAAATCGTTTCTCAACGCCCACCTACGTTATACAAAATTATTTTATCTATAACGTAAATATCCATAAAATATGTTGCGTGTTCCAAGACAATTTAGCAATTCCCGGGGGCTCACGTTCCAACTGCGACACCATATGAACTAATATGGGGACGCGGCTTGACAGGTTAATTAAGATTTATAGGTGGCCAAATAAAAATGTCTTTTTAGCGGTTATTTAAATTAGATCTAAACCAATATCGAACTTTACTTTAATCATTATCAAATTAATGGCACAAAGTGTCACACAAATGTAATTAAAATAAAAAGATTTATTTTTGTATTTTAATGACTTTAAGACCGCATTGTAAATGTGGCACAAAATGTTATTTATTGCCGATTATATCTAAGCTTGTCGGTGAAGAATACAAATAATATTTGCATAATTATACTGTAGTATCTATATACTTTTCTACGGGAATGAAATAAATATAAAAATTATAAACAAAATAGTAATTTTATTTAGCTATATTCACTTAGTTCCTATAATATTATGTTATATACAAATTTTCTTTTAATTTTCTATAGCATGAGTGTAGTTCTAAAGGCTACCAATATCTAACATAATATGTTAGACTGTATAATATAAAATATACTCAAATATTTTTCTTACTTTATCTTTTACCGGCGCCTTTGTCTCTCCTCTTTTTGACATGTTTCTTAGTTTTTGTTTTTCTTTTCTCGGCTTTCTCTTCTTTAACTGCCTTTTTTCTTGCTTTTTTGGTGTCAGGGGACTCGTCTCTGGGACGGGCGCTGTTTTTGAATTTCGATTCTGAAATAACAAAAACATGGCAAATCAGGTGATGTTCATAATAAATTTGTCAAATTTAACAGAAATCATCATTTAAGTTGTCCCAAAACACTTTCTTTGTGAATCAACTCAAACAAAATATTATTTAACTTCAATTTAAATAATCAAAAGTATTGGAGCCCCATTGGTAGTCCAGTAAAAGGAAAGGGACGGTACAAGTTCAAAGAGAGGTTTAGCGCATTATCTATGGAAATATCTGCGATCCCCAAGCCGCCTGCCAAGCGTGGGGATTATGGCAACCCCTCCCTTCTATGGCAGAGGCTTTTGTTCAGCAGTGGACTTTTGTCAGCTGCTGATGATGAAAGGGACGATGGAGTGAATGATATGGCGTGCTATTTTATGCACGACTGGCGTTAAAAAAGTAACGTTACCCTGCACGCAACACTGTCGTTATTATAAAATACCAGTAGCAAACATAAACTTATTTTTTAACCGACTTCAAAAAAGGAGGTTCTGTATTCGACGCGTATGTATGTAATATTAATAAAAATGCGTAATATTCATATATGTTAGTCTATGTGGGCTTCTAAACGAATTTACCAAATTTCACGAGCGTATGTATGTATGTAGGTTTGTCCGCGGATTTCTCAGAAACTACAAGTCCGATTTCGAAAATTCTTTTTGCAATAGTTAGAGTATCTTTCAACTTAGGGTAGAGTACAAATTTCATCAAAATCGGTCCAGTAGTTTAAGAGATATAAACTTTTTATGTTTTCAGTAAGTTACTGTAATGTAGACGTTCGAGTTGCGTGATAGTGCTGATACCTATCTTGGTAAAATAAGTCCCTAAAAAGTGTTAAATAAACTATTTAAAAAAAAAAAACCGACTTCAAAGTAAATTATCTAAAAAGCATAAAATAACGAAAATATTATTGAAGTTGGTGCAGAATATACACAGCAGGTACGCTAACACCAACTTCAATAATATTTTCGTTATTTTATGCTTTTTAGATAATTTATTTTGAAGTCGGTTTTTATTTTTTTTTAAATAGTTTTTGTTACGTTATAATTATCGGCAATCTTCATTACTTACCGTTAACTGAAAATCACATTAATAAAATTATCGTTACCTATTTAAAATTATAAAATGCATAAATGGTACAACTTCTAACACCTTGTCAGAGTGTAGCACATAGAATTATTACCAAATTAATGCTAAACAAAATAGAGTAATTGATTTCAACATTTGAATTTTGTTAAGTCACGGCTGGCCTCTTAGAAAAGTTCAGAGTCACACAACGAGCCATGGAGAGAGCTATGCTCGGAGTTTCTTTGCGCGACAGAATCCGAAATGTGGAGATTCGCCGAAGAACTAAGGTTACCGACATAGCTCTCAGAATCTGCAAGTTGAAGTGGCAATGGGCAGGCCACATCGCTCGAAGAACCGATAACCGTTGGGGAAGAAAGTTTCTCGAGTGGCGACCACGAACCGGAAGACGCAGCGTTGGCAGGCCTCCCACTAGGTGGACAGACGACATTGTGCGCGTCGCAGGTAACCGGTGGATGCAAATAGCCAATTGTCGTTCATTGTGGCGTTCTAAGGGGGAGGCCTATGTTCAGCAGTGGACGTCTTCCGGCTGATGATGATGAAGTCATTGAACAAAATAATAATAATAGTAGTAGAAAATGTTGTTTAGTATGATATAATATAAACAAGTTTAAAATGTAAAAGTGTCTGTCCAATACACCAGTGACCGTGCTTTGAAGATATCAGACATTCATTCAGTCATTGAGACTACTATGCACTCAAAACGAAACATGCCCATAACGTTCACTGCACCCAGACTGTTGACTGTGCTTCACTTTAAATAATACACTTTGGTTCGAAATGAAACTAATTTTACGGATTATATCGCGGTTTATTTTTGATTTTAATTACCCGACGTTTCGATTACTTTACAGCATTCATAAATTAGTTTCATTTCAATTTGTAATATTTGTACACATCGTACATAAAATATTTGTTACCATAGACTACATACATAGATGTCTGTGAATTATTCATATACTTTGTCTCTGGTTGTAACCGAACGTCCAACACCGCGATAGCATTATTGAACCTTTATAACTTTATTAATTGATTACAGTCCGCTATTTATAATTATATCTCGTGTTTGATTGCGCCTCCTACATGAAATGGTCTTCGAGCATCGATAGAAGTAAAAAGTGCTTCGCGGACTCTTATAGTGCAGTGCAATATAAGTGAAGTGTACGGGCTGTGCGGTCTCCATATTGGCCGTCACGTAATTTTGTTCGGTCTATTCACCCTATATTTCGCGAATTGCGAGAAGAAGTACAGGTATTGGCGCGGTGCGCCGAAGTCTTATCTTTCTTTCCAGTTGTCATCGGAATTCTATAATTTCGAAGGTCTATACCTACAGCTGGGTTAAAATTGCATTATTGCATAGTCATCCGTTTTGTGTGTGTGCGTGCGGTGCATGCAACCCGTTTCACGCAGTGCAGCAAAGGAACGGAAATACACAACACAAGCAATTTTTACCGTTGTCGACACTTCCCTATGTGTTGGTGGACTTAACGTAATAGTTGGAACGTGTCAGTTGGCACCATTGATACGTCTGAAATTGCCTGCGTTTGCGCGGGCCTATAAACGTCGTGCAGCGGGCAGCGGTATCGTGCTCCGTGAACGCGCGCGTTCGCCGACCAATAGACGGCGAGGGCGAGTCTGCACTACGGCGATTTTAGCCAATAGAAGAATTTCAAGATTGCAATAAACAATATTAATACTTCCTTTAATATTAATATCTTGGATTAATTTGGTTGTGTTCTATAATACGCCATTTTGTTGTAAGATCGTGTGTAAGACGTAAAACGCTTTCTTTGTCTTCATTATTTTTGCGCATTTTGCCAACGTTATTCAAGTTGTTCTATAAGTTTGTGTTTATTATAATTTACGACAATGTCGGAAGAGTTAAAACGATTGGTAGCCTCGCGGGGACAGTGTAAAGCATTTATGACGCGATTGATGAATTATATTAAGGGTACAGACGCAAAAAATCTTGATCTTCCATTACTAAAAGAAAAACAAAAACGTCTGGAAAAAGTGTTTAACGAGTACGTGGAACTTCACGTAGAAACACTTTTATTAGATCCCACGGATAAAGAGGATATAGAAGATGTAGAAAACAAATATTTCGAGATGATGGCATTCATCAGTAATGCACTGTCGCCGCAGCCATCCGCCGCAAGTGCGTCTTCTATATCCAAAATCAAGGCGGAGGGTCATAACAGACAAAGATTGCCACCCATTGAAATTCCTAAATTCGATGGCAAGGTAGGTTTTTATCAGGATTTTATTTCTTTATACAAAAGTGTAATTCATAGCGATAAGGAATTGTCACAATGTGACAAACTTTATTATCTTAGATCCCTGTTGTGTGATGAGGCCTTAGATATAATAAAACATTTGCCGCTTAACGAAGAAAATTATGATATTGCTCTAAGGCTCTTAAACGAACGCTTTGATAACAAACGTCAGATGGTAACTCACCACATAACATCGATATTGGATCTATCTAATATACATAAACTGACTGCACCTATCGCTAGGAATTTTGTGTCATCGGTTAAACAACACTTAGGTGCGTTGAATAATCTAGAAGTGCCTACTCAACACTGGGATTTAATTCTGATTACAATACTTCAAAGAAAGTTAGATCAATATACACTTAGAGCATTTCATTTAGAAAACACTACTTCAGAATTACCAACATTAAATGATTTCCTTAAATATTTAGAACAAAGAGCCACTGCTCTTGAGGCGTTGGGAGACTCCAGTGCAGCAAGGCGTTCCAGTAGCTTAGTGGCTGCAAAGGTTAAAGGTTCTTCAAGCCCTACTGTAAATACAAAATGTAAGTATTGCAATTCATATGGTCACAAACTATATCAGTGTCCAACCTTTAAATTGGCTGACTATACCCATAAAAAGAGTTTTGTGGATTTAAACAATTTATGTTGCGTCTGTCTTGGTGAACACACGGGTAAGAAATGTATCTATAGTTTCAAGTGCTCTGTTTGCAAAGGCAGACATAACTCCCTGCTGCATGAGAATCCTCCGAAGCTATCAACGTCAGCTCAAGTGAGTTTGGTATCAAACGTAACGGACAATGTCCTATTACCTACTATTAGGGTACGATTGTTGAGCCAACAGGGTCAGCCTATTTATGCTCGAGCATTGCTCGACTCAGGCAGCCAGGTCTCACTTATTTGTTCAGATTTAGCAAAGAAACTTGGTTGTAATATACAATGAAGTAATACTGTTATCACAGGTGTGTGTGATGGTATTCATAAGACTACACAACAAGCCACATTGGATATCTATTCAACCACCAATGATTATAAATTAACAGTAACATGTCAATTAAAAGACAAGATAACATGCAACATGCCTCAGTTCATTATAAATAATAAAGAAATTTCTCTGCCTTCCCATGTAAAGCTGGCCGATGAATATTTTCATAAATGTGAAAAAATAAGCTTGCTCTTAGACTGTGGCATATTTTTCCAGGTGTTACTGCGTGAGCAGCTCCCGGTTTATCCTGGTGAGCTGTTTCTGCACAACACCCGCTTTGGGTACATAGTTGCTGGAAAGGTACCAAGCTTTGTACATAATCAAAATAGTGTTGTATCTTCAAACCTATGCAGTAAGCAATCACGGGATATTTTTTCTAATAATAATAATTTTGAAAATTTAGATAAGGCTGTATCTCAATTTTGGCAAACTGAAAATGTTCCTGAAGTGTATAAGGAAGCTAACTCTGAGCAAGAGCTGGCTGAAACTATTTTCAAAGAGTCTGTAGTTTTAGAAAACAATAGGTTTCAAGTTGCCTTACCCTTAAAACAAGATATTACAATGCTACAGCTAGGTGATTCGCTTTCATGTGCCTTAAAACGATTTCATAATTTAGAAACTCGATTTGCTAAAGATCCTGAATTATTTCGTAGATATAGTGATTTCATTGAAGAATATATTAAGTTAGGGCATGCTATAGTCATACCGATTTCATATTATGATTTGAATAACCAAGCAGTTTATTTTCTACCTCACCATCCTGTTTTCAATGAGAAAAGTGAAACAACGTCATTGCGAATAGTTTTTGATGGGTCTGCGCAAACCTTGAATAAAATTTCATTGAATGATGTCCTATTAAATGGTCCGGTTGTGCAAAACGATTTGTTCAGTATATTGATTCTTTTTAGATTGTTTAAATATGTCTTAAACTGTGACATTCAGAAAATGTTTAGGCAAGGTCTAATAGACCCATCACATCGCCCTTTACAAAATATACTGTGGAGATCAGCTCCAGGGGAAGATATTAAATGTGTTCAGCTCCAAACAATAACTTATGGTTTAAAAAGTTCATCCTTTTTAGCGACGCGCTGTTTACTTGAGTTAGTACATAGGTACGGTGCTGAATACCCCTTGGCTGCCGACGTTTTACTCAACCAGACATATGTTGATGACTGCAATATAACCGGTAATGACAAAGATCACGTAATAAAAGCACGCAACGAGCTTATTCAATTGTTAAAATTAGGTGGGTTTAGCCTTCATAAATGGTGTGCTAATGATAAGTCATTGTTGGAAGGTATTCCTACTGATATTCAGCTTAAGCATAATAATATTCATTTTTCTGATAAAAATGAACCCTCATATATCAGAACATTAGGTGTTAAATGTAATCTAGATAACGATACTTTTATTATAAATTCACCTGAATTGCCTGTATGTGAAAACTATACAAAAAGAAAAATATTGAGCTTTATTAGCAGAATTTTTGACCCATTGGGGTTAGCAGGTCCTATTGTTGTTAGAGCTAAATTATTATTGCAAAAAACATGGCTTTTAAAAATTAACTGGGATGAAAAGTTGCCTGAAAAACTCAACGAGGAGTTTAAAGATTTTACTAATAATCTAAATTTAATGTCTGATATTGTAATTAAGAGACGCATGTGCACAGACATGATTCAATCGATGAATATTATTGGCTTTGCAGATGCATCTAATGTAGCTTACGGCTGTTGCCTATATTTACAGATTGTTAGTACGAATGGTGAAGTGACAGTGGACTTGCTGTGCTCAAAATCACGTATTAATCCAATAAAAAAGTTGTCAACTCCACGCTTAGAGCTCAACAGTGCACTGCTTCTAGCCACTTTAGCTAATAAGGTTTATAATGTGCTAAAATTAAAATTTGATATTAATGTGTATCTATATTCAGATTCGCAAATTGTGCTTGCTTGGCTAAACACTGATCCATTAAAGCTCAATGTGTATGTAGCAAACAGGATTAAATTTATATTAGATTTAACTCTGAACTTCTCTTGGCATTATGTTCACACTTCAGAAAACCCTGCTGATTGCCTTTCCAGAGGTGTAGAGCCGCACTTATTGCAGCAAAACATGCTATGGTGGCATGGTCCAGACTATTTAAAAAAGAGTGACTATAAGGTTGGTAGTGAAAAAATAGAAATGACAAGAGAAATTCCAGAGCTTAAAATATCCAATGTAATTGTGGAAACAAAGGATCCATTACCATTGTTTGTTAATTGTTCCAATATAACACACATGACTAGAGTCTTAGCTTGGTGTTGCAGATTTATAAATAATTGTAAACTCTCTAAAAGTAATGCAATGCATGACAGAAAAATGGGATGTTTATTGCCACAAGAATTAGATCATTCATTAAATATCATATTAAAACATGAACAAGCAAGTCATTTTAAAGAAGAAATTAATTGTTTAAATTTAAATAAGCCTATTAAATCAGGTATTATGGCATTAAACCCATTTTTAGACCATTTTGGTCTCATGCGTGTAGGTGGAAGACTGCAACATGCAAATGTCCCGTACTCCACGCGACATCCTATTATATTGCCAAAACACTCAAAAATTGTACATTATATTATTGAGAGGGAGCATAGAACACTGTTGCATGCTGGTCCGAAACTAATTTACAATAACTTGTGTCAAAAATATCATATTGTAAATGGATTAAGAGAAGTGTCTCATGTTTTACATAAATGTCTAATTTGTTTTAAGTTAAAGGCAAAGAGCACCGAACAATTAATGGGTTCTTTACCTTATGATAGGGTAAATCAATGTAGAGTATTCCAAAAGGTAGGAATAGACTATGGAGGTCCATTTTATGTTAAGATGCATAGGGTTAGGAAACCTATTATATTTAAGTCATATATAGTATTATTTGTATGCTTTGTTACTAAAGCTATTCATATTGAACTTGTATTGGATATGACAACCGAGTCATTTCTAAACGCACTTAAGCGATTTATTTCACGTAGAAATAAGCCATATGTAATATACTGCGATAATGCAGCTACTTTTAAAGGTGCTAATAACCAGTTGCAGGAATTGTACAAGCTACAGACTGCCAGCAGCCACCAACAAGCTGTGCAAAACTATGCAGCCAATTCTGGCATTACATTTAAGTTTGTGCCCAGTTACAGCCCGGTATTTGGTGGCCTCTGGGAGGCTGGCATTAAAAGTGCTAAGCATCACCTGAAAAGGGTTGTCGGCAAGACAGTGTTAACTTTTGAACAATTAAATTCAGTTGTAATTCAAGCAGAAGGAATGCTAAATTCCCGCCCTTTGACTGCCTTGCCAACAACTGATTCCAAGGATTTTTTATATCTCACGCCTGGTCATTTCTTGACAGGTGCCCCTTTAACAAGTTATCCTGATAAAGATTGTAGTAGCATACCTACCAACCGTCTCAAATTTTGGCAGCAATGTACTAGCATGGTTCAAAATTTTTGGAAGCAATGGCACAAGCAATACCTTGTACAACTTCAAAACCGACCAAAATGGCGTAAGGATTGTCAAAATCTGAGAGTTGGAATGTTAGTTATCTTTAAAGATGAAAATATATTTCCTTTGCAATGGCCTATGGCTAGGATAACTGAAATTTTTCCTGGCCCTGATGGGAAAGTGAGAGCACTTACCATAAAAACCAGCAAAGGGAGTTATATCAAAACTAGTATTCATAAGATATGTGTATTACCTATAGAAACAGATTAAGTTTATTTTTATTACGTTTAAATTTCAGTTTTTGTTTTGTTGAAATTGTTAAGTAAAAGGCATATATTTACTGTATTAGTAGAAGTAAAACTATTTAGTTATGTTTAAAGATTTTTTATTAATATATAAAATTTAACTTTGTTGTCGCGCTGCGCAATATGTACACATCGTACATAAAATATTTGTTACCATAGACTACATACATAGATGTCTGTGAATTATTCATATACTTTGTCTCTGGTTGTAACCGAACGTCCAACACCGCGATAGCATTATTGAACCTTTATAACTTTATTAATTGATTACAGTCCGCTATTTATAATTATATCTCGTGTTTGATTGCGCCTCCTACAATATTCGCGTAAATATCAGAAATCATTATAATATAATAATAATATTCTGGGACAATTCCACACACGGTCACCCGATCCCAAACTAGGCAGAGCCTGTACTATGGAAACCAGATAACTGGTACTAATACTTATATACTTTTTTTGTAAATACATACTTAAATAGATAAATAACTCCCAGACACTTGGCGGGAATCGAACCCACGACTTCTTGGGTAGCAGCCAGGGTGGTGAATATGGTTTGTTCAATCAAAGTGCTTGACTATACACACAGATAATATAGAGTGCTGCAGCCGCGCCACGGCGCTGCACGTAGTGAAACTACAACGTCGCGTTCTATACAGACAATTTGTAAATTTTCACAACCACATACAGCCAGATACTTAACATTCTAGTAAGCGACATTTCATACAACATACCCGGTGTAATGGGCAGAGACTTTTATCCTGTATTATTACATTATTTATTTATAGATATTATAACTAACCAATGCCATCTTCATTCTCTTCATCTGCACTGCTGTCCGAACTGCTGCCAGATATGTCGTCCTCTTGAAGAATTTCTGGCTTGTCAGTTGTCCCAGTAAGGTCTTCATTGAAACCAGCTATTTTCTTGTATGTCAGATCGTCAGTTTCACCTTTCTTCGCTTTGCTAATATCTCTTTCATAGTTGATTACCTGAAATAAGTAAATAAATATTTATTATCCCCATTTTTAATAAGGCTCAGATTGTATGATCATTATTTCCGAAAATAATCATAAAAAAATTAGCTGATTCAGGGAAGTTTTTTTATTAATGTTTTTTTTTATAATTTCTTTTATAATAATAGTAAGCATTTTGTTGAACTAGTAATGTTTTGGCTGTTAGATATTCCATGATACACCATAATATGGAGGTGCATTAGTGATCGATTTCAATTCAATGTATTAATCTACATTAATTGTTATCATTATCACTGACTTGGAAACAATAAATAGGTAAGCAACGTCAGGCAAGGTTAGTCTTTAGATGGGTAACCATTTAGTATGATTTGCACTCAGTGTCTTCAATTTCATTGTGGAAATGAGTGATGAATGAGACTTTCACTTAATTAATTTTATAACTTCTCTCTTTGAACATACTCTGGAAGAAAAATGCCAATTGTACATTACTGTAAGTATATACTTTTGATGACTGTAAAATTTTCTTGGTTTACAATAAAAGGTACTCTATAACTAGTTCGCAAATTAATATAAAAATATCTAGTATATATTTTTATTTTATTAAAGTTAATATCAGTAAAATAATAATTTGTATTGACACATGTAAATGATACATTGCACTGCCACTTGTCACGGCAGACATTAGTTGCTAGACTTTTTACTTTGAAACAGAACAATATCTACACATGGCTGGTGGCATGGCTGTGGTGGTACCTTAGTGTGTGGACGGTGCCTTACACAAGAGCCCTACTAACTAGTGATGATGATTATTATGATAATAATAATATTTTGGATGATACAAATGTATGTGATTAGTGATTATAAATAATAATATCGTGGGACAATCCACACACGGATACCAAACTAGGCAGAGCCTATCTACACTACTACTACTACTACTATGTTCATGGTTCTACTATGGAAACCAGACAACTGATACTAATACTTATATACATTTTTTTTGTAAATACATACTTATATTTGTGGATGGATGGTGGATGTGCGGAGTAACGAGATTTGATAAAATACGCAATGAATACATTCATGGTAGTCTCGGAGTACGCGATATCGCTAAGCTTCAGGAAAGTAGGCTGAGATGGTTTGGACACGTGAAGAGGAGTCCTCCCAGTTACACCGGAAATGTCGCAATCGATCTTAACCTCCCTGGTTCCAAAAGAATAGGAAGATCAAAGCTAAGATGGACTGATTGTATTGCAAAAGATCTGCAGTTCTGCAATGTTTCGGAACACAGAACAATAATCAGTACAAGTACTATAGAATGCTCAAATGCAAGTAAGAACCGTAGGCACAGGTAAGAACATCAAAATACATAAATATCAGGTACACGACAATAGGTACTGTATTACCGTTAGCTGTATTTATCGACATTTGCGCTCGTAACAGATCAAACCTATTACTAATTATCACTTACATATCAATATAACTCTTGTAATATATGGTGAGGCGTTATAATCGCTATACTGTTGACATGTAGGTAGCTCCCTCTTTTGTCGATAAACACCAGTTTCGTGCAGTGCCCACCATGATACGCTAATAGATGGCACTACCGGACCATTAATAAAGCAAGAACAGCTATGCAATTGGCTGATGATCCGGACTCCCACCCTTTGAGAGAGTTGGCCGAAGTTTCCATAGAAGACGCTATTCAGATTCTTTTCCCGTTAATCTTCCGTTGTGCATACACTTATTGCATTCAAGCGTTCTTTGGTTCGTTGCTAATGATGAACTGATAGCATATATTTGGAATTGGACATTATACACTTATACTGGATTGGTGTAATTCATATTCGACCGGCCGGTCTACTAAAGTGCCAAGTGTCTCCAAGCTGCCTGCAGAGTGCCGCGAACTGATCAACCCTCGGAGTCCTGGACTCCTGAGGTCCATACCTACTGAAGACGTGCTGAAGGTGTGTGGGCTTTTTCATTCTGCACAGTTTGGGTTACTGGTGTTTTTCGGTATTGAAATAACCAACTTTTTCGTAAGTCACCTTACACAAACCGTGTGGCTATTTACACGCCACACCAATATAACTTTAAATAGTTCAATTCACCTGCCCCGTAGAGGAAAATCTGCCTACGCTTTGTGTAATGGGACCATAGACAAACGCGTACTCTATTCCTAATACTTAACTCTATGTTTCGGAAAATGACACGTCGGATAGAGCAAAGTGGAAAGCAAAGACGGGAAAAGCAGACCCCACCATCAGATGGGATTAATAAGTGCTAAGGAGAGAGAGAGAGAGAGAGACAAACTTATATAGATAAATAACACCCAGACACTTAGTGGGAATCGAACCCATGACCCATCGGTTAGTGGACAGGGTGTCTAACCACTAGATCAACGGGCCCATTGTCGTTATGACAATAATCAGTAAATAAATGTACAAGTTCAACTTAATTATGTGGCTCTAGATTGAGATTGCAAAGCCTAAGAAGACTGGTTGTCAATGATTATTTGTACTTATTACATTAGATTGGCTATCAACCCTTTCAAAATCCTGTTGTAGGTACCAGGACCCTAGGACCTTCAGGTCTTGGGCGAGGTATTGGTTATCGATTTTCTCGGTAGGTACTTGTTCATGAGGTACGGCAGGAACATAATAATAATATGGTGAGTATGGTACCCTACACTGTTCAGGTTCAAAGTATTCTTGCCAGCTTTTACAATTAAAAATATTCAATGATTATAATAATAATAATAATATCTTAGGACAATCCACACATGGTCATCTGATCCCAAACTAGGCAGAGCCTGTACTATGGAAGCCAGACAACTGATACTAATACTTATATACATATTTTTTTTGTAAATACATACTTAAATAGATAAATAACACCCAGACACTTGGTGGGAATCGAACCCACAACCCATCGGTTAGCGGACAGGGTGTCTAACCACTAGACCAACGGGCCCATCGTCGTTATGACAATAATCAGTAAATAAATCAGTGGCTCTAGATTGAGATTGCAAAGCCTAAGAAGACTGGTTGTCACTGATTATTTGCACTTATTACATTAGATTGGCTATCAACCCTTTCAAAATACTGTTGTAGGTACCAGGACCCTAGGACCTTCGGGTCTTGAGTGAGGTATTGGTTATCGGTTTTCTCGGTAGGTACTTGTTCATGAGGTACGGTAGGAACATAATAATAATATGGTGAATATGGTACCTTACACTGTTCAGGTTCAAAAGTATTCTTGCCAGCTTTTGCAATCAAAAATATTCAATGATTATCTAAAATATTGCAACCGTAAGAGCCAAAGGCATAGGTTAAGTGCATCTGGTGGTCCCTAATTAGATTTATATTAGCATTAAAAAAACTATTTCGTAATATACACTAATAAATAAGATCTACTCATAGAAAAGAAACCATTCCAGTCCTAGTTATACTTGAGATTGAAAGTAATAAGTGGTTCATCTGAACATTAAAATCACTATACATATGAGGGGAATTTTTAGAGATTCTTATTGCAAAATGTATGATTAAACTACTCTGTTTCTTACCTCTGTTAGTCTTTTTGGAATGTAGATATTCTTGAACGCTTCCTCTTCAATTTGTTCTTGAGCTGACAGTTCATCAAAATTCCTTGAGGCCGCCCTGTCCGATAACTTTTCAAGGCATTCTTCTAAATTATTCTCCTTTATTGAGGCATCCGTTATAAAATCAAATAACTCTTTCACAGTCAATGTTGCAACACCTTTTTTCCTGAAGAAATCTGATATGTTTGTGCAATCCTTGCGCAAGAACTCAAACGCATGTGGATGGTCGTGCTCGACTGACTGTGATACGTCAATTATGACAACATTTCCTTTATGATATAGAAGATTAAACTCCGATAAATCTGCATGAACCAGTTTACATATATTGAACATTTTCCACATCATCATAATGCAATCTCGGTACAACAAACGGGCTGTTGACTGAGATATTTCCACATCCTTGAGCTTAGGAGAGGGCCAACCGTCATCGCCCATAAAAGACATGACCAGTACATGACTGCGTAGAATGATTGGCTCTGGAACACTCAACTGAGCATTGTACAAACGTACCAAATTTCTCATTTCTTTCTCAGCCCATGTACGGACCATTTTACGAGGGTTCGATCTACAATAGCCATTCCTAAATCTATATTCTCCTGAGACATATTTATCTCTATCTTTGAATACTAAAATAGAAGTCTTGAAGATTTTCACTGCATAATCTTTGCCATCTTTTGATGTTGCATGGTATACGTTGGCTTCTTTGCCAGTGGATATACAGCCATTGATTTCATTGATTATTCCTCTGTTTAATAATTTGAAAAGAATCATTTTTGTTCGAGGGTCCATGACTTGTTCGGCAGTAGCTCTGTCATGTTTGTCTTTGATCCTAATTCTATCATTATCCACCTTTCTGTCATTAAGAGCCATGAATTTTTCAGTTTTATTGGACATAACTGGTTCATATTTGTCAACATTGATTTTGTGCACATATTTTTTAAATAGTTTTTCACTAGGTTGATAAGTGCTGATCTTGTTTGACGGTGCTTGAGAGTTGATATTTTGTTTTTTGTGTTCACTCGGATCGTCTGAATCATAGAAATAATCATCGGAATCAAGGTCATTTTCATCACTGCTAAGTGTTATAATTTGTGGCACTTCTGAAAACTAGTAAACGCAAGGATTAGGTTAGGGTTCAAAAGTAGTTATCTGCACAAACTGATAATAACTCTAAAAATAATCTAAAACTTACTCGAACCGACTTAACCTTAACCGTTAAGTCTTCTTCATAATCACTAAATTGTCCGTCAGACATTTTGCTGGCAACTATTATTGTTTTTGGTATAAGTCTTTTGAACAAGGTTACCTATTTAAAGTAATTAATAAAATAAAATACTATTTATTTATTTTAGCAATGTGCTTTGTAGGTTAGTTTGACAGTTGGTTGGTTGACACTGACTGACTGCGTTGACAGTTTTTGACAGCTTGTCAGTGTCAGCGCTGCAAGTGACGTACAGTACACAATTTTGGAAATAATAATTGCCATTTGCCATAGAATTACTAGCTTCATGAGAATTACAATCAAACAATTCAAAAATACAATCAGAATAGATGTATAAGCTTAAACATTTTAAAATAACGTCCTTTTGTTTTCTAACACAAAAAAAAATACGAAGGAGTGGAGGGCTGAGATGGGCCAAGCATGGGCACAAAGCCGGAGTACCTACCAATTTTAAGTGCGATTTGCCCCCCCCCCCCCCCCCCCACCCTCAAATACGTATATTAAGGTACGGTAATGGCACGGGGCGCGGCCTTTGAGTTTAATACTCAAAGGGCGCGGCGCAAGCAAAGAGGGCGCAAGTAAGTGGGAAGAAAGACAACTATCGCAGCCAATGCGAGCGATACCTTTGACAGCGGGATTTGTTTCCCATCCCATAAGCCGTAAGACTGTATTTAGTTCAATTTGAGCTAGAATCTTCCTCTAAGGCTAGAATACCTATATTGGTTGGAGCATAAATTTGTTTTATCTAATATCTTTGGATTGGAGGCGTAGAATGCAATACAATGACATAATAATCATCATACTATTTCTCAGTGCCTACCACAGACGTATTAGGGATGCTACGCATCAGACGGTGAACTGCCCTAGAGGAAAAATCACATTACGGATTTGCAGTAATAGAACATGACGTCTGTTTTTTTTTTAATTTATACGCTCATATCACGTGTCGTGGGCCAGAACTTTTCGCCTAAACTTAAAAAAAAATGGAAGCTAGCCTTTTAAGCCGCTTTACTTTTTATATTCCTATTCCATTTTTCTTTAATATTTCATATTCAGGCTTAAAATAAAATAAAATATACATATTAATTTAAATTACTTTTATTATTTATTAAAAAAAATATACAAAATAAGATTCATACTCTGGTCAGGATGCGACTCTCCGGGTAGTTTTTAATTCATTTGTTTGATAAACAGTCTCCATTTATAATAGCGGCTAGTTATTATATATTATTAAAGAATGGGTTAATGTCATGGTCGAGATGTGGCTTGTCACAGCTTTTTAGAGATATGTTTGTTTGTCCGATAAATTGGCATTGTTAACAGCATCAAAGGGACCATCGCAGATGTACAAATTCCAACTGAAACAAAAGAGTGAAATGCTTTAGTATTTTGTATGACACACACAATTACCAAAAACAGAAGAGAAGAGAACCTAGTGCAGAAGTGAATAATTCCGGTTAATTATTATTCTATCTTATTTTTACAGTAAGAAGTTTTCAGCAGTTGCAGCTTTATTAGCCTGGCCTAATAGTATGGAACTGTCCTACTACAGCACAAAATGTGCATCAGCTGTAGAGAAGTAAATGAGGACAAATTAGGTACAACAATGTATAGATACAAGACAACTGTGTTAAATTTATAAAACTAATGTTATAAATGTTAATTCATATAGTACATGATGTAGTGGATTATAAGTTAAATTAGGTAGCATTAATTAGCATTATTATCATGAAAAGTATGAGAAAATATTCGTAACAAGGTACTTACCATTGTGGTCAGTGTGCATTGTCTAAGGAGTGCATTTGTTGATTTCGTAAGCCAAAAATAACGTAGGGTAGGCTTCAACACGAAGACGAGGCCTCACTGGTATGAGGCAATGAACTTTTCGGTGAAGAATATCCTTTCACAGTTCATGTTTAAATGTTACAGTCCTGCATAGTACAATCTTGGGGAAAAACATTAAATTGATTGCCGTCCTTACTCCTACAAGCACAATTCACGACACAGTTGTTTTAAAACGTAATGCAAGTTGTAATCAAGATTTGACACAATCATTAAGTACAAAATTGAAAAAAATTACAATGAACAACGAACTTGGTAAAATCACAATGGCGTCCACATAGTTTTCTGGTTTTCTATCTTAATAAAATAAAATATGGCGTCTATATTACAGACGACAAAGGAATGAAATATGAAGGAGGGAGGAGGGAAACTGTCAAAATGGATAGTTACAATATGGCTACTATTGCGAGGAATGGAAGTACCGAGATTTATAGCCGTGGTGCCTACATACCTACCTTATTTCTTCGGATTATGTCAGTATAGAACTCAGAGTAATTAGAATGGAGCTAGTATCGCGTCGATTCGCCGAACAAAAGAGATGTTCCAAAATGTATGGAGCCTGGGCTAGGACTTTGTACACTATACTCTAAAATAGGGAAACACGCATAAAACAGTTTATTAATTGTCCATTTACTTAATTTGATTTTATTTGCTTGTAAATCTTAAGCACTTTTACTTAAAATTGCAACACATAACAAAAAACTGGCATGGCGGAAAAGTGTCACTGTCATGTGTCATTTTTATTATCAATGGCGTTAAAAGTCTTTTTATAACAGTACTCTTAGTATTTTTGTTTCTGTTTTCTCATACATCATTTTAGTCATAGAATAATAACGCCTAGAAACCGAGAACATGCACGCACAGTGAGGCAAGTAAAACTAAGCCAGAATGGCTTGGTATCGAACAGCCCGCGTCAGTGCTTATCACTCTTGAGTAATAGTGTTCTGTGGTGCTTATAGTCGAGTCGTAGCGCTGGTAGCTCCCGCTATTTTATTTTAAAATGATGGTTTGTGGAATAAATGGAAATCACAGTACATCGGAAAAACTTAAGAAACGTTGTAACATCACATTTCACCTGCAAGTATTACGTTTAACCTAATATTTTAACGTAAAACAATCGCCAAAGTGAAAACAATAATTTTAAATTTCAACAGACGACATTATATCAAAATGTTGCCAATAAAAGGAAAATTGCTACCCCAAATTTGTTTAGTAAGAAAAGATTTATTTAATTACTTGATGATCCGCACACACTTACGTTTTCAAATGACATTAAACGGTCACCCATCCATGTGATGACCTTGTCTAACGTTGCTTAACCTAGCGATATGAAATATACTTTCCGACCTATTCTCATACCTACCAAGTATACATTAAAAAATCATAAGAATCGCTCGAGCTGATTCGGAGGAGTGCGACCACAAACACTGTGACACGAGATTTATAAATATGTACTTAGTAGATTTGTTATTTCAGATTTATATCTTTTAATTTAAAAAGTATTTCCTTACTGACAGCAATAATAGTAGTTTATTCTAAAAATTATATAATGACCTCAGGAAGAAGCAATTCCAATTTCCGTAATTTTAGGGAAAATCTGATTCCACTAACAACATTATTTGCTCACTTGTGTGCGTGACACAGAGCGTCAATACGCGTGACTTACGCCTACATCTATGCTATTGTGCCTCAAACGAGACAGTTTTTTCGTATGAAACTATCATTCTAGGCGTTATTATTCTAAGATTTTAGTAATTAAAATATCAATGATAATCAATTCACTACATTTAATACACGCACAAAACCAACTGTGACAAGTGTGACAGCAGCAGTAGCTATTGACAGCTGGCTGGCTGACAGTTTAATTTGACATCAGTGAGACGTCATCTTAGGACGCCATGTTGAATATAGATATAAAATAAATGATAACCATAATTAAAATTACAACAATAATAGTAGTTTAAACGAAATATTTATATTTTTCCCGGATTCTATGGATTTTTCTCGATATTTTGAGGTGGTGTACATATTCCTAGCCCATTTTGCAACAACTCCTTTTCGTGGCACTTTTGCGGGGTGCGGGAGGCGAAGTATACACACACAGATATAATTTCACTATAATAAACTCGCAACACATTCAAAAAGATACGCACACAAATAAAGAATGACCTGAACATATGAACAAAATTTGGCAGAGGGGTTAGCGCATCATGCTATCTCCAGTGATATCTTAGAATTTCCTTGGTAGGAAATCTGTCCGCCCTCAGATAGCCCTCCAGGTGCTGGTCCAGGAGGCGCCTTGACGTATGTAAGTACATACATACCTTCGGAGTCGCTGGACGTTCGGGATGTGGGCACTAGCACGTCCATTGAGTACGGCGGCGACTCCGAGGAGGACGGCGGTGGGGTTGCGACCCCCGTCCACTTGAGCACCGTGTCTGGTTCCTGGGGGGCTACAATGCGCCCCCCGGCGGCGAGCTCATAGGCAAGGCACTGAGCGGCCCCTGGTGCAGATCCCACCGATAATTTTAAACAGCCGCAAACGTAAGTGGCAAGGTTTTGGTTCAACTTTAACAATGTTTTGAATTTGGTTCAGCTGAGCGGATTTTGGTGTTGCGATAAAGTTAGACACCTAACAAAATAATAATACTCTCAAAATGAACTTTACAATATGAAAAATCCTTGTAACGTTATACTTAGTAGGTAACGTTTGCGAAAAGGTAGCGTCTTTTTCACTTTTTCTAAACCAGATTGACTGCGGCTGAGTTCAAACTTTGGTAGCGTTCCGTCTCAACTAGCTGTCAAAAATTGAGCATAAATGTGCGTTTTTGAAATTGACTGAGAGGGTTAATCAAGAAGCTGATCTATGGTATTGTGTTCGAAACAGTGGTGTAGCTTGCCTTATAGACGGACCCTGTATCATAATTTGTTGTGGGGCCCAAATGAAGGTACGGCCTAAGTTTTACGTGAAATCGTGAATGGTAAGAATTTTCTGTTATTATACACACGTTCGGGGCCTCTGTCGCCCGGGAGGGCCGTATCACTGCTAAGGCTGATACGGCTGATAGCTACGCCTGCACCTGGTTCGAAAAAATAAGATAAGATTCAAAATTTAGATATAGCCTTGTGTAAAATGTAAAATTATAAATGTTGTTATGAATATCCAATATATTCATAACTATTTATATACATAAGGACGATAATTACAATGTTTTAATATTAATTTAATATAAAAATAGATACCTGCACCTTGTAATTATAATTTATTTATGTAGTTTCTCATCTAATTTTCAATGTCACCAGAAATAGCCAGTGGACATGCACCTAATGAAATAAACGGTGTTTTGCAGTAGGGTGATTTGAGTGAGTAATCAAGCAATTTAATGTCAATTGGTAAATAAAAATGCTTCGTATTGTTTGTTTTTCTAAAGTTTAATAAACATCCTGTCCAATTAAATTGCTATAAGTAGTTTAGTTAGTTGAGGGGAGGCCTATGTTCAGCAGTGGATGTCTTCCGGCTGATGATGATGATGATGATGATGAAGTAGTTTAAAATTACCCCATGAATATGGTAAGTAGGTATGTATGTATATGAGTGAGTTTTATCTAAATTGTTCAGAAATTTGCATAATGATGATGATGATTAAGATTAACATAAATACCTGTTTACTATCAATCCAACCAAAAAAACCCATGGGGTGCCGGGTTAGAATAGCATCCCCCCATCTCCTCTCGTTGGGTGTCGTAAGAGGCGACTAAGCGAGAACAGGAAGACGGGCAACAGCGTCTTTCTTTTGGATTTCTCTTCCACCTAGACTGCGATCCCCAAGCCGCCTGCCAAGCGTGGGGATTATGGCAACCCCTCCCTTCTAAGGGGGAGGCCTTTGTTCAGCAGTGGACGTCTATCGGCTGCTAATGATGAATGATGATCAATCCACTCTCAAACTCTTACTTGTTTGTATACCCCAAAAATTATTTTATACAATAGACTAGCTGACCGACGCAGCTCCGTCTGCGCAATTTTTACGCTAACTAAACTTTTAATAACAGACATCCGCATCGAATACATAACCTCATTTTTTATAGTCGGTTAAAAACTGGGACCCACTTTTTACTTGCTCTCCGAAGCACGGACCCGTTTAGTTCAAATAGCGTTAAACGGTCACCCATCTATTTAATGACCTTACCTAACGTTACTTAACCCGACCGATTACAAAACCTTGATAACAACTCTCTATGAGCGTTCCCTTACTAATATTTATTATATTATAAAGAACGTATAACCAAGTACCCGTTTTGACTTTAATCCCCTCTCCCAAAAGAACCGTGCTAGATTACGGGATAAAAAGTATCCTATGTCCTACCTCGTAGTAAGATCTCAAATCATGCCAAGTTTCATTTGAATCCATTCAGTAGTTTCGGCGTGATGCTCAGCCGTGATACAGACAGACAGACAGACAGACAGACAGACAAAAATTTAAAAAATTACATTTTCGGCCTCAGTATCGGTTATAGAATGCCCTCCAAATATAATTTTCAAAATATCTTCAATGTACAGAATTGGACCTGTTACAGTTTTATTATAAGTATAGATTGAATCCATTCAGTAGTTTCGGCGTGATGCTCAGCCGTGATACAGACAGACAGACAGACAGACAGACAAAAATTTAAAAAATTACATTTTCGGCCTCAGTATCGGTTACAGAATGCCCTCCAAATATAATTTTCAAAATATCTTCAATGTACAGAATTGGACCTGTTACAGTTTTATTATAAGTATAGATATGCCATTAGCGCATGAAAAGTGAGCCAGCGAAATTCACCCAAATTGGGTGAACTAGCAGTAAGTTACACGTCGGTAAACGTGACGTGCGATTTTGAAACACAAATAAAATGCCTTCATGCGTATTTAGAAAATCCACAAAGTACTATAGGTACAAAAGTAAATAATAAGGAAAATATAAAGAATATCATACCCTAACTATAATATATGAGGAAATCTTAGGAGGAAATACATACATGCATAAAATCACGCCTTTTTCCCGTAGGGGTAGGTAGGGCCGCTTTTCGCCTCCGTGAGAAACGAGACGTGATGGGTGGCGAACCACATCGCCGCCATTTTGATTAATTAAATTATTTAAATGATTGACCATTGCGTTCTCACGAACAAGGAGGGAAATAGGTGTTGTGAAAAGGAAGATTGGCAATTTAGAGTGGGAACTGGGAAATAGGAAAAGTAGGATATTACCGCCCAGGAGGGCAAGGAATGGGACAGTAATAGCTAGGGAAGCCGGGGTCGCATACCCGTATACTATACCACAACTACCGGACAGGTAAGTAGGGAGGAGTATCCCATGACTATATGACAAAACAACTATGAGGAAACAACATATGAGGATGACATGACTACATGAGTAAATATTTTAATTAAATGTGTCATAATTTTTGGCGCGCATTAATAGGGATACATATCTATGGTTTATAATATCATTGGTATACCCTGTTTTTCTTTACAAACTCAAAAATCTATATCTATACTTATAATAAAACTGTAACAGGTCCATTTCTGTACATTGAAGATATTTTGAAAATTATAATTGAAGGGCATTCTTTAACCGATACTAAAGCCGAATCTGTATTTTTTTTCATTTTTGTCTGTCTGTCTGTCTGTATCACGACTGCGCATCACGCCGAAACTACTGGATGGATTTGAACGAAACTTGGCATGATTGAAGCTAATACCACGAGGAAGGACATAGGATACTTTTTATCCCGTAATTCAGCACGGTTCCCTTGGGAGAAGAGATTAAAGTCATAATGGTACTTGGTTATACGCGTGGTCTGAGTTTATCCCTTTTTAACCGACTTCAAAAAAGGAGGAGGTTCTCAATTCGTATGTATATATATATTTTTTTTTTTTTTATGTATGGTCGCGCATAACTCTGTCAATTATGAACCGATTTGAAAAAATCTTTCTTCCATCCATTCTTCAATCCATTGATTGGGTCCCATAAAAAAATTATTGCGTAGTAATAAGTAGTTCCTGAAAAACAAGAATGGTGACTGCGCACTGAGAGCTGCAGGAAAGCCTATATCGATGACTTTATGTCGCTTTTTAAGGACAAAAATGGTCATAACTCTGGCAAATATTTACCAATTTCAATGATTCTTTTTTTATTCGAAAGAAGAAACCACTGTATTAAATCTGTATGAATTTTATTACAACCGGATAAGAACTTCCTGGAGGAACATGAACGATGTGGAGGAATTTATCTGGTAAAAACCATAAAACTGATGTTCTCCATTACATTGCTCTGACAATTAAGAACCGATTGCGATGATTCTTTTTTTATTCGAGAGAGTAAACTGCTATGATGATTCCATGCAAATTTCATTACGACCGGATAAATAGTTTCTGAGTTTCAGAAGAAACATGAATTATGTAAAACTATGTAGACGATAATGTGATCATAACCTATCTAGATAATTTTACGGTTTTCGATGGTTCAATCTTTATATATGAAAATATCACTAAAAAGTTTAAAATAAAATATATTTTAAAAAAAATTGAACCGACTTCAATATCACTGAAAAGTATAAAATAATTTAAATATTATTGAAGTTGGTGCAAAATATACACAGCCGGTAACCTAACACCAACTTCAATAATATTTAAATTATTTTATACTTTTCAGTGATATTGAAGTCGGTTCAATTTTTTTTTAAAAAAATATTTTTTCATTATATAAAAAATAATAATAAGGAGACAGTTGTCTCTTCTTAGACAGTTGTTGTTGTTTTTAATATTTGGCAATCAGGTAATCAGGTTAAGCAACGTTAGGCAAAGTCATTTCATAGATGGGTGACCGTTTAATGATAATTGAACTGAGCGTTTACGTGCTTCGGAGGGCACGTAAAAAGTGAGATGCAGTTTTTAACCGACTTAAAAAAAAGGAGGTTATGTATTCGACAAATGTATCTAATACTATAAAATATAAATATTATAAGTATAAAAATAAGGAAACACTCATAGGCAGTATCAATATGCAGCATTCGATCAGGTTAAGCAACGATAGGGAAGGTCAATACATAGATGGGTGACAGTTTAATGCCATTCGAATTAAGTTCGTCTCCTTGCTTCGGCGGGCAAGTAAAAAGTGGGCCCCAGAATTTAACCGACTTTAAACAAAAGTTATGTATTAAACGCAAATGGATGTTATTAAAATTTTTGCTAACGTAAAAACAGCGCAAGCGGAGCTGTGCGGGTCGGCTAGTTAAACAATAAATGTATGTAGCTGGCCACCGGTCAGCCATCACGCCTGCATTCATATCAAGGTCCATAGGTACCGTACGTACGGTATTGTTCAATTTCTGTTTTTTTTTTAGTGTGACTAGTCCCACCACTCATTCCCACCACTATGACTCCTGTCAGCCAGGATTTACAGTGGTCGCCAGAGAAGACACCGAGGTTTGACCCTCAGCGAGTCCCGGGGAAACGCTAAATTGTCTTGGAACCCCCAACAAATTTAATTAGAAAAGGTATAGGAGGAGTTGGAAAAATAAAAATTCCTCTTCCCTCCTTTGCTAAGCGGGAGACAAGCAAAAATCACACAGGTCGATAAAACCTCAGAACGAAAGATTCTTACAAGTGCACCAACTAGAGTTAGTCCACCTGTAAGGCACCACGGAAGTTACTAGATTTAATATTTAGATTTCTACTAATAGACTTGTTTCCAATAATAGGTAAGTATGGCAGAAACGCTTGAAAGCACGGAAATTTTCCGTAGTCGCCACAAATTTTTGATCTTGTAGACAAAAACAGGGTATAAACATGTATAAGTACTTATACCGTTTTTGCCCGCCGGCCGTGGCCCTCATAATGTCGACTTTCCACCGTCAGTTTTGATCAGTCAAATATCATGATCAGTTGTGATATTCCTGTAAAGTCTCTACCGTCCCCTGATTTAGGATCTAGTTTTCGCTAGTTTTGAATAGGTCGCGGGTTCAATCAAGCGGCCAGGGTGTCTAACCACTAGACCAATAAGCCCGTCAATAGTGACAAAGCTTGCCTCAGGCACCTGCACAACGTTTCCTAGTAGCTGGCTACTTTACGGTAGCTGGCGCACGCAGTACAACATCATTATAAGGTGGATTATATGAATCTAGAATTCTATATGGTACTTTCTCAATCATCCTGCTAAAATGACGCGTATTTGCAATCATCGGGGGTATTTTGATATGAACAGTGATGTGAATGACCATGATCCATGAATCACGAAATGTGTCGAGGGGATAGCCCTCTTGATTAACAGTGACGTCATTGAATTAGAATTTATTATGCGTCAGTATACCTAATGCATCGTTTACCCCGTGTCGTTTTACGGGTTACCCGTTGATAATTACGTATTTGAGTGATGCTTTTTCCTCTTGTTTAGATTATGGAAAAACCTTAGGATCGTTGATTAGCGGAAATAATTTCACCAGCCGTGATTTTTATTGGTCCGCAAATACAGAAAGATATAAGGTACTTTTTAGGGTTTCATACCTAACAGGAAAAGAAGGAACCCTTATGGTGTGACTAAGTCTGTCTGTCTATCTGTCACACCTTTATAAAGAAATCACTGATGCTATCGATTTGAAACTTACATTGACTTACAATAGTTTCAATTCTTACTTACCGAACGTCATTGCAAATGATGAAATTTTTTATTTTCATATTTTCGAATGGGGGTCTAAATAAGGGGTCAAAATTTTAAAGTAAGACTACTATATCGAGTGGAGTATCATAATATGAAAGGGATCATAGTTTTTGTCTTATAATTAAAAATAAAATAAAATCTGTCTCCTCTTATCTTCGAAGTTTGTGGAGGGAAAAGTGTGAAATAATTATGGATAGTAAATGTCTATCTATATTTTACATGAAAAATAAAATGAAATAATGATATTTCTAAGTTTAGTTTAGTTTAGTTTTTTATGAATCCTAAAAAATCTCGACAAACATACCTACTTATTTCTGCGGTTTTTTTTGCTATAGAAAACGAATAGTTAAATATAATTTTAATATGTGCAAAGAAGGATACAATACAACCCTCGGTGCGTGAGTCCGACTCGAACTTGACTGTCTTTTTTTAATTTGTAGTGTTCTAAGAACTTTTAATTACGCTATGGAATGAAATAATTGCGCTATAGGTTGACAGTTACCAGCACTCAGTATTGTTTGGCTGAGCCAGTTAACTTTAAATAGTTAAGTATAAACTGGTATTAATTAGTTTCCTTAGAATTTTAACCACTTTTTTGGCGTACGACCTCGATCAGCACAAGATTATCAACACAAGAAACAAGTACAAGAACAAAATAGTATTTAATTATATAATTACACTTTTTAATTACATAAAACCTATGTATATTATGTACATATTTCTACTTGTCTCGTATGACCTTTCATTTGATATCCTTATTGATGTTATTAAATTTGATGTTAAAAAATTGTGTAGACAGGTACCTACTGGGTGTGTTGGAAGGGTCATCAAGCCAAAGCAAAGACCCCGAATAAAATCTATACTTATATTAAAACTGTAACAGGTCTAATTCTGTACATTGAAGATATTTTGAAAATTAATTTTGGAGGGCATTCTCTAACCGATACTGAGGCCGAAAATATGTTTTTTTTAATTTTTGTCTGTCTGTCTGTCTGTCTGTCTGTATCACGGCTGAGCATCACGCCGAAACTACTGAATGGATTCAAATGAAACTTGGCATGATTTGAGATCTTACTACGAGGTAGGACATAGGATACTTTTTATCCCGTAATCTAGCACGGTTCTTTCGGGAGAGGGGATTAAAGTCAAAATGGGTACCTGGTTATACGCTTGGTCAGATTTTATCAATTTTTCTTTATAATATAATAAATGTTAAAAAAAATATTAAAATAAATATTATAATATAATAAATATTAAATATTAGTAAGGGAACACTCATAGAGAGTTGTTATCAAGGTTTTGTAATCGACCGGGTTAAGCAACGTTAGGTAAGGTCATAAAATAGATGGGTGACCGTTTAACGCCATTTGAACTAAACGGGTCCGTGCTTCGGAGAGCAAGTAAAAAGTAGGTCCCAGTTTTTAACCAACTATAAAAAAGGAGGTTCTGTATTCGATGCTAATGTCTGTTATTAAAAGTTTAGTTAACGTAAAAATAGCGCAGGCGGAGCTGCGTGGGTCAACTAGTATTAAATATGGCAATAATTGATCTTTTGAAGTACATAAAAAATCTATTTATATCGTCTTAAAACTGTTTCTAAGTACCCTGCTGTGTCATCGTGTATACTCCCATAGAGCCACTGTTTTAAGAAATTCACTCATTTACGGTTAAATATCGAACAAAATTTTAAGCTTAGGTACTGCACTTAAACTGTTGCCCTTTTTTAACCGACTTCAAAAAAGGAGGAGGTTCTCAATTCGTCTGTATATATTTTTTTTTTTCTATGTATGTTCGCGCATAACTCTGGCAATTATGAACCGATTTGAAAAAATCTTTCTTCCATCCATTCTTTAATCCGTTAATTGGGTCCCATAAAAAAATTATTGCATAGTAATAAGTAGTTCCTGAAAAAACAAGAATGGTGACTGCGCACTGAGAGCTGCATGAAAACCTATATAGATGACTTTATGGTGCTTTTTAAGGACAAAAATGGTCATAACTCTGGTAAATATTTACCAATTTCAATGATTCTTTTTTTATTCGAAAGAAGAAGCCACTGTAATGAACCTGTATGAATTTTATCACAACCGGATAAGAACTTCCTGGAGGACCATGAATGATATGGAGGAATTTATCTGGTAAAACCCATAAAACTGATGTTCTCCTTTACATTTCTCTGATAAATATGAACCGATTTCGATGATTCTTTTTTTATTCGAGAGAGTAAACTACTATGATGATTCCATGCAAATTTCATTACGATCGGATAAATTGTTTCTGAGTTTCTGAAGAAACATGAATTATGTAAAAGTATGTAGACGATAATGTGAAATCATAATGATGTCATAACCTACCTAGATCATTTTACCGTCTTCGATGGTTCAATCTTTATGTATGAAAATATCACTAAAAAGTATAAAATAAAATATTTTAAAAAAAAATTGAACCGACTTCAATAACACTAAAAAGTATAAAATAATTTAAATATTATTGAAGTTGGTGCCAAATATACACAGCAGGTACGCTAACACCAACTTCTTTAATATTTAAATTATTTTATACTTTTTAGTGTTATTGAAGTCGGTTCAATTTTTTAAAAAAATATTTTATAATTGTTTACTTTCAAAAATTTATTGCTTGTGGGTTACACAATATATCATTACCGGCTTGATACCCCATTTCTGGGGACCCCATTTATGACAACCTGTCTAAAAGCATAACAGGTATTTGAAAAATTTTTAAATCCCCCGACATAAATTATAATTTTTTTTTCTTCTATTACTAGATATTATTGTTACTTACCTACTTTCTTACAAATGCAATAGTGTATAATTCTAAATAATAATAATAATTAATATAAAATAAACTTAATATAAATTTGCTGTGCCCTATCAGAGTACTTTCATGTCTCTACTAGTACTACTACTATTATAACTTATAATACCTTTATTGTATACATGAAAGCAATAAATACTTTGATTTGATTTGATTTTAGGTAAACGAACTCTTAAAATGACTTTCCTGTGCTATTAACACAGCATGTGGGTCCTACATTTAATGGAGCCGAGGTCCTGTTGCCACCTTCCTGCTTGCTCCTATCACCAGACTCTGATAAACACTTTTCTACCTAATTCTCACAGCAACCTATCCAACGAATTCAAATTCGGTGGGTCTACGTTTATTAGTGCAGATATCCCGTGACCATCTTCCTGCTCCATTATCAGACCCTGATCACCATTATTCTAGCAACTACTCGTCGAGACCTAACTAACGAGCCCCAACTCGGTGGGTCTACGTTTATTGGTGCAGAGATCCCGTGACCACCTTCCTGCTCCATCATAAGACCCTGATCACCATTTTTCTAACAAAAACTCGTCGAGACCTACCTAACGAGCCCAAACTCGGTGGGCCCACGTTTATTGGTGAAGAGATCCCGTGACCACCTTCCTGCTCCATCATCAGACCCTGATCACCATTTTTCTAGCAACTGCTCATCGGGACCTACCTAACGAGCCCAAACTCATTTTTACAACAATAGTTACTTAACTGCATAATAGGATACATAATGTTACGAATAATGTAATAGCTAAAGTTTTTGCTTCATTGAACAGTTACATGGCTAATCAGCCATGCAACTTAAGGTCAGCGCTGACCTTCGTGAACGGTTAATTAGTATAAAAACACACAAAGTAATTGTCAAAGTAGACACAAAAGGAAATGTCTGTGAAAATTAAGGAATTGAATTTGTTCGACATCTTTTTTTTTACTAAATATAAGATACTGCTTGAATACGATTCCAACTTCTGCAAACGACGAGCGATGGTCTCCCTTGGCGATAGCTTCTCATAGCACAGTCTTTTTTCAACGTCGGAATGATAAATCGCGACTTAAGGATTGAGTTATTAAGCTACGATATACTCCGGTATACTACCGGATTCGGTATACCGAATATCGGTATACTGAGGTAATAAGTCCGTCTGCTCTAATTTTAAGCGATCGTTCCCGTTATGCTCTATTGTGTCTTGAATTCGCCTCTTCAATTACTTAAATACTTTCCTTCCTCCTTGCCACCTACTTGACAAACTGGAAATCGCGAGGTTCTAATCCCGAGAGGAGCAACAATTTTGTGTAGTTGTTCCTTACAGTTATCCTAGTCAGGATACAGGCCAATCATGTAAAAAGTCGTTCTGCCCCGAATCGCCTGAACTTTTAACTGAACATCCAAAGGTTGCCTGGAAGAGATCGCTTTTAGCGATAAGGCCGCCCATTGTTGCATTTTTTATTAATTTGTGTCTTATTCTTTTTGTATCTGTTTGTTTGTGCGCAATAAAGAATTGCCTATCTATCTATCTTTTCACAGTTCTGTCGAATTGGATTTTCTCATCGGATTTTGGGTGTAAAGGAAGACAGAGTGCACTTGTGCCTAAGCAAGTACCTACTTGTGCCCTATAATATCGCCCGCGTAGATGGCTGATCTTCTAAAAGATTGGGTCGTATTGACCAGGAGGACATTATCATTTTACTATTACTTCATTATAAAATATACATATGATTAATATTATCTGGTTTTGGTGTGCTTCCGGTCTTAAAACATGTTGGACGTGAGTTGAAGAATTATTTATCGTATCTGCACCTATATTTAGATATATGATAATACATTTTCGTTAAAATGTAAAACAGTTATATCAACTATTAAATTAGGATAATAATCTATGAATTTTAAGGAAATAATTTATAACAAGTTTTTATCATATGGAAGGACTTTCCGTTAAACAATCCAATCCGAACAAGATTACTTTGTTTACCTGTTTTTTAGCTTATTTCTATACATATTTCCTTAGTTTTTAACAGATCTCTATGATAAGTTCAATGTTGTAACATGTCGAACAATTAATTGCCTAACTAATAAGTGTATTCTGCTCTCCCACTCTCATTTGAAAAGTGTGTGATTTGTAAATAAAGTTATTATACCTCCATTGTAAATGCGTAATATTCGCGTAAATAAAATAACATTAAATATTTGTTTATATTTTACTGGAGCGGTTAAAACAACCTTACAAAGTGAATTGACATCGTACGTATTTATAAAGGCTACGCGCCGACTGACGAGCCAAACCTTCAGTCCATAGGCTTGCGGCCGGCCGCAGCGGCCATTCATAAATCAACGACAAATGTGCAATTGAAACTTTATATTCTTTAAATAAAACTTATTTTTGAGTGAAAGAAGATAAAGAAAACCAAATGCCTGCCAATTCAGATCTTATAGTCCCTGATGGAGAAGATAGGGATACGGACAAAAGTCTGTTCAAGAGTCTCCCAGAGAGATCCAAACATGAAGATTTTTTGAGGCGGGCAGTGGACCTCTTGGTCGAGAGAGTGGTGTTCGGCAGGTCTTTGAGGTCATCTAAAGTGGTGGAGTGGGCCACTCCGGAGGATATCAAGAACGCGATCGACTTGAAGCCCAGAGATTCACCAGTGACGCATGACAAGCTCTTGGGACTTATGGCTGACGTGAGTTATGAATTATTATTTAAAATAAATCCAGCCTTGTTTTCTCATCACGTCTTGTAAGCCAGGATTTTTAGTGATCACGGGTACAGACACTGAAATTTAACCCTTGGGAACTTGCGGAGTACTTACTTATGTCGAATGAGTTGTTATCGTCGAGTCGAAACCCATCTTAAACCACCGAAACTGAGTCTAAATTAGAACAATTATTGATAGGAGTAATAAATGCTCAATTGTTTTACAATTGTTCTAACATAATTGAGCATATGTGTTATTGTTTTTTAGGTCGCACGTTATTCAGTCAACACCGCGCACCCATACTTTGTCAACCAGTTGTTCTCAGCGGTAGATCCTTATGGTTTAGTCGGTCAATGGCTCACAGATGCACTCAATCCCAGCGTGTATACTTTCGAAGTGGCCCCTGTTTTCACGCTCATGGAAGAGGAGGTGCTTCGGGAAATGAGAACCATTGTTGGATGGCCAGAAGGCGAAGGGGATGGAATCTTTTGTCCGGGTGGTTCCATAGCCAACGGTTACGCTATAAGCTGTGCCAGATACTATTTCTACCCGGAAATAAAGGTCAGTGCATTTTCCTTTTATAATAATATACTGTATATTAACAGGGAAGGAAGTGATTTTATATTTTTGTGTGCTCACGGTCGAATATTGAAATTATTTATTAGTTAATTCGTTTTATTATTCATTTCATTAGTCTTTGATTACAAAATAAGTAAAATATTACGGTCTGATGTTTACCTACTATCAATTAAAATATAAACTTAAAATAGAGACACCTACTTTTCTTCTTGTTGTAAACATATTACTCTTTTCAATCATATATATTTTTTTAAATGTTGATGGCCTGTAGTTTGGGTTTTAGCGAGCCCTTGAGTAGGTAAGACTTGGTTCATTTCCAATCAATAATATCATTACTTTCATTATTACTTGAGATTTTCCTAGAATACATAAAAATGGTCATTTATCATCGATTTTATAAAGATTTTCTTTTTAGTTTTCTCGCAAAATTATTCAGATAACAATCCCTATGGTTTATACTTATGTATATGCTCGCTTGTGTGTACTTTGCACAAAGGCCAAGTTAATAAAATATTAATAAGGTTAATTAAAGTTGCAACAACATAATTACAACAGACTGTCACTATTATTATGGTTACATATTGTCCCAGAACTGGATCTTTGTTTACCAACAACTTTTATAGCAGGTGCCGAAAGTCAACCACCATTCATACCTTAACCTATACCTATAACTTAACATTTGTATTATCCACTTCTTTTGGAAACCGGAGTTCAGAGAGTTCAACTTTGTGTAGTTCTTCTGCTGGTTAGGACAATACAGACGTATATCGATGATACAGACTGATCAGCTGATTATCTAAAAAGCTAAAAGTCTGTCGGTCCTAAGTCGGTCCTATGTAGGGTTCCCCACCCGTACTATATTATATAGTACGTTACTATATTTTAGCCAATTGTGCTAGGAATATATTAAATAAAAATAAACAAATAAAGAAAATGCAGATAAATAATGAGAAATAAACAAATACGTACTAATTGTTTTTATAAATTTCTCAAAATTACTATATTTTATATAACTTACATGCTTACTTATGCGGTAACAGCTCAGTGGGTGAGCGCTTGCCTTGGAAACAAGGTGCGCAGGTTCGAACCCCGGCTCGCACCTCTGATTTCTTCAATGAATCATGCGCGAATCGTCTTTGTGCGATTGTTACTAGCTTACGGTGAAGGAAAACATCGTGAGGAAACCTGCATGCCTGAGAAAGCCTAACTAGCTCTCGAATGACGTGTGAAGTCCGCCAACCCGCACTTGGCCAGCGTGGTGGACTATGGCCTAAGCCCCCTCATCTTGAGGGGAGGCCCGTGCCCAGCAGTGGGACATAAACAAGGGCCGGTATCTATACAAGAAAGAATTGCTATTTTTTTTTAAAAAAAAGGTGGCAACCCTAGTCTTATGCCTAATTGAGATGGTCTTCCGTCTATCAGCTTGTAAAGGAAGAGAGAATGCACAATACGTCTGCGCAACCACTGGGTGGTGCAAAGTAATACATAATTATTTAGAAGTGATTCGAGAGGACCGATTAGCGATTGGCCAATTTTACACCAACATTAAAACGAATTATCTATTTATCTGTGTTGTTCCTTGATTGCCAGTCTGGTAGGAAGTGTTACCGTTCGGTAGTCACCTTAACCCCGTTACTGCAGTCATTATGATATTGCGTGCGGTTTATGAGCCTTGGTATTATTTTGTGATTTTATATTTATTTATTTTACGAGTACATACACTATGCATGCAGCACGTTGCGCTGTGATGACCGTTTTGCCGTTTGTCATTTCTCTCCATTGTTTCGTGGAAGTTGGAAGTAATTTCCTAAAGAAAGGAACGACGAGGAAACTAGCCAGGTATCAAGACGTCTAATATAGTGTGTCGCCTTTGAAATTGCAACACCAAATTACACATTATATAAACTTGGGTTAACTTTTGCTCACTAGAGTCACAGTTGGTAATGTAACTTTTTTTTTGGAAATGCTTTCAAGGGCAAATGTTGGTAGGGTGTTCTATGGTCTATGAATCTTATCAGATGTATAACATTAGTAATTACAATTACGCACTAAAGGTTTCGGCAGACAGCGGACGGGACGGGATGGGACGGCGGGCGACGACGGGACGTAGTTGTAATGTAGTTCATATAGAATACGTCGTACAGAGCAGTCGGGCGTGACGGGCCCCGTCACGCCTCCACCGCGTCCGACGGGGTACAACAGGCACGTCGCGTTCGACGTGACACCAGTCTTGCATAATGGACGAGGAAATATGGAAAATGGATAATATCCGTTTACGCCGTTCTTTTTTCTAACGCAAACGAAAGCAGCGCATCTTCCACGTTTTTCGAAATACTCGAGAAATCGCACCGAGTGCGACGGGTCATCACGCCCGCAGTGTGACATCCACGCCGCTTCGCCATCCTGCTAGCGTCCCGTCACCGTCCCGTCTACTGTCTGCCGCAACCTTTAGGCGAGCTCGCTAGCGACATGAAGTGATGTTGTAGAGCGTCCTGCTGAAAGCACGTTTGCCAATCGCAGCTGTGTCGTATTGAAGTCCTATTTTACTAGGTATCTCAGCCTAAGGAAGGTAATATTTGATTTGAGTTCATTACTAACTCCTATCCTATTTCTATCAAATTCAAATGGCGAAATATGGTTAGATATGGCAAGTGCAGAAAAATGTAAATAAAATTAAGTTGTCGGCGGTCGATTAGTGATCGCTAGTGCGCGCTTCGCGTGTTAACATAGGTAGTTAAAATTGGAATCATCCTTCGTTGAGTGGTAACAGTTATAAAAAAAAAACCTATACTTTTAGACTTTCGCGTCACCATTATCAAACTTTATTTTAATCTGGAATTAACGCGATTTAGCTTATATTTTGGCTTGACGTTTCGGCCGGGTTGCACCAGCCGTGGTCACAAGCAGACTGGTTCAGCGAGACAGCTCCGTGCGCGAGGCAACCCCGCAACCCCATATTTACTAATTACCGAGGCAACCCCATATTTACTAATTAATTTATTTATTAAGTCATCTGTGCAGCTGTAACAGCTCAGTGGGCGAGAGCTTGCCTTGGAAACGAGGTGCGTAGGTTCGATCCCCAGCTCGCACCTCTGATTTCTTTAATTAATCATGTGCGAATCGTCTTTGTGCGATTGTTACTAGCTTTCGGTGAAGGAAAACATCGTGAGGAAACCTGCATGTCTGAGAAAGCGTAACTAGCTTTCGAATGACGTGTGAAGTCCACCAACCCGCACTTGGCCAGCGTGGTGGACTATGGCCTAAGCCCCTTCATCTTGAAGGGAGGCCCGTGCCCAGCAGTGGGACATAAACAAGGGCTGGTATTATAAGTCATCTGTATCAACACCTCGGTCTGGTTGTCATAGTACAAGCTCTGCTCTTTATGTGGATGCAACACGCGGTCAAACTTAGGTAGGTAAGAGCCTATATTAAAAAAAATCTTACTTATGTCTGTATTTTTAACCGACTTCAAAAAAGGAGGAGGTTCTCAATTCGTCTGTATATATATATATTTTTTCTATGTATGTTCGCGCATAACTCTGGCAATTATGAACCGATTTGAAAAAATCTTTCTTCGATCCATTCTTTAAGCCGTTAATTGGGTCCCATAAAAAAAATATTGCTTAGTAATAAGTAGTTCCTGAAAAAACAAGAATGTTGACTTCGCAGGAAAGCTGCAGGAAAGCCTATATAGATGACGTAATGTCGCTTTTTAAGGACAAAAATGGTCATAACTCTGGCAAATATTTACCAATTTCAATCATTCTTTTTTTATTCGAAAGAAGTAACAACTGTAATGAACCTGTATGAATTTTATCACAACCGGATAAGAACTTCCTGGAGGACCATGAATGATATGGAGGAATTTATCTGGTAAAAACCATAAAACTGATGTTCTCCTTTACATTTCTCTGACAAATATGAACCGATTTCGATGATTCTCTTTTTATTCGAGAGAGTAAACTACTATGATGATTCCATGCAAATTTCATTACGATCGGATAAATTGTATCGGAGTTTCTGAAGAAACATGAATTATGTAAAAGTATGTAGACGATAATGTGAAATCATAATGATGTCATAACCTACCTAGATCATTTTACCGTCTTCGATGGTTCAATCTTTATGTATGATAAAATTAAAAAAAAAAAAATTGAACCGACTTCAATATCACTGAAAAGTTTAAAATAATTTAAATATTATTGAAGTTGGTGTTAGCTTACCGGCTGTGTATATTTGGCACCAACTTCAATAATATTTAAATTATTATATACTTTTCAGTGATATTAAAGTCGGTTCAATTTTTTTTTTAAAAAGATTTTATTTTAAACTTTTTAGTGATCTTTTCATATATAAAGATTGAACCATCGAAAACCGTAAAATTATCTAGATAGGTTATGATCACATTATCGTCTACATAGTTTTACATTCATGTTTCTTCAGAAAAAAATATCCGGTCGTAATGAAATTTGCATGGAATCATCATAGCAGTTTACTCTCTCGAATAAAAAAAGAATCATCGCAATCGGTTCATAATTGTCAGAGCAATGTAATGGAGAACATCAGTTTTATGGTTTTTACCAGATAAATTCCTCCACATCGTTCATGGTTCTCCAGGAAGTTCTTATCCGGTTGTAATAAAATTCATACAGATTTAATACAGTGGTTTCTTCTTTCGAATAAAAAAAGAATAATTGAAATTGGTAAATATTTGCCAGAGTTATGACCATTTTTGTCCTTAAAAAGCGACATAAAGTCATCGATATAGGCTTTCCTGCAGCTCTCAGTGCGCAGTCACCATTCTTGTTTTTCATTAACTACTTATTACTACGCAATATTTTTTTTATGGGACCCAATCAATGGATTGAAGAATGGATGGAAGAAAGATTTTTTCAAATCGGTTCATAATTGACAGAGTTATGCGCAAACATACATAAAAAAAAGAATATATATACAGACGAATTGAGAACCTCCTCCTTTTTTGAAGTCGGTTAAAAATATCACTAAAAGTATAAAATAATTAAAAAAAAAATTGAACCGACTTCAATATCACTGAAAAGTATAAAATAATTTAATATTAATGAAGTTGGTGCCAATTATACACAGCAGGTACGCTAAAACCAACTTCTATAATATTAAATTATTTTATACTTTTCAGTGATATTGAAGTCGGTTCAATTGTTTTTTAAAATATTTTATTTTGCTATGCATTTAAATATGTATTATTAATTAGATCTTAGCTCTTTAGAGAGAGCTATGCTCGGAGTTTCTTTGCGCGACAGAATCCGGAATGAAGAGATTTGCAAAAGAACCAAGGTCACTGACATAGCTCTTAAAATCTGCAAGTTGAAGTGGCATTGGGCAGGACACATCGCTCGGAGAACCGATAACCGTAGGGGAAGAAAGGTTCTCGAGTGGCGACCACGAACCGGAAGACGCAGCATAGGTAGGCCTCCCACTAGGTGGACCGACGACATTGTTCGCGTCGCAGGAAACCGGTGGATGTAAATAGCAAATTGTCGTTCATACTGGCGGTCTAAGGGGAAGGCCTTTGTTCAGCAGTGGACGTCTTCCGGCTGGTGATGATGATGATGATGATGAATTGGATCTTCTGATTTACCCGTGGGGTGTCTGGGTAAGAATAGCAGCCTCCTATCTCCGTTAGGTGTCTAGAGGCGACTAAGGGTAAACAAGAAGACGGGCAGCAGCGTCTTTCTATTGGATTACATACCATCTATAACTGCTATCCCCAAGACGTATGCCAAGCGTGGTGATTATGGTAACGCCTCCCTTCTAATTGATTGGAGACCTTTGTTCAGCTGTGGACGGCTTTTGGCTGTAGTCCAATGAGCTCCCCAATCAAGCAACTAGTGTTTCTGTGTAGTCTAGTGAGGAAAGTAGGTAGAAGGTAGTTAACGTCTTTTGAACATTAGTACTATGTCTTGTAACTACAAGACATAGTACAAAATATAGAATGATTTTCTTAAAACTGTAGAATTTATAGTGACTAATACATTTCAGGGAAGTCATAATATCGTGTCGAACTGGTACAATGATAGTACACAAAAGTAACTGAAACATTCTAAATATCATTCAGCAATGACCTTGACATACAACCAATAAAAAACACAATAACCGTTTATAATTCGTTTATAAAACGGTACAGTGCATCTGATCTCACATTGTAAATCTATTATTTTACCCTTTGCAACAATGCAGGCCGATTACCCGATTGTCTTGAAAGTGAGATGATCCACCCGTCGGATAGACATTTAAAAAGTCGTTCCTGCACCTCTCCCCGGTCGTGTCGGTCTTCCGTCCATCGTGTTGAGACAAGTCAAGAAAAAGAGTGTATTGTATCCACGCAAGCACTTGTGTTCTAATATATTTAGCGTATCCATAGCTGATCTTGTAGATCAATCATCTATGCCGCTGTGGTCCTGTCCTCCTGGAAATTATTATTATATACTTCAAAGACATTTCGGAAATTAAAACCTAGATTATTGTGATTCATTATTTTTATGGTATGTTCGTAATAATTAATACTATTCCATTATACATAGCACCACCATTTTAAAGTAGGAATTAACCTATCGAATTGAGTAAACCTGGTTTTAAGTTTATTGTGTAAGTACGCAAGGGCGTACTTACACAATAAACTTCCCAAAAAATCCCTTGATTGGTTGGGATAGTAATACCTGCCATTGGTCTTGTAAACACTGTTCCGGCACGGGCCTCCCCTCAAGATGAAGGGGCCCTCAAGATGATCAATTACGAGCGGGCCGGGGTTCGAACCAGCCTTGTTTCCAAGGCAAGCACTCGCCCACTGAAATGTTACTGCTTGGGATATTTAACAAAAAACAATTATTTTTTACAGAGCAAAGGCGTTTACGCTGTTCCAAGACTGGTCCTCTTCACATCAGAACTCGCACACTACTCAACAAAGAAAATGGCAGCCTTCATGGGGATTGGCGAAGAAAATTGCGTACAGGTGAAAACCGACCAATATGGGAAAATCATACCAGAGGATTTAGAAGCTAAGATTATTGAGGCTATTGAGGATGGAGCGACACCGTTCTTGGTGACTGCTACGGCTGGAACTACTGTGTTTGGTGCGTTTGACCCTCTGGTGCCTATATCCGGTTTGTGTAAGAAGTACAACATTTGGCTGCACGTGGATGCTGCCTGGGGCGGAGGCGCTTTGATGTCCAAGAAACACAGACATTTACTGAATGGGATTGAAATGTAAGTTTTATAATTATCATACATACATTTCCTAGACAGTATTATGACTCTATAACTACCAGAAATTCAACAAAATCTTCGAACGACTTCGAAATTGACCCTACTATCTCGATGACAGCAGTTGTCCTTGACCAGTAAATCATCAAGGCATAGGTTGGCTTTAATTTGACTTTGTAATCTAACTTTCCACTTTCTTCCATATTAATTTTCAGCTTGATTGATTAATTTGCTAATGCTCGTAGGTTCGATCGCTTAGACTAAAATGTAAGACTTCAGATTGATAAACAGTAGGTATTATAATACTATATAATAGTCTACGTAGTTTCCTTGATAGTTTAATAGCACGGTAACGATACTTATTTAAGTAGTACGTAGTACGTTCATATTTCATATCGATGGTAGTTACACTGAATTGTCTAAACTTATTTATGAAACATATTTTTAAGCATTTATTTATTTTATACAAAAACAGAGATGAAACGTTAACGATTCAAACATTTCGCAGGGCGGACTCGGTGACGTGGAACCCTCACAAGCTCTTAGCCGCGCCGCAACAGTGCTCCACCTTCCTAATTAGACACAAGAGCGTCCTCAAAGAGGGTCACTCCTGCAACGCCAAGTACCTCTTCCAGAAGGACAAATTCTACGACACTTCATACGATACGGGTGACAAACACATACAGTGCGGGAGGCGGGCCGACGTTCTAAAATTCTGGTTCATGTGGAAGGCCAAGGGCACTGAAGGATTCGAGAAGCACATAGACGCGCTTTTCGAGAACGCGAACTTCTTCCGCGAACATATTCGACAGAGGGAAGGCTTCCGGCTTGTTCTAGAGCAGCCAGAATGCACCAACATAATGTTCTGGTACGTTCCACGCTGCCTCCGCGGTTGCGAGAATGAACCAGATTACAAAGAAAGGTTACACAAGGTTGCGCCGAAAATAAAAGAGCGTATGATAAAGGAAGGAAGTATGATGGTCACGTATCAACCGCAGGGTGACCTCGTCAATTTCTTCCGCATAGTTTTCCAAAACTCTGCGTTGGACCATAAGGATATGGTATACTTTGCAAACGAGTTTGACCGACTCGGTAAGGATATTCTCGTTTAGGGTAATTTTATTGATTGAAACTTGTAACATTATAGAAACTCGCGTCAGTTGACCTGTGATTATGTAAAAAATAATTATGTATGTTAATTGTATTAATCAAATATGTGTAGAGTTGACTATGCGTTACATCCATATATGGCGCCAATGTCTGTAAATAAATTATTTACGTTATTTAAAGAACTTTATTGTTTATTAATAATTCGGGATCAGTAAAATAAAGCTACCGTGAAGTGTCTGGGCCAGAACAGTATACTCCCACTGGGTCTCGTAGAAAGCGAAAAGTAATCCAATTGTTTGCTTTCTTGATGGAAATCATTCTACAATATTGAAAAGTACATAAATCACTACGGCCTATTTGACACAAATGTTTTTCTAGCAGTTAAATTTATACTACTACTAGATACAGAAAATAATACTCTTAAACTAAAACCAAGAACCACCTAGCCATAAAACGATGGAGTCACTAAGTGCGAATTCCTTTATACCTCGCTCTGCCGATCTATAAAATGGCAAATTTCTTGATCAGTCAATCAATTCACATTCATTAAAATGAATACAATTATTGTTTAAATAATAAAAATACCTATCTATGAACTAAGACCAATGAGCCGATGTTCCTGTTAAGAAAGCCTCATAAGTGGATCCTATACATAGTATATCTATATCTCCCTATCTTAGACTATTTCTATATATGATCGAAGCTCCCTATCGGTAACTTCAGTAAGCATCCTATTGGAAAGGTCAAATTTTAGGTTTAAAAGTGTGTATAACATTGTACCTACTCGAAGCCATATTAAATTATCTAGCAAACTAACATGACTGATATCATCGAGAATGAGAGTTGAATGGTTCAGGTAATCGTGAATTGATGCATGGGCCCCTTGCCAACCAACCGCTTGTAAATTAACCACAATTGCATAATAGTTACGAGATCATTTGTCGACATTCGCATCGAATCGATGATTTGAATGAAACTCGAGTCCCAGGTGAGTCGTTAGAGTATGAAAATGTACGAAACTGAATTTATTTTGTGAGTCAGTAAATACAGCTTGTATATTAACCATTGTACTTTTTAACCGACTTCAAAAAAGGAGGAGGTTCTCAATTCGTCTGTATATATTTTTTTTTTTTTTTTTTTTTTATGTATGTTCGCGCATAACTCCGGCAATTATGAACCGATTTGAAAAAATCTTTCTTCCATCCATTCTTCAATCCATTGATTGGGTCCCATAAAAAAATTATTGCATAGTAATAAGTAGTTCCTGAAAAACAAGAATGGTGACTGCGCACTGAGAGTTGCAAGAAAGCCTATATCGACGACTTTATGTCGCTTTTTAAGGACAAAAATGGTCATAACTCTGGCAAATATTTACCAATTTCAATGATTCTTTTTTTATTCGAAAGAAGAAACCACTGTATTGAATCTGTATGAATTTTATTACAACCGGATAAGAACTTCCTGGAGGACCATGAACAATGTGGAGGAATGTATCTGGTAAAAACCATAAAACTGATGTTCTCCATTACATTGCTCTGACAATTATGAACCGATTTCGATGATTCTTTTTTTATTCGAGAGAGTAAACTACTATGATGTTTCCATGCAAATTTCATTACGACCGGATATTTTTTTCTGAAGAAACATGAATTATGTAAAACTATGTAGACGATAATGTGATCATATAGTATGCTATACCGTAAAATCGAAAACCGTAAAATTATCTAGGTAGGTTATGACCTACCTAGATAATTTTACGGTTTTCGATGGTTCAATCTTTATATATGAAAATATCACTAAAAAGTTTAAAATAAACTCTTTTTATAAAAAAAATCGAACCGACTTCAATATCACTGAAAAGTATAAAATAATTTAAATATTATTGAAGTTGGTGCCAAATATACACAGCCGGTAAGCTAACACCAACTTCAATAACATTTAAATTATTTTATACTTTTCAGTGATATTGAAGTCGGTTCGATTTTTTTTTAAAAAGAGTTTTTATACTTGCTAAACTTGTACATTTATTACTATCTATGTGTGCAATAAAGTGTTTATAAATAAATTATAAATTAATGGCATATAGTGTAAATATAGTGAGCGCATATAGTGTTTTTTTTTTCAGTTAATGTTATTGCATAAACATACTTTAACTACCGCACTATACACACAAGAACATCCTCAAAGTTACAGATCAGTGGGTAAGCTCACCCATTGAGCTGTAGCTCGCACCTCTGATTTTCTTTATTTAATCATGTGCGAATCGTCTTTGTGCGATTGTTACTAGCTATCGGTGAAGGTTAACATCGTGACGAAACCTGCATGTCTGAGAAAGCCAAACTAGCCTTTAAATGACGTGTGAAGTCCGCCAACACGCACTTGGCCAACGTGATGGAATATGGTTTAAGTCCCTTCCACTTGAGGGGAGTCCCGTGGCCAACAGTGGGACAAAAAGCGTTGTTAAAAATTTTTATAAAAAAAAATAAACCGACTTCAATAGACACCACACTAAAAAGTGAAAAATAACTTCAATATTATTGAAGTTGGTGCTGGTCAGTTGATTCTGGTGTTGGGGTAAGTATCGTGTTTTTTTTAGCACCAACTTCAAGAATATTGAAGTTATTTTTCACTTTTTAGTGTGGTGTCTATTGAAGTCGGTTTATTTTTTTTTATAAAAATTTTATTTTATTCTTTTTAGTCATATTCTCTTGAAAAGTCTTTATTCAACTATATACCGATTTGGATATAAAGCTTTAATACCAACAGGTATAAATTTATTTTAATTAAAATCTCTAAACCCAACCACAGATCTAAAATTCGGTGGGTCCTACATTTCATTGAACAGAGTTCCTGTTAACATCATACTGTTTGCTCCCATCACCAGACTCTGAACATCATTTTTCTAGAAGATACTCGTCGAGACCTACACAACGAGCCCAAACTCACTGGGTCTACGTTTATTGGTGCGGAAATCCTGTGACCACCTTCCTGCTCCATCATCAGACCCTGGTGAAGGTTACCATTTTCTTAGTACCAGTTTTTTAGTATCAACGGATTTACATATGTTCTAAATTTCAGATCTTTCGGAGTAATAGAAGTAATTAAAAATGTCCATTGTATACGAAATATCCCTATCTCGACTTGGAAAAGAGCTGATGGTTTTCAAAGCTAAACCGATTTTCAAGAAACATCGCTAAGAACCATCTCCAATAAACCAGCATACGCCAATCTGTCCACTCGTTTGAGCGCTGCGATGCCACAGACAGTTATCAGACAGACAGACACGACCCCCAAAATAATAACACCTCGTTTTTGGTCGGGGGTCAAAAAGAAACCATCGAATTCGGTACGATGATCTGGATGGCGTATGACCATTTTGTAGACGAAGACATCATCTATTTTATGGTTTCTCCCAGTTATATCTCCTTCCCATCACTCATGTTCTTCGAAAAAGTTCTTATCCGGTCTTGATGAAATTCATACCGAACCATCCTTATGGTTCATGATTTCGAATAAAAAAAGAATCACTGAAATTGGTAAATATTTGTATGAGTTATAACCATTATTGATTAGAACATCATCTATTTTTAGGCGTTTTACCAGATAATTCTAACATTCCATTCATGTTTTCTCAGGAACTACTGGTTCATAAGGAATAAAAATTTTATGGGACCAACTTGATGGAATGTCCATTAGGTACAAAAAAGAATCATCCAAATCGGTACATATTTGGCGGAATTATGAGTGAACATACATTAAAAAAAAAAAAAAAAAAAAAAATACATACACGATGAATTGAGAACCTCCTCCTTTTTTGAAGTCGGTTAAAAAAGTATATCAGAGGTATCACTGAATCAGAAAACGGACGAACGTTTCCGCCGTAGTGCAACACAGTTTCTCCTCAGAGCGCACCCAGTAACGTTACTCAGCCGACAAGACAACGTTTTTTGAAGAAAGATTGGTGAAGAAGGTACTGGACGAAGTACCTCCACTTAATCCTATTGGGCGGATGTTTTAATTCTGCTCACATGAATTGACAATACTATGACTGTGCCATGATCGTGCTACAAACGTATCAGGCAAAAAATACTCTTTGCATGAAACTGTATGATACACTACTAGAGCTTCGTGACCAGGCTGAGCCAAGCACGTTCCGGTCAAAATTCGGAAAATGAAGTTTGCATGACCGAAGACATAGCCATTCCGCTACACGCCACCTTCAGCTATTCTAGGATGTTTGTTTTTCGGAAGTCGTACCTTTGTGGCCTAAAAGTACTATAATACAAGATAAGGTAAACACTTTTAATAAATAAATATATTAAAAATAATATTTCTAATAAACAAAACATAAAAAATAGGTAGGTAAAACTTATTAAAATCAGATCATCACGTTCGCATTATCTTCGTCTGGAACTTCTTCCAATGGTAATTCTTCACAGTTAATCTGAAAAAGAAAGATATTAAAATAATTAAAAATGCAGTGAAATAAAAATCCTTAAATCATTTTTTCTTACGAATAGCATTGAAAAATCCTATAGAAGTAGAAAACACTTGACTGGAAACAAAACTCTAATTTGATATTGATAATGTGCCACAGAATCTTTGCCTTACAAGTCATTTACAAATACTACTACATGTATTTGTAAATGACTTGTACTACAATGACCTATTACTACTACATTAGACTCTACGTCTGTATCGCGGCAAACAAAACCATTGACTTTGTATACTCGTACATAATAAATTACATAGTATATTTCAATACAAGTTCAGGCAAAAAAAGACTTTTGTAAAAACTCTTAACATCAGAAAACAAATTTATAAAAAATACATATGAAATAGCAAAGCATTAAAACCAGTTTTATTTATAAATGGTATTTAAATGAATGGACGGTTGTCCATTCGTTTGAAAGCGACATTGTCACTGTAGAGATACAGAGACAGATATCGACGTTAAACTTATAAAACTCTATTTTCTGCGCGTGGAGTCAAATACCTCGCATTCAACAAGCATAAGAGCACCGGAGGTGGATATAGTCTATCACTAAAAGGATGTCTGGAACAGATAGCAACTACAGTAGGTATTCATTCAAACGTATATCTTTATGTTGTCGCTTTGAAGCCGTTTAAGACTAATATCCCGTTGATTTATAAAAAAGAAACAAATTCTTAGAAAAGTTTCCTAAACAACACACACAGAATAGACATTTCATCTTTATTGAGAACAAGATGAATTTATACTTACCAATGCCTCATCATCGGGCACTCTGGATAACAAGTCTAGAATTTCATTATTTGGTATTCTGTTAGGTCGCAATATTTTTCTCGTGTATTTATGAATGCCTGGAAGTTTTAATAAATAAAATAAAATTTCTCCTCTTAATATATAATAAAATTAGCAGTTGCCTTTCCTTAATTGATTAAGCGAAAAATGATTTTAATGTGTTTATTAATTTTTTTTAGTAAATCTCACTTTTTTATAGAATAGCTCAGGTATTTATTTATATTTGCTCTAAATATATGTTATGCAAATAATGTTAACATAAACATGCATTTAATTTTAAATAAATAAATAAAGAAGCTTATTTCTTACCCCAAATCATAAATATGTATTTAGTAGGTATCATATACATTATAAATGCGATGACAATTACCAAGAAAATAGCCAAAACACTCAGAAAAGGCACCGTGAAGTTATATAAACTGAAAATATAACAAAAATACTGATTATTTTGCATAGAATGTGTATAAATGAGCAGATGACACAATTTCGTCTAATGAATACAAAAAATTCTCATGTATATATCTGAAGCTGGTTTGAAATAATCTGGCTTCAATGTCCTCTAGAACGTGTCTTGTAGATACATACATAGTAGTCATAGTAAGTATAAGCTATAAAACAAAACGAATCTAGTGGCTAGTTTTGCTAAACAAGTAAATATTTTCCCTCACTTCTTAATACTTTCCCCAAGGCTGGCGAAGTCCCCGACAAAATTTTGTACAGTTTGTATCACTTCCTGTAGACCCTGAACCTTTTGTCGCAACGACGTTTTTTTCTCTTCCTGCAAGTATCGTGTTAATTAATTATGGTGACCTTAAATGTTGATTTAACGAAAAAGTTATTAAATACTGTTTACATTTTGATTACCTTTTTCGTCTCATCTTCAACTGTAGGGTTCTTCTTTGTGTGCTTTTTCCCTGTAAGTGTTTGTTATAACATTAATTATGTAACTTATTATTAAACAAAATATGTTAAGGGTTTTTAATTTATTAATTTTATAGACTCGCACCCGGCTCGCACCTCTGATTTTTTTAATTAATCATGTGGGAATCGTCTTTGTGCGATTTTTACTAGCTTTCGGTGAAGGAAAACATCGTGAGGAAACCTGCATGTCTGAGAAAGCCTAACTAGCTTTCGAATGACATCTGAAGTCCGCAAACCCGCACTTGGCCAGCGTGGTGGACTATGGCCTAAGCCTCTTCATCTTGAAGGGAGGCCCGCTGTGGGACATTAACAAGGGCTGGTATTATTATTATTATTATAATTTTATTGAATATCTGCTACGAATATTTTCAAGATAATATACTATCAATGTTATATTTTTTTTTTATATAAAATCTTACTGGCCCTCTCTGGGTCTGCTGGCTAATTTTTATTTCGTCACTTAGTAAAGATTAAAATACAAAATGTATGCTAAATAGTGAGATATTTACATATTTAACACTTTAAGTGCGTAATTCTCAATAAATTTAAAAAATCTGTTAAAAATATGTCTGTTGATTTTTCAATCAGGTGCCTATATGTCTTGTTATTAATTTGCGTATTCTCCGCTAATACAATTAATAATTTTAATTATTTAATTATTATATTATTCAATTCACTCCATTAGGTACTACTGCTAAAACTACATAGCGCAAACCTCAATGGGTTTATCTGCATGTAGTCATTCGTCCAATGTGTGTTTAAATAGATATCTAATGAGCAATTTGATCTTGTACACCCAGATAATAGCACTTAAGCTACTAGTAGTTATGTTTTTAATTTCTTACAATTAACTATGAAGTATCTAGGAGGCCTGTACCAGATGAAAGGTATCAGTAGTAGTAAGGGCAGCATCCACATTTTGAAAAACCAGCAAAATACAAGCCACATCACTAGTGCTATTGTATTTATTTGTCTTGATTCCCATTCGAAACAGGTTCTGAAAACAAATAGAAATTGTAATCATGAACCATCCATACTATCTTTGGTATCATTTGATCTAAACAATGTTTATGAACAAAAATTAAAATATCGCTCTCTGTATTTGATCTCTATCTTGATATGGAGTTCGAGCGGTGAGCAGTAAAAATATATTGCGCAGTAAAAACACACAGATCCTGCTAAAATATTTACGAGGTCTGATATTTTATTGACTACAAAAATAAATTAAAAAACATTGCAAAATAAAATTTACTTACTTTACAACTTTAAAAGCGTTTAAAATCCAAGCCGTCACAATTTTAGCTCTTGAAATATTTCTAGCAAATAAGTGTCTGTCTGGTTTATCTTCTGTTTCTAATAGGAATGATTCTTTTGGATGGATAACCCGTATTGACGCTTTAAGCTGTTGGAAAGAAGACCTTATTTTCACAAGCCAATGGAGTATAATAATGTGTATCAACGAAATGGGTGGTATACTTTTTAAGTAAATGAATATTTGGGTGATTATACATTTTTTAGATGTTTGTTCCGGGTAACTGTACCAGAATCAGATAGAAAGCTTCTCAAGTCACCGAAAATTCTATTTCTCTGAGTCCGAGTAAATCTAACTATACAAGCTGAAGGTTTAGAATTTTGGATCCTACAGGAAAAAAACACCATTGTGTATTTGTTCGTTACTAATTGAGCGCAATACATGCTAATCATTCGATTGTCCATAAATATCCATGTGATATATAAATAGTAAATCTGATATTTTCTCGATCTGCTGTCAAATCGGACAATTAGTGTGAAGATACATATTTGTATGTGCAAACACTAGAATAGGTACTATATTAACTTCTGCGTTATGTACTGATTTAATTTTCATACTTACAAAATTCCATGTGAGTCTCATTTCTAACAGTATTCGCGGATTACTGCCTTTTGCCCTATCTTTTGATGTAGAATCTTTGAGCGCATACCACTTCTTTTGGCAGCTATTAACTCTTAGCAAAGGTATTGACAGCCTTCCAATGTCTTCGGATTTCTTTTCATCGTGAACCGTGACATGTAAAATCGAGGTCACGTCAGTCACTGCACTGGAACGTAATTATACCTAGAGTATAATTTAAAATGTTTATTACAAAAATATACAAGGTAGGTATATAGCAGAAATCTCATAAACATTTCTGTTACTGATAATACAGCTAAAAGGAATAAGGCTTAAATTTTTGGTGGTAGACTTCATCTTAGGGAACCTCCCGATGTTAAATACGTCCATAGCCAAATAGTCATTGATTGGAGTTGTAGGAAAGCGATCAAGAAGACGTTGTGTAAATCGGTGGTCAGACCAGATCTCCAAAGTACTGAAGCGACCTGTCAGCGCACTCTCCATCCAGCAGAAGATTATAGTATTATACTGATTATATGATAAAATATTTCTCCTTAATGCTTACACTAAAAAACTAAATTAACTTACAAGCTAAATATTTTCATCCAATTAGGGCTTTGTGTTTTGTACTCTGTATGCGTTTGTAACCTTTCGTTGTCCAGTTCCAACACGCAGTAGTAATCATGTCCGATCAGACCCTTTGCTCCGAAAACTATAATGGAAATCCAGCCCACGTCTGCTGAATCATTACTGACGTTGTACCATGCCTAGGTGAAACAATAAGAATATCAATAATCTTTACTACATCACCTCAGAAACTGTATCTAAAATCTTTGAAAACCGTCAGCGAAGATCTAATTAATCGTTCTGCTAAAGTAATTGGACATAATAACAAAAATACAGCTAGTTACGTTACTTAATTGGCAAGTTCCTTAGAATCATATCTAGAAAGATTAGTAACTGCTGAAGGTTATTAGCAAAATGTACATTTGCTACATGTAGCTTCAAGGAAATTGCTTATTAGTTGAAATTAATTATAATACCTGCTTATCATCGTTCTATATTTTGTAATTTGTAGACAGATCTTCAGATCTGCCTACAAATTACAAAATATAATGAAAATGTAGCATATTTTTATACATGGAATATTCATATTCCATGTATAAAAATATGCTACATTTTCCTTGTGATTTTTGAACACAAACTTGGAAGATTTGTTTGCCAATTTTGGAGACCCCTAATTTTATCGTTAGACTAAAATTAATTTGATGGCACTAGGCATAGTAACCAGACAACTGCTACAGATACATTCATTTTATACTTTATATACTTTTAGACTTTCACGTTCCATTGTTAAACTTTATTTTTATCGGGAATTAACGCGATTTACCTTATATTTTGGCTTGACGTTCACATTCATTTTATTTTATTTAAGCTAGTGACGAGACGTTCGCGTGATGGTAAGCAACACGCCTGCCTATTGCAATTTTGCTCGTTACCCGATAATTTCACCAACTATTTATAGTGCCTTTCACACAACAAATTTTACACACTGTTGCTTGGCGGAAAAATAAAATACTATTTATCTGAATAAATAACACCCACATATAAAGTGTCAATTGAACCCATGACTTATTGGGTAGCGGCCAGGGTGTCTGATGACTAGACCAAATGGCCCGTCAAACGTTGATTTACACTATGATATCACACGTTTATTTCTCAACAACTTCTTGTCTTTTAAGATGCTTAAAATGCCCTTACGAATTTCTTTCGAGCTGAGAAGTATCTTCTTTGCGTTTCCTCGTAATCATCTGAATCTACTAGAGTGTTAGTCAGAGGTATACCACTAATTGTTAGCAGAATAAATATTTGCACGTTCCCTTGTTCGCTCTCCAAGTTGATTCGCATCTTATGGGTCCTTTCTTTTTCTAATTCAATGATATCAATAAAAGTTCTGAAAGTACATGTGAGAGAATTATATTAGTTCCATAATAATAACTTAACTACTTGACTGAAGATTCTATATGGATAATGATTACTACGAAATATGATTACTCAAGATTTTCAGAGCTTGAAAAGCGCTTGAAATGCTGTGAAGCGTTTGTCAATGCCACAAAACTATTGGCACCTACATATTATTATTACCTACTAATAAAGTAAAATATCACATTCCTAACATGGATTTACCTGCCAAGACAATTATCCTTGTCCCATAACGATATTTCTAGTGTGCTATCATCGCTCAAGTTGAAGTTAAATAGTTCCTGCCATTTCACTTCTGATGCGTTGCTTTTTATCAATTTCGATTTTTGTTTTTCTGTTCCCAACCTGTGAAGGATAGTTTAAAAATAACTGCTAAAAGTCGTTTAATATAAAACTGTAATAGAGTAACGTAACTTATTGCCTCATTGGGTTCGAAAATATTCCCAATTGGATTTGGTTTTGTTACCTAAGGCGGCAAAATAAAAAGCGAAACTTGTCTTCTAAGTTATCTGTTTCCAGGCCAGTTGCTTCAATTAGAGCGACGGTCACCGTTGCTACCTTTGTTCTTTTAAATATTTTTATGTCTTGCTTTGTAGTGTTGCTTAAAATGAACTGTAAAATAATAAAAAAGCAATAATTAATTTCACATTGACATTTCGTATTTCTATGGAATTATCTGCCACCTATACCTACTGCGATCCCTAAGGCACCAAGCGTGGGGATTATGGCAACCCCTCTCTTTTAAGGGATGCCTTTGTTTAGCAGTGGACGTCTTTCGGCTACTACACTCCATTTAGGTAGGAAAGCTAGAAGCATATGTAAGGCCATCTAGATTGAACAAAGTTAGTTCAGAGAATGTCCCTGTGCAAATCACATGTACGTCTTCTAGGTATGTATAATGAAATGATGAAAAATATTTTCTACAAATGACTTCTTCATAAAATATTTTAAAACATTTGTGGTATTTGAAATAGAACTTAAATAAAATTACCTTTTCCACTTTTTCTCGAGATTCTTTCTTCTTGTCCTTTATGGAATTTTTTTCTTTCTCTGATTGTCGACGTTTGTCCTTTGCAGCCGATATTCGCGAACCAATTATACTACGTATCGTTTGTGTAGGCGTAGGAGGTACTTTATCATCGTTTTCTTTGGCTACTTCATTTAATCTGCAAATATATTGGAAAAAATCCTCATTAGTGTACTGAAAATATCTTTTTGTTACTTTGTAACGATGTTAACATACGATTCGAGACTTCCAAAAAAATCATCGCCAAAGAAACTGTGTGTAATACTATGATTGTCGCTTGGCGTCAATGTGTCCACTTCTGATATCTCAGCTTCATCTGCATTCAAATATTGCAGAATTGCGTAGTATTTTTTTACATCCTCAACAATCATTGTGTGTTTGACATTCTGTACATCTGTTTCCGTGATTGAACTCTCTTGAATTCTGCTAATATCTATGTTACTTGCGTATCTTGGCTCTTTGTAAACGTAATCCTCGCTCATTGATGAAGATGATGATGACAACACTTCAACAGATTTGGATTTTTCGAGTCTCCTTTGCATCTCCTCATATTTCCTTTGTATTTTGTTGTGTAGCCTCGCGAAATGTTTCCTTTTGAAGCTGGTTTGCTGACTTCCATCAATGTTTTCCATTGTAATAACTAAATTACATTATGCAACACAAAATACTCGCAAAATAATATCACACCCGTACTGTATTGTGACATTGTGGATATAGTGAATCGTATTACCGCATGTTAAGTGCAGATAACCTTATCAGGCTGTTGAGTTATCGATTATTTTGAGTAATCTATTATCTTTTCTTTGCTTTTATAGCGAACGATATATTAACTCTGTTTGTTGTTATAGGTATGTTAATATATTTTAACATTAATTGTACATTTTTAAGCAGGAATGCTTACTAAAAATTAGAAGTATTTTAATAAGGCCTACGGCAGCCACATGCTAATTATTGAATAGTACCGGTGTATGGATAATAAAGGCAATGATATTATTATCCATAGATATGATATATCCCTACTAATACTCGCCAAAAATTGTATTTTAAGGTAAGATAGAACTTTGTGCATTTTCTAAATAAGCAGGACGGCATTTTACTGACTTGATTATCAAAGGCACACGTCACGTTATGTGTTCGAGGTGGAACTATCTGCTAGTTCATACAATTGGATGAATGTCGTGTCTTCAATTTCCGTGCGCTAATGGCATATCTATTGTGTAATATCATTATTGTATTGTATAGCATTTAATAAAATATAGCTACGCAATTCAGACAGATAATATAACATTAAGATTATATGTTAGATTTAAAGTCAATATCTAAGCATAAAGCATTGCTGTGATAAGGCGTGAAGGGCACTGTAGCTGGTGAAATTACAGAATACATGTCTTAAAGGTCGGCAACGCGCTAGTGATTCTTCTGGTGTTGCTAGCGTCTATAGGCTGCGGTGACTGCTTACCATCGGGCGGGCCGCGTGCTTGCTTGCCACCTTAGTAGTATAAAAAAAATATATATTCAGGGTTCTTAGACAGGTGACTGCGTCATGAGTAAGATAAAGCAGTTTTTCAGGGGAATCTGAGTAGGTATGAGTGTAAAAAACAGCAACGGACTGTGCTCCATGGTTTGGATTTCCTCACCGCACTTACAAATAGCTGAACTTTCCACTCCCATTTTATGAAGCAACTTGCTATAATATGCCGTTACAACCGCCTTCTTTGTCAGATAATAAAAAGGATCCCATTAAGATATAAATGAAACTACATAATTTTTTATCTGATCAACAATTCCGCCGTCATATTCCTGAGGTTGATTATGATAGTATAGCTAAAACAGTTTATTTGAGTGTTGATCCAACATCAGGACTTTTTTTATTATCAGCATATCCTTGTTTGTACTTAACCTACCATGACGTTGCGTTATGACGAAGTTACAGAAATAACTTGGTTCAGCATCATTATCAATGGAATTGGTGAATTTGTAAAGCGATAAGACTATGACAAGAGATTATCTATGAACAGTGCGTTATTTTCTTGTTTATTATATTATCCTGGGCCAATCTATACATATAAAATTACTTATTGTCCTGACTGACTGACTGATTCATCAACGCACAGGCCAAACCGCTGGACCTAGAACGCTGAAATTTGGACAGTAGTTTCTTCTTATGACGTAAGCATCCACTAAGAAATGATTTTTGAAAATTCGACTCCTAAAAGGGTTAAATGGGGTGTTTTCTTTTATATGAAACTTTTTATTGTTAGATTGACTTGAAATTTACTGAAATGATTCTCTAAACAAAATAAATTAATACGTGTTTCGCGAATTTTCAAAAACAACCTTTGGGGGTGTGTTAGGGGTTGGTAAACTCTATAAAAAATTTGCGGGCGAAGCCGCAGGAAATTGCTAGTTTATTATAAAACGCTATATAATTTTCTGGATGAGATATTTCTGAATGATTCATTTAGGAATACAAGCGAAGTATCAGCCACGAGACTGGCGCTTCCAAATCGCAAACTCTAAACAACTTATAATCTCTCACTTTTCAGCTTCAGTCCTTTGCCACTCAATGCTAGGTGAAAGCTACCTCAAGTGCACACCAGACTTCTCGGACTTGAGCTTTTCTCATCCAGCTTCTTCCGGACATCATTTTTTAGGCCATCAGACCATCTGGCTAGTAGTCCGCGCGCCGCTTCTACGACTCCTGCGCGGTCTCCACTCCAGTACCATTTTTTCTCATCTCTCGTCCTGTCTACGGCATTTGTGCCCCGCCCACTTCGATTTCCTCTAAGCTATCGTATTGGCTATATCAGTCAATTTAGTCATTTGTCGAATTTCCTTGTTAGGAACTCTATCACGAAGAGAGATCCTTCACATAGGTCGTTCCATGGCTTTCTGGGTAACTTGCAGTCTGATGATCAGTGTTTTGACGCCATATACTCGTACCATAACAGAAAGGATACACTGCTCAAAGGTACGGCGTTTGAGGTTTATAGGTATATACTCCTGTACTTCGGATAGTTTACCAAAAGCTGCACAACTTATGAACATTTCAATTTAGGTATAATCTTAGCTATAATATATTGATTATCCAAATATTTAATAGCGAAATAAACAGGAAAACAGGAAATCGTTTCATAATTACGCAGTTTACCCAAGTTATCGGAAAATATTACAATTTAATCGAACAGGCGAAAGTTTAAAGTATGGTAATGATTTGGGAAACTGTAGTTATCAGCAGGAGGCACTATTTAAGAAAATCGGTAGCTTCACAGGCGTTCTGCTGACGTTGGTCTGAATTGGGCTATTTAAATTACATAACTCGGGAAAGCTCATATAAATATACTCGTAGGTACTTATATATTGGTCTTTGCTCTCCAATTAGTGGACAACGTTGTAGGTATAAATAACAAATGAGAACCTTATCCTTGACTGTAAGTTACTCCACTAGTTCTTGCTAAAACCTCAAAACTGATGCCACAAAACTCGCAACTAAACACCAAGTAAATTAACGCGGTGAAAGGTTTCTAACTTCGTAACAGTTAAATATAGGAAAGTAAAGGGTACTCGTCACGAAGTTTAAGGGCATCCGAGGGATCGGTCATTCTCGCACAATTGTTGGACCCGCCGTTTGACCCTTTTGAATATATAGCTACAATACATAGATATGTCGGTGTAATAAAGTTTATGTGAAGTATCTAAAGGACTGGGAAATTATCAGCGAGATTTAGGTACACATGAGTGTTTTCAAGGGCTTTCTTTCACTCAACGTAGTGACAAGGCAAGTAATACATTCCATTGTTGCATTTTTTATTAATTTGTGTCTTATTCTTTTTGTATCTGTTTGTTTGTGCGCGATAAATTATTGTCTATCTATCTATCTACATTCGCCTGATATTAAGCGATACGCCAGGGGCCTTACTATGAACGCTTACAGCGGAGCAGTTTACCACGAAACGTGCGCTCATTGTATGTGCACATGTAGTAGCATAGCTACATTAATAATAAATAATAATAATACCAACCCTTGTTTATGTCCCACTGCTGGGCACGGGCCTCCCCCTCTAGATGAGGGGGCTTAGGCCGTAGTCCACCACACTGGCCAAGTGCGGGTTGGCGGATTTCACACGTCATTCGAAAGCTATTTAGACTTTCTCAGACATGCAGGTTTCCTCACGATGTTTTCCTTCACCGAAAGCTAGTAACAATCGCACAAAGACGATTCGCACATGGTTAATTAAATAAATCAGAGGCGCGAGCCGGGGTTCGAACCAAGGCAAGCGTTCGCCCACTGAGCTGTTACTGCTATGTATAGCTACATTGTTTTCTATAAATTAAAGTAAATAATTACATAAAAACAGTTTTTTTAATACAATACATAATAAGTAGTTCCTGTTCAATTATAATCTCACGCATTAGGAATTATCATTGCTTAGTCCAGGTTTTGCGACCGTGTCGTCCAGTCGCTACACCAAGAAGAAATCGTCAGAAGACCGTTCCGTGCCCTACAGACCCTTTAGTTGAGTGTCCAACTATTTTTATATGCGGACGAGTTATATCGTAAAATCGAACTCCCTCTGTTAACTCTTCTCTTTTAATTATTTATTATTCAATAAATTGGTGTAGCCCCTATTGTTGTGTTTGTTTTCATTTATTTCTCTTGCTCGCCGACTAGGCTACAATGTCACTTTTCGTGTTATACTGCCCTGCTGCTGTAAGAGTACATGATAAGGCTCTCGTATATAAACAGCTGCATTGCACTGCCGCTTGTCATCTGAGACATTAGCCAGCCAGCTGGTGAAATTATCAGGTTGGACCTGATAATTTCACCAGCTGGCTGGCTAATGTCTACCCTTCACACCGGAATACAGTAAAGGTTACATTGCTATGGCGACAGAATATCGGACAAGACAGGAAGGGACCTTACCGCCTAGTAGCTGCTCTACTCATCATCATCATCATAATCATCATCCTCATCAGCCAGAAGACGTCCACTGCTGAACATAGGCCTCCCCTTAGAACGCCACAATGAACGACAATTGGTTATTTGCATCCACCGGTAACCTGCGCACGCGCACAATGTCGTCTGTCCACCTAGTGGGAGGCCTACCTATGCTGCGTCTTCCGGTTCGTGGTCGCCACTCGAGAACCTTTCTTCCCCAACGGTTATCGGTTCTCCGAGCGATGTGTCCTGCCCATTGCCACTTCAACTTGCAGATTTTAAGAGCTATGTCAGTGACCTTGGTTCTTTTGCAAATCTCTTCATTCCGGATTCTGTCGCGCAAAGAAACTCCGAGCATAGCTCTCTCTCCGGGTATGAATAGCACCCACCAATCTCCTCCCGTTTGGTTTCATACGAGACAACTAAGAGAAAACAAGAACAACCCCAAGACGATTGTCAAGCGTAAAGATTATGGCAAACCCTCCCTAATATTTTTAATTACCTTACCTTATTTTGCACTTAACGTTGAAGCTGGAGCCTTTGCTATTCCTGCTGCTCTACTACAGCTCGCCGTGATGCTACCATCAGTGGTTGGGATCAAGGCCATGTGGGTTGACTGAGGAGAGGAGCCAAGTGGGTTGACTGAACAGAGGTGTACAATAATGCATCTCTACTGTAAAAGGTCCACTCTCGATCATGGTTTCGACTTTGGTTGGAAGTCAAGTTAGGTTAAGGAAATTTGGGAGCGGTAGAGGTCAGCAGACAATTATCCAATGCGTTTGAGTTTGTCCAGGTAAAAAATCTTTTAAAAAAAGAATTGAACCGACTTCAATATCACTGAAAAGCATAAAATAATTTAAATATAAAAAAAAAATTGTGAAAGGTGACATACGGTTTTTAATGTCGCTCCGGTTTTAAAATTGATAAAAAATGCAAATATTAACCAAATTTGCCGTGAATAGACCGTATCAAAAGCCCGTCACGAGAGGGCTCGAATAAGGTGCCACAGTACGGGTTTACATTGTGTAAACTCAGTTTTGTTGAGTTTTTGAAAAAAACATTTTGTGCCGTGACGTTCATTCAGTGCCCAATTTAGTGTAGTTTTAGGTTTTAGTGCTTTGTGCCCCTGTACCAGTTGGTGCTGCCGCAGCCCCTGCCTTCTACGTCAAGGACAAGTCCTGTGTACGTAAGTTGAAAAGTCACTTTCCCGCTGCCGGCTTTTGCGGCTTACAACGCATGTACATCTGTGGATAGTGCCTCCAAAAGGCCCCCCAACTCAGTAGATCAGTGTTCAGAGGTAGCCTGCAGAAAATACGTGGATATTTATCTTTTTTGCTATTGTATTTGAACATCCTACTACTGCTGCCATCTCTCGAGGAGCGGATGACACTATAGATCGAAAACCTTCGGAACCAACCTACAAGTAACACCATCTGCCGGCAAGCGGCAGCAGACACTAACAATATAAAGTCAACTTAGGTCAGGTCTAGTCATCTCCACCAAATAATTATTAATTAATAATACATAATAATAATGTATAATAATAGTAATTATTAATTTATTTTTATGATAATTATTTTAGTTGTATTTTTGTGTTTAATAGTGTATCTATATTTAAGTGGTGCAAAGTCTGTGCAGCTTAATGAAGTGGGAGCTATGAGCAGTAGTGCAAGCGCGTCACTAAACAACATATTTCAGTGTTCACTGTGTTCCCCGGTGCGATCATTTCGTACTCAGCGAGGCTTGAATATACATACAGGGAAAGTTCATAAACCAGATCAGTCTCAAAATACCTCCTCTCCTCCGCACCAACATTATAATAACTTTGTCACATCGGTACAATACCCACTTTGGCGACTACTAAGTGATTTAAAAAGGTCAACCCCCACCGTGAAACGGATTCCCCGTGGCGCACGTATCACAGTAGCGCAGACTCTTGCGAAAGATATAAACGGGGTCATCACAGAGAATTCCGTGCAAGCCTGGAAACACTTATTAACCTTTCCCTACAGAGTAGTACATGTAAACAAAGACTCCAGTAACATAAGTTTGACTTCCAAATTGAAAAATAATTGCTCTAGTTCGGCACAAAATCCTCTTTTAGTATCTGTTCCTCACCGCTCTCCTGTCAGGGCCGGCAGTGAGGGCGTTAACTACCGCCTAGTAGAAAGCAAACTCGGCGACGGCGATGTCAGGGGGGCGGCGAGGCTGCTTTTTTCCAGTGACGTGCTTGCTTCCGATACGCCAGAAACACTCTCCCTATTGAAAAGTAAGCATCCACTTCCAGCAGCGACCATTCAGTTGCCTGACCCACCACAAGCTATCGATACTGTACTCCAAGTTACGGCTCAGGATGTGACTTGCGCAGTCAGTTCTTTCCCGAGTGGTTCCGCCGGTGGTCACCTGAAAGACTTATTGGGTAGCAATTGTGGTGCCACCGGTGAGCTACTGTTGAAAGAGCTAACTGCGCTGGTTAATTTAATGCTGTCGGGTCGCGTGAATAGCGAGATTGTCGATATTTTATATGGAGCTAATCGATGTGCTTTAGCTAAGAAAGATGGTGGCATACGACCAATCGCTGTTGGTTGCACATATCGACGGCTCGCCGCTAAAGTATGTTGCACAAAGAAAAGAGACAGTATTGGTAGCTATTTTCAACCCAAACAACTCGGTTTTGGTTCAGCTGGCGGTTGCGAAGCTGCTGTTCACGCATTACGAACTTTTGTTCACAATAATGGCGGGGAAGTGCTGCTGAAAGTGGACATTAAAAATGCCTTTAACTCAGTCGATAGGGGCGCCCTGTTGTCGCGAATAAAAGAAAAAATCCCAGATATATTTGGTTTCATGTGGCAGTGCTATAGCACACCATCTAAATTGACATACAAAAGTAATTTATTATATTCATCGGTCGGCTGTCAACAGGGCGATCCTTTAGGGCCAGCCATTTTTAGTCTTGCCATTCACCCCATCATTGACAAATTAGAGTCTAAATTCAATGTCTGGTATCTAGATGATGGCACGCTAGGAGGTGATGCAGACACTGTTTTGAAGGATCTAGAATTCCTGCAGCGCGAACTTCTGTCAATAGGTCTTGACCTAAATTATTCTAAATGCGAACTTTGTTTTTTGGATAATACCCGTACGCAAAATTTATCTTTACACAAATTTGAAAATCTTGTTCCAGGCATAAAAAATATTGCAATACATTCACTTCGCCTCCTTGGTTCTCCTATTTTAAATGAATCAGTGCCATCTTTTCTAGAAGAAAAAAATCTAAATTTTAGTGAAGTTTCGGAACGCCTTCTTAAAATTAACTCTCATGTGGCTTTTTATATTATACGGTACTGTTTGTTTCTGCCTAAATTCACGTATTTCTTACGATGTTGTCCTCTTTGGAAACATAAGGATTATTTAGAAAAATTGGATAACATCGTGAAGGATACGCTCATAGCCATTTTTAACACGCCTTTCGATGACCGTTCCTGGGCTCAGGCTTCATTTCCTGTTAGGTTGGGAGGCCTGGGTGTACGTAAAATTTCTAGTGTTTCTCTCCCTGCTTTTTTATCTTCGGGCCATGCTAATGGAAAGCTTGTACAGGAGATTTTAGGGTCCTCTTATAGTTTTTCAGACTTAGCATATTTGGCCGAAAGTAAAGATGCATGGACTCTGGTCTGCCCTAACAGTAACCTGCCCATAATCCTATCCTCACAGAGGCAATGGGATGGCCCGCTTTGCGAGTTGGTACGGGAACAGCTTCTCAATACCGCCGCCAACTCCACGGAGCGTGCCCGTCTCCTTGCTGTCTCTGAATGGGAATCTGGATTGTGGTTGCAGGCCCTTCCCTCTTCTAACATTGGAACCCTCATGGATTCCACTTCTTTTAGGCTGGCCGTATGCCTTAGACTTGGCACCATGTGTTTTGTGCCCCATCGCTGTCGCTGTGGTGAGATGGTTGATCAGCTTGGTCACCACGGGCTCTCATGCCTACGCAGCGCAGGCAGATTTTCCCGTCATTCCAGCCTGAATGACATCATCCATAGAGCCCTTACCACCGCTAACGTTTCTGCTGTTTTAGAGCCATGTGGTCTGTTTCGTAGCGATGGTAAGAGGCCGGACGGAATGACCCTAATTCCCTGGAAGATGGGACGGCCCTTAGTATGGGACGGAACTTGCGTCGATACTTTGGCACCGTCACATCTTTCAGAATCCGCGGTCAAGGCTGGAGCAGCCGCGTCCACCGCTGAATGTCTCAAGCGGCGCAAATACAGTAACCTCGATAGAGGTTACATGTTCGAGCCTTTTGGAGTCGAGACATTGGGCCCATGGGGTTCTTCTGCACATCTTTTATACAAAGATGTAACCAAAAGGCTGATAGAGTCAACAGGAGACCAGAGGGCTGGCACATATCTGGCACAAAGAATAAGTATTGCTATCCAGCGGGGCAATGCTGCCAGCCTTCTTGGAACCTTGCCAAGCGACGGTGATTTGGCACAAACTTTTACATTGTAAATATTATTATTATTTTCTATATATATTTTTCTTTTTTCTTTTAGTAATTAGGTTTAATTACATATATTATTATGTACTTTACTATAATGAAATTTGCATGGAATCATCATAGTAGTTTACTCTCTTGAATAAAAAAAGAATCATCGAAATCGGTTCATAATTTTCAGAGCAATGTAATGTCGAACATCAGTTTTATGGTTTTTACCAGATACATTCCTCCTCATCTTTCATGGTCTTCCAGGAAGTTCTTATCCGGTTGTGATAAATTTCATACAGATTCATTATGGTGGTTTCTTCTTTCGAATAAAAAAAGAATCATTGAAATTGGTAAATATTTGCCAGAGTTATGACCATTTTTGTCCTTAAAAAGCGACCAAAAAGTCATCTATATAGGCTTTCCTGCAAGTTTCCTGCGTAGTCACCATTATTGTTTTTTCAGGAACTACTTATTCGGAAGCAATATTTTTTTATGGGACTCAACTAACGGATTAAAGAATGGATGGAAGAAAGATTTTTGCAAATCGGTTCATAATTGCCAGAGTTATGCGCGAACATACATAGAAAAAAAATATATATATACAGACGAATTGAGAACCTCCTCCTTTTTTTGAAGTCGGTTAAAAATCATAGTACACTGCATTCATGACATTAGTTTAAAAAAGGAGCTTTATGTTAAAGAAGAAACTGTACCTATAGGTTTTCGTTAAATTGATAGGAAAAGTTGGTTGGTTGGATGTTTTACTGCGATCCTCATGTAAGCTTATAGTTTTAAGGTTACTATTTATTGTAAATCTATCTGTTAAAAAATGACATGCCCTCTGAGTTTCTTACCGGACGTTCTCAGTAGAGGCCGCGTTGTGATCCGGTGGTAGTTGTAAAAAAGATGACAATAAATGTAAGTTCCCTCGTCTGGCCTATGCATAGTAAATATAACTTGAATTAAAATTTTTTTTTGTACATCGAATAACTAGGTTTTATTTGGAAATAACATAGAAAAAATGTTATCTATGTAACAAATTATCTTTATACAAATTGGGCAACACTGTGATGGCACGAGTTAGCCATAACTTATGAGGCGCGGTGCACACTGCGCGGCGACAGATGACGTCACACCACCCCTTGACTGCGGTCAACCGAATTTATGTGAGGGTAAGGGATTTAAGGTAAGCATAATTTACGGCGACATCTAAATCGAGGACGTGAATTTTTCTATACCACTTTGTGTAGATTGATGATTGGATTATTGCGTATATATTCTACTACTATAGCTTTCGTGCGCAGCGGGAAAACGCTCATTATGCAAACTATAAAATCTTTTTAAAAAAAAATTGAACCGACTTCAATATCACTGAAAAGTATAAAATAATTTAAATATTATTGAAGTTGGTGTTAGCGTACCTGCTGTGTATATTTGGCACCAAATTCAATAATATTTAAATTATTTTATACTTTTCAGTGATATTGAAGTCGGTTCAATTTTTTTTTAAAAAGATTTTATTTTAAACTTTTTAGTGATATTTTCATATATAAAGATTGAACCATCGAAAACCGTAAAATTATCTAGGTAGGTTATGATCACATTATCGTCTACATAGTTTTACATAATTCATGTTTCTTCAGAAAAAAATATCCGGTCGTAATGAAATTTGCATGAAAACATCATAGTAGTTTACTCTCTCGAATAAAAAAAGAATCATTGAAATTGGTAAATATTTGCCAGAGTTATGACTATTTTTGTCCGACCGAGCGAGTCCGAGCGACTAAAACGTCATCTATATAGGCTTTCTTGCAAGTCTCAGTGCGCAGTCACCATTCTTGTTTTTTCAGGAACTACTTATTACTAAGCAATAATTTTTTTATGGGACCCAATTAACGGATTAAAGAATGGATGGAAGAAAGATTTTTTCAGATCGGTTCATAATTGCCAGAGTTATGCGCGAACATACATAGAAAAAAAAAAAATATATATATATATACAGACGAATTGAGAACCTCCTCCTTTTTTTGAAGTCGGTTAAAAAGCTGCGGCACGCTGCGGCTTCAAATTCTGCGATCTTTCTGATGGTTGTTCCTTACTGGCTAGGACAATTAGGCCGATCACCTGATTATCTTGAAAGTAATATGATCCAGGTGTCGGATGGGCATGTAAAAAGTGGGTTCTGCGCCTGACTGCTCCCCGGTCATGTCGGTATTCCGTCCTATCGGATTGTGAAAGTACTCCTGCGAGGTTAGCTTATCGTGTTAAAAAAAAGATTGGCCGCCGTGGCCCGTTACGGATTTAAGAACACATTTGTTTTCTTTATTCTTCTGTAAGTTTAGGTAGTGATATTATTTACGTGTGGTGTCATAAACTTATTTTTAAAGTCGCCAATAATGCTTTTTTTCAAACGAGCTGAAACTACTTATCGTAGAATCAGGCAACACAGTATTTCAATTTGAAGATGTAAATACTTGTGTAAGCGTACCTACAATAATGTACCTACAATAACTGTAGATATAGCTGGTCAAGGTTCCGGGCTCAAGAGGCTTATTAAAATATCTCGGGTAAGGTTCGTTAGTGTGGCACTGCTGTCCATGTGCGGGTCGCTTACCATCAGGAACGTTTGGCTTTTCTTAACAAACTTCTACACACTTAGACTACTATGAGTGTTAGTAGGTATTCATTAATTATGAAGTTAATTTCCTTTTTCGTATATATTAATAAACTAGCTGACCCACGCAGCTCCGCCTGCGCTATTTTTACGTTAGCTAAACTTTTAATAACAGACATTTGCATCGAATACATAACCTCCTTTTTTATAGTCGGTTAAAAACTGGGACCCACTTTTTACTTGCTATCCGAAGCACGGACCCGTTTAGTTCAAATGGCGTTAAACGGTCACCCATCTATTTAATGACCTTACCTAACGTTGCTTAACCCGATCGATTACAAAACCTTGATAACAACTCTCGATGAGTGTTCCCTTACTAATATTTATTATATTATAAAGAAAAATTGTTAAAATCGGACCAAGCGTATAACCAAGTACCCATTTTAACTTTAATCCCCTCTCCCAAAAGAACCGTGCTAGATTACGGGATAAAAAGTATCCTATGTCCTACCTCGTAGTAAGATCTCATATCATGCCAAGTTTCATTTGAATCCATTCAGTAGTTTCGGCGTGATGCTCAGCCGTGATACAGACAGACAGACAGACAGACAGACAGACAGACAGACAGACAGACAGACAAAAATTAAAAAAATTACATTTTCGGCCTTAGTATCGGTTATAGAATGCCCTCCAAATATAATTTTCAAAATATCTTCAATGTACAGAATTGGACCTGTTACAGTTTTATTATAAGTATAGATATTGAACAAATTTTTGTTTTGTAAACTATCAGTGAATCGAGCTATGAAGAGAGCTATGCTCAGAGTTTCTTTGCGCGACAGAATCAGCAATGAGGATATTCACCGAAGAACCAACGTCACCGACATAGCTCTCAGAATCTGCAAGTTGAAGTGGCAATGGGCAGGTAGGTCACATCGCTCGAAGAACCGATAACCGTTGGGGAAGAAAGGTTCTCGAGTGGCGACCACGAACCGGTATACTCAATGTAGGTAGGCCTCTCACTAGGTGGACAGAGTACCTTGTGCGCGTCGCAGGTAACCGGTGGATACAAATCGCCAATTGTCGTTCATTGTGGCGTTCCAAGGGAGAGGCCTATGTTCAGCAGTGGACGTCTTCCGGCTGGTGATGATGATGATGTAACTATCAGTTAATCTAAGCAACGTAAGGCAAGGTCAGTCTTTAGATGGGTGACTGGGTGTCTTAGAGCGTGTTTGTGCTTCGGAGGGCACGTAAAAAGTCGGTCCCGGTCGTTGGCATCTAGCCAGCAGCCGTAAACCAAGTCCTCTGACTTGGTTTACGGCAATGGTTGCCCGTAAACCTCAGCCTACGGACAGTTAGAACGACAGGTTGGCCACTAAACATAATACTTACATCTAAAAAAATACAACAATCTATACTTATAATAAAACTGTAACAGGTCCATTTCTGTACATTGAAGATATATTGAAAATTATGTTTGGAGGGCATTCTATAACCGATACTAAATCCAAAAATGTAATTTTTTTTATTTTTGTCTGTCTGTCTGTCTGTCTGTCTGTATCTCGGCTGAGCATCACGCCAAAACTACTGGATGGATTGAAACGAAACTTGGCATGATTCGAGTTAATACTCCGAGGTAGGACATAGGATACTTTTTATCCCGTAATCTAGCACGGTTTTTTTGGGAGAGGGGATTAAAGTCAAAATGGGTACTTGGTTATACGCTTGGTCCAATTTTATCAATTTTTCTTCATAATCATAATAAATATTAGTAACGGAACACTCATAGAGAGTTGTTATCAAGGTTTTGTAATCGATCGGGTTAAGCAACGTTAGGTAAGGTCATTAAATAGATGGGTGACCGTTTAACGCCATTTGAACAAAACGGGTCCGTGCTTCGGAGAGCAAGTAAAAAGTGGGTCCCAGTTTTTAACTGACTATAAAAAAAGAGGTTATGTATTCGATGCGAATGTCTATTATTAAAAGTTTAGGTAACGTAAAAATAGCGCATGCGGAGCTGCGTGGGTCAGCTAGTAATAAATATAATCAATCACACGCCAACAACAAAATAATCTGATCGTGTTCTGTATAGGATATTTTATGTACAATCCTTTGATGCGGTTTCATCGGCGGATCGGAAGTAAAACTTTTGCGAGTTCTAAGTAAAGAGTTCCGACGAACTTGGCCATTCAAGCTCAGAGATCCAGACGAACTTGTTGTCGAAACTTGTGCTGTGAATATAATTTAAAAAATATGATGGTATTTTCTTTGATAAATATACAACGTGTTTTCAAGCTTCTTGATAGAGGAAGAGAGGATCGTTCTTTTAAAATTGGGACATTAAATCGAAGCAAAGAAGGATGTAATTTTCTACTGTATTTCATAACTAATACAACGTATTTTTCAAGCACTCGTGTGTGATAGAAGAAATGAGATCTTTAACTAAACTTAATTCGATAAAAAGAAAACTGCATCCTTCCCAGGCCGTGGGCTATGTTTTTGCACGAATGCAGCAGGCGGAGGGCTATGGGTTTGAGAGTATGTCTGGCTTGACGTCACGTCTACAAACACACCCCGTATATTTCAACTTGTTTCGTTTGAATCTTTAATTTGATACCTATATTGATGATTTAGCAAGTAAAAAAAATAATTATAACGCCATTTTTTTTTTATTGAAAGATATAAATAGCCTATGTCACTCCCACAACTAAGACGAATCTAACGACTTATTATAAGTCGCAGTCCATCAAGCCGTTTGGGCTGTAGGCCGTGCCAAAGAAATAGAGGAACGTACATACAAACGTACATACATACATACTTACACACATACATACTCTCGAACATAGCCCTCCGCCTGGGGCATTTGGGCAAAAAAGGATGCAGTTATCTTTTTATCGAATTAACAAGTAAGTATAAATAAAAAATAATAAAATCGTAACCTAAGAACACAAGTTCATAATAATACATACTATACAAAGCCATCAAAAGTTCGTTAATATTTTGTTTGCTTTTATTCCCCAGATAGATTTACAGCGACAGAGATAGACGCCAAACCAATAATAAAAGCGCAAAAATTAGGGTCAGGAATAATAAAATGAAAATAAAATTTAAAAAAAAAACCTTTTTTAAACTGTAATAAAATCGTGTTACATTGTGATAGCAAGAGGAAAGAGAAGGTGCAAAATTTTCTTAATTATACCATCAAAATGGAACACGTTTTTATTAGTTTTAATTTATTTTTAACTTATTAGTTTATTTTATTAAAAAATAATAAAAGCTCGTTTTTTAGATCAATCAGACATAATCCACATTCATAACAAACGGAACGAACTTTTTTTTCCAAATTTGTTGGAGTTGCATATTCACGCCAACCAAGATACTCGTCAAGACGAATCAAACGAGCCCAAACTCTATGGGGTTGCGTCTTTTAATTACGGAGGGCACTCCGTAATTAAAAAGCATAGGCATATGGCCAGCTTCCAGGTCCATCATCAGACCCTGGTTACCACATAGTATCAAAGTACTCGTCAAGATGAATCAAATGAGCCCAAACTCGATGGAGTTCCTATGGCCAGCTTCCAGGTCCATCATCAGATCAGCTCTATGTCACAATAATATTGCATTGTCATCCGATTTATACATGCATGCAAAATTTCAGCTCAATCGGAAACCGAGAAGTGGATGAAATTTAACTTGCAAGATTTGATTACAGACAACGGGACAGGTGAAAGTAAATAAAAGCTTGTAATAAAATTAAAGAAAAAAAAAACCTTTTTTAAAAACAAGCTTTTATTATTTGTTAATAAAATGAACTAAAAAGTTAAAAATAAATTAACTCTAGCGCCGCATAGTTTTTGCATTCCTATTTATTTTTTTTGCAGATAAGGTAAACGATTTCCATTATATATGCAAATAAACCCCCGTGGGGTGTCCGGGTAAGAATAGCACCCGCCCATCTCCTCCCGTTGGGTGTCCGTAAAAGGCGACTAAGGGAAAACTAGAAGATGGGCAGCAGCGTCTTTCTAATGGATTACCTACCACCTATATCCCCAAGCCGCTTGCCAAGCGTGGGGGTTATGGCAAATCCTCCCTACTATGGGGAAGGCCTTTGTTCAGCAGTGGACGTTTCGGTTGCTGATGATGAAGCAAATAAATAATTAAATAGCATACGTACGTATATTGTGTGAAATTATTGGCTATAATATAATAAAAGGTATGAATCAAATCAATACTGGCGATAGTACCCCAAAGGTTTTTTAGATAACAATTTGCATGTCAAATCGTTTGTCATAAAGTGGGCTTATCTTATCTTTTTACGCTTCACGGTTTTTCTCTGCCGTGTAATGTAGTAAATTATTTGTAGTCCAGTTATATTTGTTTTATAATTTTATTATTTTCTTCTTTTTCATTTAGCAAAGATATCGAGTTTGAACTGTTATTATAATATCAGCCTGTTCTGTCCCACTGCTGGGCAAAGGCCTCCCTCCTTTCCCTCCATCTTGGTCTATCACCCGCCTCTATCGGCCAATCAACAAGGAAGGCATCCATCAGGGTTATTGCGTATCTTTAGCCACCCAAGTGACTATCAAGCTTCAGTTGTCCACCGAACTTTGATGTCAACCGAAACTGTGATAACATTGGTATTACGTATGGCTTTCGGTGGATATCAACCCACGGTGTACTACGGTGCTCATCACTTGTCTTTTAGCCATCTCTACTTTTTTTATCGACATTATGCGACCAAGTTGAAGATCCCCCGAACCATTATACAAAGAACATTTAGTGGTACTTTTTAATTTGCAGGTATTTTCGCCTAATGGATATTGGGAGCATAGACAACAAAAGTTTAATAAAAAAAACCTAAAGATATTGTGAAAAATCCTAAATCTATGAATAAAAACAAAACTCACTATTTTTTAATTATTTATTTATTTATTAATTAATTAAAATAAAGTTTTCAAGAAATTCGAGGTGTTTTACATCTTTTTATGCCATTTGCCGCTAAACTATAAGTCAGTGACAAGAGAAAGGCAGCATCCGAAATTAATCAAAAATAAGTATGTACCTACTTCAGTACATTATAGCTCAATGTATTATCGCGGACAAGAATGCTGTACCAGTTTACAATCAAAATGGTTTGAACGTCGTTACCTACGTGCGCTTACCCCGCCCGCATGCATTTTGGGCCAGCTCGTGCAAGCATTTATCATCCTAAAGGTGGTACACCGTTCGTACCGCGAGAGTAGTAGTTACTCTCGCGGCACGAAAAAAAATCTTCAACGATTCATCTAAATTTCAACTTCACAGCGCCCCCACCATAGCCCCCAAGGATACACTCCAACCAAATACTTTCTTTAGGTCACAAAAAAAAGTTATAACCCAGCGAAAATAGTTGTCACATTTTTACCTACGTTAATAATGCTTCTAGTCAACTTTCAAATAGCTGACTAATAGTGACGATCACCTTCAACAGTATAAAACACTGCTTCTTATTAGTTGCTTTCACGATGGTCATCGCAACTTGGGTGACCATCAGTTTGATGTACACTTTACTTACATAATACCAATTATAGGTTATCGATACAGAAACATCTGTCAAATATTGTCTACGGTGATCATCACCGAGAATCGGTGCTCATGACGTCATTTCAGTTGGTCACTCAAGTTAGGCAATACCGAATGCATCATTTGATCGACAGTTATTTGATAGCCACTTAGCTTTGGTGATCATCAATTTAGTTGTCAAACGAGATACGTAATAGCCCCGCAGGTCGTAGCGCCATCTTTTTCGAGGCCTGCCGCGTTTTCGCGTCGCTGTATCGGGGCTCCAAAATGTCGCTTTGTGGGCCCACTACTCGTCCGACATGCTGCAGACATGACCTGCTCAGTCCCATTTCAGACTTGCAGCTCTTCGTGCTACGTCGGTGATCTGTGTTTTGGAGTGAAGTATGGTGTTTCGAACATGATCCGTTGATTTAACACCAAGAATACTGCGCTCCATATTTCGTTGGCATACCTTGAGTTTGGACTTCTGGATGTTAGTCAAAGACCATGTCGGTGCACCGTATGTTAATATAGGGAGAATGCACATGTCCATGAGTTTTCGTTTGAGTGAAATAGGTACGAGTAAGTCACCTTTTATGAGATGTTTCATTGACCAGTAGCTCTTCCAGACCCACCAGACAGCTCTTCTTGAACTGTTAAGTTTTTTTTATTTTATCTCTATATAGGCTAATCATAATCATCATCATCAGCAGCCAAAACACGTCCACTGCTAAACAGAAGCTTTGTAAGAAATGGCATGACGCTATGTTATTCCAAATTAGTGATTAGAATTTGAAATCGCTATTCCGGTTATTCAAGTTCGTACTCGCGCAACGACACTTTAGTCCTTTCAATTAGAGTTCCAAATCCCAACTGATTAAGTTAGAAGCTTCTATTTCCCGTCCTGAAATATTGTACGAAATGAAGAGGACGTTAAAAATGATTCGAATAATAAATGAAACGGTAAACGCTTTTGTAACGTTCTATTTGCGGTTTGTAAGATCGCTGAATGAAAATAATTGCTTAATTAAATCTTAATACACTTTGATATCTCTAAAATACTAATTGGACTTTAAAGATCGTCTGAATATTCAGGGAGGAATTTAAATATTAATTTAGATGATTTAGATGCCCATCCGGCCCATTATCATCTTACTTTTCAGATAATCAGTTGATGTTGATCTGTTGTCCTAACCAGTAAAGAAGAACTACTCAAAGTTGTTCCCTACAGTATTTGAACCAGCGACCTACTATTTGGGAAGCAAGCAGAGTAGAACTGACATACATAAGAAAGAAAATTCATCATTAGTCGTCTAGGCTTAGGCTAACAATGACCCAATGATGTTTAATCTTCTAGGCAGTATTTTTTAAAGTATACAGAAATAGTACCTTTGATTATTCTACCTTCAGATTTGATTAAATCGCACACAATAGGCTATTCACATATAGGCCAAAAATCTTGTACTGAAAACAAGATACCATTGATAATTCTTTAGAAAGTTGCTATCATAATTTTATTATCATCATTAACCTTATCAATGTATGTATACTAAAACCAGTCACAAATTGAAAAAAGTATTTCCATACACTACGATGATTGAAACATAGACAAGGTAGGTAGTCTGACTACTAAGAATAAACCATAATATATAATTCTTGAAAGCAACAGAAAATTATAATCTCCTTTGAACTCACAATATAATTTTCTCTGTAATCTTTAAAAACAATAAACAATTATTAATCATTGAAATGAATTACGGATTATATCGCATTTAATTTTAAATTATAATTTTTTATATTTTATAAAGGACAGCATTATGAAATAATTTATATTAAAATATACAGCTCTTATATCCTGAACCCAATTTATATTCAACGCAAATAAATCTACTCTAAAAAGATAAAATATATTTAAGGTAACGTAAAAAAGGGTAATCTTTAATCGAATGTCGACAGCTCCCGGGTACGTAGGTGTAATCAAAAAGCGATCGACGAAACGGGATGACATTTTTACCTGCCGCTACCCTTTTCCTTCTTGGGAAATCCTACCTACTCATTCATCATTTAAAACCATACCCTTTAGTATAGGTGGTAGTGTAGGAGATCTCGGATAGGTTCAAGGTTTAGTACCTACCTAAATAATTGGCTTTTGGTTGGTTGTTTAGTATGACTTGAATTTATAAAAACTGTCCTGTCTGTAGCTACGAGTATAATGTATACCTACGTATATGTAGGTTATCCTTGCTTACCGTGAATAACTTTTTTAGGGTTCCATACCTAAAAGGTAAAAAAGGAACCCTTATTATCTGACTTCTATTGTCTGTCTGTCTGTTCGCCTGTCTGTCTGTCACACCTATATATTTCAAGAACGACTGATGCTATCGATTTGAAACTTGGAATAGTTTTAGATTTTACCCAAGCTCGTCGCAAATAAAAATAAATAATTTTTCTCTTTTACTTTTTTTTATAATGGGATTTGAAATGGGTCAACTAAATTTCAAAGTGAGACTACTATATCGAGTGGGGGTGTCATATGAAAGGGCTTCATTTGTACATCTCTAAACAGATTTTTATTTTAGTTTATGTCACGTAGTTTTTGGCTGATAATCAAAAATGACAAAAAAATACCGTTCTCTAAAGTTTGTGGAAGGAAAAATCTGGGTAATACATATCTATCCATATTTTACAGGAAAAATAAAACGTTGGTTTGGGTTTTTTGCTATTACTAATTTTACTAATATAACTTTTAATAGTAAAATTACTTTAATACGTACAAATGATGGTATTGAATCCTAGATAAGTGCGCGAGTCCGACTCGTACTTGACCGTTTTTTTTTTAAATACGTGTGCTATGCTTACGCACCAATCAGTCCAACACCAAACAAAATTGGGCTTAAATTGTTTTTGAATGCTATAATTTGTGCATTGTCCTCAGTGCTTTAGTTAATTTGAGTAGTAATAGTAGGCAATCACGATGCGATTTAATAAACTATTTCTCATTTTAAAACTAACTTCTAGTCTATAGTATAGATTAGTCTCAGTACAGTCAGTAAGAGCGGCAATATCACATTCTGTATCATATCTCTTGGTCAACAATAGTACCTACTTGAAAACGTCGGCCGTCTGGCAAAATCTTATCTATAATTGGCATAATGTTTAAAGGTCACAGAAAAATGTTGGTACCTACTCAAGGAGGTCGAAGTAGCAAAAAACGTCCTACAGCAAAACTACAGCACATATTTTAATGATATTCGGACGACGACCTTGAAATGGCATGTTGTGGGTTTTAATGAATTATGTACCGTTACACCGCCTATATAAAGAAACCACAGTGCGCCTCAAACGGTGTGTGCTACAACCTTGCTACAACAGAAACCACGGTGGGCCTCAATCATGAATCGGCACGTGTAATGCAAACTTGCCGTCCGATCGTCAAACACTTTTAAGTACCGGTACTATATTTAGGAAAAGATTGGCTCATAATCATCAGCAGCAATCGAAACACGTCCACTTCCTTAGAAGGGTGGGGTTGCCATAATCCCCACGTTTGGCTGGCGTCTGGGGGATCGCAGTATAGGTGGTAGGCAATGCAATAGAAAGATGCTGCAGCCCGACTTCTTGTTTTCCCTTAGTTGCCCATACGAACACCCAACGGGTGGAGATGGATGGGTGCTATTCTTACCCGGATACTCCAAGGGTCATAGATAGGTTAAGCGAACAAAAGAATTGCCCAAAAATTCGTTACCAGGTCTAATTAAGATCTTAAACTGTTCTAAATTTCAAATTGAAAGCATCAGTGGTTCCTGAAATATATTGGTGTGACAGACAGAGAGATAGGCAGACGAAGTCCTTTTTTACCTTTTAGGTATGGAATCCTAAAAACGAACTATCCATCTAATTTCGTGTTTCAGCATTTCAAATAAGAATTTAATTTCTGTCAGTACATGTTTTGGTAGGTACTCGTCACAAGGTGGCAGTTCTAGAAAAGATAACGAAAGAAAGACGACATTTTATGTATGAGAACATTCCGTTGCACGCTGCCTACACTTTGCGGACTTTTATTTTAAAAAGCTACTTTATAGCCTACATGTGTTTAATAACTGTGCTGACAGTGCAATCTATCCAAGAACTGAAGGGCTATTGTATAAATGCATTTGCTACAAGAAAGATCTAAAAATTCTTCCCATACGACGACCCACTTATTTTCTGTAAAATATTTAGGATAGAATTTAAAAAAAGTTGTTTAGTTTTTAAAATCAATTTTGGTTATATTAGAATGTTCCAGATGTAGCTTTCATGTTTATTAATAACTTAATTTCTGGTTTATTATGTTATGTTTAGTTCCTTAACATTATATCTGTGTTGTACTTGCATTGCATTTTTGTTTATAAGACAAGGAAAAAAATAAAATCTTTAAAAAAATTTGAACCGACTTCAATATCACTGAAAAGTATAAAATAATTTAAATATTATTGAAGTTGGTGTTAGCTTACCGGCTGTGTATATTTGGCAACAACTTCAATATTATTTAAATTATTTTATACTTTTCAGTGATATTGAAGTCGGTACAATTTTTTTTTAAACGATTTTATTGTAAACTTTTTAGTGATATTTTCATATATAAAGATTGAACCATGAAGACCGTAAAATGAGTTGCCGCGGCGTAAAGTGAGCGGCTTAGGTAGGTTATGATCACATTATCGTCTACATAGTTGTACATAATTCATGTTTCTTCGGAAAAAAATATTCGGTCGTAATGAAATTTGCATAGAATCATCATAGTAGTTTACTCACTCGAATAAAAAAAGAATCATCGAAATCGGTTCATAATTGTCAGAGCAATGTAATGTCGAACATCAGTTTTATGGTTTTTACCAGATAAATTCCTCCTCATCGTTCATGGTCTTCCAGGAAGTTCTTATCCGGTTGTGATAAATTTCATACAGATTCATTACAGTGGTTTCTTCTTTCGAATAAAAAAAGAATCATTGAAATTGGTAAATATTTGCCAGAGTTATGACCATTTTTGTCCTTAAAAAGCGACCAAAAAGTCATCTATATAGGCTTTCCTGCAAGTTTCCTGCGCAGTCACCATTATTGTTTTTTCAAGAACTACTTATTCGGAAGCAATATTTTTTTTATGGGACCCAACTAACGGATTAAAGAATGGATGGAAGAAAGATTTTTGCAAATCGGTTCATAATTGCCAGAGTTATGCGCGAACATACATAGAAAAAAAATATATATATATATACAGACGAATTGAGAACCTCCTCCTTTTTTTGAAGTCGGTTAAAAATATTATTAAAACTTCTGAAAATACTAAGCATAACCAGAAATCGAATCAAAACGAAGCGTCCTATCAATCTAAGTTTATAGTGACATATAAATTAAGAAAAAAAACATGCCTACACAGTAAAGTGGCACGTTTGTTAAAATATATCAAGGGGACATCTGCACTCCTTCGTCCAATCCGTAATAAAAGTTGATAGGGGTCATAAATTTGGAGATGAGACGTCCCAATACCACAAGGGCCGGCGGACACCGAGAGATCCTCAGCTGCAATCAAATTGTGATCAGGACTCCGTGAGACGAATTTTTATGTGCACCCTTCAAAGCCTAAAATAAATCGAACCGAAAGTACCAATACTGATGCAAAAATTTATTTGTTTTGATTGAATAAAAAATTGTGTCGGTATCTGATATTAACTTTATTGCTTCAACGTCGATGCCTCTGTAAGTACATTTTATTGTTAGGGCTGCAAGACTGGACTTTTTTATGGTTTCGTATACATGTCCCTCGTTCATCTCGTATAGTTCATCTAGTATAGTTTAAAGTAAGTCTTAGAAGTAAGTAGGTATATTTTTCTACAATACCATGATTCAGAGATACAAAATTATTATCATGTATGTATAATTTGATAATCAATAGGTGAAGAGGTGAAGACTACATTATTATTAGACAAAGGTAAGTCCACGACCAAGTAGTATGAGAAATAATATAAACGTGTAAATGTTCAAACAAAAATATTATGTATATGTATGTTTAAGAGAAAAAAAAAGTCAACTAAATCCCCTTGGATCCACCAAATATAATACGGCAGTTATCTTTTTTTTAATATTTGTATGTAGAAAGCATAGGGACGAGGCAAGGATAACGCCAAACATACTTAATTTAAGAACTCGGAACCGGAAACTTGTGATTAAGTATTTTACCAGTTTCCTGGTGTTTCGGCAAAACGAGGTCATTTCGATGCCAAGATATTGGGCTAGTGCCAATGTTTTTGGTCCCATCTTGTATTTATCCCGAATATACAGGAACTGTAGTTTTAACTTTTTTAAATCATACATATTTTGCAGTTTATCGTGGTACCTAACGGTAGTATTTTTTGTTAGAATGGAAAGTATAGATAATAGTAGGTATGGATATTTTTTTCTTGGTATAAGAAATCGCCAGGGTTATATTCTGACGATTCAGCTCCAATCGCCTAATAAACCCTAGAAGTAAATTGAACGGCATTTTGTTTGTTTCGCTGAAATTTGCAAGGGATTTATTACTTACAGAGAATTGAGACACATATTTTTGTGTAACTTCCTTCCTGTTATACTTATATTTGTTTTAATAAGTAAAGGGTTTTTGCGGAAATCAACTCCCAAGGGTGTTAAAAATTAAACAATCTCGTTTATGTGACCTTTATGCATTATACACAGTTAATAGCCCTCCACCATGAAACCATTTTTGAACATTTACTAAGTCTATCGAATAACAGCCAAATATTTTGAATGACTTTAAATCTTTAGTGTCGTTTTTAGATATAATTAAGTGACCAATCAATCATCTTTTGCCGCTCTCTCGTGACACAATTTGATGGATTAATCTCCAAATCCAATAAAACTTTTCTCGACGTAAGTATCGGTACTCATGATACAAACAAAGAGAAAGCAATCAATGAAAACGGTCGACCTTGTTTTCTAACATTCTAGCATTAAACATATCAGGGAATTGGAAATAGTGTAGAGGCATACCCACATTTACAGAGCAATAAAACTAAAATCACTGACACAGAACCCCTATTTACATAATTTCCACAAGTCACACCCATCGAATGACCCTCGGAATCGGTGTAATCTCGCATGTTTTAACTTTGGGTCCTAGCACAGCATTAGTGTAATGAGAACCGGTCCATTGAAGTACTTCGCAATTAAAGTAAACGCTTGTCGGCCGTGTGTATTGTCTGCACTCCTGGGAAATCAACCGCAGGTCGTCACTACGACCCAGCTAGTGATGTGACGATCTGATGGATACGTTTCAGCGATGTTTGTGAGTCAGAACGGAACTTGGTATGATAGGTATTTGTTCAATATTCGGCTTACTGTTACTTTATTATCTATAGATGTAATTAATTATGAAAATATTTTTATTCCTACAGAGAGGGGATACATAAACCGGAGTCAAGTGCATCTAATGAGGTCATGGTGCAGAGTGATGGGACATGATTTAGGTTTTCGACCAATTTTAGATTTGTACAAATATTAAATCGATGCTGTGGATTAGATATATGCTTTGAGACAGCGGTGGTTGACAGATTTAATGCGGAATTCGTAAGGGAGGTTGGGCACAGCGAAAACTCGTGCTTAAAACTGACTACTCCAGTCCAGACCTGCAAAAAACGTAATTTGACGGATACATGGCGGTTAATTTTTTACTTTAATTTCCCGATGTTGTAGCCAAATATCATTGAGAGAAACTCTATGATATCCTATTTGAATGGATAGACTTGAAGAGCTAAATGTGTAATGTAAGGTGTGGCGTAGTTTGTTCCCGTACATTCATAAATCAATTAGTTTAATGCGGCATATTTTATGATGGCGTGGTTAAACTGCGCTTAATTGGGAAATACGAAAATATACCTTTTGTCAATTGTCAATTTCTCGGATGCTATTCAACCGATAAGTGTATATCCAAATAGAGTTAATCCAAGTTTACCCATCTCTAGATCGTGGAACGTCTCATAAATTGACATCTCCAGCCGCCCGACCGCACCGCCCGCCCTTTTGTATGTAAAACGTTGCTTCCAATTGAAATGGTAATGGGTTTTGGTTTGATTAACAGTATATTGAACTGTAAAATAAGGAGGTCACTGATAACAATTGGGATGTCCGGTATTGATTTTGATGTTCCAAAGGGTAGTAAAGTACTTACCTAGTAAAAATTCACCGGACGAATTACCTTTATTGACATAATAATAAAATATTTATAGTATACCTACAGCTTATTTACAAAACATAAAATGTATGTAAAATATTACGACGACGAAGTTAACGCAGCACTGGGAGGTAGGTCTTCGGCGGGCGTTTTCTCTTCGTATGGCCAAGTTTATAAATTGGCAAAAAGCTACTAGCCCCGTCGGGCTAGAGACTGCTGCTTTCCTGGGACTTCGAGCAATAGATAAAATTAATTTCTTTCATCTCACGGGGCCAAAGCCCCGTTGTCTCCACCGTAAAGAAGCGAAAATATACATATCCAGAACGTAATGCATGCTAACGCCGTTTTGAATCATAACCAGCGCGCGGCGGCCGCAGCCCTTCAGCTGCCCTATAAGTTAGTTTAGCCGGCGTATGTGTGACGCAGTGTATTGCCACATGATGCACCCCATACTAACGGCTTCCCATCTTGTCATTGAATCAAAGTCATACCTCCTACCATCATTACCTTATAATCATCATCATCATCATCACCAGCCGGAAGACGTCCACTGCTGAACAAAGGCCTCCCCCTTAGACCGCCACAATGAACGACTATTTGCTATTTGCATCCACCGGTTGCCTGCGACGCGAACAATGTCATCGGTCCACCTTATAATCATTACTACAGTCCAGCCGCCGAGAGAATGCGTTCCTGACGTCTGTCAGCTGGTCATGACTAGTGATGGGAAATAATTAACACTGTTACAAAGTACACAGTTAATAAAAAGTAACATAAGTTTCAAGAATTGTTTATTTGGATTCTAATTTGTGAATGTAACAAAGAAATTAAAAATGCGATAATTATATACTACAATGTTTTAAATCGTGCAACAACATATTTGCTATTAAAATTCTCTAAGGCACTTTTTCAGTGTTGGTTGGTACTTATCTTATACTATGGATAGAATCACTACAATAACCAGTACTATAAAGTTAATGCGTGTATCAAAGAATTACGTTTACAACGTCTTTGATTATAAAATCTTTTTAAAAAAAAAATTGAACCCACTTCAATATCACTGAAAAGTATAAAATAATTTAAATATTATTGAAGTTGCTGTTAGCGTACCTGCTGTGTATATTTGGCACCAACTTCAATAATATTTAAATTATTTTATACTTTTCAGTGATATTGAAGTCGGTTCAATTTTTTTTAAAAAAGATTTTATTTTAAACTTTTTAGTGATATTTTCATATATAAAGATTGAACCATCGAAAACCGTAAAATTATCTAGGTAGGTTATGATCACATTATCGTCTACATAGTTTTACATAATTCATGTTTCTTCAGAAAAAAATATCCGGTCGTAATGAAATTTGCATGGAAACATCATAGTAGTTTACTCTCTCGAATAAAAAAAGAATCATTGAAATTGGTAAATATTTGCCAGAGTTATGACTAATTTTGTCCGACCGAGCGAGTCCGAGCGACTAAAACGTCATCTATATAGGCTTTCTTGCAGCTCTCAGTGCGCAGTCACCATTCTTGTTTTTTCAGGAACTACTTATTACTAAGCAATAATTTTTTTATGGGACCCAGTTAACGGATTAAAGAATGGATGGAAGAAAGATTTTTTCAAATCGGTTCATAATTGCCAGAGTTATGCGCGAACATACATAGAAAAAAAATATATATATACAGACGAATTGAGAACCTCCTCCTTTTTTGAAGTCGGTTAAAAATGAATAGATAAAACTTCTAATTTTAAATATTACCTATAACTTTGAGGTTTTGATATAATTTGGCTTACATCATATAGATTATAGAGGATGGAAGTTATTACATTTCAAATTGGTTCCGGTACGTTTAGAGGATGTTGGCTTAGACTAATAAACCAAGCGCTTCCTTATAACAACAACGTTAACTTGGCGTGTTAACGGAATTTGCTGTTGTTGCACTAGCAATTATCAAGTCCAATAGACTGGGGAGCCAACTCGGATGCTGGTTTATTGATAAACATTAGTTCGTTGTTGTTGCTCCATATTCCGTAGATACCTACAAACACTCGCAAATCTTGGAAGGGAATAGATAATTGAATTAATTAGGTATGAGTCAGTTTATACAGGGTGTAAGGGACATCGTACCGAAAACCGATACCAGGGATCCAGTACATGATTCTGAACACTCTAGTGTTGAAATTTTTCATCGACTTTTTTATGAATTTCCAAAAAAAAACCACTTGTTTTAAACAAAATTAGTATAATATCATTGTTGGTCTAATAATAAAGCATAATTTTAATTTAAAAACAATAAATTACTTATTTGTGGAAAATTTATTTAATTATTTATTTATTTATTCTTTACGCACTAAAATGGTACGTAGGCAATTAATTAATAGGCAATTAATTATTATTATTTTAGAAAATTAGCAATGTAATTTGAGAAATAAATATTATTCCGCATATATTCATTACATGCTCGAAAATTAATAAGTCAGTCATTTGTCATTTTCCATATAAATGCTTTCTGTAATGTTGTAACTGACATTATTTGGCATCTTATAATTTTTTGTTGTCCCTTACACCCGTTATGTTAATTCATTAGATTGCCGGGGGGCGAGCAAGCATTATTAATAAACTTCTAACGAGTTTTAAAAATAATTCATGCGTTTCTAATACATTTCGTTATAGGCGCTGGTGTAAAAAAATTACACTGTTACAGCATAATCACGGTGGTAAAGTTTACTACGAAAACTCTTACTAGGCGTGCAGATGTTAATTTACAATTTATTTTCCTTACATCCTATTTTTTTAATGTTGCGTGGCACCAAAAAGAACTATGTACCCAGAGATAGAGAACTATTTTGCTCTCTAAGCATTTAATTCCTTATCAAGCATGCTCTTCGGTTTTGAAGGCTCTTAAAATGTATGTTTCCACCATTGAAGTATTTAAGATGATTTTCTCCATCAATTACCGCGTCTCCACCAGCCGCACGATTAGCCCCCGTCGAGGGCCCCCCGAGCCAAATGTAAGGTCGGTGTACGTACGTTGCCTCGGCTGAGCGTGGCTTGGGGTTGATCCGTCAGCTGTCGGTAAACTGGACGCACTCAAAGGTGCCTCGGTGTGCGCTGTTCGTACGGTGTGGACGGTGCTTTTTGGCTCGCGAGCCAGCCTACAGATTATTAAGACACAACTGTCTATTTCATCGCCTGATGGCTCGGCATGCTCCTCGAGGCACGGCTCGAGGTTTCCGGGAAAACTCTGATGCTGCCTTGCGAATCAAAACCGCGAAGCTGGTGAAGACCCAGCTATTACCTACTTATTCCACTGTCATTTGTATTTTACCTAGAATTACCAGAGAGCCCAGAAATTTAGGATTGATGCGAAATTTTTCGTCTCGTCCTATGTAGTCCCGAATTTTTTGGGTACCTGCTGTATGTAGGTATCAATATTTTCACTTAAAACGGCAATGCTTTCTGTTAGGGAATAGTCTAATTTCAACAGTCATTTTACAACGATAGTTTTACATGTTTTGGTAATGGGTTAAGTATCTATGCCCTACAATTTGGGTAAGAATCATCTGGGGAGTCTGGGTAAGAATAGCACCCTCCCATCTTCTCTAGTATGTCACCGTATCAGTAACAGGTGACTAAGGGAAAACAAAAAGACGGGCAAAAGCGGCTTTATATTGGATTAATTACCACCTACACTGCGATCCCCAAGAGGCCAATAAAGCGTGGGATTATGACAACCCCTCGCTTCTAAGGGGGAGTCCTCCTTATTCTACTAATTCTAATTAGATACTACGTAACTTCTTGTTTAATTATACCTCATTATCACGTAACACGACATAATGACTTTACGACATACATACTTACATAGTAGGTACTTTATACACATTTCGCTTTCAATGGGGTAAATTCACACTGTTTTAGCGTAACCCATTATTAGCCTTGATTAGTCCGGGAAACTTTTCAGATCAATGGAGTATGTTCCGGGAATAAAATAACTTGTATCTGAAAACCTTAACTATTTTTTTTTTTTTGACGCGGGGGAAATCTTCGAAAGATCCCCGGGAGCTGTGGGGCTCGACCGGGGTATGTGGGATTTTTACCCACTAAAACCCCCGCGGCTGTCGCATCGGCACATGAGAGGACCCAGGTCTCTCCGGTGGGATCTGCACCAGGCGCCGTTCAGTGCCTTGCCTGTGAGCCCGCCGCCAGGTGGCGCATTGTAGCCCCCCGGGAACCAGTCACAGTGCTCATGGGGACGGGGGTCGCAACCTCGCCGCCGTCCTCCTCGGAGTCGCCGCCGTACTCAATGGACGTCCTAAGGGCCCACACCCCCAACGTCCAGCGACTCCGAAGTTTACCCGTTGTTTATAGCCCCGGGCTCAGGGCTGAGGAGCGAGACGTTGGTCGGCCGCTTGACGCGGCCTGCGCCTTCGTCACCGAGCAGGATCAGCGAGTTCGCATTTCCGCTCGGTGGCCTCCTTCTGGGACATGACAGCAGAAGGTGGCCATCGCTCGTCACGTCGCATCCCCGGACAGCATAGCCGACACTACGATGCTCAGGGAGAGGTCCGATCCGATGACTGCGATCAGGTCTTGACGCTCCAACGACCACGCGGGACAAGCGCTAGATAAAATTAAATATAACAAAAAGAATACAGGGAGGTTCGTAAATTGGTTTTATAACTTGTTCGCTCTAAATGGTTGGTAACTCAACTAAAGGGTTGGAGGGCGCGAGAACGGCGAGCCCTCGGACGATGTCTTCGGCTGGCTGAAGCCTGGAGTCCTCGCAGGGAGTAACCGGACTATCGTCCTGGTCGCAGTAGCCGGGCGTAGACCCGGAAACGGAAAAACTAATCAAAATGATCAGCACGGCGAGACCTCAACTTGGAAGTAGCAATCCTCTATCCAGATCCAGGTAAGATTCTTGCCGAAGACAGGAAACCCTGGAACACAAGATATGCGTCCCTGTAGTCGCCGCTCCCTTATCGCGACCCTCTCCCGACCAACCTCAGTTGGTGGAAGTTGGCGCAAAAGAGCGACGATTACAAGAAGGTATACACGTACATAAAAAGCCAGGAGAATATAGTTTCTCCTGGTATTAAAAAAAACTAAAAGTGCCGAAAAAGGAGGATGCCTATTTAAAAACAAGAATATACACAGTTATTATTCTGCAAACTACTTCTGTTCTTACAAACTAAGAAAAACTTACCAGTTAATACTGGGTATGTTTACTGACTTTATTATACTTTTAAATACATATTCTACTTAAAAACTTTATGGAATGAACAATTTTTCACGATTCCAAGGCAACTTTGGAGCGTGTGTTCCAGGCAAAGACTGCTTGATATGTGTATAGGTCCCCTATGCGTTGCATTAAAAATATCGAGTTGCAAAAAGAAGGGATGGAATGATCTAGAAGACTCCGCCTACATTCCGCCTAGCAACTCGATTTCCTTTGTCTCGCGTTGAGCCACTATTTTATTTGCAGGTATCTAAAGAAATGATGGCCCAAGCAAGTGGCTATACCACGCCCCTTTATAAACAAATACCTTCCCATGTGAAAATAGTAAAAGAACAAAAAAACCCTATGCAAGATTTATTCTTTTGGTGAAAAGAATAGCAGAGAAGCTTGCTGCAGCTTCCATCAACCATAAACAACAAAATTACATAAAATATCTCAAAAATTTATAGTTTAAATTAACTTAAAGATATAGAAACTAGTCAACAAAGCGCCTGACATAATTATTAGACATCAAGTTCTTTGTGCACTTGTGCTATTTAAAAAAAATAGGAACTATATATCCTAATAAAAGTCTGTTTTTCGTAATTATTTATTATAATATAATGAAAACACTGTAGCTATTATAAGGACGACCTTGCTCCGAGGAGAATAATAGAAGATATCATCACAGAATATAAATCACTTTTATTACAACACTTTGTACACTGAATATACACGACTACAATAAATTAGATAAATCAAATTCACAATCAACAGTTACTTCCAACTCTTAACAGTCTCGTGGTTGACACTCGAATGCCCTCACAATACTACCGACCATGCTTTTATCAGAAAAATCCCTACTCGAAAACTAAACCCCCAAACGACTCGCCACGACCAATCACAGCCCGCATCAGTTCTCTTTAATGCGGCTCCGTGATTGGCCGGCGGCGGCGCTACGAATCAATTGCAGAGTCTATGACTAACTTCCGCTTCTGTCAGTACTCGAAAAGTAGTTACCAGTATATTAAAATATTAAACAATTAAAATAAAGTATTAAATAAGTAGCGATAAATCTCTACAAAATTGCAAACCCTAACAATCGACCATCCTGACGACGTGTGCGTCCCCGCACACGACCCAGGTGGAACCCTAACAATCGGTGTCGAGTACATGGTCAGCAGCACGAAGGTCCATTCTAATACAATCAATTGAACATCAACAATTTATACAAACTATAGTTTAGAACCTGTTTTATTTTTATCTTATTTACATCATGTTATGTACATGTATTTTACATTACAATAAACTTCGTTAGTTAATTAGATAATTCCATAATAATTCCATTCCTTTTATTTTATTAAAAACAAATGTATCATTTATCTAATTGCTGTTAGGAAAACTGTACACTTATATTGTAAACATCTAGTATTCCATTCTATTCTAATTTATTAGACAACGAATCGAAACCACATCAAAATATCAATATGTACATATATCAATAATTGCTGTTAGCTAATTTATTAGACAACGAATCGAAACCACATCGAAATATCAATATGTACATATATGGACTTACTCAGGTCCACGAAAGACTGGTGACTGGCACACCAGCGCAAGCCGATCGATTGCTTCACACGGCGCAGGTGAGACTACTTAATGGGATTGGGATCGAATCGAGTCCGTGCAGGACTGCCCAACTACCATTTCAAAATCATATAGACCCCAACTGGCGGATATACAAGACGATCGATTACTTGATACCGCACAGTGGGACAATGCATCGTGGTGGCTCACACAAGCCGATCGATTACTTGTGGAGACGCACCATCGTGGCACCGAACGTATCAAAACATGGCATGATCGATTCGATACCATACATGACCGCCCGACTACCAATTCGAAACACCAACTGGCGGCACAAGCCGATCGATTACTTGATACCGCACAGTGGGTCGATGCATTGTGGTGGCTCACACAAGCCGATCGATTACTTGTGGAGACGCACCGTCGTGGTACCGAACGTATCAAAACGTGGCACGATCGATTCGATACCATGCATGACCGCCCGACTACCAATTCGAAATCAGATTAACACCAACGGCGTGCACAAGCCGATCGATTACTTGAGACGGCGCAGTGGGCCGATGCGCACAAACCGATCGATTGCTTGTGATTTATCTGGAAAGATACAAAAGACCTTCTGTAGCAACATTACTCTTAATATCTCATATTATACACACAAAATTACGGATTCAAATTAATTACTATCATTACTATTCTACTACATTAGCTTTAGATTCATTTTCGTGAACTTCTATTTCACCTATGTAGTTCCAAGGCCTGCTAGTTTATAGTTCGTTTTGCATGCGTGCTAATCCACAAAACATTAATGACTACAGGGTTCTATAAACGTGGATATGTCCACGTTTATAACTTTTTGCTTTGCCCATCACTGTTAAAGCAGGGTTTATATTTCTGTCCTCTTATCTATCCTATCTTGAACCCCATTTCGAATAACGGAAACCGCTATTAAGGAGAGTTTGATAGACTATCACGTTAAGAATAGAGCTTTATCCCATTCATGCTGGCACCAAATAACACCTCTGAATCAGATACACCTATGTTTTTTTTTGCGTTTTTAAGTATCCAACAAACTCTCCCCAAAAGCCTAAATCAATCTTTCTCATCATTTTGTTTAGTTCGTTTAGCGATTCAAGGATAGTACGATTGAACCCTTCCAACTAACCGTCAACACCGACTAAACAGTGTTCAAATCTTATGAAAGCATGTGATGCAGAATAACTACAGCGATCGCTTGCCAAGCGATCCCCTGATCGACCCCAATTGTGTAATTTATAATCTTCAAAAACGAACACAGATTGTTTGTTTTCTTGACAGGTATAATCAATCAGGTAAACACACCCATAACTACAAGTAGGTGAGTATAACCTCACTTAGATCTTACGAAGGGCCCAAGGTGGTCAACATGCAAAGCATGAAACGGCACCACTACTTTTGTTTTTGTGACATTGCGGAGTAATTCGCTTTTAAGTTATGTTTTTTTTTTTAATAAGAGAATTCTATGCAAACGTTTATACCTTTTTTTTTTATTTGCCAATACATAAATCGCTTCTTATTTTATTAATACTTTAATCGTATATACCAACGATATTGTACCATAATTTTAATTTTATTTACATTTTTTTTGTGACCCTACACGGTCCATAATTATACTTAGCTTTAAGCTACCAATTTAATAAATAACCACCCAATAACCACCTTGTAAATATTATGGAATGTAATAAACGATATGAATCTATTAATTTTAACATTATTTTCTGACGAACCAGGATTGTCAGTTCTAAGGTCTTCTTTTGACACTGAAATATTCAATGTCGCCGTGGTTCATACCTGTTCATACGACACAGTTGCCACACCGCATCCCTCAGAACTACCCATCGAATACTGCTATTATTACCATGTACATAACATAATACTTGACAGTCTTTTAAAACGTAGTTATTTATGTAATTTAGGCACTTTTCATCACAATCGCTGTTAATACTTTTGATCCTACAGATTGGTCTCCCAGTTGGACAGTGCAACCAGTAGTCACTAAAGTTTGTTATTACACTCAGAAATTGGTCAGAAAAGCTTCCACATTGACGGCTACGGGATTTCGCGGTAGCTTATTTGGCGACATGGCTCACTTTAGAACCAGTCCTATGTTACAGAACAATCGACCTCTTGCAAAGTTTACACATATAGACACCTACTAAAGGTTCTCGGAATTAACCCCGGTACAGAAATGTGGAATGCAGCTCACTAACCGGTAATTATTAAAATACGGTACCTAGCAGATAACCCTAAACTTTCGCAGAAAGAAAATCACAGCTAAACTTTACAACTGAGTAGAGGTTCTTCGCTTCTGCTAAAGTCTATGATATAGTATAGTAAGCGACGATATGCTTGCTCTACTCAGAAATCGGAACCCAGCTATCAACCCAACTTACTGTAGCAGTGCATGCTAGACGTCGAGCCAGCACCGAATTAGACGTAGAACCTAACGCCGCAGGGATCCGTACTCACTATCGAATTTCTGCTCAACGTAGAGCTGACCGTTAAACTATTAGACCCTCGTGGCGGTAGTGTTGCTTAAGCAAATTTAGTGAACACGAAAACTTGACAAGCCACTGTCGTAGCATCGAGCTCGAGCCCTTGCTGCTTAGAGAACAGCACTACGGGTAATACCGACGACAGGCCTGTGCAGCTAGTAGAGGCATTTAGTCTTCAATGACAGGAATAAGATAATTTCAAGTTAACAGCCGATAATCCATGCACATCCTAAATGACCCATCCCTTTTACGAACAAGCAAAGACTAGCTTGAGACGGGCCTTCGCGTTCGTGATGGGACAACCTGTTTGAGTGGTAACTATTCAACTCGTGATGTTTGCGCGTCCTAAATTATGGAGGGACGTCGACAATATTTAGAGTTTCAGTATGTCTAATAGACGTTGCTTATCTTCAGACACACGAGCCTGATTATTATAATGCTGTGCTTGTGACTACATTTGACGGTGGTCCCGTTATGACCTTGTCAGAAAATTGCACTATCCCCACGACAAAATACAAAATCTATCAAGATCCGACATATGGCTGATGATTGCACTATCACAACATCAACACGTCCGCACTTAGCTTGATACGTCCTTTAGACATGTGTTACTGTTTCTACTCTCATGTGTACTATTCAGTTGCAATTCGTTTTTTTTTCAAAACTGCTACTAAATGGTAGATCAATCAGCCAATACCGTGGCTGAGCCGTACAACCCAAAGACATCGACTGATCAAGCCGTAAAGGAACATTCACTCATTTGTCTAACTCAGGTTAAGGAGAATTTATTACCTACATCAAGAAATTGCAACTGAGTCAAGTTTTTATAAGCGATTAAGTATGTTCGTGCAATTCACCACCCTCTGATACAACTTGGGCAGTAACGTCTATGCATAGTTGAGGTGATAACATACCCAGACTTAACAAAGGACCATGCCCATAGTATGGAGCTGAAAGTCAGCAATGCAAATTGCACTATGTCACAAGATTACTTTTTAGCAGTATGTATAAGTTATCTAGATTTAATGTTATGATATTGGACATTAAACATGATAATTTCCTACTGGTTTTTTTTTTACTTTATCGTTCACAGACAGCATTGCTATTAGTTTTTCACTAGGAACTTCATGATCACATAAGCTAAGCCAGATCAGTGTTCTTTTATATACTTATTTGGAATTATCTAGTCTGTCCCCATTGTATAATGTCAATATGTATGTGAAAACAATTTGGTTAGATACACTGGTACTGCAATGTTAACAAGAACGTCTTATTATTATTATTTTTTATCTAGTGCTTCATATGATTTAAAATTAACAACATAATTCTAATTTTATTTATTAGAGCAATCTTGTAATATACTTTCTCTGGGCATTTCTGGGGCACAGATGGGCATTGTCCTTTGTAAAACCGATGAGAGATGGTTAGACAAAGTCCTAATTTTTGCACAACATATCCATTCGTTAAAGTGGAGTCACTGCCAAAGGGTACAAAGGCGGTGAAGAGTCCTATTTTCCGTACTTCATTCATAAGTTTTGAGTAACGGCTCGGCTATTCCGACTTAATTAAACCTATACATGTCGCTTTTTGCAATGCATTTTAATAGATTTAGGACAGCACCAGTAATTCATATTGGGGAACTTACTGGGGAACAGTCAGCAACAATCAGCAACAGGACTGATGATATTTAATGCCACAAAGATATTGCAAGAGCAGATCAGGATATGAGCATCGCGATGCCAGGGAACCAGACCTCAAAGTTCGATAGTTGTATCTGTGAATAATACACTACCGCACGTTTTCCCTACAATATCACGTTGATTGTGTGTCGATTCTTCGTAATAAACCTCGTACCTACTCCTTCGTCCTAAGACTCCTAAGTAGCCCCCCTTCAAGACATAAGACCCGGCTATGTTCTGCTCAAAAGGAAAAGCAAACAGTAATTTCTCTTGCCATTCCTACCAGGTCAATAGAATCGAACTACCAGACCTCGGCCAGATCCTAGAACTTCAAAGTACCAAAATCAGTGATAGTTCTATCACCCTCCCGTATAGCGATGCACACTTGGTAAACAAATATCATTAATTTAACAAAGTATGCATGCGTTGAGTTCAAGGATCCAAAATCTAATATTATATAAGGTTTTTGCGTCCTGGGAAGATGCAACACCATCCCTAACGCATTTAAAAATATAGAAAAAAATTTTTTTTTTTTTTTTGGAAAATGAAGGACTACGTGACCTGTTAGATTGTCCCGCGTCGACACGTGGCTCTGTGCTACCGGCAGTCAGCGGACCGATTGCGATGGCTCCTTCCATGACGGTCGTTGTCCCGCAGTGATTGTGAACGCTGATTCCGATCCACCTTAGTCATCCTCGTGGCCGTCATTCCGTAGCTCACGCTCGACTCGCAACAAAAAGGTTGTGTGAATATTATGTTAGACTTACACGTGTATCGTATTATGACGGTAGCTTGTAAATATTAGAGAGCATTTTATATAGGCAAGCTAAAATTACTACCTATGTAGTTAAAAGAAAACAGATTGACGACTACCTAACACAATCACTGCCATACACTGTAGGAATATTTTGGTATGAGGTCACCCAATAATAACCGATGAGACCATAATACATTACTAATACTGCAATCTGACACTAATACTGCGCACTTCAGATATAATTCGATACAATACAGACACTGCTATCATCTTCCATATTATTCCATATCATGCAAGAAATAAATACAATCTCCCAATTATATTATTAGTTATAGACTATCCGAAACTGTTACATACCTATGTATTTTTTTATAAGAATACAATTGGTATGGATGTATCTGTCAATCATTGGACTACCTATTGAAATTTCTCCGTCTTACCGTCAGCTGTTTTTATTTGCAAAAAATAGCGGATTATACTTATACGGTTTAAGACATTTATTTTCGCAAAAGATTACAAGATAATCACTTACAGAGAAAATACAAAATATAATATACGAACAATTTGATTTGCTCAATTGGCGTTGTACATAAAAATAGAGGGTAGGTACTTTAAAAATATTTAAACATTTTTATTTTTCCAGGTATTGCGGGTACCTTCAAATTTCATTTAGAAATCACAATGCACGATGATAAATTTTAAGCAGCAAACCGATATAGAAAAACTACAACGCGTAGAGATAAATATCAATTCAAACTAATTCAAAAGACAAAGATTACTTAATTCAAAACACTTCTTGTCTAAAAATTTTAGATTTGGGCGTGTACTTACGTTTTGTTGAAGTTAGTTGCGATAGCCACTTCTGATCTATAAAGACGACCTTGCTCCGAGGAGAATAATAGAAGATATCATCACAGAATATAAATCACTTTTATTACAACACTTTGTACACTGAATATACACGACTACAATAAATTAGATAAATCAAATTCACAATCAACAGTTACTTCCAACTCTTAACAGTCTCGTGGTTGACACTCGAATGCCCTCACAATACTACCGACCATGCTTTTATCAGAAAAATCCCTACTCGAAAACTAAACCCCCAAACGACTCGCCACGACCAATCACAGCCCGCATCAGTTCTCTTTAATGCGGCTCCGTGATTGGCCGGCGGCGGCGCTACGAATCAATTGCAGAGTCTATGACTAACTTCCGCTTCTGTCAGTACTCGAAAAGTAGTTACCAGTATATTAAAATATTAAACAATTAAAATAAAGTATTAAATAAGTAGCGATAAATCTCTACAAAATTGCAAACCCTAACACTATGCTACATCTTATGCAGATAATCACCGCAACAACCGTGACCGGTGATTATCTGCGTATGCCTATAGGTGAGTCGTCCAATCCGTCGCTGAATCCAGGCTTCGAGATGCGGCAGGAATGCCTCAACGACGCGTCGTTTGCGTGCTATGTGCTCCGGCTGGAGCCGCTGCGATGTGTCGTTCCTGCCGCTTCATGGATTCGAGCACCACCGGCTCGCCTCCGCCACTCTGGCGGGCGATGCGGATCCGGTCATAGACCCTCGCATACATGCCCGTCAGGATGTCTAAGGGCGGAAAGCGTGCCAGTATGGTCGCCGCCTCAAAGGACACCGTCCGGTATCCTCGTGCAATCCGCAATGCCATCCTACGCTGGACGCTGTAGATTTTCGTTCTGAAGCTGTTACGTAAAATGTATATTGCCTATTAAAAATTGAATAAGCTAGAGCGATTGCAAAATTTATCCATTAGGTTTATATTTGGCTTGCGTAAATTTGACCATATTTCCCAATTCCGTGCAAAACTCAAATGGTTACCCATTCGTCTCCGACGAAATCTTCGTATTTTATCTCTTCTCTATAATATATTGTTTAACCCGTCCACCCCCTCTTATCTTAGGGAACGTTTCGATTATTTGTCGAATTCTAGCACCTATAGTCTTAGGTCCTCGGAAAACCTTTGTCTTACGATGCCCTTACATAGCAGTTCCTTCTATGACAAATCCTTCACGGTGCAGGCGGTTCGCCTGTGGAATTCCTTGCCCGTTTCTATAAGGCGTGCTTCGTCACTGCCAATTTTCAAAGATCTAGTGAAGAAGTTTTATTTGGCGGAATAAGTTTATCGGTATTTGTGTAATTTTCTTGTTATATTAGTACGTACTGATTTATGTATGTTTATAATAGTATTATTTGATGTATGTTTATATATTATACTCATATGAATATATATTATTATAGTTTACAACATATGTGTTTTTATGTGTCTTTGTGTTAATGTTACCTATTCATGTCGAGTGAGCGCACCCTCTGCTCTTTGTAACTTCTTTATTTTCCTCTCCATCCAAAGGTTGCCTAGAAGAGATCGCTTTTAGCGATAAGGCCGCCCATTGTTGCATTTTTTATTAATTTGTGTCTTATTCTTTTTGTATCTGTTTGTTTGTGCGCAATAAAGAATTGTCTATCTGTCTATCTATCTAAAAATATAAGTGACTTAATACTGCCACTGCAATATTTGTTCAATTTCATTAAGTTGCTTTACAAAGGGTTTGTTTTTGCAAAACAAGAATTAATTTAAAATAAATATTTTGTAAGCACGACGATAACAAAACACTTTGAAGTGGTTACTCGTACAGTTAGAGGACTTATTGAAAACCGTTTTGAGAACTTTGGAACAAAATTTGAGGGGTCAGAGTGAGTTAAATTTTGGTACCGTGTTGTAAATTGAGAATTTTTGAAAACAACCGCAGAACAGTAAAGAGAGAGAAACGATGTCATTATGTAGATAGGTAGATAGATAATTTCGCGTTTTTTGCATAGACAGCTTTCAAGGCTTTTGTTACTCAATTCAAAGCTAGGCCACTAGGTTGTATGTTCCTTGTGCAAGGAAAAGTTCACCGCACCCGCAAGTAAGGCACGCAGTGTCAGATATTCTGCCACCAAACAGCAGTGTGTGTACATTGCTGTATTCCAGTGTGAAGGACACTGTAGCTGGTGAAATTTTTGGAAACGAAAGACTTATCTTATGTCTTAAGGGTCGGCAACGCGCTAGTGGTTCTTCTGGTGTTGCTAGCGTCTGTTGTGCTGTGTCTCTGTTCTCCATTCCCATTTTTCTCTGTTTTTTTTTTGTGGCAAGCCTGCGCTTGCTACAAAAAAAAACCTAGTCGAACTCGATCCCAATTGATGGTAAGCTCTGATTCAGCATGAACTCAATTCTAATTCATGGTAAGTTTTGATTCAGCAGTAGATTGAACGTGACGATGGAATCGAAGTATCGCTTACCATCAGAAGAACGACTTGCTTGTTCTCGTCTCTAGGTGGATAATGCATCCGAAACGAATACAGAACTTACTTCCACAAGCTCGTTGCAACATTAATGGAATCCTGAGATGGAATACCGCGGCTCGTTCCTACTTTAATAAGAAAACTTTTCTGTTCGATTTCCAAACTTTGTCAACGAGGAAAAATTACTTCTCTTTATAAACACAGGTGTTTACAAAGAGAAGTATTTTTTTGCTTCAGGGCGTGTTGGAATATTTAGGATGCCAAATGTTTGATACTAATCGGTTAGCAAATTATGCATCTATTGGTAATACGCTTTTTTTTCGACACGGGGGAAATCTTCAAAAGATCCCCGGGAGCTGTAATTCTTACCCACTAAAACCCCCGCGGCTGTCGCATCGGCACATGAAAAGGGGCGGACCTGGACCCTCCGGTGGGATCCGCAACAGTGCCTTGCCTTTGAGTTCGCCGCCTAATACGCCTGCATTTTCTTTGAAGTCGGTTTTTATTTTCTCTGAAAATATTTTATTTGCCTCTATTGTGATAATCTTTATTCGTTATTTAGATCATGATTTTAGAAATCTCCGGAGTCGGTCCGTCCAACATGTTCCAATTTTTATCTACAAGATTCAGGGGTTTCTATGAAGACTATAATTTCCATGGACACAGCCCGCGTTACCTGTGTTCGAGTTGAAATCAGTTAGTTTGCCAATCACAGACGCGATCTCTGATGAAAGCCAAATTGGCTACAACTCAAAGAGAAGAGATTTCAGAAGCTTTAGAAGTTTAGTTATCTGTAATTCTGGATTCTAAGTACTATTAAGGCAGATACATTTTAATTAACACCCTTTCATTTTACTTCTTGTCATTTGTTATAGAGGATTGGATCTGATTCAGGGATATTTTATGTTATTGTTACTATTTTAAACGTGGAAATCAAGTTTACCTAATTTATAACTGCTCGATGTAACCATCGATGTTATATCGATGAGTGTAACAGATAAGTTTACCTAATTTATAACTATTATATTGATAAGTGTAACAGATATTAAATCTTCAGCTCCGGTGATTCGATCAATAAAAAAAAAAAAAAATGTGTGACACTTAGTACTTCATTTATCCATGGAAATATACTAATATTTCCATGGATAAATGAAGTACTTAGTTCACTTAGACTATATATTATCTAAGTTAGTTCATTAGTTCATTTATCCATTATTTCCAAAACACGTTTCTTGCGTTAGCTCGCAGTCTAAAGTAATGCTAATCTCAGATAATTCTGAGACATTACATGGAAATATACTAAGTGTCACATATTTTTTATTTTTTTTTTGTTCTATGTATTTTTTGGATAAAGTTACAACAAGTTATTCTTAGTTGAATTACTGTCCCTAAATTCCTATATGGTCAAGTGTTGCTATTGTTATAGCGCGAATATTAAAAATATTATTTTTAAACTTTTAACACTATTGTTTTATTGCCGTCGTGTCAAATTTTATTAATGTGACAATTAGGTTTTCTTAAACAGTCTTATTTTGTAGTTTGCAATAAAACTTCCAATAAATCAAAGGATCCACACGAAGTGACCACACACATTTCATTTCATGGAAAAATATGCCAATCAGAATATTTTTACGCGGACCGATTACGTATCTTGTAAATGATTAGGACGGAGAATTTCGCACGATATCTCCTAATCTTAGAATGATACTATGTAGGTAAGTACGTTTTTATCAAGCCGAAGCATATCATAAAAAAACTACTGCTCATTAATCAAAGTAATCAAAATTAGGGGTAAGGGGTGGGGGACTGATTCGACTATCCCTTTGACCTTTGGGTTTGTTGTATTTTCCTCGTATTTTTTGTTTGTATAAAATAAACAATTGTGTTAGCGTACCTGCTGTGTATATTTGGCACCAACTTCAATAATATTTAAATTATTTTATACTTTTCAGTGATATTGAAGTCGGTTCAATTTTTTTTTAAAAAGATTTTATTTTAAACTTTTTAGTGATATTTTCAATACGATGCTCAGCGACCTCAGTAGCGTTTCCCAACAGGTGGGTCTTAAAATGAACATGGACAAGACGAAGATCATGTTTAATGTCCATGTTGCACCCGTACCGGTAGTTGTTGGGAACGATACTCTCGAAGTTGTTGACCACTACGTATACCTAGGACAAACTGTCCAGTTAGGTCGGTCCAACTTTGACAAAGAGGTCGCCCGAAGAATCCAACTCGGATGGGCAGCGTTCGGGTAACTACGCGATATCTTCTCGTCCAAAATACCGCAGTGCCTGAAGACGAAGGTTTTTAACCAGTGTGTGTTGCCAGTGATGACATATGATACCGAGACGTGGTCTCTAACGGCTGGCCTTTTAGAAAAGTTCAGAGTCACACAACGAGCCATGGAGAGAGCTATGCTCGGAGTTTCTTTGCGCGACAGAATCCGAAATGTGGAGATTCGCCGAAGAACTAAGGTCACCGACATAGCTCTCAGAATCTGCAAGTTGAAGTGGCAATGGGCAGGCCACATCGCTCGAAGAACCGATAACCGTTGGGGAAGAAAGGTTCTCGAGTGGCGACCACGAACCGGAAGACGCAGCGTTGGCAGGCCTCCCACTAGGTGGACAGACGACATTGTGCGCGTCGCAGGTAACCGGTGGATGCAAATAGCCAATTGTCGTTCATTGTGGCGTTCTAAGGGGGAGGCCTATGTTCAGCAGTGGACGTCTTCCGGCTGATGATGATGATGATGAGTGATATTTTCATATATAAAGATTGAACCATCGAAAACCGTAAAATTATCTAGGTAGGTTATGATCACATTATCGTCTACATAGTTTTACATAATTCGAAGAGAAGAAAAAAATATCCGGTCGTAATGAAATTTGCATGGAAACATCATAGTAGTTTACTGTCTCGAATAAAAAAAAAATCATCGAAATCGGTTCATAATTGTCAGAGCAATGTAATGGAGAACATCAGTTATATGGTTTTTACCAGATAAATTCCTCCACATCGTTCATGGTCCTCCAGGAAGTTCTTATCCGGTGGTAATAAAATTCATACAGATTCAATACAGTGGTTTCTTCTTTCGAATAAAAAAAGAATCATTGAAATTGGTAAATATTTGCCAGAGTTATGACTATTTTTGTCCGACCGAGCGAGTCCGAGCGACTAAAACGTCATCTATATAGGCTTTCTTGCAGCTCTCAGTGCGCAGTCACCATTCTTGTTTTTTCAGGAACTACTTATTACTAAGCAATAATTTTTTTAGTGTCCGTCAGGATGACCGGACCACAGCACGGATTCACGTGAAACTTTACCAAGATTTAGTACCTATTTTGTACTATTTTGTACCTATGTTTAAATATTTTGTACCTCAGTAATAACAAAGTTATTTAATAAATAAAGTGGGAAGCCATTCTGACGTCAGGATGGCTTCCCACTTTTTACTTTGGGTACTTACGGTCCATATATTGCTGAAATCTTTGCATAATAATTTAGTACCTTTTTTGTACCTACGATAAATATATAAATACTTAATGTATTCCATTTAAGAATTACTTTTATTTCATTATAAACAATTATATATGGAGCATCATTCATCTGACATATTATATTTCACAAACCATGTAGTCCCCTTTCCTGCATCCAGGCAGAGGAGTAAAACCCATACATTTGTTAGTTCTAACATTGACGATAAAAACTTCTGCCACCTTGATTCTCTGGGAACTTAAACTTTGGCTACAGGATGCGTGGACGGCCGCGGGGCGCGTGAGCGACCGGTTGTGTATGTGTCCTGGGCACTACCGTACCTACCGTAGCTGAAAAACACTATTCTCAGATTGAATGCGAGGCGCTGGCTATAGTGTTTTAATTCGAAAAGTTGCACCAGTATTTATATGGGAGACGTTTTACATTGCTTACCGACCACAAACCGTTGGTGACTATTTTTGGGCCTAAGCAGGGAGTTCCCTCGATGGCTGCGAGTCGGTTACAGTGGTGGGCTATTAGTATAGTAAGTATTAAATCATCACCACATACATACGACATAGAATATGTAAAGTCAAACAAAAGTGGAGCAGATGGGTTGTCACGATTGCCAGCTTTGACTAAAACTTTCGTTGTTGGGTAAGTACGATCGAAATTACAAATCGATAGCACCAGTAGTTCCTGAAATATATAGGTGTGGCAAGACAGATAGACGAAGTCATACCATGCACAGCCATAAGGATTCCCTTTTAAACGACTTCAAAATGAGTAGTTCTGTATTCGACGCGTATGTATGTAATATTAATAAAAATGAGTAATATTTACATAATATGTTAATCTATGTGGGCATAAACAAAATTTATGAGTGATGAGCATACCAATTTCATGAGTGTACGTATTTATGTAGGTTTCTCCCCGTATTTCTTAGAAACTACAAATCCTATTGCGATCGAGCGATATCAAAATTGGTTCAGTAGTTTAAGAGATATAGACTGTTTAAGTTTCCAGTAAATTACTCTTGCATAGCCAGCCATAGTTATTGCAAGTCATCATAAGTGTAATAGTTTATGTTGTTATTAAATAAATGTTTTTGTTGATTTTTTCCTAGTAATATTTTTTAAATTAATTTCCTGAAGTTCGCAAGCATATGCGAATGTGCCCGTTACAGATCGTATAAGATTATATACTATATTGCTAGAATTAAATAATATATTTTGTAATGATTTCTGATATTTACGCGAATATTACACATTGCAATGAAACTAATTTTACGGGTTATATCGCGGTTTATTATTGATTTTTATTACCCGACGTTTCGAATACTTTACAGCATTCATGGTCACGGGCGGACTGAGTTAGTAGCTGTCCATATGTCATAGTTGTCTTAGGGTACCCTCAGGTCTTCTAATTATTATTGTTAGTCCGATCTACGCAGAAAGAGCTTACAGTATCTTGAGGTCTTGCAGTGGAATGCTTGTCTTTGGATTTGACTTTATTTATCACGGGATCCCAAGCTGGTGGTAGCACCCAGCCATCTTCTCTATTGAAATATGGATGCTTTTTAATTTCAATAGCCTCACGAATCATCCTTGGCAGGTAGCGCTGTTCTTTTGCGAAGATTTGTGTTTTGTCAAATCTAATATAATGGCGGGTGCGATCCTGAACATGTTCACAGACTGCAGACTTCGTATAGCGTCGATGTTTAACGTCAGCTATATGTTCTTTTACACGGGTTTTTACCGATCGTTTTGTTTGCCCGATGTATGAGGGCCCACAGTCACAATCCAGTTTGTATGCTCCTGCATCTTGTAGAGGTATATGGCACTTGACTGATGGTAAAAACTGACTAATCTTCTTTGGTGGCTTGAAAAATGTTTTAATTGAAGCTCGCTTTAAGATATAGCCAATCTTGTCTGTTACTCCTCTAACATATGGCAATACAATCCGTAATCCGATATAATCCGTAAAATTAGTTTCATTTCAAAATAATATATCTGTATAAAATGCTATTCTATAATGAATAATTTTTGATTTATATTTTTTTTTATGTACTTTTATTTATATAAAGCTAGCTGTCCCATGCAGCTGCGTCTGCCTAATTAACTAATTTACTGCGCAACTGTTTTGTTTTTTTTCGTCTGACAATGTAATGTGGGTGTTTTCAAGGGAGTAAATATCCTTTTAATAAGTTTTGGATCAGATGGGATTGCAGACAGGCTAGTGCTTATGACTACAAAAAAGACTTGCCGCCGTATTTGATGGATGTCTAGGACCCACCCTCGAAATTTCCCAGCAACTCGGAAGTGCAAAACTTACCTAAAGTAGGGCCAATTTAATAGATCACATTTAATATCTGTCAGTTTCTTTTGTCATTATTACAATAAATATGTATGACGGGCCTGTTGGTAGTTGACCGCTAGGGTCAGACACCCTGCCCGCTACCCGATAGGTCATGGGTTCGATTCCCACCAAGTGTCTGGGTGTTATTTATCTATTTAAGTATGTTTTTACAAAAAAAAAGTAAATATAAGCATTAGTATCACTTGTCTGATTCCCATAGTACAGGATCTGCCTGGTTTGGGATCTGATTCCCGTGTGTGGATTGTCCCAGAATATTATATTAATATATGTAATCGTAATTGAAAAAAGTTAAGAAATAGTGCAGTTCTAACTTCAAAAACAGGTACTTCAAATAATATAATTTGCCCGCCGTTACAAGGTTACGTTGTTAAATTTTGATGAAGTTTCAAATGTGATCTATTAAATTTCATCAGAGAGGGTCGAATGTAGCACATGATTGTTACTGCATGAATGTGTGCCGTGATGGAGAATTACGAAACGCTAAGCGGGGTCGGAATACCCTAAAGAAAATACTGAATACTTGCTCTGTTTCGCAGGATAGGGGACTACATGTTACATTATAATATGTCAGACAAATGTCAGATGAATGATGCTCCATATATAATTGTTTATAATGAAATAAAAGTAATTTTTAAAAGGAATATATTAAGTATTTATATATTTATCGTAGGTACAAAAAAGGTACTAAATTATTATGCAAAGATTTCAGCAATATATGGACCGTAAGTACCCAAAGTAAAAAGTGGGAAGCCATCCTGACGTCAGAATGGCTTCCCACTTTATTTATTAAATAACTTTGTTATTACTGAAGTACAAAATATTTAAACATAGGTACAAAATAGTACAAAATAGGTACTAAATCTTGGTAAAGTTTCACGTGAATCCGTGCTGTGGTCCGGTCATCCTGACGGACACATTTTTTTATGGGATTCAATTAACGGATTAAAGAATGGATGGAAGAAAGATTTTTTCAAATCGGTTCATAATTGCCAGAGTTATGCGCGAACATACATAGAAAAAAAAAATATATACAGACGAATCGAGAACCTCCTCCTTTTTTGAAGTCGGTTAAAAAGAATCCTTAGATCGGTAGGACACGCTGTCGCTAAAGATGTGATTGTAATAAGAAAAAACAGACTAATTAATTTAAAGAAAATTAAAAGTGCTTTAAAGAAAATTAAAATTAAAAGGCTAACTTATTAGTTAGCCTTTAAAACACAAAGCACTATTAGTTATTAGTTTAGTTTATTGGTAATTACGAAATAAAATAACAATTAAGACGTCGTGAAAACATTTATTTTTCCTTATCCATTATAAATACAGTCGTTCGGTATAATACACGAATTGTATATTTTTTAAATCGATGTAAAGCGATTACAATAACTAACGATTATTATTCTTAAATGCGCGTTGGTATGTCATGTAAGTATTACATTTAATTTCTGTTTACTATTTTTGTAACCTTGTAACAATTTGTTTAGAAATTCGGGACGATAAAAGCCTGCAATATAGTCTTTGGCTTATTTTTAACCAAGATTTAGGTAGTAAAAATTGGATAAATATATTATGTTTAAAAAAAACTGTGCAAACTTACTTACTAAGATTACAAAAATAGTACGGACGAGAGACTAGTTAATTAATATTACAGCTACTGGTAAAAAATACAATTAGGTCGTCACTACGTAGTAATAAAATCTAATATAAATACAAAATTTTTAGATAGATTAAAATAAATCAGACTTTTTTATTGTATTTTTTCGTATGGCACTAGATGTTTCTATATAATGTGAAATTAAGTCCTGATGATTTTCCTATAGTTTAATATAGTTATATAAAATTTTGTTACCTACTGATTTAAACATCTGAAACATTATGGAAAATATTTAATACTTAAATTATTTTATATAATTGACAAAACTATTGTCAGCATTATTTTTATAAAATGAGATATGAAAAATTCTACTAATTATCTTTTTGTTAATATTTAGATGAGATGAAAATAATAATTATTATAAATATGTATTGATAACGCAACCTTTACCTGTTTTCAATAAAATAGTCGAATTTACTTAATAATTAAGCTATGGACGTTAACTAAGAAATACTTCTAGTGCCTTAAAATAAACCCTATAATAGTATTTACAGTCTTGAAATTGATATATCGATAAAAATCACAAAAAATTGTATTGCAACCTCAAACAGAATAAGTTAAGCCGCGGGCTCACGAGCGATCACGATCACTCCGAATGTGTGCGAATTTTTAAGCAAATATTTATTGAGATTTTAAGTTTGTACTTTCTGACGTATGGATGACAGCAAACATGAAATTTAATTAGTTTATTTGGATATTAAAAAACGGATACTACGTTATTATATCAGTAAGTCCATGGAGCAATGGTACGTTATAAAATTTGAGACTACATATTTTACGCCTAAAATAATAATTTAGATCAAGTTATTGAATCTAAAAGCAAGGAAAATTTATTGTTTAGTGATTTCGTGTGCATGAAATAAATTACACTCAAATAAATAAGATTGTTAAAGTTTTTTGCTCTCTGTAACGCAGGTGGGACTGTAGTTGTAAAAAGTGGTTAAATTATAATTATTTACTATTAAAAAAAGGATGGATAAATTTTAATCAGCCCAGCGACCACAATGCTACAATAATATTTTAATTAAACACAAATTATTTACAAATTCAATAAGCGCAATACAAGGCGCTTGACTACTTTATAATTCACTATACATGCATTTTATACGAATGTAGATCTGTAGTAACTTTCAGTGGCTTAAGCTAACGCGCTTAATATAATAGGAATCTCATTGTGAACACCAAGCTTTATGACTTGACACTAATCTCATCTTAAAGTCGCCAAACAATCAATTCCTCAATTATTGTGCTATAATGTTTATTTATTTCAACACTAAAATTAGTGTTGAGCTTATACTTATTAAAATATGCCAGGATACAGTCCAGGCTATTTTCTTGGTGATCTTTTAAACAATTAATATTGAATAAGTACCTGAATTAATAAATACCTACATACATTTTTGATGAGGCAATGTTTTATTTAAGGAAAACGTAGATTAAATTTGCAATAAGTTTATCATTTTAGTTATATTTAAATAACAAAAATAAACCATGCAAACAATAATATATAGGTATTTACTTATAAGGTACACAGGTCATATGTAAACAGTTGTGTAAATCTACAAGGGTAGATTCTTTCCTAGTGAAAATATTTTCAAAAGACGTTATCGCAGCGCGCCTTTATGTCCACAAACCTTTTTACATAATGTTAAGAATAATAATAATTCTAACAATAAAATTTGAATATTATTTTTATTGAATTTTTTTTACATTCGTACTACCTACTAGTTTTTTTTTAAGTTCCGTTTAAAACTAGTGGCATACGATTTACGTCGACTTTAGTCAATCCGAGCTCATAGGGACGACAAAAATTCTTCAAAGTCTTGTGTATTCTGGCACTAGTCCACATCACAGGCTATCCAATTAGTTTTCTCTAAACGGTTGAGCAAATATTTCATTCAATAATTGTTGATACTCTTCCGAATTGTATAAATAATCCTCGTCTAGTACACCAGTCGAATTAAACCTGAAAACGGACATAATATCCAAATATCTATTTGCATACATAATATTCAAATACTGAGACGTATGGTATTACCTCGTTGTATCCCTTTTCCTTCGCGAATTCAGTTCGGATGCTACTTCTATACATAACACCACGAATTGATTATTGCATGGGTATCTGAAAAAATATTGATAACAATAAAATAATGTGTATGATATATATTTATACACCTACTATCCTACTATTACAATTGCCATCATGACTTAGGAAATACAAATTCAATATTCCAATAGATAGAAAGTTTTTAATTCTCTATTTGTACAATAATACTTGTGTAACATTTCAATGGTTTGACATAAAATCATGAAAAAATAATGATGCAAAGTAATGAAAGTTCTCGTTTATCAAATAGGTAACTAAATTCTGTCAAATAAATTAGATTTTATTACTTGATTATTTTGCGCCTTAAAATGCATTATCCAATTCGTGCTACCAGGGCAAGGAAACTAATAGGTATCACAGTATAAATGATACGAGTATAATACAGTAGATGCACTTTTAACAAACGGCTCTGTTTACCGCACACACACAGACAAGCTCGATTAATTGCGTAGCGAAACTCGTTAACAACTGCTACTGTATTATACTGTGATAATGTAGTGTGTATATACCTGTCCTGCGACAGCAGTTTATGTGAGAACAACGAGGAGGCGAGGCCGTGGTTGGTGGCCTCCCCGTTTTGCCACTCCTTGCAATAGCTGTTCAGCGCTCGTTCGCCGTTTGCATACGATCCATGCCAGAGCAGCTTATGTGGCCTTTAGGAAAAAAAATTAGACTATCAATTGTAAATAGCGGATTTTTATCAAACTATTTACTGCGGAACTCCTGCGTTTGCGAAATATTTGCGGAACGTTAATACACTGCAATTTTTTCGCAAGGAAATGTCATCTTCATCATTCTCATGGACTGCGGATGCAGACGTCATTTCAGAATGTCGTTCCGTTCTGAAGAAGAATTGTTTTTGCTGGCGTCAGTGATAAAGAGAAAGCGTAGAATTTGGGTGCATGAAATAAACCAGGAACGAAGGTAACTAGGAGAAAATGAACTTTCCTCCATGGCACCTCTTTCTTGTACGCATTTTTATAATCTGCGTGACCAACTGCATATAATTCGAGATGATTTCGAATTGAATTCAAAAATATTTCAATATTTCGGCTTCCATGGTGCGAAAATCTGTCCTTACCGACAGAACGCATGCGGACGCGTTGCGATGCGAAACACCACTAGCGAAACATCTGCGTCTGTGTAACGACGATTTCGCAGTTCCTTGCGAAACAATACCGACAAGGACGCAACTATTTCATCTAGCTTTGTGCTAGAGTGAGACATGGCGTTTGCGAAATTCTGCCATACTACTTACACTTTTTTCGTCGTTTCGCTGCCGCATGCGAATGCGTCGGTGTACTAAAGGCGTTAGACTTAGTTACTTTCCCTAGCAGTATTTTCCGTTGGCTCCCATTCGCCAATAGTTGGTAATCCATTGGCAGATGGTTACTTGTATCGGCAACTTATTTCCATAATAGGCCAAAGGATTCACCTTCCAACTTTTACCCAACTTTTAACCAACAATGGCCCTGGTAAAACTATTTCTACGGTTCGGTAATTTCTGTCAACCGTAGCTAATGAATATCCAACCGCTTCGCCTATCTAATCTTACTACTGTCGTTGGTATGTTGGGACCTTTACGTTGGACCAACACTTGGTGGGCCAACAAGCATTCTGCAAGCCAAACATGCACAGTTAAAGAGTGGCTACACAGTTACTAACCAGCCTCCAACAAAGGTCAAGTGGTCGGGACGTCCACCGTTGGCGTGCTGGCTACACGGTTATAAACCACAGGCACTAACTTGATAGAGTGGCTATGATTCCAGGAAAAATATCGATATGTCGATATTTTATGTTTAGATAGAGGGATATTTTTCCGACATATTTAATATTTCGATATCTCCTTCGATCGACATAATTGATATTTTACCTAGATATATCGATAAAAAAAATGAATTATCGAAAAATAATATTAAAATAAATATTTTTTGTCTAGATTACAATATCTTTGCGATATCGATTGCGATACAATATCTTTGTCTAGATTACAATATCTTTTTACAATATCTTCAGCGAGGGATATAAAGAGTTGGGGCACCCACCACCCAAGTGTCTTTTCTATTTTGACAATGTTTGGACGGATAAAATTGATATTCTTGTGATACTTAAGTAGATAACTAAAACTTGAAACCGCCAATATTCTTTTAAATAATAACGACATTTTTCATTTAATAATCTTACCCGACATATGTTTAAAAAATGTCGATACGATGTTATGTCGACGCCTTATTTTTGCTCTTGCACATCTCTAACGTTACACGTGCCGTTGGCGTCCGACCAAGGCCGTTGCAGCTCTAACACCCTTGGATTTCGTTTGACCTTCATAGCTCTAACGGTCTCGGTTGGAAAGCGTCGTTGGCAACGGCAGCTCTAACCAATACGAGATGTAGCAAAAGCAAAGATAAGGTATCGATATAACATCGTATCGATATTTAAATGAAAAATAGTTTAATATTTTTACGGATTATATCGCGGTTTATTTTTTATTTTAATTTAATTTAATTTATTTAATTTATTTATTTAAGGAAAACATACAGCTTTTATAACACATAAGTATAGATACATTTAGATTAAAACATTAGCAAAACAGTTTCCACGAATAGGTAGCACAAAGTGAAGATAATAGAACACAAGAGACAGACAAAAATTAGAATTTATGTCGTAAACAAATAAAATAATAAAAAAAGTTAAATAAAAACAAAAAATTATGTATATGTGATTATGAATGAAAGACGATATGAATAAATTAAATTAAAATGAGAAAAATAACATTAACATAAATTACTATTTACTTTTCACCAGAGAAATATATTTACTTAGTTTAAAGTTAAAAATATCAACATGACAATAACGTTCATTATAAACTTTACATGCTCTGACCAAGAATCGATTGACAGAATAGTTAGTTCTACAAGATGGAGTTGAAAAAAGAGTTCTGGAGCGAGCACTCAACCTAGGGCACTTAAACGCAATACGACCAAAAAGATACGGCGAATCCACAAAGTTGTGAACAATCTTATACAGAAAAAATTGATCCCTATACTCCCGGCGTAGCTCCAAAGACGGCAGCTGTAGCAGAAGGTTATTGAATTTAAATTTAATTCTACGAAGGAATCTGTTCTGAACAGCTTCAATTTGTTTTTTATAAACTGAATATAAAGGGTTCCATATTATTGATCCATATTCCAAAACGCTTCTCACCAATGCATTATATAAAATAATAATTTTAATTACATTGTATCGATATTTTTAACCACCGATCAAAAAGGAGGGGTCTTATAAGTTCGACGTAGTCTGTCTGTGGCATCATAGCGCTCCAACGAGTGGACGGGTTTCAATGCGCGTTTTTTTATGTGAAAGCTAGTTAAAGGGATAGGGTTCATAGCTATGTATCATGAAAATCAGTCCTATGTATCATGAAAATCAGTCCAGCTGTTTAAAGATCAGCTCTTTTCCAAATAGATGTAGGGATACATAGATAGTAACATACATTTTCTAGTACTTCCATTCGTCCAAAAGTCACGAAATGTACACGTGTTTATCCAGTGCTACTAAAGAATACGTGGTAATCTTGGCCAGGGTTTAATGACACAATCACTGAACCAATAATCGTAGACATACTAAATTTATACTCTCTAGACAGGACATGACGAGTAGGTGGTAGAAATATTGTGAACAGGATCCGATGATGGATGAAGATATTTCTTCAATAAACCTAGACAATACTTCTCAGTGCCAGTCAGTCAGCAGTCTTGTGCGCCTGCTCGTTGATTTGAAAGATCGTTCCGTACTAGTACAGTTTCGGAAGTGAACGAGTTCATACTAACCGTACGGTACTTCGGTACTTAATAGGTAGTTTACAAATGTTTCAGAACGATTGCACCTGTTTACTAACTTCTGCCTTGTAATTTTATTTTAATCTACAACATACAGTATAATTAGGTATTATCAAATGTATGCAATGTATGGAATCTCGAAAGTTCTTTTTGTACCACAACAAGACACAATACACCGCCCAACTGAAGTAGAACTACTATTAACTAATGATATGATAGGTACGTACGTTAACTCCTTTGGAGTGTGTCCGATGTACGATTAAGATTAGCGAATCTATTCGGTGAGCACTGCGCAACGGTTCCTAACCGTTCATCGTTCCTGTAGTACACAAGACTACTAAACATAAAATATCGACATATCGATATTTTTCCTGGAATCATAGCCACTTTATCAAGTTAGTGCCTGTGGTTTATAACCGTGTAGCCAGCACGCCAACGGTGGATGTCCCAACCTCTTGACCTTGGTTGGAGGCTGGTTTATAACCGTGTGGCCACGGTGTAAGCCAACTAACCACAGGTATGAGACCCAAAATGCTACTAGGGTTATCTTTAACTGTAACTTTAGACGTGTTTAAGATTATCAAAATTCACATTGATTTCATCGCCTGACATAATGAATTAAATAATTTGAATATCTTAATAAATAATAATAATAATACCAGCCCTTGTTTATGTCCCACTGCTGGGCACGGGCCTCCCTTCAAGATGAAGGGGCTTAGGCCATAGTCCACCACGCTGGCCAAGTGCGGGTTGGCGGACTTCACACGTCATTCGAAAGCTAGTTAGGCTTTCTCAGACATGCAGGTTTCCTCACGATGTTTTCCTTCACCGAAAGCTAGTAACAATCGCACAAAGACGATTCGCACATGATTAAAGAAATCAGAGGTGCGAGCCGGGGATCGAACCTGCGCACCTTGTTTCCAAGGCAAGCGCTCGCCCACTGAGCTGTTACAGCTATTAATATCTTAATAATTTGAGTTTATTATCACTGTTATGCACTTGACTGTGCTAATCACAGGGATGATTTGTTTTGTGAGCTCAATATATTGTATTTTTATACAAAAAATATCAGTACAAAAATATCCACATGAAGTGGATTTAGATAATGATTATAAAGTAGTAAGTATTTTTAATATAATAATAATATCCTGGGACAATTCACACACGGCCATCTGATCCCAAACTAGGCAGAGCCTGTACAATGGAAACCAGATAACTGATACTAATACTTATATACTTTTTTTTTGTAAATACATACTTAAATAGATAAAACACCCAGACACTTGGTGGGAATCGAACCCACGACCTGTTGGTTAGCAGACAGGGTCACTAACCACTAGACCAACGGGCCCGTATTTAGATCGACGGTAGGTTATTACCTACCTATGGCTATGGTATTACCATAGCATCATCTACATACGTTATTTTATCATCGTTATCACAATTAATTATTGATATAAAACATCTATCAAAATGATTTATCAACTTGAGATATGGATACGTACCTATATCTTATTAACACAATAGGGGAATTAGCAAAGTCGCGATTTGAAATAACATGTTTTTTGTGATGATCTTGTTATCGGTGCAGGTTACTTTGTTCTGCAGCAAACAGGATCACTGCAGTATTCCGACTAAATTCAAAGCGTGCAAGCTTGCAGGCTGATCATATTTAAGTGATCTATTTAGTCGAGTCATGTATTTGGTATTACTGTTAGTGCTTTTGTAAGACGTGGCATTTGCAAAGTTGCCATTCTGCTTGCCATAGTGCGTGCACAGTACTGGCTTCGAAATTACCCACAAAACTTCAAATGTGTATACATTACACTATTTGTGTGTATGTATATAAAACAACCATCTAACATAAAACACAGAATTGAAAGCACTCCAAGACATGAAGATTGGCGTTTGTACTCACCAGTGTGAATCAGTGACGACGTTTTTTCCGCTGAAACTGTATATCCGAGGTACACCGGCGGTGCGGCCTCCGCTGCCGTCAAATATGTCCGAAAACGACTTGAACAGAACCTCGCCGTGCATGTTCACTACAGGCAAGTGGCGATCCGAGTATCGCACTATGGAATTCAAGTTTTGAATTCTGTAAGAGGCATTCGAATTTTAAATACACTGATTTGCTAACAGATCTTTTTTGTTTTTTTTTTATTGGTTACAGAGGAACAGATGCATCTTACGGTAGTATATTACATCCTTTTTGCAGATGTATTTGGAATTGAAGCATCGTGTTGTGCTAACGAGCTAAATAATATAGTAAGATTTTACATTATTAATTTTTAAATACGTAAATTGTATGAGGCGTAACCTAAAAATAAATCAAAATGTAGAAAAATATCGCAGTCAAATGTGCTATCATCATCATCAGCCCACATCAGTCCACTGCTGGACATAGGCCTCCCCCAAGGCACGCCACCGAGCCCGATCTTCGGCTCTCCTCATCCATTGTCTGCCAACTGCTCTGCGGATATCGTCGCTCCCACCTAGTCACAGGGTCACCTAGTCTACATTACGCTTCCCGATTCGCGGTCTCCACTCCAAAACCACAAAGCTGTTGCTGTAGCGTCTGCTCTAAGTAGGTATACTCCTGGGCAAATGTGCTATAATAAAATTTATTTATATTCAACTTTCAAGTAAGTATATTCATTAAATAATAATAATACTTATTATTTTTTCAATATTTGTTTTGTATAGAAATTAAATCGAACCACGTTTAAAGTATTCTATTCTAAATTTAGATTTTAACACACCTTATTTAGATATGTGTGTTAAAAAAAATATTAATTACCTACCATTTTTATTTTTTTTAACATAGATTAATACGTACTTGCTAGTGAGCATGGCTCTGAAAGTGCCTCTAAACCCAGCCCGCCTGCCTTGTCTATAGCAAGCGTAGTCCGCTCTCCTTATTCCGTGCATATTGCCAGTCAATGGATCGTTCAGCGCCGCCAGGTGGATCTAATAACATTGCAGTACTATTGTCATAATATTGCACCTTCCATTTAAGGATTTTGTTTTGAGGTTGAAGCTGAAGTTACACATTTTTGTATATACATTGAAATAGCTACTAAGTTAGTGTACTTCCTTATAAAAATTGTTACTTAAATTATTATATATTTACTCTAAATGCAGTTATGTGCCAATCATTAGGTTGTGACTCTGTTAATAGCTTGACAGGTTACCCTTTCTATCAGGTGGGACTGCAGTCAAGAACTGGCTTATATTTAGTAAATAATACAAAGAAATAATAGTATTTGTGTCGCATTGTATCGAGAATTTTGACACCATGTCATGGTCCATAACGCTATTAGGACATTTTGCCAATAGGACTTGTTGCGCTTAGGTCATTTTGTTATTAGGACTATTTGCGCGCAGGTTGTTCTGATTTTCGTTCGTTCTGATTTTGGGTCATTTTGCTTATGCGTCCTTTTGATATAGAAGCTTGAAACGAACGAACGTTAAAATAACTTCGAGGTGATTCTATAGATTTCAATATTATTACGTTTATATATTACTAAACTTACGCTAGGTCCACTCGGAATGGAATTCTCCACAAGATTTGATATAGAGGGTTCGTGGACTAAACTGGCTGCTGGCAAAGGTGTTGCAGCAGGCGGTGTTGTTCGGTGCACCGGCGCTGTGACTAGCGGGCCTAACTGATATGAAAAAAAAAAAGAATAATGAGAAAGAGATTTACGTATTTATTTATTTACACTTATTTACATAAACAATAGGGAAAGGAAACAGATCACCAAAAAAAAAACAGAAAAAAGTAGAGTGACCGTAATCTAATCACGAAAAAATATTTTATACCAGTAGCAATGTTTGAAATCTTGTGTTTAGAGATCAAATTCAAAAAATATTATTTGTTATTTAATTTTCTATATAACAGCTACGAATAAACAAGATATTACCTACTCATTAAGAGTAGGTAACTGATGCTGAATAGTAAAATGTAAAGAAACCAATGCGTGTTAAACATAGTGATTAGATTGTGTAGATATGTATCTATCAATTTTTCAGAAAGTGTAGAAATCACAGAAAATCAAATGAGATAAGTAAGTATATTTTTTACTTTTATTATTTATGCTCTTGAGCAATATTTAATACAAGTCCTTGTTCACCTATGTACACAAAATAAATTATTTGATTGATTGATTTTTTATGTCCCACTGTTGTTGAGCAATATTTCTTTGATTAGGTACCTTTAACAGCTCAGTGGTCAAGCGCTTGCCTTGGAAACAAGGTGCGCAGGTTCGAACCCCGGCTCGCACCTCTGATTTCTTCAATGAATCATGTGCGAATCGTCTTTGTGCGATTGTTACTAGCTTTCGGTGAAGGAAAACATCGTCAGGAAACCTGCATGTCTAAGAAAGCCTAACTAGCTCTCGAATGACGTGTGAAGTCCGCCAACCCGCACTTGGCCAGCGTGGTGGACTATGGCCTAAGCCCCCTCATCTTGAGAGGAGGCCCGTGCCCAGCAGTGGCACATAAACAAGGGCTGGTATTATAATTATTTTTTATTATTATTGGGTACCTTTGTGCCATTAGGTAATTTCTGATGATCCCAACTATTTTAGATCAGAAAAGAAATTAAACCAATAAAAAAGTGTAATTTCTTTTTTTTTTTTTTAATAATTGCTTATTTGTTACTCACCATAACGTATTGCCACCCTGAATTGACCTTGACAAACAAAGCTTGCTCTTCCACAACATAGGCTAGCGCCCCTACGTCGCTCGTCGACCCCAACTAAAAGAAATAAAGAACATGATCTAACAAAGTCCATTCCCACTAGTATTTTTTTATTTAACATAGTGACGAGACAAGCAAGACGTTCGCCCGGATGGTAAGCGTTACGCCGGCCTATAGACAATTGCACTACACTGCTTCGTCACCTGAGACATAAGCCATGATCGGAGTTGTTAGATTTATTTTAGTTCATAGACGTCAAACGCATTATGTTAATATGGACATGCCTCCGAATTTCCGGAATTTTAAAATGATTGATATCTTTATCCGGAATGTTGAAAATATTACATGGATCTAATTCAAAAACGTAGGTATCAAGACTATGCTGCTAGTGGCGTGAATCTGAATGTAGAAATTGTAACCGATGAGGATTAAAATAATTGTTTTCTAATTCTAATAATGATTTATTGTATTAACAATAAACAATTTTGTTTGCTTGGTACACTTTGTATTTCATTATATTTTTTTATGAAATTCCGGTACTTACCGGAAAAGTGGCATGCCCATATTATGCTATCATGGTGCGAGTACGAAAAAATCAATCTATTTTCTACGATCACTGGACAAGAGTGATCCGGTGTGAAAGGCACTGTAGTTGCTGAAATTACCGGACACAAGAGACTTAATAGCTAAAGTTTTGGATATTATGTATTCATCTATATACTACGTATGCCAAAAATCTTATAAGTGTGTCTATATTAATACGAAACAGTATGAATAATAAACACGAATGATTGTGTTTTTGCCTATCAAAAACCCCAATTAATGGCACATCATTGCTATGAAAAATATGTACGTAAGTACCTTGATTTTGTTTTAAAATATTATAAATATTTATGAAATTAATAAAATATAATAAATTATACAGATGCTTATTACACTAATTAATAGTAAACATGTTTAATACTTTTATTATACAAATGGTAATTATTTTCAACCAACTTCAATTTAAACACGCAATAGTTGCTCGAGGCCATCCCATCTTAAACTAAGCAGTATTAATAATAATAATAATAATATCTTGGGACAATTCACACACGGTCATCCGATCCCAAACTAGGCAGAGCCTGTACTATGGAAACCAGACAACTGATACTAATACTTATATACTTTTTTTTTTGTAAATACATACTTAAATAGTTAAACAACACCCAGACCCTTGGCGGGAATCGAACCCACGACCCATCGGTTAGCAGGCAGGGTGTCTGACCACTAGACCAACGGGCCCGTCACTAGACCAACGGGCCCGTATTGCAGTTATAGACTGCAGGCATGTCCTGTTTTCTTTATAAGATCAAATTTGGATTCGTACACCGGTTGGTGATCCATCCTATTTTATTGTTCCGAATTTGATCTTGTAAAGAAATAAAGAAAAACAAGTTATACCCGTGGGGTGCCGGGTTAGAACATCATCCCCCCATCTCCTCTCGTTGGGTGTCGTAAGAGGCGATTAAGCGAGAACTGGAATACGGGCAGCAGCGTCTTTCTTTTGGATCTTCTACCTATACTGCGATCCCCAAGCCGCCTGCCACGCATGGTGATTATGGGCAACTCCTCCCTTCTAAGGGGGACTTAGACTAGACTTCTTCCTTTGTTCAGCAGTGGACATGTTTCGGCTGCTTATGATGTGGTTATAGAAGGATCACTCTACGTTTTTGGTGTACTCTCTATCTCTCGCTCACACCTTTAGGATGACAATATCTTGGACGAGTCGGCCCTTTGGGGGGTAAGCGCCCGTAACGCAAACTATTTTGATTGAAAACTGGTACACCGTTCTTGTCCGCGATAGTACATACATCCTAACTAGTAGGTATTTATAAAACAGCGGGCAAGTGCAAGTCCGTACCTTAAAGAGTGGCTACACAGTTACTAACCAGCCCCCAACAAAGGTCAAGTGGTTGGGACGTCCACCGTTGGCGTGTCTGGCTACACGGTTATAAACCACAGGCACTAACTTGATAGAGTAGTTATGATTCCTGGAAAAATATCGATGTGTCGATATTTTATGTTTATCTAAACTCTCACTATCGCACGAAGGTAGGTGTTTCGCCCACTGGGCGCGTGAACCCCTCGCGCAGGGGGAGGTTGGCTCGCCGCCGCCAGATAGGGGGATATTTTTCCGAGATATTTAATATTTCGATATCTCCTTCGATCGACATACTTGATATTTTACCTAGATATCGATAAAAAAAATGAATTATCGAAAAATGTCTAGATTACAATATCTTTGTCTTCAGCGAGGGATATAAAGAGTTGGGGCACCCACCACCTAAGTGTCTTTTCTATTTTGACAATGTTTGGACGATTAAAATTGATATTCTTGTGATACTTAGGTAGATAACTAAAACTTGAAAACTGCCAATATTCTTTTAAATAATAACGTCATTTTTCATTTAATATATCTTACCCGACATATGTTTTAAAAATGTCGATACAATGTTATGTCGACACCTTATTTTTGCTCTTGCACATCTCTAACGTTACACGTGCCGTTGGCGTCCAACCAAGGCCGTTGTAGCTCTAACACCCTTGGATTTCGTTTGACCTTCATAGCTCTAACGGTCTCGGTTGGGAAGCGTCGTTGGCAACATCAGCTCTGACTAATACGAGATGTAGCAAAAACAAAGATAAGATATCGATATAACATCGTATCGATATTTAAATGAAAAATAGTTTAATATTTTTACGGATTATATCGCGGTTTATTTTTTATTTTAATTATATAGTATCGATATTTTTAACCACCGATCAAAAAGGAGGGGTCTTATAAGTTCGACGTAGTCTGTCTGTGGCATCATAACGCTCCAATGAGTGGACGGGTTTCAATGCGCGTTTTTTTATGTGAAAGCTAGTTAAAGGGATAGGGTTCATAGCTATGTATCATGAAAATCAGTCCAGCTGTTTAAAGATCAGCTCTTTTCTAAATAGATGTAGGGATACATTAGTTATATAGATAGTAACATACATTTTCTAGTACTTCCATTCGTCCGAAAGTCACGAAATGTACACGTGTTTATCCAGTGCTACTAAAGAATACGTGGTAATCTTTGCCAGGGTTTAATGACACAATCACTGAACCAATAAACGTAGACATACTAAATTTATACTCTCTGGACAGGACATGACGAGTAGGTGGTAGAAATATTGTGAACAGGATCCGATGATGGACGACGATATTTCTTCAATAAACCTAGCCAATACTCCTCAGTGCCAGTTAGTCAGCAGTCTTGTGCGCCTGCTCGTTGATTTGAAAGATCGTTCCGTACTAGTACAGTTTCGGAAGTGAACGAGTTCACACTACCACTACGGTACTTAATAGGTAGTTTACAAATGTTTCAGTACGATTGCACCTGTTTACTAACTTCTGTCTTGTAATTTTATTTTAATCTACAACATACAGTATAATTAGGTATTATCGAATGTATGCAATGATCACAAGTGTATGGAATCTCGAAAGTTCTTTTTGGACCACAACAAGACCCATGTGTACACAATACACCGCCCAACTGAAGTAGAACTACTATTAACTAATGATAGGATAGGTACGTACGTTAACTTCTTCGGAGTCGCTGGACGTTCGGGGTGTGCGCCCTTTGAACATCCATTGAGGACGGCGGCGGGGTTGCGACCCCCGTCCCCGTGAGCACCGTGACTGGTTCCCGGGGGGCTACAATGCGTCCCCCGACGGCGGGCTCAAAGGCAAGGCACTGAGGTGCAGATCCCACCAGAGAGCTCTGGGGTTCCCCCTCTCATCGTTCTGTTTTCCACTTGCATCTGATAGTCGTGTACCCATACTTCCTCATACTTAGTACATCGAACGGTTTCTTGTACATGTTCAAGCTGAATTAATAGAGCGAGTGTCCGATGTACGATTAACGGTTGGTGGTTAATCAGCATTGCGGAATGGTTCCTAACTGTTCACGGTTCTTGTACTACACACAAAACTAATTTGAACTTTCAGTGTGTTTAGAACTCCGGCGTCGGGTAAACACGCATGTGAATATTTTTAGCTGTAGACGTTGATCGTCGACGTCGTTGTCTATCGTTGTCGTTGCCGTTTGGTCGATGGATCAATGAATTTTAATTACAAATTGAAATAAGTATATTATCGTGTATTTTTTCATGTGTACTTTTGCACACCGTCATCACCATAATCATCATTTTTCACATCTTCATCAGCATGATAATGATGTGTGATAACACATCATCATCATTCATCATCATCATTATTCACATCTTCATCACTATTTACATACTCATCACCGTTCATCATCATCATCAAACACCATCATCACCATTCATCATCATGAACACTATTCACATGTTTATCACCATCATCACACATTTTAACTATTCATCATCATCATCATCATTCACTTCCTCATCACCATTTATCATCTTCATCACCATTATAACACATAATCACCATTCATCATCATTCACATCTTTCACACACCAATAATATTTCAAAAACTATTAAAATCACAAACGTTACGTAATTAATGTTCAATAATAATCCTCATGTTCATTAACATTCAAATAGGTATGCATATCTTCTAGGCTTGTTTTTGCTCGGACATTGAACGGAACGCTACGTACTAGTATAATCTTTCAAATGTAATAATTTATTATTTTAGTACTTTTAGTACATATAATTCCCGCTCATTCAGTCCTGTTCTGAGTGTGTCAACGAGTAACTGATCGGACCAGTTCGTACAGATCCAGAGACTACGAATACATACTGAAAGACGAAGTACTAAAAGAGTGTTGTATTAAAAATGAAAAGGAATAGTTCTCTCATGTACTACACAAGTCTATCCTCGACATATTTTCATTCGACAAAACGAGACCGTATATCGTCAACAATAAACTAGTTTATAAAACAGTCTGAAGTTTCGACTAGTTTATATCGTAAACAGAATGTTTTTAGCTATCGACGTCGTTGTCAATCGTTGACGATGCATCCGTCGTTTTTTCAACCTCAAAACTAGTTTAGTCTTCTTGTTTACTTTTACCAACCGATTAATAAATGAATTTTATTTACAAATTGAAATAAATATATCGTGTATTTTTCATGTATACATAAGTACACATGAAAAGATAAATCATAATCACACATCATCAACTTCGTTCATATCTTGGTGATCTTCATCACATCATCACACAACGATCATCATTATCATCACATGGTTGGGGGGGGGGGAGTCTGGTCACAGGAATTTTGCACATGTAGTATAAAATACCTGTGGTGTGCCGGGTTAGAATTGCATCCCCGCATGCATCTCTTCCCGTTGGGTGTATCGTAAGAGGCGACTAAGGGAAATCAAGAAGGCAGCAGCGTCTTTTGTTTGAGATTCATCTCTTAATATATACTGCGATCCCCAAGACGCCTGCCCCTGCGTGGGGATTATGGCAACTCCCCCCTAAACACACAATGACAGACGCGACAAATAGCAAATGGCCCCCAGTCCCCGGCGGCTCCTCTATTCCTCGCCTTGGTAGCAGTCGGGGTAACGGTCGAGCAGGGGGTGCTAAGAATCTCCGGCAGATGCCCCGCTACCACCCCCACCGAACTTTGGCCCTGGCAACACACAACATCCGCAAGATGAGGCCCGGACTCTTTCGTACGTAGTACTTCGTACGGTTGCTTGTTCATCGTTCAAGCTGAACCGAATCTATTCGGTGAGCACTGCGCAACGGTTCCTAACCGTTCACCGTTCTTGTAGTACACAAGACTACTAAACATAAAATATCGACATATCGATATTTTTCCTGGAATCATAGCCACTTTATCAAGTTAGTGCCTGTTTATAAGTGTGTAGCCAACGGTGGATGTCCCAACCTCTTGACCTTGGTTGGAGGCTGGTTTATAACCGTGTAGCCACGGTGACGTATAAAAGATAATTTGTTTTAGTGTTTTCTAACAATCCACTCTACCTAGTGGTTATTCTTTAAGAAGTTTTAACAAAATCGAAAGCTAAATCCGCGGTGATATCAAATTCGTTGAATGAATTAAGAAGAATATCACTACTTAGCACAAATACAGCCCCTTCATTGATACCCCATATAAACTACAAGTCACCGCAACCACATGAAAAAAATGGAATGTCCTACCTTCAGCATCTCTTCCGTGGTTTGGTACACAGAGGCGCCTGGCACCGATTTGCTAGCGGCTTGGTCCGAGTTTGTTGAACTTGACCGAGACTGGACTGGCACTAAAAAAACAAGTTTCACAAAAATAAAAAATAAAACTGTAGTCCAAGGTTCAGAATGTATTCGAGTATTCGCCAGTGGATTAGCAATGCAGTGACCTAAAGCTCACACCATTTTTTTCGTCATCTTTATTATTAAAGGTTTTTTGCTCTCATAAGCATATTATATCCCATTTATAAGCATAAGTGATATATAGTGAGTATGCACGAGTCGATTTAAGTTGATCTACTTTCCGAAAAATGCATGAAATATTCTATTTTCGAAACGTTCGTTTTCATTTAATATTTTAGTAACCCTAAAGTCATCATTTCTGTTATAAGCAGGTAAATGTAAAATGTATCCGCAGGATGTAGGTTATTATTTTAATTATGTGATTTACAGATATAATTAACTAAAAAACACATAAAATGTTTGGTAGCCTAGTCATAATTCATTTAAACTTGACCTTTGACAGAACATTATAACAGTGGCATGGCATGTGAGGGCCATTAGGTCGTTCACATTCTAGGAAGATTTTACTTTAACATATTTTCGCTATCTACATTTAACTTACTGTGGCACTCACAAAAATGTCAATTAACGTTAATTATAACTTAGCATTTTTTTATTATTTATTTTAATTATTATTTCGACTCTCAGAGCCGTTTAAGATTATGTTTGATTATTGAGTAGGTACGACTAAATTGATATCTTTAATCACTATCAGCGTATTTAGTATTAATTGGCTTCAAATGTCGAAATAATCCGATTTCAAGAAATGGAAAGAATAGAATAGAATACTCTTTATTTGCACACCAAAGTAAAACATACAGAAAACTTAGAAAATAACATAAATTAGGTACAAATGGCGGTCTTATCGCTAAAAGCGATTTCTTCCAGACAACCAAAACTTTAAAAAGAAGAAACAACTATTTGGGTAGCTAGTGGTGTACATACTTTGGTACATATCTATATATGGATTAATGATAATTAACTATAATTGAAATTTGTAGGTGCAGCAGCTAGTGACGTGACAATGAAGACGTTCATCTGATGGTAAGCAACACGCCTGCCCATAATAGCTTTAGCATATTGCCCCTCGTCACCCAATAAATTCGTATTAAATTTTTTTGAGAGTAGTAATCTCACCAGTTACACACAGGAATTTTATACAGCAATCTTCCATTGCTGCTTGGTGGAAGAATGTCTGACACTGTGACCCTACCCGGACAGTCCATTGCAAACAGGACAATATATTCTATACAATAGATATGTCATTGGCGCACAAAAAGTGAAACAACGAAATACACTCGAATTGGGTGAAATAGCTGTAAGTCACGCGTCGATAAAATGTAACGAACGTGACGTGTGCCTTTGAAAATTAAGTAAAATTCCTTCATTTAAATTTAGTAAATGCACAAATGTACAAAAGTATATATTAAGGAAAGAAATAAACCTCAATTATAATGAACCTGAATACCTTAACTAATTGGTGCGCATTAGTAGGGGTAACATATCTATGGTTTATAATATCATTGACACAGGAACTTGTTTTTTTTTGGTTGTATACATTGGGCGGTCTTATCGCTAGTTACGATCTCTTCCCGACAACCTTACCCTAAGACTAGAAAATATCATAACTTAGTGCAAGTAATATTGAAAAGCAAATCAGTACTTGTTGAAAACGATGTAAGTTATTTTTGTGAGAAATTTAGCTTACCGCTTCTGTCTTTATCCATAACTTTCAAGTCTTTGAGTTCCCTCAGTGCTTTGAGCTCATCTAATGGACTCTTTGGGACTGTGGCAGCGTGAACAAGAAGACACAAACAATTATAAATCCCGGCGAATAAACTTATCAAATCCGTACTAATTAAGTTATTTGTACGATATAACAATACATATACCTACATTGTAGCTATTTTACTTTGCTTATATGGGTCAAACTGGCCTAAATGTTAGCAGTCTTCAAAGAAGAAGTCCAGTTGTTTGTCTAAATATGCTAATTTCATTTTGCCTGTTGCTAATTTCACAATATAATAGTGTTGAACATGGCAATCCACCCATTCACGAGATCTAATAACAAAGGTCATGGAATGCCAATATTCATACATAATAATAATATGAGTAACATTTATGGAAATATGATAAACCATACCATACCACCTACCATCACTTCTAATAGTAGTATTATTATAATAATACCACGACGGGTAGAGAAGCCAGTGTACGTACTTTAAATGTAGCACTGTCACATTCTTTCGACAATGTAAGATTACCAAAAATACGTTCCAAAGAATGATTAGTTCATGATACACTGCAGAAAATATTCAGGACTGACATTATGTAGGTGGCTAAAAAGATAATTACTTGGTCTTCCGTAGAACTTGGTATTTCCATGGACCGGGTACTCTTCATAATGGGTGAAACCAGGTTCACCTTTAGGTCCCACTATCGATACACCGGGGGGTCCAGGCGGGCCAGGCGGTCCCGGGGGGCCAGGAAGGTACTTGACTGCTTCAGACAAATGCCCCGGTGGTCCAGCGGGCCCGACAGGTCCTGGCACACCTGGCAAGCCGGGAAGCCCGTCAAAACCCCTTTCTCCCTTCTCGCCTTTGAACTGTTGGAAAAAAATCATAAAATAGGTACATATTAAACACCCTAAAAACACGAGGCTAATTAGGTAACTCTTAGCTAAAATGGTTACGTAGTTACGACTATGTTACACAACGATATTTTGTATTACTTTCTAATTTTCTCTTTTTTGCTACATGATGACGTAAAATGCACGATTCAAATCAAATCACAATGCACCTATATAGGACCTATCAATTGTCATTCGCTATGTTAAATAGTTCGAGATGAAATGGCATAAAGCGCGGGTGAGGGGACAGAAAGTAAGTAAGCTAAATAAAACTTGACATCATTAGATTATGAGTCTTAATTCGTGTTCTGATGACAGTTGGTCTTTATAGCATATTTATTCGGATGGCAATTCGTCGCTTTAACCGATATGATATTTTTCCGGTGTTGTTATAAGCGATATTTTTACACAGGTACCTACTTAAATCTATTCATCCGCGACCTTATCATGTCGTTAACTCATAATCCGTTCTGACGTTGTAGCCGATGTTGTTATATCTGGTTTCGACTGTATTTACAATATATAATTTTCTTACATATATGTTAATGAACACACCAAGATAACATACTCGTATGCTACGTTATCTTGCCGTGTTCTGTAAGCGCGTTAGTGAATCATCGTTTATTTGTCGTTGTTGAGTAGTTGTCAATTGGATCGCGTACTAACTAGACGATTATTTTGTTATCCGTGTGTGTTTTATAAAAATAAAATGTTTTTAATATTAGTGATTGTTGCATTAGTGGCTTTATATTTATATGGAACACGAACATTTAATTATTGGAAGAAAAGAGGTGTTAAACATGATAAACCACTACCGTTTTTTGGTACGAACCTTAGACAATTTATACAAAGAGCCAGTATGGGAATGATGGCATCGGATGTTTACAAGAGGTACCCCGATGAGAAAGTAGTAGGATTCTATAGAGGAACTGCACCAGAACTTGTTGTGAGAGATCCAGAAATTGTAAAGCGGATCCTGATGACAGATTTCCAGTGTTTTCATTCAAGAGGATTTAATCCCCATAAGGAAGTGATTGAACCTTTACTAAAGAATTTGTTCTTTGCTGATGGTGATTTGTGGCGGTTGATAAGACAAAGATTTACACCGGCTTTTAGCACCGGAAAATTAAAGGCCATGTTCCCGATCATCACAGCGCGGGCGGAGAAGTTGCAAGTTATTACGGAGGAGGTTGTTGAGAGAGAATACTACGATGTTAGAGAGCTCATGGCCAGATACACCACAGATTTTATTGGTGTTTGTGGATTTGGCGTAGATATGGATTCTTTGAATGATGAAAACTCTGAATTTAGAAAATTAGGAAAGAGAATTTTCCAAAGAAGCTTTAGAGATGCTATTTCCGGTGCCTTAAAAATAATGTTTCCAGAAATGTGTAAACATTTGACGTTCCTGTCACCGGAATTAGAGAAAACAATGGTTAGTTTAGTCCAAAACGTAATTAGACAACGAAATTATAAGCCATCAGGTAGAAACGACTTCATAGATCAAATGTTAGAATTAAGAGAGAAAGGAAAAATTGTAGGAGAATCCATTGTTAAAAAAAATCCAGATGGAACTCCTGCAATTGTTGAATTAGAAATGGACGATTTGATAATGACGGCTCAAGCATTTGTTTTCTTTGGTGCTGGCTTTGAAACATCGTCAACAGCTTCTAGTTATACATTGCATCAATTGGCATTCCATCCTGATTATCAAGAAAAAGTGCAACGCGAAATTGACGAGGTCCTGGTGAAATACAACAACAAAATAACATACGATGCCGTCAAAGAAATGAAGTATTTAGAGATGGCATTTTACGAATCTATGAGGATGTACCCATCAGTAGCATATTTAGTGCGGATGTGCTCAGTACCAGAATATACTATCCCTGAGATCGGATTAACAATTACACAAGATGTTAAACTCATGATGCCTATACAAGCAATACACAGAGACGAGAAGTATTTCAGGGACCCGGATTCATTTGATCCAGAAAGATTTACTCATGGAGCAAAGGATGATATGAAGAGATACGTATATTTACCATTTGGAGACGGACCAAGATCATGCGTTGGTAAGATGATAAATGTTACTTGAGTATTATTTTGATTTTAATAAATTTATAGATATCTCGCATTCATAACCTAAGGTAGACTGGTAGAAATGGCCTCTGGCATTAAGTTCACCTATGTACATGTAAACTGTATATTTTAATTACCGATCTTCCACGGCTTCCCATGGCCTTATAAGGTTCTAAAACTCAATGAAATCAGTACATAAATTCTGTAAATTATGGTGTCAACCGCATCAAATTAATAATTTATAATGACTTTGTAAAATAAGTAGATATAAATTATGAAAGCACAAAAAAAAACGACCTAAATATCGTTATTATGGTAATTTCAGGTGAAAGACTGGGACAGATGCAGTCAATGGCTGGTTTGGCAGCAGTCCTGCAGAAGTACACAGTTGAGCCGGCAGCTTGCACTAGGAAAGATCCACTACCGGAACCATCGGGTATCGTTTCGGAAGGATTCATAGGTGGTCTACCTCTTAAGATTAAGAGACGTGAGAATTTCTAAAGCTAACAAAGTGGTCGTGAAAATATAATTTGGGCAAAATGTCAAGGTTGTCGTCCAAGATTCGATCAGTTATTGAAGTAATGCACTTTATTTACATCCCATTTCGTATTCAGCTCAACAATTAAGACTGTTACATTATAATAATACGAGTATGATCAGAAAGATTTGTGATATTTTCGAGGTATGTATATAACCTGTAATTTTAAACATATATATTTATTTTTCTAGAGCATAGGGTTTTCGAGTGAATAAATAATGATAACGAATTTAACTTTTTACTTACCATTGAAACGTCTAAGACATTTACACCTGGATCTCCTTTTTCGCCTTTAGCCCCGGGGGGTCCGTGTGGTCCGGGAGGTCCTAATGTACCGGGACGCCCCTGAAACAACCACGATACATCGCAAACCAAGAATGTATTTTTAGGTTAATAATTTGGAGACTCAAATACGAGTTATAAACAATTAGTTACTTTAATCTGAGACAATGATCATAATTTATTTAAAGAATACCTACCTTGCCGTTCTGCACAGCATGCAACAGAAAAAAAAAACAGATTTTATATAGTATAGGTATACTTAAGTTACCATTAAATTTAATGTAGGTAATTAGGTTACACTTTGTATTTAAAAAAAAAAATACATACTTAATCCATTAGCAGACAAGACATGCAGAGTTTTTTTTTTTCAAATAATGGTACAAATTGAAAATGAATGAAGGTACAGTTCATATTTTTATGTCAGCTCTACACGTGTGAAAGGTCAGAACCACTAACTGATTGGCTATTATCCATCATTTATTAACAATTAGGTGATATCGTAACGAAATTGACTTACGATCCATCCCTGGAAGCCGATGTCACCTTTGTCTCCAGGTCTTCCAGGGGCACCAGGAGGTCCTTGGATGCCCTGAGCACCTTTAGGCCCTGAAGGGCCAGGCCTTCCTCTTCTCCCACGAGGGCCGGTGTCACCTTTGTCACCCTATCACATAATGGGTAGTCAGTTATCTTGTTATTTACTTTTATCATTTTATCCTGTTTTTTTAAGAAACGTGATAGATATATTTTGTGTCCGTCAGGATGACCGGACCACAGCACGGATTCACGTGAAACTTTACCATGATTTAGTACCTATTTTGTACTATTTTGTACCTATGTTTAAATATTTTGTACCTCAGTAATAACAAAGTTATTTGATAAATAAAGTGGGAAGCCATTCTGACGTCAGGATGGCTTCCCACTTTTTACTTTGGGTACTTACGGTCCATATATTGCTGAAATCTTTGCATAATAATTTAGTACCTTTTTTGTACCTACGATAAATATATAAATACTTAATGAATTCCATTTAAAAATTACTTTTATTTCATTATAAACAATTATATATGGAGCATCATTCATCTGACATTTGTCTGACATAATATATTGTAACATGTAGTCCCCTATCCTGCGAAACAGAGCAAGTATTCAGTATTTTCTTTAGGAGCGTTTCATAATTCTCCATCACGGCATACATTCATGCAGTAACAATTATATGCTACATTCGACCCTCTCTGATGAAATTTAATAGATCACATTTGAAACTTCATCAAAATTTAACAAAGTAACCTGGTAACGGCGCCGGTGGGCAAATAATATTATTAATTGTTTTTGAAGTTAGAACTGCACAATTTCTTAACTTTTTTCAATTACGATTACATATAATAATATAATATTCTGGGACAATCCACACATGGTTATCAGATCCCAAACTAGGCAGAGCCTGTAGTATGGAAATCAGTCATGTGATACTAATGCTTATATACTTTTTTTTTGTAAATACGGGCAGGGTGTCTGACGGCTAGACCAACAGGCCTGTCATACATATTTATTGTAATAATGACAAAAGAAACTGACAAATATTAAATGTGATCTATTAAATTGGCCCTACTTTAGGTTAGTTTTGCACTTTCAAGTTGCTAGGAAATTTTGAGTGTGGGTCCTAGACGTCAATCAAATAGGGCAAGTCTTTTTTGTAGTCATAAGCACTAGCTGCAATCTTACCTGATCTTATTAAAAGGATATTTACTCCCTTGAAGACACCCACATTACATTATTATCAGGCGAAGGTTCTTACGAAAAAAGAAATAAAAAGTTGCGCAGTAAATTAGTTAATTAGGCGGGCGGAGTTGCACAGGACAGCTAGTTTTGTATAAATAAAAGTACATAAATAAAAAAATATATAATGTATAAATTAAAAATTATTCACTATAGAATAGCATTTTATATACAGAATATATTATATAATTCTAGCAATATAGTACATAATCTTATACGATCTGTAAAGGGCACATTCTCTCTCTTGTAAACTTCAGGAAATTAATTTAAAAAAATATTACTAGGAAAAAAATCAACAATATTTAAGTATTTAATAACAACATAAACTAGTACACTTATAACGACTTACAATAACTATGGCTGGCTATGCCAGAGTAATTTACTGGAAACTTAAACAGTCTATATCTCTTAATGAACCGATTTTAATATCGCTCGATCGCAATAGAATTTGTAGTTTCTGAGAAATACGGGGATAAACCTACATACATACGTACACTCATGAAATTGGGTAAATTTTTTGCATTTACACAGATTAACATATGTAAATATTACTTATTTTTACTAATATTACATACATACGCGTCGAATACAGAACAGAAGTCGTTTAAAAGGGAATCCTTATGGTTGTGCATGGTACGACTTCGTCTATCTGTCTGCTACACCTATACATTTTAGGAACTACTGGTGCTATCGATTTGTAATTTCGATCGTACTTACCCAACCTCAAAGCAAATTAAAAACATAAAATTATTTTCAATGGAGCTCGAAATGGGTCGTCAAAATTTCAAAGTGTGCCTTCTATATCGAGTTCATCGATATGCATCGATAATGACCAAAAATGTTCGTCCCTCGATAGGGCCCAAAAATCCATGTGTATGCGAGCCCAGGGTTTCTCTGGCCATGGCTAGACAGGGCATAGGCGGCGCTTCACTCTCAGCAATGCAGATCCGACAATCGCGACAGATACTTTCTATAGCTTCGTCAATACTTTGCCACCACACGTAGCTCCTAGCGAAAGATTTCTTTATGTCTACAAGCTTCTGGCACAACCACCCTATGGCCCCACATCACACAACCTAATTCTTCATACAGATCTTTCCAGCGATTGAAGTAAGGCCGAAGAGACATTATTTCATTGTCAGTGGGCCATTCTTCCCGTATGTATCTTAATACTCTGCCTATTAACTGATCACGGCTTCTTTGCTGTTTTATATCATTATAATCTAGTAACATGGCACTTTGCGCAAAATGTAAATAAGATTGTTCCGGAACGCAACCGCTTTGTGTAGTTTTAATCAATGCTGGCAATCGTGATAACCCATCTGCTCTATTTTCTTTTGACTTTAGATATTCTATGTCGTATGTATGTGCTGATAATTTACTAGCCCACCGTTTTAACCGACTCGCAGCCATCGAGGGAACCCCCTGTTTAGGCTCAAAAATAGTCACCAACGGATTGTGGTCGGTACGCAATTTAAAACGTCTCCCATATAAATACTGGTGCAACTTTTCTAAACAAAACACTATAGCCAGCGCGTCGCGTTCAATCTGAGAATAGCGTTTTTCAGCTGCGGTAAGTGCCCGCGATACATACACAACCGGTCGCTCACGCGCCCCGCGGCCGTTCCCGCATCCGTCCCAAACTGTAGCCAAAGTTTACGATCCCAGAGAAACAGGTGGCAGAATTTTTTATCGTCAATGTTAGAATAACAAATGTGTGGGTTTTACTCCTCTGCCTGGATGCAGGAAATGGGACTACATGGTTTGTGAAATATAATATGTCAGATGAATGATGCTCCATATATAATTGTTTATAATGTTATAAAAGTAATTTTTAAATGGAATACATTAAGTATTTATATATTTACCGTAGGTACAAAAAAGGTACTAAATTATTATGCAAAGATTTCAGCAATATATGGACCGTAAGTACCCAAAGTAAAAAGTGGGAAGCCATCCTGACGTCAGAATGGCTTCCCACTTTATTTATTAAATAACTTTGTTATTACTGAGGTACAAAATATTTAAACGTAGGTACAAAATAGTACAAATTATGTACTAAATCTTGGTAAAGTTTCACGTGAATCCGTGCTGTGGTCCGGTCATCCTGACGGACACTATATTTTTAATTCTTGTAGCCAGTTGAAGCTTATTCGTCGTTTAAATCAATGATTTATTTTATTATCTAAAGAACTTGCAAATGTATAACAGTTATGAAAATAGGGTTGTTCAAATCGAACCGAAGTCAAACTCGAAATTGTAGACTAATAAGTATAGTTATTAAATTATATAACAAAACTATGCCTTTTTTTACGCGGGTAATTTTTTAGTAGAATATCAGTAGGAAGTTCACTTAAGCTGGTAAATTACCAGACACAAAACTTAATATCTAACGCGCTAGTGATTTTTCCGGTGTTGATAGCGTCTATTGGCTGCGGAGACTGCTTACCATCAGGCGAGCCGCATGCTTGCATGCCACATTGGTAGTATAAAAAAAGCTATTAAAAAAATTACAGTGATGCAAGGTCAGTCAGTGATTATTAGTTTAACGAAAAAATATTTATTTCTTATGGGATTGGATACCAAACAAAACATTTTCGTAGGTTATACTTATTCTTAAAAAAACAATTTACTATTTTTTTTTAAATGAGGAATATCCAGTTAAGCCAAAAAAAATTTGTAAATGTATTTTTTAAATTATAATTTGGTATTCTATCTTTTATTTTCCAATAAAATTAGGAAGAAACTACTCAAACAATGTGCATAAGCTGTCCAGTACAAAGGTACGATAACATACCTTGAGTATCAAATGACTATTATACCTAACATACCTTGAGTATGACTATCATGCCTTGACTATCATACCTACCTTTACTACATTAACTTACTAACATATCTAGACTATCATACTTTGAATATCATACCTTGACTGCAATGATGTCCGATCCTGATGACGTAACACTAATAGGGCCGGGTGGCCCTCTCTCCCCCCTTTCGCCTTTCAAGCCCGGAGGGCCGGGAGGGCCTGACACGCCAGGCATGCCTGAAGGTCCGATGTCCCCTCGTTCACCAAACTTTCCATCCTTGCCAGGAAAGCCGGGAGGACCTTCCGGACCTCGACTTCCTTTCTCACCCTGTTGTAAATATGTTTTGAAAGGTTATTTTGTGACGAAACACCTGAAGATAGGTAGTTATTACATCAAGCCTATTAATTTCTACAACTATCATGCACAAAATATAGAGATCATATCTTTCACCCACACCGCAGCTATTTTTGCATACTATGGGGGCAACTACTTGGACGGACTGCTACACAAAAAAATACCGGTCAAGTGCGAGTCGGACTCGCGCACCGAGGGTCCCATACAATCTTTGGACGTATTAAAATAATTTAACTATTAATGTACCACCTCAGGTAGTAGAGGTGGGTCGTTCCGGACCGTAATAGTTCTCGGAACGATGTCCGCAACTGGAACGATATCGTTCCAATCCACGGTATAGTTTGAAGTCGTTCCGCATGTCCTCATCGGTGCGGGATCGAGCTAAGCTAGAACTTCGGTCGGACCGATCTCACCGCACCGTAGACAGATATTGCACCGACTGACGCCTCCCGAAGTGGCACGAACCTTCCCGAACCTACCCGACCGCGCTTTCTGTCCGAACTCTGTGTCTAGTGTGTCACTTATTTTATGTATACATACAATGAATAATGTTACTTGTGTAATATTTCTTAAGGTTGACTCTTGAATGTGACAAAATATCGCATATTCACTAGGAAATGAATTATTATTTTTTTCAAATAAAAATTTACAATAGCTTAATTAATACGTGATTATATAAAACGTACAAAGTCTAGTTGAAGCGTCTCTAGTGCGTAATAGGTACACAATAACTTAATGCATTGCTACTGTTAATTGTTATATACAATAATGGTTCCAATCACACTAACATGACTCGTAAATGCAACGCCTGGACCGACGGAACTAGATAGTTCCGCGGACATGGTTCCTGAACATAGTTCCCAGAGAGAAAGGAATCGTTCCATGTGCAATCCGCTTCCGGACATGATAAGCGCACGTCTATCAGGTAGCAAAAAAAAATATTTTGTTTATTATCATACTAACAACAATCTTTACAGGCAATCCCAATTCGATAGTGTAGGTTCCTGTTATAAACAACAACACATAAAAAAAAATACATAAACTTATACCTAAACATAATAACATATTACAAACAATAATACTCTTGTGAATTCCCCCAGTGAACAAGAAAACAAATCCAGTTTTTCGGCAACGAGGTTTAGTGTGCACAACGTTCGTGTCAGTGATATCTTCTGTAGTAATTTAGTGCGACTGCGGGGTACTGCGAATAAACAGGGCAGGGCAGGGCATGGCAGGGAGATAAAGGCGGCAGTCTTTTTTTGCCATTTTTGATTATCAGCCAAAAATAATTTGATTCCCATCCAGGGTCAGATTTGTCTTGCGACTGAGTGCAATCTCTCTATATCGTTATTACTAAAGTTATTGCTATCATCATCATTACTCAGCTCTCCTCAAGGAGCGAGGGGTTGTCTTACCCCCCCCCCCCCCACACGTGACTGGCGTCTTGGGCATCGCAGTTTAAGAGTCTTCTTGTTTAAGTATTTTTATTAGATGTCTGGAACAGTAGGCTTCGCCTAGTTCCGGATAAGATGACTGTGTGTTATTTTCCCAGGGTATTGTTATTGATTTAATGTGGAGTTACACTTCAGGTTGCGTTCACACCTTTGCCGTATATTGAGAAAAAAAAGTTCATCAACTCACCTTTTCTCCTTTATCCCCTTTAGATCCAACTACAGTTCTCTGACCTGTAATTTGATTATCAATTAGGTCTGGTTTTAGTCTTACCGCTATAAATAGCAGTCTTACCGCTATAAATGACGGTTGTAGTCCTGATAAAAATATTATTTCTGACAGTCCTCAATGTCTGTTAGATACACTGTTTTTTTTTTTTTTTGGAATGATAGACGCTGTTGGCCGCAGATGGCCATTACAGCTTCACCGGACAATAGGAGGCGAGCGCTTAAAGTGCTCTAGCCTTAACGGCAAAAGTAGCGACGAGCAAGGGCACCTCAGGGAGGCACGGCCTCGGCTTGGGCTGTCGCTTAAGAGAGGGCTGAGTTTACCACCGGTTCACAACGCGCCCCCACTGAGAAGAACCGGCAAGAAACTCAGTGGGGTGATACACGTCGTTGAGGTCGCATACGTACGACCCTTCGGCCTCGCCGGCCAGACCGGTGTCTGATAGTAGATACCCTGTCTGCTACCCACTAGATCGAAACATGTCTAAAAACTGTTAGTAATTACCAGAGATCGGAAGAGGTAGAGTATATTTACCTAAACTTCGAGGAACGAAGTAACATAGAGTGGATAAGACCTCCCCAAAAATCTCGGCTATAATGATTTTTTAATCCCGGGGTTTAATGAACTTTATTTATAGCTACAAATTATTGAAATTCTATATTCCATACTAAAATTGTATCAATTCCAGTGTTTTGTTGTACGTAAGTACCTACCAAAAATAAAATTAAGTTTGCTTCTTTATGGTTAACCTTTTTATTTTTAACCGACTTCAAAAAAGGAGGAGGTTCTCAATTCGTCTGTATATATATATATATATAGGATATATATTTATGTATGTTCGCGCATAACTCTGGCAATTATGAACCGATTTGAAAAAATCTTTCTTCCATCCATTCTTCAATCCATTGATTGGGTCCCATAAAAAAATTATTGCTTACGAATAAGTAGTTCCTGAAAAAACAAGAATGTTGACTGCGCAGGAAAGCTGCAGGAAAACCTATATAAATAAACCTAAACCTATATAAAAAACCATAAAACTGATGTTCTCCATTACATTGCTCTGACAATTATGAACCGATTTCGATGATTCTTTTTTTATTCGAGAGAGTAAACTACTACGATGATTTCATGCAAATTTCATTACGACCGGATATTTTTTTCTGTAGAAACATGAATTATGTAAAACTATGTAGACGATAATGTGATCATAACCTAACTACATCATTTTACGGTCTTCGATGTTAAGTATTTATGTCCGTATGTATTTTATTTAAATAATGTATTTTAATTAATCATTTTGCTACTTATTTTTATTTCATTTACACACTACGTCCCATTTCTTTCTTCCAACTTTCCACTCGCAGGCCTGCTGGAAGAAATTTCTTTAGAAATCAGCTGTGCCTTTGTAATATTCTTTCCTATTTTTCCGTTTTCCTGTACTTTCATTGTGTGTACAAAAATTATAAAATAAATAAATAAATAAATAAACCAACTTCCTTCAGACTTGCTGGACGTTCGGGATCTGGGACCTAGGACGTCCATTGAGTACGGTGGCGTCTCCGAGGAAGACGGTGGCGGGTTTGCGACCCCCGTCCCCGTGAGCACCGCGTCTGTTTCCCCGGGGGATATAATGCACCCCCCGGGGGCGGGCTGAATTGGAAGGCACTGAGTTGCTCCTGGTACTGATCCCACCGGAGATCCCGGGGATCCCCTCTCATGTGCCACTACATTTAGAACCACTTAGATCAACAGGACAGTCAATTACAGGTCATCATCAGCCTACAGTCGTCCACTGCTGGACATAGGCCTCTTCAATATCACGCCACTGACTACGATCCTCGGCACAAATATATTACAGGCAAACATATTAATTTTATTACAGGTATAAACTGGTAATAGAAAAAAAACACTGACGACATGAAAAAATAATAAAAGAACGGGTGAATAGATTTTAATTAAACAAAGCTAAAAATATAATAAACATATGACGGATAAGCATAATTATATAATAGTTATGAACATACATACATATATAATACAACAACTAAACGTCCTTTTTAAAAGTAGGCAAGACACGGACTATACGTAGGTTTGCATAAATAGTCAAAAATGATCTTACCTGCAGAGAGGAATTCTGGGTCATCTGGACTGAACACAGTCGCTGGCGGCCCTGGGGGCCCAGGGTTTCCTTGTTCACCTGGCCAAATTAACCGCATGATTATGAATTCAAATCAAATATAATAAATATTTACCTGAATACAAAATATGCATTCAGTTGCGGCTCTGTAGCCTGCACTAGTTAATAAACTGTATTACGGACTACAGAGCGTAAGTAGTTATACGGATTATTTAGAATTGATTTTTAAAAAAAACTCATAGTTTTAACACTGAGCAATATGCATGGTAAGCGGAAGGCGAAATGATTGGACGTAGCATCCACAGAAAGACATGGTGACCTTACAGGCCCCATAAACTACACTCTAACTTGGTAGCATTATATTTAATAGATTGGCTGCGGTTTTTCTTAATTTGGACGTCGCTAGTTAGCGAGAGAGCCCCTAAGACCTCTTTTACGAAGGCGCGGGGCGTCACGCGTCGCGATGGGCGGCGCGGCCCGCACTGAGTTCAAACATATGGCGTTGTAGGAGTGAGAGAGAAATGCAAGACGCCACGCCACACGCGAGGCGCGACGCTCCGCACCTCCGTAAATGAGGCCTAGGGCCACGTTTACGGAGGCGCGGGGCGTCACGCGTCGCGATTTGCGGCGCGGCCCGCACTTAGTTAAAACATATGGCGTTGTAGGAGTGGGAGAGAGATGCGAGACGCTACGCCACACGCGACGCGCGACGCTCCGCGCCTCCGTAAATGAGGCCTTAGGCCTCATGTTTTAACCCAGCGCGGGCTGCGCCGCACATCGCGCCGCGTGACGCCCCGCGCCTTCGTAAACGAGGCCTTACACATACATATATACATTATTAAATTGAATATATTTTCACCCTTTTCTCCTTTATCGGCTGGTCTGCCGCTAACGCCTGGGATGCCGGGTCTCCCATCCAATCCTGGGCTGCCCCGATCACCTTTGTAACCTCGGTCTCCTTGTGGTCCAGGATAACCCTGTCAAATATCGACTATTATCCTGCTGCATTTTTAAATACTGAATATAACATTTTAGAACACAGTGTTATTTGACCATTTGCGTTCTATATTTTTTTTTTACTTTTTATAAGTTGAATAAGAAGAAAATCATTTATTGGTTTGGTTGAAATACAAAAAAGAAGATATAATAGGTAACATATACTTAATTTTTTTACATAATATTTCCACGGGACATGCCAAATGGCCAACAGCTCAGCTTATGTTAGGAGCTATACACCTAAGGCTGATTTTCAGCTGCAGCCTGGGAGTAACGGAAGCTTACAATATATCACAATAATTAATTAATACCTATGGACAGTAAAGTAATAGGTTTTAAAGTAGGTACACCTGAGGGCAGAATCACCACACAACTAAAGACTACAGCTAAATATAAATTGATATAAAGAAGGAAAAACAATAACAGTTTATAAGCTAGTACTTGACTGTAGTCCAACCTATTAGGAAAGCGGCGACGCAATCGAGGATGGTAAAGTCCACTAGCTAATTAAAAGCCTAATCACTCTAGTCTTGAATTCTAATCGGGCATGAAAACTGACGCAGGCTAACTGTTTCAGTCGTTAGCTGCCCTTATCTTTATATAGTATAAAACAAAGTCTCTCCCGCTGTGTGTACGTTTAGATCTTTTAAACTACGCAACGGATTTAATGCAGTTTTCACCAATAGATAGAGTGATTCAAGAGGAAGGACCGCGCATACTTCATATATAAATGAAGTATGCGCGGTCGGAGCTGCGGGGGTCAGCTAGTTACTTATATAAAGCTACTCAGAAACAAAAGGTGTTTATTACATAATAGTTAATAGCGAGTATTCTACAAAATATCAATATACTTAATTGTTTTCAAATTATACACTAAAAATTAAAATAATCTCAATCAGTTTTATTGGAGTACCTAATTACTAATTTCGCAACAGATGAGAACTAATTTTCTGTCAGATTAGCGAGTGTGTGCACGCACGTATCCACAAGACCACGGAAAAACTTTATTGAACGATTAATTACAACAGATACTAACGTTTGGTGAGGAAACTTTTGCTCGCTTTGGCTGGTCTATTTCTAAGAGCTTATTTGTCTTTTTGCAGCACCTAAAACGCCAATTCGTGATACTAAAATTCTTATTGAGTCAGTTAATAATAATAATGAGAGTGCGATAGTCACTTTATCAGCGGAATACAAAGGTCACTAATAACTTACGTAATTATAGATAAGTGTTTATCAACAAAACGCGGATATAAGATTAAGATTTAAGCAAATACATACAATGAAGTTCGTGTGGATTATGTACACTGATTTCATATCACGCGAACGTCATTCACCTCTATGTAATTTAAATGCCTCTACTAAAAGGCCCTTTGCATATAGAATACAGATATATACCCCCACACACAGTGTCAGATTTTCCTGTGTTTACACATTACTATGTGTAAGCAATGAATTTCGATGTAAAGAGCACTAAACTTAGTACCGAGATAGCTAGATTATTTACTGGGCGTAGGACCTGCTATGTCTGGCCACAATTCTATAAGTCGTAGGTTCGATTGATACCTTGGGTCTGGTTGTTATTCATATACATATTATATAACTATTTATTTACATAACAAGTTTTTTTTTTTTAAGAATGCCCGTTTTACATGAACGAAATTTTAAAATGACTTTCCTACGCTATTGTCAGACCCTGATCTGGCTACTAACAACTCTTCAAGATTTAACCATAGATTTAAAATTCGGTGGGTCCTACATTTAATGGAGCCGAGTTCCTGCTACCACCTTCCTACGTGCTCCCATCACCAGACTCTGATCATAATTTTCTACCTACTACTCGTAGCAACCTACTGAACGATCCCAAATGCAGTGGATCTGTTTATTGGTGCAGAGATCCCGTGACCTCCTTCCTGCTCCATCATCCAGAACACCAATTTTCTAGCAGCTACTTGTCGAGACCTATACAATGAGCCCAAATGCGGACTGCGGACTGCCCAACGGCTGGACCGATATTCATGAAACATAGCTAAGAACCATCTCGCTTAAACTAGCTTTCAAATAAAAAAATCTCATGCAAATCAGTCTACTGTCTCGTGTCCGTATTAATACGGACACGAGACAAATAGAGACAAATGGAGTTAATTAACTCTATTTGACCTTTACAGAACCAGCAAGTATTAGGACAGTTTAGAACTCTTCACAGCCATCTGGTACTAGATCTGACCTGATCTAGAGACCGTCGTAGTACCTAAAACAATCATAACCATTAATCTAGAACAAAATAGATCGATGTCACTCACCCGATCTCCTTTGAGCCCCCCAACACCGGGTTGGCCTCTTTCACCCTTCTGACCGGGAAAACCTCGTTCTCCTTGAGGGCCGATTGGTCCAAGTTGTCCCGCATCACCCTTGGGGCCTGGGGCCCCTGGTCTCCCAAGAGCGCCACCGTATGAACCATGTAGCGATTCCTGTTATGTGAACATATTTAAGTGTAGATTGCCTATTATACATAGAGGTAACTAACACATTAGTGTCAAATGTTCTGCCGCAAAGCAGCTTTCTAGGAAGACAATTCTGTGTTCAGGTGTGAAAGACAGGCCCTATAGCTGGCTGGTGTAATTACTAGGCTAAAGAATACAAACCGTTTATATTTAAAACTAGCTGACCTGCGAAGCTCCACCCGCGCTTTTATTACATTTTGCTCCCCTTTTCACCCTCCTCCCTTGATTTATTTCTCTCCATCTCTCTCTCTCTCTATTATCCCCTCAAGCCCATGTGGTTCCAAAAGGAACAATGCGCGTTTTCTTTTAGGACCCAGTCGGGATTGAAGCCTTATAAGAAAAATGTAATTCTATGCTCTTTCTCTCCTCTCTCTTTCCCCCACCCTCATCGGTCCCCGTCACATTCCCCCTCTTCCTCTCCCCGTTGTCCCCTCTCTGAACCCTATCCCCCCATCTCTCTCTCCCACTTGCTCCATCTCACCCCCCCCCCCCCTTGCTCCACCTAACTCCTCCGATCCCTCACCCCCTCCTCGAATCCCTTCTCCCTCTCTGTCCTCTCTTGCACCCTCCTCTCATTCTATATATCCGTCAATCATGGTATCAGCAGCATGAAATAGACTTTACGACTTATTCTCAGACCTACCCGATATGCACACAAAATTTCATACACATCCGTTCACCCATATATTTAATTACCTTGCCTTATGTTGCTTAACCTTTACCTACCGGCATGAAATATAATTAATGGCCTATTATTATACCTACCCGATATGCACATAAAATTTCATACAAATCGGTTCACCCATCTATTTAATGATCTTTTTTTTTTTGACGCGGGGGAAATCTTTGAAAGATCCCCGGGAGCTGTGGGGCTCGACCGGAGTATGTGGGATTCTTACCCACTAAAACCCCCGCGGCTGTCGCATCGGCACATGAGAGGGGCAACCCCAGGGCTCTCCGGTGGGATCTGCACCAGGGGCCCCTCAGTGCCTTGCCTTTGAGCCCGCCGCCGGGGGGCGCATTGTAGCCCCCCGGGAACCTGTCACGGTGCTCACGGGGACGGGGGTCGCAACCCCGCCGCCGTCCTCCTCGGAGTCGCCGCCGTACTCAATGGACGCTCAAAGGACCCACACCCTGAGCGTCCAGCGACTCCGAAGGTTGCCCGTTGTTTATAGCCCCGGGCTCAGGCCAGGGGAGCGAGATGTTGGGCGATCTATTTAATGACCTTACCTAACGTTGCTTAACCTTAACCTACAGGTATAAAAAGTATCCTATGTCCGTCTCCTGCTCCTAAGCTACTTCCCTACCAATTTTCAGCCAAATCGGTTGAGCCGTTCTTGAGTTATAAATAGTGTAATTAACACGACTTTAGTTTAAATTATATAGATTAAAGTTCTATGGTGATTGTATGTTCAATTTCACCGATAGATGGCGCTGTTCATAATGTAAATCACGCTAACATCGTAAATTACTGTCTAATGATATTCGATAATGAAAGTTCTAAGTTTTTCCGCATCTTTTATTGTTGCGACTGTAATACAATACCTATATACTACCTGCACTTGGGGAGTTTCATTAAAATTTCATGAATAATTTCATGATCTAGTTTGGACTCGCTCGGGATTTACAGATTTTAACTTTTCAAAGATATAATGTCATATTGCTATCAGCAACGTACTTAGAACAATACGGAAATCTAATGAAAATGTCCTGGGTGTACCGGACCGGCTTACCCCTTACAAAAATTGACCCTTCGCCACTGCCATATCTTATTCAAACTAAATGTCTGCAAAGTCCCTATTGTATATAGCGTAATAATACATATCTTAATACTTAACTGATCAGTCTATAATTACCCTATTCTCATACAAAGGAAATTACGTGGTAATATGTGCAAGTAATGTTTCACTGCTTAGTCCCTATGAAACATAGCGTGATGTTTTATATACCAATTTATACCTTGACTTCTACACAACACATCAGTGAAAGTCCTATCAAAATCCATCCACGGGTTTTCAAATGATACCTGGACAAACAGAACGACAGACAGACAGAAATAATTCCAAAAAAAAATGTTTTGGCCTCTATGTCGATAGTATAGTATCCCCACATAGAAATTTTTGATAAATATTCAATGTACAGAAAAAGTGCTCTTTGAGTTTTATTATAGTATAGAAGAAGATACCCAAAAGTTTTTTTTTATTTTCCTCCCTTAAGAATTGCGTTATACTCATAATATGTTACATAGTAATATTCTGACAACTCCAATGAAACAAATTTTGTGTTTACTAGAATTCTTAGATGAATGTAATAATATACGCCAAAGAGGATCCAATATACTGAGACACGCTCTCAAGTATTATTACCAAGGAAAAACTATAGGATCATGCCCATTTCAAAATGATGATATTACGTAGGTACCTACATATTATTGACTTGTTTAAAAAGATTGTTACGGTTATTAAATACTAGCAATTTCCTGCAGCTTCACCCGTTATTTTTTTTACAGAGTTTACCAACTCTTAACACACCCCCAAAGGTTGTTTTTGAAAATTCGCGAATCACATATTGATTTATTTTATTTAGAGAATCTTTTCAGTAAATTTCAAGCCAATCGAACCATACAATAAAAAGTTTCATACAAAAGAAAACATCCCATGTTAACCCCTTTAGAAGTCGAATTTTCAAAAATCTCTTGTTAGTGGATGCTTACGTCATAAGAAGAACCTACTGTTCAAATTTCAGCATTCTAGGTCCAGCGGTTTGGCCTGTGCGTTGATGAATCAGTCAGGACAAGTAATTTTATATGATTTATAATATAGTTTTTCATATAATATAATTTTAGTTGATTTATAATATATTTTTTCTTATCAAATTCTACGAAAAATATGTTTCAGTGGATCTAGTTTTACAGTCTAAGCAAAGCATGAAAAAATGGAATTCAATAATAATGTCATCTAAAACTTACCTTGTATATATGTCTAGGCTTCCAATTCGACTAAAATAACGTGAATGGATTGCATGAAAATTATAGAAATCAGACACAAATTAGAACTCAATAAATAGCAGCCAATAATATTATAGGCATTGTATTCTAGTCTAATTATTTTTCATTAAATTATAGCATAACTACTTAAAACTCAATGTATAGTAAAGTTAAGTATTATTAATATGTATTAACCCTGTTTACAAGAATATTTTTATGTGTGCGTTCCTAATAGTCGGTCGGTTAAGGAGTCTGCCCAGTAGACCGGACCCAGACCATACCATGATCGTGCTGACTTATCAAGGACTGAAAATAACCAAGACTACTAAATAAATTGGCCCTACAGTCTCTTTGTCCTGTCCATTTTTTTTTTGTCATTATTACAATAAATATGTATTCGTAATTAAAAAAGTTAAGCAATGCAGTTCTAAGAAAAAATAATATTTAATACCCGCCGTTACGAGGTTACTTTGTTAAATTTATTGAAGTGTCAAAATGTGATATAATATATTGGCCCTACATTATGCACTTAAAACATATGTCCGTGTCATGCCCAGCACTCAGACTTTTGTCTGTATCACAGTGCGAATAATGCGCTATGAACAAACACATCTAATTATACACAGAGACATAAAATATAGACAGTATTATTTAAACTGTAGCAGCGTGTAGAGGAACGGCAACGTCACCAATCAGCCAACCGTCGTCGCCATGCAGCATACATTCTTTGAATTTTGAACGAAACGTGCATGGCACGGCCAGATACACGACGGTCAGGTTGGGATTGCTACAGTACAGTTTCATACAAAGAATATTTTTTCCTAATCATTTCATACCACGATTATGGTATGGCCCGGCCACGTAGGCAGACTCTTTAAGTATGTATTTTGTATACAAAGTTAGTGACGAACTTTAATTCAAATTCTATGCCACGTGCCGATCCAAGGACGTTCGCCAAATATTGATCAGATAACCAGTTAGTATAGTTATATAGTGACTTTCCTATTACATATCATTGGTTTTATAATAGATCAGTCTAATGATGATAAAGGGTATTAGAGTGATAAAATATTTCAAAGCGTTAGCATTTCATTTTTTACTTTGATTGAATTAATCATTCAAATAGGCCTGGCAAATAGGAGACACAGAAAAAAAAACATTTTTACATTCGCAACGCGGATCGCAACGCGGCCGCTACTGAGAAGACCCGCCAAGAAACTCAGCGGGCTTGACTATTCTTGTCATATTTTTTTCTTAGTGTGTATAATCAATCGCCGAAGATCCACATACACTATGGCCGTATAAAGAGACTTCTTGAATAGTATAATGATATACTTAATATGATTATGGATAGATATGATCGTGTGACGCACCCTGGGCAATCAGCCTTATACAGAGTGGAACAAACGAACGGGACCTATATCTTGTTGGCTGACCAATCATTGAACTACAAAATGAATAACCCCTTAGTTGACATAAAACAAGAATACTGGCACATAATTGGCACAAACAAGAGTAACGCAAATACATAATAACGGGTGTAAGGGACATCGTACCGAAAACCGATACCAGGGATCCAGAACATGATTCTGAACATAGTGTTGAAATTTTTCATCGTCTTTTTCATGAATTTAAAAAAAAAACGCTTTTTTTAAATAAAATTAGTATAACATCATTATTGATATAATAATAAAGCCTAATTTAAATTTAAATACAATTAATTAATTATTTGTTTTTTTTTTTTTTTTTTTTTTTATTTGTTATTTATGCACAAAAACAGTGCAATGGCAATTAATTAGTAGGCAATTAACTATTATTATTTCAGAAAATTAGCAATGTAATTTGAAAAATTAACATTGTTCCTCATATATTCATTACATGCTCGAAAATTAATATTTTAGTAATATGTCATTTACCATATAAATGGTTACTGTAATGTTGTAACGGACATTATTTGACGTCTATAAACATTTTTTCAGTACGTGGTCCCTAACACCCTGTATATTCAAATAAACTATTTATCTTCCTTGAATAGCTAAGCAACATTTGTATAGAAAGCCCGTAAAGGCAACCCGAGGAGCCATATTTAAAATACTTACGTCAAAGTTGCTATAGTCAGGAGAACCTGGTGGACCTGGTTGACCAGGTGGGCCGGGTATTCCGGGCCTGCCGTCCACCCCTGCTTCTCCTTTAGGTCCTGCAATACCTTCGGGGCCCCGAGGACCTGTATCCCCTCTGTCCCCTTTCTCTCCCCGAGGCCCTACAGGACCACGGTCCCCCGAAGGACCTGGTTGACCCTGTAATAAGCACTAAGTTGAAAACCATGCATACCAATCCAATAATACGTGTGGTGGTGATGTCAGAAACATATCATGTTTGTATATTTATTAATGATTAAGACACAATCAACTCTTCGAAAAATAATAAAAAACACACAAGCGTAATAGCAGTAACAGCTCACCGGGCAAGCGCTTGCCTTGGAAACAAGGTGCGCAGGTTCCAACTCCGCCTGGCACCTCTGATTTCTTTAATCAATCATGTGCGAATCGTCTTTGTGTGAATGTTACTAGCTTTCGGTGAAGGAAAACATCGCGAGGAAACGTTCATGTCTGAGAATACCTAACAACGAGTAGCTTTCGAATGAAGTGTGAAGTCGGCGGAATTCAATCCACCACCACGCCGGCCAAGTGCGGGTTGGCGAACCCGCATGTGGCCAGCGTGGTGAACTAAGCCCCTGCATCTTGAGGGGGGCCCGTGCCCAACAGTGGGACAAATACTAGAGCTGAAGTTATTGATTATGTCTTCAACAGTTTTACTCCTGGAGCATAATTTTGATCGAATTATCTGTGGACGGGCAATAAAGAGCAAACTGGTGCTAAGAATTCTTCAACCCCATTACGGTTTCTACTCTACCAACAATGGCTCTCTGGAGCACTGAGTATGTGAAAATGTGTATGTTTACAAGTTGCGTTGCAGGTTTAGTAGGTAACTTTTTTATTCTAGTTGTTGGCGAGACGAGCAAGACGCACCTGATAATCGTAAGATATCGATGGTCGAAAGTGCGCCTACGTCTATCATTTTTAGCTGTCTATACAGCTGCACTGCAGTGCGGCTTATCATCCGAGACATTACTTATTAAGTTCCTCGTGTACGGTAATTTCTTATTATGTTAAAATACATACCGGTAGTCCAGGTGCACCGGCCATTCCATCAGCACCGGTGACTCCTGGTGGACCAGGGGGTCCCTTAAGCTCCGGTGCAGTATGAAGCAAGGCCAAAATTGTGCTGGAATTGCAGCCGCATTGACCGAGCGATGCGTAGTTCTCTCCAAATATCTGCTGCTGAAGGAGACAATTTAAATATACTACGAGTAAATCAATTAGAGGCGTTTGATGTAAAACACAGGTTTGGTCTTTCGTTTTCTATTATTATAATTTATTCTCCTAGAAGAACGTCCTACGTATTAAATAATACAAATATATTTATTCATATTAAATGGAGTACAAAATTAGATCTAGTACATGTATACAAATTTATGTCCATTCCATTTAGCCATTTATGTATTACGTCCTGATAAGCGTCACATCAGTGTAAGATATTCTGGTGCAAAGCAGTTGTGTGCAAACTATGTGTTTTTTATACTAACAAGGCGGCAAGCAAGCATGCGGCCCGCCTGATGGTAAGCAGTCACCGCAGCCGCTAGCAATACCAGAAGAATTACTATTGCGTTGCCGACCCTTAAGAATTTAGATATCAAGTATTTTTACCAGCTAGTGCGCTTCGCACCGGAATACGTCAATGTTTACATATTGATGGCTAGATAAATTATTTACCATAAGAGACGTAACATCTATAGAATTGTAGGTACATAAAAACACATGGATACGTGTTCTCGTATCTTTACTAACATCTTCTTAATGATTTAGATAAATTGTTGAACTTGAATAAAGTTTAGATGTGTCAGAAGCAAAAGTGACATCAGTCCAAGGTCAATAAACTTTACTTAGTCCACACAATGTCAATTAGCAACTTGCTCAGATAGTTTATACACCTATACATTTGTACATACGAAACATGACTGTATAATTTAGATTCGAATAGTAGCAATAAAGTTAGTTTGTAGACGAAATACAAATAAACAAGTTACCCCGAGGGAAAAGGAATGAGTTCTTCTTGAGTTAAATATTGATAATCTAATATAATTTTACTACCGTGGTAGCGTAGATGTGTGTACCGAGAAAATTAAATGGTGAATTACTTAAGAAAATATATCCTTGATCAAAATGTTCTAAATATTTAAACAGGTTTCCTTATGAATATAAATAAGGAGAAGAGGGAAGGTGAACGTTCTCTATACAAATAAAAATAGATATGTAAATATTTATCTGCATTCTAAAGATAAGATGAAACTTATTATGCTATGGAAAAAGATATGTAACTAATTAATAGATCGGCTAAATTAGCGATATTTCTTTTATCAAAAACTTGTCATACGTGTATCAAATCAGTAAAATAATATTTTCGAAGCAAATCATCAGCCGGAAGATGTCGACTGCTGAACGAATGCCTCCCCTTTGAACGCTACAATGAACGACAGTTAGCTATTTGCATCCATCGATTGCCAGCGATTTTTACATTGTCGTTGGTTCACCCAGTGGGGTACACGCTGCCGTTCCGTCTTCCAGTTCGTGGTTGCCACTCGAGAACCTTTCTTCCTCATCAATTATCGATTCCTCAAGCGATGTGCCTTGCCCATTGCCAATTCAACTTACAAATTCTGAGAGCTATACTTAAAAACACATGAATACTTACAAGTATGTGTGTTTTAAAAATGTGTCAAACTTTTCCCTACAATCTTGCATAACGCTGTTATTTCGTTTGAGTGACAACCCGCAATTAGTGTATGTCTGTCTACTAAGTAAACGTATCTCGGCGTGCTCACGAACGTTTCAGGGCACCTCATTAATGCTGTCAGGTATTATCCCTCATTATACCTACAAGCTTCATCCGGAAACATTTCCACAAAGGGTTTAGTAATAGTGTTTACGTTGCGAATTATGTTTATATGGAATGATTCGGCGAAATTATTCGCGTCCTAACAATGAGTGAGAAGCAGTACTGCAAGGAAGATGTCAAGAAAAAGTGTGTGTAATATGCCTCGTAGGCACACTGGACAACCGTTTACGGTTCGAATCCCATGGAGAGCAATAGTATTGTTCAATGCTGATTTGGACATGCTGGTCTAATTTTCCCGAGGAGTGCCGGGCCGGGTTAGAATTGCTCGTCTCTCACTCCTGTCGTTGGGTGTCGTAAGAGGCGACTAAGCGAGAACAGCACGGCAGAACGGGCAGCAGCGTTCTTTTGGATTTATCTTCCATCAAAACCAAGATAGGTCCGTGCTTTGGAGAGCAAGTAAAAAGTGGGTTCCAGTTTTTAACCGACTATAAAAAGGAGGTTATGTATTCGATGCGAATGTCTGTTATTAAAAGTTTAGTTAACGTAAAAATAGCGCAGGCGGAGCTGCGTGGGTCAGCTAGTTAACTAAATATAAATATCAAATCCAGTCCAGATTAAGCATCATATAATTTAAATAATATAACTCATTAAGATACCAACCTTGACAGTGTTTTTCTGTGAGGATATCAGGTAATGCCAGAATAGAACAGAAGAAAAAACCTTATTTTATAATTTGTTAAGTATTCACTAATTTACTAAATTGACGAGCTTCTTGAAGAGAGTAAGATAAACTAATAAATATAATACGAGCGTCCATGGCGCTAGCGGAGATATTCAGCAAAGCTATACAGGGTTGCTGGTAACTCAACTTACTCCTTGCAGGATCTCATAGTAGAGAAAAAATGCAACAAATAAAGCCATCTAATGTTCTAGCAATCCATGTCTTCGACCATATCAGCTATCCAGAAATGTATGAAATCGTTTTTTATTTAATACAGGACGGCGTGCATCTCACATTTTTACATTGGCTTCAAATGATTTATTCTGGGATTTTTCAATAAAATAGGTACTAAAAATCTAACTAACTCAACTAACAAACTACTGAATTTCGCTAGAACATTTGGTGGCTTAATATTTAGTAACCAGGGTTACTGGTAAGTATGATTGTATTGCTACACCAAATAATACCCTCAACTATTAGACAGGGTTTTATTTATATTGTTAGAACAAGCATTTAATAAAAAACCGTGCAAGGAAAAATAACATGAGATAAAAAACGTCGAACAAAGCAAACGATAATAAAATATGCATCCATTTCAGAGGACGGTTTCAAGTGACCGAGCATAATGTAAAAAGTTGCTTTTCAATAGCCTATTCAAGTTCATGTTTGATACAACTACGCGCATTGTGACCAGCGAGGTAAGCATAGATAGTGTTATTACGCTTTTACACTGTGGTACAAGTGACAAGCTTATTTAGCAAAGTCTTTTATATATTTTTAGTATTTGTTTTTTTAAACCTAGGTTTATAATATTCATTAACTTGGTGATATTATTACGCTTATTGCATTATTTTTTTTCAACAAAGTATATTCTGGATTTGCAATTTTTTTTTGCACACGGGACAACCCATTGGGTGGTGCTCAATAAATGACAACTACAAGGCAAATTTATAATAAAATGCCATAAAAAAAGCAAGAAATTAGTTAGTATTTTCTTGCCAGGTATAATAATAGATTAGTAAAATGAATAACATGTTAGACATTAATGACATATTATAAAAAAATCTAGGAATTATACTAAAATGATCTGTCCATCAATGTAAGGATGAATTTTTCAAGTGGGCGTGGATGGCCAATTCCGAAACTATAAGGAATAGCGAAAAATACCCGAAGGAGTTAAGGACCCGATTTTGATGAAAAATAAAACTGCATCTTTTCATTTTTGAAAAATTACTAATAAATACAGGCTGATGTTCTTTGGTCACCAGACACCAATGTTTTTTTGTCCACACCATCCGATAGTGTGTGATAGCTATTCCTATTTGTTTCGGATTTGGCCATCCAAGCCCTCTTAAAAATTCACTTGTATACTAAAAAATAAAACAATACTGTTATCTCGCTATCGCTTATCACTTGAATCACAACAAGGTATGCTTGTTTACAAAGGCAGGTGATGTCCGCAGGCTAAATGAGAATTTGCGGCCGAGCCTTGGATACGAGTGAGACTGACTGGGTTCTACTGAAATGATACGCATAGTTTCATAACAGGACATCGAATAACTAAAGTTTACCGTATATTAATAGGTACATATACTACCATAAGTATTTATATAGGAGCAACTACTTGATTAACAATTGTATATAGGTATATATCAATTATATACCCGTTACCCCCTACATCATACCGTTATGATGTAGGGGGTAACGGGGGTAATTCCTCAAAAGGTCCCCGGTAACCTGTGGGACGTTAACCCGGGTATGTTCCAACATACATCCACCGGAGTTGCAGTGGGTAAGGATCCCTCCTTACCCACTGCAACTCCGGTGGATGTTGGCTCGACTCATCAGGGGATTTGGGTTCTTCGTTGAGATCCATTCTCCGCCACCGGAGGGCGCATTATAGCCCCGCGGGAACTTGTTACGGTGCCCACGGGAACGGAGGTTGCAACCCCGCCGGGCAAAGACTTGCTTGGAACGAGCACATCTTTCAGAATCCTGTATAAACGATAATTTGTCTTCTACTTACGTCATCTCCTGAACCAGATAATTCGCCTGGAGCTGCGGTGAATACTTGAACTCCAGGTGGCCCAGGCGGACCCGGTGGTCCAGGTGGCCCTCGGATAGATTCGCCTGGAACACCCTGCATTGCAAAAAATCGTTTTAGTACATAGAAAGCTTTGTTGATAACAGTAGTAATTTTACGGAAGATTGTACCAATACAGTCTTCAATTATAACATAATATTTATAACATTTTTTACCAGTTGAAGAAAAATGTTAAAATTAAATGTTAATTAATAAGCAGTACCTTCGTATTTTGCGTTCCTTTGAAATTGTAAATAAATATGAGTTAAAAAATTAATAAACTCATTAGAATCCTCGTCTTATTTTTACCAATTATAAAACTAACCAATTTAATTCTAATGTAAGTATACTCAAACATCTACTATATATCCATCCTGAATTTTAAAAGCTAAGAAAATAATTATAACTGTTTATAATTCCCAATAATAAAGATAGTTGTTAATTCTCCGTACCATAATAAATTTTTGGTTTATAAAATAGAGGCACGATTTGTCTAGAAAATACTTATTTTTATCAACTGAGTTTTCTTTGCTTTTAAATGCTATCAAGCGGTTATGTATAAATTATAAGTTATAAAATTCCATGTCTCCCAATCTATCGATGAGGTACCTAGCAATTATTGTTAATGTCGAGGGCGGTGACCATAAATTTATCGGTTAAAACAATACACCATCACCCTATTGTGTGAAAATAAACGTTATGTGTTATCGATCGCATATTTTAGTGTAATTTATTACATAATAAATTAGACTAAAATATGTTAGGAATTTGCGGCTAAGGCACAAAATGTTTGTAGCACCTGATTGTAATATGGAATCATTAAATCATTCTTTAGTATTAATTTATTAAAATTTTGACTAAGTGACTGCTTAATGACCCATTAAAGGCTCTGAGTGCGAGTGAAAATTAAGTTAGTTTTTATTCTTCTTCTTTACGTATCGACAACAGATGCAATCATACCCTGCCCTTCCAATACTTTGCCACCCGCACTGCGTTTTCGGTAGCATCGAATAGTTCCTGAATTGTACAGGAGTTGGTGCATGAGTTTTTATTGAAGTCGGATATAAAATGTGGTAAACATTTCAATTGAAAAGAAAAATTACCTACTGGGTAGTAGGTAATTAAATGATTCGATATAAAAATGTAAGATGATTAGAAAAATCAAATGTATATGCGCCTATAGACTTTGTTAATTATACAAATTGCTTGCCCTTGGTCCACGTTCGCCTTTCTCGCCTTTAAGTCGAAGCAAATATCCTGAAAATATAAAAAAAAAATATACCAACACATCAAGGTGAATGAAATTACTTTAGAAATAAGTAGTGCCTCTGTACTATTATTTCTTATACCCATTTATTCTTTCCTTTCATGTACAAAAATAATGAAATAAATAAATAACCAAATATCTGAAAAGTATCCGTGATGAAAACTTAAACATTTACTAGACTCATAAATAATTAATATAATATATATTTTTCTGTATTTTCTATTTTTGACTAATTTATTTTAGCGTTGGAATTACCTGTTCCATCCAAGCCAGGAGGTGGTGGCGGAAATGGTGGTATCGTTCCGAATCTTCCCGAACCCTCGGAGTCCCCCTCTTCCTGGTCAACCTGCATCCAACCATTAAATAAAAAGAAACATCTAGGTGTCAAATAACTTCCCAAAACCCTTGCGAATGATGCATTTAAATAAATGTATGATTGGAAACTTGATGAAATGTATGTAGTAGAGTAGTTACTGTTTATCATTAATCGGCGGGAATGTATATTATAATGTAGCCACTGAATTGTCTTACAATATACAAAAAAAAACCTTTTTAAATATTATTTTTTATAAATCTCATGCAAGGACCAGAAGCTTATTTTTTTTCTAATAAGTCACATTATGTAATAATTACATTTATAAGCCATTTGCAAAATTACTTTATCAACAAATGGTAAGAAAGGATAAAATTATTCATGGTCGGTGACGTAGAAACTTGAAATTATATATATCATATAGAATATTATATAATATCTTAGGAACATAAAATGATAATTTTGATTAATTAATAAACTATTTAAAAAAAAAAAACCGACTTCAAAGTAAATTATCTAAAAAGCATAAAATAACGAAAATATATTGAAGTCGGTGCTAGCACATCATGCTAACACTAACACCAGCTGACACCGACTTCAATATATTTTCGTTATTTTATGCTTTTTAGATAATTTACTTTGAAGTCGGTTTTTTTTAAAAAAAATTGTTTATTTAACACTTTTTAGTGACTTATTTTACCAAACAAAATAGGTATCAGCACTATCACGCAACTCGAACGTCTACGTTACAGTAACTTACTGAAAACATAAAAAGTTTATATCTCTTAAACTACTGGACCGATTTTGATGAAACTTGTACTCTACCCTAAGTTGAAAAATACTCTTAACTATTGCAAAAAGAATTTTCAAAATCGGACTTGTAGTTTCTGAGAAATCCGTGGACAAACCTACATACATACATACATACCTACATACATACATACATACATACACTCATAAAATTTGGTAAATTTGTTTAGAAGCTCACATAGACTATCATATATTAATATTACTCATTTTTATCAATATTACATACATACGCGTCGAATAGAGAACCTTCTTTTTGAAGCCGGTTAAGAATAATAAAACTTTTTGACTACAAATGAACACTTTTGTCTTGACTGAATTTTAATTATATATCAATACATAAGTATATTACGAGCCCGTTGGTTTAGTGGTCACACACCTTGGGCGCTACCCAAAAGGTCGTGGGTTCGATTCCCACCTTGTGTCTACAGCAGGCAATTTGGTGTATCATTAAAATAATTTTCAAAATTGGATTAGTTGCAAAGATCTAATGAAATTAAATGAAATCTCATTACAAGGCATTAATAAATAAACTTTAAAATAAAACCATAGACATTTTACTACTTAGGAATAACCGGCCTTAGCGAGCAAAATTTTTATTAAAAACTTGATTACCTAATGTGTAATAAGTTAGTAGAAACGTGACAATAAATACTTTTTAAGGAAATATGCCTAATTTCATGTTGCAATATTGCAAATCGCAATATTACTGAAAATTACGATAAAATTACTGAATATGAGTACAGTTTAGATATGTATTTTATATATTTACTGAAGAACATGATTAGGTACCTAACAGTACAGCAGGTAAATAGTGATAATAAACATATACATACATATATATATATACATATTGGTTTAAAAAACCCAAACGTCGCTCTATCTATACTTACCCTTTACCTATATATTGCTTAATACTATTTTTGTATATTTTAATATCTTTCAATGACACGGGGTTTACCAATTTTATAGAATTTTAATATTGACAAATATATTACATCATCATCCATGCAACAGACTCAACATTTAAAAGTTTCTTGTATTTCAATCTTCAAATGCAGTAATCCAAGTATTATTTTTAATAAGTTAAAGTGTAATTTTAAAAAATAATAATTTATTTTATCTCTGTTAATAATAGGCATTGGAAAATCTGGTGATAAAAACATTTGACGTCATTACCTAATTAAAATATTAAAAGTAATTAATTAGCAGATACCTTCTATTTTGTCTTTGACCAAAAGTATAATTATAAATAAATACCTACATTTATATAATTATAATGAATAAATATTTAATTATATGACGTGCCTGTTTTTCTTTGCAAGATCAAATTTGGAATAGTAAAATGTATGAACACAGGAGTGATGGCTGCCGGTGGCCAGCTAGACATTGGTAGGGTTGAATATGACAGAAAAACACTGATGATAAAAATCTTGTTTGGTACTTGAGACTATGCAGTTGAAATGATGTATCTGTATATTATAATAACTAGATTCGAATAGAGTTAATTGTACTAAAGAAATTCGCCCATGGAGAGTTGCGGTGAACCGGGGTCGTCACCCGACATGTTAGTTACTAAATTCATTTAATTCATTTTATTTTAATTCAAGTTAATAATAGTTTTCACTATCATCTGCTACATATTTTTTTATTTATCTCTTATGTCTTCAGGTCCAGCAATTGTAATATCTCTTTATCGATGGCTCCTACGTTAAATATCGTATGTGTTAAACCGCACTTTACAGGAGAGCAAATTAAAGGTATTTTTCTACGCTAATTATTAAACGTTTGTTTTCATACTATTCGGTAAAATACCTAAGGCATTTTCTATGGTTGGTACCAATTTCAGCCAAATAGCTTCAAATTTTAAGAACAAGCATAGAAAAATACCTTGAATTTGCTCTCCTGTAAAGTGCGGGTTTTACACATACGATATTTAACGTAGGTGCCATCGTTATAAGAAGTAGCTAGTTTATTTTTGGCTACGGAACCCTAAAAATGCTAAAATTTTAACACAACTATATATTTTCAATGCTTGGACTCTGATGGTAATATATTTTAAAATAGTATCATGTCACAAATTCAGATAACGAGATGATAAACTTTCTGACGGAACACAGCAGGCACATACAAATTCTGCAGGTACCTGCTTGGTGCTTGCAGTAAGTAAACACGACAGTTTGATGTACTTGACAATGTGACATGGATGTCTATCATTAAGGTTTGGACTGAGTACTGATATGGGAATACTAAGTCACAATGATTTCTGATATTTACGCGAATATTACACATTGAAATGAAACTAATTTTACGGATTATAATTATTTTTTATTTAAAATAGTCAACGAATATCCCGACGAACACTTTAATAATTTGTATAATTAGTTTCATTTAAAAACTAAATCAATTAATATTGAAACTCGTAGCTACACGTTTACCCGTAAAAATCTAACCAAAAAATATCGGCCATGGGTTTTCTGGTTTATATCTTATCGATTATGTACAGTATGCCACTTAAAATCGTTAATCAACATTATGTACATCGATTTTAAATCTCTACATCGCCATTTGGTGTGAAAAGGACCAGGAAAGGAGGTGTCATCCGCATCATTCTAGGTGAAATGAATAACATATATTAAGCCATACATATTTATGTTAAATTAAAATTGTTTTAAATTATAAATGTTTATAATATTAGATATTTAATTTTATCTTTGAAGAATCCTCAGTGAGTCATTAAAATAATTACCATAACACAGAAATGACGTTATTTATTTTATAAACCTAAATATAAACGTATATTATATATTAAAAACAAATGGGACTGAACTATCTTTTTCATTGAGCATAAAATATATTTCAACCAGCCATTTGTGAAATAAAGTACTAAAATCAAAAGATAAAAAACGTAGCTAATATTTCACACAAAGCAAAAGCTTAAATTTCTAAAAAAGTTCTTGAGTAGTCGGCTATTTATTGCTTTTATGAGATTGCTGACAATGGCATTCATTTTTATTGTACAACTTATTTTATGAATTATAAAACGAGATAGACTTTTTAAATACATTTTTTTCTTTGTGTAAATATTTGAAAATATTAATTTGTATAAAAAATGTCCTCTTTTTTTCTTTATAATGTTTAATGTTTTATAACGTTACTGACAAAATTAAGGTTGTTTATATATTATATATAAGAACTTCGTATTTATAAAATGTAATAATGGCAATACTACGCTATTTTACAAGTACCTAAAGGATTATTTTAATGCTAAATTGATGTTAACCTTAGAAAAAAAGTCTATCAAGTCTAGACAATTAGGTAAGTAACTCCTCTTTAAAGAAAATCGTAGCCAAAAAGCTATCTTGGCATGTATCAGCCTTGAGTAAAATCCCTTATAATGCAATCTCTTCGGGTGCACGCAACTGAGTAGGTAAACCCTATTTTTATCATCTATGTTTTTCATCTATTCTTGTTATAGTAAAATATACCCCCGGAGCCGACCATACATAATACATTTGACAGAACAAACAGGGCGGTTCGGTTCTCAATCAGGCTGGCACGAGCTTCTGGACTGGTCAGGGTATCTTTAAATCACTATATCAACTGGCCCGTCAATTGCAAATATATGAGTAAAAAAAAAACTTTAAAGATGAATACTAACCGCTAAACGTCTCTTACCAAAGTCGGGCCCTGTGTGATTGCAAACCAATGTTCTGTCACGGACTATGTTTACGATATGGTTGTTTGTAGAGTGTAGAGCCAACGTCAGAGGTCAGGAATCGTTTCATTGAAATCCATTTTATGTCAAGTACTTAGATGTATCGAACTCTTACTTGTTCATCACCGTGTTTGTGTATTTAATCAAAAATGTTGATTATATCATGGTGACCAATGGATATGTGGATATGCAATGGCTAATTTACTTTCTTGCCCTGCGTGCCTTGATACCTGCACTCTAGAAGATCTTTGGAATGCTACAGACAACGCACGAAATGTGGCTGCTTACTGGGCTAATACGATTTACAGTTTCTACCATCGACACGATAGAATGATCAGAAATATTTTGACTGCATAAACCGTTATATAATAGGAGATTATTTCGTTATTACTTTCATTAATGTATTTCTAAAACTGCTACTTAACTACATTAAAGACATTAATTTCATGGGATTCCCGCTAACTCCCGAAATCGCTAGTCAAGCTTGCGAATTCCAAATCCAGTAATATATATAAAAGCGGCTTTGACAAATAATTAACCAATAAATTATATACGTAAATCAACAATTGACATAGATTTTCAATAAGTGCGTAGTGTGTGTGCGAAAACCGGTATGAAAACAGGCTTTCCGAGCTGCGCGCAATTGACAGGTATCTATTTCAAACTAAGTTCCGAATACCGACACTTTTTCCCGATAGTAAAATTACATCGTGTTTGGAAGAAAGTTTTATCTTACCTAACCATTGTTTTGCATGCTAGTTAGTGAAATCATTAAGCTAAACACACACTGTTGTGTCGGATTGTGTTGTGAGCACCTGGCATCTTAACAGTTTAAATTAACGCTCAGGTGAACATTTAAACTGTTCCAGGTGCGTCACAATACATTCATAAATTTCTCCAGCGTGCAGGTGTAAGCGCCCATTGAAAAACTCCATTAAAAAAAAAACGAAGAAAAAAAAAGAAGAAAAAAAAAAGAAGTTAATAAATCAATACATTTCACAACACAGCACAACTATTTTTCAGAAAACACATATGAAAATAACCTGTAGTCACATTCAGTAATTTTATCATAGTGAAACACACAATTAGGCATTTTTCCTTCAAAAATATTTTTTGTTGGCTTAAATCGTACACACGTTTCTACTGACTTATTACGCGTGTAACAAAGTTATTAATTAAAATGTTGCTGGTCTATTACCCAGAATGCGTTACTAAATTCTTAGACTTTACTATGATTTTAAGAATTTCGCATTTTAAGCAGCTACCACGTAACAGTTGTTTGCGCTTGTAACGATACAAACGCGCCGACTGGCGCGTTTAAAAGAAGCAGTGTGCATAAGTCTTAAGATCGGCATTACGACTTCCATGACATAAAGACAAGGCTTTTTGAAGAAGACCCCCCGGTCTGTAGCACCCCTGCTGGCACCCCGAAACAGTAAAATTGACACCTATAGTTTTATTTACGTAATCTAATATATTCGTGCATAATACACTATGGATCAATGAATACGCATTAATGTGTAAAACACAGAATTAATGTGTAAAACACAGAGCGATTTGGTGATAAGGTATTTATTTTTAATTATTATTTCAATATGCTTACGATTATTTTTTAGACTACTCATATGTAACGTAACACAAAACTTTGATTTATTATTATTTATAGCTAAATTATGTTAAAAACATGTGTACTATAACACATTTACAAAAGCTTTGTTAAATTTGGGTGTTGTGAATGTTAATTTCTAAAAATTTGTGTTAGTAATTAATTTGTGAATTAGGACGCCACTTACACTTAAGGTTAGGCACATTTTTTGGTGGTAAGCGAACATAAAATTAAAATGATAGTGTAATCACCAGATTATCTATGTCTATCTCGTCTCCGTAATCGCCGGAATCCTGTCAAAATGTTGAAAATTGGACCATATTGATAAAATGTGAATCCTTAATAATATAAACACAGTTGTTTAAAATTTAGATGCTAACGCTGTCTGCGTTAATATCTAAATTTAAAAAAATATATTACAAACATGTTTTATAATGAAAGTGCTAGAAAAACTCTTGTATTTTAAATTAAGTAGTGCAAAAGTAAAATATAAACAGAATTCAAATTAAGATCTTTTATTTAAGGCCAGTATTTTTTAAGTACGTAATAAATCTCTTTCGCTTTATTGTGTTTAACTACCAACTTCTGAGACAATTTTAATTAATTTATTATGGCTTAAAAACTTACCTCAAAGCTTTGAGAACATTGCACTTCAGCCGGTGTTGGAGATCCATATAACTTGAGCTCTTGAAATGCACCCTGTATTACCAGAACTGTTAACCATGGCCGCAGCATTGCTTTCAAATCAACTGACAATAATCTACATCTTCGGTCTAACGTATATAGGTACACATCATAACAGCTACACTTTAAAGGTTAAACGGGTTAGTAAGTGATACGATACGAATGACGTTTAAGCCAAAACAAGGGACAAAAATCAAATCAATAAATCTGCAAGTGGCAGCCATACAAAATTGAACCATCGACTCGAAAGAAAAGAATAATGCTTTCGTAATTATTACTAATATACATTTAAGTAAATTTGATACACATTTCACACGCGTAGGACAAATATATCTAGGTTCTATGAATAAGGTCATTTACTCTTTTAAAGATGAACCTCAATTAACTTGGCATTATAAAACTGTTGATTAAATAATTATCTTAAATTATAGTCATCAAGTCAATAAATCCGATGACGAGTAATAATATAAGTATTTCTTCTTTCCAATAAACGCAGATTCATGACTAATTAACTTGTTTAAAACAGTGTACTTAAATTGAGAACAACTTTACAAATAATTGCTTTGCAATTAAATTATTTACGTAAGTCCTTTAAAATTTCGAATACACTAGTTAGTTAGTTAGTTGTCTTCAATTGTCTAAAAAGTTAAAGCCAGCATAGAGAATTTATTTCAAGTAAATAAATAGTATTTTAACTAAAAAGCTAAATAAATGTATCATTGCCAAACTCGTTTGCTGAGACACGTTCAGTATCCCTCACAATAACCAAATGAACGAATAAAACTCGAACCGGAATAAAAGATGCGTACACACATGCAGTCGGGTGCATGCGCTGTGATGCACTGAATTTTAAACCGGTATAAAGACCCTTGTACATAAGATACCGACTTTTAGCATTAGCGATTAACGATTTTGCGGCTACATCGATGGTGCGTCGTTTTTGAATTCACTGCGTTCAATCGCTCTATACAAAACTTTTTGCAGCACAGTAATGGCTTCCCTACTACAATTAGATGATTCCGGTTGAGCATATTATAAAAATCAGAAGTTTTGTAATCTCAGATTAGGAATGCTTAACTGTTTTCGCGACTTAATCTCAAAATATGGATGCTTAAGTTGCTTAAAGTTGACTAGGTTGTAGGTAACCTGTTTAAACTGTCGATGTAAGTAAGTACCACCACCGCAGTATCGATATTCAACTGCAAAGCTGGAGTGTTTATATATTGTTCCGTTTAAGTGTGAAGGGAACTGTAAGTGGTGATATTACCGGCCTCAAGAGAGTAACTAATGTCTTGGGTGACGAACGGATGTGCAGTGCAGCTGTCTGTAGGCAGGCGTTTTGGTTACGTCTTGCTTATTTTGATTCTACCACTAAGTTAAATAAAAACAAGCTCAGTTACTTCTAAAAGACTAAATCTGGCGATTGCTGTTGCTAAAAACATTGTATGTGCTGTCTTAAGGGTTGTTTGACACAAGCTGTGCTATTATCTAACTATCGTTGCTGTACTCGACGGTGAGTTTGACGTCGAGCCATCCTTGAATACGACGTCGATCTTGACGCTGTTAAAAATCATATTCACTATCGCATTCCGGTTCAACTATTCGATCTTAGTAGTTCCATTGAAAACCGTAAATTCTCATGGCGGTAGTGCTACGTAAGAAAATTTGGGAGTGTCCTAATAGAACGCGATCACGCGATCATCGCAAGTTCGCGCGAACTTGCGATGATCGCGTGACCGCGTTTAGTTACGAATGGTGAATACGAAAATGCAACTCGCCTCTGCCTGCAGCGTCAACCTCGAGATTGTGTTGCTTAGAGAATAGGAGGGGTGGTTTTTAACTTACTTCTTATGATGGTAATAAAAATTTCATCCGAAACGTGAGTGATATTTGATACCAGTAATTTTAGCTACAATAGTACAATAGTCGCTTATTAGCGATAAGGCCGACTATATGTACAATGTTTCTGTTTTCTTTTTATGTGTTTGTACTTAAGTGTAAATAAATAGATAGTACCTACGGACATAACGGACCACTGCAATTTTTATCTTGTTGCTTGGCAGCATATTGACGTAATATCTGACACTGCGGTGGTACCAACCTAGACAGTCGCTTGCACAAGGGATCTAATTTGCTACATAATATTAATCGCTGTAGTATCGTACGATAAGAGAATAAACTTGAAAACTCAACGTCTAGGTACCAAAACTCATTACGCCATCAAATACGTGTCTAGTATTCAGTCAACAGCTGCGCCTGTCTTTGTCAAAGCGCTAAGTTCTATTCAGTAGAAGCGAGATCTAATTATGTCTGCTTGTCAGAATTGAAGCGTGAGGAACATATTCTGTTGGTGCACGATATTGGTCGTGGGAAATATTTCGAGTGGTCCCCTACCTGTCTCGATTATAAATTGACTGCATGAATTGGCTTTAATTGGCATTAGTTTTAGTTCGCTTGTTCCAAGATTGCGCTTTACTTTGTCTCTCATTCAGTGTTAAAAAAAAGTAATAGTATAAAACTCGTAATAAATAAGGTTGTTTATGTATGTATTTACAATAGGTACTTTCAACTGCTGTGCGAGTGGAATTCGCGCACCGGACTTTATTGATCTGTTAGAATTAAGTTTGCATCAAATAGGTACCTTAGTTAGCAAACCGCGTACCTAATTATGTGTGTGTGTGAAAGTTTATAATGATTAAGAAATGTGCTATTTTGAAGAAAAGTTTTATTATTCCTGTAAAATGTACATTGGGTAAGAAAGATATAAATAACAATTTTCAAACCAGTAGCATTAGGAGTTGCTGAAATATTTTGGTGCGAAAGACAGATAGAGTCATATTTAAGTTTCTTTTATTATTATTTTTAGTTTTATGTATGTTTTTTTTATTGTTACTGTACTTGAGTATGGCGTTGAATAAAAATTTTCTTTTCTTTTTTTTTTTTGATAGTGGGAGTCACACCTTAAGGGTTTCTTTTTAATCTTTTAGGTGCGGAATCCTAAAGATCCTATAAAATGAAACATAGGCATACATTTCCAATCTAAGATATAGAAACAGCTAAGCACCTGTTTACGAAGCGTTGAGAATAAAAAATTTCAGTTTTCAGAATACTCCCCCTCATGCTATTGATAGACGAATTTTAGCTTCGTACTGGTATTGCAATGAAGTTCCAATTTCAAACACGGTATTCTGTTGCACGAGGTTAATTAATGTTTAGAAAAATCAAGACTTCGGCCAATGACAGATAACTGGTACAATGTTGTTCATTTTTAACACCTGATGCAAAAAGATAGAGTTCTAAAGGAACCTATGTCTGTTTTTGTCTATCTTTCTGTTGCATCGTAGATATAATGGGCTAATTCGTAGGTTAAACAGAAAAAATAATTAAGTAGTTACAATCAAGAGTCATTTTCAGGGTTCCATACCTAAACGGTAAAAAAGAACCCTCATGATCTGATTTCATCTCGTCTGTCTGTCACACCTATATACATATTTCAGGAACCACTGATACTATCGACTTTTAATCTTAGAATAGTTTTAGATCTCACTTAACCAACCTCATTACTTTACATATTTTATTTGGGACAACAAACGATTACATAATGAAGTAAGATAACAAATTAATACTATATGTATGGATACTGGAAATAGGTAATTAAGAAACCTGCACCGTTGACCACAGAATAAATTACAAATGAAAAAATAAAATTAACACGCTTTTATTAGCTCCACTTGTATGTATGTATGATGGTAATGGAATCTTGTGACTCAATTTTCACCTACACGTTAAAATCGTTTGAAATGTTGCACATGTGTCAACGTCAATGTCTGTGACAGTACAATATTATATCATCAAGCTGATCTGAAGATGGAGCTCGATCCCTTGGATGGCTACTAGTAAACACATCGAGTTTAAGCTCATTTAGTTTGTCTTAAAGAGTTCTTTTCACTTTGACCATGAATGAGGACCTGATGATGGGTGATGGAACCCTGGAATGGCTACTAGTAAACACATCGAGTTTGAGATCATTTGATTTGTCTTCAAGAGTTCTATTCACTTTTACCATGAATGAGGATCCGATGTTAGAACCGGACGGTGAGTGATGGAACTCTGGACTAGCTACTAGTAAACTCATCAAGTTTGGGCACATTTGATTCGTCTTAATGAGTTCTATTCATGTTGGCCAATAATGAGGACCTGATGACGGAACTGGGAGGTTGGTGATGGAAACTTAGAATGGCTACTAGTAAACACACCGAGTTTGGTCTTGTTTGATTTGGTTTATAGAGTTCTGTTCACTTTTCCCATTTAGGTGGACTTGGTAATAGACTTGCTAGGTGGGTGACAAAACCCTGGAGCACAAACTAAACTCATTGCGATACCTAGGTACGCGTAATGTCTACTTTATTAAAAATATTGTTTTTGCAATAACCTGCCAACCTTATTGTAATAAATAAACAATGCCCAGCTTAGACTAAAGAGTGTAAAATAATTTTTTCGTTTAAAAAACTAAAAATACACGTTTTTACAAGGTATACTATACTAAAAAGCAATAAATAAAGTATTGTACACGTTATTTATTGCTACCCCTTGTTAGTAAATAAGCATTATATCTATGTGAAAAAAATGTGGTGCGCTTTTTTCTGTATATGATAAAAATTATTGTCATGTGAATAATTATTAGAATTTAGTATAATACTTACCACCATCGATATAATATATAAACTAGATTTGGTGTCACGGTTCAAAAAGTGGTAGCGAGAAATAGCGCCCTTGTGTCGCTATTTCTTTACAAGCCACAACCTGACAAATTTATTTTTGCCGATAGGAGTGTCGCTACTGTCTATATGAAACTGTCTAACTACAAGTCATTATCATTATAAAATCGTTAGTTCAAGTTTCCGCCACCAGCACAGATAAGTTTGCAACCTCCGCGACCACATTTTAGATGTCATTTTGTTCGTGAATGTTTATCTAGTTTATATATTATATCGATGCTTACCACCAATAGTTAACCACTATTCAAATCAAAAGTGATAATAACTAGCTGTTATATAGTTATTTACTTGAAAAATATATCGTATCTTTATTACAAATGTATTATTTTAATTTATTTTTCTACGTCATGTAACATACCTACGTTGTAGTTGCAAATGCGATAATATTGCTTTGGAACATTTAACACAACCGTCATACTATTCCCATTGCGAAGGGTTGAAGAGTTAACCCTTTTATCGCCGCGTTTGGCTTCCAATGAAAAATGACCCTCGCCGGTCGTCTCGGGCCCAACGATAATAGAACGCCCAGCGTAATGACGAGTGACCCCGACGCGTGAAAATAACGCTAATTTTTTTCATAACCATGATTTATTAGGGCCTAAACGGATTTCGGATAATATCTTCACTGGGGTACGAGACGATGTGTAAATGAAATTGATAGCTCTACAATTTCTAGTCAAAAAAATTTATTATTAAATTCAAAGATACCAAGTTTCATTAATTCATTCATTAGCAGCCGATAGACGTCCACTGCTGAAAAAAGGCCTCCCCCTTAGAAGGGAGGGGTTGCCATAATCCCCACGCTTGGCAGGTGGCTTGGGGATCGCAGTATAGGTGGAAGATAAATCCAAAAGAAAGACGCAGCTGCCCGTCTTCCGGTTTTCAATTAGTCGCCTCTTACGACACCCAGCAAGAGGAGATGGGGGGATCCTAATCAAACCCGACACCATACTGGTTTGGCCACGACCAAGTTTGGTGGCAATAAATTGAAAAGGAACTAGCTTTATTATTACCGAAATAGTGCAGAAAAAACACACCCTAATACAGCATTGTTTAGACAGTGCTGCTTATAATAATAATATATATATTATGTGATGTTATAATATATAGTGCTGCTTGGTGGCAGAATATCTGATGCTGCGGTGGTACCTACTGGTCACTTGCACGAGGGACCTAACACCTAGTTAAAGCGAATCCGGAGAAAGGTTTGCTTGTCTTTTCAGTAAGTCAAAAAAAATGATTTTATGGTAAGTATGCGTTTTATACCAGAAACAGCAGAACGACATTTATTATATAACAGACATTGGTTGGACACAATTCTATGTAAATTATTTTTCTTGGCAAGAGTTGCAGGTGGGACTGTATGTGATTAAAAGAATATTCACGAAGATTTATGCATTAAAATAAATGTTGAAAATGTAATCTCAGTTTTGGCACGTATTTCGGGCTATGCAATAAACATTATCGTACCAGCCGAGTTCATATATCATGAAAAAATATACGAGGGCAGTAAATAATAGAATCTGTTATTCGTCTAAGTAAATATAATTTATTGGTTTCAACATTTGAAATCATAATGCGAAAGCAGTATTTCATTTGTTCAAAATATAGGTAAAAATATGTCATGATTATTTATTGTTAGAAAAAATAAACTAAGCTAATGTAACGAAGATTGCAACCTGTAAAATTAGTATTAGTTTTTTTAGTATTAGTAATAGTATTTTTTTTTTGTTTAGTATTAGTAAAGATCTAGTGAAGAAGTTTTATTTGGCGGAATAAGTTAATCGGTATTTGTGTAATTTTCTTGTTATATTAGCACGTACTGATTTATGTATGTTTATAATAGTATTATTTGATGTATGTTAATATATTATTCTCATATGAATATATATTATTATAGTTTACAACATATATGTGTTTTTATGTGTTTTTATGTGTCTTTGTGTTAATGTTACCTATTCATGTCGAGTGCGCGCACCCTCTGCTCTTTGTAACTTCTTTATTTTCCTCTCCATCCAAAGGTTGCCTGGAAGAGATCGCTTTTAGCGATAAGGCCGCCCATTGTTGCATTTTTTATTAATTTGTGTCTTATTCTTTTTGTATCTGTTTGTTTGTGCGCAATAAAGAATTGTCCATCTATCTATCTATCTATTTTCAATCATCGAAAACTTGGGCATGGGTTTTTATTAAATATCAAAATTATACTGAGGCCTTTAATTAGGTAGGTTGAGGTGATCATAGCCAGTTGTAATCATAACGTCAGGCAAGGTCAGACCTTAGATGGGTGACCGTTAAAGGCATTTAAACTGAGCGTCTCCGTGCTTCGGAGGGCACGTTAAAAGTTAGTCCCGGCTATTGTCATCTAAGCAGCAGAGGTTAAGCTAAGTCAGAGACCTAATAGCAGCTTAAAAATCCCACATCAGGTTAGCCACTAACCAAATGACAAAAAAAAAACAGAATATGTCTATGACGGTACCCACTTACCTGGATGGACTATTACTACCCAAGGGACCTCCAAAAACTTCTACAAGAAATTCACGGAAAATGTAACCCAGTCAAATTCATCTTACACAACCAAGGAGAATTAAGCTATTACCCGCTATCTACAGAACCCGATCCCTCCAAGGCCCTCAGAGAGCTGTAACAACGGCCTGCCATTTTGTTAACAGTCTTGTAGAGTTTTTCCTCAAAGACGACCCGCTGTAAATTGTTATAGCTCGCGTGTGGGCTTATGATAACGGCCAATAATAGTTAGTTCAACTACGCTCTTTAGGAAATTGAGAGAATCCGAAATAATGTACAGTAATTAAGAGTTACATGTAAATGTATGTGTTACATGTAAACATATAATGATTCAATCTTTATGTATGAAAATATCACTAAAAAGTTTAAAATAAAATATTAAAAAATAAAAATTTAACCGACTTTAATATCACTGAAAAGTATAAAATAATTTAAATATTATTGAAGTTGGTGCAAATATTCACAGCAGGTACGCTAACACCAACTCACTGATCAACTATTTTTTTTAAATATTTTATTGTTTCTCAAAGATGTGTTCAGACTAATATGCCTCAGCGGCACCCTTGCTTTGCGACACGGCACGGACTGAGACACGTTAAGTACTGCCAATATTGCGAACCCCACAAGTTTAGACCGAGCAAAAATTCAATCGAGCAACCCAATGAACAAACCCTCAACAGAGAATGTACGGTCCGCACTGAGCATGGCGTCTATTGCTTCGGCGTACGCAAACACCACAAATTTTCACAGCGAGCAGCCAGAGTCCATACGACGGTGCCACATGCTTCGACCGGATATGTGAGTAGCTGCGTTTCGACCGGCCGCCCGGGCTCTCGCGGCATCCTTGCGAGTCAAATGGTTGCACGTTAGCTCGGCTGAACATGCCTCGGGGTTGAAACGATGGCTGTCGGTAAACAGGACGCGGTCAAAGGTGCCTCGGTGCGCGCTGTTCGTCCGATATGGACAGTGGTTTTTTGGCTCACGAGCCAGCCTTTACGGAAGATAGCAGATATTAACGCAACTGTCCATTTCATCGCTTGAAAGCTCCGCCTGCCTCGCAAGCCACGGTTCGGGGTTTCCGGGAAAACTCTGAGGCTGCCTTGCAAGCCTCACTCGCGAGCCAAAACCCCGAGGCTGCCGTGCGAGGTCATGCAGCCAGTGTAGACCCAGGCCAGAACACATTTTTTATTGTGAAGTTCAATATAAAATCCCGCGGTCCCACTAAGTATCTGCCGGATAAACGCGGAAGTAAGGTACAAGATTGATTAGCCGCCGTATACTCTTAACCATTTCAGAAGACATGCGAACGCCATTAATTTTATAGGTCATCGGCAATACCCGTGCAACGCCACATCAAACATATCCAACAAATTGAGAGCCATCCCTCTTTTTACCCTCACAAGAAGCAGAGGCCAATATTATTTGGTGAGAATTAATAACGTTGTTACATTAAAGTGTGGTCATTTCGGTAAGAGCCGGTTTTAGGGAAGGATTTTCTAGGTTTTATCCGGTTTTGATTGAACCGATATATTAGTAGTATGGTCCATTTGTCTTGTTCTTTAGATCTTGTTGCGATGGATTAGTATCCGGTTGACAACTCTGTATTGCTACGCGATCTGCGGTTATACAGAATTAACAAAATATTTAAGTAGCATACCTATTAAGACAGTATTACAAATATAGTTTTCGAAACTATATTGGTATCACAGTTTTCGCCTAAACTCTAAACACTTATTAACAGTAGATAAACTAGTTAAATAATTCCGGTTATTTAAAAAAAACCCTAAAAATAATAAATTTATTTATAATTAAACTCCTTATATTTATAGCCTAATATAAAGTACAGTACCTACCATAAATATTATTGGAAATAATATAAATGAGGTACAATAATCACCAAAAACCTTTTTCTTCAACTGGTAATGACGATGAGATTGTATGGGAAATAACCGTACAATCGAGAACAAAACGTCTTAGCTATTTACTTACGTAACTCTTCACGACCCGAGGTGTTGTCTCCTGCCGGTACTTTTCAGCAACAACATGTTGCTCATTTTCTACACGATTGAAGATGCCCACGGTCGACACCACGGCTAAACTGATCCCAATCAACACTAGTACCAACAGGGTACATACACAGCATTTCGACTTTCTTGACACGACCATCGCCATTTTGAATGAGAGTTTTCACAATTTTTTTAATAACTTTTTTGGCACAGTTTTTTTTTACTTTTTATTTTTAATTTATCACAATAACTTCACATTGATGAATTGATATTATAGTGTATTGATTTGACTCTAATAATTAAGTTAATTAACTTTTTAACACACATATTTTAGAGTTTGCATCCAAGAGATTACTTAATATACACGTAATCGTCTTTGGTTTTCATTTAGTAATTGTTGTTCGCTTGTTATATCTTTTAAGGTGTTTGCTTCTGGTCTACGAATAATTAGGTGCAAAAAACTACAAATTTTTATATTAGGTAACATTATTTAGATATTTCCTACAAAAATATTCCTAAACCTATATTAATTATTTCACGATACTGCTATAATAATTATAGACCTAAAATAAATCAGCACCCAACATAATTACGTGCGCAGAACTATTCCTCTCTTTGTTTCAAGACTTTCAAGTCGCTCCATGTCAGCCTATTCAAGCAGTTGAAAGCCTACAAAGCCTTTCAGAATGGGTCGGACTTCACTGTCAAAGCTAGCGGATTTCAATAGAGTCGCGACATAGAATTGAAAAAGTCATACACTAAAAGAGGGCGTATCAATAGAACGTACTATTAAATAAATACTGTTTTTCTTTTCAAGATCAATATCGTAGCAATGTATTCATCACTAATGTGATGGCTGAGCAGTGACCAGCCCAGCCATCACTGCTTCAATATTTTTTTTTTAGTTTATAGGTATACTTGATAAGTTTATTTACTACTAGCAATTTCCAAACCTAAATTTGAAATAAACTTATATTCAATTCAAGGGTTAAATATTTTAGTATCATTTAGGAATTAAGGCGACAAATTGAATATTCAACTAGGTTGTCAATTTATTAAACAGCGTGCAACGGAAAGGCAACGCCTTAAGCTTTGCCGTCGTACATAGACAGAATACTTGATTGCCGTCTACATTTAATCAGGCGCTTAGTAGCGGTCACCGTTTTCAGAATTTAAAAACGTCACCATAGTTTTACATAATTCATGTTTCTTCAGAAACAATTTATCCGGTCGTAATGATCGAAATGATTTTATGGAATCATCATAGTAGTTTATTCTCTCGAATAAAAAAAGAATCATTGAAATTGGTAAATATTTGCCAGAGTTATGACCATTTTTGTCCTTAAAAAGCGACATAAAGTCATCTATATAGGCTTTCCTGCAGCTCTCAGTGCGCAGTCACCATTCTTGTTTTTTCAGGAACTACTTATTACTAAGCAATAATTTTTTTATGGGACCCAATCAATGGATCGAAGAATGGATGGAAAAAAAGATTTTTTCAAATCGGTTCATAACTGAGTTATGCGTGAACATGCATAGAAATAAAAATACAGACGAATTTGAGAACCTCCTCCTTTTTTGAAGTCGGTTAAAAAAGAAGCATAAACGAGCTTCTTTTCATTCACCGTTGGGAAGAATAAGCTAAAAAATCGATCACGACTTCGTGAGGGAATCAATCAAATCAATAGTTAGCCTCATTTGAAAATTACTAAATGCCGGAATCCCTGATGTGTTAATTAAAAGGAAATACTTTGATTACAGCCGTGGGGTATCCGGTTAAGAATATCACCCATCTCCTTCCGTTGGGTGTCGTAAGAGACGACTAAGGGAAAACAAGAAGACGTACAGCAGCGTCTTTCTATTAGATTAACTACCATATATCCTACCTACTGCAATCCCCAAGACGCTTGCAAAGCGTGGGGATTATGGCAACGCCAATCTTCCAAGGGGGAGGCGTTTGTTCAGCAGTGGGCGCGACGGCTTATGTTGACTTTGATTAAAATGGAAGCGCCAGTCACTAAATGATTAGAATTTATCAACAAATTTGTTACAATTAAAATTAACTTCAAATGAAGGGGCCTTGGTTAATAAACGTGAAAGAGTGTGTATTTACCGATGAGCACTTTAATCCAACTTTCTATTGATGGAACGGTACTAAAAACAAATTAAAACGAAGTAAACTAAAAAAAAGGTTTTTTATTTCGAAATAAGCCAAACACCTCAAGCACATGGCCATCCCCATTATGTAACATTTATGAATACTGTTGCAAAAGATATTAGCTTTTAGTAACTATTAAATAAGGTTGGGAATTTAATGTTTGTTAATATTTCATGAAACGTGATTTTCTTTCAGGAGAAAATCACATAAGCAATGTACATGTAAAATTTGCTGACAGGTTAAACCAAAATAGACGGAAAGCTTTTACGTTAGATACCTCCGTTAAAGTCAAAATCATATATTTCAAATAGGCTTACCGCACTTTTGAACGGTCAATTTCTTTTTACTTTCTACCACCGGATTACAACGCGACCTCAAATGAGAAGATCCGGCAAGAAACTCAGCGGGCTTGTCAATTTTTCACTTTTTTTTACACAGTTTTTGTCTTTTTGCAATTTGATCAGCATCAGCAACAGTGTGACCAGCCGTTCAAAAGATCAAATAAGAGAGAGAAAGAGAAAAAAATACGACGAAAATACAATAAACTAAAAGGCCGAAGGCACAGTAGTCGGACCAGTCCCCCAAGCAGCACCCGCGCACGAGTTGACTCGAGCAGCAGCCAACACTCTATCTATACTTATAATAAAACTGTAACAAGTCCAATTCTGTACATTGAAGATATTTTGAAAATTATATTTGGAGGGCATTCTATAACCGATACTGAGGCCGAAAATGTAATTTTTTTAATTTTTGTCTGTCTGTCTGTCTGTCTGTCTGTCTGTCTGTCTGTCTGTCTGTATCACGGCTGAGCATCACGCCGAAACTACTGAATGGATTCAAATGAAACTTGGTACGATTTGAGATCTTACTACGAGGTAGGACATAGGATACTTTTTATCCCGTAATCTAGCACGGTTCTTTTGGGAGAGGGGATTAAAGTCAAAACGGGTACTTGGTTATACGCTTGGTCCGATTTTATCAATTTTTCTATAAAATATGATAAATATTAGTAAGGGAACACTCATAGAGAGTTGTTATCAATGTTTTGTAATCGATCGGGTTAAGCAACGTTAAGTAAGGTCATTAAATAGATGGGTGACCGTTTAACGCCATTTGAAATAACCGAAGCACGGGCTTCGGAGAGCAAGTAAAAAGTGGGTCCCAGTTTTTAACCGACTATAAAAAATGAGGTTATGTATTCGATGCGAATGTCTGTTATTCAAAGTTTAGTTACGGTAAAAATAGCGCATGCGGAGCAGCGTGGGTCAGCTAGTTATAACTATGAATGATCTTTTACCCAATATTGTTATGCAGCATTGAATAAAAGCACGATAGACTACATGTTTATAATATAAGGAAACAGATCCTATATTATCGATTTATAATTTGTGCTAGATTAACTATGACGACTCGAAAAGCGGTCCCAAAGATAAAAATATAAAGTACGCACGTGTTCTTATTTTGAAATCTTTGATTAATCAAAGTTTGATTTGTTATTTCTGATTTCCAAATGCTTTGAATGTTTGTCTTATATGTCATTCTTACTCCTATATTTGTAACTAATTTTGAAGTTCCTAAGTATGTCTGTTTCTCTGTACAGGAGACTGGCAGTCTGTGGCATCGTAGTCAAATTGGAGGAATGCGGTCGTTTTTATTTTGGGTTTTAGCTATATTTGATGAAGATAGGTTACCGTAATTAGTTATATTGTATCGGCTTTTCTTCATTTACAATCATTTTTGATCTCATATTTAATTTTGAATTATAAGTGAAGATCTTGTAGCTAAAAATATTTCGTGATACTTAGGTAAGTATATTAAAAATATTAGTAATAGTTCACTAAAAATAAACAAAATATAACTATAAAAAAGTCAAATTGTATCATAAACATCTATAAAACATAAATTATACCAATAAACTTTCATAGCAACTGTATTTTTAACCGACTTTATTTTTAAATAAAATGTATAGGTACTTCCAAAAGATGTAAAACAAACCACACTGATATCTTATACACGGCGATAATTTATTAATTACGTAATTTTTAACGTTATTTTTTTAAATATTTTTTACCGGTAATTAACCTTGAACTCGTATAACTATTAAACACTTTACTCAATATCACGTCTCCCGTAGCTATATTAAGGCACCGCGTATCCCGTTTCACTGCGTGCTCAGTTGGTTCGCTACTAACATAGTGGTACATCAGCTGTTCAACCAAGTCGATACCGGTGGCGTCGTCTAGTCTCCGGGATCTGACCCCGTTGTCTCGAAGCCTACTTTCCGCGACCATCCGACGAATCACACGACTTACGCCGCATCTCTTGCGTAAGCGGCTCGTGCCGATCGATTGCGGATAATTGATAAAAATATTAAAGGATTGATAAAGAATTGTATAATACCTACTGTTTAGGCTCTTCTGAGATCAGGAACTCTTAGGCTCAATTCATACCAAGATGGCAGCGGCCGGCAGCGCACTTTCAGTGTGAAAGAATTTTAAACTTTATCCCGCCTGCCAAGCGCGGGGATTATGGCAGACCCTCCCTTCTAAGGGAGAGGCCTTTGTTCAGCAGTGGGCGTTTCGGCTGCTGATGATGATGATGAAACCTACTTATATTAGTAAACGTACTACTTAAATGCCAGTAAGTAAGTGCCTACACTTTGTTTTTTGTGTCGTGTTGTAGTGGGTGCCAAAGTTGTTCAAGCTGCCTCACATAATATGCTGCCTGCTGAACATATTTTGGTTTTCAATGAAAGGCCTAATTTCATTGAAAACCAAAATATGTAGATTCTTAATGTAATATTTACACCTTTATAACGAAAATGACATTATTTAAGAAACATCGAAAATTGAGTTTCGGTCCCAAAATGACTTAGGTATAATAAAAATTACAATCAAACATCGTTTTTTTTTTAAATTAGGTATGGCGTCTTCATTTCGAAGGTGTGTGTATTTTTTACACATTATATATAGTAAAGGAGAAATAAGGGCTTTCTTGACCCTCCCTAACGACATTTTGGCAAAGACGGCAGGTGTCAAGCTCAGAAAATTTCATGTGTGCTCAGAAAATCAAGTGATTTTATATTTCTTATAATAGGTTAATCATATATGCCGGGGTGGAGACGTTTCGGCCTCCTTGTTTCGTCATTTTTGTTGGGGTTTAAGTTCTCATTGTTCGGATTATTCTTGTCATTAAATTGTTTGTAAAATTAATAATAATTAATGAGGGTACTTTTACACAAAAGTGAGTTTGGATTTACTATAAATACAACGCAACGGCCGCATTCGTGACAGTGTCGCTCGGATCGTCGGACCGTTCGGACCTGTCTCGTTTCGTTGAAAATATTAATGTGTGTTTTAAGTTATATTCGCAGATCGCAGATTTTCCTGGCTGCTGCATTTATTCTTCTGGATTGGATGTGTCCGATTCGGCTTTTAAAGGTTTGGCGTAATAAGTCGGTGAGTCGGATTAGCAAAGTCCGTTTGAATTACTAATATGAATTAGTCAAGCAATCTTGTGATAATAATTAATAATCATAAGCAATGATAATCCCACTGATGGTTAAAGGCTGGCGTTGGTGTGGTTGTAGGGGCCGGAGGAGACCACTTGGGGGAGTCCCCATATTTTTCTATTAAATATGCTGTCAAAATGTTATGGCAGGAGTAACTTTTGTGTCAGTAACGTCGGCATTGCTGACATCCCGTTATTTATTATGGTGCCTCAGAGTTTTTACTGTGACATCAGAAGTGGGATTGAATTCTGGCCTTTCCGCTACGCTTTCTGATTCAATCTGCATTAGTACCTAATGGCAAAGATGGTCATCGTTTTTTTTCCCGGCCCACCCACACCACGCCACCCACCCACCCTGGTTTGACTGGTGGCAGTTTACTTTATTGTTGAGAACAATGGTAATTACCCTATCGCTTACAGGAATGTACTCAGATATGGAATAAACTAAACTAGTGGGGACAATTAGTTCCTACGTGTTTACGTATTTCACAATCGACTACCGTCAATTTCCCAGATTACAATAGTCTACGAATTCAATTACGGCGCTTCCAATTTCTTTGTGTTTTGATAGTGGTTGCAGAAGTTTGACAGTGGTTCAAGTTTCAGTTCTAGTACTAGTTCTTTAAATATTGTTTTCTCAACGATGTACTTATTTTTGGACTGAAAAATTGGTTGTTGGTTGTGTTCTATGATTGCAACATCGAAGTGGAAAAATACTCTTAGCTGTGAGAACGTACAAACTGACATCATTTAGATTTCATTTCTTTGATTTATTATTATTATAAACTACGGGTAGATTTCAGTTTTGTATGCTAATAATGTTCGAGTGTGTTCGTCGTTTCGGTAAACAAAGATTATTCGAGTAAAATTTCAGTTCCAACTAATGTTTTAATTTTATTTATTTATACAGCAACAGTACACTTGTTACTAACGTTTAGACGTTCAGTTGTTGTGAATTGTGAAAAGTGAACCTATGACAGGCATCGTTGATATGCTTGCTTATGTTCTCTATGAAAGTTAGAATAGATGAGAATTATTAAGAAATTATTAAATTAAATTTAAATAGATGAAAATTACTATAATGATTAAAAGCAAAACTAACCAAATCAACAAAAATAAAATATAGCATCAAGGCATACATGCTTATCTAGTCGTTTTATATACGAAGTAGTTCCAGCACTTCGTTTTACCTGCACGTCTAAATCTGATGATGGTTTGGCGTTCATATACTCGTTACACATTCTTCTGATTGGCGAGTTCAAACCAAGGTTGGACTGGACCGATTTTATACAGAATCTTTAGCTTTAATAATAGTATGACCGTTTATATTTTTGTTTTTAATCATTGCGTATCGTTTGTTTGGAGGAAGGCCGAGCAGTTGGCTGAGTGATTCTTATTGACCGACAAGGATCTATGATTCCTATGTGATTTGTCAATTAACAAAACCAGGCATGCTTTGGCGGTCTGGTAAATTATAAATTTGGTGTTTTTTAGTATGTTATGTTCACAGGTGTATGTTGAGCCAGGAGGTGCTTCGCCGACACAATGAGCGCTCCCAGTGGGGTTGCTGCTCAAGCGGTGGCGTTGCTGCTTCGGTCACTGTGTCGTGATCGTGGTGGACAGACGTCCGGGCAAGAAAGTAACATCTGTTTTATTTGTGTGGCTATATGATAGCCGCACTGACGTAAGTTATTGTTTCTTACCTAATACCAAATGTGGATTTGACTATAACAATTTTTTAAGACTGCAATAACAGTAAGGAGATACGTTATAGGCTTGTCTTTGTTGACTGGCTCATAGTTTACTATCTATCACATGGCATTTACGGTCAAATTAAGGTTCGGTGCCACAGTATCATTATTATTATTATATATTTATTTATTATGAATGCGTGGAGCATTTGCATTGATATATCAAAAAAAAAAAAAAAATGTGAGAGTACGCGTGGAGCGTTACAAGCACTTCAATATCTTTATTCACATCCGTATGTACAGTAACTCTTATTATTCTTTCATATCCCATTTGAACTAATTTTTTTTATCCACCAGCTTACTACCAATATATGAATTATCTGATTTATTAGGTTATGAGTAGCTTTATAGGTAAAGGAGTTCAGAGTGGGCTGGGTCTGTGTACGCCACCTTAGAGGATTGAGAAAAATCCATATAATTCGGGAAAAATATAAATTTAACATGGCGTCTTGAGATGGCGTCTCACTGATGCCGAATTAATCTGTCAGCCAGCCAGCTATCAATAGCTACTGCTGCAGTCACACTTGTCACAGTTGGTTGTGTGCGTGTATTGTAGGTAGTGAATTGATTACCATTGATATTGTAATCATTAAAATGATGTCTGAGAAAACAGAAACTAAAATAGAAAGAGTACTGTAATAAAAATACTTTTAAAGCCATTGATAATAAAAGTGACACATGACTGTAAACATTCTTAAGTTTTACAAGAAAATAAAGCCAGATTAAAGTAAATGGATAGTTAAGAGTGTGGTGTGCAAGGACCTGGCTCAGGCTCCATACATTTTGGAACTTCTACATACTTTACTAGCATGTTTTCGATGCGTATAAAGTTTTTGCCCTGGTGGCAAAAAGTATTGATCAATTAATAATATTTTTATTAATATAATTCAATAAATCAATATTGCAAATCGACATGAGTCAACATAAATCTTACAAGCATGATGTTTTCCGAGCGTAAAAAAAAAAAAAAAAAAAAAAATACTAGCATGATGTTTTCCATGCGTATAAAAAAAACACTAGCATGATGTTTTCCATGCGTATAAAAAAAAAACACTAGCATGATGTTTTCCATGCGTATAAAAAAAAAACACTAGCATGATGTTTTCCATGCGTATAAAAAAAAATACTAGCGTGATGTTTTCCATGCGTATAAAAAAATAATAATAATAATAACTAGCATGATGTTTTCCATGCGTATAAAAAAAAACACTAGCATGACGTTTTCCATGCGTATAAAAAAAAATATACTAGCGTGATGTTTTCCATGCGTATAAAAAAAAAAAATAACTAGCATGATGTTTTCCATGCATATAAATATTTGTCGTGTAGACAATAAATTATCTCTCATGTTATCCTGCTGGGACCACGGCGTACAGGACCGCTCAGAACCCGGCTCCTTATATCCCGTCAAGTCAAAGACTTCGTGCCTGTCACGGAGCAATGGTCCTAAATTCCCTACCTTATTTTTCCATCAAATCAAAGACTTTGTGTCTATCACAGAGCGGTGTTCCTGATCCTATTCCCGAATCCTATCAAGTCAAAGACTTTGTGTCTATCACAGAGCATTACCGTCACGTGAGAATGAAATCAATAAAATAACAAAAAAATAACAAAAAAAAAAAAAAAAAAATAACAAAAAAAAAAAAAAAAAAAAAAAAAATTATAACACACTATTACTCTTAATCAGAGAAGTTAAAGTTCAGTACAACACTGAAACCAAATTACAATAAGCAATCAGAGAAGGTATTCTTGATCCCAAAAGTACATGATCCCAAAAGTCAATCAATCAATAAAAACAGAGAAAGTTACGCTTGATCACAAAAGTACATTACGACACTAATACCAAATTACAATAAGCTAATGACAATATTTATTTCAGCTACTAAAAATGTTGATTTTAGCTACTAGTTAACAATCTAATAATGCCACTATTACTGGTAAACATTCCGGCAGGTGCAGAGCGCGCACCGCCGATCAGAATGGCCGTGCCGGGGTGGAGACGTTTCGGCCTCCTTGTTTCGTCATTTTTGTTGGGGTTTAAGTTCTCATTGTTCGGATTATTCTTGTCATTAAATTGTTTGTAAAATTAATAATAATTAATGAGGGTACTTTTACACAAAAGTGAGTTTGGATTTACTATAAATACAACGCAACGGCCGCATTCGTGACAGTGTCGCTCGGATCGTCGGACCGTTCGGACCTGTCTCGTTTCGTTGAAAATATTAATGTGTGTTTTAAGTTATATTCGCAGATCGCAGATTTTCCTGGCTGCTGCATTTATTCTTCTGGATTGGATGTGTCCGATTCGGCTTTTAAAGGTTTGGCGTAATAAGTCGGTGAGTCGGATTAGCAAAGTCCGTTTGAATTACTAATATGAATTAGTCAAGCAATCTTGTGATAATAATTAATAATCATAAGCAATGATAATCCCACTGATGGTTAAAGGCTGGCGTTGGTGTGGTTGTAGGGGCCGGAGGAGACCACTTGGGGGAGTCCCCATATTTTTCTATTAAATATGCTGTCAAAATGTTATGGCAGGAGTAACTTTTGTGTCAGTAACGTCGGCATTGCTGACATCCCGTTATTTATTATGGTGCCTCAGAGTTTTTACTGTGACATATATATAATATATATAATAATAATTGTAACTTGTTTAATAAAGTCATATTTTAAATGATAATATTTAGAAATATTTCTTTATACATCAAATCAAATGGTCTTATTGATAAAGAGCTTTAATAAAGTAAAAAACCTTCTTAGTACGAGATTAAAATATGGAAGAAACCTGAAAAATTACAGCGATCAGTCTTAAACTTCATAAACTCTAAGTAGAGCGAGTATCATGTATGTTTATAAATATTCCTACTCAATTTAATAAATTACGTAGTTTGTACCGCGCGACAATTAATAGTTATGATCTTCTGTCAACAAGATTAGCTATTCATCATCATCATCATAAGCAGCCGAAACGTCCACTGCTGAACAAAGGCCTCTCTCTTAGAAGCCAAGCGTGGGGATTATGGCAACCCCTCCCAGTTGCCATAATCCCCACGCTTGGCAGGCGGTTTGGGGATCGCAGTATAGGTGGTAGGTAATCTAATAAAAAAGACGCTGCTGCCCGTCTTCTGGATTTCCCTTAGTCGCCTCTTACGGACACCCAACGGGAGGAGATGGGTGGGTGCTATTCTTACCCGGAGACCCCACGGGGATAGATTAGCTATTATGCGAACTCTTTTGCCCAATAAGTAATTTTAGCAGATACAATGCCCTTATATATAATACAATGCCCTTATTTTGCTGTCGAGGAGGAATCCTTCAAAAGGTACCCGGTTTCTGAGTTGGTGAAGGCCAGGTTATGTGGGACTTTTACCCACCAAAACCTTCCCAAGTGGCCTTCATCGACGCTTATGGGAAGACTGTTTTTAATTGTTACACTTTTTTCGTTCTAGCCCCTCACAAACATCAGAACATGCGATAAAGAACTCCGTTCTAAAAACATACAAGTATGAATTATAAAAGCATAAAAGCCCGACAAACAAAATCGACCTTTATTACATTAATACGTGTGGCGCACTAAAAGTTTCCGGAATGAATAAGAAAAAAATACTATTTAAGGTCGAAATTAAATTTATTGTTTCTCAAAATATTCTCCCTTTGCGTAAATGCACTTTTTCATGCGATTAAACCAATTTTGAAAACTTTTGTGCCACTCCTCCGTGGTGACCTCAGAAACGTGTTTTTCATACTCTTCGACAGCCTCTTCTGGTGACGAAAATCGTTGACGGCGTAATTGGTTCTTAAGTTTTGGGAACAGAAAAACGTCACAAGGTGCCAGGTCGGGGCTGTATGCAGGATGGCTCGTAAGTTAATTTTAAGCTATATTTTTCACCTTCAAAATTAGTTTGTTTGTCTGGCCGTGTAGGAACTAGCATTGTCGTGGTTCAAGATGATACGGCGTTTCCGGTTATTATTACGGAGTTCGTCAATAATTTCCGGAAAACAAATAGTCGTGTACCAGTTACTATTCACGGTACGACAATTCTCTAAAGCAAGTGTCCAGTTTTATTAAAAAAAAGAAGCAATCCTCCGCTTAGATGCACTTTTCACGCGCGCTGTTTTGGTTGGCTTCGGCTCATCTTGAAATAACTCTCAAACGTATGGGGTTCGATTGCTGCTTTGTTTTGGGATCGTAGCAATATATCCATGTTTAGTCACCTATTACTATGTCCCACACCAAATTTGACGCACCTTCGTTGAATCTGGTAAGCATCGAACTGCACCAAGTGACGCGGTCTGTTTTTTGAGCCTCGGTCAAATTGGGTGGGATCCACCGTGAGCACAGCTTTCTCACTCCCAAATGTTTGTGTAGGATTGACTGTATTTGACTCATGCCTAAGTCTAAGGATGCGCGAATCTCATGGTAGGTAACATCCCTGTCTGTTTCAATCATAAGGCGCACAGCATCGATGTTTTTGTTGTTCACAGCGGTGGGCGGGTGACCATCGCGAGATTCGTCAATGAGATTGACACGACCGCGCATGAATTCTGCAAACCAGCTATAAATAGTCGTCTTGCATTGTGATTCATCGTCAAAAGTAGATTGAAGCCGAGCGATGCTCTGTTGAGCTGTCAAATTACACTTAAAAACGTAGAAAATCATACTACGAAAATTTTCCCGAGGCTAATCCATGTTACTGTAGACACGCAATTTTTAAAATGGCGCCACAATGTAAATACAATTGACAGTCAGATGAAACAAACTGCATTCTACAACCAGAATTCCATTTTAAAATGTTGTAAATACTTTTTAAATATTGTTTATGTAAGTGGCCAGTTCCGGAATCTTTTAGTGTGACCTATGTACATACATATTGACTAAAAAAAAATACAAAATGGCAGCTGGCGGCCGCCGTATTCATTTTTTTGGATAAGTATATAGCCTTTGTCACTCCTACATCTAACGACATATTATAAGTCACTATCCACCACGCCGTTTGGGCTTTAGGCCGGGCCAAAGAATATACATACAAACCCTCAAAAAAACATAACCCTCCGCCTGGAGCATTCGGGCAAAATGTTTTATGTGTGTTGTTAACACACACATAAAACACGTCATCACGTTTATTGAGTCTGTTACTAGCGTGTGTCATTTCCACTCTATACATTTAAAAAAAAAAAACAATTGTTAGATAAAATTCCCATTGGATTTCCCGCACAGCGCGGTTCAGTCAATAGTCCAGGCGCCTCACAGTCTGCACAGCTGACCCAGTTATCTCGCAGAATACCGCATTGAGTCGACTATCCACTGAGCGCCGTTTTTACACCGCCCCAGAGTAAATTCCAGTTAATCTACCACAAATTAAAACTTTCACACCGAGACACAACGTTATTGTTCCACCAGTAGTAGCTAGTCGTTGTAAATTTTATTTTTTGCCGTTTGACGTATTATTTATTTAGTTGCGACCAATTGAACAAAAATATAAATCTAAGGTTACGTCAGATAATACTGTTATATGTATTGAGTTATTGCCTAAAGAATAACTACCATAAACATCGTAATCTTTTTTTGAGAATCAGCGCTGGCAGAGACCATAAGCCAACACCCCCCATCACCCTCCCTTCTACTCTGTTACAGAACCCTCTACTCTAATATACAGAATGTGGTTTTGCATTTTGTCCTTAGACCTAACAGTTAAGAATTATGTCAATTGATGAAAAATAGATTAATAATTCAGTGGTTAATAACTAATAGATAATTAATGATTCATCATTAACGTTCAACCAGAATAAGAGCTCTCGAGCGGTCAGATTAGGGCCCAAGGTTGGCAACCGCGCGGTGCTCTTGTTTACCTACTTTGCGCGAAGATCGGTGCCAGACGGGGTTATTTTATAGTGACCGTTGCATACGGGATTTCTTTTCGTACCAAACATAAAATATATTTCATAATTTTAAGTCTATATTTTAATGATTGATTTATGTTCTTTAAAAGGTATATAATATCAACCTCCGTAAATATGGCGAGAATGCAGAACCATATCCCGTAGCAGTCAAAAACTTACATCTGCCTTAAGCCTTATGATCATAAGAGCTTTGCTGGCTTTATATGCATACATAAGTACATATATTAAGCGCTAATATACCTACTCAACTAACGGATTTACTACTCAGCTATGCGGATCTCATTAATGTTAATGAGGTAATCACAAAAGACCTCACGGGAGCGAATATCAGTTTAGAAATCAACATAAAGTCAGAAGATTATTCAGTATTAGACGATAAGCAAGATCAGTCGTAAGCTGTGCTTAAAATTTATATATAAACCGTATTTACATTTATCAGACGTTTTACAGCTCAGATATAGTTTGATCAAGAAGTATTTTCAATAAACCTAGTTGATATACATATTTTGTGCAACAAAAAGGAATAAACTATGACCCGAAAGTGTAATTTTATGTGGGCATAACTTTTTCAGGTGAATGTGGTATAAAGGTGAAAACTCACTAATTGGATCGTAATTACAGTGCAGCAGCGGCCCAGTACGAGGCGTCACTTTTTTAGTTTCTTCATCAGCATCATCAGAAGCCGAAGAACGTCCACTGCTGAACAGTGGCCTACCCCTTAGAAGAGAGGGGTTGTCATAATCCCCATGCTTGGCAGATAGCTAGGGGATCGCAGCATAGAAAGACGTCTTCTTGTTTTTCCTTAGTCGCCTCTTACGGATACTCAATGGAGATGAGAGGGTGCTATTCTTACCCGGATATTCTATGTTTTATATAAGAGAAGATTACAATATACTAAGGGATGAGATGGAATGAATCATTAACGGACTTTTAGTGCAGCAATAAAATGACTGCAAAAGGTCTACAATGATAAATGCGATTCAGCTATTACTTCCACTTCCACTTTAAATTATGGCCCCCATGGTTCACCGATGATTCTGCCAACAACAAGTTTATAAAAGAACGAAGTTATAATGGTAATTAACCGGTAAAACTATTGATTAATCGGTAAAATATTTTTTAAAGATATAATCTGTATCTATACTGTGATTCAGCTATTAGCTCTTCTATTTTTCACATTAGCCTTTGGCAATTATTAATTTCATACAATATGGGTGCTTCTACTTCGTTATGAGCAACAAACACTGACGTTTGAATTTCACAGCCTAACAGGTCAGGGGTCCAAAGTTAGGACGTAGTTGCGAAATAATTTGAGCGTATGTTTGTTGTTTTATAACCGTATCTACGTGATAAGTATAGAGCAGTTCACCGAAAGATACTGACGTAAATAATTCATTGGGAGGTAGGGCTATTCGCGTACCATATTATTATCTCTCCTTTGTATGTCAACCTAATGTTAAGCGCAAATCAATAGAAATTAGAATGCTTTATATTCAGTTAGATGGGTACCTACTTTTAGTTATGATCAATTCCAATGATTTAGATTATGATATTAATTTGATATTTGCTTTATATCTGACTGTGTATCTGTTTAATAGTTAGAATTAACAAGTACCTACCTACAAATAAAAGGATACATTTTGCAAAAATAACCTTAGTGTTTAATATAAATGTCGAGAATATAAATTAGGATAGTTCCCACAGAACAGCAATAATGCAGAACTTATTGGAATTCAAAATACGAATGTAACTGTCATTTCGATATTGGAACGTGACGTGATCGCTGTGACGGCGCAGTACCGTAGCGTGGTAGCGCGATGCGCCGCGTCGCGCCTCGTCATCCAGTTAACGTCACTACACGTCACTCAAGTCACGTCAACTTTGACATGTGACCGTCATAATAACAATATGTATATACGTGTATGTATATTACGTGCGCGCGGCGCAACCGACCGATCTAGACTGAGATGTAATCCACTACTCTACGTACACACGAGCCAAAATATACGTGAAGGATAAAAACGCCATTGTATCACAAACTACTGCACATTAAATTAGGACGGACTTCGGACGAGGATGGACTTGTTAAGGTAATAAGATTTGGTACGGGCGCCTCTGTTTCTAGAAGGTTGTATCTAATAAAAAGTAGGTATTGTGTAATGTGAATTTTGGATTCGTATTGATTTTAATTATTTTATCATATATTAGGAATAAGCATATTTGCCTTCAAAATATAAAAGGTAGGTAAATAATAGGCTAAAAGTGGCATAGTTGCTCTGGGGGTATAGTTGCATCGATTGCAATTTCTCTAGTTTGGCGGATGAATCACATGTTATTTTATTTATGTTTCAAGAGACTCTACAACTACCACTAAGTTGACCATGTTGCATGTCTCTGTGCGATTGCATGGAAAGGCAGGATGATTTTAAAGTTTTTGGTGGATATATGTCCTCTTTTTCAGCGGGATATCTATCCTCAACGTAATTTACATGGATTAGGTAATTATCCCCTATATGGGATAGATGCCTCAAACTTTAGAGGTCCGCAAAAATCGCCAGTACTCTGGACATATCAAAGATACTTGTTTTTTCTTTCATAAATTTGAATATAATAAACCAAAGTACTTATCCGTATAACAAATAAAGAATTTTGCTTTTTTTACTGAGAGATATAAAGTAATTTGTGTGTGTAATTAGTGTGCTGAACGAAATAAATTTTATTTCATTTCATTTCATTTATAATTTCAAAAAGTGTGGCAACTATTCCCTATATACTAACTTACCCGCGCAGACAGTTTAGAAGTTTTATAATTGTCTTACGTAAGATTTACGATATTATATGTAAATTTTTAATACGTTTTCGATCAATAGAATCGATTTCGTTAATATAGTAATTGATATGTATTTTGAAAGTTTCTTCAGGATTCATCGTTATTTAAGTTAAAAGCAATTTTAGATCTAATCGATCTGACTGTAAAGTTTAGAATAGATAGTAATACCTAAGTTTTCTAGTAGTTAACGAGTTACGAACAAACTTTTGTACATTCACACCTATACTATATGAAATGATAAATTTTAGTGAAAACTTTGATGGGATTAATTTCTACACAATTAAGAAATGTTCTTAATTTAATTAAATAAGGAATGTTGATCTAGTGCAGTAACTATCTGCGTTATTTTAAGTTTTGTATTTCAAGTTTTATTTCTGTCTGAGTCTGGAAAGTCTAACGATGTTATTTAATTTTATAAAATTTACTATTGCAGTCTGAATTCTAAACGTAAATCATAGAATCTGTTTTGTGTAAATAATAAAAAAAAGCTTTGTAACTACGCGACGGTGCCATACATAAACAAACATACATACTGATAGACAGATATAGTTCATCATCATCATCGGCTGCCCAATGGCTTCTTCCGAGAAGGGAGGGTCCCTTTCCTAGAAGGGAGGGGTTGTCATAATCCCTAAGCTTAGCAGATGCTGCCGCCCATCATCTTGTTTTACCTTAGTCTCCATTTACAGACACCCAACGGGAGGAGACCGGACCGGGTGGGGCGGGACTACCTACGAGTCAGGGGATAAAAGTATATAAACAGACCTTATAAGAAAGCGTTCTAAAATAGGAACTATACGGGGTGTAAGGGACATCGTACCGAAAACCTATACCAGGGATCCAGTACATGATTCTGAACACTCTAGTGTTGAAATTTTTCATCGGCTTTTTCATGAATTTCCAAAAAGAAAATCCACTTTTTTAAAATAATATTAGTATAATATCATTATTGGTATAATAATAAAGGATAATTTTAATTTAAAAACCATAAATTACTTATTTGTGGAAAATTTATTTATTCTTTATGCACTCAAATAGTACATAGGCAATTAATTAATAGGCAATTAATTATTATAATTTTAGAAAAATAGCAATGTAATTTGAGAAATACATAATTATTCCGCAATATTCATTACATGCTCGAAAATTAATAAGTCAAGTCATTTGTCATTTTCCATATAAATGGTTTCTGTAATGTTATAACGGACATTATTTGACATCTTATAAAAAAAAATTTGGTACGATGTCCCTTACACCAGTTATACAATATTAAGCTTAGTAATCGCTCACTTAGCTATAAAACGCTTATAAGCGGTAAAAGAAACGCTTGTAACGTTTCAAATGTGGAGTGCTTAAAAAAAATTCATTGGATCAACTCTCGTCTCTCTGACGAGGCGATGACGTGTTTACTTTAATCACCGAGGCGGCTCGCTGTGTATTGAACCCGAACTAACGGCTGGGATATACAGGATATTGGATAGGAGCGAGGTTGTTTCGAAACAGTTCAAAAAATGTATTTCAACGTAAAATAATAGAACCTGTTCCCCTTCATACTAAAAATAAATCAGTTCTTTTTCCACTCTGTTTCATAACGGGCTCAAATCCGGATAGACGCTACAGGTGCTTTCTCTTTGAATTGCTTTAAGTTATTAATTTAGTTAGTTCATTAAAAATTTGAATATAGATACATTTTCATAGAAGTAACAATAAAATTAATTGCCATCAATCAAACGAACGCAGTGAAGCACTGTATTAAGAAAAAGAGATTTAAGTTTAAGTAGCAATTGACCCGTGGGGTGTCCGGGTAAGAATAGTACCCTCTCATCTCCTCTCGTTGGGTGTCCGTAAAAGGCCACTAAGAGAGAACAAGAAGACGGGCAGCAGCGTCTTTCTATTGGATTACCTATCTATACTGCGATCCCCAAACCGCCTGCCAAGCGTGGGGACTATGGCAACCCTCCCTTTTTAAGGAGTGGGGGGGCAAGCAACCGTAAGACATCCACTGCTGATGCTGCTGAGTAATTTAAAAAATATAAATTTTACAGTTTAACTGTCACAAATTATTAAACTCGTCACGGTAGGAATAATCACAGTATCAAATCAACACGAAACGGCAGTGTAAATTTCTGTGCTATGAAAAAAGGACTCTATGGCTACAAAAATAATTAGGGTTCATGTTTAGGAATAACTAATGTCACAATTCATCCGCTTATCGACCTGTTCAACTCACTACGGAATTGTGAAAATAAAAACTTAGTGTGATCGCAGCGAATTCGATACAGCGATTGAACGAGCGAAAACGCGATGTCGCAACGATACCACTTCAAAATCAGGTATCGTTTGTGACAATGCCCATTAAATTTCTTTGTCCAATATTTGATCAAATTTCTTTGACATATGGCCTTTCCAATTATCCAATATCTTTGTCACAGATTTCCTTTGTAATTTGCGTAATTGAAAAAAATGGAGGAACGTGGAGCGACCTATGTGCTGCTATTATCATTCTATTAATTTTGAAAAAGAAAAAATAAATCATCATAAACACATTTATTGCTTTTATATGCGCTTAACAATAATTCCGTTCTTTGAATGGTCCACGAAATTTTATTTCCAGCCATTTTGATTTAAATGTCAAAATCTTTGATCAAATATCGGTGTCACTATTAAATTGGATGGTCATCAAATTTCTTTAATCAAAATATACATTGGATAAAGAAATTTGACAATTTGACTACTACTTAGGGCATAACATTAGCATAGACATTAGTTTTCCAAGTAAAACCATAGCTACTGTGGTAAAGTAACTCGTTAAGTTAATGTAAACTTAACTATATTACTTTTATAGGGATAAAAGCTCGTGTTGGTTACAACATTTTATAGCTTCCGTAACGCAGAGGGAAACCGCTTGCTTTGCAAACCGTAGTTCGCAGGTTCATATCCTCTGGAGAGGAGCGACGTTGAATTGTTTATTGTTTAGGAAAATACAGACTGATCATCTGGTGGTCTGGAAAATAATATGATGCAGGCGTCGGGTGGGAATGTATAAAGTTAGCCCTACGCCTGACTTCTCCTCGGTAGTGTCATTCTTCCGTCTCATACAACTGAGAGAGTGAAGGAAGAAGGCCGAAGCGGTCCAGATGACATTGTTATTATCATTTCTAAGAAACAAAAGTAACTAGTTGTATTTGAACATAATCTATACTTATATATAAAAATGAATGTTTGTCTGTCTGTATGTTTTTTATAGAATCGTAAACTATGCATTTGATCATGTCAAGATGTTCAGCAAAGTGAAAGAGCGCGAGCGGCGCTGCGTGGGTCAGCTAGTCTATACCTAGTCTTGCCATACATACTGAAACAAATATTTTTTTTAGTATTAGTTTAATACATAAATATAAAACAATTAAAAATATATAAAGCTTATTCTCAGTCTCCATTGGCTGCAATACAGTCCTTTAAACGTTGACATACAGTTATCAATAGAAGCACGCACTCTTTCCATGGGAAAATTCTTCACTGCCAATCGTACGGATTGTTTTAGGGACTCCAAATTATCATGGCATTTAGAGCAAGCCGTACTCTCTAAAACTGACCATAAATCATAATCCAGCGGATTAAGATCGGGACTAGACGTCGGCCAGTCTTCAGCTCTGATCAAGTCCAAACCATTTGTTTCCAACCAAGACTGCGTAGACCGAGCTTTATGACCCGGCGCCGAGTCTTGATGGAAGGACTATTCTTGGTTATTGAATATGGTGTTGTTAAGGGGCTTCACTACCTTCTCAAGAATGGTATCTTGATACACTTGTGCCGATGTTTTGATATACATATTTGTGCCGATGTTTTGATACCTTTTTCACAAAAGTATGGCTTAGTCACTCCTTCATAGCTAATACCCCACCAAACCATCACTGAAGTCGGATAGTGCCCACGTTGCACTCTGTCGACTAATTGGGTAGCTTTCTTAGAGCTTTGAGCATAAATACGGTCATTTTGTTTGTTAAAATGTTGCTCAATTGTAAAAAAAATCTCATCCGTAAACAATTTTTTTTTGTGGCATCCCTTTCCGTACCGCTTCAGTAGTTGTTTCGATTTTACCACCCTATTATTTTTTTAATTACCAGTTAAGAAATTACCAGTACGTCACTTATAGGCTGCAAGTCCTAAGTCATCTTTTAAAATACGCGAAATGGTTTTAGGTGCTATCTTCATCTCGCGAGATAAGACAGGGTTTCTTCGAATTTTTTCCCTTACTGCTTTGACCACCTTTTTCGTACGAACACTACGTGGACGGCCGTATCTTTTTCTGTCACAAACAGAGAAGGTCTCATTGTACCTATTAATAGTCCGGTACATAAACATTTTACTAATACCAAGCGTATGGAGAGTTTTAAAAATTGCATTTGGCTCCATACCTACTTTGTATAATGCAATCACAGCGATTCCACTCCATTTTAATATCGCAAAATATTGTACAATGTATTGGCGCTAAAATGAGAAAACCCAATGAACAATCATATAAAAATGAAAGATTCCAAATTCAAATGAAATATTTTGTTTATTTTTAATTGTAACAGTATCTCTGGCCAGACATAAGTATATATATATAATTAATATTTTCCTGTACATATGTCCTTTATAGAATCGTAAACTATGTATTTATTGACGGGCCCGTTGGTCTAGTGGTTAGTGACCCTGTCTGCTAACCAACAGGTCGTGGGTTCGATTCCCACCAAGTGTCTGGGTGTTTTATCTATATAAGTATGCATTTACAAAAAAAAAGTATATAAGTATTAGTATCAGTTGTCTGGTTTCCATAGTACAGGCTCTGCCTAGTTTGGGATCAGATAACCGTGTGTGAATTGTCCCAGGATATTATTATATTATTATTCATGTCATATTCTTCAGCAAAGTGTTGTGCATGAGCCCATGAAGGTTTCTGGGTAAAAAGTGTGCGAGCGGAGCTGCGCGGGTCAGCTAGTATAAAATAAAAATAATCATTAAATCATTGTCAACAATAAAATACTTAAAAGCTTTTCTGTATACATATTTGGTTTACGTGCCAACGTTGAGGTGAAAAGCGATTGAAAATACAGAGCAAACATCGCACTCTCCCTCGGAAATATTACATAGGCGAGTTTTAACACTCCACTCATCGCGTCAACAACTCTTTATACGTCAACCGATGTAGCATTTGCTTGCGAAAAAGTACATTGAGAACCTTATGACAAAGGCAGAAGGTTCTAAATCGAAGATAAGCTTTGGGTGCGGATTGCATTAATGTATCGTCTGGGTGTTGTTATTATGTACAGCTGTATTGAGTGCGTCTGAGCGGTTCTGTTAGTTTTCATCGTTGCGACGTTTCTGAAAAAACAGCTTGCGATTTGTCGTTCAAATAGATGTATTATGTGCATTTATTATTGGAGCTTGTTTTAAGAATTCTAGTGGAGATACTAGCAGGGCTATTCAGGACCGTCAGAAAGTCCAGTATCCGAATCCGATAGAAAAGTTTCCGAGGCTGTCCTTCAAACGCCATTCACAAAACCGTCGAAAAGTTTTGACAGTTCGATTCCATAACAAGACGATAATTCATGGAAACTATTCCGCGAGCCTTTTGCGGTCGGGAAGGTTAATATTTCACAGGAATATTATGTTTTTATACAACTACAGTTTAAAAAAGACTACAACAACAATAATTATAGACACTCACTTATATAAAGAATATTCGCGACTCGCGTAACTAGTAAAACTAAATTGAGACTTTTATTATGGTGTATTCACACTACGTCAACAAACTACTCATTCACTAAACATCCAAATAGGATCAATAGAGGCAAAGGAACACATTAGCTGGGTTTTTTTGGTAATCTATACATAGAAAAGCAGTAATCAATGGTCAGCTTTCGCCGAAACATCCTTAAAATACCAACGAATCCCGTCCGTTTGCCCAGTGTCTACATTACTTCCTCCTAGGTGTGTACACGGCACTAAAGGGAAAAATGACTAAGCGTTTACGACGCAAGTTTAGAAGAAAATTCGCAAAAATGTTATGTCAATAAAACACATTACTATAAGTGACTAAATAAGCCACAATAAATAAATTATGTTATTGCCTATATGATGATGGGCCCGTTGGTCTAGTGGTCAGACACCCTGCCTGCTAACCGATGGGTCGTGGGTTCGATTCCCGCCAAGTGTCTGGGTGTTGTTTATCTATTTGAGTATAATAAAGGAACACAATAAATAAAGGAACACATTAGCTGGGTTTTTTTGGTAATCTATACATAGAAAAGCAGTAATCAATGGTTAGCTTTCGCCGAAACATCCTTAAAATACCAACGAATCCCGTCCGTTTGCCCAGTGTCTACATTACTTCCTCCTAGGTGTGTACACGGCACTAAAGGGAAAAATGACTAAGCGTTTACGACGCAAGTTTAGAAGAAAATTCGCAAAAATGTTATGTCAATAAAACACATTACTATAAGTGACTAAATAAGCCACAATAAATAAATTATGTTATTGCCTATATGATGATGGGCCCGTTGGTCTAGTGGTCAGACACCCTGCCTGCTAACCGATGGGTCGTGGGTTCGATTCCCGCCAAGTGTCTGGGTGTTGTTTATCTATTTGAGTATGTAATTACAAAAAAAAAAGTATATAAGTATTAGTATCAGTGGTCTGGTTTCCATAGTACAGGCTCTGCCTAGTTTGGGATCGGATGACCGTGTATGGATTGTCCCAAGATATTATTATTATTAATATTATATGTTACAAAATTCATTAAAATTTCAATAATAAACATTTATTTAACGACTTTAAAACTTTCTACCACTATAATATATTTTTCTACCATTTTATAATGTTCTCCGTAAACACACTCATATAGAATTCGTAAACTCCCTTTCCGATAGGTACGTTTGACAATCCGTCGGATCATACTTCGACATGCCATCTGACTTTCCGATCCGATACGGAACGTTTCCGACATTTGTGAATAGCTATGCAGATGAGGAAATATGATCTGGATTTTCCAGTTAATGAAATAAATGGACAGTAGGTAACATTATGTGAACGTTCATGAAAACTCGTTGTCTTGGCCGGCTTTGTACCCTCCCATGATTTTACTATCGAGGAGAACTAAATGTAATTAATGCAGTAACTATTCAGTTTGCCATGTCCGCGTTATTTTAGTCATGCAGTAAAATAAAATGGATTGCGCGGGAATATGAAATAGTTTTCCAAAAGATAAATATCCGGATTTCTGTTCGGGTAAGTAATATTTGATATAATTACAAAATCTTTAATATTTAGAAGATATAACAACTGAATCTATAATTTTATTTGATATAATAGTCAGTTAATATAATAAACGATTGATATAATTTTAAAACAACTAATTTTGGTAAGCATAACATTCATTGAATATAAAATCTTTTGATATACCACTCAAAAGACATAAAACATATTTAGTCTAACATGATAAAACAAAATAATAATAATATTATTCCTTGGTAATATTTATTATTGCTTTTTTTCTATCACCAATAACCTATGGAGAAGATATACCTAGTAACTGATTATCACCTGCCAAGATAGCTCGACAGAGCCCCGCTTAGTGGGGCTCCTGTTTTTGGGTGGTTATAAAAAATAACCACGAAGGCTAAGGCGGGAGCTCCGCTCCGCCCCGCTCCCGCCTTAGCCTTCTAACCTAACCTATCTAAGTCGGATTGCTCTGAATCGGGATGTTAACCATAATGATGGTACAATATCAATATATATTTTAGACGTTAGACCAAATGATTTTCTATTAAATAAACGTTATATCAAATAACGTTATACGAAATTAGTTTTAGAGTGTATAAATGTTATATGTAAAGGAATTATATCAATAGTTGTATAAATCTCACGTTTATTATATCTTGTGAACGTTATTGAAATGAAAATATACCAAATAACTTTATATCAAATGAGACGCACCCTTTCTGTTCACTAATGGCTGAATGGTGAATTTTCACTCTGTAAAAATGCAAGTACACTAATTACTTAAGTGATAATGTAAGTTATTTTAAGAAACTTGAGTGGTTGGTCCGTTGTGCAAGGGATAAGGATCACCATAGTATCAAACATCCTGCTGCTAGGCAGCAAACAGCATTAATTTTAAGAACGCTGTCTGATGCGACAGCGTTCTTAAAATATTGGGTTTTAATAATTATTATCTAAAGTGACGTGCAGCAATGCAGTACAATAGCCATATTCAAATTCAAATTGAAAATTATTTATTTCAATTAGACTAAACGGTAGCACTTTTCATGGTCAATTTTTTTTTAAAAAGCTGCCACTGGATCACAATTCGGCCTCAACTGAGATGAACCGGCAAGAAACTCAGCGGGCTTGTCATTGTATCACTTTTTTTTAAATCAGTGTTTGTTTTGTTACAATTAGATCAGCATCAGCGACAGTGTGTCCTGTAGGTCAAAAGATAAAATAAGTTAGAGAAAAAATAAAAACATACGATGAAAATTATACAAAAAACTAAAAGGCCAAAAGGATAGTAGTCTGACCAACCCCATCGTCAAATGAGTCGTACATGTGATAACTCGCTACATTTGTCAAGAGATTTTTTTAAATGTCGAGATTTCTTGCGACTAGAAAAATTTGCGACTAATCGCAGTACTTCTAGAAAAAAAAATGCGACTAATCGCAGTACTGGGACACACCCCACAGTATCCTCGAACTTCCGCGTTCTATTTGAAAGCTACACCGTATCAAATGTTTGATTCAAACCAACGCCGCTGTAACGAAGTGCGGGCTTCGATCGAGCGTGGTGTTAAAAGCATCCCCACTCCGCCTTCGCCCTTCAGTATCAATAGGGGCGACATTTTTTTATTATGTCTTGAGTGACTTTCGCGAGATTTCGCGTTAAGGCACTTCGCTGTTGTTGACGTACGAAAAGACGAAAAAAGAATATTAATTGCCCTCGGCTTTGCGATGTCACGTTTTATTTGTTTGTAGCCGAAGAAATTGTATTATCAATGAGTAATTTGAGAGTGGCGATCGGATTTTCTTTTGGGAATTCTGTAATGTGTTATTGATAGGGTCGGCTTCGTTTATTTATATAATAAGATTTGATTATTAAATAGCCTGCGTATATACTACAATATGGTATTTGTTTTAGTCCAAAAGAAATCATCATCACCAGCCAGAAGATGTCCACTTTTGAACATATGCTTTCGGAGCTCTTGGAATGCCACAATGAACGACAATCTTTTAAACATAATTTTTAGCAATTTAATAAATGTATTCTAAACTTCCAATTCCTCCGTTTAAAATGCCGCACTGCTTCCCATTTTAGCAGTACTGTCCCTAAGGCTCGATTGTGAGACCTATCTCGAGGCGTTCTGTCGACCTTCGCCTCCATTCACACACTGCATATTTGACTCGGCAAGCTACGTCTCTTGGAGATTTCTTAAAAACAGTTTTTTATATTCCCTTTCGTGTTTGAATGCCCAGCGAAATAACGTTTTTCTGTAGGGTTAATCTTCCATAGGGCTTATTCCAGAGCGCTCCACGACTTCGTTCCCAATAGCTCCAAGACAAAAATTAAATTTAAATATAATTTTTTAAATCGTTCCCATGGGCTCCAAAAGCGTATTTTATAAAATAACTAGCGACCCGCCCCGGCTTCGCACGGGTGTAATTGAGAAAGAAAAGAAGTGAATAATTTAAAGTTACTGCCTTTGATTATAGAATTTCTTCATAAATAATGTTTGTAGCTTACTTTTCGTAACGCAATATGAACAAATTTTGTTTAGAAGTGACGCGTGAAAGGGCTACGTATAGCTGTCCATGGGCAAAGTACTCAACGCTTAGGTTTAAGCCTGCAACGTTGAATCTCTGGGCTTGTGATTTGTTAATTGTATTTATAATTTAATTAGAAACTGCAGACGTGTACCGGTGCACAATTTGGGTGGATTAAGGACAGGAACAGGACACCATTTATTTAAAACCAATTTATGGAATACGGGCAATACGGGCTTCCTTGTTCGGTTTCATCGTTAACGTAAACGGGGGTCCACCGAGGAATTCTTACCCACTAAAACCCCCGCGGCTATCACGTCGGCAGATTAGAGGGCGGGCCTGGGCTATCTGTCGGGATCTGCACCAGTTGATACCACTCAGTGCCTTGACTTTGAACCCGCCGCCCCAGAGGCACATTATAGTTCCCCGGGAACCTGTCACGGTGCTCACGGTTACAGGGGTCACGGGGGAAGCCTTTAATGAGATTTACGGGACCCTGTTGGTGGTCAACCGGATATGTAGGATTCTTATACACTAAACCCCCCAACGGCCGTGCAATCAGCACATAAGAACCCCTTCTTGGGCTATCCGGTGGGATCTGCACCATGATACCCTCAGTGGCTTGCCTGTGACCCCGCCACCGGGGGGCACAATAAAGCCACCCGGGAACCTGTTACCGTGCTCACGGTTACAGGGGTCACGGGGGAAGCCTTCAATAGGTCCCCGGGACGCTGTTGGCGGTCAACCGGGTTATGTAGGATTCTTATACACTAAACCCCCAACGGCCGTTAAATCAGTACATAAGAAGGAGACCTGGGCTATCCGGTGGGATCTGCACCAAGATCCCTCAGTGGCTTTCTTTTGAGCCCGCCACCGGGGGGCACAATAAAGCCACCCGTGAATCTATCATCGTGCTCAAAGATACGGGGATCGCGGGGGAAACCTCCAATAGGCCCCCAGGATCCTCCGGGCGATCCACTGCGGTATGTGTCCCCCACGGCTGTCCACACAAAAGAGAGGGGCTGCACCGTGTACCCCTCAGTGCAAGGCAAGGGCCTTTGAAGCTGCTGCCAGGGGCGCATTATAGCCCCTCGGAAATCGTTCACCGTTGTCACAGTTAAGGGGTGGCGGGGGAAACATCCAATATGTCCCCGGGATCCCGTGGGGAAGACAACCTGGGTATTTGGAATTCTTACCCACTAAAACTCCCGTGGCTGTCACATCGGCACATGAGAGGGAAACCTGGGTTCTCGGGTGGGATCTGCACCAGGTGTCCCTCAGTGCCTGGCCTTTGAGTCCGCCGCCGGGGGGCAAGCATATTATATCCCAGATTTAAATTATATTATACGGAATGAATGAATGTACCTCTTTAGGTTTAGTCAACGTAAGCTAATTAAATTTATTTACTTAGATAAAACTTCTAAATAAATTCAGTTAATATAAAAACCTTCAGTGAAAAATTAAAAAAATAATAAATCAAAAATAAAAAGTAAGTACACAAAAAGAATCCTAAAGAGAACCCGGACCCTGCTGCGCTTAGAAGACGCTTCCGTAACCTCCAAACCACGGCCACTCTCATTATATTATTCGAATTACTTGATCATATTCTTGTTATATGTCTGCTCAGTCCCTAATGCATATAGTGTGATATTTTACCTTATGTATTAAAGTTATCCGTGTACAGTACCTAATTTACGTACTAAGCAAATCTAAGTGAGAATATTTGTACCGCCATCGGTTGAGTAATAATACTGCTTTTTAACCCTGTTAAGGGATAAATTAAAAAAATCCCCTCAGTGGCTTAGGGGTTGTCCATTAATCACGTGATGTTTTTTAGCAACTTTTTAACACCTCCCCCCCTCCTGGTGACATGTGGTGAGGTTTTAAACTACCCCTACCCAAAATCACGTGTATTATTTTTAGTATAAACAATATTGAAATTTACGGTATCTTGAAATACAGGTAACTGATTAAATGTTGAAGGGGAACTCGTTGCCGGCAACGGTGTGTCAAAACCACGTGCCGCTGTTTGGTTTAGAAATCGTGCATTCAGCGAAAAATAAATACACGTGATGTCTCATTATACCCCTCCCACTCCTGGTGATTTTTCGTGATTTTTTCGGAACCCCTCCCTCCCTTTCGAGCCTCACGTGATTAATGGATGCCCCCTTACCTTTGAAGCCGCCACTAGGGGGGCACGAAAAAAAATAATACACCTGTCATCGTGCTCAGTTGGGGAGTTATGTAAGTTATGGGTATCACGGGGGAGACCTCCAATAGGCTCCCAGGATCCTGCGGGCGGTTGAGCGCGGTATGTGGGATTCTTACCCTGTAAACCCCCCACGGGTGTCCGCACAAAATCGGGGGGGCTGCACCGGGTACCCCTCAGTGCAAGGCAAGGGCCTTTGAAGCCGCTGCCGGGGGCGCACTAAAGCCCCCCAGGAAGCCGTCACCATTGTCACAGTTAAAGGGGTGGCGGGGGGCACGTTTAATATGTCCCCGGGATCCTGTGGGGGATTCTTACCCACTAAAACTCCCGTGGCTGTCACATCAGCACATGAGAGGGGTTTTCCGGTGGGATCTGCATCAGCTGTCCCTCAGTGCATTGTCTTTGAGTCCGCCGCCGGGGGCGGGGTATATTATATCCCGGATATTTACCTACCTTATAATATAAAATATGGAATTAATGAAATTCTCTAGTAGGTACTTGATTGTTAACTATGTATCTCTTTAGGCTTAGTCAACGTAAGCTACGTAAGTTTATTTACTTAGATAAAACTTAAAACCTTCAATGAAAAATTATCTAACCGATGGTGAAAACCGCTGCGTGGTTTGGAGGTGCTATCTGATATAGACAGACTCGGATAGCGACTTTGTTTCACACTATGTAAAGATACTTTGACGTCGATAGGGGACAACACCAGCCAACCTTTAGAAAAAACCCTGACAGACAGACAATAATTCCGATAAAGTTTTGGCTTTTATATCATACGTACAATATATGCATATTGTATTCCTACCGAAACAGACATTTTGGAAATAAGTATAATATATATTTTCATTATTTTATTTTTATTTTATTATATTTGGGAAACAAACAAATGATACCACTTATTACTAATACCTATAAGATCCAATAGTACTATATAAATTAAGTTTCCACTAATAAATCATAACATTAGAGAGAAGCTAACCACGTATGCATGATTTTAAATTAAATAAAAAAGTATTAAAAATATATTAGAGATAAAATGTGCTGGAGTTAACATGAGTTAAATATTTAAAACATCGAATCTTAATATAAATAAAAAAATCAAAAACAAAGTTACAAAATACAAAATGAAATCCCGTACACGGGTAGCGAACCCGAACAGTTCGTGCTTAGAGGACGCTTCCGTAACCACTTGGCCAAGGAACTTTTGTTTAATGTTACGAATTATCTTATCTTATTTGTACCGCCATCGGTTGAGTAATAATACTTCTTTTTTACCCTGTAAAGGGATAAATTATAAAAAATATGAAATACTAATTCAATTAATTTTCTTAACGAATGTCTGTGCAAAATTTCAAGTCAATAGGACCAAGGAATCGCGTTCTCCCATACAAACTTTGCCCCCCTGTTTGACCCCCTTAGAGGTTGAATTTCGCAAAATCCAGTCTTAGTGAGCACCTACGTCTTAAAAGAAACCCCCATGCAAAGTTTGAGACTCCTAGCACTTGTAGTTTCTGAGATTTCGTGATGAGTGGGTTTTTGTCTACTCTTTTATATAATAAGATTTTATTTCCATACATTGGTTCCCGAGAGCTCCAAGAATTCTTAACTTAGTTAGATATCGATTAAACAATAAAATACCTACAAAACGAATTGTGTACGGTTAGCAGCATTAAAACACGTAATATTAATACTTATGTCCTTTTTTATTAGTTTATTTGGATGAATGGATCTTGTTGAGTATGTATAAAACGATGTGATACATTTACAATAGTAAAATAATCACTTATCACACAAGTTTCGATTCGGTCTTATTATATCTTCCAGTACGGAAGACTGGACAAACCCATGACTTATTGAATGTCAAAACACCATATCAACAGGCTTATTAATACTGATAGTAAGGATACCAGAAATAAATATCAGCAAGTAGTCCATTATACTAGAAGAAGAAATTTCCCGAATGAGATATCTTTGTGTTGTATGCTAGCCTGGTACTTCTGGTATCAGCACAATTATTGTACTAATATATTGTAAGTATAGTAGAAAGGAGTTCTCTCTTATACTGTGCAATGGACCGTAAAGGATAGTATAGACGTACAGACAATAATTGCCTAATTAGAGCTTAGATGACCGTATGTGAATTGTCCTAGGATTTCCTCCAATGGATATGACAAGGTTCAGTAGACCATTCTTCATGTGTATCCGTCATGTGTTTGGAAAATAAATAAATCCTAATTTTCACGTCAAACTTAGGTAGATATAATGCTGTCAAAGATTTTTTATCATTATGATTAGGCTTACTTAGACGTTACTTTAACTTTTTTTGGTGCTTGTGGGAACGATTTGCATGTTAATATTAAATTTTATATTGATTTTTCCTTGGAGCTGGTGGGAACAAATATTTTAATGCCCAATAAAAATTTTGGAGCTCTTAAGAATGAATGTATGGAAAAATGAATTTTGAAGAACAATAGATTTGGAGCACATGGGAATAACCCTTCTATAGATATGTATGTATAAAAATTAATAGCTGTCCGTTAGTCTCACTAAAAGTCAGAAACGGCTCGACCGATAATAATAATAATAATAATAAATAAGTAATAAAAATAATAATAATAATAATAATTTGATAATGGAACGCGAAAGTCTAAAAGTATATACGGCTCGACCGATTTAAATAATTGTTGTTTTGTTTTGTTCGCTCTAATACAGTAGGCCTAGCATTACTTGCAGTCTTGACAGGTCGGTGTGGAGTATGAAGTAGTTTTCAACACCGAAATGTCAATTCTCCATACAAAATTGTGAAATAGTGACGTCATATTCACACTTGTCTGTCAAGATTTGTACATCGTGCTAAGCCTGCTGAAGTGGTTTAAAAGAAAGACGAATAGGAAGGGTATTAACGTAAAAAAAGCGCAGACGGAGCTGCCCCGGTCAGCTAGTTAAAAATATTAATAACCTCTTAGGGATAGACTCATTATACCATGGGTAACGGACAACGTTTGTTGTACTCCTTCTGGATTTCATCAATTTCCACTGCTTTACAAAAATCAAATTTAAAATGGCAACATTTCTACACGGAGGCAAAAGAGGAGTAGACAAATAGTACAACGGAGTAGTTGTTCTTTGCAGGTTCTTGACAATACACTGTCCAGACAGCAAGATGCGTCTATATATACTACATTTGCATAATGTTTGAATTTAAACATGCTATTCTATCTTCTATACCAGACTAAATGAACCAAAAAATTGCACACCTTTCAAATAGTTTTCCGTGGCTGAAGCATTGATGTGAAATAAAAGCCCCCGAGCGTCCTCCGTAAAGTCACCAGAGCTCTGTTGAAAGGCAACCCGGCTCTAATATACCTGCACCGAATTAATCTTTGAGAGGATTTCACAGGAAAACTTTTCGACGTTTTTAAGCTAGCGAAAAATCTGTCTCGGCATCACCTAAATTAAAAAGAAATACAAGCGCTACGAAATTCCGACTTTAAATATTTTAGAATAATTTAAGTAAGTACAGATTATTTTTATAATATTCTACCAAAATGACTTTTCTAATAGTTAGCTCTCTTTTGTGACTCCCTTTCGTAACCGTATGGCAGGGTAATTAATATATTTCATTGCAAAGCAATATCACAGTGCAAATACGTAGTTAAGGACGTATTACGGTTTTTTGCTGTGCACCGTGAGCTGTTCACTGTGTGCGTGTGCAGGACATTATTTTAAAGACACGATGGAACAATATGGAAGTGGCATATTTTAACGTCGATTTGATTTTACTGTTAAGACAAAAGATATTAATCTTTTAACTATGCATATTCTACTGTCTTAGTAAGTCCAATGTCTGCATTAAGATACAGCTTAAAAATACTAATAGAGAACTTTTAGAACGTGGTAAATATATTCAAAATATTCGATCTATATATAAAAAAACAATTGAACAAACATGGTTAAGCTCGGACTGTCTGCAAACTTCTAATGGAATAGTGCACAAGTTATTTTCGAATACAAATGTTCAATCATTCAGTTCACTGGAAATAGCTAGTCAATAATTTATTTCAATACGTATCTATGTACTAGGTACACCATAATATAACTGGTAAGTAAGAAGGGGCAACAAGCAGCCCTGAAAAGGCTATGTTAAGCATTTTATCTAAGAGGAATTCGTATTAAAGATAGTATATTCCCAGCTGATTCTTCGCAATTCCTATAATTTTCGTAATATGGTCACACAAATTTAGGTGAATCATCATTGATATTGAATCATACTCAATTTATTTATTAGCAGATTCTTATTTGGTGTTAATGATGCCATACGAATAAAAATGAAACAGTAAGTTACTCATATTAGTACTAGGCTACTAGATAGGCCACTAGGCCTACTAGATATTTATTAAATCAGTTGAAGCATTAATTATGTTATACAAAGATAAATAAACAAATCTCAAACAACAACAGCAAACCATTCCTCTTTGTGATATACTGGGTGTCCCGGAAAGGGTATATCAAGCCAAAAGGTATGTATAGTATTATTGATAGTAAAGACTCCTAAAAAAATGTCAAACACGGGAAAAATTTATATTTTGAATAACATAAAAAAATATTTATATCGTATTAAAACTGTTTCTTAGAAATCCTGTGTGATGACACAGGATTTCTGCCTACTCCTATGGAGTCACTGTTTTTTATTGATTGCTTGCCTGCCATGTTTAATAAGAAATTCATACATTTTCGGTTAAATATCAAACAAAATTGTGAGCTCGCTGCATTAAAACTGTTGAATTTTTTAATTATTTTCTTTCACAAATTGATTGCTTGTGGGTTACACAATGCGTCATTACCGGCTTGATACCCCATTTCTGGGACACCCTGTATAAATATATTTATATTAGTGGCAGTATGTTTCTGTGGGGTGCTGTAAAGCCATTGGTGTGGGAGGGATGCGACATGTGTCGCTTAGAGGAGATACCACTGGAGAGATCATGATGCGCTAACCCCTCTGCCAAATTTTGTTCATATGTTTAGGTCATTCTTTATTTGTGTGCGTATCTTTTTGAATGTGTTGCGAGTTTATTATAGTGTGGGTATGCGTGAAATTGTATTTGTGTGTGTTTACTTCGCCTCCCGCACCCCGCAAAAGTGCCACGAAAAATTTGTTCGGGGAATCGACGCGATACTAGCTCCATTCTAATTACTCTGAGCATGTGTCGATACACTTGCTGCGTCCCACACCACGGCTACTTGTGTAGGGCGGCTGGAGGGGCTGCGGCAACCGCTAGTGATGCAGAGTGGCGCAAGTATGCAGCCCTAGGATCCAGCTATATATTTGCGCTCTTTGCGGTGGGAACATGACCTTGGTCTCATAAGACGCACGGTTTGGTGAAAGAAATTTTAACCAAACTTATCGAAGTGTCATGCGACCGTCGGGCTGGTAGCTTTTCTGCCAACGAACAAGCTTGGCCATACAAAGAGGAAACGCCGCCAGTCTTTTAGGTACCCCTTACCTCCCAGAACGGCGATAAAAAGGAAGTGATTTACTTCGTTTAAATATATTTGTAAATAAACTAAGGTAAATATTTAGTTAATAAAAAAATAACGTCATTTATCTACAAAAAATCGTAAAACTCCGTAAGACTTAAATTTTAGTTTAAGCTTAAAACGTAGGTTCTGTAGGTATAGCTGTAAACTCAGTTTAGTTTAAGCTCGAGCAGCGCAGGCCACATCTGTAAACTGGTTATAGTTGATATGCAAACGTGGTCTCGACAAACTTAGACTACGTCCTGACTACACCTAGGGACGTTAGCGTAAACTTTTGCTACAGAAAACACGATATTAGGTACAACTTTTATTAAAGAAACCTGTTTTATAGATAAAAGCGACTGCCTACTACATCGGTACTATACAATGAACGTGTCAGACACGTTGCGCATCCGACCGTGTAATGCAATGCACGTTCCTGTAAAAATAAAAAAAAAAAACTTCTATACAGAAGGCACTGTTCGCCTACGCGCCAATATTACTGTCAATATTGTCTATATATGTGATTAGAGCCGTTTATTCATAGTGTGTTATTTACACTGTGGTACAGTCGACAATCCACGGGTAAGCCGGGTAAGAATAGCACCCACCCATATCCTTCCGTTGGGTTTTGTAAGCCTTCACCTTGTTGCGATCCCCAAGAGGTATGTCAAGCGTGGGGATTATCCCCCTCCCTGTTAAGGGGGGAGTCCTTTGTTTAGAAGTGGAGTTCTTTCGGCTACTGATGATAGTCCACAGTCTGGTAGTTGGTCATTTCTTTCCTGATATGTTAATAATATGGTCCAGTGTAGTTGTCTAACACTTTTATGCGCCGCAGTCAGTATTGTAAATAAAGACTTGACTAGTAATCTATCAATCACCTAAGGAAAGTGATTAAAAAAGCTGTAATGGAATCGCTTTCTTGAATTGACATCTGAATGGATCACTTATTAATATACTTGATACAAACTTGATATAATGAAGGTGTAGTGATTAGACATTCTGATTGCGTTCTGCTATCTAAAACTACTTTCCATGACGTTATGTATATACTATGATTGTGTATCAGTTATATGGTTATCATAGTAGAGGCATAAACTCTTCCTTGTTTGAGATCAGGGGCCTTACCGTCAGATTATATGGCAGGGTTAAAATAATCTTACTTTTTCTTAAGAAAGTGTCGCAGATATATGAAGCTCTGTTCTTTTCTCTCGCGTAAATAATATTACAATAATACTGCTCTAACATTTGGTGGTAGACCCTCAGATGGACGTTTGATGGCGTTCTCTCTATGGCCTACCAAATTGTAACTTGATATCAGCAAAAAGCTCAGCTGATGAAATCACTGGTCTTAAAAGTCTTAATAAATTTTAATAATATCTCGGGTGACGGCTTAGTGATTTGATTAAAAAAAATCAGTAATAAAATAAACGTGATATGTCTTGCGTGTCTAACATACATCACTCTATTCCAATAGTAATATTTTTCTTCGACCTTAAACCTCATGTTTGATTTGTTTCGTACCTACTACAAATTGGACTGGTTTAGCTAAAATATTATTCTGGAAAAATTAAATTGGTATTTCAGGGGAAACACGACCGCTTAACTAGGGCAGTAAGAGCTTATATTCAGCCAACCGGTATTAAGTTTACACATGTATTAAGTTATTAATAATTCGATTTTCAGCAGAAATATCGTTTGAGAGTGCATTTTTAATTCTTGCTTATAATTTCTATTGAGCAGTTTAAAACCGTCTGATTACGAAAAGTAGTTTAACAAAAAACCCAAGTTAAGAGTCAGGAAATCGTTCCTTAAACCTGATTCTAAACCTAGATTTATCTTTAATCTGCTTTTCGTAATAAGAAGGAAAAGTTTTAAATAATTTTTATGAGACTTTTACTAGCTACATTGCTTTACACACCGAAACAGAACAATACTTACATACTGCTGCTTGTCATATCTGAGACTAGTGGTAACTGGACTACCATCTCGTACTACACAAAGCCTTAAACTTACTTTAAAATGCTGACAAAAGATACCATGAAACTTTATTAGAAGTAATAACAATTGCAGAGACTTCTGTGCATCAGGGCCTTACTTTCTAAACATCATAACCGTATGTTGCCTGCAGTGAACCCGGGGCTCGGCGGTAGAATTTTGTTTATCTGGCTCCCGTAAAGCGGCTTTGTTTACAAAGGTACGCGATAAAACGGGGGCACATAGCTTGCTGTCCCATAACAAGCTTCCTAACGCTAGGGATGTGAGTATCGACTGCAGTAGTTGAATCGGTATCGATTAAACTAATATATCCGATGTTGTACTCGTACGCTGTGTTAAGTTGTATTGAGAATTTATCACAGCATTTAATAGGTACTTACCAAGAAAATATTAGATTCAGATTGTTTACACTTAACATTAAGATTAAAAGTTCAGCATTATTGTTGACACAAATTAATTATTTCTCAAGGTAACAAAACTCTAGGTACAATCTCCGTAGGTTAATAAACGCTAGAATAATTAGAACATATTATTAAAAATAAACTATTAAAAAAAAAAACGACTTCAATGTAAATTATCTAAAAAGCATAAAATAACGAAAATATACTGAAGTCGGTGCTAGCTCACCATGTTAGCTAACACTAGCACCAGCTGACACCGACTTCAATATATTTGCGTTATTTTATGCTTTTTAGATAATTTACTTTGAAGTCGGTTTTTATTTTTTTTTAAATAGTTTATTTAACGCTTTTTAGTGACGTTTATTTTAGCACAATAGGTATCAGCACTATCACGCAACTCGAACGTCTACGTTACAGTAACTTACTGAAAACATAAAAAGTTTATATCTCTTAAACTACTGGACCGATTTTGATGAAACTTGTACTCTACCCTAAGTTAGTAAGTAAAATATTCTAACTATTGCAAAAAGAATTTTCGAAATCCGGACTTGTAGTTTCGGAGAAATCCGCGGACAAACCTACATACATACATACATACACTCATAAAAGTTGGTGAATTTGTTTAGAAGCCCACATAGACTAACATACATTAATATTACTCATTTTTATTAATATTACATACATACGCGTCGAATAGAGAACCTTCTTTTTGAAGCCGGTTAAAAAAACCAAATCATTTAACACAACACAGCAAGAGACTACCTACTACTACTACATTATATTTATTCAGTAAAATTTATTTACTTGTACTTATGGAAGAGCGTGTCTCCCACAACACGTGGTAACCTAATGTGGGAGCGCAGAAAATTGTAATTGTTATCATTTTTTTTTCTGAATAAAGATATTTTCATTTTTATTTTTTAAATTCATTTCTCATTAGACTTGTATAAGTTTTTGTGGGGTAGTAAAAAAATATCAAATATAAAAATCATCATTCATCATCATTAGCAGTCGATAGACGTCCACTGCTGAACAAAGGCCTCCCCCTTAGAAGGGAGGGGTTGCCATAATCCCCACGCTTGGCAGGCGGCTTGCGGATCGCAGTGTAGGTGGAAGATAAATACAAAAGAAAGACGCTGCTGCCCGTCTTCCTGTTCTCACTTAGTCGCCTCTTACGACACCCAACGAGAGGAGATGGAATTCTAACCACAGGAAAATAACATACATGTATTTATAGATTTTTATAGACAAGCTACAGGCGAATTAATATGTAGTATTATCTTATTTGTTAAAAAAAGTCTTCATTGGCAACGAGTGGCTTATTCAGTGACAATAATTCTAATAAACTGCCATTGCTTCTTTCGATTAGTTAGTTAATATATCGACTAGTATAAAAGTAAAATGTGATTCTGCACATCACTATTCAGAAAATAAAGGCACTGAAAATACGCGCATAAAAGGAATATTTGCGATACGCGACCTCTTGATGGATGGTCTTGTTATGTACCCGAGTAGTTTGTTCTTATAATTATTTGCTATTTTCATTGTTAGTAAGACAAATTGTCTTGTGCCATCTTTTGTAAGCCAAATACCCTGTTTGTTTTAGCGTTAAATTCTATTGTCTATTATTTGGGCTTTTGTTATTAGAATGTTCTGTATAGTATTTCTATTTAATTGTTTTAATTAAGGTAACTTGTATTATCTTGACGCTGTTATTGTTGCCAATAATTGGTAAGGTGAAATAATTGGGTTTAAAAAAACGGTCAAGTGCGAGTCAGACCCGCACATAAAGGGTTCATAAAAGGTTTATTTCATGATACATTTTTAATTAGTATAAATAAAATTAGTATTAGTTGCAGTGGCGTGCACTGAAAGCAGGCAAAAATATTTGCGAGTTGTTTATGCTTTATGCTCTTTGTTCGTGTTCCAGCATAAATATCCTTAAATTAACCAATATTACCAACATATCCATTTACATTAAAAAAAATATTACATTAATTCATGTCCAATCTAAGATTTTTTTAAATTAAGACTGTTTAGAGAAATCCTAGGGTAGGCAAAGTATTTTTGTCAGTATGGAGCCGCTGAATAAACTTATTAATGTTTTCAAATGCAAATTAATATATCTATAGTATTTGCTTGCATATGGATATTTGAAATGGTATAATAACATACTTAAAATAGGTAAAACAAGCCGAATACATTTTTTTGCCTACCCTCTGGGCACGCCACTGATTAGTTGTTATAGTGACACTAGAAATAGAAACTCTCTACCTATAAGAGTTCATGAGATACAGACAGACGGACGGATGGGCGGATAGCGGAGGCCTATGCCCTAGGAGGGGGCCTATTACTAAAATAGGGTCAAGTTGGCACCCTTCGGGTACGGAACCTTAAAAATGCGGCTTAAATGTATACTAGTATGTATAAGTTACATAATAAAAATATGCATATATTCCATTCTGTAACATTCGAATGAAATAATATTTAACCAGTTTAACACGGAACACGGAAAATAATAACTAGAAATCTAGACTTAATTATAGTTACATATCCTTCATAAAAGTTAACTTTCAGAACAAAAACGGCGCAGTTTCTAACTACATAAACACGTTTGTGCAATGAGATATATATACTTGCTCCAAACAACTTCAACTGAATAGAATAGTTTCGTCGAAACTACCACTTGGGGATCTTTGTACAAACTGTTGCAAATCGAGAGAACACATGACTACAAGCGTTCTCAATTTTTTGTTACAATCGTGCCGTAGTTATGATGTGTATCCTAAATTAGCTTTCTTTCTGTTTGTGGTATTGTCAGTCGATTTTTTTTATATTTAAAACTAAATTATAATATATTTAGGACATAAATCCCTTAATATGCACTTAATTAGCTCGATCAATTACAGCAAAAAAGACAGCAAAAATTTGTATGTACTTACGTGAAAAGCGCCTCTTATCAAAGGCCCAGCTTGTCCCACATACAATGTAGACGCCGAATCGAAAACTAACTCCAACGGATTCCTCTTCACAACAACCGTATCAAACTCATGACAATTAAGGAACAAAGTGACATTCTCGGTCGTAACCCTCAAAGCGAACCTCGTCCATTTCTTAGCAAACGATGGGACCACGAAGGACGCTATCGTTTGCGATAACGCGTATATATTTGCGTCGGTGTAGAGCAGGGAGATATTCGTCAATCCCGGCCCAGATGGGATCAATTGTACCCCCAATTGGACGACTGTCTCCAGAGGGTTAACGACTGAGAACAAAAACCCGCCGTCTTTGTTAGCAGGTCTAACGGTTGCCGTGATAGAGAACTCCGCATACAGCTTCTCGGGCATGAAGAGCCGGTATGGTGATTTGATGTCGGATCCTGGCATGAGTCCGTAGGCAGGAAAGCCATCAAGGCCCTCATCGAAGTATTGGGTCTTTGGGTTGCTGAACGGGACTCCGATTGCATGAAGCGGGTCGTATTCGGGTATATCTGCAAATAAAAAATGTAGATATTAGTAAACTTTTAATTATTGAGGAATCTTAGTTCCCAAATGAGCTAACGAATTTATATTAGTTTTTGTTAGCCGTCTTTATCTGGATAGTTTTTATCGTATTTTCGGCGTTGCCTTATTTTTTGAAATCAAGGAATTGTAGGAACGTAGGGAAGCAATGGATCGGTTCATTCAATTATGTCTTGATGTTGGTTATGTTGGAGCCGGTTGGAACACGGCTGGACAGCACACACTATACTTGAGTGAATAGCTTCGGTGTCCGCTAGTGATTAATGCTAAATAGGCCTACAATACCTATGTAAAAGGAAAGGCAAAGGAAAGGCATTTTGCGCTATCGCAAAATGCCTTTCCTTTGTACTGGATGGTAGGTTTTTGCAAGAGACAGTCCATGTAGGCACCACCGCAGTGTCAGCTATTCTGTCGCCAAGCAGCAGTATGTAAGCATTGTTGTATTCCGGTGTGAAGGGTACTGCAGCTGGTGAAATTACCGGGCACAAGATAGATAGATAGATAGATAGACAATTCTTTATTGCGCACAAACAAACAGATACAAAAAGAATAAAACACAAATTAATAAAAAATGCAACAATGGGCGGCCTTATCGCTAAAAGCGATCTCTTCCAGGCAACCTTTGGATGGAGAGGAAATTAAAGAAGTTACAAAGAGCAGAGGGTGCGCGCACTCGACATGAATAGGTAACATTAACACAAAGACACATAACAACACATGTTGTAAACTATAATAATATATATTCATATGAGTATAATATATAAACATACATCAAATAATACTATTATAAACATACATAAATCAGTACGTGCTAATATAACAAGAAAATTACACAAATACCGATTAACTTATTCCGCCAAATAAAACTTCTTCACTAGATCTTTGAAAATTGGCAGTGACGAAGCACGCCTTATAGAAACACATATAGCAAGGAATACTTAATACCTAATACTTAATATCTAATGTCTCGGGTGACGGGCGATAGTGCAGTGCTTCTGTCTATAGGTGGGCGTGTCGCTTACCATCAGGTGGACCTTTTACTTATCTTTTCCCTAGGTTGAATAAAAAAATAACCAAGATATGTTAGCAATATGTATTACTGATAAATAAATAATCTTTGTTATAAAAGTCAGTCATTTGAACTTCGTGTTCAATGTTCTCCATATCTATAACTTTAAGTACAAATTAAGATCTCGTAGTATTTGCTTTCAGCCATCCGTCTTGGCGTTATTTCCTCCGCTTAGCACACTAAACGACACAATTAAAGTGATTGTGGTTCTGAAAATGGGGATGAGGCTTCAAATGACTCTATATAGGTTTATCCAACCATACTGTAAATTGAAATGGGAGTTTCCATGGTGGTGGAATTTAATTCAATGCATATAAAATTACTTAATCAGTGAAATGGATCACTGTAATGTTCACACATTACTGCTGTAGAGTATAGATATTCTACTACCTATTCTATTATATATTAGTGGTATATTAGCTACCATTTAGTAAATAGTTACTTATGAATTATTTTAAAAAAAAGTTAAGAGAGATAGAGTACAGCCCAAATATATACGCATAATTTAAAAAGCCCGACTAGAGATCTCCATACAGAAGATTGCAGCCAAATTATAGGTTTGCAGCCCGTGGGGTACCCAGGTAAAAATAGCACCCTCCTATCATCTCCCGTTGAGTGTACGTAAGAGGCGATCAAGGGGAAACAAGTAGACGTATAGCAGCGTCTTACTATTAGATTACCACCTATACTGCGAACCCCAAGACGCCTGCCAAGCGTGGGGATTATGGCAACCCCTCCCTTCTAAGGGAGAGGCCTATTATTGTTCATAAGTTGAAACATCGCTCGAAGAACCAAAGATAGGTTCTCGAGTGGCGACCACTAACCGAAAGACACCGCGTAGGTTGACCTTCCACGTTGTGCGAATCGCCGGCCACCGGTGGATGCAAAAAGCTAATTGTTCATTGTGGCTTTCCAAGGAGGAGGCCTATGTTAAGCATTGGATGCGTTACGGCTGTGGTGATGATGAAGTTAGGACGCTTTCACATAGACATGCTTTGTCTCTTAATTTTCACACCCCCTGTGTGAAACATTAATATAGTCATCATCATCATCATCACCAGCCGGAAGACGTCCACTGCTGAACAAAGGCCTCCCCTTTAGACCGCCACAGTGAACGACAATTTGCTATTTGCATCCACCGGTTGCCTGTAATATAGTATAACTCGTAAAAAAAAATACGTGCAGCGAATTATAGAGAGGGCTATGCTCGGAGTGACTATAAAAGATCAAATCTGGTACGTAATGATCACACAAAAAAAATAACAAAGTTATCGATATAGACCAGTTCTGTGGAGTTGGAAAGCCTATTGTGGGTCGTCCTCAGGCTAGATGGGGTGAATTGAATATATACAATGTGGGGATGACGATACGACAATTAATGAAATATCTGGTAATACCACTACACAGGAGTATTTTAGAACCGTCAAATAAATCCTTGCAAAGAAATCAAAAAAATGTTACTTTTGAACAAAATATACTGCAGAAAGACGTAATCAAAATAAAACACCATTTGTAAATATTGGGTCATTAACCTCTGGTACGGGCAGCAACAGCGCGGGTGGAAATATCTACTTCTTCGTATGTTTCGACACGATTACACCGAATAGTCACCTCTCTAGTAATTATTTATTAGATTAATTACAATCACTTTTTCAAATCACTTATTAGGCATTCGACTAGGAACTTCATTACGCACATGATGTTTAATTTGTTGTCGTATTATCCACCCCAGATGGTATAATACTTAAAGTGGCAGGCAACTACTGGATGAGGAAAGTCGAGAATCTAAGTCAGTGGCGTAAAATAAGATTCTTGGGCTTATGTCTAGCAGCGAATGACTATAGACTGTTGATGCAGATGATGAAAAAAATAATAATAAACCACTTCCAAAAATAACGATTTTACTTCGCTCTACGATCAATACATACATACATACATAAAATCACGCCTTTTTCCGTAGGGGTAGGCAGAGCCCAAGGGCCGCTTTTCGCCTCCGTGAGAAACGAGACGTGATGGGTGACGTGGTGGTCAACGATCAATGCACCAATAATGATTCAAATACCTTTTGCAAATAATATTCTATTCTATCTCTCTACTGCATTAAAAACTACTAAGTGCAAACCTGACCCAGTCTACGTTCAGCTGGTAAATCCTGCGGAGTAAGAACACACTCACCCACCCTAAGTGGTATTAATGCGGAAGCTTCTATGAACTATAAACTCCATTACGGTGCCGTTTAAAAAGTCGGTGTCTTATTAAGACGATGGCTTTTTGCGATTCGAATTCTATTGCCAGTAGATTTGTGGTGAAGACGCAATGCAAGAGTTCCGTAGTTATAATAAAATATGTTATTACCCAAACCTTTGTGTTTTGTGGCCAACCTGAGGTCAAAGTTGTCTAAGCTACCCTATCAGTCCTGTGGACTTGGCCTAACGACTACTGTCTTGATGAACCAGGACTGGTCTGTCCCGGTTGGTCGGTTGCTTGTTACGTGGCTTCCGAAGCACTGAACTGAGCGTCTCCACTCAGTTCAAATGCCCCTAAACGAACACCCATCTTTGGATGGAACTACTGGTAAAAAGACTTAATAATTCAGCCAATGAATGGAACAAATATCAATGGAACTACTGGGAATGATCCTATCGACCTGCCAAACGTCGCTTAACACATAGACGGCGGATTAAGGGTTAATCAACAAGCTATGTGCATAAGACCATCCAAAACCTTTTCATATTATGTCACAAGGCAGCAGTATAAGCAGTGCTGTCTCGTCAGTTTTAAGAGTATTGTATCTGGAAAACCTACGGGGATCAAAACACCTTATAACTAAATTCTCAGGTTATAAGAGGTAACGCAATGCGATAGTAAGAAGAATGTATACGTATATATAAAGTAAAAAGACTTCTAATATCGTAGACAGAAAGGATGGGTAAGTACGGATCCCCAATAAACAGTTTTTAATTAAGTGCACATCTAGTTTAACCGATAAAAGTTGCGAGAGGAAATTGTGTTATTATCTTGCTAGCAAGCGATGCGAGACAGCTCTCTTATTGATTTTATTGTGTGTGCAACTTTGTGCTTACAAGCTACTGCGAGTCGACTTTATTCCCGGCTGCCCAAAATGTGAGGTATGTTTTTGAGATGTAAGGATTGCGATTGTATTTAGATTCGTCTTACATGCCCATAACTACACACTACTACTACTACTAGGTAGTGACTGAAGACTGATGGTCGCCATTTTGCTGTCTGATTTTGGTGTCTGAATCAATCCTTATAGGCTACTATTTAAAAAAAAAAAAAACTGAAGGCTGGTGGTCGCCATTTTGCTGTCTGATTTTGGTGTCTGAATCAATCCATAATGGGCCCACGTTATGCTGAGGAGGAGAAGGTATACTAGACCTTTTGTAAAACTATAGGTTTGAGTCAGTAGGAGTCGTACATAACCCACACCTTGTCACTGCCGTGATAGTGTGCCTAACCATGAGGATTTCCCCATGAGGTTAGCATTTCTTAGGTTCATATTACTGGCTGCGGGAAAAGCCGCGGGTACTGCTAGTCTTTAATAAAAATAAAAATAAACGGTCAGTGCGAGTCAGACTCACACACCGAGGGTTCCATATCTCCGTTGAACCTAATTAAAGTTATTTTATTAATCGTCTTCTAACAACCGAAATAGCAAAAAAAAACAAACCGCAAAACTAAGTTTGTTTGTCGAGGTTGGTTTAGGATTACTAAAAAACTATATTACATAAAAAGATTATTTTATGTTTCCTGTGAAATCTATACTATAATAAAACTCAAAGAGCACTTTTTCTGTACAATGAATATTTTTCCAAAATTTCTATGTGGTGGGGGGGGGGGGGGTACTATACTATCGACATTGAGGCCAAAACAATTTTTTTTGGAATTATTGTCTGTCTGTCTGTCTGTCTGTCTGTCTGTCTGTCTGTCTGTCTGTCTGTCTGTCTGTCTGTCGTTCTGTCTGTCGTTCTGTCTGTCGTTCTGTTCGTCCAGGTATCCTTTGAAACCCCGTGGATGGATTTTGATAGGACTTTCACTGATGTGTTGTGTAGAAGTCAAGGTATAAGTTGGTATATAAAACATCACGCTATGTTTCATAGGGGCTAAGCAGTGAAACATTACTTGCACATAATTACCACGTAATTTCCTTTCTATGTGAATAGGGTAATTATAGACTGATCAGTCAATCATTAAGATATGTATTATTACGCTATATACAATAGGGACTGAGCAGACATTTAGTTTGCATAAGATATGACATTGGCGAAGGGTCAATTTTTGTAAGGGGTAAGCCGGTCCGGTACACCCAGGACATTTTCATTAGATTTCTGTATTGTTCTAAGTACTTTGCTGATAGCAATATGACATTATATCTTTGAAAAGTTAAAATCTGTAAATCCCGAGCGAGTCCAAACTAGATTATGTATGTATTACAGTCGCAACAATAAAAGATGCGGAAAACTTAGAACTTTCATTATCGAATATCATTAGACAGTAATTTACGATGTTAGCGTGATTTACATTATGAACAGCGCCATCTATCGGTGAGATTGAACATACAATAACTATATAAGTTTAATCTTTAATTATATTATATCAAAGAAAGTCGTGTTAGTTACACTATTTAACTCAAGAACGGCCTAACCGATTCGGCTGAAAATTGGTGGGGAGGTAGCTTAGAACCAGTAAACGGACATAGGATACTTTTTATCCCGGTAGGTTAAGGTTAAGCAGCGTTAGGTAAGGTCATTAAATAGATGGGTGAACCGATTTGTATGAAAGTGTGCATATCGGGTAGCTCTGAGAATAGGTCATACAGTATATTTCATACCGCTAGGTTAAGGTTAAGCTACATAAGGCAAGGTCATTAAATAGATGGGTGAACCGATATGTATGAAATTTTGTGTGCAAAGTATATTTAATGCCGCTGATACCATGATTGACGAGGTAGGAAGAGGGGGAGTGTGACGGAAACCGAAGCGGGAGGGGGAAAGAGAGAGGAGAGAAAGAGCATATAATTAGATTTTTTTAGTAAGAGAGAGAAATATGGAGAGAGATAAATCGAGGGAGGAGGGAGAAAAGGGGAGCAAAATGTAATAAAAGCGCGGGCGGAGCTGCACGGGTCAGCTAGTATTAAATAAACATGTATTTATTTACCTGTACCACGTGTAATTATTTCAGATTTTCCCTTCACAAGCTTCGGAGATTAGGGAGAGAACGGTATTTTTTTAGAATTTTTTGATTATAAGCCAAAAAGTACGTGACATAAACCAAACATCTGTATTGAAATGTGCAAAGAAGCCATTTTATATGACTCTACTTGATTCATAATCTCACTTTGAAATTTTTATGACAAATTTAGGCCCCCATTTAAAAGAAAATGAAAGTTAAGAAAAACATAATGTTGTCTTTTATTTACGCGAATACTAGATATTGTAATTAATTTATTTTAGTTAAGATTTTTTTTTCCTTTGTTATGAGATTGGGTAAGTACCTAATATCTAAAACTATTCCCAATTTAAAATTTATTGCATCACTGGTTCCTGAAATATATAGGTGTGACAGGACGACAAACAGACAAACCAAGTAGCACCATAAGGATTGCATTTTTACCTTTTGGGTATGTTAATCCTAAAAAATGGACACGCAAATATATTACTTAAATCTTTTTCTAAAACACAGAATACTGATAATAGACCTTCTACTGCTTTGGTTAATTAAAAGTCTATTTCAAGCGTGCACTAACGGTGTTGTTCAGTAAATTGACTCTCAAATGCACGTTCGTCGCCTCGTACATGAATTTGCATGACTCTCGTCTAGTTTCCTGTGATTAATCTACCATTTTCACTCAGTAACAGAAGCTAAGATTATCTTTCAATGATATAAAGATCTTCTCTTGATGACGTATGGTACTGAGATGTAGTCCCTAACTGTCACACAACGATCTATGGAGTGAGCTGCGCTCGGTGTTTCTTTGCGCGATAAACTCCGGAATGAGGAGATTCGCCGACATAGCTCTCAGTATCTGCAAGTTGAAGTGCAATGGGCAGGCCACATCGCTCGAAGAACCGATAACCGATGGGGAAGAAAGGTTCTCGAGTCGCAACTGTAAACTGGAAGACGCAGTGTAGGCAGGCCTCCCACTAGAAGGACATACGATATTTTGCGTATCATAGGTAACTGGCGGATGCAAATAGCCAATTCTAATTCATTGTGGCGTTTGAAGAGAGAGGCCTTTGTTTTTTTTCTTCTGGATGGTGATGATGATGATAAGACAAAGACCACATTAATGTTAAGAATAATAGAAATAACAAAGACAAGACACATGAACAAGCTCCTCTCCAAGTAGTAACTACAAAATATATTGTTTTTTTTTTCTTAGAGATTTAATTCCCAACACTTCTGTAAGATTGGATTACAGTCGAGGTGTTAGGTGAAGTACGGTTAAAAATAAATATAATTCAAGTTAGCATTGGGTATTGAATATCAGTGATAGTATAAGATATAACAATTCTAGTATTTAGAAGACCTTGTTTTTGTCCCACTGTTGGGCACGGGCCTCCCTCCAAGAGGAAGGGGCTTAGGCCATAGTCCACCACGCTGGCCAAGTGCGGGTTGGCGGACTTCACACGTCATTCAAAACTTGCAGTAAGGTACTAATTTAAAATTCTACGCACTTACGCACTAGTGCTTAATGTCATTATTACGCACGAGTGTGGTATAGCTCGTTTTATGGCCCTAAAAGGTATGTCTATATAAGTCTCACCTTACGAGCGAGTGTGTTGAAAAAAAAATATTATTTATTGTAGTCACTGAAAATTATGTCTGTGTGGCAGACAGACAAGGTGTGACGTGGTGCAACTTTCACAATTTAGTTACGGAACCCTAGAAATTGATCTCCCCGAAAAATATAACGCTCATTTTATTATAACTAAACTAACTAAAAGATAACATAAATTAATCATATAAATATAACGTATTCAACAATAAAGTGAATACAGCGCTGCATTCCGAAAACTAAAGCACTTTCCATACGGATTGTTTTCAACGAACGCAGACAATTAACGCGCGACGATTTTCTCCGCTTTGTGCGCTAAACGGCGCTGTTAAAGCTATTGCGGTTCTCGGAATAAGGGTGAGTGTTCCAGCTTTGCAATATAGTTTATCACTATAGTGTCATTATGGTTTGGAGGCAATTAATTATTATTAATTTGAAATTGATAGTAATCTAATGCCAAACACGTAGGTAATCTAGATTGTGATAATTTATACGCATACTATGTGTTTATGCCGTCTTAATTGTAAAATAGCGTAAACCATTTTTTTGGATTTGTTCATGATTTATTTTTGTTTTTAATTACATTTTTCGCAGTTTCAATGAATAGTACTAAATAAAGTCAGTATATATATTTATAACCGATCTGGTTATTTCTTCTTAATTACACAAAAGATTGCGATTTAATTTTTATATTCGTAGGGCTTTTTCTGGAGGTTTACCTATGTATGTGTTAACCATGTAGGTTTAGAATCTTAAAAAGGCTAGGCGAAGCCGCAGTAAGTCGATTCTTAAACTATCTATCTATACTATAATAAAACTCAAAGAGCACTTTTTCTGTACATTGAATATTTTTCCAAAATTTCTATGTGGGGATACTATACTATCGACATAGAAGCCAAAACAATTTTTTTCGGAATTATTGTCTGTCTGTCTGTCTGTCTGTCGTTCTGTTTGTCCAGGTATCATTTGAAAACCCGGGGATGGATTTTAATAGGACTTTCACTGATGTGTTGTGTAAATGTCAAGGTATAAATTGGTATATAAAACATCACGCTATGTTTCATAGGGGCTAAGCAGTGAAACATTACTTGCGCATATTACCACGTAATTTCCTTTGTATGTGAATAGGGTAATTATAGACTGATCAGTTAATCTTTAAGATATGTATTATTACGCTATATACAATAGGGACTGAGCAGACATTTAGTTTGCATAAGATATGGCAGTGGCGAAGGGTCAATTTTTGTAAGGGGTAAGCCGGTCCGGTACACCCAGGACATTTTCATTAGATTTCTGTATTGTTCTAAGTACTTTGCTGACATTATATCTTTGAAAAGTTAAAATCTGTAAATCCCGAGCGAGTCCAAACTAGATTAGGAAAGAAATAGGCAAGGGAAAAATACCATTTTCCCCAAACTCCCCAAGTCCAGATAGTGTAAGGTATTGTATTACAGTCACAACAATAAAAGATGCGAAAAACTTACCTTTAGCTTTCATTATCGAATATCAGTAGACAGTAATTTACGATGTTAGCGTGATTTACATTATGAACAACACCATCTATCGGTGAAATTGAACATACAATCACTATAGAACTTTAATCTTGAAATATAAAAGGAAGTCGTGTTAGTTACACTATTTATAACTCAAGAACGGCTGAACCAATTTGAAAATTGGTAAGGAAGGTAGCTTAGAACCAGGAAACGGACATAGGATACTTTTTATCCCGGTAGGTTAAGGTTAAGTAACGTTAGGTAAAGTCATTAAATAGATGGGTGAACCGATTTGTATGATTTTTTTTGTACGTATCGGGTAGGTCTGAGAATAGGTCATAAAGTATATTTCATACCGCTAGGTTAAGGTTAAGCAACATAAGGCCAGGTCATTAAATTGATGGGTGAACTGATTTGTATGAAATTTTGTGTGCATTTCGGGTAGGTCTGAGAATAGGTCGTAAAGTATATTTCATGCCGCTAGGTTAAGGTTAAGCAACATAAGGCATGGTCTTTAAATAGATGGGTGAACCGATATGTATGAAATTTTGCGGGTAGGTCTGAGAATAGGTTATAAAGTACATTTTATGCCGCTGATACCATGATTGACGAGGATATATAGAACGAGAGGATGGTGCAAGAGAGGGAGAGGGGAGGGTGATGGAGTGAGTGATCGGAGGAGTTAGGTGGAGCAAGGAGGGGGGGGGGAGTGAGAGGGAGCAAGTTGGGAGAAGAGAGAGAAGAGGGAGAGGGTTCAGAGAGGACAACGGGTAGAGGAAGAGGGGAAGTGTGACGGGGACCGAAGCGGGAGGGGAGAGAAAGAGCATAGAATTATTTTTTTCTTATAAGAGAGAGAGATGGAGAGAGATAAATCAATGGAGTAGGGAGAAAAGGGGAGCAAAATGTAATTAAAGCGCGGGCGGAGCTGAGCGGGTCAGCTAGTTAAAAATAAAAAAGAAATCAAGCTAGCAAGCATAAATTCTATAAAAAATATTTTTTACCTAATATACATTTGATTTTTTATCATCATCATCAGTAGCCGAAATACGCCCACTGTTGAACAAAAGGCCTCCCCCTTAGAAGGGAGGAGTTGCCATCATCCCCACGTTTGGCAGGCGTCTTGGGGATCGCAGTATAGGTGGAAGATAAATACTCGTACAAAAGAAAGACCCTGCTGCCCGTCGTCTTGTTCTCGCTTAGTCGCCTCTTACGACACCCAACGAGAGGAGATTGGGGGATTTTTTTATTTTTTTACTTACCTATAATGAAACAAATCAAATTTAGCATAGAAAAAATAACATACACACAAAAATAATAATTACTAGCTGACCCACGCAGCTCCGCATGCGCTATTTTTACGTTACCTTAACTTTTAATAACAGACATTCGCATCGAATACATAACCTCCTTTTTTATAGTCGGTTAAAAACTGGGACTCACTTTTTACTTGCTCTCCGAAGCACAGACCAGTTTAGTCCAAATGGCGTTAAACGGTCACCCATCTATTTAATGACCTTACCTAACGTTGCTTAACCCGATCGATTACAAAACCCTGATAACAACTCTCTATGAGTGTTCCCTTACTAATATGTATTATAATTATGAAGAAAAATTGATAAAATCGGACTAAGCGTATAACCAAGTACCCGTTTTGACTTTAATCCTCTCTCCCAAAAGAACCGTGCTAGATTACGGGATAAAAAGAATCCTATGTCCTACCTCGTAGTAAGATCTCAAATCATGCCAAGTTTCATTTGAATCCATTCAGTAGTTTCGGCGTGATGCGCAGCCGTGATACAGACAGACAGACAGACAGACAGACAGACAAAAATTTAAAAAATTACATTTTCGGCCTCAGTATCGGTTATAGAATGCCCTCCAAATATAATTTTCAAAATATCTTCAATGTACAGAATTGGACCTGTTACAGTTTTATTATAAGTATAGATTATTATTATTTTCTTTCAGAAAAGGTCTAGTACAGCATTATTAAGATTTTGTGCATATGAATGTGGAGATTTCCAATTAAGGATGCTAACGATCGCGAGTCTTATTGTAAGTTTAAAGCCGTCTTGGCTTCGAATTGAATGAGACACAAATGGCGGCACTCCGCTACTTTATGTTAAGGTATTATCGTATCTCAGACTCAATTAACATGGAAACGCGTTGTACTATTAAATGTTAGCGGATTGCAAAATAGAATCAGTTTGAATAATTTGATATTTTACGTTTATGTTACTTTTCTTAACTCATCATTATCATCATCGTCAGCAGCGGAACAAAAGGCCTCCCCCTTAGGAGGGAGGGGTTGCCATAATCCTTACGGTTGGCAGGCGGCTTGGGGATCGCAGTATAAGTGGTAGATAAATCCAAAAGAAAGACGCTGCTGCCCGTCTTCCCGTTAGTCGCCTCTTACGACACCCAACGAGAGGAGATGGGGGGATGCAATTCTAACCCGGCACCCCACGGGGCAACACCATTTTTCCTAAATATGTAGGAAATATTTAACATTTTATGAGATCGATATTTTAAATTGTACCTACTAGATGATGTTTCAATGTGTAGTACCTATTTGCAGAAATAAAAGACAACATTTTTATTTCTGCAAATACCGCATTTAACAGTAAATCTTAACTGTTGTTATTTATTTTATTCAGTGGGCAATGGTGTTGGTTGTACGAGTATAATTACTTTCAATGTTTGTATCTCAGGTATTTTTGTATTTAAGCTTTATTTACGCAGTTGTTTTTTGTCCTAAAGAAAAAAATTCGGGATATAACATAAAATATAAAGGGGTTTTCCAACATCCTGTATACAAGCTGAAATATACGTTAGATAAGTTAACGTATTAAAATGGTAAAAACAACCGACTATTTTGATGCAGTCATAATCTTTATATAATGACGGCCTACGTAAGCTACATCACTTACCATTCGATGGGGTTACCATTAGTTAGTGCTTTTAACAAATTTTAGTAAAGATGTATCTAATGTTGTGTATATATCTATGCATATACCAAACTAGTTAAAAACACAGCGGTAAATAGTTTTATACCCCAGCTTCCCCAATGGTTTTATGTCCCATGTAACAAGGAGCCTACTGTAATTGACAGCAGTTATGCAGTAATCTGCCAACCTTGTCTTTACGAAAACTGAGACCTATCCCGTTGAAATACAGATCAAGTCCATTTGAATCCATGTAAAAAGTGGACAGCTTTTTATATAACGTTACTTAATTCATACTAGCACTCATCCTGATGTCATTTAACGTGGCCATAAGACTAATCGTTAACTTTTCCGACCGTTATCTTCATTTCATTTAGAAATAGGTAGCATTCGAAATGTGGATAATATTTACAGTCGCGGTCACGAATGCCTGACCACCTTTAGGATGGCTCGAACTGGCCTAAAATACTCGCTGGCACGAACTGGACTAAAATATGTGCGGGTTAAGCGTCAGTCAGTGTGCGCTAAAGCCAACTAAGGTTTTGTAATGCAAAGCGAAGGCTGCCTAATACAATCTATACTTATTATAAAACTGTAACAGGTCAAATACGGGTCTTATTATAAAACTGTAACTGTAACGGCTGGCCTTTTAGAGAAGTTCAGAGTCACACAACGAGCCATGGAGAGAGCTATGCTCGGAGTTTCTTTGCGCGACAGAATCCGAAATGTGGAGATTCGCCGAAGAACCCAGGTCACCGACATAGCTCTCAGAATCTGCAAGTTGAAGTGGCAATGGGCAGGCCACATCGCTCGAAGAACCGATAACCGTTCGGGAAGAAAGGTTCTCGAGTGGCGACCACGAACCGGAAGACGCAGCGTAGGCAGGCCTCCCACTAGGTGGACAGACAAGGTGCGCGTCGCAGGTAACCGGTGGATGCAAATAGCCAATTGTCGTTCATTGTGGCGTTCGAAGGGGGAGGCCTATGTTCAGCAGTGGACGTCTTCCGGCTGATGATGATGAACAGGTCAAATAATTTTCGAAATATCTATCAGATCCTCCTCCTCCTCCAGTCTAGCTCACTGCTGAGCGTCGTGATGTTCCCGATCATCTTTTGTCCTGATAATCTCTCGCCACTTGTGTCGGTCTGTGGCACAGTGTATCGCGTCAGAGATCTTCATATTTATTGAAATGAAACTAATTTTACGGATTATATCGCGGTTTATTCTTGATTTTAATTACCCGACGTTTCGAATACTTTACAGCATTCATGGTCACAAATCCTCGCAAAAGAACAGCGCTACCTACCAAGGATGATTCGAGAGGCTATTGAAATTAAAAAGCATCCAAATTTCAATAGAGAAGATGGCTGGGTGCTACCACCAGCTTGGGATCCCGTGATAAACATAGTCAAATCCAAAAACAAGCATTCCACTGCAAGACCTCAAGACACTGTAAGCTCTTTCTGCGTAGATCGGACTAACAATAAAAATTAGAAGACCTGAGGGTACCCTAAGACAACTATGACATTTGGACAGCTACCACCTCAGTCCGCCCGTGACCATGAATGCTGTAAAGTATTCGAAGCGTCGGGTAATTAAAATCAAGAATAAACCGCGATATAATCCGTAAAATTAGTTTCATTTCAATGTGTAGTATTCGCGTAAATATCAGAAATCATTATCTTCATATTTAGGTGTTTTGTCACCTGATCTGACCATCGTGTAGGCCTGCGTCCTCTTGCTCTCCTTCCTTCCACCTTACCAGTTATTATAAGTCGCACCAGGTTGTCGGGAGATTTTCGGGCTATATGGCCAAAGTATTGCAGCACCCTTCGTGCCGTATGCTTGACAGTCTCTGAGTTCATCTATCAGATACATTGAAGTATTTTGAAAATTATTTTTGGAGGGTATTCTATATCCAATACTGAAGCTAAAACTGTATTTTTTTTTTTTGCCTGTCTGCATCATGGCCGCGCATCACGCCGAAACTGATGAATGGATTTAAATGAAACTTGATTATTTGAGTTAATACTACGAGGTTGGACATAGTAGACTTCTTATCCCGTAATCCAGCACGGTTCCCATAGGAGAGGGGATTTAAGTCAAAATGTTTACATGGTTATCCGATCCGATTTTATCCATATAATTATAATAAATAATAATAAGGAGTCACTCATAGACAGTTGCTATCAATGTTTGGTAATCGATCAGGTTAAGCAACGTTAGGCAAGGTCATTCTCAATGGGTGACCGTGGAATACCATTTGAATTAAGCGTCTCCGTGCTTCAGATGGCAAGTAAATAGTGGGTACCAGTATTTAACCAACTTTAAAAAAACAGGTATTCGATGCAAATACTACTAGGTATTTATAAATTAGTTTTCGTAAAAAGAGCGCGGGCGGAGCTGCACGGGTCAGCTAGTATTATAATAATTTAAAATTAACGACTCATCCGCACTAAGCCAGCTTGAAATACCTATTTAAAAAAATGTCTTCTCACCCGATAAGACAAATAAGATATTTTATTAGATATCGAATATATACTTGAATTTACTTGTTAAAAGAAGCAGCAATCTAGATAAGCAGTATATATTAGAATAATAAAATTAACCGACTACGTTGATTGAGTCATAATCGCCCGTAATCCTAATGAATAATGACAGCCTACGTAAATGAAATGGTTAATTCGTGTATCCACTTAAAACGCGTTATTGGTTCTAATTATAATTTATGAGCTGGCTATTTCTAAGTTGGTAAAATTATTAAAGTTACTTTTGAAGTTACCTACTTTGATTAATTTATTTTACCAACTTGATTCAATTTAATCAAAAATGTGTACTTTTATTAAAACAATTTATTTGGACACCAGAATGAACACAGGTACTATGTGTTTCAACTAAGAATGATGCCGCCATGATGATCGCGACTGCGGAACTTCACTCGTTTTTTACGATTTTTGTACCGGCAGCAGAGTAAACACAAAATTAAATATTCGCTCCGGTTTTGATTATTTATTGTATAATGTCTTATTTTGCTATCTATTTTTGTTTAAACATCATTTTTAGAAATTTTATATTTGAATGGCAAGATGTCAGCCACATTCTTAGTTGAAACGTATTATCTATCATAATACGTTACACAAAAACAATAGACAAATATTAAAGATCTAAATATTAGCAAAAAATTTATGAACAAGATTGATGGCTAACCGATGGCCGGCCAAATAAATTTTCTTTGGCTGGCCACCGGTCAGCCATCACACCTGTGTACAAACATTTTGATCTTGTAAAGAAAAACAGACTATAGATGTTAGATGAAGTCGTTTAAAAAAAAACAAAACAGCTATATTTTGAAGATCGCGGTTTCCTATTTGCTTTGGAGTTATGTTCAATAGGCTATGGCCGTATGGGAAAATTACTACAGTAAATGATGTAAACTTAAAACGATGAGTTGTAAGTAACGTTAGGTAAGATCAGTTCATAGATGGGTGACCGTTTAGTCGCATTTGAATTGAACGTCTCCGTACTTCAAAGGGAACGTTCAAACACTCCCGGTTGGTGTCATTTCAACAGCAGTCATTAAGCTAAGTCTGAGGCCTTAGGTCAATTTTAACCACTTTTACACCAGCTTGGCTACGAACCAAACGACTAACAATAATAATTACAGTAAAATAAAGCTTACCAGTTTGAAATTTCGATCCGAAAAATCCATCACTTGCCGCGTATGACTGAGACAGAAACAGAATCATCAGCCACTGGTACCTGCAACAAAATAAGTGACATTTCAATTGGCAGTTAATTTTTTTAGGTGGCAAGCTAGCGCGCGGCCCGCCTGATGGTGAGCAGTCACCGCAGCCCATAGACGCTAGCAACACCAGAAGAATCACTAGCGCGTTGCCGACCCTTAAGACATTATATATTACGAGTAAGTCTTTGTGTCCGGTAATTTCACCAGCTACAGTGCCTTTCACGCCGGAACACTGCAATGTTTACACACTGCTGCTTGGCGGCAGAATATCTGACACTGCGGTGGTACCTACCTGGACGGTTCCTTGCACAAGGAACCAACCACCTAGTAAACTGATTTTACTGATGGAACGGCAATGCCTTTGCAATGCACTTTTCTTGGTCTTAAGTTATTGTACCCTTTCATCTATGATATCTTTCATATTATCTTTCTGAGAAACACTCAGCTCCTATCATCAGGCAGGAACAGGGTCGCGCGTGGGTCGCTGTCGCAAAGAGTGAGGACTCTATGCGTCCCAAACAATTAGGTACTGCTTTCTTGACCCGCCTGTTGGTCGTGGGTTCGATTCCCGCCATTTTCTAGGTAATTTGTTTCCGAATTTTAATATGCATTTACAAAAAAGTATGTAAGTACGACTTTGCCAAGTTTGGGATCAGATGACCGTGTGTGTCCTAGGATATGAAAAAAATGTCAATACATACTTATACAGATAAAACACCCAGTCACTTGGTGGGAAATTGGGAATCGAACCCACGACCTATTGGGTGGTGGCCAGGGTGTCTCTCCACTAGACCAACAGGTCCGTCAAATGTTTATTAATTAATATTTAAAAAGTTTTTAAAATGTACACGCCTATTTATACGTACGTATGTAGGTACACTGTTGGTATGGTATTGTATGTTGTTGGTTTTCCGATATAAAATAAAATAAATTAAAAACAAAAGAAGTCATATATTTTTCGCTAAAATCCTCTCACATTCCATACGAATGAATATCCGATCGAAAAACTCAAACATTTTTCGTTTATCATTTTTGCAAAATTGAACCATTCATTAGTCGGCTACGTGCATGGAGAGTGACATAAAAAGAACGGACGAAATAGAACTTTAGAGGTGTCGAATTCCCAATTAGAGCCAAAGTACATTCGAATCCAAAAGATACAAAAAAGATTCTACTATTTGAAATTCAAATACGATTAGAAACCGTCCGGGTGAAGGGGACCTTCAATGAGAGGATGGTGGCGTTACACGTTCAAAGTTTGCAATTTTGTAGGTTTACAGGTAAAGATAATTATTATAGTGGATAAATTAAATGAAGTGAGTGAAAGATCTTAAATGATAGGATATTGGCGTTACTGAGCTCACTAGTAGTTAAATTAGATCTAAGAAAGGTTAAATAAAAGAAAACTATGGGTATGAGGTGAAGTGAAGGGGAAGATTTTCACTGCTTTATTAATTACTAGCGACCCGCCCCGGCTTCGCACGGGTGTAATTGAGAAGAAAAAGAAGTGAATAATTTAGTTACTGCCTTTGATTACAGAAATTCTTCATAAATAATGCTTGTAGCTGACTTTTCGTAACGCAATATGAACAAATTTTGTTTAGAAGTGACGCGTGAAACGCGTGACGCTGTCTCTCCATGGGCAAAGTACTCAACGCTTAGGTTTAAGCCTGCAACGTTGAATCTCTGAGCTTGTGATTTATTAATTGTATTTATAATTTTATTAGAAACTGCAGACGTGTACCGGTGCACAATTTGGGTGGGTTAAGGACAGGAACAGGACACCATTTCTTTAAAACCAATTTATGGAAGCAATACGGGCTTCCTTGTTCGGTTTCATCGTTAAGACGTAAACGGGGATCAACCGGGGAATTCTTACCCACTAAAACCCCCGCGGCTATCACGTGGGCACATTAGTGGGCGGACCTGGGCTATCTGTCGGTATCTGCACCAGCTGATACCACTCAGTGCCTTGACTTTGAACCCGCCGCCGGAGAGGCACATTATAGTTCCCCGGGAACCTGTCACGGTGCTCACGGTTACAGGGGCCATGGGGGAAGCCTTTAATGAGATTTACGGGCCCTGTTGGTGGTCAACCAGGTATGTAGGATTCTTTAGTGTATAAACCCCCAACGGCCGTGCAATCAGCACATAAGAACCCCTTCTTGGGCTATGCGCTTGGACCATGATACGCTCAGTGGCTTGCCTTTGACCCGGGGGCACAATAAAGCCACCCGGGAACCTGTCACCGTGCTCACGGTTACAGGGGTCACGGGGGAAGCCTTCAATAGGTCCCCGGGACTCTGTTGGCAGTCAACCGGGTTATGTTGGATTCTTATACACAAAACCCCCAACGGCCGTTAAATCAGTACATAAGAAGGAGACCTGGGCTATCCGGTGGGATCTGCACCAAGATCCCTCAGAGGCTTGCCTTTGAGCCCGCCACCAGGGGGCACAATAAAACCACCTGGGAAACTATCATCGTGCTCAAAGATACGGGGATCGCGGGGGAAACCTCCAATAATCCCCCAGGATCCTGCGGGCGATCCACTGCGGTATGTGTCCCTCACGGCTGTCCACACAAAAGAGGGGGGCTGCACCGTGTACCCCTCAGTGCAAGGCAAGGGCCTTTGAAGCCGCTGCCGGGGGCGCATTATAGCCCCCCGGGAATTTGTCACCGTTGTAACAGTTAAGGGGTGGCGGGGGAAACATCCAATATGTCCCCGGGATCCCGTGGGGAAGTCGACCTGGGTATTTGGGATTCTTACCCACTAAAACTCCCGTGGCTGTTACATCGGCACATGAGAGGGAAACCTGGGTTCTCGGGTGGGATCTGCACCTGGTGTCCCTCAGTGCCTGGCCTTTGAGTCCGCCGACGGGGGGCAAGCATATTATATCCCAGATTTACCTTATATTATATGGAATGATAATGATACATAGAATGTCTAGTACGTACTTGATTGTTAAGTATGTAGGTACCTCTTTAGGTTTAGTCAACGTAAGCTAATTAAATTTATTTACTTAGATAAAACTTCTAAATAAATTCAGTTAATATATAAACCTTCAGTGAAAAAAAAAAAAAAACAAAATGATCAAAAATAAAATGTTTAAAAGTACACAAAAAAAATCCCAAAGAGAGATTTGAACCCGGACCCTGCTGTGCTTAGAAGACGCTTCCGTAACCTCCAGACCACGGCTTCTCTCTATTATTCGAATTACTTGATCATTTATTCTTGTATGTCTGCTCAGTCCCTAATGCATATAGCGTGATATTTTACCTTGTATCCAATTGTACAAAAATTAAGTTTCCACTAATAACTAAATCATAACATTATAGAGAAGCTAACCATGGATGCATGATTTTAAATTAAAAAAAGGTATTAAATATAAAAAATAAATTAGAGATAAAAAGTGCTGGAGTTAATATGAGTTAAATATTTAAAACATCGAATCTTAATATAAACAAAAAATCAAAAACAAAGTTTAAAAACACAAAATGAAAAACCGTTCACGGGTAGCGAACCCGGACAGTCCGTGCTTAGAGGACGCTTCCGTCACCACTTGGCCAAGGAACTTTTAATTTATTTTTCGAATTTCGGTATCTTATTCTTGTTATATATTTGTACCACCATCGGTTGAGTAATAATACTCCTTTTTTACCCTGATAAATGATAAATTTAAAAAAGTATGATATACTAATTCAATTAATTTTCTTAACGAATGTCTGTGCAAAATTTCAAGTCAATAGGACCAAGGAATCGCGTTCTCCCATACAAACTTTGCCCCCCTGTTTCACCCCCTTAGAGATTGAATTTCGCAAAAACCCGTCTTAGTGAGCACCTTTGTCCTAAAAGGAACCCCCATGCAAAATTTGAGACTTCTAGCACTTGTAGTTTCAGAGATTTCGTGATGAGTGGGTTTTTGCTTACTCTTTTATATAATAAGATTAAATAATTTGCGCTTTCGTAGGTAAACTATTAAATTTTGCAACATTCAGAAGCATCAGCAATAAGTAATCAAGTTTAATAGCTCGTCTGCCCATAAACATCCAAACGCAATGAATATTGAAACATGCCTTTTAACCATGATTCAACTTTCTACCCCGAACTGCTGTTTGTCAAGAGTTAATAACCAATGAGTTTTAATCCCACTTGTGCCACTATCATAGAACAAAGAAACAATGGAGAGAATAAATGGCATTAAATATAAAATGTACGAAATTTATTGACATTAAAAAAAAACACCAATTATGGCGGTCTTTTTATACATATTTATTGGTGTAACTTTAGTTCCATAGAAATGCAAATTCATATTTTAAAGGAGTTTCAATATACTAATGATATGATTAAGATTTTAGGCTTGCTTAGAGATACGAAAATGCAAAAATATTTTTTCCTCAATATAGGCGCGAATAACATCAACATAATATAATCTATTTTCTATTATTATTGACGAAAACGCTCACTATCGTCACCTCTACATGTAAGTATAAAGATAGTATAATAGTTTTCATGGCCAAAAATAATTGATAAAAAGTGACGTCATTTTCCAATATCCATATTTGAAATTACGTTTTAATTTACGTAACTTATAATAAAAATATTTTGTAAAAAAATTGTAATTTTTAGAATCAAAATTCTTTTGGTAATTAACTTTTTACATTAATAATTACTGTCATTAATATGTAATCACTTTTTTAATTTTTATAAAACTTTCTCACTAACTTCTTTGAGAAATAATCTGTGCTTGAACTTTCACAGCATCACAAAGTTGCGGTCATGGCCCATCTCTATCTATTTTTGATGTCTGTTGCAAAATACTGCAAATACTCAAGGACATAACTCCTACAAAGCTATTGTCAACTATAAACTACGTTTAGCAGAACATTTTCTGAATAGAATATGTTCTCGTTTAAAAATAAAGCATATTATGGAGAGCAACTTGCAATCAGAGTAAATTGGAAGCTTTTAAGCTCACTTTAGCAGAACACTATTTCTTTGTTGCCCTACGAGAGAAACAGAATAAATAACGTGTCATTAGTTTATCATTTTAAATTGAAAATCAAAAACTAAACTAAAATAAACTGCTGAAGTATTTATGCATCCAAATGTATTATGGTTTTCGAATAATTAACTAATCATTATAAGCATTATAATTATTATTCTGTTCATAAAATTCATGTTGCTAATAAATTCTAAAAGCAAAGCTCATTTTAGGTTCTCTTTTTTTAAACATTAGATTTTTTTTCATGAGTTCTAACAGAGCAGCAGTGTGTAAACTTTACTGTCTTCGTGTGTGAAGAGCACTGCAGCTGGTAAAATTACTGAACATAAGGCTCGGGTGACGAGCGGCAGTGCAACGCAGCGGTCTATAGGCAGGTGTGTCGCTTGCCAAACAGGCAAATCAAACGCCTGGCTTGTCTTATCACTATTTGATTAACAATTATAACCTAGATGCGTGTGTGTGTATCTAGTAAAATAACACTTCAATTGCTCCTAAACGATACATAACTAAAAACGCACTGAAATCAGTATCCAATTTATAAGTTTTAGAATTCAAAGAAGAAATTAAAATATCTATTGACGGCACGGCCAAAAAGAATAGTCAGAAAGGCCTACGATGGACTAAAATATAATTTAATATTATCAAACGTTTATTCTAAACAGAATGAGCACTAAGACTAATGCACTTTGTAGTTCCAACTGACAACTATGTGGGAAGTGTTGATTCATAGCTAAAGTGTTTATTATTATAGAGAACGTGTGAATATCGCTATAATGCTCATCAGACAGGCATTAAACGTGTAGGCGATCTAGCTTTGTTTCACAATACACGATTGTAAGAGGTACCGCACACTTGCGATTGTATGCCCTTTAAGGTAAGTATTTTGTATGCAAACTTTGTGTAAAGTATTATCGCGTATGTACTTTTATATGATTAACAGTTACTACCACATAGGCATGTCTTTTATTATAGTAATAGCGTATTTATATACAAAATATGGAATAATTTTGACAAATATTGCGATCAATAATTTTGGGGTCCTCGAATACAAAAATTATGCCAGCTGCACCATAGATAATCAGCACCTAAAAGATCTTGCTGACTAACCAATACTATAGGTAATAAGAAAATTATAAAAATAGAAGGAGGAAGAGAAGATACAGATGCCAACTTATCTAAAGGGATTTCTTAAGACCAATGATATGTCCCCATCAAAATAATGCATTATATCATAGTATTTATGAGTAGAGAGAGGGTGTTACACCGTGTTTTATACTTTCATGGCGATTTATTATTTGCCGCTATTGATGTAATGATTTACTGCCAGGATTATTTTTGGGTTGCCGATATTTCGACAACTAAATCACGGTATAACTAACGTTAGTTACATCGTGACCACGGCGCTTGTGGCGTGGCTGTCTGTGCATCTTCAATCATCAAATTTTATAGAGTATTTTCCGTTGCCAGTAATCTATATCTATAAAAATCAATGCCACTTTTCGTTGTAATTTTATAACTCAAGAACGGGCTCACCTATCCAAACCAAATGTTTAGGCTTTGTTCGGACTATTTAGTAGATGGTTTATGTGAAGTTTGCACAAAATCTGTAGAGCGGTTCTTTATTTATCACATTTTTTGTAACAAATAAATCCAATAAATGGCGGATCATTTTGTAAATCAGGATTTTGCTGTCAAATTGAACTTTTTTTCAGAATTAAAACTTTTTTCAGTATTGACAGTAAAAGCATGTTGTTATGTCATTCATGCGGTCATTTCATTTTGGACGTGCTTCGATTAAAGGAAATTGTCAGCGATAATTATTGCTTTGTGTTTATATTTTTTGTTCTGAATTTGGTGTACCAATTTTTTTTTTATATTTCACTTTATACGTAGCAAAGCACGTACCGGGCCGCTAGTACCGTCATATACTACAAGTATAGGCGAAAACCGGAAAACTATACATTTGTAACTAAATCACAAACAATTATAAAAGCATAAAAAACCCGACCATTTTGTTTGTTCGCAAACAAAAAAATGGTCCTAATTTACATTATACATACATAATACATATATATATATATTAACTCGTCTCGTTAAGACCTTTCATTTGATACACATATTGATGTTTTTGGAACTAAAAAAACTACTACTTAGATACATACATACTCGCGGGCAGGTATACAGTCTTTATATAAAGTACATACAAATTTGTACGGAACGGTGGGAGAGTACGAATCGCATTAATTTGTCCGGTCCATTTACAGTTGCTCTGTCTTTATGTGCGCGCATAAACTAATGCATTCTTTAACAAATTATCCACGTTCGTGGTCAGTGGCGATTAGGAGAAAGGTTGTAATTTAACTAAGAGTACCGGTAAAATAACGCCTATGCAACTATAAATTACTGTAATTTAATTACAATTATATTTTATGATGTTCATTTCAAGAACGATTGGCTGTTCGTCATTATAAAAATTAGTTACAAATGGGCTCTTAAATATTAATATTGATTGGATAATTATATATGAACGAGTTGTTACTTGATTAATTATAATCGCTTATATCTTTGGCAGTAGTAGATAATAACGGTGGTTCTCAACCAGCAACAATAATCACCTACTTCAAAGCACATTCAAGTCTTCCGGAATAGAGGAATGCGAAAACAAGCTGTTTTATTTTTTATTTTATTTATTTATTCTTTATGCACAAAACTGTACATAGGCGGACTTAATGCCAGGGGCATTCTCTACCAGTCTACCTCAGGGTGATGCAGAGACAAATCGTGGTAGGTGCAAACAAAACAAGTGAAACTAAATAATCATACATAAATATTTTAAAGCTATAATTTAACTTACAATAATTAATATAATACTAATACTTATATATTAGAAAATAAAATATACTAATATATATATATATAAATATATATTTAATAATATTAATATAAATATTTATTTATTAATATATATTTTAATATATATATTATATACATAATTATCTTCGAGAAGAATCTGCCATTTTACTGCGCAAGTATTCCTGTAACTTTGTTTTAAATGTATAACGTGTTGTAGCCATCCTGAGTTCTAGAGGGAGCGCATTCCAGAGGAGAATGGTTTGGACGAAGAAAGAAGAATGTATAAAATCAGTTCTGTTTCAAGCATCTACGTCGACAACTCATCAGCTACTAGGCAATGTATTCTTTATGTAAATACATACATAAATTAGTATTACTGCCGAAATTAAAAACGCTAATTAGAGTTAATGAATATTAATCCAGTTCTCGAAATCGGATTATTTCGACACTTCAGCCAATTAATAGATTGATTAATAGGCTCCGATAGTGAATACAGGTACCGATTATCTCGTAACTACTCAATGATGGAAAATAAGCAAAGACGGCTCTAGGAGTCAATCTTAAAAAAAAATATATACACAGCAGGTACAACACCAACAAAAATATACAACACCAACTTCTATAAAATTTAAATTATTTTATACTTTTCAGTGATATTGAAGTCGGTTCAATTTTTTTTTAAAAGATTTTATTTGAAACTTTTGTGTGATATTTTCATACATAAAGATTGAACCATCGAAGACGGTAAAATGATCTAGGTAGGTATCACATTATCGTTTACATAGTTTTACATAATTCATGTTTCTTCAGAAAAAATATCTGGTCGTAATGAAATTTGCATGGAATCATCATAGTAGTTTATTCTCTCGAATAAAAAAAGAATCATCGAAATCGGTTCATATTTGTCAGAGTAATGTAATGGAGAACATCAGTTTTATGGTTTTTACCAAATAAATTCCCCCACATGGTCCTCCAGGAAGTTTTTATCTTGCTGTGATAAAATTCATACAGATTCATTACAGTGGTTTCTTCTTTCGATTAAAAAAATAATCATTGAAATTGGTAAATATTTGCCAGAGTTATGACCATTTTTGTCCTTAAAAAGCAACATAAAGTCATCTTCATAGGCGTTCCTGCAATTTTCCTGGGCAGTCACCATTTTTTTTTTTCAGGAACTACTTATTCGTAAGCAATATTTTTTTTTATGGGACCCAATTAACGGATTAAAGAATGTATAGAAGAAAGATTTTTTCAAATCGGTTCATAATTGCCAGAGTTATGCGCGAACATACATAGAAAAAAATAATATATATACAGATGAATTGAGAACCTCCTCCTTTTTTGAAGTCGGTTAAAAAAATACTTAATTAGAATCAACCTACGTTTGTGCGTGCGGGCGGCAGTAAGTGACTGAAAATACAAAACAAAAGAAAGAGGTGACGTTATGAAAGATAATGTTTAAGGATCCCATGTCATAGGAATCGCCGTTCTGGCAGCAAAAAGAACGAAACGGCGTTTCTTGAACGTCACAGCACTTCCCACTAACTTACTGCTTAGCAACTATGAGCGGTGGCTTAGTACAACGCGGCTAGCGATAAAAACTAATATAAGTGCATACAGCGGCAACACGTGGAATATTGCTGACTGAGAATGATTTTTTCCGTGCCCCCGAAGCATGAAGACGCTTAGATTTTATCTTATTTAATTTTGGAACAAAATCCACAGCTCATAAAATAACACAGTCCGATCATAATATTTGCAACACAAAAAGCCAAAAACGGATAAATTTTTTTTTAGCTAATTTATATAAAAAAAAATTTAATGCCACAAGACGGTATGTATGGACTGAAAGCCTGACGTGTTAAATCAATTCACCGATTAACGTGAGGTATGCGCAAGCTTGGTATTTACCGGGACACATCAATCTAGTAAACATTGGTGCTTAACGGCAAAATAAGTGACACTGCGTCGGAAACTACCTGAATCCTTTGCATAAGGTTCCTTCCACTTAGCACAAAAAAACACATTCTTTCCTATATCTCGGTGTTTCCTGTAATACTATTGTGTGTACAAAAATTATAAAATAAAATAAATAAATAAACACCCAGTACTGCTAAACGGATCATCTATACACCGTGGGCTCCAATTTATTGAAGGCAGTCTCACTAAGCTCACTGAGTTCCGAGAACAGAATGCATTCATACGACGACACGACGGGAATAGGTATGTACCATATATTTTATAGACAGATCAATACTCTTCGTACTGCGGTATTCATAAATATTCATTGATTTCTGTCTGCATGAACTATCTGATCATTTATGACGAATGTGAAATGATATAATAATAATAATAATGTCCTCCTGGCCGAAACGACCACAGCGGCCAATCTTTCACAAGATCAGCCATGTACGCAGGAGATATTATAGTGCACAAGCGCTTGCGTAGACACAAGTGCACTCTCTCTTCCTTTATATAATACCTCTCATAATCCGATGGGACGGAATACCGACACGACCGGCGAGAGGTTAGGCGCAGGACCGACTTTTTACATGCCCATCCGACGCATAGATCATCTTACTTTACAGACAATCAGGTTATCGGCCTGCATTGTCTTAGCCAGTAAGGAACAACTACTCAAATTTGTTGCCCCCCGCAGGATTCGAACCCGCGACCTCCGGTTTACAAAGCAAGCGGTTTCCCACTGCGCCACGGAGGCTACAATGATATATTGTTGATATAAAATACAAAAACAAACGTTATAATTACTTATATGAATATAGCATCAATATACTATACCACCACCAACCACCACCACCAGCAGCCGAAACAAGTCCACTGTTGAACAAAGGCCTCCCCCTTAGAAGGGAGGGGTTACCATAATCCCCACGCTTGGTAGGCGACTTGGGGATCTTAGTATAGGTGGTAAGTAATCCAATAGAAAGACGCTGCTGCCCGTCTTCTTGTTTTCCCTCAGTCGCCTCTTACTGACACCCAACGGGAGATGGGAGGGTGCCATTCTTACCCGGACACCCCGTGGGACTATATACTATACATATATGACATACTAGCTGACCCACGCAGCTCCGCCCGCGCTGTGTTTACTTTAACTAAACTTTCAATAATATACATTCGCATAGAATACAAAACCTCCTTTTTAAAGTCGGTTAAAATCTTGGAACCACTTTGTACTTGCCCTCCGAAGCACGGAGACGTTTAGTTCAAATGGCGTTAAACGGTCACCCATCTATTTAATGACCTTACCTAACGTTGCTTAACCTGATCGATTTCCAAACATTGTTAACAACTGTCTATGAATGTTCCCTTACAAATATTTATTATAATTATAATGAAAAATTGATAAAATCGGACCAAGCGTATAACCAAGTACCCGTTTTGACTTTAATCCGCTCTCCCAAAAGAACCGTGCTAGATTACGGGATAAAAAGTATCCTATGTCCTACCTCGTAGTAAGATCTCAAATCATGCCAAGTTTCGTTTCAATCCATCCAGTAGTTTCTGCGTGATGCTCAGCCGAGATATAGACAGACAAAAATAAAAAAGAATACATTTTTGGCTTTAGTATCGGTTATAGAATGCCCTCCAAACATAATTTTCAAAATATCTTCAATGTACAGAATTGGACCTGTTACAGTTTTATTATAAGTATAGATAGATTGAACCCATACATACATACATATTGACGTATTGTTCAATTTACATGTAACTTTTGGTGTACAATAAAGTGTATTTATTATTATCATTATTATGTTTCACAGTTCGGTCCTTAGCAACTTATAATGTTTACTTATTGTAGTTATGCGTCCATACTACTAGCCTTGCACGGTGTTATTTAGTTTTTTTTTTTTTTTTCGGGTACTTTATTATTTTATCACTTTGCCTACCACCACCACACTGACACTCCTATAAGACGGCCCACCCGCAGTTTATCTTCATTTGTTTGTTTCCGTGCTCAAGCCTTCGCACGTCTCCAATCCAAAGCTACAAGTGTATTCAGTATTAAATAAAAAGTGAAAATCAAGAACCGGACAACTGAGAGGCGACGCCGCGATGTCGGGACAACGGAGAGGTGCCGCCGCGGTGGTGACGTCGGACGTCTCTTCGTGCTTCGGGAAATGGATCGTCGTGCACTATTGTGTTCGTACGAATCGAGCTTCCATACCGGGTCGTCTCACACGTACATAAAGAACACATTTATGGTTAACAGCGATGCCCCAACAGGGGTAGTTGTCACCCCATCAGCGGGTATTGACGTTATCGCTGTGTTCAGACGATGCGAGCTTCCAATACCAGGGTCGTCTCTGTCGTAGTGTTGAACACGTTAACCGTATAGTGCGTTACACAAAAGCCGTTCACCGTTATAGTGCGATACGTACGCTCTGCTGATGTGAGTATACATATATATATGAGTATTTACGGTTAATTGCGATGCACACACCCAACAGCGGGTAATTGTTGCTTTCGCTGTGTTCATACGATGCGAGCTTCCAATACAACCAGGGTCGTCTCTGTCGTAGATAATGAACACCTTTACCGTCATTGTGCGATACACAATGCTCATGTGAGTATAGGTCTTGCTGCTGGTATGTCAGTATGACATGTTTACGATGTTATCTTTACGATACCTGTTTCCACGCCGTGTCGTCTCATTTGTACAAACAATGTACAGATGTACGAATAAATGCGTTGCGCATTCCTTATTGCGGGTAATTTTTATGACTTATGACTTAACGCTGTGTTTAGTAAATGCAAGCTGCCAATACAACTGGGAACATATAATCCGATCATTATCATTAGCCAGAAAAATTCCACTGTTGAATATACGAAGACGTCCATCTTGGAACGTCATAATTAACGATAATTTGCTATTATCATCCACCGGTTGCCTGGGATTCTTACAATATCGTCAGATATAATTCGATGTGTAGGTACTCCTAATTAGCGGAATGCGTCGTGCGCCACTCGACGAGATGAGTAAATAATTAAAAACTTGTAATAATAATTATAATAATAATTCACAGTAGAATGAATTCAAGACTTCATAGTTCGTACTGCAAAGTGGTATCTAGCAGAGCCGAGGGGGACTGGCCGCCGCGGGCTTGACGCTCGACGAGATCCTGGCCGGCCTACAGCCGGAGCATCCGTGAGTGCCACCGTGGAGCTGCAGTAAGTAGCCTCTGAACTTATGGGACAGTACGCCGCGCCGGCCGCCTCCTACACTTATTATAAATACCTAAGTACTTAGTGGAAAGTAACTATTGATAAATCTGTTCTAGAGAACATAACAATATGACGAATTTAGCTAAATTAATTACCTTTACGGTATAACTTTATGAACAAGTTGCAATATTTGAATGTGACAATATTAAGGACGAATTTTTGTCATACATAATTCTAATTTCTACATTTATTGCTATAAAAGATTGAATACTACATTTAAATCTGTGTAGTAAATTTATAAAGTTCAATATTTTCTAAAATATATATATATATTCAGGGTGTTTCAAGAACCCTGTCCAATCACAGTGAGTGTTATAAAATATCTTAACACGATCATATTTACGTAATATTTTTTTATCTAAGGTATATATTATTATATACTTAGATAAATAAAACCCTATAAACAGCGTTTAAAAAAAAAAAAAACCCGGTTTGTTTACCGAGGTTATCACTCAGTGTCAAAATACGATTATATATTACATAATCCTTTGCTAAATATATCATAAAAATAATATACATGATCTTAGTATACCTACACAGTGTATGTTTGATCTTTGATATTATTATTCAGAATTCATACGATTATACTTATGTAATTTTTTGTTGAATATTTCATTGGATTTTTTCTGATATTATATCTACCAGCGTTGCGAATATTCCTCTTATAAGTTTGATGTGCCTTTTAATGTGTAATACACCACATTCAAGTTCGTTTTGAGTAACTTATATGTTTTTTCTACAATATACACAAAACTATCTAGTTTACGCTCTCTATTCAATGTCTTTGCTTCTTAAGATTTTTGAGATCGACAAAATAATTTTACACCGACCATATTATTAGTTTTTACTACCTTTTAATTTTGATTGTTACTATATTTTTGGAGATAGGAACTATTCTTGAGTTCAAATATATTAGTTGTGTTTACTAGTACGTCACTATTACCATCCCTTAGTATTCATAATTTAAAAAAAAAAAAATTGGGTAATTTTAATTTTTTTTTATGCCCTGGTTGCGGGTTCGATTCACACGCAAAACACATTTGTCTGCGTGAACATGCTTATTTTGAGCGTTATTTGTCTATACAGAATATAAATCATACCTTGGGGTATTTGTTAAAAAAAAAAACACATTAAGTACACCAGAAATAGATATATTTGTAATTTGGAGGATTTACGAGTTCTTCCTATATTTAAAAAAAAAAAAAAATTGTAACACAGAACTTAAATCCTTTTTGGAACAATGACTAGATACATTTAAAATTAGGTTCGATATCTAATGAGTGCATTAATTAAAGATTGTGACTGTTGTGTATATACCTACCTACCTCTATAGCACCTAAATGTACTAAATAAATACCGATCACGACCATGATCTGCTAACAATCTTCTTTATTTGTCTGACTGCGAAATTGGTAAATAAGTTATACTTCTTGACTGAAAAGACATTCACGCAATTTCAGGTTGTGGTTATCACCAGTAATCAGCAATAACGTTAGGGTTATTGGCGCCATACGGGCTGTATATATATTATAAAATAAAAATAAAAACTTTAAGTTCATTATATGACTGTTGTACATAATACCCTTTATGAGATAAGCTAACGGTCATTGACATTACAATCAGCTGACAGCTGGTAGATACATATGAGGGTAGGTGACACAATAAATAATATTTGGAGGGTATATCTCCTTATCTACCCTCAACTTATAAAATGTGACATAAGTCTTGACCCATACATATGAGGGTAGGTGACACAATAAATAATATTTGGAGGGTATATCTCCTTATCTACCCTCAACTTATAAAATGTGACATAGAGTCTTGAACCAATACCTGTTTTCAAAAAAAAAAAAAAAGAATATATATTACGCAGTAACTTTGAAGTGCAACTAATTAATCATAAAGATACTTTTACTATTATGGATGAAATTAATACAGGATTGTTCATTAATTACAATTTATTGCTTACCTATTGTCAAAGTTGAATAATGTTTCGGTTATGCATCATGTTAATTAAATAATTAATTTAAGGTTTTTTCTATCCATTCTATGTGGCCTGTGTGGTCTTTGGGAACATTTACGTTCACAAACTGATATTTACTTACATGTTACCCTTATTATATTGTTCAGTTATTGATTATATAAAATAATTACGAAAATAGATTTCAATTTCAGTCATTGTCTAATGGTGAGGTTTTGCATATTTCCTTTAAAATTGTTTCTGTAAGCTTGGTGCATTTGCGCCACTGTTGACAGGTTTTGAAGAGAGATTTTTCTCGATTCGACCTTTCTATTCTTACATACTTAACCTTATAAATGGATAATTTTGCTTGCGGTTCCTCCGCAGTATAAATTACGATTGGTCAGGGAAGATAATCTTCTTTATTACGGACTTAATACTTACGTCTGAATTTTACTGTTGGCTACGTGTAATATAATATTAGTGTTATAAGACTCGTATCAAGGTTGTTGTTAGAAAACTCATTTGATATTTAAAACAAAAAAGAGAAAAAAAAAATCTAGTGCATAATATTATGTAATGTTGTTTTTTGATTATAATAATTGCAGAGATAAATGAATTTGGATTTTTAGGGCATATCTTGTATTACCTATTCTATTTTATTTTATTGGGGAAAACAAACAGTTATATATTTTAGTATCAGTACACAATATGCATGCGTAGTATAGCCAAATGTACAACCAACAACATTCCCCAAATCATAATAGCTAATATTCACATTTTATAGATCATCACTCTAAACATCCTACAATAAGTAAACATTATAAGTTGCTAAGGACCGAACTGTGAAACATAATTAAGGATCAAACGAACTTACCCTTACGTGAAGTTCGATCATAATTATGTGAACAGTTCGGTCCTTAGCAACTTATATACTGTTAGGGTTTGCAATTTTGTAGAGATTTATCGCTACTTATTTAATTCTTTATTTTAATTGTTTAATATTTTAATATACTGGTAACTACTTTTCGAGTACTGACAGAAGCGGAAGTTAGTCATAGACTCTGCAATTGATTCGTAGCGCCGCCGCCGGCCAATCACGGGGCCGCATTAAAGAGAACTGATGCGGGCTGTGATTGGTCGTGGCGAGTCGTTTTCGGGTAGGGATTTTTCTGATAAAAGCATGGTCGGTGGTATTGTGAGGGAATTCGAGTGTCAACCACGAGACTGTTAAGAGTTGGAAGTAACTGTTTATTGTGAATTTGATTTATCTAATTTATTGTAGTCGTGTATATTCAGTGTACAAAGTGTGTTGTAATAAAAGTGATTTATATTCTGTGATGATATCTTCTATTATTCTCCTCGGAGCAAGGTCGTCCTTATAGATCAGAAGTGGCTATCGCAACTAACTTCAACAAAACGTAAGTACACGCCCAAATCTACAATTTTTAGACAAGAAGTGTTTTGAATTAAGTAATATTTGTCTTTTGAATTAGTTTGAATTGATATTTATCTCTACGCGTTGTAGTTTTTCTATATCGGTTTGCTGCTTAAAATTTATCATCGTGCATTGTGATTTCTAAATGAAATTTGAAGGTACCCGCAATACCTGGAAAAATAAAAATGTTTAAATATTTTTAAAGTACCTACCCTCTATTTTTATGTACAACGCTAATTGAGCAAATCAAACTGTTCGTATATTATATTTTGTATTTTCTCTGTAAGTGATTATCTTGTAATCTTTTGCGAAAATAAATGTCTTAAACCGTATAAGTATAATCCGCTATTTTCTGCAAATAAAAACAGCTGACGGTAAGACGGAGAAATTTCAATAGGTAGTCCAATGATTGACAGATACATCCATACCAATTGTATTCTTATAAAAAAAATACATAGGTATGTAACAGTTTCGGATAGTCTATAACTAATAATATAATTGGGAGATTGTATTTATTTCTTGCATGATATGGAATAATATGGAAGATGATAGCAGTGTCTGTATTGTATCGAATTATATCTGAAGTGCGCAGTATTAGTGTCAGATTGCAGTATTAGTAATGTATTATGGTCTCATCGGTTATTATTGGGTGACCTGATACCAAAATATTCCTACAGTGTATGGCAGTGATTGTGTTAGGTAGTCGTCAATCTGTTTTCTTTTAACTACATAGGTAGTAATTTTAGCTTGCCTATATAAAATGCTCTCTAATATTTACAAGCTACCGTCATAATACGATACACGTGTAAGTCTGTAACATAATATTCACACAACCTTTTTGTTGCGAGTCGAGCGTGAGCTACGGAATGACGGCCACGAGGATGACTAAGGTGGATCGGAATCAGCGTTCACAATCACGGCGGGACAACGACCGTCGTGGAAGGAGCCATCGCAATCGGTCCGCTGACTGCCGGTAGCACAGAGCCACGTGTCGACGCGGGACAATCTAACAGGTCACGTAGTCCTTTATTTTCCAAAAAAAAAAATGTTTTCGATATTTTTAAATGCGTTAGGGATGGTGTTGCATCTTCCCAGGACGCAAAAACCTTATATAATATTAGATTTTGGATCCTTTAACTCAACGCATGCATACTTTGTTAAATTAATGATTTGTTTACCAAGTGTGCATCGCTATACGGGAGGGTGATAGAACTTATCACTGATTTTGGTACTTTGAAGTTCTAGGATCTGGCCGAGGTCTGGTAGTTCGATTCTATTGACCTGGTAGGAATGGCAAGAGAAATTACTGTTTGCTTTTCCTTTCGAGCAGAACATAGCCGGGTCTTATGTCTTGAAGGGGGGCTACTTAGGAGTCTTAGGACGAAGGAGTAGGTACGAGGTTTATTACGAAGAATTGACACACAATCAACGTGATATTGTAGGGAAAACGTGCGGTAGTGTATTATTCACAGATACAACTATCGAACTTTGAGGTCTGGTTCCCTGGCATCGCGATGCTCATATCCTGATCTGCTCTTGCAATATCTTTGTGGCATTAAATATCATCAGTCCTGTTGCTGACTGTTGCTGACTGTTCCCCAGTAAGTTCCCCAATATGAATTACTGGTGCTGTCCTAAATCTATTAAAATGCATTGCAAAAAGCGACATGTATAGGTTTAATTAAGTCGGAATAGCCGAGCCGTTACTCGAAACTTATGAATGAAGTACGGAAAATAGGACTCTTCACCGCCTTTGTACCCTTTGGCAGTGACTCCACTTTAACGAATGGATATGTTGTCCAAAAATTAGGACTTTGTCTAATCATCTCTCATCGGTTTTACAAAGGACAATGCCCATCTGTGCCCCAGAAATGCCCAGAGAAAGTATATTACAAGATTGCTCTAATAAATAAAATTAGAATTATGTTGTTAATTTTAAATCATATGAAGCACTAGATAAAAAATAATAATAATAAGACGTTCTTGTTAACATTGCAGTACCAGTATATCTAACCAAATTGTTTTCACATACATATTGACATTATACAATGGGGACAGACTAGATAATTCCACATAACTGACATGTTTGTCTGATAACATACATATAAGTATATAAAAGAACACTGATCTGGCTTAGCTTATGTGATCATGAAGTTCCTAGTGAAAAACTAATAGCAATGCTGTCTGTGAACGATAAAGTAAAAAAAAAAACCAGTAGGAAATTATCATGTTTAATGTCCAATATCATAACATTAAATCTAGATAACATATACATACTGCTAAAAAGTTATCTTGTGACATAGTGCAATTTGCATTGCTGACTTTCAGCTCCATACTATGGGCATGGTCCTTTGTTAAGTCTGGGTATGTTATCACCTCAACTATGCATAGACGTTACTGCCCAAGTTGTATCAGGGGGTGGCGAATTGCACGAACATACTTAATCGCTTATAAAAACTTGACTCAGTTGCAATTTCTTGATGTAGGTAATAAATTCTCCTTAACCTGAGTTAGACAAATGAGTGAATGTTCCCTTACGGCTTGATCAGTCGATGTCTTTGGGTTGTACGGCTCAGCCACGGTATTGGCTGATTGATCTACCATTTAGTAGCAGTTATGAAAAAAAAAAAAAACGCATTGCAACTGAATAGTACACATGAGAGTAGAAACAGTAACACATGTCTAAAGGACGTATCAAGCTAAGTGCGGATGTGTTGATGTTGTGATAGTGCAATCATCAGCCATATGTCGGATCTTGATAGATTTTGTATTTTGTCGTGGGGATAGTGCAATTTTCTGACAAGGTCATAACGGGACCACCGTCAAATGTAGTCACAAGCACAGCATTATAATGATCAGGCTCGTGTGTCTGAAGATAAGCAACGTCTATTAGACATACTGAAACTCTAAATATTGTCGACGTCCCTCCATAATTTAGGACGCGCAAACATCACGAGTTGAATAGTTACCACTCAAACAGGTTGTCCCATCACGAACGCGAAGGCCCGTCTCAAGCTAGTCTTTGCTTGTTCGTAAAAGGGATGGGCACATTTAGGATGTGCATAGATTATCGGCTGTTAACTTGAAATTATCTTATTCCTGTCATTGAAGACTAAATGCCTCTACTAGCTGTACAGGCCTGTCGTCGGTATTGCCCGTAGTGCTGTTCTCTAAGCAGCAAGGGCTCGAGCTCGATGCTACGACAGTGGCTTGTCAAGTTTTCGTGTTCACTAAATTTGCTTAAGCAACACTACCGCCACGAGGGTCTAATAGTTTAACGGTCAGCTCTACGTTGAGCAGAAATTCGATAGTGAGTACGGATCCCTGCGGCGTTAGGTTCTACGTCTAATTCGGTGCTGGCTCGACGTCTAGCATGCACTGCTACAATAAGTTGGGTTGATAGCTGGGTTCCGATTTCTGAGTAGAGCAAGCATATCGTCGCTTACTATACTATATCATAGACTTTAGCAGAAGCGAAGAACCTCTACTCAGTTGTAAAGTTTAGCTGTGATTTTCTTTCTGCGAAAGTTTAGGGTTATCTGCTAGGTACCGTATTTTAATAATTACCGGTTAGTGAGCATTCCACATTTCTGTACCGGGGTTAATTCCGAGAACCTTTAGTAGGTGTCTATATGTGTAAACTTTGCAAGAGGTCGATTGTTCTGTAACATAGGACTGGTTCTAAAGTGAGCCATGTCGCCAAATAAGCTACCGCGAAATCCCGTAGCCGTCAATGTGGAAGCCTTTTCTGACCAATTTCTGAGTGTAATAACAAACTTTAGTGACTACTGGTTGCACTGTCCAACTGGGAGACCAATCTGTAGGATCAAAAGTATTAACAGCGATTGTGATGGAAAGTGCCTAAATTACATAAATAACTACGTTTTAAAAGACTGTCAAGTATTATGTTATGTACATGGTAATAATAGCAGTATTCGATGGGTAGTTCTGAGGGATGCGGTGTGGCAACTGTGTCGTATGAACAGGTATGAACCACGGCGACATTGAATATTTCAGTGTCAAAAGAAGACCTTAGAACTGACAATCCTGGTTCGTCAGAAAATAATGTTAAAATTAATAGATTCATATCGTTTATTACATTCCATAATATTTACAAGGTGGTTATTGGGTGGTTATTTATTAAATTGGTAGCTTAAAGCTAAGTATAATTATGGACCGTGTAGGGCCACAAAAAAAAAATGTAAATAATATTAAAATTATGGTACAATATCGTTGGTATATACGATTAAAGTATTAATAAAATAAGAAGCGTGTATTGGCAAATAAAAAAAAGGTATAAACGTTTGCATAGAATTCTCTTATTAAAAAAAAAAACATAACTTAAAAACGAATTACTCCGCAATGTCACAAAAACAAAAGTAGTGGTGCCGTTTCATGATTTGCATGTTGACCACCTTGGGCCCTTCGTAAGATCTAAGGGAGGTTATACTCACCTACTTGTAGTTATGGGTGTGTTTACCTGATTGATTATACCTGTCAAGAAAACAAACAATCTGTGTTCGTTTTTGAAGATTATAAATTACACAATTGGGGTCGATCAGGGGATCACTTGGCAAGCGATCGCTGTAGTTATTCTGCATCACATGCTTTCATAAGATTTGAACACTGTTTAGTCGGTGTTGACGGTTAGTTGGAAGGGTTCAATCGTACTATCCTTGAATCGCTAAACGAACTAAACAAAATGATGAGAAAGATTGATTTAGGCTTTTGGGGAGAGTTTGTTGGATACTTAAAAACGCAAAAAAAAACATAGGTGTATCTGATTCAGAGGTGTTATTTGGTGCCAGCATGAATGGGATAAAGCTCTATTCTTAACGTGATAGTCTATCAAACTCTCCTTAATAGCGGTTTCCGTTATTCGAAATGGGGTTCAAGATAGGATAGATAAGAGGATCTTAACAGTGATGGGTAAAGCAAAAAGCTATAAACGTGGACATATCCACGTTTATAGAACCCTGTAGTCATTAATGTTTTGTGGATTAGCACGCATGCAAAACGAACTATAAACTACAGGCCTTTGAGCCACATAAGTTCAATAGAAGTTCACGAAAATGAATCTAAAGCTAATGTAGTAGAATAGTAGAATTTGAATCCATAATTTTGTGTGTATAATTTGAGATGTTAAGAGTAATGTTGCTACAGAAGGTCTTTTGTATCTTTCCAGATAAATCGCAAGCAATCGATCGGTTTGTGCGCATCGACCCACTACGCCGTCGCAAGTAATCGATCGGCTTGTGCACGCCGTTGGTTTTAATCTGATTTCGAATTGGTAGTCGGGCGGTCATGCATGGTATCGAATCGATCGTGCCATGTTTTGATACGTTCGGTGCCACGACGGTGCGTCTCCACAAGTAATCGATCGGCTTGTGTGAGCCACCACAATGCATCGACCCACTGTGCGGTATCAGGTAATCGATCGGCTTGTGCCGCCAGTTGGTGTTTCGAATTGGTAGTCGGCCGGTCATGCATGGTATCGAATCGATCGTGCCATGGTTTGATACGTTCGGTGCCACGATGGTGCGTCTCCACAAGTAATCGATCGGCTTGTGTGAGCCACCACGATGCATTGTGCCACTGTGCGGTATCAAGTAATCGATCGGCTTGTATACCCGCCAGTCGGTGTCTATATTATTTTGAAATGTTAGCTGGGCAGTCCTGCATGGACTCGATTCGATCCCAATGCCATTAAGTAGTCTCACCTGCGCCGTGTGAAGCAATCGATCGGCTTGCGCTGGTGTGCGCATCACCAGTCTAGCGTGGAGCTATATATACATATTGATATTTCGATGTGGTTTCGATTCGTTGTCTAATAAATTAGAATAGAATGGAATACTAGATGTTTACAATATAAACTTAGATCTAAAACCAGACCACCAAATTAAGTGTAGGTACAGTTTTCCTAACAGCAATTATATTGATGATACATTTGTTTTTAATTAAATAAAAGAAATAGAATTAATTATCTAATTAACTAACGAAGTTTATTGTAATGTAAAATATGTACATGATGTAAATATAATAAAAATAAAACAGGTTCTAAAGTATAGTTGTACAAATTGTTGATGTTCAATTGATTGTATTAGAATGTTTAATTGTTAATTTATGTAATGGTTATGGTATTTGCGGGCTTTCGTGCTGCTGACCATGTACTCGGACACCGATTGTTAGGGTTCCACCTGGGTCGTGTGCGGGGACGCACACGTCGTCAGGATGGTCGATTGTTAGGGTTTGCAATTTTGTAGAGATTTATCGCTACTTATTTAATTCTTTATTTTAATTGTTTAATATTTTAATATACTGGTAACTACTTTTCGAGTACTGACAGAAGCGGAAGTTAGTCATAGACTCTGCAATTGATTCGTAGCGCCGCCGCCGGCCAATCACGGGGCCGCATTAAAGAGAACTGATGCGGGCTGTGATTGGTCGTGGCGAGTCGTTTTCGGGTAGGGATTTTTCTGATAAAAGCATGGTCGGTGGTATTGTGAGGGAATTCGAGTGTCAACCACGAGACTGTTAAGAGTTGGAAGTAACTGTTTATTGTGAATTTGATTTATCTAATTTATTGTAGTCGTGTATATTCAGTGTACAAAGTGTGTTGTAATAAAAGTGATTTATATTCTGTGATGATATCTTCTATTATTCTCCTCGGAGCAAGGTCGTCCTTATAATACTCCCCTCCCTTTTACATATCACCCGTCCCAAGTATAAAATGTGAAATGTTTTTCCTACTCTAAACATAATGAAGATAAACTGCGGGTGGGCCGTCTTATAGGAGTGTCAGTGTGGTGGTGGTAGGCAAAGTGATAAAATAATAAAGTACCCGAAAAAAAAAAAAAAAAACTAAATAACACCGTGCAAGGCTAGTAGTATGGACGCATAACTACAATAAGTAAACATTATAAGTTGCTAAGGACCGAACTGTTCACATAATTATGATCGAACTTCACGTAAGGGTAAGTTCGTTTGATCCTTAATTATTAACCCTTAGAGTAAATTGAACCCTGTTAATTTTCCTTGGCTGACCACCTATCAGCCATCACACCTGTGTTCCTTTGTTGTTCCGAATTTGATCTTGTAAAGAAAAGCAAGGGTAGGTATAGTAAGTAATTAATTTGTTATTTATTTTCCTGGTAATACGACCGTTTTACCCGGATTATAACATACCCTTTTCATACCCGTCGAGTCTGTCTCTCAGTGCCAACATCCACATACCACATAATCTTACCTTTGTATTGTTCCTTGTTAGATGCGGGCCTATTCTGTTCCCCGCCCACTGAATACGACTCGAGTGACGGAAACGGTCCAAATTAATTATCACGAGAGGAACAAAAGTCTTGAGACCCAATCCATCAAGTGAGGACGTTGAAGAAGGTTGGACACCGGTCTAATTTGTGTGTGCCGTCTGGGAACTGAGTGTGTGAATGTATATGTGTAAATGTGTGTGAAATTTGAGACATTGTGTTGTTGGAATTCCGGGCAGTTAAATTTCCTTGTAGATGGTTTGGTAAATAAATGACAGTTCCGACCGCGAGCAGGATGTTTGTATGTATGTACTTACATTTCTTTGGCACACTGCACAGCTTGCAGCTTAAACGGCTTATATATATATATATATATTTTGACTAGCAATTCCCCGCTATTATTTTTTCCATACAAAGTTTATCAACCCCTATAGCGCATTCCTAAAGATTGTTTTTGAAAATTCGCGAAACATATATTGATTTTATTTATAGAATCTTTTTCTCAGTAAGTTTCAAGTCAGTCGAACCAAAAAAAGTTTCATACAATTGAAAATCACCCCATTTAACCCCTTTAGGACAAACATTTTCAAAAGCCCTTTCTTAATGGCTGCTTATGGCATAAGAAAAACCTACAGTCCAAATTTCAGCTTTCTAAGTCCATCGGTTTGGCCTTGCGTTGATGAATTAGTCAGTCAGTTAGAACACCTAATTTTATATGTATGTACCTATAGATAGATAGATATTTGACATGTTGTAAGTTTCATCTTAGTAGTTCCAAAACATTTAAAATCTAAAAATAATAGGAGTTACTTTGATTTTTACCTATAAATACTAAGAAAAATATCAATTTGGGTAGATACCGCATCTAATGAACGGTATTAACGAGGCAAGTCACAATTAATATTGAGTAAGAGTGAGTTTTATACATACTGGATGTGGTTCTGCATTCTTGCTATATTTACGGAGGTTGACCTTTTAAAGAACATAAATCAATCATTAAATGATCAACGTAAAATTATGAATTATTTTTTATGTTTGGTACGAAAAGAAATCCCGTGTGCAACCGTCATTGCAAAATAACCCCGTCTGGCACCGCTCTTCGCGCACCTTGGGACCTATCCTGAGCGCTTGAGAGCTCTTATTCTGGTTGAACGTTAATCATGAATCATTAATTATCTTTTAGTTATTAACCACTGAATTATGAATCTATTTTTCATCAATTAACATAATCCTTAACTGTTAAGTCTACAAATATGGAAAAAAAACAAAATCACATTCTGTGTAACACAATTTGAGTGTATTTATTCATGCATTTATATTTTAAATACTTGTTCTTTTAAACACACATTTCAAAGGCATTATGCAACAAAACACAATTTAAGCTTCATAGAATTAATAACATCGCATTACACTCGTCATTAATTAATTATAATTTATCTAACATTCTAACACCTTTCACTACTCTATTACGTGCATCGCATACTGCGTATAGTTGTGGTATTATTAATATTAATTTATCAACACATTGAGGTCTGAGGTCTGCACACACATTTTGTACATAGATACTAGGTTAATAGTTTCGTGCTGTACAATGCTGTTATCTTTAAGTACCTATTTTAAGTAGCCTCCGTGGTGCAGTCGGAAACCTCTTGCTTTGTAAACTGAAGGTCACAGGTTTGAATCCCACGGGAGCAATAACTTTGTGTAATTGTTAGGACAATGCGGGTCAATCAACTGATTGTCATCATGTAAAAAATCTACTGCTGGACATAGGCCTCCCCAAACCCGATCTAAGGTTCTCCTCATCTAGTCACTGCCAAGCGTTTTTCGTATATCATCGCTCTACCTGGTCACAGGGCGTCCCTTGCTACGTTTTCTGGTTAGCAGTCTCCACTCCAAAACCAGTCTACACCAAAAATCATTGGTTATGCGGCAATACGACCATCCCACTGCCACTTCAGCCGTTGAGTTAGGTCGATAGCTTTCCTTCGGAGTCGCTGGACGTTCGGGGTGTGGGCCCTTTGAACGTCCATTGAGTACGGCGGCGACTCCGAGGAGGACGGCATCGGGGTTGCGACCCCCGTCCCCGTGAGCACCGTGTCAGGTTTCCGGGGGGCTATGATGCGCCTCCCGGCGGCGGGCTCAAAGGCAAGGCACTGAGGGGCCCCTGGTGCAGATCTCACTGGAGAGCCCTGGGGGGAGCCCTCTCATGTGCCGATGCGACAGCCGCGGGAGTTTTAGTGGGTAAGAATCCCACATACCTCAGTTGAGCCCCACATTTCCCGGGGACCTTCTGTAGGTTTCCCGGCGTCAAAAAAAAAGGTCGATAGCTTTAGTTCTCTAAAGAATTATATCGTGTCTTATTCAATTCTTCGGAGAAATGCCGGGCATAGCTGAGCGAACTTGAATTGGTGGACTAGTTATACCGTAAGTGTTCACGTCTAAGCACCGTACGTCATCACGAGTTGGACGCACTGATTAGACTTTATTCTAAAAACATATGATTATTGTTAATTTAATTACAGATCATCCACGCTTATAATTAGTAACCTATAGGGTGAGAGTTCACTATTCATCGCACCGCGATACCATTGTGTTATACTTATGTTATTTATCATTATTTGGCCCTACGCCCGTTACTATTGGGGATTATGACCCTAATTCCTAATGACCTTTGACAGACGTGTAATTACGAATCGTTTGGCGGAATGAAGAAATAAAATTCCAAGTTTTGTTCCGTGGATTGGATTTGTTACGCCTTTGGTGAACGTAATCACTTCTATTATCGTATTCGACTTTTGATTTATTTAAAACTAGCTGACCCGTGCAGCTCCGCCCGCGCTTTTATTACATTTTGCTCCCCTTTTCTCCCTCCTCCCTAGATTTATCTCTCTCCATATCTCTCTCTCTTATAAAAAAAATCTAATTATATGCCCTTTCTCTCCTCTCTCTTTCCCCCTCCCGCTTCGGTTTCCGTCACACTCCCCCTCTTCCTACCCTGTTATCCCCTCTCTGAACCCTCTCCCCCTCACTCTTCTACGAACTTGCTCCTTCTCACTCCCCCCTTACTCCACCTAACTCCCCCGATCCCTCACCCCATCGCCCCCTTCTCGAATCCCCTCTCCCTCATTCTCCTCTCGTGCACCCTCCTCTCGTTCTATATATCCTCGTCAATCATGGTATCAGCGGCATTAAATATACTTTATGACCTATTCTCAGACCTCCCCGATATGCACACATAATTTCATACATATCGGTTCACCCATCTATTTAATGACCTTGCCTTATGTAGCTTAACCTTAACCTAGCGGTATGAAATATACTGTATGACCTATTCTCAGACATACCCGATATGCACACTTTCATACAAATCGGTTCACCCATCTATTTAATGACCTTACCTAACGTTGCTTAACCTTAACCTACCGGGATAAAAAGTATCCTATGTCCGTTTACTGGTTCTAAGCTACCTCCCCACCAATTTTCAGCCGAATCGGTTAGGCTGTTCTTGAGTTATAAATAGTGTAACTAACACGACTTTCTTTGATATAATAATATATAGATTAAAGTTCTATAGTTATTGTATGTTCAATTTCACCGATAGATGGCGCTGTTCATAATGTCAATCACGCTATCATCGTAAATTACTGTCTAATGATATTCGATAATGAAAGTTTTAAGTTTTCCGCATCTTTTATTGTTGCGACTGTAATACATACATAATCTAGTTTGGATCCGCTCGGGATTTACAGATTTTAACTTTTCAAAGATATAATGTCATATTGCTATCAGCAAAGTACTTAGAACAATACAGAAATCTAATGAAAATGTCCTGGGTGTACCGGACCGGCTTACCCCTTACAAAAATTGACCCTTCGCCAATGCCATATCTTATGCAAACTAAATGTCTGCTCAGTCCCTATTGTATATAGCGTAATAATAGATATCTTAATGATTACCTGATCAGTTTATAATTACCTTATTCACATACAAAGGAAATTACGTGGTAATATGTGCAAGTAATGTTTCACTGCTTAGCCCGTATGGAACATAGCGTGATGATTTATATACCAATTTATACCCCTACTTCTACACAACACACCAGTGAAAGTCCTATCAAAATCCATCCACGGGTTTTCAAATGATACCTGGACAAACAGAACGACAGACAGACAGACAGACAGACAGACAGACAGACAGACAGACAGACAGACAGACAGACAGACAATAATTCCAAAAAAAATTGTTTTGGCCTCTATGTCGATAGTATAGTATCCCCACATAGAAATTTTGGAAAAATATACAATGTACAGAAAAAGTGCTGTTTGAGTTTTATTATAGTATAGATATTATGGACAATTGGTAATGTTCTTTGGAAGCAACAGAAAATGAATTCAATTTTGTTTCTTTTCCATTTTTGATCAATCTTGTCTAGCACCGACTTCTTCGATAAAAAAGGATCACCTGGGAAATGCCTGGGAAGTATACCCTAATCAAGGAACTGAACGAGGAACATCCATAAAACACCTCCTTATTGTAGTCGGTTAAAATAGTAGTTTTCACACCACCTGCTCGATAATGTCACATTATATGTCATATAAAGATGACATAAAGTGCCTCATTATATCCCTATTGTCTAGCCGGGTAATAATGTTGTACTAAACTCCCTTGGGTAATAATGTGTTTGAATTTCGAACGTCAAACGAAAATTCCTCAACACTTTTACCACAGATATATATTACTACTCTAAGCAGAGAACTGCACGAAAAACAAAACATTTGAAAATCGAACTGAGCGCGACGAGCACGACCCAGTGTTCTAGAAAAGAAAATGAAATAGATGATAACGCGACTTATGTTGGGGGCGAGGCGGAGAAGCTTTTAAAAAACAACTTTACAGCTCGACGCTTTATTCAGAACTAACAGTATGATCTTAATTCTAATACATGAAACCTTATTCTACCTTATCTTAATTACTACTATTAGGGTCTTATTACTAATACATCTAGGCGCTCAGCCTACATAACTCCTCCCCTCCCAGAGAGCTGCGTACGGTTGGAGTTGATGCGCCAAGTCTTTGATGCACGGCGGATGGTTGCTGCAGCAGAGGCGGCGCAACCGACGTAGACCGGTCGCGCGAAACGATCCCCAACTCTATGTCTTGCTCCACCTTCGGTTCCTGTTGTTTGGTGCGCCTGCACTCAATGTATTTGCAGGCTGCGTAGTAGCCCAGTGCTACGGCTACGATTATAAAGGCGGCTAAAGACAGCCAGCTCGGTTTCGTAGTGATCGTGAAGTCTGTCTCTAGTGGCGTTACTTCAGGCGTGTGAATTTGGGCAGCCAGGGAATGTAGCTTGTCTAAATCCATGTGTTCCAGTTGAATATTCTTGTATGTGATATTCACCGGAGGTATGCTGATTCGGGGTAATGGTATTGATTCTTGAATAGTTATACTATTCTGGTGAGTCTGTAGAATTTGTCCGTTTAAAGTAAACGTACAGCCTTCCGTGGTACTAAGTATGTAGGTGCCTTGAACGCGTTGAAATCTTTCGTCGCGCCCGCACGTGATTTTCAGGATTTCTTGATTTCTTGTGATAACAAGCCACACGTTTCCGTGAACTTGTTGGATCTTCACAGGCGGCAGTTGAACTTCTGCTGACTTGCAGTTCCTCGGCGGTTTGTGATGTATAATTTGGATGATGCAGTCATCTTTTTCCTCAATGTTTTCCAGTTTCAGGTGGTCGCAGATCTGGAGGTCGTCCGTGATGCGGCGGCATGGCTCGTGGAGGTAGGTAAATTCTTCACTACCCAGTATAAGGTAAGGTGATTTGGGTATACGAGTTAGGTTTTTATTATCAGGGATGGAATACAGGTGCAAAAGGTCGTAAGAGGTAGGGCTTACGATAGGTACTTCTAAGACAAAGGTAAGTGAATTTAATGTACTATATGCTTTGACGGAAATAGTGCTATCCAATAGATGCATGTTTTCCCGCCTTGCTGGTAAAGGAAGCTTGTATGTGCTTTCTATCTTGATTAACTCTGATAATAAGTACATTGGTTCTATTATACTTGGATGCAACGTGCCCATTGATGCAAAAGTTATTGCTGTTTCAAGCGTGCTAACCTTATCGTATAGCAACTGGAGTCCATTTTGTATCTGGATGCTGGATTGAAGTATATTTAATTGCGAGGTGATTGATGATAAATTTTTACTAATGTTATTTATATTTGTTACTAACATATCCATATTTCTTTCCATTTTACCTAAGTTTTCATTATACTGCTCTATATACTGCTTCATGAGACCTATGCTTACTTTTTGTTCATTTGATATGATATATGTTTGCTTACGTAATTTGTCTATCTCGCTTTCAAACTTAAGGGCATCATTTTCATCTAAGTTTCCGCTTATGGCTTTAATAATAGTTCCTAAACCGTTTACCAACCCCCGCTTATTCCTAACTAAACTTCTTGGTAAAATATAAAAGAACTTACTCTCTATTGAATTTATAATATAACTTATCTGTTCCCTATGAACATATCTATCCGCATACGACGGTTGCCTGTTTTCTATTAGTAGTAAACTTGAATATATGCTAATAAATTCCTTAAAAATAAAATATAAGTATGTAGTGTTATATGTACAGATTAAGCTATATGTATCTATCCTATGCACTATCCTAGATTCCTTAAGTACTAATAGGCCATCTTCACTATCTATTGGCCGCACGACTGGTTCTGGAGCTGCTCTGCAACCTCCGCAGCCTCCGGCGACGAGCCAGATGATAACGACTCTGTAATTTGAGATGGTCGTCTTAGGAGTCGGCTGTGCACTCTGATAGATTTAGAATTTACATGCTTCCCTAATATTTCTAATATATTATTGGGGTGAATTCTAACTATTGTGTATGGTCCTAAGTAGCGTGGTTCCGTCTTTTTACTACGGGACGACTTCGCTACTTGCTTAAATACTTTATCGCCTACTTTGAATGATACGCTTTCGCTGTTTTTATTTGCTTTTGTTATAACTTGTTCCTTATCAGTTGATAGTTTTAAGGCTACAAGCTTCTGAGCGCTTTCCATTTGGCTTCTGTGTTTCGCTACGTAATCCTGATAGTACTCCTGAGTATAAAATAACTCTAAGGGGTTTCGGCTGCTGGTGTGACCGTATAATAATTCAAACGGTGTGTAACCCGTTGCGGAATGGATTGTATTATTGTAAGCAATGATAGCGTTACGCATTAATATACTGATATGACTTTTATCTGTTAACTTCTGAAGCCTAATCAGTTCGCCTACGGTAGAGTGAAACCTCTCTATCGGTGAATTTGAGTTTGGATTGTAAGGTGTAGTAAAATGAATATTTATCCTATGTAGAGAACATATCTCTTTAATTACCTCATTATCGAACTTATGGTCCGAGTCCGTGGTTAATTTATTCGGTGTACCTATTATCGCAAATAACTGTAATAATGCCTCAGCTACGTGAATACTTGTGATTCCTTGCAACTGAATCGCTTGGGCGTATTTAGTAAAGTTATCAATGATAGTGAGAAACGTTGCGCTATCAGTGCTGTATAAGTCCATGAACATGTGTTGCATGGGCTTTTCCGGGGTTTCCGTCAATACTAGCGGTGGCCTTAGAGGGTTCCGCTCGTATTTAGCCTTAATACATGTTTCGCATTCATTGATGTATTTTTGTATAGATGCGAGCATGTTAGTCCAGTGATAATTTTTACGAAGATGTTTGTACGTTTCTTGTATACCTCTATGTAGAGTTTTTCCTTCGTGATACTTTTGTATTAACCGCTTTTGTTCAGAGCAATCGTCTACTAATGTTACTCTTGTTAAACATCTAAATAATTTGGGTCCGCGCTGGTCGAATACCGTATTGTATACTTTACAGAATAAAGGGTATAACTCCGGGTTATGGAAATAGCAAAAGAATTTTCTATCGGCTATAGTATGCTCTTTAAGAAAACGAATTATTTCTGATTCTGTATTATTAATTGGAATAAAGACATGTTTAATTATGAAATGTTTCTTGGATTTATCCTCAACTCTATATTCTGTACCGGGCGAGCTACGAATATGAAATTGCTTCAACTGTTTATCTATAGCGTCCGAACAGGTAGGTATGTCGGTTGTTACAGCGCTGGTAGAGTCACTGATCTGACCTACGTTATCTGACGTCACCGGTATGTCTAGTATATCGCTTACGTCGATGTCGCGTAACCGTTCCGCGGCACTACTGCTGGGTGATAACAAATCGCGTAGCTGTATTAGTGAGGTATCTGCTGGTGCGGGTTCGATTCCCGATGACGCTATTTCGTCAATCAGATCGGTGTGATAACTCGTACTAGGTTGATTTGTGTCGAGTACGTTTATCTTAACTCTTGACAGCGCATCTGCATTGGTGTTATACTTTCCCTTTTTATACACTATCTTATAGTCGTATTCCTCTAATCTCAAGCGCCAGCGTGTGAGCTTTGAGTTAGGGTCTTTCAGCGACATTAACCAAGTTAAAGGCTTATGGTCGGTGTAAATAATAAATTTGCGTCCGTATAGGTAAGGTCTAAAATATTTAATAGCCCAAATTATAGCTAATAACTCCTTTTCTATAGTCGCGTATTTACTTTCTGTGTCTGACAATGTACGTGAGGCGTACGCGATGGGCTTGTCGGAGCCTACGGTTCCTTGTGACAATACAGCGCCTATCGCGACGTCCGATGCGTCGGTGGTTAGTATGAACTGTTTATCAAAATCGGGATATTGAAGAATAGGGGCGTCGCAAAGTACTTCTCTAGCTTTGTTGAATGCGTTCACAAATTCCGGTGTATGTGTGACTTTAGCGTTTTTCTTAAGGCATTTTGTTAGAGGTTTAGTGAGTTTCGCGAATTCCGGTATAAATTTGCGATAGTAACCTACTAAACCGAGGAAGGATTTAATTTCCTTCTGGTTAGTCGGTATGGGAAACTGTCTAACTGCTCTAATTTTTTCCTCATTGGGTTTTATGCCGTTTTCCGTTAATGTATGGCCAAGATATGCTACTTCTTTCTGTAAAAATTCTGATTTATCTAATTGTATTTTAAAGTTATGTTCCCTCAAGCGCTGAAACACACGTTTTAGTTTTAAAATATGTTCTTGCAGTGATGTGGAATACACTAAAATATCGTCTAAATAGACTAAACAGGTGTCATGTAACAGGTCTCTAAGTATATTATTCATAAGCCGTTGGAATGTGCTAGGCGCGTTTTTTAAACCAAAGGGCATTCTAAGGAATTCGTAATGCCGATCAGTTGTAAATGCGGTTTTTTCGATATCCTCAGAGTCCATTTCAACCTGGTGGTACCCTGAGGCTAGATCTATGGTGGAGAAATATTGCGCACGTCCTAACTTGTCTAAGATGTCATTAATATTCGGGATAGGGTATTTGTCCTCTATTGTCCTGTCATTCAGCTTCCTATAGTCGACGACGAGCCTCCACTTAACTTTGCCCGACGCGTCCTGTTTTTTAGGCACCAAATGAACTGGGCTGGACCATGGAGAAATGCTCTCCCTAATAACCCCTTTCTCAAACAAGCTATCAACTTGTTTCTTTATTTCCTCGTGTTCGCACGGAGGACGCCTATAATTTTTCGTAAAAATTGGAGTGTTATCGGTTAAACGTAAAGAATGTTTTACTGAATGCGTAAAACTCAATGGTAGTTTTTCGGAATAAAAGATGTCTCTATACTGAAAGCAAAGCTTGTTGATTTCCCGTGTTTCCTCTTCATTTAAATGTGCCGTTCTTATTCTATTTAAATTTTCCTTCAATTCTATCTCAATCTCTGAAGCTGATAAGTTATGTAAGTTACTATTCTCTTTAAAATTTCTCTTGATTTTAATATTATCAAATTGAAGCGGAATCGTTGTGGATTGCGTGTACAATTGTTTGGTTTTGTAATCAATACGACATCCTAAGGAAGTCAAGATATCGTTTCCTATCAGGCCTTTGTATTTGTTATCAAAATCAAACACTAAAAACTTATGTCGTTTATTTGATCCAAACACGGATGGTAACGCGATCTGAAGCATTTGATTATGTGTAGAAACACCGTGAGCTGTTGTTATCTTAAATGGTTCCGTTAAGATGTTGTTTATAAATCTCGCGTCCGCTGCGATAAGCGAGCTAACTAACGATCGCGTGGCTCCGGTGTCAATCAAAAAATTGCCACCTAGCTCTGATATGTGTATGTACGGTAATTTGTCTATTATATATTCGTATTGAGGTAAATGAAACATTACGTAGCGGGTTCGCCTAGGTTTTCCTCTGGAAAATCCGATGTTTCCTGTGCATTTTGATCGTCTACGTCCTCTACGGCGTAGCTGTCGTAGTCATCATTATTTACGTCCGATTCCGTTAAAATATGAACCTTGCTATTTTGATTAAACAACTTCTGTTGCGATGGTTCATGTTTAATCGCACGAGGCATATTGTAACTAGTAGATGCAGGTGTATTATTTGGTGTTCGAGCATTAAAGAATGGGCGATTATTTATAGGTATTCGCGGTCTAAATTGCCCCGGACTGAAAGAAGGTTGGTTCCTAAGTTCTTGTCTCTTGAGCCTAACTTCTTCCTGTCTCGCTAGGGATATAGCCATTTCTAGCGTTTTGGGTGTGCTGAGTCTAACACCAAGGCCTATGTTATATTCCAAATTATCGACGAATGTTTCTATGGCGATTGTTTGGTAATAGCGATTACCCTTACTAGCTGTTGAGCCTACACCGCATAATGCATCTAATAGCTCTCTAATTTTGTGTCCGTATGCTTCACAGGACTCAAATTTTTGTTTCCTACATCGCATTAATTCCTGGAGTAGCTGTACCTCGTTCCGTTGTTCACCGAACCTATTTAACAATGCTAACTTTATTGATTGCCAGTTATCTATATCTACTTCCAGCGAAACAGCCTCCAGTGCTTTTCCTGTCAATTTATTTCTAATCAAGCATATAACTATTGAATGGTTTGACGCTATGCAATGGGTACGAAGCACACTTTCCACGCTCCTAATATAGAAATTTAATGATTTTGAGTTACCATCATAATATGGTAGTAACTTATCGATTAGGTCGTAATTTTCCACTGGCGACACGCGTGCTGCTGCCGCTGCCAGCTCCACTAAAGGGTTGGACTCTTTAGGTTCCATTGTTGTTATTTATTTATTTTAAATATATTTATTTAATTCTTTATTTATTTATCTATTTATTTTTCTTTAACAATTATTCAATATAATATCGATTTTCAGATATTATTTATTTAATTATTTATTTAATTATATATTTATTTTTCTTTCACAATTATTCAATACAATATCGATTTTCAGATCTTATTTATTTAATTATTTATTTATTTATATATTTATTTTTCTTTCACAATTATTCAATACTATATCGATTTACAGATATTTTTTATTTTATTTTAATCGTTGCTTCTGCTGATTTTAAGTAGAAGCACGATTTTGTGTATTTCTATAACTACTAATTTTAAGATAATTATAGTGCAATGTACAATGCTTCCATTACCAATTTTAGGCTGAAAAACACACACATTGAATACACGAAATACAATTCAAAACAATATACACAATGTTTATTGTCTGAGGATGGTATTAATCAGGATAGGTAGGGATACTGGACAGTAAAAGAGATTTATCTTACCCCAGGTATATCGCCATAACCTGCCCGATGAGTTCTATGGTCGTTTTCTTCGCGTTCTCGCCTCGTAGGTTCTACGAACAGTTAACTGCGGCTTCTATCGGCGCGATACAGAATTCGATATACCGCTATAGCCTACGCGAAACCGATCTTAACTATCCGCCACGACTGCGCCACTTATGTTGGGGGCGAGGCGGAGAAGCTTTTAAAAAACAACTTTACAGCTCGACGCTTTATTCAGAACTAACAGTATGATCTTAATTCTAATACATGAAACCTTATTCTACCTTATCTTAATTACTACTATTAGGGTCTTATTACTAATACATCTAGGCGCTCAGCCTACATAACTCGCGGCAAATCACTATGTTGATTTTATTGACGGTCTCGTTGGTCTAGTGGTTAGACACCCTGGCCGCCACCCAATAGGTCGTGGGTTCGAATCCCACCAAGTGTCTGGGTGTTATTTAACTATTTAATTAATATTAGTTATCTGGTTTCCATAGTACAGGCTCTGCCTAGTTTAGGATCAGATTACCATGTGTGGATTGTCCCAAAATATTGTTATTATTTTAATTCTAGCAATATTTGTATTTTATTACCTCGCAGTAGGTGTGAAAAGTAGTGTATTCACCTCGGGGATAAAGGTGCCTTTGTCTTGGGTGAGCTTAAATCCCTCGCTGTACTCAGGATTCTAGTATTAACTCCCTTGCTACGCTCGGGAGTTAACTCTATACTCCCTCGCTGCGCTCGGGAGTTGCTAGAATCCTTCGTTATGCTCGCGATTCAATTAAACGCCCGCGACATAAGACACTACTTTATCCCCTTGGTGCATAAACTACTATTATGCACCAAGGGGATAAAGCAGTGTCTTATGTCACGGGCGTGAAATTGAATCGCGAGCTTAACGAAGGATTCTAGTAACTCCCGAGCGTAGCGAGGGAGTATAGAGTTAATACTAGAATCCTGAGTACAGCGAGAGATTCAAGCACACACAAGCACAAGACAAAGACACCTTTATCCCCGAGGAGAATATACTACTTTTCACACCTACTGCGAGGTAATGAATTACAAGTACTAGGTTAAGGCCACTAGCGATAAGGCCACCTTTTAACATCATCAACGTATTGTTCAATTTACACGTAATTTTTGGTGTAAAATCTCAATGGTACAATAAAGTGTATTTATTATTATTAAATACCTACTGCTAGAAATAAAATAATATCAACACACCGATTACCAGCGTTCGCGACTTAGCGCCCACACCTACTGAGAGGCGAGACAGTAAAATACAAAACTTCTAGAATTAAAATAATATCAACAGCGTTAGCGCCTTCTTTTAATCTATTTTTTTTTCTTTTCTAGAACCTAGAACAAGGTTCGGCTCCAATTCGGCTCCTGGCGCTCGGTTCGATTTTCAAATGTATTTTTCGTGCAAGCCTCTGCTTTGAGAGAGTGGTTTATATACCTACTGTAAAGAGTCTCCGTGGTTAAAAACTATAAATATATATATAGAGATTACTTATGACGAGGCTGTATGAGCTAGAACCTTTTGACTTCCCAATTAGGGAGAACTAAAGGACAAGAAAAAAACAAATCACATTATTACCCAAGGGAGTTTAGTACAACATTATTACCCGGCTAGACTATAGGGATATAATGACCTACTTTATGTCAAGTTTATATGACACATAATGGAACATTATCGAGCAGGTGGTGTGAAAAAATATAAAGTGACCAACAAAATAAAATTATGACTATAAATCAAAATAGGTACATTGACAAACATAAATTATCTATACCATAATAAAACACAAAGAGCACCTTTTCTGTACATTGAATATTTTTCCAAAATTTCTATGTGGGGGTACTATACTATCGACATAGAGGCCAAAACAATTTTTTTTGGATATTTATATATTATATTTTTTTTTTTTATTATTATTGTCTGTCTGTCTGTCTGTCTGTCTGTCTGTCGTTCTGTTCGTCCAGGTATCATTTGAAAACCCGTGGATGGATTTTGATAGGACTTTCACTGATGTGTTGTGTAGAAGTCAAGGTGTAACAACTTACACCTGATGCACACATACGTGATGTGGTGCTGCGTGATGTTTTATATACCAACGTATATAAAACATCACGCTATGTTTCATAGGGGCTAAGCAGTGAAACATTACTTGCACATATTACCACGTAATTTCCTTTGTATGTGAATAGGGTAATTATAGACTGATCAGTTAATCATTAAGATATGTATTATTACGCTATATACAATAGGGACTGAGCAGACATTTAGTTTGCATAAGATATGGCATTGGCGAAGGGTCAATTTTTGTAAGGGGTAAGCCGGTCCGGTACACCCAGGACATTTTCATTAGATTTCTGTATTGTTCTAAGTACTTTGCTGATAGCAATATGACATTATATCTTTGAAAAGTTAAAATCTGTAAATCCCGAGCGGATCCAAACTAGAATATATGTATTACAGTCGCAACAATAAAAGATGCGGAAAACTTAAAACTTTCATTATCGAATATCATTAGACAGTAATTTACGATGTTAGCGTGATTTACATTATGAACAGCGCCATCTATCGGTAAAATTGAACGTACAATAACTATAGAACTTTAATATATATATTTTAACAAAGAAAGTCGTGTTAGTTACACTATTTATAACTCAAGAACGGCCTAACCGATTCGGCTGAAAATTGGTGGGGAGGTAGCTTAGAACCAGTAAACGGACATAGGATACTTTTTATCCCGGTAGGTTAAGGTTAAGCAACGTTAGGTGAGGTCATTAAATAGATGGGTGAACCGATTTGTATGAAAGTGTGCATATCGGGTAGGTCTGAGAATAGGTCATACAGTATATTTCATACCGCTAGGTTAAAGTTAAGCTACATAAGGCAAGGTCATTAAATAGATGGGTGAACCGATATGTATGAAATTATGTGTGCATATCGGGGAGGTCTGAGAATAGGTCATAAAGTTTATTTAATGCCGCTGATGCCATGATTGACGAGTATATATAGAACGAGAGGAGGGTGCACGAGAGGAGAAAGAGGGAGAGGGGATTCGAGAAGGGGGCGATGGAGTGAGGGATCGGGAGAGTAAGGGGAGAGTGAGAAGGAGCAAGTTCGTAGAAGAGAGAGGGGGAGAGGGTTCAGAGAAGGGATAACAGGGTAGGAAGAGGGGGACGGAAACCGAAGCGGGAGGGGGAAATAGAGAGGAGAGAAAGAGCATATAATTAGATTTTTTTTATAAGAGAGAGAGATATGGAGAGAGATAAATCTAGGGAGGAGGGAGAAAAGGGGAGCAAAATGTAATAAAAGCGCGGGCGGAGCTGCACGGGTCAGCTAGTTAAGTAATAAATTAGTTGCCTCAGTATTATCTACTTAATTATGTCTTCGATTCAGTCACGCAGACATTATCACTTTGATTTAACTTTTAATTAAGTAAATAACAAACACGTTACGTGTTTGTTATTTACTTAATTAAAAGCACTTATTTTATTAATTAATTGGATCTAGCCAGTCATTCAGTTTAGAAGTAATTTATTTTTACTTGACCTATACTAGTGATTGAATGCCATTCTACTCGATTGTAAGTGTTTACCTCATGATAATAATAGGACCTCACGTAGGTATCGTTATATCGCCCTAGGACATCCATTCAGTACAGCGACTCCGAGCCTCTTTGACTCCGAGGAGGATGGCGGCGGGGTTGCGACTCCTGTCCCCGTGAGCACCGTGAGAGCTACAAAGCGCCCCCCGGCGGTGGTGTCAAAGGCAAGGCACTGAGGGGCTCCTGATGCAGATCCCACCGGAGAGCCCCGTGCTCCCCTCTCATGTGCCGATGCGACAGCCGCGGGGGTATTAGTGGGTAAGAATCCCACATACCTCGGTTGAGCCCCACAGTTCCCAGGGACCTTTTGAAGGTTTCCCCCGCGGATAAAAGGTATTGTTATATCAGCAGCAGAAGGGAATAAACGGTTGGAAATTCTGATTTTGCTCGTGTGTCATACATCTTCAAATGGCCCGCGTATGTGGGTTCCTTACCCAATAATTCCCCAGCATTTCATCACACTAGAGTGAGCTGGGTTCTACGGTGGTACCTGTCCCAGGTACACCTCGCCCGGCGCGGCACCTTATAGCCCCGGGGAACCTGTCACGGTAGTCACAGGGATGAGGGTCGCAACTGCATCGTCGTATTACTCGGATTCGCGGCCATACTCGATGGACGTATAGAGAGCACTAGTACCCCTATTCAACGTAGGATCAACGCTGCGCAAAGTTATTTGAATTGATAAACATTGTTTTTTTTTTAACCAGAAATTGAATAGGTTTTTATGGAAACGATCGCCCTTTGGTTTAGTTAGGTATTGTAAGCATATAGGTATTATAAGCGTATATATATGTAAGCATGTAATAATAATAATAAAATGTGTACCAGTTGTCTGATTTACAGGTTCTGCCTAGTTTGGTATCAGATGATCGTGTTTGAATTATAAAAAATAAAAAAACTTAAACCACCCCTGGATTAGAGTGAACGAACCAAACCAAACATTATGTATAATATTATATTTAAATCAAATTAAACATGTTTAGTGTATAATTAAACGGGTTAAGCCTTCGATGTTTAAGTTAACCAAAAGCTCAGCCGCTTAGCTAATAATTTAATAATTCCATCTATTATTGTGAATTTATTTGAGACAATGACCTTTTTTGCATTCCCAATGATCGAGCTTAAGATATGTTTTGATCGTATAATACCTCTGAGAGTTATTTGTCTCCATTGTATGAGAAATATTTGACCTTTGATTAAAACACATACAAGATTAATGCAGATTTCGATACTGTCAAAATATTGGCGGAGCTAATGTAAATTATAGTTGTTTGATAAGTCTAATACAATTTGTAGGACGTGCACGATAAGTAATTCTCAATCTGTTTCGTGAGTCGTAGTAGATCCTGGCTAACAGGAGTCACAGTGGTGGGCATGAGTGGTGGGATTAGTCGTAGTAGATGCCAGCTAATAACAATGTTAGTTTTTTTTTTTATTCAACTTTTTCAGTCCAGACTAAGCGATTTGCTTCATAATTTATAATAAGGAGCTAAGGACTGGAATAGTTTGCCTGCGTTGGTTTACCCATCCGAATACAATGTAGATGACCTTCTTCAAGGCTAGGCCGCGTTACGATCCGGTGGTAGTTTGTAAAAATGATTTTTGTGTAAGTGCCTCCGTGGGGCCTATACATAATAAAGATATTTTGACGTTGACTTTAGAGTGAATAGGCAATTAATAAGCAATCCTGGACTGCGTCGCCGCTTTCCATTAGGTAGGACTGCAGTCAAGCACCAGCTTATATTAAGTAATAAAAGAACAGGTGATGAGACAAGCAAGATGTTCGCCCGATGGTAAACGACACGCGCGCCGATAAACAGCCGATTCCTGAGATATTAGTTCTCAAATAACTAGAGCCCGATAATTTTACTAGCTACAGTGAGCTTTATACCGGAACACAATAATATTAATACATTGCGGCTTGGCGGCAGAATATCTGACACTGCGGTGGTTGACTTGCACGGTACCAGATGATCGGATTCTGAGAGCAAAGAAGAAAGTGCACTTGGATATGCGCAATCACTTATAGCGCACATACATCTCGTACGTAGATGGCTGATCTTGTAAAAGATTGGCCGCTGTATCGGTCATATTTCAGTTTCAGTCTAAAACGTAATATAGATGGTATATTTTCAATTATCACTAGGAGTGAAGTGTGCTGGGATTACATCGTGTTATTTATTTATTTATTATTAAGGCACACCACCAGTATACATATAAAACATTAATTTAAAAATATTACAGTAAGCACAATTCCTATATGTACACCAATAACAGGTATGCACAGCATTTACCAACTAACATTAGCAAAAATAATATTTAAAATTAGAAAAAGATTGGCTTTCATCCACTCATAATATACCTATTATAAAAGGGTACAATCATGCAGCATCTACAAATAACCTTACGCAAAACGAAGGTGTCGTAGTGTATTTTAGACAGGATTTACTCATTTCGGTGGAGGAACCACAAATAGTAGATGCCAATTGTTTAATCTTAAAACTCAATAACAATACTATAGTACTAGCAATCTATCGCCCCCTTGGATATAAAAATTAATAATTTCATTCAATCTATGAATAATATTCTAGTACAATACTCGTCAGTACCAAATATAGTTCTGGGTGATATTAATATCGATATTGCTGAAAATAGTATTGATAGAAATTGCTCACCTTATTTAGATATGTTAGCTTTCCATGGTATTTTAGCTGCGTACACTCACCCAACCCATAGTAAAACGTGTTTGGATCATGTTTTACTGAAGACAAAGCTGGCAGCACGTTGCCTTATTCTGCAGACCTCTCTAACAGATCATCATAGTGTTGCATTATACACCAACACTACTTCTAAACTAAAGCCTGTCAAAGTTATTAATCATATTGATAATATAAAATTAATGAACGATATAAAAAGTGCAGATTTTAGCCATTTGTATAAAATTAAAGATCCTAGTGAGGCTGCGGAATACCTTACAATGTCACTTCGCACACTAATCATATCAAATTCTAAAGAAGTTATACCTTCCAGACGTAAAAGAATATTGAAGCCATGGTTAACTCCCGGTTTGTTAAAATGCCTTAGAAATAGAGATAATCTTTATAAAAAACTTAAAAAAGCACCCAATAATGAAGTATTACAGACTACTTACAGGAGATATAGGAACTTCTGCTGTTCAATATTAAAAAAAGTAAAAAGGGACTTTGAAAAACACCAATTAAAGAGCGCTAATGGAAATAATAAGATGTTGTGGAAAGCAATCAAGGACATAACATACTTGACAAAAGCTAAAGATAATGCATCAGAATTAATTTGTAAAAATAATACCCAAAATGAAATTAATAATGTCAATAGTTTCTTCGCAAGTACAGGAATAACTCTGGCAAAGAAATTAAATAAAAATTTTATGCAACCTAAACGCAATAATACACTAAAATCTAACCCTAATTCATTTGTTTTGTTAGCAGCTGACGAAGATGAAGTTAAAAAAAATAATATCAAATCTGAAAATTTTTTGTACAGTGGGTTTAGATATGATATCAGCAGAAACTTTAAAAAAGAATATAGACGTACTTACTCCACTTATAACTTATGTTTGTAATTTGGCAATTTCGACTGGAGTGTTCCCAACAGCTTTTAAGAAGTCCAGGATCCATCCAATCCACAAGAGTGGGGACAGAGGCTGTGTTAATAATTATAGACCTATCTCCATTCTTCCTACACTCTCTAAAATACTGGAACGATTAATTTGTAAGAGGTTAGTAAGTTTTCTGGAATCCAATCATTTAATATCAGATGCTCAGTATGGTTTTAGACCTGAAAAATCGACTTCTGATGCTGTACATCAGGTAACTGACTTTGTCGTACAAAATATGGACAATAAAAAGAAAACTATTGGCATATTTTTAGATTTGGCTAAAGCATTTGACACAGTCTCTGCCCCAATTCTAATTCATAAACTTGAACATCTTGGAATCAGAGACTCTCAGCTGAAATTGTTGGAAAGTTACTTACAAAATAGGACGCAATGTGTTAAAATAGATAACGTTACTAGTGACGAGGTTTCTGTACATTTTGGAGTTCCACAGGGCAGTATATTAGGGCCAACTCTGTTCCTCGCCTATACAGGGTTACAGGAAAAGTCGTGCTAGATCCGTTGAGGGCGTGGAGTACCCATCATTTCTGACTTATTTCACTATGAAACACCCTACCCTAAACTTAACCAAAATAAAAAAAAAGTAAAAAAAAAAAACTTAAACTTAACTCAAACAAAATAAAATTTAATAGCCTAAAAATCGGCAATTTTCAATAAAAAATTTAAAGTCGAAAATCTCGAAAAGGGTTAAGTTTAGGGTGGGGTGTTTCATAGTGAAATAAGTCAGAAATGATGGGTACTCCACGCCCTTAACGGATCTAGCACGACTTTTCCTGTAACCCTATATAAATGACCTGTGTGAATTAAAGCTTTATAAAGGAAAAGTAGTAACGTTTGCCGATGACACAGTTCTACTCTTTCAAGGTGATACTTGGGATGAAGTATTTTCTAATGCTTAACGGGGCCTTAATATTGTTGCAAAGTGGTTATATGATAACATTCTGACCCTCAATATAGAAAAAACTAAATATATAGCTTTTTCTCTAAAAAAATCTGATGTTCTTGGTCCATCACACTGTCTAACATTCCATTCATGCAATAACAGTTACTCAAATTGTGGATGTACTAAGCTTCAAAAGACGCAGTCAGTGAAATATTTGGGCGTCATGATAGACAGCAATTTAAATTTCCAGTGCCATATAGACATGCTGTCTGGCAGAATCCGGAAGCTTATTGCTATTTTTAGAAATCTAAGAAGTGTGACAGACAAAGATTTAATCAAATCCGTTTATCTAGCCTTAGGTCAATCACTATTAACCTACTGTATAACGTCTTGGGGTGGTACGACAAAAACTAATCTACTTAAACTAGAAAGAGCCCAGAGAGCGATTTTAAAAGTAAGCCAGGCACTACCTTTTTTCTATCCCACTAAGGATCTATACCAACAATGTAAGGTATTAACAGTTCGACAGCTATTTATTCTTCAAACGGTTGTAAAAACACATTCTCAAATTAAGTACAATCCCAATAAAATTAATAAATTGCGAAGAAAAGATATTGTTTGTGATAGTAAGCCCTATTTCAGACACCAGCTTCTTACCAAGTAGACTGTGACTGAATCCAGTATTAGATATGTTATAACTGTATTTCCTTAAGGTCTATTTTGTGAGGAGAAAATAAATGATAATTATATTATTATTATTATATTGAAAAAATGTAGAGCATTTTATTTCTTTCAACATATGCATACAATTATAATTCTTATTCTTTATTCTATTGTCTTACTATATCCTGTCGTTGTCCGTCAGAAACGGCTTAACTATTTTAATAGTTTTTGTTTTGTTGTTTTGTTCGCTCTTATACAGATGTGGTTTAAGAACAATGGGGATGATGACCGGGTAAAAATAATAATTATAATTAGTCCGTCTGTTAGATTATCAAAAAATATTGGACACGTAGTTTTTTATTTAACAAATCAATAAATATTGCCAAAGATATAGAGCGTCAAAGTTCGGGAGTGGGGACTCGTGACGTCACGCCTCAGTAAAAATTGTAACGGCATTGTATAGACGTGACGTCACGCGGCATTTCAAAGCACTATATCTTCGTCATTTTTTGTTTAATCGATAAAATGTATAATCAAAAAAAAATTTAACCATCTAGCCTATTGAAGATCCATAAAAACAGTTAAAAGAAACTTGGGTGGAGCTGCACGGGTTGGCTAGTCTTTTATGAGCTTATAACGCGCCAGAACGCAATCAGACAATAGGTATCTGGGGTAATTTGATTCCATTTTAACCGAATAAATAGTGTTACTGTCAATTAAGGTACGATTGATCGACGCCTGTAAGACATACCAGCACGCTAATCAGATACAGCAAAGTGCCATACCGCTTTGATCGATTAAATTACTGCTTAAACATGCAGCTGGAGCATATTTAGGACTGTGTTATAAAAGTATAACTACCACAAGCATAAATTATAGAAGCACAAAAAGCCCGACTGCGAAGAAACAAGATGGTCTTAAATAAATACATAGAACGTATATATATGCATTTATATCATTGAACTCGTCTCGTTAAGACCTTTCATTGAAGTTTTTAAAAGTAAAAAAAAAGGCAACTGACGCCCGCTTATTAGCGTTTTACAAAAATATATAGCCTATCTCACTCCTACAACTGAGACGAATCTAAAGACATATTATAAGTCAAAATCCATTTAGGCTGTAGGCCGTGCCAAAGAAATATGCATATATACATGAGTACATCACACTTTCGAAAAACATAACGCTTCTGGAGCATTCGAGCAAAAAGAAAACAACATCCGACTCACAACAGATTTGGGAATTATTTTTTAGGTAGTTAATGTTATTTTATTACATACACATTATAATACTTACGGGCGGGTTTATTAACGTGTGTAAAATTGGTGTAGCGGGGAGACACCCTGGCCGCTAATCGCTATCTATTGGGTCATGGGTTTCCTTCGTTACCCGTGTTACTACCAGTCTTACTACTAGTAGTGTTGCCACTATCGACTCTAGTAGTAACACGGGACAATTTTTATTTCTCATATTAGAAGTGGCGAATATTATTGTTGAAACTTCCCTTTTCCAAAATTACTTACATTTACGAGTATGACATGAGTATGACTATTAATTAAATACATATATAGCAGAAGTACAAGGAAAGCATAAGATAAATGAATGATGATTTTTTTATCCTGGTACTTCTGCTCTTAACATGTTTCCTCTAAAATTCATAATACATGCACCGCCACTGTTTTATGCTACCCTACTTCTTACGGTAATAATATACCTTAGTCCTTACGTTATCATTTATTACTCATACCAGAATCCCAGTATATCCTGGAGGTAGATAAAACTTCCCACTTTGCGTCTGGGTGTTATTTATCTACTAGTACTACTATCTATCATCAGCCGTAAGTTGTCGACTGCTGAACAAAGGCATCTCTCTTAAAAGGCAGCGGTTTCCATAATCCCTACGCTTGGCAGACGTCTTGGGAATCGCAGGATATGTGTGAGGTAATCCAATACAAATACATTGCTGACCATCTTCTTGGCTTCCCTTCGTCGCCTCTTATGACACCCAACGCGAGGAGAAGGGAGGAAGGGTGCAATTCTTAACCGGACACTTGGGTGTCCGGTTAAGAATTGCACCCTTCCGACGTTCGACGACGACGTCGACGACGTAATCGACGTTCTGATTGCGGAATCCATAAATTTAATATCTCTAAAGGCAAACAAACTTGTTAAGCTTAAATAGGAGGTATATTAAAACAAATAAGGTGTGATAAATCCATAAGCAATGAACGTAAAGTAGAAAAAAAAGGTACGCAGTCGTTCAGTTGATGGGTGCACTATGTTAGGCTGACTGTATAATACATGAATAAGACATACCGTTCGTGTATTTACCAATGGTTCTCGCAACACGGTAGTTGTGGATACGTGTAGTCTCGTACAAAAAATATCGTATAAGTAAATTTTTTTATAATAGGCAAGCAAGCATGCGGACCGTACCGTAGCCTATAGATGCTAGCAATACCAGAAGAATCACTAGCGCGTTGCGTCCGCAATGACATAAGGTATTAAGTATTTTGTGCCCGGTAATTTCACCAGCTGCAGTACCCTTTACACCAGAACACAGCAATGTTTACACACTACTACTTGGCGGTAGAATATCTGACAGTGTGGAGGTACCTGAACGGTTCCTTGCAAGAGGAACAAATTTACACACTACTACTTGGTGGTAGAATATCTGACAGTGTGGAGGCACCAAAACGGTTCCTTGCACATGGAACAAATTTACACACTATTACTTGGCGGTAGAATATCTGACAGTGTGGAGGTACCTGAACGGTTCCTTGCAAGAGGAATAAATTTACACATTACTACTTGGCGGTAGAATATCTGACAGTGTGGAGGTACCTGAACGGTTCCTTGCAAGAGGAACGAATTTACACACTACTACTTGGTGGTAGAATATCTGACAGTGTGGAGGTACCTGAACGGTTCCTTGCAAGAGGAACAAATTTACACACTACTACTTGGTGGTAGAATATCTGACAGTGTGGAGGCACCAAAACGGTTCCTTGCACATGGAACAAATTTACACACTATTACTTGGCGGTAGAATATCTGACAGTGTGGAGGTACCTGAACGGTTCCTTGCAAGAGGAATAAATTTACACATTACTACTTGGCGGTAGAATATCTGACAGTGTGGAGGTACCTGAACGGTTCCTTGCAAGAGGAACGAATTTACACACTACTACTTGGTGGTAGAATATCTGACAGTGTGGAAGCACCAGAATGGTTCCTTGCACATGGAACAAATTTACACACTATTACTTGGCGGTAGAATATCTGACAGTGTGGAGGCACCAGAATGGTTCCTTGCACATGGAACAAATTTACACACTATTACTTGGCGGTAGAATATCTGACAGTGTGGAGGCACCAGAACGGTTCCTTGCACATGGAACAAATTTACACACTATTACTTGGCGGTAGAATATCTGACAGTGTGGAGGCACCAGAACGGTTCCTTGCACATGGAACAAATTTACACACTATTACTTGGCGGTAGAATATCTGACTGTGTGGAGGCACCAGAACGGTTCCTTGCACATGGAACAAATTTACAGACTATTACTTGGCGGTAGAATATCTGACAGTGTGGGGGTACCTGAACGGTTTCTTGCACAAGGAACAAATTTGTAAACAGAACACTAAAGTGTGTAACATTATTTTTATACCAACTTGGTAACTAATGTCCCGGGTGACGAGCTAATGTAGGACACACCTGCCTATAGCAGTTGTATTGTACTGCCACTCGTCATCTGCGACATTGGGCTCAGGGAACTAATTAGTTCCCAATAATCACGCAGCCGCATTGAGAATTAATATCAGATCTAAAAAAAATACTTTCAAGCACTGTATTTATTACGCCTGTAGTGTATACCTAAGTATTGCTCAATAAACAGCCGGTATATAAATCATTAATAGTACAATATTTCACATTTTTTTATTTTCTACAGTCTTTACTGTTTGGACATAAAGTTCATTCTTCCACGCCAGCCGTATAAAGAGAATTTATAAATATAAAAGTTAATTGCTCTTTGAATTGTGCTCATTATGGAATCATTCTACCATAGACTGAACTGAACAGACTTAATTGACTGTGTATTTTGCTCCAAATAAGCTACTTACGTTATTTCGACGAGTTCTATTCACATTGCCTACTAATTAAAGGACCTGATGATGGAATTGGAAGGTAGGTTACAGGACCCTGGAATGGCTACTAGTATACACATCGAGTTTAGGCTACTTTGATTCGTCTTAAAGAGTTCTATTCACTTTGCCTAATAACGAGGACCTGATGATGGAATTGAATGGTAGGTGACGGGACCCTGGAATGGTTACTAGTAAACACATCGAGTTTAGGTTCATTTAATTCGTCTAAAAGAGTTCTATTCACATTGCCTAACAATGAGGACCTGATGATGCAATTGGAAGGTAGGTGACGAGACCCTGGAATGGTTACTAGTAAACAAATCGAACTTAGGCTCATTTGATTCGTCTTAAAGAGTTCTATTCACATTGCCTAATAATGAGAACCTGATGATGCAATTGGAAGGTAGGTGACGGGACCCTGGAATGGTTACAAGTAAACGCATCGAGTTTAGGCTCATTTGATTCGTCTTAAAGAGTTCTATTCACATTGTCTAATAATGAGGACCTGATGATGGAATTGGAAGTGGAAGGTAGTTGACCAGTGGCGTGCACAGAAACCAGGCAAAAATATCTTCAAGATGTTTATTCTTTAAGCTAATTGTTCGTGTTCCAGTACAAATATCCTTAAATTAATCAACATTGCCAACATATCCATTTACATTAAAAAAATTACGTTAATTCATATCCGAACTAAGATTTATTAAAATTAAGATTGTTTAGAGAAATCCTAGGGTAGGCAAAGTATTTTTGTCAGTATAGAGCCGCTGAATGTTTACTTAATAATGTTTTGAAATGCAAATTAATATGTCTATATTATTTGCTTGCTTATGGATATTTGAAATGGTATACGAATATACTTAAAATAGGTTAAACAAGCCGAATACATTTTTTTGCCTACCCTCTGTGCACGCCACTGTAGGTGACGGGACCTTGGAATGATTAGCGAAAAAAAAAACACTCACCATTTAATTAAATTAGGTCCAGGAAAACCTAAGAAGTAAAATATATTTTCTACCGAATATACATATTTTTATGCCCTTCGGAGTCGAGACCCTGGGTCCATGGGGTCCTTCTGCCCATTGTTTGTTTAATTTAATATCAAAACGGCTGGTCGACGTCACAGGGGATCCGGGAACTGGCCATTTTCTCGCTCAGCGAGTTTCTGTTTCCATACAGCGAGGAAATGCTGCCAGCATTTTGGGTACCATGCCACATGGGACTAATTTTCTACATTTATTGTAAGTATGTATTTATTAAAATTTATTGTAAGTATTTGTTTTAAGAAGTAAAATGAATAACTAAAAAGTAAAAAATAAATTAAAATAAAAAACTTTTTAAAACAAGGTTTTATTTAAATGCGCTAAAAAGAATAAAATAAACTTTTCCTTTAAAACTTTTAATATCAATCTATAACGCCATTACGCCATTTACCTATAAAAATTTAAACAAGAAAATTAATAATTTGATTTCATTGGCTTTAATGGTAAAAATTTTCCATCTAAGTAAGTACAAGTACGTTAATCTGTAATGACGTTATAAATTAAAAGTTTTAAAGGAAAAGTTTATTTTATTCTTTTTAGCGCATTTAAATAAAAGCTTGTTTTAAAAAGTTTTTTATTTTAATTTATTTTAAATCTAGTGTAGCAGTTTTCACCACCATCAGCAGCCTAAAGACGTTTCTTGCTGACAAAGGCCCTTAGAAAGTGTGATGTATGTAAATATAGGGTAGATTATGTTAAATATTCATTAATTGTATAGGGTAGGTAGGTTAGCTAACGTCAGTCCTATAGGTATTATACTTTCGTATCAAACGGTTGAGTTTTATTACGTATCCTGAAATTCCTGGATTAGCTGACGTTCCCGTTGGATAGCTGTCGAAGCGCCTGGATATTTGTCAGAAAGGAGGGGTTGCCAAAAGGTGTCGTGAGAATCGCAGAATTATTGGAGGTAGGTAATCCAATTGAAAGTTGCTGTTGCCCGTCTTTCTGTTTGCCCTTTGTCACCTCTTACTACATCCAAAAGGAAGAGATGGGTGAGTGCTATTATTAATCGGACATCCCACGGGTCCGCAGATTTGGTGTTCATCAAAGTTGGGCCCGAGACTCCATTGCGAATTCGTTCGTTATAATCCGAAACTACCTGTTTCAGATTTGGCCATCCACGCCCCGTTGAAATTCACTCTGTAGGTACCTATAGCTGAGAAGATACTTGGTCATGTACATTTATACATAAAAGCATCCTATAAAGGTGCTAATGCCTGTCACAGCTGCGTATAAAAGGAAAGAAAAACTATTTTTATTATTCTGTACAAAAACACATCAAGCCAGACTATCGACGCGTTCATGAATTATTAAAGCGCGCCATTTCCCAACGGGCTCACAAAAAAAGGAGGAAATGCCACCTCTATCTGTCGCCCCCGCGGGAGCAATACGGTCTGCGCACTACACCGTACCGTCTCCAGGCATTTGCGTAAAGTACAACACTGCTATAAAATATACACGTAACCATGCTGTAAAGGTTTGTTATTTGGTTGTAAAAGTTATTGTACAACTTTTTGGAGCATCTTAGCAACCTAAAATAGACATATAATATTTTATCTGTAAAGCGACGGAACTTATAATAAATAGCTGAAAATATTTTCATCTAATACTCGCATTTGATGAAAACCAGTACAGACTTATAGACCAGTTGGCAAGGGCATCCAGATTAGCAGCTTCCAGTTAAAATTCTGCATTCAAATCAATTCATTGTTTTTGGAGCTATGATGTCATAGACAGATACACAAACAGACACATCTGCCAACTAAAAACCTTTCATTTTGCATCGAGGGTTAAAAAGTAAGCAATTCAAGTTAGTAGTGTCAGTCAGTTTGAGTTCCGACTCATCGCAAATATCTAGGCGGCCAAACAACCAAACATCGGATCGGATAACCTTCCAACTTCCTCCGCTAACTCACTTGGGTAACATTGCTCTCCGCTTTGCCAAAAAGGTAGCATATATAGTTTACTTAGGTCCCCTCACCAAACTTTATATGGTATCTTTTTGGTCACCAAACTTTATATGCTACCGTGTGAACGACAATGAAGCTGAAGATAGGTACGTGTATAACTGGTCTCAAGATACTTAATATCTCAGGTAATGAGCGGCATTGCAATATCTCTATTTCCATAGAAATATTTGTGTATCTTACCTTAAGACAGAATGACCGGCTCATTTATCAATTAAAAATAAACATTGATTCATAGCCCTGGGAATAATTGTCATGACACGCTGAAAATACATTAGTAACTGGGATTGTGTTGATTACAGGGTGAGAATTGATGGTTATTTGAATCATCCAATAACGAAATTCTTTAGACCAGTAAGCAGACCGTGACCCCTGACTGTACCAAAAAGATGCCAAGATAACGAAAAATCGACCTTATAATTTCGGTGTCAGCAAACCTCGACATTAATTAGTGCGAAAGAAATTAAGAAAAAAAAATTCTATTTAGTTGGATAACAGCTTTTGTTTGTAGAAAAAAGGACTTCAAAGCCATCTTATCTCCATAAACAGATAATATCAGAGCGGAATTTTAATGAATCTACGAAAAGAAAATCACAGACCAAACACATTTTCTTACTCTCCAATTCCTTTATAATTCTTTTCCTACATAGAAGCAGGAAAGTAAATAAGGAAAAAGTCGCATTATTAAAAGCGTCATTCAAGTTAGGGGCGCGAAGGTCCTCACTCGTGTAATTGACCGAAATGGGGAACAACGGAACAATTTGACAGGAACTGAATGGAATTCTGTGAGAGTCGTACCTGTGATCTTTTACTGCATGACTGGTCTGGTGATGATCTTAAAAATTTGAACGATTTTCACGCAAAAAGAGAGTGTTCGCTGCTTGACTATTATCTAAAGAAATTACAAGATTTTTTTAGCCATCGGGGTACTGTCTTCATGACAACAAACGGGTCAAACTTTTTACGTTCCATCCGAGAATAAGTTTTGCGAAGTGGACGTTATGCGAAATGGGCATTTTGCAAAGTGGACGTTTTGCGAATTAGTCGAGTTGACATTATGCGAATTGGGCATTTTGCGTAAAAACCTTCCGAAGCACGGAGTCGCTCAGTTCGAATACCTCTAAACATTGACCCTTCTATGAACTGACATTGCTTGTTGCATTAGTTTAATCAATTGATTGTATAACGAACAGTAATTACTACTGGCCATGAGCGCTCTCACTTAGTGACGAGGCTTTTTAATACAAGTTACTGACTGTGGTAGGGTCGCGGTCAAACGTTAGTAAAAAAATCCCACAAATTCTGGGTTCATTTATCTTCCAACAGACAGCTCTCATTGAGGCCCCACCCCATCCTAATGCGATTCCCGCACAAATGACGTAAAATACGCCCCGGACACAGCGGTAATCAATGAAATCTTCTGTTAAAGGTAATCGGCGAATGCGTTAATCCATTTTATTCCGTTGTTCCATTGATTAACTTTAGTGCCTTTATGGCTTTCGTTCCTATCCAGTTTATTTAGTTAAAGCATTATCACCGTTTAACGTTACATCACGATTTACGTTTCGATAGTTTGAATTTGTCTTGTGTTAATTTATTTAAAGCAAATGAGTGATTAAACTATCTGGATGTTATCATGATGTTAAGCGAAAACGCACTACCGTTTAGACCCAAGACCCCAGTTATAAAATTTATTGAGCCAGTATTAAGTACACCAGTGCCCTTTGTACCAGAACTAAGTGGCAATGTGTTAAACTATGCCGCTTGATGGCAGAAAGGTGACACTGCGGAGGAACGTACTAAGATAATTCCTTGCACAAGTTATCTACCATCTAAAAATAAAAATTGTATTTAAGGCTGAAGTTTTAAGGGCCGACTTCTATTGCTAGTTCCTACGGTCCTTGTCGGGTCTTGGTTACCTCGACAGTAAGTTTCCAATTATCTTGTTTTTTGCCTCTCTCCTCCAGTTCCCAATATCTCTTAAGTTATCCTCAACACTGTCTATCCATCGCTTTCTTAGTCTTTTTCTAGGTTTTCCTGGCTGTGGAGCCCACTTAGGTCTTCGGGGCCAGACTAACAAATATTAACGCGAGTCTTACTATACTCTGCCATCTACATATAAATGGTAGTCTCACATTCTCACGGTACACATAATATTTTTACTACTTTGCATACTATTGAAATTACATAAACGCAGTCATAAGAGTTTTTAAGAAACATGTGTAGCAAACAATTCGTTCGCGGAACAAATAAGTTCGATGTCACGATGTTTTCAAAATTACTTACTAATTTTTTATGCGTACGACTGTTGCATACAAATAACAAAACTAATAATATCAAGTCCTTCGTCCCTATTGTCCTTCTAGCATCGCCTTGTCTTGATTTCGTGCTGGTTGACGAGTCGCTTACAAATGTAACGTAACAAAATAGGACGTTGAATACGAATTGTTTTGTTTATAATATGGGTGACGAAAACATTTTTAAACATAATTAGTCGCTACACTGTTATAGATTGTATGTAGATTGTTCCGTTGATATTCTCTCTTAGCGCCTTTAGGAGGTGTTAACTATCTAAAACAAGGAAAATGAACTGGAGAAATATATCCCTAAAGAAGTTGGTTAAAAACTGGTTCTTTGGACGTGTACTCAGTTTGCTATTCATCCACCTCAGGAAGCAAAAAGACCAAGACATAATTTACTTTGTTTGTCAACGTTTTTAAAGATTTCTAAAAAAAACTGTGGTACTTAGAAACTAGTTTCAATAGAAGAACTAGAAACTAGGTTTAGTTTTTCGAGCGATGTGGCCTGCCCATTGCCAATTCAACTTGCAGAGCTATGTCGGTAACTTTAGTTCTTCGGCAAATCTCCACATTTCGGATTCTGTCGCGCAAAGAAACTCCGAGCATGCATAGCCCTCTCCATAGCTAGTTATGTGGTTCTGATCTATCTTGTTTATTTAACTTATAATTAAGGAAACTCCGGGGTAACGTGGATGTTGTACCTAGTTTATTTGCAACCACAGTAAGCGGTAGACTAAATGAAAACGAACTGCAAAGCACGTTCAGAACATTTACGTAGAAAGTAACAGTAATTGGCTTGTTCCATTTCTTGTGAATGATTTATTAACTATGTGGAATGTAAACACTGCTTACGTATGCATTAGATCGAAACTTTTTAGTAGCGATGCAATTGAGACTGGTTTATAAATGCGTTTAGCCATAAAGGAAACTACACTTGTGTGTCTAATTTTTTCAAGAAATTCTTAATATATTTTTATAGCAAGTATCAGCAGGTTTAACTAAAAAAATGTGGTGTGTTTTTACCCTACCACAAATTTGTAGTTCATACTTGCGTAGAAATGCTTGCCAAATGTATAGTCACAGCAAGATTTAGTAGGTATCGAATATGATTTTTTTGTTACTTGAAATCAAACTACTTTTACGGATTTTATCGCGGTTTATTTTTTGATTTTACTATCCCGACGTTTCGAATGCTTTGCAGCACCCATGGTCACGGGAGGACTGAGGTGTTAAACGTCCTTATGTCACAATTATGCCGGTGTACCCTCAGGTCTTCTTAGTTATTATTGTTGGTCCGATCTACGCAGTGAGAGCTTACAGTATCTTGAGGCCGTGCTGTGTTTTGATTGTTATTGGATTTAATTATATTTATAACAGGATCCCAAGCCGGTGGTAACACCCAACCATCTTCTCTATTGAAATTAGGATGTTTTTTGATTTCAATAGCCTCACGAATCATCCTAGGTAGGAATCGGTGTTATTTTGCGAGGATTTGAGCTTTATCAAATCTAATATAATGGTGGGTGCGATCCTGAACGTGTTCACATACTGCAGACTTCGTACAGCGTCGGTGTTTCACATCAACTATGTGTTCTTTAACGCGAGTTTTTATTGCACGCTTTGTTTGCCCAATGTAGGAGAGCCCACAGTCACAATCAAGTTTATAAACGAGTTGAGTTTGTTTATCCTCGCAAAAGAACACCGATTCCTACCTAGGATGATTCGTGAGGCTATTGAAATCAAAAAACATCCAAATTTCAATAGAGAAGATGGTTGGGTGTTACCACCGGCTTGGGATCCTGTGATAAATATAATTAAATCCAATAACAATCAAAACACTGCACGGCCTCAAGATACTGTAAGCTCTTACTGTGTAGATCGGACCAACGATAATAACTAAGAAGACCTGAGGGTACACCGGCATAATTGTGACATAAGGACGTTTAACACCTCAGTCCTCCCGTGACTATGGGTGCTGCAAAGCATTCGAAACGTCGGGATAGTAAAATCAAAAAATAAACCGCGATAAAATCCGTAAAAGTAGTTTGATTTCAATGTGTAATATTCGCGTAAGTAAAAGACAACATTATTATATCGATGTTACATACTAAACAAATCGGTAAACCATTACGTGGTTAAGCAACTTCAGGCGAGGTCAGTAGTTAGATGGTTGACCGTTTGGTGGTACTGAAATGAGCGTCTGCGTGTTTCGGAAGCCACGTAAAAATTCGGTCTTCGTTGTTGTCATCGAGACAGCAGTCATTAAGCCAATCAGAGGCCTAAGGGCAGCTTAAACCACCCTGATACCAGATTGGCCACTAACCATACAACAAAAAAAAACATAATGGCTATTAAGAAATTTAATAACCCACAATGGATTTCGACATTCGATTATCAAACGCTATTGAAGGTAAAAACAAAAAAAAAACTTATTTCATTATTAGATTGCGCGCGATATTTTCTAAGATACTCTTTTCTATTCGTGATTGAATTAGAACTTTATTCGTGATTGAATGAAACTTTATTATTTTATTCATTTAAAATAATAACAATACCAACCCTTGTTTATGTCCCACTGCTGGGTACGGGCCTCCCTTCTAGATGAAGGGGCTTAGGCCATAGTCCACCACGCTGGCCAAGAGTGGGTTGGCGGACTTCACACGTTATTCGAAAGCTAGTTAGGCTTCCTCAGACATGCAGGTTTTCTCACGATAAAGGTTGTTGACCTTGTTACAAGGTCAACAACCTTTTGTTTAAAATGCACGCGTTACGATGCAGATGAATATTAAACGATCAATGAATCTGAACATATCAAAATCATAAATAAATACAGGCCCATTGTAAAGACACGTCATTACTTAGCTCAAAGACAAAAGTACATTTCAATCTTCATTGGAACAATGCATCGAATTCATTGATTATATCCGCTCGGTTCATTGATCGTTAAATGTTGGACAACGAAAATTATAGGCTACGTACTCATGCATTAATAAGTGTATGTGAGATGTCATCACTGTAGCATTCATAGTAGTAAAGTGCAATATCGTTAAAGGTGGTATCAGATGGTTCACTCCAATGAATGTTCACTCTTTCAAGCGATTGCTTCATTCTTCTTTCATTCGATATTTAGACGGTTAAGCTGGAATTACATAGAAAAGATCATTCACCACTTATTTATTTCAATATGTCCTCGAATAAAGTCGTGTGTCTTTGAATTAGTTTAATTTGTGATCACTTTATCCACGTGGCCGAATCCGAGTGAACGTTCTCTCTGTGTTCAGGCCATAGATATAGGATTTTTCACTACGTATAATATCTTTGGTTCACACGGTTCATTTCTGGTTTATTCGGAGTGAGTGAATGATGCCGAATTCCAATATCAAACATCGTTGGATCTGTTCATTAGTGAATTCAAACTCTTGTTTCATTTTGTGTTCAAACGTTTCATTTCGAGTGAAAGACGCCGAATGAAAGGCGAAAATGAATGATATATGAATCATCTGATACCACCTTAATGTGGCTGTGTGCCACGGTCTTGTGATGTGTTGCTTAGCCTTCACGTGTTTTAGTGTCAGTTTTACAGTTTTTGAAAATTATATTATACCTACTAGCTGACCCACGCAGCTCCGCCCGCGCTGTGTTTACGTTAACTAAACTTTCAATACCAAATATACATTTGCATAGAATACACAACCTCCTTTTTAAAGTCGGTTAAAAACTTGGACCCACTTTGTACTTGCCCTCTGAAGCACGGAAACGTTTAGTTCAAATGACGTTAAACGGTCACCCATCTATTTAATGACCTCACCTAACGTTGCTTAACCTGATCGATTTCCAAACATTGTTAACAACTGTCTATGAGTGTTCCCTTACAAATATTTATTATAACAAAATGAAAAAAAATTAAAATCGGAGCAAGCGTATAACCAAGTACACATTTTGACTTTAGTCCCCTCTCCCAACGGAACCGTGCCGAATGTCGGTATAAAAAGTATCCTATGTCACCTCGGAGTATTAACTCAAATCATGCCAAGTTTCGTTTAAATCCATCCAGTAGTTTCGGCGTGATGCTCAGCCGAGATACAGACAGACAGACAGACAAAAATATAAAAAAATAGAATTTTGGCTTTAGTATTGGTTATAGAATGCCCTCCAAACATAATTTTCAAAATATCTTCAATGTACAGAATTGGACCTGTTACAGTTTTATTATAAGTATACAACCTACAAGAACTTTAAGCGGTTTGATCTTGGTACCGTTACTTTCTATACTTAATTTTCACCCCTTTTTATAAGAACCCTGCCGTTTTTAATACACCATAAACAATGAGGGTAAAAAAGCATTTGCATACAATCGGGGCTTTTAAGAAGCGCTAATTAGTGTTTAAAATAAGTTTTATAATAAAAACATAGTAAAATCAAGTACTTACGTTCTTAGATGGCTTATATTTTATCAATACTGACTTTTATAAGCAGGCCACATAGCTCGAATAACCGATAACCGGTGTGGAAGAAAGGTTCTCGAGTGGCGACCACGAACCGGAAGACGCAGCGTAGGTATACAGATGGACCGACCGGATCGAAAAGAATGGAACCGATGGATGCAAATAGCCAATTGTCGTCCATTGTGGCGTTCTAAGGCAGGAGGTATATGTTCAGCAGTGGACGTCTTCGGGCTGATGATGATGATAAACATTTATAGCTTTGTAGAATACAATGTATAGGTTCCCATGCCACTAAACGGTCACCCATCCAAGTTGTAGTTTACCGTACAGTGATTATATATAGTTCTGAACGCCTCACTATATGCTGTACTTGTATACAATAAGTAGGTACTATAACTTATCACGTTCGTCTAATGACAAGCGACTTGCTTATTCATAGCCAGTTGCAGTGCACTGCCGCTTCTTAACTTTGATCCTAAGTCTCCTGAGCCTATTAATTTTCCCTTCTATAGTGACCTTCACACCGGAACACGGTATTGCTTAGGTACTTTCTGCTTTGCTTTACTCCTTACATACTCCAACCATGTCATTATTGGTCATGGGATACTCATCCCTACTTACCTGTCCGGTAGTTGTGGTATAGTATACGGGTATGCGACCCCGGCTTCCCTAGCTATTACTATCCCATCCCTTGCCCTCCTGGGTGGTAATATCCTACTTTTCCTATTTCCTTTTTACACCACCTATCCTTCCCTTTCCCTCGTTATCCGTGAGAACGCAATGGTTAATCATAAAATAATTTAATTAACCAAAATGGCGGCGATGTGGTTCGCCACCTATCACGTCTCGTTTCTCACGGGGGCAAAAAGCTGCCCATGGGCTCTGCCTACCCCTACGGGAAAAAGGCGTAAATATATGTATGTATGTATGTATACTCCAACCACCACGTGTTGTATCGCATAGAATCACGTATTTCTGTTGGCACTGTCAACATTTGATCAGGTGACTGGAATCATGTCTAATTTCCAGTGTGTTTGGACTTAAACTTGTATATTCGGTCCTCATGTGGCGTCAACTTTGCTCGTTTGGTTCTCTTCGTAAACGGATAGTAAATTATAGTCCGCTTGTTGATTTGTTCTCGGTTTTTATAAATATTATGTCATGTTTTGCATACAGTAAAGAATAAATTATGTCAGTTGCGTGAAAGAATGAATGCCTGCATCGTTTGTTTTAAGCCCTTGTTTGTTTTATCATCAACTTCACCAGCTGGAAGACGTCCACTGCTGAACATAGGCCTCTTTCGAATGCCACAATGAACGACAATTGACTATTTGCATCCACCGGTTACCTTGTTTGTATAAAACTACCCAAATAAAATTCTTTGAAATATCATATTACTACTACTACTTATACGGAAATGGATATTTTTCATACAAGGTTTTTTACACTATGATGGCTGCTGCTCGAGCCATACTCGTGCAGAAGTGCTGCTTAGGGGGTCCAGCTATTTTGACCTTTTGGTTTATTGTCACTCGTATGTGTTTCTGCCTTTTCCTTTTTATATTTCGAATGGAAAACATACACTCTCGCTGATAATAATATGATTGTATTAAGAAAAAAACACTTTAAAAAAAAGGAAAAAATGACAAGCCCGCTGAGTTTCTTGCCTCTGCATTTTCTTCGTTATGCTAATAATAATAAAGTTGGCTTTAGGCAGCGTTGTATCTTCAAAATATACTGACCATTCAAAAGTGCTAAGCCCATTTGGAATAAATGGAATAATAATTTCATTAAAATATATTAACTAGCGGAAAAGAAACTAAAGTACGTACTCAATAATTGTAATTTAATGAATCCATAATTATTGACAGAATGTTCTATGAAGATTACTTGTCCTGTGATGATAGTGATAATATAATAATAATTCGAACAGAAAACTAGTAAGATAATAACCGATTTTTAATTGCCATATTTAAAATTTTTAAACAGTGATTGCAAAAGTTGTATTTGTAATTCATCGAACCGATTCCCTTTACAATAACATATTTCCTTATTACCGATACTAATTCCCGAATCCATACTACACAGGGTCATCGGCCCTTGGACGATTGTCTGCGTCTGAACCACGCCTATTGTATGCTGAGACTACAAACAGCTCGATATCTGTAATTACCAGCTAGTTCGTACAATCGCATATGGGATTATTGTCTGTATAAATATTATGTTTAGTTCCTGTATGGGTCGAAGGATTCTCCTTTTAATCCTTTGGTGCTATTAATTACCCGACTACGGAACGGAGGGAGGGTTATGATTTTAACAAGAATGTATGTATGTATGTATGTCTGTTCATCTGTTCCCGAATATCTTCTAATCTACTTAACATAATTAGACAAGAAGGGTGTCGTTAGAAGCGCCTTGATTGTCCGCTGGTTATAGGCTATATAATATTACATTAAATTCAATGTGGCGCCATCTACAGGACAAAAACTTCTGAAGTAAAACAAAAATATTTTTTGATTAAGTTGAAATTAGGTACACATGTGTATTTCTGTTGCCCAAGCATGATCGTGTAAAGTAAATAATCATCATCATCAATATATGTAAAAGGAGATGTCCTGATTGATTGACTTATTGACTGACTGACAGACAACGCACAGCCTAAACTGTTGACTCTAGAGACTTGAAATTAGGGAGGTGTATTCTTCACAATACGTAAACGCACACTAAGAACGGAATTTTCAAAATTCGCATCCTAAGGGGTCCAAATAGGGGGTTTTATGTTTTATAAAAAAGCGTTATAATTCATGAACGATTCGTACTAGAGCCTTAAATTTTCACACACAGATGCCTCAAAGCAAATAAACAATAACGTGTTTTTGCATTTCTCGAAATTTTCTAAGTAGAAGTCCTTTATTACCTAAATTTTTGTGTAAAATAAATATTTTACAATTTCTTAACACATTTCACTGTTTTCCGATACAATATGATAGATAGGATTAGGACGAAGTCAGGTTTAAGAAATTATGAGGGTTTTAAGGTCAAAATAGGACCCCTAAGTTAAAAATCTCGCGTGTGGTGTCTTTTAAAAGGTAATTGAAAACCGTGTTTTTATGACATAAGCGGTAGGTATGAGTTATATCATAGTATGAGTTATATATTGTGTTTGCCCCCTGACATAATGCTGAGCTTGCGACCTTTTAGCCACGACTATTAATATATTATAAAATTGTTAGTAACTAAGTCCTTCTTTGTAATTAAGTCAGTGAGCTAATAAATGTTTCTTCTTCTTCTTTTTCTATGGGTTTTAAAACTAAAATACGACATCGATGTTTAAAATTTGATTTTGATATGATTTTAAAAGTGATGGGAAAAGATTATATTGTTTAGTTAAACTATTTTGCTAACTGCTGCGTTAGCTCGAGTGTGGCTTCTAAGTGCACGCAAGGTTTCAATTCAATAAGTGGCTGTCGAGAGTGTTCGAAAACGCACGTATCCTGCACCGTGCGCAACCGCGTCAATATGCCGTCTAAAAAAAAAAGCTGCCGCCTCGCTCCTCAGCCATAAGCCCGGACAAATAACGGGCAATCTTCGGAGTTGTCGGTTGGATGTTTGGGTTGTGGGCCCTAGATGTCCATTGAGTACTGGGCGTTTTAGTAGGTAAGATACTTTGGTTCGGAGCTAGGTACCGATTCAACAAAAAAAAAACAGTCTAGTGCGAGTCTGACTCGCGCATCGAGGGTTCCATACCTTCTTTTCACGTATTAAAGTTATATTAATCATCAATATACTATACTATAATAAAACTCAAAGAGCACTTTTTCTGTACATTGAATATTTTTCCAAAATTTCTATGTACAGATGTCGATAGTATACTATACTATCGACATAGAGGCCAAAACAATTTTTTTTGGAATTATTGTCTGTCTGTCTGTCTGTCTGTCTGTCTGTCTGTCTGTCTGTCGTTCTGTTCGTCCAGGTATCATTTGAAAACCCGTGGATGGATTTTGATAGGACTTTCACTGATGTATTGTGTAGAAGTCAAGGTATAAGTTGGTATATAAAACATCACGCTATGTTTCATAGGGGCTAAGCAGTGAAACATTACTTGCACATATTGCCACGTAATTTCCTTTGTATGTGAATAGGGTAATTATAGACCGATCAGTTAATCATTAAGATATGTATTATTACGCTATATACAATAGGGACTGAGCAGACATTTAGTTTGCATAAGATATAGCATTGGCGCATATATCTATACTATAATAAAACTCAAAGAGAACTTTTTCTGTACATTGAATATTTTTCCAAAATTTCTATGTGGGGATACTATACTATCGACATAGAGGCCAAAACATTTTTTTTTGGAATTATTGTCTGTCTGTCTGTCTGTCTGTCTGTCTGTCGTTCTGTTCGTCCAGGTATCATTTGAAAACCCGTGGATGGATTTTGATAGGACTTTCACTGATGTGTTGTGTAGAAGTCAAGGTATAAGTTGGTATATAAAACATCACGCTATGTTTCATAGGGGCTAAACAGTGAAACATTACTTGCACATATTGCCACGTAATTTCCTTTGTATGTGAATAGGGTAATTATAGACCGATCAGTTAATCATTAAGATATGTATTATTACGCTATATACAATAGGGACTGAGCAGACATTTAGTTTGCATAAGATATAGCATTGGCGCATATAGCGGTAACAGCTTAGTGGGCGAGCGCTTGCCTTGGAAACAAGGTGCGCAGGTTCGAACCCCGGCTCGCACCTCTGATTTCTTCAATGAATCATGTGCGGATCGTCTTTGTGCGATTGTTACTAGCTTTCGGTGAAGGAAAACATCGTGTGGAAACCTGCATGCCTGAGAAAGCCTAACTAGCTCTCGAATGACGTGTGAAGTCCACCAATCCGCACTTGGCCAGCGTGGTGGACTATGGCCTAAGCCCCCTCATCTTGAGGGGAGGCCCGTGCCCAGCAGTGGGACATAAAAAAGGGCTGGTATAATTATATTATTATTATAGCATTGGCGAAGGGTCAATTTTTGTAAGGGGTAAGCCGGTCCGGTACACCCAGGACATTTTCATTAGATTTCTGTTCATGAAATTTTAATGAAACTCCCCAAGTCCATGTAGTGTATAGATAGGTATTGTAGTAATACAATACCTATCCGACTGTAAATTCGCAACAATAAAAGATGCGAAAAGCTTAAAACTTTCATTATCGAATATCATTAGACAGTAATTTACGATGTTAACGTGATTTACATTATGAACAGCGCCATCTATCGGTGAAATTGAACATACAATCACTATAGTACTTTAATCTATCATATCAAAGAAAGTCGTGTTAGTTACACTATTTATAACTCAAGAACAGCCTAACCGATTCGGCTGAAAATTGGTGGGGAGGTAGCTTAGGACCAGGAAACGGACATAGGATACTTTTTATCCCGGTAGGTTAAGGTTAAGCAACGTTAGGTAAGGTCATTAAATAGATGGGTGAACCGATTTGTATGAAATTTTGTGTGTATATCGGGTAAGTCTGAGAATAGGCCGTAAAGTATATTTCATGCCACTAGGTTAAGGTTATGCAATATAAGGAAAGGTCATTAAATAGATGGGTGAACCGATATGTATGAAATTTTGTGTGCATATCGGGGAGGTCTGAGAATAGGTCATAAAGTATATTTAATGCCGCTGATACCATGATTGATGAGGATATATAGAACGAGAGGAGGGTGCAAGAGAGGAGAAAGAGGGAGAGGGGATTCGAGGAGGGGGTGATGGGGTAAGGGATCGGGGGAGTTAGGTGGAGTAAGGGGGGAGTGAGAAGGAGCAAGTTCGTAGAAGAGAGAGGGGGTGAGGGTTCAGAGAGGGGATAACAGGGAGAGGAAGAGGGGGAGTGTGACGGAAACCGAAGCGGGAGGGGGAAAGAGAGAGGAGAGAAAGAGCATATAATTAGATTTTTTTATAAGAGAGAGAGATATGGAGAGAGATAAATCTAGGGAGGAGGGAGTAAAAGGGGAGCAAAACGTAATAAAAGCGCGGGCGGAGCTGCACGGGTCAGCTAGTCATCAATATATATAAAAGGAGATGTCCTGACTGATTGACTGACTGACAGACAACGCGTCTAGGCGCTCTGGTCAGCTGCTAGTCGTCGAAGTGCATCCTGAATTTTGTGTTCCCAAAGCGACAATATAACATTGGCCATATTCGACATTAGCAAGGTGGCATGCGACTACGGCTACAATCTATAGTAATTATACTTATAATACGTTAAATTGAAATATACAAATTATCTACTTACTAGACGTTAATTAATTGCTTAAGACGTTGGTAGATAAGTATATCTGACAAGAAATATGTTCTTGTTTTCTAATTTTTAGACTGCGATTTTATCCGTAGTCGGGTTTTAGTTTTTAAAACTTATTTTTTATTTTTAACCGACCGACGACAAGGAGGAGGTTCTCAATTCGTCTGTATATATATGTATATTTTTTTATGTGATGGTGTTTATACTTGAACTGTATTAATTTTTTTTAGTTTTTTTTATGGTATAGCATTAATACCATGGTAACATGGAAAGCCGTTGGTGTAGGATGCGACATGTGTCGATAAACTTACTGCGTGCCACCGTAGGTACAAGTTGCCGGGAACTTTAGGGTGACTAGACTAGAGGTGAGATCCTTGCCTAGCTGTAGTATAATATTTTGGGTTGCAAAAAATTAGTCTCCTCAAGACTCACTTAGTTTACAAAAAAGTATCCTTGCCTTTTTGTAGCCAAAGCGGCAATAAAGTTTGATCTTAAATTTGTTTAATGGTAATCATATTAGTTTAATTTTTACACAAAAAAATGTTAATTCTAACATTCTTATTTATATACTCATCGTTGGGAAATGTTTACTAAGTTATTCATACATACGAGGGTAAATTTGTCAAACAAACGCAAAATGTTGATTTAAATCTAAAATTGGTTTGCTTGAGCACTTTACGAAATTGTATAATATTCACTTTGTCGATGTATGCTACATTAAAATCTAGACTTGTATGCATAGTCTAAACTTATTTGATATCAAATCTACATGATGTTGAATTAATTAGAATTTATTAATTTTGGTAAATTTGATATCAACTAAAATAAGTTGGCATTTCCATTCAATTAGCTACCTACCTATTAATGATTTTTATGCATATATTTTAAGCTGCTGCACAAGCTGCAATGGATCCTTTATGTGTTTAGATTACATGTAAGTTTTTTTTTGTTATTGTGACAAATAAAGGTAAGGTAAGGTTCGTCAAAATCGTTCGAACGACGCGACACGACGTACTAAAGGTGATACACCATCGTGACCGCGAGAGTACCCACATATGTATAATTTGACAGTCAAACATATACTCAATAGCAAATGTTTGTTCCTGCAAAACAAATAAAACTTGGAACTAAAGTAGCAACTTTACCAGGTGGTAAATCCTTCTTCGGAGTCGTCATTTGACGTGAAGGCCCTAAACCTTAATCGGGTTCCACTTTCTTCCCCATAAGGATCGTGATCGAGATGAAGAAATTGGTGGATTCAAGAGTGTTAATAACTAATGTCTTGGGTAAAGAAGACCTTCGGTAGGCGTGTCGCTTACAATCAGGTGAATGAGTATTTGAGGTCCTTAATTATCCAGTTGTAATCACTTTTCGGTAAACTATAAGATGGTTAAGCATCGTCAGGCAATGTTAGTTTTTAGATAAGTGACCGTTTATATATAAAATATTTGTGTATGTAACATATATAACATATATCACATGTTATATATGTTACATGCAGCGTCTCTGTGTTTCGGAGGGCACGGAAAAAGTCAGTCTCGGGTGTAATTATCCAGACAGCTGTGCCTAAGCTACGCAGCTTGAATAACTCCGATAACATACGACAAAAAAGTTAAGGCTTTGATCGTCTTTTCACTTACCTACTATAAAAGAAAATGTCTAAGATTTGAGTTTAACAGTCTAATTTTAAATCCGTATTTACTTTTAACCTCAAACAATAACTCCTCATTTGTCTCAATGAAAGATAACCTAGAGATCTGTCCACACTTGTTGATTAACAAAATGAACAAATTGCGGGAGACGGGGGTTACAGGCAGTTACGAGCCGTTTACAATGAGGAAATTTATCGCTGCGATTATGTTACTCTTGCTTTGTCTACTATACTTTGTATTGTTGCTAATTGGAATTGCAACTCACTTGTCTTAGATCTCAGATAAAGGTGCGTTGTTATTTATTAATACAGATACATTACTTAATTACTGTGCATGCAGAACTGATTGTAAGATATGTTCATATTTTTTTCGGGAGTTCATAATTTAGGACGTATGTATGGTGAGAATTGTAGCAGTTATAGGTTTATTGGTTTTCTTTCTGTGTGTTATAAAATAACGCTAGAGTATTCATCATTATAATAAGGTTCAAACTCGCAACCAAATGCGTAAACAAGTTGCATTAAAAGATGCATTTGCAATTCACGGTGCACGGCTCTAAATAATGTTCATTCATTTGTGGAACAAGAAACACTTTCATACTTATTCAAACGTGAACAAACTAATGCGATCTCGCTCGTTTTTTTTTTGCGACGATTTTTAATTAAAATCAGTAGACTACTTCTGATAATAAGGAGGTCACTGTATGCATACAGTGCGAAATGTTGGAGCAAATTAAAAACATCTGCAAAGTGTTACTATTATTAATTAGATTTATTGGAATCTGATTTTAAATTGGAAATTTGAGCCCATGGAATTTAATTATGTTATTTTAGTGATAGGTCTTCGACTCGTCATAAGCATAATGTTTTAGTTGAAAACATTTTATTTGAATATTTGCTTTTCTGTCATCATTATCGGCCAATACTGAACATATAACTCCATAATGAGCTACAATTAGAACGCCACAATGAACGACAATTGGCTATTAGCATCCACAGGTTGCCAATGTCCATTGGTCTTCCTTGTGGGACGCCTATCTATGCTGCGTGTTCCGGTTCGTATTTGACATTCGAAACCCTTTCATCCCTATCAGTTACATCGGTTCTGCGAGCGATGGGGTATCCCCATTGCCATTTCTACTGGCAGATTCTGAGAGCTATGTCTGTGACTTTGGTTCTTTAGTTTCCTCAATCGAGATTATGTCGCGCAAAGAAATAACATAGCTCCCTCCATAGGTCGTTGTGTGGCTCTGAGCTACTTTAAACCGCCAGCAGTTAATTACCATGTTTCACGTCGTCACTTTTTTTTAATTTATCAAATAAAATCTCAGATCAGTAAGCGCTAGATCACACAAATCAGTAGACTTTGTACAATATAAATATAGCTGAATTGTTAAAACATTAATAATTGGACACAAACGGGTCAGTAAGAAGGCGCCTTTAATAGTGGTTACTTTGCAAAATGTCGAGACAAATTACAGGCAGCTGCGAAGTGCTGGGTTGATTTGCGGGTGCAGATTTAGATTTATCGTCAGTGTGAGTAATAAGCGCTTGAGAGCTGTCTTAAGATCATCTTATACAAACAACCATTTTATTTTGTTTTCGGCGTGTTGAAAGCGGCCGTTGATTGCAAATGTTTATTTTTAGACACGCGTGTGTTTGTATATTAATTTCAAATGATTATTTTAGTGGTGATAGATATGAAGGATCTGCGGTGTGGCGCGGTTTAAGGTAAATTAAGTTCTAAATTTTATTACATATGCGTATTTATTTTTTGCTATTTTATTATATATATATTTGGTGTTTATGATAATATTTACTTTTATATTATAATTTTTCTTTTCCAATCGTTATGAAAAATGTCGGGCAGCCGTGGGGTGTTCGGTTAAGAATAGCACCTACCCATCTCTTCACGTTGGGTGTCCGTAAGACTAAGGGAAAACAAGAAGACAGGCAGCAGCGTCTTTCTACTGAATTACCTACCACCTATACTGCGATCCGCAAGACGCCTGTCAATCATGGGGATTATGGCAACCTCTCCCTTTCAAGGGGAAGGCTTTTTTCAGCAGTGGACGTCTTAGTGGACGTTCCTGATGATGAAAGAATGGCCAAAGAAACTGGAAAGATTGGCCAATAAGCAAGATTTCTCATAACTGGTTGTCCGGGCGACGTCTGCCAAAAGGCTAGTGTGTGTTTTGGTTTCCTTGATTACGTTGCCGTTTTTCATCAAGTAGGTCTGAAGTCAAAAGAAGGCATTAGCTTATGTCAAGAAGAAAATAGTATAGTTAAAGTTTTTAATTTAACAGACTGCTCACGTATCTACGAGTAAATAGTTAACGAGTTCTCACGAACTAAACACATGTAACACTTGATTGACATTATTACAATCACAATCTACAGTCACGCCCCATACAAAACCGATACCAAGGAAAGGAACGATAGAGGAAATTCCATGAAAAACCCGACCTGAACATGTAAATCAATGTTCCTTTGTTACAACTGTCAGTGTTCCTATTGTAACATCACTATTTCAATCTCAACGTAACATAGAACTTTTTTCGCTCCTGGGACCCGGGTTTTATAGTAAATCCTATTGTACAAGTATTTCGTGAGGATACCGTGTTGTAGCTGCGATAGTGTCGAGTTTATCTTATAGGGCCCTATTCGGGCGTGAACATCTATTCGTAACATAAAAGAGGCTTAGGAGGTATTACTTAAATTTATACAATAGGTGTACCTACAGGGCGTAAAAGGTACCCAGGAGGATTTTACTTAGTTTCAACGGGACAAATTGAGGAATGTTTATGTTGGATGCGATACGTAGATTTTTATAAATCTCCTCCTCCTATTTACTATTTTAATTTAATTTACTATTCTAATTAAATTTGTTGCGGGTTTCAAAACCATTTAGCGTTTCCCCGGGACAAGCTGAGGGTCAAACCTCGGTGTCTTCACTGGTGACGACTGGAGATTCTGACTGACAGGAATCACAGTGGTTGGAATGAGTAGTGAGCCTAGTCCCATTAAAAAAATCTTTAGGAATAAGTTAGAGGTTCGATGCCAATGATATATTTGTTTTCTTTTTAAATGATCGATTTTCTCTGAATATTTTACCAAATATCTGCTCATAAATCTATGATCTAAAGGCTCAAATGTGGCAATAAAACGTAAAGTCAAAATGCCATACCTACACAAGATAAATGTACTTAAGAATATCACCGATATCCCTATTACGTGGCTACCTGAGTTGTGTTTCAATATCTATAATTAATTATGTGATTTAGATCGTCTTCGCACATTATCACGTATGGTTAGGGCTGCCTACGTCCCTGTGACTAGGCAAAAAAAAATTTCTTTGCACCTTTTTTGAGTAACGTGATTTTTTTTTATTGGTTAGTATGGTTCTGCCGTGATGCGTAAACATTACTGTATTCCAGAGTGAAGAGCATTTGTAGCTGGTGAATTTACCAAGGTTGGATCTGGGATGTCTCGCACATAAGTAGCTGGTTATGTAGAAATAACAAATGTGCTTTCAACGATACTGGTTACGTAGCATTGGGTTTCGTTGGTTTCGTACGAAGAATGAAAAGTTTTCGTACGAAACTGGATACGTAGAGGGAAAAAATATTCCTTGTACGAAACTGGTTACATAGAACTGGTTTCGTACGCGGCCGAAGCGATCTCAGTCATGGGCGGGTATCTTGGTTACTATTAGTCAAACATCCAGCTAATCTCATCAAAGTTAAATAAACAAAATCGTATAAATAGGGTGAACTGAGGGCACGTTCACAACATTCCAACGAGATGGTAGACTCCTTGCGGTTGTCGCCAACGCTTAACATACCGTGGGAATTTCCGATGTGTTGGAGCGATGAACGCGAAACTGCACTCATGGTCTCTGATTCATCGCACGATGCCACTGAGGCGAATATTTTGCAAAGCAACAACGTTCTTGGGATGCTTCGTCTCAGCTCATTGGTGGTATGTGTCCACCTCTTAAAATTTATTTCCAGTCTAGTCATGGGGAACATCGACGCTCTTTATTTACGTAGCGATACGCATGGCTTCTCTCTGGCTTTCAATTGTAGGCTATATAGGGCAATAGCTTTTGTCACTAAGAGTTACGTAGCTATTTTCTTATTTTATACAATAGTAGTTGCAAACATAATTTCAAGGTTGGTAGGTATTATCGCAGTATCAGATATTCTGTCGCAATATGCATTGCTGTGTTCCGGTGTGAAGTTCATAGCTGGAGAAATAATTGGGCTTAAGGGAATTAATAAGTAATTCAAAGTAGCAGGTGACGGGGCATTGCAATGTAATGAACAGCATCAAAGTCTAAGCCATCACCAGATTTTTTAAGGTTACTCTTAAAAGTAGATGGTTTCGGCGGATAAGACGAGACGAGCGCTTATTGCCAAAAGGGCAGGGAAGCGACGAGCTCAAGGGAATCTAAAGAAGTCACAGCTTTGGATCAGGTTGTCGCTTAGACAGGACTGAGTTTATCATCGGATCAGGTCTGCGAAATCCGGTTGAACGTCTAGCTCGTTTTGGGGATGTAGGTATATGAAATACCCGTGTGGTGCCGGGTTTGAAATGCATCCCCCCATCTCCTCTCGTTGGGTGTCGTAAGAGGCGACTAAGCGAGAACAGGAAGACGGCAGCAGCGCCTTTCTTTTGGATGTATCTTCCACCTATACTGCGATCCCCAAACCGCCTGCTAAGTGTAGGGATTATGGCCACCCCTCCCTTCTAAATGGAAAGCCTTTGGTCAGCTGTGGACGTTTTTCAGCTGCTAATGATGAATGATGATGATGATGAAATATATTATATATTTATACTTATACACTTTGCCAACCCTACACATGATGGCCTTTTCGTAATGGACTGTCACACACACTCCCCTATTGTTTTCTGTATAATAGCGACACATGAAATTACCTGTCTTTCATATACGGAGCAATGTGACATATTATAAATTACGCTAAAACAATGGTTTTGTCAGAAATGGCGTCTGAATTTTGCTTTCATATTTGCTGGCAGCCGGTGCCTGTGGTTTCCTTTGACTGCGACGATAATAATGTTTTAGGAATTAATAACTTTGATACGTGACTGTACCCTTAGTCACGTCATCTGGATTGAACCGTTTACCTATCACGTTTATTCCGCCGTATTGTAAATACACTTTTAAACGGCAATTTGAAATAACCCCTCCAATGTGAAGAGCATTGTAGTTGAGGAACTATGCTCCAAATATCGTAGATGGTACTAGGTGGCAGGTTCCTCGTCGAAGGAGCCATCCAGGTAGGTACCAACGCAGTGTCAGATATTCTGCAGCCAAACAACATTGCTGTGATCCGGCGTGAAGGGCACGTAGTTAAAGATACAAAAGTCTTAATATCTAATGTCATAGGGTCAGCAATGCGCTTAGTAATTCTTCTGGTATTGCTATCGTCTATAGGCTTCGATGACTGCTTACAATCAGCAGGCCACATGCTTGACACATTGGTAGTATAAAAAAGGTAAGGAGTTCCACTACAATGCTATACTATTGTCCGGTGAAGCTGTAATGGCCATCTGCGGCCAACAGCGTCTACCATTCCCAAAAAAAAAAAAAACTACAATGCTATCATATATTGGACATGCCTGACGCTGGCCATCAGAGTAAACCCGTTACTCTGAACCTGTTCCTCTGTTATACTTCGTGTTATGAAAACCATAAGAACTTTTTTGAAAATATTAAAGATACCAAATTTAATAAAAAAAAAATTCTAAGTTAGTAAATAAAAAAAACTATAATTTTCATTCGCTTATTCTGTGAGTAATAGAGCATAAAGTAGACAAAGAAATAGATATTAAAGCTACACGTACTGAAGTAGACGCCTGTGACTATTTACAAAAGAACAAGTTTTATTAAACGGAAAGTTTACCCCAATTTTATTTGAAATAAAGAACACGAAATTACATTTTTATGATAGCGAATAGCATGTTTAGTTAACATAACGTAAATACGAATAAATATTAGGTATCAGTATTGGGCTAAAGTATTCCTTTAATATTCACACTGGGTTACACGAAACGTACGAAAATCGTTCAAGCATCCCATTTAAATTGCTAAATTGTTGAGTGTTTGATAACAAGAATGATCAACTATGAGTCCAATAATCGAATTTCTAACTGTAAAACTTTCAACGGCTCGCAGTAATACACTTTAGCACTGACATATTTTATTAGTTATCACCCAACTAAATTTGATCCATTCCCTTACATGTTTAAGTCTAAAGACCTCAAGATTTTTAATCTTGAGGTATTTTATTTACAATACTAGCTGACCCACGCAGCTCCACCTGCGCTATTTTTAAGTTAACTAAACTTTTAATAACAGACATTCGCATCGAATACATAACCTCTTTTTTTATAGTCGGTTAAAAACTGGGACCCACTTTTTACTTGCTCTCCGAAGCACGGACCCGTTTAGTTCAAATGGCGTTAAACGGTCACCCATCTATTTTATGACCTTACCTAACGTTGCTTAACCCGATCGATTACAAAACCTTGATAACAACCCTCTATGAGTGTTCCCTTACTAATATTTATTATATTATAAAGAAAAATTGATAAAATCTTACCAAGCGTATAACCAAGTACCCATTTTGACTTTAATCCCCTCTCCAGAAAGAACCGTGGTAGATTACGGGATAAAAAGTATCCTATGTCCTACCTCGTAGTAAGATCTCAAATCATGCCAAGTTTCATATGAATCCATTCAGTAGTTTCGGCGTGATGCTCAGCCGTGATACAGACAGACAGACAGACAGACAGACAGACAGACAGACAAAAATTAAAAAAATTACATTTTCGGCCTCAGTATCGGTTTTAGAATGCCCTCCAAATATAATTTTCAAAATATCTTCAATGTACAGAATTGGACCTGTTACAGTTTTATTATAAGTATAGATAGAATAGATTTTACTATATTCGTAGAATATCGGAAAATGATAATAAATCATCCTGGCAGTAAAACTGAGAATCGAACAAAATAGTTAATTCATATTCTATGTTGTTTAGGTATTCACCTAAACAATGTTTGAAATCGTTATCAAGTGTTATCAATTTAATAGCCTAATAATTCTCAAAAATAATTGTATGTTATCTTACCTATCCGCCGAGAGAATGCGTTCCTGACAGGTCATGATGAAACGGACGATGTAACTTTGACGTGGCGTTGCATTTACAATAAAAAAAATTTATTGTTTATTTGCCCTGCTAATGAACAAGTATCATAAGAAAAGAAATTTTTATGTCAACTAAAAATAAATGTTATTGCTTTGCGCTAAATTTCATGTTAAAAAAAAATAAGAAAACTTAATATTGTTATGTGTAGGTTAAATCCATACTACGCTTTTACAAGGATACACCAACTGGGTGTTTTTGAAGTGCATCGCCAAAAATAGCGGGCAATTGTAACCTTATTTGTAGTTATGCTGTAAATATGTAGAATACTTTTTCTTTCTTATTTTTAATTATAATAGAATGTAATAATAACGTTAATATAATAGTAGTTATTTTATATTACTGGTATCAGAATGGATACTATCTTTGATAATAATATAATAATACATGTAGGCGAAGATGAGGACGAAGACGGCACCTCCTCAAGCGAATCGGAATCAGATTAAAGTTTGTTTGCCAGTCACAAATATTTTTCCTGATATGAAGATAATAATTATCGCATTTTTAATTTCTTTGTTACATTCACAAATTAGAATCCAAATAAACAATTATTGAAACTTATGTTACTTTTTTCTTAGATCAGGTAATAACAGTGTTAATTATTTTCCATCACTAGTCATGACCAACTCACAGACGTCAGGAACGCATTCTCTCGGCGGCTGGACTTGTAAGCCTAGAACACGATTGTTTTGCGCTTGCATATATATGTGTTTGTGTGTGTGTAATTTATATACGGAAGTATGTTACAAAAAAGTATATACATACATACATATATTCTTTGGTTACTATAGTATACAGCCTCTGCCTTGTTTGGGATTAAATGAGCCTCTGCCTTGTTTGGGATCAAATGACCGTTTGTGGATTGTCACTTTTATTATTTCTATGGTTTTTTTCTTATAGGCTTCACCCGGTCTTATTATTATTGGCAACCATGTCATCATATTCATTGATATTCACTAGTAAAGTAAACAGAGACAACGTGACTCAGATATGAGTCACGAACTTATGAAAATAAATAGCAATCGCCCTAGTGATGTTCTTATGAAGTCGGCATACCAATTAGGTGCGATTTCAAAAGCTCCCTAGAACTCCAGTGGAGATGAAAGCTGGCAGCCGTAAATATCACCGAGACGTGTTAGCCCTTTTGTGCAAAGAAAGTTGTTCAATCTCATATCTTCTAGATTTATGTGCTTGTTAAACTAAACGCGAGTCAGATCTTTTGTAGACATTACTGTTTTGGGAATTGAAATTATCGAGTTCATTGGAATGTTTGGAGCCACTTATTTTTCTTTAACAAGCATGGGCAATTATTGTTTTATAAAGTACTGCTGAGTTGACGATGCCAAAAACGAAAGAAAACATTTAATTTTATCTATTGACATGAAAAGTATACAAGTCGGGTCCGAATCCTGTGATTAGATACTTCGGCCACTACCCAAAAGATCGTGGGTTCGATTCCCACCTCGTGTCTGGGTGTTATTTAAGTATTATAAGTATCAGTTCTCTAGTTACCATAATACAGGGTCTGTTATGTTTGGCATCATATCCGTGTGTGGATTGTCCCGATACATTTTCATTTTTTTTTCCGAAATATGTTTAACTTCAAATAATGAGTGTATCTGTGTTTATAAGTTTTTACTTAGAAAAATTAATTTATTTTAAAGTTGACTCTAATATTAGGATTTAGGATCATCACATTGCCAATATTAACAAACAATTACAACTCAACATACTACACATACATTATGGAGACTCATGGTATCTTACTTGTAATCTGAGTTGCGGCTATAAAATCAAATGCGTGTTCTCACACAATACAATATGCTAATATTTACATTTCCAATGTTTCTAAGCGAAAATCACGATGTCCCCTTCGCAATACGTTCGGAAACTGTGTTTGCAAGGCTGACACCGATTTATAATCTATTCTCGGAATCCCAATGAAATTTTACTGTTATAAATCACAGAAACTGGTATAACATTTCCTTTTATGGGTCTCCTGATAGATCGATGGTCTCCTGTAATATCATTGATTAAAACCCTCGTGCGACATCATGGAAATGGTGTAATAAATGAGGCACAATAATACTCAATATAAGCTGCTTAATATTATGCTGATATTTATTACACACAATAATTTTGAAGAAAAGAAGAGATAGAGGAAAGGACATAGTACAAAGGCACTGCTTATTTCTAAAATAATAATAATATCTTGGGACAATCCACACACGGTCATCTGATCCCAAACTAGGCAGAGCCCGCACCATGGAAACCAGACAACTGATACCAATACTTATTTTTTTTTGTAATTACATAACTTAAATAGATAAATAACATCCAGACACCCGGCGGGAATCGAACCCACGACCCATCGGTTAGCGGACAGGGTCTCTAACCACCAACGGGCCCGTCTAGTTTCCAGAAGACCTGCGAGTGGAAATTTGGAAGAAAGAAATGGAACGTATTGTGTATGGGAAAAATACATATCAAACAATATCATTATCATCATTATCACCAGCCGGAAGACGTCCACTGCTGAACAAAGGCCTCTCCCTTGGAACGCCACAATGTCGATGTCTACAATTAGCGATTTGCATCCACCATTTATCTGTGGCGCGCACAATGTCGTCTGTCCAGCTAGTGGGAGGCATACCTACGCTGCGTCTTCCGGTTCGTGAACCTTTCTTCCCCAACGGTTGTCGGTTCTTCGAGCGATGTGGCCTGCCTATTGCCACTTCAACTTGCAGATTCTGAGAGCTATGTTGGTGATGTTTGTTCTTCGGCGAATCTCCGAATTGCCGATTCTGTCGCGCACAGAAACTCCGAGCATAGCTCGTTGTGTGACTCTGAGCTTCTCTAAAAGGCTAGCTCTTAAAGACCTCGTCTCAGTACCATATGTCATCACTGGTCAAAAACCTTTGTCTTCAGGCACTGCGGAATTTCAGATGTGAAGATGTCACGTAATTTCCCGAACGCTGCCCATCCGATCCGATAAAAAAAAAGCTTCATCACGATTCTAGTAAGCGAGTATTAACGCTACCAACTCAAAAAAAAATGTATGCTCAAAAAAGGTCTAAAAGTATAAGTTCGTAAAGTGTATGTGTACTGAAAAAAGGTCTACGTATCATAGTCATAGATATACCAGCTACAAACGAGACGAGACAAGCCCCTAGTTCAGCAACTCTTTATGCAGCACTGACAAGCCCATAGAAAGTGTTATTATTGAGTAGTGATCTCCTGTAGTGGAACTCGGTGGAAGTCAGCTCCGTCAGACTGTTCAAGTTGTTGTGTGGACTGTGAATTGTTAAAATTCCAAGCAGTTTCCTCTATAATTATACCTACATATCTTTTCAGCGGTGATTTTCATATTTACATGTGCATCTGTCCAAAGAAGACTCATTTATTCAAGATTCATTAAAAGTTATGAATTTTAAAGACAGAAGCATTTTTCCGAACTTATTAAGAAATTTATTTTAAGTTGTAATAAAGTCACCACGTAACAATTCCGTAAAATCCTTGTCGTAGCTGTGCTATCATTCATTAAATTAGTACAACATTAACCATTGTTGACAAATTTTTGTAAAATTTAGACTGTACTTAATGAAAATAAACAGCAACTAATGTTATAGGAAGAATAACCTAAACAGGAAGAAAGAGTTCAAAGTACGCTTAAGTCGATTGCTTGTTTGATAGTCTAATAACTTGTTATTTTAATTCCGTCTAAACTGAATTATAAATAACATTGTTGTGAGGATTTGAGAAGCCAAATTGAATTTATGAAGCTTTTACAATCGTTTATATATTTTTAGATGAAAGTAACGTCCATAGAAATGTCTTGATCAAAGACGTACAACTGCGGTCCAAGGATTTTTTACTGCGCCTTAATGATCGCACTAATTGAAATGATAGCTGTTTCAATTAAAAAGTAGTGAGAATAATCTATGCGCATGCGTTTCCATTGCACCGCTAGATTAGATCAGAATGCTAATGGTCCCATCTAATTGCGTACTGTAATATCAATAAAACCTATATTTAGCATGCCCTAATATAAAATTTAAACGACGCATAGTAACATGCCGACTCTTTAAACTTTAATAATGTTATAAAAAACATTTATCCGATAGTAAAGTTTTGTATTATAATAAAATGGATATACAGCCAGCAGTTAGTTTTAATGTTGAATTACGTTATAGGTAATTATACTGGTGAAATACTGTTTCTGATTTTTTCGTGTTTATAACAACTTGCGCATGCACCAACAGGATTTTTATTAGAGGTTTAAATTAAGAAAGAATCATTAAAAATTGAATTTTATTATAAGACTAGCTGACCCGCGCAGCTCCACCCGCGCTTTTATTACATTTTGCTCGTCTCTCTTTCCCTCCCACTTCGGTACTCGTCACACTCCCCCTCTTCCTCTCCCCGTTGTCCCTTCTCTGAACCCTCTCCCTCTCTCTTCTCCCAACTTGCTCCACCTAACTCCCCCGATCCCTCACCCCATCACCCCCTCCTCAAATCCCCTCTCAGCCTCTCTCCTCTCTTGCACCCTCCTCTCGTTCTATATATCCTCGTCAATCATGTTATCAGCGGCATAAATATACTTTATGACCTATTCTCAGACCTACCCGATATGCACACAAAATTTCATACATATCGAACGGTTCACGCATCTAGTTAATGAGCTTGTCTTATGTTGCTTAACCTTAACCTAGCGGCATGAAATATACTTTACGACCTATTCTCAGACCTACCCGATATGCACACAAAATTTCATACAAATCGGTTCATCCATCTATCTAATGACCTTGCCTCATGTTGCTTAACCTTAACCTAGCGGTATGATACATACTTTATGACCTATCCTCAGACCTACACGATATGCGCACAGAATTTTATATTAATCGTTTCACCCATCAATTTAATGACCTTACCTAACGTTGCTTAACCTTAACTTACCGAGATAAAAAGTATCCTATGTCCGTTACCTGGTTCTAAGCTAACTCCCCACCAATTTTCAGCCAAATCGGTTCAGCCGTTCTTGAGTTATAAATAGTGTAACTAACACGACTTTCTTTTATTTATATTAAAGTTCTATAGTGATTGTATGTATAATTTCACCGATAGATGGCGCTGTTCATAATGTAAATCACGCTAACATCGTAAATTACTGTGTAATGATATTCGATATTGAAAGTTTAAGTTTTTCGCATCTTTTATTGTTGCGACTGTAATACAATCCCTATACACTACCTGGACTTGGGGGGTTTCGTTAAAATTTCATGAAAACTCCCCCCCCCCCCCCCCCTCTCTATACCAACCTATACCAATATAGCCTTGGTGGTGCAGCGCTGGCTTTTAAATGAAATGAAATGGTATTTTTCCCTTGCCTATTTCTTTCCTAATCTAGTTTAGACTCGCCCAGGATTTACAGATTTTAACTTTTCAAAGATTGTCATATTGCTATCAGCAAAATACTTAGAACAATACAGAAATCTAATGAAAATGTTCTGGGTGTACCGGACCGGCTTACCCCTTACAAAAATCGACCCTTCGCCACTGCCATATCTTATGCAAACTAAATGTCTGCTCAGTCCCTATTGTATATAGCGTAATAATACATATCTTAATGATTAACTGATCAGTCTATAATTACCCTATTCACATACAAAGGAAATTACGTGGTAATATGTGCAAGTAATGTTTCACTGCTTAGCCCCTATGAAACATAGCGTGATGTTTTATATACCAATTTATACCCCTACTTCTACACAACACATCAGTGAAAGTCCTATCAAAATCCATCCACGGGTTTTCGAATGATGCCTGGACAAACAGAACGACAGACAGACAGACAGACAGACAGACAGACAGACGGACAATAATTCCAAAAAAAATTGTTTTGGCCTCTATGTCGATAGTATAGTATCCCCACATAGAAATTTTGGAAAAATATTCAATGTACAGAAAAAGTGCTCTTTGAGTTTTATTATAGTATAGAAGATTCATGTTCAAATAAAAAAAATCGTTATTGCATGCATGCGCCCCACGAATGCACGGGGCTCATGAATAGTGTCAACTTTATTATCGCGGCTTTCACTGAGAAGATCCGGCAAGAAAATTAGCGGGCTTATCTTTTTTCAATTATAATATTAATATTTTTTTTATTAAATTAAATAATTACATAGTACTTATAGCTTATCAATTTATACATGTTTTAAATAATTTTACAGTGAATAATATAAAGGAAACAATGCGCTTGTTAGAGTTTTGCAGTTTAAGCCCACGCAGCTTTATCCTTCAAGTAATCGACGTTTTACAAAAGCCCTTTCTTATTCGTATATTTGTGCAGGTATTTTTATTTTAAGAAATTCATCTTTCTTTAAACTGCCAATTAAAGTATATTACTGCGTCTATCGCTCAAAAATTTTCAGTTAGTGTTTTACGTGAATTTTATATTAGACTTGATATGACCCATAATTTCATTTACCAAAATAACGCAAGAACTCCTTTAGTGGCGTTACTAATTCCAAGATCAAGAAACTAATCCCATCTAACGATCGTGAATTATGGACAAACTACGTACATTCTCGAAGGCGCCAGTTGGAAATGTCGCAGCGGTCGCGTGGCAGGCCATACATCAAGTTAAGACAATAAAACAACGCGAATGGAAGTGGATATTGCGAATGCTGTACTGTCACAATACGATCGTATCGTCATTGTAGACATCATAAGTGCTATTTCTTAAATTAATTAAAAAAATAGTGATAAAGATACAATAGGCATACAGATTTTACTACGTAGTAAAAAAATATGATATATTATTAATATTTATATCTATTAATTTCCAAAAATTTTAAAGTTAATTAAACTTAGCCCACATCACGAAAGTTATTTTCTTAACAGTATAATGCTCGTATTTTACTTTAAAAAAGAATTTTGTCAATAAAATTAAAATTGTGAGGGGACATGTCATGCTGACTAAAATTCAAGAAAACATTTTTCTGAATAGAGAGTTAAGATTTTAAGAAACTCGTAAACTACGGGTGTTAGTTTGTTCATTAATAGAATTTGACTGAATTTTAGCAACCAAAAAAACAAATACACTGGGTATTGAAAAAAAACATAAACCAGTATACCTATAGTTACAGTCGAATTGAGAAACTCCTCCTTTTTTTTAAGTAGTTTAAAAATAAACGATGCACAATCTATCGTTACTGCTTGTAAATTATAGTTTCTAGTTCATTGCATTAATTCATTTCAACAACAGCCTATCTTAATCTGTATTTCACAAGCGCCAACCGCCAGATACGATCAAGATGCGATCGCCTATTGTGTTTTATGATTCCATCATGATGCAACGCCCTATTTGTGCTTAAGCATTAATTGCCATCTCTGGTATATTACCCAATGTAATTGTATTACAGATCACATTTGCTAGGAAACATAATTCAGTTTATTATGACCATTTTGGTCCGATCAAAATATTTTTTTTTCAGTACAGCGGCAACGGCTGTGATTTTGGATCGGTCATGCTCGCCATCGAAAAGACTGGTCCGACTACTATCCCTTTGGCATTTTATTTTGTTGTATTTTCGTCGTATTTTTTATTTTATTTGATCTTTTCAACGGCAGGACACACTGTCGCTGGTGCTGATCTAATTGTAACAATACAAACTTTGTTTAAAAAAAAAAGTGAAAAAATGACAAGCCCGCTGAGTTTCTTGCCGGATCTTCTCAGTTGAGGCCGCGTTGTCTTCCGGTGGTAGCTTTTAAAGAATTGACCGTTCAAAAGTGCTAGCGTGCGTTAAGCCTATTTGAAATAAAAAATTTGAATTTTTGAATTTTGAAACGCCCGCTTTAAAAAAGTCTACCATGACCGTATTATGAACATATTAGGCACGAAAAACAAATGACAGAGACTACTATGCACTTAAAACGTATCAAGCATGTATTTTGTATGGCACCCTGCATGTTGACTGCACTATAGTGTAAATAATACATCATGAACAGCAGCTTTAACTGCACACACACACACACATACAGACAATATTGGGAGTATTAACTGTACTGTGGCAGTGTCATAGTCATAGTGATATAGTGTCAAATTCCTTAAAACAACATAGTTGTACTTTTTGTGATATCATACAGATACCAAAAAATTTAGAAAATACTTTTTCTTTTTTCTGACGGTAAGGCATCAGATGGGATTGCGGTTGAGCACTAGTTCAAGATTTTTCTTTCTCTACACGTTTATTTTTTTATTTTTACAAAGGTCTCATTCATTGAGAAGTAAAAGTTTCATTTGAATATTATCTGTTTTATTTGTAAATTTGAAAAATTACGCACTCAAAAAAAAATATCGCATATCATTTTGGTAAGTAAAATGTGTTAGCACAGACACTATAAATCACAATAACATTAAAAACACTTGCAAAAAGTTCGAGTCGTAAAACGCTAACGGGTTTTTTAAGTTATTATTTGCAGTTTTTTGCGATCGAGTATGAAAAATACTAGCTAATTTCAGCTATTTATGCGGCTTACGAATTGTAGATAGGCCATTTTTCATTTGAAAAATAAATGTCATTTTTAAAATCTTTTCTGATAGAAGTTGCGATGGGAGCTAAATCCAATAATTGAAATAAAACAATTATTAATAAAACAATTAGGTATTTTCCAAACTTTTATATTCAATAAAAACATATACTATGTATACCTATACAAAAAAAAAAGCTACCTATAAAATTTATCTCCATAGTATATTTATGGTACCTACCATAAATATACTATGGAGATAAATTTTTTGGTATCTATAATTTATGAAATTCTTATTTTCATCTTAATAAAATCTAAAAAGTCCGACTTTCAATTTACCTTAGTCAAAACAAATAGTAAATATTTTAGTTTGTTTCAATTTTTATATGTCAATAAATTCTACGATATTATTTCGTTGCCAAATAGATTAAAATTCTAACATTCACTCTGATGGCTTATTTATATTCTAGTTTCTATTATATTATACTATAGAACGTAACAAACTTGGACTGAAATATTGAAGAATAATATAAAATTAGTTCAACAATTGAGAGTCTCAACTGAATAACAAAGTATTTCTGTCTAGACAACTCAATTATGTACTGGGATAGTAAGCAATTGGCGTACAATAGAATTACGAGACCCTTTCGTTATTATAAAGGCGAGTCTGAACTGACCAGATGTGGAACATAAGTGAAACGAGCTAAATAGAACAAATACACTGGGACTATGCGAAGGTAAAGTACTTCCATAATACTACCGCCGTACATGGTACTGGATGCCCGAGGTCCTTAACTTTAATCCTTGTAAACACTTTTGATCCTAAACAAATCAAAACCCGTTTTATTCTAACTAAACAACTGATAAATATAACAACTATTAAATATACGAACTTTATATATAAGGATAGGTTAACAGCGAAAGAAAAGACATGGAATATTTTTCCTGGTTGTTAAACAATTCTCGGAATTAAACAAAGCCAGTAAAAATATAAGTATGAGCACGTCTGATTGTCTTGCGTCCTTTGGATAGCAGTAAGGGTATCCAGTCGATACATCTTTGCTGGTCTGTTAAAGCTTTATAGCTGTCAATAGAAACGAAAATATACTCGTATCTGTCTTAATTGAACATTGGAATCGACTTAACAACGGAGCATAAATATTTCTTTGTTTCTTAGTTTGAAATACAATCTGATCGATTGGTTACTTACTTCTTCTGAGCTACACACAATCGATTTTGATAAATGCGATCGCCGCCATCGTTTAGAGAATTTCTTTTGGATAGTTTCATTTTTAGTAGTAGTAGGTAAAGAATTCAACCTCTCAAGCTAAAATTGACGGGCCTGTTGGTCTAGTGGTTAGACACCCTGACCGCTACTCAATAGGTCGTGGGTTCGATTCCCACCAAGTGCCTGGGTGATTATCTATTTAAGTATGTATTTAAAAGAAGTATATTAGTATTAGTATCAGTTGTCAGGTTTTCATAGTACAGGCTCTGCCTAGTTTGAGATCGGATGACCGTGTGTGCATCGTTGTAGAATATAAAAAAAAATTATAAAATATATATAAAAAACGCTAAAGGCTTTTCGAAGCCAATGCGCTACTATTGAATAAAAAACAGATCAATTATTATACAGTGCTGACAACAATCAGATTGAAGTAGAAAGATCTCCTCACAATAAGTCCTTTGTCTCACAATGTCTGGGATCCAAGCCCATTACGTTACATTCTGAAAGTTGGAAACTTGTGAATGGAGTTCTTGGTTAATTTGGTTTCAAATAGACCTCGGTGAAATTATCTTCGGCCCGATCCGGAAGCTTCGTCGAGTACGTAATTATTGTGATTGGATTGTCTGTGGAATAATAACGAAGTTCTGAATACCAATATTGGATTACAGTTTTTACTATACGGTGACATTTTTTATTTACTTATTATACTGTGACCGTAGTGTAATGATTGCGTAGTGGCTAAAGGTACGCGTGCATTGGCCGGCGCCGGACGCACCACACGCACGGCACGCAACGGATTTTAGTTTGCTTTGTATGATTTTACATAGCGCCGCGTCCAATATCCGCGCCGGCATTTTCCGATGCGGGCCGTCAAAATCATAGAAAGCAAACTAAAATCCGTTGCAAAGTAAAAAAAAAGCAAAGTAAAAAAAATTGAACCGACTTCAATATCACTGAAGAGTATAAAATAATTTAAATATTATTGAAGTTGGTGTTAGCGTACCTGCTGTGTATATTTGGCACCAACTTCAATAATATTTAAATTATTTTATACTTTTCAGTGATATTGAAGTGGGTTCAATTTTTTTTTAAAAAGATTTTATTTTAAACTTATTAGTGATATTTTCATATATAAAGATTGAACCATCGAAAACCGTAAAATTATCTAGGTAGGTTATGATCACATTATCGTCTACATAGTTTTACATAATTCATGTTTCTTCAGAAAAAAATATCCGGTTGTAATGAAATTTGCATGGAAACATCATAGTAGTTTACTCTCTCGAATAAAAAAAGAATCATCGAAATCGGTTCATAATTGTCAGAGCAATGTAATGGAGAACATCAGTTTTATGGTTTTTACCAGATAAATTCCTCCACATCGTTCACGGTCCTCCAGGAAGTTCTTATCCGGTTGTAATAAAATTCATACAGATTCAATACAGTGGTTTCTTCTTTTGAATAAAAAAAGAATCATTGAAATTGGTAAATATTTGCCAGAGTTATGACTATTTTTGTCCGACCGAGCGAGTCCGAGCGACTAAAACGTCATCTATATAGGCTTTCTTGCAGCTCTCAGTGCGCAGTCACTATTCTTGTTTTTTCAGGAACTACTTATTACTAAGCAATAATTTTTTTATGGGACCCAATTAACGGATTAAAGAATGGATGGAAGAAAAATTTTTTCAAATCGGTTCATAATTGCCAGAGTTATGCGCGAACATACATAGAAAAAAAAAAATATATATATATATATACAGACGAATTGAGAACCTCCTCCTTTTTTGAAGTCGGTTAAAAATGTATAAAAATGACATATTAAGACATAGAAAATTCATGTGACAAATTATATGGAATTGACACCGTTAGCGATCTTGTCTAGGTCCTTTGGTTCCTGTGTGTGGCCCTGAACGTCCATTGAATACGGCGACTCCCAGTAGGGCGGCGGTGGGGTTGCGACCCCCGTCCCCGAGAGTACCGTGTCAGGTTCCCGTGGGGCTACAATGCACCCCCCGGCGGTGGGCTCAAAGGCAAAGCACTGAGGGGCCCCTGGTGCAGATCCCATCGGAGAGCCCTGGGGTCTCCCCTCTCATGTGCCGATGCGACAGCCGCGGGGATTTTACTGGGTGAGAATCCCACATACCCCGGTCGAGCCCCACAGCTCCCGGGGATCATTGGAAGATTTACCCCGCGTCAAAATAAAAAAAAAAGGTCATTTGGTTCGTCAACCACGAGGCGCCGGTTTGAAACACATCCCAGCTTTGGTACCCACCAATGTGATTTCACCTTGTGTGAATCAATATTTACTAATGATCCACCTATCCGCATCCGGCCAGCGTGGTGGATTGTGATATTACCTAAATCATCTTATCTCTCATGGTAAAGCGGAGAGGAGACCGTTGAACAGCAATGGAACATAATATAGCCTACAGTCTTCCACTGCGGAAAAAAGAGCTCTTCAATTACACGCCACTGACTTCGATCCTCGGCTTTTCTCATCCAGTTTTTGCCTGCCACTTAACCTATATCTCCATCCCGCTCCATCCATCCATCCCGCTCCACAACTCCATCTTGCGGTCTCCACTCAAAAACTCGTTTGCTCCACCAGCTATCGGATCTACGGCAGATATGGGCAGCCCACTGCTACTGACGCTTGCTTGTGGCCTATGTCGATAACTTTGGTTCATTTGGTTTTGATTACCGGGACATTTACGTGTTAATATTCTTATAACCGTTCTCGGTGCGATTATTGTAACAACACGAACAGAAGACAATTTACACCAGCACAGTAAGTAGCTCTTCTAGCCAGTTCAGAGCAGTAACACAATACGACTACAACATAGCGTTATTTTCTTTTAAGCAACTTGTCAAGAGGCGAGTGATGTTCACCTAGTGGCGATAAGTATGCTTGACATTTAGGGTACTAACAGTCTTGACCTGACATTAGTTACGAAGTCCATTAATACTAGTAATTTCTCTAGTTTAAGAGTCCTACACAACAAAAAGTAGTTATACACTGTCGCTTTGCGGCAGAATTTCTGAAACTGTGGTAATACGTACAAGGGGCTCGCCACCTAGTATGGCTGCCTAATTTTATAGGGCATAGTCGAAAGTAGATAGATACATAGACAATTCTTTACTGCGCACAAACAAACAGATACTAAAAGTATAATATACAAATTAATAAAACATGCAACAATGAGCGGCCTTATCGCTAAAAGCGATCTCTTCCAGGCAACCTTTTGATGGAGAGGAAAATAAAGAAGTTACAAAGAGCAGAGGGTGCGCGCACTAGACATGAATAGGTAACATTAACACAAAGACACATATGTTGTAAACTATAATAATATATATTCATATGAGTATAATATATAAACATACATCAAATAATACTATTATAAACATACATAAATCAGTACGTACTAATATAACAAGAAAATTACACAAATACAGATTAACTTAACCCGCCAAATAAAACTTCTTTACCAGATCCTTGAAAATTGCCAGTGAAGAAGCACGCCTTATAGAAACGGGCAAGGAATTCCACAGGCGAACCGCCTGCACCGTGAAGTATTTGTCATAGAAAGAACTGCTTTGTAAAGACATCGTAAGACAAAGGTTTTCCGAGGACCAAAGATTAAAAAACCAGTCGTAACTTTCTCATCTTTAGTAGTAGATTAAAAAGAACCAATTGAAAATACATAAAAAAAGTAGTATATGTATTTAAGACTGCACTACAGAGCTGCTCCTTTGTCTACAAAACCGCAATATCTTCTATACTTATAATAAAACTGTAACAGGTCCAATTCTGTACATTGAAGATATTTTGAAAATTATGCATTCTATAACCGATAATAAAGCCAAAAATGTATTTTTTTTTATTTTTGTCTGTCTGTCTGTCTGTATCTCGGCTGAGCATCACGCCGAAACTACTGGATGGATTGAAACGAAACTTGGCATGATTTGAGTTAATACTCCGAGGTAGGACATAGGATACTTTTTATCCCGACATTCGGCACGGTTCTCTTGGGACTAAAGTCAAAATGTGTACTTGGTTATCCGCTTGCTCCGATTTTAACAATTTTTCATTATAATTATAATAAATATTTGTAAGGGAACACTTATAAACAGTTGTTAACAATGTTTGGAAATCGATCAGGTTAAGCAACGTTAGGTAAGGTCATTAAATAGATGGGTGACCGTTTAACGCCATTTGAACTAAACGACTCCGTGCTTCGGAGGGCAAGAACAAAGTGGGTCCAAGTTTTTTACAGACTTTAAAAAAGGTGGTTTTGTATTCTAGAATACAAAACATCATCATCAAAAACAAAACATTATCATTGAAAGTTTAGCTAACGTAAACACAGCGCGGGCGGAGCTGCGTGGGTCAGCTAGTATTGAAATAACTTCAAACGTTTCTAACGTAACGTTCAGAAAATAGTTTGAAAATTATATGTATCTGCAAGGTTTTAAATTAATACAAGAGCAATTACGACATTGTACTTAAACAATGTTAATAAGACAAGTACAAGGGTAGCCAAGTAGGAATAATTATTAGTGTCACTACCAATAAACCTTTAAATCTACCTATTAAGTATTCGCAATTTACCTATGTAATTAAAACACTGATAGGTACTTTAATTATCAATTCCAAATTCTCTATAGACTCTCGAACTGAATTTTCTAAAACTAGTATTTCTAAATTACTTAGAACCATTAAACGTTGATTCTAGTGGAGGCTAATTGGAGTTCTGTTAATTAGTTCTTGAAATCTCGGTAGCTCATTCGTTTCTTAGCGCTAATTAGAATAACAACTACAGTCCCAATTAAATAAGGAAGCAATAAATCGCTTCGGATTATTCTTCGTAAGTTAACCATAGCTGTTGAAATTGAAATGGTTTGTGTTAGAATAGTATGTAAACTGAATGTTTAAAAAAGCTGCATCTTAATTTCTTAGGATACCGTAATCTCTTTTTGCGTGAATTTTATTTTTAGAATAGAATGCTCTTTATTGTACACCAAGAAGATATTTACAATATAAACTTAGAACTAAAACATAGAATGTACAAATGGGGGTCTTATCGATATAAGCAATTTCTTCCAGACAACCATTTTGCAGGAGAAACGCTATTTTTTACTTACATAGAGACTAATTTAGATTATTTTGCGTTAATTGGATAACAATAATAAATAAAGCTACATCAGAATAACTATCTAAAAGCGTCTAAGTCAAAGTCCGTTATTACATATCAATAAATAAAACATTGCTAATGCGTATCCTCCCGTTTCTTGTTATATTAAATGGATTCATGAACTTTCAAAATCGGAGAATTTTTCATACTTCTTCAAATATTTCATATTTTTTCCAATTTTTAAATTGGAAAAGAGTACGTGATGGAATATTGGGGAGTATCGCCATCGTGACAATTTCGGGTAATTTTAAAAAAATTGAAAAATTACTCGTAATTGCATGGTTAAGTTAAATTTAAACCCGATCGCCTGATGCACTCAGAACAATAAGATCGCTGGACAATGCAATCCTAGGAATGGCTCTTGGCACTCTCCGAAGCACTTACAAGACCGTCCACTTGAGTGCTGAGTTGCGTAATTCGGCTTCGTAAACGGAAGTTTGGCATTATAGCCATGTACTAGGAACTTCACCACTAGACGCTATAATATACAGAAGAGTTAAAAGCACATCTTTAAATCTTTCCAATCCTCATATATCATTCAGATTTTAAAACTGTAACTGTGTATTAGAGAGTAAAAAACAAACTCAAAAAAATCGTAAACTCCTATAAAAATAACAACGCGAGACTTTCGGAATTGATTAGAGTTTCTTTAGACAGTCATTTGTTTATATTATAGCTTTCCCAAGTTTTTGCTTTCCTTTTGTATTCCTATATTTGATCCATGGAAATACATTTTCTGATTTTTTTGTCGGTATTCGTATTTCAGCGATATATCTGCATCATCATCTATCTGCTGTCTTCCCTCTTGCTTAGAATTTCTTTGCGCGTCAGTAACCCGAATGAGGAAATTTGACCAAGAAGTAAGATTACCGACAAAGCTCTCAGAAGCAGCAAGTTGAAGTGGCAATGGGTGGGCCAACTTCAAATCGCTCGAAGAACTGATAACTGATAGAGAAGAAAGGTTCTCGAGTGGCGACCATGAACTAGAAGATGTAGCGTAGGTAAAACTTATAATAAACTATTTAAAAAAAAATAAAAACCGACTTCAAAGTAAATTATCTAAAAAGCGTAAAATAACGAAAATATATTGAAGTCGGTGCTAGCACATCATGTTAACAAAGACTAGCCCGAGCTGACACCGACTTCAATATATTTTCGTTATTTTACGCTTTTTAGATAATTTACTTTGAAGTCGGTTTTTAGTTTTTAAAAAATAATTTATTTGACACTTTTTAGTGACTTATTTTACCAAAATAGGTATCAGCACTATCACACAACTCGAACGTCTACGTTACAGTAACTTACTGAAAACATAAAAAGTTTATATCTCCTAAACTACTGGACCGATTTTGATGAAACTGGTACTCTACCCTAAGTTGAAAAATACTCTAACTATTGCAAAAAGAATTTCAAAATCGGACTTGTAGTTTCTGAGAAATCCGTGGACAAACCTACATACATACATACATACCTACATACATACATACATACATACATACACTCATAAAATTTGGTAAATTTGTTTAGAAGCCCACATAGACTAATATTACGCATTTTAATCAATATTATTACATACGCGTCGAATAGAGAACCTTCTTTTTGATGCCGGTTAAAAAGTGGCGGGTAACCGATCGATGCAAATGGCTAACTGTCGTTCAGTAAGGGGATTTAAGGGGGAGGCCTTTGTTCAACACAGTAGACGTCTACCAGCCGATGATGATGATGCTGTCTTCCCTAAACAAAGTAAGTTGTGAAGAACTGCTTAAAGGTGATATAAAATCTCCTCCAACCTAAACCAATATGACCCCATCACAATATTCTATAGTTTCTAGGCAACACACAGACAACAGTGATATGCATACACCGCATGTACTAGTTATTTTATTTAATTAAAATTCTCATCGTCTCGCTTACTTTACAGTACAATCTTTAGAGCAGTCAGTGAATAGAGAACATGTGGAATTCCAGAGTACCTAATTCTACAACCTTGTTGTTGAATCAGTGAACATCGAACATTTATGCCTATACGTAACGTTCGTATAATAGCAACTGACAATTTGCATACACAACAAAATTTTGCAATTTTGCAATTTGCTTACAATTTGTCGGCAAAGAGATTAAATTAGTTAAATGTAGTTGTGTTTGAGTTTTGAGTTTGAGTGTTTGTTGTTATGTAGTTTTTGTTGTAATAACCGTACTTACCTGGCAAAATAAAATTTGATCTGTAAATTATATCGTAGTTATACATAGGTATTAAGTTGTACTGTGTTTGGTTGTCTTGTGTCAGTTTGTGTGTTATTTGTGTTTTTAATAAATGTCTTTTCTTCTTCTTCTTCTTCTACACACTAATTGCCGGTGGGGTGTCCAGGTAAGAATAGCAACCACCTATCACCCCGCCGGGTGCCGTAAGAGGTGACTAAGAAAAACAATAAGACGGGCAGCAGCACCTTTCTATTGGATTACCTACCACTTAAACAGTGATCCACAAGACGAAGAGGTCTCAAATTGTCTCCGGTGCGGTAGAGCAACTAGATATGAACAGATGTGTCGCTTACCCCTAGACAATTGTCCCGCTTACTATAAGCTGCATTGTACCTACTATAAGCTTTATCAAAAAGCTATATAAAGGGAATTATAATCTATTGTAATATTGTTTAAAAAAAAACTTATTATATAATTGAAAAAGAAACACCTTAAATTGTCACACTGCAATTGTACTTTTCCCTTTTAAGTATTTTCTCTTTTGGTGTACAATAAAGACTATTTGTATTGTATTGTATTGTAAAAACAAGCCCGCTGCGTTTCTTGCCGGATCTTCTCAGTGGAGGCCGCGTTACGATCCGGTGGTAGTTGTAAAAATGAGAGCTTCCGCGAGGGCTATGCATAATAAAGAATTTTGAATTTGAATTTTTGGATTTTGAATTATTTTGTTGTCGCGTGATTAGTGGCCATCCTAATGAGTTGTTTTGATTGCCCTTAGGCCTCTGACTTGCATAACGACTGCTGCTTAGTTGACAACTTGGACCAACTTTTTACTATAGTAAGACAATTTTCTCATATCGTTTCCTCGGGACTCACTGTGGGTCAGAGCTCTGTGTCTTCAGTGGTAAGCGTGATGGGAAGAGTAACAGTGATGGGAATGACTGGCAGGATTCCCCTTTAAAGCAGATACGCTCAGTTCTAATGCCACTAAACGTCACCAATCTTAAGTCTTTACCTGACGTTGCTTACACAACCGGGCCACCATAGGTACAGTGATTACAACAGTTATTTATGTTTAGTGGTTATCTATCGATTCGTATGTGAATATTTTCAATTACTAAAACCGTATGTAACTCTACGTAAATAATTACCTATATTGATTGCCAATAGCAATGGCGGCACAGAAATGCAAACGCACGGAATTTACTTTGAATGGAATCTATTTAAACATAATGATAAATACATGGAATTAATTTACTCGTTCAACTATCAAATAACAGTGATTCATTATACAGTTGGAATCTTTACAAAAAGATATATCTGCGATATTGTACAGACTAACAAACAGTGCAAGCAACTTAACAGTTAAGACATTCTCTGAGATTTATGGTCGATATAACTTATATTTACTCAGCAACCCTGTAACGTTTATGTCAACGGCATAAAGTTCAGTTTTAAATGTACAAATGAAGTTAGCAGTACGCATGCATCGATGGTTTAGTTTTAATACGCTCAGTTGGCTTTGGACGGTTCCGTTGTCACAGCAAGATAAATGATCTACAGACGGTCGTATAAGTGAAAACTTCGTCATGACCCTTTGAATTAACAGTTGGAAACTAGCGAAGATATGCCACTGGTCTTCGTTTTTGTGTTTATGCTGTCGTAAAACTATTGTTAAAAGCATAACGACAGGTAGAATCTCGAAATAGGTATGTGGGTTAATGAGGCGGTTGTATTTCGAGACAGTTTTTTTTACTCTTCGTAGATTTGTGTGTTTTATTGTTTAATAAAATACTGGTGTTGACTGTTAAAACAAACTAAAATGAGTTTACTGCAGTGCTGTGTAAACGCTGTGAGTAAAGTACACCATTCATGGTCCTGCGGGATAGATGGTGTGCAGAATACACTTACATACAAAGTGTTACAAAATACCCCGTAAAAAATATAGTTAATTATCAAAGCCAAAAATTTTATCAACCCTAGTAGGGTAAGGTAAGGTCTTTTAAAATTTTTGTCGTTCCACGAATTAGTTAGAAATGTAGGTACCTACTGTCAGCCAAATATATAGTTTACCACCCTACGGTTGATATTCATATGCACATCATAAAACAAAAAGGTTCATTTTCTCTTGCAATTATTGATACAGTTACTAATGCTCTCTTTATCGTTAACGTCAACACTGACTTGTGTTCCTAGTTTAAATTGTCGCATCTAATAGAAATGTTCAACCTTAGTGTTATTTTGTTTTCATAGGAAGTTGTTCTTTTAGTAAATATTGGTTTTTATTTCCGTTCAAACAACTATAGATATGAATGCCACTAGCACGATAGTATTTTCGCATAAGGCCGAGTTGATAACCTTAGCTCGACCGCCGAGCGTAGGTATGAAAAGTGAGGTACTTACACAACTGAGCTTGACTTCTGTTCACTAATTATTTTGTGGTTCTAACATAAACCACGAAGACAGAAACCAGTTTCTCCCGACTGACAATCCTAGTGAATCAACTAACTCCACGCATCAAAACTTGATGTATCACTTTTTACGGTCACCATTAACCTTCCGAACGGTGTAATTGACTCCGAGTTCGGACTACCCGCAACTAGCTGTCATAGATACTTAATGGACAGTTACATTTGTTAGTAATAGTTAATTTATACACTCTTCATTGTAAATACCATCCTCAGGGTCTGATAATCAGTTAGTTTACCTAACCTAACCTAACCTAACCTGGTGCCATACTGTGAAGTATTTAGGCGTCATTCTAGATAAAAAATTAAACTGGAACAAAAATACAGAAAATACTATACAAAAATCTACCAAGGCTATGAACTCCCTGAAACGCGTTATGAATCGTAAGTCGCATCTTAGCCCATCTACCAAATTACTTATTTACTCAACACTTATTAGACCATGTTTAACGTATGGCGCACCGGCTTGGTGTAGTTTAACTGAAACTAATTATAATAAACTCCAAGTTATTCAAAACAAAGCGTTAAAAATATCGTATAATACCCCTTTTCGTACCAATCTTAAAAGATTGCATAACCGTTTAAAATACCCATTAATAAAAGATTATATATTTAAATTATCTCGTAAATTCTTTTTATATAAAAATCGGCATCATCCAAACCCTCTTGTTCGCAATATAGGTAAAAGTAGAATTAATACGATAACATACTCACGTACATACCATCGATATCGACTTCCACATCACTATTTCTTACACGAGTCATGACGTCAGCTCGCTTACCGGCCGACGCCGCATTCGGTATCTTGTGAGCCATTTAGCGCAGAACTACCTGCATATTCTTTTCCTTTAATTTTGTTTACCAAATATTGTACATTTGTGTACTGGTTACCTGTTTATATAATGTGGGTCACTCCTGAGACATACACATTAATACTACGCTTTCATAACTTTTTCTAAACATATGTTATACAGTAATGTTTATTCACGTATCAAATGTTTGTAAAGGCGCTGTAGCCTAAATAACGATTGTGATTTATCTTATTGCATGCAAATAGAATAAGATCATTTGTAATGCAGCAGTGACAATGTATGTTTAAATAAAGACTTTGTTAATCATCAATCAATCAGTTAGTCAGTCTTTGTGCGATTGTTACTAGCTTTCGGTGAAGGAAAACATCGTAAGGAAACCTGCATGTCTGAGAAACCCGAACTAGCTCTCGAATGACGTGTGAAGTCCGCCAACCCGCACTTGGCCAGCGTGGTGGACTATGGCCTAAGTCCCCTCATCTTGAGGGGAGGCCCGTGCCCAGCAGTGGGACATAAACAAGGGCTGGTATTATTATATTATTATATGTCCTTCCTTTGGTGTGTGAGGAGTGAAAAATTGAGTACGGCAGTATGACATGCGACTTGGCAGCCGTTGCCAAGTCGCATGTCATACTGCCATAATTAATCTGCTTTTTTTGGTTAAGTCATAAATAGTTAGTGGCTTACCTGTTGTCAGAGTTTGTTAAGCTTAGGCCATTGACTTTGCTTAACAACTGCACTCTAGATGACAACAGTCGGTACAGACTTTTTACGTGACCTTTAAAGCACGGATTAGTTTAGTTTAAATGCCACTAAACAGTCACCAATTAATGGACTAGTCTAGCCTGACGTGGCTTAACCAATAGAACTTATTAAACTGATAATTGCAAAATTCGGTGTACAACCAAAACTTGATGGTCACATGCGTTGCTAAGCATAGCTGGCGGTGATTTATATAGATTTACAGAGCGTCTGCAGCGCTGCAAATGTGAAGTCATCCAATTTTTTTGTTTTTGTGTATGATATTATTATGCTGTTGGCGGCAGATAGCCATTACAGCTTCACCGGACAATAGGAGACGAGTGCTTATAGCATTCTAGCCTTAAGGAAGCCTATGAAGGAGCGACGAGCTCAAGGGCACTCCAGGGAGGCACGGCCTCAGCTTGGGCTATCGTTTAAGAGAGGGCTGATTCTACCACCGGTTCACAAATTCACAACGCGCCCCCACTGAGAAGAACCGGAAAGAAACTCAGTGGGGTGAACGTCGTTGAGATCGCATGCGTACGACCCTTCGGCCTCGCCGGAGAGACCGGTGTCTGATAGGAAGTCACCCACTAGTCGACCACCCATTTTGAATAAAAAATATGGAGGAGACCTTATGTTCAGATATCGGCGACTGACACAGATTCAACAAAAATAAAATAAGTCATGAAGTACCCATTCAACTCATCATATCAATGACAAACGATTATTGTATTCGATTCATCGTTCGGTCTCCGCGATAGTCCGTTGTCGCCTGTAGGTGTGCCGTGGGTGGATATTTATTATAGTTATTATTTCGTAATAAAACGATTATGAATTAACCATCGATATTTTCTATTCGATAAATTATAAATTAAATATTGTAACTATTTGTAAATCGAACGAAACCTTTGAAGTTTTTGTCGTTAGAGTTTGAGTTAATTGTTTCGATAACCTTCCAAGTTAACTAACGGAGTTTATGTTCAATCTGATGCAGTTTCTGCAGTTAGTTGTGATTTGAAACGTCTAAGAAGAACTTAAATCCCAAGATTTTATGTGATAAAATATTAATTTCCGTTTAATATTTGTTTTAGAAGCAGAAGCGAAGACTCCATAGAGCGCCTTGTCATGCAGGGCAGGGTAGAACTGGTACCAGACCGTGCGGGCGGTCACCTATACCAAATTAAATCAGCGCTGAGCGGTCCCTTGCAAGAGTGCACAAGGATGACGGCAAGCAGAGAGAGATGGCGACAAGTCGTGGGGCACGTAATATCAGCCCCTAGTGACACTACATAACGGCCACGACTGCTCTGTCATGAGCGTTACGACAGAGAAGAAGAGAAGAGAGAGAAGAAGTTTTTCATCTATTTTATTGACAATCTATCTTTCCCGCGCAGCTCAGCTCTAGTAATTTTCTGCGCAACTTTCTTATTTTTGAAGTGAAAACTTCTTTAGCGGCGCTGTGCACTTTTTTCTGATTGGGAAAAATGTTAAATTCGCGTCAGCACACGTGACCGTAAGACCGTAAGATTTTTGATGTAATAAAAATTGCCATGTTTGTGTACAATAGCGCAATAAATGAATATTGTATTTTACCACATAAATGATAGACTTTTATACTGATAATTAAAGCAATTCGTGCAAAATGATTCCCTAACCATTCCAAAAATATCATAAATACACAACGTTAATATTCAAGTTTTCACTTCTGCCGGCACTCCCAGAGTGCAACCGGTTGTTTTTTTTTCGGAAGAACCTTCTACAAAATATAAGAAAACTTTAAAAAAATATGGATGAAATCGGTTAAGTCGTTCTGAAGTTACGGCTCACCAAGGGAAATATAGATAATGATCATATTTAATACTAGCTGACCCACGCAGCTCCGCCTGCGCTATTTTTACGTTAACTAAATTTTTAATAACAGACATTCGCATCGATTACAATATAACCTCCTTTTTTATAGTCGGGTAAAAACTGGGACCCACTTTTTACTTGCTCTCCGAAGCACGGACCTGTTTAGTTCAAATGGCGTTAAACGGTCACCCATCTATTTAATGACCTTACCTAACGTTGCTTAACCCGATCGATTACAAAACCTTGATAACAACTCTCTATGAGTGTTCCCTTACTAATATTTATTATATTATAAAGAAAAATTGATAAAATCGGACCAAGCTTATCAGTGGCGAAGGGTCAATTTTTGTAAGGGGTAAGCCGGTCCGGTACACCCAGGACATTTTCATTATATTTCTGTAATGTTCTACTTTGCTAATAGCAACATGATATTATATCTTTGAAAAGTTAAAATCTGTAAATCCCGAGCGATTCTAAACTAGATTAGGAAAGAAATAGGTAGGCAAGGGAAAAATACCATTTTATTTAATTTAAAAGCCGCTTAGGTCCGCTGCACCACCAAGGCTACATATGTATCGGTAGGTAACTAGAAATTAGGAATACGAATATGCTAAATGAAATTACTTCGATAAATATCATCGATATATGACCAAAAATTACTCATATCAATGAAATGATCTAACGCAAAAACATGTAGGTACAATGCACACTACACACAATGAACAGCTCTCCCAAAAAAACGCTTCAAGGTCAGGGCTCGAGGTTCATGAAATGTAACACAAGTCCAGGTAGTATGTATACATAATATTCCAATTGCAACAATAAAAGATGTGAAGATATTAAACGTTTCATTAACGAATATCAAACAGTAATTTAAGATGTTAGCGTGATTTATATTATGAACAGCGCCATCTATCGATGAAATTGGACACGCAATCACTATAGTACTTTTATAATATTAAACACAATAAACAAAACTTTAAACAACCATAGAATCTATTAGATTCTAATTATATTATAATATTTAGTAGAATTAAATTGTCATGTACCTACCGTATATGCGATACAAAATCAATATCAACGAAGACGAAAGATTATAGTCGATCGAAATATGCGTACGCAATACTACACTCTATTTCGTTCTTATACATGTCATTTTTCTATCCATTAACATAACCACGCCCCATTGAAACCCGGTGGTCAGCGGCTTGCCGTCGTTCCTATACTAAGCGAGTTATGCGTCTGCGCGGGAACGTTTTCGGTACTGATTTTACATGGCACTTGCGCAGGCAATTCCTAATCTTGCGAGCGGCTTGCCGCGCCACGACTTGCGCGCGGTTGATGTGAATGAAAAGTGTAAGTTTTTGCTATTAATAAAAATGTATTATAAGGCGATTTTTAGATTAATTTTATTTGATGGTGTATTAAATACCTATGTTTTTAACGTTATGTTAGTAAATAAATGTCTTATTAGATCGTCGTAACAAACGCCTGTTTTCAAAGGGAAGCCGGTAGGAATCGAGTTATATGGAGCCTTCGCCACTGAAGCTTATATATAACCAAGTACCCATTTTGACTTTAATCCCCTCTCTCAAAAGAACCGTGCTAGATTACGGGATAAAAAGTATCCTATGTCCTACCTCGTAGTAAGATCTCAAATCATGCCAAATTTCATTTGAATCCATTCAGTAGTTTCGGCGTGATGCTCAGCCGTGATACAGACAGACAGACAGACAGACTGACAGACAGACAGACAAAAATTAAAAAAAATACATTTTCGTCCTCAGTATCGGTTATAGAATGCCCTCCAAATATAGTTTTCAAAATATCTTCAATGTACAGAATTGGACCTGTTACAGTTTTATTATAAGTATAGATTAAGAACAAAGATGGTGAGTGATTATATTATAAGCCCATCGTGCAAGAGACAATATTGGTACCTATCGCCGCAGTGCAGTATATTCTACCGCAAAGCGGCAGAGAACGTTTAAGTGCTCCTGTCCGAAGGAATTGTACCTATTGTCGATGGAGAAATTATTTAACCCAAAACACTTACAATTAGCGATAATTTTAACTTAAACACTTTTCTAATTCGGTTATTACGAGTCTCGAAGCCGTAGCTTATTTTTTTTTATTGGGTACGAGTTAATTGGCTTAAGTCCGTCCGACATAGTAGGTAGCTCTCAGGATTTGAAAGATGAAGTGGCAATGGGCAAGCCAGGTCGCTCGAAGAACCGATAACCAATGGAGAAAAAAGGTTCTCGAGTGGCGACCACGAACCGGAAGATGCTACAGACATTGTATGAATCGCAATTTCGCGAATTACGAATGTTTGCTTACACACGTTTTCGGCCTCTGTAGCCCTGGGGGTACCACTGATGTGGCGATAGCTGGTTGTACCTACGCTAATTGATATGATAATGATTAGTAATCAGAAAACTTCATCTAACCAATTGAACCTGTCCACAACATTACTCTCTATGAATATATCATCGACAAATAAAAAAAAACATTTATCGATAAAAAAATATCGATAAAAAACCTCAATTTGTTTTACAAACTCGGCTATCGAGGCGTATCACGTTCCGCCGCTTCAAAGCGGAAGCGTGCGGTGTATAAATCATTGTGTGTGGCAATCGCTTTAATAGTTACTTTATAGTTGTATCAATTATGGGCGTCGGTATATTTGGCGCTTTATTTGACATTGATGTGTCGGCGCGTGACGTGTCACGTCACCACGTCACGTCGGTCTATTTTAGATGTAGTGGGCGTCGCACTGATTCGTCATTACGTGACTCAGGATAGACCGAAGGGTTCACCGCTATCCTAAAGTGGTGGATGGGGTTATCGAACTGGCCACAATTAAAGACGATTTTTGTCGATGAATCGAGTGATATTTTTTTTTTACTGTCAACCTAATAACGATTCAAGCACGCTGCTTCTCTGATGGAAAGTGACACGTCTGCCTGGAAAGCATTTTAGCTTGACGATTAAGATATTTTTTTAACCGGCTTCAAAAAGAAGGTTCTCTATTCGACGCGTATGTATGTAATATTAATAAAAATGCGTAATATTAATATATGTTAGTCTATGTGGGCTTCTAAACAAATTTACCAAATTTTTTGATGTATATATGTATGTATGTATGTAGGTTTGTCCACGAATTTTACAGTAACTGCAGGTCCGATTTCGAAAATTCTTTTTGCAATAGTTAGAGTATTTTTCAACTTAGGGTAGAGTACAAGTTTCATCAAAATAGGTCCAGTAGTTTAAGAGATATAAACTTTTTATGTTTTCAGTAAGTTACTGTAACGTAGACGTTCGAGTTGCGTGATAGTGCTGATACCTATTTTGCTAAAATAAAAGTCACTAAAAAGTGTTAAATAAACTATTTAAAAAAAAAAAAAACCGACTTCAAAGTAAATTATCTAAAAAGCATAAAATAACGAAAATATATTGAAGTCGGTGTCAGCTCGTGCTAGTCTTAGTTAACATGATGTGCTAGCACCGACTTCAATATATTTTCGTTATTTTATGCTTTTTAGATCATTTACTTTGAAGTCGGTTTTTATTTTTTTTAAAATAGTTTAAGTAGTTACTTGATTTACCTAGAGTGCCATTTACACCCGAAATTAGTAGTACTGTTATGCCTCCGTATTACAAAAGGAAGCAACTTTGTTTATAAACCAAAGATTGCCATCTTTTGGTTAATAAACGAAGTCGCGTCGCGGTTGCGGAAAGGCGGTGGGCGGCAGTAAGGACCCGCTGTCAAAACCATTATGAGCCATCTTCATGGTGTTGACAGCTGATCACTTGATTGAATGAAAATGTAGATGATGCGTCGGATGGGCGTGTAAAAGTCACCTGATCTCTTTACGAATGTGTCATATCAGTCTTTCGTTACATTACTTAAGAATGAGACATTACGAGTGCAACTGTAACTATGCAAGCGCTTATACACCTATCCTGTTCTGATATCCTGTTCAGTTGGTTGCTTGATCTTCAAAGCCACTGAGGCCGTATTACAAGAGACATAATTGATAAATTGTTCAATAACTAACTACTTACCTGTAGATAGGTTAATTGATAAGCAGATTGTGCCTAATAAATGACTCATACAATAAATACTAAGAAAGCAAAGCGAGGCGCTAAGCACGTTATCTATCATAACAGGTCTAAAGTTTTGATTCCCAATAACCTTGGACCACCTTTTGTAGATAGAACCATAATTGTAGCATAACATGTCGAGATTTCAATATAATAATCAATAGAAACAAAACTTTTAGGACTGATAGAAGTCATATCAAGTCTCGTGAATAATATATATGTAGCTGGCGAAGTTAATGGACACATGAGACCTAATGACTCGGGTGATGAGTGGCAGTGGAATGTAGCTGTCTATATGCAGTTGTGTGGTTACTATCAGATAAATATCTTGCTTGTCTCGTCGCTAGGTTGAATTAAAAAATATCTCACCGCAGTACCTACTATAAGTATCTTTTGACAGTCCCGAACATGGTCCCGAATGAAATTTCGAAAACAAAAAAGTTGTCTTTTTAGAATTTGACGAGCCTTTGGCATAATAATAATAAATACACTTTATTTAACACACACACACACACACTTCTAGCCTCCCGAACAAGCCGGGTTCCGAAAAGGCTTTAGCACCGTAGACCAGATACATACGCTCTGCCAGATTATACAGAAGACCGAGGAGTATAATCGGCCATTATGTCTAGCGTTTGTGGACTACGAGAAATCCTTTGATTCAATCGACACCTGGGCGGTATTGCAGTCCCTCCAGCGGTGCCACATTGACTATAGGTACATCAAAGTGTTGAAGTGTTTGTACAGCAACGCCACCTTCTCGATTCGACTACAGGACGAGAGCACGAAACCAATCGCATTGCAGCGAGGAGTGAGACAGGGAAACGTTATTTCTCCGAAACTGTTCTCAAACGCATTGGAGGACGTTTTCAAGCTCTTGGACTGGAATGGATTCGGCATCAACATCAATGGCGAATACATCACCTACCATCGTTTTGCCGACGATATAGTCATTATGGCAGAGTTGCTGGAGGACCTGAATACGATGCTCAGCGACCTCAGTATCGTTTCCCAACAGGTGGGTCTTAAAATGAACATGGACAAGACGAAGATCATGTCTAATGTCCATGTTGCACCCGTACCGGTAATTGTTGGGAACGATACACTCGAAGTTGTTGACCACTACGTATGCCTAGGACAAACTATCCAGTTAGGTCGGTCCAACTTCGACAAAGAGGTTGCCCGAAGAATTCAACTCGGATGGGCAGCGTTCGGGAAACTACAAGAAATCTTCTCGTCCGAAATACCACAGTGCCTGAAGACGAAGGTTTTTAACCAGTGTGTATTACCAGTGATGACGTATGGTACTGAGACGTGGTCCCTAACTGTTGGCCTTTTGGATAAGCTCAGAGTCACACAACGAGCTATGGAGAGAGCTAAGCTCGGAGTTTCTTTGCGTGACAGAATCCGCAATGAGGAGATTCGCCGAAGAACCAACGTCACCGACATAGCTCTCAGAATCTGCAAGTTGAAGTGGCAATGGGCAGGCCACATCGCTCGAAGAACAGATAACCGTTGGGGAAGAAAGGTTCTCGAGTGGCGACCACGAACCGGAAGACGCAGCGTAGGTAGGCCTCGCACTAGGTGGACAGACGACATTGTGCGCGTCGCAGGTAACCGGTGGATCCAAATCGCCAATTGTCGTTCATTGTGGCGTTCCAAGGGGGAGGCCTAAGTTCAGCAGTGGACGTCTTCCGGCTGGTGATGATGATGATTTAACACCAAAAGCTACATGTAAATTGAACAATACGTACGTCCAAGATATCAATGTACAAAGGCGGCCTTATACCTAAAAAACAATCTCTTCCAGGCAACCTACTAGAAAATGAGAGAGAGAAACATAATGGGCTGTTGATGGTGCACTTCAATAAAAATACAATTAGCATAGTGTGTATCTACGACTCAAAAGGTCGTAGGTTAGAAGGTACGAATTGTCCTACCGAGGACAAATTTTTATGTGCGTATACATAATTGTTTGTTGTATTTGAATAATTTTTCAATTGTATCAGGTCCTACTTATTTGTATCAGGTCTGGACACCATAGTACAGGCTCCGCCTAGATAAGGATCAGATAGCCGCGTATGATATTGAAAATAATAAATGAATAATCAGAATCTAAAAATATATTTTTGGTCATTTTCCGAGCTATGCGTAGGCACGCATTTATAGAGTCAAGATTTTAACACAATAGTGCGCTAGCCGTAGTACATTTATATATTACTTAATTTCCGATCGAGATTTTTGCTAAAGATCATTTTTAATAACTGAAACATTTGCAGCCACTGTAATAACCGGGGACAATCCACACGACCATCTGATATATCCAAAATCTCGGTAAATTAAATAAATTTAATAAAAATAAACCATATTTTATTTACAATACAAACAGACGCCCAAATCTTTCTAAATCTCTTTCATTCAAGAATTTTTATCGACTTTATTTATTTAGGCGTGCACGCGTCATTAACGATACGTCGATACTATCGATTACGCACAGTGAGAAACTATAAATCAAACAAACTCGCGTTATCTTTACATCCAAGTGTTATTATTAGGCTTGCCACAAACTTAGCACTACTTATTTATATAAATAATGACAATATTCTCTCTCGTCGAAATATGAAATGTTGTATTTTATTTCCGCGAATAATTTACATTAAAATGAAAGTACAAATTTACAAAGTCTAGAACAGAGGCGCAGAGTAGCCAGCCTCTCAGTATTCTACGGGATGCATTTTGGAGAGTGTGCGCAGGAATTGCATGACTTGATTCCACCATCCCCTTTCCATCATCGGACGACGAGACGCACGGCACATACTCATCCTTGGTAAACGAGCCTTCGGTCCGGACCAAGCGGTTTGCTTCTTATTTTATAATAAGGACAGCTAAGGAATGGAACAGTTTGCCTGCGTCTGTTTTCCCGCCCTATTACCTATAATGTGGGTGTCTTCAAGACTAGAGTGAATAGGCTTTTAATAAGCTAGTATGCTTTACCATCCTCGATTGCGTCGCCGCTTTCCATCAGGTGGGACTGCAGTCAAGCACTAGCTTATAAGTAGTAAAAAAAAAAAGAAAAAAAACTGGTCACGGAGGACTTATGTGACACCATAGGTGTTGCGAAGCAGTCGAAACGTTTAATTACTAGCTTTTAAGTGACCAAACCCCGTGAGGTGTCCGGGTAAGAATATCACCCACCAATCTTCTCCCGTTGAGAGTCGTAAGAGGTGACTGAGGGAAATAAGAAGACGGGCAGCAGCGTCTTTCTATTGGATTACACAACACACTACAATTCCCAAGACGCCTGCCAATCGTGAGGATAATGGCAACCCCACCCTTCTAAGGGGTATGCCTTTGTTCAGCAGTGGACTTTCTGCTCTTGCTGTTGCTGATGAAGGGATCAAAGAGGCCTTCTATTTATAATAAATTGGGACAATCCACACACAGTCATTTGATCCCAAACTAGGCAGAGCCTGTACTATGGAAATCAGACAACTGATAGTAATACTTATATGCTTTTGTAAATAAATACTTAAATATATAAATAACACCCAGACCGAATCGAACACATGACCTATCGGGTAGCGGCCAGGGTGTCTAACCGCTAGACTAACAGGCCCGTCATAATTTAATTTATACATCTAACGGTCTGTTCTGTTAAGTTGGTTTAATGCTCTAAGGTCTAAATAGTTAAAAAGTGTGTGGGTTGGTCACAAATCATTATTTACTTTCTTAATGACAAGACGAACATTAAACTGGCTTAAATGTTCGTCTTCGTCGTCAAATCAATTACAGACAGGACAATAATCGATAGCTGTTAGTTGCTCGTGTGTAGGCGGCTTTCTCGCAACATTTCAAACGATTATCGATATAACTGTTTGTACTACGTTTATAAATCGATTGTCGATTGAAAAATTGCCTACATGTACACCGAGGATCGGGTCTTAAATCATCAGATTGCAGCGATCAAACGGTTTAGTAAACTATAAAACTTTCTAATGTCATCGATGCAGTTGGAATTTTTATTAGATTTACTTATGCAACAGGCGTAATGAAGAACCGTTGAAGTATTAAGGGGTTCATTTAATATGCTGTTTATGTTTAAGGAATATACTGGTTACAGATAGCTAAAGAAATAGTAATAGTAGAGCTATGCTCGGAGTTTCTTTGCGCGACAGAATCCGAAATGTGGAGATTCGCCGAAGAACCAAGGTCACCGACATAGCTCTCAGAATCTGCAAGTTGAAGTGGCAATGGGCAGGCCACATCGCTCGAAGAACCGATAACCGTTGGGGAAGAAAGGTTCTCGAGTGGCGACCACGAACCGGAAGACGCAGCGTTGGCAGGCCTCCCACTTGGTGGACAGACGACATTGTGTGCGTCGCAGGTAACCGGTGGATGCAAATAGCCAATTGTCGTTCATTGTGGCGTTCTAAGGGGGAGGCCTATGTTCAGCAGTGGACGTCTTCCGGCTGATGATGATGAAGAAATAGTAGAAAGGTTTTTTTTACTCATAATGGCTACTTCTAGGGTCGTTTGGGGCAAGACAAGCAAGACGTTCGACCAATGGTAAGAAACACGTCCACTGCTGAACAAAGGCCCCTTTAGAAGGGAGGGGTTGTCATAATCCCCACGCTTGGCAGACGGCTAGGGATCGCAATATTGATGGTAGGTAATCTAATAGAAAGACGCTACTGCCCGTCTTCTTGTTTTCCCTTAGTCGCGTCTTACGGACACCCAACAGAAGGAGATGGGAGGGTGCTATTCTTACCCGGACACCCCACGGATCACCTGCCTGCCTATAGCTGCATTAAATCGCCGTTGTCACCCAAGACAGTTATAAAGTCGGGGAATTTTACCAGCTAAAGTTTTATTGTTGATCCCAAAACTGATGTTGTCCGGTGCTAGTAGTATTTTCATTCTTATTACTTTTGACTCGTGGGTTCGATTCCCGCCAAGTGTCTGGGTATTGTTTATCTATTTAAGTATGTATTTACAAAAAAAAAACCTATATATGTATTAGTATCAGTTGTCTGGTTTCCATAGTACAGGCTCTGCCTAGTTTGGGATCGGATGACCGTGTGTGGATTGTCCCAAGATATTATTATTATTATTTTGCATTTTATCAATTTTTTTTTGTTTGTGTCTCTGTTTTTGTCTCAGAGAAAGTACCAAAGGAGTTAGTATCGCGTCGATTCCCCGAACAAATTTTTCGTGGCACTTTTGCGGGGTGCGGGAGGCGAAGTAAACACACACAGATACACTTTCACGCATACCCACACTATAATAAACTCGCAACACATTCAAAAATACACGCACACAAATAAAGAATGACCTGACCATATGACCAAAAATTTGGCAGAGGGGTTAGCGCATCATGCTCTCTCCAGTGGTATCTCCTCTAAGGTTTTTGTCTCTTTAAACATAATATTGTTATATTATTATTAGTTTTTTCTTATGTATAAAATACTTTATTTATCTTAGGTTGACTTAGTGCAACTGGCTTAGCAGTAAGTTGTACAGGACAGGCCTAGCCTAGTGTGGAACCACGGCTAATCTAGTGTATATAAAGATGTTCGTTTTCACAATATTATTGTCAATTTAGCATACAACTCATGTTAAAAGATATGTTGTGAAATAAATAAATAAAAAGTGCCCTTTCACACTGGGACAGAGCACTATTTACACATTTCTGCTTGAAGGCTGAAATCTGACACTGCGGTGTAACCTACCTGGACTGTCCTTTACACAAGGAAGTTACTACCTAGTATAGTAAAATCTATACTTATAATACTACCTAATAATACATCGCTGTCATAGAAAAACCTATGACAGTGTGTTAAAACCATCGATATACTATAACCGATGATTAAAAAAAATCTGTCGTGTCAGATTTCACTGCGCCCTAAAATAAAAATAGCTACACATATTTGGGACATTCATTTTTTCAAATGTACGCTGATCTTGAAACAGAAACCAAGTAGACCAAAGTAAGGTAAACGTAGCTACATATTCGCATTTTTACTAGACTGTCCACATGAAATCTTAAAAACTATTTCGAATTTACACGAAAAATCGCAACAAAATGATATTGCTAGTTTTGTTTAATTATAGTTTAAGATCCAATCTTAAACAATGTATTATTAGTAGTATTATTGTATTCTTACTATTGCGAGAGAATGAAACTGAGATATATAATTAGGCGTTTCTTTTCCACGTCAAACTAACAATACTGTAATACTGCCTTAAGAGCTGATGGTGCGGTCGCTGTGTAACATTAAATAATACTACCTTTTTTTCTGCCTTCAAGACGAAGGGGCTTAGGTTATAGACCATCAGGCTGGCCAAGTGCGGGTTGGCGGACTTCACACGTCATTCGAAAGCTACTTAGGCGTTCTCAGACATGCTGGTTTCCTCACGATGTTTTCCTCCACCAAAAGGACTATCTTTTAACAATCGCACAACGACGATTTGCACAAGATTCATTCAAGAAATCAGAGGTGCAAGCCGGGGTTCGAACCTGCTCACCTTGTTTCCAAGTTGTTGTCATTAAATTAAGATATTCCAAGTCAAATTATTTGTGCAAGTCAAAAGCGTAATTTCGCGGTGCATTAAAGTCTCTATTAACTCTGTGAAGTAGCGTTACACATTCAAAACATTATGGGGCAAATACTCGAATTAATTTTCGTGACGCAACGTAATGTGCTTGACTAATAATAACTGGAGATATAAATGGTGTAATACGAGCAGTAATGTATATCTATAAAGTAATGTAACAATCATTATCAGCAGCCGAATCGTCCACTGCTGAACAAAGGTCTTTCCCTTAGAAGGGAGGGGTTGCCATAATCCCCACGCTTGTCAGGCGGCTTGGGGACCGCAGTATAGGTGGTAGGTAATCCAATAAAAAGACGCTGCTGCCCGTCTTCTTGTTTTCCCTTAGTCGCCTTTTACGGACACCCAACGGGAGGAGATGGGTGGGTGCTATTCTTACCCGGAGACCCCAAGGGTAACGGGGCAAGAGGTCATTTGGTTGAGAAATTCTAAGTTCGTTTATTAAAACATTAATTCTTTACTATTTTTCACGAATAACACATAGAGATTTCATTACAAGACAGATGATAAAGTGCTTACCTAATGTCTTTTAAAAGCAAGATACTTTGAGTAATTAGATGAAAGTAGGTATACTCTCCATTGAGAGAGTGCTATTGAAAATTTAATTTAACGAATGATGATCGAATAGATGATGTCTTACTGCCAGTTCCAATATCGTATCTATCTCTTACTATCAGTTAAAATAGTTACCATCGATAGCTTTATGACATATTTAAGTTTGAATAAACAAAGATAGAAATATCTGTCCTTACTATTGGTCTAGCTTCGAGACCTTGAAGCTTACTAGAGATAAGAAAATTAATGTCAATTGTCATATTGTTACTTTTTAAATTGCTATCGGCGGTAGAGTATTGGAACCGGCCGTAAATTGATATTGACTGTAGAGACTTTTCACACAATACGATATTAGTAGGTACCGAAAGCCTCTCCCTAGCCTAGGATATCGGAACAAGTTAACTGTAAGAAATATGATTTTGCGATTCATATTCTTCGCTCGGACATTTCGTAAATATCAACGACATCGATAATGTAAAAACGCTCAAAGAGTAATAAAAAAGCAAAAAGCTTATGCTTAAAATTATAAAAAAAATGTTTTTGTGTCATTTCCACCCGTTGGGTGTCCGTAAGAGGCGACTAAGGGAAAAAGAGAAGACGGGCAGTACCGTCTTTTTATTGGATTACCTACCACCTATACTGTAATCCCCATTAACATTATACCGTTAGCAAGGTCATTCGATAGATGGTCACTGCCTCTCTATCCCAAACCCAACAAAGGAGGGATAGATAGACAGAGACTAAGATAAAAAAAAAACAAACACTGCAAACCCCAACGCGCCTGCCAGTCGTGGGGATTACGGGTACCCCTCCCTTCTAAGGGGAAGACCGTTGTTGTTAAGTAAAGTCATCTACTGTACGAATTAAAACCAAAAGGAAAATAAGTCGAGGTTTGACAAGCTAGCGCCAATAAAGTGTAACTTACTTTAACGGCCGCACTCACAAACGCCAATTAACTTAAAATCTAATTAAGTCACTCTTTGAAATCTATCTATTTCGACTGTCGAAGCCGTTTCTGATTAATTTCGATTATTGAACACGGAATAATTGATATCTCTACTCACTATCTGCTTATCAAGTATTAATGGGCTTCAAGTATCGAAATAATCCGGTTTCAAAAAATGGATTATGATCATTAATTTTGTAGTGACATGCTGACTAAGGAGAAAGGGCCCGCTCCCGCGTCACCATGCCCAAGGGCCCGCGCCCTTTCTCCTTAGTCAGTCACTACAACTTTAACTGACGGTTGTAGGTTCGGCTGTATAAGTCTGGTTTTGTACACTTTTCTATCAATACAAGTCTTGCTGTAACACTCTAACATTTATGCAATAAGAGTGACAATAATAATAATATAATATCAGCCCTTGTTTATGTCCCACTGTTGTATACGGGCCTCAACTCAAGATGAAGGGGCTTAAGCCATAGTCCACCACGCTGGCCAAGTGCGTGTTGGCGGACTTCACACGTCATTCGAGAGCTAGTTAGGCTTTATCAGACATGCAGGTTTCCTCACGATGTTTTCCTTCGCCGAAAGCTAGTAACAATCGCACAAAGACGATTCGCACATGATTAATTAAAGAAATCAGAGGTGTGAGCTGGGGTTCGAACTTGCGCACCTTGTTTCCAAGGCAAGCGCTCGCCCACTAAGCTGTTATTGCTTCTGCCCACTAAGCTGTTACTGTTATTAAGAGTGATATTTTTTTCTTAGTACCCTGACAATGCACTTTCTTTTAACAAGTCTTCTATTATACGTTAAACATCATGTGAAAATGGTTTTGCAGCTTTACGATACGTCCTCCAGCTTTGAGAGGAAGGCATTTTCAAATAACTTATATACATTTTGCAGTAAGGAAACTGTTAACAAAAATTATGGCACTCCTTTCGAGAGTATGTTACTGCGCGAATCCCTGTTGAGAGCTTTTAAAAGCTTTTAAGAAATCCCGCAGCAGGAAGGCGATGGAGCAGCTTGTGATGCCAGCCTCGGCTATAGAATGCAGGCCGGGGGATTCAATCTACAAATATATTGGCAACAGTAAATTCTGAAAGCGATTCGTTGGAACTAACTCTGTTCGGTATCCGCAAACGTGTATTAAAGGAGTTTATTTTGTATTAGTTAAAATTAAAACAAAAATAAACAATTGTTCGTGCAGAAGGCAACTAATGGAAAACAAGAAGATGGGTAGCAGCGTGTTTCTATTGGATTACCTATAGCGTTCCCCAAGACGCCTGCCAACTCGCTCTCTAAAATCACGTTTACGATTATGAATAAGAACAAGACTTCCACTCCCTGGGACCAATGCGAGATATACGTTTTTTTTATACAACCAACGTGGCAAGAAAGCGTGCGGCCCGCCTGATGGTAAGCAGTCACCGCAGCCTATAGACGTTAGCAACACCAGAAGAATCACTAGCGCGTTGCCGACCCTTAAGACATTGGATATTAAGTTTTTGTGTCCGGTAATTTCACCAGCTACAGTACCCTTCACGCCGGAACACAGCAATGCTTACACACTGCTGCTTGGCGGCAGAATATCTGACACTGCGGTGGGTGAAGTAAAAAGATTACGCGTGTTGTGCTAGTTCAAGCAAGTTAGTTACTAATAACAAAATACCAGTAGTTACATAGCATACTATTCGTAAAAAAATGAAATAAGGAAAAAGGATCTTATAACTAAGCCACAAACAAAACGTGCCAAAGTTAACGTGACTTTTAGCACTTACTTACTTACTTAATTCTTGGTATATTTTATTAATTCATATGTAGCGTTCTTTAAAATAGTAGATAAGAAGACGACCTGCAGAGAAAATGATACACCTTCTTGAAATTCTGCAGAGTTCATCTTAAATAATTTTTTTGTTTTATCAACACCAAAGTTCCATAGTGTACTACTTTTTTCTAATAATACTATTGGTTGTGCATGGGCATCCTATCAAAAGTTACAACTAATCTAAGTCAATTGTTTTAGATCCAGATACTTCTGAACAAAGTCCATGCTCTATTTAAGTTAAAAAACTAGGATGGAATGCACGTTCCATTATAAAATTGAAACTGAAAAATATAATACTTGACCGACTTTAAAATTCCCAAGACAATTTCCATAAGCACACTGAACGTACCTTGGACACCTCTCAACTCGATTGTATTGCCTTCATGTCGCAAAAAATACAGTGCTTGGGGTTCCACATCGCAATATTGTTATTGTAAAAGTTTTCCTACACGAGCATCTTGTGCCATCAGAACTGGTGGAAATTGTCGTATACAACGTTAGATATTGGTTTATATTAAAGAGAATTTGGAACAGTGGGGAACAAAATGAGTTTCGTGTTCGGTAGTTTTAAGTCTGTTGGCAGGTTTGCTTTGATCCTGCTGCGTGGTTTATACTCGTATAACCTAAAGCTACATTGTTGGGAACCTTACCTTGAAGTTAGTTCTAAAGAAGGAAAATTTGTAACATAAGTCTTATGATCGTATTATGTACCAGATATTTGAAGTAGAATGAGATTTATGTTTACAAGAGTGAAAAAGATGTAGATAAGGTTATAGACAATCCGAAAGTGGCGGAAAAAGTTGAGCTAATTAACACAAATTGAATTAGTAGCACACCACCCATGGAAGAATTGACAGTGTCACTTCGTTTTAATTTGATTGAATCATCGCATCAAAACAATTGAAAATACTATTATGTAATTTATCCAAATCCAATAAATTTTTCTAGAAATCAATAAATAACATTTCATTTGTTAGTATAAAATTAATTAATTCACACTTGTAATCGCCGATTGCTTAGCAGGTAACGTATCTATTACTTATAATATTATTGCGAGTAAATGAATGAATTGGGAATAATTTTCAAATTATTCGATGACTTCTTTGAATGGTCTGAAGCTGAAATACTGGATTATTATTTTTCAAGCTTTAGAATAAATTTTGAAGGGTTTAAGGTAATCAGGAGATTGCTTTTATCTTGTTGACACGGAAATATTTTCTCAGTCTAACGGTTGGTCCTAAGATGTTCAACCAGAGTGCTTTTATAGCAAACATCGTCTACTGAGGCACTAGAAAATAGAACGCTTAACATTATTATTCGATTTGAAAATAACGTGTAGCCACTACAAAAATATACAAAAATACTAGTATTAGTTATTAATATTTTCATTAGTCTCAGTTAAGTATGTTATGTATGATTATACAGAGACATTTATTCAGACAGCAATAATAATTAGGCACGAGGTGATAGGTCTCTTGTGCAAAGGACATCCTAGTAGTTACCACCGCAGTGTCAGATATTCTGCCGCTAAGCAGCAGTGTATAACAGTAGTAGTAGCAGTGTGTGTGTGTGTGTGTGTGTGTGCGTGTGTGTGTGTGTATGTGTGTAGTGTGTGTGTGTGTGTAGTGTGTGTAGTGGGTGTGGGTGTGTGTGTGTGTGTGGTGTGTGTGTGTGCAGTGTGTGTGTGTGTGTGCAGTGCAGTGTGTGCATTCAAACAGACGACATTGTTCGTGTCGCAAGCAACCGGTGGATGCAAATGGCAAATTGTCGTTCATAGTAGCGGTCTAAGGGGGAGGCCTTTATTCAGCAGTGGACGACTTCTGGCTGATGATGGTGATGATGATTGTAATTTGTTCATTGGTACCAAAGATTAGCGACTCGCAGAATGCTAACTGAAGTGCAATTATACCAATTTGGCAAATAACTCCCAATCACAAATAATACGCTTGCGTCAAACGACCAACTCATTACAATACAGACGAATATTTCGCCGTATTACACTAATATTACTGCCTGTACAAAGGCTCACATGGACTGCGTTTGAGCAATAACCGCGTCGCAAATACCTCGTTACTATCTGTGAATGAGATTGGAAACGAGCAACACAGGCAAATATTCCCAAAACGACAAATTGCCGTTTTCTGTATGCCGCAATTGAAGTGATCACATATTGCAATGATTATATATTAGACTGAACATTCGATTAAATCTGCCTGTTGTTAATCTGTTAATCAGTCAATTCAATTGGTAAACCAATAACTACGTATTTATGTATTTGTTGTGTTTGCAGTTTTCATTTAAATAATAGATTATAGACTGATTTATTCTGAGCATTTATGAGGTACAACTAATATTGATAAGCAATTGATTAAATATAATTGCATCACATGTATACGATTATAGAATCTACCTACCTAAATTAAATATTGAGAATTCTTTCTGCCGAACCTACAAACATCAATTAAAGTTAATGACGATTATCCAATTTTTGAAATCGGATTATTTCGACACTCGAAGCCAATTAGTACATAATACGCAGATAGTGAGTAGAGATAACAATTATCTCGTATTCAATAGTCGAAATTAATCATAAACGGGTCCGACAATCGAAATAAATAGATTTTAAAAAGTGACTTAATTAGAATTAAAGTTAATTGGGGTTCGTGTGTGCGGCAGTTAATGTTACGTAACTCAGTTTGCCATTATAATGAATCCCAACCACAATAATTTAAAATAGAATAGAACACTATAAAGTACACCAAGAAAAAAATATTGTGTTGTTTTGCAATAACTATAATTTAATTTATTAACTACCTAATGACGAGACTGAGTCAGATGGTAAGCAAAATTCCTGCCTATAGACAGCTGAACTGTACTGCCGCTCGTGCCCCGAAACATAAACATAATCCATTATTATTCTGATTTGTTTATTTAAGTTTAAAAAAAAATTACACTCTCAAAATGTATATCAAATACTTGGGTAATAAGTATAATATCTAAACTGTGACAAAAATATAAAAGATATTGGTCGTCGTACTAACTCGTTGTTCTAAGTGTCGCCGCACACGGGCCACCGGCCACATCCACAATCGCCGCCACTTGAAGCTAGAAGCGGCTACAAAAGAAGCTGACGCGCGCGACAGCCACTTGTGGTCCATGTTGGACACTTGTGGTTGGTGGCCGCTACTTTTTTAACTCGTGCTTGCAGTGAAATAATGGGAGAGAGGGGTGGGGAATCGCGCGAGTGGCTTGTGTCGGCGTTTTGTGGCCGAGCCGACCACTAGAGGCGAACAGTGGCGATTTGTGTTGTGTGGCGACCACCGGCGTTTACAGTGTGCGGCGAGTCCATGCAAAATGTATGAAAACAACAGGAAATAGGTCGGTCGCTGCGTTTTGTGGTTGTGGCCGGTGGCCCGTGTGCGGCGACACAAGAGTTGCCCTCCCTCTTGTGGGGTGGCCATAATCCAAACGCTTATCAAGCGTCTTGATGATCACAATATACCTGTAGTTGGATGTCACACAGAAGACGCTGCTGCCCGCCTTTTGGTTTTCCCTTAGTCGCCTCCTACGACACACAACGGAAGGACTAAAATTCTTAGGACACCCCACAGGGAACCACCATGTTTGCATCTCTTGGAGATATTGGTCTACATAATGATTTCTGATATTTACGCGAATACTACACATTGAAATGAAACTAATTTTACGGATTATATCGCGGTTTATTCTTGATTTTAATTACCCGACGTTTCGAATACTTTACAGCATTCATGGTCACGGGCGGACTGAGGTGGTAGCTGTCCAAATGTCATAGTTGTCTTAGGGTACCCTCAATAATAATTAGAAATAATAATCAGTAATAATTAGAAGACCTGAGGAGAAGATAATTAAAATCAAGAATAAACCGCGATATAATCCGTAAAATTAGTTTCATTTCAAAGATATTGGTCTATTTTTAACCGCCTTAAAAAAATTAGGAGGTTCTCAATTCAACTGTATTTATGTAGGTATTCTAACAGGATTTTTTTTCTTAGTAGTCATACATGTAGAACTAAATGTAGAACTACTGGGAATAGGCCTATTTTTTTTCCTTACTTAGATATTTGTGTCAAATATTAGCGCTTCTAAAGCCGACAGAGTTTACAAGCTTAAATCCTACGTACGCCTTTCACAATATTTCTGTAGCAAGTGCAATGCTCATACAGAACCCACTCTTCAAACAGACCATTTAAAAAACAGTTCCCAGCTTCCGATTACGGCCCTACGAAGGCCCGATACCTACTTTCGCGTTCGAACGAGCAGTGTAAATATTTGATGTCGTTTACGAACGCCTGTCGAAACTACATGAAGCAAAACCGCTTGAAATTGCGATGGTATTTTCACTTGCACTTTTGCTTTCCCATGTTTGAGTTTATGTATTGTAAAACAAGGTATTGTTTGGATTTATGGCAGCAACAACAAATATATGAGTATTATTGTATGCAATACTATATAAGCGTTTGATGCGTTCGGGTCACCGCTGTCGATTTGGAAATAATACTATTTACTTATGTGGTCTCGATTTGATTGTTTATTAGTAATGTGACCCCAAACATCAAGTGTCAATCGTTTTAGTTGCGATTGTCATAAGTAACACTTATATAGAAAAATGCTTACATATTTAGTGCTAAAGCTAAGCCAAAATATTCTAGTTATTACCATTATACTTAAAAACATTGATGAATTGATATAATGTATGTATTTTACTACTGAGTTGACACACAAGTCGAAAAAAGTCTGATCGGTTAATATAGTAACTTCTGAAAATTCAAGTAAAGTCGTAACATTTATTTTACGATTGGGTGAAACTAGATTGTAATCCGCTGAGAAAACATGATAATTGTGAAGATAGCCAAAGGAAATAGATATTGTAATTTGGTAAATTTCTTGGAATAGCACGTCATATTGACACATCCTACATTAATCCCTACTTCCCTACTAATATTATAAATGCGAAAGTAACTCTGTCTGTCTGTCTGTCTGTCTGTCTGGTACGCTATAACTCCTAAGCCACTGAACCGATTTTGATGAAATTTGGTACAGAGATAGATTAGACCTCAAGGAAGGATATAGGCTACCTTTTATCCGAAAAAAAAAGATTAAAGGGGTTGAAATAGGGAATGAAAGTTAGTATGTCATTTCGTCATTGTTTCCCTACTTCCCTATCCCTACTTCCCTACTAATATTATAAATGCGAAAGTAACTCTGTCTGTCTGTCTGTTACGCTATAACTCCTAAGCCACTGAACCGATTTTGATGAAATTTGGTACAGAGATAGATTAGACCTCAAGGAAGGACATAGGCTACCTTTTATCCGAAAAAAAAGATTAAACGGGTTGAAATAGGGAATGAAAGTTAGTATGTCATTTCGTCATTGTTTCCCTACATAGGCTACCTTTTATCCGAAAAAAAAAGATTAAAGGGGTTGAAATAGGGAATGAAAGTTAGTATGTCATTTCGTCATTGTTTCCCTACTTCCCTACTTCCCTACTATATAATATTATAAATGCGAAAGTAACTCTGTCTGTCTGTCTGTCTGTCTGTCTGTCTGTCTGTCTGTTACGCTATAACTCCTAAGCCACTGAACCGATTTTGATGAAATTTGGTAGAGATAGATTAGACCTCAAGGAAGGACATAGGCTACCTTTTATCCGAAAAAAAAATATTAAACGGGTTGAAATAGGGAATGAAAGTTAGTATGTCATTTCGTCATTGTTTCCCTACATAGGCTACCTTTTATCCGAAAAAAAAAGATTAAAGGGGCTGAAATAGGGAATGAAAGTTAGTATGTCATTTCGTCATTGTTTCCCTACTTCCCTACTATATAATATTATAAATGCGAAAGTAACTCTGTATGTCTGTCTGTCTGTCTGTTACGCTATAACTCCTAAGCCACTGAACCGATTTTGATGAAATTTGGTACAGAGATAGATTAGACCTCAAGGAAGGACATAGGCTACCTTTTATCCGAAAAAAAAAAGATTAAAAGGGTTGAAATAGGGAATGAAAGTTAGTATGTCATTTCGTCATTGTTTCCCTACTTCCCTATCCCTACTTAATATTATAAATGCGAAAGTAACTCTGTCTGTCTGTCTGTCTGTCTGTTACGCTATAACTCCTAAGCCACTGAACCGATTTTGATGAAATTTGGTACAGAGATAGATTAGACCGCAAGGAAGGACATAGGCTACCTTTTATCCGAAAAAAAAAGATTAAAGGGGTTGAAATAGGGAATGAAAGTTAGTATGTCATTTCGTCATTATTTCCCTACTTCCCTATCCCTACTAATCCCTACTTCCCTACTAATATTATAAATGCGAAAGTAACTCTGTCTGTCTGTCTGTCTGTTACGCTATAACTCCTAAGCCACTGAACCGATTTTGATGAAATTTGGTACAGAGATAGATTAGACCTCAAGGAAGGACATAGGCTACCTTTTATCCGAAAAAAAAATAATTAAACGGGTTGAAATAGGGAATGAAAGTTAGTATGTCATTTCGTCATTGTTTCCCTACTTCCCTATCCCTACTTAATATTATAAATGCGAAAGTAACTCTGTCTGTCTGTCTGTCTGTCTGTTACGCTATAACTCCTAAGCCACTGAACCGATTTTGATGAAATTTGGTACAGAGATAGATTAGACCGCAAGGAAGGACATAGGCTACCTTTTATCCGAAAAAAAAAGATTAAAGGGGTTGAAATAGGGAATGAAAGTTAGTATGTCATTTCGTCATTATTTCCCTACTTCCCTATCCCTACTAATCCCTACTTCCCTACTAATATTATAAATGCGAAAGTAACTCTGTCTGTCTGTCTGTCTGTTACGCTATAACTCCTAAGCCACTGAACCGATTTTGATGAAATTTGGTACAGAGATAGATTAGACCTCAAGGAAGGACATAGGCTACCTTTTATCCGAAAAAAAATAATTAAACGGGTTGAAATAGGGAATGAAAGTTAGTATGTCATTTCGTCATTGTTTCCCTACTTCCCTACTTCCCTACTAATATTATAAATGCGAAAGTAACTCTGTCTGTCTGTCTGTCTGTCTGTCTGTTACGCTATAACTCCTAAGCCACTGAACCGATTTTGATGAAATTTGGTACAGAGATAGATTAGACCTCAAGGAAGGACATAGGCTACCTTTTATCCGAAAAAAAAGATTAAAGGGGTTGAAATAGGGAATGAAAGTTAGTATGTCATTTCGTCATTGTTTCCCTACTTCCCTATCCCTACTTAATATTATAAATGCGAAAGTAACTCTGTCTGTCTGTCTGTTACGCTATAACTCCTAAGCCACTGAACCGATTTTGATGAAATTTGGTACAGAGATAGATTAGACCGCAAGGAAGGACATAGGCTACCTTTTATCCGAAAAAAAAAGATTAAAGGGGTTGAAATAGGGAATGAAAGTTAGTATGTCATTTCGTCATTGTTTCCCTATTCCCTATCCCTACTAATACTAATATTATAAATGCGAAAGTAACTCTGTCTGTCTGTCTGTCTGTCTGTTACGCTATAACTCCTAAGCCACTGAACCGATTTTGATGAAATTTGGTACAGAGATAGATTAGACCTCAAGGAAGGACATAGGCTACCTTTTATCCGAAAAAAAAAATTAAACGGGTTGAAATAGGGAATGAAAGTTAGTATGTCATTTCGTCATTGTTTCCCTACTTCCCTACTTCCCTACTAATATTATAAATGCGAAAGTAACTCTGTCTGTCTGTTACGCTATAACTCCTAAGCCACTGAACCGATTTTGATGAAATTTGGTACAGAGATAGATTAGACCTCAAGGAAGGACATAGGCTACCTTTTATCCGAAAAAAAAAGATTAAAGGGGTTGAAATAGGGAATGAAAGTTAGTATGTCATTTCGTCATTGTTTCCCTACTTCCCTATCCCTACTTAATATCCCTACTTCCCTACTATAATATTATAAATGCGAAAGTAACTCTGTCTGTCTGTCTGTCTGTTACGCTATAACTCCTAATCCACTGAACCGATTTTGATGAAATTTGGTACAGAGATAGATTAGACCTCAAGGAAGGACATAGGCTACCTTTTATCCGAAAAAAAATATTAAACGGGTTGAAATAGGGAATGAAAGTTAGTATGTCATTTCGTCATTGTTTCCCTACATAGGCTACCTTTTATCCGAAAAAAAAGATTAAAGGGGTTGAAATAGGGAATGAAAGTTAGTATGTCATTTCGTCATTGTTTCCCTACTTCCCTACTATATTAATATTATAAATGCGAAAGTAACTCTGTCTGTCTGTCTGTCTGTCTGTTACGCTATAACTCCTAAGCCACTGAACCGATTTTGATGAAATTTGGTACAGAGATAGATTAGACCTCAAGGAAGGACATAGGCTACCTTTTATACAAAAAAAAAGATTAAAGGGGTTGAAATAGGGAATGAAAGTTAGTATGTCATTTCGTCATTGTTTCCCTACTTCCCTACTAATATTATAAATGCGAAAGTAACTCTGTCTGTCTGTCTGTCTGTTACGCTTTCACGCCTAAGGCACTGAACCGATTTCAATGAAATTAGATACGAAAAGTGCTAGCGTTAAGCCTATTTGAAATAAAGATTTTTGAGTTTGAGTTTGAGTTTGTATGCCCATCTGATGCATGGATCATCTTACTTTACAGACAATCAGGTGGTCGGCCTGCATTGTCCTAGACAGTAAGGTATAACTACACAAAGCTGTTGCCCCCGCGGGATTGGAACCCGAGACCGCCGGTTTGTAAAGCAAGCGTTTTCCCACTGCGCCATGGAGGCTACATCAAAAAACAGAGTAAATACTTTTTTTTCCACTAACACTCCAGTTTTGTGGTTTTTTTTTAAATTCTATTCTACCAAACTGGAGTGTTAGTGAAAAAAAATAAAACCGCAGGCAAAGCTGCGCGGGTTAGCTAGATTTTCTTATAAGAGAAGGAGAGAGAAATAAATCAAGGGAGGAAGAAGAAAAGGGGAGAAAAATGTAATAAAAGCGCAGGCGGAGCTGCGCGGGTCAGCTAGTATTCTATAAAATATTAATAGCCTAGAAACTAAAGTCTATGAAACCGGATAGGTTTCCATAGACAATTAATCAATCAAAATATTTTATATTTTCTAGTCGCATATCTCTCAAATTGGATATACGTACATGATATTATTGCTACATTTTTATTATATTCCACATGAATAAATGATGATGGCTAATTGTAAGGTGTATGGTATTCGTAAAACAAATATTCCAGTGTCGCAACGGCACGCGACAAAACGCATCTTTTATTATTTTCAATGAGGCTATGTACACATGCCACTTGATCGAACGACTGGTTACGATGGCGGAAACAGCTGCAGCGCATACCGAATCAAATAAACGATTTCTTTATTGACAAATAGGTACTGTATGGTAATTTATCTCAGTCAGCGTTTCTGTATATGCCATGCATATGCATGGCAAAGGCAAGAAGTCCAATAGAGGACACACTGAGAACCCCACTCAAAATTGGAGAAGCTTGACTATAAGAAATACTTCTGGTGGCTGAAGGATCATCAATCGAACCTTTAGTGTCATCATCATTTATACCTGCTTCACCGTTTACCATAATTATGGTCATCGTTAGTTTATAATGTAAATAAAACTATAATAATCGTTTTTATTGAATAATATATGTACCTACAAACTTCTTTAAAATTATAGAAATAGTCTAGACCTCACCAGCCGAGTTGGCAGCTGAAAACGCGGGCTTCGACTTTCAATAATTCAAAGGAACATATCACTAACGAACTTACCTGTACGTGAAGTTCGATCATAATTATACGAAGAGCCTCGTCCGAAAAGATTAGGTGTAACTCTCCCACCGCGGGAAACCTGTATCGTTCAGGAAATTAAATAAGAAGGTAAGTTTTTTTGTTTGCAAATTAGGACTGTTCTTCAACACCATACAAAGTCACTGCGTTAGCTTCATGAATACATATCCATATTTCCTGGATTAGGAACAGCTTCGAGTCTTTTTTTAATTTAATAAGAATATGTAGATGATATTATCCTTCCACGTTCTCTTAGTAAATACTTAAATCCCTATAGTATTATCATAGCTTAAACGGGGTCTCTCTAAGTTAGCGTTACCACAAACGCATATCGGGACTAGCGGCCTCGTCTGCCGCTACCTAACCTTCATAAATTACACGCGTGTCACAACAATCTTCGTCGCAAGTTATTCGGGTTATCTCGAGAAGGTACGTCTGGGATAAGGATAAACATTCTGGCTTTAGTTGCTTAGATATGATACACCTCATAAAGTAGGTGCTTTTGATGTATGGCACAACTTTGGGTTTATAGTACACTTTTGTAGAAATCGTTTTCATAATATTTTGCAACTTTTATTTACTTCTCTTCTTATGTACCTATCTGCAGAAATGTCATTTCCTGATCAACAACAGTGTCTAATTCGAACTTTCTCTGGTAAATTTGTTTTTGGAAAAGCTATTTATCGTTTGTATTACACATATATGACAAAACACTAGGAAGAATAGTCTTATGTGTACCTATTTATTAGTCTGGCCTATAGGAATAAGAAAAATCTCTACATTGTAACATGTATAAATTATCATTTCCTGTATTTATAATAGGCTACCGTAAATGATGGAAATGATAGTACCTACACCTGAATATGAAAACATTTTAATAATACTAATTAAGGAGGTCACACCTGTCTCTCCCGAACCACACACACATTGAATTTAAGTCTTTAGGTATGTAACAGAAATAAAAAAAAAACTCGAAACAATGAAACATTCTATCTATGTCTATAAATAATATAAAGCAATCAGTCATAAACTCACCAGTAAATTAACTTAAAGAATTGATAATGTTGCGAACAAAGAAGAGGTTTAATAGTCTCATTAAATCCTTTTACTGTCATTTAACGGCCAATAAAATATTCACAAGAGATCTACTATTCGTTCTGTTTACTGGTTTACATTCGAAACAAACATTGGACTCGTATATATTAAAAAAAAGAACTATAGAGCTTGTGCTACATTTATCAGGCTTGGACCATATCAAGGACTGTTTCTGGGGCATAAAATAAACCATCTAATGTCTAGTGACATCCGTCGATTTCAACAGTTAACCTGCCCTTTGAAGTCCTAACTTTTGGTTAGCTGATCTCTGTTTAATGTCACGGCAAAATAAATCATTTCACGTTTTATAAAACACTCCTTGTTTTTACAGCTTTATCTGTTTTAAAAAGTTGTTATATTACTTCTTTTCCTTTTTTATATTGCTGTTGTGTCGCTTAGATAGGAGTTTGTAAAAGTTTATTTGTTTTGCTCCAGGGTTAACATTTTCCCTTTGTTTGCAATTAATGAGTGTCTTTATGTTTTTACGCCTTTTTTCTTGTTAGTGAAACTGGCTTTAATTGGCATTACTGAGTTTCAGTAACACAGTACTGAAAAATAAACTGCATGTTAAAGATTTTCTTTTTAACTTTTTAGTTTTTTTTCGTAATGGTATTGGAATACCTACTAATAAGATACTTTTGGTAAAACAATTCTTCACTTGTAGAAATTACACTTACTCTTATTCATGACTTAAACAAAAGCACTCTTACTTAACTGATAATGTGAACACGGTAACTTATATTTCAAAGGTCCCATCCGATTCTTAAACTGTAAATATGTATGTATTCTATATTATACGATACATCGACAGTAACTAGCTCACGAGAGATGAAGCAAAACCGTGTCTAGTCCGATTTCAACCCAAAATTAGATTCGCTACAGCACGTGAATCATCGGAGTAGGGCCAATTAGAATTTCATACGTTTCCGCCCGGTCTGGCTAATATTTTATTTAAGGAGAAGTAATCTAAATGTAACGTGGTCTTCTTTAGGTTTGGTGCAGGTAATTTGTTTCACGTATTTAGTAGTAACGCTTTAGCTTTAGATATTTTAACATCTTATCTCTCTCACGGACTCTCGTTGTTAGGTGAAAGCAAAAATTAATCAATTAGATTAAAAATGAATACTACTAATGGTACAAATGACGGTCTAATCGCTAAAATGTTTTCCAGCCAACCACGGTGGAAAAAGTATTAAATGTTTAGTTTGGTATATGTTATTGTAATAATAGGCATTTAATTTTGTTTTGTTGTACATCTCTGTTATACTTGTTTTGTTATAGTAAATAAAAAGATTCGACCCTTAAGCTTAATACACGTTACCTGTTTCCTATATTTAGAAGCTCCCTTAAATATAGAAAACAGGGTCTGGTTAGTTTAACGATATTTAGAAATACAACACAGTGCTGAATTTCATGATATACTTACACTCGCTTCAAATGAACTTGCAAACGATTACAAATTCGTTTGCACTTCAATAACTGCATTTAGCCTACATTGTTGACTTGCCGTGATAGCAAAAGCAACATTGTATTACCAAGCTGTTTCCACGCTTGCGTTGCATTGTCAAATATAAGGATAGGTAATAAAGTTTAATAAAGATATGCTAAGCAGCAATGTGTAAAGGGCCCTGTCATTATCATCATCATCATCATCACCAGCCGGAAAACTTACACTGTTGAATATAAGTCACAATGAACGACAATTGGATATTTGCATCCACTAGTTACCTGCGACGCATACAATGTCGTTTGTCCACCTAGTAGGAGGCCTGCCTAAGCTGCGTTTTCCGGTTCGTGGTCACCACTCGAGAGCTTTTCTTCCCCATCGGTTATCGGTTCTTCGAGCGATGTGGCCTGCCCATCATCACTTCAACTAGCAGATTCTAAGAGCTATGTCGGTGACCTTGGTTCTTCGGCGAATCTCCTCATTACGGATTCTGTCGCGCAAAGAAACTCTGAGCATGGCTCTGTCTATAGGTCGTTGTGTGACTCTGAGCTTCTTTATAAGGCTAGCAGTTAGAGACCACGTTTCAGTACCAGACGACATCACTGGTAACACGCACTGAGTAAACCCTGGTTAAGGGCCCTGTAGATGGCAATGTTACCAGGGTAAAAGAGACTTGCTTTATCTCGGTTAATGAGCGGAGGTACATCGCAGGTCTATAATGTTTGACTCGTCAAAGAAAAGGAAAGTCACCGGAAATAAAATTAATAGGAAAGTAGAGTTGAAAAGCTTAACCCACTTCTAGTGTGAGACATATTATGGTGTTTGCGGTTCCCGCAACGTCGTTAAATTATTGCCTATTTGTTAATTCGTTGCGTAGGAGTGCTCAACTCGTTACGTACGCATCACACATTTTATCCAACGGAAATAGCCAATTACTATCGCGGGGCTTCTGTTTCCTGCGTTTTGACATGTTATTTTTACAACCCCGAATTTGTACGGATGGAAAGGGAAATTTATGGCCGCCGTAATGGAGGGAATGAGATGGGAGGGATATGTGGATAAGGTTTAGGATAGGTGAAAATATAGTTCTACTTACATTTTATGTTATCTTAATACAATTTTGTTACAAGTATGTTTTAAGATTACGTGAAGAGTCGTTCATGGTAATTTGTGGCAGTAGAATCTTCGTAATAACTTGTAGTGGTCTATTGTGAGACTTTGTTAAGGGCCTGTAAAAGTATTGAGAGAAGAGGCAACACAGTCGACGAGTCGAGAACCGACTAACGAATATAAGTACTTTGTTATTGTTGTTGCCGCTTCTAATTTGAAAAGCGATAGAGTAGTACGGACGAATGTTGATATGTAGTTAATCCTCAAATAAAAGTAGTCAACTGAAACATGGAGTAAAATTTATCTTGACAATTATTTTTTACCTAATTTAAGCAAATGCTTTACTGCATTCCCAGTTCCATTCTCATATGGTATGTAGTATTCGCGTAGTTTTAGTGGGTAAGAATCTCATAGTTGACTCCCACAGGGTTCCGGGGACTTTTTGATAATTTCTGACGACAGAACAAAAAAGGCCGTTTAATCCGTACCTAAAATAGAAGAGTTCCCTTGCCTCCTTTATGCTAATAATTATCATGCATGATCAAATTTGCTTCGGTTTCAATCCTTCTTTAAAAAAGCGACCACTATTAAATTTCAATTTTCCAACATGCATCCTTTAAAAGCGAAACTCGATATAATTAAGCCGAGCCCCAGGTACCAGTTTGCGAACCGCAAACTATTTACACAGAAGTCGAATAAGTGCCTGTTCACCGTTGGGCTCACACCGCAAACTTCCGATTTTAATTCGTTATCAGATATAATGGCGGCATGTGAAAACCACAAAATGTTGTTACGTAATCCACTGAAATAGTGGACTTACATTTGAGGTTTGTATGCACTAGTATATAAACCAAACACATTTTTATATGCAGCGAGAATGTTTAACTTAAAAATTGCTCTACTAGAGAAATTGGTTGAATCGCAATCAAATACCAACAAGCAATATGTTTTAAAAACTAAAACCCGACTACGGATAAAATCGCAGTCTAATAATGTTATATTATATAGCCTATAACCAGCGGACAATCAAGACGCTTCTAACTACACCCTACTTGTCAAATTATGTTATGTAGATTAGAAGATATGCGGGATTTTATCTGTAGTCGGGTTTTAGTTTTTGAAACTTACTACTTGTGAGATGTACAAATGAAGCGCTTTTATATGAAACCCCCACTCGCTATAGTTGTCTAACGTAGAAACTGTTATGACCCATTTTGACTCCCATTAATAAAAAACTAAAAGAAAAATACATTTTTTTTCATTTACGATGAGGTTGGGTAAGGAAGATCTAAAACTATTCCAAGTTTCAAATCAATAGCGTCAGTGGTTCCAGAAATATATAGGTATGACAGACAGACAGACAGACAGACGAAGTCTCACCATAAAAGTTCCTTTTTTACTTTTTAGGTATGGAATCCTAAAAAATAAAAAAATATAGGAAAAATAGGGCCTGGTAGAAGAAGTATGTTATAGACTGCAAACATAAGAAACAAGTTAAAGCTCGAAGACACAGATATATTAATTCGCATGACTGCTAACAGGGAGATATATCGACAACTGGTCACTGACCTCCGTGATGGAGATAGCACGTAAGAGAAGGAGAAGATGAAACTTAATAACTTCTGTTTTAGGAACGAACAGCAGGGTAGTGCAGCTGTTTATAAACAGACTTTTCTCGTCACAGACAACACAAAAAGGCACCTTAGTAAGACGAAACATAAAATATCTGACATTTTATTTATTTCTACTTACGCTATCAATTTAATCTTAACAATGAAATATAAAGTTCAAAAGAATTTCTGCTCCAAAAATTTCGTCTAATAATAAAATTTCTTCGGCAAAATTCAGTTGAAAGTAATATTCAACTCGGGTAGTCAACTGTTAATATTAATGTTAGACCACAAATCATTTCGGTGCCCGCCTAATTGACTCAAACTGTGTGAATAAATTAAAACCGAGACAATAAAGGAAGTCTAAATTAGGTATTCAATAAGCAGAACACAATAATATTAATGATAGTAAATATTTTAATGATAGTAACGCATTCATTTTGTTTTCATATCGGTCACAGTCTCAATATCTGTAGTTAACTGCCGAACCTACAAACGTCAATTAATGTTAATAATCATTAATCCATTTTTTGAAATCGGTTTATTTCGACACTCGAAGCCCATTAATACTTAATACTTGGATAGTGAGTTAGATATATCAATAATCTCGTAATTAATATTAAAAGTCAACTATAAGAGACTCGGAGAGGCGAAATAAATAGATTACAAGAAATGACCTAATTGTAATTAAAGTTAATTGAAGTCTGTGAGTGCGGCAATAAGAGTGCTCATGATGACCTATTAGGAAAAATTGATAAAGGAAACACAGGCGTGATTTCGTTTTATATTTTTTAGTCAGAATCAAAAGGTTAAAAACCAGAAACGGAAATGAAAATAAAGGATCAAAACTTTGAATTATCTACTTAATTTTACAATACCATTAACTAACAAAGAGGTTTAGCGGTTCTAAAGACAAAAACAATACTACGGTTATATAGTTATTATAAAATATCTTTTGCTTGAACCATTCTTTCCTACTGTGCCACTTTTATGTCCGTAAAGAAGAGGTGTTTTAAACCTATGTCAGTATGTGCATCTGGTTTTTGGCTTCATAGCTTCCAAACTGATGGACGTATTTCAAATGCGTTTGATCGGAATTTTGTGGATTAACATATAAAATCGTCATGCTGGTGTGTACATAGAAAATGGCCAATGGTTTAGATGCAATTCTAACCTTCTACATCTTCTCCCGCTGGGTGTTGTACGAGGCAATTGAGGAAAACAAGAACACGATTAGCAGCGTCTTTCTATTGGATTTACCCGTGGGGACCGGGTTAGAACTGCATCCCCCCATCTCCTCTCGTTGGGAGTCGAAAGAGGCGACTAAGCGAGAACAAGAAGACGGGCAGCAGTGTCTTTCTTTTGTATTTATCTTCCACCTATACCGCGATCCCCAAGCCGCCTGCCAAGCGTGGGGATTATGGCAACCCCTCTCTTCTAAGGGGGAAGCCTTTAGTTCAGCAGTGGACGTATTTCGACTGCTAATGATGATGATGATGATTTTTATTGGATTACCTACCACCTATACTGCGATCCCCAAGACGCCTGCCAAGCTTGTGGAATCTTCTATACTATAATAAAACTCAAAGAGCACTTTATCTGTACATTGAATATTTTTCCAAAATTTCTACGTGGGGGGTACTATACTATCGACATAGAGGCCAAAACAATTTTTTTTAGAATTATTGTCTGTCTGTCTGTCTGTCTGTCTGTCTGTCGTTCTGTTCGTCCAGGTATCATTTGAAAACCCGTGGATGGATTTTGATAGGACTTTCACTGATGTGTGGTGTAGAAGTCAAGGTGTAAGTTGGTATATAAAACATCACGCTATGTTTCATAGGGGCTAAGCAGTGAAACATTACTTGCACATATTACCACGTAATTTCCTTTGTATGTGAATAGGGTAATTATAGACTGATCAGTTAATCATTAAGATATGTATTATTACGCTATATACAATAGGGACTGAGCAGACATTTAGTTTGCATAAGGTATGGCATTGGCGAAGGTTCAATTTTTGTAAGGGGTAAGCCGGTCCGGTACACCCAGGACATTTTCATTAGATTTCTGTATTGTTCTAAGTACTTTGCTGATAGCAATATGACATTATATCTTTGAAAAGTTAAAATCTGTAAATCCCGAGCGGATCCAAACTAGATTATGTATGTATTACAGTCGCAACAATAAAAGATGCGGGAAACTTAAAACTTTCATTATCGAATATCATTAGACAGTAATTTACGATGTTAGCGTGATTTACATTATGAACAGCGCCATCTATCAGTGAAAATGAACATACAATAACTATAGAACTTTAATCTATATATTATATCAAAGAAAGTCGTGTTAGTTACACTATAAACTGAAGAACGGCCTTACCGATTCGGCTGAAAATTGGTGGGGAGGTAGCTTAGAACCAGTAAACGGACATAGGATACTTTTTATCCGCGTAGGTTAAGGTTAAGCAACGTTAGGTAAGGTCATTAAATAGATGGGTGAACCGATTTGTATGAAAGTGTGCATATCGGGTAGGTCTGAGAATAGGTCATACAGTATATTTCATACCGCTAGGTTAAGGTTAAGCTACATAAGGCAAGGTCATTAAATAGATGGGTGAACCGATATGTATGAAATTATGTGTGCATATCGGGGAGGTCTGAGAATAGGTCATAAAGTATATTTAATGCCGCTGATACCATGATTGACGAGGATATATAGAACGAGAGGAGGGTGCACGAGAGGAGAAAGAGGGAGAGGGGATTCGAGAAGGGGGCGATGGGGAGAGGGATCGGGGGAGTTAGGTGGAGTAAGGGGGGAGTGAGAAGGAGCAAGTTCGTAGAAGAGAGAGGGGGAGAGGGTTCAGAGAGGGGATAACAGGGTAGGAAGAGGGGGAGTGTGACGGAAACCGAAGCGGGAGGGGGAAAGAGAGAGGAGAGAAAGAGCATATAATTAGATTTTTTTGTAAGAGAGAGAGATATGGAGAGAGATAAATCTAGGGAGGAGGGAGAAAAGGGGAGCAAAATGTAATAAAAGCGCGGGCGGAGCTGCACGGGTCAGCTAGTATAAAATAAAATGCATATTTCAGACACAGACAAGGTCCATAATGGATTAATACAGAATTTACTTACTTAATACACTTAGAGGAGATACCACTGGAGAGATCATGATGCCCTAACCCCTCTGCCAAATTTTGTTCATAATAAGTTCAGGTAATTATTTATTTGTGTGTGTATCTTTTTGAATGTGTTGCGAGTTTATTATAGTGTGGGTATGCGTGAAATTGTATCTGTGTGTGTTTACTTCGCCTCCCGCACCCCGCAAAAGTGCCCAGTTTAGTTTAAGTACTTGCCCGCGCTGTTGGCCTCATAATTGGACAATCTGGCTTACTACTAATAACCATAATATGACAACCCCTCCCTTCTAAAGGGCCTCGCCCTCCTTGTTCAGCAGTGTTTATCGGGAACAAGTTCACATTAATCGACCTACCCGACACCAAGGGTGATCAAGGATTATCCTTTCGTTGTGCCACATAAAATTAGACGTCAACATTCTAACAGTTTTCGCTGTTAATTATTTCAAATATAATTTACGACCGGATCGTAAAAATATTAAATGAATGAAAGATGTGTTTATTTCCTTTTGATATTTTATAATTTTACTTTAAAAAAATACTATTTAACTGTTAATGGGAGGAAGGGTGAGTGTTGTGTTACAGTTTCTTTGAAAGTCTTTTGATGTAATTCTAATAGAGTTATGACGGTATTATATTTTTTTAAGTATTCGCCGTCTCTGTCCTATTGAGGTATATAAAGCTTTCTCATATTGAATGAATGAAAGAAAACTTTTTTGTATTTATTTTAATGAAAATAGTTCTTAAGGTGCCTTTAAATTTGCAGCGCGGATTCAGCGCTGCTTTGTATATCCATATAAATAAAACATGCCCGTAGCAGCGCGACAGCTTTTTGGCTGCAGCGCTTTAAGCGCTTGCCCTCTTGTCCGGTGAAGCTGCCATTGCCATCTCCGGCCAACAGTACAACTCCTACAAAAAAAAAGGAATGCGACAGCAGCTTGGCTGCACTGTAATTTTACTTCCATGCTAAGGATAGTACAGGTACAGGAGTCACTGGACGCTCGGGGTGTGGGCCCTTTGAGCGTCCATTGAGTACGGCGGCGACTCCGAGGAGGACGGCGGCGGGGTTGCGACCCCCGTCCCCGTGAGCACCGTGTCAGGTTCCCGGGGGGCTACAATGCGCCCCCCGGCGGCGGGCTCAAAGGCAAGGCACTGAGGGCCCCTGGTGCAGATCCCACCGGAGAGCCCTGGGGTTCCCCCTCTCATGTGCCGATGCGACAGCCGCGGGGGTTTTAGTGGGTAAGAATTCCACATACCCCGGTCGAGCCCCACAGCTCCCGGGGATCTTTCAAAGAATTCCCCGCGACAAAAAAAAAGAAAAGGTACATAACTCTATAGAAAATCGCCGCAAATTTAAACTGCTTTCAGGTTGTGTAGTGATGATAATGTGATTAGTGCTCTATGAGAAGTTGATGTTTTGGTGGAATAACTGTTATTAAGCTTGTGCGTCTTTGTCCATAGCTGGACTTTGCAGCAGCAGCTGCATTGTCACTTAATATCAAGCACAAGAAGTACAAGTTTAAGAAAATAATTTCAAGCCATATTATAATTCCCCCCGTTGGGTGTCCGGGTAAGAACAGCACCCTCCCATCTCCTCCCGTTGGGTGTTCGTAAGAGGCGACTAAGGGAAAACTGGAAGACGGGCAGCAGCGTCTTTCTATTGGAATACCTACCACTTTTACTGCGATTCCCAAGACGCCTACCAAGCATGGGGATTATGGCAACCCCTCCCCTCAAAGGGGGAGGTTTTTCGTTCAGCAATGGACATGTTTTGGCTGTTGATCATAATTATATTAGAATTATGATAATTTTAACTGCTGACAAATGGCTGACAATAATAATAATAATATTCTGGGACAATCCACACACGGTCATCTGATCCCAAACTAGGCATAGCCTGTACTATGGAAACCAGACAACTGATACTAATACTTATATACTTTTTTTTTGTAAATACATACTTATATAGATAAAACACCCAGGCACTTGGTGGGAATCGAACCCACGACCTATTGGTCAGCGGACAAGGTGTCTAACCACTAGACCAACAGGCCCGCCAAACAATAAATGAAGGGTGTTAGTTTAGTTTGACACCTACGCATTTCAGATATACTATTCTTATCTATGCCTAAGCATATGAGTATTAATCTACCTGTGGTATCATAGCTGCCAAACAAATGGAATAATTCGAATATTTTTAAGGCTTTCTGGTTCTTGCTTGATGAAAATCTCCGCAGCCTTTTATCACGAAATTGTTTTCTTTTGTTAGCGTTTTTAAGTTTACATTTATTTGTAACCCTTTTAAATACCACATAATTGATTTACTCAAACCTTATAGGCGTATTAAAATTCTGTCCCTTATAATCTCATTATTTGTTTAACAATCGAATGTGTAGATTAGTCGAAAAGGTCGCGTTAAATGGAACTAAGTACATTTGCATATTAACGATTATTATTTTAACTACGCGTCATTTGAACAATGGTGTACGTGTTTCGACATAATATTTGGTTCAGCAAATCAATTAATCTGAGCTATATATTATACTACTAGAGCTATTGAGAGAGCTATGCTCAGAGTTCCGTTGCGTGACAGAATCAGAAATGGTGATTCGCCAAAGAACTAAGGTCACCGACATAGCTCTCAGCATCTGCAAGTGGAAGTGGCAATGGGCAGGCCACATCGCTCAAAGAACCGATAACCGATGGGGAAGAAATGTTTTCTCTTATTGGTAAGTTATCTATTTGGTAGATCTCTTGTACATAAAACTGTCCAGGTAGTTACTACCGCAAAAGAAGACATTTCCTTGGTAAGCAACCGTGTAGATATGAGGAATACTATTGTCTGGTATTTAGAGTACCTACTGTAGTTAGATAAATGACTAAGGTCAAGCGAAATATTAAGTTAATACGACAAAGATAATAGAATAATGATACTAAGTGTGTACTAAGTTTGGCTAGTGCTGTAGGTCTTCCTTTTTGATGTTGTATCGACCTGTGTGTTTTTTGCTGTGTGTACTTTGCACAGACGGGAAGTGTATACGTATATGTTTTTCTCAAAAAAAAATATGCTGGTTCTCCGAGGGACTAACTTTAATACCACTATAGATCATGAATGGTGGGATTACTCTCAATCATAAATAAAAAAAAAGCTAACACAAAACATAATATGTTGCAATAAAAGATACCGATAGAACAAATACAAATTCTTATTCAAAAACCTAGCCTTACTTCTGCGCCAGTCAGACAAAAAGATTCCGAAGTTAACGTTCAAACGTTGTCCAAACAAAACTTCGTGGAAACGTAAAAAAAGCGTAACCAGTAAAAGCAAGGTTTATATCTTCTGTAACAAGTCAATTGGCCGATTTAAACGGTTGATTAACGTGACATAAAACATAAACAATGACTGCTCTGTTCGCATCGGGGCCAATAGTTAACGATGACATAAATACAGTCATTTTGTAGCTGCACTCAGTTTGGTATGTCTATTGATGAGTCATTTTTTATACAATTAAGTATGGATTTGTCATTTGTATCTGATTATGTGTGGTGACTCGAAAATATGTCACTAATGTATATTGTATTTATGTAAATAAGAATTACAAGGACGCGTGTGTTCTTTTTCGAATTCTTATTTCAAATTACTGCACAAGCTTTCACCCTTATTCGTTATTAAATTCGTTAAATAATATTCCTAAACAATTAACTTTTATTATTGAATGAATTTAATTTTCTTCACATCGCATTACCGCAAAACCTTAAAGCATAATTTTAACTTTAAAAAAACGAGTTATAATCATTTAAAGTAAAAAATAATATCAAAATGACTACATAATAGGACCACATACACACTACATAGGAGGGACCTACGGTACCACCTAGTAAATAGACTAGACTACGACCGGTGCAGCGTTCGTAAGCGCGATAATATGTTATCATTATTATAACAGTGGTTTTCATAATTTTAATCATTAAATTAAATTATATATCAAGTAATTGAGTGAATGGGCTTTTAATAAGCTAGTGGGATTTACCGTCCCATTAGATAGTAAGAGTAAAGAAAGAGAGAATACACCATGTACTAGCTGGTAGGTTCCATGTGCAGGTACCATCCAAGTGGGTACCACCGCAGTGTCAGATATTCTGGCGCCAAGCAGCAGTGTGTAAACATTGCTGTGTTCCGGCGTGCAGGGCACTGTAGCCGGTGAAATCACCGGAAAAGACTTAATATATAATGTATTAAGGGTCGGCAACGCGCTAGTGATTCTTCTGGTGTTGCTAGCGTCTATAGGCTGCGGTGAATGCTTACCATCAGGCGGGCCGCATACTTGCGTGCCCCTTGGTAGTATAAGAATCCTATGCCTGCGCAAGCACACAATCCACTATAATATCACCTATGTAACATGTTAATCTTGTTAAAAAAAGATTGGCCAACGTATCCGAAACAGCCTGGTGAACAATAATGCGTGAATAAGATTTATTTATAAATTTATTCAATAAGTCTTGTAGGCACAAAAAAAAACGTAATGCTCAAGTAAATTGGCAAGACAAGAAGTCAGTACCGATCAATGTCACACTCATTAGGCAGATACCAGCCATCTTGTTCTCCATTAAAATAGTCAGATAGGCACGCGATAGCTCGCTCTTATCGATTCAATGATTTTCATTTGAATAAAAGCATCGAGTTGAAAAGCAATTGGCATCGAATAAACTAGCGAACTGAATGAAAATGCTAGCATTTATTTCAATTTGCTCCGTAAAGTCGTTTGAAATACAGGATTTAGAACGAATTTTTTAATTGAAATAATTTTATCGTTAGTTTAATAAAGTATCTTCTTTTTTAGTCTGGCGCCAATATGTCGGTCTCCAATGACCCGGTGTTTTGATCCCATTATTAAAAAGTGTCCAAGGGCTCCACTTACTTTTTTAATTATCAAGTTTGACCTGACCTCCGTCATTATTTTGATATCTGCTTTTGCTCGCTTCGAAACTAATAATTTTATAATATTGTGTGACTTATGTAATGATTACAATTACAATATGTTTTCTTTTTGTATATTTTTTATATAATAAATAAATTATTGTTATATATTATATTTTTATTGAGTGGGCAGAGATGGTTATAGACGGAGATAGGTAAATAAATGGGGCAGACCTTTGCCGAGCAAAGTGACATTATACTGGATTAAAAAAAGACCTATATAAGTAGGTATGTATATTTAATATATATTTTACTGTTTTAATATTTTTTCGTGCTTTTTAACAATTTTAGAACATTTAAAATTCTGAATTAGATATCAATTTTAGATCAAATATTTACACTATACATAATTATAGTAGAAACATCGGTTCAGTTAATAAAAAAATATATTCATAACAAGAAACAAGCAATCGATAAATTGGTCTACATATTCCCATCACTATAAACAGATGAAGCACAACTCGAGGCCCATTCACATCTCTACTTGGGACTCCGAATGCTTTGAGATTAAAAAAGTGACCTTCCAATCTAAATTTATGCATTTTGAAGCTAATCTTAGCAAGTTTGATCTACGAAACCGTTTGAGGCTTTAGTATCGAGCGCGGAATTTCTGAATAACCTATAACGTTTCCCCATTGACGATGTCTGGGTTATCGACCCGATGCCGATGGTTGAATAATTTATGTCACTTCCATTGCCAGTAAGTGCATTTCTGGTACGTATAATGATGGCGGCACTGTATGCAATTAGGTTTAACTGCAACTGTAGGTAGGTATAGGTAGCAGTAACAGCTCAGTGGGCGAACGCTTGCCTTGGAAACAAGGTGCGCAGGTTCGAACCCCGCACCTCTGATTTATTTAATTAACTACGTGCGAATCGTCTTTGTGCGATTGTTACTAGCTTTCGGTGAAAGAAAACATCGTGAGGAAACCTGCATGTCTGAGAAAGCTTAAATAGCTTTCGAATGACGTGTGAAGTCCGCCAACCCGCACTTGGCCAGCGTGGTGGACTACGGCCTAAGCCCCCTCATCTAGAGGGGAGGCCCGTGCCCAGCAGTGGGACATAAACCAGGGCTGGTATTATTAGGTACCTGTATGAAATATTAAAACGCAATAGTGTTTTGTTAAATGAAAGTAATTGTTTGATTTATTTGAATAAGCTAGTTTATCCGCATTTCTACATGATCAGGAGGACTCCTGACCACTGTCATAAGAGCTGAAGGTAGGACTACCTTAAGCTCTTATAACAGTGGTACAATCATCTTACATATACGTTGGAAAGAGAAGCAGATATAAGAAGTTTATAGATCATTTTCGTTAATACCTATCAATACTGCTCAAACAAACAGCGGTAGACCCTCAGGATTTTTTAAATTTTTAATAATTAAAATAATAATTAAAATTTTATAGCCTTAAAAGCACGTGATATAAAACCAAATAAAAATCAGTTTTGAAGATAGATTCAAGAGTGAAAAATCCTAAATCTACATATGGTTTTGAACTGCTGAAGTCATTTTATATGATATTCCACTTGATAGTAGTTTCACTTTGAAATTTCGACACCCCATCGCATTCGCTGCTATTCCTGTTTGCAATGTGGTTGGGGAAGCAACATATAAAAACAATTCCAAATTTTAAAGTATGAGTAGTTACTGAAATAGGTATATCGGTATTATAATTCATAGTATGGGTAGTGACTGAAATATGTATAGTATGACAGACAGGCAGATAGACTAAGATTCAACATATGCGTACCTTGTTTACCATTAGGGAGCTAAAGAATTCTAAAAAAATGGTCTCACGAATATTTCCGATGAATTATTAAACATAGCCAATAAAAATTCTTTAAAACATTTGCTAAAAGCTTTCAAGTATTTGCATGATAAAATTTATATAAAGTCATTTAATATTCTCAATAGTTTGAAAGCATCGAAAATAATTTGTTCACGATCGTTTCCATTAAATATTTGCTTAAGTGTTTCCAAAATACGCAACACAAGGCTTTAACTTCACAACTTGTTTAAATAAAATGGAATATTAAAATCTCTTTCAAGAAATCGGTTAAAGTTGCAACACTTCATGTAAATTAAGCCAAAGTGTGGATTCATTAGAAGAAGATTTAGGCTCAATACAACCTCTTGAGATAAAGCGGTAAATAATGAAGGCGTTGGCAAAATACGAAATGATATGACAAAAACCCGATGCGGCGTTTCTTCTTGGTATTATATTTTGGTTAGTGAAATTTAAAAGTCATTTGTCGTTGCGAGTGTAGCACATAGAATTTTTATTATTCCTTAGAAATGTAATAAGGTATACGTCATATTATTTCTTAAAATACCATCCTAAATGTATCAGTATATTTAATGATAAATAAATTTGTTAAAATTCGAATGATAACAAGTAATAAGTTTTAAAAACTAAAACCCGACTACGGATAAAATCTATAATATAGTCTATAACCAGCGGACAATTAAGACGCTTCTAACGACACCCTACTTGTCAAATTATGTTATCTTGATATGCGGGAACAGATGAACATACATACATACATACATTCTTGTTAAAATCATAACCCTCCCTCCGTTCCGTAGTCGGGTAAAAACTAATAAGGTTAAAATGTATATTCCTACATATAAGTCACCGTAAAATCCGGTCAACTTTACTTTACTACTTTTACTTTGACTTACGAGGTATATCAGCAGCAGCCGAAAACACGTCCACTACTGAACAAAGGCCTCTCCCTTATAAGGGTGGGGCTGCGATAATCCCCACACACACATGGCAAGCGTCTCGGGGATCGCAGTATAGGTGACAGATAAATTAAAGCAAAATAAAGACGCTGCTGCCCGTCTTCCTGTTCTCGCTTAGTCGCCTTTTACGACACCCAACGAGAAGAGATGGGGGATGCAATTCTAACACGGCACCCTGCGGGGGAAAATAAAAGTGGAACCAATGCTTCACGATTTTGCGTGTCATCCTTGCGCAGGGGCTAATCTTCTCTGTATCGTTCCAATTCTAGTATATGTTCTGTCGAAGCAAGTACGAGGGATACCTGGCTCTCATGAGGTATATAAATGACGAAAACTAATCAGCCACGGAGGTGTGTCTACAGGACATTTAATTTTTACGCGACTACGGAACCGGAACGGAGGGAGGGTTACGAGTTTAAAAAGAATGTATGTATCTAATCTACTTAGCATAATTTGACAAGTAGGGTGTCGATAAAAGCGTCTTGATTGTCCGCTGGTTATAGGCTATATAATATCACATTATTAGATTGTGATTTTATCCGTAGTCGGGTTTTAGTTTTTAAAACTTATTATATACGAGTACAATCACGCTATGTCACGTTGCCGATTCAGAGGAAAAATAGCATTCTCTAGAAGCTGTCGGATATCGGTTTTAGACGATACTCATCGCACCACCGACCATCAAAACGCATTTGTGATCATTTACTGCGGGCCTAAAAAAGCCAAATTAAGCATTTTATATAAAAGGAATTCCTATTTAGCATTCACAGCAGATCCTTCGTAATTCCTGTAATTTTCATTAAAATATGATCACACTTTAGGTGAATCATATTCAATTAATTTATTAGCGGATTCATATTTGGTGTTATGGTAGCACCATACGAATAAAAATGAAACTGTAACTTAATCATATTATGATTCACCGAAAATGGAGTTTTTGAACCCGCAGATCAATCGATATATCGTTAATGTGACTGATGTGTGGGGAATATGTCCATAGGTAGATTGAATTCAAATATTATTGATCTTGCGCACTTGTTGACAATTTTATAGTACCTATTTTCCTTGTGCAAAAGACTAAACATTTAGGTAGTTACGGTATTACCCTAAAAGGTCATTGTAGTTTAAGAGACGTTACCCGAGTCATTGATTTTTAACCAACTGGTTATCTAATGTCTCTGGATTGGTTATTAACAAGTTAACAAGTGACAAACGGCAACGCAATGCAGGTGTGCAGGTTGATATCTTGCTATCGGGAGAACAACATTCTTGTTACTAAATTGCATTAAAAATTGTCCCTGTTACCACAGTATTGGTTTATAGACTGTGCTGTTACGGTGAAAATAAAGTACTATCACACAATGTAAGCTTAATCAACCACCGAATCCACCTATTTACTTGCTTAAATCTTTATTTATCAATAGCACATTACACAGACATGGTTCGTTCAGTATGTAAATTAGGATAAGGAAACTGTAGCCGAAATGGTTAGCAAGATAACAACTTCTAACAAAAGTAAGCAAGCATACCTAAGACAGAAGTAGATTATTCAATAACTGTTAATAAAACGATGGCAAGAAATATTTATCAAACGCGAGTTCCATAATTGGTTCAAATATTCTCGCTATTTCTTCAAAGCTTCTCTGTCGTTGATTAACAGTTTTTAATATCAATAAATGACATACCAACACGCCAACATCTCGGCATCGCCATCATTGTTCAAAAAGAATGCGACAACCAACCCTATCATTTTTTTGGACGTCAAACATACCAGGGAAACAAGAACCTTAAACGGTGGCTTTACCGTGGACGGCTGCAGTAAGAAGTGGACCGTTCTGTGTGTCAACCAGTCTCAATAAATAAACTCGAGCTAGCCGTGCGTCTTCGTGCTATTCAAAGAAATAAAAACCTGCTGGCGGTCCGCCAAGTTTTTGCGGTACCCGTTTATTGTAGAATTGCTGAGAAAAGAATTCCAATCTTTAACGTTTAACCTATCTGTAGTATTTCGCATAATATTGTCGGTGTTCTGTTTCGAACTATACGTACGTGTTTTGTTTCGAACTATACGTTAACTACAGTACGTGACCGGTCGACATCGCAATCGGGGAGGTAACACCCCGCACCTCCGCATATCGTGTGCGTAGGACGGCGCGGGCAATGCAGGTTGCCCCCTCCCCCGCGTCTCAACTCATACCCCGATTGCCATGTCGACCTGTCGCGTACTGTATATGTTATACTAGGTGGTAGATTCCTTGTGCCAGAAACCATCCAGGTAAGTAACACCGCAGTGTCAGATATTCTGCCGCCAAACAACATTGTGTAAACATTGCTGTGTTTCGGTGTGAACAGTGCCATGTAGCTGGTGAAATTACTGGACACAAGAGACTTAAAGTAAGAGATCTATTGTCTTTAGGGTCGGCAACGCGCTAGTAATTTTTCTAGTCTCGCTTGCATCCATAGGCTGAAGTGACTGCTTACCATCAGGCGGGCCACATGTTTGTTTGCTACCTTGGTTGTATAAAAAAACTATGTATTTAAACTGTAATTCAAAGGACCACCCAGCATTCTCCCAATCACCTACGGTTCCAACGTTTGCGCAACGACATTGATAATGTTATTTTTTAAGTTAACAAAGCATTTTGTCGATATACGAAACATAATGAGATTCGTTTAAGTCCCACGATTGAACAGAAATAATGATACGTTTGCTTTTGAAGTCCAATGGGAAATTCATATTTTATTAAGAACATATTTTCTTTACATTCTCCCTATTATATATCTCTTGTTTTGTAAACACGTAAGTATTAAAATTCTTGTTTACATAAGAATAGTTTATTAATTTACCGATTTACCCGCAGAGTTTATAATGGGTAAGAATCCCACATACCCCGGTTGACCCCCACAGGTCTATTGAAAGTTTCCACACGTCAACAAAAATGGTGATCTGGTATAATCCGTAAAATTAGTTTCATTTTAAAAAAGGCGATGGTTTGCACGCCATTATCATAAAGAGATCAAAGTCGCTACTTTTCCGCGTCGGCTCTATTACCAAAAGCGTCCTAAGTGGTGGGACTCCAACAAATGTCAAATACATACGTATTGACATTTGTTATATTAATTACTAGCTGACCGACGCAGCTCCGCCTGCGCTATTTTTACGTTAACTAAACTTTTAATAACAGACATTCGCATCGAATACATAACCACCTTTTTTATAGTCGGTTAAAAACTGGGACCCACTTTTTACTTGCTCTCCGAAGCACGGACCCGTTTTGTTCAAATGGCGTTAAATGGTCACCCATCTATTTAATGACCTTACCTAGCGTTGCTTAACCCGATCGATTACAAAACCTTGATAACAACTCTCTATGAGTGCTCCCTTACTAAAATTTATCTATACTTATAATAAAACTGTAACAGGTCCAATTCTGTACATTGAAGATATTTAGAAAATTATATTTGGAGGGCATTCTATAACCGATACTGAGGCCGAAAATGTATTTTTTTTAATTTTTGTCTGTCTGTCTGTCTGTCTGTCTGTATCACGGCTGAGCATCACGCCGAAACTACTGAATGGATTCAAATGAAACTTGGCATGATTTGAGATCTTACTACGAGGTAGGACATACGATACTTTTTATCCCGTAATCTAGCACGGTTCTTTTGGGAGAGGGTATTAAAGTCAAAATGGGTAGTTGGTTATACGCGTGGTCCGATTTTATAAATTTTCTTTATAATATAATAAATATCAGTAAGGTAACACTCATAGAGAGTTGTTATTAAGGTTTTGTAATCGATCGGGTTAAGCAACGTTAGGTAAGGTCATTAAATAGATGGGTGACCGTTTAACGCCATTTGAACTAAACGGGTCCGTGCTTCGGAGAGCAAGTAAAAAGTGGGTCTCAGTTTTTAACCGACTATAAAAAAGGAGGTTATGTATTCGATGCGAATGTGTGTTATTAAAAGTTTAGTTAACGTAAAAATAGCGCAGGCGGAGCTGCGTGGGTCAGCTAGTTATATTATAAAGAAAAATTGATAAAATCGGACCAAGCGTATAACCAAGTACCCATTTTGACTTTAATCCCCTCTCCCAAAAGAACCGTGCAAGATTACGGGATAAAAAGTATCCTATGTCCTACCTCGTAGTAAGATCTCAAATCATGCCAAGTTTCATTTGAATCCATTCAGTAGTTTCGGCGTGATGCTCAGCCGTGATACAGACAGACAGACAGACAGACAAAAATTAAAAAAAATACATTTTCGGCCTCAGTATCGGTTATAGAATGCCCTCCAAATATAATTTTCAAAATATCTTCAATGTACAGAATTGGACCTGTTACAGTTTTATTTTTTTTTTTTTTTTTTTTTATTTATTATCATTATAAGAAAAAAATATACAAAAACATAAATAAAATAGTAACACTTAAGCCTCTTGGGCTTGTGTGTGTTACTTCACAACATTCGTCATCAGCATTGGATTTTTGTTAAATATTACATAGTATTATATATCTAAGTTATTACTTAAAGGTTAATAATTCATAATTTCGTATATTGCATTTTTACGGAAGTTTATAATTGTGTTAAAAAGTACGATTTTAATTTAGTTTTAATATTACTTACATTAATATTTTCTCGCAATGAACTAGGCAAAGAGTTAATTAGTCTCGGAAGCATGTACGCGCTCGTTCGTTCGCCGTAGCAATTTTTTGCCGCCACGGCAAAGTATAAGTATTATAAGTATAGATTTTATTTAATGACTTATGGAAGTGAGAGGATCTGAAAAAAATGTACGTGTTAGGTGGTAGTCCTCTTGTGTAAAAAATACTGCTGCTTGGCGGATAAAGTATTTGATACTATGCTACTAAGTACTAGCATAGTATCAAATACTTTCTCCGCAAAGCAGCAGTATGTAAAGACTGTTGTTTTTCGCTGTTAAGAGCTAAAATAATTGAAATTAAATTACTTTTACATACGGATTATAACCCAGTTTATTTTAGATTTTTAATTACCCGACGATTCCAATGCTTTGCCATGGTCACATAGGACCAAGGTGTTGAATGTCCTTAATCACTGGTAACTCAAACAATTACTGTTTTTAGATTGGTCGTGTGTACGTGGAGTACTGTAGTCACATTTAGTCACATATGGACTGGTGCTGCGAAATGCCATCTTTCAGCTTTGGACTTAGTGGAAAGGGGCGCTAAAAGGCTTATTGGTAATCCTGGGTTAGTAGAGACCAATTTACAAAGCCTAGAGTACAGGCGCAGAGTAGCCAGCCTCTCGATATTCTACAGGATGCATTTCGAAGAGTGTACGCAGGAATTACATGACTTGATTCCACCAACCCCCTTCCATCATCGGACAACGAGACACCCTTATGTGGTAAACGTGCCTTCAGTCCGAACTAAGCGATTTGCATCGACTTTCATAAAAAGACTAAGGACTGAACAGTTTGCTTACGTCAGTTTTTCCGCCCGGTTATTATGTGGCTGTCTTCAAAGCTAGAGTGATTAGGCTTTTAAATAAGCCAGTGTGCTTAACCATCCTAGATTGCGTCACCTCTTTCCATCAGATGGGACTGCAAACACTGGTTTATAGTGAATAAAAAAAAAGATTTTTACAGGAGGCTTAATACCAATATTCCGAGTGTCGATCAATAGTGTATATCTATATTTCCGTAGGCAGGCGTAAGCTTACCAATAGGCAAACATCCAGGTGTCACTATCAAAATGTATTTAAACAACAATTAATTCCATTTAGGTACTTTACATTCCGATATCAATCGATACTGTCGATGCATTCCTACATCTCGTCCGCATCGAGTATCGATCGCGTGTTAAGTCCCTCATTTTATTTCCGTACAAATATCCCACAATCTCCAGCGAGCAATAAACTTTGATCCACGGTTATCCGTCCACTACCTCGCATTTGTTCCAAAAATAACATCATCGAGCTAGGAAGTTAAACAAAAATAGATCGGAGAAATCCTAATGACACACTTCACTCGCTCCTCCTTGTTGTTTTGTTATCTGTGGTCTTATTCCACGAATCACTTTATGGGTGGTCGATTTTATAGCTATTTAATTTATCGTCTTCACTAGATAAAGATAAACTACCGGTCGGTATCACACCCGATGATATATCGATGTCGCACTTGAATAATAATAATATTCATCGATACATGATATAATCGATTTATCCGTTATTACACTTGATTCGCTAATCGATGTCAGCTGCGGTTTGTCCAATAAGTCATATCGATATCACGATTCAATTATTGCAAATATTTGTAATTTGTTGGTGTCGAGTTTATCTCGAGTCACTGACCTTCGCATTATGTCAGTGGTGCACAACGTTTTGTATTTGTATTGTTGTATTAATAATATAGAGTAATGTGTCTTGTTCTAGGAAACGAGATAAATAATTTGATTCGATGTATGTAGTAAGTAGTATTATGTCTTACGTAAGTGGGGCAGAAATCAGTGCGAAAGTCCGTTACTTAAAGAGCGTCTCAACATAAAAAACATAGAATTCAAGTTTTTGCGAGGTGTGAGACGGCGGGCAGGATACCAAGTCTTTGAAGGACTGCGTATAGCTTTGCATTCTGAGTGGCGTCCTGCAATTCGATACAAGAGGCCAGCCGCCGGGCAGGACGTTGAATGGTGCACTTTAAGTAGACTCTTTAAACAATGGGCATCACTGACCGGCTCTCCACTCATCATCAGCTAAAAGACGTCCACTGCGGAACAAAGGCCTCCACCTAAGAAGGAAGGGGCTGCCATAATCCCCACGTTTGGCAGGCGTCTTGGGGATCGCAGTACAGGTGGTAGGTAATCCAATAGAAAGACGAAGAAGACGGACAGCAGCCTGTCTTGTTTTCTCTAATGGCTTGGCTCTTAACTATTTGATCAGAAAAGGCCCTTAACTTCTTTGGACATATTATACGATCCTCCGGCCTGACCTAGAGAAGTTAATAATAGTGGGACAAACTCTGGGAAGATGAGTAAGAGAACTTATATGTGGTGGTCTTACTGCCTCACTTAGAGACAGTAAAGGAATTTTTATCTGGTCACTTAACTGTAGATTTCAATTCAAAATCAATAAAACTGAAGGATAAGTACACATTAACGGACTCAGAGAGTAGTTTATGTTTTGTTTTGTCGTACGATTAGTGGCCAATTTGGTGTCAAAGTTGTTCAAAGACATCTGACGACTGCTGTCTCGAGTCATCTAGACAGCAGGTTATTTGACAATAACCGGGATCTACCTTTCACGTCCAGCAGTAAATACCACTAAACGGTCTCCTATCGGAGGACTGACCTTGCCTTACCTTGCTTAACCAACTGATGGTTTACTGAACAGAGTGAACAGTGATTACGACTGGCTATAAGTGCGGCAGTTTAACTTTGAGAACGACAAATCTTGTATTCCCTGACATTTATTGTTAGTACGTGTAACCGTGTATAACCGATAAGGCACATCACTATGCACCGCACGCTTAGTGTCAGATTATCCTATCTTATCATAATTGTTTACAAGCGTCATTTCTCACGGATTATATAAAGCCAAGCTTGCAAAAGTTCGCCCATGTTTTATTTACCCGCTTCTCTTAGCATAAAATATCAAGTTTTTAGCCGGCGCATGCTTTAGTTGCCCGCAAAAAGGCTAGAAAGGTCCGGCTCTGACGCGTCTGTAGGCGTATTTACATAAACTGGAATAATTAATTGCAACTTGAAAGACAAAGAACGGCCCGCGCTATTCATGTAAATTAAGTCGAGCGCACTTCGCTTTATTTTTGAATAGCGTACGCAAATTTTCGTCTGGTGACGCTGTTTTTGAAAATTCGCGGATTTCTAAGATTTACATAGCAAACAGCCCACCCGGTGTGTCTTTAACCAATTTTCGCGAATTAAATAATGCCACAAAGTCCATTGTATCGGCCCCGTAAACTAATAACAGTAGTAAACGTGTCTAGAATTAAATTGTTAGCGAAATTTCATTACACCCTGACAGGCAGACGATTTGTCTTCTCATCCGAGCAGTCATCATCTTGAGAGCTAATTTGAATCCGTAATGAAACCACAATCACGCTTTACTGTAAAATGGTAGAAGGTACATCATTCTTTTTGCTGAGAAAGTGATTAAGTCCGTGCCTTCAAGGTACAGCCAAATATTAAGCAATAAATCGTAAATTACAACCGCATGACTGATTATAAAGATTAATTACTTGGGGAAATCGAAACATAGAACTCATTATTTGCATGTACCTATCTATAATTAAATCTTGGAATGACGTGATTGGCGTGAGCGATCCTGTCAATAGCCTGTATTATTTACGTAGATTTTTATTGCTTTCTTTGATCTATCTTGTATTATAGCTGCTGCTAAATTTAAAACATTGATCGTTCCATTTTCATAGGCAACATCAAAAGAGAGCAGATGTATCGCAAATCTGCAATGTATAAACTGAAAGTCAAGTTCACGCGGACTTACACGGAGCACAGATTGTTTTAGAAAAAAGTACGCTGCATTACTATTTCTATACATTTTCAATAAATTTGACTAGATCCGCTGCTGGTATGAACTGTATCACAAAAGGTCAGTGTCACGGCTTAATTTTCGTACCTAATAACTTTATTTTATTTAATACGGTAGTGCTTGACTTGAGGATTCATGAGGATGATATTCGAGAGAGAAAGAAACAGATTTATAAAATATATATGCGTCTCTTTCCAACGTAAAAGTAAAATAACTATAACACTGCTATAAAAGTTGGTGATTGGGCAAAACTCTTGTAGGTATATTTCAAACAACATTTGGCAACAATTCGACTAAGTAATATAAACTAACAGAATACCTAGCCGGCGTCCTCTCTACGTAATTAGCTGTTGAATTTTCAGTATGTAACTGTGTTTGGCTCGTTAGGGACCCGGTTGCGGTTTTGTTACGTATGACCTTTGCTTTGTAAGTGATTTCAGTTTCCACCGTCGCTTGTTTATAAAAAGATTCTGCATTAGGTAAAAAAATAAAAACAATACAAAATTTTAATGACACTAACTTTACGGATTATATCGAAAGTTATATTTGATTCCTCTCGTAAGCATTATTGTGAAGTTTTTGGAATGCCGGAAAAAGTGAAATGAATAATGATCCCCGATATAATCTGTTTACAATAAGATATTTATGTAATGATTTCTGATACTTACGCGAATATTACACATTGAAATGAAACTAAATTTACGGATTATATCGCGGTTTATTTTTGATTTTAATTTCCCGACGTTTCGAATACTTTACAGCATTCATGGTCACGGGCGGACTGAGGTGGTAGCTGTCCATATGTCATAGTTGTCTTAGGTTACCCTCAGGTCTTCTAATTATTATTGTTAGTCCGATCTACGCAGAAAGAGCTTACAGTATCTTGAGGTCTTGCAGTGGAATGCTTGTCTTTGGATTTGACTATGTTTATCACGGGATCCCAAGCTGGTGGTAGCACCCAGCCATCTTCTCTATTGAAATTTGGATGCTTTTTAATTTCAATAGCCTCACGAATCATCCTTGGTAGGTAGCGCTGTTCTTTTGCGAGGATTTGTGGTTTGTCAAATCTGATATAATGACGGGTGCGATCCTGAACATGTTCACAGACTGCAGACTTCGTATAACGTCGATGTTTAACGTCAGCTATATGTTCTTTTACACGGGTTTTTACCGATCTTTTTGTTTGCCCGATGTATGAGAGCCCACAGTCACAATCCAGTTTGTATACTCCTGCATCTTGTAGAGGTATATGGCACTTGACTGATGGTAAAAACTGACTAATCTTCTTTGGTGGCTTGAAAAATGTTTTAATTGAAGCTCGCTTTAAGATATAGCCAATCTTGTCTGTTACCCCTCTAACATATGGCAATACAGCAGGCATACGTTCGACTGTGGATGGCTTGACACGGGAAATTAAAATCAAAAATAAACCGCGATATAATCCGTAAAATTAGTTTCATTTCAAGATATTTATGTGTTAGAAATCATTGTTAGAAATGCAAGAGAATGTGGCATAAACCATTGCTTATGGGTGGACATGAAAATATTGGAACTTTTAGAAAGTAAAATGCTGTAATAAGATTGTATAGTACACTAACTGACTCGCGCAGGTCCGCTTGCGCTCTTTTTACATCTAAAGATGCCCCGCATAAACTTACATATCATGTGATTATACAATACAATACAAATACTTTATTGTATTGTATAACTCACCCTAATCAAGTAATTAAAACCATTTAAATATATTAACGCATCAATATTAATAATGGTTGCAAATTGCAAAGTTGACAATAATTAGGGCATCTGAAAACGCATAGAAATTAACATGATATCACAATTTCATCATCATTATCATCATCAGCCAGAAGACGTCCACTGCTGAACAAAGGCCTCCCCCTAGACCGCCACAATGATCGACAATTTGCCATTTGCATCCACCGGTTGCCGGCGACGCGAACAATGTCGTCGGTTCACCTAGTGGGATGCAGGGTATACGCTGCGTCTTCCGGTTCGTGGTCGCCACTCGAGAACATTTCTTCCCCAACGGTTATCGGTTCTTCGAGCAATGTGGCCTGCCCACTGCCACTTCAACTTACATCTTCTACGAGCTATGTCGGTGACCTTGGTTCTTCGGCGAATCTCCTCATTCAGGATTCTGTCACGCAAAGAAACTCCGATCATAGCTCTCTCCGTAGCTCGTTGTGTGACTCTGAGCTTCTCCAAAAGGCCAGCTGTTAAAGATCACGTCTCAGTACCATAATAATATGTCATTACTGGCAACACACATTGGTTAAAACCCTAAATCCTATCACAATTTAGTATAAAATAAAAAAAAGGAAATTGAAGTGCTTCATTGAGTATATTAAAACCAGCAGTAGGTACTTAATTAGGTACAAAATTTTAACTAAGTATCTCTATTTCTTCGCACTTTGACTCGAGAATGTCTCATTTAACTTTATTTTAATGAGACGTATTTTTCACCCAAACACTTCTATGCAAGTTTCTAGAACCATTAAAGAAGTACCTACATTACTTGTGTTTACAAGTTTTATTATTTCTTCAATTAGATAATTTGAATTTGTACTAAGATTTTCATTGTGCTTATTAGTTAACATTTAATGTAAAATTAAAGCATGTTTTTTTTACTTTTTGGCTCCTGATCCTTAATTTAATTCAAATTAACTAGAGCTTAACTAATCACGCCTGATAAGAAGCGGTGATACAGTCGGAAACGTTGAAGTTAGATTAGCTTATTAAATTATAAAATAATTTTACTCGCATTATTTTTCCTGTAAGCAGACAGCAATACACCCATTGGCAAATTATTGCAGTCCTTCGCTGTACTGTAAATGTATGATGGAAAAATTTCTCCGGACTGTAGGAATCTTCACAGGGTTTTGAGTGGATCCTATGGTAAAAATAATGGGGTTAATAGTTCGTGCAATTTTCGCGCCCTTTATCCAAAAAATATCCCGTAAAATATCGAGATGTAGAAAAATGCCCAATCCGTCGTTGCCCTGGGCATCAGTCCTCGTCACCTAAACCATCGCAGGCGTGTCGCTTACTACCAGGCAAACAACCTGCTGTGTTTTAAAAAAACTGTTTTAAGTATTTTTAATGAAATTAAAGTAAAATTGACGCACTATCAAGTTATTATCAGCAATTAAGGAAGGTAATCAAAATTAGTAAGCCGGCTTAGCGATGTGAAAGTATTCGTGTCATTTGAGTAATTAACCAATCAAAAAAACCTGATCCGAGCCGGTGAACTTGACACCACTCTATAAACGTCACTGTTTTATTCAATATGGACGCATCCGTTACACATTCTGAATTTGTAAATTCATATACCGCATTTGTAAATTTATATACCGCATTTGTAAATTTATATACCGCATTACCTTAACTGTAAATTTTTGGCAAAAGAATCTGTGTAAAGATCATATTGGTACTGAATAACTTGGCATCTTGATGTGGGTCGGATTTCGTTCCACCCAAGATATATATTCGTGTGCATGAATATGACACTGTGTCTTGTGGCTGACAGTAGTCAGACACAAGACACAAAATACTACATAATTATATAATTATTATATTACTACATAATTAGTAAATTATGAAGTACTAACAAGGATAAGTATGTTTTAAATTATAATGTTCCGGAGTGAGTAAGGGTTTCAGTGACCCACATAGTGACCACCTTTAATGATAAAGAAGAGAAGTCAGTCCCCTGTCTTGTAGAGTTCTCTAATCCGTCGGCGGTCGACGCGTGAATGCGCTTGTGCGGTTCGCGTGTTAAACATGGTGCAGATCGGATTCACTGGCCGTTGAGAGCTGAGCTACACAATAAGCATTTAATAAGCACATCGGATTTTAGAAGCAAGCATATTTTTATAGGGAAAAGACATAAAAAATTTACCGAAATTCTTACTCTTGATAATATTATGTTCTAACTAACAAGAAGACTAATAAAATTTAAAGCTGATTAAACTTGAGACCACACGTGAAATGAATATTAATAACATATTTCCATATTCAAATGACTGCACAGAATGAACGAACTATGAATAAACGCCTTAAACATTATCTATTCGCGCTCATCTCCCGACCTTTCAACGATCCGATAAGTCTAAAACGTAATTAAGTGCATCATTAAAATGGTAGATAAAATGTCACCTGGTGCCGCTATACATTCTCGTATCTACGAACACTTTCCCTAGTACGCTAATTACATGAGCAAGCACGTGGAACTTCTAACCACGGGAATCTTGTTTTATTAAGACCTTTTCACATTATTGCAGTGACTTTTCAAAGGCGAGATATATATTGGCTACTGCAATCAATGTCAGCAGTACTTGTGTTTACCTTTTTATTATGAGATGGTACCTAGTGCTGTGCTTTGGTAGCAGTAAATATTGTTGTGTTCCGGTGTGAAAGGCACTAAAAAGAAAATTGTCTGTTCATTGATTTCTTTTTGTAAGGCGCTGTAAACTAATGTCTTGGCAATGCAGCGGCCTATAGAGGGCATTATTAAATTTTTCACACCACCTGCTCGATAATGTCATATTATATGTCATATAAAGATGACATAAAGTGCCTCATTATATCCCTATAGTCTAGCCGGGTAATAATGTTGTACTAAACTCCCTTGGGTAATAACGTGTTTGAATTTCGAACGTCAAACGAAAATTCCTCAACACTTTTACCACAGATATATATTACTACTCTAAGCAGAGAACTGCACGAAAACAAAACATTTGAAAATCGAACCGAGCGCGACGAGCACAACCCAGTGTTCTAGAAAAGAGAATAAAATATTTAGATGATAACGCGGCAAATCACTATGTTGATATTATTGACGGTCTCGTTGGTCTAGTGGTTAGACACCCTGGCCGCTACCCAATAGGTCGTGGGTTCGATTCCCACCAAGTGTCTGGGTGTTATTTCACTATTAATAGTTATCTGGTTTCCATAGTACAGGCTCTGCCTAGTTTGGGATCAGATTACCATGTGTGGATTGTCCCAAAATATTGTTATTATTTTAATTCTAGCAATATTTGTATTTTATTACCTCGCAGTAGGTGTGAAAAGTAGTGTATTCACCGCGGGGATAAAGGTGCCTTTGTCTTGGGCGAGCTTAAATCCCTCGCTGTACTCAGGATTCTAGTTTTTTTTTTTTTTGTGAATGATAGACGCTGTTGGCCGCAGATGGCCATTGCAGCTTCACCAGACAATAGAAGGCGAGCGCTTAAAGCGCTCTAGCCTTTACGGCAGAAGTAGCGACGAGCTCAAGGGCACCTCAGGGAGGCACGGCCTCGGCTTGGGCTGTCGCTTAAGAGAAGGCTGAGTCAGGATTCTAGTATTAACTCTGTACTCCCTCGCGGCGCTCGGGAGTTGCTAGAATCCTTCGTTATGCTCGCGATTCAATTAAACGCCCGCGACATAAGACACTACTTTATCCCCTTGGTGCATAAACTACTATTACATAACAGAAAGATATTACTCTCTCAAAGATCGTTTTAAATGCAATCATAGTTATACATTGAACTAATTTTAGACTTACTAAATATAAGTAGGTATGTTTTTGCGACTTTTTATTTTTGGTAAGATGTTTATAATTAGGTTCGAAACATACTAACTTACTCTTTAAGAACTTGTGAAAAATCGCAATTTAATGTTTTATAACAACTATTTTTAAAATATTTACTTATATGTGTGCACCGAGCTTTGTTTAGTCTGTTAGCAAGATTCATGTGATCACAACAAAAATGCAGTATGTTTTATTATGCAGCATTTAACGGTGGCTTGTTAAAGGTGACAATGTTAAGGTCGAATGCCTAATTGTCTTGTTGAAATGTTTTACGATTAACTGTATGGTTTGATTGTCGTTACTGAAAGACAAAGTTTAAAATCCATTCGTGTTATTAAAAAATGTATAATATTTTATTTTATTACTATTGTAACTTAGATAAAACATAGCAAGTACATAAATATGAACCATACAAATATTAATTTGTTTTTTTTTTTCAAAATCTGGTGGTGGAGTACATAAACTCCTCTTTTCCAAACTTGTTTTTTTTTATTGTTACACTCACTCCCATTACTATAACTTCTATAAGCCAGGGTCTCCAGTGATCTTCATTAAAGACATCGAGATTTGAGTGTTTATTTAACATCACAATAAACTGTTTCGAAAACCCTTACAAGAATTAGAAAAATTTATAAAAGTTGCAATGATTCCTTTTCTAGGAAATCTAGAAATTTAAGGCTTTGATAAAAAGCCAACTGTCGAAAAGGGCAATATTATAAATCTCGGATTACCTGGAGGATAAAGCTGCGTTGGCTTGATCTCCCCAACTCATGTAAGCTTAGAACTTAAATTTGTATTTCAATTTGTTGGTGGGTTGAAAAAAAAGAAAGAAACTTATGGCAAAATAAACTATTTAAAAAAAAACCTACTTCAAAGTAAATCTGACACCGACTTCACCGACTTTTTGTGTAGGTAAGTGCCTCCGTGGCCTTATTTACAATAGATAAAGATATTTTAACTTTGATTTTTTCGTACCCGCCGTCTATCTCACGAGGTCTTTCTTCACCGTTGGCGATTTTAACCTTTATCCACCCAAAGCGTAAGCCTTTCTAAGCTTAAAATCTGATACTATATTCTAATCTTTGTCTTGATTGCTTAATAATGATTACACGAGGCAACTTTTCATCCCGCCTACGTTAGTTCCGCGCATTGCACACCTAATGCAACGTTGAAAGTATTAATTCATTTTATTTTCGTAACTCTCGACACGGTTCTATAAGACGCGTGGGATTATAAATTTGTTCTTTTGACACACTTTGGCGTAAGTTCATCATTTTCATCAATGGAGTTGATTCTGTTACTACATATTAAATTCATTATGTAGCGCTTTCTTAATTTGGTACGTTTAGAAGTCCATGAATTAGATACTTTTAAAATTAATTTGTCTCAGTCTCTTGTGGAACTTGAAACCATTCAGTTGGTTCAATAGGTACTAACTATCACAGTATCAGATTATTCTGTTCCAAAGCAGCAATATGTAAACAATGCTGTGGCCCGGTGTAGGTGACGCTGTAAGAATAAGAATAAGAAAAATTTATTTGGACACCACAATGAAACACAATTACAAGTAAAAACAGAAAGACAATTAGAAGTAAAAAAAAATACATTTGCGCCCAGAAGAGGTAGGTCCAAATGGGTCCCAGATCAGCTTAATGTCAAGCTAATGCTTGACGCTGGATTTCATCTGGGCCCATTGTTCCACGGATGTCATTCAGTGGTAATTCAACACAAAAGTAAGTTTTAAAACAATTCAAATAAGTAATTAATATATAGCATGCGATAAAAAAAAAGAAAAACAAAAGCACATCACAACCTCAATAAATAGATAATATTAGAAATATAGTAACTTAGAAAGAAATCAAGTTACAAAAACAAAGAATGGCTAAATGGTAGGTAAGTTTGCACACCTAATAACGCAAATTATAAACATAATTATAAACAAAATATGTATATTTACAACATTAATACAATTTATTACTGAGATCGGATCAGAAAACTAAGAAGCAATTAACTGCTAGCAAACTAATGAAGTCATCCACATTATGACGAATTAGTTGTACAATAATTAAATTAATAAAATTAGACAAGTAAATTACAAATTGTTATAAAATATGATTGAAATTTAATGAAAGAATAATAATACATTATTGGATTATTAGGAAGCATTAAGTACATATGAATAAAATAAAGATAAACAATAATAGACAATTAATAAAAATAATCATATAAATTGATAAATGTGATGTGACATGTGATTACACAAAACTTTATACAATTATAGATAGCTGTAACTAAAATAACAGCCGTGTTTGCGAATATTAGCAAACGCGCTGGGTTGTCTATCATACACTGCCGGAAATGTATTCTAAGTAGGGTTCAGCATCTCTTTCTTCATTCTCTACAAAGGGTTTGTTACCGTAAGTACCGTCTGAGTTTCCTCTGCGTGTAATAAGTATTATTAACTTTAATTTCACTACAGCGCTAATAAGGACTGCAAGATAAAGATAGCCGTTTAGAACTGACTAACGTCTTCTATTATATTTTTAGCCTCTTTTTTAGTTTGACGTTTATTACCCGCCACCGGATTTTTTTATATAATAAGGCATAAATGGTTGCTAACTTACTCAAAGCTATAATCAATATCATTAAAATCATCTTCTTGAGATGTTATATGTCGATAATATTAACACTTATAATAATTTTGCATATACTTACGAGAAAACAGGCTTGATTTTAGAATATATGACTATTCCTGACACGAATTTCTTATTATCTGATTTTGTTGATAAAAGGAGTACAGTTCAAGACAATTATTTTTCAATATAAACGAAGTTCTTAAAACTATTTAGTTGTATATATAATTTGTTTCTAAAGTAGTCAAAGGCTTTGAATAGTTAGGCTTTAATATTGAAATCAAATAAAAACGCAGCAAATTATTCATTAGTTCTTCTATAGTAGCAACTTTTTAATTAGGTAAATGTAAAACAGTAAGACAAAACTTTATAAAGTTTAAATAGTTTTTGTCTGGCTTGTTTTATTAACTAGCATTTAAACACAATCTAACATTTAACAAAAACAAAAAAAACAGCCATAATTAAATTTTGTAATGAAAATTCAGTAGCGTCGTCTCCGGCAAATAATTAGAAGAATAAATTAATATTGATTGAAATTCTGTTCCATTATTAATCAAAGCTTTAATTTCCAGTTTTCATTTAGCAATGATGCTCCAAGCAATGTAGATAATTAAAATAGTCCAATTCATATCAAGAAGTTATTACGCCCTGTCGGGGCGTAGACCAAGCGACCCATCTCAAGTAAGCACACGTTCTTGTCGCGTCTCCCGTTTGTTAGCTAACCGTTTCACATCGTTAACTTTGCTTGTTATAACTTTACGCGTCTCATGAACGCGCAGAATTTAAATTAACTGAATAGATTGAGTAAGGGATGAATATTGCTAGAGATATGAAATCTGCACGTTGCCCGGAGATTGTTGACTAACACGCGTGAAACTGAAGTTGGCGTTTTAGTTGTTTGCTTCTTGTAGTTTAATGAAATTAGTTCTCCTTTCGCGAGGCGTTCAAGCGCGCTTAACTTTCCATTGAATAAAGATTTGTTATAAATAGCATGATCAAAGGAATTCATTTAATTAATAAGAGATAGTTGAAATCAAACTACTTTTATGAATTATATCGCGGTTTATTAAAATTTTACTATCCCGACGTTTCGAATGTTTTGCAGCGCCCATGGTCACGGGGGGCTGAGATGTTGTACGTCCTTAAGTCACAATTATGCCGGTGTACCCTCAGATCTTCTTAGTTATTATTGTTGGTCCGATCTACGCAGTAAGAGCTTACAGTATCTTGATGCCGTGCAGTGATTTGCTAGATATCGGATTTAATTATATTTATCACAGGATCCCAAGCCGGTGGTAACACCCAACCATCTTCTCTATTGAAATTAGGATGTTTTTTGATTTCAATAGCCTCACGAATCATCCTAGGAGGAATCAGTGTTCTAGTAGTTTGATTTCAATGTGTAATATTCGCGTAAGTAAAAGACAACATTAAGAGATAGTTGTGTTTTTTAATTCAAATAATAATAATAATAATGTCATGTGTCAACTTACCGAACGTAAATCTTTTTCAATATATATTAAATTTTCACCATATTTTTTGCAATATTTATCTTTGGAGTGTTTTTAAATAGATGGAAAGACCCAATATTTATACTGAATATATAATAACGACCTATTTTAGAAAATATTTACACTTTGGATGAAATAAAATTTGAGAAGAAAAGCAATGATAGTTACACAATTTTTCGACGTCAAAATATCAAAAATTAGAAGGAAATTTAGAATAAACCATACATAATGTATATTTGGAAGAGAAGAAAAACATGTTGACAAGACACTAGGCACGCCTAAGACTCCCGGATTCGTCGCCTCGCTCCGCCTCGCAACCACCAGCCCCCAGCACAGGTGGTCCGCCGGCTGCAGTAGCGTCGAGCGAGAGCGACGAATACTTCTCTCCGCCGTCATCGCCTCCACCTGTTTGTCGGCGGAGAGGCCGGCCACCGCGGGATTTGGGACTTTTGGGGCAACCGGCTCCGAACAGGCTCCTCGTTCCCAGTGGTATAGTGCGGCGCATGAAATGGACGTTATCCATAAATGAGAACGTCATGCACGCCTACTACGAGGCAACAGAGGGGGGAACTAACCTCACTGCGTATCGCGACCGGATGCTGTCTCTGTTTCAGACGCTTGAGCCAGCTGTCAACGTTTCGGCGCAACGACTGTCCGATCAGGTGCGGGCCATCCAACGTGGTCACATGTTGGATGACGCTGTGCTTGATCGGCTACGCTCGGAGGTGCAAGGTAGCCGTGTCGTCCCCTGTATACCGTCGTCGCAAGCTGTGGCCCCAGCGGCTAACACCGCGCCCGCGCCACGGCTCGCAGCTGCTAGCGGCGATGAGAGGGACGACATGTCTACCAACATAAGTACCAACGTAAGTACCCAGTTGAGGAGTACTTTGGAAGATGTTGTTCGTGAGTATCGGACCATGCCGCAAGGCCTTAGACCTCGCTTACCCCGTTTGCCTATGCACAAGCGAAATAGAGCGCTTGTGTGTGCCTTAGATTCACTACTGACAAGTTATTTTGACAGTAGTGAAGACCTCGCTGATGCCCACTCTCTCCTGTACTGCGCGGCCATGACGGCATGTCGCGTAGCTCGCGTCAAGTTTCCTAATAGTGACGCAGCTACGCGACCGAGACCTGCTGTACCGGCTTGGCAGTGCAGGATAGAGCGACGCATTGGCGAGGCTAGGGTACTCATTGGCAAGCTCACCTGCTTCAGGTAGAGCAATACGCGCCCTAGAGTGATGCGCTTTGTGAGGCGCGCATTCTCGGGGACCGGCAGCGATCCCCGGGAATACTTTTCGCGTGTCACAGAGCGCATCGACTTTCTGAAGCAGAAAGTTTGTGCATGGGCGAATCGGATACGCAGGTATAGGGCACGTGTGGATCGATACTCTCAGAACAACATGTTCCAAAGGGATCAAAGGTGGGTGTATAGATCTTGGGAGCGACCTAGCCAGATAGGAGGTGAGGTGCAGCGGCCGGATGATAACGCCATGATAAGGTTCTGGCGTAACATCTTGTCGGTGCCCGTCACTCACTCCGAGGGTGACTGGATCAGGGATGTCAAACAAGTTTGTGAGCCTATACCAGAAATGGGGGCCATTACCATCAGGCCCCAAGACGTAGCCGATGCAGTCCGTCCGTTGCCTAATTGGAAAGCACCAGGACCAGACGGACTGCATAATTTCTGGCTGAAATGGTTACGCAGCTCTCATGCTTGGTTGGCATCTCTGTTTCAATCGGCCGCGGAGTCTGGGTCGCTACCAGAATTTTTGACTACAGGAATAACCCACCTGCTCCATAAGACCAATAGTACCGCGGACCCAAAGAACTATAGGCCGATCACGTGTCTGCCTACAGTTTATAAAACTTTTACATCCATTCTGAGAGCAAAAATCTACAGACATGTTGAGGGTAACTCGATAATGTCTGGGTCTCAGAATGGATGTAGGAGTGGGGCCCGTGGTACTAAGGAGCTACTCCTCATTGATATGGCCATCTGCCAGCAGGCTCGCCGGAACCGGAAGGATCTGTCGACATGCTGGATAGATTATAAGAAGGCCTATGACTCTGTGCCCCATACATGGCTTATGAGGGTGCTGGAGTTGTATAAAGTCAATACAACTCTACGCACCTTCCTGGCGTCGTGTATGAGGCAGTGGAGAACGGTCCTTCTCTATCCAGGATCTAGACAGACCCTTGGTGACGGTGAACTAATAAGGATAGAACGGGGTATCTTTCAGGGTGATAGTCTGAGTCCCTTGTGGTTTTGTCTGGCCCTGAACCCTTTAAACACTCTCTTAAGGAGTTCAGGGCTAGGTTGCCGGTTGCGGAGAGGTGGTCAGGTCATATCTCACCTGCTTTACATGGATGACTAGAAATTGTTTGCCCCCACTGAACCCCAACTGATGGGCCTGCTGAAGGTCACAGAAACCTTCAGTAATTCTATCAGGATGGGGTTTGGTGTGGACAAATGTGCAGTTATGCATGTAAAGCGGGGGAGATTGGTTGAATCTAAGAGCGTACAGCTCTCAGACTCTACCGATCTGAGGACACTCTCTGCAACCGAAACCTACAAATACTTGGGTATGTCACAGGCGTTGGGTATCAATGAGACTGACATGAAACAGTCGTTGCGGGAACGCTTCCTGGGCCGCCTGAGAAAAGTACTTAAAAGTCTTTTGTCAGGCGGAAACAGGGTGCGGGCCTGCAACGGTTGGGTCATGCCAGTCTTGATGTACTCCTTTGGCATACTCAAGTGGACTCAGACTGAACTAGACACCCTGGATAGAACAGTTCGTACACTGTTAACCACATATCGTATGCATCATCCTCGCTCTTCAGTGATGAGGTTGTATATCCCACGGAAATGAGGTGGCCGAGGCTTTTTAAATGCCAAGACCCTACACAACCGTGAGATATGTAACCTCAGGGAATATTTCCTCCACTGCGGCGGAGAGATGCATACGGATGTGGTTGCTGTGGATAATGGACTGACCCCTCTATTTAGCCCAAGGGAACTGGCGCAAGCCTGTGGTGCTCACCACTGGCGATCGCGAGGTGGTATGGCAAAGTAAGGAGCTACACGGAAGGTTCTACCGGGCTCTTCATGGGCCCGATGTAGACTTCTCAGCCTCCGTGGCCTGGCTACGATTCGGTGACCTCTTTGGGGAAACCGAAGGTTCTGTCTGTGCAATTATGGACAAAGTTGTGATGACGAACAACTACCGGAAATATATCCTGAGGGATGGCACCATCGACATTTGTCGGGCATGTCATCGCCCTGGTGAATCCCTCAGGCATATTATTTCCGGTTGTTCGCGTCTCGCAAATGGTGCATACTTGCACAGACACAACCAAGTGGCCAGGATAATCCACCAGCAACTAGCTTTGAAATACCGCCTTGTGACGTCAGAGGTACCGTACTACAGATATGTGCCAGAACCAGTTCTGGAGGATGGCCATATCACGCTATACTGGGACCGATCTATCATCACAGACTATTGTCGCCAATAAGCCTGATATTATGCTGATAGATCGCACCGAGCGTCGTGCAATGATTGTAGATGTCACTGTCCCCCATGACGAGAACCTCGTGAAAGCGGAGAAAGATAAAGAATGCAAATATCTTGATCTCGCGCACGAGGTTGTCGACATGTGGGACATTGATAGGGCAATCATTGTACCTATAGTCGTTTCCGCCCATGACCTAATGGCCAAGAGTCTCGATAAACACCTCAAGAGGCTCACGTTAGACGGCTGGATCAAGGGCCAGATGCAGAAGGCAGTGCTCCTGGAGACGGCACGCATTGTGAGGAAGTTACTCTCTCTGGAGCCTTAACCACTGTTTGCTAGGACCCTGTTCCCGCAGCCGGTTGAAAAGTGTTTTTTATATTTTTAAATGTATTTATTTTTCATAGATATTTATATTTGAAAATGTAAAGAATTTAAGAAATTGAAATAAATCTATACTTATAATAAAACTGTAACAGGTCCAATTCTGTACATTGAAGATATTTTGAAAATTATATTTGGAGGGCATTCTATTACCGATACTGAGGCCGAAAATGTAATTTTTTTAATTTTTGTCTGTCTGTCTGTCTGTCTGTCTGTCTGTCTGTCTGTCTGTCTGTCTGTATCACGGCTGAGCATCACGCCGAAACTACTGAATGGATTCAAATGAAACTTGGCATGATTTGAGATCTTACTACGAGGTAGGACATAGGATACTTTTTATCCCGTAATCTAGCACGGTTCTTTTGGGAGAGGGGATTAAAGTCAAAACGGGTACTTGGTTATACGCTTGGTCCGATTTTATCAATTTTTCTTTATAATATAATAAATATTAGTAAGGGAACACTCATAGAGAGTTGTTATCAAGGTTTTGTAATCGATCTGGTTAAGCAACGTTAGGTAAGGTCATTAAATAGATGGGTGACCGCTTAACGCCATTTGAACTAAACGGGTCCGTGCTTCGGAGAGCAAGTAAAAAGTAGGACCCAGTTTTTAACCGACTATAAAAAATGAGGTTATGTATTCGATGCGAATGTCTGTTATTCAAAGTTTAGTTAACGTAAAAATAGCGCAGGCGGAGCTGCGTGGGTCAGCTAGTGGTATAATAATAATAATAAATACACTTTATTGTACACCAAAAGTTACATGTAAATTGAACAATACGTTGATGATATCAATGTACAAAGGCGGCCTTATCGCTAAAAAGCAATCTCTTCCAGGCAACCTAACTAGAAAATGAGAAAGAGAAACATAATGGGCAGTTGATGGTGCACTTCAATAAAACAAAATGTTTATTGTTGAATAGAAGAAGAAGAAGAAAAGTTCTACCTAGTGACGATTAATTTTAACGATACATCATTAAGCTGTTACACAAATATAAACATAACTAATTATACACGTGTATGATTCGAAAAACATTTCCCTCCTTTGGAGGCAATCGACTAAAGTTATTGCACCCATATTAGGGAGAGGCAGAAGAATAATAATTATAGGTGTAAGTATTTTATTTGGGCTTGCTCCATCATGTATAACGACAGATACCATTGCGACACGCCACACTGAACCGCGGCTCCTACTTAATGCGCGTATCCACGCACCATTTAAGCTGTCAAGCGCATAATTTTTACTTGCCTTTTATTAGCTGAAGTGAAAATTTACATTTTTTATTCTAAATACACCAATCGAATGGTGCCCAATAGTGCCCATAAGACACACCAATTCTCGTACAATTTAAGACCGCAAAAGCAAATATTCTTCAGCCAAGCAGAAATGATAATAAATATAGAGGTGACGAGCGGCCGTGAAATGCAGCAGTCTTTGCATGTCGCTTCAGGCGGTCATCGAGCGAACGTCCTCTTTGTATGTCTTATAAATAACTAACGGCTTAAATATTTTTTTCAATATGTGCTCTAGTTGTTTGCCACGTAAGAGACAAGCAACAAAGCTCTTAGTAACTAGTAGCAATACGGGTCCTTTGTCTGAGTAATTGCACGGCAGGAACTTATCCTATGAATACAGTTCTGGCAAGCTTAATTATCTATAGAATCCGGAATGATGAGATTTGCCGAAGAAGTAAAGTCACCGACATAGCTCTCAAAATCTGCAAGTTCTAGTCGTACGATGAACCGATAACCGATGGGGAAGAAAGGTTCTCGAGTGGTGATCACGAACCGGAAAACGCAGCGAAGGTAGGCCTTCCACTAGGTGGACTAACGAGCGCGTGGCAGGTAACCGGTGGATGCAAATAGCCAATTGTCGTTCATTGTGGCGTTCCAAGGCAGCCTATGTGCAGCAGTGGACGTCTTCTGGTTGGTGATAATGAAGCTTAATTATTACAGAAACACACAGCTATACGATCTAAGGTGGCGAGTTTGGCTGCATACATTTTTGCCATTTGTACAAAGTCCTTAAACCCTTAAGACAAGTGCTATTTCATACATATGAAATGTCTAACAATATTTATCTTTGTACTTTACGAACGCACCGGTTTACTAAAGATTGCACCACAATCCTCTCTATTTGTTTATCAGATTTATTCCCAATCCGCTTGTCACCATCAATTTCGCTTGCGCTAACAAAAATCTGCCACAACTGTACAAACAGACTAGCTGAATAGTTTTATGGTAAGCCATCAACCTACCACAAATACACGTCTGACGCAAAGGCATTGATGATTTTTTAATTGCTGAATAAAAGTCAGACGTCAGTAATTTTCGTGGAAATTATATTTGCAGTATCATGCAGTAGGTACTATTTTAGTAATTTAGGTATTCATAAACTGATAAAACTATACGTACTTAGCTGAGGGAAGATTTTATAATACACTCGAGCAATGCCTGTCCAGATAGCTAAATGTGAAAGAGTGCAATATTGCAATTTGTAGTGCTTGAGATGTAGTAATTTTACCAGCTACAGCACTTTTTACACTGGAACATAGCAATATTTAGACATTGTTGCTTTTCAGTGGCGGTTTATAGAGGCAAAAAGACTTTGCCTACACTAGAGTATCTGAGTATTAAAGTTTGGTGTTTAAAAAGAACTGATTATATTTGAGGAGATGGAGAGATACAAGGAAGAACAAACGAAATGGACACGAAGAGGAATGATATCAAAATTCACTGAAAGGAAACTATTTTTTAAATAAAATTTAATAAAAGCTTCCCTGAGCCGAATCGAACCAACTAAAAATAGAAAAAGACAGCTACAATTTTATTGAACTAATCGATAGTGTAAATGATAATGATAAAATCTCTCAAATAAACATTGTATTTTAGAATTAAAGAAGACATTGAAATCCGTTACGTGTTGTAATAATATAAGTAACACGTATTGTTATATTCTATTTTATTGTTGGTGGCTATAAATTTGGGTCCGGTAACCATCGGAACGCACTTCAACCCAGTTGGATCCATTGTGCACGCCATAGCCCTTACTATGTTACTGATGTGTCGAAAAGTTTAGGTACGGAACGATTGCTTCAGCTTGGAGCTATACTATAATCATCTGGCGTTGGATAGGCTACTCCCAGATGACATATAACTTATTTTACAGGATCAAAATCACGGCTGGACACCGGTCATCCATAACCTGTGTGTACATACATTTATTGCTACTATTGCTACGATTTTGATCTTGTAAAGAAAAACAGAGTATACGTCTTGCAAGAGCGTCGCAGCTACACACATGTGTTGCATTGACTCTTTTTTACCTTCACAGAATCTGCAAGTATCAACAGTACTCAACGTCATTCTATATAGGAGCTCGTTGGTACCAAAATGTCCCGCGAGTGCGCCTATTAGGTGCCTTATTTGTGATGTGTTTAGGTTTAATAATTTAACACCGCAGTCCACCCTTGTGCTAGAGAAAGTTTTGGAGTAGTTTAAGCCTTACGCTTCCCTCCATTCCTTCGTGTGTTCTTTACTACCATGCGCAAACTTGGTGATAAGTTCCATACGAAATCCCCATAAATGATTCAGGGCCATCCAAATGTCTCTGTGAGCCGGCCCTGGCTCCGGCTAATTTATCTGTATTCTCATTCCCCTCGATGCCTTCGTGTTCAGGTATTCAGATAAGGCTATCATCATTGTGTCTAACCAGGTTGCAAAAGCCTGCAACACCTTCTTTGACCAGTTTGGAGAAAACTCGGAAGGAGTACAGAGTCTTCAGAGCTGCCTGACTGTCACTGATAATGCAAATGGTTTTTCCTTTGACATTTCTCCTTTGGATTTCTTTAAAGCTGGTAGTTATGACATGAGTTTCCTCATGAATTACCGATGCAAATTTCCCCATGCTCTTACTGACGAATTATAATAAGTTTTATGATGAAAATTTCACTCGCTATGGTCTTATCGTTTAGTCTAGTCTTATGCACAAAGGTAAGGTAAATCTAGTAGGTATTAAAAGTTTATTACAAAAGATTAAGTTACTTATTCAATTTTTATATTAATTTTATGATCGAAATTATCATAAAAAAGCTGTAACTTGATTATTTAAAAGCGTCAACGATATAACTATTGGGTAGCTTTCGAGTATCCATTCACAAAAAACTGGTATCAACGAGGTTGGCTGCTCGATCGTGCGTAAGAATGCTGATGAATGGACGTTTATTATGCAATGTATGTTTTTAAGCCAATACAAAATAGTGATTGACCGCGATCCCACTTTATGGTAAGTAAATGGTGATGATACTTTGGAAATATTACCCTTTATTGGAAGTAATGATTGGGAGAAAACCGGACACAGTTAGGAGAAAACCGCAACCGGCCTAGAGAGGCTTATTGTGATAGGCTAAATGGACGGCAGGAGAGGACGCATGCAGATGTAATGCGCAAACTCTATCACAGCGATTACGAGCACGATGCTATAGGAGAGCATACATAGAATTGAAGATCGAGCGGCGTGAAGAAGTGTGTTGGCAAAAGTCTGCATTAGTTACGACCCTCAGTCATGAAGTCACGACTAAGAAAGAGAAGAATATAATTATAACACACTAGGTGGTAGGTGTAAGAGATCGTCCATGTAGGTACATACAACTACAGTATTAAATATTATGATTTATGTAAATGGTGAAATTACCGGGCTTAAGGACCTTATAACTAATGTCTCGGTTGGTGTGCAGCTGTCCATAGGAAGACGTGTCGCTAACTATTACGCAAACTTCTTGCTTGCATCGACACTAATTTGAATAAAATACTTTAATCGGTCGTTATCTTTAATTTTTTTCGTTGTTTCTTTATTAATACTTCTGATCAAGAAGTGTTTATAATAAAATAACAGAAAAAATTTGAAGTATAATGAATTAAAACTAACCCCCAGATCAAGAAAATAAATTCAAAATAAAAGGTTACCACATTTTCATCGAACAAAGCTGTCACACCGGGACTTGGTAATATGATACCAATGAAACGCGAGTATAATATGATTCCTTCGGGATATTTTCAGGCGGAAAATATTTATTTTTAACAAATTCTTTTATTATCAAACATCAAATGGTAGACCATTTTTGATTTTTTGTTTGCGCAGGAGCATGGTTTATTATAACAACGTTTCCTGGAGTATTTTTGATGTAATAAATATTTATCAAAAAACTTATATAACGTCTGGTCAATGTACGCCAAATTGAGAGGAAATCTTCAACAACTGTAATTTTTTTATTAGTTGATATGTCTTCATTTATTTCATCATCATCATCAAACGGAAGAGGTGTACTACGGTACATAAGCCTTCTCCTTCGAACGCCATAATGAACGACAATTGGCTATTTGCATCAAACAATTATCTACGATTCGCACAAAGTCGCCAGTCAACCTAGGAGGCCTACGTTGCCTACGGTGCGTCTTCCAGTTCGGTTATTGCGATGTGGCCTGCATGCCCATTGACAGTTTCTGTGAAGTTGCCTTTATTTTATTATGATTGATTAACATATGAGGTCATAAATAAAAAAGTACGATAAAAATATGCCAGCCGAAATCAATAATCTTAAGTTAAAGTATACATATTTTATACTTATAATAAGAAAGTCCAATAAATCGACGAGTATTAATATCGCAAATTATAAATCACAGCACAAGAATACAATGAAACGATTATCCCGGTGATTGTAAATTGAATAATATGCCTCTTAACCTTGCCCTTTGGTACATTCAAAACGTCCGCATTCAAGAACCAAGCCTCGGGAAGCGTACGACAAATTTTTAAAAGACATCCTTGGTCCACATTCTCGTCACGTCGTATCTGACAAACCGCTTTAGACATCCTCCGACATGATGCGCGATAAATTTGAATTCCTGGACCGACATTTTGCTTGAGGATGCATGTAAACTACACAGGGGAAGAAGGTTTGTAAGGGTAGTTTTATTTTATCTACGGTCGATGGAGACAGGGATGAATAAGAAATCGAATAAGATTTGGCAAACTTGTCACCCAACAGATAACTTACGGGTGATCCTGAAGAATTTAAATAACTTAAGGATTAGGTACACTTTGGGAATTAATATAAGATATTATATAAAAGATAATAAGGCCGTTTTGTGAGGCTATGGAAGCACAAATAAAATAGGGAAGATTGGGTGTTAACTGAATGGAATTTATCTTTTCAATACCTTCTATCTAGTTTTCTAGTGTTCTAAGATGCAGGCTTCAAAACAATGCGGAACTCACCAATATTCAAATCTCAGTATATTTCATTTATCCACCGTAAATTCTGGCTGTATTCACAATGATGGGAATGAGTTGTGGGGTTATAAGTTTCAATCACGCAAGGCATTACTTATTGATGTAAAAAAACGTGTTTCCGTTCGACGCATAATTACGTAACGGCCGACATAAAAGTCGTCCCATTTCGACATCGTGACAAAATTTGTCACGGCTCGTACATGCAGTTCCATTATTATTCAGCCTACGTTTCCCCAATCACCGCATAATAAAATTGTATAAGACGAATTATAAACGTGTAACAGTAAAAATCTTGGACGGTGTAGGTTCTTTTTTTATGGTAATTTGTAATTTAAGCATGTTTCCCATGTGGTCGAATTGACCTTTATACATAAACAACAACGGGTTATTTCTATTGTCGAGGAAATATCTTTTGACAGTTACACTAATACATCATCGGAAGTTTACAGTTATTCGTCATTAAAAGTATCATTTCATTTTTATTGCAGATGCGTAATATATCAAGGTTTATCCCACAAATTAGTTAGCATTATTTAATTGAATCAAATTTTAACTGAATATATTATATATTTTTTTGTCATCTAGTTAGTGGCCAACCTGGTGTCAGAGATGTTCAAGCAGCTTTTAGGCCTTTGAGTTGACTTTACGACTGCTGTCTAGGTGACAACAATCGGAACCGGCTTTTTATAAGCCCTTCGAAGACGCTCACTTCAAATGCCAAAAAAAGGTCACCCATCTAAGAATTGATCTTGCCTGACGCTTCTTAACCAACTGATCCTTTACCGTACAGGGATTACCACTGTCTATGAGGGTCTTAAATTTCGGTTTTTATATACCTGAGTAAAACTATATTTAAATAATAATAATAATATCTTGGGACAATCCACACACGGTCATCCGATCCCAAACTAGTCAGAGCCTGTACTATGGAAACCAGACAACTGATGAATACTTATATTCATTTTTTGTTATAAATACATATATAAATAGATAAATAACACCCAGACACTTCGTGGGAATCGGACACATGACCCATCGGGTAGCAGCCAACCACCGTCTAACCACTAGAACAACGGGCCCGTCCGTATTGCGTCCGTCGCTCGTCCGTATTTATATATATATCCAAGGATGTAGGTACGTTCCGATTGGAATACGGTTGTGCCTGTACTTTTTTCAATATAACCCATAATATCTAAGCGCAAGAGTCTCATTTCTTTCATCATGAAAGGTCACGATCAACCACGGCCAAGTGCGGGCTGGTCAATTTCGTTATACAATAATATCTATACTTTTAATAAAACTGTAACAGGTCCAATTCTGTACATTGAAGATATTTTGAAAATTATATTTGGAGGGCATTCTATAACCGATACTGAGGCCGAAAATGTGTTTTTTTAATTTTTGTCTGTCTGTCTGTCTGTCTGTCTGTCTGTATCTCGGCTGAGCATCACGCCGAAACTACTGAATGGATTCAAATGAAACATGGCATGATTTGAGATCTTACTACGAGGTAGGACATAGGATACTTTTTATCCCGTAATCTAGCACGGTTCTTTTGGGAGAGGGGATTAAAGTCAAAATGGGTACTTGGTTAAACGCTTGGTCCGATTTTATCAATTTTTCTTTATAATATAATAAATATTAGTAAGGGAACACTCATAGAGAGTTGTTATCAAAGTTTTGTAATCGATCGGGTTAAGCAACGTTAGGTAAGGTCATTAAATAGATGGGTGACCGTTTAACGCCATTTGAACTAAACGGGTCCGTGCTTCGGAGAGCAAGTAAAAAGAGGGTCCCAGTTTTTACCCGACTATAAAAAAAGGAGGTTATGTATTCGATGCGAATGTCTGTTATTAAAAGTTTAGTTAAAGTAAAAATAGCGCAGGCGGAGCTGCGTGGGTCAGCTAGTAAACTAATATATTTAATTACCAACAATGCCACACGTTGACATGCATGTATTCATCTTCACGCACACATTCCTGTTATTTTAACACCACTCCGAACGATATCTCATATTGTGTGCTTACGTCGTTAGCGACGCTTTTATAGGAATCGCGCGTGCGCAAAGAAAACCGTTAAATTTCGAAAAAACAATGAACTGGAATGACGAACAGTTAATGAAAATGAATTGTTTCTGAATTCTTCGCATTTTTCAGTCGAGTAAAGATTATTGACCCGTGTGATCTTTCGTTAAAAATAACCGAACATCACATCGAAGACATTCGTTAGGAAGATTAGTTTAGATGGAGTGGAAAACAAATCGTGTCTTTTTTTTAAGTATTTCTTCTTTGTGTCTATGTGGTCGAAAAAGTATGGTCTTAATAGGATCTTTTTTTTTTAAATTCAGTTGAATAACAAGAGAATATTTAATGGAAATTGCAAACTGCACCCAAGTCTCGTACGCATGCATTGCACTAAATGTCACCGTCTGACTATGCGCTCACATTATTATGGCATGTGTGGTAATAAGTAGGTACTTGAATGCGTCACAGGTACTCATTTGTATGGAAACGATGCACTTTCGATATGACAATCGAGTAGGAATTTAAATATTTATAAACAGTGAAAGAAATGTTTCACATGATAGATTTGCGATTTCTGAGATGAACTTTTTATTTTCACGGCTAGCGTCGCTAGCGAGGTAAGTAAGTGCATTATATATATTAATATGTAAAAATTTCTGGAAGAACTATAAGAATTTTTAAGTAAGTAATCAGAATAATTCAAAGAGAAATGATGACATTTTAGTTGCCCTTATTTTGATATTTAAAGCAGATACAGAACGGAAGGGTCGTTTCACGGATTTCTTTGCAGTTATAATATTATAATATTCTAGGACACAGTTTTCAGACGGCCATAAATGATTCCAAACAAGACAGAGCACATTGGCAACTGATAACTAATACCGACTTTTCCTTTAGAAATATAAAGACTGCAATTTCCTATAGCAAAAATGTTTTTTTAGTTAGTACGGTATTAAAGATTAGTGGTTAGTGTTAAAAATTTGTAACACACATTTTTTATTTCTTGTGCTCTGGAATTTTATGCCAATTAATGACTAGTTCTCTTTTTAATTTCATATTTAAAACTGTAATTAAAGGTGACTTAAAATTTAGCTATGTCGAATCATTAGCTTAATTTACAATATTGATACTTATTTATACGAAACCAATTACCACTGACAAAGCATGGCTTTAGATAGGTGCTCTTTACTCTCGTATTGTAACTCTTTAATGCATACTAAAATAAAACAAAAAATAACAAAGGATAACAATTTAATTAGGTAGGTACTCCTACACCTTGGGCGGTCTCATTGAAAGAGAGAAAGAATTTTTTCATTGTTAGCTGCGGTCTTTCGGAAACGAACTTTAGTACATAAAACGTTAAAAAAGAATAACTGTTGTTCTTCCTACAACTATTATACATATACATCACATAAAGGGATTAGAGGGGTACCGCTATTAGGGATCGAAATCTTTCACTATTTTAAGACTACGTGCTTAGAGTGTTTAAAGGATATTTTTCAAATAAATCTCTATAGTTCAATCCACTAAAACCAGGATTATTAAACCACCAAAAACTTTAAGCTACCAATTAACAATGGACTTATCATAAATTATATTTTTTTATAGCAGTCTCGTCTTTTCAACAAACCGATTGTAAAAGAGAAGTCCGATTATTTAAATATTAGTATAGTAATCACACACGTTTAACACCGACAAAGGTAAAGTAGGATAAACATACATACATACATATAGTCACGCCTTTTTCCCGTAGGGGTAGGCAGAGCCCATGGGCCGCTTTTCGCCCCCATGAGAAACGAGACGTGATGGGTGGCGAACCACATCGCCGCCATTTTGGTTAGTTAAATTATTTATGACCAACGATTGCTCACGAATAACAAGGGAAAGGGAAAGATAGCTGGTGTAAAAAGAAAAAAAAAAGAAGAAAAAAGAAAGAAAGAAAAGCAAAAAAAAAAGAAAGAAGTAGGATAAAGCGGGCCAATAAAACATTGATAATTTCACTAGGAAGCGAATTCAGTAGGTATTTCACGGACCAATTAGATACAGTAATAAATTTAATATCCAATGTTTTACTTGGTTGACGCGGTGTAAACGGCCTCAGTAATAGCTTTTGCGCAATACAAAGCGTGACTCCAACTAAATGTCAGTTTTATAAATAAGAGATACAACGATATCTCAGTGTTTATTGTGAATTGGGTCAATATTCAATTCGCTCGCACGAAATAATCAGGGAAGCAAGAATAATAAATATAATATAGTTCCAGAATTTTTTTTTTTGGATTTGAATTCATATTTGTGATACAGATTCAGGACTTAATCATAATTTCGAAAAAGATAAAGAAACATTCAACATATCTTGTACATAGTCGTATAATATAATTGTATCAGAATTTTTGCCTTGACTCGAATTTTAAAGTATATTCTCATAAAAAGCTATGCGATCTCGGCGACAACCAATCCTTCAATAGTCGAATGGTAATAAAAATTATTACAATGCATATAGCGGACCAGAAAATACATAAACGTATACTATATTGTTCGTCTACTATATTTCATCTTAGTGAAATGCAATTCAAAGAGCTATGTAAAGTTATAAAATGAAGTCAGTTACAAATAGTGTAACAACGAATTTTCAGGTGTAATTTTCAGATACATATTTTTAATTCTTAAAACGAACGCTTAAACATAGTTAGTATTGTGTATACAATAATATCTTGTAAATATGCTATCAGTAGGCTTAATGACGTCCACAAGGACCTAAGCTTGTAACTTAAACTAACTTGCATATTATGCTAATAGTTATGCAAGATGGAAAATGTCGACACAGTCCGACTGTCAGCAGCTTTGTGTTCTTAGTTGATTATACGTTCATGTAAGATGACCCTTTGGCCCTCTTCAATTAAGATTTTACCGATTTTGACTATGATTTAATATTGTAAGTGTCGTTCGTTGCAACAATTTGTCCCTGACACAATTTTTGCGTTTCTCAATATACCTACTTATAACGTCTGCTTCTACTTACACTTTATCCTATTCGGTAGCTTTACCAGTGTCATTATCATTATCTATATTAATAAAAGAGCAGGGTGTTTTCTAGGAATCACGATACAGCTAAAACCATATAACATACAATCTTGAAATTTGGAACCAACATTATTCAAATAGTCTAGGTGAACAATAAGAACGGATTTTTCGAAATTCCATACCTAAGTGGGTCAAATGGGCTCCCAAAATTTGTATGGAAAAAAAATTTTTTTTCGTCACACGGACATGAAACTTTGTCAGTGTACTAAACAAAAGAAATAAAGAAACACGTGTATCACACTTTTTGAAAAACGACCCTTATAGGGATTTTAGCCTGGTTTTTGAGTATGCAACGCAGAAAAAAAAATTCATACTGCATTGCTGAAACTTTGCGAATACATTAATCAAATTATAGCAATCCAAGTGCAAATAATCATTTTTTGAAAAACAACTCCGAAAGGGGTCCAATTGGGGTCCAAAAAATGTTTCTCGACCTACAGTCATAAAACTTAGTTTATATATTGCACACAAGAATCTAAGTAACCTATTTCTAGCATTTTTCGAAAAACTACCCCTAAAGTTTTTTAATGGGGTTTCAAAGTTTGCACAAAGAAGGATTTATATTTCATCCTATGATGCAGCTAGAGTAACGAAACTCGGTAAATAAACTCAACACAACAATTGAAAAAACAAATTTTGAGCATTTTTGTAAAATAAACCCCTAAGTGGGTCAAATAGGCTCCCAAAGTTTGTATAGAAAAAAAAAATTTTTTCGTCCCACGGGCATGAAACTTTGTCAGTGTACTAAACAAAAGAAATAAAGAAACACGTATATCACACTTTTTGAAAATCGACCCTTATTGGGATTTGAGTAAGGTTTTTAAGTATGCAACGCGGAAATAAAATTCATACTGCATTGCTGAAACCTTGCGAATACATTAATCAAAATATAGCAATCCAAGTTCAAATAATATTTTTTTGGAAATCAACTCCAACAGGGGTCCAATTGGGGACCAAAAAATTTTTCTCAACCTACAGTCATAAAACTTAGTTTATAAATTGCACACAAGAATCTAAGAAACCTATTTCCGGCATTTTTCTAAAAACTACCCCTTTTGATGGGGGTTTCAAAGTTTGCACAAAGAAGGATTTCCATTTCATCCTATGATGCAGATAGAGTAACGAAACTCGGTAAATAAACTCAACACAACAATTAAAAAACTAATTTTGAGCATTTTTGTAAAATCAACCCCTAAGTGGGTCAAATGGGCTCCCAAAGTTTGTATGGGAAAAAAAATTTTTTTCGTCACACGGAAACGAAACTTACACTGAGCAAAAGAAATAAAGAAAAATATGTATTACAACTTTTGGAAAATCGACCCTTAAAGGGGTTTTATCATGATTTTTGAGTATGAAACGTGAAAAAAAAACCATACTTACTGCATTGATGAAGCCTTGCGAATATATTTATCAAATTATAGCAATCCATGTGTAAATAATCATGTTTTGAGAATCAACTCCAAAATGGGTCCAATTGGGGTCCAAAAAATGTTTTTCAACCTACAGTCATAAGACATATAGACGTATATTGTAAAAAACAGTCTAAGAAACTTATTTCCGGCATTTTTCGAAAAACTACCCCTAAGGTCATATCAAAGGGTTGGGAAGTTTGCAAAAGAAAGGATTTCCATTTCATGCTATGATGCAGCTAGAGTAACAAAACTCAGTAAATAAACTCAACACAACTATTGAACAAACTAATCTTGAGCATTTTTGTAAAATCTACTCCTAAGTGGGTCAAATGAGCTCCCAAAGTTAGTATGGAAAAAAATTGCTTTTCATCACACGGATATGAAATTTTGTCAATATACTAAGCCAAAGAAATTAAGAAACACGTGTATCACAACTTTTTCAAATTCGACCCTTAAAGGGGTGTTATCATAGTTTTTGAGTATGAAACGCGGAAAAAAACATCATGCTGCATTGATGAAACTTTGTGAATACATTCATCAAACTAAAGCAATTATTGAATAATCAATCATTTTTTGAAAATCACCTCTGTCTCTGAGGTCCAATTGGGTTCCAAAAAATGTTTTTCGACCAACAGTCATAAGACTTAATTGAAGTATTGCACACAAGAATCTAAGAAACCTATTTCCGGCATTTTGCAAAAAACAACCGCTATGGTCATTGAATGGGGTTGGAAAGTTTACACGTTGAACGATTTCCATTTAATTCTATAATACTAGAGTAACGAAACTCGGTAAAGAAATTCAATACAAAAATTTAATAAACTAATTTTTAGCATTATTCGACCCCTAAGTGGGTCAAAGTTTGTATGGAAAACATTTTTTTTTTCACCACACCAACACGAAATGTTATCAACATACTAAACAAAACAAATGAAAAAAAAAACAAATGGGGTATCAAAGTTTTTATGGAAAAACAATTATTCATCGCATGGACACGAAACTTTATCAGTGTACTGATAAAAAAACACGTGTATCACATTATTTTTAATCAACCCTTGAAGGGGTTTGTTTAAGCATGGTTTTTGAGTATCAAACGCGGAAAGAAAATCATGCTGCACTGATGAAACTTTGTGAATAAATTCATCAAGTTAAAGTAATTTATTTTAAAAATCAACCCCTAAAAGGGTCCAATTGGGTCCACAAAATGTTTTTTTTTGTCCTACAGTCACAGGAATTATTTTATGCATTGCACACAATAATCTAAGAAACTTATTTCAGGCATTCTTCAATAAACAATCCCTAAGGTAATTTTATGAGGTTGCAAAGTTTGCATGAACAAGGATTTTCATTTTAGCTATAATGCTGCTACAGTCACAAAACTCATTAAATAAACTCAACATAACAACAAACAAATTTTCAGCATTTTTCGGAAATCAACCCCTAAGTGGGTCAAAACTTTGTTACCCTATATCAAAGTTTGCAAAAATATATTTTTCATCAGACGGACACAAAACTTTGTCATCAAAAGGAGTTGAGAAACAAGACTGACACATTTGTTTTGAAAATCAACTCTTGACGGGGTTTCAGCATGGTTTTTGAGCATGAATGCAGAAAAAGACATCATGCTGCACTGATGACGCTTCCGGATACATTCGTCATATTTAAGTAATCCATGACATTTTTTTTAAGTTAACCCCCTCACCATCATCATCATCATCACCAGCCGGAAGACGTCCACTGCTGAACATAGGCCTCCCCCTTTGAACGCCACAATGACCGACAATTGGCTACTTGCATCCACCGGTTACCTGCGACGCGCTCAATGTCGTCTGTCCACGTTAACCCCTAAAAGTGTTCAATTGAGTTCCAAAAAATATTTTATTCCTACAGCCACACGACATATTTTATGTATTGCATACAAGAATCTAAGAAACCGTTTCCGGCATTCTTCCCTAATATAATAATAATAAAATAAATCCCTAAATTTTGCGTAAAGACAGATCTCCATTTAATGCTATAATGTAACTATGGTAACGAAACTCATTGAATGTACTATGTGTTTCAACTAAGAATGTGGCCGCCATCTTGTCATTTAAAATATAAAATTACTAAAAATGATGTTTTAACATAAATAGATAGCAAAATAAGACATTACAATAAATAATTAGTTGAAACGCATAGTACTAAACAAAACTATTAAACAAACAAATTCCGAGCATTTTTCGAAAATCAATCGCTAACTATCTACCAATGGGGTACCTGTAATTAGATCAGAGTTAATAAAAGTGTGAATAATATTGAAATCGATCGTCCGAAGATCGGACCAACAATAATAACTAAGAAGACCTGAGGATACACTGGCATAATTGTACAAATCGACGTACAACATCTCAGTCCTCCCGTAACCATGGGTGATGCAAAGCATTTGAAACGTCGGGATAGTAAAAGCTAAAATAAACCGCGATTAAATCCGTAAAAGTAGTTTGATTTCAATATTTAGCATTCGCGTAAATAAAATAAAACATTAGTGGAAACAATATTTAAAAAAAACTCGATCCATAATTCAAAACACGTTTGAGTAACAAAGTAAACGCGGGCGAAGCCGCGGGCTACAGCTAGTTCATTATATTTTTAATGCAAGCAATAATCTTACTTAATACCACAGAAAAGATCACATATTGCTGTTTGACATCAGGATATCTGACACTATGATGGTACCTACAACCTAGACGTCATTTACCAACTATAAAATTAGTTCACGGTCTTCATCTAAAAATAAATATATGTAGTTCTTCTAAAACATTGTCGGCCTTTGGTCAGTCTAGTATCACTTCAGCTTAACAACTGTAATGTTATATAACCACAGTTTTCTGTTATTATGTATTTAAAAATTGAAGAAAAAGATAGTAACATCGATTATAAATAAAGAAAATATGTAACTTTTGAAGATTCTCATTTTATGAGGATTAATATTGACGATAGACTATTTATTCATATTAATCCTGTGTAGGTAAAAAGTACACTCGTTATGATCGATAAGGTAGTCGATAATTAAATCAAATATTCGAAACTATTGCCAGATGGCAGCAAAGGTAAAACTGTTCAAAATACAAACTCGTAAAATTAAGTATATTGTGTTTGTTTGATGGGAAAACGATCGTAAATCACTTTTACAGTATCATCAGCTTGATACGACCATTTAAGCCGATGGGGATTATAAAGTGATAATTTTGAATGCTACATAGCATAGGGATTTATAATGTATGTATGTATAAATAATAAACAATATCCTAAAAGTAAAAAAATAGTAATTTTTAGTATTTCTTTGTATTCATATAATACAACGTCGTAACTACAGACAAGTGTGTAAGAAACGTATTAAAATAATTAAAATTGACAAAAAAACCTTCAATATTAAGAAAAAATGTTAACTTTTAAATACCATCTGTCACTTTATATACATAGGTAAGTGAATGAAATTATACAGGGTGTAAGGGACTACATACCGAAAACGTTTTTTATAATATTTCTCATATTTTCCGTTACAACATTACAGAAACCATTTATATGGAAAATGACAAATGACTAACTTGTTAATTTTTGAGCATGTAATGAATACGTGCGGAATAATATTTATTTTTCAAATTACATTACTAATTTCAATCAAGCCACCTGCCAAGCGTGGAGATTATGGCAACCCCTCCCTTCTAAGGAAGAGACCTTTGTTCAGCAGTGGACTTTTCGGTTGCTGATGATTGCTAATTTTGCACAAATAAGTAATTTAATGAAATTAGGCTTTATTAATAATAATAAAGCCTAATTTTAATTACTATTATTGGTATAAACCAATTATGATGTTATCCTAATATTATTAAAAAAAGCGGCATTTGTTTTTTGAAATTCATTAAAAAGCCGATGACAAATTTCAACACTAGAATGTTCAGAATCATGTACTGGTATCGGTTTTCGGTACGATGCCTCTTACACCCCGTATTTTTATTATATTGCCTTATAATGATCTTTTTTGCTTTTTAACCGACTTCAAAAAAGGAGGAGGTTCTCAATTCGTCTGTATATATATATATATTTATGTATGTTCGCGCATATCTCTGGCAATTATGAACCGATTTGAAAAAATCTTTCTTCCATCCATTCTTCAATCCATTGATTGGGTCCCATAAAAAAAATATTGCTTAGTAATAAGTAGTTCCTGAAAAATGGTGACTGCGCAGGAAAGCTGAAGGAAAGCCTATATAGATGACTTTATGTCGCTTTTTAAGGACAAAAATGGTCATAACTCTGGCAAATATTTACCAATTTCAATGATTCTTTTTTTATTCGAAAGAAGAAACCACTGTTTTGAATCTGTATGAATTTTATCACAACCGGAAAAGAACTTCCTGGAGGATCATAAACGATGTGGAGGAATTTATCTGGTATAAAACCTTTTTAAAAAAAAATTGAACCGACTTCAATATCACTGAAAAGTATAAAATAATTTAAATATTATTGAAGTTGGTGTTAGCGTACCTGCTGTGTATATTTGGCACCAACTTCAATAATATTTAAATTATTTTATACTTTTCAGTGATATTGAAGTCGGTTCAATTTTTTTTTAAAAAGGTTTTATTTTAACCTTTTTAGTGATATTTTCATATATAAAGATTGAACCATCGAAAACCGTAAAATTATCTAGGTAGGTTATGATCACATTATCGTCTACATAGTTTTACATAATTCATGTTTCTTCAGAAAATAATATCCGGTCGTAATGAAATTTGCATGGAAACATCATAGTAGTTTACTCTCTCGAATAAAAAAAGAATCATCGAAATCGGTTCATAATTGTCAGAGCAATGTAATGGAGAACATCAGTTTTATGGTTTTTACCAGATAAATTCCTCCACATCGTTCATGGTCCTCCAGGAAGTTCTTATCCGGTTGTAATAAAATTCATACAGATTCAATACAGTGGTTTCTTCTTTCGAATAAAAAAAGAATCATTGAAATTGGTAAATATTTGCCAGAGTTATGACCATTTTTGTCCGACCGAGCGAGTCCGAGCGACTAAAACGTCATCTATATAGGCTTTCTTGCAACTCTCAGTGCGCAGTCACCATTCTTGATTTTTTAGGAACTACTTATTACTAAGCAATAATTTTTTTATGGGACCCAATCAATGGATTGAAGAATGGATGGAAGAAAGATTTTTTCAAATCGGTTAATAATTGCCAGAGTTATGCGCGAACATACATAAAAAAAAAAAAAAAAAAAAAAAAATATATACAGACGAATTGAGAACCTCCTCCTTTTTTGAAGTCGGTTAAAAAACCATAAAACTGATGTTCTCCATTACATTGCTCTGACAATTATGAACCGATTTCGATGATTCTTTTTTTATTCAAGAGAGTAATCTACTATGATGATTCCATGCATATTTCATTACGACCGGATATTTTTTTCTGAAGAAACTCGAATTATGTAAAACTATGTAGACGATAATGTGATCATAACCTACCTAGATCATTTTACGGTCTTCGATGGTTCTATCTTTATATATGAAAATATCACTAAAAAGTTTAAAATAAAATATTTAAAAAAAAATATTGAACCGACTTCTATCACTGAAAAGTATAAAATAATTTAAACATTATTGAAGTTGGTGCCAAATATACTCAGCCGGTAAGCTAACACCAACTTCAATAATATTTAAATTATTTTATACTTTTCAGTGATATTGAAGTCGGTTCAATTATTTTTTTTAATATTTTATTAGATGCTTAACATAGCAATAATATTCCCTTCAAAGTCAAAGAACCATCATCACTTCCAACAAAACGAAACAAAGCGCTCCATTATTTTTGTACTTCCCTCTGTAATGATACGAGGATAAATTGCTGGCATGAGAACAATAACAGGTGAAGCGGATAACTACTAATGTTTTTCGTTCTCATTTTTCGTTTTTATATAATTAAAAAAACTTTTGATTTTCCTAATTTTTAATTTTATTTATATTAGCTACTGAGGAATAAAATAATAATACCAGCCCTTGTTTATGTCCTACTGCTGGGCACGTGCCTCCCCTCAAGGTGAGGGGGCTTAGGCCATAGTCCACCACGCTGGCCAAGTGCGGGTTGGCGGACTGCACACGTCATTCGAGAGCTAGTTAAGCTTGCTCCGACATGCAGGTTTTCCCACGATGTTTTCCTTCACCGAAAGCTAGTAACAATCGCACAACGACGATTCGCACATGATTCATTGAAGAAATCAGAGGTTAAAGCCGGGGTTCGAACCTGCGCACCTTGTTTCCAAGGCAAGCGCTCGCCCACTAAGCTGTTACCGCATACTACTAGCTATCTAGGAATACCTCTTTATTAATTTATATTCAGTAGATAAACGACGTGTGTGTTGCCAGTGATGACATAATTATGGTACTGAGACGTGGTCTCTAACGGCTGGCCTTTTAGAGAAGTTCAGAGTCACACAACGAGCCATGGAGAGAGCTATGCTCGGAGTTTCTTTGCGCGACAGAATCCGAAATGTGGAGATTCGCCGAAGAACCAAGGTCACCGACATAGCTCTCAGAATCTGCAAGTTGAAGTGGCAATGGGCAGGCCACATCGCGAAGAACCGATAACCGTTGGGGAAGAAAGGTTCTCGAGTGGCGACCACGAACCGGAAGACGGAGCGTAGGCAGGCCTCCCACTAGGTGGACAGACGACATTGTGCGCGTCGCAGGTAACCGGTGGATGCAAATAGCCAATTGTCGTTCATTGTGGCGTTCTAAGGGGCCTCCCCCTTAGAACGCCCTATGTTCAGCAGTGGACGTCTTCCGGCTGATGATGATGATGATGATGAGATAAACGACAAATGCCCTAGGTTCCAATACTACTCGGACTATTAATTTTCGACGATTTCCAAGGATAACATAAGTACAAGCACTTGCTTATATAAGTTTGGTCGAATTTGAATATATACATTTTTGGAAAAATATAATGTTAGATCTAATTTAAAACCTTCAAATTACATAGCTAGAAAAGTCAGTCGGAAGTAAACATATGTACTTGTATGTATCTATATTTATTATGTTTACTGGGGTTTTTCATTATTAGGTCTTTGTTTTGAAAGTAGATTGTTGATTTGTAAATTAATTTGCCTGTTTTTGGGACAAAGATCAAAGCTCTATTGATGTGTTTAACCCGCTTTTACACATTATTTTAAAAAGAAGTAGTCAACATTTTTAATTTATTTTATGATATAGGATGCGATTCTCATTTGAAAATGGACAATATCAAATACTTAGAATTAACCCTAATATTATTTACAATCCTTGTGCTTTACTCAATTTCTATACAATTACAACTTGAAACCCACACATTGTCAAAAAAATCTAAATAAGTATAATGTAAAATATTAAGGAAGGTAGATTATATCAAACATAATATTACAAATATTTTTTTATACACACTGGGATTGTTGAATAGCATTTTAGTACTTGTGTATTTTAAGGCATACTAACACTTAAATATAAAAAAGTTTATTTGTTCGGTTACCCGATTACGGTGTCAAGCATTTGCAGTCTCTCAGAAACGTGAAGAAATGTTGGCTTACGAGGTTTTAAAAATAAACAGCATTGTTTATGGAGCATTTTGCTTCGCAGCCCTATTTTTCATGTTGAATGACGAGTGAAATCCTTTTGTATCGATCTCGGTCAAACTAATCCCTTTATCATACGTACGCCATATTTAACAAATCGAGTATTAGCGAACAGCGAAAGCAGTGGAGTGCTCATTCGATGGTCAGACAATTACTCCGATGTTTATCGATACTAAAATGTTCACCAATGATTTCGATCTGTGACCGTTATACATTTAGATTCAATTTGAAATTAGAATCAATTTGAAAGTATAATACAATGAAAATTGGAACAGAAATATTAATCTTAAAAAGTCGTTGGACTCCAATTAAATAAATTATAATACTCATTGATTGTAAATTAGGTAAGTAAACTTTTTTAGAGTGGTGATGTATGAATAACAACGTTTTATATTAATTATTGTAATTTAATTTATATTATTGTTTTAAAATATTTATGTATGATTATTTCGTATTACTTGTTCTGTTTGCACCTACCATGATTTGTCTCTGCATCACCCTAAGGTAGATTGGTAGAGAATGCCTCTGGCATTAATTCCGCCTATGTACTGTTTTTATGCATAAAGAATAATAAATAAATAATAACTGAAAACATCGATGGATTGACGGCCGTTGATTAGACACCCTGACTGTCACCCAATAGATCGTAGGTTGGATTTCCACCTAGGAAAAACATTTGTGTGCGGGATCATGTCTGTTTAGTAATAATAATAAATTAATAATATCCTAGGGCAATTACACGTTCACCGGATCCCAAACTAGGCAGAGCCTGTACCATGGTAACCAGACTTTCGATTCCCGCCAAGTGTCTGGGTGTTGTTTATCTATTTAAGTATGTATTTACAAAAAAAAAAGTATATAAGTATTAGTATCAGTTGTCTGGTTTCCATAGTACAGGCTCTGCCTAGTTTGGGATCGGATGACCGTGTGTGGATTGTCCCAAGATATTATTATTATTATTATCTGACCACGAGCGCGTGTCTTTGTGCCTGTTTGATTTATAACTAACGTTTAGTTTGACTAATGAAAAGCTTATATTATTTATTGTATTATCTGAGGTTTCCGCTATTTTTTTTTTAAATTTTACCCTATACATTTTTTAATTATATGGATTAATAATAGATCAAAAAAATAATAGATAAAATATGTTTTTTCGAGATTTATTCATTCATTCGAGATACAAAAGTGAACTTCATGTGACAACAAAAAGTAAAGCGCACATAAATAATTATAATAAGCGCAACAAAAGCATGAATCTTCTTCAATGTCAATAATCTTAATGATTAATTTTAAGTCGAACGACGTTAATTAATCATTCTTGAGCATAAAGAAGGCATGTTTTGTACGCGCTTGAAGTATTGACAGTTCCACAAAACTTATTATCTGTTATTAAAATGCAATTATCGCCGTGGGTTGGTGAGAATGCACCATGGCTGCATTTAATGCTTTTATTTATTTTTTATTAACCGGCTTAAAAAAAAGGTTCTGTACCTATTCGACGCTTATGTATGTAATATTAATAAATATGCGTAATATTCACATTTATGTTAGTCTAAATGGGCTTCTAAACAAATTTACCAAATCTCATGAGTGTATGTATGTAGGTTTGTCCAGCAATTTCTCAGGAACTACAAATCCGATTGTGGTAATTCTTTTTGCAGTAGTTTAAGTATCTTTCAACTTAGGGAAAAGTACAAGTTATATCAAAATCAGTTCAGTAGTTTTAAAGATATGGACTGTTAATGTTACCCGCAAGTTACTCTATCATAGCCGTCCGAGTTGCGTGATAACGTGAAAGCAAGTTATAATAATGATTAATAATAAATAATAATGAATAATAGTGACACCGACTTTAATATTTATCTTCGTGATTTAATGCTTTTTAGATCATTTTGTTTGAAGTCGGTTTTTATTTTTAACCGACTTCAAAAAAAGGAGGAGGTTCTCAATTCGTCTGTATATATATATTTTTTTCTATGTATGTTCGCGCATAACTCTGGCAATTATGAACCGATTTGAAAAAATCTTTCTTCCATCCATTCTTTAATCCGTTAATTGGGTCCCATAAAAAAAATATTGCTTAGTAATAAGTAGTTCCTGAAAAAACAATAATGTTGACTGCGCACTGAGACCTGCAAGAAAGCCTATATAGATGACGTTTTAGTTGCTCGGACTCGCTCGGTCGGACAAAAATGGTCATAACTCTGGCAAATATTTACCAATTTCAATGATTCTTTTTTTATTCGAAAGAAGGAACCACTGTATTGAATCTGTATGAATTTTATTACAACCGGATAAGAACTTCCTGGAGGACCATGAACGATGTGGAGGAATTTATCTGGTAAAAACCATAAAACTGATGTTCTCCATTACATTGCTCTGACAATTATGAACCGATTTCGATGATTCTTTTTTTATTCGAGAGAGTAAACTACTATGATGTTTCCATGCAAATTTCATTACGACCGGATATTTTTTTCTGAAGAAACATGAATTATGTAAAACTATGTAGACGATAATGTGATCATAACCTACCTAGATAATTTTACGGTTTTCGATGGTTCAATCTTTATATATGAAAATATCACTAAAAAGTTTAAAATAAAATCTTTTTTAAAAAAAATTTAACCGACTTCAATATCACTGAAAAGTATAAAATAATTTAAATATTATTGAAGTTGGTGCCAAATATACACAGCAGGTACGCTAACACCAACTTCAATAATATTTAAATTATTTTATACTTTTCAGTGATATTGAAGTCGGTTCAATTTTTTTTTAAAAAGATTTTATTTCTGAAAATATTTTATATACAAGAAAAGTTGTTAAATGACCGCGATGTCTCTAACTTACAAGTTATTTTTGGTAACAGAAGAGAACTAGCAGATTTTAGTAAAATAAGAAACAAATACAGTGTTTATTTTTTATCTATGGAATATTTAAAAGTTATTAAAAATTATATGAATAAGCCTATGTTTGGTAAATAAGGATCAAATCTTCAAAGTAATTAAAAATAATATATTAACAACCGTAGGAATACTGTTGAATAAAGGTATAAAGAAAATGACTAGGCGGTAGGCACTCTGGCCAGGTATGAAAAGGGTGCCTAGAGCCTTCCCATAGCGCCGAAGAAGGCCACAGGGGAAGTTTTAGGGGGTAAAAATCCCACACATGACAATCTCCACCCCTAAGGAGACTGTGTACCATTTGAAGTTTTTTTTTATACTACCAAGGTGGCAATCAAGCGTGCGGCCCGCCTGATGGTAAGCAGTCACCGCAGCATATAAACGCTAGCAACACCAGAAGAATCACTAGCGCATTGCCGACCCTTAAGTCATTAGATATTAAGTCTTTGTGTCGGTAATTTCACCAGCTACAGTGCCCTTCACGACGGAACACAGCAATGCTTACACACTGCTGCTTGGCGGCAGAATATCTGACACATCACTTGGTACCTACCCGGACGGTTCCCAAACAGCAAAAAAAAAACGTGGTAGGTCCCGTGTGCAAGGAACCGTCGAGGTAGGTACCACAGGTACCCGTTCTTTTTAGGAGGGAAGGCCGGTATATGTGGAACTTATGCCTACCGAAACCTCCCTGGTAACCTTTGACGTTGACGCTATTGGCACTCCTTTCAGACGATTCAGCATGTCAACAAAAGTGCACGCTTCTCCGGCACCCTCGCACGTTTTCACAACGACGCAAGACTTACACCGCGTCGACACCCGCTTCGGGGTTGCATTTAATAGGGACGCACAGTGTTTCCACCCTATGCATTCGTGACCGACCAGCCCCCATTAATGTAGGAGATACCTCGATCCTATTGAACTGTTAGACTTCAGACGATGGGGCTGAAGATTGTCAGTAGGTACTTACTTCTAACACTAAATGCAGGTAACGCCGGTGATAGTTTTTGGGGGTATGTGTTCTAGTTGCTTATTAAAACTTCGTTAAATTATAATTAAAGTCGCCACCCTTCTAAATCATAGCAGTAAAATTAGAATAAGAAAAAAAGTAATATTTATATTACCGAAAAAAATATATTTTTATCCTATCCAAAGTGTGGATAAAAAAGTGGAATAATCCTTATATCAAGTCCTCATAGATTACTACTTATATTCCAAGCTAAGATTATGCTATTACGAAAATTAAGTATGTAAAAAAAAAGTAATAAATGTCGCAGAGTTACCAATTGCACGAGTTAATACTCGTAACAAATATTTTCTTTGTTAAGAAAATCTGCATAAAATTAACATTTATAACTTATTTATATATTAACATTTATTTATATTTACGCCGGTCTATAAGTATTGTATACGAGTTCAATAACATTCAAGATGATCTCACAGTTGACTGAACGTTTCATGAAACACTGCTAAAACTGACACGCTAATACGAAAATAGGCGTACGTCTAATAAAACTGATCGCAAAAATCTTTATAGCATCACAAAATATACGTATTAACTGCAGAACACCAGTCATTAATATTCATACACACATCCACACACTCATATCTATGTACGTATTATATAGTTTGTTGACATAGTAACGAGCATGCGCAGAGGTGACGTTATACATAAACAATGAATTTAATTTATCGCAGGGCTACCTGTCTTCACGCCTTTAAAATTACAAGAAATTGCAGACGAAACAGTCCATTACTGCCTTCAATACATAATTAATTTACTGTATAGATTTTACTTGGCGAGATGTTACGATATAGTTCTAGATTTCGTGGTCCGAAGCATGAATTTGATACCTTTGTCAGCAACGATACGGGTCCTTACAAATAAGGGCGTCGCGTCGCTACCTACAGTCATCATTCACCTTTACAAAAACGCCCCAGTTGACTTAACATCGATAAATTCCATCCATCAAAATAAACATTTACCGACAAACTTTGAAATTAAATTAATTCAAGATACCGATCCTCAATCAAAAATCTCATTAGTGACTTACCGAAAACGCTCCATAGCCGCCGGAAATTGGGCCAAGTAATATTTTATAATCATCCTCGTGGCCTCTTTTGATCTTACAACATCCCTATGCAACGTTTCATTCACGGCAACTGTTATCAAAAAACACTTTCTCTGTCGCGTCAGTCCGCGCACATCGCACTGTTGATAAAAAAAAAAATAGTAGCCGGCTTTTGTGAACGATTCGACTGTCAAAATCACGTGGAGAGCGAACACTCACACACGCATCACTGCTGGGCGCAAGCGGAATACGCTTTTTCGCGGCGCACGTTCAGCGCATGACATCCCAGGAACATTATATTCATGTAGCGGACTAACCTCCCACACAGTTCGTGAAGAACTAAGCGCAAGTAGTCGAGAAGCACGTGGCCTGTAGCTTACTCGACTCGGCCGCCCTTCCAAAGCGGCGTCCACACACTAGGAAAATCGACTTTCGCTCGTTCGGCGACGACACCATTTCGCCCAAAAACGGCACGAGCCGGCGAGATGAGCTAGAATATGGGACGTAACACACAGTGTATTTCCGTACTACCACAGTGTGCGTATCATGCGTGAACAACGGAAGGGAAAAGTGCATTGTGGGGTTATATTCGCATCCATTTTTTTGGTTTCCCTGGTTATGCTCTTGTGAATTCGATCGGGTAAAGTAGGGATATAAACCGTTACGGTACGCCAAGAGAAATTTGACACGGAATTTATTCCCTTAGTTGAGGGGGAAAAAGCGTTTACCATTGTTGTCGACGAAGATATTGAAAAAGTTTCTAGTCGGTGGTACAACGATGGCTTCCTTTTGTCTTGTTTTTAAAGGATTATTCGATAACTTAGTGGGCAGTCCGTTTAATCTTCCGCTTTTGTTAAGCCATGACTCGATCTTTTTGGCTGATATCGTGTTTTGTTGGGATGATTTCTTTTCGCTTTCGTTCTTTTATGCTATACTAATGTGGAATTGAAAAGTTTTTGGGTAAATATTGACGTAACTTGTCAATGTGTGAATAGAATTGGAAATAACGTGTAAAATCATTTGATGTGGTCAATGGGGAACCCAACCTTTCAAATAAAATAGCAACGTAATACTATGACAATAATATTTGACTATACTGTTATTTATTTTGCTATAATGTTGATCTTAGAGTTATCATTTGACCTATGTTTATGAATAACCCATGTAAGTACATAATAGAAATTTTCTCATACATTTAGATATAATACAACATGTTACTAATATCAAGAGCAGAATTGATTGCACTACTTTTAATATTTTTTGCTATAATTCTGTTTATTTATCATGGTGACTCCAAAGGTTTAGGCGGTCTGTCTAATACGGTGGTAGTAAGAAGTTATCAAACTCTAAGGAGAGCATAGATAGATAGATAGATAGATAATTCTTTATTGTTCCACCATTATTAAAAAACACAAAAATACAAGAAAAAAAAACAGTAAAATAGAAACAGTAAATAGCATACGATATGTTTAAGTATAGAGTTACGAACAAACAGAATAGATATGTTTAAGGTAAATATTTGACAATAATTTATGAAAATAATTGTGTGCTATTATTTTCATGAAGGGAGTACCCTTCAAACCAGGTAGTGCCCAGGTATAGTGTACCTGGTGAAACAAACACCCTCCACAGAATTAATCAGGTCTCAGGTGACGACTGGCAGTACCAGATATAGATTTACATAGATAATGCAAATGGATCGCGTGTCCAAACCCTGACAAAAAGTCGGGGTTGGTCGCCCCTAACTTACAGTCCGCGCGCGTCTGTTGTTGCAGCCTTGCAGCCGGTCGGCTGCAAAACCTAAAAAAAAATCGGCGGGGCTTCGGTGGCATCGGTGTCTTTGAATCGGTTTGGACTTCCCGTCACTAAATTCGCCCGTGACGTCACAGAAGGTGTTAAAACTTGGTTCAAAAGTCGGCACGCTCGGTTTCAATACAAATCGTGATACTTGCGTTATCTATTTAAATCTATATCTGTGGGCAGTATAGTGCAGCAGCCTATAAGCAGGCGTATCGTTTACCAGCGAATGTCTTGCTTGTATCATCACCAAGTTAGGAAAAAAACTTTTGGTAAAGAAATGCAAGACCTCAAGATACTATAAGCTCTTTTAGCGTAGATTGAAGTAACAATAATATTTTAAATATCTGAGGGTATGAGACAACTATAACATATTATGGCCATTTACCACTGCAGTCCTCCCGTGATGATTAATCTGTATCAAAATCACTAACTTTAGTCACTTCATGACTTATTTCCGTGTGTGTTAAAGTGTCGTATGTGTTATGGGCTTTTAAAACACGTTACGTTATTTACTTCAAACATTTCCAGAAATAATGTTGCTTTCAAACGACAATTTTATGTAATTCGACTCTTTGTTGCTGTATATATTTTTCCCATCATCATGTTCTCATTGCGTTGTAAGCGATACAATTTTGTTTTCACATAAATAATGGTACACGTAGAGAATATTTAGAGAATTGTTGTGGGAATGTTTAGATATCATTCAGATAGTCTCGTGACAGTGCCATTTAAATAATGGGTACTTTGTGGCCAACTTGGTGTAAGTTTTTCAAGCTGCTCTTAGGCCTTTTACTGGACTAAAAGACTGTTATCTAGAAGACAATAACGCGCACCGACTTGTTAAGTGCCCTACAAATAATGAAGACGCTCAGCTCAAATGCCATTAAACAATCACCTATCTAAGGACTGATATTATTGCTTACCAACTGGTCGTTTACCGAACAGTGATTATAAATGGCTATGTGCGGCTCAATATGCCGCTATTTTCTTATGATCTTGATTTCTTTTAAGGTAGACGTGATTTTTCCAGTGGAACTTTTCAATTTTAAGTGGTTGGTTCCGCTACACCCTACCAATTAATCTTTATATTATTGCTCATCACAAAAATACAGTCTTGTAATAGTGAAGGAATATAATTTGATAATGTTCTAGACACGTGTAAGAAAATACGCGCGCGGTCGCGCGTACTTTTGAATTACTTTTTAAGTACTTTTGAATATTGACTATCATAAGGGATAGTCAATATCAAATACTTTGCATAAATTGGTTATTGACTACTTCTTGGAATGGTATTAAATGCTACATCAAAGCTTTTCACTCCCCCTTGATAGAAAGTAAAAGAGGTGTAACCAATATTCTTCCCTCTAAACCGTTCTATAAAGCCGAATAGGCTTTTTACTTATCGAAATCATGTTAAATATTAGAAGTCTTCGCGTGTACTCCCTCGCTCCATTGTATAGATGAAACGGTATTTCAACATTTTAATTAAATCGCGATTTTTAACGTAGTACAGCGTTATCATTACTGAGCCAGTTCTCGTAGATAATACATGGTCCTTCGAGCCGGAATAATAGATGATCAAACGAACTTCTTGAAGTGAAGTTCGATCATTATTATATGAATTGCTTTATACGAAGATATATATGAATTGACAATGTAGTTTATCTCTATATACTAGCGAGTTGCGCACGTTTAGAGACGTAAAACTGTGTTTTTCTTTTTTTTTTTTTTTTTTTTTTACCACTAGTTACGTCGCGGACGGTCCAGACACCTCATTCTTTAGAGATTATGTTTATTATAATTCAACAAAACCTTATTCAAGGGTTAAATGCACTGAACACGTGTTATGTGATTTAATCATGGGTGGGCGGGTTTTTATATCTTCGTATAAAGCAATTCATATAATAATGATCGAACTTCACTTCAAGAAGTTCGTTTGATCATCTATTATATTTCATTGCTTTATACTTCAGATATATATGAATTGACAATGTAGATGTTTAGAGAGTAAGGTTTTGTTTCGATGGTATAGCAATTTTTTTTTTTTTTTTAAGAAAAATAGTATAGTTTAAGTAAAATATTAGTTAAACTGATAATTTTTTGTAGATTTATAATAGGTAATAATTAACGGGGTTATAATAGGTAATAATAATAAGTTTATCAAAAACCACTAATAAGTTAGTTTAGCTGACGGTTTTCTAGCTATGACAGTAGGAGTACCTCCTAAGACCTGCAAATCGTACGGCCAAGGTGACGTTTGTTATGCACGGAAGACAATTTAAGAAATACCCTAAACTGGTTTTTTTTTTTTTTTAATCACTTGTTTATTTTACTGACTGATCAGTTGAGCTGTGAGTGATCTATGTTAGTAAAACTTTTACTATGTTAGTTGTCCTTATATGTCTTGTTACGAAGGTATAGTCGTTAAAGACCAGGTGTATATTTCTCTTGTTAAAGAAGAACTAAAATAGAACTAGAATGTCAAAGGGCCGATGTTCTATCACTTTTTTTATGACTATCTTAACTTATTTTTGCGTGCTTAAGATATCTACATACATTTATTAGATATCCGTATTTATGTATTTGAACTTGCAGTTACCTTAGCCTATTATTGATATTCTTTTACAACTTGTCTAAAGTTTTATGATTCTAAAGTGATTAAATATCTTTTATAAGTCTCAAGTATTAGTGTTTTATACTCGTACTTAGGTCCAAAACAAGCAGGTTTTGGTTTATACTTACTTTTAACTTATTGAGTTCTATTTCTATAAGCAGAAAATACGATAAGATTTTAATAATATAAATAATGATCCAATATCTGTGTTGGCACAACACTACGCCGGCCGGTATCACGGTATTTATGTAGAGGGTTGATACTCTGTTTAAACGATAGTTTTGATGGAACTCTATGCTTTTTTATGGTATTTTTCATCGATGGCCGTCATTATTAAGTATACCGCGTGAAAGGCAAGTGCATGCATGCTGTATACAGGTTAGTTTGGTGTTTAAGTGTCCCATGGCCAATATTATCAATTTGGGAAAAGAATAATGATTTCCCGTACCTTAATCATCGATTTCTTCGATGGGACATTAACGATAATGGCGAACACATGAAAATAAATTAACTCACCCTGGGTTGTGTGTTAGTGTGGATATACTGCATATGCATACCTATCTTGTTTTTGCTGAGCTAGGAAGTTGAATTTGCTGTATTGGAATTAAAGTTGCTAGGCTTAAGTTTTCTGTAACATAAGTTTAAAGACCAAAATGATGTTTCCAATCAGAATCTGCGTTCGAGAAATATTTATTATAAGAAACGCAAACGGATACGCTTCTCACGCCAGCTTGGTAATTAATTAACCCTTATTTTTTCTTTTTGTAAATTTAATTCTAATTTTAAATTCCAATTTTGTATTTTATAATTCTTATAATTTTATCTAACTTTTGGTTTTAAATTTCATAAATATATACATTTTTATCGCTATGCATATGTCATCAAGATAATCATCATCAAAGGAATATATATGCATGAATCAGATAATTATTATTCTATAACAACCGTATTGCACGTTGTTTGTTACCTCCGGTAAAAAGGTATACTTTTATCAGTTCAATGTATCTTATTTTGTCTATTGCAATTATAAATTTACGGTCACAATTTATTTAATTACAATCATTTTAATAAAATTTCACCATAACCTCATCAAGCACCGTTAAGGCCAAACATACGAGAGTATGTATTGTGTACGCTGTAATTTAGAATAATATATACGTCGGCTGATATCTCTACGTGATTATGCCACAAAACTTGCGAAAATATTTTCTATGATAAGATTGATGGGTTATTTAACCTCTATCTTAATAGTTAATTTTAGTTATTATTCTCGGTACCATAGAAGGTAGATGATATTTATATACAAATTTTGTTTTACTATATTTATATATTATATAATATTGTTGTTACTAGTACCGGTAATTTCAGACTGGGAATCTTATGGTCAGTATGACAAAGTGGTGTAAACTGTTGTTAAGTTCAAGTTTCACTGTGGTAATGATTTTAAATATTATCTATAAGTAGAGAGGATAAAAGCTATATTGATATTATATAAATATAAGTGCAAATATTTTAAAATATTTTAATATATAAATGAATCGCTTGCCGAACTTAGGTTTTGGCGTCAAATATATTTTATATTTGTACTAAATGCCGATGATCTAACAATGTGATAGCAAAGGGTTAGACTTCCGGTTTGAGTGTATTATTTTTTTTCCTCATTGCAATTTAAGGAACAGAATTCGTTTCTGATTTTCGTAAAATATATATATTTATGGTTAAATCCTCAGTTTAGTAGTTTACTAAAACTAGAATAAGTTAATCTCATTAAATGTGTCCAATGAAATAACGATACTAAGTTTATATATGTGTTGCAATATAAGCATCCATACCTCTGCTTATAATGTAAGTAAAGTTTGGATGTGGTGCTATTTAGTTTTAGTTAATTACCTACTTCAGAACCAAGATGACATGAAACGTCGTTTTCACAATATCCATGTTAACATGGCTGGGAAATTTGTTACTTATATAATTATACAAGTAAAATACATATGTTTGTGGCCAACATTTGAAATCTAAATCTGACTATTTGTTGTTAGTCCAGCCGGTATCCTTTAGCGCTAGAACATGCGATTGATGCTGCTGTTGGCCTTCCCCTTATCTCGCCCCCCCCCCCCCCCTTTTCAAGGGCAGCTAGAAGGTACCGCCCAGTTCTTCTACAAGGTGTGGAAGGGGCTGATGATTCTGGAGTTTTGTTTTCTTATCTGTGAACCTTGTTTATTAATTATCATGCTGTTTCGGTGCAAGGAAATGCCACCTCGACTAGAGTATATTATGTAATTATACCAATACCTATGCTAATTGGACGCACCCTGGGCTAATAGACCCAGAAAATGTTATTGACTGACCAATAAGGCATGAATAACTGTGATTTTCACGCCAACACGGAAATACGTAAGTCATACCTCTTTGTCCTGACATAGTCTTGATAAATAGGATAAAGTGCTCTTGTCACATCCCAAATTGTCATTTATTTATTGATTTTATCATACTTTTTTGCACAGCATAAATTCAAGGTCGGACTTATATGCAAGTTAATTGTTTTGCATAAGTTTGGATTGGTACTTTACCTTTATTTCTATACTCTTATATAGAAACGTACGTAACATGTCCGACAAAGGACCACAAGAGTACAAAATATTTGCATTCTGCCAATAATGTATACCATAAAGTTTTTTTTTTTCTCTGGGAATAGTATAGCCTTGCCTTGTAGGCATTTCCTATGCACGCTTCTAAACCAATTTCCACTAGAGGGATGCCTTTTGGAAACCCAGCGCAGGATTTCTTTATGAAAACCCCGTGAAAAAGACCTAATCAACCTGGTAATTGAAACCAGGATCTGGCGATAAACAATCGCACCAATGTGCGATTGTTTGATAGTTGAACCACTTAGGCAGAGCCGCTTTCATGTTGAAGATCCGTTGGTAGTTCAGCCAGACTCGGGGCTCGTACCATTATATGTGTAAATGCACGAATTAAAAATTAAAAGTGGTGGGTAGTTGAGCAGAAAAAATAATAATAGTATCTTGTGTGTAACCTTTGTTTAGTGGGTATTACTTTAGACAAAATAAATTGTAGGTTGGGACGTGTATATCTCTTTGAGATTGCACGCATTTCCTATCTCATTTGTATAATCCATGGCTCTTGATTAGCTCGCAGCCAATCATGTCACCGTGATGACTACCATCAATAGTTGTATTCCCTATTTCCTATGGATATTACAAATAATTATGTGTTACTTACCAGAAATCTATGGAACTTGTCTTGCATCCGATAAATAATCAATTGGATGCCTCAACTGCATTCATTTGTCATGAATCCATGACTCATAATTAGTTCGCAGCTAATTATGTTGTCGTAATTGACTCTCGGTCAATCACGACTTTGTTAACTTTTAAACATTTTGTTGTCATTCGTCACTTTTTCTTTGACGGTAGATATTATTGACTCGAACTCGAAGGTAGTAATTCGAATAATAAGTGGGTAGGTAACTTGTTTACTACCAAGTATTTTTAGACACACAACTTAATTTATTTATAGTTAATCATAAGTAGCTCGCAGGTACTTATGTTATCGCGATAGGCTCGCAGCCGATCACGATTTTTCCCACATTAATAGATATGTTTTAATATTTTAATATCACTAAACTGTTTTTGCTTAGGCGCGTGCGCTCGTCGCTGCGCACAAAGAAACAATGAGGTGTCTGGACCGTCCGCGACGTAACTAGTGGTAAAAAAAAAAAAAAAAAAAAAAGAAAAACACAGTTTTACGTCTCTAAACGTGCGCAACTCGCTAGTATATAGAGATAAACTACATTGTCAATTCATATATATCTGAAGTATAAAGCAATGAAATATAATCGATTATCACTTGCTTAAGTGAATTTATATTTTCCATGTTATTCGATAGGGATAATAAATTGCCGTAGTCATGGAACTAGCATTAAAATACTACTACTGTTTTTACTTTCTACTATTGGATATTCTGTTCAATTAAGCGTTAAATTGCAAGCCTCAAAACCAAAACCGCGGCTGTAAAGCAAATAGGATATGACATTATTTCTAATGTTTTACTAGGTAGGTACCACCGCAGTGTAAGATATTCTGCCGCCAAGCAGCAGTGTGTAAGCATTGCTGTGTTCCGGCGTGAAGGGCACTGTAGCTGGTGAAATTACCGGACACAAAGACTTAATATCTAATGTCTTAAGGGTCGGCAACGCGCTAGTGATTCTTCTGGTGTTGCTAGCGTCTATAGGCTACGGTGGCTGCTTACCATCAGGTGGGCCGTACGCTTGCTTGCAAACTTGGTAGTATAAAAAAAAAATGTCGTCATAATTTATGTAAATTATCAATTCAATCAATATAACAATGTATTCTCATATACGTATCATATTCAATGTAATTATACATATATTATTCTTAACGTATCCCCATAATATTACCATTATTATTATCTAGCTACTAAACTTATCAGTGAGAGTGGTCCAACCGCAATATAATTAAACAAATTCATGTAGAAAAGCAATAATTAATTATCAATTCAATAATTAGTAATTTTGAAAGTTGTACTATTATATTATTTATTTGCGGTTAAAATACTTTAAGTGTGATAACATAACTGAATGTTAATAGATTGTTAAATATTAATACGAAATTAGATGCGTATCCTATTTGCTTTACAGCCTTTATGTGATAACTTATTTCCATTATTTAAAAGTGAACCAAGTTAGTTATAAAAATATATCTAGAATATCCTGGGACGATGCAGACACGGTCATCTGATCTGAAAGAGTGACAGCAAAACATGCATGCTCACCCGACACCCTCGCGGTGCTCACGATGATGTCGCCTGTCGATGTGCGCCTACACATGTATCATCGCGAGTCGTCGCCTGCCCCAGCGTTGCAATTAGTAGGGACGCACAGCCCCACATAAGTCCGAGATCCACGAAGTACCCTGCCTACCTACACGAAGCATTCAAAGCGCAAATTAATTATAGTACCATAAAAAGTATTAGCAAACTATTTTTTGTTTTTTGACTAAACGTGTTACTTATCTAGTACAATGTCTTATTTCTTTTTCAATTACAATCCATTATCCTTATATTATTATGAAAGACCTAAAAATAAGGTATCATCTTGTATCAGTCCGTGGGAATCAGATAAATAGGTTGAAAACTATTCACATCGGCGGTTTGTAGTTCTTTATTAATGCATCACAGCTGTGCAACCTCCTATCTAGCTGTTAAGCACAAGGTTGCATCACTAACACATTGCTACAATTTGTTTCGTTGCGGAATCATCTAATTAATTATACCTACTGAGATATTGCATAGTTGATGTTTAAGTTTATTCTTAACAGTTTAATCCATCAAGCTGCACAAAGTTCGAGCCCGTTAGTTTAGCACATTACACCATGCCCGATTATACATATTATAAAGGCTGCTACACATAACGCTGTGGGTTCTACTAAAGATAACTGAGATCTATACCTTTAAAACCAGCTTCAAAATAAAAAACAAAACGAATTCCGTAGGTTTCGATGCAGACCTCATCAATATCAGCCGATAGACTACCACTGCTGAACAAAGGCTATGGGGTTGCCATGTTCCCTATATTTGGTAGACGTTTTGGGGCTCGCAGTATAGGTGGTAATCCCATAGAAAGTTGCTGCTACCCGTCTTCTTGTTTTCCCTTAGTCGCCTCTTACGACACCTAATGTGAGGAGATGGGTGCATGCTATTCTTACCCAGATACCCCACGGGCAAGGTAGACATAGGAGTGCAACTTTCTACATCAGTGGGTTAAAAAGCTTTTTTACCCACTAATTTACAGTTCTCAAACTCAAACTTAAACTCAAAAATAGTTTATTTCAAATAGGCTTAACGCTAGCACTTTTGAAAGGTCAAAAGGTCATGGTTTTTTTTTTAAAGAATCTACCACCGGATCACAACGCGGCCTCAACTGAGAAGATCCGGCAAGTAACTCAGCGGGCTTGTCATTTTATCACTTTTTTTTTAAACAGTTTGTCATGTTACAATTAGATCAGAGCGACAGTGTGTCTTGCCGTTCAAAATATCAAATAAGACAGAAAAAAAAAATACTAAGTACAACAAACTAAAAAGCCAAAGGGATAGTAGTCGGACCAGTCCCCCCAAGCAGCACCCGCGCACGAGTTGACTCGAGCAGCAGCCATCACTCCCCTCAACCATATTGGAGGGAAGGGGGTGACCCGCCACACGAAGCCGCCACAAGCAAAGACTTTTCGATGGCGAGCATGACCGATCTAAGATCACAGTGGCACACGTCTAACATTTAACTTCTGCTGTTAAGCAGTGCCTCGTCAGGCAAAGAAATTTTAGAAATTTTCTAATCCTTACGTTTATTTTGCAGTTCTAATACCATTCATAGCCTAGATATTAGTTGTCAAACATACACCTTTTTGTATCAGTGGGTAAAAAGGCTTGTGCCACATCCGCTCCGCTGGCATTTATCTTTCACACAGCCTCTATTTAAGCGAGTTGCACGTAAATTTGTCACATGAAAGGACGTTTAATTTGCTGTTTCACTAGCTGCTAATTACAACTTTGATTGGCGCGGTCGTGGTCAGGCGTTTCGGATCCGACGTGTCTCGTTTGACAGAGCAAAGCTTGTATTGGTTATTGCATCAATTTGTGTCTTTAGCAGGTAGGTATAATAGGTATTCTGGACGTTCGGGGTGTGGGCCCTTTGAACGTCCATTGAGTACGGCGGCGACTCCGAGGAGGACGGCGGCGGGGTTGCGACCCCCGTCCCCGTGAGCACCGTGACAGGTTCCCGGGGGGCTACAATGCGCCCCCCGGCGGCGGGCTCAAAGGCAAGGCACTGAGGGGCCCCTGGTGCAGATCCCACCGGAGAGCCCTGGGGTTCCCCCTCTCATGTGCCGATGCGACAGCCGCGGAGGTTTTAGTGGGTAAGAATCCCACATACCCCGATCGAGCCCCACAGCTCCCGGGGATCTTTGGAAGATTTCCCCCGCGTCAAAAAAAAAAGGTATAATAGGTATTCTAGGAGACAAAAATGTTCTAGTTACTCCAGTATACAATTTATTTTTATAGTAGCGATGGTAGAGCAGAGTGAGTTTACTTAATTCTATTGGAAACGAAACAAAGGTATCTTTGTTAGCTATTTAAAAACTAGTTTGTTGATTGATACAAAAATATTGTAACTAAAAATAAGTTTTTAACTTTAGTTGTTATGATAATTGCAAAAATGGTATCGGTCTTTTTGTTATTTATATGTATTGCCTTATATTAAAATAGAGTAAATTGTATGAACATATTCGGTAGTAATATAAGTATTTGGTATTCACTATAATAATAGCGATAAAATGACATAAGTACAGATGTTATCGTTATTCCAGTATCAAAAAATTGCTAAACTAATTCTATCACTTACTGTATATCTTTGTTGTTGTTATATTAGAATTCGCATTCATCAACAATAGTTTTCGCTACATCTATAAGATAAATATCAACACTTGAAGATAAACACTTTTCCCAGTAAATGCACAATAAAGATCAAGTTTCGAAGATCTCAGCAGTTGATATTGCGCCGACTCACCAGACCCGTGAGTAAATGCGAATGATTGCGAATTCTCAGCAATTACGAAGCCTTCACTTGTTTCTGATAAGCGCGATAGTGCAGCCATTTATAAATACCGCGAAAGCCCAGGTGAAATTCAATTTACGCTTTTGTTTCGATAATGTCATTCTTTTAACTATGTACTGACATTTTTAGAAGCAGCTTATCCCTTAATCGATATACCCTGTTTTTTTTACAAGATCAAAAATTGAACACTACATTTATGAACGTAGGCGTGATCGCTAATCGGTGGGTGGCCAGCCAAATACATTTTTAATCTTGTAAAAAAAGCAGGGTATAATTATAAATTATTATGAGTAGTCTTTAAGTAAGTATAAGTAGTAGTCTATGAGTAATCTAAAATAAACCGCGATAAAATCAGTAAAAGTAGTTTGATTTTAATCTATATTAATAAAAGAGCAGGGTGTTTTCTAGGAATCACGATACAGCAAAAACCATATTACGTACAATCTTGAAATTTGGAACCAACATTATTCAAATAGTCTAGATGAACAATAAGAACGGATTTTTCGAAATTTCATACCTAAGTGGGTCAAATAGGCTCCCAAAGTTTGTATGGAAAAAAAAAATTTTTTCCTCACACGGACATGAAACTTTGTAAGTGTACTAAACAAAAGAAATAAAGAAACACGTGTATCACACTTTTTGAAAATCGACCCATATTGGGATTTTAGCCTGGTTTTTGAGTATGCAACGCGGAAAAAATTTTTCATACTGCATTGCTGAAACTTTGCGAATACATTAATCAAATTGTAGCAATCCAAATGCAAATAATCATTTTTTGAAAATCATCTCGTAAAGGGGTCCAATTGGGGCCCAAAAAATGTTTCTCGACCTACAGTCATAAAACTTAGTTTATATATTGCACACAAGAATCTAAGAAACTTATTTCCAGCATTTTTCAAAAAACTACCCCTAAGGTTTTTTAATGGGGTTTCAAAGTTTGCACAAAGAAGGATTTCCATTTCATCCTATGATGCAGCTAGAGTAACGAAACTCGGTAAATAAACTCAATACAACAATTGAAAAAACTAATTTTGATCATTTTTGTAAAATCAACCCCTAAGTGGGTCAAATGGGCTCCCAAAGTTTGTATGGAAAAAAGAAAATTTTCGTCACACGGACATGAAACTTTGTCAGTGTACTAAACCAAAGAAATAAAGAAACACGTGTATCACAACTTTTTGAAAATCGTCCCTTAAAGGTGTTTTAACATGGTTTTCGAGTATACAACGTAAAAACAAAACATACTTACTGCATTGATGAAACTTTGCGAATATATTTATCAAATTATAGCAATCTATGTGTAAAGTAGTTTATGAAAATCAACTCCTAAAGGGGTCCAATTGGGGTCCAAAAATGTTTTTCGACCTGCAGTCATAAGACTTAACTTATGTATTGCACACAAGAATCTAAGAAACCCATTTCCAGCATTTAGCGAAAAACAACCCCTAAGGTCATATAATGGGGTTGGAAAGTTTACACGTAGAACGATTTACATTGAATGTTATAATGCAGCTTGAGTAACGAAAATCTGTACATAGACTCAACAAAACAGTTTAACAAATTTATTTTCACCATTTTTCAAAAATCAACCCCTACGTGGGTCAAATGGGGTATCAAAATTACCATGAAAAAAAAATTCATAGCACACGGACACGAAACTTTATCAGTGTACTGATAAAAAACACGTGTATCACATTATTTTTTTAAATCAACCCTTGAAGGGGTTTTAGCATGGTTTTTGAGTATCAAGCGCGGAAAGGAAATCATGCTGCATTGATGAAACTTTGTGAATAAATTGATCATGTTAAAGCAATTTAATTATTTTGAAAATCAACCCCTAAAAGGGTCTAATTGGGTCCAAAAAATATTTTTTTGTCCTACAGTCACAGGACTTATTTTATGCATTGCACATAATAATCTAAGAAACTTATTTCAGGCATTCTTCAAAAAACAATCCCTAAAGTCATTTTATGAAGTTGTAAAGTTTGCATGAAGAAGGATTTTCATTTTAGCTATAATGTTGCTACAGCCACACAACTCATTAAATAAACTCAACATAACAACAAACAAATTTTCTGCATTTTTCGGAAATCAACCCCAATCAATTAATGGTTTCAAAGTTTGCATGCAGAAGGATTTCCATTTAATTTATAATACAGCTACAGTCACGAAACTCGGTAAATAAACTCAACACAACAATTTAACAAACTAATTTTCAGCATTTTTAACGGATTTCAAAAAAGGAGGTGGTTCTCAATTTGTCTGTACATTTTTTTTTCTATGTATGATTTTATTTTATTTATTATTTCTTTGAAGTCGGTTAAAAAAACATGAAACTGATGTTCTCCGTTACATTACTCTGACAAATATGAACCGATTTCGATGATTCTTTTTTTATTCAAGGGAGTAAACTACTGTAATGATTTCATGCAAATTTCATTAGGACCGGATAAAGTGTTCCTGAAGAAAATATACACAGTAGGTACGTCAACATCAACTTCAATAACACTTAAATTATTTTATGCTTTTTAGTGTTGTTGAAGTTGGTTCATTTTTTTTTGTTGTGTCGTGTGCAATGTTTTATTTGAAAATCAACCCGTGGGACAAATGAGGTACCAAAGTTTGTATGTAAGAAAATATTTTTTTCAGACACGAAACTTTGTCAGTGTACTCATCAAAAAATTGAGAAAACCGTCTAACACATTTGTTTTAAAAATCACCCTTAACGGGGTTTAGGCTCGGTTTTTGAGTATTGAGTATACGCGAAAAAAAATTCATGCTGCACTGATTACACTGCGGATACATTCGTCATATTGAAGCAATCCATGTTATTTTTTTAAATTAACCCTTATAAGCGTTCAATTGAATTCCTTCCAAAAAATATTTTATTCCTACAGCCACATAACATATTTTACCTACTGCATACAGTAGGTATATAAAATATGTCATGCAAAATATGTCGTGCAAAATATGTCGTGCATACAAGAATCCCTAAAGTTTGCGTGAAGAAAGATCTCCATTTAATGCTATAATGCAACTATGGTAACGAAACTCAGTGAATGAACTAAACAAAACTGTTGAATAAACTTATTTCCAGCATTTTTCGAAAATCAACCGCATCTACCAATGGGGTTACCAAATGGTTTCCACTTAACAACCTCATATGTTTTTAATTGGAATTGCAAAATAAGGACAGTATCTTTTTAAACAAAGAAGTAAATATTTAAGAATGTTTTGATTAGATCAGAGTTAATAAAAGTGTGAAAATATCGAAATCGATCGTCCGAAGATCGGACCAACAATAATAACTAAGAAGACCTGAGGGTACATCGGCATAATTGTGACATAAGGACGTTCAACATCTCGGGTGCTGCAAAACATTGGAAACGTCGGGATAGAAAAAGCTAAAATAAACCGCGATTAAATCCGTAAAAAGTAGTTTGATTTCAATGTGTAATATTCGCGTAAGTAAAAGACAATAAGCTTACTATTTATGAAGCTGGCTTCAAAATACAGAAACGGTAAATGTTGTCCTTGAAAACTTGGAATGCACGATATCAAAAAGATTATCAATGCCTAAAGGATTAATGGAAATCCACAAATACATGGACGATAGATTGGTAAGTAACAATTTATTACGAACGTTTTAACTAACGCGAATGCTACACATTGAAATCAAACTATGATTGTAGCCTTCGCGTAAATAAAAGACAATATTAGTGTAAACAATATTTTAAAACACCTCGATCCATAATTCTAAACACGTTTGAGTAACAAAGTAAACGCGGGCGAAGCCGCGGGCTACTGCTAGTGTGTAATATTCGCGTAAGTAAAAGACAACATTATGAGTAGGTAGTCTATGTTTCAAATAATCTATTTTCTTTCTCGCAGCGATGTGATCGCTTGTTTGGGTTGCTGTTGACAGTATATATTCATCATCATCATAATCAGCAGCCGAACGACGTCCACTGCTGAACAATGGCCTCCTCTTTAGAAGGGAGGGGTTGCCACAATCCCCACGCTTGGCAGCTCAGAGTAATTAGAATGGAGCTAGTATAGCGTCGATTCCCCGAACAAATTTTTCATGGCACTTTTGCGGGGTGCGGGAGGCGAAGTATACATACAGAGATACAATTTCACGCATACCCACACTATAATGATCTCGCAACACATTCAAAAAGATACGCACACAAATAAAGAATGACCTGAACATATGAACAAAAATTTGGCAGAGGGGTTAGCGCATCATGCTCTCTCCATTGGCATCTCCTCTAAGCTTGGCCGGCGTCTTGGGGATCACAGTATAGGTAGTAAGTCATCATCAGCAGCCGAAACGTCCACTGCTGAACAAAGGCCTCCCCCTTTGAAGGGAGGGATAGCCATAATCCCCACGCTTGGCTGGCGGCTTGGGATCGAAGTAAAGGTGGTAGGTAATCTAATAAAAAGACGGTGCTGCCCGTCTTCTTGTTATCCCTTAGCCTCTTACGAACGCCCAACGGAAGGAGATGGGAGAGTGCTATTCTTACGCGGATACCTCACGGATAACACGGGACAGTTTATATTGAACGATGGTTTTCCAATCTTTCACAAGATCAACCATCTACGCGGAAGATGTTATAGTGCAGAAGCGCTTGCGTAGACACCAGTGCACTCTCTCTTCCTTTATACCTCTCACGATCCGTTGGGACGGTAGACCGACACGACCGGGGAGAGGTTAGGCGCAGTACCGACTTTTTATATGCCCATCCGACGCATGGATCATCTTACTTTACAGACAATCAGGTGATCGGCCTGCATTGCCCAAGCCAGTAAGGAACAACTACACAATGTTGTAGCCCCCGCGGGAGTCAAACCCGTGACCTCCAAAGCAAAGCAAGCGGTTTCCCACTATGCTATGTAGGCTACAAAGCGAGCTGTATGACTAAAGTACTCAAGGGTTCCTCGAAAAGACAGATAACGGTGTCGAAGATAATGTGTCTTGATCTTCAGTTTCTTTAGAATTAACACGTTAGTCTTAGAATAATAACGCCTAGAACGATAGTTTCATACGAAAAAACTGTCTCGTTTGAGGCACAATATCATTGATGTAGGCGTAAGTCGCGCGTATTGACGCTCTGCGACACGCACACAAGTGAGAAAATAATGTTGTTAGGGGAATCAGATTTTCCCCAAAATTAGGGAAAATTGAATTGCTTCTTACTGAGGTCATTATTTAATTTTTAGAATAAAATTACTATTATTGCTGACAGTGATGAATTACTTTTTAATTTAAAAGATCTGAAATAACAAATCTACGATCTAAAAATCTTGTGTCACTGTTTTTGTGGTCGCACTCCTCCGAAACGGCTCGACCGATATTTATGATTTTTTTTATGTATACTTGTTAGGTGTGAGAATAGGTCGTAAAGTATATTTCATATCACTAGGTTAAGCAACGTTAGACAAGGTCATTACATGGATGGGTGACCGTTTATTGCCATTCGAAAACGTAAGCGTGCGCGGATCATCTAATACTTAAATAAATCTTTTCTTAATAAGCAAATTTAGGGTGGCAATTTTCCTTTTCTTGGCAACATTTCATATAATGTCGTCTGTTGAAATTTAAAATTATTGTTTTCACTTTGGCGATTGTTTTACGTTAAAATATTAGATTAAACGTAATGCTTGCAAGTGAAATGTTATGTTACAATGTTTCTTAAATTTTTCCAATGTACTATGATTTCCATTTATTGCACAAACCATCATTTTAAAATAAAATATCGAGAGCTGCTAGCCCTACGACTCGACTATAAGCACTGACGCGGGCTGTTCGCTACTGAGCCATTCTGGCTCGGTTTTACTTGCCTCACTGTGCGTACATGTTCACGGTTTCTATGCGTTATTATTCTAAGACGTTAGTTGTTTTTTTTCAGTCATATTTCCTCAGACACCACATCTCAAAAACATCAATTCGTCTGGTAGGCTGCCGCACAGCTATTAATCCAAACGGTCTATTTTAATGTTAGTAATAAATGTATGTATATTCAAATGGTGATAGGTATTCTAACGATAATTGTGCACTCAAGGTTCATGTACACGCATAAAGGTAATATTTTTAATACATCTAAATGCTTAGTTCATTGCCTCTGATGACATATGCCTAATACGCAAATATTATTTAATTTTAGAAAATATTTTTTTTTTATATTAAAAAATACATTAATGTAGTGTAGAGGCTCTTTTTTTTGGGGACTAATCCCACCACTCATTCCCACCACTGTTACTCCTGTAAGCAAGGATCTACAGTGGTCACCACTGAAGACACCGAGGTTTGACCCTCGGCGAGACCCAGGGGAACGCTAAATTGTCTTGGAACCCGCAACAAATTTAATTAAAAAGGTAGATAGGAGGAGTCGGAAATACATATATTCCACTTCCTCCTGTGCAAAGCGGGAGACAAGCAAAGAATTAATAAACGGTCGATACAACCCCAAAAAGGAAGACTCTTACAGGCGGACCAACGAAGGCTAGTCCACCCGTAAGGCACCACGGATTCTGCTAATATTTTAAAGGGCCTATTTGATTTTTCAAACTTGTTTCCAATAATAGGTATGGCAAAAACGTTTGAACGCACGGAAGTTCTCCTTAGTCGCCACAAGGTCCATGTAATATACGACTCCAGATGTCACAACCAAACTGTCTAGCATAAGGCTACGCTCATGTTGCCAGAGACTGCACTCCCAAAGTATATGATGGGCAGATTATTCGTACTCGTTATTTATCGTAGAACACTGACAGAGAGGCGAAGGCACTAGATTAAAAGAGAATAGTTTACTCTTAAAGTTGCCATGTCCCGTCAAAAATTGTGCGACACAGTGGTCCACCTCTATCCACGCTCTAGCAAGGCGTTCACGCACATTCGGGAAAAATAAGTACAAATGACGTCCCTTTGAAGTCAAATCCCATCTGCTTTGCCATTCAGTTAGAAGGTCTGAGAATTAAACAGACGCGAGATCTTAGCGCGGTCACGTGTTGGTAGGAATTCAGTATTCATATTATCACGAGTGGAATAATACATAGCCGCACGTCTCTGTACCTCTAAGTCAACCGGAAGTACGCCCGCGAGTACTGGTAACGCTTCAGTACTGACCGTTCGGTATGCCTTACACAAAAATATCAACGCCAGATGTTGACTTTGAAGCAATTTACGGCGTGCAGCCCATTTTTTTTTTTTTTTTTTTTTTGACGCGGGGGAAATCTTCGTAAGATCCCCGGGAGCTGTGGGGCTCGACCGGGGTATGTGGGATTCTTACCCACTAAAACCCCCGCGGCTGTCGCATCGGCACATGAGAGGGGAGACCCCAGGGCTCTCCGGTGGGATCTGCACCAGGGGCCCCTCAGTGCCTTGCCTTTGAGCCCGCCGCCGGGGGGGCGCATTGTAGCCCGCCGCCGGGGGGCGCATTGTAGCCCCCCGGGAACCTGACAAGGTACTCACGGGGACGGGGGTCGCAACCCCGCTGCCGTCCTCCTCGGAGTCGCCGCCGTACTCAATGGACGCTCAAAGGGCCCACACCCCGAGCGTCCAGCGACTCCGAAGGACGGCGTGCCGCCCCTATCGTAACCTTGTCAGCCCACACAGGGGCACCGTAGCACATACAGCCCAGATAGAGCCTCTCTACACTACATTACAATATTTTTTGCTAAAAGGAGGATCCTCCGACCGAGCATAACCCGACCGAGCAAGTTATGCACGGTCAGCGTCCAAGCCCCTAACGATTGAGGTTGGGATGTTCTCACTAAAATTTAAATTATATTCATATGTATATTGCGCTACTCACCCGGTTGTTGCAGCCAAAGTTACCAGGCGCAGTTAGCTAATGCGGGCCTGTGTTGCGTTTAAACTTCATTAGCGCGATTTAGGAAACTTCGTGAGATGTTATTTTTACTATAGCGCCATCTCTTGCGTTATGTAGTAGTCGCTATATCATATTATTTTCTTTGTGCGTTTAATTTGCAAACAACAGAATTTGAAGTTACTGGTCGAATAGTTTTGCTATTTGTCACAATATCGTGTGATTAACAGGGTTGGTATAACTCGTTCGGAACTTTGGATACCAATTAAATTAAATCCTTATCGATTCGTCAATCTGGCGTGTTGCCCGAGTCATTTAGCTGTCGCAAAGTTTATGGGGCTAATGTCACAGATAGCGAATAGCTGCAGGCGTCGTATACTTTGCACGCATTGTTATTTATGACTACAATTCATGTTACTATATCTGGGGTCATGATAGTGGCCCGGTCAAGATATACGCCGGATACTGTCAAGTAAAAGGGGCAAATCTGACGGATCTGAACTGATTTCAGAGAGAGAGATGTTAGTAGGTAGTAGGACTAGTAGGTACTCGTGACCGTGCCGGGGGAGCGTGCATTCTTTGTATCTCGGGACGTGCTCTAGCTGAAAGCCACCGAGGAGGTTTTTGTGGGTAAAAATCCCACATAACCCGGTCCTCCGTTTTTACGGTGATCGAGAACCTTTGAAGGTTTCCTCCTCTGGAGTAAAAAGCGTCATCCAGTTGACACACGTTACCTAACTACCTTTGCAGTCGCTGGACGTTCGGGGTGTGGGTCTTCTTAGAACGTCCATTGAGTACGGCGGTTAGGCAGTAGCGCCGTTAATACCATTTATAATTGGACAAGAAAGTGGCGAATAAAATTAAATGAATCAAAGTCTGTTCATATTGATTTTACCAACAAAAATTCTAACTATCATCCGGTATACATAAATAATCAACCTATACCCCACGAGAATACTGCTAAATACCTTGGCATGACACTTGACGCAAAGCTTCGCTGGAAGGCCCATGTCAAAAAGAAACGCGAAGAGTTAGGTCTTCGCTACAAGAAACTGCACTGGCTTCTTGGAAAACATTCCGTGTTGTCTGTGCAGAACAAAATACTTTTATACAAGCAAGTCCTGATGCCAGTATGGACTTATGGTATACAGTTATGGGGCTGTACCAAACAAAGTAACGTACAGACAATACAACGATTCCAGAACAAAGTACTCAGAGGTATTGTAAATGCGCCCTGGTACATAAGAATTAACGACCTCCATCGGGACCTCAAAGTGGACCTTGTTGCCAAAATTATTAAAGATTATGCTGAAGCTCATCAATATCGGCTTCATCACCATGTGAATGTCGAGGCTATCCAGCTCCTCGATAACACGGACATAGTGAGAAGACTGAAAAGGACAAAACCTTTTGAGTTAGTTTAAATATTAAATTAGTGCAGTGTGTAGTGCAGTGTAGAACACAATAACAAAGTGTCTTCACCATAATAGAGACAATAAGAAAAGTGCCATTGGACACATTCTTAAACTATTTTAATTTATTCGTTTAGGTCAAATTAATATTACTCATTAGTCTTTAGGCTAGATTGTAATTTATATGGTGTTACCTTATGGTAGCAGCATTATGGAAAAAAAAAAAAAAAAAAAGTACGGCGGTGACTCCGAGGAGGACGGTGGCGGGGTTGCGACCCCCCCGTGAGTACCGTGACTGCTTCCCGGGGGGCTACAATGCGCCCCCCCCGGCGGCGGGCTCAAAGGCAAGGCACTGAGGGGCTCCTGGTGCAGATCCCACCGGAGAGACCTGGGTCCCATCTCACGTGCCGATACGACAGCGGGGTTTTAGTGGGTAAGAATCCCACATACCCCGGTTGAGCTCCACAGCAGAGCTTCTGGGGATCTTTTGAAGATTTCTCCCGTGTCAAAAAATAAATAGGTTATGTACATAACTTGTGTCACTAACTGAAACTAAAGAAGAAAAAGTACCACAGTAGTACCAGGGACTTTGCCTCCAAACAGCAACAATGTGACAATATCATCGTCCAGTTTAAAGGGTATATCTGGTGAAATTATCACGGTCAAGAAACTTAAAAAACTAATGTTACAGGTGACAAACGGCTTTAAGGACTCTGGTCATCTCTCTGCTGTCAAAAGTGTTTTATAATTATTGAAACTCAAGAACAAATCGTCAAGGGTCTTCAGCCTTGGAAAGATTTGTGGAAACAAGACACTCGCTTATTCCTATCATAGAACGTGATACCTTTTAACGGAACGAGGCTTTATATTAATGAAGCGCCTTTTTCTCTAAGGAGTCAATATAGGTATAATATTATCCTTCGGAGTCGTTGGACGCTCGGGGTGTGGGCCCCTTGAGCGTCCATTGAGTACGGCGGCGACTCCGAGGAGGACGGCGGCGGGGTTGCGACCCCCGTCCCCGTGAGCACCGTGACTGGTTCCCGGGGGGCTACAATGCGCCCCCCGGCGGCGGGCTCAAAAAAAAAAAAAAAAAAAGGTATAATATTATAATTATAACGATCACGTTCTTTTTATGTAGCCTACTTTTTAAAGACTGAAGTAGTCTGACTTCTATCATCGGACGATGCGACACAACCCCGGTCTCGCCGGCGAGGCCGAAGAGTCGTACGCATGCGACCTCAACGACGTGCATCACCCCACTGAGTTTCTTGCCGGTTCTTCTCAGTGGGGGCGCGTTGTGAACCGGTGGTAAACTCAGCCCTCTCTTAAGCAACAGCCCAAGCCGAGGCCGTGCCTCCCTGAGGTGCCCTTGAGCTCGTCGCTCCCTCTGCCGCTAGGCTAGAGTGCTTTAAGCGCTCGCCTCCTATTGTCCATCTGCGGCCAACAGCGTCTATCATTCCCAAAAAAAACGCGGTAGCTCGGGTATATAACCACTAGACCAACGAACTAGTCTACAATTATGTTATGGAATTTGGAGTCTGAGTTTCTGACTCAACGTAGATAAGAGGTGTCGTCAGCTCAATAAACGGTCAACATATCTTGACCCTTTCCTGCAAGCTTTGGTTTATCTGTGGTATGTGGCCAGTAGAGATAAAAGAGGCAAATATAAAAACACTTTTAAAAATGGAATTTATTTTTATTTTACACCCTTTTAGTAGCTTTGTGCATTTTTATGTAACCCTTTGCACCTTACAACTAATGCCAGACATTTTCTTTATCATCGCGACGAGATAAGCTGGTCATTCGCCTACTTGTAAGCGTAATGCCTGCTTATTTACTGTTTTGCTTATATACCTAGATGGACTCTTAAAATATCCACCTAAATACGTGATAGAAATGACTTAGTTTATTTGGCGAGTCTTATTAGGTATAAGATTATAAATACAACACAATACTCTTTAATGCACAGCAACATCTGACAAATAATTATTTAAAACTAGACAAAAACAATGTAGTGTAACATTATATGGCGGTTTTATCACCAAAGTGATCTTTTCCAGACAACCTTAGGGTACAGCACAGGATATGGAAGGGACCCTTCCTTCCCTTCCCTTCGTGTTCCAGCACAAATATCCGTAAATTAACCAATATTACCAACATATCCATTTACAGTAAAATAAATTACGTTAATTCATGTCCAAACTATTTTTTTTTAATTAAGACTGTTTAGAGAAATCCTAGGGTAGGCAAAGTATTTTTGTCAGTATGGAGCCGCTGAATAAACTTATTAATGTTTTCAAATGCAAATTAATATCTTTATAGTATTTGCTTGCATATGGATATTTGAAATGGTATAATAACATACTTAAAATAGGTGAAACAAGCCGAATACATTTTTTTGCCTACCCTCTGTGCACGCCACTGGGAAGGGTAGGTGTCTTATACATTATAGTGCAAAAAAATATGTGCATATAGTGCAAATTTGCCCAATTCTGTACATTGAAGATATTTAGTGAATTATTTTTGGAGGGCATTCTACAACTGATACTTATGCCATTTTTTTTTCATTTTTGTATGTCTAAATGGATTCAAATGAAGCTTGACACGATTTGAGTTAATACTACGAGGTACGACATAGGATACTTTTTAACCCAGCACGGTTCCCTTGGGAGGGAGGATTAAAGTCAAAATGTGTATGGAGGACAAATAATAAGTAGGTCCCAGTTTTTAATCGACTTTCAAAAAAGGAGGTATGTATTCAAAGCAAATGTATCCAATAAAAAAAAATTGAGCTCGGGCGGATCTGCGCGCGGCCGGCTAGTAGTAATAATCATCATCATCATCATCGGCTAAAAGTAAATAAAAGAAACGCATACCAAATTACCATATATATAACATACATAGCTTTAACACGCCATCACTCGTGTCTGAACCACTACAGCTTAAGTACTGATTTCAAAGCCGCCGGCAACATAAAATTAAATATGATCCACTAAGTGTCGACGTCTGGGTAATCCTACTCATACTCCTATAAGTCCGTTCCTAATCCATATAAATAGTTAAACAAGACGTACATATTTAAATAGGCTCGTATGAGGAAACCTCTCACACATCACCATCAGCGTTAGTCCGAATTAAAAGTAACGAATTATTGCCTCAGTCATAATCTACGAAAATAAATTTTCCGTGCAATGACCGCTATGTAAAAATAGGCGAACAAAACGCGATAATAAAACGCTCGCTGGGTACAGCGCATAATGAAAGCCGCGTAAACCAAGAATTACGCTACGGACATACAGCCATCTAAGTTGACTGACATGATTTGCGAACAATTTTAATTACTAAATTGATTTCATACTCATTTTCCAGTATCACAAACGTCAATTCAAGATTCAAGATTCAAAATTTTTATTTCAAATAGGCTTAACGCTAGCACTTTTGAACGGTCATTTTTTTAAAAGCTACCACCGGATCACAACGCGGCCTCAACTGAGAAGATCCGGCAAGAAACTCAGCGGGCTTGTCATTTTTTCACATTTTTTTTAAACCAATTTTGTTTTTTTACAATTAAATCAGCACCAGCGACAGTGTGTCCTGCCGTTCAAAATATCAAATAAAAATAAAAAATAAGACGAAAATACAACAAACTAAAAACTAAAATGCCAAAGGGATAGTAGTCGGACCAGTCCCCCCAAGCAGCACCCGCGCACGAGTTGACTCGAGCAGCAGCCATCACTCCCCTCAACCATATTGGAGGGAAGGGGGTGACCCGCCACGCGAAGCCGCCACAAGCAAAGACTTTTCGATGGCGAGCATGACCGATCCAAAATCACAGTGGCTCACGTTTAACATTTACCTTCTGCTGTTAAGCAGTGCCTCGTCAGGACACAAAGCACTTTAACATATTAAATTTTATCACAAGTCGTCTAAGTTAGATACACACCAAGAATAATTTACAAGCTCAAGTGAATTGCCTTCAGAACGTAAATAAAGCAACAATCAATTTTGCTGCTAGAATATAAAAGAAAACAATAAAAAAAGGACAAAAGGACAGCGGCCGGACCAGTCCCCCCAAGCAGCACCCGCGCACGAGTTGACTTGAGCAGCAATGAAAGTTAAGTATCACTATTCCAGATTTTGAAATTGGATTATGTAGACATAAGCCAAATAATATACTCTGTCCGTGAGTAGAGAAATGGATTTTCTCGAATTCAATAACTTCGACACTCGGAGACGTTTATGTTCATGTTACATAAACGTCTCCGAGTGTCGAAAAACTCGGAGCCAAAAAGTATTAAAAAACGACTTCAAAGAAAATTATCTAAAAAGCTCAAAACATCATGTTAACTAACATAGCACCAGCTGACACAGACTTCAATATATTTTCGTTATTTAATGCTTTTTAGATAATTTTCATTGAAGTTGTTTTTTTCTTCTTCTTTATTTATCACTTTTTAGTGACTTTTATTTTACCAAACAAAATAGGTATCAACACTATCACGCAACTCGAACGTCTACGTTACAGTAACTTACTGAATATTTAAAAAAAAAAGACTTCAAAGTAGATTATCTAAAAAGCACGTCATCATGTTAACTAAGACTAGCACGAGCTACGAGCTGACACCGACTTCAATATATTTTCGTTATTTTATGCTTTTTAGATAATCTACTTTGAAGTCGGTATTTTTTTTTAAATAGTTCATTTAACACTTTTTAGTGAAATTATTTTAGCAAAAAAGGTGTCAGCACTATCACGCAACTCGAACTTCTATGTTACAGTAACTTACTGAAAACATAAAAAGTTTATATCTCTTAAACTACTGGACTGATTTTGACGAAACTTGTACTATACCCTAATTTGAAAAATACTCTAACTATTGTAAAAAGATTTTTTGAAATCGGTCTGTAGTTTCTGAGAAATCCGCGGACGAACCTACGTACATACATACATACTTACATACATACATACATACATACACTCATAAAATTTGGTAAATTTGTTTAGAAGCCCACATAGACTAACATATATTAATATTACGCATTTTTATTAATATTACATACATACGCGTCGAATAGAGAACCTTCTTTTTGAAGCCGGTTAAAAATGAAAAGCTTCACTTAAAATACATGCCCAATTTTGATAAAACTTGTACTCTTCTCTAAGTTGAAAAATACTCTAACTATTGCAAAATGAATTTTCGAAATCGGATTTGTAGTTTCTAAGAAATCCGCGGACAAACCTACATTACATACACTCATGAGATTTGGTGCATTTGTGCTTCTAAACAAATGTAACATATTTATTACGCATTTTATTAATATTTCATACATACTCGTCGAATACAGAACCTCCTTTTTAAAGCCGGTTAAAAAATGGCTCAATGAGGTTTAACGCTAATTTACGTTTGTTAGTGTGGAAGATGATAGGACAGAAGCAGAAGTGTAACGGTTTTTCGCGCTATCTACACTAGACCGCATGTAATAGAGGACGAATTTGCCAGGTGCAGTTTAAAATGTAGAATTGTCACTAAATGCCGTAAAGTACTGTCGCGGTCACGAACGGTGTATCACCTTTTGGACGTTGATCGCTTGCACGAGCCGGCCCGAAATATATGCGGGCGGGGTGAGTGCACGTAACGTCGTTCTAACGATTTTGATTGAAAACACACACATTGGTACACCGTCCGTGACCGCGATATTTCCTAATAATTTATGATGATGAATGTGATTAAGCATTTTTATAAGGATGTAGGTATTAAATACATCCAACGATAACTAAGGGGTGTTAGTGAGGATTTAACGTGTCAGGAAATGTTTAAACAAACATTACAACATGAAAGCTCAATCAAGAAGCACTTAAGCCATAAGACGCCTACACGAGTCAAGTCTTATTTACTTTTCTCCTTATCTATGGGCTTTTATTTTACAGCACTTAAATAATAATTAGAAAGCTCTATTTGAACAAATACTGTGGTGCAGTGACAACAACGTTTAGCTATTAGCGTTCAAGATGACGTAAGTCACCTATGTAAATTTTATTCATACCTAATTTTCTTGAAGAATAAAACCAACCAGTTTACACTGGTGCGAACTAGAGAAAAAAAAGTCCCAGTGACACTATTCGCTTCTGTTTTTTCGCTGTACAAATTATAGCCTACGGTTTCATCACTACTTCCATATCCGTAAGGTCACACACGGTCAACAATATTATCAATATTCTACAACCCGTGCGACTAAAGCGGCTTTCAGACTACGATATAATATATAGCTAGCTATATAGTATATAGCACAACAATATCGCGCACCATACATTGTTAAGGACACGTTCACACTGTACTGTACTATATTTTATTGGCTTACTATACGCTATAAATTGGTGCGATGTGCTGAGTTCATGCTGTGCTATATCACGCGCCGCCTCTTCTTCCTCCCTCGCCCCCGGCCATCCCGCAAGCGAAACGAGCGACACAACGATCTGTGGACGCAACACGTCTGCTATATGCTATAAATGCTTGCGATAATTATCGCGTAATGTGAATGCCATGCTATATTGTATAGCGTAGTCTGAAATTAGCTTTACTGTGTACCTGGCGCTGTGACGTCGCATTCGCGTCGCGACAGTTAAGTCGGTCGGGTTGTAGAATATTGTGTGTGTACTACCTAATATGCAAACATCCAATGATCCTAGAGTTTTATTCATTGCACAAATTCCACAAAACATGGATAGGTTACTATCCATGTTTTGTGGAATTTGTGTGTGTGTTAGAGGATAATATCATCATTTTAAATGTAGACGGTAAAGAGGTGATCCAGATTCATCCTAAAAGAAAGTCAATCTAGAAGTCGCAGAGTCTAAACATAGCAATGCGTAAGCAATGTGTAGTAGTGAAATTGTAGCTAGAAAAATTACTAGACACAAAAGTGTTAATTCATATTATATTTGTAAACAAGAAATAAACATTAATATACTAGCCATTGTCGCCATTCGCATGTGCGACTGTGTAATGCAACTTACGTTAAATGTGGACATATCGTTCACTGTCATGTAAATGTTCCATGTTGTTTCCAAATATCCTCAAGAATACAAAATATTTTTATGACGATAACACGTGCATGCACCTGACACACAAATATTTATTAAAACTTCACTTTATTATTTTTTATTAGATTAGATTAGAAACCAGTGTGTGTTGCCAGTGATGGCACTGAGACGTGGTCCTTAACAGCTGGCCTTTTAGAGGAGCTCAGAGTCACACGCTATGGAGAGAGCTATGCTCGGAGTTTATTTGCGCAACAGAATCTGTAATGAGGAGCTTCGCCGAAGAACCAAGGTCACCGACATAGCTCTCAGAATCTGCAGGTTGAAGTGACAATGGGCAGGCCACATCGCTCGAAGAACCAATAAACGATGGGGATGAAAGGTTCTCAAGTGGCGACCTCAAACCGGAAGACGTAGCGTAGTCAGGCCTCCCACTTTGTGGACAGACGACATTGTGCGCGTCGCAGGTAACCGGTGGATGCAAATAGCCAATTGTTTTTCGTGGTGGCGTTAGAAGGAGGAGGCCTATATTCAGCAGTAGACATTTCCCGGCTGGTGATGATGATGATGATGAGATTAGATTAAAGTACTTACGTATATCATTATTAGGTATGTGCAGGCAAAGGCTGAGCTTCAAATTCCCTAATCTAAATTAAATATTTTGCTCTAAGTATAAACTTTAGTCTACAACTATGACTATTTAAAATTAATCTATTTTCATTTATAATTTTTAGGTTCCTTTTGCTTAACATTGCTCGTGTTTAGTGATTTAAAAATAAAGATAAATTTTTGTATTTTATAGTGGGATAGGAATATATATCGAAAACACAAAAACTTGACACTTGATCGAACGACGCTACTTTATTTTAACTCCATTTGTACTATTTTTGTATACGGTGGAATAGTCGTCCAATCCGCTTAATACTCCTTCTAGTACATATTATTAGGGAAACAGGGTTACAGAAATATCATTATCATCATCATCAGCCAAAACTCCACTTCTGAACATCCCCCCCACCCCTCCCCTAAAAGGGAGGGATTACCATAATCCCCACGCTTGGCAGGCTTCTTGGGGATCGCAGTATAGGTGGTAGGTTACCCAATAGAAAGACGCTGCTGCCCGTCCTCTTGTTTCCCTTAGTCGCCTCTAACGGACACCCAACGGGACGAGATGGGAGGGGGCTATTCTTACCCGGACACCCTACGGGTAACAGAAATATCAGTGTGATAAAAATACAGCGTCTGTGATAAATACTTCTTTTTTAATTTTGTTGTACTAATTTGTTGATAACATAACTAGCCAGGCGCTTTGTCTGTGTGTATAATAAAGCCAAAGAATTCACAGTAAGACCGTGAAATAAATTGTGCGACCTTAAACTTTCGTGACCCGTCGCATCGTCGCGTAACTACGCGTAAATAAGAGTATAAAGGAAAGCGTTATTGTGGTCATTATTCCTGCTAATTCATTATTTAACCCGTTGGGCCACACGACCGTATTTATTGGTATTGGTAAAACGGGCTGGTTTCCGCAACTCCACGTCAAAGCGCTTATTTTGCGTGCGGGTGGGAATGAATTTATTCGATCCACCCCAACTCCTCGAGAAAGGCCAGCAGGCGCTTAATGCCGCTGACAATCTATCGGAGAGTACTCGGGTTGCTGAAGTACTTACCGTATTATATTATACAGCTTCGCGGGTCAATGTTTAAATAAATCGTATTTTGAAACAATTCTGATTAAAAAAATAACTAATAATCAACAATTAATTAATTGTAGACTATTAAAGCTTACTCATATTTCTTTATACTTTAAGAAGAATTAGGTACATAGTTACCATTGAAATAACGATAAAACATTTTACTCTCTAGGTGATGGGCCACTTGTGCAAGATACCATCTAGCAGATGCCAACATATTATCAGATATCCCGCTGCAAAACAGCTGTGGTTGTTGCGTTTTGTGTAGTGCACTGTAGTGTAGGTCTATAAGTAAAAAAATTATTCGACGCCAAAAAAAAACAATATAAGTCCAAAAATAGGAAAAAACACACAAAAAAATGTTACAAAGAGAATTAAAAAAAAATTTAATTAATTAATTGTAATTTAATTGTGCGTTATGCGACTCCAGTACACTTGCGTCGAAAACTCAGCATGTGCTGTATAGCGTCGATAAAGGCCACTGGGGAGGTTTTAGCGGGCTCAAGAGACTTAATGCCTCAGGTGACGAGGGTGTAAAAGATCTTGAAGCTATTAATTAAGTATATCAAACTCAAACTCAAAAATCTTTATTTCAAATAGGCTTAACGCTAGCACTTTTGAACGGTCATTTTTTAAAAGCTACCACCGGATCACAACGCGGCCTCAACTGAGAAGATCCGGCAAGAAACTCAGCGGGCTTGTCATTTTTTCACTTTTTTTTGTTACAAATGAATCGACATTAGCGATATTGTGTCGCTAATGTCGATTCATTTGTAATCATCATGTATCATGTATCAGTACTTATTTTACTTGTAATAGATGTAACTGAGATATGGTTCTTAACTGCAGCTCTTTTGGAGAAGCCGCTGATGGATACAAATGGTTAACTGCCGTTCATTATGGCATTCTAAAGGGGAGCCTTTGTTTAGTAGTGGACGATTTCCGGCGGATAATGAACCTCTTTATTTTATGTACAAGGTTTTATAAGTGTTAGTATTAATATTACTAACTATCCAGTTAGGTCGGTCCAACTTTGACAAAGAGGTCGCCCGAAGAAACTATGTTGCGACCACGAACCGGAAGACGCAGCGTAGGCAGGCCTCCCACTAGGTGGACCGACGACATTGTTCGCGTCGCAGGCAACCGGTGGATGCAAATAGCAAATTGTCGTTCATTGTGGCGGTCTAAGGGGGAGGCCTTTGTTCAGCAGTGGACGTCTTCCGGCTGGTGATGATGATGATGATGAGTATCAATATTTACTTAAAACTATGTTAGTCATCATCACCAGCCGGAAGACGTCCACTGCTGAACATAGGCCTCCCCCTTAGACCGCCACAATGAACGACAATTTGCTATTTGCATCCACCGGTTGCCTGCGACGCGAACAATGTCGTCGGTCCACCTAGTGGGAGGCCTGCCTACGCTGCGTCTTCCGGTTCGTGGTCGCCACTCGAGAACCTTTCTTCCCCAACGGTTATCGGTTCTTCGAGCGATGTGGCCTGCCCACTGCCACTTCAACTTGCATATTCTACGAGCTATGTCGGTGGTCTTGGTTCTTCGGCGAATCTCCTCATTCCGGATTCTGTCGCGCAAAGAAACTCCGAGCATAGCTCTCTCCATAGCTCGTTGTGTGACTCTGAGCTTCTCCAAAAGGCCAGCTGATAAAGACCACGTCTCAGTACCATAAGTCATCACTGGCAACACACACTGGTTAAAAACCTTTGTCTTCAGGCACTGCGGAATTTCTGATGAGAAGATGTCACGTAGTTTCCCGAACGCTGCCCATCCGAGTAAACTATGTTAGTAGTCAGTTACAATTGATAAGTACATCCTAAGATATAATAATGACTCACTGCTTCAAAATTCTAGTACAAATTTTCGAGCAACAATTCTCAAACAGCAGTCCAGTCTATTGGCAAATCATGTCCAGGATGTTATTGGGGCTGGCCGCACCCTACGCACTAAGAATGCGCATATTTTTCTCATTAATATAAAAATAAATAAACTTAAGTAGTAAAACTTTATTTTTATCGGGAATTAACGCGATTTACCTTATATTTTGGCTTGACGTTTCGGCCGGGTTGCACCAGCCGTGGTCACAAGCAGACTAACAATGGACTAGTTAATGGACTAGTTTAACAATGGAACGCGAAAGTCTAAAAGTATAAACTTAAGTAGTACTTTCGCAAACATCCCTGATGCGCGTGCGCTGTCTTAAAAGAGTTTATTGTTCAGTTATACTCGAAGAAAAAAACACATTTGTAAAAAACCATCGATGTAAGTAGGTACATTATATTATATTGTCCACCAAACCGCCAATAAAATTGTACCTTTTGATAAAATATTATGACATAATAAAAACAAATATTTTATCAAAACGCAATAAAACGTAAGTTTATGATTTTCGAGCAATAAACGATTTAATATCGTTTTTATCAGTGATTTCTTTAATGATGACTCTGAGTTTGCCTTTGAGCACGTCTATAAATTATTAGTTTAGCAAAAAATATTACAAATAATTGAATATGATAAATACACCAATGCTGTTACTTAGAATTAGTTCATGCTACATTCATCGAAAGTTTTGTGTACTAAGAAAATTCAATTTTAGCTAGTACACCGTAAATTTTTTTTACAATATCCGATCCGATTTTCAATTCCAAATTGACAGCTTCGTTTACATAAATACGCCACATTAAGAGTCTCGATACCGGAATTCAGTATCAGAAGCTGATCCGATATCATATCGGATAGTATTGAAACATGCTGAAACGTTTAATCTTCAGTCCGACAGTAGTATACTACGGTTTCCACTTTATGTTCATCCCTAAACAACAACTATTCAGAATTACCACTGATAAACTGAACTTCGAAGCCACTTTGACGCTTTGGATGTGGCCCTAGACGTCTCTCCCTCGGCGCACCTTTCAAATGCCGATGCGAGAGACGCGGGAGTTTTAGTAGGTAAGAGTCCCACATACCCCGGTTGACCCCCAACAGGGTCTCATGAACCTTTGAAGGATTCTCTAGTGAGATCAAGAAGAATCTTGAAGTTTTGGAATCTAACCGCTAATCTTTTTGGTTAAAAATAACGTTTGATTACTTACCTACTGTATTCTTTACTAAAATTTTCATTTCGAATGCCGGAAGATTGCTACTTCAATGAAACATTTCATTTTTATTATACAGACATGCTGGTGTACTGCAGTGTGATGGAAATGGCACGTATAAAGTGGTTTAAGACAAAGACTTACGAAACATTATTTTTTTATTTCAAGATTTTTTATTTCTTCTAGAATTTCTTACATAGTTCCGATTCGGCCGTTTTTATAAATTGATAATCTATTTGATTTTATTACTTATATTATTTTCATAACCACCTTTACTTTTTGTTGTTTCTTTGAAGTACTTTCATATACAATTTTCGGTATCTAATCTACTATCTAACAACCGTTCATAAACCATTACGTCATTTTCAAACGTAAAACCTCTTAATGTACTTTAAGATGTAAACTTTGAATATAGTATATCTATACTGTAATGTTATAGGAACCTTCTTGGCAGGAAAAGGGATATAACTGACACGGTTCCTCCGCAACCGTTTTTTTTTTATTGTCGATTTTTCCAATTGGGCTACTCCCATTTTTATGAGTATCTTCAGTCTACATAAATTCTACCGCGAAAACTTCTTGCCTTATCCCACACAAACCCCGTCTTGCCAACATAATGTACGTCTAGAATTCGTTCGTACATAAGTTCTTTTAGCGAAACAACGCAATTTCGCGTCACTTTTACGTAACACATCGCTTTATCAAAGTACAGCTGGATGATTCGGGCTCTATGAGATATTCCCTCCTTTTAACCATCTGATGAGATGGATTCAAAGAGATAACATGTCTTTGTTCTTTTTATTTCGTCAATCTCGAACAGATTTATCAATTTTATCGAGGGATGTTCTAGACAGTAAAGGAATTCATACGTTAAGACTTTCGCGTTCCATCATTGAACGTTATTTTTATCGATACACACTATTATTATGCTATTTTCCCAAAATCAAACCAAATTTGGGGAAATCACGTTAATCTATCTTCTATACATATAAAAATGGATGTTTGTCTGTATTTCATTTTTAGAATCGTAAACTATGCATTCATGTCATGATCTTCAGCAAAGTGTTGTGCATGAGTCCAAAAAGGTTTCTGAGTAAAAAGAGTGCGAGCGTAGCTGCGTGGCTATTTCCCGATAAAAATAATAATCCAAGAAAAGAATTCGTTGGATTTTGCCAAGGACACTTCTTATTACTGTTATAATCTTATCAAAGTTCTTAGAGTTCCGTAGGTCTCAAAAGACTTAAGTTATTTAATTTCGATAAGAAATAATTAATTCAAATTTATTTCAATAGCGGTTAAATAGCTTTAATCAAAGTGAAATCTCCGCCAGTTTCCAGTTGCTCCCTTTAACTGAACGATCGAGATATGGAAATATTATATCGACTTCACTTTAATCTCCCTGACAACCTGATATTGGTTAGTCGAATATAATAGTTGTCCACTTTAAGCTTATATTGTATACAAAAGGAAATTTAACACCGAAGACCACATACCTTCGTGTTATCATAGTTTATTTCGCATGCTGTTACCAAACACTACATGTTAACTCAACAAATATAAATAGACCTATGTTATGTTTTAGAACTCCCTTAACGTTGAATGTGTAAGGTTCAAGTTGTGTAAGTTTAGGTGTCAAAGCAAACTGGTGATTTTCTGGCTCGTGCTAAGGAAGCGTAGCTTTATGGTCGCCACTGTGACCGCATAGATGGTACGTAGTTGTTGTTCGATTTTACGTTCAACGTATAACTTTGTAAAGCATTGATAGTATGGCTTTTGGAACTTTTAGTTTAGCTTGGGAATATTGGATACAATAAATAGAATATTGGATAGAATATTTGTTTAAACGTAAACGCTTTCTGCATTACACAAACGCATTAGCGTTAGTATCTAACAGATAAGGCTGAATAGGATTAGTTAGAGATATACATTAAATATACTGTTTCAGAGCTTTTGAGATGATTGTCAAGAATCTTGCTGTCTTTTTACCAGATCTGTTTAATGTAAACAAGGTCTTGTTTTGTTGTAAAGTTGACATCAAAATAATTCAAAAATACTACCGTAGACTGTGTGTAGTGAGTACTGGCGATATAGTTTTATTATGTAGATCACATAGGTAATAGATTTTATCATTATTAAAAACCTGTAATTAATAGTGTCAAGGTACAAACGCGACCTCACCAGTAAAGCAAAAATAATTTTTCGTCACACGGAAACGAAACTTTGTTACAGTACTGAGCAAAAGAAATAAAGAAACACGTATATTACAACTTTTTGAAAATCGACCCTTATAGGGGTTTTAACATGGTTTTTGTGTATGAAACATGAAAAAAAACATACTTACTGCATTGATGAAACTTTGCGAATATATTTATCTAATTATAGCAATCTATGTGTAAATAATCATGTTTTGCGAATCAACTCCGAAATGGGTCCAATTGGGGTCCAAAAAATGTTTTTCGACCTACAGTCATAAGACCTAGTTTATATTATATTGTACACAAGAATATAAGAAACCTATTTCCGGAATTTTTCGAAAAACAACCGCTAACGTCATATCAAGGGGTTTGGAAAGTTTGCACAAAGAAAGATTTCCATTTTATGATTTGATGCAGCTAGAGTAACGAAACTAAGTAAATAAACTCAACACAACTATTGAACAAACCAATTTTGAGCATTTTTGTAAAATCAACTCCTAAGTGAAAGAAAGAAAGAAAGAAAGAAAAAGCATTTATTGCCACAGATTACAAATAACGAGGCACACAAAAAACCATATACAAACAAAAACCCTTAACATCTAAAAGTTAACAAAATATAGAAAAATAATAATAAAAATACGTTAAGTTTATACGACAGCATAATGTGCATGTGCCTCACATTGGTCTGCAGCAACAGGCACCAGGTTCAGCATAATGCCAAGCCAAGACTTGGCGCTGATTTTCAACCGGGCCCTAGGTGACTCACGGGTATCAAACGATTATAATTTTATATAAGCTTATTTTACTACTAATAATAATGTATCTAATTTAAGTAAGTATATGTATAATATATGTAGGTATTATATATGAATAGTTAAAGTTATTACACCTAATCAATTAAAAACAATAAAAAAATAAAATTATTTATGTGTTATATATATATGTAGTACCTATCCAATTATGTGCGATAAAATGTATTGTATTGCATTGCATACTGTTATTATGGGACAATCCACATAAACTATAGGTAAAGTTTGACTAAACAAATGTCACCAAACAAATTACACCTATTTCATATAAATCATATAAAAGATCAGACTTATATAAAAGACAAATCAATATTTACATTCTCACACTCCCGTTGTGCATCCATAAAATATTGTCGCAGTCGTGTTCTGAAGGAAGCCAATGAATTTATGGTTCTCAAAGGTGGTGGAATATTATTCCACACCTTGGACGCAGCATATTTGAAACTGCCTCTGAAGGCTGCAGTCTTGTGAGAATGGGTGGATAACTGCTGTGAGCATTTCCTAATAGAACAGTCCCTTCTACTTGACATCCAGTTTAACTTATTATATAAATACGCTGGTTGTTGATATTTTATTATTCCGAAAAGCAGACACGCTAAGTGTAATTTTCGACGAGACTTCATTTTTAATATTCCATAACTGTTTAGAAAAGGTGTTACATGAGTTCTGGGAGGGATGGTAAAACAGAACCGAGCGCATGCGCTCTGGACCCTTTGAATGAGCCGCTGCGTCCTCGCCAGTAACCTAGGCCCGTAAACTGTGTCAGCGTAATTTAGTTTGGAAAGAACAAGAGATTCCACTAACTGTACTCTTAATTCTTGGGACAAGTATGGTCTTATTTTGTAGAGTAGCCTAAGGCGATAAAAACAGTTTTGCACCAATTTTGCCACATGTTTTTCAAAGCGAAGGCCTGTGTCTATAGTTAGCCCAAGGTTTCTAGCTTCCGATACCCTTTCTATTGGCGTTCCTTCTATCAAAACACTTAGGGTAGAGGGTAGCGTACTCAACTGTTGCTTGGTCCCAAATAACATGAACTTAGTTTTAGAGGGGTTAAGTACGAGACAATTCGCCTCCGACCACTTAAAAATTCTGTCTAGATCCTCATTTAAATCTTTAATGGCCTTATGGTGATCTTGCGGTTTGAAAGAAATGTAAATTTGTACATCATCAGCGTATAAATGATATTTACAGTGTTTGATACATTTTATTATGTCGGCGCAGTATAAAATAAAAAGGATTGGTCCTAATATAGAGCCTTGAGGGACGCCTCTTTTCAATAGCGCCATACTGGAGGACTGACAAGTCCCATCGCTAGCACGCAATTCTACCATCTGTTGACGGTTGGATAAATAACTATTAAACCATTTTAACGTGCCATGGTCTAGCCCATAGTAGCTTAATTTAGCTAAAAGAAGAGGAACATTAATACAATCAAATGCTCGAGAAAAATCTAAGAGAACTAACAGTGTGCACATACCTTGATCTTGGGCTGATAAAATATTGTCTGCAACATCTATAAGAGCCGTGGAAGTACTGTGTCTTTTTCTGAAACCAGATTGGAGCTCAGGTAGGATTTTATTGTTTTCTAGGTGTCTAGTTAACTGCTGACATACTACTTTTTCTAAAATCTTAGAGAGACAAGGTAATATGCTAATAGGGCGTAGGTCTTTTAAATCGCTTGCATTAGGGATTTTAGGTAGTGGTCTTATTGTAGCTATTTTCCAAATATCCGGGAATACGCACGATGTAATTGAATAATTTACAATACCAGTTATTGCTTCTAATGAATGAGGCAAAGTTAAAATTAGCATATTTAAACTTATACCATCATAACCCTCAGCATTAGACTTAAGATGTAAAAGTATATTAGATACATGGCATTGTGTCACAGGTGTAATTGAAAACGTACATTCACTATACCTATGATACTCATAGTACGTCAAAAGAGAAATGTCAGCATGTTCTTTTCCTGGTACGTTTAGGAAATGGTTATTAATATCATTTGGATCAGTAAAATGAGAGGGCAGTTCCTGATTTTTCTTTGTAGGAATTAGATTTGTTTTAATATTTTTCCATAACGTCTTCGGGTCATTAATTTTATTATTAATATTGAATCTAAAATAAGCACTTTTTTCATTATGTAAAGATGTCACAACTAAAGATTTTAATTCTTTATAATATATTTTCTTAGATTCAGACTTACTTTGACGGTAGTTGGCTAACGCATCATCCCGTAAGCGCATCATCAATTTGATAGTGTCCGTTACCCAAGGATAAGATTGGTCTTTGATAACACAAGTTTTATGAGGCGCATGAACATCGAAAACGCCTATGATATAATGATTAAATACATCGACCATTTCATTCACCGAACGCAATGTTTGTAAATAATTCCAATCAAGTGCAGATATATGCTCAACAAAACGTTGTTCGCATATATCCTTGATGGGCCTGTACTTAACAACTTGTGGTCTAAATTTCTGCCTCTTTGCATATAATTCACAAATAATTACAGCATGACTATTTATGGCATTATAACTTTCTACTAAAATATTTCGTAATGAGAGGTCAGTGCACACTAAGTCTATAAGCGTCTCACTGGTTTCGGTAAAATGAGTTGGAGATGTAACTACCTGAGATAGACTAAGACAATTTAAGAATTCGTATATTTTTTTAGTTTTGCCCTCGTTGACTTTTAAAATGTTAACATTAAAATCTCCCATAATAAGTAAATGATCATAGTCTCCTAAAGCACTTATAGTGACAGTGATTGCGTCGAGAAACTGGTCAAGGTCAAGCCACGGTGGACGGTAAGCAGTGCCAACAGCAATGCGTTTACCATTTAGTTTAAACGACAACCACATCTGCTCGACTGATTCACAATCATCATCAGTCGGTCGCGTCAATATACGCACGTTGAGGCCCCGCCTTATGTAGAACCCTACACCCCCACCCCGGCCAGACCGCACAGTAGCCGGTCGCGGAACGTGGCACAGACGATATCCAGGCACAACGGGTGCTCGTGCATCTTCACCCGGCCGCAGCCACGTTTCATTAACCGCCATAATATCGAAGCCATGTCTGTCGAATAACGATATAAAGTTGTCATGGTCCGTATTAAGGGAACCAGCGTTAAAAAATCCAACCTTCCAGTGAGTCAAACGGGCTCCCAAAGTTAGTATGGAAAAAAAAATTCATCACACGGATATAAAATTTTGTTAATGTATTAGGCCAAAGAAATTAAGAATTCGATCCGTAAAGGGGTGTTAGCATGGTTTTTGAGTATGAAACGCGGAAAAATAATATCATGCTGCTTTGTTGAAACTTTGTTTGTTGAAATGTTTTTTGTCCTACAGTAATTATTTTATTCATTGCACATAATAATCTAAGAAACTTATTTCAGGCATTCTTCAAAAAATAATCCCAAAGGTCATTTTCTGAGGTTGCAAAGTTTGCATAAAGAAGGATTTTCATTTTAGCTATAATGCTGCTACAGTCACAAAACTCATTATATTAAATTAACCCCTAAAAGCGTTCAATTGAGTTCCAAAAAATATTTAATTCATACAGCCACAAGACATATTTTATGTATTGCATACAAGAATCTAAGAAACCCTTTCCGGCATTCTTCGAAAAATCCCTAAAGTTTGCGTGAAGAAAGATATCAATTTAATGCTATAGTGCAACTATGGTAACGAATCTCAGTGAATGAACTAAGCAAAACGATTGAATAAACAAATTTCCAGCATTTTTCATCTACCAATGGGGTTACCGAATGGTTTCCACTTAACAACCTCATAAGTTTTTTAATGGAATTGCAAAATAACTACAGTATCTTTTTAAATAAAGAAGTATATATTTAAGAAATGGGAGCTATGATAGCTTACACAAAAATACAGGCTACATACTTGATACCTACTACATCAGGGTTAATAAAAGTGTGAAAAATATTGAAATCGATCGGCCGGAGATCGGGCCAACAATAATAACTAAGAAGATCGGAGGATACACCGGCATAATTGTGCAAAAGGACGTACAACATCTCAGTCCTCCTGTGACCATGGGTGCTGTAAAGCATTCGAAACGTCGGGATAGTAAAAGCTAAAATAAACCGCGATTAAATCCGTAAAAGTAGTTTGATTTCAATGTGTAAATAAAAGACAACATTAGTGTAAACAATATTTTATAAATAAAACCCCGATCCATAATTTAAAACACGTTTGAGTAACAAAGTAAACGCGGGCGAAGCCGCGGGCTCCAGCTAGTACATCCATATTTATGTAGTGATTATGCCAGATCAATACATGTATGTTTTATATTTATGTACATGGGTAATGGTCTGATCATTAACACAGCTCGTTCCCAACGGATTCCGAGAGCTTTTATGCCCCGATAATCGGCAAGTAAAATAAATAGTGAAACAAAAATAATGACATCGACTGGATTTTACGGTTTGCGAACATTCGAATTGAATGCTACCTTATCGACGATTCATTTAACACGTTTAAAATAAGTTATATTGACAGTAGTTTAACATAATTTCTTTTCGATTTCATTTTATGTTTGGTAGCCGAATATTTATTGTGCAAAGATATTTGACGTCATCGAAAATTAGGGTCCAGTATAATCCTGTACATATATAAGTATAGAGACCTAGATATCTACAAAAATTGGTATCTTTCTTGGTGATACTGTAGACATAGACCACTAGTGTTAATCAAACAAACATTTAAGAAATTTAGAAAAAACGAGTACTAATTAGGAATGTGTTAAGTAATTAATTAAGAATTGGGTTGAACCGACTTTCATTTGTAAGAGATTTTTAAGAAGTCTAAGCGGTTGAAAAAAAAATTATGATTACGGCATGCTCTTACAATGATAGTTTTTTTTAATGTACCTATATTCACATCGACAGTTTCTTTGATTTCGTAATCGAAATACTGAATGTCCGTGCACCATAAAACTGAGAATTTTTCGCAGCCAGTACATATAATATATGTTTTCTCAACCAAAATACAAAGTTTACCAACTTTACAATATAACATTAGCCTAGCAATATGTACAGTCAATATTGGAAAACCAACAATGAATTGAACTGATCATAGAATGTGTTGTCAAAGGGTGTAATGAGTATGAAAAGTATTTTTTAATATATTGCCACCATGATAATGAGACAATAATTATTATAAGTTTCAATGATGATTCTTCCAGTGTAATTCAACACATAGACAGAATACCTAATCTGAATTATTCATCAATATTAAAGAAAATTATGATTTTTATGCAACCGTGTGCACTAATGCCGAGGACAAATGTGCAAAAAACATACCGCATTTTTTTTTGTTTTCCGGACTAGCCGCAAGTTCTTCCATATCCTGCGGCATACATTTTTGTGCTTGCGGTCAACCGCATGACGCGCCGCAGTGCGGGTATCCGACAGCACATGGGGGTACTAAGAATGTCCATCAGCCGACATGATGTCCATGGGTGAAATCGTTCATTTAAAATATTGTTTCAACAGAATAAATATAACAAAAGCGACAAAAGACCTGACTGGGTTCAATTATGGCTGAAAGTAGTAAGAGTATTTTGTTATTAACTAAATTTTTTTTTTTTTTTTTTGGGAATGATAGACGCTGTTAACCGCAGATGGCTATTGCAGCTTCACCGGACAATAGGAGGCGAGCGCTTGAAGCGCTCTAGCCTTTACGGCAGAAGTAGCGACGAGCACAAGGGCACCTCAGGGAGGCACGGCCTCGGCTTGGGCTGTCGCTTAAGAGAGGGCTGAGTTTACCACCGGTTCACAACGCGCCCCCACTGAGAAGAACCGGCAAGAAACTCAGTGGGGTCACCGGAACGCATCTTGATCCTCTTGTATTCATTGTGAACTTTCCATACTCCGTAGTTAGGGGGGCGTCCATTAATCACGTGAGGCTCGAAAGGGGGAGGGGGGCGAAGGGATCCCGAAAAAATCACAAAATATCACCAGGAGGGGTGAGATTGAGAGAGAGAGAGAGAGAGAGAGAGAGGCTGAGAGAGAGAATGAGACTTCACGTGTATTTCTTTTTCGTTGAATGCACGATTTATAAACCAAACAGCACCACGTGGCCTTGACTCACCGTTGCCGGCAACGACTTACCCTTCAACATTTGATCAGTTACCTGTATTTAAACTATATTAATTATATTAATTTAATTAGATAATATTCCGAAAATGTCAATATACTTACTTAGATTGTACAAAAAAATACACATGATTTTGGGTAGGGGGGGAGGAGGAGTTTAAAACCTCACCACATATCACCAGATAGGGGGAGGGGTTAAAAAGTTGCTAACAAACATCACGTGATTAATAGACGATCCCTAAAGAAAGATTGTCTCAATTCGAGCCATCTATACGTAACTATCCATTTACCACGCTTTAAATTTTACTAAATGTGCCGCTGTTGCAAAAGTCCTAGTTAATTCCTGTAATCTGTTTGGCTGACGAAATAAATTTATTATTATGAGAACCGAACGAATGACACAATTATTACAGGCGACAGACGTCTGGACGTTTCAGCGGATTAATTCTGTTGTGCTCGTAAAATTTGGACTGCTTATTAAGCATCACTTTATCACGATGCCGTCGCGGCACTTGTTCGCGTTGCGATAAAATGACACATAGACTGTAGAGAGACAATTTCGCTGCCTATTGAGCTGTCTTTTAGCGAACAACTGAGAGTTTGAATTTCCGATATAGCAATATTAGAGGTGACCATCGGGAATCTAAATTTAAGGCACTCGTATCCACTCTTTTCTCCTACCGTATTTTTATGATCATCATCATCATCAGCCGAAACAGGACCACTGCTGAACAAAGGGAGGGGTTGCCATAATCCATACGCTTGGCAGGCGTTTTGGGGATCGCAGTAGAGGCGGTAGATAATCCGATAGAAAGACGCTGCTGCCCGTCTTTTTGTTTTCCCTTAGTCGCCTCTTACGAATACCCAACGGGAGGAGATACGAGGGTTGTCTGATGATTTATTGTCTTAAATTTACTTGCAAATCAAGCAAATTATGGAACAGTGTTGAGCAGTAGTGTAGTGCTATCGGTAGTCGTATTGCTTACTATCAGCTGAACGAAATGCTAGACTCGTAATCAACCTGATTAAAAATTTACCCAAACATAATATTACTCAATCCCGTTATGTCGCGTCAATTGCCAATAACTTCACGTATTGCTATCACTTTATAGTTTCCGGAGGCACTCTGACAGCTAGTTTATTGCTTACGATCACCTCGAACAATGTCCTTTGCATCATACTCATAGTGATCGGAAATATCCGTTATTTAATATTCTATGCATTTCGTATAAAAGATCGGGTTCAAAAGACTTGATAACTAATGTCTCGTGTAACGACCCTGTAGCTGAATATAGGCGTATCTGTCATAGGCGAATGTCCTACTTGTCTCGACGGACGAAGTTCTTTAAAAAATGTTCTGTCTATGTTTGGACTGGAAAAAATCCAAGATCGAAAGCACGTTGTCTAAGATTCTCGAAGCAAATACCTAATTCTCATACTGTAAGCATTTTATATCTTCCCGTGAGCTCTGTTAACACGTTCCCAGCGGCACAGATTGATCTGTACTTTCCATTACTGCGTTACGAGGCGTTTAAAACCTTGTCTTAAACCAGACATTGTGGCGGCACGAGGCTTATTAAACCCCACCGCCCTTAGGAGACCAAAATCCTTTTTTTGGTGCCAAATATGACAAATTGTACAGTTTTTATCGCGATTATTATTAACAATGAGTTCATTAACCTATATCTGCCGCCGCCTATGGTTAGATTATTTAGTTTAGATTCTATAGGTAAAATAAAATGTGGGGTCTGATGTACCTCGTACCGCACTGAAAAATAGCAGATTTTCATATTATTTAGTGATGGGAAAATAAATATCGATTTTATTTAATTGTATTTATTTATCAAAGTTATGGATGTTTTTCAGTTAACTTAAAAGCACCACTCCAACTATTCAGTACGTACTCACAGATCCGTTAAATACCGTAATCCTTTATGCTAGATCGCTAAAAACAAAATAAAAATGTAGTTAATTCATAATAGCTGTCTGTGGATATAAAAAATCATAAAACTCACTTAAACACTTAATCAGAGAGGTTGACTAGTAGAACTACTTATTCCCACTAGCAAATCTGACGTATTAAAAAAAAGTCCTCGGAGTTTTGTGACAATTACCTTAAAAGGATATCAATTACCTACGTTTCCTGTATCAATCCTCCTATATACCTACTGAACATTTTGAACAAGGACAGAAAGCGTGATTATAATATAATTCCTCACTATACAGATATACAGCTAGCCTATCGAGTCCCACTGCTGGGAGTCCCTCCCTATACATAGTATACAATATTATACACAATATTTTAAAATTAACGTACTTATTTAGCTGAAATTTATTTATTAAATACATAATTATTTCATCTATATTATTATTATTTATTCGGAGTAGGTATATTTATGTTTTTGAAATATCATCAGCGATTTTGACTCAGATTCACCACCCGGTTTTTCTTCATCATCCTCTTTAATTAACTTTCTTCGGCAACGTTTCGACATAATCGACAGCAGTTCTTCGTCGCGTACGCAGCCTGGCATGCGTTGCACAACACTAACCGCGTGAAGCTAGCGTAGAGTGCGGTACGAGGTGCGCGGGGGTACGAGGTTTTCGGAACCTCTTACCGCACTGTGTTAGAATTTTATTTGTTCAGTGCGGCACGAGGTCTAAGAAACCCGGTATTAAAATAAGTATACCATAGAACTAGGAATCAGTAGCACATCTCAGATATATAGTTATCTCTTTCCTATACTGAACCAGATGGAAATTATGCCTCGCGCACGACAGAGAAGTTTAAGTTTTTCCTTACCGCTATAAAGACAAGACACGTACAGGGCGTTTCAAGCCCTGTTTCGCACTTAACGTGTTAAGGCGTTAGTCACTGGTAGTTAACGTTTTTATTTTGAATGACCCTAAATTTTATAGTATACGTGAATGTAGCTGGATGAACGGTGCGAGCGTCCGATTTCTGCATGATGGAAAGAACCTGTATGTTATGGTTCTTGTTATATTGATCAATTTTATCTGGTTACCAGAACACGAAGGCGTCGGGATAATGCTAGGGCCGACCAAAAAAGACTTGAGCTAAACCTGAACTATTTGCGGGGATTCCGTATGGAATATATCAACAAGCATTATATGAATGTACATACTAGGAATGAAAAGCAAAAAAAAAAAATGAGGATTTAGTTTGAGCTCTTCTACTAGTATCTTACTCGTACTTAAGTATTCCAAATCTGGTCTCAATTAAATGACAATTAGTATTATTAGTTAATTATTGAAACAAGGTTAACAATTTATGAACCGGAGTAAATTACTAATTTGCAAATCAAATAAAGTCAAGAAACACACTTTCGTATCTATAATTTATTAGCAAGGATTTCTAAAAAGGAAAACATTCATCCATTTTTTTTAAATCATGCAGCGTCTTAAAAATAATCTACTTTGACAAGATTTCGCTTTCTATGTGTGCTTACTTCAAAATAAATAGGTACTTTGATGAGTGAGCTTATTGTGAGGACATTTCGAATAGAAAAACCTTTTGACATATTATCGAGGACAATTTAAAAATGAAATGGCACTATAAATCCAAATCGCTTTATAAAAATGAACTTTCACTTAGATAGTAAATCACACATTAAAGTGGATACCAGAATACTCTCTTTAACGATTTTTAGGAGATTCACTGATTCGAAATCGATAATGACGTTGGAAATGAGCTTCGTAAAAATACACTTTATTCGACTTTGTCTCGCATTGAATCTATTCAGGTTTTCAATTTTAATGTAATTATGGTAAGTGGCTATTCCATTATTTTATTGTTTCACTCCTGAGTATGCTGGTAGAGATTTCTATAGCTTTGTACTTGTCCTAATATGGTTACACATAAACTTATAAAATAAGTGTTGATGCGACCGTGAATTAACGAGCAGCTTATTTTTTATCAGAAGGGATTTTTGTTTGCTGGAAATAAAAGGGACAAATGACGATCGCTGAACTTGGCGTCAGGGGAAGGTTGTCTTACCTTTTACAGGAACTTAACAACACCACTCAAATCTTTCGAACTGATATTTAGCTGCAATATTTTTGAAAGGTCAGTCACGGTGCTTGAGCACAATAAGAATTTATTTGGAAGACACCATACTACAGACAGACATATACAGGATTACACACAGACGAAGTCGTCAAGTTTATGGACGCCTTCCTTTTTCGTCCGGAGTTAAATAATAGGAAAAATATACATTTGCTTATAAAACCTCCTTTCATTTGTAATCCTGACGTTTCAATTAAATTCCCTTTCAAGATGTTCGAGGAAAATAAATGGTCCTGGTTCTGTAATACGTACAGATAATGTCAAAACAATAATATTATAAATGATCTAGAGTATTCCACATATGTTCAGATTACCTAGGTTTACCTAATTTTACGGGAATGACATAATAACAGACTTTGAAAGTGAAATGAAATTAATGTAATAACTGTCAGAAGATTTTTATTTTGTACCTACCTGTTATTTATATAATATCATAAGTTTATTTTTAATAACCAAGCGAAGCAGTAATGTGTCAACATTGCTGTTTTCTAGTTTGAATGTCTCGCAGCTGGTGACATAACCTCAAGCTTATAAGTCTTAATAAATAGTCTCGGTTGACTAGCGAAGCGATCTAGTTAAGTCGATACAACTTCGACAAAGAGGTCGCCCAACGAATCCAACTCGGATGGGCAGCGTTCGGGAGACTACGCGAAATCTCGTCTAAAATAACGCAGTGCCTGAAGACAAGGGTTTAACCACCTATTATATATCGATGGGTTTAACTATTGTGTGTTACCAGTGATGAGATCCATATCTCAGTACCATTTCTGAGACATGGTCTCTAACTGTTGTGGCCTTTTGGATAAGCTCAGAGTCACACAATGAGCTATGGAGACTATGCTCGGAGTTTCTTTGCGCGACAGAATCCGGAATGAGGAGATTCACCAAAGAACCGACTGACATAGCTCTTAAAATCTGCAAGTTAATATGGAAATGGGCAGGCCACATCGCTCGGAGAACGGATAACCGTTGGGGAAGAAAGGTTCTCGACGACCATGAACCAGAAGACACAGCGTAGGTAGTCCTCCCACTAGGTGGACAGACGACATTGTGCACGTCGCAGGTAACTGGTGGATGCAAATAGCCAATTGTCGTTCATTGTGGCATTCGAAGGAGGAGACCTATGTTCAGCAGTGGACGTCTTCCGGCTGGTAATGATGATGATGATGATAAGTGAGATTGCACGCAATGCAGCTGTCTACGCTGAATGACTAAATGTTATTAAAGAGATACAATTTTGCTTGCTATGGTCTCTATTCCTTAGCAGTTATCCTTGATCGAATTGATACGCACGACGACGTTGATATCTACCAATTGTCAAGCTATATTTACCAATTGGACAAACAGGAAGACCAAAGCTCGATATTAGAAGCAAATTGAAATAGATGAACAGTATTCTGAATCGGACCGGCTTTTGCGATGATCACGTATCGTTACAAACCTGTATGAGTAAATATGCGTTTGCAAATTCACCCTCCGTAATGACGGTCATGCGCCAAATAATTAGTGGGCCGAAACTAATGCGGTGCGCAATGATTAGGGCTGTTGATGATCGGAAAAGGTCTATTGAGGGAAGATTGAGAAATAAAAAGCTGTTTTAAGATACAAGTTAAACTAGATTTTACCTTTGGAATCACTGGTCGTTTGGGTTGTGGTCCCTAGACGTACTTTGAGTACGGCGGGCGGTGACTCCGAGGAGGACGGCGGTGAAGCTGCTATTCCCATCCTCATGAGCACCGTGTTGGCTCCCGGGGCTCCCGGCATAATACGCCACCCGGCGGCGGGCTTGAAGGCAAGGCACTGAAGGGTACCTGGTCACACCGCACAGAGATTCAGTGGGTAAGAATCCCACATAACCCGGTTGGTGTCCCACAGAGTTGCGGTTTCTTTTTGAAAGTTTGAAAGCCCCTACGAGAGCAACAAAAATTGTTTTAATTAATAAATGTATACTTAGTCTATCATCATGAACTATCTATAATAATATAATAATATATACTATAGTTCGGCCATCACATTATTATGTCAGGTTGTCGTGACATATGGCCGGTTTCTGAGGTACTTTTATCGATAGTTTATCTATTCGTTAGCGCTATTGGTTCGATAACTTGACACATTGCGTTTCCGAACCACAAATTGTCACATAAAGTCCGTTTAAACTTGGCTCAATTTAACTGACCAATGCGTGCAGTTTATTGGTTCGATAACTTTATTTGACGATTTCAACCAATGATATTATTGTTTTCAACATCAAAATTGACGTTTTTGAGATTGACGCTGCTGTAGCGTGCGCGCGCAGGGAGCCTGCGGAAAATTGAATTTTTGTATGTCACTTTGTTTACGCAGCACTAGCGCTACGAGAGTTAACGGCGTTTGGTGGCACTACTTACGGTGAATTTAATTGATTATTACTTAATTAATATCATTCTTAAGCACTTATTTATACCGGAATTTTTTTAATAAAAATAAGAACTGGTAATATTGGCTATATAAAACTTTAAAATCAATTTTAAATTTGTTCTCCGAAAAAGACCCATCTAGCGTCGAATTATTGCACTGCTTATCGGGCTCATAGTTATTGAATGCCTTTCGGTGTACTCAGAAACTCAATGACAGTTAAACTAACTTTATCTTATACATAAATTTATTGAACCAATAGCTAATGAACAGTTAACTGAGATCTTCAGAAACCGGGCAATAGTAATATAATTGAGTTGAATTTATATGTTACGGGTGAGTATATCGAGGTGTAGTAAAATGACTTTATAAGCCATTGCTACCAGAACCACACCAAAATGAACACATTGCTTCATTTTAATAACCCATTTGCACAATGCTTGTATTCGGACTATTTTAACCACAGAACAAAATTAAATGCAAGTAAGAATCGTAGGCACAGATAAGAACATCAAAATACATAAATATCAGGTACACGACAATAGGTACTATACCGTTAGCTGTATTTATCGACATTTGCGCTTGTAACAGATCAAACCTATTACTACTTATCAATATAACTCTTGTAATATAACGTTAATTCACCTGCCCCGTAGAGAAAAATCTGCCTACGCTTTGTGGAATGGGACCATAGACAAACGCTTACTCTATTCTTAATATCCGCTTGCTTGCCCGTGTTAACGGGTAGTTAACAAAACGCATTCGCTAAAACGTCCATGTTAGCTGGTAGTTAACATCGCGATTCAGTCTACTATGCCCGTGTCAACTAGTAGTTAACATGGCGCCGCCATGCTACCGCGGTTGAATAAAAATAGATATACTTGTCTTTATCGCTCTAGGGTTTAGTTTGTATTATTTATCTCGTTTCTCCGTTAAATTTCCCGTCCTATTAATCTCAGTCGAATATCCAAGCCATAGAGAAAAAAATACAAAAAAAAAATTAAACGTTTTTTCTCTTTCTTGTCACTGAGTGTTGATTTGGTGCGGGTTGTGTGCGATATTTTTGCTGATTTTCTTGTTAAATTGAGTTTTGTTCTTCAAGATCTATTGTATTTATCAAGCTGTTTAAATAACTAACACGTAGATATAAAAATCCACCATGAAAAGTATAAGTATATAGAACAAAAAAAAAAACGAAAAACTAAAGTGATTTGACTGAGAGCATGGGAACTGTCTCAGAAATGTTCATATTTATCAGAAGTGGTGAATGCTATCCCTATGATTTTTGTTTGTTTTAAAAGAATATAAAACTACTTATTTACTGTTACTTTCATTTTATGCCTAAAATGATATTTGTGCATGATATGCCTTGTCAAGTTTTACGCCGCGCGGCGCCAGATAATGGTATGGGATCACAGGCCTGTAAATTAATAAATATGTATTGACGAGAATACGTTTTTATTTCTTATCCTATTATCCATTATTTAAGTAACGTAATCAAAGATTAAAAACCATATATCATCGCTTTAATTTTTGAGTTATGAGCTTTTAAATTCAAGACGAGCTTTAAAACGCGCAATCACAATTTCAACACAGCATAACTCTGCACCAGAGTCGTAATCTGAGGAACAAAAGATAACATTGTATAAGTAGTTTCATAGTAAACATAAAAAATATAACACTTGACCATCTTTCTAAACAAATTGACTCACAAGGACCGATTGCGTGAAATCCAACTCGCGCGCCGCAGCTGTAAACAACGGCGGGGTGCATAAGTGTTTGTTGCCGGGCAACGGTGTCAGGTAACGCTACGGGGGCCGGGCAACGGGAGTGCGAGCGGGACAAGCGAGCGGATATATAAACTCTATGATTTTAACCGAAAAAATTATCATGATTTTCCACCGTACCAACCCTGTACCGAATCCATCGATATTGGACCGTCATTACGGCGAGCTTTCATTTCGTATTACACACGGACGGGTGACGCGTGCGGCTAGGGATGTCAATTAACTGTAGCCATTTGTTTACTTATTTAATATGGGACAGGCAATTAGCGTTGTTCCCGTCCCGGAGCGGGGCGCGTTCGTGGCGCACATGTTTCAATCAGCTGATTAATCTTATTGTTTGGAATGTGCGAAATTAGATTACAGATTGAGTTGAGTCCTTATGTCACCAGCTCTCTTATTCTCGTGAAAGAAAGAATCGGAGCTAAACTGCGTTTCAGTCAACAGCAGCGGAAGTACATCCAATGCTGAAAAAAGGCTTACCTATTAGAAGGGAGGGGAAATAATCTTCACGCTTGGTACGCCTCTTAGAGATCGCATTTTAAAACGTCCACTGTTGGAGTCCGCAATTGGAGGAGATGGGTGGTGCTATTCTTCCCCGGACACGGGATCGCAGCATAGGTGGTAGGTAATCCAATAGACATACGCTGCTACCCGTCTTCTTGTTTTCCGTTAGGTGCCTCTTAAGACATCCAACGTGAGAAAAAGGCTGGGTGCTATTGTTACCTCCGGGTCACGGGAAACCTTCAAAAAGTACTTGGGACCCTGAGGGAGTCGAAAGTAACGTGTGGGGTTCACACCTACTAGAACCCTCGTGGATGTCGCACCGGCACATGAGGGGGGGACACCAGGGATCTCTGGTGGCATCTGCACCAGGCCCCTCAGTGCTTGGCCTTTGAGCACACCTCTGGAAGATGCATTATAGCCCCCCGGTAATCTGAGACTGTGCTCTTGGGAACGGGGGCCACAGCCCCGCCGTCATCCTCCTTGGAGTCGCCGCCGTACTCGATGGACGTCCTAGGGCTCACACTCCGACCGTCCAGCGACTCCGGAGGAGTTTTCATAACCCTATCCACCACCTAATTTACATTATATTATCTGTACCGGAAATATGAAAACATGAACTTAGAGTATACATTGCGATAATTCAAAACTTCTAGGCACATTAAAATTTAAACCTTCATCTTTATTCTGAAACAGCAACACGTGTAACCCTAAATAAACCTAATTTTAATTAATATACTACAAAAACCAGCGTAATTTAAAACAACAAATGGTAAGGTTGTTGTCCGACCAACGACGTGTAGCGAGTAACGATATATTGAGATTACAATTGGTAAGAGATTTATACTGACGGATTCTCAACTTATCCAAAAAATACTCGTAGATACCGATTTGGCTACTACTACTACTTTGGTCGTGTGTGGAGTACTGTAGTCATATATGGGCTGGTGCTGCAAAATGCCATCTAGCAGCTTTGGACTCGGTGGAGAAGCGTGCTAAAAGGCTAATTGGCGACACTAGGTTAGTGGAGGCCAATCTACAAAGCCTCTCGGTATTCTACAGGCTGCATTTTGGAGAGTGTGCGCAGGAATTACATGAATTGATCCCACCATCACCCTTCTATCATCGGACGACGAGACGCACAGCGCATACGCACCCATATGTAGTAAACGTGCCTTCAGTCCGGACTAAGCGATTTGCTTCTTCGTTTATAATAAGGACAGCTAAGGACTGGAATAGTTTGCCTGCGTCGGTTTTCCCGCCCGGTTATAATATAGATGTCTTCAAGAATAGAGTGAATAGGCTATTAATAAGCTAGTGTGCTTTACCATCCTCGACTGCGTCACCGCTTTCCATCAGGTGGGACTGTGGTCAAGCACTGGCTTATATTGGATAAAAAAAAACCATGAGCTACGGACCCGTATTTAAAAAAATCGTATTTTACTTGGTTACCGAAATAAAAAATCGAACAACGTGTAATTTGAACTTAATTACGTACGTAATCAACGAAATGCAAAATAGAACGGCGGGAGTTGCCGGAAAGGCGCGGCCGCAGCGGTTGATGGTCAGTTAGGAGAGTGTTAGCTAGAGTGGGGTTGGATTAAACCTAAAATACTAAAATACTGCTGAGATTATGTAAATTAGTACATGCAAGATCACGTCTACATCACGCAAAATACTAAACCTGCTAAAAAAAAATATTTAAGGCCTAATAATTTTGATCTTTCCGTAAAGGAACATCTCATACGTCCCATGTTAAAATAGGACCCACTAACTCCCGATATAATCGACGTATGACAAAATTAATGGTATAAAACCAAACTACTTACCTAATAAAAAAATAAAAAATACATTTATTTCAGACACAGACAAGGTCTAATGGGATATATACAGAATTTAATTACTTAATACATACATAATTTTAGTTTAAGTACCTGCCCGCGCTGTTTGACACACCGGGTATATGCACATGTGAATGTACCCAGTGGCTCATAATTGGACAATCTGGCTTACTACTAATAACCTTCAGCATGGTGTTGCTACTCCCACGCACTGTACGCATCAGTGATGCAATACGTTTGCGCACTGGCAAAAACATGGCAGATGGACTACAGTATCGAGGGAGCCGCAACATCACCCTGAAGGCATCATTGTACTGTACTCGGAGTGCGTTGATAGCCCTCTGTGTGTAATTAACCCACAAGCCACAGGTGTACAGGTTTTGGCAAAAAGCTTTAAAAAGCGTTATTTTTACTTCTACGCTGGACCGAGAAAATCTGCGAGCCAACATATTGCAGCGGACTGCCAACGCCCTCGATCCTTCCCCTCTCAATATCATCATCATCTTTCAAGTCCTCATTAACCATGTGACCAAGGTACTTGAAAGAGGCAACTCTACCAATGTTAGTACCTATTGAATAAAGATAAATTTGCAGGTGTCCACATAAATGTTTAAAAAAAAAAAAAAAAAAGTATATTATGGTACATGTTTTTTTTTGGTCTATGGTTGTTGTATGTTCGGTTTTGGGTCGTAAAAATTAAAACAAAGTTAAGAAGAAATCTTGCTCAGTTTATTATTTTATGCCATAAAACCCCAAAAGGTTATGGCACCAGTGCGCTAGAAATATTAGTTGTTGGATTTATTGGCGAAATTGAGTAAAGAGCAAATTGGAATTTTTTTCACGACACGCGGTCTGTAGAACATAACCTATTTTAAAATGGAAGTCTCAAACTCGATGAAAATTGAAAAGTTCGACGGCAGAAATTTTAAACAGTGGAAATTTCAAGTCAAGTGTGCTTTGAGAGCAAAAGGTTTGAATATTAATACTCCGAAACCTAAAGAAACCACAGAGCAAGTGCAATGGAACAAAGACGACGGAATGGCTATGTTCATCTTGACGTCGTCAATGGATCTGAATCAGATATCTTTGATAGAAAACTGCGATACGGCGATAGACGTAATGAATAAATTGGAGGCTGTATACGAACAAAAATCGGAGTTCAATAAGATGATGGTGCATGAGAAATTTTACCAATATACTTATTGTACGAGTGACACTATGGCACAACATGTGTCAAAGGTAGAAAGCTTGGCTCAACAGCTCCGAGATTGTGGTGAGAAAATTAGTGATACAGCAGTCATGACCAAAATTTTGAGTACTCTACCACCTACATACCGCTCTCTGCGACAAGCGTGGTTATCACTCGACGAAGATCATCAAACTATTCCAAATTTGACATCACGTTTAATAGATGAAGAAGCGAGCTTAGTAAGTGACACCAGTAATGACACTGCCTTAGTGATCACAAAGAAAAATTTTAAGCAAATTAAACATGGTGGGAAGCCACATAGCACTTTGCCGAGTAATCCAAATCACAGATTTATTTGTTACAACTGTAACAAAAGGGGCCACTTTGCAAGGGACTGCAAAGCACCTAGGAAATCTGTTCGCAAGAGCCAAGATCAGAATAATATGTTAGCATTCAGTGCTGAAAGAAATGTGTCGTATGATAACAAAGATAACATATGGATATTAGATAGCGGCGCTTCGGTTCACATGACATATCGGCGTGAATTCTTCTGTAAATACAAAGAGTATCATGACAATGATAAAAACAGAACTGTCAAACTAGGAAATAAACAAAACATTGAAGTTCTTGGTGAAGGATCAATATTAATAAGGAGAAAGGTAAAAGGAGAATGGGAAGATAGTATATTGGAGGAGGTACTCTATGTGCCTGATTTAAGAAGAAATTTGTTTTCCGAGGGAGCGGCAACCAGGAGAGGTTATGCGATAATGAAAAATAATGACATGGCTCAAATAATAAAGGATAATGAAGTGGTCATGTGTGCACATCTAAAAGAAAACAATCTCTATGAGTTGGATATAATAACAGTAGTTCAAGAAAGCTGTAATATTGTGCAATCAGATATTAAACTATGGCATGAACGCTTAGGACACATAAATGTTAAAGAACTTCATAATATGAGTAAAAGTGGAACTATTCCGGTAACATTGTCTGGTAATGATAATTTTATTTGTGAAGCATGTCAGTATGGCAAGCAAGCCAGATTGCCATTTAAGAAATCGATGAGAGGTGCAACTGAGCCAGGTGATATAGTCTACAGCGATGTTTGTGGACCAATTGAAGAATCATCAGTATCAGGCAAGCGTTATTTTGTTCTCTTTAAAGATGGTGCCACAAGTTATTGTCATGTTTATTTTCTAAAGCACAAAGATGAGGTGCTTGGCTGTTTCATGAAATATAATGCTATAGTGAACAATCAATTTCAACATAATGTGCGCATTCTACACACAGACAATGGTCGTGAGTATGTGAACCATGAATTTCAAAATTTCTTGGAAAGTAAAGGGATAATTCATGAATGTACAGCCCCCTATACCCCACAACAGAATGGAAGAGCTGAAAGAGAGCTGCGTACAATAATGGAAAGCGCAAGGTCGATGCTTTATGCAAAAGATGTTCCCATGTATTTGTGGGCTGAAGCTGTCAGCTGTGCTGTCTATCTATTAAATAGAACCTCATCAAGTCAAACCATTGATGTGACACCCTATGAGCTTTGGTTCAATCAAAAACCAAATTTGAATCATATTAGAATATTTGGTTCAGTGGGTTATGTACACATTCCAAAAGTGAAGAGAAAGAAATTGGATAAGAAAAGTACTAGAATGATATTAGTAGGATATGAGCAAGACAATTACAGAATGTATGATCACAAAACAAAGAAAATAACTATCTCAAGAGATGTGAAGTTTGATGAGCAGCAGCATTGTGTAACAGAACAAAGACAAGACATAATGGAGATAAAACTCAATGAACGGGATGTTGAAAATCAGCTACAGTTGCCTCCACAACAAAGTACATCAGATGAACCAGATTCAGAAATTTCATCAGACGATAGCATGAAGAGTACTGAAGATAATGATGTTACTTACCATCCTACTCAGAACATAGTTTTAGAAAAACGTAGCAACATGAATCTTAGACCTCGAAGAAATAGAAACATGGAAGTGAATCTAACTGAGGTGGATATACCAAATACCTATGAAGAGGCTGTTACAAGTGTTGATGGACATAATTGGAAGAGGGCTATTGAAGATGAGCTTAGATCCCATGATGATAACAATACTTGGACAATAACAGACAGAACAGTAAAGAGGCCTATTACATGCAAATGGGTTTTCTCTGTCAAGAAAAATAAGGAAGGAGAAATAGAACGTTACAAAGCACGATTGTGTGCTCGTGGGTTTACCCAAGTAAAAGATATGGATTATAAAGAAACATTTTCTCCAACTACCAGGTATGACTCTATTAGGTTATTACTGAGTATCGCAGCGAAAGAAGATTTGGAGATAGAGCAGTTTGATGTGAAAACTGCCTTCCTGTACGGTGAGCTTTCGGAGGAGATCTTCATGGAGGTGCCAGAGGGTGTTGAGGCAGACTCATCGCAAGTATGTAAGTTAAACAAATCTTTGTATGGTCTTAAACAGTCTTCTCGCTGTTGGAATAAAAAGTTTACATTGTTTCTTACCACCTATGGGTTCAAACCATGTCAATCTGATAATTGTGTTTTTGTTGGATACTTTAATGACATTAAAGTGTTGTTAATAATTTATGTAGATGATGGATTGTTGTTGTCTAAAAGTAAGGAGATTTTGTCAATAATATTGAAAGATTTAGGACAAAACTTTAATATAAAAGTATTAAATTTCAATTCTTTTGTTGGCATGGAAATAAATAAAATACATGGTTGTATAGCTATAAATCAGAAAAATTACATTAAAAGCATAATAAATAAGTTTAATATGTCTGAAGCTAAAGGCTGTAGCACACCAGTAGATGTTAATGTACAATTGTCTAAAAATGAAAATGAAAGTATTAGTTCTTTCCCATACAGAGAAGCAGTGGGAGCTCTGTTATTTTTGTCTTTAGTGTCTAGGCCAGATATAAGTTTTGCCGTTAATCTAGTTAGTAGATATGTAAGTAAACCAGGAGCTATACATGTTAATGCTGTTAAACGTATAATTCGTTATTTGATTTGTACTAAAGATGTATCAATTGTATATAATAAGAATACAAAGTTAGTTGGATATTCAGATTCTGACTTTGCAGGTGACTTAGACTCTAGGAAATCCAATACAGGATACATATTTTTAATGAATGGTGGACCTGTCACTTGGGCAAGTCGAAAACAGAGTACAGTAGCATTGTCAACAACAGAATCTGAGTATATGGCTGCTAGTGAAGCAGCGAGGGAGATATTATGGCTGAGACAATTTTTACTGGAGATTGGGGAACCACAAGAATCTGTAAAATTGTATGTAGATAATCAAAGTGCCATTAAATTGATACATAATCCAGTATTTCATAATAGGAGTAAACATATTGATATACGTTATAATTTTATCAGAGAAAAAGTTAATGATAAGATAATTCACATTGAATATATTGAAAGTTCCAATCAATTAGCAGATTTCCTTACTAAAGCATTACCATCTTCTAAATTTAAGCATTTAAGAGATATTATTTTGAAAAACTAGTAGTGTTAAGGAAGTTCACTATTTCTTGTGCGTACACCTTTAAATTTAAGTGGGAGTATTGAATAAAGATAAATTTGCAGGTGTCCACATAAATGTTTAAAAAAAAAAAAAAAAAAGTATATTATGGTACATGTTTTTTTTTGGTCTATGGTTGTTGTATGTTCGGTTTTGGGTCGTAAAAATTAAAACAAAGTTAAGAAGAAATCTTGCTCAGTTTATTATTTTATGCCATAAAACCCCAAAAGTACCACTCAACATTATAGGTGCCACGCGAACTGTGCTTCGAGCCCTCACTCGAAATACCATACATACACTTTTACTAGTGTTATACTGGAGACCGTGATTCAAAGCATAGTTTGGGAGGTCCAAACGGCGATTAACTTTCTGATCGCAGTGACTGTTGGGCCCAGCAACACCATATCGTCCGCGTAGTTGATGTTGATGCAATTATCAAAATACTAAAAATTCGAAATCCCAAGTTCCTTGGCTTTGACACTATTTACAACTTCTACTAACTATCCTGAAACTTAGCAGTCTTGCAAAGAAGGCATTATTCTTCGAATGAGTCGCATTGCTTGTTAATGAATCAGCCCATATGTACAACAACATGTTTAAGAGTTTTTTGATATTCGTATTTTTAAGGCGTACCTACTATTGAACGCATTCCTTCTCTTACTGTTACTTAAAATCGATTATTAATTATTGCAAAAAGTCTATTGGCCTCATAAAAAGCTCAACGTCCTATGGAAAGGGCTATTGCTCGAAGTGTCTCTACGTGGTAAAATCCGGAACGAGGAAATCCGTAGAAGAACTAAACTAACCGACGTAGCTCTAGTAGTTAGTAAGTTGAAGTGGCAATGGGCAGGTCATATAGTCTGGATAACTGACAACCGGTGGGAGCGACCACCGACGGGAAAACGCAGTGTGGGAAGGCCCCCCATTCCCCCAAAGATAGATGACCTCGTCAAGGTGGCAAGGAGCCGTTGGATACAGGTGGCACAACATGGGTCGCAATGGAAGTATATGGAGGAGGCCTATGGTCAGCAGTAGACTTTTTATGGCTGATATGATGAAGCAAAAAATCCAGCCGCTTTCCCGCCAGCTGTGGGACAACCCCTTAGGCAGACTATATTAATTGGAAACATTTAGTTTTTACTGTATGTTTATGAATCGTTCCGGAATTCCCACAACCATTGTCGATGAAGTTCCATAAAATCAACATGAATTAATTCAATTTGCTCCTACTATGTGGATGACACATAAAGAGAGTGTTATCTATTAAAGACAATTTATCATAGCCTGACGCGTGGCTCCGACGCCATTTAAAATTTGATTGATTGCTTCTAATATGTGAATGACTCTTGATGTCTCGTTAAAGTAAAAAAAAATCTTTATTCTGGATGCGGTATACGGACGTGAAGGATGTAGTAATTATTAAAGTGAAACTTCTTATGCGACTTCCAAAAATGTTATCACATAACGCGTCAAGCGTTAAATGAGTCACCTTAACGCGTTATCGCTTAACGCGTTAAGTGATAGGTGTTAAACGATAGGCGATAGGCGTGGGCGAGTTGGCTGACTTCCAAAAATGTTATCACATAACGCGTCAAACGTTAAATGAAGCACCTTAACGCGTTATCGCTTAACGCGTTAAGTGATAGGTGTTAAACGAGAGGCGATAGGCGTAAATTTGTTAAGGTTATGAAAGCGCTCATGTGACGCCGATAGCGCTCATGTGGATAGTGAGTGGATAGTGAGTGGATAGTGAGTGGATAGTGAGTGGATAGTGAGTGGATAGTGAGTGGATAGTGAGTGGATAATGAGTGGATAGTGAGTGGATAGTGAGTGGATTGTGAGTGGATAGTGAGTGGATTGTGAGTGGATAGTGAGTGGATTGTGAGTGGATAGTGAGTGGATAGTGAGTGGAAAGTGAGTGGACAGTGAGTGGACAGTGAGTGGACAGTGAGTGGACAGTGAGTGGACAGTGAGTGGACAGTGAGTGGACAGTGAGTGGACAGTGAGTGGACAGTGAGTGGACAGTGAGTGGACAGTGAGTGGACAGTGAGTGGACAGTGGGTGGACAGTGAGTGGACAGTGAGTGGACAGTGCGTGGACAGTGAGTGGACAGTGAGTGGACAGTGAGTGGACAGTGAGTGGACAGTGAGTGGATAGTGAGTGGATAGTGAGTGAGTGACCGCCGACTCCACCGACTCCGCCGACTCCGTTGACTCCGTTGACTCCGTTGATTCCGTTGACTTTGTTGACTTCGTTGACTTCGTTGACTTCGTTGACTTCGTTGACTTCGTTGACTTCGTTGACTTCGTTGACTTCGTTGACTTCGTTGACTTCGTTGACTTCGTTGACTTCGTTGACTTCGTTGACTTCGTTGACTTCGTTGACTTCGTTGACTTCGTTGACTTCGTTGACTTCGTTGACTTCGTTGACTTCGTTGACTTCGTTGACTTCGTTGACTTCGTTGACTTCGTTGAATTCGTTGACTTCGTTGACTTCGTTGACTTCGTTGACTTCGTTGACTTCGTTGACTTCGTTGACTTCGTTGACTTCGTTGACTTCGTTGACTTCGTTGACTTCGTTGACTTCGTTGACTTTTTACTTGCTCTCCGAAGCACGGAGACGCTTAATTCAAATGGCAATAAACGGTCACCCATCTATGTAATGGCCTTTCCTACCATTGCTTAGCCTGATAGATTGCCACATATTGATACAACTGTCTATGAGTGTTTCCTTATTTTTTAATAGTATTAGATAACATTCGCGTCAAATACATAACCTCCTTTTTTAATAAAGTCGGTTAAAATCTGGGACCCACTTTTTACGTGCTCTCTGAAGCACGGAGACGTTCAGTTCAAATTTCATTAAACGGTCACCCATCTATGAAATGACCTTGATGAATGAATGACCTTGATGATCACTATAGCAAGTGACCATCAAATAACTGTTACTCTCAAATGATTCATACGGTATTGCCTAACATGAGTGACCAATAAATACCAATACTAAAACTATTTCAGTTGACATCAAAATTCGGTGGAGAAATGAAGCTTGAGTGACACTTGAGTGGATACAGATACGCAATAACCCTGCAGAAGATCATTGATTACATTCATCTTTTTGCCAGCTATATACTACGTATGCACTTAATTAAATCTCTGAGTTATTTATCGGGGCTGGTCCCACTTTGGGTTGCTATAGAGAAATCTGACTTCCTTCGGAGTCGCTGGACGTTCGGGGTGTGGGCCCTTTGAACGTCCATTAAGTACGGCGGCGACTCCGAGGAGGACGGCGGCGGGGTTGCGACCCCCGTCCCCGTGAGCACCGTCACTGGTTCCCGTGGGGCTACAATGCGCCCCCCGGCGGCATACAAACTCTTTCCAAGTAGTTAGGATGACGTCATCTGATTTTATTTATGCTTGCCAGCGACCATCCGCAATAAATAATGACGTCACAAGAACACCTGCACAAAACTGGCCCGTTAGCATTGACGGTGCAACATCCATAAAACATACGGACACACATTCAATTTGCAAGTTAACATTGGGCTTTTGCAAAACTATACATTTTACTTGCAGAATAAGTACCTTCTCCATCCTCGATTTATTCCTACATGACAGTAAAACAATGCAGTTAACCGGTGATGATAATGTGTTTAAAACTATTTAAGAATCTCATTTAAATATATTATTATCTGCACTAGCGACCCGCCACGGCTTCGCACGAGTGTAGTATTGTAGGGTAAAGCTATGGTGTATTAGTGAAATATTTTCACAATGAAGTCGGTTAAAAATTCATTGTATCTTTTCGCAAAAATCTTAGTAGGTTATAACTTCTAGATTGGTTTTATCGCTATAAAGTTTTAAAATCGAGTCTAGGCAAAAAAATGTTTTTCTTTTTTTCTTACTAGAGAAAGAGATCGGAACCACGGCCATTTCAAAGATTTTACAGCCATAATTTTGCGAATGAAAATTACCCAATGAAAATTTATCTGAACTTAAGTAATCTGAATAATAGTAGGAGTTAAAAATAAGAGTATAGGTTACGGTATTTTTATGTTTTTTTAACCGACAGAAAAGGAGGAGGTTCTTAATTCGTCTGTATATGTATTTTTTTTCTTTGTATGGTCGCGCATAACTCTGGCAATTATGAACAGATTTGAAAAATTCTTTCTTGTACGGATAGGCTGCTCCACTGATTGGGCCCCATAAAAAATACACACATCAAAAGTGTCTAGGGATCAAGCATTTTTAAGCGGATTTCTTGAGATTGAGATGTGGCTTTGTAATAAATTTATGATTTTATAAATTTATATGGATCCTTTTTGGTGCATTTCATAATTTGAATCAGGAACTGTGAATCAAATTCGAGTAAAAGATGAAAATCAGCTGTCAATATTTTCCCTATAAAAACATACAACGCATTGAAGACATTATTAGTGCTACTGTTTCCCTACTACTGATTAAAACCAACGTTATTATGGAGCGGCGACGTCATTTAAGCAGGGAAGAAATGCTCAGAGCCGTGGGAATGATAGAAGCTGGTTCCCGGCAACGTACTGTGGCTTTAGCTCTGAATACAAGTCAGAGTGTTATCAGTCGACTTTGGACACGTTACCGAAGCACTGGTACCGTGGCTGAGCGCCATGGAGGACGGTATCGCTGCACCACACGGAGACAAGACCGATATATTCAAATCTTAACTCGAAGAGCTCCAACAATAACTGCCATGATGTTAGCCGTGAGGCTTCATCACTCTTCAGGGAACTTAATTAGCGACCAAACAGTCAGAAACCGCTTGCATGAAGTGAACCTTCATTCCCGAAGACCGCTACGGGTACCACCTATAGTAATGCACAATCGTAGGATTCGATATCAATGGGCTCTTGAACACAGAAATTGGGCAGAAGAACAATGGCGTTTCGTGTGCTTTTCTGATGAGTCTCGTTTTGGTATGAGACCGGATACAAGACGTATACGACACTGGAGAACCCCTGGACGCCAACAGCGATTAAAATCCTGCCAGGAAGTCCATCCTTATAGTGGTGGAACCATCATGGTATGGGCGGGTATTTGGATCGGCGGAAGAACTGAGTTGATTTGGATCAGAGGCAACCTCAACGCTCAAATTTATGCTGAGACGATTGTATCAGACGTCATCGTTCCTCTACAAGTGCAAATCGGTCCCTTATTTCAGTTAATGCATGATAATGCACGACCGCACACCGCAAGAGTTGTAAGACAGACTCTCGCCGCAGCTAACATCAATGTCCTGCCCTGGCCTGCTCAGTCGCCAGACTTGAACCCGATTGAGCATGCATGGGATATGCTACAGAGAAGAGCTCTGCCGAATATGGAGGGTATCCAGTCGCAAGAAGACCTTTTTTTGTTGTTGCAACGAACATGGGCGGCCATTCCACAGCGTGATTTGGATGAACTCATTTTGAGTATGCCAAACCGATGTTCTTGTGTTGTTAGTGTTCGCGGTAGAAACACGGATTATTAATTGTTTAAGTTACCCAATAAAATTTTAAAGAAAACTGTTATTTCAGTCTTTTTTTCGAACTTTTGTGTTAGTGGTTCAAATGTCAAAAATCCCTTTATTAGGAAAATGGCAAATTTCTTTATTAATGCAAAGGTGACTTGGTTTATCGTTACTGTGACAAACGAAAACACTTTATTTGATGAATCCTTAAAGAAAATTTTAATTAATATCAATCAGGAGAAAAGTTATTGCAAAAATATATGTTGATCCCTAGACACTTTTGATGTGTGTATTACTTACGAATAAGTAGTTCCTGAAAAAACAAGAATGAACTCAGACTCGTGCCTCAGAAAAAACTGTAAGAATGATTAAAAGATGATGTTTTTATCGTTTTTTAAAGACAAAAATGGTCATAACTCTTGCAAATATTTACCAATTTCAATGATTCTTTTTTTATTCGAAAGAAGGAACCACTGTAATAAATCTGTATAAATTTTATCACATCCGGATGAGAACTTCCTGGAGAATCATGATTGATGTGGACGAATTTATCTGGTAAAAACTATAAAATTGATGTTCTCTATTACATTATCTCTGAAAAATATGAATCGATTTCGATGTTTTTTCCTTTATTTGAGAGAGTAAACTAAGTACTTTAATGATTCCTGCAAATTTAATTACAACCGGACAAATTGTTCCTGAAGAAATATGAATAATGTAAAAAACTATGTAGACGATAATGTGGTCATAACCTACCTAGATAAATTTACCGTCTTCGATGGTTCAATCTTTATGTATGATAATATCACAAAAAAAAGTATAAAATAGAATAGAATAGAATAGAATACTCTTTATTGTACACCAAGAAGATATTTACAATATAAACTTAGAACTAAAACATAAAATGTACAAATGGCGGTCTTATCGCTATAAGCAATTTCTATTTTTTTTATATTTTTATTTCTATTTTTTTTATTTTTATTTTATTTCTATTTTTTTTTTTTTTTGAATTTTTTTTTTTGAATTTTTTTTTTTTTAATTTTTTTTTTTTGTTTTTAAAATAAAATATTAAAATAATTGAACCGATTTTAATAACACTAAAAAGCATAAAAAAATAATATCATTGACGTTGGTGCTAAATATACACAGTAAGTACGCTAACACCTACTTCAATGATATTATTCATTGAAATTATTTTATGCTCTTTAGTGTTATTGAAGTCGGTTCAATTATTTTTTTAATATTTTTCTTCTTTCTTTATTTTTAAGCCCTTTTAGTAACAAAAACAATATTGTTCTGGGACTTATTATTATTATACTAATATCCGGCTCGTTAGCCGACAAAACTGCGTTCAGTTTAGTCGCTGAATAACCCTACGCTACCGATAATTGTAATTCAACGCATCATGTTGAAATTAATCGTTGATTTGCGACTAGAGTCGGGAATGTGTTACATAAGTTCAAAACCACAGTGGACTGATTAAAGTGGTCCTAATCTATTCGGAGCTGTTATTACGTCATCGTTTACAGATTAATTATCTATTTAACTGCGCCTGATTTCAATTTTACATGGTCGTTTATGGCTAAACATGGGCAAATGTTTAATTTTGCATTCAGGCCTCTCTATATAAGGGCTTATGTTAAATTTCACACCTATGTGTCTAATATGGGTGCGAGTAGACATTATTAACTGAGATAAAACTACTTTTACGGATTATATCGCGGTATATTTTAGATTAAAAAAAAAAAAGAAAAAGAAAAGTAGTTTTATTTCAATGTGTAGTATTCGCGTAAATAAAAGACAACATTATTATTAACCGAGGTTAAAACATAATATATTGTGACAGGAAAATTATAATAACAGAACTTCTCAACGGCCGATGATTCCGGTCTGCACCATGTTGACCGCCGACAGATTAACCGATGGTTTTATACCCACAAGACACCTAGTAAATATTTTCTAAGAGAAGGTATATGTTCAGCAGTTGATGTCTTTAGGCAGTTGATGGTGATCAATATTTTCTATACGAATAAACTATCACCTACATTGATATACTTATTTCGTCCTCATTTGCTTGTTTACGTCACCACCATACCTTTGGTATAGTGGGAATCTATAGGGTGCGACTTCTTTTAAAATCAAATCATTTAGGTACTTTGTGTTCACCATCATCATTCTCAGCAGCCGACAGACGTTCACTGGTGAATCAAGGTCTCACCCTTAGAAGAGAGGCAGGCGGCTGGGGGATTGCAGTATAGTTGGTAGGTACTTAATCCAATAGAAAGACGCTGATGCCCGTTTCCTTGTTTTCCCTTAATCGCCTTTTACGGACATCCAAAGAAAGAAGATGCGACTTCCTGTTCATAGATTAAAATCATAGTGTAATCAAAGAGTAAGTCGCAGAGATTGAGATGGGCCGGACTTATTGAAAGAATGGATGGATCTCGATGGACTAAAAGCATGACCAAGTGGGCTTTACAGCAGAAAAGACCTAGAGGAAGATCAAGAAAGCGATGGTTAGGCTGTATTGAGGAAGAGCTATATAGAGAGGCAAAGAAAAAAAATTTGAGTAAAATTACTGTTGAGGAGGCCAAGACCCACGAGGGGTTGTAGTTGCTGTAGGAAGAAGAAGAAGAAAGTTTAAAACATAGTTGCTATTTTTTTATCAGTTACTAGCTGACCCGCGCAGCTCCGCCCGCGCTTTAATTACATTTTGCTCCCCTTTTCTCCCTACTTCCTTGATTCCTCTCCCCGTTGTCCTCTCTGAACCCTCTCCCTCCTCTCTCTTCTCCCAACTTGCTCCCTCTCACGGGAGTGAGACGGGAGTGAGTGGGGGGGGACCCCCCCCTTGCTCCACCTAACTCCTCCGATCACTCACTCCATCACTCTCCCCTCTCCCTCTCTTGCACTCTCCTCTCGTTCTATATATACTCGTCAATCATGGTATCAGCGGCATAAAATATACTTTATAACCTATTCTCAGACCTACCCGCAAAATTTCATACATATCGGTTCACCAGACTCTCGTGCACGTAACTCAGAGGTTCTCAGATTTTGTTGTGCAAGGCGTTGCGAACGTTCGACACTCGACTCTCGTGCGCGTACCTGAGAGATTCTCTGATTTTGTTCAGCAAGGCGTTGTGCACGTTCAGGTGAAGATTCTCCCATACGACGTATTCTTGCTGCCCGTGCTTGAGAACTATGTTTAGAAAGTTGAGACCTGGCTCTCTTAGGCATTTTCAAATGTTTAAGAAAATGCTAATAGCGTGTAATATTCTAGCTCTGAAAAGAACTGTTGTTTAGCCCTGAAAAGAACTGTTGTTTAGCCCTGAAAAGAACTGTTGGTTAGCCCTGAAAAGAACTGTTGGTTACCCCTGAAAAAATCTGTTGGTTAGCCCTGAAAAGAACTTTTGCGTAGGTGTAGTTTTAAGAAAGAAATAAAAATAAAAAAATTAGAATTCGCGCACGAGCACTGCGTAGGGAGCCGACCTCACGTCTGAGCGGCGCGGGTACCTTAAAAGGCCTACACACGGCACTAAAATCAGTGGCGATATCGGGACAGTGGTGGGGAGGACCCTAAATCGTCCCTCGTGTATAGGCAAATCGTATCTAATTTTTATTGTTTAGAAATCGGGTCTGAAATCGCTTCGGGCGAGCTCCCGATTTAGGGACGATTATCGTCTAGGGAGCGTTGTCGGCACGTGTGTAGCGAAATCGGGACTGATTTCTACGCAGTATGCACTCGAGTGCTGCGGCGATACGACGTGCAGGCGCTCCACTCTGTGCAAAGAATGAACGAATGAATGGGTATAATAAGGTATAATATAATAATATAATATCCGGGGACAATTCACACACGGTCATCTGATCCCAAACTAGACAGAGCCTGTACTATGGAAACCAGACCAGATACTAATACATTTATATGCTTTTTTTTGTAACTACATACTTATATCAAATCAAATCTAAATCAAATCATATTTTATTGGTACTAAAACATATGTTAACATTTACATAAGTACGATAATAGCTACATTAGTTAAAAACTGTGTCGCAGCTATTAACGCCCACCTCAAAAGGATAGATAGATAGAACACCCGACCAACAGAAGAAAATATAGATAAAACACCCAGACACTTGGTGGGAATCGAACCCACGCCTGTTGGCACCATAGTAAGTGCCAAGGCAATGCCTTTTTTTGCTGTTTTGATAGTGTTGGCGGCATCTCGGATCAACACTAATATTATAAAGAGGAAAACTTTGTTTGTTTGGTTGTAATGAATAGGCTCAAAAACTACTGGACCGTTTTTAAAAATTCTTTCGGCATTCGAAAGCTACATTATCCACGAGTAACATAGGCTAAATTTTATTTTGGAAAAAAATAGGGTTCCGTAAGATATTTGGGTTTTTTCGGACACAAGGTGTAAAAATCAACCAGAAAGGTTACTTATTTTGCGTACGCTGCCTAAACTATAAAAGATTGAACCATAAAATGTTCTAATTAATTGTAGATCTTATAAATATCTACAAAAAAGTCCGCGGCACACGCGCGTATCTATGTCGAGTGAGGCCCAACAACCATTTTTTTATTTAAAAATCTTGAATTTTGTATGGACTACATTTAAACGCATTTATTTTACTCATGCTATTAATCCTTATCAAAATAAATTATTTCATCATTAAGTACAGTTTATGTAGATAATATTTGGTCTTTGAATGATTAAAATTGTACATTTGGTTTTGAAGTTATGGCGAAATTAAAATATTACTGCATATAAATTAAAAGATTTCTGCTGCACGGCCCGTTGCGAAGTGAGCGTCACCAAGGCGGGGGTGCGCATGCGGGAGGGGAGTTTAGATCTATGAGTAAAAGGCCTACACACGGCACTAAAATCAGTGGCAATATCGGGACAGTGGTGGGGAGGACCCTAAATCGTCCCTCGTGTATAGGCAAATCGTATCCAATTTTTATTGTTTAGAAATCGGGTCTGAAATCGCTTCGGGCGAGCTCCCGATTTAGGGACGATTATCGTCTAGGGAGCGTTGTCGGCACGTGTGTAGCGAAATCGGGACTGATTTCTACGCAGTATGCGCTCGAGTGCTGCGGCGATACGACGTGCAGGCGCTCCGCTCTGTGCGAAGAATGAACGAATGAATGGGTATAATAAGGTATAATATAATAATATAATATCCGGGGACAATTCACACACGGTCATCTGATCCCAAACTAGATAGAGCCTGTACTATGGAAACCAGACAACTGATACTAATACATTTATATGCTTTTTTTTGTAACTACATACTTATATCAAATCAAATCTAAATCAAATCATATTTTATTGGTACTAAAACATATGTTAACATTTACATAAGTACGATAATAGCTACATTAGTTAAAAACTGTGTCGCAGCTATTAACGCCCACCTCAAAAGGATAGATAGATAGAACACCCGACCAACAGAAGAAAATATAGATAAAACACCCAGACACTTGGTGGGAATCGAACCCACGCCTGTTGGCACCATAGTAAGTGCCAAGGCAATGCCTTTTTTTGCTGTTTTGATAGTGTTGGCGGCATCTCGGATCAACACTAATATTATAAAGAGGAAAACTTTGTTTGTTTGGTTGTAATGAATAGGCTCAAAAACTACTGGACCGTTTTTAAAAATTCTTTCGGCATTCGAAAGCTACATTATCCACGAGTAACATAGGCTAAATTTTATTTTGGAAAAAAATAGGGTTCCGTAAGATATTTGGGTTTTTTCGGACACAAGGTGTAAAAATCAACCAGAAAGGTTACTTATTTTGCGTACGCTGCCTAAACTATAAAAGATTGAACCATAAAATGTTCTAATTAATTGTAGATCTTATAAATATCTACAAAAAAGTCCGCGGCACACGCGCGTATCTATGTCGAGTGAGGCCCAACAACCATTTTTTTATTTAAAAATCTTGAATTTTGTATGGACTACATTTAAACGCATTTATTTTACTCATGCTATTAATCCTTATCAAAATAAATTATTTCATCATTAAGTACAGTTTATGTAGATAATATTTGGTCTTTGAATGATTAAAATTGTACATTTGGTTTTGAAGTTATGGCGAAATTAAAATATTACTGCATATAAATTAAAAGATTTCTGCTGCACGGCCCGTTGCGAAGTGAGCGTCACCAAGGCGGGGGTGCGCATGCGGGAGGGGAGTTTAGATCTATGAGTAAAAGGCCTACACACGGCACTAAAATCAGTGGCAATATCGGGACAGTGGTGGGGAGGACCCTAAATCGTCCCTCGTGTATAGGCAAATCGTATCCAATTTTTATTGTTTAGAAATCGGGTCTGAAATCGCTTCGGGCGAGCTCCCGATTTAGGGACGATTATCGTCTAGGGAGCGTTGTCGGCACGTGTGTAGCGAAATCGGGACTGATTTCTACGCAGTATGCGCTCGAGTGCTGCGGCGATACGACGTGCAGGCGCTCCGCTCTGTGCGAAGAATGAACGAATGAATGGGTATAATAAGGTATAATATAATAATATAATATCCGGGGACAATTCACACACGGTCATCTGATCCCAAACTAGATAGAGCCTGTACTATGGAAACCAGACAACTGATACTAATACATTTATATGCTTTTTTTTGTAACTACATACTTATATCAAATCAAATCTAAATCAAATCATATTTTATTGGTACTAAAACATATGTTAACATTTACATAAGTACGATAATAGCTACATTAGTTAAAAACTGTGTCGCAGCTATTAACGCCCACCTCAAAAGGATAGATAGATAGAACACCCGACCAACAGAAGAAAATATAGATAAAACACCCAGACACTTGGTGGGAATCGAACCCACGCCTGTTGGCACCATAGTAAGTGCCAAGGCAATGCCTTTTTTTGCTGTTTTGATAGTGTCGGCGGCATCTCGGATCAACGAGCAGTCTGTTGCATGGTCGGTTCTGTACTTACATATAAGTATGTATTTACAAAAAAAAAGTATATAAATGTATTAGTATCAGTTGTCTGGTTTCCATAGTACAGGCTCTGTCTAGTTTGGGATCAGATGACCGTGTGTGAATTGTCCCAGGATATTATATTATACCTTATTGTACCCATTCATTCGTTCATTGTTCGTACAGAGCGGAGCGCCTGCACGTCGTATCGCCGCAGCACTCGAGCGCATACTGCGTAGAAATCAGTCCCGATTTCGCTACACACGTGCCGACAACGCTCCCTAGACGATAATCGTCCCTAAATCGGGAGCTCGCCCGAAGCGATTTCAGACCCGATTTCTAAACAATAAAAATTGGATACGATTTGCCTATACACGAGGGACGATTTAGGGTCCTCCCCACCACTGTCCCGATATCGCCACTGATTTTAGTGCCGTGTGTAGGCCTTTTACTCATAGATCTAAACTCCCCTCCCGGATGCGCACCCCCGCCTTGGTGACGCTCACTTCGCAACGGGCCGTGCAGCAGAAATCTTTTAATTTATGTGATGTATGTAACTATAGGGTAGATAATAATAAATATTCATTAATTGTATAGGGTAGGTTAGCTAACGTCAGTCTTATATTATACTTTCGTATCGAACGGTTGAGTTTCATTACGTATCCCGAATTCCCTGGATTAGCTGACGTTTCCGTTGGATAGTTGTCGAAGCACCTGGATATTTGTCAGTGGCGACGAAGAAACATCGGAGACACGCGTGAGAAAGATTGTTGGCGGCAAGTTCTAAGGTCAGATCGAAGATGTCGGTTGGAAAGGTTGAGCCTTTTGACCTTCGCAAGGATAATTGGAACCTTTATATTGACCGTCTGGAACAATATTTCATAGTGAATGACGTAAAACCAACAATGCAAGTAGCCACTTTGATCACTGTTATTGGAAGTGAAGCGTACGAGTTGATGGTAAATCTTTGTACCCCTAGTAAACCATCCGCAAAGTCATATAATGACCTTGTGGATGTTATGAGGAAGCATCTGCAGCCTAGACCGAGCGTGTTGGCAGAGCGATTTAAATTCAGGCAGCGCAAGCAGAAAACTGGAGAGTCTGTTGCGGAATACGTAGCCGAATTGAAAAAGTTAACCAAGGACTGTGGGTTTGGCGCGGAAAGCTTGTCAGAAAATTTAAGGGATCAGTTTGCATGTGGGATACAAAGTGATAACATTAGACAGAGGTTATTCACGGAAGAGGATATTAAGTTTGAGACAGCATTCAAAATCGCGGTAACCATGGAGGCAGCAGAGGCAGACGCAGCATTAGTGGAAGGACGCATCAATAGATATGGTGGCGGTACGTCAGTGGCAGAGGTGTCAGTAAACCGACAGGACATAACTTGGTCGGAACGACGACGCATGAATGATCGACAGCGCTGCCATAGTCAGACGGCGGCCGGCCGCGGAAGCGAGGCAGGTATGCGTCCGCACAACGGCTTGGCAGCTGGCGCAAGTTACCCTAGCGGAGCGATTACGAACAACGGAAGCGGAATGAAAATGTTGACGAACCAAAGACAGGCAATAACAGCGGTTGGAAAACATTGTGAAGTTTGTGGAGGCAAACATAATTCAAATTCGTGCAAATTTAGATTGTATGTTTGCCGCGTTTGCAATCGGGAGGGACATCTGAAAAGAGTGTGCCCTAAACTAATTTCATCGTGTCAAACGCACCATATTCATGGGAAAGAGGTGACGTCCACGGGGAATATGGACAGCGATAGTGACGAGGTAAACCATTATTCTTTATGTATTAATAAGGTTGATATGTTTGGACCATACACTGTTGACATCTGTGTGGATAATGTAATATTATCGATGGAAATTGACACGGGCAGTGCTATTTCTTGTATAAGTTATGATTGTTATGTGAAGTATTTACACCATATCGAAATATGTAAGTGTGATATTGTGTTACGTTATTATACCGGGGAAATAGTGAGACCCGTGGGAAAGATTAAACCACTCGTAAAGTACAAGAATAAAGCTAAATCTTTGGATTTGTATATTATAGAATCTGGTAAAACTAACTTATTGGGTCGGCAATGGATAACTGAATTAAATTTAGAAATAATACCCACGGGGAACTATAATATTGTAAAAGGTTTGGATTTTAATATGAGTGATTTTAGTTCCAGATATTGTGAGGTGTTTTCGGATGGGCTTGGACGGTTCACGGGCGGACAGGTGGGATTCCAGCTACGGGCTGACGCGCGGCCGGTGTTCATGCGTGCGCGCCCGCTCGCATATGCGCTGCGGGAGCCGGTGGAGCGTGCGCTCGAGCAGCTTGTCAGGGACGGAGTTATCACGCCGGTGTCCACGTCGGACTGGGCAACGCCCATCGTGCCGGTCATGAAAAAGGACGGAACCATTCGCGTATGTGGTGATTTTAAAGTTACGTTAAATAAATGCCTCGAGGTAGATCGTTTTCCTTTGCCTAGAGTGGAGGACCTTTTAGCAAAGTTGCATGGGGGCAACAAATTCACCAAACTCGATTTGTCCCAAGCGTATGCACAATTTGAGTTGGATGATTCAAAGAAATATACAGTTATTAACACTCACAAGGGGTTGTTTATGTACAACAGATTGATTTACGGCTTAGCATCGAGCCCAGGCATTTTCCAAAGGAAATTAGAGCAAATTTTTGGGGACATGCCACGAGTCGGTCTGTTCTTAGATGACGTCATCATAACCGGAGAAGATGACCATTCACATTTATCCACACTGCATGAGGTGTTTAAGAGGCTGCAAAAATACGGCTTAAAAATTAAAAAGAATAAATGCACCTTCTTTGCAGATTCAGTGACTTATTTGGGTTTTGTTATAAGTAAGGACGGTGTACACACTTGCCCGGATAAAATCGACGCAATTAAAAAAGTCAACGTACCTACCAATGTTTCGGAGTTACGTTCTTTTTTAGGGTTAGTAATGTATTATGCGAGATTTGTACCTAATATCAGTACAATACTAACACCATTATATAAATTGTTGCAAAAGGACATAACGTTTGAATGGAATGACCAGTGTGACAGGGCGTTTAGTTGTATCAAGGACCTTTTAGTTTCCAGCGAGATTTTGGCGCATTATTCACCAGACTTACCACTAGTACTGACGACAGATGCGAGCAGTGTGGGGGTGGGTGCCGTCATTTCGCACGTGACGCCTGAGGGTGAAAGGCCTATAGCATACGCGTCTAGAGTACTCAACGCGGCAGAGAAATCATACTCCCAGATAGAAAAAGAAGGCCTTGCTATAGTGTACGGTGTAAAAAAATTCCATCAATATCTTTACGGCAGGAAATTCACACTACGCACCGATCACAAGCCTTTAGTGGCCATCTTTGGAGACAAGGCGGGAATTCCCGTCATGGCAGCAAGCAGGATGCAGCGTTGGGCAATATTGCTTGCGGGTTATGATTATAACATTGAGTACGTGCGTAGTAAACAAAATGCAGCTGATGCTTTATCACGGTTACCAGTAGGTACGGAAAAACGTGAGATCACAGAGAGAACGTACGTTAATTTCGTTCAAGATTTTCTCCCAATAACAAAACAAACTGTTTTAAAGCATCAGAATTCAGACGATATTTTGCAAAAAGTAATTTTATATATTCAAACAGGTTGGCCGAATAAATGCGAAGATGAAGTCCTAAGACCTTATTTTACGCGTCGTAATGAATTATTTTTAGATCTGGGATGTGTAATGTGGGGTTACAGGTTAGTAATTCCGAGTACATTGGTTGAGTATTTGTTAAAAGAGTTACATGTGGGTCACTTGGGAACGGTTAAGATGAAAAGTTTAGCCCGTGGTGTTATGTGGTGGCCGGGCATTGACGCAGATATAGAGCGCACTTGCAGAGAGTGTGACACTTGCGCTGTGGAGAATGCGAGTCCAGCACGGGCGCCGCCACAACCTTGGCCATATATTCCAGAGCCGTGGTCGAGGTTACATATAGACTTCTTAGGACCGTTTCACGGCAAGACATTTCTAGTAATCATTGATTCAACTAGTAAATGGTTAGAGATTTTTCATATGCCGACCACAACAGCAAACGCGGTGATAAAGGTTTTGCGGGAAACTTTTGCACGGTTTGGGTTACCAAGAGAAGTAGTCTCGGACAACGGCCCACCATTTACAAGCAAAGAGTATTCTAATTTCATGACTAATAACGGTATTAAGTTAACGTTCACAGCGGTGTATCACCCTGCGTCCAATGGCGCAGCAGAGGGGGCGGTCAAACTGTGCAAACGCGCGATTAGGAAATCATTGCGCGATAGATGTGATGTAGATGCTTCATTACAGGCGTACTTAATGGCGTATAGGAATGTCGAACATGGTACCACAGGGGTCTCACCTGCACAACTACTACAGCGTAGGAGTCTAAGATCGAGACTAGATTTATTGCGAGGTAAGGAATGTGTGGAAGAAAGAGTGCATGAGACAAGAAAGAGACAAATGAAGTATGTTAAGGGCTCTGCTAGAAATTTTAGAGAAGGAGAGAATGTGTGGATGCGTAATTATGGCGAGGGAAATAGGTGGAAAGAAGGAAAGATAGAGAGTAAGATAGGATCACGAAATTATTTAGTAGGAAGGGAAGACGGTCTACCCATAAAGAGGCATGTAGATCAGATTAAGAAACGATGGTTCGAAATGCCACTACCAAATGATACGACATCACGTGATAACTCGACTCCTGTCACGCCGCCCGAGCCTATCGTATCAGCTGAGTTAGGTAGTTCTAATTTGACCGAAGATATACCTAGCGACGTGCAACCAGTGCCCACGGTCCAGGGGGCACTCGTGCCCGGACCTTCCAAGCGCATTCGAAGACCTGTCATACGTTATGGCTTAGAAATTGATTAATGTTATATTGATAGTCATGTATGTAAGTGTATCATACATCATATAGTTATTAAGTAGGTATATAAAAATGTTATTAGTATTGTTAATTAAGGGTGAGGGTGTGATGTATGTAACTATAGGGTAGATAATAATAAATATTCATTAATTGTATAGGGTAGGTTAGCTAACGTCAGTCTTATATTATACTTTCGTATCGAACGGTTGAGTTTCATTACGTATCCCGAATTCCCTGGATTAGCTGACGTTCCCGTTGGATAGTTGTCGAAGCACCTGGATATTTGTCAATTTATATGCAGTAATATTTTAATTTCGCCATAACTTCAAAACCAAATGTACAATTTTAATCATTCAAAGACCAAATATTATCTACATAAACTGTACTTAATGATGAAATAATTTATTTTGATAAGGATTAATAGCATGAGTAAAATAAATGCGTTTAAATGTAGTCCATACAAAATACAAGATTTTTAAATAAAAAAATGGTTGTTGGGCCTCACTCGACATAGATACGCGCGTGTGCCGCGGACTTTTTTGTAGATATTTATAAGATCTACAATTAATTAGAACATTTTATGGTTCAATCTTTTCTAGTTTAGGCAGCGTACGCAAAATAAGTAACCTTTCTGGTTGATTTTTTACACCTTGTGTCCGAAAAAACCCAAATATCTTACGGAACCCTATTTTTTTCCAAAATAAAATTTAGCCTATGTTACTCGTGGATAATGTAGCTTTCGAATGGTGAAAGAATTTTTAAAAACGGTCCAGTAGTTTTTGAGCCTATTCATTACAACCAAACAAACAAAGTTTTCCTCTTTATAATATTAGTGTAGAAGTGTAGATAATAGTGTCATTACAGGTGTCGGGCCATTTTTGTAAAGTTTAATTCACATATGTTAATATTAATGTGATTTGTAATTTATGTATGTATGTGCTTTACTTTGTTCTGTAAATTTAATAAAACCGTAATAAACATGCCTCACCCAACCTCATAAAACACAACACTAAAGTACGCGCTAACAAATTATTATGCGACCGTGCACAACCAACCCTGCTATACATAACTATACGTCCCAACAAATGCTTAAGCTAAACAGACCAGGCGCATTCTAGGGTTATAAATTTTCACATTAAAATAACATTAGGCTTACGTGTGGCTTGAACATTCAAATGCAACGTGAATTATTATTTGATAACATTGGCTATGCTAGGCGGGTTTTCTTATCATCACGACTTTTTACTGTTTTGCCCGCGAATGGAATTAATGAGCTTTGTGTACATTTCAACGGCATTTTCATATTTTAAATGGTAAAAATGTTCATACTGCTACCTCTGACAGGTCGTGGGCTTTAGAACGTTACGAAGACAAATTGGAAATACCGTTACGTAACGTTAAATTAATTTAGATACCATAATAACGATGTAATATTTAACGTTACTGGTTATCGGTAGAAAATATAACTTAATGAGGTATCATTTACATAATCATAAAGTTACGTGGTAACATTACTATTGCAGATTTATTAAATACTAGTGATCAGCCCCGACTTCTTACGGGTGTACATATAGTTTTTATATACTACTAGCTGACCCGCGCTGCTCTGCTCGCGCTCTTTCAGTTTGCTGAACATGATCAAATGCATAGTTTACGATTTTATAAAGGACATACAGACAGACAAACATTCATTTTTATATATAGATAGATATAAACTTCAGTAAAAAGTTATTTAACTGATATGGTGAAAACCGCTTAAAAATTCGTTGCTTGGTTTAAAACGACTTTGTTTTACTTACCTAAACAAGATAAAAATTACCATGCCCTGAGTGCTGGCAATGCTTACCGCACTATACAATTTTCATAAAATACACAATATTGAGTAACGTTACAAAATAACATTTATTTTCATAAAAAGTTAAGTTCCGTTACCGGCACTGAGCGTTACCGATAGAAGAAAAATGTTACGATTTTTTGCACGACGCAATGTTTCTGCTGCTTTGCCGCAGACTGACGATGCGATGGTATGTACCTGGACGGTCTTTTTCCGGTGGCCTTCATCGATAGATTGACGGACTGCTGAGAGCTAAAGTCTCCGTTTGGACCTTTACCAGTCTTTTCAGCACCAGATACTCGCTAGAATAAGTCCCGGAGGGAGCAGAAATGCACGCACCCCGCGGCACCCTCGTGGTGCTCGTTACGACACAGGGTCTATACTGCAAAATCGCCCACCTCGGGGTCGCATTTTCCCCACCCTATGCGTTTGCGGCCCACAAAGGGATCTGCCACCTAGTAAACTTATGAAACTATTTTTTGTAAATAATATGTAGATTATTAAAAAATATATATATTATTAGGTACATTATAAAATTTTATGAAAGAAATAATGTCAGCAAAACATGGTCGGATTAGCTTATAATTGTGTAAGGAAAATCTTAAAGAACGAAGTAGAATTAAATGCAGGCCAAGTTTAATTAGATAATGAAAGACCCGATTGGAACGGTCAACATTACATTTAATCAAGTCGTGATTCATTACATTAAGTTTATTGGTAAGATACTCGTATGATAGTCTCGTACTGCAATATAGTACTGTATGTGACTCTATGCTATCTACTTAGGTAAAGTGTTTACATATTCAATGACCCACTATTAATTTAGACAAGTCACAATCGAACGTTTCTAATGTTAATTGAATTTAGTTGTATTTATTGAGATTGAGTGATACGAAATTCAAATAGTAGGCGTATTTACACCACATTTTTTTAAATATATCCATTTGAGTATCGATCAGAGAATAGGCATGATGACTAATTAAAAAATAAATCTATAATGTACTTACGGGTCTACTATTCCCGAAAATAATCATATTTTTGTATAACATTTACAATTAATAGTAATATTTTTTATTTTTAAAATAGAATTTGAATTTCGTTCTAAAACGAAGGCTTGCATAGCGCCATGTTGTGACATCACCACGGTATAAATAAACAGTTGTCAGTATGTCAGCTGTTATTATTATAATTATTTATTATAATTTTAAAACATACCGTATTTTGCTGCAAGCTTGCAAGTCTAAGTATCATTTATTTGTATTTAGATTAAAATAAAAAAGTTTATTTCTGCGGTTAGATTAAATATCCTATGATATATCCATAACTAAGACGAATCTTATTACAGCACCTCTTAAATCCAAAATGGCATGTAGGTGACTGAGCGATTCAAATAAAAATACTCAAATAAATAAACGATAAATTATATTCTTGAAAGCATAACTCCTGGGTTAATCGTTTAAAAAGAAAGATTAAAGTAATTGCAACGATTCAACCGCCCATTTCTGCGTTTTTCCCGCTCAGCTTGCAAGCGTCTCAAGTATTTGTCTACTGTCGATGTTCCAATTGCATCGCAAACAGTACGTTTCTGCGTCCATTACAGGATAATGCATGCGTCCCCTTTGGCGCACCTTCTATTATTCAAGAACGGAAGCACTATAATTACATATGTGTTCTGCTCTCTCGCCGATCTCACAAATTGATCTTAATGAATTATTCTGACGGTTCATTACGCCTTTCTTTAATAAAACATAATGCTTATAAAAGCTTTTAGTATTGTTTTGGAGTTGAATTTCTTTGAGCACGTAGTAGAAATTATAGTTTATCAAATGAAATTAAGTTTTACTGACTGAGTTTTAATTTGGTTTGAGTTTGAACTTAATATTACATATTTATTATTATTTTGAACTAAACTCATTTAAAATCAACCTCAGGAGAATTCACGCAGGGCTTTTGTCAAACGGTAAGCCACATATTCTACCTGCATATAGAAAGCTGCGTTACATTGTCCTTCGTTACACGAAATGTGGGGAAGAAAGGTTCTCGAGTGGCGACCACGAACCGGAAGACGTAATGTAGGCCTCCCGCTAGGTGGACAGACGACATTGTGCGGGTTGCAGGTAACCGGTGGACATAGCCAATTTTCGTTCATTGTGGCGTTCGAATGGGGTAACCTATGTTCAGCAGTGGACGTCTTCCGGCTGGTGATGATGATGATAATGGTAAAGAGTATAAATCCTAGTTGCAAAGATGTTCCAGCCTGGAACTTGAAAAATTTTCGTTACTCTTCTAACTTATGGCGATTGAAGGAAATAGCACCTATTATATTGCGCAACAGAAACATCTACTGAAACACATTGTTCCTGTGAAAAATTGGGGTTTTAACCGTTTCACTATAACATGCTGCTATCTTTGGTATCCTAGTGAGTTCTATATTTTAATTTTAATACTGATTCTCATCTTTTGGCTCGTAAGTTGCATACAGTTATTTATACCTATAATAAATAATATTATATTTCTGTATTTATTGCACTACCACTTATCACTCGTTCAATGTTCGATTTATTTCAAAGTGTACAAGATCGTATCAACAATGTTCACCACAAACTATGATTATAGCAAAATTTATAGTCCGATCATTACATACAATTTTCAATGCCAAGAACTTTAAAAGCTGAAGCAAAATCGTTAACCGCATTATTTACGGTAACATAAATCCAGTTTGCTTTTAATTTTACGTTTACTTAAAAATAAACATGAGCACTGGAGGGTTGTACATCGGGCTTCGCGATTGGCTGCATTGCGTGTGATTATTCAAAATTTGAATATATATTTATTTTGGACAACGTTGCGACTAGCCGCGACGTTGATGGGTTGACAGTATGTGTTGTGAAATATGATAAATGTTCGTTGTATTCGCTTTTAGTATAAATTTTCTGAACGACAATATACCTCGACATTTTAATTGTATTCCATTAAAATATATTAAAATTATTTTTAAATATGTACCTACCATTATAACAAGACTAATAGGTTGATTATAATATTTTTAAGTGTTTAGTGCGAGAAAAATATCCCAATTTATTAAAACTTCTAAAATTGCACTTATAATTAAATATTTTGAAAAGAACTTGAATCATATAAAAATTGTTCTATGGAGTAACGCGGCCTATTTGCATTAATTCATATTTTTGCTATATTTTATATTTCAAGGGTTTGTGATAATAATACCTACATTTAAAAATGATGGCATCGCGCTAATTTTGCGACAATTTTATTGTAAAACTAACTAAAGTAGAATTTCATTTTTCTATTATTTTAGTTTTTCTAACAAAATCGCTATTTGAAATTTACCTTTCGGTATCTGTTATTAATATTTTTTCCAAAAATCTACTTCTTGCATTTTTAAGTACCTACCTATATTCGTGCTCTTGACATTGGAATTCACTTATGAAAAGTTCGATCACAAAATTACAACAAAAAGGTTAAAAATCACTTTGAGAGAACATTTATAAGCAACGTTATAGTACGAACTATACAGGGTGTAAGGGAGGGACATCGTACCGAAAACCGATACCAGGGATCCAGTACATGATTCTGAACACTCTAGTGTTGAAATTTTTCATCAGCTTATTGAATTGGCTCATGAATTTCCAAAAAAAATACCACTTTTTTTAAAATAAAATTACTCGGACTTGCGTTCGAAATCCATGCGACACGACTTGCGTTCCTATAATACATCGTGTATTAAGGACGCAATTGAGCGGAACCAAGGCTCTAAAGTGTTCGCACAGAATTCGTCTATTGGGCGTAGCCATATGACGAAGCTGAAGATCGATGACGGCAGTGTCATCTCATCGAAACCGGAGATATTGAGAGAGCTCGAGAGATTTTACGGACAGTTATACACCTCAACACGGGAACCCATTGATAGAACAGCTCAAGACACCAGAGCCAAACTAACCCGACACTACACTGAGGACATCCCAGACATCAGCCTGTACGAGATTAGAATGGCTCTCAAACAGCTCAAGAATAACAAGGCGCCGGGTGAAGACGGAATCACATCAGAACTTCTGAGAGCGGGTGGAAAACCGGTACTTTTAGTCCTCCAGAAGTTATTTAATTCCGTCTTACTCGAGGGTACAACGCCAGAAGCGTGGCACAGGAGTGTGGTGGTTCTTTTCTTCAAAAAAGGTGATAACACTTTATTGAAGAATTATAGACCTATCTCACTCCTGAGCCATGTATACAAGCTGTTTTCGAGAGTCATTACGAACCGTCTCGAACGCAGGTTTGATGACTTCCAGCCTCCCGAACAAGCCGGGTTCCGAAAAGGCTTTAGCACCGTAGACCACATACATACGCTCCGCCAGATTATACAGAAGACCGAGGAGTATAATCGGCCATTATGTCTAGCGTTTGTGGACTACGAGAAAGCCTTTGATTCAATCGAGACCTGGGCAGTATTGCAATCTCTCCAGCGGTGCCACATTGACTATAGGTACATCGAAGTGTTGAAGTGTTTGTACAGCAACGCCACCATGTCGATCCGACTACAGGACGAGAGCACGAAACCAATCCCATTGCAGCGTGGTGTGAGACAGGGAGACGTTATTTCTCCGAAACTGTTCACAAACGCATTGGAGGACGTTTTCAAGCTCTTGGACTGGAACGGATTCGGCATCAATATCAATGGCGAATACATCACTCACCTTCGTTTTGCCGATGATATAGTCATTATGGCAGAGTCGCTGGAGGACCTCAATACGATGCTCAGCGACCTTAGTAGCGTTTCCCAACAGGTGGGTCTTAAAATGAACATGGACAAGACGAAGATCATGTCTAATGTCCATGTTGCACCCGTACCGGTAATTGTTGGGAACGATACACTCGAAGTTGTTGACCACTATGTATACCTAGGACAAACTATCCAGGTAGGTCGGTCCAACTTCGACAAAGAGGTCGCCCGAAGAATCCAACTCGGATGGGCAGCGTTCGGGAAACTACGCGAAATCTTCTCGTCCAAAATACCGCAGTGCCTAAAGACGAAGGTTTTTAACCAGTGTGTGTTGCCAGTGATGACATATGGTACTGAGACGTGGTCCCTAACTGTTGGCCTTTTGGATAAGCTCAGAGTCACACAACGAGCTATGGAGAGAGCTATGCTCGGAGTTTCTTTGCGCGACAGAATCCGAAATGAGGAGATTCGCCGAAGAACCAAGGTCACCGACATAGCTCTTAAAATCTGCAAGTTGAAGTGGCAATGGGCAGGCCACATCGCTCGGCGAACCGATAACCGCTGGGGAAGAAAGGTTCTCGAGTGGCGACCACGAACCGGAAGACGCAGCGTAGGTAGGCCTCCCACTAGGTGGACAGACGACATTGTGCGCGTCGCAGGTAACCGGTGGATGCAAATAGCCAATTGTCGGTCATTGTGGCGTTCGAAGGGGGAGGCCTATGTTCAGCAGTGGACGTCTTCCGGCTGGTGATGATGATGATGATGATGAAAATAAAATTAGTTATTATTGGTATAATATAATAATAAAGCATAATTTTTATTTAAAAACAATAAATTACTTATTTGTGGACATTTTTTAATTATTTACAGCCTTACTTATAAAAATCTACTAATCACCGTCTTAGCAACCAAATAACTACTTACTACATAACTCCTTATTAAGCAGTTTTATATTTTCTACTTATAAACGTTGCATAAGAGCGACATAACTAATGAACGTTAATAAGGCAAAACATATTTTACTCTGTCAATACCGCCACGTGTTGTCAGCTTGAAATATTCCGTCTGACCTAAAACTTGGTAAAATGGCAACATTTTGTAATTCAATTCGACAATTATGAAGCTAGGTTGTCAAATTCAAATTTGAATGCATAGAACACAAATCAGTACTATAGAATGATCATTTTTAAGTAAGAACCGTAGGCACCGGTAAGAACATCAAAATACATAAATATCAGGTACACGACAATAGGTATTATACCATCAGCTGTATTTATCGACATTTGAAAGAAATAATAATTTATTTGTAACACACAATTAACAATAAAAAAATAGAACAAAAAAAAAAAAAAAAAAATAGACATATGTAAGTAGGTAGTTACATACTTTAACAAAAATGTGCGTCACAAAATGGTTCCAACGCAGCAACAATGCTGATCGTACACGCAACCAGCGGTGATCTTCCGTTTCGTTCTTTCGTCCGTGTTCGTTTCCGTTCCAGCGCTGATTTGCGATTTACATATCAATATAACTCTTATAATGTAACTTTCGATAGTTCAATTCACCTTCCCTCTCCGAGTAAAATCTGCCTACACTTTGTTTAAGGGGATCATAGACAAACGCGTACTCTATTCTTAATATATAAACTCTGTGCATTGATCGATACAAATTACAATGCAAGTGCAACTGACTGAATCAGCTGATAGAGAACCGCCATATTGTTACATAAGCTTTTAAACAAGGGTCGGCCGCTGTTTAATTTGACAGCTACTTTAGCAAGCTGTTATGCAACGTATTAGGGATATACATCGTTTATAAGTAAAAAATATTTTTATATAGCTATTATGTGTTGCATAAAATTTAACCATCCTTTATAAGTAAGGCTGTTTATTCTTTATGCACTAAAACAGTATATAGGCAATTAATTAATAGGCAATTAATTATTATTATTTTAGAAAATTAGCAATGTAATTTGAGAAATAAATATTATTCCGCATATATTCATTATCCGCCAACCCGCACTTTGGCCAGCGTGGTGAACTATGGCCTAAGCCCCCTCATCTTGAGGGGAGGCCCGTGCCCAGTAGTGGGACATAAAAAAGGGCTGGTATTATTATTTTTTATTATTATATATATTCATTACATCAATAAAAATCAAATAATCAAATACTCAGAATCTGCAAGTTGAAGTGGCAATGGGCAGGCCACATCGCTCGAAGAACCGATAACCGTTGGGGAAGAAAGGTTCTCGAGTGGCGACCACGAACCGGAAGAAGCAGCGTTGGCAGGCCTCCCACTAGGTGGACAGACGACATTGTGCGCGTCGCAGGTAAACAGTGGATGCAAATAGCCAATTGTCGTTCATTGTGGCGTTCCAAGGGGGAGGCCTATGTTCAGCAGTGGACGTCTTCCGGCTGATGATGATGATGATGATTCATTACATGCTCGAAAATTAATAAGTCAGTCATTTGTTATTTTCCATATAAATGGTTTCTGTAATGTTGTAACGGACATTATTAGACATCTTATAAAAAAAATCGGTACGATGTCCCTAACACCCGTTATACAAAGAGGAACATTCACACAATCTACGTCCATATGTACATAAAAAGCCCATAATTCACCAAGCCAGCGTCCTAATTTCAGTACATCCAAACATCTGCCCTAAATTCTAAATCCCAGCTTAACTCGGCATCAACAACAAACAATAGCCCCGACGTACTGTTGGTACTATAATATCCTATCTTCATTGATTATAATGATGAAATATTGCTTTTTATTATTAGCCGGCGCCCTTATAAATTAATTCCGCTCCTCGTAAATGCTTGTAGCATCGTCGTTTAGGGTTACTTATCCCTTGTTGTGAGAATTTACTGCTCATTAGGTTAAATTTATAACGCGTCACATTAAATCTAGCGATGTCCTAATTATACGTTAAAAAGTTGTCGTTTTGAAATTAATTGTTGTTGAAATCAAACTACTTTTACGGATTTTATCGTTTCGAATGCTTTACAGCACCCATGGTCACGGGAGGACTGAGATGTTGAACGTCCTTATGTCACAATGCCGGTGTACCCTCAGGACTTCTTAGTTATTATTGTTGGTCCGATCTACGCAGTAAGAGCAATATTCAATGTGTAATATTCGCGTAAGTAAAATACAACATTAATTGTTGTATTGATCGACAGGGTTAAAACACCTTGTTGCATAACTATGTGTCATCGTTCAGTATCAATCATCCAAAAAATGTTTAAGTTCCTTGCTCTACACGGTACCTCTATCTAGGTTTATCGATGAGGTGAAGATATCCTTGCCTAGTAATGGAAGATTTAAAGGATAATACTATTATTATTAATATGAATCTGCCCAGTGGAAAGGGAAATACTTGGGAGAGACTAATAAAAATTTTTTACACGAGTCATCGTCAACATTAGCAGCTGATAGATGTCCACTGCTGAACAAAGGCCTCCCCCTTAGAAGGGAGGCGTTGCCATAATCACCACGCTTGGCAGGCGGCTTGGTGATCGCAGAATAGGTGGAAGATAAATCCAAAAGAAAGACGCTGCTGCCCGTCTTCCTGGTCTCGTTTAATCGCCTCTTATGACACCCAACGAGAGGAGATAGGGAGATGCAATTCTGACCCGGCACCCCACGGTTCACGAGTAGGTAAAGTAAGTTAGAAGAAACGTGCGTTAGCTTGCGTGTAGGTAAAGTAAGTTAGTAGAAACGTGCGTTAGCTAACACCGTGACTGGTTCCCAGGGGGCTACAATGCGCCCCCCGGCGGCGGCCTCAAAGGCAAGGCACTGAGGGGCCCCTGGTGCAGATCCCACCGGAGAGCCCTGGGGTCTCCCCTCTCATGTGCGGATGCGACAGCCGCGGAGGTTTTAGTGGGTAAGAATCCCACATACCCCGGTCGAGCCCCACAGCTCCCGGGGATCTTTGGAAGATTTCAACCGAGTCAAAAAAAAAAAACGTTGTTTACCTTTACGAGCTGATCCAAGTAAAATTAGAAGGCTGTATATTTTACCATTTGAAACTAGCTGGGCCTTTAAACTTTAAACAAGTAGAGAAAAACATTTATTTAATCAATATTTTTGCAATAACAACAAATAGGTGCCGAAATCTCTAAGAATTTGTTTTTAGTTATGTATTAAACAATATATGGCGTTGATAAACTGTTAAAAGCATCGATTTAATATATTTATAAACTAGATTTGGTGTCACGGTTCAAAAAGTGGTAGCGAGAAATAGCGCCCTTGTGCCGCTATTTCTTTACAAGCCACATCCTGACAAATTTATTTTTGCCGATAGGAGTGTCGCTATTATCTATATGAAACTGTCAAACTACACGTAATTATCTTAATAGAAATGTTAGTTCACGTTTCCGCCACCAGCACAGATAAGTTTGCAACCTCCGCGACCACATTTTAGATGTCATTTTGTTCGTGAATGTTTATCTAGTTTATATATTATATCGATGGTAATGTTCTTGAGGACAGATCTTTACTATTAACATAATTGTTTTGATCCAATTTGTTTGTCCTACAGACCTACAGACTCACTTTTATCTTTTGATATAAATAGCTCTATTTTATAAGCGCGCGGCATAAATTGAGAGCGACAAATTTTATTACTTCCGGACAGACGTTACGTCATTACATGATACAGAAGCTGCTCTACCCTTGTTAAGGTTATATAACAAACTCTGTGAAGCACTCAGAAATAGTAATATAATCAACGCCACTTGCTTAGAGTAAAAGAAAGGACCCCCTTACCAAGTAAGGGGGTCATTTCCTTACTTGGAACACAGACAGTTCTAACTTTAATCTGCCTAGTAATATACTCTCGTATTAGAGATGCCCTCATAACTATTTTTAACCGACTTCAAAAAAGGAGGAGGTTCTCAATTCGTCTGTATATATATATATCATCATCATCATCAGCCCACATCAGTCCACTGCTGGACATAGGCCTCCCCCAAGGCACGCCACTGAGCCCGATCTTCGGCTCTCCTCATCCATTGTCTGCCAACTGCTCTGCGGATATCGTCGCTCCACCTAGTCACAGGACGTCCTACATTACGCTTCCCGATTCGCGGTCTCCACTCAAGAACCAGTTTACCCCAACGGTCTTCGGTTCTTCGGCAAATATGACCAGCCCACTGCCACTTCAGCTGGCTAATCCTTTGAGCTATGTCGGTCACATTGGTTCTCTGGCGAACTACTTCATTCCGTATTCGGTCCCTCAGAGAAACACCCAGCATAGCTCTCTCCATAGCCCGCTGAGCGACCTTGAATCGGTGGACTAGTCGTACCGTGAGTGGCCACGTCTCGGCTCCGTATGTCATCACGGGTAGGACGCACTGATTAAAGACTTTTGTCTTTAAACATTGCGGTATCGGCGACGAGAAGACTCGACGAAGTTTTCCGAATGCTGCCCAGCCTAGCTGTATTCTTCTTTTGGCTTCCTTCTCAAAGTTGTCTTTACCTAGCTGTAGCGTCTGCCCTAAGTAGGTATACTCCTGGACAGCTTCGAGGGGAACCCCATTGACGGCAATCGGCCCCGGAACAACGCGTTCGTTTAACATGACTTTGGTTTTATCCAAATTCATCCGGAGACCGATGCGATGAGAAGAATCAGCCAGGTCATTCAGCATTCGTTGTAGGTCTTGCAGAGTCTCGGCCATAATGACGATATCGTCCGCGAATCGTAAGTGAGAGATGTACTTGCCATTAATATTTATGCCAGACCTCTCCCAGTCCAGCGTCTTGAACATATCCTCTAAAGCGTTAGTGAACAGTTTCAGGGATATAACATCCCCCTGTCTCACTCCTCGGCGTAGGTGGATATGTTCAGTTCGCTGGTTCTGTACTTCTACGGTCATAGTCGCGGCATCGTAAAGACATCTCATCACTTCGATGTATCGCCAGTCAACTTGGCAGCGCTGCAAGGCCTCCAGAACAGACCAGGTCTCGATCGAGTCAAAAGCCTTCTCATAATCCACAAACGCTATGCACAGGGGCTGATTGTACTCTTCAGAGAGATATATATATATTTTATGTATGTATGTTCGCGCATAACTCTGGCAATTATGAACCGATTTGAAAAAATCTTTCTTCCATCCATTGATTGGGTCTCATAAAAAAATGATTGCTTAGTAATAAGTAGTTCCTGAAAAAACAAGAATGGTTACTGCGCAGGAAAGCTGCAGGAAAGCCTATATAGATGACTTTATGTCGCTTTTTAAGGACAAAAATGGTCATAACTCTGGCAAATATTTACCAATTTCAATGATTCTTTTTTTATTCGAAAGAGGAAACCACTGTATTGAATTTGTATGAATTTTATCACAACCGGATAAGAACTTCCTGGAGGACCATAAACGATGTGGAGGAATTTATCTGGTAAAAACCATAAATGGAGAACCCATTACATTGTTCTGACAATTATGAACCGATTTCCATGATTATTTTTTTATACGAGAGAGTGAACTACTATGATGATTCCATGCAAATTTCATTACGACCGGATAAATAGTTTCTGAGTTTCTGAAGAAACATGAATTATGTAAAACTATGTAGACGATAATGTGATCATAACCTACCTAGATCATTTTACGGTCTTCGATGGTTCAATCTTTATATGTATATGAAAATATCACTAAAAAGTTTAAAATAAAATCTTTAAAAAAAAAATTGAACCGATTTATATCACTGAAAAGTATAAAATAATTTAAATATTATTGAAGTTGGTGCCAAATATACACAGCCGGTAAGCTAACACTGGCGTAAAATAACACTGGCGTAAAATTAAGTCTATCTGCGTCACTTACAAACGTACTTAAGTATAATTTGTAAAAGTGTTTTAAAAAAAAATTACAAAAAAAGACAAGCCCGCTGAGTTTCTTGCCGGATCTTCTCAGTAGCGGCCGCGTTACGATCCGGTGGTAATTTGTAAAAATGATTTTTGTGTAAGTGCCTCCGTGGGGCCTATACATAATAAAGATATTTTGACTTTGACTTTGACTACACTAACGTAATTTTGGTGGTGGTGGCAAACAAGCATGCGGCCCGCCTGATGGTAAGCAGTCGCCGCAGCCTATGGACGCTACCAACACCAGTAGGATCACGAGCGCGTTGCCGACCCCGTAGAAATTTGTTAACTCCCTTTTTAAATAAATGCTGTAATTACTCGGGAAAACTAGGAAGAAAACTTCTTTGAAAGCAAAGTGCGGGAGATATTGTTTTTAATACGTGAGGATTACGGGATACGGATGTTATACGGGAAACTTCCTGCCGATGGCGAGAGGTGCGATGGTAAAAAGTGGCCATGGATATCATGTCAAACTATTCTTCAGAACACTGTCCGTTATACAATATGTAGAAAACACACAGGAAAGCTAAATCCCTCCTCGCCCGTAGAGATTCTAAACTGCTTGTGAGTTCGGGATCGTCGACAATCCTGATGGCTTTCTGCACAGTCAAATTCTTTAAAATTGTTTATTTCGCCTTTCAGAGTTGTTTATGTAAGCATAAACTATAAAACCAAAGCCCCTGCCCTTATTCGATCCCTGAAAGAAACGCCAAGCATAGCTCTCTCCATAGCTCGCCGAACGACCTTCAGTTGGTGGACTAGTCGTATCGTAAATGACCACGTCTCAGCACCATACGTCATTACGGGTAGGACGAACTGATTATAGACCTTAGTCTTCAGACTTTGCGGTATCGGTGACGAGAAGACTTGACGAAGTTTTCCGAATGCTGCCCAGCCCAACTGTACCAGCCAACTGCCCAACTCACAAACAAAAATTAACTTTAATTCTAATTAAATCACCTTTTAAAATGTATTTTGTTCGACTATCGGAGTCGTTTATGATTATTATCGATTAATGAGTACTATATAATTGATATCTCTTCTCATTATCTGCGTATTAAGTATTAATTCGCTTCGAGTGTTGATATAATCCGAATTCAACACATGGATTAATGATCATTATCTATAATTGACGTTTGTAGGTTCTACAGTAAGTCTACTATGCGGGAACTGTAAGTCTTGTTTAAAATAATCTAGCCAAGATGTGTCTTCCAAATTTAGTCACTGATTATAGTAGTCTCACTATTATCGTTCGCAAAGAAATCATGGAATAGGATTGCAAATAAGATATGTTTATTTTATCAATGTACATTACAGGTTAAAACTTGTACAGAGACACAGCTTATGCCAAAAACAAAACTCTTTCAGCAGGGCCGAGAACGAAACCTTGAATTAGAACCCAAAACTTATAACTTAAATCTATTTTATTTTAAATTATATAAAAGAATGCCCAAGAATCATTTAGAATGTCCAAGTAGTAATCTTTATTTATTACAATACAAAATAGTTTTCTCCGCGGCAACTTTGTTATTGACCCAAAATGGCCCTTTCGTAATTAGGTCATTCAAATCAAAATCAGACACATTCGGATGTCATAAATCAAACGTAATTACACTGTCAATACGAATCATCTATGTATCAAATTTTGAGGCGGTTTGTTTGTGCCTCCGGATGTTCGTTTTTAATTAAAATTTATTCCACATTTCACGATTGATGTTAGATTGCAACTTTTATAAAATACTGTCAAAAGTTTCGGAATCGTAAAGTTCTTATAATAATAACAAGAATATAATTACTATTCCTAATTGTATTAATGGGAAATCACAACGCCATTCAAAAAAATGGTTTAGCTGCGTGCGTGCGCATCACTAACGAAAGACCCTTATAACTTTAAATACATTTGCTTAGTAAAAGTAATTTAAAATTTTATGATAGGCCTCTCGTGGAAGAGTAAGTGTATATCTCAAAACAGCAGTAGATAAAGATTTCTCTGAGATTTTAGAGAAATTACTGAGCCTACGACTTGAGAATTAAAGTATTTTGGTGACTTGGCAATACAAGGCAATAGTTCTTGAGATGGCTTGTCACATCAATCGAACATTTCTATCGTCTTATCACTGATTTGAATGTTTTATAAAAACCTAGGTATCTGATTAAAATAACGTAGGTACAAATTTGTCTTACTTAATATAAGCCAGTGCTTGACTGCAGTCCTACCTGATGGAAAGCGGCAACGCAATCGAGGATGGTAAAGCACAAAACTTCAATAATTATAATCGATTACATTTATTTTATAAGTTAGCAAACTTAGACGTAAGCAGTCATTTTTTTAAGTATTGAATTAAATAATGAAATAAATAGAAAAAGACCCAAGCAAACTTATAAAGTTTTACTAGTGTAATAAATAATTAAATTTCATGATACCTGAATCTTGTACTGACTCAAAGGCATTTACATAACTTATTGGCTGTTGTCACAAATTAGAGGTCTATTTCCCTAATGTTTATAATTAAAGTGGAAATTTATCATCTGTGTTACACGTGCCTTGATTGCTTTATTATTTGTCGTAAAATTACAATCCATTCAGAGAGCTTTCCTAACCGCGAGCAGTCTTGCTAACATTCAATTATAAGCAACGAACGACTTGTATGTATGTTTACATGGTGGTTTAGATAATATTTATTGCATTAGACGGGCCCGTTAGTCTAGTGGTTAGACACCCTGTCCGCTAACCGATGGGTCGTGGGTTCGATTCCCACCAAGTGTCTGGGTGTTATTTATCTATTTAAGTATGTATTTACAAATAAAAAAATTATGTAAGTATTAGTATCAGTTGTCTGGTTTCCAGAGGCTCTGCCTAGTTTGGGATCAGTGTGACCGTCGTGTCACAGTGACCGTGTGTGGATTGTGCCAAGATATTATTATTATTATTACGTTAGCTCGAAAGCATCCTTAAGTTATAATCTAAAAAACAAAGTAAATATAAAAGGATTAAAACAACTACTGTTTTTTAATATTATTTTAGCGAATAAGTAAAATCCAGTGCTCAATATAGGTACATAATATAATACTGTATTATGACAGTCGTAAATCAGATCACATTATATTATTGCATAGGAAAAGTAGATAGAAAGGGATGAATGAACATGAAACTTTCCCCGGTCTTCCAGGTCTTCCGTCTCGTCGGATTGTGAGAGTAAAAGAAGAGTGCAATTGTGTCTACGAAAGCACTTGTTCACTTTAATATCTGCCGTATAGATGGCCTTATTTTATGAAACGACATTAATATTATTAGGAACATGTAGTTATTCGACTAGCAGCATACTGGCTCTTTGCAGAGCACTGTTCACAAAAACGCAAATGGACAAATACATCATCATCATCATCATCAGCCGGAAGACGTCCACTGCTGAACATAGGCCTCCCCCTTAGAACGCCACAATGAACGACAATAGGCTATTTGCATCCACCGGTTACCTGCGACGCGCACAATGTCGTCTGTCCACCTAGTAGGAGGCCTGCCTACGCTGCGTCTTCCGGTTCGTGGTCGCCGCTCGAGAACCTTGCTTCCCCAAGCCCCAACGCTTATCGGTTCTTCGAGCGATCTGGCCTGCCCATTGCCACTTCAACTTGCAGATTCTGAGAGCTTAGTCGATAACCTTAGTTCTTCGGCAAATCTCCACATTTTAGATTCTGTCACGCAAAGAAACTCCGAGCATAGCTCTCTCCATCGCTCGGTGTGTGACTCTGAACTTTTCTAAAAGGCCAGCCACAAGACCACGTCTCAAATACAAACAGTTAAAATTTATTCCTGATTCAAATATATGAATACAATATGCCAGGTACAATAACCCTAACATCAAAGACACCAACAAACAGAACAGGATCAAAGTCTTATACTTTGATGAAAGATCGTCAGAACTGATAAAAGAAAACATTTTGTCGGGGGCAATATAGAAGTACAGAAACTCTTCAATTCGAAATTAAGATCGGAGCTCAATAAGGAACCATCGGAACGGAAGCAGGAAGTAACGGTTGAACCCATTCAATACGAAGTCGAACTCAATGAGAGACGAAGAAAAAAAAAAGTAAATAGGAATGGAATAATTTTGTGTAGCCACGAATCGAATATAACATTGTAAGCCTTCATACTTCGGAAACAAATCATGTTTGCTTTAAAGTATTAAAGGATTTCAGAGATTTTGTTTCTTAAAAATATATTTAAGAAAAACAAAAGCCGACTTTTAATGAAATTACTTATGGAAGAATATCTGGCACTGCAGTACCACCTGGATAGTCTTTTACAAAGACCTACCACCTGTAATCCTATACATTTCTGTGATGGCTGTATCTCTTACAGATTCTAAAGTGCAGTAAGTATCTAGTTCGGGAACCAGATTTTGGAAACTTTAAAACTGGATCCACTTTAGATCTTACCTGTTATTAGGAAAGCTCACGTCCAGAATTTGTATGTTACGTTACCTTATTTTTATGATCTGTTAATTCCTTGGCTTGTCTTCTGGTCTCATATTATCGTCGAAGCTGAGATGGTTTAAAGCCATTATTTCATCGTCCAAGTACTATATATCTAACTAGACACACAATCCGAATAATCCGTACCTCTTGCATTTTTCAGTTTCATCACTATAGTCTCATTCCTCGTTTAGCGAGTCATATATCTTTATCAAAAGATATCACACATTTTACAAATTACTACTAGGATAGGTATCAAAATAGCCTTCGGAGTCGCTGAACGCTCGGGGTGTGGGCCCTTTGAGCGTCCATTGAGTACGGCGGCGACTCCGAGGAGGACGGCGGCGGGGTTGCGACCCCCGTCCCCGTGAGTACCTTGTCAGGTTCCCGGGGGGCTACGGCAGCGGGCTCAAAGGCAAGGCACTGAGGGGCCCCTGGTGCAGATCCCACCGGAGAGCCCTGGGGTCCTCCCTCTCATGTGCCGATGCGACAGCCGCGGGGGTTTTAGTGGGTAAGAATCCCACATACCCCAGTCGAGCCCCACAGCTCCCGGGGTCTTTGGAAGATTTCCCCCGCGTCAAAAAAAAAAAGTATCAAAACTGCGCTTCATATCCTAGCGTCCAAGGTAAGATACTTAACGACTTCTCAATTACTCGCGTATATATTTTTAGTTTATTTGTAAATGATTGCCGGATCATCATCATCATCAGCAGCAGCTGCTGTAAGACGTCCACTGCTAAACAAAGGCCTTCCCCTTATAAGAGAGGGCTTACCAAAATCCACATGCTTGGCAAGCGTCTTGGGGATCGCAGTGGGTAAGTAGTAGGCTGACTGGCTGGTTCGTCTTCTTGTTTTTCCTTAGTTGTCTTTTACAGAAACCCGACGGGTGGAGATGGAAGGGTGCTAGTTTTACCCGGACAGCCGGACACCCGGGCCCCCGGGTGCGCGATCCCCGATCGGTCCGAGGGTACAAATGTTATAGGACTATCACTGACACACAGAGTCACAAAGCAAGTAGAAGATAATCGCCACACCGTTTCACGTCTTTTTAATAGCTAGTGGTGTAAACCGTCAAAATGCTGCTATTACTATATGTGAAGGCACTTTGTATTTTTCTTAAACAGGAACTTCTAACCACTCTAAAACTCGATATTCTTTAAAATATTTATTGACTGTGATGGCTATAGGTAACAATTTCTCCATGTGTACTTGACAATGACACAACTCCGTGTCCTAGTGCGCAAAGTGGTAGATAAAAATGAATCATGATAATCCGCTCGGAATCCGCGTACTACCTATGTGTTTGATGCAGTATCTCAGAGTTTTTGTGAATCTACGAATCTGGATTTATATTCTGAAAAATAAATTTAAAGTATTAATTAGAAAATCCCGTAGCAAACTAAAAGTGATCATTTTTTTCTGGATAAATCCACGCCCAACTGGAAATGCAAAATGATTAAAGCTAAAAGTGCACCTTTATAATAAATATTTAGCAAAAATATGCAATATATTGCCTTTTTATAACAAAGATTTTGCGCTACATTTAGAAATCTAGTTTTAATACAAATACCACTTAAAATAAATTCAATAATATTATTTTGTAGATTTTTGAATTCACTTTTCTAATTATTATTATAAGAATAAATAGTTTATTAGTTTTAAAAAGGTACATGACCAGTTTTGTAAACAGTTCTTAGTTTATTTTTATCTTAATAAATTCGATCATATTTCTAGAGTTCATTGACCGCCTAGTTTATATCTATTCTAGCAAACTTTACGACTGTCCATAATGATTTTTTTACCGAGACTGCTTTTTATTGAACAGCATTACTGCAACCATGGATAATGTAATGCATATGCATTTTATAGACGGGTCTGGTCAGACCACTGGCCACTGGTCTATTCTTAGTTATGAGACCACCTATATCATGAGTTTTCGATTATACTAATTGCATACATAAACATAACTTCTAAGCTCAAATTGCATTGTCTTTCAATTTAGGGTAAGGTGGTGCAAGAGCGCGCAGTGTACAAGAGTGCGCAGAGCCAATAACTAATCACATAATAACGTTACGTGGGTAGCTTCAGTTGACAATTATTCAATAACATGTGGTATGTACCAGCAAAAAATATTTTCGTTTTGAATTCACGTATTGCAGATTTAGTGAAAAAAAAGTTTTTTTGCCCCTCTTTATCTATTTTTTATCGATATTCCAAAGAGGATTTAAACAAAGATTGAAGAGGTGATCTTTTGTTCTTTGTGTTGTTATATTAGGCTACTATCTAATTTCCTGTCACAGGCGTAGTTTCCTCATTGATTTGTATAGATAGCTGTGGTATCAATTTAAAGGTATTTACACTGAGTAGTGCAAGAGTGCGTGTTCAATGATAGGACATTCATGTAATTATAAATATTATCTAATGCATAAGTTTAGTTCTAAAATGTTCACTAGATGGCGACACATTCGAATTAGATGGCGCTATGGTTGTAATTTCGTGATTCATAATGGGTGACACAAATATATTAATAAAAGCTTATTTGCAATACCTCGCTACAGACTAGTTTCATTCATAAAGAACCTCTTTAGGGAAACATACACACATCAAAAGTGTCTAGGGATCAAGCATTTTTAAGCGGATTTCTTGAGATTGAGATGTGGCTTTGTAATAAATTTATGATTTTATAAATTTATATGGATCCTTTTTGGTGCATTTCATAATTTGAATCAGGAACTGTGAATCAAATTCGAGTAAAAGATGAAAATCAGCTGTCAATATTTTCCCTATAAAAACATACAACGCATTGAAGACATTATTAGTGCTACTGTTTCCCTACTACTGATTAAAACCAACGTTATTATGGAGCGGCGACGTCATTTAAGCAGGGAAGAAATGCTCAGAGCCGTGGGAATGATAGAAGCTGGTTCCCGGCAACGTACTGTGGCTTTAGCTCTGAATACAAGTCAGAGTGTTATCAGTCGACTTTGGACACGTTACCGAAGCACTGGTACCGTGGCTGAGCGCCATGGAGGACGGTATCGCTGCACCACACGGAGACAAGACCGATATATTCAAATCTTAACTCGAAGAGCTCCAACAATAACTGCCATGATGTTAGCCGTGAGGCTTCATCACTCTTCAGGGAACTTAATTAGCGACCAAACAGTCAGAAACCGCTTGCATGAAGTGAACCTTCATTCCCGAAGACCGCTACGGGTACCACCTATAGCAATGCACAATCGTAGGATTCGATATCAATGGGCTCTTGAACACAGAAATTGGGCAGAAGAACAATGGCGTTTCGTGTGCTTTTCTGATGAGTCTCGTTTTGGTATGAGACCGGATACAAGACGTATACGACACTGGAGAACCCCTGGACGCCAACAGCGATTAAAATCCTGCCAGGAAGTCCATCCTTATAGTGGTGGAACCATCATGGTATGGGCGGGTATTTGGATCGGCGGAAGAACTGAGTTGATTTGGATCAGAGGCAACCTCAACGCTCAAATTTATGCTGAGACGATTGTATCAGACGTCATCGTTCCTCTACAAGTGCAAATCGGTCCCTTATTTCAGTTAATGCATGATAATGCACGACCGCACACCGCAAGAGTTGTAAGACAGACTCTCGCCGCAGCTAACATCAATGTCCTGCCCTGGCCTGCTCAGTCGCCAGACTTGAACCCGATTGAGCATGCATGGGATATGCTACAGAGAAGAGCTCTGCCGAATATGGAGGGTATCCAGTCGCAAGAAGACCTTTTTTTGTTGTTGCAACGAACATGGGCGGCCATTCCACAGCGTGATTTGGATGAACTCATTTTGAGTATGCCAAACCGATGTTCTTGTGTTGTTAGTGTTCGCGGTAGAAACACGGATTATTAATTGTTTAAGTTACCCAATAAAATTTTAAAGAAAACTGTTATTTCAGTCTTTTTTTCGAACTTTTGTGTTAGTGGTTCAAATGTCAAAAATCCCTTTATTAGGAAAATGGCAAATTTCTTTATTAATGCAAAGGTGACTTGGTTTATCGTTACTGTGACAAACGAAAACACTTTATTTGATGAATCCTTAAAGAAAATTTTAATTAATATCAATCAGGAGAAAAGTTATTGCAAAAATATATGTTGATCCCTAGACACTTTTGATGTGTGTAGTTCTGTTTTTTGGGACACTCAACATTGGTCCAATCGAGCCAAATATTGGTTAGATAAACCAGGTTGTTGTAGTCCTGCCCCGAGAGGGGGGGCGCTTGCGTCGACACAGTGGTGGTTTGCTGCTGATGGCGTTGTGGTGCTGCTAAAGCACCGGTTTGAGAGCGGTACGAGTGCGGCCACTACAGCAGCGGATTCACAAGCGGAAGCGGGCCAGGCGTTGAGGTGCCATAGTTTGGCATCAGGTTGAAGCGGCATCCTAAGCGGGTGTCATCACAGCGCCTAAAGTACGGCATACACGCGCAGGTATACCTGTGCAGTTAAACTGTACAGGTATAATTGAGCTCCATAGAGACCATACACGTAGCGGTAAACCTGCACAACCTCTCAGTTGAAACCATGGCGCCGACAGCGGCGCATGACTACGACGCAGTAGCGTTAATACGACGACACCGTGAACAGTGGTGAAAAGCAAACAGTACTCTTATGTCGACTTATTGAAGGAATTGAAATTTAAACCGAATTATTATTACCGCAATTATCTACGAATAATAATAATATTCTGGGACAATCCACACACGGATCACAAATTAGGCAGAGCCTATACTAAGGAAACTAGATGACTTTTTCTTGTAAATACATACATAAATAGATAAATAACACCTAGACACTTGGCAGGAATCGAACCCACTACCTATTGGGTAGCAGCCGGCGTGACCACTAGACCAACAGGCCCCAATAGATGAAAAGACGTTTCTCGATTATTATTTTCTTACGATTTATTATAATTGCTGCTACTTTTAAATTTTTAAAAGATTAAGAATCATTATTTGTCAGCATAGTTTTATGCTACAATAATAGATGGTACCAAGAATTCTACCGTTTCCGGCGTACAAATGTTTTATCGTTACAGGGTGACATAATCATGTCAAGGAATAAAATTAGTTAAATTTTATCGTGATAATCTTTACACTTAATATGCCAAAAACAATGCTCCGACTTGTACATGTTTATAAATTCTTCCATTACTACATTCCGCTTACGAAACGACATATTGTATTAGAGCGCCGCGCGTCCTTTCCCTCGAACAGTCATCGGACAACTGACGCCTGCGCAGGCGACCGCCACACACACTCAGTTTTGCCTGCACAGGTATACCTGCGCAGTTAAAAATATGAAAATTCATCTTTTTTGACTCGCCTGTACAGGCGTGGAAACCTGCACAGTTTTGCGCCATACACGCTCAGGTTTACCTGCGCAGTTGAACTGTACAGGTATACCTGTCAGGTAAACCTGCGCGTGTATGGCTAACTTAAGAGGCATACACGTAAGCGGACTGGAGCTGGAATACACTTGTGTTTGTGAGTGAGTTTAATGAAGACAAACTGTGAGTAAAACTTGAACAATTTTAATTGGCATTCTACGGACTTAGAATAAATTTCAAAGCATTCCATTAACTTAGAAAAATTTAACTAAATTTCGGACTTAGTAAAAATTGCATGACACTTAGAATAATTTCTTAAAATAGAACCGACGGGGAACCTATGCCCGAATTTCAATTGATATTACAAACCGTCAAACACTTAGAAATATTCGTGTGATTTCATCAGTGACTTAGAAAAATTTGCGGTAAATTGTGTCAGTGATTCAGTACATCAGTCAGTTGGGACTTTGTCATATTTGCGGACATTATCTTCACGTTTAGTTTAGCAAACAATTGTTGTTTATAATAAGTTATTTCATTGTCAACTTCCAAGATTGTTTTTGAATTTAGTTTTAAAATGGATTCTTGTTTAAAAATCCAAGACATCAGATCTAAAATTGTTAAAGGTAGATCTAATTTTAAAAAATCTCCTAAGGAGAGGTTAACTTCAACTTATATTGAAACTCGTATAGAAGCATTAGACCTACAGTGGAAACAGTTTCAACAAACACATCTGAAACTTGTATCTGAGTTTGACAGTGCCCTATTAGAAAAATCTAACTATAATGATGATTTTTAAAAACAAACGGAAGAAGCTTACGTCTTGTATAAGTCCGAATTGAAGGAAAAATTGTCTTTGTGTAATGTTAATGTCAATGTAAACAAAGCCAACGACCAAGCCCATTGTTCAGTGCAGCTACCTAAAATATCCATTCCATCGTTTAGTGGTAATTATACCGAGTGGTCGAGCTTTCGTGATCTTTTTCAATCTCTCATCCACAAAAACAATGGTTTGGATGATGTGCAAAGGCTACATTATTTGAAGGGTTATTTGAAAGGTGAAGCTGAACAATTATTACGTCATGTACCCATTACGTCTAATAATTATAAGGTTTGTTGGGATCTTCTAGAACAACGTTATAATAATAAACGTCACCTTGCCAATTGTCTCTTACAAAGGTTATTCAATCAAAAAAATATAGTTTCCGAGTCATCAAGCGCCATCAAACAAATTCTGGATACGACAAATGAATGTCTGAATGGCCTTAAAAATGTAAGTGTGGGTATCAGTACTTGGGACATAATTGTAATTTATGTTATTAGCCTAAAATTAGACAATGAGTCTCGACGATTATGGGAAGTCAAACTTAATTTGGATTGTGATAATAAAATGCCTACTTATGTACAATTTAGTGAATTTTTACAACAGCGTTTTCGATCATTAGAATTTTTGGATACGAAAATTTCTAAACCAATAAGTAATCGTAGTAATAAAACGAAATCTTTTCACATTGCTACAAATAATTGTATATTTTGTTCCGAGAATCATAAATTGTACAATTGTAAACAATTTTCAAAGCAAGATACTGACGCCCGTCGTGAGTTTGCTCGAGAAAACAAGTTATGCTTTAACTGTTTAGCTCAAAATCACAGTGTTTATGTTTGGCGCCAACAAACTAAATGTCAAATTTGCCATAAACGACATCACTCACTCCTTCACTCTAAGAAAGTTGTTACAACGGAAACCGTTGATCAATCAAGCAAAGCAGTGACTGCTGAGGCAGACACTGTTTCCAAGCAAAGCGAGCGTACTCAAAACGTATGTTGCTATGCAGACGTTCCCAACCATGGCTTGTTGCCAACAGCCTTGGTCAAGGTCGAATCGCGAACTGGATTTTTTGTTGTTTTAAGAGCTTTGATGGATCAAGGCTCTCAAGTCTCTTTCATTACAGAGACTTCAGTCCAGTTACTCGGCCTTAAGAAAACGCCTGCCCACACCGACATATTGCGATTAGGCGATGATGCAGGGGTTTCAATGCCCTCTAAGTGGATGGTTAGATTTCAAATACAATCACGCCTAGATCCTTCTTTTGTATTATATGTCGATGCTTACGTTTTGAATAGACTTACATCATATCTTCCTGAAAGGAAGATAATTGAGGTACTGCCTCATTCATTAATAACAGTAGAACTTGCGGACCCATCGTACAGCGTTCCAGGAAATATAGACTTACTTTTAGGTACACGCGTCGTTGGTGAAGTTCTATTAGATGGTTTACTCAAAGGACCCCAGGGCACGCCCATCGCCCAAAAGACAAAATTGGGTTGGATCCTTTCCGGCGAAATTAATTTGCCATCAGTTCCAGTATGTTGCAATGTGGTAGTGAGTACAGACGTCAACGATCTTATAAAGAAATTTTGGGAGTTAGAAGCAGAGCCCACTTCAGTTCGTAAAACTTTAACTGAAGAAGAGGAACAGTGTGAAAACTTCTTCTCCGCCACTACAACGAGAGATGCTAGTGGACGTTATGTCGTCAAGTTACCTTTTAAAACCGACGACCCTCAATGCAAGTATGGCCAATCTGAAGTAATAGCCTGCAGAAGATTTCACATGCTGGAAAATAAACTGTCGAAAAATCCTGAACTAAAAGCTCAATATAGTGAGGTGATCGACGAGTATGATCATCTGGGACACCTTGAAAAGGTTCCTCAAGCAGAGCTTGATAAATTTGATACTACGTATTTGCCGCATCACGCAGTAATACGTAATAACAAAAGTACTACTAAAGTTAGGGTAGTTTTTGACGCCTCTTGTTCTGGCTGCAATGGTGTTTCATTGAATGACGACCTTATGGTTGGCCCAACCTTGCAATCAGACCTGCGGCACATCATCATGAAATGGCGTTGCCATCCTATCTGTTTATCTGCAGATATTATTAAAATGTACCGACAAGTTTTGGTTTCGAAAGATCACGTAGATTTCCAGAGAATTCTATGGCGTAATAATCCAGATTCGGAACTACAACACTACAGATTGCTGCGTGTCACATTCGGTACATCTTCAGCCCCTTACCTGGCAGTTCGTTGTCTTCAACAGCTGGCTCACGACGAAGGTGATGATTTTCCACTGGCGGCAGATCGCGTGCTAAAGGATTTCTATGTGGACGATTTAATGACCGGTTGTCAGACTGTCAATGAAGGTACTCAGATCTATCACCATATGAATGAGTTACTCAGTCGAGGAGGTTTTCAGCTGCAAAAGTGGTCCAGCAATGGTGACGAACTTTTAGATATAATCAAAGGACAGGAAATAGAAGATACAAATATAGAATTTGAGACGGATTCAGTAATGAAAATATTGGGATTAAGTTGGAACAGGAAATTAGATGAATTTTAATACACTGTTCAACTTCCGCAGCTAAAAACCCCTGTGACGAAACGAAGTATAGTGTCTGACATTGCCCGTTTATACGATCCTCTTGGCTGGATAGCGCCGGCAATTACAACAGCTAAGATATTTATTCAACGTTTGTGGCTGTCAGGTATAGGATGGGACGATGAATTGCCCCCAGATTTATTGAATGACTGGCTCATGTATCGAAACAGTCTTCATGAACTTCAAAGTTTTAGATTAACTAGGTGGATACACACAAAGAACAGTGACAAAAGTCTTGAACTACAAGGCTTCTGTGATGCCTCTACCAGTGCATACGCTGCCGTGGTCTATACACGATCCATTGACTGCGATGGTCATATAGAGGTCAGTCTAATAGCGTTGAAAACCAAAGTCGCCCCAGTCAAGCAAGTATCGATTCCTCGACTGGAGCTGTGTAGTGCAGTCCTTCTCACAAAACTCATGCGTGAGGTGGCTGAGGTTTTGTCTATTGATAAGGACAAGTTACATGCGTGGACTGACTCCTCAGTGGTGATCTCCTGGCTCAGTAGTCACCCTAGCAAGTGGAAGACCTTTGTAGGTAATAGAGTGTCAGAAATACTCACCGTGTTAGATAACACCCAATGGTCGCACGTTCAGTCAAAGGAGAACCCTGCAGATTGCGCGTCCAGAGGGATCAGCCCGGCTGCATGTGTTGATTTGGATCTGTGGAAAAGTGGACCTGAATGGTTCAAGATTTTTGGCGAAAATGGTCGCGTGAGTACTTAACTCAATTTCAACAACGGCATAAATGGTCACGACACACTCCAGAACCTAATGTGGGTGATGTTGTTTTGGTCATGGAAGATAATCTACCTCCCGCGCGGTGGCTTTACGGGTTAATAACCCAGAAACACAGAGGCTCGGGCAATGTCACGAGAGTCGTATCTTTGCGGTGCAAGGATTCTCAAAAACGACCGGTATCCAAATTAATTGTACTACCGGTAGCAAGCTGAAAGTATTGTTCAGTTAAATATTTTTATTGTGTATTTTGTTCGCCCATAATTATTTACATTTTTTAGTTACAGTTTCTTTATATTTTTATTTTTGTATACAGTCCACTAATATCGTTAAGATTCATGTAACTAGTTTAAGTCTTCATATTTATTATTTAAGTCGAGGAATGAACATTCTGTTCATGGCGGCCGGGATGTTCAATGATAGGACATTCATGTAATTATAAATATTTTCTAATGCATAAGTTTAGTTCTAAAATGTTCACTAGATGGCGACACATTCGAATTAGATGTCGCTATGGTTGTAATTTCGTGATTCATAATGGGTGACACAAATATATTAATAAAATCTTTTTTGCAATACCTCGCTACATACTAGTTTCATTCATAAAGAACCTCTTTAGGGAAACATAGTTCTGTTTTTTGGGACACTCAACAGTGCGCAATGTCGATATGTGCAAGAGTGCGTGCGCACTCTTGTCCAATATTTTTTTATAACTAAGTTACCATATTTTTTTTAAGGTTAAAGTTAGTATAGTTTTTCAGTTCTTTATTTTTTTATCCTGTCAGAATGTCAAGGAGACCGAGAACGACGAAAAGAAAAAAAACATCAAACCGATAGTAAAGTAAGAAGTTCAATAACTTATAGGATAGGAAAGGGACAAGTAGCAGCCCAACTAGGTATGTTTGAGTCTACGTTAAGAAAAATATTGTAAAAAGAAACTGTCTCCCAGTCCTTAGGTAGACATTCACCAAGGAAATGGAACTAGAGCTTCTTCAATAAATTTAAAATCTTTACAACACTTTTTTGGAATATCTGCTAAAAATTTAAGGCGTTTGGCTTATGATTTACCTGAAAAGAATATTCAGGCACACAAAATATTTGATATGGAGGAGTCTAAATTTTCTACAGTTCCCAATAAACCACCAAAAGTTTCATCCACTAAGGGAAAATGATGAGTGCGATCAATGACTTTTTGCGCGCACTCTTGCACACCCGGCTGCGCACTCTTGGCCACACATACTGTGCAAGATTGCGCATTCAAGAGGTCGATTAAAAGTTCTATAGTTTCTAAATTACTGGACTTATGTTAATTAATAGCTTGTTTTTTAGTAGATGAACAACTATAGTTAATAAACACATTAAAAAATTATCTTTAAAATGTATTTTATTGGTTTTACAGCCTAAAATATCGAAACCGCGCACTCCTGCACCACCTTACCCTACATTTCACTCACTTTGGTCTCAATTTACTGAAACAGTTTGGATATACTTACCTAAAATTTATAAATATACGCTTGCGTAAGACAGAACACTGTATTTATGTCTTTCTATTTATGTAAATTAATTATAATTTTTATAAAGGATGTAATTTTGATCGACTAACAAAAATATTGAACATAGGATAACGTTTCTATATATTGGACTTATCCTGCTTTAACTATCCTAAGGTTGAAAATTTAACCTTTTGTTATAAATATGTCCAGTTCTACTCAAAGAACGATCTCTTGGAATTTGTCCTATGAATGAATTCAACAAAATCTCATCCATTGTGCCCCAATCATTATCACGGTATATTTGATCACAGTATCGCGTGAAAACTCGCCGTAAGTAAATGGTATGGGCCATGGACGCCCGATTAAGTCGCGTCTGACTATGTTCCGATTTTATCTTTTGATTAAGGTGCTTGTAATAATAGAGAATGGTTATTTATGGTAGCTTACGCTAAAATTACGTCTCGCTTGGTATTTTACCCGATATGGTGAAGATGTCTTGTCTCTTTGTTTTTCGGATCATCATGGTAAAACATCTGGCAAATATATACCGATTTTGATGATTCTTTTTTTATTCGAAAGAAGGAACCACTGTAATGAATCTGTATGAATTTTACCACAACCGGATAAGAACTTCCTGGAGGACCATGAACTATGTGAATGAATTTATCTGGTAAAAACCATAAAACTGACGTTCTCCATTACATTACTCTGACAAATATGAACCGATTTCGATGATTCTTTTTTTTTTTTTGTCCCCACTGAGTTTCTTGCCGGTTCTTCTCAGTGGGGGCGCGTTGTGAACCGGTGGTAAACTCAGCCCTCTCTTAAGCGACAGCCCAAGCCGAGGCCGTGCAGTGGCGTGCACTGAAAGCAGGCAAAAATATCTGCGAATTGTTTATGCTTTATGCTATTTGTTCGTGTTCCAGCACAAATATCCTTAAATTAACCAATATTACCAAAATATCCATTTACATTAAAAAAAATTACGTTTATTCATGTCCAAACTAAGATTTTTTAAAATTAAGACTGTTTAGAGAAATCCTAGGGTAGGCAAAGTATTTTTGTCAGTATGGAGCCGCTGAATAAACTAATTATTGTTTTCAAATGTAAATTAATATGTCTATAGTATTTGCTTGCATATGGATATTTGAAATGGTATAACAACATACTTAAAATAAGTGAAACAAGCCGAATACATTTTTTTGCCTACCCTCTGTGCACGCCACTGAGGCCGTGCCTCCCTGAGGTGCCCTTGAGCTCGTCGCTACTTCTGCCGTAAAGGCTAGAGCGCTTCAAGCGCTCGCCTCCTATTGTTCGGTGAAGCTGCAATGGCCATCTGCGGTTTACAGCGTCTAACATTCCCAAAAAAAAAAAAAAAAAAATATTTGAGAGAGTAAACTACTATGATGATTCCATGCTTTCATTACGACCGGATAAATCGTTTCTGAAGAAACATGAATTATGTAAAACTATGTAGACAATAATGTGTTAGAATGTACCTTTTACCGTCTTCGATGGTTCAATCTTTGATTGAAAAATATCACTAAAAAGTCTAAAAGAAAATATTTTTGAAAAATAATTGAACCGACTTCAATAACAATGAAAAGTTTAAAATAATTTCAATATTATTGAAGTTGGTGCAGAATGTACACAGCAGGTACGCTAACACCAACTTCTATAATATTTAAATTATTTTATACTTTTCAGTGTTATTGAAGTCAGTTCGATTTTTTTTAAATATTTTATTTCATGTATATGTTGGAATGTATACAAAACTCCTTATTCTATTAGGAATAGACATACACAGTGACATGTATTGTCTCTACCCTTTTTGCCGTCATCCGCTACCGCGACAAGACCTGTATATTATTATCCTGAATAAATCCATCTTTCTTAACTTCCACTGCCTATCTTTTTGCCCATAACCCATCAGGTTATGGGCCCAGGGCACAGTCGCGCTCATATTTAATAATATTTTTGCGATTTTTAGATAGGTGATTTATTGAAAAAAATTCTCAACGTACGGTAAGCAAAATGGCGTACCAACCCGGACCATCTTGTACCAGCATAGAAAAACTTAAAGGTAATGAAAATTATGGTACATGGAAATTTCTCATGAAAATGTTATTGATTCATGAAGAATTGTGGGAAGCCGTTGAGGATGACAAGGATGACAAGGATGAAAAGAAGTCGCAGAAGGCGCTTGCGAAAATATGTTTGTCGGTACAGCCTAATGTATTCCCACATATTAGGAATTCTAAAGGTGCGCGTGAAGCATGGCAGAGTCTTGCCAAGGCTTACGAGGACAAAGGTTTGTGCAGACGGCTAAGTCTTTTGAGGTCGCTGTTTAGTACAAAATTAAGCGACTGTAATCAAATGGAAGACTATTTGGGCAAAATATCCAACCTGGCACAGCAGTTGCATGATATAGGTGCACCAGTAGACGACGAGTTTGTCGCGATTATAATGCTCAGTGGGTTATCGGCTCATTATGATCCGTTGATAATGGCGCTGGAAAATTCAACATTAAAACTAACTACTGATGTTGTAAGTGGTAAGCTTCTTCAGGCGTCAAATCGGCAAAACGGTAACGATGTTATGATTGACAGTACAGCTCTGGTAGTAAGAAAAGGTCCAAAATGCTATAAATGCAAGGAATTAGGTCATTTCTTCAAAGACTGTCCTAAAGGTAAAGCAAGTAAGGCTAACAAGGAGCAGAAGAAAGCGAAGAAGTCTATTATGGCTGTCTCAGCACTAGAGGAGACAAATATAAACACAGTGACTGACTCCGACAGCGAGGATAGTTACCCTACAAATACTGCTTCGGATCCAACTTATATTCCAGGAGACAGCACCCTAGAAGAAGCTTCTGCGGAGAGTGCGGAGGATTTTGAATCATCATCAGAAGCTGTACTGATGGTAAGGAAACTGTGCAGTGATGATGACGATCCTGATACTGTGCAAGAAGCATTGACCGGCTCAGATGCTGCAGAGTGGAAGCGTGCGATGTCAGATGAGTACAATTCTTTTGTTAAGAATAAATGTTTCACTCTTGTTGAAAGACCGAAAGACCGGAAACCTATAAAGTGTAAGTGGGTTTTTAAGCGAAAACGAGGTATAGATGGAGAGCTTTTAAAATATAAGGCCCGACTCGTAGCTAAAGGCTATACACAGAAATATGGGGTGGATTACTCAGAAACTTTTTCGCCAGTAGTCAGGCACTCAACTATTCGTACATTGCTGGCTGTAGCGGCGGAATACAATTTAGATATAGATCATTTAGACGTGAAAACTGCGTTCTTAAATGGTGATCTTAATGAAATTGTATTTATGGAGCAGCCAGAAGGCTATGTACAAAGAGGTAAAGAAAAAATGGTCTATAAATTAAATAAGGCTATATATGGATTAAAACAGGCTTCGAAGATGTGGTTTGATAAAATAAATAAGATTTTATTGCAGAAAATGAAGTTCAGCAAAACCTCATCTGAGCCATGTGTATTTTTTAGAAGAATACAAGATGACATTGTCATAATCGCTCTATATGTTGATGACATATTATTATTTTCAACAAAGAATTCGGCGATAAAAACGAGAATTAAGCGAGAATTGATGAAAGAATTTGAAATGAGAGATCTAGGTCCTGTTCATCAAATCCTAGGAATGAGAGTCTGCAAAGATGGTAACAAAATATCTTTAGATCAGTCAGGTTATATCCTCAAAGTTCTAGATAGGTTTCAGATGAAAGACTGCAAGCCTGCAATAACACCAATGGAGAAAGGTGTTAAATTGGTTGCATGTGAAGGCAAAGAAGGTAATGTTAATTACAGAAATTTAATTGGTTGCCTTATGTATGTTGCAGTATGCAGTAGACCGGACATTGCTCATGCAGTGAGTGTTCTTAGTCAGTTCAACGACTCACACTCTGAGGTTCATTGGAAAGCTGCTAAGCGGGTGCTGCGGTATTTGAAAGGAACGATGAACTATCGTTTACTGTTTCAAAAAGGAGGACTGGATATTACCGCGTACGTGGATGCAGACTGGGCAGCGAATGACCTTGATAGAAGATCTTACACAGGTTTTGTTTTTAAATTGGGGTGTTCGTTGATCTCGTGGGAGAGTCGTAAACAGCGAACAGTCGCACTGTCTAGCACAGAGGCGGAGTACATGGCTTTATCAGATGCGTGCAAAGAGGCTTTATTCATTTCTAGTTTTTTAAAAGAGCTACTAGGGAAACTATTCAATGTATTAATTTATAATGACAGTCAGTCAGCTCAGAAATTGACCTCGAATTGTATGTATCATAGTAGGACAAAGCACATTGATGTACGACACCATTTTATAAGAGATTGTGTATCCAATAACATTGTAAATGTTAAATATTTGAGTACAGAGTTAATGATAGCGGATATATTAACTAAACCGTTAACAAAAGTTGTACATGATAAATTTATTAAAGGGTTATGTTTATTTAATAAATTTTAGTTTTGTATAGTACATACTTTTGTCACTTTGCTAACTTAAATATTTGTTTTATACTTTGTTATATGTTTATGTATTTTTGTGTATGGTACATAGGAGTTATGTTTAAGGGTCAGTGTTGGAATGTATACAAAACTCCTTATTCTATTAGGAATAGACATACACAGTGACATGTATTGTCTCTACCCTTTTTGCCGTCATCCGCTACCGCGACAAGACCTGTATATTATTATCCTGAATAAATCCATCTTTCTTAACTTCCACTGCCTATCTTTAGCCCAAATAAGGGTAAAATTAAAGTCCAATGCTCCTCACAATACATTCCATTGCAACAATGAAGATCAGCAACCTATTACAACTTGGCGTTGGCCAACCAAGTTGACATCAATCAGACTTACAACATTGATAAATCACTGGAATTCACAATTCCCACTGAATTAATTACGATAAAAACATTTATCTGGGGAAAATTATCCGGTCATTGACTGGAGAAATTAGTTTTAGTACCATTGCCACACTTAGTCCAAAGACAAACATCACAAATCCACAGATTATATATAATTCGGCTAAATCGAATTATCTAGAGAATCTTCATATAAAAAAAATTGTTAGACTTCCGTTATTTGGTTAATCTTAATTGATTTTCACTAGAGAGTGATTATAAGTTAAATATACCTTGTAAATTAGTTTTAATGGACTGCAAATAAAGTTTTACTTAAGTTTTATTTACTTTATTTGTCTGTGAACTCGGCCTAATTTTGTTCGGGACTGTCAGATGGCGTTACTGAGCCCGTTCGCGTTTGACATTTGAATTATTAGACCATGACGGAATGTAAACAAACAATCTTTGGAAAATACTTTAAATTACTTTAAAGGTGTTAAAATTAGTTTATTACTTTACAAATAGAGTGAAGTGAATTGCAATTACAGTGACAATGTTACTAGAACCAAGGAAAGTTGTAAGAAAAAACTTCCACGACAAAAATAGTAAATAAATCAAACCCCTTAATGTTCAAAGGTAATTTACGCTGCTTTTTGCATCGTAACAGTATGTGGGATTCTTACCCTCTAAAACCCCAGTTGTCGCACCCGAACTCTCCGGCGGGATTCATCTTGTACCTAACAGTACATTTTGTACAAATAAGAAACACCAATACCTAAGAGATTCAGATTTACTAGAGACTATTTTAATTACTTAATAGTAAAAATAAGGATAGAATTTGCTCCATAATATTAAGATAATTTCACGATATAATGATGACTACTTTTCTATTGTTTTTCACTTTCGTTAACTTTTGCTCTTTTATTTATTTAAAGTGTGCTGAACAACTAGCCCTTACGCATTTTTTGCAGTAACTTGCAAACTGACTCAGGGCACTACACTGACAGATTTTCCAAGATACAGAATTTCGTCGGACTGATTTAACTTTTATCTTTCTTCTTTATTTACGAGATTGGTAGACATTATAGAAGATTATTCCTTAAATGCAATAAAACAAAACATCAATCTAAGCATTTAATCTAGACGTATAAAAAACTTTCATTTTCACAATAGCCGTATCACTTACAATAAAGGACGCAACGGCCCTTCAAACTAAAAGCAATTTCACTCACAGTGCTTATCAGTGAACGAAATAAACTTTACTGGGGCTCTTAAGTAATCCTTATTACAATTGAGTAGGAACGATTGTCGTTCGTAGTATTAAGGTTGTAAAATTCATTTAAGGCTTTCATCGTTCTGCTTGTAACTTTCGGTTCCTAGAAATTATTTGATTATAATTAAGGCTCGTTAATGGAATATTTATGTGGTTTTCCTGTTCCTTTTGAAAGGAATTTAGTTTCTTTTCCAAGTTCAATATAGTGAAGATAGCGTCTAATTTTTTTTAGAATGGGTAATATAATTGGTATATTGAACTACGGAAATAATAATGTGTTTTACACAAACATGGAATCCATAATTATGGATAAGGTGTGTGACCGTGTGTGAAATGAAAGAATAAACTATTTGTATATTTTTTACGTTATAAATATAGGTTAGGAAATAAACAGCCTCGAAATTCTTGAGGTGACTGCTCCATCTTCGGATTGGATAGTTTTATTTTAGTTGCATACCCTAACGGGTTCTTATGGCATGATTGTTTTTGTTTGTAAATATTTTACATGATTAAATAAATTAAAAAAAAAAGGAAATTATAAATAGAAAAAATAGAAGCACTCACTAAAACTGAAGTAGCTTACGTACGTATTGTAAAATAGGACATAATACCTCAATGCCTATAGGTAGCTATCGTCTCATTATGTACGTAATCCTGATATAGTTTCAGAAGATTGCAGTTGTTATAAGGAGCAAAATGTCTCCCTACTAGTGGGACCTTTTACATAATTAATATTAATAATGTAAGCTTAAATAAGAAAAAAAAGTAAATTGCTACCACACATTCAGTATATTAGTTTGCAGAGTTAAGAATAGATGGTATTACCAACATGCTACAATGAAGGCTTTGAGAATGTGAAACGTGAGCCTTTGAAATTCAAAAACACGTTAAAAGTGTCAAATATTCTTGAAATCTTGAAATGAAGATTTCAACACACTGGTGTAGGATATGGATAATGACATAACTTCGTCAAACGTGTATGAAAATTCAAAGCACACGAAAAGCTTTCAGTCTTCAAATTTCGTATGACAATTTTACTACGGCCCTTTGTCAAAAGCACTGCTCCTCAGTCCTGGCTCACATCTGTCACAATTAAAGTTCACGCAAAAACACCATAGCTTGAACATTTCGAACCGAGTCCCGTCATACTACGTTTACGTAGCCCATATACCTCGAACGATTAAATTTGAGTTATGTGCCGTGACATCACGATCCCTACTCTGCGGAGCTTGGCCATATGAATACCGCCCCGGGGACTAACAATGAGCGCTAAATGAGTAATTAAAAGTCACGTATGCCAGAACCAGACACTTACGGAGAAAATCTTCGCTCCCAAATGGATTTCTTGGATAAAGTTTAAAATCTATAGGAATTGAGATGTGTGAATAGGATAATAAAGTTTTCTTAGTAACTTGACGGTATATAGACTTTTTATCTGTGCATTTTACCTGTGCTACGTATGACAATTCAGAGTTCAGCTGAGGATTTTCAATTTAAAAAAAGCAATATTATGTTATATTGCTCAATGACAGAAAAAAGGAAATAATAATAATGGTTTTTTTTTAATTATTATGAAAAACATAATCGGTGATAATAATTAATTTAATATTTAATGCGTATGCAAGTTGGCAAGCGTGTACCTTAGACAAAGTCAAAGTCAAAAATATTTATTTCAAGTAGGTTTAAAGCTAGCACTTTTGAATGGTAAATATTTTAAAAGCTACCACCGGGTACGGATCCTCAACTGAGAAGATACGGCAAGAAACTCAGCGGGCTAATAAAATACAATACAATACAAATACTTTATTGCAGACACAGTGATCCATAGTAACAAGACAGACTTAGTGTCTGTACTACCTACTTGTCTTTCTAACTCGATACCTGTCACCAGCATGGCGATCTGATATCCCATCGACCTAGTCTTCAACCACGTGGACGACTTTCTACCACTTTTCCTGGCACAATGGACTTTTTAGACTGGTGATCGGTTTATTGCCTCTGTCCACCCCCTGCTTGGGTCCTGCCACTGACCACTGTGTGGCGGGTCACCCCCTTCCCTCTAATATGGTTGAGGGGAGTGATGGCTGCTGCTCGAGTCAACTCGTGCGCGGGTGCTGCTTGGGCACTGGTCCGACTACTATCCCTTTGGCCTTTTAGTTTGTTGTAATTTTTGTCGTAATTTAATATTTTCTTATTTTCTCCCTTGCTTTATGTTTCGAACGACAGGACACACTATCGCCAATGTCGATTCATTTATAACAAAACAATATTAAAAAAAAAGTGAAAATATGACAAGCCCGCTGAGTTTCTTGCCGGATCTTCTCAGTTGTTGTCCGGTGGTAGCTTTAAAAAAATGACCATTCAAAAGTGCTAGCGTTAAGCCTATTTGAAATAAAGATTTTTGAGTTTGAGTTTGACCCCCGGGTGGGGCCAGATTATTAAAATAACTCAAGTGGCCACAACTTTTTCCGTATCAGGTGGAGATAGTGGTAAAGTCGCGCAATGGCCAAAAAATTGGAGGATTCCCTATAAAACCTGAGATAATAGGCGTTTAGCTAAAAAATCTTCTAAAATCGATGTATTTGTTTGCACTTGCATTTAATTACATAAATGCTTATAGATGTGATGATAAAACCACAAAAATACATTACAAATGTCGTAGCTATGCAGTAGTTTTGACCAACTTACATTGTCTTTCTTCTTATAAGCCAGCTGTAATAACATCATCTCAATTTCCTATTACAAGTGATCTCGAGGTTAAGGTGGAACATAAATATTTTGCCTCAGTGTGTGAGGTCAGCCGCTCAAGATTAACAAGGGACTCGACGAAGCTGAGGTGGCAAGAAGATTAAATATAGGCCATAGAGGGCGCTTTGGGATTTTTTCATACAAAATCTGTCTTCTTATTTTTTATTAAATCCTAAAATATAATATAATAATATATAGGTATCGGACATCGCATTTCGCAATTGAATTTAGACATATATTTCTATAGTCATTCCTCCTCGAGTCTACTGCAGTGGCGGGGCACTGAGTACATCTGAATGTGGTATATGAAAATAAACTCATTCAATAATTTTGTCATAGAAATTAGGCATATTTTCTCTAAAATATTATTTGATGTGTCTCTACTAACTTATTACACAAGTAACTTGGATAAAAATGTTGCTCGTTAAAGCTGTTCTAGTCTTATATTAGTTAAATGTCTTTGTGAGGTAGTAACCCTTATGGATAATCAAAACGCCTCCGGAGGTAAGCTTTGGGAGCGATTAATTTTAATTTATCCTTACCCAAGTTTGACGGTTAACAGTCAATTTCAGACACCGATACGAAGTTAGCACATTCTTAACAGCATAATATTATATATTATATTTAAGTCCCTGCGAAAGGGATCATCTAGGTACACCACATAAACGGCTATTCTACTGCCAAGCGTGCTGTGTACATTATTGCTGTGAAGGACGCTGGTGAACTAACAGGGTTTACAAGACTTAATAACTAGTTACTCTGGTGACTGTTGGCTAATTAGAGAATCACCGAATCACATAATACTCGTAAGCTATGGAGAGAGCTATGTTCAGAGTTTCTTTGCGCGATAAAATCCGGAATGAAGAGATTCGCCGCAGAACTAAAGTCACCGACATAGCTCTCAGAATCTGCAACTTGAAGTGGCAATGAGCAGCCCACATCGCTCGAAGAACCGATAATCGATGGCGAAGATAGGTTCTCGAGTGGCGACCACAAACTGGAAGACACAGCGCAAGCATGCCCATCTTCAGCAGCCACTAAGTGGACTGATGGCTTAGTGCGCATTGCAGGTAATCGGTGGATGCAAATAACGAATATCGTTTATTGTGGCGTTCCAAGGGGGAGGCCTATGTTTAGAAGTGGACGTCTTCTGGCTGGTGATGATGATGACTGGGGTGACAAGCGGCTGTGCAGTGCAGTGTTTGTGTTAGTGTTTACACACTAGTGTTAGTACACTACCATGCCTGAAGATAGGGATATCCCTATCTTCAGTGGTAATATTGTGCTTCAGGAGTCTCCTGAGATTCTCAAATTTTTCATTATCTTTGTGTCTCGTCATGAAGTTAATAAAAAAAGTTAAGATCATTAACGATTTTTAACCCCTGACGTAAATAATCAACTGTTGTAAGTTTGACGGATGCCTGTGTCTAACCAAACGCTGGCTCCTAATATTCAAGCGATATTTTAACTATTCTCATTTCTAGTTTCTGCCATACTTGCGTCAAATTACCTGCTTAACGTTAACTGCCAATTCCGTACAAGTGCTTGTACGAAATAAGTTTGTCATTGGCGAACTTTGGCAATAAAGTCGGACACTCCAACGGGCCGGTAATGACTACATTAGCGTGAATGACGCGGCGAAATTAGAAATTCGTAATTTGTGGCGCTACGGGAACCGATCAAAAAGAACCTCAATAACACCCACCCCACGAAATTTTAATAAAGTCTCCGTTGAATTTATGCCGATGTCCCATTTTCTGGTTGAAGTTAATTAATTCATTACAAAAGTTGTGTTGCATGCCCGCCGGCACAATTTAAACCGAATGAGTTTTGGGGTAAATAGTTATTTATTACCTCATTATGGTATATTAATGTTTTGTTTCTTGAAACACAACATTATTATACCATACCAGGTATCTTGATACCCGTGTACGCGGGAATACGAATTTATTTGATGGCATGTTTGGAACTCGTGACATAGAAAGTTATTTCCAATTTCCTAAAATTGGAATAATTGGCAATTTCCATACGATTCGTGCCAAAGTTTTCGCCAATGATTTTTCGAAGAACAATTTTCTGAACAATTTTATCTCGTTATTTTTTCCAAAGCAATTTTATTGTTTGTTATTTTATTTCTCTGCAAATATAATTCCGTCTTCCATCCATAGAAATTGATTTAGCTAAGTAGTAAGTGCCTTATGTTTCTATTATGCTTTAATTTATCTAATGTTTTGTGATCATTATATTAGTTTAAAACAATATACTTTCCTTCTTTTAAGTACCGTTTACTTCCAGTGCGGCGTCAACTTTGAGGAAGCTTTTAACTTAGTTTACTCGTATGTATATTATTTGTAAATCAACTGTAAATATTTGTCTATTAAGAAGATATGTATCTTATGTTAAACTTTCCCAAAGAGTTGTTTCATCTGATATAACACATCTGTCAAGTTCACAAACTCCTGATCAACAAGTTATAATCTCATAAATTCTTAAAACACAGACAGCCACAATAAAGTTTATAGCTCGGAACATTTTCTAGAACAAGAAAGTGGAACAAATTGCTTAGGTGAAAACCCTGCGGTGCCGTAAAGATTCGAGCTTAGTTTCCTTGGCGGTACTTTGGAAATGTGGTACTCCTGGGGCCTTGCAATCTTTCAGCTGAACCAGGGATATATTCAATTGTAGATATCTTCATTTGAACATTAACATCTATATACAGGAATTATTTCATCTCTAATAATAAATAGGTTCGTAATTATGAAAAGCTGGAAAATGTTTTAGCACATTTCATGCTTGACCATCATCGATGTTGACCATAAACGGATTAAACCGAGTGGTGAAAGGCTATAATTTGTTTGTAAAGATATTTTTTTAACTTGAAATATAAGAGTAAACTGATGTTTAAAAAAAATACAACAAAATGATATTAAAAAGCTAATTCCATTAGTATTGGATTGCTATAACGCAGCGAAACACCGCTTGATTTGCAAACCAGAGAAAGCGTGTTCAAATGATTTTTTCTTTACCGGGGGAAAAATTTTAAAAGCTCCTCATAACCCTGTTGGTGTCATCCAGGAAACGACTAAAACCCTAGCTACTGTCGCATTGACACATGAGAGGGGAAATCTGGGTTCTTTCCTCTCATGTGTCGATACCCCTCAGTACCTTGCTTTTGAGCCTACCACCAGAATACGCATTGTAGCCCCGGCAACCTGTCATGGTGCTCACTGGGACAGGGTTCACAACCACGCCGCCGTCCTCATCAGAGTCACCGCCATACTCCATGGACGTCTCTGGTCAACACATCAATCGTCTATCAACTACGAAGAAGAGAAGGAGACCTATAGCCTGATCAACTTCTGCATACTGCTGATTTTATTAACCTAACACGCCTTTTGGTATTTTATGTTCACTATTCACAGTTAGTGTGAACAGGCGATGCTAGGACGGTGCCAAAAATGTGAACATACAACATTAATGTTGCCCAAAAATGCTTCAATATCCAGCATAGTGTTAGTGTCGAATGAGCGGTTTATTACTAAGTGCTTTGGCACAGTATCAGCTAACATTATTTTAGCGATGTTGTCTCTACAAATAATGCCTAATTACTGGTAAACAGTATTCATAAAATTAAGAACAAATTAATAAGAATATAAATGTTCTCCAGCCCCATCCGGTCACGGTAGTTTTTTTTTTAAAGATTTGCTAACTACGCAAGCGGTATTATAATATCACTTGCGTAGTTAGCAAATCTTTCAAAAAGCAGGCATAAGTGCACTATTTCTTTCTTTCCTCTCACAATCCGATGGAAGACCGACACGACAGAGAGGTCAGACGTATACAGGGTGTGGTTTTGCATTTTTGCCATATTTGTAGATCTAACAGTTACGGATTATGTTAATTGATTAAAAATAGATTAATAATTCAGTGGCTAATAACTAAAAGATAAATAATTATTCATGATTAACGTTCAACCGGAAGAAGAGCTCTTGAGTGCTAAGAATAGGTCCCAAGGTTGGCAATTCCGCGCGTACTCTTGTTTACCTACTTTGCGCGAAGAGCGGTGCCAGACGGGGTTATTTTATAGTGACGGTTGCATACGGGATTTATTTTCGTACCAAACATAAAAAAAATATTTCATAATTTAATGATTGATTTATGTTTTTTAAAAGCTATATAATTATGAACCTCCGTAAATATGGCAAGAATGCAGAACCATATCCAGTATACCATCTGGGGCGGATAATACGACAATAAATTAAACATCATGTGCGTAATGACGTTCCTAGTCGAATGCCTAATAAGAGATTAGAAAAAGTGATTGTAATTAATCTAATAAATAATTACTAGAGAGGTAACAATTCGGTGTGATCGTGTCGAAAGAAACGAACGTGTAGGTATTTCCGCCCGCGCTGTTGCTGCCCGTACCAGAGGTTAATGGCCCAATATTTACAAATGGTATTTTATTTTGATTACGTCTTTCTGCAGTATATTTTGTTCATAAGTAAAAAAAAAAAATTTCTTCGTAAGGATTTATTTAACGGTTCCAAAATACTCCTGTGTAGTGGTATTACCAGATTTTTCATTAATTGTCGTATCGTCTTCCCCACATTGTATACCCACCCGATGCATGGATCATCATAATTTCCAGACAATAAGGTGATCAGCCTTCATTTTTCTAACCAGTAAGAAACTACTACACAAAGTTGTTGCTCCCCGCGGGATTCGGACCACGACCTCCGGTTTGAAAGCAAGGGTTTACTGCGATACAGAGGCTGGAATTACTCCTGGACAAATATTAGCATGATACATTGCACGCCTTGTGCTGGGCAGGGTAGAAGGTACTAGACCGCGCGGGCGGTCACCTATGCGATGAACCGACTAAATTATACCTGCGCTGGGCGGTCCCTTGCATGAGTGCACCAGAATGACGGCAAGCAGAGAGAGATGGCGACAAGTCGTGAGGCGCGTAATATCTGCCCCTAGTGGCACTACATACCAACCACGACCACTTTGTCAAGAGCGTTACGAAGAAACTGCATACGAGAACACGGAATATCCTTCCTTCTTTCGGGAATCAACAAAACAGTTGTCTGATGATAGGTATTTGCTAACTCGTTATATCTATTGTAACGGAAAACAAATTTCGATGTAATTGAACGTCCTTTGACCTTTCGTAAATTATCTGCTCCAAACTTAGAGGAGATACCACTGGAGAGAGCATGATGAGCTAACCCCCTCTGCCAAATTTTTGGTCATATGGTCAGGTCATTCTTTATTTGTGTGCGTGTATTTTTGAATGTGTTGCGAGTTTACTATAGTGTGGGTATGCGTGAAAGTGTATCTGTGTGTGTTTACTTCGCCTCCCGCACCCCGCAAAAGTGCCACGAAAAATTTGTTCGGGGAATCGACGCGATACTAACTCCTTTGGTACTTTCTCTGAGGCTCCAAATGATAATATCAGACGAGGTTCCAAACGTTTATTGACCTGCAAAGCACTGGTGTGTCGTTTACACTACGACTCGTGTTTCCACGATCACTTTGGTATTAAATACATAATTGGTTTGACTATAATATTTCAATAATCACGACTTGACTCTACTAAATATTTACAAAGAATGTGTCAAACACTAGTCAGACAGCACGTTCTAAACCGAGCTGTTCGCCATTCAAAACACATAGAACACGTTTCCAAGTGGCAAAGAGGTTCTAGTCGCCACATAATTATAACAGAATCTATACAAAACTTTTAATGATTTTCAAAGTTTTATCGAAACGCTTTCGTTTGCGTCGCACTTACCAGTGATTGCTATAATTTTCCAGTAGGCGCTTTTTACATCGGATTGAGCAAGTTTTTTTTTTAATATTCCTTAAACGGATGGAATCAATATTTTTTCTTCTTTTGGTTTTACTTGCTTACTTTCTAGTAACGGAACCTCACCTTTGCGTGTATAGGTACAGGCGGGGCACACCTGTAATCTGTTCAGATGTCACCTCTACGTAAAAGTAAATTATCTGGCATTGTAGAAAAGCCTGCTAAAAATGAGGTTAGCCACACTACGGAAAACTTCACCTTTAGTCCACAACGGGTAATCTATGTATAAAGTTTAGGTAACGTGGCGTTGTGTTGTTGTTGCGTGTAAGGCATTGATAGATTATGTACATTAGACAAACATTCGCTAGCAAAATGACATCTAAAATGTGGTCACGGACTTATCTGTGCTGGGGACGGAAACGAGAACTAATGGTTTTATTATGATAAGAACGAGTAGTTTGACAGTTTCATATAGACAGTAGTGACACTCCTATCGGCAAAAAATATTTTGTCAGCCTGTGGTTTGAAAATAAATAGCGACACAACGGCGCTATTTATGTGTGCCACTTTTCGGGTCGTAACTCCTAATCTAGTTTAAGTTTAAATATTATATATTCACCGCTAACCTAGTCAATCGAAGAACTATTTATCAAACAATCAGAAAAGATTGATTTTCTCCTACAACAGATAAGCTCCATGATGAGTCTTATAGTCAAGCTTGCCGATAGATTGTCGCCTTCATAGACCTACTACATCTGGCAACGTGGAACATAAATGGCTTATCACCAAATGAACAAGATTTAGAACTACTAATAGAGATTCAAAAACTAGATATAATTTTAATTTCTGAAACTCATTTCACTGACAGAAGTCGCATCAACATCCCTGGATTTGTGATATACTCTACAAATCACACAGATGGTACTGCACATGGAGGCTCAGCAATTATTATAAAAGAGTCTATCATTACCAGGCACCTGGATTTAAAACGGATTACCTTCAAGCAACAACAACAGTAACAATTGTGGACAAAATGGGAAACTTAACCATATCTGCAGTATACTGTCCACTTAAACATAAGATAACAGAGGATAAGGTCACTACTTACTTCCAATCCTTAGGTAACCGTTTTGTATCAAGGGGCGACTAGAATGCTAAGCATAACCAATGGGGGTTCTAGGTTGACAACAACCAGAGGTAGAGAATTAAAAAAGAGTTTATATATTTGAATCTCAGAACAATATCTACAGGCGAGCCCACATACTGGCCAAATGATCGCGCCAAAATACTGGACCTACTTGATTTCTATATTGTAAAAAGGTATATCCGCAAATGATCTCGATATCAATTCCTGCCTTGATAGCACATCGGACCACTCACCAGTGTTACTGACAATCTCCACAACTGTACTTATTAAACAAAGCAACGATTCACTATATAACCATAAAACAGACTCGAATTCATTTAGAGACCACTTAAATAGCACAATTAATTTAAAGATTCCACTTAAATCTCCATGTGACATAGAGGATGCGGCAAAGAATTTGTCATGGCTAATCCAGGATGCAGCCTGGAGATCTACCCCTGAAATGAAAAACATTTCTACGTCTTCCACAAATGCACCTACTTCTGCTCTGAAATTGCAAATAGCGAACAAAAGGAGACTTAGACGTGTTTGGCACACAAGTAGACACCCCTCTGACAAAACTGCTCTTAACAAGGCAGGCTTGGAATTGAAAAAAGCTATCGAATCATTCCAGGAAGATAAATTCCAACACTACATTGGATCCTTAAGCGCTGACAAGGTATCTAACTACTCTTTGTGGAAGGCCACTAGACACTTAAACCAACCCCAAGTTCCTAAACCTCCCCTAAAAAAGATCTGACCACAGTTGGGCTCGCTCCAGCAAAGAGAAAGCGGATACGTTCGCCAAACATCTTTTTTTTTTTTTTTTGCGGGGAAATCTTCGAAAGATCCCCGGGAGCTGTGGGGCTCGACCCGGGTATGTGGGATTCTTACCCACTAAAACCCCCGCGGCTGTCGCATCGGCACATGAGAGGGGGAACCCCAGGGCTCTCCGGTGGGATCTGCACCAGGGGCCCCTCAGTGCCTTGCCTTTGAGCCCGCCGCCGGGGGGCGCATTGTAGCCCCCCGGGAACCTGACACGGTACTCACGGGGACGAGGGTCGCAACCCCGCCGCCGTCCTCCTCGGAGTCGCCGCCGTACTCAATGGACGCTCAAGGGGCCCACACCCCGAGCGTCCAGCGACTCCGAAGGTCGCCAGACATCTAGAACAAGTGTTCTGTCCTAATGAAAGTGATCCCAGCGTTAGTGAAGAGTCATTTGATCAAATATTAAATCAAGACCTGCAGATGGATCTTCCAATGAGACCCACATCACCCAAAGAGGTTCAGAAAGTCATTTCTAACCTCAAAAACAATTCCGCTCCTGGATATGACTTAATAACCCCCAAAGTTTTAAAAGAGCTTCCTAGAAAAGCTATAGTGTATCTCACAATTCTCATCAACGCCGTTATTTGCCTATCCTACTTTCCTGATCACTGGAAGGTCTCACAAGTTGTGATGATTCACAAACAGGGCAAACCTGCTAACCTGGCTTCGTCCTATCGACCAATCAGTTTGCTGCCAGTGCTGTTAAAAGTATGTGAAAAAATTTTGCTTGCAAGGTTGGTCCCGGTGCTAGATGAACTCAATGTCATTACCAACCACCGTTGGTTTTAGACAACGCCACTCCACTATTGAGCAGGTTCACAGAGTATGCGACAAAATAAGAACTTCTTTGGAAAAGAAAGAGTACTGTGTTTTTGGATATTCAACAACCATTCGATAGAGTTTGGCACAATGGTCTAATCTGCAAAATAAAAAGTTACCTACTACACTCATACTTTCAAATCCTGAAATCATACTTGACTGATCGAATTTTCCAGGTCAAGGAAGAAGATGCGCGGTCTGAGTTTTACGAATGTAAAGCTGGCGTTCCACAAGGATCCGTCCTGGGCCCATATCTGTATACTTTGTTCACTGCTGACTTGCCCAATACAGAACAAGTTACCACAGCCACTTAAGCTGATGATACCGCCATTCTAGCGAGCCACTCAAAACCAGAGGTAGCATCTGCAATCCTTCAAACTCAATTGGACAAAATAGATAGCTGGTAAAAAAGTGGAGAATTAAAGCAAGTGCCACGAAGTCCTCGCACATAACATTCACCCTCCGCCAGGGCAATTGCCCTCCCGTAGCCCTGGCGAATGTGCCTCTTCCGCATACTGACTCTGTCAAATACCTGGGTCTCCACTTAGATCGTCGCCTTATTTGGAGAAATCACATAAACGCTAAGAGAGATGAAATCAACATGAGATTTAGAAACCTAAGTTGGCTTCTAGGTAGAACTTCTAACTTATCAACTGAAAACAAGCTCCTTGTTTATAAAGCCGCTATCAAACCGATCTGGACTTACGGCATACAGCTCTGGGGAAGGGCCAGTCACTCAAACATAAAAATTTACAACGTCTTCAAAATTCTATATTAAAGACCATACTCAGAGCTCCTTGGTTCATAACCAATGCTGAAGTTCACCATTTCGCGAACCTTCCAACAGTAAGAGAAGAAATTTCTAAAACCTGCTCCAAGTACAAAGCACGTCTCGACGTTCACCCAAACGAGTTAGCACAGAAGCTACTTCGTAGCAATCCTCTAAAAAGACTGAAAAGAGCACAGATCCTTGAGCTGGATGAAAGATTTGCATCCAGATAGTCATAAAAGGGCTCCATCAATGGATTGAGATCCTTCCACGTTCCTCATCTCCCTTCATCTGCTTATAGTATATGTACTGATCGCAGATAAGCACTATACATAAAAAAAAAAAGAAAAAAAAAAATATATTATATCGTGTAAGGTCAAAAGTTCTCTATAAAGATTTTTGCCCGACTACCCCAGAAGGATGGCTATGTTTTTAGGGAGTATGCAAGTATATATGTTGCTCTCCGGTGGGATCTGCAACAGGAACCCCTCAGTGTCTTGCTTTAGAGCCCGCCGCCAGAGTGCTCATTTTAGCCCCTTCCCCGGAACCTGACCCAGTGCTCGCTGGGACGCGGGACGCATATTACATTACATTTTCCTATATTTTGCTGTATACGGTGTTATATCAAAACATTAGTGCTTCTTTGACCCCAATTCGGGGTTCACTTCCCGGGTGAGTTTGGCTTTGACCGGACAAGGCAACCAGTACGCTAGCTACGCTACCCACTGCTTTGCCGTGCTGTATTCTGGCGACCACTCTCTCAGACGGACTTCGCCCTTGCCAGGACAGTGGCTTTCCTTTACGGGACAGAGAACCCACTCGGCCTTCGAACCCACGCCCTTTACAACAACTACTATATAACGCTTGTATTCTTACTCAAAGTGTTACAGTGGCCCGTCCTCCTCGGAGTCATTGCCGTAATCAATGGACGTCTGGGGCCCACACTCCAAGCGTCCAGCGACCCCAAAGAAAGTCTCTAACACAACATCAACGTAGCCGTCAGTCCTGCGGTGGTACTTAGTTTGACGACAAGTAAGTAGTAAAATTTATTCTATAGTTTGAATCATATTATTTACCGTACTTGTATAAAATTCATTTAATATAAATCAAAATATTAATAACCTGTGTATTACCCTCATTTGGCTCGGCACCCCTTGTTGTTTCATCCGACAACCAGTTTGGCAAATATACTAATGAGGCCCCGCGAGTTATATGCCGTTAGCGCCAATCAGTGTCGCGAATTTACTCCATATTCACTGGTTAATAATATTTGGCGTACATTACACCGTGTTGAATATTACTTTGATTTTGAGTTTATTATAACGAATGAACGGTAAATTAACATTCTGTTACAAGTGGTACACCTTTTTTAGTATTTGTAAATCTTTATTAAAGATAGAGCATGTAATTTAGGTTACCCTGGGGGTGCCCGGTTAAGAATATCTCCCTTCTGTCTGTAAAAGGCGACTAAGGGAAAATAAGAAGACGGGCAGCAGCGTCTTTCTATTATAACCACTACCTATACTGCAATCCTCAGACGTCTGCCAAGCATGGGGATTATGCCAACTCCTCCCTTCTAAGGGGAAGGACTTTGTTCAGCAGTGGACGTTTCGGATGCTGATGATGATGATGATGAACATTGATTTAAAAAAATTAATTATTATACATAGTTTAAAGGAAAATAAATCATAAAAGTACTTTTATTGCAATAAATAAAAAGAAAATCAAAAGATGTGGTATCGGATCGCCTCGGCACGACGATCTAACGAGAAAACTTTACTTATAAAACCTTCGTATTGAATATTAACATGTTCTTTATTGATCATAAAAAGACGTGAAGTCGTTATGGGCATAATGATCAAGTTCTCGGCGAAATTTGCAGATTTTAATCAAGCTATAGAGTGATTTTGTTCATTTCGGCTTGATTAGTTTGAAAACTGTTTATTTAACGGCTTACGAGGACATTTCATTAAGAAAATTTAATGTTTTTTTGCGGTCTAAGTGATATAATCTTAAAAGTAAATAAAGTCTATATTTTGCTTCGTTTGTTCATCTAGTTTGCTTAACTCAAAGGCGCAAATTTAGATGAACTATATCGTCACTATAGATTTCCATATGTCTAGATAAAGAGAGATACTAGATACTAGAGAGAGTAGTTAAATCAGTACAAATACTTATACTTATTATTAATGGTGACTTTAAATTGGGCTCAGTAACCACCGGAACGCACCGGAAGACCCAGTTGGATCCATTCTTTTTGATAAATGTCAACCAGATGCAAGTTACTAATGAAACCCACGACCTATTGGGTAGCCGCCAGGGTGTCTAACCACTAGACCAGCAGACCCGTCAAACGTATACGAGTAAGTATATTATGAATAATATTATGTGTTGTCCATTTAAACTTGCAAGTTTGCACATCGATATTATAATATTTAGTAACTCTAAAACCAAAATCTTTGAACTGAAAATATTATCATGAAAATGAAATACTCCCAATGATATATTTTACACAATAGATATGCCATTAGCACACGAAAAGTGAAATAACGAAATTCACCCAAACTGGGTGAACTAGCAGTAATTCACGCGTTGGTAAAATGTAACCAGTTTTGGGATGCGTCGGCGGCGCTAAAGGGAGGATCCTCCGACCGAGCGAGGTGTGATGCTCGGCCAGGGCCGAAGCCCCCAACAGTTGTTGTCGGCATGTTGTATAAATTCTCAACGTTTGAGAAACTTCGCTTGCGAGATTCAGGATTTGGAGGTGTCTATCGCGCTATATGTGGTACTACTCGCTGTACCAGATGTGACGCCATCCGGTTGTGTCGAGTCGCCACACCGTCGTTTGAAAATCAAGTAAAATGCCTTGATGCGTATATAGAAAATGCGCAAAGTACTGTACAAAAGTAAATAATAAGGAAAGGATATCAACTATATTATATGAGAAAATATTTTAACTACATGAGTCACAATTTTTGGTGCGCATTAGTAGGGATATAAATATCTATGGGTTTATCATATCATTGACTACTCTCATGTACCATAATCAATTGGCTTTTAGACAGACTTTCTAATGCAAAAACAACAAACTTATCTATACTATAATAAAACTCAAAGAGCACTTTTTCTGTACATTGAATATTTTTCCAAAATTTCTATATATATATATATATATACTATACTATAGAAATAGAGGCCAAAACAATTTTTTTTGGAATTATTGTCTGTCTGTCTGTCTGTCTGTCTGTCTGTCTGTCTGTCGTTCTGTTCGTCCAGGTATCATTTGAAAACCCGTGGATTGATTTTGATAGGACTTTCACTGATGTGTTGTGTAGAAGTCAAGGTGTAAGTTGGTATATAAAACATCACGCTATGTTTCATAGGGGCTAAGCAGTGAAACATTACTTGCACATATTACCACGTAATGTCCTTTGTATGTGAATAGGGTAATTATAGACTGATCAGTTAATCATTAAGATATGTATTATTACGCTATATACAATAGGGACTGAGCAGACATTTAGTTTGCATAAGATATGGCATTGGCGAAGGGTCAATTTTTGTAAGGGGTAAGCCGGTCCGGTACACCCAGGACATTTTCATTAGATTTCTGTATTGTTCTAAGTACTTTGCTGATAGCAATATGTATGACATTATATCTTTGAAAAGTTAAAATCTGTAAATCCCGAGCGGATCCAAACTAGATTATGTATGTATAACAGTCGCAACAATAAAAGATGCGGAAAACTTAAAACTTTCATTAGACAGTAATTTACGATGTTAGCGTGATTTACATTATGAACAGCGCCATCTATCGGTGAAATTGAACATACAATAACTATAGAACTTTAATCTTTATATTATATCAAAGAAAGTCGGGTTAGTTACACTATTTATAACTCAAGAACGGCCTAACCGATTCGGTTGAAAATTGGTGGGGAGGTAGCTTAGAACCAGTAAACGGACATAGGATACTTTTTATCCCGGTAGGTTAAGGTTAAGCAACGTTAGGTAAGGTCATTAAATAGATGGGTGAACCGATTTGTATGAAAGTGTGCATATCGGGTAGGTCTGAGAATAGGTCATACAGTATATTTCATACCGCTAGGTTAAGGTTAAGCTACATAAGGCAAGGTCATTAAATAGATGGGTGAACCGATATGTATGAAATTATGTGTGCATATCGGGGAGGTCTGAGAATAGGTCATAAAGTATATTTAATGCCGCTGATACCATGATTGACGAGGATATATAGAACGAGAGGAGGGTGCACGAGAGGAGAAAGAGGGAGAGGGGATTCGAGAAGGGGGCGATGGGGTGAGGGATTGGGGGAGTTAGGTGGAGTAAGGGGAGAGTGAGAAGGAGCAAGTTCGTAGAAGAGAGAGGGGGAGAGGGTTCAGAGAGGGGGGTAGGAAGAGGGGGAGTGTGACGGAAACCAAAGCGGGAGGGGGAAAGAGAGAGGGGAGAAAGAGCATATAATTAGATTTTTTTTATAAGAGAGAGAGATATGGAGAGAGATATATCTAGGGAGGAGGGAGAAAAGGGGAGCAAAATGTAATAAAAGCGCGGGCGGAGCTGCACGGGTCAGCTAGTAGTAAGAATAAAGTTTCAAGCATTAACGTCACTAGCAATGATACTACAAAACCAATTACAAAGACGGATTACATTAACTGCCTATAGAATCGTACCCCAATTTGCAGACCAATATATTTTAATCCCGTTTCACTCATGTCCAATTAATGAATGGATGAAACTTCAGGATCCGATCGCGATAAATAAAAGCCAGCTCAAATGGTGTAGCTTTAGCTATCGTAGTATACGTCCATGATAGTACACCATATTATATGGTTGATTTGGTTAAATGAAGCTTGGTGTAAGGAAGACTGTAGTCCCATCTGATTTGTCGTATGGTTAGTGGCCAACCCTTGTCAGCGTTGTTTAAGCTGGCCTTAGGACTGGTGACCCGTGGGGTGTCCGGATAAGAATATCACCCACCCATCTCCTCCCATTAGGTGTCCGTAAGCGGCGACTAAGGGAAAAAAAGATGACGGACAGCAGCGTCTTTCTATTGGATTACCTACCACCTATACTGTGATCCCCAACACACCTGCCAAGCGTGGGGATTATGGCAACCCCTCTAAGCCCTTCTAAGGGGGAAGCATTTGTTCAGCAGTGGACATCTTTTGGCTGCTGATGAGGACTGCTGTCTAAAATAAAACAACCGGGACTGACTTTTTACGTGCCCGATGAAGCACGGAAACGCTCAGTTCAAATGCTACTAAACGGTCACCCATAGTAGGACTGATCTTGCCTGATGTAGCAACTGAACAGTGAACTCTATATAAAAGGCAACGTTTGGAGTCCTTGGGCCCTAGACGTCCATCAAGTACGGCGTTGTCTCCGAGGAGTACGGCGTGGCGATGAGCTCATAGGCAAGGCACTGAGGCGTGCAGATCCCACCGGAGGGCCCAGGTCTCCCCTCCGAGTTGAAGATGCGACAGTCGCATGAGTTTTAGTGTGTAAGAATCCGGGACCCCCACGGGTCCCGGGGATCTACTGAAGGTCCTTATTTTCCCCCTGCAAAAATAAGGACCACATGCAAATTTTATGCTACGTTTGCATATTTCCTTTTACTTTTGTACAAATTGTTCACTAGGCGGTACGTTAATTGAGCAAGGAACCATCCAGGTAGCTGCCAGCGCAGAGTCAGACATCTATAGGCGGCGGTGACTGCTTAACATCGGGCGGCCGCATGTTAGCTTGCCACCATGGTACTTACCTTGGTAAAAGGTAAAAACCTTGGTAATATAAAAAAAAATTGTTGATCATCACGAAGTTGTAACACTTGTTGTTTACACACTGTATGATGCACGCTCCCCCCCCCCCGGCTCCCACGCGGTGCTCGCGACAACGCAGGGCCTACATCGCGTCGTCGCCAGCCTCGGGTTGGCGGTGGTACCTACCTGGACGGTTCAAGTATTAAATCCTCTTTGGACGTTTCCACCACCTAGTAAAGCCATCCCTAATACAAAAGTTCTCTAGACTTTTTACAAGGTAATCATTAATTTGGTGTCCTGGTCACCCGACAGGTTGTAGGATAGGATTTGTATCAGTTGTCGTGTTGCCATAGTACAGTCTGTATAGTTTTGGATCAGATGACCGTGTATATCATATACCCGATAAGAGATAAAGATAACGAACTACTAATAAACGACTACATAGAGCTCAAAAATAAGAAACTCCTGTATTTAAATTCGTTCCGTTATGTGCGGGTGGGTATTAAAATGCCGATTAACGTGAAGGAAGATTATTCCACGTACACTCACACTGTATACACTCAAGGCACAGTAGTCCGAGTCGCTCAGTACGTCAAAGTAGTCCAAAGTCATCGCAAAAGTTACCGGTACAATTTTCTTCGATCGCTTCCATAAGATGTTTTCACTATCGCTTGTGAACACAAACTGTGTGGAGCGAGTCTATGCGTTGGCTTATATAGCTAAATTAATAGAGGGGTGGAAATTTCTCGATAGTACAAATAAGTACCTACTTTAAGTCTAGCATTTTCGCGAGCCTCACAATACAGGCGACATTTCGAGACGTAAACGTCACGTGACGGGCCCGTTGGTCTAGTGGTCAGACACCCTGCCTGCTAATCGATGGGTCGTGGGTTCGATTCCCGCCAAGTGTCTGGGTGTTGTTTATCTATTTAAGTATGTATTTACAAAAAAAAAAGTATATAAGTATTATCAGTTGTCTGGTTTCCATAGTACAGGCTCTGCCTAGTTTGGGATCGGATGACCGTGTGTGGATTGTCCCATGATATTATATTATAAACGAACAATAGACGGGGCAGTGAACCAAGAGCGAGCTATAGGTAGGTACAATACTTAAGTACTTGCCAAATTTGAAGGAACAACTTTCTATTGACAATTCTAGATTTTTCTATACGGATCAATAGTAGACCTAAACTAACAATGCATTTTGTAATAATAACAATTAAGTAATAACTAACCGAGTAATTATCACTTTTATATCCCGGTCATAACAGTTCATTAACTTGGAGCTCTCAGACGATGACCCAGTCACAGGCAGGCAGCGTAACTTCACCTTTTTGCGTCAAATGCTGAAAAATAAAATAAATGGATGCAGATTTTTTTTCTTTTAACAAAATTTGAAGTGATTGAAACAAATTCCAAAGATCACTCAGCCTTCCCTTCAACCGTGTTGAATTTCAAATTCTTACACCAAACTTTCTTACAACAATCCCTTTCATAAGACATCTGCGTCCATATTAAGTACTTGTTGTTTGATCGCCTAATTGTTTTGAATAATTTATTTCTTAAGTTATTATAAACTTCTTATTGAGCGACTATTTTGTTTTCCTGGCTTTGTTTTGTTTATTTATTAAAATATGTATTACATAGACATCATTATTTTATATACTCGATTTACAAATTGTTTCTAGTATTCATTGTTTGTAAGTTAGTTATTTCAAAATCGTAAATCTATCTTTCGAATATTTTTTTTGTTGCTTTTGAGTTAGATTTATAAATATATTAATATCAGTTGTTAGCAAATTGATCGAACAAATTCTACCAAATTGTCAAACTTTATTCTTATTTGCTTTAAAGAATATCAAAGTTTAAAAGTTTTTAGATATTTTATTGGCCGTGGCTTGATCGTGACAATTGTAATAATACTCTTAGTCGAAATTAAAAAAAAAATTGACTTTTAGTAACATAACTTTTATATTTTTTTATCTAAAACACTGCATTAATAATTTTTACGTAATTTGAAATTTAACACACACACACTTGAATTTTGTTTATTATATAAGCGTTGCGCTTACAATACTTCCATTTAAATTATTTCAAAGTTGATCAAGTTTTAAAGCTCGTATATTACAATCTCTGCTGAATATGTATGGGATTTTCATACGAACAATGTTTCCATTTGTTTGTTTTGCTTACTAGGATGGGATCAGCGTTTTAGGTGGGCCTTTGTTTATGAATCATGACATACGATTGTTCAACATATAACTTGAATTTAATTTTTATCGTGCGCGGGTGCTTCCGACTACTATCCCTTTGGCCTTTTAGTTTGGTGGTTTTACTTTCATTGTATTTTATTTTCTGTCTTATTTGATCTTTTGAACGGCAAGACACACTGTCGCTCTGATCTAATTGTAACATGACACACTGTCTAAAAAAAAGAGAATAAATGACAAGCCCACTGAGTTTCTTGCCGGATCTTCACATTTGAGGCCGCGTTGTGATCCGGTGGTAGCTTTTTTTTAAAAAACATGACCTTTCAAAAGTGCGTTAAGCCTACTTGAAATAAACTACATATTTTTGACTTTTGACTTTGATTGATCCTAGAAACTTACATAATGTTTAAGTAGATACGTACGTCAATGTTTTCTATCGTTTATAAATATATGTATGTACCATTAAATTATATATTTTGTTATATACGGAGCAAAAGAAACTATTTGATCACCAACAAATTCTGAGAAATTCAGTCGTTATCTTCGAAATATTTAGTTGACCCTGGAAACCACAAACCTCCAAAAATATTAAAAACTAAACTAGCCTTGTTAAAACACAAAATAACCTCAAAAAACTCTGTCCCAAATTACTGTTTTTCGTCGAATATTAAAAAAGGTGAGGCACGTTAGCACAAATCCATTTAAGTAATTTTATTTTGAGTTCGCATAACCAAACTGTCATTCTTAGCGAGACGGGGTAAAAATGAACCAGTGGTGACTTGCGAGATGTCATGATGGATTATTAAATGTTAGCGACATAGTAAGGGGTGTAAGGTAATTTATAGAATACCTCATTCTTTTGGCTTAGAATACTTTTTACACAGACAAAGAACTTCTAGTAGAGGAGACGCTGAAGATCGACCTTCACCGATCTGATAACCAGATGAGACTGTTTTGTGTCTTGCCTGACGAGATACTGCTTAACAGCAGATGTTAAATGTGAGCCACTTCGATTTTGGTGCGATCATGCTCGCCATCGAAAAGCTTGTGGCGGCTACGTGTGGCGGGTCACTCCCTTCCCTCTAATATGGTTGAGGGGAGTGATGGCTGCTGCTCGAGTCTACTCGTGCGCGGGTGCTGCTTGGGGGGGACTGGTCCGACTACTATCCCTTTGGCCTTTTAGTTTGTTGTAATTTTTGTCGTAGTTTATTGTTTTCTTCTTTTCTCCCTTGTTTTATGTTTCAAACGACAGAGGGCCTAGACAAGATGCAATCGCTTCATAGCGAATCTATTTCTTCATTCGCTAATGGTGTCAATTCCCTCCAATTTGCCACGTGATTTTTCGATGACTTATGTCATTCTCATACATTTTTAAACTTTCTATTAGCGATAGCGCTTGTAGAATGTTACATTGTCTAGGGGGACAGGACACACTATCGCTAATGTCGATTCAAATGTGACAAAACAATGTTTAAAAAAAAAAGTGAAAAAATTACAAGCCGACTGAGTTTCTTGCCGGATCTTCTCAGTTGAGGCCACGTTGTGATCGGGTGGTAGCTTTTAAAAATTGACCATTTAAAAGCGCTAGCGTTAAGCATATTTGAAAATAAAGATTTTTGCTTACGAATAAGTAGTTCCTGAGAAAACAAGAATGGTAACTGCGCAGGAAACCTGCAGGAATGCCTATAAGATGACTTTATGTCGCTTTTTAAGGACAAAAATGGTCATAACTCTGGCAAATATTTACTAATTTCAATGATTCTTTTTTTATTCGAAAGGAAAAACCACTGTAATGAATTTCTATGAATTATATCACAACCAGATAAGAACTTCCTGGAGGATGTGGGGGAATTTATCTGGTAAAAACCATAAAACTGAAGAAAGAAGAAGAAATAAATTTTATTTTTCTCACAACACGTGACGCTACAAAAAATAATATTAAAAAAAATCAAAAACAGATAAGAAACGGATTGTTGCTACAATAGCAAACATAATTCTAACTAGTCTTAAACTTATAACATAGACGGTGTAGACCAATAGACCCCTAATCGTCGGAGGCAGTATTTATGTACCTAGTCTGTGGACAAAAGTATGACATAAAGCCAACCATATTGTTGGCGACCTGCATCGTTGCAAACCTTTTTGGCCACTTTCATAATTATTTTATATTTCAAATTTATAGTGGAACATTTTTATATATTTTGTTTGGAAGTTTATTTTGTTTTTTTACCAGTCTGCGAATAAATGTGCTATGACGAACACGAGCTGCGGCCCGGCTTTTAATTTATAGATTTTTCCCCGTCCTGCTTTACTGCGTTCTTTTCATTTTTGGTGTCAGAATACGTGTTATTTAAAAACCTACGCGGAAAAAATAATGTTAACTAGGGCCAAAGCTCGTGTTTGTGCATCAAAGGGATCGCCATCCCTTCGCAGTGCTCAGGATTCGTTATCCAAAAGCAACCAAAGTTCACATTCAAGAAAGGCTCAAGAGCTAGCTGCAAAGGCGGAGCACGCGCGGCGCCTTGCTGACATTGAAAATCAGCTCGAGGCGTGCGCCGCTCAGCGGGAGCAGGCCATCGCGGAGCGGGAGAAGGCCGTCGCGGAGCTCCAGCTTGAGGCAAGTTTGGCCGCAATCGAGAGGTCTTCCCGCAGCGCATCACATGTAGAACAATGGTTAGACGAATCTCATAATTACCAAAATGATATAGATGCTAGGTCAGGAGAGGTTCGTGCATGCGACTTAGCGACCAGGACACCTACTGCTAATGTTACTAACACTGCTGTCAGTCATTATGGCTGATGGGTGTGAGATGGCCAACGTGCCCCCACCGCATCTGCAGTTTAGCAACTCAGGCTTAACTGGGTCCCCTGAGGGGCCACAACCTGATTTCAGGCAGGCAGGAAAGGTGACCGCGGAACCTCTACCGCTTTTCTCTTCGGGCGTCGGGTTTAGGGAGTGTCCGGAGGTGCCGGTGCAAGCCACAGCTTGCTCTCATGTACCGATGCCTTCGACGTCCAAGCACCAGGGGGTGCCGGTGCAAGCCACAGCTTGCTCTCACGTACCGCTGCCTCCTACGTCCAAGCCCTGTGCGCCACAGAAGCCTACGTCTACATGTCACAACTACCATTCAGTAACTTTAGGCACACACCACACTCAAAACACGAATAATTGTAATTTGCATGACAGAAATAAAAATCACGAGATAGGTACACAAGACAGCTTTATTACATTGGCGAACGTGATTGCTGATCTGGGGAAGAGAAAGGGGGTAAGTTTTTTTAATCTCCCTAAATTTGATGGCCGCGCAGTGGACTGGCTCTCATTCAAAAGGTATTATGAGCAGACCAAGTCGGAGTTTACACCCAGTGAGAACATGGTCAGACTCGGGGCCGCCTTGCTGGGTCCAGCCAGAGAGGCGGTCGCGATGTTGTTGGTGTCCGCTGATGATCCAGACAGAATAATCCGAGCGCTGGAGACACGGTTTGCTCAGCCTGAGTTCATCGTACTCCAACAAATTTCATTAGTGCGATCGCTGCCGAGATTGAATATGTACGACAATTCTCGGGAACTGAACTCATTTGCCTGCCGCGTGAGGACTTGTGCGGAAGTAATACGCCTTCTCGAGCAGCCTGAGTACCTAGCTTCTCCTGAGTTAGTTAACAGCATTTTATGTAAATTGACTCCTTTGCTTAGGTCTAGGTGGATTGATTTTGCTGCAACGCATATTACAGCCGGTAAATATAAATTGGAGATATTGGCAGATTTCCTAGAAAATGAAGCGGCTTTGCAGATTAAATTTGGTTGTATTGTGTCAGAGTCGACGTTTGTCAGCAGAAATCCACAAAGTCAATCCGTCAAGACAGCCAAAGACAAAATTTTTTCAATCACATCCACTTCTAAATTATCTAAACCAAAGAGTTTTCACTTGTGTAATTATTGTCAAACGGGTGACCATCAAGTAGGCGAATGTCGGGATTTTTTATCTCTTTCTTTAGACGATCGCTGGCAGTGGGTGTTAGACAATAGGGTGTGCCGTAAATGTTTAAAAAAGGGTTTTCATCAGTATAGTTTTTGTAAGAAAAGGTGCAGTGTCGAAGGTTGTACCGCGGACCGGCGTCATCATACGCTTCTCCATAGAGTTCGGTCTGCATCAACGTCTCATGTTGAGGTACAGTCTGCACCGTCGGTTACTTTTCAAGGCAATGATTCTATTGCGAATGAATTACAGTCGGCTGCGATAGCTACCGCTAGTGTCGAACCAAGTGCGTCAAAGGGCACGCAACGTTCAGCTATCGTGGCTCATAACTCGTTTCTTGCGAATTTTTCTAATTTTAAGCCCCTCCTTAAGATTATAGCGGTCTCTATATCTGGTCCAAAGGGAAGTGTAGACACTTACGCTCTCCTTGATGACGGTAGTTCCGTAACGCTATTAGATCAATCTGTGGCAGATCTAGTAGGAGCTAGGGGTCCCAAGGGTAGATTGAATATTGATTGTATTAGCGGTTTGAATAGATCGACAGAAGTAAGTTATGTTGATATCAAAGTAAAGGGTCGTCATAGTGCGGAGAGTTTTGACATTAGGGCGCGATCTATTTCTAATCTTGGTATTAATAGTCAGTCAGCGCGCTTGGAGGATATATGTCGTTATGAGTATTTGTCAGATCTCGAGGACGTTCTTTGTTATGACGATGCGAAACCTCTTATTTTAATAGGTGCCGACAACTGGCATTTGTCCTTTCCGAAGGTAGTTCGTAGAGGCAGTCTTAGTCAACCCGCCGCTGTTCTCACTGCCTTAGGTTGGGTTTTATTTGGTCATATGTCGCATAGGTCAAATTTAGATTCTGTCAATCACGTTTCTGCGGTCCTTAAAGATAAAGAAGAACCCCCATTAGATTCTCTTGTGAAAGACTATTTTAAGTTGGATTCTATTGGGATAGTTAAAGCGGATCGTTACAATGCTAGTGAAGAACGTGCGTTAAGAATATTAGAACAGTCTACTAAGCGCTTAGATTCTGGTAGATATGAAACTGGTCTTTTATGGCGCGAAAATATCACGTTCGTTCCTGAGAGCCGTGAGTTAGCTTTAGCCAGGTTTTCCAGTCTCGAGCGGAAGATGGTCAAGGATAGTTCATATTACGATGCTTATAGGCAGAACATTCAAGCCATGATTGATAAGAGCTATGCGGAATTGTGCACAGGTCCTTCCTCCGGTCAAATCTCATGGTATCTTCCTCATTTCGGAGTCACCCATCCGCAGAAAAAGAAGTTACGTGTTGTTCATGACGCAGCTGCTAAGTGTGCTGGAGTTAGTCTTAATTCTATGCTGTTAAAAGGTCCTGATCTTCTTCAGCCCCTACTTAGTATAGTGATGCGTTTCAGGGAAGGTCTGGTAGCAGTGACAGGAGATATCAAGGAGATGTTTCCACAAGTTAAGATTAGGCCTGAGGATAGGGACGCACAACGTTTTTTATGGAGAGACAGACCGGACTTGCCACTTCTAGAGTATCGTATGTCGTCGATGATATTTGGCGCAGCGTCTAGTCCGTTTACTGCTTTGTGGGTAAAGAATGATAACGCTAGTCAATTTCAGTTGCAATATCCCGATGCCGTACGGTCTATAATTGAAAATCATTACATGGACGATTTTTTGGAAAGCTTCGATAATATTAATATAGCTGCGCAGCGAGTGTCTGAAATATTAGCTATTCATAAAGCGGCCTGTTTCGAAATGCGTTCTTGGGTTTCAAACTATAAAGAAGCTTTGAACTTGATTCCTGCGGATTTGCATGCTGCTGACGTCAATGAAGTAGGGTTAGGTCCAACTTTGCCCTCGCAAATTCGTGTATTAGGCCTGACTTGGGAAGTTAACGAAGGCAAGCTTCATTTTATAAAAAATATTCCAAATTTCCCCGACAAATTTACTAAACGTTCTGTGTTGTCTTTATTAATGGGAATTTATGATCCTTTAGGTCTCTTGTGCCCTATCATTATGAAGGGTCGTATTTTGTTTCAAGTAACTTGGAAATTGGGCATTGACTGGGATCAATGCTTGCCTTGTGCCTTAACAGACAAGTGGAAATTATGGTACACGGAAATTAAAAATTTATCTAATAATTATATTCCTCGTTGTTACTTATTCAATACCCAGAGTATTAAGGAAGCTCAACTTCATGTTTTTGCCGACGCAAGCGAACGTGCGTACGTTTGCGTAGCTTATTGGCGTTTCGTGTACTTCGATGATACTGTAAGTTTGGCTTTGATTGGAGGTAAATGTCGTTTAGCACCCCTGAAACCAGTTTCAATTCCTAGGTTGGAACTGCAAGCTGCTCTTATTGCGTCTCGTTTCGGGGTATATGTTACAGAAGCGCACAGGCGAAATCCGAATCAAACTTTTTATTGGACTGATTCCCTTACGATGTTGAAATGGATCTGTAGCGACGCTTGTGCATTTAAAGCCTTTGTATCGTTTCGGGTAGGAGAGATCGTTGAAATAACTAATGTTCAAAATTGGAGGTATGTTCCTTCGGCTTTAAATGTGGCAGACGATGCTACGCGTGATAACCAAAAATTCTCAACGTCGTCACGATGGTTCACTGGTCCTGCCTTTTTATTATCACCTTATTCAGAATGGCCACTTGAGCCGTCGTGTAACGTCCCTCCGGTGATTGAAGAATTAAAGACTGATTCAGCATCGGTGGGACTTTTAGTTGCCAGCCCACAGCTACCTTCACCGGTAGTGGCGGACTATAATCGTTTTAGTAGTTGGCTACGATTACTTCGTGCTACAGCTCGAATACATCAGTGTATAAGAGTATTTTTGTCAATTTTACGTCAAAATTCAGAACTTTTCTCTAATACGCTTCGTGATAATTTGAATTTACCTTTGCTTACTGTGGAAGATCTCAACGTTGCAGAGATCTACTTATTACAGAAAATTCAATTAGAATAATTTCCCGATGAGTTGATTCGCGTTCAAGCAGCACGTCCTGTTTCGAATGACAGTAGGTTGCGTAATATTTCTCTCACATTAGGTAAGGATAATCTGCTTCGCCTCTCTGGTCGCACTGCCGCTGCAGAAGACGTAGAGTCCTATCCAGTTGTGTTGGACGGCAAGCATCGAATCTCCAGATTGATGATTCACTTCTACCACGTCAGGTTTGCGCATGGAAATAATGAGTTGGTGGTTAATGAGTTACGCCAAAAGTTCTACATCCTCACCCTAAGACCGTTCATGGGAGGATGCTGGGAGCGTTTGGTACGGTCAATAAAGAGTGCAATTTTGGTGACCTTGAAGGAACGTTCACCCAAAGAAGAAATATTATACACACTGCTACTTGAAGCTGAATACGTCGTGAATTCTAGACCCCTTACTCATGTGGCTGTAGACGGCGATTCAGAAGAAGCGATCACGCCATTCTCATTTTTAATTGGAAGCTCTAGTGGCGAGCCATCAGTAAAGGTTTTCGATGACGCTGACCTACATCGATGTGTGGATTGGAAGAAGGCGCAGAGGCTAGCCGACCACTTCTGGCAGCGTTTCGTTAAAGAGTACCTGCCCACTCTTGTCCCTCGAAAGCGACAGCCAGGTACTGAAAGACAGACAGGCCAACTCAAGGTTGGGGACCTGGTGTTTATAGCCGACGGGAATCTCCCCAGATCCTGTTGGCCTCGAGGAAAAATAGCGGCAGTGCATCCAGGCAAGGACGGCATAATACGCGTTGTGGACATTGCAACAAAAGCGGGCGTACTGCGTCGTCCTACACGAAAAGTGGCGCTGCTGGTCGCCGGCCAATAACATTGGGTGCTTCTCACCGTCGGGGGCCATGTTGGCGACCTGCATCGTTGCAAACCTTTTTGGTGTAGGACGACGCAGCACGCCCGCTTTTGTTGCAATGTCCACAACGCGTATTATGCCGTCCTTGCCTGGATGCACTGCCGCTATTTTTCCTCGAGGATGAACGGTGCCGCTGGTGGAATAAACCGCCACTCAATCCTTTTGTTGGCACAGAAATTAAACAGATCCGGTAACATCTTGGCCGCACCAACGAAGGCGGTCCCATTGTCAGAGTAAATGTAATTCGGGGAACCTCTTCTGGCAATAAAACGTCGAAGAGCCATTATGGCAGAATCTGAAGAGAGATTCTGCATCGTTGCAAACCTTTTTGGCCACTTTCATAATTATTTTATATTTCAAATTTATAGTGGAACATTTTTATATATTTTGTTTGGAAGTTTATTTTGTTTTTTTACCAGTCTGCGAATAAATGTGCTATGACGAACACGAGCTGCGGCCCGGTTTTTAATTTATAGATTTTTCCCCGTCCTGCTTTACTGCGTTCTTTTCACATATGTCAAACAAATGTCATACGCCAACACAAACAAAACACAACCAAGAAGCAATAAGCATTATACCTACACAGATTAACTCTCAGCTACGTAAGTACCTACCCACATATCCGACAAATGACAATACTTACTACTAAAAATAATCTAAAACGCATATTCTTTGCCGGGGTCAAATTGATATACCAACTTAGAATAATAGGCGTTATTATTCTAAGTATACCGACATAATATCATATCAGATAAAAACAAATAACAAAAATAAAATAAAAATATAAAAAAAACTGGAGTGGTGCGTCGTATGTGCGGAAAAAAACAGGTCACTGCTCAGCTTGATGCTGCAACACCGGGTGGACCTGATGTCAGCAGCGCTGATTTTCAGCAGTAACCTCTCGAGCAAACTGATGTTCTCTATTACATTACTCTGACAAATATGAACCGATTTCGATGATTCTTGTTTTATTCGAGAGAGTAAACTACTATGATGATTCCATGCAAATTTCATTACGACTGGATATTTTTGTCTGAAGAAACATGGATTATGTAAAACTATGTAGACGATAATGTGATCATAACCTACCTAGATCATTTTACCGTCTTCGATGGTTCAATCTTTATGTATGAAAATATCACTAAAAAGGTTAAAATAAAATCTTGAAAAAAAAAATTGAACCGACTTCAATATCACTGAAAAGTATAAAATAATTTAAATATTATTGAAGTTGGTGCCAAATATACACAGTAGGTACCCTAACACCACCTTCTATAATATTTAAATTATTTTATACTTTTCAGTGATATTGAAGTCGGTTCAATTTTTTTTAAAAAGATTTTATATCTCAACTGATAGTTTTTAACACACAGAATATGCCTAGGTGCCTACTCAGTTCTGTGCATGGCTACCTGGAAAGCAGATGTGAACAGGTAAGTCAATTTATATTGACTTACATATTATTTTATTATTATTCCATTTATTTACTCTTTAAACTATTAGTAACATTTTTAAATATAAAACACAAATACATTTAAAAATATAAAAAACATCTTCCAACCGGCTGCGGGAACAGGGTCCTAGCAGACGGTGGTTAAGGCTCCAGAGAGAGGAACTTCCTCACAATGCGTGCCGTTTCCAATAGCACTGCCTTCTGTATCTGGCCCTTGATCCAGCCGTCTAACGAGAGCCTCTTGAGATGTTATTATTATTGTTATTACTTGTGTAACTACACGATCTGCTAACCAATTGAAATTGATGTCATAGGTTAGATATTTTAATTACAAAGCTAATTATATAGGATTGCCTGCAAAAAATGGTACATAAAATATTATTGCCAAGCTATAAACTTTTTCGATAGGTGTGAGAGAGAAAGTAGAGCGTCCGAGGTCCGTGTGGTAGAACAGGACACAACATAGCAGCCTACCTGACCGTTGAATGTATCGACAGTATTTGATAGGCAAGTTATCATGGGCATGTTTGTTTAAAAATTATATTTGATAAAAAATACGTCTCATCTGGTTATCAGATCGGTGAAGGTCGATTTTCACCGTCTCTTAGACTATTCCTAAGTAAACTACGTTACTTCGGGTAACGGCCTTTTCTCAAGAGCTATCGTGTTGACAGCGCAGCACAGGTATTCCTCTAAAATCATAGCCAAATTTGCAATAAGGTTGGGTAAACAATACTATCCGGGTAAGAATAGCACCCACCCATCTCTTTCTGTTGGGTCTCGTAGGAGGCGACTAATGGAAAGCAAGAAGACGGGCAGCAGCTACTAACCAGTAATCCAATAGAAAGACGCTACTGCCCGTCTTCTTATATATTTATATTTCTTATTATACTTACTATTTTATATTAGAAGTCCTTGTTCAGTAGTGAACGCCTTTAGCTTGATGAAGATGATACTGAAACAATATTTGAAATTATTCTAAATCTCAAATCTATAAAATAAGTAGTTGCTGAATATTTCAGCAACTGGTGTGGCAGATAGACAGAGAGACAAATTAAGTCGTACTTTAAGGTTTAATTTTTACCTTTTTGCTATGGAATCCTAAAAAGCCCAATACAAAAGTAGGTTAAATAACTCACCGAAAATTTGAAAACATTAAAAAAAGAAAAGCAATATCATGCTATGAATAATACTTTAAAAAGTTGTTAAAGAATTTTCCTTCCAACTATTGGAATGCTAAGTGAGTGAAATCAAAAAACAATAAGCTAGCTATAATAAACGGGAAGCAATTTATAAAACTTGAAGTAAGAACTTTCAAATCTTCTCGCACAGCGCACTGCCAACTTTTCAAAGTCACCGACTATTATTCATATTCCTTGCAGTCTTTATGAGAAAAACTACTGCACAAGGAGAAAGGTTTTTAAGATTTTTTTCTATGGTGACCTCTATTCTTGGATACCTATGCATATTTTTTCACAGATCAATGATTTATGACTGCAATTAAAAATAGAACTATTTAAAATGATTTATCGGATTCTAATTATGGAATATGGTTTTATGGTGTAAGTTTTAAAAATTCACCATTATTATAATTATTCATTAGCTTAAAACAAACTTTATCACAAAGGTGTTCAGTCATAGTGCCTAAATATATCGTTTTATATGTAGTCAAAGTAATTACTTTAATAAACTCAAACTCATAAATAGTTTTTTTCAAATAAGCTTAACGCTAGCACTTTTGCAAGGCCATGTTTTTTGTTTAAAAAAAGCTACCACCGGATCACAACGCGGCCTCAACTGAGAAGATCCGGCAAGAAACTCAGCGGGCTTGTCATTTTATCACTTTTTTTTAAACAGTGTGTCATGTTACAATTAGATCAGAGCGACAGTGTGTCTTGCCATTCAAAAGATCAAATAAGACAGAAAAAATAATAAAATACGACGAAAGTACAACAAACTAATTACAAGTATAGTACTAAATACGTAACGTACGTAACTAAATACGAGTATAGTATAATGTGTTATTTTTCTGAATTTACAGATGAATTACGCGCAATTCTAAAGAATATAGATTCTTATGGGCACAGATCTCATTTCAAATGAATTGCTTTCGGAACTTCAAATGTAAGCTTCAATAAAATGTACAGAGTAAGCAAAGCCGTGTTTGTCATCTTGAACGTTCTAATTTCAATAGAAATGAAAATCTTGCTAATCGCCCTCCTCGAAGTTAGAGTACTTTGATTTCATTCTTCATCGGCATTTCAAATAAGAACCCCTCGTTATTGTCTGCAGGTTAATTAATATTGTATCTGATGGTAAACTCATTCATGTAAATTATTTTAATAAATTATTATTTTATGATAGAAGCAGGTTTTTACGATTACCTATATTAATTACTATCCCTTGTTAAAGCGCCTACTGATATAATCATAGCTTCATTTCTATAGTTTCTACCTACTCCGTAACTAATTATTTTAGCTGTCATGGTTGTTTGGCATCTACCGTATATTTTTATATAATACTTGGATTCGATCGTTCTTTGCATACAAAATTGTACATTTCCTAAAATATAGATAAAGTGTTTTTGTTCTAAATATCCTTTTTAATTGGAAATCCTACCAAAATACCATTTAATCCACCAAAGATTAAACATCCCTACAAAATATCGTTAAATCTTGTAGTTAAACCAGCCCGTGATACCAATTCGTTAAATCTTATATTACTCTGACTGGCAGTACGATCTGTAAAAGGTTCAGTGTGAATGATAAATAGTGGAGGAATTTGCTCATGACATTACTCTGACAAATATAAACCGATTTCGATGATTCTTTTTTATTCGAGAGGGTAAACTACTATGATGATTCCATGCAAATTTCATTACGACCGGATATTTTTTTCTGAAGAAACATGAACTATGTAAAACTATGTAGACGATAATGTGATCATAACCTACCTAGATCATTTTACCGTCTTCGATGGTTCAATCATTATTTATGAAAATATCACTAAAAAGTATAAAATAAATCCTTTTAAAAAAAATTTGAACCGACTTCAATATCACTGAAAAGTATAAAATAATTTAAATATTATTGAAGTGGGTGCCAATTATACACAGCAGGTAGGCTAAAACCAACTTCTATAATATTTAAATTATTTTATACTTTTCAGTGATATTGAAGTCGGTTAAATTTTTTTTAAAAAAGGATTTATTTTCTTTTGTAATACGAGCATGTACGAGTACATTCATTATTCTTTGAATAGGGTATGGAGTAGATGGAGATGCATCATGTAACGCAGCGTAGTAGTAAAAATCCAGACGACTTTAAAGCACAGCACAAGCACATGGTTTCCACCATGTTACTAGAAAATATATGAATAATTATTAGTTATTAATGAAATAATTGCATTATTTTGAGAACATTTTTTACCATTTATAGTTAGTTTATGATTTGAACACCATTTGAATTTGCTGCTAGCTCGGTGTCATCATGAGTCATGACGTTGCAAAAAATCGGAACAGAATAACCATACATATTGTTTCGAACAACAGTACATTTCCGAGCTTGCATTCAACGTCGTATTTTCGAGCCACAATGACACAAGGCTTCATTGATGCACCAAACTGAAATTCATCCAAAACAAATGAATTTAGTCTTTATTTTGAAGACACGAAGAGTTATTGAAATGTTATATTTATCATTGCCTTTTCTTGACAAACGATTTAAAGGTGACTTGCAAATTTATCGGGAAATTTTATTTTTGAATCTCCGCCCAACTTGACAAAGAGCGCAGCGATAAATTCCGAAAGGGTTTTTAAGTATTTTTCGATTATGGAGGAATTTTTCCTATTTTCAGGTGCTGTGATCCGTTTTTTGTGAAATAATGTTATAAATGATCAGATAGCTGACAATTTCAAAGCTTGAGGTAAAGATACTTTGAGCTTTCCTGCTACGAAGCCATCTTTGAATAGTTGTAGTTTCACTTCACAATATACAACATTGGAATAAAGTCACTAGTCTAATACATCAAGAATTTGACACAGATATAAAAATCTTCAACCGTAAAAGTTATGTCGATATTGCGTCACAGATAAAAATTCTCTGAACCTTAGCAACCGAAAGTCTAACTAGACCGTACCCTATTAAAGGGTTAAGAACCCACGGTCGTTGACGAAAATTGATCTGCAGAGGTTACCAGCAAACTTGAGATGGGAATTCCGAAATTAATGTTAAACTCACAGGCACGTAATCTCACGCGAAGGGTACAATGTACATAACACCTCGTACAATGGCCTGTCCCTTCATATTAAGTCGGGCTTTCGGCCCGTCGGGATTATATGGCCGAGTAAAGGGGTCCTTACGTGCTAAAGCACTCCTCGTTTGGAGAAGTGAACAGAATTATGTATTGATTAAACGGTGTAGTAATAGTGAAGGATGTGCGCGGATAATTGGATGGTTACGAGACCTGATGTCAGGTTGATGGCGAATGTAAAACAAAGATGTATTGTATAATTTATACAATAAATTCAACAAACGTTAATTCTACTTCATCTATCCATAAATATACCTATAATAAATTTGTTATTTGTTTGCAAAGTAAAAAAAAAACACGTTTTTCTACTTTGAGGAAGTGTTATTTTTTTTGGGACTAATCCCACTAGTCACTCCCACCACTGTAACTCCTGTAAGCCAGGATCTACAGGGGTGACCATTGAAGACACCGAGGTTTGACCCTCGCCTAGTCCCAGTACCTTTTTAATTAAATTTGTTGCGGATTCCAAGACAATTTAGGGAAGGCTAAGATAGGAAGGAATATTGGAAATACATAAATTCTACTGAGGTAGTGTTGATTTTAAAGTTTAAAATTTGCAAAATGATGCAAATTAAAGTTAACTTGACACTACTCCTTCTGACAAGGTTTTTCTTTGAGGCGAGAAGGTCATTAGTATGCTGAAACTGCTAATATTTAATATATGTTTTATGAATTAACAAAGCTCATCCAATTTGTATGAAAGAACTACTTAATCATCAGCTGCGAACCTAATCATAGTTAATTTTGCCATTTCCATAACGCACCATGGAGTATTTCGCGTGTTAGCTATTAAACTAGAATCTTTAATAAACATATTTATGTAACATAAATAATATACCTTTTGACTTCTGTACACATCTTTTTACTGCAGATTTGTATAAAGTTCTATCTACAAAGGTTGACTGGAAGACATCGTATTGAGTGATAAGACCGCTTTTACTAACATTAGTTTTTAGTTCTCAAATGCAACTGACTTTAAATTTGCGCAATAAAGAATTTATTTATCTTGAGATGATCTACTTAAAACAAAATCCCTCTGTTAGAATGAAATATTAGAACCATATTTTGTTTTACTTCACAGCATACAATAATATTATGATCGGTTTTGTTTCGAAAGAAATAAAGCCGCTTTGTACGTGGTATTGATTCTGAAAAGCTTTATAAACACTTCAAAAGCCTTTGTTACGTGAGAGAATGTAGATGGCATTATGGTTTTTTTTCACGAATATAATGATTTGTTTTTATTTTGTGTGAAATGGGAATTGGAAACGTAAGAATTTTCAGCTTATTTGTACAACTTCAAAGCTGATTTTTGTATAGTTTATTTGAACATAAAATTAATTGAATGACTTTATCCTCTTTGATAATACATAATTTATTTGGAGATTTGCACACGGTCATGTGATGTCCAGTTGAGAAACTTGGTTGCCAAAACGGCTGAGACCAATAATATTATAAACCATAGATATATTATGCAAGCCAAAAATTGTGACAATTGTAATTAACGTATCATAATCTATTCCTTATTATTTATTTTTGTACAGTACTTTGTGTATTTTTGAAATACGCATGAAAAGCATTGTACTTGATTTTCGAAGGCATACGTCACGTTCGTTACATTTTGACGCGTGACTTACTGCTAGTTCACCCAATTTGGGTGAATTTCGTTTCACTTTTCGTGCACTACTGGCATATCTATTGTAAAAAATATCTTTGGCTGAGACCGATTATTGTTATAGGTCAAAGGTGAATATTAGTGATTGATGAAACCGATTGCTCATCTGCCATATTGCTTTTCTTTCCTACGAAGATAGGAATTTATAAGAACTTAATTACACCGTTCCGGTGCAAAACTTTATTAATACTTACTTTAGATGTGTACTTTTTACTTTACTTTACGTGTGTGGATTGTCCCAAGCTATTATTATTATTATTATAATATTAAACTAGTATTAAAAACCGTAAGTAGAAATATTATAAGAAATACAGAAAAACAATGTACATACCAAGTTTCCTCTAATGATACTAGCACATCACTGACACAAAGGTTATACTATACATACTGTGATACATTGACAGGTAATTATAAAAAGTGGTCTCCGCCATCCCCAACAAACCACGCCAACTCCAGCGCTTCAATTACCCGTCAAGAAATACAATTAAATAAACGCGACCGCATTGTAATAAATCTAGTGAGAGAATGACAGAGTGACTGCACTATACAACTACTGGAACAGCCTTTCAGCACGAGTTCTAATGAATGAATGTTCCCTGCACCGCCCGAGCAGGGACTTATATACGCGTTCGGTACGTTCGGTCATTCTACCATTCTACCTTACATTTTTTTTATAGGTAACCCTCTCTCTCTCTCTCTCCTTAGCACTTATTAATCCCATCTGATGGTGGGGTCTGCTTTTCCCGTCTTTGCTTTCCACTTTGCTCTATCCGACGTATCATTTTCCGAAACATTGCAGAACTGCAGATCTTTTGCAATACAATCAGTCCATCTTAGCTTTGGTCTTCCTATTCTTTTGGAACCAGGGAGGTTAAGATCGATTGCGACATTTCCGATGTAACTGGGAGGACTCCTCTTCACGTGTCCAAACCATCTCAGCCTACTTTCCTGAAGCTTATCAGCGATATCGCGTACTCCGAGACTACCACGAATGTATTCATTGCGTATTTTATCAAATCTCGTTACTCCGCACATCCACCGAAGCATCTTCATCTCAGCCACGTGAATGGTATGAACGTGGCGTTGCGTCATAGCCCATGTTTCACTTCCGTATATAAGCACTGGCCTAATTATGCTTTTATATATGAGACCCTTAAGTTTAACGGGCATCCTACGGTCACAGGTTACGCCAGTTACTTCCCGCCACTTTAACCAGGCTGCTGCAATTCGGTGCTGTATGTTTGATGCTGAATCACCCGAGGCATGTAGCATGGTACCTAGATATTTATACTCTTCACATCTAGTAACTTGTTGTCCTTCAATGATGAGAGGGTCTTCCTGTGAATCTGGTTTGTTACATACCATATACTGGGTCTTCGCAACGCTCAGCACTAAGCCACCAATGTGTAGCTGACGCTTCCATTCTCCGAGAGATTCAATAAGTGCTTCACGGGATGTTGCGCAGATTGCTACGTCATCTGCATAAATGAAACACCATGGTGCCCGGGTTTGTGCTTGTTCAGTAAGGGCATCTATGATCAAACAGAAGAGATATGGACTAAGAACAGAACCTTGATGTACCCTATCCGTAACTTCTATAGGTTTTGTTTGACCCACCGTAGTTCGAATAACCGACTTTACATTTTTATACATGTCGGCTATGATATCAACGTACCTTTCTGGGATATTTTTCTTACGAAGACTCCACCAGATAGTTTGACGAGGTACGCGATCGAATGCCTTTTCTAGATCTAAGAAAGCTACGTAAAGTGGTATGTTTTTAGCTCTATATTCCTGGGCTATCATGTATTTTTTTTATAGGTAACCGTTTCGGAATATCTAACATTAGTGTATCTGAGAACGAGGGCAGTGTGCTGCCGTGAAAAGATTAGTGCAGCTGCCCATATATAGGCGATGTGCTACACTAAAATGAACCCTGCTTGTCATGTCATTAAGGTGCTTAAACAAACAAAACAAATAAAAATACCTACTGTTTCGAAATTTTGTAATAATGATGTTTCGTGAACAAGTGGAAAGTCTGTCGCTATTTCCACGTAAATGGGTTATATGAAAGTAAGAAAGTCATTTGTATCAGTCACAATATAAATGATTAATGTACCAACGAAGCGTAGGTACCTACGTTTTTTTTTTAAATATGATAAAGAGAAAATCTAGTCTATTTTTGTTATACTATTTTTATATCATCAACTAGCTGACCCGCGCAGCTCCGCCCGCGCTTTAATTATCTTTTGCTCCCCTTTTCTCCCTACTCCCTTGATTTATCTCTCTCCGTCTCTCTCTCTTATAAGAAAAATCTAATTCTATGCTCTTTCTCTCCCCTCCCGCTTCGGTCCCCGTCACACTTCCCCTCTTCCTCTCCCCGTTGTCCTCTCTTAACCCTCTACCTCCTCTCTCTTCTCCCAACTTGCTCCCTCTCACCCCCCCCCACCCCCGCTTGCTCCACCTAACTCCTCCGATCACTCACTCCATCACCCTCCCCTCTCCCTCTCTTGCACCCTCCTCTCGTTCTATATATCCTCGTCAATCATGGTATCAGTGGCATGAAATATACTTTACGACCTATTCTCAGACCTACCCGAAATGCACACAAAATTTCATACAAATCAGTTCACCTATCAATTTAATGACCTGGCCTTATGTTGCTTGACCTTAACCTAGCGGTATGAAATATACTTTATGACCTATTCTCAGACCTACCCGATATGCACAAAAAAAATGATACAAATCGGTTCACCCATCTATTTAATGACCTTACCTAACGTTGCTTAACCTTAACCTACCGGGATAAAAAGTATCCTATGTCCGTTCCCTGGTTCTAAGCTACCTTACTCACTCCCCTCCCGCATGCGCACCCCCGCCTTGGTGACGTTCACTTTGCAGAAATCCGCCGTGCAGCAGAAATCGTAATATTTTAATTTCGTCATAACTTCAAAACCAAATGTCCAATTTTAATCATTCAAAATAAACTGAACTTAATGATGAATTATTTTGATAAGGATTAATAGCATGAGTAAAATAAATGCGTTTAAATGTAGTCCAAACAAAATTCAAGATTTTTAAATAAAAAAATGGTTGTTGGGCCTCACTCGACATAGATAGTGTGCCGCGGACTTTTTTGTAGATATTTATAATATCTACAATTAATTAGAACATTTTATGGTTCTATCTTTTATAGTTTAGGCAGTGTACGCAAAATAAGTAACTTTTCTGGTTGATTTTTTACACCTTGTGTCCGAAAAAACCCAAATATCTTACGGAACCCTATTTTTTTTTCAAAATAAAATTTAGCCTATGTTACTCGTGGATAATGTAGCTTTCAAATGGTGAAAGAATTCTTAAAAACGGTCCAGTAGTTTTTGAGCCTATTCATTACAACCAAACAAACAAAGTTTTCCTCTTTATAATATTAGTGTAGATAGTGTAGATAATGTCTATTTCTACCGCATGTTGTGATTATCTGCAGGTATGGTATCGTCCATTAATCACGTGACGTTTTTTAGCAACTTTTTAACCTCTCCCCCCCCTCCTGGTGACATGTGGTGAGGTTTTAAACTGCCCCCCCCCGCCCCTACGCAAAATCACGTGTATTTTTTTGTACTGTATATATTTTATATGTTTTTGTGTAAATAAAATAGAAAAATATAATTAAATCATATGGAATGTGAAATCGGGAGCGTTACACACTTCTGGTACTAAACTTGGCAGACCTTGACTTATGAATACCCAGACAATTCCTTCAAATAGTTTTTTTAACATTTTTATACTGGTTTTTGTAAATACGTCTAAATTATACCCAAGTATAAGACAAACTGCCGCACGCAAACGTCAATTATAGTTAATTGTGATTAAGTCATATTTTGTAAATGGATTATTTCGACTTTCGAAGCCAAATAATACTTAATATGCAGATAGTGAGTAGATAATATATCAATCATCTCGTAATTAATACTAAAAGACAACCATAAGAGACTCGGAGAGTCGAAATAAATAGATTACAAAAAAATAATTAAAAGCGATTAAAGTTAATTGATGACTGTGATTGCGGCAGAAAAACACGTAAATACATTAATTAACATTCAGGTTATTTCTAAAGCTCTCATAGTCAATTGTAATAACTGTTCGGTAAACGACTCAGTTGGTTAAGCAACGTCAGGCAAGGTCAGTCTTTAGATGGGTGATCGTTCAGTGGCATTTGAACTAAGCGTCTCCATGCTTCTGAAGGCGCGTAAAAAGGCAGTCCCAGTTGTTATCATCCAGACAGCAGTCTAGCATCTAGCACAATTGACATCAGGTTGGGTACTAACCATACGACAAAAAAAGGTTATTTCTCTTGCACTGGTAAATTAATATACAACAAGCTAATAATTGAAGAAAAAACAATCTTATCTCAACGCACTAAGACTTATTTTAAATATTTATGTTTTGGTCAAAGCAATTCTTAAAATTAAGGTATGGGAGCGAGCAAAACGTGTTCAATGTAATAGTTTTATTACCTATTGTTCTAAAATTCCTTATCTACTTTTCTTGGTTATCTTCCATATTAAAATTAAGCCATTATTAGCACATGTTTATATTGTAATTTCATATGTTAAATGCCATAGATCTACGTATTTTAGTAAAACTGAATATTCAATTTACCTAATAAAAGAAAACATATTAGTATAACAGATTCGAATTACGATGATTAGTTCAAGTTCATCAAAGTAAAGATATTCATGTTATAAAAAAAATATTATGAATAGGTGAGTTTTATAGTAGGTAGGAATACAGACATAATATTATATAAAATTAAAAAAGAAGATATTATTAGAGTAATAAGTCATACACATGCATTTTATAAAAAAATGCTTTTAGTAGACTAACAAAATATAAATATTCAAAAACTAGGTTTAAGTAAGTTAATATAAGTAAGTAAGTATTATAAGTAAGTAGGTAAGTTTATATTTTATATATTCTAAGATATTTATGTTATTTGCAGTCCTTGATTGTAAAGAAACAAACTTTGGTTTCTTTTATTTTGTATTAAAAGGTTTTTTAGCATCCATAAAAACATCTCATAGGTAAGTAGGAAGGCAGTCAACAACCCGATGAAACAAAACTCGAACCATAAAAATTCATTCAATTTTCATTCATAAAATTTACAATCGCGCAAACGGACTTGTTAATCACTAGCGAATAGTAAAACATCATTTTTTTAAATAATACAATATCCCGTTACTTTTACAATTGGCCTGAACCCTTTTTTTTTTTTTTTTTTTTTTGACGCGGGGGAAATCTTCGAAAGATCCCCGGGAGCTGTGGGGCTCGACCGGGGTATGTGGGATTCTTACCCACTAAAACCCCCGCGGCTGTCGCATCGGCACATGAGAGGGGAGACCCCAGGGCTCTCCGGTGGGATCTGCACCAGGGGCCCCTCAGTGCCTTGCCTTTGAGCCCGCCGCCGGGGGGCGCATTGTAGCCCCCCGGGAACCTGTCACGGTGCTCACGGGGACGGGGGTCGCAACCCCGCCGCCGTCCTCCTCGGAGTCGCCGCCGTACTCAATGGACGCTCAAGGGGCCCACACCCCGAGCGTCCAGCGACTCCGAAGGGATTGGCCTGAACCCACCCCAACCTGTCATTGGCCCAAACTACGTGTGGGCGGGGGTTATCTCGCTCTTACGCACTTAGCGCCGTTCGAAGAAATCTGTTTGCTAAATGGGCTACCGTTCGTGTCCGCGATAGTACATGTGTATGCAGATAATAGTGCTACTAAAATATTTAACCGAGTTAATATTAATTCGGTAAGTAAATAATTTCTTCTATGATTTGATCTAATACCACGTGGAATGATACTTTAGCAGAGTTTATATATATGCACATATCCCTAATTCTGTAAAATTAGCTACATCACAGTGAACGCGCGATCGATCGCTAAACGCTAAAAAGGATTGTTCGTTGATTGCTTCTTTTTCTTTTTCATGAATACTCTACTACTCTGCTTCTTAAATATAAAACATTCATTATCATCAGCAGTCAAAACACTGCTATATAAAAGCCCCCCCCCCCCCCCCCCTTAGAAGGGAGGGGTTGCCATAATCCCCACAATTGGCAGCCGTTTTGAGGATCGCAGCTGTTTAAGTGGTAGGTAATCCAATAGAAAGACACTGCTGCCCGTCTTCTTGTTCTTGGTTAGTCGCCTCTTATGAACACCCGAGGAGCAGAAGGGCGCTATCCTTATCCAGACAACCCATGGGTTAGAACATTATTCTTACAAAAATAGAAAAGTGCGTCACTTCGGTTTAAGTATAGTTTACGGAATGTTCGTCAGAAATAGCCATGTTGGTGCTCCATCAACAGTAGTTACAATTTCATAAATATTAGCAAATGTTCAGCGATTTTTACTATAACTACTTGTTTGCAAGTTCGCAATCAGGCAATACGCGGCGTGTAATAACATGATGACGTCGATACACCCACAACTGCCATATTGTTAATGTATCTGCTCTGTGTGTACTCATGATCTATAATTAACTAAATTAAAGTAGAAAAATGTGTATCCCCGTATTAATAATAAAAATTGTATCCTAGAAAAGTAATCAAGTGATGAACTACGCAATTGTAAGCTATTAAGGTCAACGAGCACTATCTGACACATAAAAGTGATGGTGACATTTTCCAAATATCCTAAGAATGGAAATTATATTAGAATAAAAAAAATACGGAGTATTGTTTCATTTTGTTGATTGATTTACAAATGGCTTAGAAAACTTTAGTTAGTGAATCAGTAGTTAGTGTAGATTTCATTACAAAATCTATACTAAAGGGTAAGATAGATACAGGTTGGCCAGAACAGTGATGTCATAAATTTTTTTTAGGTGCCTCGTGTTGAGAGGTGTAGAGATTTAGCTGCAAGAAAAAAAAAAGTGCGTGCGTGGAGTCCCTCCGCGCGGAAGAAGTGAAACTTCATTCTCGCTCAGTCGATCGGTCGGTCGGTCGGTCGGTCGGTCCCTCACTCACTCACTCACTCACACACACACACACACACACATACACACACACAAACACCCACACACACACACACACACACACACACACACACTAACTCAACTGCCATCTGCGGCCAACAGCGTCTATCATTCCCAAAAAAAAAAAAAAAATCTTCTACCAAGCAGCAATCTATAAAGTCTAAACACTGTTCCGCTGTGAAGGGAACTGAAGCTGATGAAATTGTGGAGGGAGCACAAGATATTACTAATGTCTCAGGTGATGAGCGGTAATTCAGCAGTGCAGCCGTCTGTAGACAGGCGTGCCTCGTCACTAGATTGAATTAAAAAAAAAACATTCTATTTACAAAATAACAGTTTATTACTTTTAAGCGAAAAAAGCTAAAGTAATGGAACTCAAAATTTACCTAGTCATTTTGTTTTAATAACAGAAGACCTATCATTACTCAAGCGCTTGCATTAGCACGTGGGCCACAAGTCGAACGCTCGAGGCAAATTCGCTCAGCGTTTTAATCATCAGCACTGAGTGACAAAAAAATATATTGTTTGAATCTGCTTATTTCTGATGTTTACGTAAATACACATTGAAATGAAACTATTTTTAGAGTTATATCGCAGTATATTTTGTATTTAATTTCGTTTCGATATACACATTTACAGCATTCATGATTACGGGAGTTCTGAAGTGGTAGATAACACAGTTGTATCACCCTTCATCGTCATCATTAGCAGCCGATAGTGGTCCACTGCTGAAAAAAAAAGCCTCCCCGTTAGAAGGGAGGGGTTGCCATAATGTCCACGCTTGGCAGGCGGCTTGGGGATCGCAGTATAGGTAGAAGATAAATCGAACAGAAAGACGCTGCTGCCCGTCTTCCTGTTCTCGCTTAGTCGCCTCTTACGACACCCAACGAGAGGAGATGGGGGATGCAATTCTAACCCCGCACCCCACCGGTATCACCCTTAGATCTTCTAATTACTATCGATAGTCTGAGATCTAAGCAGAATGAACGGCAAGACACACTGCCGCTGATTCTGATCTAATTGTACATGACAAACACTGTTTAAAAAAAAAGTGAAAAAATTACAAGCCCGCTGAGTTTCTTGCCGGATATTCTCAGTAGAGGTTGCGTTGTGATCCGGTGGTAGCTATTTAAAAAAAAATTGACCGTCATAAATAATTCGTACAGCCAAAGACTGGAATATTGCCTGCAGCTTTTTCCCTTACGATTACAATGTGAGTGTCTTGAAGGCTAGTTAGTGTGAAAAAGTCTCTATTCACACCGAGATGGCAGCGGCTAGCAGCGGCACAGCGAGCACTTTCAGTCTGAAAGAATTTTAAACATTATCTACTTGCTTGAAATGCCATACCAGCCCTTGTTTATGTACCACTGCTGGGCACGGGCCTCCCTTCAAGATGAAGGGGCTTAGGCGGTAGTCCACCACGCTGGCCAAGAGCGGGTTGGTGGACTTCACACGTCATTCGAAAGCTAGTTAGGCTATCTCAGACATGCAGGTTTCCTCACGATGTTTTCCTTCACCGAAAGCTAGTAACGCACAAATACGATTCGCACATGATTAATTAAAGAAATCAGAGGTGCGAGCCGGGGATCGAACCTGCGCACCTCGTTTCCAAGGCAAGCGCTCGCCCACTGAGCTGTTACAGCTACTTGAAAATATTAAAAAGGACTAATGGATGCGCGCGGCTGCCCGCGATGCCTCGAGCAGCCACGCGGCTACTCGCGTTTTCGCAGCGCGCCACCGGTCACCGGTGCCGCGCACGTCGGGAGCTAAGTCTTCTTGTTGAATGTATAAACTAGACTCAAGATGAAATAAGACGTGAGGCGGCGCGCGGCCGAGCGTTGCGACATAAGCCTCCGTGGCCTGCTCTGCGGGCTGAGTCGCGCCGCTGCCTGCTACTATCGGCCGCTGCCATCTCGGTGTGAATAGAGCCTTACTATCCCTGATTGCATCGCCGCTTTCTATCATGTGGAATAGTAGTCAACAACTATCTTGTAAGTAATATGTAAAAAAGTAACGCTTGTAGAGAACAAAAACCCCAAGCGTAGCAACATTTTCGTGGCCCTGCCGTAAGTCTTTGTCAAGTCATTACAAGTCAGTTTAAGGGCCGTAAAACTAGTTAAGCCCTAACACGCAACGAGCTATCTGGGAAGATCGATAGCGGTTAGCAACTTTCAGTGAAAGCAAACACTGCGCCACATTTTTTTCCCAAGGACGGCCACTGGCCCTTGGATGTGGATTAGGGCTAATGTAGACGTCCGAATGTACATTAATTTTTTGGCCGGTTTTTGCGTTTAGTTCATCCCAACAAGTGTCTACGGGGCGTTGCTCCTAAGCCGATTACCGCACAACGTGGGAGGCATTTCGAAGGTTAATTTTGCTTAGATTGCTTTGTGGTGAAGTCTAGTGTGTGACGTCATTAAGCAGTGTTCTATATTCAAAGTGAGATAAGCGATGTTAGCGTAGACTGAAAGAATTAATGGAGCTTCGTTTGACGCGTGTATTAAACACAAAAGCGATAATAGAGCCTTTCTTTAGGCACTATAAAATAATTTGCCTAATTGAATTGTTTTTATACAGTCATTTGACACCTAAAAATGCTTTTGTTAATTAATTAAGTAAGATTTTGTGTCTAGCCATTTTTTAAATAACTTTACATTTATGGTATTTTTGCCCTTCAAAATAGTATAATATGAAGTCAAATAGCTATCATTTTAGGCTATCTATAAGGTTATAAAAGGACTCGACGAATGTCACACACTCACAGTCAGTTATCGTTAATTTCAATTAATCTGTTTTTTTTTATCTAATTATTTCTCGGGAGACTAGACTCGGGGCCCTTTAGACCTTGTTCAGATTGGGCGAATTACGCGCGAGTGCATACGCGCGAGACAATTCTTGATTGCGTTCACATAACGCGGACTACGCGCGTAAGAATATGGGCCGGTTTCAGTCATCGAAATGGATTTGGACGAAGCCAATATTATAATTTCACTGATAAATCCGTCCACTCGTGCTTAGTAACGCGCGTATACTGAACGCAACAAGAAGCTCTGAGTATCTCGATTCGCGCGCACTACGCGCGTACAGCGATCGAGTCGAGGTTCCGACGTATGACACGCGTATTACGCGCGAGTGATATCTCTCGCGCGTATTATGTGAACGGAATCACTGTATTCTATGGAACTCGTCTATGCACTCGCGCGTAATTCGCCCAATCTGAACGAGGTCTTTGGCTTATTTTTCGTTATTGAATACGAGACCATCCATATCTCTACTCACTATTAGAGTATAAAGTATTAATTGGCATTGAGTATTAAAATATTCGTTGGGTGTCCGTAAGAGGCGACTAAGGGAAAACATGGAGGGGCAGCAGCGTCTTACCACCTGTAAATACTGCGATCACCAAGCCGCCTGCCAAACGTGGGGATTACGACAACCACTCCCTTCTAAGGGGTTCCCTTTTGTTAAGCTGTAGACGGCTATAGGCTGCTGATGATGATGTTGAAATATTCCGATTTCAAGAATTAGATTAATGATATTTAACTCTAATTGGCGATCATAAGCGGGACAGTTAGTGATCATGCAAGCAAGACAATCGCCTGACGATAGAAAACAATATTCCTACTCAAAGAAAGTTTCATTGTACTGACACTCATCACTTTAGACATTACTAGCTGACCCACGCAGCTCCGCCCGCGCTGTGTTTACGTTAACTAAACTTTCAATAATATACATTCGCATAGAATACAAAACCTCCTTTTTTAAAGTCGGTTAAAACTTGGACTCACTTTGAACTTGCCCTCCGAAGCACGGAGACGTTTAGTTCAAATGGCTTTAAACGGTCACCCATCTATTTATTGACCTTACCTAACGTTGCTTAACCTGATCAATTTCCAAACATTGATAACAATTGTCTATGGGTGTTCCCTTACAAATATTTATTATAATTATAATGAAAAATTGTTACATCGGAGCAAGCGTATAACCAACTACACATTTTGACTTTAGTCCCCTCTCCCAAGGGAACCATGCCGAATGTCGGGATAAAAAGTATCGTATGTCCTACCTCGGAGTATTAACTCAAATCATGCCAAGTTTCGTTTCAATCCATCCAGTAGTTTCAGCGTGATGCTCAGCCGAGATACAGACAGACAGACAGACAGACAGACAGACAGACAGACAGACAGACAGACAGACAGACAGACAGACAGACAGACAGACAGACAGACAGACAGACAGACAGACAGACAGACAGACAGACAGACAGACAGACAGACAGACAGACAGACAGACAGACAGACAGACAGACAGACAGACAGACAGACAGACAGACAGACAGACAGACAGACAGACAGACAGACAGACAGACAAACATACAGACAGACAGACAGACAGACAGACAAATATAAAAAAAAATACATTTTTGGCTTTAGAATGTCCTCCAAATATAATTTTCAAAATATCTTCAATGTACAGAATTGGACCTGTTACAGTTTTATTATAAGTATAGATAGTTAAGAAGTCTCTTGAAATCACAAATTTCTTCAGCTACAGTTTCCTTCTCACTGAATCATATGTTTGCAAATAAGTGGTGGTAGAGAGCACTTAGTGAAGCAATTTGCTTGTCAATGTTTATTGTTTACGTACTTACCCCTTAATAGAGGAGGTTTTTCCCGGAAAGGACGGCAGGGTGCGAGTGGTACAGGTGAGAACGCAATTAGGTAGCTTAAAGAGATCTGTTGCTCGCGTCGCTAGAATTCCTTTGGAATAATGAGTGCTGACTGCTGCGTCAGCAGCACTAGGGTGGGGCTATGTAAGCGACGCGAATATGGAACGCGCTTCATTATTATGTCGCTAAGGAAAGAGGAAATATCATCTATCTACTACTTAGTACATAGTACAAAATAAGAATAAAGAAATACAAACAGGACGACACTGACATCCATCATCGGCCCTCAACTCCGATACGTGATACACTTGCTAGTACCTCTCAAACACGGATTGTACGTTAGCGAGCTTTCAAGATTTGGGCACTGTTCGCATAAGGCATATGCACCCGCATAATGCCTTTTGTACTAACTTTGGTGCTAACTGTAGTGTATTTATAGGGCAACTCCAGTTCCCGGAATTGCTCTATAATCTATGATGTTTCTATGTTTGTGGTTTGCTAAAAATGTGTTATGTCATTCCGTTTATAACCTTAATTCTTGTGTTCGCTGAATCTTGTGTTGGTACTAATAAAGTCAAGATGTATAATAATAAGACAGGTTGGCCAGAACAGTGACGTCATAAATTTTTTATTTAGGTGCCTCGTGTTGAGAGGTGTAGAGATTTAGCTGCAAGAAAAAAAAAAACAAAGAAACCTTCTACTTTTTTTTAGAAATGTTTCAAACTGATGCGGTCCGAATTTTGCAAAAATTCATTAATAAAATCGTAACTCGAAAACTACGAAAAATCGTAGAACATACATAGGGGTGATTCAGATACCTCTCAACACGAGGCACCTAAAAAAAATGTTATGACGTCACTGTTCTGGCCACCCTGTATAAGACTAACAGAACCTGTGGACCTAGTACCTATGTTAGTACATATTATTACCTCAACAACAACGGCAAATGTTTTTATTTACTAGGAATTATACGTATTAGCGACACAAAAAAAAATTGAGAACAATTTTAGATTAAAATATTTTTGGAATAGTAGCATCTAGTAGTGTTTTTGTAATAGAAGTGGTAGGTAGTAGTTTAAGTAGTTCTGGCCGTTTTAGGCCACAGCAGCCAATCTCTTTTTAACACAATCGTGCTTATTACGTAGTGTGCTCATCAGCAAGCTACGCAAAGATATGATTTTACAAACTCAGTGGTAGGCAATTATATTATAAACCATATATATATTATATCCCTACGTATCCCCGTCAAAATTTTGACCCAAGGAATTTTATTTTCATAGCTAACTACTTTCGTGCAGTACTGCATGACATTTTTAAATATACGCACAATGTCGTTTTACTTGACTTTCAAAGGCGTGACGTGCACGTTCGTTACATTTTACTGACGCGGGACTTACTCCTAGTTTAGTGAACTTTTTGTCTTCGCTCTACGTGTGCGAAAGGTTCTATTGTATAGAATGTAATTGGTGGTAGGTCTTTTGTGTAACCCGAGGTGGGCGATGACACGGTCATGTGTTGTCATGAGCAGCGTGAGTGTGCCAGGAGGAGCGTGCATTCTCCTCTTTCCCCCGGGAAGTGCTCTAGCTAGTGTCTGCCATGAATGAAAGCCACCGGGGAGGTTTAAAGTTGGTAATAATCCCACATAAACTGTCCCTCCCCCTGCTACGAATGGGTACCTTTTGGATGTTTCCACAAGGCAGAAAAACGTCTGTGCAAGGGATCGCCCTAGTATCTAACACGGCAGTGTCAGATATTCTTCTACGTCCGGTGAAGCTGTAATGGCCATCTGCGGCCAACAGCGTCTATCATTCCCAAAAAAAAAAAAAAAATTCTTCTACCAAGCAGTAATCTATAAAGTCTAAACACTGTTCCGCTGTGAAGGGAACTGAAGCTGATGAAATTGTGGAGGGAGCACAAGATATTACTAATGTCTCAGGTGATGAGCGGTAATTCGGCAGTGCAGCCGTCTGTAGACAGGCGTGCCTCGTCACTAGATTGAATTAAAAAAAAAACCATTCTATTTACAAAATAACAGTTTATTACTTTTAAGCGAAAAAAGCTAAAGTAATGGAACTCAAAATTTACCTAGTCATTTTGTTTTAATAACAGAAGACCTATCATTACTCAAGCGCTTGCATTAGCACGTGGGCCATAAGTCGAACGCTCGAGGCAAATTCGCTCAGCGTTTTAATCATCAGCACTGAGTGACAAAAAAATATATTGTTTGAATCTGCTTATTTCTGATGTTTACGTAAATACACATTGAAATGAAACTATTTTTAGAGTTATATCGCAGTATATTTTGTATTTAATTTCGTTTCGATATACACATTTACAGCATTCATGATTACGGGAGTTCTGAAGTGGTAGATAACACAGTTGTATCACACTTCATCATCATCATTAGCAGCCGATAGTCGTCCACGGCTGAAAAAAAAAGCCTCCCCCTTAGAAGGGAGGCGTTGCCATAATCCCGACGCTTGGCAGGCGGCTTGGGGATCGCAGTATAGGTAGAAGATAAATCCAACAGAAAGACGCTGCTGCCCGTCTTCCTGTTCTCGCTTAGTCACCTCTTACGACACCCAACGAGAGGAGATGGGGGGTGCAATTGTAACCCGGCACCCCAACGGTATCACCCTTAGATCTTCTAATTACTATCAATAGTCTGATATCTAAGCGTCTTCCTGTTCTCGCTTAGTCACCTCTTACGACACCCAACGAGAGGAGATGGGGGGTGCAATTCTAACCCGGCACCCCACCGGTATCACCCTTAGATCTTCTAATTACTATCGATAGTCTGATATCTAAGCGTCTTCCTGTTCTCGCTTAGTCACCTCTTACGACACCCAACGAGAGGAGATGGGGGGTGCAATTCTAACCCGGCACCCCACCGGTATCACCCTTAGATCTTCTAATTACTATCGATAGTCTGATATCTAAGCAGAATGAACGGCAAGACACACTGCCGCTGATTCTGATCTAATTGTACATTACAAACACTGTTTAAAAAAAAGTGAAAAAATTACAAGCCCGCTGAGTTTCTTGCCGGATCTTCTCAGTAGAGGTTGCGTTGTGATCCGGTGGTAGCTATTTAAAAAAAAATGGCCGTCATAAATAATTCGTACAGCCAAAGACTGGAATATTGCCAGCAGCTTTTTCCCTTACGATTACAATATGAGTGTCTTGAAGGCTAGTTAGTGTGAAAAAGTCTCTATTCACACAGAGATGGCAGCGGCTGGCAGCGGCACAGCGAGCACTTTCAGTCTGAAAGAATTTTAAACATTATCTACTTGCTTGAAAGACCATACCAGCCCTTGTTTATGTCCCACTGCTGGGCACGGGCCTCCCTTCAAGATGAAGGGGCTTAGGCCGTAGTCCACCATGCTGGCAAAGTGCGGGTTGGCGGATTTCACACGTCATTCGAAAGCTAGTTAGGCTATCTCAGACATGCAGGTTTCCTCACGTTGTTTTCCTTCACCAAAAGCTAGTAACAAACGCACAAAACGATTCGCACATGATTAATTAAATAAATCAGAGGTGCGAGCCGGGGATTGAACCTGCGCACCTCGTTTCCAAGGCAAGCGCTCGCCCACTGAGCGCCCACTGTTACAGCTACTTGAAAAGCTTAAAAAGGACTAATGGATGCGCGCGGCTGCCGCTGAAGCGCGCCTATCACCGGTGCCGTGCACGTCGGGAGCTAAGTTTTCTTGTTGAATGTCTATAGTAGACTCAAGATGAGATAAGACGTGAGGCGGCGCGCGGCCGAGCGTTGCGACGTGAGCCTCTGCGGCCTGCTCTGCGGGCTGGGTTACGCCGCTGCTGCCGCTGCCATCTCGGTGTGAATAGAGCCTTACTATCCCTGATTGCATCACCGCTTTCTATCATGTGGAATAGTAGTCAACAACTATCTTGTAAGTAATATGTAAAAAAGTAACGCTTGTAGAGAACAAAAACACCAAGCGTAGCAATATTTTCGTGGCCCAGCCGTTAGTCTTTGTCAAGTCATTACAAGTCAGTTTAAGGGCCGTAAAACTAGTTAAGCCCTAACACGCAACGAGCTATCTGGGAAGATCGATAGCGGTTAGCAACTTTCATTGAAAGCAAACACTGCGCCACATTTTTTTCCAAGGACGGCCACTGGCCCTTAGATGTGGATTAGGGCTTGCGTTTAGTTCATCCCAACAAGTGTCTACGGGGCGTTGCTCCTAAGCCGATTACCGCACAACGTGGGAGGCATTTCGAAGGTTAATTGTGCGTAGATTGCTTTGTGGTGAAGTCTAGTGTGTGACGTCATTAAGCAGTGTTCTATATTCAAAGTGAGATAAGCGATGTTAGCGTAGACTGAAAGAATTAATGGAGCTTCGTTTGACGCGTGTATTAAACACAAAAGCGATAATAGAGCCTTTCTTTAGGCACTATAAAATAATTTGCCTAATTGAATTGTTTTTATACAGTCATTTGACACCTAAAAATGCTTTTGTTAATTAATTAAGTAAGATTTTGTGTCTAGCCATTTTTTAAATAACTTTACATTTATGGTATTTTTGCCCTTCAAAATAGTATAATATGAAGTCAAATAGCTATCATTTTAGGCTATCTATAAGGTTATAAAAGGACTCGACGAATGTCACACACTCACAGTCAGTTATCGTTAATTTCAATTAATCTGTTTTTTTTTATCTAATTATTTCTCGGGAGACTAGACTCGGGGCCCTTTAGACCTTGTTCAGATTGGGCGAATTACGCGCGAGTGCATACGCGCGAGACAATTCTTGATTGCGTTCACATAACGCGGACTACGCGCGTAAGAATATGGGCCGGTTTCAGTCATCGAAATGGATTTGGACGAAGCCAATATTATAATTTCACTGATAAATCCGTCCACTCGTGCTTAGTAACGCGCGTATACTGAACGCAACAAGAAGCTCTGAGTATCTCGATTCGCGCGCACTACGTGCGTACAGCGATCGAGTCGAGGTTCCGACGTATGACACGCGTATTACGCGCGAGTGATATCTCTCGCGCGTATTATGTGAACGGAATCACTGTATTCTATGGAACTCGTCTATGCACTCGCGCGTAATTCGCCCAATCTGAACGAGGTCTTTGGCTTATTTTTCGTTATTGAATACGAGACCATCCATATCTCTACTCACTATTAGAGTATAAAGTATTAATTGGCATTGAGTATTAAAATATTCGTTGGGTGTCCGTAAGAGGCGACTAAGGGAAAACATGGAGGGGCAGCAGCGTCTTACCACCTGTAAATACTGCGATCACCAAGCCGTCTGCCAAACGTGGGGATTACGACAACCACTCCCTTCTAAAGGGTTCCCTTTTGTTAAGCTGTAGACGGCTATAGGCTGCTGATGATGATGTTGAAATATTCCGATTTCAAGAATTAGATTAATGATATTTAACTCTAATTGGCGATCATAAGCGGGACAGTTAGTGATCATGCAAGCAAGACAATCGCCTGACGATAGAAAACAATATTCCTACTCAAAGAAAGTTTCATTGTACTGACACTCATCACTTTAGACATTACTAGCTGACCCACGCAGCTCCGCCCGCGCTGTGTTTACGTTAACTAAACTTTCAATAATATACATTCGCATAGAATACAAAACCTCCTTTTTTAAAGTCGGTTAAAACTTGGACTCACTTTGAACTTGCCCTCCGAAGCACGGAGACGTTTAGTTCAAATGGCTTTAAACGGTCACCCATCTATTTATTGACCTTACCTACCGTTGCTTAACCTGATCAATTTCCAAACATTGATAACAATTGTCTATGGGTGTTCCCTTACAAATATTTATTATAATTATAATGAAAAATTGTTACATCGGAGCAAGCGTATAACCAACTACACATTTTGACTTTAGTCCCCTCTCCCAAGGGAACCATGCCGAATGTCGGGATAAAAAGTATCGTATGTCCTACCTCGGAGTATTAACTCAAATCATGCCAAGTTTCGTTTCAATCCATCCAGTAGTTTCAGCGTGATGCTCAGCCGAGATACAGACAGACAGACAGACAGACAGACAGACAGACAGACAGACAGACAGACAGACAGACAGACAGACAGACAGACAGACAGACAAACATACAGACAGACAGACAGACAGACAGACAAATATAAAAAAAAATACATTTTTGGCTTTAGAATGTCCTCCAAATATAATTTTCAAAATATCTTCAATGTACAGAATTGGACCTGTTACAGTTTTATTATAAGTATAGATAGTTAAGAAGTCTCTTGAAATCACAAATTTCTTCAGCTACAGTTTCCTTCTCACTGAATCATATGTTTGCAAATAAGTGGTGGTAGAGAGCACTTAGTGAAGCAATTTGCTTGTCAATGTTTATTGTTTACGTACTTACCCCTTAATAGAGGAGGTTTTTCCCGGAAAGGACGGCAGGGTGCGAGTGGTACAGGTGAGAACGCAATTAGGTAGCTTAAAGAGATCTGTTGCTCGCGTCGCTAGAATTCCTTTGGAATAATGAGTGCTGACTGCTGCGTCAGCAGCACTAGGGTGGGGCTATGTAAGCGACGCGAATATGGAACGCGCTTCATTATTATGTCGCTAAGGAAAGAGGAAATATCATCTATCTACTACTTAGTACATAGTACAAAATAAGAATAAAGAAATACAAACAGGACGACACTGACATCCATCATCGGCCCTCAACTCCGATACGTGATACACTTGCTAGTACCTCTCAAACACGGATTGTACGTTAGCGAGCTTTCAAGATTTGGGCACTGTTCGCATAAGACATATGCACCCGCATAATGCCTTTTGTACTAACTTTGGTGCTAACTGTAGTGTATTTATAGGGCAACTCCAGTTCCCGGAATTGCTCTATAATCTATGATGTTTCTATGTTTGTGGTTTGCTAAAAATGTGTTATGTCATTCCGTTTATAACCTTAATTCTTGTGTTCGCTGAATCTTGTGTTGGTACTAATAAAGTCAAGATGTATAATAATAAGACAGGTTGGCCAGAACAGTGACGTCATAAATTTTTTATTTAGGTGCCTCGTGTTGAGAGGTGTAGAGATTTAGCTGCAAGAAAAAAAAAACAAAGAAACCTTCTACTTTTTTTTAGAAATGTTTCAAACTGATGCGGTCCGAATTTTGCAAAAATTCATAAATAAAATCGTAACTCGAAAACTACGAAAAATCGTAGAACATACATAGGGGTGATTCAGATACCTCTCAACACGAGGCACCTAAAAAAAATGTTATGACGTCACTGTTCTGGCCACCCTGTATAAGACTAACAGAACCTGTGGACCTAGTACCTATGTTAGTACATATTATTACCTCAACAACAACGGCAAATGTTTTTATTTACTAGGAATTATACGTATTAGCGACACAAAAAAAAATTGAGAACAATTTTAGATTAAAATATTTTTGGAATAGTAGCATCTAGTAGTGTTTTTGTAATAGAAGTGGTAGGTAGTAGTTTAAGTAGTTCTGGCCGTTTTAGGCCACAGCAGCCAATCTCTTTTTAACACAATCGTGCTTATTACGTAGTGTGCTCATCAGCAAGCTACGCAAAGATATGATTTTACAAACTCAGTGGTAGGCAATTATATTATAAACCATATATATATTATATCCCTACGTATCCCCGTCAAAATTTTGACCCAAGGAATTTTATTTTCATAGCTAACTACTTTCGTGCAGTACTGCATGACATTTTTAAATATACGCACAATGTCGTTTTACTTGACTTTCAAAGGCGTGACGTGCACGTTCGTTACATTTTACTGACGCGGGACTTACTCCTAGTTTAGTGAACTTTTTGTCTTCGCTCTACGTGTGCGAAAGGTTCTATTGTATAGAATGTAATTGGTGGTAGGTCTTTTGTGTAACCCGAGGTGGGCGATGACACGGTCATGTGTTGTCATGAGCAGCGTGAGTGTGCCAGGAGGAGCGTGCATTCTCCTCTTTCCCCCGGGAAGTGCTCTAGCTAGTGTCTGCCATGAATGAAAGCCACCGGGGAGGTTTAAAGTTGGTAATAATCCCACATAAACTGTCCCTCCCCCTGCTACGAATGGGTACCTTTTGGATGTTTCCACAAGGCAGAAAAACGTCTGTGCAAGGGATCGCCCTAGTAGCTAACACGGCAGTGTCAGATATTCTTCTACGTCCGGTGAAGCTGTAATGGCCATCTGCGGCCAACAGCGTCTATCATTCCCAAAAAAAAAAAAAAATTCTTCTACCAAGCAGCAATCTATAAAGTCTAAACACTGTTCCGCTGTGAAGGGAACTGAAGCTGATGAAATTGTGGAGGGAGCACAAGATATTACTGATATTACTGATTATTACATGATATTACTAATGATGAGTGGTAATTCGGCAGTGCAGCCGTCTGTAGACAGGCGTGCCTCGTCACTAGATTGAATTAAAAAAAAACCATTCTATTTACAAAATAACAGTTTATTACTTTTAAGCGAAAAAAGCTAAAGTAATGGAACTCAAAATTTACCAAGTCATTTTGTTTTAATAACAGAAGACCTATCATTACTCAAGCGCTTGCATTAGCACGTGGGCCATAAGTCGAACGCTCGAGGCAAATTCGCTCAGCGTTTTAATCATCAGCACTGAGTGACAAAAAAATATATTGTTTGTTTACGTAAATACACATTGAAATGAAACTATTTTTAGAGTTATATCGCAGTATATTTTTTATTTAAATTCGTTTCGATATACATTTACACTTACAGCATTCATGATTACGGGAGTTCTGAAGTGGTAGATAACACAGTTGTATCACCCTTCATCGTCATCATTAGCAGCCGATAGTGGTCCACTGCTGAAAAAAGCCTCCCCCTTAGAAGGGAGGGGTTGCCATAATCCCGACGCTTGGCAGGCGGCTTGGGGATCGCAGTATAGGTACAAGATAAATCCAACAGAAAGACGCTGCTGCCCGTCTTCCTGTTCTCGCTTAGTCGCCTCTTACGACACCCAACGAGAGGAGATGGGGGATGCAATTCTAACCCCGCACCCCACCGGTATCACCCTTAGATCTTCTAATTACTATCGATAGTCTGATATCTAAGCAGAATGAACGGCAAGACACACTGCCGCTGATTCTGATCTAATTGTACATGACAAACACTGTTTAAAAAAAAAGTGAAAAAATTACAAGCCCGCTGAGTTTCTTGCCGGATATTCTCAGTAGAGGTTGCGTTGTGATCCGGTGGTAGCTATTTAAAAAAAAATTGACCGTCATAAATAATTCGTACAGCCAAAGACTGGAATATTGCCTGCAGCTTTTTCCCTTACGATTACAATGTGAGTGTCTTGAAGGCTAGTTAGTGTGAAAAAGTCTCTATTCACACCGAGATGGCAGCGGCTAGCAGCGGCACAGCGAGCACTTTCAGTCTGAAAGAATTTTAAACATTATCTACTTGCTTGAAATGCCATACCAGCCCTTGTTTATGTACCACTGCTGGGCACGGGCCTCCCTTCAAGATGAAGGGGCTTAGGCGGTAGTCCACCACGCTGGCCAAGAGCGGGTTGGTGGACTTCACACGTCATTCGAAAGCTAGTTAGGCTATCTCAGACATGCAGGTTTCCTCACGATGTTTTCCTTCACCGAAAGCTAGTAACGCACAAATACGATTCGCACATGATTAATTAAAGAAATCAGAGGTGCGAGCCGGGGATCGAACCTGCGCACCTCGTTTCCAAGGCAAGCGCTCGCCCACTGAGCTGTTACAGCTACTTGAAAATATTAAAAAGGACTAATGGATGCGCGCGGCTGCCCGCGATGCCTCGAGCAGCCACGCGGCTACTCGCGTTTTCGCAGCGCGCCACCGGTCACCGGTGCCGCGCACGTCGGGAGCTAAGTTTTCTTGTTGAATGTATAAACTAGACTCAAGATGAAATAAGACGTGAGGCGGCGCGCGGCCGAGCGTTGCGACATAAGCCTCCGTGGCCTGCTCTGCGGGCTGAGTCGCGCCGCTGCCTGCTACTATCGGCCGCTGCCATCTCGGTGTGAATAGAGCCTTACTATCCCTGATTGCATCGCCGCTTTCTATCATGTGGAATAGTAGTCAACAACTATCTTGTAAGTAATATGTAAAAAAGTAACGCTTGTAGAGAACAAAAACCCCAAGCGTAGCAACATTTTCGTGGCCCTGCCGTAAGTCTTTGTCAAGTCATTACAAGTCAGTTTAAGGGCCGTAAAACTAGTTAAGCCCTAACACGCAACGAGCTATCTGGGAAGATCGATAGCGGTTAGCAACTTTCAGTGAAAGCAAACACTGCGCCACATTTTTTTCCCAAGGACGGCCACTGGCCCTTGGATGTGGATTAGGGCTAATGTAGACGTCCGAATGTACATTAATTTTTTGGCCGGTTTTTGCGTTTAGTTCATCCCAACAAGTGTCTACGGGGCGTTGCTCCTAAGCCGATTACCGCACAACGTGGGAGGCATTTCGAAGGTTAATTGTGCGTAGATTGCTTTGTGGTGAAGTCTAGTGTGTGACGTCATTAAGCAGTGTTCTATATTCAAAGTGAGATAAGCGATGTTAGCGTAGACTGAAAGAATTAATGGAGCTTCGTTTGACGCGTGTATTAAACACAAAAGCGATAATAGAGCCTTTCTTTAGGCACTATAAAATAATTTGCCTAATTGAATTGTTTTTATACAGTCATTTGACACCTAAAAATGCTTTTGTTAATTAATTAAGTAAGATTTTGTGTCTAGCCATTTTTTAAATAACTTTACATTTATGGTATTTTTGCCCTTCAAAATAGTATAATATGAAGTCAAATAGCTATCATTTTAGGCTATCTATAAGGTTATAAAAGGACTCGACGAATGTCACACACTCACAGTCAGTTATCGTTAATTTCAATTAATCTGTTTTTTTTTATCTAATTATTTCTCGGGAGACTAGACTCGGGGCCCTTTAGACCTTGTTCAGATTGGGCGAATTACGCGCGAGTGCATACGCGCGAGACAATTCTTGATTGCGTTCACATAACGCGGACTACGCGCGTAAGAATATGGGCCGGTTTCAGTCATCGAAATGGATTTGGACGAAGCCAATATTATAATTTCACTGATAAATCCGTCCACTCGTGCTTAGTAACGCGCGTATACTGAACGCAACAAGAAGCTCTGAGTATCTCGATTCGCGCGCACTACGCGCGTACAGCGATCGAGTCGAGGTTCCGACGTATGACACGCGTATTACGCGCGAGTGATATCTCTCGCGCGTATTATGTGAACGGAATCACTGTATTCTATGGAACTCGTCTATGCACTCGCGCGTAATTCGCCCAATCTGAACGAGGTCTTTGGCTTATTTTTCGTTATTGAATACGAGACCATCCATATCTCTACTCACTATTAGAGTATATAGTATTAATTGGAATTGAGTATTAAAATATTCGTTGGGTGTCCGTAAGAGGCGACTAAGGGAAAACATGGAGGGGCAGCAGCGTCTTACCACCTGTAAATACTGCGATCACCAAGCCGCCTGCCAAACGTGGGGATTACGACAACCACTCCCTTCTAAGGGGTTCCCTTTTGTTAAGCTGTAGACGGCTACAGGCTGCTGATGATGATATATTCCGATTTCAAGAATTAGATTAATGATATTTAACTCTAATTGGCGATTATAAGCGGGACAATTAGTGATCATGCAAGCAAGACAATCGCCTGACGATAGAAAACAATATTCCTACTCAGAGACAGTTTCATTGTACTGACACTCATCACTTTAGACATTATAGTTAAGAAGTCTCTTGAAATCACTAATTTCTTCAGCTACAGTTTCCTTCTCACTGAATCATATGTTTGCAAATAAGTGGTGGTAGAGAGCACTTAGTGAAGCAATTTGCTTGTCAATGTTTATTGTTTACGTACTTACCCCTTAATAGAGGAGGTTTTTCCCGGAAAGGACGGCAGGGTGCGAGTGGTACAGGTGAGAACGCAATTAGGTAGCTTATAGAGATCTGTTGCTCGCGTCGCTAGAATTCCTTTTGAATAATGAGTGCTGACTGCTGCGTCAGCAGCACTAGGGTGGGGCTATGGAAAGCGCTTTATTATTATGTCGCTAAGGAAAGAGGAAATATCATCTATCTACTACTTAGTACATAGTACAAAATAAGAATAAAGAAATACAAACAGGACGACACTGACATCCATCATCGTCCCTCAACTCCGATACGTGATACACTTGCTAGTACCTCTCAAACACGGATTGTACGTTAGCGAGCTTTCAAGATGTGGGCACTGTTCTCGCATAAGTGAAAGGGTGCATATGCCTTTTGTACGTACTTTGGTACTAACTGTAGTGTATACATAGGGCAACTCCAGTTCCCGGAATTGCTCTATAATCTATGATGTTTCTATGTTTGTGGTTTGCAAAAAATGTGCTATGTCATTCCATTTATAACCTTAATTCTTGTGTTCGCTGAACCTTGTGTTGGTACGAATAAAGTCAAGATATATAATAAGAAGACTGTCATTCTCATTCAAATACCCCGGATCATATATAACACTAACATCTGGTCTACTATCTGCAGGCCTAGCACGACTTGCAATCTTGACTGATCGGCGTGGAGTATGACGTAGTTTTCAACACCAAATCGTCAATTATCCATACAAAAATGTGAAATACTACGTCATAGTGACGTCTGCCTGCTGCCTGTCAAGACTTGCATATCATGGTACAGTTATGATACAGTTACACATGCTAGTTAGTAGCATGCTTTTTAGTATGCTCATTAGCATACTTGTTTCGAGCATGCTCTGCACTTGTCTACATTTGCTAGATATAAGCATGCTAGTTTTAAGTATGCTTCTGAAAGAGCATGCTCAAAGCAAACACTCCGGTACACATGACATTTTATAGCGTGCTTACTGTCAGTTCAAACAAAACCATGGACAATCAAACAGCCATTCGTATGGAGTTTTTGTATTCTGAGTGTGAGTTTTTAAATTCAGAGGTATGCGCGGATTCGTTAGGCATTCATTGTTCCGATATAAAATCACAAATTTCAACGTTTTTTCATCGCCCCAGCGAGACATTTTTAGCGCGAAATTGTGCACGCGCACCTGCTGCTATGCTAACGACTGATCGATACTAGCATGCTCAATAAGCAAACCTGTTCACACACGCTATAAGCACGCCCCCTTCCACCCGCGCTGCAGGTAGCATGCCCAATAATCGCACGACCGTCGATATTTGAGCAAACTCGAAACTAGCATGCTCATTATTAGCAATGTTTCGACACACGTACCACTAAGTAGCAATTGCTCAAAAGTAGCATGCTTTCGTGCTACTAACTAGCATGTGTAATGGTACAGTTACACATGCTCGCGCTAAAAATGTCTCGCTGGGGCGATGAAAAAACATTGAAATTTGTGATTTTATATCGGAACAATGAATGAATCCGCGCATACCTCTGAATTTAAAAACTCACACTCAGAATACAAAAACTCCATACGAATGGCTGTTTGATTGTCCATGGTTTTGTTTGAACTGACAGTAAGCACGCTATAAAATGTCATGTGTACCGGAGTGTTTGCTTTGAGCATGCTCTTTCAGAAGCATACTTAAAACTAGCATGCTTATATCTAGCAAATGTAGACAAGTGCAGAGCATGCTCGAAACAAGTATGCTAATGAGCATACTAAAAAGCATGCTACTAACTAGCATGATTGTGTAACTGTACCATCATGCTAAGCCTGCTGGGGAAGATGAAAGTTCTGATTCTAAATCTAAATTCAAAAAATTATAAGTTTTTTAATTAATAAATCGGAACTTTTTGCTGCTGCTAACTGCATAAATCTACTTACAAGCACCTGGGAGACCAGGTGTTAGAAGTTCGTTGCAACATGAACACGGCCCATCGTTCCACGCCGCTGTCGCCTTAGCTCAGTCGTCGCACCCAATTTGCTTATGTAAATACGCAGTTTCCGTTCTGACCTGAATAATTCATTGCCCAACGTGAACGTTTGACTCCCAGTTTTGAAAATCAACAGAAAACGGAGCTTCTACACAAATACAAAGGCGCCGAAATTATAAAACTTTCTTCAGAAATAACGATTTGAAGGTTCAGTGTGGGCTTCCCATTTTATCCGCTCATTTATCCCCCGATTTAAATTTGGAAATTGTTTTTGACCTGAGTGTGTGGTAAATAACTTTTTTATTTGTAGGGAATAAAACTGCCAAGTTAACTCCCGAAACTTTTTATTCGGCACAACGAATAATATAATGTTATTTTTTCCACGTTTTATTTCAAACAAACATTTTAATTAAAATTAATGAAATCATTTAAAAGGCACTTTTAATATTCAAAAGACCAGACAGAACATAGGAATAGGCTCTTTTGAATTGCTCTTAGCTCAGACTCGTGAGTTCCATTTGAAGTTTTTCTTTTTTTTTACTTTAATAGGTATTAATAATAATATCTTGGGACAATCTACACACGGTCATTTGATTCCAAACTAGGCAGAGCCTGTACTATGGAAACCAGACAACTGATACTAATACTTACATATTTTTTTTTTGTAAATACTTACTTTAATAGATAAATAACACCCAGATACTTGCTGAGAATCGAACCCACGACACATCGGTTAGCGAACAGGGTGTACTAACCTTTTTTTTTTTGTGACGCGGCGGAAATCTTCCAAAGATCCCCCGGGAGCTGTGGGGCTCGACCGGGGTATGTGGGATTCCTACCCACTAAAACCCCCGCGGCTGTCGCTTTGGCACATGAGAGGGGGGACTCCAGGGCTCTCCGGTGGGATCTGCACCAGGGGCCCCTCAGTGCCTTGCCTTTGAGCCCGCCGCCGGGGGGCGCATTGTAGCCCCCCGGGAACCTGACACGGTGCTCACGGGGACGGGGGTCGCAACCCCGCCGCCGTCCTCCTCGGAGTCGCCGCCGTACTCAATGGACGCTCAAGGGGCCCAGGGTGTACTAACCTTTTTTTTTTTTTTTTGACGCGGGGGAAATCTTCGAAAGATCCCCGGGAGCTGTGGGGCTCGACCGGGGTATGTGGGATTCTTACCCACTAAAACCCCCGCGGCTGTCGCATCGGCACATGAGAGGGGAGACCCCAGGGCTCTCCGGTGGGATCTGCACCAGGGGCCCCTCAGTGCCTTGCCTTTGAGCCCGCCGCCGGGGGGCGCATTGTAGCCCCCCGGGAACCTGTCACGGTGCTCACGGGGACGGGGGTCGCAACCCCGCCGCCGTCCTCCTCGGAGTCGCCGCCGTACTCAATGGACGCTCAAGGGGCCCACACCCCGAGCGTCCAGCGACTCCGAAGGGGGGTGTACTAACCTAACCTAACCACTAGACCAACGGGCCCGTCACTTTCTATTTCTTACCTTTCGTTTTCTTTTTCCAAATTAATGTACATGCAATGGGGATAGTATGTGTTCTATACTAAAACCCCTTAATTAAATTAAAATAAAATATTAGGTAATTGAGCATGAAAAATTAAAAAATATATATATATATAAACTCAGTTTCGTGGCAAACGGGACTTTCGCCCAATGGCAAGCTAGGCCTGCTCATGGAAAACTGCACTACACTGTCTAGCATCCAATCTTTTAATTATTAAGTGTAACGAACCCGGTAACTTCACCAGCTACAGTGTCATTTACACTGGAACACATGCTTTGATAGTCATAGTCACTAGCACAAGGGACCAACTACCTAAAGAAGTAACTAAACACCTAGTTAATTTTAATAAAATTGAAATTCGAAGCTTCAATTTTATTCCAAACCGTTTTAAAACTACCTACCTCATCGTTTAAAGTGATGCTGGAACACATTTTCAACGTCATTCGTTTTGAATATTGGCAACACGTAGCAAAAGCCCTAAGGTGGAGTGCCATACGCGTGGAAAAATAAATTTGTTGCCTCCGTCCCTGGGTGGCTCGATACGAATATCTTTTGTAAATTGAAAAAAAAAAGGAGACGTCCCTGTATAGTCCCGTATTTTGTAATAAAACCTGTTTTGAGATTGTTCTATACACACTACATAAACATCTATATCTATTATTATTATCTATATCTATACATATTATAAAACAAAGTCGCTCCCGCTGTCTGTCTGTCCCTATGTATGCTTAGATCTTTAAAACTACGCAACGGATTTTGATGCGGTTTTTCTTAATAGATAGAGTGATTCAAGAGGAAGGTTTTTATGTATAATACATGCATAATATAGTAGAGAAACACTGATAATTTTAGAGGTTTCTAATATGATGTCGTAAATAAACAATTTTTTTTGCGTTACATTGCAAACGCTGGCTGAACCCTACGAGATAGATCAAAATAATGTAGGTCAGTATTGTACACCTTAACAAGGTCTACAAAAAAGTCCTCGATATCTGTTTTTCAAACCGCTAGGTTAAGGTTAAGCAACGTTAGGTAAGGTTATTAAATAGATGGGTAAACTGATTTGTATGAAATTTTGTGTGCATATCGGGTAGGTCTGAGAATAGGTCACACAAAGTACATTTCATATCGCTAGGTTAAGGTTAAGCAACGTTAGGTAAGGTCATTAAATAGATGGGTAAACCGATTTGTATGAAGTTTTGTGTGCATATCGGATAGGTCTGAGAATAGGTCATAAAGTATATTTCATGCCGCTGATACCTTGATTGACGAGGATATAGTATAGAACGAGAGGAGGGTGCAAGAGAGGAGAGAGAGTGGGAGAGGGGATTTGAGGAGGGGGTGTTGAGGTGAGGGATAGGGAGAGTTAGGTGGAGCAAGGGGGGAGTGAAGGGGAGCAAGGTGGGAGAAGAGGCAGGGGGGAGGTGGTTTAGGGAAAGGACAACGGGGAGAAGAAGAGGGGGAGTATGACGTGGACCAAAGCGGGAGGGGAAAGATAGAGGAGAGAGAGAGAGCATACAATTAGATTTTTCTCATGAGAGAGAGAGATGGAGAGAGAAATAAATCAAGGGAGGAAGGAGAAAAGTGGAGCAAAATGTAATAAAAGCGCGGGTGGAGCTGCGTGGGTCAGCTAGTTATTATTACATATTATAAAACAAAGTCACTCTCGCTGTCTGTCTGTCCCTATGTATGCTTAAATCTTTTAAACTCCGCAACGGATTTTGATGCGGTTTTTATTAATAGATAGAGTGTTTCTTAAGGAAGGTTTATATGTATAATACATGCATAATATAGTAGAGAAACACTGATAATTTTTGAGGTTTCTAATGTGATGTCGTAAATAAGCAAATTTTTTTGCGCTTACATTGCTAACGCTGGCTGAACCCTACGAGATAGATCAAAATAATGTACTACAGTATTGTACATATTAACAAGTTCTACAAAAAAGTTCGCGATGGTATATGTTTATCTCTTAGAGATAACCCACAATAACCATTTTTTAACCGACTTCAAAAAAGGAGGAGGTTCTCAATTCGTCTGTATATATATATTTTTTTTTTCTAAGTATGTTCGCGCATAACTCTGGCAATTATGAACCGATTTGAAAAAATCTTTCTTCCATCCATTCTTTAATCCGTTAATCGGGTCCCATAAAAAATTATTGCTTAGTAATAAGTAGTTCCTGAAAAAACAAGAATGGTGACTGCGCACTGAGAGCTGCAAGAAAGCCTATATAGATGACGTTTTAGTCGCTCGGACTCGCTCGGTCGGACAAAAATAACTCTGGCAAATATTTACCAATTTCAATGATTCTTTTTTTATTCGAAAGAAGAAACCACTGTATTGAATCTCTATGAATTTTATTACAACCGGATAAGAACTTCCTGGAGGACCATGAACGATGTGGAGGAATTTATCTGGTAAAAACCATAAAACTGATGTTCTCCATTACATTGCTCTGACAATTATGAACCGATTTCGATGATTCTTTTTTTATTCGAGAGAGTAAACTACTATGATGTTTCCATGCAAATTTCATTACGACCGGATATTTTTTTCTGAAGAAACATGAATTATGTAAAACTATGTAGACGATAATGTGATCATAACCTACCTAGATAATTTTACGGTTTTCGATGGTTCAATCTTTATATATGAAAATATCACTAAAAAGTTTAAAATAAAATCTTTTTTAAAAAAAATTGAACCGACTTCAATATCACTGAAAAGTATAAAATAATTTAAATATTATTGAAGTTGGTGCCAAATATACACAGCAGGTACGCTAACACCAACTTCAATAATATTTAAATTATTTTATACTTTTCAGTGATATTGAAGTCGGTTCAATTTTTTTTTAAAAAGATTTTATTATCATTTAATGTTGTCTTTTATTTACGCGAATACAAATAATTAACTATTAACAAATTGTTGTTAGCATGAATTTGTCCCTTCTTCAATATAACATAAACTTCACTAATATATACACCAATGACAAAAAAGCTGTGAATGTTGTTCATACCGCTAGGTTAAGGTTAAGCAACATAAGGCTAGGTCATTAAATAGATGGGTGAATCGATTTGTATGAAATTTTGTGTACATATCGGGTAGGTCTGAGAATATAAACTATGAAAAAAATAATAAAAACCGACTTCAAAGTAAATTATCTAAAAAGCATAAAATAACGAAAATATATTGAAGTCGGTGCTAGCACATCATGTTAAGTAACACTAGCACCAGCTGACACCGACTTCAATATATTTTCGTTATTTTATGCTTTTTAGATAATTTACTTTGAAGTCGGTTTTTATTTTTTTTAAAATAGTTTATTTAACACTTTTTAGTGACTTATTTTACCAAAATAGGTATCAGCACTATCACGCAACTCGAACGTCTACGTTACAGTAACTTATTGAAAACATAAAAAGTTTATATCTCTTAAACTACTAGACCGATTTTGATGAAACTTGTACTCTACCCTAAGTTGAAAAATACTCTAACTATTGCAAAAAGAATTTTCAAAATCGGACTTGTAGTTTCTGAGAAATCCGTGGACAAACCTACATACATACATACATATATACCTACATCCATTCATTCATTCATTCATTTATTTATTAAATATTTAATTTAGACAATCATGATCTTGGCACTCATAAACCACCAAGGGTTTGTCCGAGCGTCACACATTCCTCATTTGAGTAATAAATTAAAACAAATCAAAACATATCATGCACATTATTACAATATTGAGGGTAGTTTTTGTACGTAATGTCAGCGCACAACCGCAGCCGGCGGGCGCGGCGGCGGCGGCGTTCGCATTGTACCTACATTTTTTTCCATCAGTACCAACCACACAGCTTGACCCCTATACAGGCTGTTACTAATATTTTTTTTATTTTAATAAAAGTTTTTTTTATTTGTTGTTTTTTTTTATATTTTAAGTAAAAGCATAATGTTATATTGACATGTTGTTTAAATGTAATATATACTTTTTTAGCATAAATTTATAGTTTTTCGTTGTTATTTTCTGCCTAACATCGTATGGAATTTCATTTATTAACCTTGGCACCATGAAGGCACTCGTTCTCTCCCCATAAAAATTATTAGCTTTAGTTGTTACCAGTTTTTTGTATTTTACACTCCGCGTAAATTTATTGTGGGCTACATAATTACTATTATTTTCATAATAAAAATAGTTTTCATATAGTAAAAGTAGCTTCGTACGTTCATGCACAGGTAAAACCCTGCAAAACTGAAACAGTTGGTCTATGTCGTTTTTGTACTGTTGTTTAATTTTACGAGGGACAATTTTTTAAGTAGACGCAATTGTAAGTTATAAATCTTTTCTATAAAAGTTTTAAATGTACGCCCATAGCTGCTAAGCCCATACACTATGATACTGTCCGCGAGAGAAAAATACAACATTTTTAAAGTGCTGAAAGGTACTCTATCTTTTATAATGTGAAATTTTGCCAAAATGGCTCTTAATTTATCACACACGTTATTTATTTGTTTATCCCATTTAAATCTATTGTCAATAATTACTCCAAGGTATTTTTGCGATTTTTTTTTTTATACATACATACATACACTCATAAAATTTGGTAAATTTGTTTAAAAGCCCACATAGACTAACATATATTAATATTACGCATTTTTATCAATATTACATACATACGCGTCGAATAGAGAACCTTCTTTTTGAAGCCGGTTAAAAATCGTAAAGTATATTTCATGCCGCTAGGTTTAGCAACGTTAGCCAAGGTCATTACATAGATAGGTGACAGGCGGCGACTCCGAGGAGGACGGTGACGGGGTTGCAAGCCCCGTCCCTGTGATCATGGTGCCAGGTTCCCGGGGGCTATAATGCGCACTGAGGGGTATTTGGTGCATATCCCACTGGAGGGCCCAGGTCTCCCCTCATATATGGCGATGCGACAGCTGCAGGGGTTTAAGTGGGTAAGAATCCCAGATACCAGATACCATGATTAACGAGGATATTTAGAACGAGAGGAGGGTGCAAGCGAGGAAAGAGAGGGAGAGGGGATTCGAGGAGAGAGTGATAGGGTGAGGGATAGGGGGATTAAGGTAGAACAAGGGGAGTGAGGGGGAGCAAGGTGGTAGAAGAGAGAGGGGGGACGGGGTTCAGAGAGGGGACGGGGTTCAGAGAGGGGACAACGGGGAGAGGAAGAGTCCCCCTCTTCCTCTCCCCTGTGACGGGGACCGAAGCGGAAAGAGAAAAGAGAGAATTAGAATTAGATTTTTCTTATAAGTGAGAGAGAGATGGAGAGAGAAATAAATCAAGGGAGGGGGGAGAAAAGGGGAGCAAATTGTAATAAAAGCGCGGGCGGATCTGCGCGGGTCAGCTAGTACTATATAAACTGTTGTACTTTACTGTACTGAGACAACCTCAGTACAGTAAAGTAACTAAATGTCTTTAGAGTATTTACATGGTCAGTTAGTGTACTGGAATGAATGAAAATCGATGTATACCCTGTTTTAACTGACTTCAAAAAAGGAGGAGGTTCTCAATTCGTCGTGTATGTATTTTTTTTTTCTTTACAAGATCAAAATTGGAGCAATAAATGTATGAAGGTGGTGGTTGACCGGTGGTGGTCATCATCAGCCGCAAGACGTCCACTGCTGAACAAAGGTCTCCCCTTATAAGGGAGGGGCTGCCATAATCCTCGCGCTTGATAGGAGTCTTGGGGATCACAGTATAGGTAGTAGGTAATCCAATAGAAAGATGCTGCTGCCTTCTTGTTAGATGGCGATGGTCAGCCAAAGATAATTGACCTATATACCTAACTGCGGCTAATATTTGCTACTAATTACGTCTGTTTGTTTGAATAATTAACAGACATGAATTCGTGTAAAGCACAAGGGGAATAATAAATTGTTCACTACCAGTATTGTTAGTATAAAGGGTAGCGTAGAATGGGATAAGCTTAATAGAAAGTAGGTAGCAAGTAAGTTTTACTCGGTGGTAGGTCCCTTGTGCAATGGTTCATCCTGGTAGGCGCCACCCGACCCCCGTCCCCGTGAGCATCATGCCATGTTCCTGGGAGTTACAATGTGCCTCCCGCCGGCGGATTCCAAGCAATTCACTTAAGGGTACCTGGACCAGCAGATTTTCGGTCTCCCTCTTATGTGTCGATGCGACAGCCGGGTTTTAGAGGATAAAAAATCCCACATACCCCGGTTGACCTCCGATCCCGTAGAACTTTTAAAAGTTTTCACCCGAGAACAAATACCTAAAAGATTTTCACTGACAGTTTTACATTTAGCGCATCACTCCGTGCCTGCCATCTCTTTTACTCTTACAGACTCTTGTATCTTTTGTTCTTATCATGAGTATTAGTTCAGCGCCACTTGTAAGTTGACTAATTACGTCCACAACAGTGAAGATCCTAACATAATAAGGTTATACTTACATACAAATTTTACGGGCAAAAAGCTGCGGGTAACAGAATATTAACTAGACGGGTTAAATTTGATAGGGAAACCAAAATCTCGAAAACATAGCACGCGCGGCCATTCGACCAATGAGATTATGTAAATGTAAAACCATAGCACTGAATAATACAGAGCACAAACTCTTCCGCACGGAATCAAAGTCTTCTCTGTGAGTAATGTATGCAAATTATCTTTTATGTTACAGTTTTTTTTGTTTGATTGGTAGGTAATACATAGGTATGGTTAGTGGCAAATCTGGTGGCAGAGCTGTTCAAGTTACTCTTAGCCGTATGACTTAGCCTAACGACTGCATTCTAGATGACGACAGCCGGAACTGACTTTTTACATGCCCTCAGAAGCACGAGGACTTCATTAGCAGCCGATTAACGTCCACTGCTGAATAAAGGCCTCCACCTTAGAAGCCATAATACCCACGCTTGGCAGGCGGCTTGGGGATCGTAGTATAGGTGGAAAGTAAATCCACAAGTAAGACGCTGCTGCCCGTCTTCCTGTTCTCACTTAGTCACCCCAACGAGAGGAGATGGGGGGATGCAATTCTAAACCGACACCCCACGGGCATTTTGCACGAGAACGTTCATTTCAAATACCACTAAACGGTCAACCATATATGGACTAACCTGACTTGACATTCCTTAACCAACTAATCGTTTGTCGAGCAATAACTACCCGTGATTAATTTCCTATGCATCGTGAGGAAACCTGCATGTCTGAGAAAGCCTAACTAGCATTTGCATGACGTGTAAAGTCCGCCAACCCGCACTTGGCCAGCGTGGCTGACTATGGCCTAAGCCCCTTCATCTTGAGGGGAGGTTCGTGCCCAGCAGTGGGACATAAACCTAATGCGGCTAGTACTAATTGGCTATGTGCGCCCAAAATAAATGTGTTTATGTTTATCTAATTACTTCGTTTAAGATCTGCTGGAATGTATTTCAGGAGGCTACAGCATGGAAAAATGCCCTTTATTGTACACAATAACAAAATAAAAATATAGTTTATTAAGGAAAAAGTAGTAAAATAAGCTGTCTTAACGCAACCGGTGATCTTTTCCAGACAACCTTTCGATGGACTGGAATTGAGTAAAATTTCAAAGACCAGTAGGTACTGGCCTAAGTGATCAAGGGAACTACAATTAATAATATTACATAATACATACTATATTATAGTAATAAATATAGTAATAAACTATCTAGACACAAATATGGACGTAGAAATTATTAAACTACACATGGATAGGTGGTGCTCTTTATTTGAAATTAAAAAGAAGCTGATGATGAATACGAAGGTTTTTAACCAGTGTGTGTTGCCAGTGATGACATAATTATGGTACTGAGACGTGGTCCCTAACTGTTGACCTTTTGGATAAGCTCAGAGTCACACAACGAGCTATGGAGAGAGCTATGCTCGGAGTTTCTTTGCGCGATAGAATCCGCAATGAGGAGATTCGCCGAAGAACCAACGTCACCGACAGAGCTCTCAGAATCTGCAAGTTGAAGTGGCAATGGGCAGGCCACATCGCTCGAAGAACCGATAACCGTTGGGGAAGAAAGGTTCTCGAGTGGCGACCACGAACCGGAAGACGCAGCGTTGGCAGGCTTCCCACTAGGTGGGCAGACGACATTGTGCGCGTCGCAGGTAACCGGTGGATGCAAGTAGCCAATTGTCGTTCATTGTGGCGTTCTAAGGGGGAGGCCTATGTTCAGCAGTGGACGTCTTCCGGCTGATGATGATGATGACATTTGAGTGTATCTCTTTTTAATTTGTAGTGACTATTTTCTGCATAAAACTCTATCCAATAAAGTTTTTATCCACTAAAAACTCGCGATTTAATGAAAATATTCCTACTAAATGTTTACCAGAATAGTTCGCGTTTGCCCGGTCCACCCAATCATTCCCATTCTCTTGTTTCAATTGGACCACTAAATTGGATTCTACTTCAAAAGACTATCGTTCAGCGATTTAGATTTTGCAACTGCGACTGAATTTCCTATTCATTTTTCCTTTCATAATTTTTACTCAATAAAGGTCACTATCCCGACTGATGAAAATTAGGAACCTAATTCTAATTCAAATTCCTATTCAATAAATGTATGAACACAGGAGTGATGACTGATGGGTGGCCAGCCGAAGACAATTGGTAGGGAATCTTGAAAACAAAAAACATTGTATACACTGTAGCCTAGTCGGCGAGCAAGAGAATTAAACCACGACAAAGGGGCTACACAAATTTATTTAAAATAAAATAATTAAAAGAAAGAACGTACAGTACAGGGGGAGGTTCGATATTACTATATAGCTTGTTCGCATATAAAAATAGTTGTACACTCAACTAAAGGTCTGTAGGGAACGCAACGGCGATTCCGGCGATCTTTTGACGTCTGTCTTCTATGGGTAGTGGCCAGGAACGACACGGACGCAGAGCCTGGACTAGGCCCGGTCGGTCAGCAGCTCGGGCGTATAAACCCGACGTCGAAGGCAAACTTCAAGGAGCCTTGTAAACCGTAGGTCGAAGTCTTGACCCCGTAAATAGAACCCAGTAATAACTGGGATTCACTTTTTGGCGAGTTAAAATTATACTATAAAAAACTTTAGAAATTTAAATACTCGTATACTGTCTATGCACGCTGGCAAACAAATTTTAATAGAGATAGTAAACTAAGATCGGAAGTGTTGCTCGGTGCTCAGCTCAGATGGTAATGGCTTGACCATCTACTGAGCCAAAAACGAAGACTAGGAAAAGGGAAAGGTTTAGAAACGTCTAGAACACCCAGTATCTAATGCGGTGGCCGTCGTTGATTGGTCGACACTTTATAGTTGCAGGTACTGAGTGCTAGTCGCATCGTCTCGAACCACGCTAAACCCCGCCTATTATAAACCTAATACCCTCTGTTACAAAGTGCCAGTGGCGTGCACAGAGGGTAGGCAAAAAAATGTATTCGGCTTGTTTCACCTATTTTAAGTATGTTATTATATCATTTCAAATATCCATATGCAAGCAAATACTATAGACATATTAATTTGCATTTGAGAACATTAATAAGTTTATTCAGCGGCTCCATACTGACAAAAATACTTTGCCAATCGTTCACTAAATATAGCGATTGATCACAGTCAACTTATCTAATTATCTCTGCAAAAATAACTTCATGTATATCTATGACTGAGTAGGTATCTCTTTCATGACACATCGATTTAAGAGGACAGAACACAGATGTTCCATTCCCAACTCGTATCAGCGTAGAGCTAATACACTGAAACAACCCTACGACTCCAATATTTCATTTCACCCACAACTTTCGGTCCACCCGGGAGCTATCGGCAAAAAAAAACCTCTTATAAAGAAGTACGGAGCAAGTAAAATTTATCTATAAACCAACCGTTAAGTATGTCATATTGGTTTATCACTGTTTGAACAGGCTCAATAAAGGTCAGTTTGCTTCGTGTCTCATGGCCTTTTGCCCCATTCGAAAGGTTTACAATAACCCAAAGATGAATTATGTAACGGCATGACTTTTTGGGGTATTAGGGCTTACAAAATAGAATTTATTGAAAAAACTTGGTCTTGAAATACGCTTGTTTGATAACTAGAAGAAACAAATACATTATCCTAGGTCATAGTTTAGTTAACCAGAACAAAGGTTAAACAAGAAGACGGACAGCAGTGTCTTTCTATTGGATTACCTACCACCTATACTGCGATTCCCAAGACGCCTGCTAGGCGTAGGGATTATGGCAACCCCTTCCTTCAAAAGGGGAGGCCTTTGTTCAGCAATTAACGTCTTTCGGCTTCTGATGGTGATAGTTTAGATATTCTCTGTAGACTATTACCCTACATCTCCACAACCGCTAACGAATACTCTAAAAGAAAATTATCACTGAAATATAGTCACGGTGTCAAAACTGAATAATTGAGATGAGATGCAAAAGTTCTATAGGATGTTCTTATATGGAATTAGTACTTCTGAAAATATCCGAATTTAGTTAACTACCGGCCATTTTATTCTATAATAAACTTTAGTAGAAATTAAAGTGTAGTCGTAACAAGAATGATCGCATTGTATTTTATACATTAGCCCTAATAAAACTAGGTTAAGTGTTGTCAACATCAACATCATAATCAGCCGAAAGAAGTCAACTGCTAAATAAAGCCATCCCATAATGTTGTCTTTTACTTAAGCGAATATTACACATTGAAATCAAACTACTTTTACGCATTTTATCGCAAAAGAACACCGATTCCTACATAGGATGATTCGTGAGGCTATTGAAATCAAAAAAACATCCTAATTTCAATAGATTGGGTGTTACCACCGGCTTGGGATCCTGTGATAAATATAATTAAATCCAACATCAAGCAAAACACTGCACGGTCTCAAGATACTGTAAGCTCTTACTGCGTAGATCGGACCAACAATAATAACTAAGAAGACCTGAGGGTACACCGGCATTATTGTGACATAAGGACGTTCAACATCTCAGTCCTCCCGTGACCATGGGTGCTGCAAAGCATTCGAAACGTCGGGATAGTAAAATCAAAAATAAACCGCGATAAAATCCGTAAAAGTAGTTTGATTTCAAAGCCATCCCACTTGGAACGCCACAATGAACGACAATTGGCTATTTGTATCCACCAGTTTCTTCTTTCATCCACGATTCGTATAATGTCATGAGTCCACCTAGTGGGAGGCCTACCTACGCTGCGTCTTCCGGTTCGTAGTCTTCAATCGAGAACATTTCTTCCCCATCGGTTATCGGTTGTTTAAGCGACGTTGCCTGCCCATTGCCAATTCAACTTGCAGATTTTGAGAGCCATGCATGCCACTTTTATTCTAGGGCAAAATTTTTTTTTCAGAAGAAACTAGTAACACAGTATTATATATGTCAGTCTACTCCTGTGAATTAATAATTGAACTTTAGATGCAAATAAGACCAGCTTCACCTAGTTGTAGCCGGATAAGTTTTAGTCTAGATGTAACCGCATTGCGGCTTTTGCCTTTAATTCTCTTCTAGAAATATCAGATAAGTAAAATGAGGACATTATTGTAAAGTAGGTTGTAATTTTAGCAAACTGTGTGTACCAGATATAAAGGTACATTCGCATTTTGCTCATTTAATTTACCAAGCAGGTAAATTGCCTTAGTAAGTACCAAGAAGGTAAGTACTGTAAATATATACTGTAAATTAAGGTTTCCTGTTTACGTCCGCGCTTAATAAAGTTTGTTACAATAAACATTACGGGACTATACTTAGGGTGATATCACACTAGTGATTGATTTGCAAGCCTGGTTTCAGTAAAAGCTACAGTGTCAAGTTTGCACAGTGAGCTCACTACGCGTGTATAGGGATACCCTTGCATTGCAACAACTCAAGCAACTATAACCTCTCCGCTGGTGCCATTACCTATTGTAAGCTACCTTTGCACTAGATTAGGACATTTATTAAAAGCACATACATGAACATAATTCTGTCCTTAAGTACCTACAGTGATATTTTAAAATCCTCTGTATTTGGAGTGAAATATATCATTACAAAGTGGTTGTCATCCTTGGTCTATGGTTGAGACTGAAAGGCCACTAAAGATAATCTTTATCTTTGTCGACTATGATAAGTAATTTGAGATTTTTTCTTGCCATGTTTTTTTGCGTATTTTATATTTTCAAATTATTTTGGTTTTCCAGACTTTGCCTAGTTTGGGAACCTCTGAACGGTTTAACGATATTTAATGCATTTGATTACTGTATTAGTTTTAATGTGTTGTTTAGTGTTAATGCACGAATAATTATTGTGTTCTAATAAAGATTATTTATTATTATATATAGAAGACTCTCTACGCAGCCATGACTTGGACTTATAAAGTTTCTGAAATCGCTTTTGTGAAATCGCCCGTACAGTAGTCTGGTAGCTCATGAACTTGAAGCAGAACTTTATAATGTGTACATAATAAAGATTATTTCAGTAACGTAGTAACGAGTTGTATAAAGTTAGTATTGTATCACTGTTACGATCAGAAATAAAGTCAAGCCCTATGGCCTAGTCATGTAAGAGAATAGGTACTTACCTATTATAGAAGAATTTTTAGGTACGATTGTACTTAAATGTATTACACATTTAAGTGTCCACCAGCTAGACTAGATATAGACTAGATATTTTTTATGAGGATTTATTAGTTTTACAAAATATAAATTAGCAAAAATTTCATTGGACAAACACTATTGCCAGTTAAACTTTGCGATGAAGCCCAAACATTTTTTTACTAGAAATACTTATTTGTTTGCGATTATTTATAAAAGTAATCCTCAGGCTTAGCGAATTTCAGGACACCTGTTATAAAAAGAAATACGTTTGTAGCGTTAACATTCTGGAATAAAATTTTCTATATTTTTACACATTTGGAATTAGTATCTGTGTAGCTTTTTACTTTATTTCATTTTAGTATGCGGTAACAGCTCAGTGGGCGAGTGCTTGCCTTGGAAACAAGGTGCGCAGGTTCGAACCCCGGCTCACACCTCTGATTTATGAATGAATTACCTACCTAACGAATCACGTGCGAATCGTCTTTGTGTGATTGTTACTAGTGAAGGAAAACATCGTGAGGAAGCCTGCATGTCTGAGAAAGCCTAACTAGCTCTCGAATGACCTGTGAAGTCCGCCAGCCCGCCCTTGGCCAGCGTGGTGGACTATGGCCTAAGCCCCCTCATCTTGAGAGGAGGCCCGTGCCCAACGGTGGGACATAAACAAGGGCTGGTATTATATTATACAGAATTTTTATAGTAGACTTGATGGCAGAAAACCGTTCGCTTGGCAAACTGGAGGTCGTGGTTTCAAATCTCGCGGGAAGCAACCATTTGTTCTTGCTCCTGGACAATGCAGGCCTATTACCTGATTGTCTGGAAAGTAAGATGCTAGAAATATTACGGATATAGAAATTCAGGCCAACGCCTGACCTCTCCTTGGTCGTGTAACACGACCAACAGTTGGTCTTCCGTCCCATCGTATCGTAAGAATTAGAGTGCACTTGTGCCTACGCAAGCGCACGTTGTGTGCACTTTGCTGTGGAAGATTGGCCGCTGTGGTCGTGTCGACCAGGAGGACATTATTAATTTTTACTAGCTATTTATTCATTCATTATTCATTCATCAGCAACCGAAACGTCCACTGCTGAACAAAGGCCTCTCCTTTAGAAGGAAGGGGTTGCCATAATCCTCACGAAAGCTTGAAAGGCGGCTTGGGGATCGCAGTATAGGTGGTACTCGTAGGTAATACAATAAAAAGACGCTGCTGCACGTCTTCTTGTTTTCCCTTAGTCGCCTTTTACGGACACCCAACGGGAGGAGACGGGTGGGTGCTGTTCGTAACCGGAAACCCCCCACATAGGCCGGGCTATTTATTGCTAGGTGTAAAAATGAATTTGTATCTAGAAAATATTTATACTGTAAATCAAAGAGCTGACGTCAAGGAATTTGCCAGGCTAACGAACAAATATACCTAAGAAATATATATACAAGGAATTTTCATCTCTTACGTAATGTAAGTTGACATTGACATTGACTTTATTAGCATTACTTTGACATGTTTTGTTATAATTCCAACAGCGAAATTATACGTAAGACATATTCAAATTCTTTGAATTATACATAAACCTATCATAGGGGATTAATGTTTGTTATTTCATTTAAGATGCGTAGGTGCTCTTTGAGTGACGAGTGAGGGCTAGGGAATGTTGTAATTAAAGCGTATATCCGACGGGAAATTGCGTGGGCACGAAATGTGCGTACATTATCTAAGGGGAGTTTTAATTTTGGACATTATTCATTTAGATTTAAGGGCAGATATTGTGTCACTTCACAGGACAATATAACATTGATATGTACCGGGGTAAACCTGGTCGAGTCAACTCGTGTGCGGGTGCTGCTTGGGAGGACTGGTCCGACTACTATCCCTTTGGCCTTTTAGTTTGTTGTACTTTCGTCGTATTTTTTTTTCTCTTTTATTTGATCTTTTGGATGGCAAGACACACTGTCGCTAATTCTAATCTAATTGTAACAAGACAAACACTGTTTAAAAAAAACGTGTTTTTTCAACTCGACTCAGCGGAGTTTCTTGCCGGATCTTCTCAGTTGAGGCCGCGTTGTGATACGGTGCTAGATTAAAAACCGTTCAAAAGTGCTAGCGTTAAGCGTATTTGAAATAAATGATGTTGGCTTTGACTTTTAAAGGGCACTGTAGCTGGAAAATATTGCCTGCAAGTCACTTCTAATAATCTACACATATATTATAGAGTAGCGTTAAGCAATTGAAATCGATACCTAATAAAATTTAAAACGGAAATAGAGTTTTAGATTATCTGTTAAATTACTTACCCTCACGATTAAATAATGATAATATGTGGGTTCTGTGAGTTTAGTGTGTAGTGGACTTAACATTACAACTGAGAGAACGAATATAGAGGCATAGACATAGTACCTATATCTACTTCCAACACGAAGCCAACTGGTTAATAAATATCATACAGGCAAAACGTCAAGCCTATAAGGCAAATCTCGTTAAATTGGCAAACTGAAGTCATTCGCCGTAGGCGGCAAGAATAAAAAGAAAACAGTTCACTGGTATTAGCAAAAGAAAGTATAGATCTGCGATATAGAATCTCCCAAGGGAAGACACAATATTGGCTTATATTTTCCTATCCTGGGAAGGTTGCCTAAGATCTTAGAGCGACCGCCCACAAAGATTGGACACGTTCTATATTGCTTTTTTTATTAACATGTAGCCTTGTGGACCTCATGAAATTTTATTGAAAGAAATTTCAGGGACGAGAATTAAACAATCTGGTTGCTTGGTTGCCAGCAAAAAAAAATGTTTCTGAATGTCTGACGTCACATTCTGAGTGGATAACCCTTCAGCGGCATTGTTTAAAATAAAAAAGTGTAATAGATAAATTAGATTTAGATGTCGCTGAATAAATGATTTTCTTTCTTTCTTTCTTTCTTTGATATTTTAGATGGTTTAATTACACTACATCATCATTGGAAAGAAGCCCACAGCTGAACAAAGTCGCCTAGTAATCGAAAATCCCATAATGGTTCTTAAGCCAAAAAATATGCATCACCCAGGTGATGATAGCATCCAGACACGTACTGACATAAATTCATAATATTATCCTGTTAGATCCGCCACAAGATAATAAAAGTCAAAACATAATCCAATCCAATTCATCACACATTCGCTCCTGCGCTTCAGCTTGAGCTATCTAAAATTCACGTATCAACGAGTTACTGACGCAAATTCACTAAAGCGATGTCGTGCCAAAGCGTATTTCCTCTGACATTCGAATTTCAATAGATAGAAAATTCCATGGTTCAGACTTTTCATATTAAAATTTTATAATAAAAAATCTTAACTTTTTTATGTGTAAAGAATTTTATTATGTAAGGATGATTTTGCGATACGTCATCACTCATCACTGCAATTCGACGTCGATGGTTATGGTGGTCACAGACATCGATGTTATTATCATCATCATCATCGGTAGCAGCTAAAAGACGTCCACTGCTGAACAAAAGGCCTCCCCCTTAGAAGGGAGGGGTTGCCATAATCCCCACGCTTGGCAGGCGGCTTGGGGATATCAGTATAGGTGGAAGATAAATCTAAAAGAAAGACGCTGGTGCCTGTCTTCCTGTTCTCACTTAGTCGCCTCTTACGACTCCCAACGCGTTGAGATGCAATTCTAACCCAGCACCCCACGGGGTATCGATGTAAGCGTACTACATAATAAAGCACAAGGCAAAGGAGACGGATGTTCGGACTGGTCCGAAGGACCAGAGTAGACTGCTTTTTTGTTCTCGCCGGGGAAATTTTCTAACGGTCCCCGGGATCATTTTGGGAGTCAATCGGATATGTCTGTTGCATCGGCACAGAAGTGTGGAACCTGGGCTCTCCGGTGGGATCTGTACCAGGTGCCCCTCAGTACCTTGCCTTTGAGCCCGCTAGGGGTTCACATTAGGAATTTGTTCTAGCCTTGTAATATTTCTTCAATACTAACACTCCTTCACCTCAATCGATGTATATCTTAACTTTTTATTTCATTGAGTGTATCATAAGGGATGTTCTACAATTTTTTACACTTCGTAAATTTGGCTGACAGCTTGAAGAACGCATGATCCGATTTAGATTGCTAGGAAATACTAATTTTGTCAAGATTCTGAAGCAAGAGTTTATTAGGTAACAGTAACCTAAACCATTTCCAATTTACTTATGTATTTAAATGTGTGGAGTATAGTAGGCACATATGGGCTGGTGCTGCGAAATGCCATTTTACAGCTTTGAACTCAGTGGAAAAGTGCTAGGTGGCTTATTGGTGACCCTGGGTTAGTACAGACCAATTTACAAAGCCTAGAGCACGGGCGCAGAGTAGCCAGCGTCTCGGTATTCTACAGGATGCATTTTGGAGAGTGTGCGCAGGAATTACATGAATTGATCCCACCATCACCCTTCTATCATCGGACGACAAGGACGAGACGCACGGTGCGCACACACCCTTAAATGGTAAACGTGCTTTCAGTCCAAACTTCGGAATAATTTTATAATTACGTGGTCCAGACTAAGCGATTTGCTTCGTCGTTCATAATAAGGACAGCTAAGGACCGGAACAGTTTGCCTGCGTCAGTTTTTCCGGCCGATTTTATTGTGGGTTTCTTCAAGGCAAAATATTTAGTGGATTTATCTAAATACTTTATACCAGCCCTTGTTTATGTCCCACTGCTGGGCACGGGCCTCCCTTCAAGTTGAAGGGGCTTAGGCCATAGTCCACCACGCTGGCCAAGTGCGGGTTGGCGGACTTCACACGTCTTTCGAAAGCTAGTTAGGCTTTCTCAGACATGCAGGTTTCATCACGGTGTTTTCCTTCACCGAAAGCTAGTAACAATCGCACAAAGACGATTCGCACATAATTAATTAAATAAATCAGAGGTTCGAGCCGGGGTTCGAACTTGCGCACCTTGTTTCCAAGGCAAGCGTTCGCCCACTGAGCTGTTACAGCTTTTTTGACATACTTAAAATAGGTAAAATAAATCGTTAAGTTATCGCCACACTGCCACATCGCCAAAATACTGTGGGAGTTTTCGCTTATATTGCCTAGCATGTGCTCTAGCGGAAAAATCTACGGTCCTAGGGGAAAAAGCCCGACGGCCTGAGACTTGAGACGCCTGAGACCAGAAACAACATTTCAAGTAACTTGTTTTATCATTTTTATCAGCTGAATATACTTTGCAAAAATAATAAATAATTACTCTTACCTTTTTCGCAATATATTGTTAATTAATTAGCTACATAATAATAAAATGTGTATTGTTAAACATCCATTTGTCTGTTCATTATTAAGGATAAACTAGAACATTTTGATGGCGAACAAAATCCAATAAACCCAACAAATTCAGTGAAATATTAAAGGCTTTTTGAATACAAAATTCATGGAATGAGCGCTTATATGTTTATGAATTCCTTTGTGTTTATGTTAATGGTGTATAACGATGCGCCACTCTTATTTAGTGAGTTTGGATCCAAATCTTTATTCAAAACCTTGATCAGGATTTGTATCCATATACGTAGAGCTTTTTGAATATGATTCTTCCTGCAACAACAGAAAATAGACCGGAATCTAGTCTGAGTATATTCCAATGGTATAAGTGGTATCAATCTATCCCACATATACCATTAGGTGTAAAGATGGGACAAGAAAATACCATTTATACCATTGATAATTGTCTAATGGTACAACTGGTATTAACTAGTACCACCTATACCATTACAGGTATAAATGGGACAACTTAGTCCCAATTGTACCATTAATGGAACAATTCAATGGTACAACTGGTCCGAAGCCTATAAGTTTTATACGTTTAGATTTGTTTAGTGATGCGATTAATTCTAAACTATAAATTGCAGGGGGTGTTAGGAACCCGTTTGTAACGTGTAATGATTTATCACCTATACTGCAGACTTGTCATGGATAAAGTGAGGTTTCGGAATCTAACCACCAACTTGCAGTAATGGAGAGATAATGAAACAAGAAATGATATAGTCTGGGCGAAGGTTTTTGAAAAGCCATAGACATGAATTCGATTCAAGGCTGTTGTCAAACGGTCTGGACATACAAGTTCACTTTACAAGAGTCAACAACAACATCTGAAAGACGTCCACTACCATTAGTTGCCATAGTCCCCACGCTTAGCAGGCGTCTTGGGGATTGCTGTTTAGGTGGTAAATAATCCAATAGAAAGACGCTGCTGCCCACATTTTTGTTTTCCATTAGTCGCCTTTTACAGGGTGCTATTCTTACCCGGACACCCCACTGGTCAACAGGGTCGGGTTTAAAGGAGTAGCCTCCAAATAATAAATTCTTTATTCTTATGCAAGGTAAGGTTGTCAGGGCTGTAGCCTCCTTCTTTGCGACCGTCATGTCTCAGAAGGAAGCCGCAAAGCAGGATCCAGAATGTGGAAAATATCTCGCTACGTAGCCTGTCCGTTTCCACTTCAACTTTTCCTACGTCCGTAATCTGGGTAACATCAGGGTGGTATTCGAAACTCAGTCTGTTCGTTTAAGTACTAGATAAATTAATAAAAAAGTAATTGTCATAGAAGATCCCTTGTTACTTTGTTAGTTCAACTAAATGATGTCTATACATTTAGAATTAAATTAGCCATCTGCAACTTACTTATAAAGTTTAAGTAACAGATGGATAACCTAATTCATTAAGTTCGGATCAATTTACTTAGTGTCTATTACTTTACTAACCAACTAAAACTTTCAGTGCACGATGTATTGTAATGTAATCAATTATCTAATGAAAGCCAATAACGTTGAGAACTCAACACATTTATATAAATACGAAATACAGCCCGAATACCAATATTGAGTAGGAATAGGGTATTAAGCGTATACAAAATAATGGTTCAAATTGGTATAATCCTTAAAGGCTAGGCGGCATCGCTAGGATTACATGCACGTGGCGTCATCAAAGTCACGTGATTGGAATCAGTGTGTACACGCGACACGTGTAATCATTTTTGGCAGTATTTTTATTTTTCCAAATACCTACAAAAATATTGAAAATTATCTATCTTCTTCTTCTATATACTATAATAAAACTCAGAGAGCACTTTTTCTGTACATTGAATATTTTTCCAAAATTTCTATGTGGGGATACTATACTAGCGACATAGAGGCCAAAACAATTTTTTTTTGGAATTATTGTCTGTCTGTCTGTCTGTCTGTCGTTCTGTTCGTTCAGGTATCATTTGAAAACCCGTGGATGGATTCTGATAGGACTTTCACTGATGTGTTGTGTAGAAGTAGGGGTATAAATTGGTATGGCAGTGAAACATTACATGCACATATTATTCCCACGTAATTTCCTTTGTATGTGAATAGGGTAATTATAAACTGATCAGTTAATCATTAAGATATCTACTATTACGCTATATACAATAGGGACTGAGCGGACATTTAGTTTGCATATGATATGGCAGTGGCGAAGGGCCAATTTTTGTTAGGGGTAAGCCGGTCCGGTACACCCAGGACATTTTCATTAGATTTCTGTATTGTGCTAAGTACTTTGCTGATAGCAATATTATGACATTATATCTTTGAAAAGTTAAAATCTGTAATTCCCGAACGAGTCCAAACTAGATTAGGAAAGAAATAGGCAAGGGAAAAATACCATTTCATTTCATTTGAAAGCCAGCGGTTAGGTCTGACTGAAATGACTCGAAATGATCTAACGCAATAAAATGTACAACTACAATTCACACTACACACAATGAACAGCGCTCCCAAAAAATGCTTCAAGTCCAGGTAGTGTATAGGTATTGTATTACAGTCGCAACAATAAAAGCAAGATGCGAAAAACTTTGAACTTTCACGAATATGATTAGACAGTAATTTACGATGTTAGCGTACTTTACATTATGAACAGCGCCATCTATCGGTAAAATGGAACATACAATCACTATAGAACTTTAATCTATAAATATAAAAGAAAGTCGTGTTAGTTACACTATTTATAACTCAAGGACGGCTGAACCGATTTGGCTGAAAATTGGTGGGGAGGTAGCTTAGAACGAGGATACGGACATAGGATACTTTGTATCCCGGTAGGTTAAGGTTAAGCAACGTTAGGTAAGGTCATTAAATAGATGTGTGAACCGATTTGTATGATTTTTTTTGTGCATATCGGGTAGGTCTAAGAATAGGTAATAAAGTATATTTCATATCGCTAGGTTAAGGACAGGTCATTAAATTGATGGGTGAACCGATTTGTATGAAATTTTAAGATATTCTTAATTTACCTTTGATAAAGTGTTAGAGTGGAGTGGAGCATAGGTATGCTTGGAGTTTCTCTGAAAGATCGAATTCGGAACGAGGTGATCAGACAGAGAACCAAAGTTATGGACATAGGCCACCGGATTAGCAAGCTGAAGTGGCAGTGGGCTGGCCATATCTGCCGTAAACCCGATAATCGTTGGAGCAAACGAGTTCTTGAGTGGAGACCGCGAGTGGGACGTCCGCAAGCGAGATGGAGTGACGACATACGTAAAGTGGCGGGCAGAATTAGGATGAGGAAAGCCGAGGATCGTAGTCAGTGGCGTGATATTGGAGAGGCCTATGTCCAGCAGTGGACGACTGTAGGCGGATGATGATGATGATGAAAGTGTTAGACTGAGATAGGTATCGATTACTTTGTTCTACATGATAGTCCATTCTTTCATTTCAATCAAGTCTCCCAGCCTTGGCAATAAATTAAGGCACCATTGAGAATTGTATTCTCGTTTAACTAAATTACTAATTTACATTGACAAATTACCTTTAATTTATTTAAATAGTATCTAAATGAGTTATATACTTCTGAGTCAAGGAATCAGTTATGTTAACATTAATGTGGCAAGTAAACCTGACGGACATTTTGGCAACTGACCTCATTTCGACGATCGGACCTATTAGGGCCATGACGAAGACGTGACTGATTTTTGTGAATAGTATAAATAAATATTACTGTACCCTATCCTGATCATCGCATGATTCACGATGCAAACAAATAAGTAGGTATTTTATTTTATAAGTTAGCAAGTACATCAAGTAAGCATTAAATTATGTTTTTACTTTATCCAAGCACATAAAATTAATAAATAGCAACCAATCTAAGCTTATTTTATTTGATAAACGTATTGCATTAAAAGGATGCATTTTAGCTTCATCATTGCAACAGCATTCTGCGAAAGTGTGTATTGATTAGTAAAATAATTAGTAAAGACAAATCTTTACGGACATCGAAAAGTATTTTTTTTAACAGTGATTTAGTATAAATGAGCCTTTTAGACTAACAATTTTGGATACCTATGCTAGATACATACATATCAAAATCTGTGACACAAAGAGTATGCTTGGATGGATCCATATCCATCCCACATTTCTCACCCCTAATTCAGCGATGTCGTGTTTATGAGGTAAAATAGACATCATTTTCCACATGAGCCGTCGTAAGCCTAATTTACTGAGCCGAAAATTCTCATATTATAATCCATCGAATGTCACTTGTGATGTCACTTTACACAGAAGAATTTGAAATTTAATTTCAGAAAGTTGAATTAAAGTTCCTCAATTTGAGTATTTTCAATACACACTGCTAGTATTATGTCTTTTAGAATACATACTAACTTTTTTATACACCTAGAGACGAAACAAACAGGTCGCTCGCCTGGTGGTTTGCGACCACCAGAATTGTCACCAGAGACATTAGTTATTAATTACACAGTGTGTCCGGTAATTTTACCTGCTACACTGTCGTTCACACCGGAACACAGTAATGCTTACACACGGCTGCTTGGCGGCAGAATATCTGACACTGCGGTGGCACCTACTTGAACGGCCCTTTGCACTAGGGACCTACCACCTAGTACTTACTTAACAGTTACTCAATATAATGAGCCTTGCCATTATGATCAGCAGCTGAAGGACGTCCACTGCTGAACAAAGGCCTCTCCCTTAAAAGGGAGGGGTTGCCATAAACCCTACGATTGGCAGGCGGCTTGGGGATCACAGTATAGGTGGTAGGTAATCCAATAGAAAGACGCTGCTGCCCGTCTTCTTGTTTTCCCTTAGTTGCCTCTTACGGAAAAATCACGTCACTCATGGAATCCTCCTTTATATTTAAATATAAGATATAGATTAGAAGATTTGATTTCCTGGTTAATAACTTGGTAAGACCAAATGTTAAAACAAAAATAAATGTTCATGTTTACTTTATAGTTGTATGATTATTTCTAATATACAATGGGGTTAAGTAAGTACCTACCTAGTTATTGGTTAAATCCGTTTTATAGTTTTTGCGCGAAACAAGCTTAAACACCCATTTATCCAAACTTTAACGTTTATTATATTAGTAGGAGTAGGTTTATACCTTCTGTTATAGACCTGTCTGTGTCTCTACTTCAGTTATGATCACGGCTGGTGGAATACGATAATTACTTGTACATACGTCATACGTCTCATGCCTACACGAAATCGTTTACTGTTCAAGCTGGCCGTCTGTGGAATTCCTTGCCACAGAATATAAGACGAGCTCAGAATCTGGAATCATTTAAAACGCAGGTTACCTCTTACTATCTTTCTCTTCCGTAAATCTATTCTTTCTCTAATTTATAGTATGTAATAGTACTTATATAAAGTCATAGAGCTACATCATAGATTTCATTATTTGTTAATTTATCTATTATAATATACATTTCATGTTATTATATTGTTATTTATATATATATACCTATCTAAAGTTGTAATTACACCTGCCCTTCAACATACTGTCCTGTACCCCAAGGTTGTCTGGAAGAGATCGCTTTAGCGATAAGACCGCCTTAAATTGTCACACTGTAACCTTTTTATCATCTAAACTGTATCTTCTCTTTTGGTGTACAATAAAGAATATTTGTATTTGTACTTGATCGGAACAAGTTCCATACAAGTAAATAAAAAGCCTCGATCGGAACCAGTTCCATACAAGGAAATAAAAAGCCTCGATCAGAACCAGTTCCGAAACTCCGGTTCCGTAGACGGCCGAAGCGAACGGGAGGAGATGGGAAAGTGCTATAATCTTACTGGGACACCCCACGTACAGACAGCCGTATAGCCGCAAACAATTTTTCACACGATCATCCAACTGCACGGAAGGTAGATCTAACAACAAACAAATTATACATATTATGCGGTTCGCAATAATTCGCTTTGACGTTTGTCTTTCTCATCGTTCTTCGCTCTATGGTTTGTATAATTTTGTACCTAAAATTTCATGTTTTGTCAATAGTTTGTTTCTTTAAACGTAGTTTTCAGTCTCTGTGATGCTGTTAGGAGAAAGAAACAGTAAGGGGGAGTAGGGTGTCGGGACATCTTACATCCTTCGTGTAGGTAGCAGCTATCTGCTAGCAAACAAAAGTGATAGTAGTGGAAGTGAAGGAAAAGAAAATATAGCCCAAGGGGTTTCCGGGTTCTTACCCGGAAACAGCCAACCATTGGAGCTTTGTTAAGCAGTGGACGCCTTCCGGCTGATGACGACGATGATGATGACGAAAGAGTTAAATAAATGTTCAAACCAGATTTGGTTTGGCGTGGAACCAGACTAAGTTTTGTCTTAGATTTGAAATCGTGACTTTTAAATCAGTTGTAATATAACTTTCTACAGCTAAAATTGAAACAAGTTCTCCTTCCAAATATTTGAATAACTGTTGTAATAATTATTTCACTGAACTCAATATAACAATTGGTTTTTGTTTAAAACTTATTCAAATGAATAAAATAATTCCAACATAAATTTCTGATAAAGTGATGGAATTCCACTCTGTAGCACAAATCTTGACTTACGACTACAAAAGCCTTTTAAGGAAATAAAATAATCTATACTTATAATAAAACTGTAACAGGTCCAATTCTGTACATTGAAGATATTTTGAAAATTATATTTGGAGGGCATTCTATAACCGATACTGAGGCCGAAAATGTATTTTTTTTAATTTTTGTCTGTCTGTCTGTCTGTCTGTCTGTATCACGGCTGAGCATCACGCCGAAACTACTGAATGGATTCAAATGAAACTTGGCATGATTTGAGATCTTACTACGAGGTAGGACATAGGATACTTTTTATCCCGTAATCTAGCACGGTTCTTTTGGGAGAGGCGATTAAAGTCGAAATGGGTACTTGGTTATACGCTTGGTCCGATTTTATAAATTTTTCGTTATAATATAATAAATATTAGAAAGGGAACACTCATAGAGAGTTGTTATCAAGGTTTTGTAATCGATCGGGTTAAGCAACGTTAGGTAAGGTCAAAAAATAGATGGGTGACCGTTTAACGCCATTTGAACTAAACCGGTCCGTGCTTCGGAGAGCAAGTAAAAAGTGAGTCCCAGTTTTTAACCGACTATAAAAAAGGAGGTTATGTATTCAATGCGAATGTCTGTTATTAAAAGTTTAGTTAACGTAAAAATAGCGCAGGCGGAGCTGCGTGGGTCAGCTAGTACTTATAATAAAACTGTAACAGGTCCAATTCTGTACATTGAATATATTTTGAATATTATATTTGGAGGGCATTCTATAACCGATACTGAGGCCGAAAATGTAATTTTTTAAATTTTTGTCTGTCTGTCTGTCTGTATCACGGCTGAGCATCACGCCGAAACTACTGAATGGGTTCAAATGAAACTTGGCATGATTTGAGATCTTATTGCGAGGTAGGACATAGGATACTTTTTATCCCGTAATCTAGCACGGTTCTTTTGGGAGAGGGGATTAAAGTCAAAATGGGTACTTGGTTATACGCTTGCTTCGATTTTAACAATTTTCATTATAATTATAATAAATATTTGTAAGGGAACACTCATAGACAGTTGTTAACAATGTTTGGAAATCGATCAGGTGAAGCAACGTTAGGTAAGGTCATTAAATAAATGGGTGACCGTTTAACGCGATTTGAACTAAACGTCTCCGTGCTTCGGAGGGCAAGTACAAAGTGGGTCCAAGTTTTTAACCGACTTTAAAAAAGGAGGTTTTGTATTCTATGCGAATGTATATTATTGAAAGTTCAGTTAACGTAAACACGGCGCGGGCGGAGCTGCGTGGGTCAGCTAGTCTGTAATAAATTATTAATCTCCTGTCAAAACTTGCTCAAATATTTTCTAAGTACAAAGCGCGATATTTAGGTTAGAATATCTTATTATTGTAAGTGGATCACCCGTTAGCGATTTTATAATGTAAATTAAATTAAAGAGATGTTACAATTAACACATAAAAAGGAGTAGTATATATTAATGCGTTCTGGTGTAAAAAAACTGTAGCTGAATCATCACCAGCCGGAAGACGTCCACTGCTGAACAAAGGCCTCCCCCTTAGACCGCCACAATGAACGACAATTTGCTATTTGCATCCACCGGTTTCCTGCGACGCGAACAATGTCGTCGGTCCACCTAGTGGGAGGCCTGCCTACGCTGCGTCTTCCGGTTCGTGGTCGCCACTCGAGAACCTTTCTTCCCCAACGGTTATCGGTTCTTCGAGCGATGTGGCCGGCCCACTGCCACTTCAACTTGCATATTCTACGAGCTATGTCGGTGACCTTGGTTCTTCGGCGAATCTCCTCATTCCGGATTCTGTCGCGCAAAGAAACTCCGAGCATAGCTCTCTCCATAGCTCGTTGTGTGACTCTGAGCTTCTCCAAAAGGCCAGCTGTTAGAGACCACGTCTCAGTACCATATGTCATCACTGGCAACACACACTGGTTAAAAACCTTTGTCTTCAGGCACTGCGGAATTTCTGATGAGAAGATGTCACGTAGTTTCCCGAACGCTGCCCATCCGAGTTGGATTCTTCGGGCGACCTCTTTGTCGAAGTTGGACCGACCTAACTGGATAGTTTGTCCTAGGTATACGTAGTGGTCAACAACTTCGAGTGTAACGTTCCCAACAACTACCGGTACGGGTGCAACATGGACATTAGACATGATCTTCGTCTTGTCCATGTTCATTTTAAGACCCACCTGTTGGGAAACGCTACTGAGGTCGCTGAGCATTGTATTGAGGTCCTCCAGCGATTCTGCCATAATGACTATATCATCGGCAAAACGAAGGTGAGTGATGTATTCGCCATTGATGTTGATGCCGAATCCGTACCAGTCCAAGAGCTTGAAAACGTCCTCCAATGCGTTCGTGAACAGTTTCGGAGAAATAACGTCTCCCTGTCTCACGCCCCGCTGCAATAGGATTGGTTTCGTGCTCTCGTCCTGTAGTCGGATCGACATGGTGGCGTTGCTGTACAAACACTTCAACACTTCGATGTACCTATAGTCAATGTGACACCGCTGGAGGGACTGCAATACCGCCCAGGTCTCGATTGAATCAAAGGCTTTCTCGTAGTCCACAAACGCTAGACATAATGGCCGATTATACTCCTCGGTCTTCTGTATAATCTGGCGGAGCGTATGTATGTGGTCTACGGTGCTAAAGCCTTTTCGGAACCCGGCTTGTTCGGGAGGCTGGAAGTCATCAAACCTGCGTTCGAGACGGTTCGTAATGACTCTCGAAAACAGCTTGTATACATGGCTCAGGAGTGAGATGGGTCTATAATTCTTCAATAAGGTGTTATCACCTTTTTTGAAGAAAAGAACCACCACACTCCCGTGCCATGCTTCTGGCGTAGTACCCTCGAGTAAGACGGAATTAAATAACATCTGGAGGACTAAAAGTACCGGTTTTCCACCCGAAGTTCAGAAGTTCTGTTGTGATTCCGTCTTCACCCGGCGCCTTGTTGTTCTTAAGCTGTTTGAGAGCCATTCTAATCTCGTACAGGCTGATGTCTGGGATGTCCTCAGTGTAGTGTCGGGTTAATTTGGCTCTGGTGTCCTGAGCTGTTCTGGCAATGGGTTCCTGTGTTGAGGTGTATAACTGTCCGTAAAACCTCTCGAGCTCTCTCAATATCTCCGGTTTCGATGAGATGACACTGCCGTCGTCGATCTTCAGCCTAGTCATATGGCTGCGCCCAATAGACGAATTCTTTGCGAACACTTTAGAGCCTTGGTTCCGCTCAATTGCGTCCTTAATACATGCTGTATTATAGGAACGCAAGTCGTGACGCATGGATTTCGAGATTCGTCTATTGAGTTCAGCATATTCTGACATATCAGCTGAAGATTGCAGTCTCATCTCAGTCCGGGTTTCCATTAACTTAATGGTTTGATTGGAGAGCTTCTGAGGCTTATTACGGCGTGGGGTCTTAAAGAACTTGGACCCCACTGCATGGACAGTTTGCACCAACCCATTGTTTAACTCGTCCGCAGTTTCGCATTCGGCTAGGCACTGAAAGCGATTGTGTAGTTCGAGTTGAAAGTCTTCGGGGTTTCGGATTTGGGCGGTTCCCGGACGGAGCGTGGACTTCATCAGACGAGACCTCTCAAGCTTGACATTGATATTCAATGTGCCTCTAACAATGCGGTGATCGCTACCGGTTTTCACCCTGCCGATCACGGAGACATCATCGAATATATGCTTCTTGGTCGTCATGATGAAGTCGATCTCGTTTTTGGTTGAACCATCGGGGCTTATCCACGTCCACTTCCTGGATGGTCGCTTCTTGAAGAAGGAGTTCATCGCAAAGAGTCCCTCCTTCTCCATGAAGTCGACCAGCCGCTGGCCCCTTTGGTTCCGCTGCCCGTACCCATATGACCCCACTCTCAACTCATCGCCATTCCGTGTGCCCACCTTTGCGTTGAAGTCCCCCATAACAACGGTGAAGTGTGTTTTGGAGGTATGTATGGCTTCTGATATCTCCTCATACATAGCCTCTACTTCATCGTCAGGGTGTGCCGAGGTCGGCGCGTAAACCTGTATAACCTTCAACGAATACCGACTGGTTATTCTGAGTATAAGGTACGCTACCCTACTCGACACACTATCGACCTTAATCACGTTGTTAACAAGGGACTTACGGACGAGAAACCCGACACCACCCTGGGATTTCCGGTCTCCTTCCCGGAAGAAGAGCATGTTGCCAGAATCAAGGGTTATCGTATCCTATCCCTCTCGCCGGATTTCAGATAATCCCAAGATGTCCCAACGCAACTTGCTCAATTCTTCCTCCAGCTCGACAATCTTCTCATTAGTCCTCATCGTGCGGATGTTGTGTGTTGCCAGGGCCAAAGTTCGGTGGGGGTGGTAGCGGGGCATCTGCCGGAGATTCTTAGCACCCCCTGCTCGACCGTTACCCCGCCTACTACCAAGGCGAGGAATAGAGGAGCCGCCGGGGACTGGGGGCCGTATGCAATTAGTGTCTATCATTGTTTGGGGGGGGGGGGGGGGGGGTTTGCCATAATCCCCACGCTTGGCAGGCGTCTTGGGGATCGCAGTTTTTGGTGAAGAGATGGAATTAAAACAGAAGACGCTGCTGCCCGTCTTCTGATTTCCCTTAGTCGCCTCTTACGTACACCCAAAGGGAAGAGATGGGTGGGTGCTATTCTTACCCGGACACCCCACGGGCAATACTAGAGCTAGAGCACGTTCCGGGGGAAGTAGAAATCCAACCCCCACCCCTAGAACATGTTGAAGAAACTTAATAACACTCAATTGACGTGAGACAGTGCAAAGCCTAGTGGGCGAATGTCTCCCTAGTCTTGCCACTAATATCAATTAAAAACAGCTTTAAAGTAAAGTTCAGGGAGCTACAATGAATTTTAGGTAAAAAAATAATTGTGAACTCTTTTAAAGTGTAATGAATGAAAAACTCAATATTCTTCATTAACCTTGGCAGACTTTATTACCCTGACGAAAATTCATAGCAATACCTACTTGTACTTTTTAGGGTTCCATATTTAAAAGGTAAAGCAACCTTTATGGTGTAACTTCATCTGTCTGTCGCTCTGTCTGTCTGTCTGTCATACCTCGATCACCTATATATTTGAGTATCTACTGCTATCGATTTGAAACTAGGAATAGTTTTAAATCTTACTTACCCAACCTCATCGCAACTGAAAAAATGTTTAATTTATTTTATTAATTATTTTTATTTTTATTGGGGGTCGAACTGGGTCAACAATAGTAGTCCAAGTAATCCAAAATGAACCTGGGCAAACAAACTTAGTTTTGCGGTTTAGTCTTTTTGCTATCTCAGGGGCGAATAGTAAAATAACTTTTATACATCCAAAGAAGGAATGGAACCCACGGTGCGCTTGTCCGAGTCGCAATTATCAGGTTTTTTGAATAAAGCATTCCTGCTAGGTGTACACAGACGAGGTGCATTAATGTGAAAAATGTATGAGTCAGTGCGCCCGGAGTTGGGAGCACTTGCCGGCAAAGCGATGCGAACTTCATAAACTTTACATTCCAGCCCCGCAGGTTAAATTATTCTTTACAGTAGAAACGTATTTTATATTATGTAATTTTATCTACGAAAATGCTTGCAAAATTCTTGTTGCAAAAGTAGAACACACACTGTTACACCCCATAAATATTATCTTTTCCGGTTGTTTTGTAAGTAAGATTACCTTAGTACTTACCCAATTTATAAGAAAATTGTTATGTTTTTTATATCTTATGAATATTTTACTATCGCTAATAGAGTTATTAATATTATTTCCTTTATCTTGTTTACATAGTATAAAACAAAATCGCTCCCACTGTTTGTACCATAGATTTAAGTTTTTCACTTGGTTTGTACGCTTAAGTTTGTATGTCAGAATCGAGCAACCAATAGACCAGTAATCGGAACGCCAGCGCTTTGTAGAGGCGCTTGATTGAGTCTACGACGTGACAATGGCAACCGTGAAAAAAAAACACACAGAAAAAAAAAACAAATAAAAATCTCCTGAAGTGGTCACCTGGAGTAAACTTACTAACTCAGTGTCGGCTGGTGAACATGGATAGAAACCGTCGCGCGTTCCATATAGTTTGTCTACCCTAACGTAATGCTATGGTGTGTTACTTCATCAGACATTATACTTGGTCTCTGGCGACTGAAGGACTTGATTTCATTGCAACCAACATTGCCCACAAGGAAGGAACGCATACCGCTGAGGATAGTAGGTTAGGTTACCATCACTTCATCCATATCCGAATTCCGACATACCTAATGGATAGATAATACCCACACACAGGGAGGGAATCAAACCTACCATCGAACTGACTATACAAAGTGGGTAGCGGCCAGGGTAGACTAATGGGCCTATCAAAAAGTAGGAAGTAAGTACCACCTAGTAGTAAGGGCTTTGGGCCAGAATTTTTAACACCTGGTAACCCTACTCGCAGCCCGCTACGTACAAGCGACATGGAGTAAAGCGATCGTATCTGGCTGGAAGCGCGTTTGCAAATCGCTAGATGGATAAGACTATTGTACATGTACTGCCTGTCCCAATATCCTATCGATCCCTAACTATAAGTTAAAATCATCGATCATGTCATTGATATCCCGCGATAAACCTCCGAAATGGAGCGATAACTAAAACCCGGACAGACTATCATTTGAACAACCAACAGTATTCTGCTAATATGTTATTATTGAAATGGAAATAAGTTATTAAAGCTATCGATGGTAACTATTTTAACTTATAGTAAGGGATCGACTTTGGAGAAGATGATAGACAGGTATATAAGAGATGGCCCACTAAGGAGACGACCGCTCCATGACATGCAATGCGCGTACCAACCGGGTAAGTCTACGGACACGGCACTGCACTATGTGGTCAACCGGGCAGAACATACATTGGAGACCAAAGAAATCTGTGCTGGAGCGTTTTTGGATATTGAAGGGGCGTTCGATCGAACAACCTTCGCTTCAATAAGAACCTCAGCACAAAATCATGGCATAGAGGCGACAATTGTTAAATAGATTAGCACTATGCTGCAGGAACGTGTCATTAAAAGTAGTTTATTAGGTGATATGGTTACCGTAAAGGCAACTAAAGGATGTCCACAGGGAGGCGTACTATCCCCATTACTGTGGATTCGTTGTTAGTGGAACTAAACAATGAACCATTTCAAGCCGTAGGCTATGCAGATGATATAGTCATACAAGTAAATGGCAAATTTCCAAACGTAGTAACGGATTTGCTGCAGGGTGCTTTGGTTAGGGTGGAAAGATGGTGTAAAGACAATAACCTTTCCATAAATCGAAGCAAAACGGTTATAGTGCCTTTCACGAGGAAAAGACATTTAGAGGGCCTTAGAGACCCAGAAATGTATGGCACCAGACTAAAATGGGCTACGGAAGTGAAATATCTTGGGGTAACTCTCGATAGTAAACTAACGTGGCATAGTCATGTTGAAAACAAAACAAAAAAGGCCTTACGTGTCTTCAATATGTGCCGTTCTGCGTATGGCAAAACCTGGGGACTCAAACGAAAGGTAATGTATTGGTTATATACTACGATGGTGAGACCTATTCTGACATACGGCAGCGCTGTATGGTGGCCTAGAACCAAACTAAAGATCTGCAAGGATTCTCTTAGGAAGGTACAAAGAGTAGTTTGCATGGCAATTACAGGTGCCTTCAAAACAACGCCTACATTGGCTCTTGAGTGGATACTGGGACTAACCCCACTACACACTTACATACAAACAGAGGCAAGGAAGTCGCTATACAGACTTGCAAAAGCAGGAGTTTGGAATCGTAACAAGCCCTGTACAAAACACACTTTATTGGATCCCATGAAAGAACTGGACGATCTAATGGACATGCCCTGTGATAGGGAAAATCCAGTGTACATGTTTAACAAGAGGTAGGTACCGAGTACATACCATCCAGGGAAGAGTGGACGAGGGGACTCAAACCGGTTGGTGGAACTCACCTCATATGGTACACTGACGGTTCTAAAATGGAGTCAGGTACAGGGGCAGAGATTTATTCCAAGGACTGTAGTGTCAGTCACAGCATGGGGCATTATGCATCGGTATTCCAAGCGGAAACCTATGCCATAATTGCCAGCATTAAAGAAATGCAAAGGAGAAACGTCAAAGGTAAAACCATTTGCATTCTCAGCGACAGTCAGGCAGCTCTGAAGGCTCTGAATTCCTTCCGAGGCCGAAAATGTAATTTTTTAAATTTTTGTCTGTCTGTCTGTCTGTCTGTATCTCGGCAGAGCATCACGCCGAAACTACTGAATGGATTCAAATGAAACTTGGCATGATTTGAGATCTTACTACGAGGTAGGACATAGGATACTTTTTATCCCGTAATCTAGCACGGTTCTTTTGAGAGAGGGGATTAAAATCAAAATGAGTACTTGGTTATACGCTTGGTCCGATTTTATCAATTTTTCTTTATAATATAATAAATATTAGTAAGGGAACACTCATAGAGAGTTGTTATCAAGGTTTTGTAATCGATCGGGTTAAGCAACGTTAGGTAAGGTCATTAAATAGATGGGTGACCGTTTAACACCATTTGAACTAAACGGGTCCGTGCTTCGGAGAGCAAGTAAAAAGTGGGTCCCAGTTTTTAACCGACTATAAAAAAGGAGGTTATGTATTCGATGCGAATGTCTGTTATTAAAAATTTAGTTAACGTAAAAATAGCGCAGGCGGAGCTGCGTGGTTCAGCTAGTAAGGAATATATTTTGTTCTAGCCTTGTAATATTTCTTCAATACCAACATTTCTTCACCTCAATTGATGCATGTCTTAACTTATAAATTTCATTGTGTGTATCACAAGGAATGTTCTTCAATTTCTTACACTTCGTAAATTTGGCTGACAGCTTGAAGAACGCATGATCCGATTTAGATTGCTAGGAAATACTAATTTTGTCAAGATTCTGAAGCAAGAGTTTATTAGGTAACAGTAATCTAAACCATTTCCAATTTACTTATGTATTTAAATGTGTGGAGTATAGTAGGCACATATGGGCTGTTGCTGCGAAATGCCATTTTACAGCTTTGGACTCAGTGGAAAAGTGCGCTAGGTGGCTTATTGGTGACCCTGGGTTAGTACAGACCAATTACCAAAGCCTAAAGCACGGGCGCAGAGTAGCCAGCGTCTCGGTATTCTACAGGATGCATTTTGGAGAGTGTGCGCAGGAATTACATGAATTGATCCCACCATCACCCTTCTATCATTGGACGACAAGGACGAGACGCACGGTGCGCACATACCCTTAAATGGTAAACGTGCTTTCAGTCCAAACTTCGGAATAATTTTATAATTACGTGGTCCAGACTTAGCGATTTGCTTCGTCGTTCGTAATAAGGACAGCTAAGGACTGGAACAGTTTGCCTGCGTCAGTTTTTCCGGCCGATTTTATTGTGGGTTTCTTCAAGGCAAAATATTTAGTGGATTCATCTAAATATTTAAAATAGGTAAAATAAATCGTTAAGTTATCGCCACACTGCCACATCGCCAAAATACTGTGGGAGTTTTCACTTATATTGCCTAGTATGTGCTCTAGCGGAAAAATCTACGGTCCTAGGGGAAAAAGCTCGACGGCCTGAGACTTGAGACGCCTGAGACCAGAAACAACATTTCAAGTAACTTGTTTTATCATTTTTATCAGCTGAATATACTTTGCAAAAATAATAAATAATTACTCTTACCTTTTCGCAATATATTGTTAATTAATTAGCTACATAATAATAAAATGTGTATTGTTAAACATCCATTTGTCTGTTCATTAATAAGGATAAACTAGAACATTTTGATGGCGAACAAAATCCAATAAACCCAACAAATTCAGTGAAATATTAAAGGCTTTTTGAATACAAAATTCATGGAATGAGCGCTTATATGTTTATGAATTCCTTTGTGTTTATGTTAATGGTGTATAACGATGCGCCACTCTTATTTAGTGAGTTTGGATCCAAATCTTTATTCAAAACCTTGATCAGGATTTGTATCCATATACGTAGAGCTTTTTGAATATGATTCTTCCTGCAACAACAGAAAATAGACCGGAATCTAGTCTGAGTATATTCCAATGGTATAAGTGGTATCAATCTATCCCACATATACCATTAGGTGTAAAGATGGGACAAGAAAATACCATTTATACCATTGATAATTGTCTAATGGTACAACTGGTATTAACTAGTACCACCTATACCATTACAGGTATAAATGGGACAACTTAGTCCCAATTGTACCATTAATGGAACAATTCAATGGTACAACTGGTCCGAAGCCTATAAGTTTTATACGTTTAGATTTGTTTTGTGATGTGATTAATTCTAAACTATAAATTGCAGGGGGTGTTAGGAACCCGTTTGTAACGTGTAATGATTTATCACCTATACTGCAGACTTGTCATGGATAAAGTGAGGTTTCGGAATCTAACCACCAACTTGCAGTAATGGAGAGATAATGAAACAAGAAATGATATAGTCTGGGCGAAGGTTTTTGAAAAAGCCATAGACATGAATTCGATTCAAGGCTGTTGTCAAACGGTCTGGACACACAAATTCACTTTACAAGAGTCAACAACAACATCTGAAAAACGTCCACTACTGAACAAAGGCCTCCTTTGTTCAGTAGTGAAGGGAGGGGTTGCCATAGTTGCAAAAAAAAAGTATATATGTATTAGTATCAGTTGTCTGGTTTCCATAGTACAGGCTCTGCCTAGTTTGGGATCAGATGACCGTGTGTGAATTGTCCCAGGATATTATTATTATTATTATTATAGTCCCCACGCTTGGCAGGCGTCTTGGGGATTGCTGTTTAGGTTGTAGATAATCCAATAGAAAGACGCTGCTGCCCATATTCTTGTTTTCCCTTAGTCACCCCTTACGGAGGAGATTGGAGGGTGCTATTCTTACCCGGACACCCCACGGGTTAACAGGGTCGGATTTACAGGAGTAGCCACCACATAAAGAATCCTTTATTCTTATGCAAGGTAAGGTTGTCAGGGCTGTAGCCTTCTTCTTTGCGACCGTCATGTCTCAGGAAGCCGCGGAGCGGGATTCAGAATAATTATCACTATATAGCCTGCCCGTTTCCACTTCAACTTTCCGACTTTTCTCCTACGTCTGTAATCTGGGTAATGGACATCAGGGTACTATTTGAAACTCAGTCTGTTCGTTTAAGTACTAGATAAATTAATAAAAAAGTTATTGTCATAGAAGATCCCTTGTTACTTTGTTAGTTCAACTAAATGATGTCTATACATTTAGAATTAAATTAGCCATCTGCAACTTACTTATAAAGTTTAAGTAACAGATGGATAACCTAATTCATTAAGTTCGGATCAATTTACTTAGTGTCTATTACTTTACTAACCAACTAAAACTTTCAGTGCACGATGTATTGTAATGTAATCAATTATCTAATGAAAGCCAATAACGTTGAGAACTCAACACATATATATAAATACGAAATACAGCCCGAATACCAATATTGAGTAGGAATAGGGTATTAAGCGTATACAAAATAATGGTTCAAATTGGTATAATCCTTAAAGGCTAGGCGGCATCGCTAGGATTACATGCACGTGGCGTCATCAAAGTCACGTGATTGGAATCAGTGTGTACACGCGACACGTGTAATCATTTTTGGCAGTATTTTTATTTTTCCAAATACCTACAAAAATATTGAAAATTATCTATCTATCTTCTTCTTCTATATACTATAAAACTCAGAGAGCAGTTTTTCTGTACATTGAATATTTTTCCACAATTTCTATGTGGGGATACTATAGTATAGTAATACTATAGACATAGAGGCCAAAACAATTTTTTTTTGGAATTATTGTCTGTCTGTCTGTCTGTCTGTCGTTCTGTTCGTCCAGGTATCATTTGAAAACCCGTGGATGGATTCTGATAGGACTTTCACTGATGTGTTGTGTAGAAGTAGGGGTATAAATTGGTACGGCAGTGAAACATTACATGCACATATTATTCCCACGTAATTTCCTTTGTATGTCAATAGGGTAATTATAAACTGATCAGTTAATCATTAAGATATCTACTATTACGCTATATACAATAGGGACTGAGCGGACATTTAGTTTGCATATGATATGGCAGTGGCGAAGGGTCAATTTTTGTAAGGGGTAAGCCGGTCTGGTACACCCAGGACATTTTCATTAGATTTCTGTATTGTGCTAAGTACTTTGCTGATAGCAATATTATGACATTATATCTTTGAAAAGTTAAAATCTGTAATTCCCGAGCGAGTCCAAACTAGATTAGGAAAGAAATAGGCAAGGGAAAAATACCATTTCATTTCATTTGAAAGCCAGCGGTTAGGTCCGCTGCACCACCAAGGCTACATTTGTATAGGTAGGTAGAAATTGAGAATACGAAATTGCTAAATTTTTACTTAGATAAAAGACCTAAAATGACTCGAAATGACCTAACGCAATAAAATGTACAACTACAATTCACACTACACACAATGAACAGCGCTCCCAAAAAATGCTTCAAGTCCAGGTAGTGTATAGATATTGTATTACAGTCGCAACAATAAAAGCAAGATGCGAAAAACTTTGAACTTTCATTATCGAATATGATTAGACAGTAATTTACGATGTTAGCGTACTTTACATTATGAACAGCGCCATCTATCGGTAAAATTGAACATACAATCACTATAGAACTTTAATCTATAAATATAAAAGAAAGTCGTGTTAGTTACACTATTTATAACTCAAGGACGGCTGAACCGATTTGGCTGAAAATTGGTGGGGAGGTAGCTTAGAACGAGGAAACGGACATAGGATACTTTGTATCCCGGTAGGTTAAGGTTAAGCAACGTTAGGTAAGGTCATTAAATAGATGTGTGAACCGATTTGTATGATTTTTTTTGTGCATATCGGGTAGGTCTAAGAATAGGTAATAAAGTATATTTCATATCGCTAGGTTAAGGACAGGTCATTAAATTGATGGGTGAACTGATTTGTATGAAATTTTAAGATATTCTTAATTTACCTTTGATAAAGTTGTGTTGGTGTTGTGGAGTGGAGCATAGGTATGCTTGGAGTTTCTCTGAAAGATCGAATTCGGAACGAGGTGATCAGACAGAGAACCAAAGTTATCGACATAGGCCACCGGATTAGCAAGCTGAAGTGGCAGTGGGCTGGCCATATCTGCCGTAGACCCGATAATCGTTGGAGCAAACGAGTATTTGAGTGGAGACCGCGAGTGAGACGTCCGCAAGCGAGATGGAGTGACGACATACGTAAAGTGGCGGGCAGAATTTGGATGAGGAAAGCCGAGGATCGTAGTCAGTGGCGTGATATTGGAGAGGCCTATGTCCAGCAGTGGACGACTGTAGGCTGATGATGATGAAAGTGTTAGACTGAGATAGGTATCGATTACTTTGTTCTACATGATAGTCCATTCTTTCATTTCAATCAAGTCTTCCAGCCTTGGCAATAAATTAAGGCACCATTGAGAATTGTATTCTCGTTTACCTAAATTACTAATTTACATTGACAAATTAACTTTTAATTTATTTAAATAGTATCTAAATGAGTTATATACTTCTGAGTCAAGGAATCAGTTATGTTAACATTAATGTGGCAAGTAAACCTGACGGACATTTTGGCAACTGACCTCATTTCGACGATCGGACCTATTACCATGACGAAGACGTGACTGATTTTTGTGAATAGTATAAATAAATATTACTGTACCCTATCCTGATCATCGCATGATTCACGATGCAAACAAATAAGTAGGTATTTTATTTTATAAGTTAGCAAGTACATCAAGTAAGTATTAAATTATGTTTTTACTTTATACAAGCACATAAAATTAATAAATAGCAGTCAATCTAAGCTTATTTTATTTGATAAACGTATTGCATTAAAAGGATGCATTTTAGCTTCATCATTGCAACAGCATTCTGTGAAAGTGTGTATTAATTAGTAAAATAATTAGTAAAGACAAATCTTTACGGACATCGAAATGTAATTTTTTAACAGTGATTTAGTATAAATGAGCCTTTTAGACTAACAATTTTGGATACCTATGCTAGATACATACATATCAAAATCTGTGACACAAAGAGTATGCTTGGATAGATCCATATCCATCCCACATTTCTCACCCCTAATTCAGCGATGTCGTGTTTATGAGGTAAAATAGACATCATTTTCCACATGAGCCGTCGTAAGCCTAATTTACTGAGCCGAAAATTCTCATATTATAATCCATCGAATGTCACTTGTGATGTCACTTTACACAGAAGAATTTGAAATTTAATTTCAGAAAGTTGAATTAAAGTTGCTCAATTTGTGTATTTTCAATACACACTATGTCTTTTAGAATACATACTAACTTTTTTTATACACCTAGAGACGAAACAAACAGGTCGCTCGCCTGGTGGTTTGCGACCACCAGAATTGTCACCAGAGACATTAGTTATTAATTACACAGTGTGTCCGGTAATTTTACCTGCTACAGTGTCGTTCACACCAGAACACAGTAATGCTTACACACGGCTGCTTGGCGGCAGAATATCTGACACTGCGGTGGCACCTACTTGAACGGCCCTTTGCACTAGGGACCTACCACCTAGTACTTACTTAACAGTTACTCAATATAATGAGCCTTGCCATTATGATCAGCAGCTGAAGGATGTCCACTGCTGAACAAAGGCCTCTCCCTTAAAAGGGAGGTGTTGCCATAAACCCTACTATTGGTAGGCGGCTTGGGGATCACAGTATAGGTGGTAGGTAATCCAATAGAAAGACGCTGCTGTCCGTCTTCTTGGTTTCCCTTAGTTGCCTCTTACGGACACCTAACGGGAGCGCTTCGGCCGTCTACAGAACCGAAGTTTCGGAACTGGTTCCGATCGAGGCTTTTTATTTCCAGGAGGTGGGAAAGTGCTATAATCTTACTGGGACACCCCACGTACAGACAGCCGTATAGCCGCAAACAATTTTTCACACGATCATCCAACTGCACGGAAGGTAGATCTAACAACAAACAAATTATACATATTATGCGGTTCGCAATAATTCGCTTTGACGTTTGTATTTCTCATCGTTCTTCGCTCTATGGTTGTTCTATATAATTTTGTACCTAAAATTTCATGTTTTGTCAATAGTTTGTTTCTTTAAACGTAGTTTTCAGTCTCTGTGATGCTGTTAGGAGAAAGAAACAGTAAGGGGGAGTAGGGTGTCGGGACATCTTACATCCTTCGTGTAGGTAGCAGCTATCTGCTAGCAAACAAAAGTGATAGTAGTGGAAGTGAAGGAAAAGAAAATATAGCCCAAGGGGTTTCCGGGTTCTTACCCGGAAACAGCCAACCATTTAGCAGCCAACTAACTCCTAACGATGAATGCCGTACGAGGCGACTAAAGGAAAACAAGAAGACTCTTTCAATTAGATTACCTATACTGCGATCGTTAATATGAACCTTTTAAATTGGTAGGGACGCCTTCCGGCTGATGACGACGATGATGATGACGAAAGAGTTAAATAAATGTTCAAACCAGATTTGGTTTGGCGTGGAACCAGACTAAGTTTTGTCTTAGATTTGAAATCGTGACTTTTAAATCAGTTGTAATATAACTTTCTACAGCTAAAATTGAAACAAGTTCTCCTTCCAAATATTTGAATAACTGTTGTAATAATTATTTCACTGAACTCAATATAACAATTGGTTTTTGTTTAAAACTTATTCAAATGAATAAAATAATTCCAACATAAATTTCTGATAAAGTGATGGAATTCCACTCTGTAGCACAAATCTTGACTTACGACTACAAAAGCCTTTTAAGGAAATAAAATAATCTGTAATAAATTATTAATCTCCTGTCAAAACTTGCTCAAATATTTTCAAAGTACAAAGCGCGATATTTAAACATCTTATTATTGTAAGTGGATCACCCGTTAGCGATTTTATAATGTAAATTAAATTAAAGATATGTTACAATTAACACATAAAAAGGAGTAGTATATTATTAATGCGTTCTGGTGTAAAAAAAAACTGTAGCTGAATAAATTCAATAAATTATTGAATATTTTTTTTTGTATGAGACTTTTTTTGTTGACGTGGAGGAATCTTTCAAAAGGTACCAAGTCTGCATAGGACACCGGGTTAAGTGGGATGTTTAGCCACTAAAAACTTCCTGGTGGCCTTCATTGACGCTATGGAGAGATTCTGGGTCCTCCATGGCAATGGAGACTCTGGTCCGTCCGTCGTCCGCCCGTCCATCGTCCGCCCGTCCGTCGTCCGCCCGTCCGTCGTCCGTCCGTCCGTCGAGGTCCGTACCTCGCCAGAGTCTCCAGCGCCAGACGCTCGCTAGAGCACGTTCCGGGGGAAGTAGAAATCCAACCCCCACCCCTAGAACACGTTTAAGAAACTTAATAACACTCAATTGACGTGAGACAGTGCAAAGCCTAGTGGGCGAATGTCTCCCTCGTCTTGCCACTAATATCAATTAAAAACAGCTTTGAATTAAAGTTCAGGGAGCTACAATGAATTTTAGGTAAAAAAATAATTGTGAACTCTTTTAAAGTGTAATGAATGAAAAACTCAATATTCTTCATTAACCTTGGCAGACTTTATTACCCTGACAAAAATTCATAGCAATACCTACTTGTACTTTTTAGGGTTCCATATCTATCTAAAAGGTAAAGCAACCCTTATGGTGTAACTTCATCTGTCTGTCTGTCATACCTATATATTTGAAGATCTACTGCTATCGTCTTGAAACTAGGAATAGTTTTAGATCTTACTTAGGTACCGAACCTCATCGCAACTGAAAAAATATTTAATTTAATTTATTTATTTTGAATGGGGGTCATTAAAATAAGTGAGCCTACTATATCTATTGGGGTATCATATTGGTTTATGTCGCTTAGGTTTTGGCTTAAAAAAAAAAATTAAAAAAAATTGTGTATTGTTTTGGTGTACTGAAGTTTGTGGTGGGAAATATCTGAAATGATTATTTATATGTTTATCTATAAATTACAGAAAAAATAAAACAATGTTTTTAAGCAGTACAGTTTTTAGTAATCCAGAATGAACCTGGACAAACATAGTTAGTTTTGCGGTTTGGTCTTTTTGCTATCTGAGGGACGAATAGTAAAATAACTTTTATACATCCAAAGAAGGAATGGAACCCACGGTGCGCTTGTCCGAGTCGCACTTATCAGGTTTTTTGAATAAAGCATTCCTGCTAGGTGTACACAGACGAGGTGCATTAATGTGAAAAATGTATGAGTCAGTGCGCCCGGAGTTGGGAGCACTTGCCGGCAAAGCGATGCGAACTTCATAAACTTTACATTCCGGCCCCGCAGGTTAAATTATTCTTTGCAGTAGAAACGTATTTAATATTATGTAATTTTATCTACGAAAATGCTTGCAAAATTCTTGTTGCAAAAGTAGAACACACACTGTTACACCCCATAAATATTATCTTTTCCGGTTGTTTTGTAAGTAAGATTACCTTAGTACTTACCCAATTTATAAGAAAATTGTTATGTTTTTTATATCTTATGAATATTTTACTATCGCTAATAGAGTTATTAATATTATTTCCTTTATCTTGTTTACATAGTATAAAACAAAATCGCTCCCACTGTTTGTACCATAGATTTAAGTTTTTCACTTGGTTTGTACGCTTAAGTTTGTATGTCAGAATTGAGCAACCAATAGACCAGTAATGGGAACGCCAGCGCTTTGTAGAGGCGCTTGATTGAGTCTACGACGCGACAATGGCAACCGTGAAAAAAACACACAGAAAAAAAAAACAAATAAAGATCTCCTGAAGTGGTCACCTGGAGTAAACTTACTAACTCAGTGTCGGCTGGTGAACATGGATAGAAACCGTCGCGCGTTCCATATAGTTTGTCTACCCTAACGTAATGCTATGGTGTGTTACTTCATCAGACATTATACTTGGTCTCTGGCGACTGAAGGACTTGATTTCATTGCAACCAACACTGCCCACAAGGAAGGAACGCATACCGCTGATGATAGTAGGTACCATCATTTCATCCATATCCGAATTCCGACATACCTAATGGATAGATAATACCCAGGCACAGGGAGGGAATCAAACCTACCATCGAACTGACTATACAAAGTGGGTAGCGGCCAGGGTAGACTAATGGGCCTATCAAAAAGTAGGAAGTAAGTACCACCTAGTAGTAAGGGCTTTGGGTCAGAATTTTTAACACCTGGTAACCCTACTCGCAGCCCGCTACGTACAAGCGACATGGAGTAAAGCGATCGTATCTGGCTGGAAGCGCGTTTGCAAATCGCTAGATGGATAAGACTATTGTACATTTACTGCCTGTCCCAATATCCTATCGATCCCTAACTATAAGTTAAAATCATCGATCATGTCATTGATATCCCGCGATAAACCTCCGAAATGGAGCGATAACTAAAACCCTGACAGACTGTCATTTGAACAACCAACAGTAGGCTGCTAATATGTTATTATTGAAATGGAAATAAGTCATTAAAGCTATCAATGGTAACTATTTTAACTTATAGTAAGGGATCGACTTTGGAGAAGATGATAGACAGGTATATAAGAGATGGCCCACTAAGGAGACGACCGCTCCATGACATGCAATGCGCGTACCAACCGGGTAAGTCTACGGACACGGCACTGCACTATGTGGTCAACCGGGCAGAACATACATTGGAGACCAAAGAAATCTGTGCTGGAGCGTTTTTGGATATTGAAGGGGCGTTCGATCGAACAACCTTCGCTTCAATAAGAACCTCAGCACAAAATCATGGCATAGAGGCGACAATTGTTAAATAGATTAGCACTATGCTGCAGGAACGTGTCATTAAAAGTAGTTTATTAGGTGATATGGTTACCGTAAAGGCAACTAAAGGATGTCCACAGGGAGGCGTACTATCCCCATTACTGTGGATTCGTTGTTAGTGGAACTAAACAATGAACCATTTCAAGCCGTAGGCTATGCAGATGATATAGTCATACAAGTAAATGGCAAATTTCCAAACGTAGTAACGGATTTGCTGCAGGGTGCTTTGGTTAGGGTGGAAAGATGGTGTAAAGACAATAACCTTTCCATAAATCGAAGCAAAACGGTTATAGTGCCTTTCACGAGGAAAATACATTTAGAGGGCCTTAGAGACCCAGAAATGTATGGCACCAGACTAAAATGGGCTACGGAAGTGAAATATCTTGGGGTAACTCTCGATAGTAAACTAACGTGGCATAGTCATGTTGAAAACAAAACAAAAAAGGCCTTACGTGTCTTCAATATGTGCCGTTCTGCGTATGGCAAAACCTGGGGACTCAAACGAAAGGTAATGTATTGGTTATATACTACGATGGTGAGACCTATTCTGACATACGGCAGCGCTGTATGGTGGCCTAGAACCAAACTAAAGATCTGCAAGGATTCTCTTAGGAAGGTACAAAGAGTAGTTTGCATGGCAATTACAGGTGCCTTCAAAACAACGCCTACATTGGCTCTTGAGTGGATACTGGGACTAACCCCACTACACACTTACATACAAACAGAGGCAAGGAAGTCGCTATACAGACTTGCAAAAGCAGGAGTTTGGAATCGTAACAAGCCCTGTACAAAACACACTTTATTGGATCCCGTGATAGAACTGGACGATCTAATGGACATGCCCTGTGATAGGATAAATCCAGTGTACATGTTTAACAAGAGGTAGGTACCGAGTACATACCATCCAGGGAAGAGTGGACGAGGGGACTCAAACCGGTTGGTGGAACTCACCTCATATGGTACACTGACGGTTCTAAAATGGAGTCAGGTACAGGGGCAGAGATTTATTCCAAGGACTGTAGTGTCAGTCACAGCATGGGGCATTATGCATCGGTATTCCAAGCGGAAACCTATGCCATAATTGCCAGCATTAAAGAAATGCAAAGGAGAAACGTCAAAGGTAAAACCATTTGCATTCTCAGCGACAGTCAGGCAGCTCTGAAGGCTCTGAATTCCTTCCGAGTTGCTTCTAAACTAGTCAAAGAAGGTGTTACAGGTTTGAACAACCTGGGTAGACACAACAATGTCAGCCTTATCTGGGTACCTGGACACGATAGCGTCGAGGGCAATGAGAAGGCAGATAGACTAGCGAGGGCCGGCTCACAGAGTCATTTGGTTTGCCCCGAACCCTTTGTGGGGATTCCGTATGGAACATATCACCAAGCATTATATGCACATGCTAGGAATGAACACATGAAGGAATGGAGGGCAGCGTCAGGCCTAAACCACTCCAAAGCGTTCTCTAGCGGTAGGGTGGACTGTGGGATTAAATTATTAAGCTCACACACAGATCACAAATAAGGCACCTAATAGGTGCACTCACGGGACATTTTGGCACCAACGAGCATCTACACAGAATGAGGCTAAGTACTGGTGACATTTGCAGATTCTGCGAAGATGAGTCAATGCGACACATATTGTGTAGCTGCGACTCTCTTGCGAGACGTAGGTTGAGTCATTTGGGAGTAGCCTATCCTACGCCAAATGATTATTTACAGCTCCAAGCTGGCGCGATCGTTGCGTACCTGAGGGAGCTCTTCGATACGCCAGCAACAGAGTAAGGGCTAGGGCATGCACAATGGATCCAACTGGGTCGAGGTGCGTTCCGGGGATACCGGGCCCAAATTTATAGCCACCAAGAATAGAATAGAAGGGATCGATAGGATATTGGGATCGGCAGTTAAACATTTACTCGAATATTTTTAGCAGTGCCACAAAAAAAGGAAAACAAACAGTTTGAACTTTTTTTAATCCAGCATAAAAAGAAAACGGGTATAGAATTATAAAGTACAAAAAACCCGACTGCGAACAAATAAACTGGGCTGAAATTACATTACATATACATAAAACGTATATACATATATATATTTTGACTCATCTCGTTAAGACCTTTCATTTGATACCCCTATTATTGATGTAAAAGAAGAACAAAATGACGACTGGTGGCCGCCATATTAATTTACTTATTTGGAAAATTTGGGTATAGCTTAAGTCACTCCCAGAACTAAGGTGAATCTAACGACATATTATATGTCAACCAAGCTGTTATGGCTGTAGGCCGTGCCAAATAAAAAGACATACATACATACTCTCCACCTAGGGCATACGGTCAAAAAAACTGTTTTTCTCATAGATTTTAGATTAAGAAAAAACCAAATTTAAGGTTTTACTACACTGTTCAGTAACAAAAAAACAATAGTTTCAGCTATACAAAAAAAAAAGCATGTGACTTAATAACAGTACCGATATAACCCAAATTATGTAAACACTACCTTTACCACGATCACAATGGAATTTTCCGTAAATAAGGAAAGTAATATATAAAAAAAGTTAATTTCGTGCACGCGGCGAAAGCAATCAATCTCGGAACGTATAAGATGATTTATTACTACAACAGCTGCATGATTTTAGTTACAACTCTTTTTCTTTCGAGACCCTATTTCAGGGTTCGTTGCGTGGTTTTTTGCCACGCTGATCAGCGAATATGCTCTGTATAGTTTTAATCGTTATTTTTAACCGACTTCAAAAAGGAGGAGGTTCTCAATTCGTCTGTATATATATATATATATATTTTTATGTATGTTCGCGCATAACTCTGGCAATTATGAACCGATTTGAAAAAATCTTTCTTCCATCCATTCTTCAATCCGTTGATTGGGTCTCATCGCTTACGAATAAGTAGTTCCTGAAAAAACAAGAATGGTGACTGCGCAGGAAAGCTACAGGAAAGCCTATATAGATGACTTTATGTCGCTTTTTAAGGACAAAAATCGTCATAACTCTGGCAAATATTTACCAATTTCAATGATTCTTTTTTTATTCGAAAGAAGAAACCACTGTATTGAATCTGAATGAATTTTATCACAACCGGATAAGAACTTCCTGGAGGACCATGAACGATGTGTAGGAATTTATCTGGTAAAACCCCATAAAACTGATGTTCTCCATTACATTGCTCTGATAATTATGAACCGATTTCGATGATTCTTTTTTTATTCGAGAGAGTAAACTACTATGATGATTCCATGCAAATTTCATTACGACCGGATATTTTTTAAAAGCTTTTATTTAAGAATAAGAATAAAAACGTTTATTTGTGACACATACAAGACAGAAACACATAAAACACTCTACAGCAAAATTATTGTGCCACATAAAGGTCCCAACTCAGCATATTGCTGGTCGCGAACAATTGGATTCTTCGGGCGACCTCTTTGTCGAAGTTGGACCGACCAAACTGGATAGTTTGTCCTAGGTATACGTAGTGGTCAACAACTTCGAGAGTATCGTTCCTAACAACTACCGGTACGGGTGCAACATGGACATTAGACATGATCTTCGTCTTGTCCATGTTCATTTTAAGACCCACCTGTTGGGAAACGCTACTGAGGTCATTGAGCATCGTATTGCATCTAGGGTTGCGTTCGTGGGGTCACTTAGGGCTTGCCCCTGAAAACCAGCGTTGTGTTGTGGCTTGTTCCTCAACACAGCACTTAAGCTGAGTGGGAGCCCTGTTTCACACAGACGACGTGTATTTAATAATGTACTATAATTAAATTGCCGTCGTCGATCTTCAGCCTGGTCATGTGGCTGCGCCCAATAGACGAATTCTTTGCGAACACAATGGAGCCTTGGTTCCGCTCAATCGCGTCCTTAATACATGCTGTATTATAGGAACGCAAGTCGTGACGCATGGATTTCGAGATTCGTCTATTGAGTTCAGCATATTCTGACATATCCGCTGAAGATTGCAGTCTCATCTCAGTCCGGGTTTCCATTAACTTAATGGCTTGGTTCCGCTCAATCGCGTCCTTAATACATGCTGTATTATAGGAACGCAAGTCGTGACGCATGGATTTCGAGATTCGTCTATTGAGTTCAGCATATTCTGACATATCAGCTGAAGATTGCAGTCTCATCTCAGTCCGGGTTTCCATTAACTTAATGGTTTGATTGGAGAGCTTCTGAGGCTTATTACGGCGTGGGGTCTTAAAGAACTTGGACCCCACTGCATGGACAGTTTGCACCAACCCATTGTTTAACTCGGCCGCAGTTTCGCATTCGGCTAGGCACTGAAAGCGATTGTGTAGTTCGAGTTGAAAGTCTTCGGGGTTTTGGATTTGGGCGGTTCCCGGACGGAGCGTCGACTTCATCAGACGAGACCTCTCGAGCTTGACATTGATATTCAATGTGCCTCTAACAATGCGGTGATCGCTACCGGTTTTCACCCTGCCGATCACGGAGACATCATCGAATATATGCTTTTTGGTCGTCATGATGAAGCCGATCTCATTTTTGGTTGAACCATCGGGGCTTATCCACGTCCACTTCCTGGATGGTCGCTTCTTGAAGAAGGAGTTCATCACAAAGAGTCCCTCCTTCTCCAGGAAGTCAACCAGCCGCTGGCCCCTTGGGTTCCGCTGCCCGTACCCATAAGACCCCACTCTCAACTCATCGCCATTCCGTGTGCCCACCTTCGCGTTGAAGTCCCCCATAACAACGGTGAAGTGTGTTTTGGAGGTATGTATGGCTTCTGCTATCTCCTCATACATAGCCTCTACTTCATCGTCAGGGTGTGCCGAGGTCGGCGCGTAAACCTGTATAACCTTCAACGAATACCGACTAGTTATTCTGAGTATAAGGTACGCTATCCTGCTCGACACACTATCGACCTTAATCACGTTGTTAATAAGGGACTTACGGACGAGAAACCCGACACCACCCTGGGATTTCCGGTCTCCTTCCCGGAAGAAGAGCATGTTGCCAGAATCAAGGGTTATCGTATCCTGTCCCTCTCGCCGGATTTCAGATAATCCCAAGATGTCCCAACGCAACTTGCTCAATTCTTCCTCCAGCTCGACAATCTTCTCATCGGTCCTCATCGTGCGGATGTTGTGTGTTGCCAGGGCCAAAGTTCGGTGGGGGTGGTAGCGGGGCATCTGCCGGAGATTCTTAGCACCCCCTGCTCGACCGTTACCCCGCCTGCTACCAAGGCGAGGAATAGAGGAGCCGCCGGGGACTGGGGGCCGTATACAATTTGTGTCTATCATTGTTTGGGGGGGGGGTTGCCATAATCCCTTGGGGATCGCAGTTTTTGTGATGAGATGGAACTTAAAACAGAAGACGCTGCTGCCCGTCTTCTGATTTCCTTTAGTCGCCTTTTACGTACACCCAAAGGGAAGAGATGGGTGGGTGCTATTCTTGCCCGGACACCCCACGGGACTATCTATCATTACATAGTATAAAATAAAGTTGCTTTCCGCGTTTGTCTGTCTGTATATCCGCTTACTCCTCCTAAACTACGCAACGAATCTTTGTACGGGTTTCATCGTCAGTAAGTTAATATCTCACAAAAGGTTTAGGTAAGTATTAGGTAAGTATTATACCAGTGACTCACCCGAGAAAAAGCCTGGGTGGGTCACTGGTATAACATAAAAAATAAATTCCCATTTCCTTCGGTCACGCCATAGCGAGAGCAAAACAATTTTAGAAATTGGCGCACTCAGAAAATTACGCAGGCGGAGCAGCGCGGGACAGCTAGTATAAAATAATAATAAACTATCAATGTAACCGCTAGTAACAGTAAAACGTAGACTGATCTAAACAATTTATAGTACATCTCTTATAAGGCACTAGTCTTGACATTTTTGGTGCTCAAGAAGGAATATCTTAATGTTTGTTTTAAAATAATTTATACTACGTTGCAGGCTCCTCATCGGCGGCGGAATATTGTTCCAACATTTTGACACCGCATATCGGAAACTTCCCCTAAAAGCAGCTGAACTGTGCCGCTGTGTCGCGAGTTGCATAGCGCACTGACGGGGTGCGCAAGAATTTAACTTGCAATGTATGTATGTATGTAATTTGTTCGGGTGGAATCTTGCAACTCAATTTTCACCCACTTCTACACGTTCGAATCGTTTGAAATTTTGCACATGTGTCAAGGACAGGTGACAATACAATAATGAAGTATCATCGAGCTGATCTGATGATGGAGCTCGAAGGCGGATAAGGGAACCCTTGGATGGCTACTAGTAAACTAATCGAGTTTAGGCTCATTTGATTCGTCTTAGAAAGTTGTATTCACTTTACCTAATAATGAGGACCTGATGATGGAATTGTAAGGTAGGTGACGGAACCCTGGAATGGTTACTAGTAAACACATCGAGTGTCGGCTCATTTTATTCGCCTTAAAGAGTTCTATTCACTTTGCCTAATAATGAGGACCTGATGATGGAATTGGAAGGTAGGTGATGGAACCCTGGAATGGATACTGGTAAACACATAGAGTTTAAGCTCATTTGATTCGTTTTACAGAGTTCTATTAATTTTTCTTGATAATGAGGACGTGATTATGGAATTGGGAGGTAAGTGACGGAACCCCGGAATCGTTATCAGTAAACACATCGAGTTTAGGCTCATTTGATTCATCTTAAAGAGTTCTATTCACTTTGCCCAAAAATGAGGACCTGATCATGGAATTGGAAGGTAGGTGACGGAACCCTGGAATCGCTATCAGTAAACACATCGATTTTAGGCTCATTTGATTCATCTTAACGAGTTCTATTCACTTTGCCTAATAATGAGGACCTGATGATGGAATTGGAAGGTAGTTGACAGAACCCTGGAATCGTTATTAGTAAACGCATCGAGTTTAAGCTAACTTGATTCTTCTTAAAGAGTTCTATTCACTTTGCCTAATAATGAGGACCTGATAATGGAGCTGGAAGGTGAGTAACATCATCATCATCATCAGCCGGAAGACGTCCACTGCTGAACATAGGCCTCCTCCTTAGAACGCCACAATGAACGACAATTGGCTATTTGCATCCACTGGTTACCTGCGATGCGCACAATGTCGTCTGTCCACTAAGTGGGAGGCCTCCCACGTAGCAGACGCAGCGTAGGCAGGCCTGCCTACGCTGCGTCTTCCGGTTCGTGGTCGCCACTCGAGAACCTTTCTTCCCCAACGGTTATTGGTTCTTCGAGCGATGTGGCCTGCCCATTGCCACTTTAACTTGCAGATTCTGAGAGCTATGTCGGTAACCTTAGTTCTTCGGCGAATCTCCACAATTCGGATTCTGTCGCGCAAAGAAACGCCGAGCATAGCTCTCTCCATGGCTCGATGTGTGACTCTGAACTTTTCTAAAATGCCAGCCGTTAGAGACCACGTCTCAGTACCATATGTCATCACTGGCAATACACACTGGTTAAAAACCTCCGTCTTCAGGCCAGGCACTGCGGTATTTCGGACGAGAAGATATCGCGTAGTGTCCCGAACGCTGCCTATCCAAGTTGGATTCTTCGGGCGACCTCTTTGTCGAAGTTGGACCGACCTAACTGGATAGTTTGTCCTAGGTATACGTAGTGGTCAACAACTTCGAGTGTATCGTTCCCAACAACTACCGGTACGGGTGTAACATGGACATTAGACATGACCTTGGTCTTGTCCATGTTCATTTTAAGACCCACCTGTTGGGAAACGCTACTGAGGTCACTGAGCATCGTAATGAGGACGAGGTCCTCCAGCGACTCTGCCATAATGCCTATATCATCAGCAAATCAAAAGTGTGTGATGTGTCCGCCATTGATGTTGATGCCGAATCCGTACCAGTCCAAGAGCTTGAAAACGTCCTCCAATGCGTTTGTGAACAGTTTCGGAGAAATATCGTCTCCCTGTCTCACACCTCGCTGCAATGGGTATGGTTTCGTGCTCTCGTCCTGTAGTCGAATCGACATGGTGGCGACATGGCGCACATCAAAACAATCGTAAATACTATTATGTCAATTATTCAATAGTTTCCAATCCTTAGTTAATTATTTATTAGTATAGTAAATTGTAGATTTATATAAACCAATTTTTGCTTACCTAATAAGGTAGACCATAGAGGACATTATCATAATAATAAAACGCCCATGTTAGTTCATGCATACCTATTGTCAGCAAATAAAGATTATTTGATTTGATTTGAGAAACTTATCCAGCAAAAACTAAAAAGTAAAAAATAAATTAAAAGTAAAAAACTTTTTAAAAACAAGCTTTTATTTAAATGCGCTAAAAAGAATGAAATGAACTTTTCCTTTAAAACTTTTAATATCTATTTATAACGTCATTACACAATTTATATGATATAAAAGCTTGTCGCGAGATTTACCTATAAGAATATAAACAAGAAAATTAATAATTAGATTTTATTGACTAAGTTTTCAAACTATGTAAGTACGAGTATAATCTCGCGACAAGCTTTTCTACACTATCTACACTAATAATATAATAATAATATTATAAAGAGGAAAACTTTGTTTGTTTGGTTGTAATGAATAGGCTCAAAAACTACTGGACCGTTTTTAAAAATTCTTTCACCATTCGAAAGCTACATTATGCACGAGTAACATAGGCTAAATTTTATTTTGGAAAAAAATAGGGTTCCGTAAGATATTTGGGTTTTTTCGGACACAAGGTGTTAAAAATCAACCAGAAAAGTTACTTATTTTGCGTACGCTGCCTAAACTATAAAAGATAGAACCATAAAAAGTTCTAATTAATTGTAGATCTTATAAATATCTACAAAAAAGTCCGTGGCACACGCGCGTATCTATGTCGAGTGAGGCCCAACAACCATTTTTTTTATTTAAAAATCTTGAATTTTTGTTTGTACTACATTTAAACGCATTTATTTTACTCATGCTATTAATCCTTATCAAAATAAATTATTTCATCATTAAGTACAGTTTATGTAAATAATATTTGGTCTTTGAATGATTAAAATTGGACATTTGGTTTTAAGTTATGGCGAAATTAAAATATTACTGCTAATAAGTTAAAAGATTTCTGTTGCACGGCCCGTTGCGAAGTGAGCGTCATAGATAAGAGTATATTACTTAGAAATAGATAGGTAACTCCCACGTCAAAACGTGCCCCCTAACACCAGCGCCTCCAGCGGTGTGATTTGAAACTCTAAATAGCCTCGGGCATATTTAATAAAAAAATATCTAAAACTTTGTAGTATTCGATATTATATAGTACGCGGACGTCAAGTATATGCGCTATGTAATATAGGAATAAAATAAATAAAACAAAAATTATTTCATACGGCCTGGGATTGGAACCCGCGCCCCCTAGCTAGACTTCGTATTAATTTGATTCCAACCTCTTTACCGCTACCGCTGTAAGTCTTATGATGTCAGTTGCAAAATACTGATCTACTATCTTAGTTTCATTCCGAACAGATAAAAGTTGCAAATCACGCCGCATGAGGGTGCCACTGGTAGCTTTTTTCCATTTCTTCTAAGATACCATACCATGGTGAGCGTCACCAAGGCGGGGGTGCGCATGCGGGAGGGGAGTTTAGATCTATGAGTAAGGTACCCGCGCGGCCCAGACGCGAGGTCGGCTCCCTACGCAGCGGTCGTGCGCGAATTCTAATCATTTTCGTGCGATTTTTTTTAGATTTCATTCTTAAAACTACACCTACGCAAAAGTTCTTCTCAGAGCTAAACAACAGTTCTTCTCAGAGCTAATCAACAGTTCTTTTCAGGGCTAACCAACAGATTTTTTCAGGGGTAACCAACAGTTTTTTTCAGGGCTAACTAACAGTTCTTTTCAGGGCTAAACAACAGTTCTTTTCAGGGCTAAACAACAGTTCTTTTCAGAGCTAGAATATTACACGCTATTAGCATTTTCTTAAACATTTGAAAATGCCTAAGAGAACCAGGTCTCAACTTTCTAAACATAGTTCTCAAGCACGGGCAGCAAGAATACGTCGTATGGGAGAATCTTCACCTGAACGTTCGCAACGCCTTGCACAACAAAATCTGAGAACCTCTGAGTTACGTGCACGAGAGCCGGGTGAACCGATATGTATGAAATTTTGCGGGTAGGTTTGAGAATAGGTTATAAAGTATATTTTATGCCGCTGATACTATGATTGACGAGGATATATAGAACGAGAGGAGGGTGCAAGAGAGGGAGAGGGGAGGGTGATGGAGTGAGTGATCGGAGGAGTTAGGTGGAGCAAGGGGGGGGGAGTGAGAGGGAGCAAGTTGGGAGAAGAGAGAGGAGGGAGAGGGTTCAGAGAGGACAACGGGGAGGGGAAGAGGGGAAGTGTGACGGAGACCGAAGCGGGAGGGGAGAGAAATAGCATAGAATTAGATTTTTATTATAAGAGAGAGAGATGGAGAAAGATTAATCAAGGAAGTAGGGAGAAAAGGGGAGCAAAATGTAATTAAAGCGCGGGCGGAGCTGCGCGGGTCAGCTAGTATGTCATATAAATTGTGTAATGACGTTATAAATAGGAAAAGTTTATTTCATTCTTTTTAGCGCATTTAAATAAAAGCTTGTTTTTTAAAAAGTTTTTTACTTTAATTTTATTTTTTCTGAAGTAGTAATATGAATTATGTAAAACTATGTAGACGATAATGTGATCATAACCTACCTAGATTATTTTACGGTCTTCGATGGTTCAATCTTTATATATGAAAATATCACTAAAAAGTTCAAAATAAAATCTTTTTTTAAAAAAATTGAAGCGACTTCAATATCACTGAAAAGTATAAAATAATTTAAATATTATTGAAGTTGGTGCCAAATGTACACAGCCGGTAAGCTAACACCAACTTCAGATAAAAAATGATTTTATTGTTTGAATTCGTTGAGTTTTCCATCATTAAATAATATTTATTGTCCCCTTAATCTATACTTATAATAAAACTGTAACAGGTCCAATTCTGTACATTGAAGATATTTTCAAAATTATATTTGGAGGGCATTCTATAACCGATACTGAGGCCGAAAATGTATTTTTTTAAATTTTTGTCTGTCTGTCTGTCTGTCTGTCTGTCTGTCTGTCTGTCTGTCTGTATCACGGCTGAGCATCACGCCGAAACTACTGAATGGATCCAAATGAAACTTAGCATGATCTGAGATCTTACCACGAGGTAGGACATAGGATACTTTTTATCCCGTAATCTGGCACGGTTCTTTTGGGAGAGGGGATTAAAGTCAAAACGGGTACTTAGTTATACGCTTGGTCCGATTTTATCAATTTTTCTTTATAATATAATAAATATTAGTAAGGGAACACTCATAGAGAGTTGTTATCAAGGTTTTGTAATCGATCTGGTTAAGCAACGTTAGGTAAGGTCATTAAATAGATGGGTGACCGCTTAACGCCATTTGAACTAAACGGGTCCGTGCTTCGGAGAGCAAGTAAAAAGTGGGTCCCAGTTTTTAACCGACTATAAAAAATGAGGTTATGTATTCGATGCGAATGTCTGTTATTCAAAGTTTAGTTAACGTAAAAATAGCGCAGGCGGAGCTGCGTGGGTCAGCTAGTTGTAAATAATAATAATATTCTTATACTTTTAGACTTTCGCGTTCCATTATCAAACATTATTTTAATCGGGAATTAACGCGTTTTTCCTTATATTTTGGCTTGACGTTTTGGCCGGGTTACACCAGCCGTGGTCACAAGCAGACTGGTTCAGCGAGACGGCTCCGTGCGCGAGGCAGTAATATCTTCATCTAACCCCGTTCTTTCACTTGTGACGATAAGCCCACTACACACTAAACTCACAGTATCTCCCCCTCAGTGCCTTGCCTTTGAGCCCATAGTAGCCTCCAGGAACCAGTCACGGTGCTCACGGTGACGGGGGTTGCAACCCCGCCGCTGTCCTCCTCGGAGTCGCAAGGCACATAGTACCCACCTGCATTAAGTTATGTACAATTTTTAAGCGAAAAAATGTACGGATCCCTTATTATATTGGCTTCAGTCACATTTGCTCAATTTACTTGGGTTATTTGGGCAAGAATTATGCATTCACAGTTGCGTGACTTTCCGGAGGCGGGCGTAACATTGTTGAATGCAGGTAGATTGTGCGATTAGATTGTGGGGAAATGGAAAATGGATAGCAGTTTTGGGAGTGAACAAATTATCAACTTTTTTGGTTAGTATTTTTTTTACCAGGAAGACTGTAAAAGCTACAAATCCTTTTTCATACATGAGGCCCGGCTATAGACAGTTATTGCAGCCTATTGGGGCAGGAAATACTAGCTATATCTCTATGCTGGTAGTGGAAACCCAGATTCTGTTACATACTTCCCTCGCAATTATTTACAAGCTGTTTGTAATTTGTAAAGAATTAGCTGTTTGTAATTTGCAAACAATTAGCGATTTGTAAAGAATTGTTTAGAATTGTAGCTAGCAATCTTATTTGCCCGGAAATGGATGCCCTATGTCAGGGGAGTAACGGACAGAATGGGTGCAGTGTTAAGGAAATATTCTGTCCCCATTTTGTATGTACCTGGGTCCAAGGTAAGCAACGTTGTATTTACTGCAAAGGATGTTCTGCCATTACAAACACCAGGTGTCTACAAAATAAATTGCAGTTGTGGTAGCTCCTATATAGGCCAAACGAAGCGGACTATCGCAGAAAGGGTTAAGGAGCATATCACCGATGTGAAGAACCGTCAGATTAGCAAGTCAGCGATTGCCGAGCATATACTTCAGTCGGATACAAATCACTGGATTGAGTTTCATCGCCCACAAGTCCTTTCCACCGATCGACACTTTTATTCTAGAGTTGTTCGTGAAGCAATTGAAATTAAGAAATATAAAAATTTCAACCGGGAAGATGGCTTTAGATTATCTATAGCTTGGGAACCACTGATTAAAATGACAAAACCTCGCTATTTGCCGGCGGTTAAATATGCAGATACTGTGAATGTAGTGTGTAGTGGGCTTAACGTTACAAGTGAAAGAACGGGGGTAGAAGAATATATTTCTGCCTCGCGCACGGCGCCGTCTCGCTGAACCAGTCTGCTTGTGACCACGACCAACGTCAAGCCAAAATATAAGGTAATTCGCGTTAATTCCCGATTAAAATAAAGATTATATAGGTAGGGGTTTAAAAAAAAACGATATTATTATTTTGGCTTTATTTTTAAAGAAATCAATGTTTTTGTAATATTGTGAAAATGAATTAACTACCCAGTGCTGGCTATTACACCTTAATTTAATGTAAATACTTTTCCCTAAAATCCTTTCATCATCATCATCATCATCATCACCAACCAGAAGACGTCCACTTCTGAACAAAGGCCTCCCCCATATACCGCCACAATGAACGACAATTTGCTATTTGCATCCACCGGTTTCCTGCGACGCGAACAATGTCGTCGGTCCACCTTCAGTTACTTGAAAATCCTTTACTAGAAATTAGACAAAATAATGTTATTCAATACATACTTCCAACAAAGGGCTTCAAGCGATAACACATCAAATAACTTGCCAACGAACTTGATTGCCAGTAATTCACACCATTAAAACTTTGTGATTGTCAAGCATTGTAGTATAATGTGTTTTGTACATTATGTTTTTGTTAAAGGAACAACAAAATAAATAATTTATGAAATTCGTAACAAACAATATTTGAAACAAAAGCACTTTGAAACAACTCATCGTGTTGAACTGTCCTTGTCAATGTTATTTATAATTCAAATAAAAACAAAGACATTAAGCTAAGTACATATTATACCTAAGTAGTTTGTAGCCTACATGGCGTATTCGGAAACCGCTTGCTTTGCAAACCGGAGGTCGCGGTTCGAATCCTGCGGGGAGCAACAGCATTGTGTAGTTGTTCCTTACTGGCTAGGACAATGCAGGGCACCTGATTGTCTGTAAAGTAAGATGATCTATGCGTCGAATGGGCATGTAAAAAGTCGGTCCTGCGCCTAACCGATCCCCGATCGTGTGGATTGTGAGAGGTATTAAGGAAGAGAGAGTGCACTTGTGTCTACGAAAGCGCTTGTGCGATATCTGAACTTGTGAAAGATTGACCGCCGTGGTCAGATCGGCCAGGAGGAGGACATTATTATTATTATACCTAAGTATGTATATTTTCATATACATTTACATACATTTACATACATTTAAATAATAATCAGATAATAACATTTGTGTAATAAAAGTCTTTTTTAGGTTAATGTCAAAAGTCAAAAAGACAATTGAACTGCCTTGACAAGGCAAGTCAAGTTGTCAATGTCAAACCAATCAAAAGATTTTTTGTTTTTCATAAATTTATAAATCCATAATGATAGTCATAGAGTAATGTGTGTATCCTCATCGTTTATGTAGTTTTTTTTTTATAAGTTCTACGTAATTGTATTACATGAAAGATTATTATAATGTAACAGGATGTGTGCGTCGTGCTTATGCAAATAAATGTTTTTCTTCTTCTTCTTCTTCTTCTTCTCTCAGCAAAACAATATGAAAAAAATACTTGCATTCCATTATAGAATATAATACTGTTTCCACATTAAATTAATGCGATTATGTGGGATTTTTCCCTTGGAGTGTCCGGGTAAGAATAGCACCCTTTCATCTCCTCCCGTTGGGTGTCCGTAAGAGGTGACTAAGAGAAAACAAGAAGAAGGGCAGCAGCGTGTTTTTATTAGATTACCTACCACCTATACCGCGATCCCCAAGACGCCTACCAAGCGTGGGGATTATAGCAATCCCTCCCATCTAAGAAGGAGGCCTTTGTTTAGCAGTGGAGGTCTTTCGGCGATATGATACATGTGGGATTTTTATACACTAAAACCTCCCCGGTGACTATCATTGACGATATGGGGAGATCCTGACCTCGACCCTTGCCGGAGATTTCCAGCGCCAGACGGTCGAAAGCACGTCCAGGGGATCTGAAATGCGGGAGTGATGGCTGCTGCTCGAGTCAACTTTTGCGCGGGTGCTGCTTGAGGGGACTGGTCCCTTTGGCCTTTTAAGCGGGTTTCAGACTACTCTATAATATATAGCTATATAGTATAGCAAAGAAGGACCTAAAGCTATACTATATAGCATGACGTTCACATTACGCGATATTATCGCAAGCATTTATAGTAGGTATATCGCTAGTTTCATTTGCGGGACGGCCGGGGGTGAGGGAGGAAGAAAAGGGGGCCGCGCTATATAGCACAGCATGAACTCAGCACATCGCACCAATGTATAGTAAGCCAATAATATATAGTACAGTACAGTGTGAACGTGTCCATAACAATGTATGGAGTTTGTTGTACTTTCGTCGTCTTTTGTTTTCTCTCTTTTTTGAACAGCAAGACACACTGTCGTTGATGCTGATCTAATTGTACATGACAAACACTGTTAAAAAAAGTGAAAAAATGACAAGCCCGCTGAGTTTCTTGCCGGATCTTCTCAGTTGAAGTCGCGTTGTAATCCGGTGGTAGCTATTTAAAAAAAATGCCTACAAAGTGCCTACTCGTTAAGCCTATTTGAAATAAACAATTTTTGACTTTGACTTGACAGGTTCGACACCCTCGCGGTTCTCACGATGACAGAGGACCTACACCGCGTCGTTTCCCACCTCGAGGTCGCATATAGTAGGGACGCGCAGAGCCCTCACCCTGTGCGTTCAAGATCCACGAGACCTCTTTAATGCGGGTGATACCTCTTTTTTTTTTGGGAATGATAGACGCTGTTGGCCGCAGATGGCCATTACAGCTTCATCGGACAATAGGAGGCGAGCGCTTATAGCATTCTAGCCTTAACGGCAGAAGTAACGACGAGCTTAATGGCACCTCAGGGAGGCACGGGCTGTCGGCTTGGGCTGTCGTTTAAGAGAGGGCTGAGTTTACCACCGGTTCACAACGCGCCCCCGCTGAGAAGAACCGGCAAGAAACTCAGTGGGGTGATGCACGTCGTTGAGGTCGCATGCGTACGACTCTTGCGAGACCGGTGTCTGATAGCTAGTCTGATGCTAGTCTGATAGCTGTAGCATACGGTTGTCGGGGCGAGTTCGGCGCATCCTGGTAATCGGGTGATACCTCGTCACGCCGTCGCCCCAGCGCTGTCGCCTGCACCGAGCGGGATTGGCTTTCTCCCGATCATGCTCCGCGGCATCCTTCTGAGCCATAACGGTCTCACAGAAGGAGGCCACGACCCTCTAACTTTTATTCAACCTAGTGATAAGACCAGCAAACTACGGATAGAAAGCGACACGCCTGCCTATTGACAGCTGCAGCTGGTACACTGCCACTCGTCACCCATGATAGTAATTAAGTCTCTTGAGATTTCTGATATAACCGCGAATATTACACATTGAAATGAAACTAGCTTTCTTAATATTGAAACTTCACGGATTATATCACGGTTTATTTTTTATTTTACTATCCCGACGTCTCGACTTGAGGGCACCCTCAGACAACTACGTATGGGGGTCATACTCAGAAAAAGTGTACATATAATGAAACTGATATGTAACGTAGCTGAGGATCAGTGTAACGAAACTGATATCATTAAGCAAAGTACACACTGAATATAGAAACACCAAAAAATAATAAAATTATAGATTTATTTTTGTTTGTTTAAAAATATATATTCTCACGATGCGGTAAGTTTGAAACTCAACATTTTACGCCGCGAAAAATACGTCATTAAGTTTTAATGTAATTATGATAAAATTTTATGATTCATATAAATATAACTTCATAAACTCAGCTTTATAGTTTCAGTTCGTAACGTAACGCGATATAACTAAACTGAAGACAAAATCTGATAAACTGTAACCTCAAATAATAACTCAGTTTGCAACCATTTCTTGTATACACAATATCTGAATGTATTTAACAATATATTACTATGATTGACACAGTGGCGTGAAATAATACATTTTAATCATATATTCTTACCAAATTAACAGCCGTTTATCACCCTGATATATTTTTCTTCCAAATAGGTTCAACACCAATCTCAACACACAGAACGTCGACGAAAACAAAATGGCCTCCGTAAATGATCACTATAGGAAGCACTAGTGTTGCAAATAAAATTAAATTACTTGCCGTCAGTATTAAACAAATGCGTTCAGAATTATTCATACGTAACTAACCCTGAGTAACGAAACGGTATAATTGTTGGACAAGATTAATATTATTTATAATATATTTAATAACGATTCTAAGTAATAAAATGTAAAACTAAACAAATGCTGGACTCAAAGAGGCCTATATAATAACAGTCAAATTTAACTAAATCGTTTAACAACCAATTTTTGAATAATTGAGATCGCCAGATATACATTCAGAAATTGTATAGGGAGGTATTTTATATTTGTTTTTCCATAGTAATAAAACTAGGATTTGATGAAAATATCATGTTATTTAAATAGAAATAATCGAATTTAAGTCTAGAGATACACGTAAAGACAACTAAAAATACTAGACTATGATATTTACATTTTAAATTTAATATCGAACTATTTGGACAAAATAAAATGCCAAATGTACATTTTTTGTGAGTATGACCCATGGACCTCAATCCGCCCGTGGCCATGAATGCGATGAATGTTGTAAAGTGTTCGAAACATCGGGATAGTAAAATCAAAAATAAACCTTAACATAATCCGTAAAGTTAGTTCGTAGTTAGTTTCATTTCAATAACTCCATAAAGCCATACAATTTCCTCACCTGGCTCTTTGTCTCATCAATAAGCTGCATTTAGAAAGTGTTTTTTTTTTTCACGAATTTCATTAAGTGCCTAACAATGAAAATATTTGCCGTATTTTATCGGAGTGCGCCTAATGTCTCTTATTAATCTCAGTCGTTAGGGGAGCGTGCGTTATTTTGTTATTTATCGGATGGTCGGACGTTATTGCCACCTTCATTAATCTCTTGGATTCTTGAAGGAAATCCCGCAAAAAGCATTGTTAACCTTAATGATAAATGTCGGGTGAGCTCCCCCGCGGTACGTTGCCCCCTTCATAAGGCTCTTTGTACACGATTTGTGTGAAATTGGAGTGCTATTGGTAACATGCAGTTTAACAATTAAGTATTTTTTTTACCAGTCCTTGTTTTTGTCCCACTGTTCGGCACGGTCCTCCCGTAAAGATGAAGGAGCTTAGGCCATAGTCCACCACGCTGGCCAAATGCGGGTCGGTGGACTTCACTTCTGACTTCACACATGTTTTCTTTAACCGAAGGCTAGTAACAATCGCACAGAGACGATTCGCACATGATTAACAAAAGAAATTCGAGGTGGAAACTCCCCCTCCCGGGGTGGAATCATTTCTCCGGTTTTTCTAAATATTATGTACGCATTCGTCGCTACCAGTGTAAACCTTTTCGTCTCGCCGTCGACGTTGTCGAAGCCTTGGTTGAATTCAGCGGCTTCTCATGCCTCCTCTACATAATAGACAATTACCGGCGTGCACGACTGTGCAAACCCCGAGTGGATATAAGCTGGGTTGACTTCTTTACGAAATCGAAAGACAGAAGTCCCTGTCCAGAATTGAACAAAATGGTCATGTTTGTTAAAAGTAGAGTTACAAATACTAACTAGTTTAAGTGTACATGTTTGTAAATAAACTGTAAATATTTTGTTTCAATAAATATACTTATATTATTGTTAATACTAACAAAATTCGATTTTTTTTTGGAAAAGGTTTTATGATTTTGTGGTGAAAACCGACAAATATTAGATGCTGCTCGAATGGTAAATTGAGATTTTCTTCACAACATCAACACCCCCCCCCCCCCCCTCTACTCGATTTCATTAAATTCTCCCGGGTTAGTCCTTTCAAGAGTTGGTAACCCTATTTGGAACCTGCGCACCCAATGAATCATTTGACAGTTATTTGATTTTCACTTGCTATAGTGATAATCACTTTAGTTGTCAAATGACATACGTAATAGGGGCTGGTGGCTTCGCGCGAAGTGTGTAATTTCCTATTTCCACAGATTTTTCAGGTAAGTGCAATTTATCCATGACTTGTCCGGGACACTTTTATCTTTTTCTTGAGCCGGAACTTCAGAGCTGTTCCGATGTTTCTCATACAGACCATTTTTGAGTGGAATAAATGCTGCTTGCTTTGTCCTTTTATTAAATATTTTGTCCGTTTTCCTGCAATGTTTATCGTCATCTTGTACAGTATGTCTATGTAGGAATTTCCCGTATCTAAATTACTGTAAATTTATTTTACATTTATAGTTATCTTAAATTGTGCTAAAAACATTTTGATTGTGGTGTTTTTCGTGATGCGTTCTGTTATTTACTCGCACATTATACATTGAAACCATTCTCAGCCGGAAGACGTCCACTGCTGAACAAAGGCGTTCCCCTTAGACCGCCGCAATGAACGACAGTTAGCCATTTGCATACACCGTTTGCCTGCGATGCGCGGTCACCTAGTGGGATGTCTGCCTACGCTGCGTCTTCCGGTTCGTGGTCGCCACTCGAGAACATTGATTATATAGTTTATAATAATTAAAGTTTTTAATACTCTTTTTTTTCAGACAATCAGGTGATTGGTCTGCATTGTTCAGGTGATTGGTTTGACGGGCCCGTTGGTCTAGTGGTCAGACACCCTGCCTGCTAACCGATGGGTCGTGGGTTCGATTCCCGCCAAGTGTCTGGGTGTTGTTTATCTATTTAAGTATGTATTTACAAAAAAAAAAGTATATAAGTATTAGTATCAGTTGTCTGGTTTCCATAGTACAGGCTCTGCCTAGTTTGGGATCGGATGACCGTGTGTGGATTGTCCCAAGATATTATTATTGTTCTAGCTAACCAATAAGGTACAACTAAACAAAGTTGAAGTCCCCGCGGATGTCGAAGCCACGAAATATACATATACATACTGGGATGGATAATACAACAATAAATAAAAAATAAGTTTTAAAAACTAAAACCCGACTACGAATAAAATCGCAGTCTAAAAAGTAGAAAACAAGAAAATATATCTTGTCAGATATACTTATCTACCAACGCCTTAAGCAATTAATTATCGTCTAGTAAGTAGATAATTTGAATATTTCAATTTAACGTATTATAAGTATAATTACTATAGATTGTAGCCGTAGTCGCATGCCACTGATGCCTGATGATCCGTCGTGGCGTTGTCGTTTATACATAAGTCGGCGATCTGTTCCCCTAGACAATGTAACATTCTACAAGCGCTATCGCTAATAGAAAGTTAAAAATTGTATGAGAATGACATAAGTCATCGAAAAATCACGTGACATATTGTAGGGAATTGACACCATTAGCGAATGAAGAAATAGATTCGCTATGAAGCGATTGCATCTTGTCTAGGCCCTCTGGTCAGCTGCTAGTCGTCGAAGTGCATCCTGAATTTTGTGTTCCCAACGCGACAATATAACATTGGCCATATTCGACATTAGCAAGGTGGCATGCGACTACGGCTACAATCTATAGTAATTATACTTATAATATGTTAAATTGAAATATACAAATTATCTACTTACTAGACGATAATTAATTGCTTAAGGCGTTGGTAGATAAGTATATCTGACAAGAAATATTTTCTTGTTTTCTACTTTTTAGACTGCGATTTTATTCGTAGTCGGGTTTTAGTTTTTAAAACTTATTTTTTATTTTATTTATTTTGGGGCTTTATAATTCGTTACAAATCACGTAGAATTATTAGAATTAAGTTAGTATCGCTATAATAATTACTTATCTCTCCTTTTATATATATTGATGATTAAAATAACTTTAATACGTGCAAAGAAGGTATGGAACCCTTGATGCGCGAGTCAGACTCGCACTAGACTGGTTTTTTTTTTTGGTTTGATTCGGTTCCTAGCTCCGAACCAAAGTATCTTACCTACTAAAACGCCCAGTACTCAATGGACATCTAGAGCCCACAACCCAAACGTCCAACCGACAACTCCGAAGATTGCCCGTTATTTGTCCGGGCGTATGGCTGAGGAGCGTGGCGGCAGCTTGTTTTTTTTAGGTGTCAGCATGACGCGGGAGCGCGCATTTGCGGACACTCTCGGCAGCCTCTTATTGAATTGTAACCTTGCGTGTACTTAGAAGCCACACTTGAGCTAACGCAGCTGTTAGCAAAATAGTTTAACTAAACAATATGATTTTTCCCATCACTTTTGAAATCATATCAGATTCAAATTTTAAACATCGATGTCGTATTTTAGTTTTAAAACCCATGATATAACTCATGCCTACTGCTTATATCATAAAAAAACGGTTTCCAATTACCTTTTAAAAGACACCACACGCGAGATTTTTAACTTAGGGGTCCTATTTTGACCTTAAAACCCTCATAATTTCTTACACCTGACTTCGTCCTAATCCTATCTATCATATTGTATCGGAAAACAGTGAAATGTGTTAAGAAATTGTAAAATATTTATTTTACACAAAAATTTAGGTCCTGTGACTTCTACTTAGAAAATTTCGAGAAATGCAAAAACACGTTATTGTTTATTTGCTTTGAGGCATCTGTGTGTGAAAATTCAAGGCTCTAGTACCAACCGTTCATGAATTATAACGCTTTTTTATAAAACTTAAAACCCCCTATTTGGACCCCTTAGGATGCGAATTTTGAAAATTCCGTTCTTAGTGTGCGTTTACGTATTGTGAAGAATACACCTCCCTAATTTCAAGTCTCTAGAGCCAGCAGTTTAGGCTGTGCGTTGTCTGTCAGTCAGTCAATAAGTCAATCAATCAGGACATCTCCTTCTATATATATTGATGATGATGATTATTTACTTTACACGATCATGCTTGGGCAACAGAAATACACATGTGTACCTAATTTCAACTTAATCAAAAAATATTTTTGTTTTACTTCAGAAGTTTTTGTCCTGTAGATGGCGCCACATTGAATTTAATGTAATATTATATAGCCTATAACCAGCGGACAATCAAGGCGCTTCTAACGACACCCTTCTTGTCTAATTATGTTAAGTAGATTAGAAGATATTCGGGAACAGATGAACATACATACATACATACATTCTTGTTAAAATCATAACCCTCCCTCCGTTCCGTAGTCGGGTAATTAAGCCTCGTGTGCGTAATGACGTTCCCTATCGAATGTATATTATCTGAATAGAAAAAGCGATTGCAAATAATCTCATAAATAATTACTAGAGAGGTGACTATTCGGTGTGATCGCGTTGAAACATACAAACGAGTTGGTACCATGGCGCGCGCTGTTGCCTCCCGTACCAGAGGTTAGTGACCCAATATATGAAATGGTGTTTTATTTTGATTACGTCTTTGTGCAGTATAGTTTCTTCGAAAATAAAATTTCTTAAATTTATATGTAAAGATTTATTTGACGGTTGCGAAATACTCCTATGTTGCGGTATTACCAGATTTCCCTTTAATTGTCGTATCGTCTTCCCGACATTGTATAATCAATCTTAAATTAGGGGAACACTTTTAGGAGGCAAAGTAATAAACCAAAAAAAAGCAAGTTTGCTAAACTGTACCGTGTGATATATAGACAAGAGTAGGAGCTATAAACTTCTACATCATCATCATCACCAGCCGGAAGACGTCCACTGCTGAACAAAGGCCACCCCCTTAGACTGCCACAATGAACGACAATTTGCTATTTGCATTCACCGGTTTCCTGCGACGCGAACAATGTCGTCGGTCCACCTAGTGGGAGGCCTGCCTACGCTGCGTCTTCCGGTTCGTGGTCGCCACTCGAGAACCTTTCTTCCCCAACGGTTATCGGTTCTTCGAGCGATGTGGCCGGCCCAGTGCCACTTCAACTTGCATATTCTACGAGCTATGTCGGTGACCTTGGTTCTTCGGCGAATCTCCTCATTCCGGATTCTGTCGCGCAAAGAAACTCCGAGCATAGCTCTCTCCATAGCTCGTTGTGTGACTCTGAGCTTCTCCAAAAGGCCAGCTGTTAGAGACCACGTCTCAGTACCATATGTCATCACTGGCAACACACACTGGTTAAAAACCTTTGTCTTCAGGCACTGCGGAATTTCTGATGAGAAGATGTCACGTAGTTTCCCGAACGCTGCCCATCCGAGTTGGATTCTTCGGGCGACCTCTTTGTCGAAGTTGGACCGACCTAACTGGATAGTTTGTCCTAGGTATACGTAGTGGTCAACAACTTCGAGTGTAACGTTCCCAACAACTACCGGTACGGGTGCAACATGGACATTAGACATGATCTTCGTCTTGTCCATGTTCATTTTAAGACCCACCTGTTGGGAAACGCTAGTGAGGTCGCTGAGCATTGTATTGAGGTCCTCCAGCGATTCTGCCATAATGACTATATCATCGGCAAAACGAAGGTGAGTGATGTATTTGCCATTGATGTTGATGCCGAATCCATACCAGTCCAAGAGCTTGAAAACGTCCTCCAATGCGTTCGTGAACAGTTTCGGACAAACAACGTCTCCCTGTCTCACGCCCCGCTGCAATGGGATTGGTTTCGTGCTCTCGTCTTTTAGTCGGATCGACATGGTGGCGTTGCTGTACAAACACTTCAACACTTCGATGTACCTATAGTCAATGTGACACCGCTGGAGGGACTGCAATAAAGCCCAGGTCTCGATTGAATCAAAGGCTTTCTCGTAGTCCACAAACGCTAGACATAATGGCCGATTATACTCCTCGGTCTTCTGTATAATCTGGCGGAACGTATGTAAGTGGTCTACGGTGCTAAAGCCTTTTCGGAACCCGGCTTGTTTGGGAGGCTGGAACTCATCAAACCTGCGTTCGAGACGGTTCGTAATGACTCTCGAAAACAGCTTGTATACATGGCTCAGGAGTGAGATGGGTCTATAATTCTTCAATAAGGTGTTATCACCTTTTTTGAAGAAAAGAACCACCGCACTCCCGTGCCATGCTTCTGGCGTAGTACCCTCGAGTAAGACGGAATTAAATAACTTCTGGAGGACTAAAAGTACTGAGAGCGGGTGGAACCCGCTCTCAGAAGTTCTGTTGTGATTCCGTCTTCACCCGGCGCCTTGTTGTTCTTAAGCTGTTTGAGAGCCATTCTAATCTCGTACAGGCTGATGTCTGGGATGTCCTCAGTGTAGTGTCGGGTTAATTTGGCTCTGGTGTCCTGAGCTGTTCTGGCAATGGGTTCCTGTGTTGAGGTGTATAACTGTCCGTAAAACCTCTCGAGCTCTCTCAATATCTCCGGTTTCGATGAGATGACACTGCCGTCGTCGATCTTCAGCCTGGTCATATGGCTGCGCCCAATAGATGAATTCTTTGCGAACACTTTAGAGCCTTGGTTCCGCTGAATTGCGTCCTTAATACATGCTGTATTATAGGAACGCAAGTCGTGACGCATGGATTTCGAGATTCGTATATTGAGTTCAGTATATTCTGACATATCAGCTGAAGATTGCAGTCTCATCTCAGTCCGGGTTTCCATTAACTTAATGGTTTGATTGGAGAGCTTCTGAGGCTTAATACGGCGTGGGGTCTTAAAGAACTTGGACCCCACTGCATGGTCAGTTTGCACCAACCCATTGTTTAACTCGTCCGCAGTTTCGCATTCGGCTAGGCACTGAAAGCGAACTTCTACTTAAGCGAGAAAAAAATCAAAACAGCTTTTACCGGGAATCGAACCCCGAACCTTTGGATAACACGTCCAATGCTCTTCCTACTTGAGCTTTCGAAGTCTTATTAAATTCCCTTTCCCTTTGTATATCCACTGAGCTACGCTGTCTTCAAGAATTAGAAAGATTAAGGAATATTTACACGGCTACAACACTACATTGCTTTATATAAATAGGGACAGGGAATGATGTATATAGCGCTGCTTTTTCATAGTTTTACTATTCAGCGAACTGCGTAAACAATAGTGTAGCATAGCTACATTGTTTTTCACTATATTATAACAAATAATTACGAAAAACAGACTTATTAAGAAGTATTATAGTTCCTATTTCGTTTTAATAAAACAAGGGTACAAGACATTGTGCTCAGATAATTAGGTCAGGCGCTTAGTGGAGTAGTTTCCATATCTTTTAGATTCGCTATAAATTCGTTAGATAGTTTATATAATATGGTAGCTTGGGGTTGATGGAAGCTGCAGCAAGCTTCTCTGCTATTCTTTTCACCAAAAGAATAAAACTTTTATATATTTCTTTGTTCTTTTACAATTTTCACGTAGGAAGGTATTTAGTTATTAAGGGGCGTGGTATAGCCGCTCGCTTGTGCCATCATTTCTTTTAATACCTGCAAATAAAATAGTGTCTCAACGAGAGACAAAGGAAATCGAGTTGCTAGGCGGAATGTGGGCGGAGTCTTCTAGACCTTTCCATCCCTTCTTTTGTAACTCGATATTTTTAATGCAGCGCATAGGTCTCACACACATCAAATAGTCTTTGCCTGGAACACACGTTCCACAGTTGAGTTGGAATCGTGAAGAATAGTTTATTCCATATAAGTTCTTTTTATCAGAATCTGTATTTTAAATATTTTTAAGCTATATAGAATCAGTGACCCAGTATTAACTGGTAAGTTTTACTTAGTTGTAAGGATGTAGGTTAATAACTGTGTAAATTCTTTTTGTTTTAAATAGGTATCTCCTACCTGTTAGGTTTTAGTCTTTTATACCAGGAGAATCTATATTCTCCTGGCCTTTTATGTGTGTTTTACTTTCTTGTAATCGTCGCTCTTTTGCGCCAACTTCCACCAACTGAGGTTGGTCGGGAGAGGGTCGCGGTAAGGGAGCGGCGACTACAGGGACGCATATCTGGCGTTCCAGGGTTTTACTGCTACGGCAAGAATCTTCCTCTGGTTAGAGGGTTGCCACCTCCGAGTTGTGGTCTCGCCGAGCTGATCAAGGTTGATCAGTTTCTCCGTTTCCGGGTCTACGCCCGGCTACTGCGACCGGGACGATAGTCCGGTTCCTCCCTGCGAGGACTCCAGGCTTCAGCCAGCCGAAGACATCGTCCGAGGGCTCGCCGTTCTCGCGCCCTCCAACTGTTTAGTTGAGTTACCAACCATTTGTAGAATCGAACAAGCTATAAACCAAATAACGAATCTCCCTGTATTCTTCTCTGTAATTAATTAATTTTATGTAAATAAATTTGTGTAGTCCTATTTAATTTTTTTATTTAATAGCTCATGCTCGCCGACTAGGCTACACTGGCGCCAACGTGGTTTTTATAGCTTGTTCGTTTTTTTTTTCTTTTGGTGGTGGTTGGCGTGTTTTTTTTTTATTTCGTGTCGTGGTTGGAAGATTTTTTCATTCTCGCTGCCCTCCGCCGTGTGGTACCCGGCCTACTTTGCAGAATCGGTCCACCCCTACTCATCCTAGGGTATCGTAAGAGGCGATTATAGGAACCACGGAGCGAATTCCGTGGCAGGTTTTTCGTAAACTAGGTCTGTAGGCCTTCAGCCGCAGATTTAGGGTCACTAGATAGGGGGCCTAGTGACACCACAGTATACCACCAACGCTGTGTTTTGTGTATTTTTTTTTTCTTCCAAAATATTTTTTTTTACTTAATTATTCCAGGCCTATTTTTTTTACTATTTTATGTGTATTTTCAGCCACGACCAATAATTCTGTTGTGTATTGTGTGTTTTGTGTAATCCTGTATAGGTATTGTCACGTATAGGTCTATTTTTTCACGATTCCAACGCAAAGATTTTACCCGGTATATTTTTATTATTCTAGCAATATAAATTGCCTAATGGCGGGTTCAGTCGCCAGCACATTTTTTTAAATATCATTTATACTTACAGAATCAAAATGATGTGTAGTAGTTTTCTTTACCGGGTAAAGTGCAAATTAAAACATATAAAGTCAAGTTAGTACTCGTAGTATAGTATTTTTTTTTAGCCAGAATCATTAATTCGGCAATATTAGTATATTTAATCAATTTTTTTAACTTAAATGGATAATTATTAATTATTAAACTTGACATAATTAATATCGAATCTTGGACTACTAATGAGCGTAATATTGAAATATAATTTTTTAAAGGTATTAATTTCTTTTTCATAACTTATACTATGGGCACTATTTCAATGTTATAACTTCTACTATGATTTACCAGTCAGCTTTCCATCAACCATCATAAAACAAAATTTTTTTAGCTTGTTGTTTTATCGATATAATTATTATATTATATCGATGTGTTCCTGCCATTATGGTACATCGCCGTGCGTCTCGGCCGTTGAGGAATGTGGTTTGTCACAGAACTACCTCCAATATAGTTGATATTTTTGATATCGCTTATCAGAAATGTTTAACGCTAGCCGCAGTACAATCACACATAGTCGATCATTAACTTTGTTTACATTCAGTAAATAACTAGGTCAACCGGTACGTTACGTTAGTGAACTTAGTAGATATTATGGTTCTTGCTACTAGTGAAGAGTAGTGAGGTTTTTAGTGGAATGTAGTGTATAAACACTCATAGTGATTTACAAATAGGGTTGATACTTTAGATTTTTTTATAAAACATTTTTTTAACAGTGTTCGTGCTGTTTGTTTTACAGCAGTAGGGATAAGTAGGTATGTACCTATTTTGTATGTATGTCTGTTTAGTTCAGCTCATAATTTTTTTAAATTAATTTTTATTAGTATTCAGAATACATAACGGGGTGTTAATACTGCGCCATTCCGTATGTATGTCTTCTTGTTTTATCTCATAAAATATTTTTTTTCTCACTCAATTTTTTTTTTAAATTCATTCGGTACTGCGGTTAATTGCGGAACTATACAGTATGTATGTTCATCTTTTAGTTAACTCCTATAAACAAAAAAAAAATTTTTTTTTTTAAACTTTTGTTTTGCTAAGTAGTAGATTTAGATAGTTACTACGGCAGTATGTATGTCCGTCTGTTAGTTTTTTTTACTAAATATTTTTTTTTTTAACTAGTATCCGTTTAGCAGAATATGATACGATATTCTGTGGTATGATAGTATGTCTGTTAGTTGTTTCTCAGAAACAAAATTTTTTTGAGTATTTTATATCCATGGGTGATTAATACTATAGTAAGTTGTATGTTTGTATGTGAGTCATTACTCATAAACAAATTTTAGTAGATTTTTTTTTAACAATAAATCAACGAGGTTTTTATGATTTTCTTCTTCCTCTTAATACTGTCCTTTGTATTTTTCTGGAGCGGGGGTTACGGACTCCAACCAAAAATAAGCCGTCGTAACGTCTTTTCTAAACAGCGGATTTTAATAACTGTATAAACAAGCCAATATTAACTTTTCTTTTCATCTGTACTTATACTATGGGGACATACTTATATATATTTATTTTTTCAGTGTGTTCGTGCCACAAGAAAAGTACGGAAGCGGGGTTAGGCCACTTCTTAAATAAGCCTTAGGCCGTAGGTTATGTTTATTTTTATTAGGGTTTTTTTTCTTGGGGTTTACTTATATTAATGAAGAAGCTATCATAAATTACCTATATTGACTACATATTTTTTTCTTTTCAATTCTTTTGAATCGGTCAACAGTTTTATTGATGTCTTAGTTGATGAGAGTAGATCGCTGTGTATCTAAACTCGTTTTGCTGTCTTTTATACAGCGTTTTGGTGTCTTTTATACACCGTGTTGGTGTCTTTTATACACCGTGTTGGTGTCTTGTATACACCGTTTGCTGTGTCGCGCTGTGTCGACGCAGTTCTTTTTAAGGCATTATACTGTTGTACCATTTACGTTGAGAAAAATATATAGTCAATATTCATTGTGTAGGTTTAGTTAGCTGCTTATCTCCAAAACATTTAACATCTTGCACTGATAGTATGAGCGCATAATCTGATACGATTGTGATCTCTATTTCGCATGCAGGCGACAGGAATCGCTTCTATAAAGATTGCTGCCGCTACCTTGAATGATTGGTTGAATGAAAGTGATGTATGATTGTTGTAAGCTATCAGGGTAATTTCCTTCGGGAGTTTTGTTCTTTAGGTAGTAGAGAACAAAACTCTTACTAAGCGAGGGGGATATGTAGCATAGCTACATTGTTTTTCACTATATTATAACAAATAATTACGAAAAACAGACTTATTAAGAAGTATTATAGTTCCTATTTCGTTTTAATAAAACAAGGGTGCAAGACATTGTGCTCAGATAATTAGGTCAGGCGCTTAGTGGAGTAGTTTCCATATCTTTTAGATTCGCTATAAATTCGTTAGATAGTTTATATAATATGGTAGCTTGGGGTTGATGGAAGCTGCAGCAAGCTTCTCTGCTATTCTTTTCACCAAAAGAATAAAACTTTTATATATTTCTTTGTTCTTTTACAATTTTCACGTAGGAAGGTATTTAGTTATTAAAGGGCGTGGTATAGCCGCTCGCTTGTGCCATCATTTCTTTTAATACCTGCAAATAAAATAGTGTCTCAACGAGAGACAAAGGAAATCGAGTTGCTAGGCGGAATGTGGGCGGAGTCTTCTAGACCTTTCCATCCCTTCTTTTGTAACTCGATATTTTTAATGCAGCGCATAGGTCTCACACACATCAAATAGTCTTTGCCTGGAACACACGTTCCACAGTTGAGTTGGAATCGTGAAGAATAGTTTATTCCATATAAGTTCTTTTTATCAGAATCTGTATTTTAAATATTTTTAAGCTATATAGAATCAGTGACCCAGTATTAACTGGTAAGTTTTACTTAGTTGTAAGGATGTAGGTTAATAACTGTGTAAATTCTTTTTGTTTTAAATAGGTATCTCCTACCTGTTAGGTTTTAGTCTTTTATACCAGGAGAATCTATATTCTCCTGGCCTTTTATGTGTGTTTTACTTTCTTGTAATCGTCGCTCTTTTGCGCCAACTTCCACCAACTGAGGTTGGTCGGGAGAGGGTCGCGGTAAGGGAGCGGCGACTACAGGGACGCATATCTGGCGTTCCAGGGTTTTACTGCTACGGCAAGAATCTTCCTCTGGTTAGAGGGTTGCCACCTCCGAGTTGAGGTCTCGCCGAGCTGATCAAGGTTGATCAGTTTCTCCGTTTCCGGGTCTACGCCCGGCTACTGCGACCGGGACGATAGTCCGGTTCCTCCCTGCGAGGACTCCAGGCTTCAGCCAGCCGAAGACATCGTCCGAGGGCTCGCCGTTCTCGCGCCCTCCAACTGTTTAGTTGAGTTACCAACCATTTGTAGAATCGAACAAGCTATAAACCAAATAACGAATCTCCCTGTATTCTTCTCTGTAATTAATTAATTTTATGTAAATAAATTTGTGTAGTCCTATTTAATTTTTTTATTTAATAGCTCATGCTCGCCGACTAGGCTACAATAGAATATTTTATACGAATCATTGAATACTTCCTGCATTTGCATTAAGTTAAATTTGAATTTAAATAAAATCCCTAAACCTAAAGAGACCTCATACATTTGAAAAAGCTTCCTAAACTGTACTCAGGTCAGCTTCACTTTGTGAAACAAGTCGTTCAACTTTCATACCCTTTGGTTAGGAAACTACCAAGTAATATAAAGTTCCTCCGCGGTACTGGGCACTGTCATATTCAAGACGTAGACGTATTAATGTGTGAATAATTAATCAATGTAAGATATCATACGCAGTAACGAGACCCATTTGCATGATATTTAGACCAAGTAATTGTGACTATATGAATGATTTATGTTTTGATACGAATAGTAACAGATGTAGGGTTATACGGAGCGCCTATACCCTATCCATTATCCAAAAAAATAAAAGGTAAACAAAGAAACCAATAATTTTCAAACTGTGCTTCGAAATATTCTAATTTCGCAGAACTCAGGTTATAAAATAATAACTTTAGACAAATTGTAATGCAAAGCAATTAAATTTCTAGCAAATACAACGAAAAAACAAACACGCTACTTCAACAACAGGAGGTTTGAGATTATCAAGTTTTTTACCTTTTATTTTTTGGGAAAATGGATAGGGTATAGCTAAAATTGAAACGGGAGTACGAAAACTCCTTATTGGTTACAAATTTAAGCAGAATTTACGGTGCAAGACGGTGTACCTTAACGCTAAAACTAACTCTCCCAGAGACAACATTTAGATGAAGTTACAAACTGTTGCATTTAGGATGACTTCAAATTTGCAGAGCGGCTGCAGCACGACAGTAGTGGTGCATAATCTCTGCTTAGTAAAATCAAAAACGTACTCAGCAGCGCGGCTGCACCCGCTCACTGCTGTCGCAAATTTGAAGTCATCCTTAGTCATTTTAGACAACAAAATCACTTGGTTTACCGTTGAGGTTTTGGTTGTCAGAACCGATGGCAACAATGTCGGATTTTCGCAAAGTAAATTTCCTTCCAAGACTCTATTCCTGTTATATATAATCGATGTATTGATTCCCAGTATGGGTATGCACACAGTACGGTTGTGACTACTAACTAGACAAATTTTGATCATATTCTGATGGTAGAGTAGAAAGGTTGTCACAGTAACCCAACATGGGTTGTTGTGACCATTATTAAACCTACCGAATTTTAACTTATTGGATTACTCTCGAACATTAATTGGTACACCGATGCTATAAGGCTATAAGGGTCTGATGATAGAGCAGGAACACAGAAACTCCCCTCGGAGTCACTGGACATTCGGAGTGTGGGCCCTAGGACATCCATTGAGTACGGCGGCGACTCCGAGGAAGACGGTGCACAGTGTCTGGTTCCCGGACGGCTATAATACGCCCCCCGGCGGCGGGCTCGAAGGCAAGGCACTGAGGGGCCCATGGTGCATATCCCACCGGAGAGCCCGAGGGTCCACCCTCTCATGTGCCAATGCTACAGCCGCATGGGTTCTAGTGGGTAAGAATCCCATATACCTCGGTAGTGCCCCACAGCTCCCGGGGACTTTTTGAAGGAACACAGAAACTAGATTTCTTTTATTTCTTTTTGAGAATATTGTGTCGGTTTTTTTTCGGTTTATTCTTGTTTATTATAAAACTGTGAATCACCTTTTCTTTTCTATAAAAAAAGAAAACATTATTCACTCAGCTGACAAGCAGGTATCTTAAATCTGAATAAACAAATTATCTCAGAAAACTTAATGGCCTTAAAATTTCAGTAATTAACGTAATGGCTTCCGGGGAGGCTTTCCTATTTTTTTCAGATGGCGGAAATTTTTATCCAAGCGAAATTACTTTTTATTGGAATAATTATTAATTGAGGCATGTATCTTTATGATCTATGTTAAACATTTTGGGCAAGATTTTTGTTAGTTAGAAGCTACTGAGAATTAACTCGGAAAAAGGACCCTGCGAAGTACATAACTATGTAAATAGCTTTGATTTTAGTCGATAGGTGATTTTAAGAGGGTTTGGGTGGCCAATTATAGCAAAAGGCTGAAATGAGGTTTGAGGCTGACTTTAATATAACCTTCAAACCGCTAGGAAGAGACTATTTAAAAAAATACCTTTTTTCATAAAAAATAATAAGCAAACTTTTTGAGTGCTCGCCGTTTGATATGATCGATCTGATAGGTACCGAAAATCTTGGAGGTCCATCTACAACTTTCTTCATCTGCGTAATTCTTGACTCCGATAAAATTTTGCTCACTTCTATTAAAAAAGTTTATTTTTTTGCGAGCCGAGTAATTGGCGCCGAAGGAAATTTTCGCTTCCGAAACAGATGCCTTAATTTAAAATTAGAACTTCTCTTTACACAAATTTTAATTAGCCATCCCAATTTTTTTTAAAACAAATCACTAATTACCCGTTTCCAACTTACCTAATCGACTTTGTGTTCTTCCAAAATTAAAAACTTACTCTTTGACATTTACATTTTTATTGGGTATCATTAAAAGTTTTGTAAGTGGCCAGTAACTTTTAAGGCATAAAACCGAGATGGCAATAACGAAATTAAAGTTTCAATGTAAGAGCGTTTGAATGTTACCAGATTCAAGAGCAAAGAGGATTTAGCTGCAATCAATATTGCGAAAAGCGAGCGAGTGAAATAAAAAGGTAGCCAATTAAATACTTTCGACGCTTCAGTGTCGGGTAAACAAATGGCTTCAAACGGCAGGGGCGATGTTGTTTTTTTTTCTGAATAATTGCTGCAGTTCACACTGTATATTAATAAAATTTTCTTGAGAATAATTGTAAATGCTCATTTAATTAACATGTCCATCCATCCATAGTCTGTGAAGAATTTTATTGTTAAGGTCTCCAGTTACAGGAAGAAGATGTATTAATATATAGATAGCTAATAAGGGAGAGTTTCTGTCTTAGGCATGCTCATGACATAAATATAGTTAAATTATTGAGCTTTGTGCTAGTAAAAACTAATATTTCATTGACGTCGCCGTCGTAGTACAACGAAAAATCACGGAAATAGGTATGTATTGCTTTATATTAGGAGAAATCTATAGTTACTAGGCTATATCTATTTAAGTAGATATGTTGTTTTATTTATACCAAACGTAATTCTGTAGTTACAAACTACACAACAACTAAACAACGAGCTAAATTTTAAATATTTTTGAGGACACCTTGTGTATTTGTGGTTTTCATATCAATATAGGTATTATTTTTCAGTACCTATTTAAAATGGATCATTAAAAATACTTAAAATACTCGAGTAACTTTTTAAACATACCATATACACACACATATAACATACACAAAGGGTCCAACATCCAGCGTTACATGCCACAACCCTCACTTAGATTAAGTCACTTCGTCAAGTATTCCTTTCGTAAATATTCCGAAATCCACCCGCAACTAAAGGGCTTATTAATTCCGAGGAATTTCGATGTCCGCACTTTGAAGAGACAGGTAAGGCCCGGGGTTACAAAGGCCATCAATTTATATTGAGGGTCTCATCTTGTTAGCATAAATAATTTCGTCAACAGATGTACTGTGGGGTAATTGTGCATAATTAAGTTTAGGACGGATATAAAATATACATTGATAAAGGAAATCTGAGGAATAGATACAGGGAAATATGTATAAACGTAAATTTAATCATCGTCTTTAATAATTATAATGGAATAAGTAATTCATCAGTATCATCAGCAGTCGAAACGCGTACACTGCTGAACAAAGGCTGGAAGTAGAGTTTTTTTTTTTTTACTCCTTATAAGCCAGTGCTTGACTGCAGTCCCACCTGATAGAAAGCAGCGACCCAATCTAGGATGGTAAAGCACACTGGCTTATTAAAAGCCTATTCACTCTAGCTTTGAAGACACCCAGGTTATAATCGGGCGGAAAAACTGACGCAGGCAAACTGTTCCAGTCCTTAGCTGTCCTTATTATGAATGACGATGCAAATCGCTTAGTTCAGACTGAAGGCACGTTTACCACATAAGGGTGTGTGCGCGCCGTGCGTCTCGTTGTCCGATGATGGTGGAATCGAGTCATGTAATTCCTGCGCACACTCCATTGCCATAATACCCATGCTTGGCAGGCGTCTTGGGGATTGCAGTATAGGTGGTAGGTAATCCAATAGAAAGACGCTGCTGCCCGTCTTCTTGTTTTCCCTTAGTCGCCTCTTACGGACACCCAACAAGAGGAGATGGGAGGGAGTTATTTTTATCCGGACATCCCACGGCAACAAGCAATTAGTAAAGAATAAAAACAAATAAGTATGTAAAAAATATTTGTTATTGAAAACTCCTTGATATTCCTTCCATAGTAATGATTATCCCTTTTCTTCTGTTGTTAATAAACTAAGCATTCCATCCAGGCGTTAGCATACATACACACATCAAAAGTGTCTAGGGATCAACATATATTTTTGCAATAACTTTTCTCCTGATTGATATTAATTAAAATTTTCTTTAAGGATTCATCAAATAAAGTGTTTTCGTTTGTCACAGTAACGATAAACCAAGTCACCTTTGCATTAATAAAGAAATTTGCCATTTTCCTAATAAAGGGATTTTTGACATTTGAACCACTAACACAAAAGTTCGAAAAAAAGACTGAAATAACAGTTTTCTTTAAAATTTTATTGGGTAACTTAAACAATTAATAATCCGTGTTTCTACCGCGAACACTAACAACACAAGAACATCGGTTTGGCATACTCAAAATGAGTTCATCCAAATCACGCTGTGGAATGGCCGCCCATGTTCGTTGCAACAACAAAAAAAGGTCTTCTTGCGACTGGATACCCTCCATATTCGGCAGAGCTCTTCTCTGTAGCATATCCCATGCATGCTCAATCGGGTTCAAGTCTGGCGACTGAGCAGGCCAGGGCAGGACATTGATGTTAGCTGCGGCGAGAGTCTGTCTTACAACTCTTGCGGTGTGCAGGGAACTTAATTAGCGACCAAACAGTCAGAAACCGCTTGCATGAAGTGAACCTTCATTCCCGAAGACCGCTACGGGTACCACCTATAGCAATGCACAATCGTAGGATTCGATATCAATGGGCTCTTGAACACAGAAATTGGGCAGAAGAACAATGGCGTTTCGTGTGCTTTTCTGATGAGTCTCGTTTTGGTATGAGACCGGATACAAGACGTATACGACACTGGAGAACCCCTGGACGCCAACAGCGATTAAAATCCTGCCAGGAAGTCCATCCTTATAGTGGTGGAACCATCATGGTATGGGCGGGTATTTGGATCGGCGGAAGAACTGAGTTGATTTGGATCAGAGGCAACCTCAACGCTCAAATTTATGCTGAGACGATTGTATCAGACGTCATCGTTCCTCTACAAGTGCAAATCGGTCCCTTATATCAGTTAATGCATGATAATGCACGACCGCACACCGCAAGAGTTGTAAGACAGACTCTCGCCGCAGCTAACATCAATGTCCTGCCCTGGCCTGCTCAGTCGCCAGACTTGAACCCGATTGAGCATGCATGGGATATGCTACAGAGAAGAGCTCTGCCGAATATGGAGGGTATCCAGTCGCAAGAAGACCTTTTTTTGTTGTTGCAACGAACATGGGCGGCCATTCCACAGCGTGATTTGGATGAACTCATTTTGAGTATGCCAAACCGATGTTCTTGTGTTGTTAGTGTTCGCGGTAGAAACACGGATTATTAATTGTTTAAGTTACCCAATAAAATTTTAAAGAAAACTGTTATTTCAGTCTTTTTTTCGAACTTTTGTGTTAGTGGTTCAAATGTCAAAAATCCCTTTATTAGGAAAATGGCAAATTTCTTTATTAATGCAAAGGTGACTTGGTTTATCGTTACTGTGACAAACGAAAACACTTTATTTGATGAATCCTTAAAGAAAATTTTAATTAATATCAATCAGGAGAAAAGTTATTGCAAAAATATATGTTGATCCCTAGACACTTTTGATGTGTGTATTTCCTTAAAAGGTGGTGGTTATATTTTTTTCGTATGGTTTGTGGCAACCTGTTCGTTGTTAGACCTCGGACTTAGCTTAACGACTGCTAATAAATTATTACTGATTTTATGAAAGTAAGTATACGAGTTTGTACTCAGTGAAATAACTACTTTAGTTCCAATACCTTTGCCTTTTATGATTTTAGAATATAAACAATAATGGGGTTTAATAAGATATTTTTATAGGGAACGACAGTTCCCTATAAAACTAAAACCTCTAAACTTGAACCTCTGAATAGGTGACAACCACAGAACAATAATCAGTACAAGTACTATAGAATGCTCATCCAAGTGAGAACGCGTAGGCACGGGTAAGAACATAGCTTCGTTCCGCCCGCAAGCGCTAGTAGTCAAAGAGGATATAACACTACGTATAAGAGTCGGCACTCCCATACAAGCCCCTGAATCGAATCATGAACGTACTTTTCCTAACTTAACAAACATAAAATTTAATGGCTACCAGTTGGCCAACCTGCCATTTTTTTATGTTTGTATACTACTAGGGCTTGCCACCCCTTAGTATGTTTGTCTATCGATATCGATATAAATGAAAGAACACAATATACGGGTGTGTTTATTGTTAAGTTTAATTCACGCAAAGTTACCTATGTACAATAACTATGTATTCAAAATGAAATTAAGCAATTTTTAAGAAACATTTATGATTTTTGAATGCTTTACGATCATTAATCTCAAAATTCGATTCACAATGGAGTCGTCATACTAGATATGTTTATTTATATGCTGTATTAGTTATTCTTAATCCTGATAACACGTTGTGCCGTATCTTTGTATGGATAAATACAAGTCTTCATTTCCAATTAATTTCACCCATCTGAAGAAAAAGCATAATATTATAAAAGCACAAAAAACAACTACAAATAAAAACATACATACACATACTCGAAAAATATAGCCCTCCTTCTGGGCTAGTCAGGCAAAAATATCGATATTTATGGACTTATCAGTATATAATATGTACATCACTATTTATTTTGTTCAACAACTAAGTTTTATGAATAAATTCATAATTCCATTACAAAACTTGCGATCGACTACTAAATAGGATTCAAAAGTAATGTAACTACTACACCACAACAAATATTTACATTTTGATATGAATTTATCATAAAATTTTACCTTGCCGGGTCATGTGGAAATCTGCCAAAAATATCTCAGAAAACCTTTTTGTGACTCGCCAAACACCACATATTTCACATTTTCTTAACTATTTACCACCCATAATATTAACACAACGCCCGTTAAGGCTAAAATAAATGTAAATAATATAATAACTTATTAGCCGCCAAAATTCAAACCAGAATAAAATTTTCAAAAGTCAAGTTACATCCACAGGTTAGACAACAAAAATATAACAAATTCGTATTATAATATAATACGTCCAAATTAAAACAGAACTTCATACAGTTGAAGCCAATACGTATTAGCAGTCATTTTAATTTGGTAACTTTATATTGCCTACCTAATTAGTGTCATTATTTCTAATAAGTACGTTCATAATTCCATACAAATATCGGTTTCTAGGCAGTGTCGACCATTACTAGCTTCATGGTGTCGACGGCCTGCTAGTAGTCATACAAATGCCAACGTTATGTGCGCCGGTTGAAAGTTCTCGGTTGATGATTTAATTCTATAACTAGGTTATATGGTTAAATCTACATTAAAATCTTGTAAATCAAATACTCTGAAACACGCTAAAGATAATTCAAGCATAACATTTCACCATAAAATTATTTTTGTATACTTTCGATTTAAATAAAAATCACGCTTCGCGGGGGTGAAGGAGGTGCAAGACGCGAGGCTACATGTAACACCCCCCACAGCCCCGCACCCCGCCGAGACGAATAGTGACTGACGCGTTCGATGCCGTTGTCGATATTAATAATTTCATCGATATTAAATTATTGGTATTTACCATGTATTTACAAATAAAAAATATCAGCTTAGGACAATTTGAATGGCAAGTTGATTTCATTAGTGAATTGATAAAATATAAGTTTATTTGATGGGCCCGTTGGTATATTTGAGTCAGTTGTCTAGTTAGGTACCATAACACACACTATTTATTATAGGCTTTACTTGGGATCAGATGGCTATGAGATATTCACTATTTTCTATGTTCCAAAATACCGGAATTGATGGAGAAGTGGTATGGTACGACAGATGGATTGGGTTAGAAAACAAATATTATGACGATCATTTCTAATCTATACTTATAATAAAACTGTAACAGGTCCAATTCTGTACATTGAAGATATTTTGAAAATTATATTTGGAGGGCATTCTATAACCGATACTAAGGCCGAAAATGTATTTTTTTAAATTTTTGTCTGTCTGTCTATCTGTCTGTCTGACTGTCTGTCTGTCTGTCTGTCTGTATCTCGGCTGAGCATCACGCCGAAACTACTGAATGGATTCAAATGAAACTTGGCATGATTTGAGATCTTACTACGAGGTAGGACATAGGATACTTTTTATCCCGTAATCTAGCACGATTCTTTTGGGAGAGGGAATTAAAGTCAAAGTGGGTACTTGGTTATACGCTTGGTGCGATTTGATCAATTTTTCTTTATAATATAATAAATATTAGTAAGGGAACACTCATAGACAGTTGTTAACAATGTTTGGATATCGATCAGGTTAAGCAACGTTAGGTAAGGTCATTAAATAGATGGGTGACCGTTTAACGCCATTTGAACTAAACGTCTCCGTGCTTCGGAGGGCAAGTACAAAGTGGGTCCAAGTTTTTAACCGACTTTAAAAAAAGGAGGTTTTGTATTCTATGCGAATGTAAGTATATTATTGAAAGTTTAGTTAACGTAAAAACAGCGCGGGCGGAGCTGCGTGGGTGGTGGGAGTTATTAATAAATACGGGTGTGGATTACGGCGGCTGGTTGCCCTTACCGTGCTGCAGGTAAATGAAGAGGGGGGGGGGGGATGCTTCTTCACAGAGTTCTTAACTGTATTAAAATATGGTACGAGTTGATGAAATCTTTAAAGTCTAATATATTTTAAAAGTACTTTGTAATAAAAACTTAAAAAAAAATGTTTTTAGTTGTTTCTGTAAAACACGAATTAAAATATGGGTTTTCTCGAACTCGGTCACGTGATCGCTAACGTTCTATTAATGGATGAGTGCCTAGTGTCATAACATACCCAATATACAGATAATAAATAAAATAATATTTATAAAATAATAAAATAATATTTTGTTAGGCCACACCACCATTGTGTCATGCCACTGGGGAAACCTGTAATAAGTCCCCACGGCACATGTGGGGGTCAACCGGCGTATGCGGGTCCTGTACGTTTTTGTTAACGATAACTTTTCAACCGGCTTCAAAAAAGAAGTTCTTTATTCTGTGGGCCTCTAAACCAATGTACCAAATCTCATTAGTGTATGTATGTAGGTTTGTCCCCCGATTTCCCATAAACTATAAATCCGATTGTGGTAATTCTTTTGAAATAGTTGTAGTATCTTCCAAATGTAAGGAATAAATAAAAGCTAATTCATTCATTCATTCATAAATATCATCAAAATCGGTTGAGTAGTTTTAAAGATATGGACTGTCAATGTTTTCAGTATGTTACTCTAGCATAGCCGTTCGAGTTGCGTGATAAGGTGAACGCAAGTTAAATGATGAATACTAGTGAATCGCATTTAGCTTGTCATTTTTTTGACTTCACAATCATATTCCGAAAAAGGAGCCAGAGAAGTATATTTTTTTGTATACATTCTATATTAACTGATTTGATGTAGTAGCCTACGTAATGCGACTATAATCGACGAAAATACGACTTCGATATATTTTCGTTATTTAATGCTTTTTAACCGGCTTCAAAAAGAAGGTTCTGTATTCGACGCGTATGTATGTAATATTGATAAAAATGCGTAATATTAATATATGTTAGTCTATGTGGGCTTCTAAACAAATTTACCAAATTTTATGAGTGTATGTATGTATGTATGTATGTAGGTTTGTCCACGGATTTCTCAGAAACTACAAGTCCGATTTTGAATTATTTTTTTTGCAATAGTTAGAGTGTTTTTCAACTTAGGGTAGAGTACAAGTTTCATCAAAATCGGTCCAGTAGTTTACGAGATATAAACTTTTTATGTTTTCAGTAAGTTACTGTAACGTAGATGTTCGAGTTGCGTGATAGTGCTGATACCTATTTTTTTGGTAAAATAAGTCACTAAAAAGTGTTAAATAAACTATTTAAAAAAAATAAAAACCGACTTCAAAGTAAATTATCTAAAAAGCATAAAATAACGAAAATATATTGAAGTCGGTGTCAGCTGGTGCTACTGTTAGTTAACATGATGTGCTAGCACCGACTTCAATATATTTTCGTTATTTTATGCTTTTTAGATAATTTACTTTGAAGTCGGTTTTTATTTTTTTTAAATAGTTTATTAGGCCACTTTTTTCTTTAAATCACATCTTTTGTTTGTACGAAAAAAGTTCGCGTGAACTACCGACAATCGTGTGATCGCGTTCTATACATCGCCTTAATACCTTTGTGAGCTCTAAATGCGAGTCTGATACTTTCATTGTTTTACTAATAAAGATGGTTAAATGTGCAATAAAGTCTTGCAAGTCCGATACTCGGAAATACAATCATCATCATCATCATCACCAGCCGGAAGACGTCCACTGCTGAACATAGGCCTCCCCCTTGGAACGCCACAATGAACGACAATTGGCGATTTGCATCCACCGGTTACCTGCGACGCGCACAATGTCGTCTGTCCACCTAGTGGGAGGCCTACCTACGCTGCGTCTTCCGGTTCGTGGTCGCCACTCGAGAACCTTTCTTCCCCAACGGTTACCGGTTCTTCGAGCGATGTGGCCTGCCCATTGCCACTTCAACTTGCAGATTTTGAGAGCTATGTCGGTGACGTTGGTTCTTCGGCGAATCTCCTCATTGCGGATTCTGTCGCGCAAAGAAACTACGAGCATAGCTCTCTCTATAGCTCGAAATACAATAATGACCGTAAAATTAATAAATTAGTAACGAAACAAATAATATCATATTCACGACAATAGGTACCGTTAGCATATTTATCGACATTTGCGCCTGTGACAGATTACACCCATCACTACTTGTGACTGGGTTCACCTGCCTACGCTGTGTATAAGGGGATCATAGACAAACGCTCACTCTATTCTTAATACTTAACTCTATGGTGCCAACCTATTCAGAGGTTCAAGTTCATTGTACACACGGCAACACCGCAACCTAAACTGTTCCGACTTTAAACTATTAGAAGTTGAACGTTGTGGATCGTGCAAGAGAGTACGATATGATATTGTCTTAGAGGAAGGATCTCTATAGAGTACGCGTTTGTCTATGGTCCTATTAAACAAAGCGTAGGCAGATTTTCCTCTACGAGGCCGGTGAATTGAACTATTTAAAGTTATATTACAAGAGTTATATTGTTATGTAAGTGATAAGTAGTAATAGGTTTGATCTGTCACAAGCGCAAATGTCGATAAATACAGCTGACGGTATAGTACCTATTGTCGTGTACCTGATATGTATGTATTTCTATGTTCTTACCTGTGCCTACGGTTTTTACTTGCATTTAAGCATTCTACATATAGTACTTGTACTGATTTTTGTTCTGTGGTTATTGTTATTTTGCCCCACTCGGCGCGTATGGCACACGGCTTGCGCCCGCTGGCCGCCGCATGTCCCGTCCCTTTCCAACAATTCTCTGTGCTGCGTGTTATCGTATATAGGGTGTCAAACTTGTTGTGTAGGCTTGTGTACATAATATAAATATTATGATTCATTGCCCGCTATGAATGCAACTTTAATACTGAATCGCTCAACAAATAAAGTAATCTAACAGCAAAAACTTTTCAATTTCATAAACCGTTGTATTGCACTCGATGCACTTTCGAAAATGAACAGTTTGTAATAGACTGTGAACACGCCTGTCCGTATCCGCAAGAATTGATTTCAAACAACTTTTACACATGCGAAGGGCAACATACTGTGGTCGTACTTTGTGAACGACTTTAAAATATTTTTTTACTTATAATACTTATGTACTAGATTATAATCTTAAAGATAACTTTTAAATTAGGTTTTTTTTTGTTTTTACTACAGTAAGAAATTAAGTAGATTTTCAGGGCAGCAAGTACAGTACTACAATATTATATGTATGTATAATTAATTATTGTAGTCACGAATTAAACTGAGGTCACGTTATGAAACTCGTATATTAAATAAAAAATACCGGTCAATTGCGAGTCGGTCTCGCGCACCAAGGGTTCCATACCATCATCAACGTATTAATAGTAGTTTATGCACCAAGGGGATAAAGTAGTGTCTTATGTCGCGGGCGTTAAATTAAATCTCGAGCACAACGAAGGATTCTAGCTACTCCCGAGCGCAGCGAGGGAGTATATAGTTAACTCCCGAGCGTAACGAGGGAGTTTATACTAGAATCCTGAGTACAGCGAGGGATTTAAGCTCGCCCAATACAAAGACACCTTTATCCCCGAGGAGAATACACTACTTTTCACACCTACTGCGAGGTAATAAAATACAAATATTTCTAGAATTAAAATAATAATAATATCTTGGGACAATCCACACACGGTCATCTCATTCCAAACTAGGCAGAGCCTGTACTATGGAAACCAAACTATTGATACTAATTAAATAGATAAATAACACCCAGACACTTGGTGGGAATCGAACCCACGACCCATCGAGTAGCAGCCAGGTGTCTAACCACTAGACCAACGAGCCAATAAATAACGCGTCAATATCAAAATAGTGATTTGCAGCGTTAACGCGTTTCCATTTCTTTTTTCTTTTCTAGAACACTGGGTCACAAAATACTGAGAGTATTTGTGACTAGGTTCTGCTCGTCGCGCTCGGTTCGATTTTCAAAAAATTTTTTTTTCGTGCAGGTCTCTGCTCAGAGTAGCATTAAACAGGTGGTAAAAGTGTTGATAGGAATGTTCGTTTGACGTTCGAAATTCAAATCACATTATTACCCAGGGAGTTTAGTACAGCATTATTACCCGGCTAGACTATAGGGATATAATGACCTGCTATAAGTCATGTTTATATGTCACATAATGGAACATGATCGAGCAGGTGATGTGAAAAGTAATTTTAATAATAATAATAATAATAAATACACTTTATTGTACACCAAAAGTTACATGTAAATTGAACAATACGTAACTCCTCTTATAGCAAAAGAACAAACCACAAAACTAATTAAGTAACTAATTGCACTATTTAGAAATATCATTTTATTTTTCTTGTAAAATATAGATTTATTACCCATAATTATTACAGATTTTTCCCTCCACAAACTTCGGAGATAAGGGGAGGATGGTATTTTTTTTTTAATTTTTGATTATCAGCCAACAACTACATGACATAACCCAAAATAAAAATCTGTTTTGAGATGTTCAAATGAATCCCTTTCATATGATATTACTCGATATATGTAGTAGTCTCACTTTGAAATTTTGATAACCCATTTCGTCTCACATTAAAAAAAAACGAAAGAGAAATATATATTTTTTTCATTTGGGATGAAGTTGGGTAAGTAAGATCTAAAACTATTTCAAGTTTCAAATCGATAGCTTCAGTGGTTCCTGAAATATATAGGTGTGACCGGTAGACAGACAGACGAATTTTCATTATAAGGGATCCTTTTTTACCTTTTAGGTATGGAACCCTAAAAACTTAAAATATATGTGGGGGTCCTATCGGAGGAGATAAATGAAACCCTCAATCGACGTAAAAACAATAATGGACTGTATTTCGCTTTCTTCAATTCTTCATTATAACTAGTTCGTATGTACAATTTCTTATGTTCTAGGCTTCTTATGTTCTAGGCTTCTTAGTGAGGATCCAGGAAAATGTCGAGTACAAAAAACTAGCCGAGCAACCTACTAATATATGAAACTTTGGGGTCTCAACTAGTGCGTATTGAACACAGTAAACAAATTGCTATCTACCAATTACATTACATTTCACTGGGCATACTTTAACTAGCTAATTTGAGGTAGCTTTTCGTCCGTCACAGCTCTCCCCCCGGCGTAGTTCACGCAGCCTCTTCTTCTCTCGGGAGGACGATAAGCCTTCTGACGGGTCGCCTGAATATCCCACCTCGCGTTCGCACGTCCGCGCTTCGCACGACACCGTCCGGTCCGGTGTATACACGCTCTATCTGACCTCGGGGCCATACGTTCCGAGGTAATAAACCGTCCGCAATGATTACGACGTCTCCTTCTTCCGGCGGGTGATTAGGTCCTCGGTGATCTCCCCGCGGGTTAAGCGTCGGTAAGTATTCTTTCATCCATCGCGTCCAGAACATATTACTTAGCGCTTGTGCTGCCCTCCACTGTCTTTTGTCGGCGAGGTCACAGTCGCCTACGTGCGGTAGACCGGTCGCAGTGCCCAATAAAAAGTGGTTCGGCGTCAGTGCTTCGGGATCGTCTGGGTTCACGGCTACGTGAGTGAGAGGTCGCGAATTTACGGTGTTCTCAATTTCCGCTAGTAGCGTTTGCAATACTTCTTCTTTAGGCGCTCGCTCCTTTAACGTAACCAAAAGTGCTGACTTTACGCTCTTGATGAGTCTCTCCCAGGCTCCCCCCTGGTTCGGGGCTCCCGGATCGATAAACTTCCATTGTATCTTGTTTGTTGCAGCGTAGTTTCTAAAGTGGGGTAACCATCCTTCGTATGCTTCATGTAACTCGCTGCTGGCTCCCCTAAAGTTGGTTCCATTGTCCGAATAGATGACGGCTGGCCATCCTCTTCGCGCAGCCATTCTTCGCAGTGCCATTATGGCGGAATCTGTACTCAGGCTTGGTATGAGTTCTACATGTATTGCTCTGGTCACAAGACATGTAGCCAATAGACCCCAGCGCTTTTCTTTACGTCTTCCTATTGTCACCCACATAGGTCCGAAACAGTCTATTCCGCAGTGCGAAAAGGGCCTAGTGAACGCGCTGACTCTAGCGCTTGGTAGGTTCCCTTTGACCGGCGTCGCCGGCGTTCCTCTGCGGATCTTGCACCATGTGCAATGTCGAAGGATTTTTCTTACTGTTGGTCGCACTCTTAAGATCCAATATCGTTGTCTCAGAGTGTTCACAATTTGTTCTCGTCCTACGTGACTATTTTTCTCGTGTTCGCGCTTTATCATCAACCTTGTAAGCGCATGCGCGCCATCTAGTATAGGTGGTTCCTTTAGTTCGTCGGGTACCGTGGCGGCGTTAATTCGTCCGTTCAGGCATAATAGCCCGTCGCCGTTCAGCTTGGGATCCAGCCTATACAATCGACTAGTTCTGTCTATGTTTCTTCTCTGGGCTAGACGGTCGATTTCCGTAGCGAAACTGTCTCTTTGTGCTTCTTTGAGCAGTACTCTCTCTGCCCTTACCATGTGTGATACTTGCATTTCCTTTTCGCGTCGTTTGCACTTGTCAACGAATAGCAGTACGTATGCGATAGTTCGTAGTAGACGGTCATATGATGAGAACCTGCATACGTCTACTAGTCCCTTGTTCTCATTGACATGAGCTACCATTTCCTCATCCTGAGTGGGATGTTCCGCAGTTTCGACAGGCCACTCGTTCGGCGGTTTGCGCAGGAACGGCGGGCCATGGAACCATCGATCTTGCGTAGTGAGTAGATTGGTCCCGTTACGCGTTGCATCGTCTGCGACGTTCTGTGTCGTAGGCACCCATCTCCATTGGTCTACATTTGTTAATTCTGCAATCTCACTCAATCGGTGCGCTACGTACGGTGTGTACCGCGATGAATCGTTCCTTATCCAGTGGAGTGCAGTCTTCGAGTCACTCCAAAATACCGTTCTGCTCGTTTCCGTATGTTCCCTCTGCACCTCGGCAGCGAGGCGAGCCCCTATCAGGCAGGCTTGTAGCTCGAGCCGTGGTATACTCTGCGCTTTCATAGGCGCCACCTTGGCTTTTCCGGCGACTAGCACAATCGTCACGTGCCCGTCGTCATGCCTTAGTCGCCAATACGCGGCGGCCGCGTACGCTTGTTCGCTGGCATCGACGAACACGTGCAGCTCTCGTTCTTTCTCAGGCCTCTGATGGGTTGCGTAGCAGCGTGGGAGCCTTAGCCTTTCAATCGCTTGCAGACCTGTGAGCCAGTCGTGAAAATCCTCGGCTTCTTCGTCCGGAACGGGTTCGTCCCAGCCGGTCTTCTTGCGCCACAGTTCTTGCAGCGTGATTTTCGCGTGTATCGTATACGGGCTTAATAGTCCTAACGGGTCGTAAATGGACATCACGGCGCTGAGCATTTCTCGCTTCGTGGGCGTTCGCGACCCCGATCGTACATCGTTCGGCACTCTGTGCATTGCGGTGTTAAACCCTAACTCGTCTGTGTCAGGTATCCATATCAATCCGAGCGTTCTTCCGTATGGATGGGCGCCCGCGCAGAGCTCCTTGGGCGCGCTGGGTCCTTTTGAATCGCTGACGTGTTCGAGCAGGTGCGGCCGGTTTGTGTTCCATCCCGCCAGTTCAAATCCCGCTCGTCGGTGCACATCTCGCACCTCCACTATTGCGCGCGCAGCGCTTTCCTCGTCTATGAAACTCTCGAGCCAGTCGTCCATATAGTGGTTGGTGGTGATCGAATGCAATGCTCTAGGATGCGTTGCTGCGCATTCGTCGGCGTTTCTGTTCCGAACGCTGTGTGCTAAGAACGGTGAGCTTTTCGCGCCAAATATCATTGACGTCATCTCATATTTGCGCGGAGGGTCGTTCCGGTTATCCGCGCGCCATAAAAACCGCTGAGCTACTCTGTCTTCGGGTCGTATCTTTATGCGCAGAAACATTTCTCTTATGTCTGCGGTGACCGCTACTGCTCTTTCGCGGAATCGGAATAGTACGCCGTAGAGTGCTAGCAACATGTCGGGTCCCGCTAATAGCTCATCGTTCAAGCAACTTCCATTGGTGCGTGCGGCGGCATCGAACACAAGCCGCACCTTTCCTGGCTTATTCGGATTCGTAACTGCGAAATGCGGTAGGTACCATGTGTGCGGGTCGTCTTCGTTTGCGTTTTCGACCGGAACGGCATATCCTTTTACGAATAGATTATTCATCTGATCCGTGTATGCTTTTCTAAACTCGGCGGACTGGTCCATTTTCCTCTCCAGCGTGCGCAGTCGTCGTGCCGCCATGTCGTAACTCGGCGGTAGGCGAGCTTCTTCCGTGCGCCACGGTAGGCCTACTTCGTAGTGTCCGTCGGTTAGTCGCACTGTCTTCTCGAAAATCTCCTTCGCTCGTTCATCTTCGCGCACCGGCTTTGTTCGTGTCGAGATTCCGAGTGCGTCTATCGCGAAATGCGACGTAACGAGCTCATCTAAGCCTGCGTCGCGCGCATTCGGTTCGGGACGCTCGGCTATTCGCGTGTGCAGGACGGTCTCACCTTCGTCCGTTTCTTTGGCCACAATCGTGCGTGGCAGGGTCCCATGGACCACCCATCCGAGTCGCGTGAGTGATGCCACTGGTTCGTTCGTCGGGCCCGTCAATAAGTGTCTGGATACAATCAAGTGCCAATTGTCTGCGCCTATTAACACACGTGGTTTGGCGTTGGCGTAACATACGTCTTCCGGGCGTAGTCCGTTCAGGTGCTTACGCTTCAATTGATCCGCAGTTATCGTCTGCGCTGAGATGTCTAGACTCTTTATGGTGCGTGCCTCTATCGGGTGGAAGTTCGTTCGCATCCCTTTGATCTCAATCCTCACTCGTTGACTCCCTGGTTCGCTTCGTGTGGAAGTTACGCCGCTTACTTTCAATGTCTGCTGTGGACCATGTGCGTTCACAGCGTGGGCAACTTCCTCGTCAATGAGCGTGATGGTAGATCCCTCGTCCAATAAAGCGTACGTATCCATTTTGAGCCCGTCGGGTCCCCGAATTGTAATCGGACAGACCTTCAACCAAACCGATTTATGTTCTGAGGCGGCATGTGCTACCGTGATCGTGGCAGTCTCCTCTTCGGTCGTGGTTTCGTTCATTGGTTCAGCTTGATGCTTGTTATTATGCAGCAGCGCGTGGTGCGCGTGTCGACAGTCTTCGATGCCGCACTTCTTCGCCTTACAGGTGGCTCGTCGGTGACGGCTATTTAGGCAACGGAAACATACGCGGGTTCCCTTCGCCCAGTCCCATCGTTCATTAACCGTCATCGCATGTACCTTTTTGCAGTCTGTCGTGTTATGTTCGTTTCCGCAACAGATGCATACTTTCCTGGATGGTGCATTCGTGGTTGCGTACACGGCGGCCTCTTTCCTTTGATAGGCGACCTTCGGTCGTACTTGCTGCGGCGCCCCAGTTCGTGTGGCGATCTCGTGGCGTGTCGGTGCCCGCGTTGCACTCGCCGTCATAGAGTATGCGAATCTTACGGCCCGATCTGCTTCTCTCATCAGGAATCGCGAGAGGGTGACTACTTCCGGTTCATCGCGGCTCCCGTACTCGTCCGCGTAGTCGCACCATCTGGCTCTAATGTGAGGACTCAGCTTCTCTATGACCTGACGAGCGAGCATTGGGTTCTGCAGGTAACCTCTCTCATCTATACATGATAGCACGCCGACGATGTTCTGAAGTTTTACCGCGAACGCATTCAAATCGCTGGCGCTTGTGCCAGGTCGCGGCAGCTTCCTTATATCGTTCAAAGCTTTGTCAATTATTATTTCCGGTCGGCCGTAACACTGCTCCAAGGTTCTCATAATAATCTTGGGGTGGCTGGCCGTGTAGAGCAATGCGGCCACTGACTCACGTGCCTCTCCTTTTAAACATGCTCTTAATCGCGCCAAGTTTTCTGCCGGTGAGAATCCGTGTAAATGGGTAGATTCCGACATAGCCGCTTTGAAAGGCAGCCACTCTCCGGGTGCCCCGTTGAATGTCGGCAAATCTTGCGTTTGTCTAGAGGGCGCTCTTGTGCGCGCCATCCGCTCTAGTACATCAGCTAGTCGGTCGATCCCGCGGTCTCGCGATCGGGTCGGCGTGGGCGATCTAGCTCTTGGTTCAAATCTGACGCGGCTCGGGATTGGCGTCGCTTCCTGTTGCCGTGGTGGCAGTGGTTGTGGTCGACAAGTTCCTGGATCCATTTCTTCGGGTTCACGATGTCTTCGCTCCCCCCGTATTTCAGCGCCTTGTAGCCAATCGTTAACTCTTCCCTCGACGTCCGTAGTTTCCAGGGCGTCTGCGCTTTCTCGATCGGTCTCTTCACGTATTGTGGCGACATCTGCGGCTAGTCTCTTCCTAACTAGCGTGGCTTGCAGTTGCAGTTCCTGTCGTCTGATTTCCGCCAACTGTTCTTCGGCTTCTAGTTCGGCCTGCCGGATCCGTGCGACGGCGCTTGCGGTAGATCGTTCGGATCGCACCGACGGCGCCCGCTGCCTTCCCTCTGATGTCGCGGCGACGACGGTTCGGTTCGTTGAGGTAAGCGGCGCTGGTTCTGTCGCGGTTCGGTCGGTCGCGGCGGTGGCGGTCATCATGTTCGTTACGCGGACGGTTCTGCTCAACGGCACCGTTGGATCGGTCACAACGGATGCGGTTGCTAACGCGGACGGAGACGCGGGTGGGATATCGTGGCGGCGCGGTAGCTTCTCTTCTTCCGCTGCTTGGCTTCTCGTCGTCGGCATCTTCGGCTCTTCGGTCGCCACCCTACTTCCCTACTGCCCTAACAATCCTATCGCCCTAACAATCCGTCAGGAGGGCCCAGATAAACCGGGGTGCGCTCCGTCGGGGATGGATGATTAAGGAAAGGTAAGGTGGGACCTGTTCAGCAGAGGAGGGCCAAGTGTCACGGGGCGCTCAGCAGTCGGCTGGAATGTCCGACCCCTTTGGCAGTGCCTACAGTCCGGCCCCCGCACACTAGACGCTCGTACCGACACAGGTGCGCTCTTCAGCTCTCTTCTGAGCTGGTGGTGTCACGCAAACACACCACACCGCCGTGAGGCGTTAACTCGTGCTGCCGACCGTTTGACACCGTTAGGTGGCAGACAGACACGAGCCGCGGGCAAACCGCGTATCCGTTGCTCGACGTGGTGCTCGACGCGGTGCTTGATGCTCGACGTGACGCTCGACGCTCGTTGTGGCGCTCGACGCGGCGTGTGACACCCGATGTGGCGCTCGACGCGACGTGTGACACCCGATGTGGCGCTCGACGCGACGTGTGTAGATCTTCTATAATTAATCTTCGGTCTTCTATAACGAATCTTCGGTCTTCTATAACGAATCTTCGTTCTTCTATAATGAATCTTCGTTCTTCTCTAATGAATCTTCGTTCTTCTCTAACGAATCTTCGTTCTTCTCTAACGAATCTTCGGTCTTCTCTAACGAATCTTCGGTCTTCTCTGGTTCTTGATCCGGCTCCGATGGACCACAATTTGTGGGGGTCCTATCGGAGGAGATAAATGAAACCCTCAATCGACGTAAAAACAATAATGGACTGTATTTCGCTTTCTTCAATTCTTCATTATAACTAGTTCGTATGTACAATTTCTTATGTTCTAGGCTTCTTATGTGAGGATCCAGGAAAATGTCGAGTACAAAAAACTTTTTTTTTTTTTTTTTTTGTATGAGTAGTACTGTTGGCCGCAGATGGCCATTACAGCTTCACCGGACAAGAGGGGCGAGCGCTTTGAGCGCTCCAGCCCGGAAAGATAGGTAGCGACTAGCTCAAGGGCACCTCAGGGAGGCACGGCCTCGGCTTGGGCTGCCGCTTAGAGAGTGTGCGAGTTTACCACCGGTTCACAACGCGCCCCCGCTGAGAAGAACCGGCAAGAAACTCAGCGAGGGGATGCATGTCGAGGTCGCATGTGTACGATCCTTCGGCCTCGCCGGCGAGACCGGTGTCTGTGTGTAGGTGTGTGTACGACTCGTGACGTCGTTGTCGGTGTAGGTGTTGGTGTTGTGTCAAGGTCCAGGAGGACGGACATCGGGTCGGGTGGGTCGAGCAGTACATGCCGCGGACGGCGGCGATGTACGGTAGGTCGACGATCTGAGGGACCAGGACCAGGGTCGGGGTCGGGGATATAGTCGGCAGCGGCGCCGATGAGCGGGTTCGGGTGGACGCATGCTTTTTCAAAGTAATGTTCGGACATTTCTTTGAAAAATTTGCGGATAGGGACTAGACCGAAGTCGGAATGAAGGTCGACATTCCGCATGTACCACGGGGCACCGACGGCATGTCGAAGGAATCGGTTTTGAATAACCTGGAGGCTATTGATGTGGACGGGAGCCGCGTGTGCGAATACGGCACTGGCGTAAGATAGGATGGGACGGATGCAGGTTTTGTAAAGTGTCAACTTATTCCTAAGCGACAGTTTACTCCGCCTGCAGATCATGGGGTAGAGCCGGCCGAGGACGAAGGCCGCTCGGTTGCGTACTGACCGTATATGCGGTCCAAATGTCATGCGGGAGTCTAGGGTGACGCCTAGATATTTGACCTTTTTGGTCCAAGGGATGGGACGCCCATAGAGGGTGATCTGACCTAAACGACTCCTGGGATGGCCCGCAGTGTGGGATCTGGTGCTCCGGGAGAAGAGCACCGCGGCGCTCTTTTCCGGGTTCACCGCGATCAGCCACTTTTGGAACCATTCGCCTAGGGCGTTGACGGCGACTTGAAGAGTGCGCGTCAGAAAAGCCTTATTTCTGTGTGAGAAATATAGTGCGGTGTCGTCCGCATATAGGGCTAGTTGCACCCTGTCCGAACGAGGGATGTCGTTCGTGAACAGGCTGAACAGGAGTGGAGAGAGCACGGAGCCTTGAGGGACTCCGGCCTGAATAGGGTGGGAAGTGGATCGCGCACCTTCGACTCGATATCGAAAGGTGCGATTCCTGAGGAAATCTCGTATGATGAGGACCAGACGGTCTGGCACGCCCATGAGGTAGAGCTTGTGAAGCAAGCCATTGTGCCAGACCTTATCGAATGCCTTGGCGACATCGAAGAATAAGGCTCCGGTGTATATGGGTCTGGGCTGGTTGAGCCCGGAGAGAACGTGCTCCGTGATGCGGTGCACTTGATGGACGCAGGAGTGTCCGGCTCGAAAGCCGAACTGCTCGTGTATGAGTATGCCCTTCGAGATGACAAACTCTTTGAGTCTTGCGAAAAGCAAGCGCTCGTAGAGTTTGCCCAGGGCGCTAAGGAGACTAATGGGACGGTAGCTCGTGGGATCGTCACGTGGCTTACCGGGTTTGTGAATGCCGATGACGTCTGCTTCTTTCCACTCCGAAGGGAATATAGCGTGCGTCATGGCGGCATTGAAGATGGCTACCAAGAGGTAGATCAAGTGGTAGGGAAGGATTTTTAGTACGCGGTTCGAGATGCCGTCAGGGCCGGGGGATTTCTTAGGCTTAAGGCCTTTGATGAGGTCTTCCACCTCGGAATGGGTGACCGGGGTGAGAGTGTCGGATGGCGGGGCAGAAACCCTGCGCTCTACTTCCCTATCTACGTGATCGCGATGGGGTGGGTCGGAAACTGAGACACTAGGAGAGCATTGTCTCTCTAGAGAGTCTGCGAGGACCTCGGCTTTTTCCTCGTCGTCAAAAGCTGGAGGGGCGCCTGAAGGGCGGGTCAGGGGAGGCATGGTGGCTACCGTGTCGGACTTGAGAGCCCGCGCTAGCCGCCAGTAGGCTAGGTGAGAGGGGGTGATACCCTCGAGAAAACCGTCCCACCGGTCCCCCCGGAGTTCCGCGATGCGGTTCTTTACGTCCCTCTGTAAAGCGCGCATGCGGATCCGGTTGGCTGCGGTGGGGTAGGAGTCGTGAGCGCGGATAGCCGCGTTTTTGGCTCGGACCAATTCTTTGACGTCGGCCGGCAGTTTGAAGCGTTGGACATAAGGGTCCACCGCTTCAACCTGCCGGGAAGATTGGCTGATGGCCGATTGGAGGTTGTCAGTGAAAGCACTGACGGCTTGTTCGGTGTCCTGAGGGGACGAGAGGTGGACTGGGATACGAGAGAGCTGTGGCGTGTCGGCATTGGCCAAGCAGGTGCTCAGCCGCTGCCAGTCCACCACGCTCTTCATGACCGGTTCCGGTGAGGGAGGTGGTCCGAGCTCCATGAGAACGGGACGGTGGTCGGAGTCTAGTTCATGGAGCACTTCCAAGGAGCGCAGCCGAAGCGTTACGTTCTTTAGAAGTGCCATGTCTAGGACATCGGGACGGTGGCCGGTGATAACGGGAAAATGGGTGGGGCGCATTGGTGCAATGACGTCAAAGTCGAGAGTATCGACTAGAGCGTCGAGGCGCACGCCGTTATAATTGGTGGTGTGACAGTTCCACCTGACGTGTTTGCAATTAAAGTCACCGCCAAGGATGACGGCGCTATCCATGTCAAGAAGTGCTTCGATGTCACTTCTGAGAAGTTGCTTGTCAGGTGGAAGGTACACCGAGACGAGAGTGACAGGGGGATGACCCGAGAGAGAGAGGCGGCAAGCCGAGGCCTCGATATTGGTGAGCGCAGGGACATCGAGTGGGATGCAGTGCAAGGATTTCCTATAATAGATGACAGTGCCGCCTCCGCGGGAGGCAGTTCTGTCATTTCGCACGAGATGGTAGTTGGCGATGTTGGGACTCCTATGAGCGGGTTTGAGGAATGTCTCTTGCACTAGCATGACGTCAACTTGGTGATCCCTAAGGAATTCACCAACTTGATCGCGTTGAGGAGAGAGGCCATGGGCGTTGAAAAACGCCAGGCACAAGGAGCGGGGCTTAATCCGTTTTGGGTGTGAATCCATTGATTAAGGGTAAGATTGGGTGGTGGGAACCACTGACAGGGAACTGAGCACACTCTCGTGCTCGACAAGGGCCATGGTGCGTTCGAAGTCGTTTTTAGCGACTCGAAGCTTGTGCGCGAGGGCGCGGATGGCGGCAATGTTGAAATTGCTCATGGTGTTGCGGATCAGTTGGATGTCCGACACCAGGGTGTTTTGTGCTGAGGGCACTGGGGTGAACCCGGCGTGAGGCGCCGGGGCGCTAGTCGCAGGGTGCATGGGCGCGCTGGGAACATGGGTGTTCCATGCGTTGGGACGGTTGAGCCGTGGGTCGCGGAGCGCAGAAGGCGCGACGCCTTGTGGGCCTGGGTGCAGGCCAGGAGGAGCCTGCGGCACGGAGGGTGCCGAGCTTGTCGGGACTACTTTTTGCGCAGAAGGCGCAGGAGGAGTAGGGGGTCCGGGCACAATGGGTGCCGAAAAGATGGGCGCTGAAGGCGCTGGATTCCTGGGCGCACGGAGACCGTTGCGCCTCGCCACTCGGCGATTCCTCTTTGGGGCCCTCGAACATCCGCGATAATTCGCGGGGTGTCCGACGGTCCCGCAGAGGACACAGCCGGGAGGTTCGGTCGCGGTCTCCTGCTTGCGAGAGCAGGTGGAGGTCGGGTGGTCCCCGATGCATTTAACGCATCGGGGAGTGGCGTGACAATTTCGGGCCGAATGGCCGTATAATTGGCAATTGTGGCACTGCCCGGGAGTGCCACGTTTGTGGGGGGGTTCGACGTAGAAGCCCCCGGTGAGGTCTAGGAGATGAGACAAGTCGAAAATACGCTTGCCTTCGGGGGTACGGTCGAGAACGACTGTCACCATACTGTATGGGACCTTGGGACCGCGGCCACTCGCCATGCGGTGGACTTCTTGGGCGGGGAATCCTTGGGACTGAAGGTCCTCAAGGATGAGAGAGGGCTCGAATTCCTTCGGAACTCCCCTGATGACCACTCGAAGGGTACGGTCCTCTTCGAGGGTGTAGGTGTGGAAGGAGATCTTCTCCTTCCTCAAGTGGGACGTGAGTTGACGGTGGTCGTCAGTCGTCATGGCGGACACACTGATGCCGTTGGCCGTGTTCGAGGCCTTGGTATACCGGATGTTTTTCGCTTTAAGAGCGTTAGTGACTCGCGGCCATGCGGCTTTGTCCTGTATGATTACAGGAGGAGGAGGGCGGGGCTTGCGGCCTTCGGGTTGGCTCGCCGGGGCGGCTGAATCGCGCGGCGTGGGTGAGGTGCGAGGGGACGGAGAGGCACTCAGGGAGATTGGGGAGGACGCACAGGCCTCCTCCTCAACGCACTGGTGCTTGGACGGGCGCTGGTCCCGGGGTTGACGCGCCCGTTTCTTATCCCGGACTAGCGTCCATTCGTCCTCCGAGGAGGAGATGGGGCGCTTGGCGGACTCTACTTCGACCTCCATGTCCGAGGCTGACTGAGGGTCGGCCTCGAACCCCGGTGGAGGGAACTGGGTTGGCGCATCTAGGTGCGCCGGGGTGGGCTGCGGCGAGATAATCGCGGCGGAAGGTGGCGGGGTAAGCGCCGCTGGAGTCGGTGCGGTAAACGCGTCGGTGGGCTGCGACTGAAGGTCGGGCGGGGTCGGCGAAAGGGTTTCGCTCGAGGTGGCGGCGGCGTTCATGGCCGAGATTAACTCCGTCAAGATCGTTGGATACTTGACGGAGATAATCTCCACCAGTCTCACCGCAAATTCGGGAGGCACTTGGGAGAGTGCGGGGGACGACATTTTTCCGTCCGAAGGGAAACTCTCCGGACGAAAAAACGGGTGAGTGATCCTCCCCGCCGGCAAGGCGGGGAGTGGGTGAGTGCCTAACGTGTGGCCCTAATGTGTGTGGGTGTGTAGGGTGTGTAGCCTAACAGCCCTGGGGCAGAGGAGACGAGACCGGCAAGCCGGCGGTTCGAAACCAAACAGCACCCAAGGAATAGGAAATAGGAGGCGGAAGGGTGGGAGGGCGACGATCAAGATCGACTAGGGGGTCACTCCCAGGGCCGGTTGCCTTGATCCCGTCCGAGTTGCCGTTTCCTGAAGGGAACCGGCGAGCGCTCGGGTCACGCTCCGCCTAGGTGCGTTAACACCGCAAGGATCCCCTAGGCGACCACTAAAAACACGTGGTTTTTAAAACGCGGAATGACTGCTTTGTTATTTGGAAACAGGAACCTGTTTTCAAGTAACAAAGAGTCACTCACGGGCGGGTGCGCGCGACGCAGGTGTGCGGCGCGCGGGTGGCCGGCGAGCAGGTAGCCGGCGGCGCAAGCCGCGGCAGTCCAAACACGCGGCGGGTCGGTGGGCCGTCACGAAGCGACGGCGGTGACGCCTGGCGGCGAATCTGTGAACACACAAACACACGGAGCGTGAGAGAGCGTAGCGAGTGCGCACGTCCGATCGGGACCGGAGCGCGCAGCGGAATCGCGCCGAGTACAAAAAACTAGCCGAGCAACCTACTAATATATGAAACTTTGGGGTCTCAACTAGTGCGTATTGAACACAGTAAACAAATTGCTATCTACCAATTACATTACATTTCACTGGGCATACTTTAACTAGCTAATTTGAGGTAGCTTTTCGTCCGTCACAATATAAATTATAATAAATTAAATAAAAAATTAAAATAAAATCAGCTTAGAGTTCATCAGCTGTGGTCTTATCAATATTATTTTAAAACAAAAAGATTAAATATACGCCATACACATTATTAAACCAGCAATATTATTTTTGTTTTATTCGACCTAGTGACGGGACTAGCAAGCAAGACGTCCGCCTGATGGTAAGTGACACGACTGCCTTATAAACAGCTGCATTGCACTGAATTATTAGATATTAAGTCTCTTGTGTGCGGTATTTTCACCAGCTACTGTGCCCGTCACACAGGTAATACAGCAGTGTTTACACACTGCTGCTTGGCGGCAGAATATATAAAAAATAGATAGCTACCTACCACTGCAGTGTTATGACACCTATCTATTTTTTTTTCTTAAAAAGGGACCTTAAAAAGGTAGCCTGGAGCCTTCGCGGCTGTCGATCTGCACCAAGAGCCCCTCAGTGCCTGCCGCCGGAGGGCGCATTGTAGCCCCCTGGGAATTAGTCACGGTGCTCACGGGGACCGGGGTCGCAGCCCAGCCGCCGTCATTCTCTGAGTAGCAGCCGTACCCAATCGACGTCCTAGGGTCCACACCCCGAACGTCCAGCAACTCCGAAGGCCAGTGGTACCTACCTGGGCGGTCCCTTGCACTGGATACCTACTACCTAGTAATCTTACTGGGTGAAGAACAAATTAAGCATTCATTGTATTCACTGTCGGCATGAGAAGAGGAAGCGCCAGTCAAAATATTATTGACTAGCTGACCCACGCAGCTCCGCCCGCGCTGTGTTTACGTTAACTAAACTTTCAATAATATACATTCGCATAGAAAACAAAACCTCCTTTTTTAAAGTCGGTTAAAAACTTGGACCCACTTTGTACTTGCCCTCCGAAGCACGGAGACGTTTAGTTCAAATGGCTTTAAACGGTCACCCATCTATTTATTGACCTTACCTAACGTTGCTTAACCTGATCGATTTCCAAACATTGTTAACAACTGTCTATGGGTGTTCCCTTACAAATATTTATTATAATTATAATGAAAAATTGTTAAATCGGAGCAAGCGTATAACCAACTACACCTTTTGACTTTAGTCCCCTCTCCCAAGGGAACCGTGCCGAATGTCGCCGATAAAAAGTATCCTATGTCCTACCTCGGAGTATTAATTCAAATCATGCCAAGTTTCGTTTCAATTCATCCAGTAGTTTCGGCGTGATGCTCAGCCGAGATACAGACAGACAGACAAAAATAAAAAAAAACACATTTTTGACTTTAGTATCGGTTATGAATGCCCTCCAAATATAATTTTCAAAATATCTTCAATGTACAGAATTGGACCTGTTACAGTTTTATTATAAGTATAGATATATAGATATGCGTATTTACGTTAAATGATTTGATGCATTTTTGTTGGTATAAAATATACTTTAAGATTTATTCTCATACTTACCAAATATAATAAAAGGAAATTCGGAGGAGTGCGACCAAAAACATCGTGCCACGAAATTTTTACACATAAAAAGAAGATTATACCTATATAGATTTAAGAATTTAGAATTAAGATAGAACTCTCATGTCTGATCACCTCAGTCAACAGCAAAATACCATTACGCGGTTCATTGAAGACACACCACACAAAGCTCATTTCAATTCAGTCCAAGTAGTAACTTAAAAATTCACTTTTCGAATGTGTTCAATCTAATCCGATTTACAATGCTTGTAAAATAAAAACCTTGTTTGATAGAAAGCTAATACTCTTGCGAGGTATTGGTTTTGAAAGAAGAATACGTGCCTATTATTCTGGATATAATAAAAAATATACGCTGAAGCCATAATATTATTAATAATATAAAATACTTTGCTCTTGCTGACAATAAAAGCTACATGGATAAATTTTTTTTTATTTATTTTTTTTCTTTTTGTAAGTATTATATACATTATTTGTTGTTAATATAATACTTTTTGTTTGTTTAAATTGTATTTTTATGTTTTGATGACTGTGCACGACACTGCAGATCTATTTTTGTATAGCTCCTTCCACAAAGGTTGTCTGGAAGAGATCACTTTGAGCGATAAGACCGCCTTTGCTCACATTAAAATGTATCTAATTCATGTAAAATCTATCTATTTTTCATTGTTATGGCTTTGAGAATTATAAAATTGCTAGCATTAGATAATAATTTAATTGAAAAATTAGTGAATATAGAATAGAATACTGTAATAATTAACTCAAAAAATAATATATAAACAAATTATAAGTTGACAACACGAATTCTAAAAGATAAATTTTGGATTGTGTGCGCAGGACTTACATCACTTGATTCCACCATTTCTTTACTCCTTGGCTGCGGCAAGTAAAATCATACACCTTTATCTGGTGCGGCGGCGGGTCGAAATGCGCCCCCAACGATATTTCCGCCAGTGCGTGGCAGGTCTTTTTCGAACCACCAGCACTAGGGTAGATTAAAATGCTATAATTGGTATATAATTGTTTTTTGTTTTGTGCCGACGGTTGGTTTCCAGTTCGATTATAATGTGATGATTTTCAAGACTAAATTGATTTGGCTTTTATTAAGCTAGTGTGTTCGCCCATCCCCGATTGCATCGCCGCTTTCCTTTTGATGGGATTGCAGTCAAGTATATTGAATAATGTATAATATACAATATATTTCATTACGAACTTATTAATATAATCGCTACTAATATACGACTAATTGTGTAACAGGATCGCGTGCACTTAGTTCGTTACTCATCATCATCATCACCAGCCGGAAGACGTCCACTGCTGAACAAAGGCCTCCCCCTTAGACCGCCACAATGAACGACAATTTGCTATTTGCATCCACCGGTTGCCTGCGACGCGAACAATGTCGTCGGTCCACCTAGTGGGAGGCCTGCCTACGCTGCGTCTTCCGGTTCGTGGTCGCCACTCGAGAACCTTTCTTCCCCAACGGTTATCGGTTCCTCGAGCGATGTGGCCTGCCCACTGCCACTTCAACTTGCATATTCTACGAGCTATGTCGGTGACCTTGGTTCTTCGGCGAATCTCCTCATTCCGGATTCTGTCGCGCAAAGAAACTCCGAGCATAGCTTTCTCCATAGCTCGTTGTGTGACTCTGAGCTTCTCCAAAAGGCCAGCTGTTAAAGACCACGTCTCAGTACCATATGTCATCACTGGCAACACACACTGGTTAAAAACCTTTGTCTTCAGGCACTGCGGAATTTCTGATGAGAAGATGTCACGTAGTTTCCCGAACGCTGCCCATCCGAGTTGGATTCTTCGGGCGACCTCTTTGTCGAAGTTGGACCGACCTAACTGGATAGTTTGTCCTAGGTATACGTAGTGGTCAACAACTTCGACTGTATCGTTCCCAACAACTACCGGTACGGGTGCAACATGGACATTAGACATGATCTTCGTCTTGTCCATGTTCATTTTAAGACCCACCTGTTGGGAAACGCTACTGAGGTCGCTGAGCATCGTATTGAGGTCCTCCAGCGACTCTGCCATAATGACTATATCATCGGCAAAACGAAGGTGAGTGATGTATTCGCCATTGATGTTGATGCCGAATCCGTACCAGTCCAAGAGCTTGAAAACGTCCTCCAATGCGTTTGTGAACAGTTTCGGAGAAATAGCGTCTCCCTGTCTCACACCTCGCTGCAATGGGATTGGTTTCGTGCTCTCGTCCTGTAGTCGGATCGACATGGTGGCGCTGCTGTACAAACACTTCAACACTTCGATGTACCTATAGTCAATATGGCACCGCTGGAGGGACTGCAATACCGCCCCGGTCTAGATTGAATCGAAGGCTTTTTCGTAGTCCACAAACGCTAGACATAATGGCCGATTATACTCCTCGGTCTTCTGTATAATCTGGCGGAGCGTATGTATGTGGTCTACGGTGCTAAAGCCTTTTCGGAACCCGGCTTGTTCGGGATAGTTCGTTACTATTGCAATAAAAATAAAACCCATTCCAACAACAAATAACTAAATATTTATTCGAAAATGTTTGTTAAATTGTTAACGCTGGCGATATTGAGACCGAAAATGAAACGTATCCAATTAATGGTTCCGCGTACGACTGAAGCGTACATTGTAATTAGTGGCGTGTGGTCGCAGCGACGAACTATTGTGGAATGAGGACAATGACAAGTGTCCGAATAAATCACATGTATTTCAATTTAAGTCTTTTTTCAATAATCCACATCATTCTTTTTTGGGTTCCATACCTAAAAGGTATAAAAAGGAACTTTTATGGTGAGACTTCGTCTGTCTGTCTGTCACTCCTTTATATTTTAGGAACCGCTGACGCTATCAATTTGAAACTTGGAATAGTATTAGATCTTTTTTACCGAACCTAATCACAAAAAAAAATCTCTATTTTTTTTTAATGGGAGTCGAAATGTTTCATCAAAATTTCAAAGTGAGACTACTTCGAGTATATTGAATGGGATATCATATGAAAGGGCTTCATTTGTACATTTCAAAACAGATTTTTATTTTGGTTTATGTCACATAGTTTTTGGCTGATAATCAAAAATGTCAAAAAAAAATACTGCCCCCCCTTATCTCCTTAGTTTGTAGAGGGATAAATCTGAAATAATTATGGGTAATACATGTTTATCTATATTTTTCAGGAAAAATATAATGGTCTTTCTAAATAGTACAGTTCAGTAATCCTAAAAAAACCTAGTTTTGCGGTTTGGTTCCCAATCCCACCATTTTCGCCTATTTAATCTTCTTCTCCCCCGAGGGGTGTCTGGGTAAGATTCTCACATCATTCAGCTTGGACTATAATAATACAAATTATTTTTTATTTTATACTTATTTTACTATTGTAAAAAACAATACAAGACAGGACTGCGTTGCTATTTAATTAACTATTATGTTTTCATCTCAATCTTTAAAAAATAAAAAAATCTAAATGCTTTGTAGATAAGAAAAACGTTTAGTGAAATTAAGATAGCTTCACTTTCAGGGATCAGAGAACAATTTAAGAAATCGTAAGAACAAAAAGAGGCCTTTATTTTATCATCAAAAGACTTTTAATAAAATTGGAACTATGTATTTCCAATTTTATTAAAACACTCACATTTTACTTATTTAATGGATACAGAGATAACTTTTCTCTGACTGTAAAGTAACTCAGAATCTATCTATCTATCTATCTATATATAATAATGAACCCCTATTCTCCTTGGTGACCCCATAACTTAAGAATGACTTTACCGATTCCATCCATCTTTTTTTAAATGTTTTCTAACACTTTGTAGAAGGTTCTTAAGGAAAAAAATTAAGAAAAAAAAATGGAAAATGATAAAGGCGGAGCTGCGCGGAACAGCTAGTTGTTTTATGTATTTTATGTGAAGGACAATAATGATACCACATTAGGGTATATCCGGGTTAAATTTAGTGGTACAAATTACTGGACTCAGAAAAAAATCAATTAACAAGTATATAATCTATCTATATACAATATACATATACACAATATACATATATACAAACCTCGTAGTCGTACTCCTCCGAAACGGCTCGACCGATTTTTATAATTTTTTATGTAGGTATATTTGGTCATAAAATATATTTCATACTTTTTTTTTATACTACCAAGGTGACAAGCAAGCGTGCGGCCCACCTGATGGTAAGCAGTCACTGCAGCCTATAGACGCTAGCAACACCAGAAGAATCACTAGCTCGTTGCCGACCCATAAGACATTAGATTTTAAGTCTTTGTATCCGGTAATTTCACCAGCTACAGTGCCCTTTACGCCGGAACACAGCAATGCTTACACACTGCTATTTGGCAATAGAATATCTGACACTGCGGTGGTACCTACCTGGATGGTTCCTTGCACAAGAAGAAGAAGAAGAAGAAGAAGAAACATTTTTATTTTGACAAACACAAACCAGGTATAACAAGGTGTATAGTAACATCTGCCATTTCTTAGGACGTAACACACAAAATACTACACAATAAAACGACATAAGTGAAAAGAAAAGAAAAAGAATTTAACACATTCAACAGAATAATAATCTACCTGCTATGTGATGCCAAAAATGGCCCCTATCTCAGCTTTATGCTGCAGCAACTAAGTTGCCACAGCGCTGATTTTCAGATAGGTCCAAACTCACGTCACGGACAGGGCACGGAAATATAAATAAGTATAATAATAAGTATAAATACAAACTAAGAAAAATAAGCAAAAAAGTATACATAATAAAATAGTAAACAAGGTGAGTTTTGATGAAAGTTACTTAAAATATATACATACATAATACTTAGGTAGAGGAAAGCAGTGATAAATAGTGGGAGAGAACATACATTATGTTTATAAAGTTAGTCCGAAATCCGCTGTAGGCATTTTGATCTAATTGTGTTAGCATGTACCTCAGTGAAGGTTATTGCATCTTTTGAAGGTTGAGAAGATGCCTCTTGAACCTATCCCTGAAGGTACTTGTTGATGTTACTGATCGAATCGGTGGCGGGAGATCATTCCAACAGCGGGTGGCGGCGAACTTGAAACTGCCCCGAAACGCAGCAGTCCTGTGTCTAGGCATGCTCAAGGGATAAGCATAGGCCCTGGTGCGGTAAGGGTTATAATTCCGGGAAAAAGTTAATTTGTCGAAGAGATATAAAGGTTTCTTTCTTAAAATAACTTCGAACAGGAGTGTAGCCAAGTGAAGTTGCCTACGTGCTGACATTTTCATTAAATTCCCTTTGTTAAGATAAGGGGTGATGTGTGATCTAGGTGGAACATTAAAACAAAACCGAGCACACGCATTTTGTACCCGCTGGATCATCTTTTCTGTCCTTTTAAGCAAGCAAGGGCCAAATACGGTGTCCGCGTAATTCAACTTAGATAAAATAAGCGACTCAGTCAACATTATACGCATATCTACACTTATATACGGACGAATACGGTATAGTAGCTTAAGACGGTAAAAACAGTTGCGTACCGCTTCGAGTACATGAGTTTCGAACTGCAATTGACCGTCAAAAACCACCCCCAAATTTCGCGCTTCAGTTACTTTCTCAATAGAACAGCCATCAATGTTGACATCAACGTTATCATTGTCAATCTTCCGGATAATGTCTCTGGAACCCATAATTATAAATTTTGACTTACTTGGATTTAGCACCAAGGAGTTACTCTCTGCCCATCTGGCAACCTGGTGCAAATCCTCATTTATCTTTTGTACAGCTTGGCGAGAGTTCTGAGGTGGAAAGGAGATGTATAACTGAAGGTCATCAGCATATAGGTGAAATTTAGAGTGACTGATGGAATTGGTGATATCAGCAGTATATAGTATGAACAACAAGGGACCGAGAATGGACCCTTGAGGAACACCCCTGGTCACACTAGCAAGACTGGAAGTAGCCTTATCACCATTTCCATCAGCCTGCATCTGAACATATTGCTTTCTACCTGTCAGATAACTATGAAACCACCGCACTGTCGGGGTATCACAACCGTAAAAGGACAATTTAGATAGGAGAAGAGGAATATTTATGCTATCAAAAGCACGCGAAAAGTCAAGAAGAGTAAGAATTGTACCCATGCCTTGATCTCTGGCAGCTAAGATGTTATCAACTACATCAAGGAGTGCTGTAGATGTGCTGTGACCTTGACGAAAGCCTGATTGCTGCACTGGCAAGATATTTTGTTGCTCAAGGTATATTCTCAGCTGATCACACACTACTTTCTCTAAAATTTTAGACAAACATGGAAGTAGGCTTATGGGCCTAAGATCTGCAGCACCAGTGGGATTGGCCTTTTTAGGTATTGGTCTTACTATTGCTATTTTCCACAGGTCGGGAAAACAAGAAGATAGTATAGACTTATTTATAATGGAAGTTATAGCTGACAAAGTTTGCGGGAGCGTCAGGTTAAGCATGTCCAAAGAGATATTATCACAACCTATGGCATTGCTTTTAAGACTATTGATTATCCTCAAAACCACGTCCTCTCCCACCGGCTTAAGTTGAAAGACATTACTACTGAATCGGTTGAACTCAAAATACGTTAAGTCCGAAATAGAAATGTTATCATTACCAGGGACATGGAGAAAATGGGTATTAATAATTTCAGGATCACTACAGCAGTAAGGCAAGTCACTTTCTTTATGTCCGTTAACATCAACTGTTGATTTCAGGTGTTTCCATAACTGTTTAGGCTTTTTAATGTTATTATTAATATATGATCTGAAATAAGCATGTTTCTCACTTTCAATTGCAGCTCTTACTAAATACTTGAGGTCTACGTATGACTTTCTATGAGTATTAGACGTAGTTAGTTTGAACTCAGTATGACAGTTATCCCTTAATCGCATCATTTCTCTCACGGTATCTGTAATCCAGGGATATCCTCGCTCTTTGATTAGGGCTCTTCTTTCAGGAGCGTGCAGATCAAATAGCGTTGTAATAAAAAAGTTCAGTGTCTCTACCATAGAGTTTACATCAAATAGCGAAATAACAAAGTCCCAATTAATTTTATTTAAATCAGAGAGAAAGATCTCCGGCAGTATGTCCTTCATGGGTCTATATGTAATCCAGTGAGGAATAGTTTTAATTTTTTTGAAATTAAGCGCAACCGAGAGCATAGCATGCTGACCGAGTTCAGGTATGTGTGACACTGTTACCTCACACACCCTAGCATCTGTGCAGATAAGGTCTATTAGTGTCTCACTGTGGTCGGTGAAATGAGTTGCCTCGCTAACAACATTTTTTAGATTTGTACTCTGCAAAAAACAATTAAGTAACTTAGTTTTGTTATCAGTATTATTTAGAACATTGATATTGAAGTCGCCAAGAAGGAGGATTGTGTCAACTTTCGGAAAGGAAGAGAGCGAGTCTGTTAAAGCGTCAAAGAATACATTAACGTCTAGCCATGGGGGTCTGTAAGCTGTACCTATGATAATGGATTGGGAGTTAACTTTCATTCTTAACCACATCTGTTCAACCAAGGGTGCAGGGGGGTGGGGTACAGTACGAATCCGAGCGCCTTGACGCACGTAGAAGCCGACCCCTCCGCCGCGGCCACCGTGGATACTGCTCGGGCGCGGCACATGTCGGAGCCGATAATTGGGGACAACTGGTGCACGAGCCTCCTCACCCGCCCGCAGCCATGTCTCATTAATAGCCATGACATCCAATGATAAATTCTCCATGGCAACTACAAACTCCTCCTGGCGTGAACCCAATGACCCAGCATTAAACAAACCAACTGTCAGGCGCTTTTGCTTTGTAGTCATTTCTGAAGCGAGTATGTATTTAAATAAATTGCAATACCTGTTGAATAACTAAATATTTCATAGATAAAACATCGGGTCAATGTGATATATAATAAATAACTGTATATATGACAGTGTATCGAAGTAAAGTAAGGCATAAAATATTTATAGGATAGGGTGTCGTAGTAGTAAAAGGTAATGAGTGGTAGAAGTAAAATGTGACTAATAAAAGATAAACAGATATTCAGATTTGTGGACCCTGTTGCAAAATTGGACTGATTTAAGAACTGTTGAGGCAAAAGAAATGTTGGCATCACACAGCCGTAATGGTATGATAATATTAATCTTAATCTCAAAGAACAATATGGAAACAAGAACATAGATTGAACAGTTATCGGAGAAAGTTTCACAAAAATATGATCATTGCAAATTAAAAAATAAAAATTATTTCTAATTAATAGCGCCAACAGCTTCTTTGCCAAAAACACGCACCAGGTCGTCTTCAGTGCGGATGCTGTAGGTAGGCATACCATCCCCTTGCTTGGTGAGCACACGTCCTCGTTTTGTCCATGTGTACTTCCAGCCGAGCCGACCGGAGATCTCACGGGCACGAAAAAGAATATATTTCCTCTTTCGGGTGAGTCTTTCGTTGAGGTAAAAACGGCGCGGTGGTGCCTGCAGCCCAAGGTCCGCTGATGTAAGGCCGCGGCGCACGCGCGCACTCTTCAGCAGCTCGTCGCGCAGGCCGCGCCGCGCCAGTCGCACAACGATGCGCCGGGCGCGAGGCACCGCCCCCGCAGCTCCCTCCTGCTCAACCCTGGAGCCAACCCGTTCCGCGAATATAATGTCCCGATCCTCCAGTGCGACGCCGAGCTTTGATGCTACTAAGCCGACAGTGTGCAGGATACTTTCTCCGCTAACTTCGGGGAGATTTGCTATTTCGAGGTCGGATGATAGCGACTCTTGATCACGATCATCGAGCTCCAGCTTAAGCTGTACTACTGTGCGCTCCAGCTGTTCTACCTCACCCCCCACTACAGTTCGGGGAAGCTTTTCCAATGCATCAATCCTCCCTTCTAAACCATCGACGCGCTGAATGCATGCCGTTAATGATGAACGAAATTCAGTCATTTCAGTCCGCAGATCCCGCACCGCGCCACTGACCGCCCGCAGCCCCTCCGAGACCTGCTGCATCCCTTCAATGAGCTCGACTTTCCACCGCCTCATTTCCTCGATGAGCTCGGCCATATTTCCAGCTCCTGAGCGGGCGTCATCAGGGCTACATTTTCCCGTATCATCAATGACTCCCATACTGGTGAGGAGGCCCTCCGTGTAACTGCTGGCCACACCTTTGATAGGGGTTGCGGAATTGTCACCTTTAGGTATTTTCATTTTACAGTCAGGGCATGCCCAATCACGAGCTACCTGCGCCGTCTCAGGCATAAGCAGACAAGGAAGATGGTATTTATTAGGGCAACTAGAACATGTGGCGCCACCTCTTGTCGAAAGGTACTTGGCACAGGCAGCGCACTTTACCATCTTGACGTAGTGCAAATAAAATAGCAATAGATGTCACTGGCCGTATGAGGTGATATCGATTAGGACGCTCGGCGAAAAGTTCAATTTGTATCTGACAGATAGCGTTGAAGATGAAGACACAATCCTCGACTAAACAGTGCGCGTTGGCAACACTTATAAAGTGGTAACACACAAATCACTAATATAGTATTATCCGGGGGTAAAAACCAAACATAAACGGTTTTAATGACCTCGATTGAAAAAATGTTATACACTGTTATTTAAGATTTTGTTAATTTTAACACCAAGAACGCGTGCTTAGTGAAGCGATAACACTCACCGATGACCGTAAACCACTAAGGCTTGAAACTATTACACTTTTATAATAGGTAACGTACTTTTTCGACGAAATTTCAAAATAATTCACTCAATGAGTATGCGCTATGTCTCGTCCGTGACGTCCTATATCAAGGAACCTACCACTCAGTTTCAGCATTTCGTAGCGCTAGGTACGCAACATAAGGCAAAGTCATTACATAGATGGGTAACTGAACTGCCATTTGAGCTAACATTCTCCGTGCATCGCAGGGCAAGCAAAAAGTGGGCCCCAGTTTTGAATAAACTTAAAAAAAGGATATTATGTATTCGACACCTATGTATCTAATACTACATGTTAAAAATGCGTCATATTCACATAATATTATGTAAGTCTATGGGGACATCTAAAAAGGTAAAAAGGGCGCGGGCGGAGTTGCGCGGGTTAGCTAGTATTAATATAAAATAACCCTCTATTAGCCTTTTATACTCCACCGGCCCCCAAAGTCAACCCGATCGGTTTCCAGTCACAAAGTCTTAGCCACACATCCGATACGGGTATTACCTACCCCTAATACTCATTACGGGCACCACCGCAGGCTTGGGGCCGTAAAAGCCAAGAACTTAATTAACGCCCCTAGGGTTTATTTCACATTTATTTGGGCGTGAGTTCGGGTTGGCAATAAAAATAAACAATGAAAGTTGTACAGGTGTGCTGGCGTGTATGTATGTATTTGTATGATTAAAGGATTACAATTAGGATTTATTTGTGTATTTTTATATTGCTTGTGTTTGTATTGTATAACGTAGCTTATGTTTTAGTTATGCTATGATGGAGCTTAATGGTTCAAATTGCTTTCAAATTTCAATATAAGCATTATGTATTTCGAAATAATAACACCTTAATGCACACATGTTGTAACAGCTCAGTGGGCGAGCGCTTGCCTTGGAAACAAGGTGCGCAGATTCGAACCCCCGCACCTCTGATTTATTTAATTAATCATGTGCGAATCGTGTTTGTTACTAGCTTTCGGTGAAGGAAAACATCGTGAGGAAGCCTGCATGTCTGAGAAAGCCTTAACTAGCTTTCGAATGACGTGTGAAGTCCGCCAACCCGCACGTGGCCAGCGTGGTGGACTATGGCCTAAGCTCCTTCACCTTGAAGGGAGGCCCGTGCCCAGCAGTGGGACCTAAACAGAGGCTGGTATTATTTTTATTATAACACCTTAATGAAAGTTCGATTAATGTTACGAGGGATGCCTTTTAAGTTTTGTCGTTTGAAGAAAAAAACACAACTAGAACCTTATAGTACATTTTATTGTTTTTCAAAGTATTCACCACGTAGCTTAATACACTTTTCCATTCGCTTAAACCAGTTATTATAACATTTATTCCACTCTAAAGTGAGGGTGTTCAAAATGGCTGACTTGAAAGCGTCAACTGCTTCTTCACCGGAAGTCTTCGTGGTAAAAGGTACCACCTTTTACCACGAAGACTTTTCTTAATTTTAGGAAATGTAAAGAAATCGTTAGGGCTTAGGTCAGGACTGTATGGAGGATGGTCATGAATTTCTACTTTTTCCTGCTTCAAATACTCAATCGTTTGACGAGCGCTGTGTGAGCTTGCGTTGTCGTGGTGCAGGATGATGCGTCGCTTTGAGTTAGATTTTCGAAGTTCGGCGATGACTTGTGGTAAACAAACTGTGGTATACCACTCTGCGTTAACCATTCTACGATCTTCAAGTGCAATAGTCGCAACATGGCTGGTTTTTCCAACGAACGTGGCCACCATCTTCTTTGAAGTGCTTCGAGAACGAACAACTTTAGTCGGCTTTGGCTCGTCTTGAAAGACCCAGATTGTAGATTGTTGGTTGGAATCAGGATCGTAGGCATAGATCCAAGTTTCGTCACCACTGATGATGTCGTAGACGTGATTTGACTCTCCTCGGTCGAACCTTTGCAGAGTTTTCTTACACCATCTGACGCGGGCCATCGTGAAGTCTATCATTAAAAATTGAAAATGCCGTCCTGCGTATTTAATATGTGCACAAATTACCAGTCAAAAGTAAATAAACAGTCAACGATAATATAGCAGATGTAACTTTGAAAACATAATTTGATTTTGTAAAGTATTTCAAATATTGTAAGAAATAATTGTAAAATTGAATGTGTCAGTTGACAAGATGACACTGACAAGCGTTTAACCAACGTTGACAATGGAACGCACAAAACATAGCCATCTCGTATTCTCTTACTTTTCTCGTAATGCATCTGTCCTTGTCAGACTATAGGTAGGAAAATGTATAGCTAGGTATAGCTAACTACAAGTCACACAACTTTTATCGTGCGTAAGTAGGGATATAACATATCTTTAGTAAAATATCATTGTTTGTCACTAACACTAGTATGTCCACGCTGGAATTCTAAATACCAGCGTTTGACAGTCCGCAGACATGGGGCTTCATCACTGAACACAGATGTTAGCTCTTCTAAACACTGAAGCCGTATCAGGCCTCTTCTAAAGTTGTAGAAAATTATTGCACGAAGATTTTCCTTAGAAAGATTCATTTTCGTACGTATTACACATTCGATTATAGAAGTGTGTGCGAGAGAGAGTGTGTGAGTGAGTGAGAGAGTGAGTGAGTGAGTGAGTGAGTGAGTGAGTGTGTGTGTGCGTGTGTGTGTGTGTGTGTGTGTGAGTGAGTGAGTGAGGGACCGACCGACCGACCGACCGACCGACCGACCGACCGACTGACTAACTGTAGAAAGAGACAGAGCGAGAATGAAGTTTCACTTCTTCCGCGCGGAGGGACTCCGCGCACGCTCATTTTTTTTTAATGTGTATACTGCAATAGGCTAGATGACTAAAAAAAATTTTTAGTCCATCATTTAGATTATCAAAAAGTATTGGACACGTATTTTTTCTTTTGTCGCTTAAACAAAAAATGACGGAGATATAGTGCTTTGAAATGTTGCGTGACGTCACTCCGGTATACAATTTTTACTGAGGCGTGACGTAAAAAGCCCCCACTCCCGAACTTAGACGCTCTATTTCTTTGGCAATTTTTATTGATTTATTAAATTAAAAAATACGTGTCCAATATTTTTTGATAATCTAACCGACGGACTAATTCGATATGTTTTTATACAGTCATCATCCCTATTATGTTAAGCCATGCTCACATGATACTGTCATATACGAAACCGTAGCAACCCTTAAATGTATTTCCACAATCGAAATACAGCCAGCAACAGCGTTTCATTTGCAAGCTCATTCAGACCGCAGACAGACGCATACGTTTCAATCCGGTGTAGAGAACAGTTGAAATTAACTATTAACGTGTACACCGCATTATATTCTGTTAAAGTTTAAAACGATGGTATAAACTTCAATGAGAGACGAGTATAGGAATCTAACTACTATACATATAAAAGCTTCAGTTTTTGTTTCTCATATAACACTAAGTTGTCTAAAAATATGCATTGTTTTTCTGACTGCCACTGAACCTTTTGCTCTTCCAAATTCACTCAAATCACAATGCTATATAATACAATACGTTCACCTTTTTTTATTATCCTATAACTGTCCGTCTTGATTACGGTTTCATTTCTTCAACCACTAAATTTAGATTTATTTATTATGCATATGCCTCACGGAACTTTTGCATAGTGTCCTACATCTTTTTTCTACAACTATCAGCGGATCACAATTCGGTCTCTAACTACTGAGAAGATTCGGCTATAAACTCAGCGGGCTTGTCTTTTTTCAATAATAGGTACTACGGGTTCAAGCTATAATATTCATTTTTTTATTTGTTACCTTACTATGTAACCCAAAATTAGGACTGCACGTGAGCAACTGGGCCAAAACGATTTGATGGCTGGTGAGCGATAACATTAATAATGATTGAAATAATCCATTTCCATTCAGCAACAATACGGTGACCACAAAATGACGTACGTTTTGGTCTACTTTAGCAGCTAAATTCAACTATTAACTTACCACACAATTGAATTATTGGGTCATTTCATTGATTGTTCTCATAAATAGTAGACCAAGTGCAATGGTGTGGATATAAATAAAATAAAATAATTTGATACGTAACAAGTATGAATTATAAAAGCATCAAAAGGCCGACTGCGAACATACAAAATGGACTTAAATTTACCTTTTTTGAAAAAATATATAACTCATGTCACTCCCCCGCCACAACTGACACGTATCTAAATACATATAATAAGTCAAAATCCATCAAGCCGCTTAGGCTTGTAGGCAGGGCCAAAGAAATAGACATACATATATACTCTCGAAAAACATCACCTTCCTTATTGGACAGTCGGGAAAAAAAATTAAGCAATAAGAGATATGACACTTTGCACTACTAGGTATGAAGTGAAATTATCCTTTTATATGTATTTTGTTGTTTAGTGTTGAACCTTTCACCAAGTAGTATAAACTCAAACTCAAACTCAAACTCAAAAATCTTTATTTCAAATTGGCTTAACGCTAGCACTTTTGAATGGTCATTTTTTAAAAGCTACCACCGGATCACAACGCGGCTTCAACTGAGAAGATCCGGCAAGAAACTCAGCGGGCTTGTAATTTTTTCACTTTTTTTTAAACATTGTTTTGTTACAGATGAATCGACATTAGCGATATTGTGTCTTGCCGTTCGAAACATATCGTCGTATAGCAATATCTACTTCGATTCGACAGACACGTCTGGACACAATCTGCCGATGACAAATAACAAGATTTATCTCACAAAATATATAGTGAGAAAAACGTAAATCCTTACCTATTTTCTGTCTATTGGTAATATAAGACAGTCATTTATCAACCCACGATGACATGGTGATCAAATGTGTAAATTGTCAGATAGCTTATGTATCCCTGTATCCTTTTGGACAGACTATAATAGTTTGGTTGTGACATCTGGAGTCGTATATTACATGGTGACTTGACCTTGTGGCGACTAAGGAGAACTTCCGTGCGTTCAAACGTTTTTGTCATACCTATTATTACCTCCTCCTATCTGCCTTTTTAATTAAATTTGTTGCGGGTTCCAAGACAATTTAGCGTTCCCCTGGGACTCGCCGAGGGTCAAACCTCGGTGTCTTCAGTGGTGACCACTGTAGATCCTGGCTTACAGGAGTAACAGTGGTGGGAATGAGTGGTGAGATTAGTCCCAATAAAAAAAAATATCTATTATTGGAAACAAGTTTGAAAAATCAAATAGGCCCCTTAAAATATTAGCAGAATCTGTGGTGCCTTACGGGTGGGCTAGCCTTCGTTGGTCCGCCTGTAAGAGTCTTCCTTTTTAGGTTGTATCGACCGTTTGTTAATTATTTTCTTGTCTCTCGCTTTGCAAAGGAGGGAAGTGGAATATATGTATTTCCAACTCCTACTATCTACCTTTTTAATTAAATTTGTTGCGGGTTCCAAGACAATTTAGCGTTCCCCTGGGACTCGCCGAGGGTCAAACCTCGGTGTCTTCAGTGGTGACCACTGTAGATCCTGGCTAACAGGAGTAACAGTGGTTGGAATGAGTTGTGGGATAGGTCCCAGACTATATTATTTAAGTACCTAGTGTTTTTATATATCGCTGTCGTATTGGCTTGTTTAGTCACCAAAAGCGGTGTCTCACAGACATTTCGTCATGAATCGTCAGTAATAGACGCAAAAGCCATATCAAATTTAAATTCAAATTCAAAATTCCATAGTATGCATAGGCCTCACGGGAGCTCTTACTAGTAGAGGATCCCGTCATAGAACGACCTTCAACGAGCTGGTTAATAGATAAAACGTATTTTATATTCAATTTAATATGTCAATAAATATATTGCACATGGATTGTCTAAAAAATTTCAGTCCAGAATAAGATTAGTTAATATTTAAAATATGTTTTATTTTAACTTTTTCACCGGTTTGGTTAATAGACAAATTCCATACCAATCGAAAGTATAAAGCCCATAGAATATGCAAACGTTAGGTTGCCTTTTCTTTTCCAGTCACAACTCTCGAGTTGGCAGGTATAAACAGGTAAATCGATAGTAGTACTAACTTGCACCGGTCTGGTTAATGAATTAAAATTAAATTAAAATAAAGATTATTTCATTACGAACACGATGGTATAGGGTTGTCTGCGAAAATTCAGTCCTGAATTCCGGTTGTCGAATTTTAAAAAGTGAAATATTGTTGCGAGTGGATATGTGCTACTGAGAGGTCGCAGCCAACCATCCTTAATACCATTCGTCATTAAACACAGAACAAAAATTAGTACAAGTACTATAGAACGCTTCATTCAAGTAAGAACTTGTAGGCACGGGTAAGAACATCAAAATACATAAATATCAGGTAAACGACCGTAGGTACCATACCGTCAGCTGTATTTATCGACATTTGGGCTTGTGACAGATCAAACTCATCACTACATGTCACTTACATATCAATATAACTCTCATAATATAACTTTAAATAGTTCAATTTACCTGCCTCGTAGAAGAAAATCTGCCTACGCTTTGTTTAAAGGGACCATAGACTAACGCGTACTCTATTCTTAATATATAATAATAATAATAATAATATCTTTATTTGTCAGACACAAGATCCATAAAAAATAAAAAATAAAAGTTCAAAAAGAACATAAAAAAAAACATAAAAAATACAACTACTTAATAATATAAAATACAGTTATATAATAGTGTAAGTACCTATACATAAATGAAGTAGGTACTTACCTAAATTACTCAATCAGGCTGCGATTAGTAGCCATCGTTTGTACATGTCTGATAGGAATATCCTATCTGATAGTCCTTTAATGATGGAGTTCGTACACATGTCAACTCTGGACATAAACTTAGCTATTCTGGTTCTCTGAATCGCAGTGAAGGTATTAATGCGCGCCTCCATGAACATACTGGTGGCACTACAATAGCGGTCTAAGCCCATTAATTGTCTAAATATGTTATTATATGCCACTCGGATAGTATCATGTGCTCTTTTTGTATAGTTTGTCCAAAGTTGACATGTGTAAAAGCTCTGACAGTAGGAACGAAACAAGGTAACTTTTACGTCCGGGGAGGATTTGTAAAATTTCCTAACAATCATATTACCAACGACGCACAGTGCTCTGCGCTGTCGTTCAATATCTTCGTCATCTTTTAGGCTAGATGTCACGACGTGGCCAAGGTACTTGAAACTATCAACAATATTAATAGGCTGTTCATAGAGGTAAACGCGGGGAATATTCTCCGGTCCTTTTCCAGACCTAAATATCAACATCTCCGTTTTTTTAACATTGTATACAAGGTTATGTTCTTTAGCATATTTCTCGCAAATAGATATAAGTCGTCTCAATCCTTTGATCGAAGGGCTGAGCAGCACCATATCATCAGCGTAACTAAGATTATTAACATACCTGTTATCCAATCTAAGCCCAACTGGTGTGCTGCTCAGCTCCACGATCAGGTCATTAACATAAACATTAAAGAGGTCCGGTGAGGTGACCCCGCCCTGCCTCACGCCGCATGAGAGCCGGTAACTATCAGACAGCTCTTGATCCCATCTGATGTTGTTGACTTGATGGGAATACCAAAATGCCAGCAAGCCAACGACATCAGCCGGAGCATTAGAGTTGTGTAGCTTCTTCCACAAAAGCTCATGGCTAAGTGTGTCAAATGCCCGACTGAGATCCAAAAAGCAAGCGTAAACACTTGTTTTGCCATTTTTATAGTAGTTAACGACTTGCTTAAGTGAAAAAATTGCCATGTCTGTTGATACTTGTGATCGGAACCCAAATTGCCCGTCACCAATAACTAACTTTGGTGTTAAATTCCTATGAAGTAGTCTTTCAAGCACCTTCGCCAGTATTGTGGCAAGTGAAATTGGCCTATAATTAGCCATGCATGAAACATCTCCAGTCTTATTTTTTATAATAAAATATATATATGTTTATATTTTTTATATAAACTCTATGCTTTTTAAAATTCGACAACCGCAATTCAGGACTGAATTTTCGCAGACAACCCTATACCACCGTGTTCGTAATGAAATAATCTTTATTTTCATATAATTATAATTCATTAACCAGACCGGTGCAAGTTAGTACTAGTATCGATTTACCTGTTTATACCTGCCAACCCGAGAGTTGTGACTGGAAAAGAAAAGGCAACCTAACGTTTGCATATTCTATGGGCTTTATACTTTCGATTAGTATGGAATTTGTCTATTAACCAAACCAGCGAAAAACTTAAAAAAAAAAAAATATTAATTAATCTTATCCTGGACTGAATTTTTTTAGACAACCCATGTGCAGTATATTTATTGACATATTAAATTTAATATAAAATACATTTTATCCATTAACCAGCTCGGTGAAGGTCGTTCTATAACGGGATCTTAGACTATACAGATTGTCATTTATTTACAACCTATCACAGATCACAGTAGTATGTTTTTTATACAATCAAGGTGACAGACAACAATGACTAGTGGGAGCACCCTCCCATCTCCTCTCGTTGGGTCTCCGTAAGAGGCGACTAAGGGAAAACAAAATATAAGAATAAGAACTCCTGCCAAGCATCAGGATTATGGCAACCCCTTACTTCTAAGGGGTAGGACAGTATCAGCCGAAAGACGTTCACTATTGAAAAAATCAGCAGTGGACGTCTTTTGGCTGATGATGATGATGAAGGTGGCAAATAGACATGCGCGTCTATGATTAGCAGTCACCGCAGTCAACGGACGCTGGCAACACCAAAATAATTACTAGCGGGTTGCCGACCCATATCATTCATCATCATTAGCAGCCGATAGACATCCACTGCTGAACAAAGGCCTCCCCCTTAGATGGGAGGGGTTGCCATAATCCCCACGCTTGACGGCTTGGGGATCGCTGTATAGGTGGAAGATAAATCCAAATGAAAGACGCTGCTGCCCGTCTTCCTGTTCTCGCTTAGTCGCCTCTTACGATACCCAACGAGACGAGATGGGGGGATGCAATTCGAACCAGGCACCCCACGGGGCCGACCCGACATTAGATATTCAGTATTTTGTGTCCAGTAAATTCTCCAGATAAAGTGCCCTTCACACCGGGAAACAGCAATGTTTATTCATTGCTGCTGATACTGCGGTGGTACCTTCCTGGACGGTTCCTTGCACAAGGAACCTACCATCTAGAAATTATTTTTTATCTCATATAAATATAACAGAATTACGTAGCCTAAATAACAATTTAACCCGCATACGACGGAGTAAAGCGAAAGCCGCTATTTCAATATTGGATCCTCCGTTAATCCGGGGGTATGGGTGAAGCTCATTAGCCGCTTTCAATCTCAGCACCTTGACTTCGACTTCCAGGTCAATGGCTCGTGTTGGGTGGCCGATAACTCGGTATATTGTATAACGTTATAAATTGCTTATCGTTATTAAAATTTACGTGCGACTCGATTAAATTATATTTGACACTTTCAGAGCGATAAGCCTGGTATTACATTTTAACGGTGAAAGTTATGGTTTTCTTTTAAGAGGTATTTTCTACTTTGTCTTGATTTTCTTTTAAAGGGAATAATGGAGGTATTTCTTATTATCACAGTGCAGGGTATTTGGTGGTATTAGTATCGTGTATTTTATTAAGTATTCAATAATACGTTACGAAAAGTATGCAAATACTTTTAAATTTATATTTTTATCTTTGTTTCTTCAATATAGTCTTTAAGCACAAAAAAATTTGCCTTGCGATTCAGAGATCATATATTTCAAACCTTAATATGGGGTGCAACCACTTTGCGTAGTCCTTCGTAACGCAGCAATATTCGAAGATGACCTGATTATCCAAAAAAATAATGTTAACGCATATATTATTTTTTGATGAGCATATAAAAAATCGGTTCTACGCCTCTCCTTACCGCGGGTGTTAGTCTACTGATCCATAGGACTATGAGAAAGATGACTTTTCTTCTGAAGTATGGCCAAATCGGCTCCTGACAAGTTATATTTTCATATTCTTCTTATTGTCGTATCCATTAGAACTACGGGATTATTTGTATCGTGAAGGAGAGATTGGTCACTGAGTATTTTTTCCGGGTGTGCATATTCGTTAATGAGTAATCCTTTATTTCAAACCCTTTGTTTAAATAATGAACTGAAAGCTACACTTAAATAGACAAAATCATACTTCAAATTCTCAGTGCAGCAATAAGTCTATTCCGTCCAACATAATACACGACATTTCTCCTATAGATGCTACTACATTATAATGTATATCGTGTGCATCACCCTGTCGTCTACAAAGGAATACCGATAGCGAATCAGCTCTACGAGCGCTGAAGGCACGCGAGCCATGTCTCGTTATGTTACTGATACAACCCTAGCGTGTATTAATTTTACATTCCTATAATTCCTCTGCAAAGGTTATGGTTTGCGGAATGTGGTGGCGTTGTGAAGTAGGTATATTTATATTATAATTATTAAAAGAATTTGTGATTATTGCCTTTTTAACTACCTTAACTTAACTACCTTACCTCAAATAATGTTAATTCCCATTTAATTTAGCGACTTTTTAAATCTGATTGTTTCGACTCTCGGAGCCTCTACGCCGTAGCATCTAGACAAGACATCTACCTAGCCACCGATAAGGACAGCCAATCAGCATTCTTACAAGAAACACAGGTTAGGGGTCGTCCATTAATCACGTGATGTTTTTAGCAACTTTTTAATCTCTCCCCCTCTCCTGGTGATATGTGGTGAGGTTTTTAAACTACCCCCCCCCCCCCCCTATCCAAAATCACGTGTATTTTTTGTACAAAATTTCAATATAGTTTATATTGAAATTTTCGGAATATTATCTTTAAAGAAGTCGTTGCCGGCAACGGTGAGTCAAGGCCACGTGCCGCTGTTTGGTTTAGAAATCATGCATTCAACGAAAAATAAATACACGTGATGTCTCATTATACCCCTCCCCCCTGCTGGTGATATTTAGTGATTTTTTCGGAACCCCTCCCCCCCTTTCGAGCCTCACGTGATTAATGGACGACCCCTTTATGGATATTTATTAAAATACAGCTAAAATGTAGTCTTAACAATATTTCTTCATCATCAGCAGCCGAAAGATGACCACTGCTAAACAAAGGCCTCCCCCTTAGAAGGGAGGGGTTGGTATAATCCCCACGCTTGGCAGCCGGCTTGGGGATCGCAGTATAGGTGGTAGATAATCCAATAAACAGACGCTGCTGCCTGTCTTCTTGTATTCCCTTAGTCGTCTCTTACGGACACCCAACGGGAGGACATGGAAGGGTGCTATTCTTAACCCTACACCCCACGGGTTAACTTAAATACGGCCATAAACTTCAATTAATGTTAATTCCTGTTTAGCTATTTCTTAAATCTGTTTCTACTCTTGGAGCCGCTACGCTTATTATGTTATAGTTAGAGAATAAAGTATTAACTGGCTTGTCTTTTTTAATTTTGGAAGTAAAACCTTTCTTTAGCCTATATTTATTCTTAATTTAGTATTTATTTTTGGTCGTGTTAGTTAGTGAGACACGCAAGCTACTGCTCAAAAAGACAAGAGATTGATTTCCATTTGTTTGTCAAAATCTCGCTTGTTTTGTAGCAAGCTCATTATGAATACCAATTTACTAAATTCTTTACGCTATAATACTAGTAGCAGTATTCTGCAACAACGGTTTTTTGTTTCGTTTGGCTATTAACTTGGCAAAGGCAATTTGTTTACAGACAGCATTTTAGTCCTTTCAATGGTCCGCTGTAATCCAATTTGCGTGTGTCGGCACGCGTGGTTTCTAGTAGTGATGTGAAGTGGTTTTAATTTATGGATCCAATCCAGATCTATTCTGAATACATAATTATTACTACTAAAATAGTCTTTCACTACTGTCAATAAAACATTAATAATTGCAAAAATGTTCCAAATTTCAAACCCATTCGAACCTCATTCATGACCTGAGATTATATTGAGGTTAAGCACTTAAGGCGACCTCAATAAAGATATATTTTAATGTTTATTTTCTGTTATTTAAAATTATACTAAGTAAAATTTAAAAGAAAGATTTGTATGTTTGTAACGAATAAACTCCAAAACTAAAACTACTGAACCGATTTCAGAAATTCTTTCACCAGTAGAATGCAACATTATCCTTGAGTAACATAGGCTTTAATTTATAACTAGCAAAAATATGCCCACCCGTGGGAACCGGGACGGGCCGCTAGTCCTTAATATAAATTATATGTTTTGTTAAGCGGTAACAGCTCAGTGGGCGAGCGCTTGCCTTTGAAACAAGGTGCGCAGGTTCGAACCCCGGCTCACACCTCTGATTTCTTCAATGAATCATGAGTGAATCGTCTTTGTGCGATTGTTACTAGCTTTCGGTGAACGAAAACATCGTGAGGAAACCTGCATGTCTGAGAAAGCCTAACTAGCTTTCGAATGACGTGTGAAGTCCGCCAACCCGCACTTGGCCAGCGTGGTGGACTATAGCCTAAGCCCTCTCATCTTGAGGGGAGGCCCGTGCCCAACAATGGGACATAAACAAGGGCTGGTATTATTATATTATTATTATGTCATTATTTATTATTTATTATGTCATTATTTATTATGTTATTATTTTTATTATTTATTATGTTCTGTTAATAAAATGTTGATATGTATTTCAAAAATGATCGTTATCTAAATCCAGTACTAAAATTCTCATAATACCTCAGACATATTTGGATTATTACGTAACCACACACCTATAGGGCTCCCACACATAACTGCGAATTCGCATCGCATCGCAAATATCTGCGAGAAACAAGTGATTGTTTGTATCGAAAATTCATTTGTTTCTCGCAGATACTTGCGATGCGATGCGAATTCGCAGTAATTTGTGGGAGCACATAACGTGTTAAGAATATTCCACATTTCCTTAGACTCATTTACAACCTAATTCCATTCCAATCGGAGCAGCCTTATCAAATACTGTACATCAATGGTTTGCTCTTCCACGATTTACACACATCGGCAGTGCGGGCTATTTGATTTGATTTCACCATTTAGAGCCGCGGTGTTCCGCTGGGTTTTTTCACACAGTTTGTTGGTGGAGCGAAAAAATTCCGTATATTTCCCTAGGCTGCGTGGATTTTTTATCATCCCTTTTTTTTAATAGAGCCATCACTTTTTGTACCTGAGTGCCGGAATTTTTTAAAAAAATATTCGGCCTTTACTAGTATTTATGTATGTGTTCTTGTATAACATTTCCGTATATCATCCTTCCTTCTAATCCAAAGTGAAAAATACTGACAGAGAAGAGAAAACAAGAAGCATTTTACATTTAAGTCCACATACATCCATCCTTTGTATTCATGTCACTTGTAAGAAGTTTGAGACCAAGGTTGAGACTGTTTCTGCAAATCCTAAAGTTCGCACTTGACAAGCTAGAATCAACACTGGATATTATTCTCTTTATGATAGAGACTATCTTTGTGTTTGTTATCCCACTGTTGTCGCTCGAGCTTTGTAACTAGAAAGTGTTTCTGGCCTTTGAGATATCTGGAATATTTCCTTGCATTCTACTAAGGGTCATACACCGACGGAATTTCTAGGAAGATGTCGTATTGCAAACAAGTTTTGCAATGTATTTGCTCCAGAATTATAACAAATCTGAGTACATACTAGCAAAATACTAATAATACCTTCGATAATTAAATGCGCCATACATTTTTTTTTTATACATATTTTTAGTAGCTAGAGCTATATTAGCTAGAGCAAGCCTGGTTTGAGACACTGATTCATAATACGTCAATTACTGATTTTAAGATATTGGAACCAACACTGATTGACTATCAGCTAATAATTTGCTAGTAAAGGTCGTTAGTGAATGACGTATGAAAAATATAGAAGTGATAAATCAATGAAGCAAAAGCCTCCTCCTCAGTCGGTCCCCCATTGCTGAGGATCGTGACTCCTACCGACTGCTGTCTCTGTCGAGGTCCTCCACTGTTGTCGGTCTTCGGCTGTGTGGATCGCCGTACTCAAGGGAATGTCCAGATGTTCGGACACTTGATCTGTCCATCTCATAGGACTTCTACCCCTCGATCTCTTCCCCTCTACCTTTCCGGTAACTAGCAGCTTCTCCAGATTGCCAGGCTCCCTTCGGGCTATGTGGCCAAAGTATTGGAGAATCCGCTTCGTGCATATCATTGAGAGACGAGGTTTTTTGTCTAGTCCCAGCTCGTTCAGTATGGACATGTTTGTGCGTCGAGCAGTCCAGGGTATCCACAGCATACGTCGCCAGCACCACATCTCAAACGCGTCAACGCGACGTCTATCAGCGGCTTTCAGGACCCAAGTTTCCGAGCCATATAGGAATATGGTGAAGACAAGTGCGTGGACAATGTGCATTTTTGTTCTCCGTAAGATGTTACTATCCTTCCATATCCTATTAAGCTGAAGCAATATAGTAGCAATATAGCATTCTATATGGCTTAATGAAGAAAAGTAATTACAATATATCTTCTTCTTCTTCTGGGGCTATTATCAAATCTCGGATTACCTGAAGGGTAAAGCTGCGTGGGCTTAAACTGAACTGCTTACAAGCTTATAGTTTAAGATATATTATATTGTAAAATTATTTAAAAAAAATACATATTACACATATTGAAAAATGACAAGCCCGCTGAGTTTCTTGCCGGATCTTCTTAGTAAAGGTCGCGTTACGATGCGGTGGTAGTTGTAAAAACATGTCAATAGGTAAGAGCCCCCGTGAGGCCTATGCATAATAAATAATTTTGAATTTGAATTGTTAAATATTATAACATTCAAAAGAAACTCAAATACAAATTATTAAATTCTTAAATCGTACGATACAAAAGTTCTATCGTAAAGTAAAATTTAAGTAGACCTAAAAAATTGTACATAACATGATAAGTTTAATTATGGACTTCAAAATCCCTTAAAATTAAATGTTGGGCTCGGCTCAATGATTTCTTACGAAGTAGATCTTATTTACTTTAAAAATTATAGCTTGCTTATCTAAGCCGCTCTGACTTTCGATAATGTTCGACTTCACAAAATAGGGAAGCATTCATTACCACAGATTATTAAGCTCGGCGGAGCTTAGAGGATTAGCGTTATCGTAAATTATTAATTATAGAATTATTATGATGTTGATGGTGGGTACACGATAACTTTTGCCGGGTATTTATTTTATTAATAGCCTTTCATTGAACTTTGACAGCCTTAACCAACGTTAAGTAATAAGGCTTATAATTAAAAACTAAATACAGCTTTTACATTTAAATTGCCTTTTTTACCGGCTATTTTATGATAAAATTTAGGTTGGCTAAATAACATGGTATTTTTTTGCAAACCGTTTCTATTATACAAACAATCTGTATATATTTATAAATGTTCGAATAATTTGTAAAGAACGCACAATTCTCCTGTGATTTAAGTCCCTTCTAATAGAGGACAATCCTGTTCTATAACGGTTTTGAGACTGGTATTCAATTTTTTGTTAATAACGCTCAAATTACAAATTTCCTTACCTAAGATTTCAAACTAAATGCTTTGAATTCAGCAGGCCCGCTGCTACCCAAGGTTCAAGGTAATAACTGATATCTCGACATCAGATCCATTAGGGCCAACGCGTCATTATTCGAAAATTGATTTTGGACTTAATGCTTCTGTGCGTTAGGTAGAAAATTCTATGTTTGGGAAATCACAATTTGGGTTCAATATAAAATCAGCTCATAAAGTTAAAAATATACTACGAGCATTGGGGCTTCAATTTATAAATAAGTTTTAGATACTTATTTAGGTATTGGTACCAATTACGGGTAATTTCCAATAATCAATTGTGTTCTATACTGGAGTATAGCTAACGACCAATTTCCTCCGCCATTAAAACCGATGAATAAATTACCTACACGTAAGTTTCTTTGGAAAACAATGAAGATTAGAACGTAACAAAACAATATGTTAGTCAATGTTTGTTCGTAGACTTAGCTGGATTTTGAGGCTTTTATAACAATTCACTACTTATGTTCTGGACACCCAATTGTAGATTATCATCGTTCATTCTTTTTATCGCTCAAATAACCGATAACCGATGGGGAAGAAAGGTTCTCGAGTGGCGACTACGAACCGGAAGACGCAGCGTAGGTAGGCTCAGCAGTCTTCCGGCTGGTGATGATGATGTTGATTCTTTTTACCCGACTATGGAACGGAGGGAGGGTTATGATTTTAACAAGAATGTATATATATTCATCTGTTCCCTCATATCTTCTAATCTACTTAACATAATTTAACAAGTAGGGTGTCGTTAGAAGCGTCTTGATTGTCCGCTGGTTATAGGCTATATAATATCACATTATTAGACTGCGATTTTATCCGTAGTCGGGTTTTAGTTTTTAAAACTTATTACTTGTAATTTAACAGGGAAAAAAGTAACAATCTGAACATCAAGCCCGTAAATTCCATACTCATAGTAAATTCTTGTCTCACTTCCCTCTGATCTAAGAAAAACTGAATCATAATTGGGTGGTAGGTCTCTTATGCAAGGCACCGTCCAAATAGGTGCCATCTGATACGTCTACTGCTGAAAGGCCTCATGCCTGTCTTTTCACTCGGCTAAATTTAAAACAAGTCCTCGAACACAAGCATTGCTCATAACCCTAAATATTACCAGCGAGGTCCAGAAACTGATGATGGGCGGAAATTAATTGCTGCAGAATTGTAATACCTAATTATATGTAACGATAAGAGGTTCTCAGTAGAACCGATGACATTCGAAGGTTGAAGAACATGAATGGGATAAGCAAAACAGAGGATCATGCATAGGTTGCAATTGCAAAAGTTTTTGTCTAAAGTAGGTGACGGATATTTTTTTGAGAGTTTTTTTTTTAGTTATTATCTGTGCACCTAATGAGACTTAATAACGAATGTTCAGGTGACTAGCGGCATTAAAATGCAACTGTCTATAGGCAGGTGTGTCGCTTACGATCAGGTAAACGTCTTGCAAAAACAACCGTCAACGTGTCTGGAAACAAAATTCCCAAACATTTTCTATTATACACACAGGTATACACTTAAAAACATTTTTCAATAATAATGTATTACACATTCATGACACACATGTCCAGAGTATACACGCGCCTTTAAAATCGTTCCAAGTCACGTAACGTTCATCCAAGGCACCAGTGTAAACGATTTAACTTGGAGCGTCGAAGCAAATAGCCAAGTCAACTGGCAGGTAATTGTGTGCTGGGAAAATAAGCCGCTGTCACGGAAAGTATCGGAAAGGTGCTTTAAGATTTATAGCGAGATAGAGAGAAGGAGAGGTGGAGATTATTTTACTAGGTAGTCAGTTCCTTGTGCAAGGGGCCGTCCAGGTACCACCGCAGTGTCAGATAATCTGCCGCCAAGCAGAGCAGTGTGTACGTTCCGGCATGAAAGGAATTTCGGGGTGTGGGCCCTAGGACGTCCATTGAGTACGGCGGCGACTCTGAGGTGGACGGTGGTGGGGTTTTGACCCCCGTCCCCGTGAGCCGGGATGAGGGATACAATCGCCCCCTGGTGGTGGGTTCAAAGGCCAGGCACTGAGAGGCTCCTGATGCAGATCCCACCGGAGAGCCTAGTGTCCCATCATGTGCCGATGCGACAGCTGCGGGGGTCTTAGTGGGTAAGTATCTCATATACCCTTTGATTGGGCCTATTCCCAGTAGTTCTACATTTAGTTCTACATGTATGACTACTAGGAAAAAAAATCTTACTAGTTCTTAGTAGTCATTTTGAACTAGTAGGAATGCATTAAATATTATTTCTTCATTCCTGGTAGTTCTACACGATGACGTACTGCAAAACTTTATTAGTGCGTGTGCTAGTAAAACTGTAAAGGATATTTTTTTCTTCAAAAATGAGATATTTTCAGTCTTTTCTTTTTTTATTTCTAATACATTCTTATCAGACATAAGAAAAAGATTGTACCAGAAGTACTAGGATAACAGAGGACACAAAGAGTCTTCATCTCTTTTGTGATATCAAGTACCTAGTTATCAGTTTGTACCTGTGGTTCGTATATACCAGAAGTACCTACTACTAGAGCAAGAGAGGTAATTAGGAGGTTTTACCACATAAGTGAGGTCTAGTGTTTGTTATCCAAGTGTGACCTTCAATTTATACCAGAAGTACCAGGGTAGCATATGTACATATGGAAGCCTCATGAATAATGGTCTCTCAGGTGCCGATGCAACAGCCGTGAAAGTTTTAGTGGATACTAATCCGATATACCCTGGTTGACTACCACCGGGTGAACCTATCGAAGGTTTCCCCCACGAGAACAAAAAAAAAGTATTATGCTCACTAATAAAGTTGCAATTTACTAATACGTCATCGTGTAGAACTACTAGGAATGAAAAAATAATATTTAATGCATTCCTACTAGTTCTACATGACTGTAGAACTAGCAGGATTTTTTTTTCCTAGTAGTCATACATGTAGAACAAAATGTAGAACTACTGGGAATGGGCCTTTGGTTGACCCCCACAGTTCCCAGGGGCCAGTTGAAGGTTTCCCTCGAGAAATACGATTAAACCTACGTCTTGCATGAGCGTCGCAGCTGCACAATATTATGTCGAAGTATTGACTCGTTTTTATCTATACGAATTCTGAAAGTATCCACAATATACTTGTACTTGCTTCATTCTGACGGTCCTGTTGGTTTAGTGGCTAGACACCCTGTCTGCTACCCAATAGGTCGTGGATTCGACTCCCGCCAAGTGTCTGGATGTTATTTATCAATTTAAGTAAGTATTTACTAAAAAAAGTATATAAGTATTAGTATCAGTTATCTGGTTTCCATAGTACAGGCTCTGCCTAGTTTGGGATCAGATGACCTTGTGTGGAATTGTCCAAGAATATTTATATTTATTATGTGTAGGTGCTGATTGGTATAAAAAGGTCTGGTAAGTGGACCCTTCAGGTCCTTAATTTCTGATCTGTTGAGGTTTAGTACTTACTACTAGATGAGATAGCAGTCAAGCAGAAAATAAAATAATGGAATTGGCTCCATTATCATATACTTATCTGTGCAAAGTTTTTCCAAATCTCTATCGCCATTGTGGACCACATACAATGGTATAACTGTAGCAGTAACTATAAACGACCGGCTTTATGTATCCTTTGCGTATTCCACTTCACTTTTAGGCGGTCAAGCGTACCATATAATAATACTTATACCTATTTTGTTTTAAAGATAGTACTATGCGTTTCAACTAAGAAGGTGGCCGCCATCTTGCCATTTCAAATATATAATTACTAAAAATGATGTTTTAACAAAACTAGATTCCAAAATAAGATATTACAATAAATAATCAAAACCGGGGCAAATTTTTCATTTTGTGTTTACTCTGCTGCCGGTACAAAAATGGTAAAAAACAAGTGAAGTTCCGCAGTCGCGATCATCCTGGCGGCCACATTCTTAGTTGAAATGCATAGTATCTGTTTTAAATACAATTTACAGCTAATATTTTAACATATTTTAGATAAAACTTAAAGCTAATATTTTAACATATTTTAGATAAAATGTTTAAAAATAAACTAAAGTGGTGCCAAAACAACGAGGACAAAATAAAAATGGATATTCTGGCTATGCATCAAGCTGACAAAAACTTTATGAAATTTTGGAATGCTACTAAATAAGCTTAGTTACAAAACAACTGTTCCTCTAAGCGTCGAAGGTAAAAATGACTCCAAAGCAATTGCCGACTTGTTTTCGCATCACTTCAAAGTTAAACCTCGACAAATTACGTCTTCTTCTTCTTTAAGTTCTGCTTTTCTTGAACAACCTAATGTGATACGACAGTCGCAATTTATGACAGCTAATAGACATTCCCGTTTCCATCCAGAAGATGTTAGAAAAGTAGTTCAACAGATGAAAACTGGTAAATCACCAGGTCATGATGACCTGAGCTTGGAACACATTTTAAATGCTGGTAACTCGATTTATCATGTACTTGCTGAACTTTATAATTGTTGTTCGTCTTTCGGTTACTTGCCAAGTAAACTTATGAAAACAGTGGTAGTTCCAGTACCTAAAAATAAAACCGGTGACCTATCTAGTCATAAAAATTACAGGCCTATCTCTTTAGGTACCATTATGGGTAATATATTAGAGCGACTTATTCACCTTGACCTCAAGAGTAATTTGAATGTGGATGATGCGCAGTTTGGTTTTCGTCCTGGTCTCTCAACAGATTCTGCAATCTATAGTGTGAAATCAACCGTCAATTATTACAAAAGTAGGAACACTTCCGTTTACGCCTGCTTCCTAGACTTAAGTCGCGCTTTTGACTTAGTAAATTATAATTTACTGTGGGAAAAACTGAACAAGTCTAATGTCTTAGAATGTAATGTGAATCTGTTGAGACACTGGTACGAAAATCAAACGAATTGTGAAGATGGGGTGACTCCACTTCTAGTGATTACAGACTAGAATGTGGAGTACGTCAAGGTGGGTTGACCTCGCCTGACCTATTTAATTTTTATATGGATAACCTGATAGGGGGGAACTGAGAAGTACCAAGATCGGTTGCTGGCATATTGGTGGCGTCTGTATGAACAATTTTAGTTGTGCAGATGACATGGTGCTTCTCAGTCCCTCAATCAGGGGACTACGACAACTTTTAAAGGTATGCGAAGATTATGTTTCACGTCATGGCTTGGTGTACAATGTTAATAAAACGCATGTAATGGTGTTCAGGTCAGGGGCAGGTCTGAAGACGGTTCCGCCGGTTTTCTTAGACGGTACAAGTATTGATGTAGTGGTTAAATTCCGGTACCTGGGACACATACTTACGGAGAATCTCATTGATGATGAGGACGTAGAACGTGAACGTCGCTCCTTGGCTGTGAGATGCAACATGCTCGCTCGCCGATTTGTTAAATGTGGTGATGCAGTGAAGTCGACATTGTTTAGGGCTTACTGTCAAAGTTTCTATACATGCCAGCTTTGGACAAACTACACGAAACGTGCAATGAGTGCCATTAGAGTGCAGTATAATAATGCATACCGTGCTCTAATGAAACTCCCAAGATATTGCAGCACATCGAGCATGTTTGCTATCAATCGAATTCCCGACTTTTTTGCGATACGAAGAATGCGAATCGCGTCGTTCTGGTCCCGAATAAGAGAATCCAACAATGTGATTCTCCGTACATTAGCTGAGTATTTCGATAATCCTATATATAAGACCTGGTTATCTGTGCACCACGATGCGAATAGGAAATGATATTTCAGTTCTGACTCGAAAGTTTATAATGATATACAACTTTTACAATTTTATTTATACTTTTATATACCTATTTTTTGCTTTATTTTATGACGTGCCCACTATTTTGGGCAATTGTATACTTATATCTATTACTGTAATTTATGGGAACTATGCCTGAAATAAAGATCAATATTATTATTATTATTAAAGACATTTATTTACGAGTCTATTTATTATTTTCTACTAAGCATAATTGCTATCGTAACTCGTAAATAAATGGCATGCATTAGCACTAGAGATATTTATTCAGCTCTTTTTATGTGTGCCATTAAGACTGTGGTGTGTCTTAAACACATCGAGATCTGTTTTACGAGGAGCAACCGTAACAGCGAACATAAATCATTGTTATAATACTCATGCGTTTCTTAAATTATATTAACATTATATAACAAAACAGGTATATTATTTAGTCAGTAAACTTAGTTTCATGTGTGATGCAAAAATTCCCATACAAATGAAAGATAAAGTATATAAAACAGCTGTTAGACCAGCGCTTCTGTACGGCGGTGAAGCCTGGCCGATAAAAAAGACCCACGAGCAAAAGCTTCAGAAGGCAGAAATGCGTATGCTACGATGGGCAGGATGAATCACACTCGGACAATATGCACAATCAACATTGCAAAAGGAGCTTCAAGGTCAGAAAGAGTCCAGACTGTGATGGTACGGTCATATACTCTGACGAACGGATGACTACGTAGTGTAAAAGTGCCTTTCCATGGCTATGAAGAAGAAGGGAAGAGCCAACGATGTCGTTTACGGTCTACTTGTTGACGGTGACCGGTTGACGAAGGTCCAAAAGGACATGAAGAAGATGAGACTTAAGGAAGATGACGCACAAGACCGAAGTAGGTAAATGATCTCACATGATTGGGAAAGCCGACCCTGCGTAACGACAAAGAAGAGGGGAAGAAGTAGACCGCCAACGATGTCGTTTACGGTCTACTTGTTGACGGTGACGGGTTGACGAAGGTCCAAAAGGACATGAAGAAGATGGGACTTAAGGAAGATGACGCACAAGACCGAAGTAGGTAAATGGTCTCACATGATTAGTAAAGCCGACCCTGCGTAACGGGAAAAGGCGAAGCCAAAGGAAAAGTACACTTAAAATATTAGTGGTACTGAAGACTCATTTTTTTCAGAATAATGTTAAAATAAAATATAAGTTAACTATTTTATTATTTGAATGCATATAAAGCTTTTGCATTGCAAGCGCTCTTAATTCACATTTATAATATTTCCACGTGAAAACAGTTTATGGCGTAATATTTTCCATCGTAAAAATGCATATCTGGACTGTTCAAATAGCACGCGACACGTCGGTGACACGCCCAGGAACGTACATACCTGTCACGCTGAAAGTATTTCGGTATAAAACCCTGCTTTTAAATACCCGATAATATTTTAAATGTATTTTATATCATGTGAAAAAAAAAAAAATGTCACAGTAGAAATAAACTCGCAGTATAGGTGGTAGATAATCCTATAGATAGACGCTGCTGCCCGTCTTCTTGTTTTCCCTTAGTTGCTTCTTACGGACACCCAACGGAAGGAGAGGGGGGGGGGGGTAATATAAAATACATAAGTTTACCTAACTCTGAATTGTTGGAGATATCGGATTTATTGTCGAGCATATTTTATTCAATAAGAAATCTAGCACTTTGTGTCGAAAAATATTTCATATAATATCCACTTAATTTAACCAAAGGTCAAGAGATAAATGGGAAAAAGTTTCCATGTATATTTTAGTAGATAATATTGTATCAGTATATTTCGTTCGCTAGTGGGCTTGAAAAATTTAGTAGCAATCGAATGGAAAGTAAACTGTACCTACGTAATGTTTATATTAGTCTGAGAACAAACTAATAAAACATCGTACCACTTTTGAGTCGAATGACATTTATATTCATCATCAGCCGGAAGACGTCCACTGCTGAACATAGGCCTCCCCCTTAGAACGCCACAATGAATGACAATTGGCTATTTGCATCCACCGGTTACCTGCGACGCGCACAATGTCGTCTTTCCACCTAGTGGGAGGCCTGCCAACGCTGCGTCTTCCGGTTCGTGGTCGCCACTCGAGAACCTTTCTTCCCCAACGGTTATCGATTCTTCGAGCGATGTGGCCTGCCCATTGCCACTTCAACTTGCAGATTCTGAGAGCTATGTCGGTGACCCTGGTTCTTCGGCGAATCTCCACATTTCGGATTCTGTCGCGCAAAGAAACTCCGAGCATACCTCTCTCCATGGCTCGTTGTGTGACTCTTAAACTTCTCTAAAAGGCCAGCCGTTAGAGACCACGTCTCAGTACCATATTTCATCACTGGCAACACACACTGGTTAAAAACCTTCGTCTTCAACAATGTCTTCAACTATTTATATTACAACAATCTAAATGTCTTATTCGACTCAAAACAAATGTTATAATTAACCCCCGTCGTTTGTTTCCATCTGATGGTAATTCGAATTTCAGTCAAGAGATTGAAAATACGACGAGCATTAATTAAAACTATATTAATAATAAACGGTCCCACACTGGTTCAACTCGTTGTATAATATCGTAAAAAATTTTGTAACCATCAGTTTGGGTCTATCTTTCAAGGAAGCTGGTTCATCCACTGATGACGTTATACAACAAAAGTTATAATTTGTTATATCATGTTGTTATTAGTAGTATAGGGGCTCCCAACTATAGCGGGTCCAGCTTAACACTATGTTAGTACTTATAAGTATTAGGTTTGTAAAAGGTTTAGGTGTTAGTTTACTTAAGGTATAAGATACGAAATACTACCTACGTGAAACAATTGTATTAATTAACCTAGGGAACAGTAGCTCCGCTACAGTTGTATAACGTTTTGTTACCATATGGAAACATCACTAACAATTACACAATTACATCACTTTTGTTACAATTTGTTAACAAAAGTTAGACAGCAAATGTTATGTAGGTACACAAATGCACAATAACATTCTCCAACGTTATATAACTGCTTTGTGGGAATATTTTTCAAAGATCATTCAGATCATTCAGAATCATTTTTCGAGACGCCGCACTTAATATAGTACAAATAGGTACAAAGTATTTTCAAAAAGCTCTGGTCTTACTCAATGGTGACGTAAACACAAGAGCACTCTTTCTCCTCCCTTATTACCATGAAACGGTAGACCGAAATGACCAGAGAGAGGTCCGAATTTTTTCATGCCCATCCGACCCATGAATCAACTTGCGTTCCATACAATTATGTGATAGGCATGTATTGTCCTAGCCGGTAAGGAGCAACTGTACAAAGTCGGGGATTTGAACCCGCAACCTCTGGTTTGCAAAACAAGCGATTTTCCACTGCACCACAGAGCTAAGTTTTAATTACGCAAAATATAAATAGAAATTGAGAGTTACGACTCCATATAATAGCAGCAAGCTTTTCTATATTTCTTAACACAATGGCATACTGATGTAATCATGTTATAAAAAAAATACAATGTTCTCCTAAAATAATAAGGTCAAAAGTACAGAAATTGAGTAAGTACTTATTTGAAACTAATTAACGGCCAGTCGAATTTCTGATGAGTATTTACCTAACGTCAAAATAAATACGAGCGCAAACGTCTAGACTTTGTATTTTTAACCTTTCAACATCTAAGGGTGACTCTATATTTTTTCTGCCACTTAGTGTAGCGTCCGTGACGCCGCAGAAATCCCGGTTTAAAATGCAGAGGTCACGGGTTCAAGTTTTGCTGGGAACAAAAAATTTGTGATGTTGTTTTCTAAAGCCAATCGGAAAAAATTAAGCAGATTATCTGAAAAAATGAAATGATGACGAGAGAAGCCCAGAGTCACGAACTATGGAGAGAGCTATGCTCGGAGTTTCTTAGCGTGACAAACTTTGTAATAAGGAGATTTAGCCGAAGAACCAAGGTCACCGGCATAGCTATTAGAAGCTGCAAGTTGAAGTGGCAGTGGGCAGCCTACATTGCTCGAAGAACCGATAACCGTTGGGGTAGAAGGGTTCTCGAGTGGCGACTACGAACCGGAAACGCAGCGCAGGCAGGTCATCCACTGACAGGACATTGTGCGGTGGATGCAAATGGCTATCTGCCTTTCATTGTGGTGGTCTAAGGGAGAGACCTTTGTTCAGCAGTGGACGTGTTTTGGCGGATGATGATGATTATTATAAGATAATCCATGCATCGGATGAGCATGTCAAAATTCGGTCCTTCGCCTTACGACGTATCGGTTTTCCAAACCATCGGATGTTCGGATAATGAGAGTAAAGAAATAATTAGACTTTGAGCTCTAAAAATCCGATGAGTGAATGTGCACACCAGAAGATTTAATGCTACAGAGTGAGCCTCCTCGTATACCTTGGTTCATTGCCGTTTCACTAAATAGGTCCATTTTGAAAATAGCGTTTTGGGTAAGGTCTGGTCTAAAGATGCGCGACTGTTACTAATTCGACGATTCGAATAATCTACAAGTCATAGTCGAATAACCACAACTAATTAGTAATTACTAACGGCGTTTGAACTAGATTGTTCACGAGTCAGTCGACAGTTTTTGGAATGAAATATGAATGAATTATTTGCCGTTACGGTCACGGAACGAATAATGTCAGAGTGCCTATCAAATCACGTCATTCAATCCGCCGAATAATGAGCGAATAATCAAAGTCGAGCAAGTATGAAATTAGTTACTAACTTCGTAAATCATTCGAATAAGTCGAATGATTTTTATATTCGAATAATTCGAATGAAATCATTCATAGTCGCGCATCTTTAGTCTGGTCACATTCCGTCAGCAAAATTTGCATATATAATGAAGAAAGTAAGTTCACCTAATTGCGAGACCTGTGGGAAAATAGACTATATGCAGCATTTGCTGATGGAATGTGACAAAAATGTAGCAGAACGAGTGGCTATGATGAGACTACTCGGCCTTAATTACTTAAATGTGGGACTGATGCAGAGTCTATTAAGTAAACCCTTATCGGAAGAAGCTCAAAGTCTCTATAAGCTAGGGCTGGCTCGTCATAGCTATCTTGGCTTAGTATAGGATACAATGGGGCTGGTGTACTCCACCAGAATAAAAGCCTCGAAATAAATTTAAATAAAAAAATAAAAGATTGAATGCATTATTCTTCCATTCGGCATTATCGCTGCTCTTGGTTACATAACATTGAAGCTTTATATGTGAACGGACACAGAGTGGACCTTCGGATAAGTAAAAAGATATTAAGCCTTCCCGCTGTATTAAAATTCACATTTCCATTATGAAATCCAACAAAACCCTTACGTCGTCCTTCAACCACTTTGGACGAAAATCTAACACCTTTAATTTACTCTGAATCCCTTTTAATTTAACGAACGGCACGTTCCCTTCACAGAATCCCATTGCCTCGTATTATTAGACATATTATTTTAACACATGGTCACATCTAAAAACTGACAACTTTATTCAAAATGATATAATGAGCGTCACCTCTCTTCAGACCAGCTGGGCCATTGTTTCTGTCATATTAAAGTTTATCCGCGGGTTTTTGTGTAGTATCTGAATCCAATTTTGTATCTTAGCCCACATGTATTACGATAGCGTTTCGCATATCGTTTGGTAAAATATAAATTAGCCAAATGTATGTCTGATACGCCTCCTACGTATGTTTCGATGTTTTTATCTTGTTAAGTGAGGGTTTAGCAGGGTTACGATTGTACGTGTTTTTTGTTTTGTCCTAGTTTTAGCATTAAACTCGGTTTTGCTTTAAAATCATATCAATTGTGTTGTGTAGCAATTCACACAATTGCCTGTTAATATTTTAATTAAATAAAATCTTTTTTTTTAAAAATTGAACCGACTTCAATATCACGGAAAAGTATAAAATAATTTAAATATTATTGAAGTTGGTGTTAGCTTACCGGCTTACACAGCCGGTAAAGATTTTTGCAAATCGGTTCATAATTGCCAGAGTTATGCGCGAACATACATAGAAAAAAAAAATATACAGACGAATTGAGAACCTCCTCCTTTTTTTGAAGTCGGTTAAAAACGATTGTGCCTATTAAAATAACGTTCGTTGATTACTGTACTTGTGGTAAAATAATATTAAAATCATAACAATTGGAATTGTCTGAAAAGCTCTTTATATTTACGTGCAGGTTGCAGGCTCAAATTGCGCGGGGAGCCTTTGCTCCCCCAGAGAGTCTTTACTCTGGCCACTCTGGGTAGTTGTTCCTTACTAGCTAAGATGATGCAGGCCGATCACCTGATATAAAACGTTGGATACGCACCTGACCTCTTCCCGGCCGTGTCGGTCTCCCGCCCCATCGGATTGTGAGAGGTATTATGGAAGAGAGAGTGCACTTGTGTCTACGTAAGCGCTTTTGCACTTTAATATCTTCCGCATAGATGGCTGATCTTGTCGAAGATTGGCCGGTGTGTGTATCGGCCAAGAAGACATTATTGTTATCTTTTTATTCTTACTATCAGCTACGCTTACCAGCTTAAAGGCGAATGTATGCATCACGTCATGTCGTTCAGTTGAGAAAAACCTACCCAGAATCAATATCTGACTATAATATTCACTTCAATTGATTGCGTGATTTTAAAATGAATCATTCACTACAAATATGGAATACTTTGGCGTTGATTACCTACGTTATAATATAAAAAATTCTTTAAATGTATTTTATTACACGTACAATTTTTTTATACCACCAAGGTGACAAACACGTGTGCGGCCTGCCAGACGCTAAGCAGTCACCGCAGTTTATGGACGCTTGCTACACCAGAAGAATCAACAAATAAGATATTAAGTCTGTTGTGTCCGGTAATTTCACCAGCTACAAGTGCCTTTTACAGCGGAATTCACAATGCAGGCAGAATATCTGACACTGCGGTGGTGCCTATCTGGACAGTTCCTTGCACAAGAGACCTACCTGTAAAAGAAAAACACACTAAAGAGATACAATCATCGTCATCAGCAACCAGATCTTAGATGGCAGGCATCTTGGGTATCACTAAAGGTGGTAAGTAATCCAATAGAAAGACGCTGCTGCCCGTGTTCTTGTTGTCCCTTACACCCATATTCTTAGCCGTTTCCTCCAGATTTCCTCGACTAGACTCCACCTCACTCAAACAAAATCGTATTCATAGTTGTTAAAAATCTCCTCCACTTGAGTTATTCCTCACTCGAGGTGAGGTTGAGTGGAGAAAAGAACTGTCAAACTTAAGGTAGCTCGCGACCTACCTTGAGAGATCCTCAAGCCAAGAAAGTGCCGCTAAACTACAATTTGAGATATTTATTTTGCCTAAAATGATACTGTTTTGAATATTGTTATGAATATCAGTGTATATTTTATCTGTATGATGATCCTTAGCACATCCTTAGGCACACCAACACTAATCGCCGTCGCATGTATTTATATTTAATATTTATGTCATCGTCTGCAATGCCAATATAATTTTTCAGCTGCGAAGAATAACCGAAAACAACAGGTTTCGATCGTGTACACCATTAACAAAATATTGGTTAGGTGCTTCTGTCTATGGTAGGTCTGCTATCTAGTCGCGCGCGGTAGTACCTAACTAAATACCGCGAACTCAAATTTAGATTTTTTTATTTATCTATTACATTAATTGCTACTGAAATTCATTTTATAATTTCTAAACTACTTGGTATTAACCAAATCATCAATACACTGTAAATTCAATTAAAATAAACACAAATAACATTAAATGGTCACCGATGTTGGCCAATATAACAACAAATATCACCTCGAAATGATGACGTCTCGCCTCCACTCATCCTCAGTGGAGGAAACTCGAAACATGCTCGAGGAACGATTAAGAATACCATTTTGGAGGTCCTTTCGATTCGTTCCTTGAGGCGTCCTCAGTCGAGTTTGAGTGAAGGAAGGTTCGAGGAAACGTCTAAGAATATGGGTGCGTCTTTTATGGACACCCAAACAGGAACGGATAGGAGGGAGCTATTTTATCCGACCACCCCACTGGTAATACATACAGGTTCTCCTAAACTTATTTATTTAGTATTATTTATTTTAAAACATACGGTACGTACCAACCAACATCGATATTTAATATTCATAAAAAAATGCACGTTCAAAACGTTCTTGAATCGCAAAAGCACCTGAACTGAATACTTGAATGCTGCAGAGCTAATTTAGGGCACAGGTCGTCCTAAATATCTGCCCGGTAAAAAAAAACAAGTTTTTTTCCCTATTTAAAATGATGCAGTTATTTTGTGGAGAGATATTTTTTGAGAGCAATGTCTGATTTAGTGGTTTCAGTAGGAAGTTAAGTATATAGAGATATTAATAAGAACAGGGACCTGATTCAAACACATTACTTAACCGACTTAAAAAAAGGAGGAGGTTCTCAACTCGACTATATGTGTTTTTATGAATGTTAGCGCGTAACTCTGGCAATGAACAGTTTTGAAAAAAACTTTATTGTACGAATAGTCCGATCCACTAATTAGTTCCTGAAAAAATAAATTTCTACAAAAAAGAAAAGCTTTAAAATGTTACTAAAAAGCCTGAAATTATTTCATAGGATTAGTGGTTTTCACAGCTACATACTTGGATTTGGACCACAACATATTATAAATACATCTTATTATCAAAGACGGCGCCAAACTGGAAATTAATTAGGTACCTACTGCCCTTGTACGTCTTTGCTAGAGCAAAGGTGCCGACATTGAAATACGCTAAGGGAGAAATTAGAGTCTCTTTTATATGAAGACAGAGACATAGGCAAATTCCTTGTATCAAGATAACTTTTTTTTGTATTGATGTGAATACTAAAGGTTATTCTTGTAGTATATTTTTTTTTTTGGGAATGATAGACGCTGTTAGCCGCAGATGGCCATTGCAGCTTCACCGGACAATAGGAGGCGAGCGCTTGAAGCGCTCTAGCCTTTACGGCAGAAGTAGCGACGAGCACAAGGGCACCTCAGGGAGGCACGGCCTCGGCTTGGGCTGTCGCTTAAGAGAGGGCTGAGTTTACCACCGGTTCACAACGCGCCCCCACTGAGAAGAACCGGCAAGAAACTCAGTGGGGTGATTCACGTCGTTGCGGTCGCATACGTACGACCCTTCGGCCTCGCCGGCGAGACCGGTGTCTGATAGCTAGTGTAGCATACGGTTGTCGGGGAGGGGTCCGCGCATCCCGGTCCAACAGGACCGTCATGGGGTCAGGAGGGTCGAGCAGTACGTGCCGTGGTCTGCGGCGCGAGTCAGAAGGACTAGCGGCGTAATCGGCGGCGGCGCGGATTAAACTGTTCGCGTGACGGGACGCGGATTCAAAGTAGCGTTTCGACGCTTCTTTGAGGAACTTACGAAGGGGATCTAATTTGAAATCGGAGTGCAGATCTACGTTCCGCATTTACCACGGGGCACCGACGGCGCGACGGAGGAAACGATTCTGGATAACCTGGAGGCTATCGATATGTGTGCGGGCGGCGTGTGCGAAAACTACACTCGCGTAAGTCATGATAGGGCGAATGCAAGCTTTGTATAATGTCAACTTATTTCTAAGCGACATTTTACTCCGCTTGCAGAGAAGGGGATACAGGCGACCTAATACGAAAGCCGCTCGATTGCGGACGGACCTAATGTGCGGGCCGAAAGTCGGCGGAGTCCAAGGTGACTCCGAGGTACTTAACCTTCCTAGTCCAGGGGATAGGGCGATTGAATAGGGATTCTTGTAGTAATATATGTATGTATGCCTTAGTCAGAAAAATCTTCTTGGACTGGTTACCCACAGTGCACTCGCTAAGTATGTTCCTTTTCTTATGTCAAAAAAATCTAAGCGTCGTCAAAGTGATTCTCCTGGTACTGGAGTGTCTATATTGGCTACAGTAGAAACTTACAGTAGGTAGAAAAAAGGCCTATTAGTTTGTCAACAAAAGGCGAATTCAGGTAAAAAAAAAAACAGTAGCTGGGTTTAACGTTTGAAATATTACTAGCACACTATCTGAAATATCAACTGAAAGTAGGCACTTCCTTTACAGTGGCCTCCACTTATCCACTTATCCCCAGGGTCAGGGGTGGCGATAACGCCACCCCTGACCACACAGTAGTTCCTACTCATGAAACCAATGACACGGTGTACATTGTAACCACTAACCAATTTTATCCTGCTAAACAATTTAACTCAAACTACAAAATATTCACGAGCTGGGTTTCGATATTACATAAGTTTGGCAACCCACGTGACCATGGAAGTTCGGTTGAACATTGAACTTTGATCTTTGTCAACTGAAAACGTGATAGATTTCGGTGGATATCAATTTACTGTGATTTGCGGTGGCCACCGACGAACAATAAATAAATATTGAAATCAAACTACTTTTACGGATTTTATTGCGGTTTATTTTTTGATTTTACTATCCCAACGTTTCAAACGCTTTGCAGCACCCATGGTCACGGGAGGACTGAGATGTTGAACGTCCTTATGTCACAATTATGCCGGTGTACCCTCAGGTCTTCTTAGTTATTATTGTTGGTCCGATCTACGCAGTAAGAGCTTACAGTATCTTGAGGCCGTGCAGTGTTCTGATTGATATTGGATTTAATTATATTTATCATGAAAAAAATGAAAATGAAATAAATTTATTTCGTTAAGCACTGCACATGCATTTAGTAGGTACAACATACTTAACCTACAGGAATTGGAGACATGCTGCCGCACTCAACGAAAAAGGCGTCACTCAGCATAATGCCACAGTCTATAAACCAATATTATTAGTTTATTATATTAGTTTATATTATTATATTAGTTTATATACTGTGATAATGCTAAGACACGAAGTGTCCCAGCGCTGTTTTTCAGTGACGCCTTTCTCGGAGCTCGTTTTGTACATTTCAGTTTACATTATCGAGTGAATTATCACAGGATCCCAAGCCGGTGGTAACACCAAACCATCTTCTCTATTGAAATTAGGATGTTTTTTGATTTCAATAAATAAATAATAATAATATCTTGGGATAATCCATACACGGTTATCTGAAAATAGGCCGCGCCTTATGGTAAATATCCAGAAAACGCAAATACTTATATACTTACTTACTTATTTTTAAAAATACACACTTTTAATTATTATGTAGGTAAATAACACGTAGTCACAAGATGGGAATTGAACCTGTAACCTATTGGGCAGTGACCGGGTTGTCTAACCATTCGATAAACGGGCCCATTGAAATTATCAAGATGTATACTTATCTTAAGAAATATAATTTCATCATCATCATCATCATCAGCCGGAAAACTTCTTCGGAGTCGCCGCCGTCGTACTCAATGGACGTCCTAGGACCCACACCCCGAACGTCCAGCGACTCCTACGCTGCGTCTTCCGGTTGGTGTTCGCCACTCAAGAACCTTTCTTCTCCATAGGTTTTACTTTACAATTTATTTACAGCCATTCGCAAGCAACAAACTTCTGTGAAAGTTCGTCTATGGTGATCATCTATTGAGAGTCGTTGCTGATACGTCATTTCTGTTGATCAACTCAACTCGGCAATGCCAAATTATCATATGACAGTTATTTCTTTATTACCAAGATTATTACTTTGCATGATCATTACTTTAGGGTTATCAACCGAACCATGTAATTATAACACCTTTCCATCCGCAGAACAGTCTGGAGTCCCAAAATACATCAGCAATCATTGCTGTCGCTGGGTGTACATTGCTGAGCAATGTACACCCAGCGACAAGCATTACCAGGGTTTTCCCAGTGGAGGCGCGTTGTGATCCGGTGGTCGAGCCAATTCTCTCATGAGCGAGAGCCCAAGCCGACGCAGTGTCCCTCTGTGTTGCCTTTGAGGTCATCGCTCCCTGGCCCGTAAGGCTGGATTTCAATAAGCCATTTGAAGTCAACAGCGATATTCATACCAAAAAAAAACTGAACTACAAATTCTTGTGAGAGGACGACAACTGATTTATTATGCCGAACACTATAATATTTATTTTGATACGAAAAGTACTGGTTAGTTCAATGAAAATATTTCCCTATAAGTGGGTTCGTTTTATCTCGGATTACGGAATATGCCATAAATTTCTCTGAATTTCAGCCTTCACGATCCCAGTTCCACACGAGTGAGTACATGCATGGGTCGTTTGCGCGAGTAAGAACCAGAAGATAAGGAAATTATAAGATGTACTTATTTTATAAATGTTATAGTATGATCGTAATTTGATTTAGGTGTTATGTACTTCGCATAATTTCGCAAAAGACTCTTTTTTATTCTCTACATACAGAGCTAATAACATTAGTCAATGTGGCATCCACCCACCATCCAACGGTTCTCTGTAACTCGCACAATGTCATCAGTCCACCTAGTGCAGGGTTTCCCGACCGGGGAAGAGATCGCGTAGGACAATGGTTTCAAAAATAATTTGAGTACAAAGCTATATGGGTACAACATCGATATAATATATAAACTATTATAGATAAACATTCACGAACATAAACTATTATTAAAAAAATAAAAACCGACTTCAAAGTAAATAATCTAAAAAGCATAAAATAACGAAAATATATTGAAGTCGGTGCTAGCACATCATGTTAAACTAAGATTAGCACGAGCTGACACCGACTTCTATATATTTTCGTTATTTTATGCTTTTTAGATAATTTACTTTGAAGTCGGTTTTTATTTTTTTAATAATAGTTTATTTAACACTTTTTAGTGACTTTTATTTTACCAAGACAGGTATCAGCACTATCACGCAACTCGAACGTCTACGTCACAGTAACTTACTGAAAACATAAAAAGTTAATATCTCTTAAACTACTGGACCGATTTTGATGAAACTTATACTCTACCCTAACTTGAAAAATACTCTAACTATTGCAAAAAGAATTTTTGAAATCGGACTTGTAGTTTCTGAGAAATCCGTGGATAAACCTACATAGATACATACATACATACATATATACATACATACATACATACACTGATAAAATTTGGTAAATTTGTTTAGAAGCCCACATAGACTAACATATATTAATATTACGCATTTTTATTAATATTACATACATACTCGTCGAATAGAGAACCTTCTTTTTGAAGCCGGTTAAAAATGACATCTAAAATGTGGTCGCGGAGGTTGCAAACTTATCTGTGCTGGTGGCGGAAACGTGAACTAACGATTTTATAATGATAATGACTTGTAGTTTGACAGTTTCATATAGACAGTAGTGACACTCCTATCGGCAAAAATAAATTTGTCAGGATGTGGCTTGTAAAGAAATAGCGACACAAGGGCGCTATTTCTCGCTACCACTTTTTGAACCGTGACACCAAATCTAGCTTATATATTATATCGATGGGATACAAAGCTAAAGGGAGCGTGAAAAATAAAAAAAAAATATTTTGAACCCCAGACCTCTCATTATTTTGTGGCTGCGTCTTCCGGTTTGTGGTCGCCATTCGAGAACCTTTCTACCTTATCTGTTATCGGTTGTTCCAGAGATGTTGAGAGTTTTATTAACCGACTTCAAAAAAGGAGGAGGTTCTCAATTCGTCTGTATATATATATATATATATATTTTCTATGTATGTTCGCGCATAACTCTGGCAATTATGAACCGATTTGAAAAAATCTTTCTTCCATCCATTCTTTAATCCGTTAATTGGGTCCCATAAAAAAATTATCGCTCAGTAATAAGTAGTTCCTGAAAAACAAGAATGGTGACTGCGCACTGAGAGCTGCAAGAAAGCCTATATAGATGACGTTTTAGTCGCTCGGACTCGCTCGGTCGGACAAAAATGGTCATAACTCTGGCAAATATTTACCAATTTCAATGATTCTTTTTTTATTCGAAAGAAGAAACCACTGTATTGAATCTGTATGAATTTTATTACAACCGGATAAGAACTTCCTGGAGGACCATGAACGATGTGGAGGAATTTATCTGGTAAAAACCATAAAACTGATGTTCTCCATTACATTGCTCTGACAATTATGAACCGATTTCGATGATTCTTTTTTTATTCGAGAGAGTAAACTACTATGATGTTTCCATGCAAATTTCATTACGACCGGATATTTTTTTCTGAAGAAACATGAATTATGTAAAACTATGTAGACGATAATGTGATCATAACCTACCTAGATAATTTTACGGTTTTCGATGGTTCAATCTTTATATATGAAAATATCACTGAAATGTTTAAAATAAAATCTTTTTAAAAAAAAATTGAACCTACTTCAATATCACTGAAAAGTATAAAATAATTTAAATATTATTGAAGTTGATGCCAAATATACACAGCAGGTACGCTAACACCAACTTCAATAATATTTAAATTATTTTATACTTTTCAGTGATATTGAAGTCCGTTCAATTTTTTTTAAAAAAGATTTTATCACAGTATAATTAAAACATTAGATGACACAAACCGCCGAAATCACTTACGACTCTTGGAGTTTGATTATTCCATTTCTTTATTTATTTAGATATAAATTTTAATCTCACCCACAACCTTATAACTTTGTCGTAGCTATGGACTGGGACCGTTTCCTTGCCTATGTTCTTTGAATTAGTTTTCCCAACCAATTATTATTTAGGTGTGATCAAAGCTGTAATGAGCAGATCTTTAATAAGCTAGCGTGCTTTACGGGTATAGCTGATGTTAAGCACAGGCTTTGAGTAAAAAAAATACATTTATATTCAAAGGCATAATAAAGTATTATATGAAGCATTTTATATTTCCTTTAAATGAAAAGCATTTTCGACCAACCCTTTTTAAAGAATCCGTCACCCACGTTAGGCAGCAGGTTTTTGACGTGTCCACATAATAAATGGTGTAGCAGTGACACGACGCTTCTGTTTTTTTTCACGAATTTATAACATTAGCCGCGTCATATAAATGAGCGATGACGGGTTTTGCGTCGATCGATGGCCTAGATTACGTCTATCGTCGTAGGTAATAAAACAGCTTGATGGAGGTATGTGTATTAGGTATTGTTAATATGTACTTATAAGCTAAAATCAACCTTAATTGAGTAGGCATATGGTTTAGAATAAAACAAACGAATACTGTTGCAATAAAGAGAGCATTTGCGATGTCTTGTCGTGTATATTGAGATACTCTTATCATACGCAGTTTAAAAAGAAATTACGGTAAGTAATAAAGGCCGATTACGTCACCATCATTACGTAATTAATATTAGGGCTCATTGGTAAATACTCTGGCAGCAATCTAGAGGAGTTCAATTGTCACTAAGGCGAAACATCTCAGTCTTGTGCCTATCTGCTGCTAGTCGGTGCTAAGAATAGCGTTATGACATGTTAACTAATATGGCACCGACTTCAATATATTTTCGTTATTTAATGCCTTTTAGCCCAAGAGCCCGTGAGTGCCAGACCTTCGGATTTTAATAAAAGCTGAAAATTTTTCTATGTGTGTCCCTAGTACAGGTAAGAATGATCCCCACCCATGAAGCTGAGGCAACGGTGGCTTTGGCAGGTAACAGGTAACAAAGGTGTATAAAATTCCATCTCAAATATATCATAAAATAAAACTGATTTTTTTTATATTTGATTCATAATAATATCAAAACTCGCGTTGCTCATTGCCAGACAGTTAGTATGGTTGCAACCCTCTGCCGGACACCCTTAAATTATTATAATTTATAATTATACTTACGTTATATTATAAAACCTAAATTTTATATATACTTTTTTGGGGGCCTATTAATCTATGTTTACATAATAGCCGGACAGTTTCAACGGTTCTATCATCTTGCCAGACGCATTCAAAGTGAGCAGTAGTTCGGAGAGCAAGGAGCGTATATAGTAACTAGTGCGAGTGAGACAGAGCGCTTGGTCTATTGCAGCCCTTCACTACGCATCCACTGTTATTAAGTTCAAATTGTGCAGTTTATTTTAGATCATTTTTTTTTGTTAATACGAGTATAAGTGTTGTGTTGACTCAATACCTACCTAATTAAGCAGTAACAGCTCAGTGGCCGAGCGTTTGACTTGGAAACAAGATGCGCAGATGCAAACCCCGGCTCTCATCTCTGATTTCTTCAATTAATCATAAGGGAATCGTTTTTGTGTGATTGTTACTAGCTTTTGGTGAAGGAAAACATCGTGAGGAAATCTGCATGTCTGAGAAAGCCTAACTAGCTTTCGAATGACGCGTGAAGTCCGCCAACTCGCACTTGGCCTGCGTGGTGGACTATGGCATAAGCCCCTTCATCTTGAGGGAAGGCCCGCGCCCAACAAAAACACAAAAACAAAAAATATTAATAATTAAATTAAAAAACTGTCTAACTAAGTACTTAGGTATCGATAATTATGTACTTACTCCATTATTATCTCAAAGATTATTATAGATACCTAAGCACTTAAGTAGTAAATAATTATATCGCAGGAACTTTCGTAAATCGGACTTTTTGTATACCTACCTATCAATCTTTTATAGTAAATCAAGCGCTAATCCCGCCGACAAACTGTTACGCAGTTTGGCGGGTTACAATAAAATGTAAAACTTTTGTGCCAAAAAAAAAGAAAAAAAACATTGGGACATAAACAAGGGTATTATTATTATTGTACCTGGTATTATTATTATTGTTAGATCATTTTTTGAAGTCGGTTTTTATTTTGTCTGAAAATATATTATTTAGTTTTATGAAACTACATAGTCCAAATTTTTCATACATAAATTTCCTGTGGAACTTAATACGAGTAAGTACCAATCTAATAACACTTTTAACGGGGTTCTGAATTTGTTAAAAATTTTCATAAGGTAAGTGGGGGGAAGACGAAAGTAGCCAAATTAATAAATATTATTATTATAGTACCAAGCTCTGCCTAGTTTGGGACCGACGTGACCATGTGTGGATTGTCCCAGAATATTATTATTATTTTAAGTTTTACTTATATTCTCGGACTTATACACCCGGACTTTTAAAAAGCTTGCGTGGGGACGAATCCAATACGTAGAAGCCTGTTGGAAGGAATTAATGACATGGAATACACCTATCAGGATCAACTGCTGGAAATGAGATATAAATACCAGTAGACTCTGGCAGGTGTAGGGACTACTGTAAGTACCTATGTGGAAAGATTTCTAGATTTTTTAGTGAGCATTTGGTGGACTGAACACTGGGCAATTGCAAAAGGCCGGGGTCACTTGCCATAATTAGTATATTAATTATAATTTGGCAAGTGGTGACTTGTCACTCACTAGATGAGCTCTTCATATAGTCGTCAGAAGATGACGGAGTGCAACACCAGTGTGAGTGGCTCAGGGATGTCGAGGTGTGCTGCGCTTTCTCCGTAGTTACTTGCGGCGATAACGCCGTACATAATGTGAATCGTGTCCTTTAACACTTCTACACCTGGAGCATAATATAGCTCCCTCTGGACGGCCAATTAAGGCAAGCCAGAGCTTCCAGCCTCCCGAACAAGCCGGGTTCCGAAAAGGCTTTAGCACCGTAGACCACATACATACGCTCCGCCAGATTATACAGAAGACCGAGGAGTATAATCGGCCATTATGTCTAGCGTTTGTGGACTACGAAAAAGCCTTCGATTCAATCGAGACCTGGGCGGTATTGCAGTCCCTCCAGCGGTGCCACATTGACTATAGGTATATCGAAGTGTTGAAGTGTTTGTACAGCAACGCCACCATGTCGATCCGACTACAGGAAGAGAGCACGAAACCAATCCCATTGCAGCGAGGTGTGAGACAGGGAGACGTTATTTCTCCGAAACTGTTCTCAAACGCATTGGAGGACGTTTTCAAGCTCTTGGACTGGTACGGATTCGGCATCAACATCAATGGCGAATACATCACTCACCTTCGTTTTGCCGACGATATAGTCATTATGGCAGAGTCGCTGGAGGACCTCAATACGATGCTCAGCGACCTCAGTAGCGTTTCCCAACAGGTGGGTCTTAAAATGAACATGGACAAGACGAAGATCATGTCTAATGTCCATGTTGCACCCGTACCGGTAGTTGTTGGGAACGATACACTCGAAGTTGTTGACCACTACGTATACCTAGGACAAACTGTCCAGTTAGGTCGGTCCAACTTTGACAAAGAGGTCGCCCGAAGAATCCAACTCGGATGGGCAGCGTTCGGGAAACTACGCGATATCTTCTCGTCCAAAATACCGCAGTGCCTGAAGACGAAGGTTTTTAACCAGTGTGTGTTGCCAGTGATGACATATGGTACTGAGACGTGGTCTCCAACGGCTGGCCTTTTAGAAAAGTTCAGAGTCACACAACGAGCCATGGAGAGAGCTATGCTCGGAGTTTCTTTGCGCGACAGAATCCGAAATGTGGAGATTCGCCGAAGAACTAAGGTCACCGACATAGCTCTCAGAATCTGCAAGTTGAAATGGCAATGGGCAGGCCACATCGCTCGAAGAACCGATAACCGTTGGGGAAGAAAGGTTCTCGAGTGGCGACCACGAACCGGAAGACGCAGCGTTGGCAGGCCTCCCACTAGGTGGACAGACGACATTGTGCGCGTCGCAGGTAACCGGTGGATGCAAATAGCCAATTGTCGTTCATTGTGGCGTTCTAAGGGGGAGGCCTATGTTCAGCAGTGGACGTCTTCCGGCTGATAATGATGATGATGATGAGAGCTGAGAGTCCTATTTTCATGAATTTCATTTTACTCATTAGGGTAGGTATCCTAATGAGTAAAATGAAATTCAATGAATGATTGAAATAGGGTAGGTACCCTATCTATCTGATTTTGTAATACGACGATTACGAAAATATCGTCTGTTGACACATAACGTTTCCCCCTGTATATATATACTTATTCGGACGGTCCTTTATATAAAGGACCACCTAGTAAGCAGTAGCTTTGCGGTAAAACACCTAAATCTAATATTACCCTAGTTAACTTTCCTCGCTGTCCCAGGAAAATCAGGGTCAACGGTGAGCCTTTGAGGTGCGGGGTGCGCGGTGGTGCCGAAATACACCCGGGCTTAAAATAAACAAAGTTACTAGGGACGATTAGCTGATTAGCCTAATAATATTGTCAAACTAAATTAAAGTACAATTTTAAGAGTAATATCCCAGAGAATCCATCGTTCCCTCCTTTGGAGGATGAGAAGAATGGAGGGAATAAGTTGGACAGAAAGGAAGACGAATGAGGAAGTTTTGGGATTGGTTGATGAAAAAGGAGAAATTTTAAGATCCATTGAGAATAGGAGAGGAAAGATGATTGGTGTCTTGTTACGACACGACACCTTCTTTAAAACGATAGTGGAAGGTAAAACAGAAGTGAAAAGGGGAAGAGAAAGACCAAGTCGAAGTTTCTTGAAGCAGGTAGTAGAAAAAGTGAGTGGAGTGTCGTATCAGGAGGTCAAAATAAAGGCACATAATAGATCGGATTGGAAATTGCTTCACCGACAAGAAAACAGCTCTTAAATTGGAGAGAGAGAGATCCCAGAGAATAGCGAACAAATGTATGGGAATGCCATATCTCTTGCATAATCGAAACTACGACCTTTTGATTAGCAGCCAGGGTGTCTAACTCACGGAATATTTAACCAACAGACAAGTGAGCCTGTATTTTAGTCGAAGTATGTGTACAATTAGATCAGACCCGTATGTGTTTCAGTGCGTCCTGTCATGAGTCAAGGCATACGGCATCGAGTCGTGGACACTTACATCCCCTTCGTAAGTTCCTCAAAGAACCGTCGAAACGCTACTTTGAATCCGCGTCCCGTCACGCGAACAGTTTAATCCGCGCCGCCGCCGATTACGCCCCTAGTCCTTCTGACTCGCACCGCAGACCACGGCACGTACTGCTCGACCCTCCTGACCCCATGACGGTCCTATTGGACCGGGATGCGCCGAACCCTACCCGACAACCGTATGCTACACTAGCTATCAGACACCGGTCTCGCCGGCGAGGCCGAAGGGTCGTACGTATGCGACCTCAACGACGTGCATCACCCCACAGAGTTTCTTGCCGGTTCTTCTCAGTGGGGGCGCGTTGTGAACCAGTGGTAAGCTCAGCCCTCTCTTAAGCGACAGCCCAAGCCGAGGCCGTGCCTCCCTGAGGTGCCCTTGAGCTCGTCGCTACTTCTGCCGTAAAGGCTAGAGCGCTTCAAGCGCTCGCCTCCTATTGTCCAGTGAAGCTGTAATGGCCATCTGCGGCCAACAGCATCTATCATTCCCAAAAAAAAAGTGGACACTTACAGTAGGGCTAATTCACAAATTAAAAGTTGTTCAGCGAGTTGAGGAAAGGTCTTTGTTTGGCGTTTCTCTGAAAGATTGAATCCGGAACGAGATCATCAGATGGAGAAATATTGTGACCGGCATAGGTCACCGGATTAGCAAGTACTGGGCTGGCCATATCCTTTTTTTATTACTACCAAGGTGGTAAGTTGTCACCGCAGCAACACCAGAAGTATCAATTGCACGTTGCCGACCCTTATGATATTACATACTAAGTCTTTTGTGTCCGGTAATTTCACCAGCTACAGTACCCTATACACCGCAATACAGCAGTGTTTACGCACTACTGCTTGGCGGCAGGACATCTGACACAGCGATGGTACCTGCCTGGACCACGTGGACGGTACCTTGCACAAATAATCTACCACCTAATAACATCCTATATATCTGCTGTAGAATCAATAATCAATGCAGCAAATGAGTTCTTGAGTGGAGACCACGAGTTGACAAACGCAGCGCGATGTGAGACTCTCAAATCAGATCATTATGACGATGTAGTACGTATACGACGTATAGTGGCAGAAAAAAACTGAATGCGGAAGGCAGAAGATTGAAGTCAGTGGCGTGCAATTGCAGAGGTCTAGCAGCTAAGGAGACTATAAGCTGAAGATGATGATAGATGTACATCATCATCATCATCAGCCAGAAGACTTCCACTGCTGAACATAGGCCAATGAACGACAATGGGCTATTTGCATCCACTGGTATACCATACCTGCGACGCGCACAATATCGTCAGTCAACCTAGTGGGAGCTCTACCTACGCTGCGTCTACCAATTGAAATACTCTTTTATTATTTTTTATTTTTTGTTGGACAATTAATTTTTTTTCTAAAAATATTTTTCACCGTTCTATGCCCTGCGTTCTCTAGTGAACAGTTGTAAAGACTGCAACTTAATAATGAATATCATTTCCTTAACATCTAAAATATTTAAACTTAAGTAAAACACATTCTTATTAAAAAAAACTTTTATTTTCAAAACAATCTGTACTTATTAAGTACAATAAAATTTTACCTAGCGTTGTTTTTTTTAACAATGAAAAATTACAAGGTACTTACAATAATAACTAGGCATGACACTTACATCTGATGCATTTAATACACGAAAGGAAATAAACTTTACTTTATTATAATATATTAAAGTTGACATTTTATTTCTATGATAACTTATCACAGGTAAACTGTTCAAAATATACTATTAACTGGATACTACAGTAATGATAAAAATATAATTGGTATTGTAACGTATAAGTGGTTTTATATTACGTTATTTTTCACTGAAATTTCTTTAAAGAACATTTTTTTTAATATTATTATGACAAAAATGTTAACAACAGCGATTTCTGGATCTTTGGTCTGTATAAACAGATCATACAGTATGTACATTACATTAAACCACAAATGTATCATAATTATATCGTTATCGATATAGACATATTTTCTCTATATTACTCTTTCTTGTTTTCGTGTGTTCGTGATTTTCATTTTTTGTTTTAGTGGTTTCAAAAAGTCTCTAAGGGCATAATATTAAGAAAATGTATTTACATTCAAGATACAGCTCTATTTTTATCTATATTTAATTAAATCTATCTTAAATATTAACATTAGACATATTTTTGTGTATGTGTCAAAAGTTGGACATAAAATATTAACGCACTTGCCCAAATGAATAGCACAGCTCAAATATTTACAATATACAATTTCTTGTAGAATATACTTTGGAAATATTTATCTACATCAACTTGAAAAGTCGAGCCAAATCACGTGAAGTGTTTGTGTGTATCTGGTATGAAGATCCTCAACACACGGTATGATATTGTGTTCAATTTACTGATTCAATTTATTGAACAGACTTGACTTCAATTTATTGAACAAACAGACTCGATTGCCTACGTTAATAATTTTTTATCGTTTTTTTATCGCCCTTAATAGTGTTATTCTCTATTGATAAATTGCGTTATTCATTGCTCACGTAGCGTTTTAAACATTTGGAAGAAACAAACAATAAAAATCAACAAAAAATCAACAATAACAACAACAACAATAGAAGAAGAAGAAAGAATAAAAATCTTTCTTCTTCTTCTTTTATTTGGTGTTAAACTTAAAAATATTGCTAGATCATGTTCAATTGAAAAATGATGTTCATCTGAACTGATAGTTATACGTTCAATTGAAATAAATATTCCCACATTTATGCCATGTTCTATCTTATAATTTCAATTATTGATAGCTTTTGCAGTCATCTCCAAATTTAGCCTGTTCAAATCGTGCTTCAATATGTGTATTCACAATATTGAATATAAGTCAATAAATTGAATATGAAATCGAGGCATGTTAAAAGTGTGTAGCGCTTCACTAGTGTTAAAAATGTTACACGGTATTTAAACAGTCAGGTTTTTGAGAATTTCATACCATTTAGGAAATAGCAGAATATTTACATTACTTACTTGGCGAATTCAACAAATTAAGATAGATAATGTATTTACAACACTACTAAACTGTATTTAAAATAAATTTCTATCTACATTTTCTTTTCCAACTACATTATTTTATATTGACTTAAAAATCTGTTATTTAAGAATCGAACTTAGTAGTTTGATTTTAACTGAGGTGCTAAAATCATGGTAAATTTTGTTATGTAGTTGGAAAAAGAAACTTCGCTCTAAAGCAAATTACATTTATTAGTTAGAATTATATTGTCGATATGTTCCACCGGAATCATTGCTTCACATAAACGTTAGGCTACATACATTACTATTTACAGTCTTCAAAATACTTAGAATCTATTCTTAAAAATGTAAACAATGTCTATAACTTTCGTCTAGTTTCGTTTCTTGCTTCGTTATTATCAAAGATATGTAATTTTTCTGATGTTTTGCGATATCTGTGTGATAGAAAAATCAAATATTATTTGAAAAATCTGCTGACTGAAGACACGAACAGGACCTGCGCCTAAATTAGACAGTATATCCATGGATACACCGTCTCTGATAATGTCTCTAACATTTTGGAATAGTTTACCAGAGTCGTCTTCTCTTAATATAATGTCTGTGTCTATAGTGTCTCTAACATTAAATTCTTTTTAAGAAATTTAATAAGTGTAACATCATTAGCAGTAGCCGAACGTAGTCCACTATTGATCAAAGGCCTCCCCCTTAGAAGGGAGAGGTTGCCATAATCCCCGCGCTTGGCAGGCGACTTGGCGATCGCAATATAGACGGTAGGTAATCGAATAGAAATACGCTGCTGTCCGTCTTCTTGGTTTCCCCCAAAAGCCGCTTACGTACACGCAACGGGAGGAGAGGGGAAGGTGCTATTTTACCAGAACACCCTACAGTTGGATCACTTACCATCAAGTGGATGGAATTGTGATCAAACCATAGCTTAGGTATATATTAATAACAAAAGGTTTATAGGTTACTCTTAAAGTTATAATAACTGGTTTAAACATGGTCTGAATATTGGTTACTCACTTAGATCGCTTTTTTCTTCTTACTGTGTCTACTGGCGCTGCTTCCACGCATAAAACTATTAATTTATTACTGCATGAATATCTGCAACAACAAAAAAAATAATTAAGACTATTTTTTTTTTTATAAATTGAATTCGATATGTCAATAATAAGAGAAAATATCCATGGCTTCGAGTTAGTGGAAAATAATAAGTTACGGAAAAAAATGTGTTTATATAAATTCTAAATTAATAAAAAGCATATACAAAATAACATTTTGATGACGAATTAGAGATAAGTATAAACATATTTAAATAGCTATAACAGCTCAGTGGGCTAGCGCTTGCCTTGGGAACAAGGTGCGCAGGTTCGAACCCCAGCTCGCACCTCTGATTTCTTTAATTAATCATGTGCGAATCGTCTTTGTGCGATTGTTACTAGCTTTCGGTGAAGGAAAACATCGTGAGGAAACCTGCATGTCTAAGAAAGCCTAACTAGCTTTCGAACGACGTGTGAAGTCCGCCAACCCGTACTTGGCCAGCGTGGTGGACTATGGCCTAAGCCCTCTCATATTGAGAGGAGGCCCGTGCCCAAAAGTGGGACATAAACAAGGGCTGGTATTATTATTATTATAAACATATTTTATAAAAAATAACAACGTCTCAATAATTCACCATTATATTTTGATTTCAAGTTAAGTGCAAAAGGATTTTACGCCACTCAACCTTTGTTATAGATACATCAATCAGATGTATGAGATATAAAAACCACTTACGTTTCTTGGTCCAAAAGTTTATTCGAGCGAAGCGAAGACGCAAGTCCAAATTTATCAGGGTTACTGCTGTGCCACGCATCGCAATACGCATCCATTGCTGGCTCGCCATTCGGGTTTGCCCCATGCCATACTGCTTTTGTTGGCCTAAACAAAATGTACGTTATGCATTAGAAAATAACTGTCGAAAAAAAGGAAAAATCATTATTTTTGTAGTTAGAATCATAACCTTTCATTTTACGTTTTATGAACTAATTTCTTTTATGCCTACTAACCAAAATAGTTCAATTAAACTTATTTGAACTTGCGTGAGAACAAATAGTTTACCAACAAAATTGGTGGATAAATAGGTATACATACATTCGGTCTTATTACATATGTAAATATTTCAAGTAATTGCTGTGGTCATCAAAAACTTGAATGTAAATTGTGTTTTGGCCGCTATTACTAGATTACAACTACGTTAATTTGTGACCTTAATTGTCATTTGTGACATTGTGTAGTAGTTTTGAAGGAATTTGTCAGATTGCCTTGAAGGTCATCATATAAGATAATAATAATAATAAATACACTTTATTGTACACCAAAAGTTACATATAAATTGAACAATACGTTGAAGATATCAATATACAAAGGCGGCCTTATCGCTAAAAAGCAATCTCTTCCAGGCAACCTAACTAGAAAATGAGAGAGAGAAACATAATGGGCAGTTGATGGTGCAATTCAATAAAAATAAAATTTTATTGTTGAATAGAACAAGAAGAAGAAGAAAATAGAAAATATATACTAAGATCTTTAATGCAACTCAATTACGAGATGTTCGCGATACGTGAGCCCCTTGATAGTATAATTTCAGCGCCATGCATAAAATGCCCTTCAGACCGGAGCACGGTAATGTTTACACACAACTATTTTGCACCAAAATATCGGCCCAATAAGAGGCTACATCCACCGCTCTTTGGTTTGCCTGAAGCCAATCCTCCCCAGTGCAGGTAGTTGGACATGCGGGGCAGATGGGAAGATGCGTCATGGTCTGTTAGGCTACACCACACTTGCAGCTGATATTGGTGCTACTTATGTACCCCCATACATTTAGGTTGTACTCGCATCGACCAACCTGGGATCGCAATCTATTTAAACTTTTCCAAGTTGGCCATGGCTCCTTGAAACCTCAGATCTTCTAAAGGGGGAACATAAAGCTGTTGAAGGTGCTTTTCCATCTAGATTTTTTGCCTTATATTTATAGGGCTTCCATTGCGGGCTGTACACACTTGAGAAAACCTTAGTGACATAGCTCTGTCACTAAGATGGATGGTCTCTTAAGAAGTGGAGATATCATCTATAGGCCGACCGTTTAACTCGCGCATCGCCTCCGCGGCAAGAAGGGAGCGAGGGGAGATGTTAGCGGATGGGTGAAAGGGGTGCGCGGAGCAGAGAGCTTACGTCAAATGCGGCAGTGCGCTGGCTGTGCTCGCAGCGCGCGGTTGGTGTTTATGTTACGGACGCTTGAAGATAAACGCACAAGGTATACGACTGCCAAGATAAATCTCAAGATGAATCGCTCTACCAGTTCGTTGATGAAGAGATGGACCGATTTATTATTAATTTGCAAGATTCTGACTCCTCAAGCTACACAGACAGTGATGATTATTCAAGCGATATGAATATTAGTGACGAATAGTCCTATAAATTTTTTATCTGTGGCTAAATATTTCTTAAACGGAGTTAATTATTGTTTTATGATTTTATACCTATGAAGCTATTATAAAATATTTGTAAAACTTAAAAATAAATACTTAAAAAAAATATACTTATTATTTTATTCTTTACCAACAATGTCTATCTCGAGATAAATCTTTGGATTATTGACTCCGTGTGTAGCGTTACCCACCCCCGCTCCCCTCCCACCGCGCAGACGACACGCGAGTTAAACGGTCGGCCTATAGTAATTAATTAAAAAGAAAAAGAAAAACCTTACCTCAAGTGCATGGTATTAAAAACGCTGTTCAGATTTTTTGTTCCTCGCCACCAGCTCTTAAAGTTAGTACCTATGTACTCTTACTATTGGTCTAAGTATTTACTATATATAAGCTAACTCTTCTTTATGAAATTTTCAGTAATTAAAATATGTACCTACGTCACAACACCTAATCATTTTGACGAAACATAAATTGAAGTGTGCTCGAAGTATTTACATATTCAAATGGTTGAAACACGTTATTAATCCTATTTCGACGAATACCACCAGACATTATACATGACCTTTATACTCAGTTCAAAGACTATAATTATGTGTAATAATATTATGATTGCGCTTTCAATTTAATAATGAATCTCACAGATATTTGTTTAATTCGATTTTCATTATGATAGGGTTTTTGATGAAAATGGTAATCAAATCACAATAGGATAAGGATCTTTTTGGCCGTGTAATGAAAGGTTTGGATTCACCACCTCGAGTACCTATAAGTATAGTGCGTGACAGTATCTATTCATCAAATCAAATTGTAGAATTACGAGTGGGTACTCTTTTAATTTTTTGAACAGCGTGTCGAAAACGGCTACTTTCGGTGAATCATAAATGATTAAGTAAACTTACTCGGTTACTCTTTAATATTTTTTTTCGTATGGCAGTATTGAATCTGTTAATAAATTAATTGAGTATATTCACCTAAAATGTGTACCATTTCACGAAAATTAGAGAAATTGCGAATGATCTGCTGGGAATGCAGAATACGAATTCCTTATAGATGAAATGCATAATGTGGCCTTTTTAGGCCCACTGATCTATTGTTGTACAAGGATGAATCAAAAGTGATACACAATAGTCCCGAAGATAATCGTCGAAAAAACAACCCAATACCTAAAAATTATAGCAAAATTATACAATAAATTACCTAATACAAATAAAGATATTAAGTCAATAACTATTTTTAAAAAAGAACTTAAAAAGTATGTAATGGAAAATATCCTATGAAATTCTGTAAAATCCTAGATAAATAAAAATCTTAGGTAAATAAAAAGTAATATTTACTTACCTAAAAATTTCAGTAATAAAAAAAAATTCTACATAAGTACTTACTTAAGTCAATATATTACGAACATAATTAACATAAAGTAACGTAGATACTAAATATGCATGCTCTCTCTCGTATTATTTTTAACTACATATTATATTTTTAAGTTAAATTGTCTTATAAGTGAAATTTTTTTCGTGAGGCAATTAACTTCTTTAAACCGAAAAAATAAAATTTATTTCTTACCAGCCAGGATCCACCAGAACATTTTGGCCGCTGAAACTGTAGATCCTGGGCGCGTGCGCAAATAAGGCACCAGAACCGTCGAACATCTCGCCCCAGGAGTTGAAGAGAACATCTCCTCTCGTGTTTACTACTGGTATCTCCCTATCCACCCAATTAACTATAGAATCTATAGTTTGAACTCTGTAGACAAAGGAAATATAATTTAACTTTTATTATTTATAAAAGTTAATTATAAAAAAACTACATATTATTCTACGGTGTTCTAAATTCCTAATGGACGCAATAATAATATGTTTTCATACATGATTATGTATGAAAACTTGTTGTCAGCTTGTTTTCTTCTTAGTTGTAACCTACCGCTTATCTTCTATTATAATAAAACTCAAAGAGCACTTTTTCTGTACATTGAATATTTTTCCAAAATTTCTATGTGAGGATACTATACTATCGACATAGAGGCCAAAACAATTTTTTTTGCAATTATTGTCTGTCTGTCTGTCTGTCTGTCTGTCTGTCTGTCTGTCTGTCTGTCTGTCTGTCGTTCTGTTTGTCCAGGTATCATTTGAAAACCCGTGGGTGGATTTTGATAGGACTTTCACTGATGTGTTGTGTAGAAGTCAAGGTATAAATTGGTATATAAAACATCACGCTATGTTTCATAGGGGCTAAGCAGTGAAACATTACATGCACATATTACCACGTAATTTCCTTTGTATGTGAATAGGGTAATTATAGACTGATCAGTTAATCATTAAGATATGTATTATTACGCTATATACAATAGGGACTGAGCAGACATTTAGTTTGAATAAGATATGGCAGTGGCGAAGGGTCAATTTTTGTAAGGGGTAAGCCCGGTACACCCAGGACATTTTCATTAGATTTCCGTATTGTTCTAAGTACGCTGCTGATAGCAATATGACATTATACCTTTGAAAAGATAAAATCTGTTAAACCCGAGCGAGTCCAAACTAGATCATGAAATGATTCATGAAATTTTAATGAAACTCCCCAAGTCCAGGTAGTGTATAGGTATTGTATTACAGTCGTAACAATAAAAGATGCGAAAAACTTAGAACTTTCATTATCAAATATCATTAGACAGTAATTTACGATGTAAGCGTGATTTACATTATGCACAGCGCCATCTATCGGTGAAATTGAACATACAATCACCATAGAACTTTAATCTATATATTTAGAAGAAAGTCGTGTTAATTACACTATTTATAACTCAAGAACGGCTCAACCGATTTGGCTGAAAATTGGTAGGGAAGTAGCTTAGGAGCAGGAGACGGACTTTTTATACCTGTAGGTTAAGGTTAAGCAACTTTAGGTAAGGTCATTAAATAGATGGGTGAACCGATTTGTATGAAATTTTATGTGCATATCGGGTAGGTCTGATAATAGGTCATTAATTATATTTCATGCCGCTAGGTAAAGGTTAAGGAACATAAGACAAGGTAATTAAATAGATGGGTGAACGGACATGTATGAAATTTTGTGTGCATATCGGGTAGGTCTGAGAATAAGCCGTAAAGTATATTTCATGCCGCTGATACCATGATTGACGGATATATAGAATGAAAGGAGGGTGCAAGAGAGGACAGAGAGGGAGAAGGGATTCGAGGAGGGGGTGAGGGATCGGAGGAGTTACGTGGAGCAAGGGGGGGGGGGTTGAGATGGAGCAAGTTGGGAGAGAGAGATGGGGGGGATAGGGTTCAGAGAGGGGACAACGGGGAGAGGAAGAGGGGGAATGTGACGGGGACCGATGCGGGTGGGGGAAAGAGAGAGGAGAGAAAGAGCATAGAATTACATTTTTCTTATAATAGAGAGAGAGAGAGAGATGGAGAAAAATAAATCAAAGGAGGAGGGTGAAAAGGGGAGCAAAATGTAATAAAAGCGCGGGTGGAGCTGCGCGGGTCAGCTAGTTAGAAAATAAATTAAGATTAAACAGCTCTATATTTTGAATACTTATTTATTAGCGATGGGAATGAAAAACCTTATTAGTTAGAAATCAGTCAAAATTCTGATTTTTGTTTTAATTCCTGACTTAAGACCTTCCACACATAGCTATCCGATCTCAAATAAGGCAGAGCCAATCTATGGTAATCACAAAACTGATACAAATATCATCACTCTCACAACTTTTTATTTATAATATTTATAATATTTTCTATTTATTTTCCTGTTAAATATAGATTTACATTTACATTTATTATTATTATTAATTAATTACTATTATTAATTAATTACAATATTTATTTTATTTAGATTATTTAGATTAGCCATGGTTCCACACTAGGCTAGGCCTGTCCTGTGGAACCTACGCATACAATCACTAGCAGGAGACGTCCACTGCTGGACAGTAGAGATTCTTTCTTTCCCATTCTGTTATAGGTTATCATTTTAAAAAATACCACATAGATGGAAAAATAACTCCCAGACACTAGACAAACAGATATGTTTAGCCACACAAATCTATGGGAATCAAAACCACAAACTCAAACTCAAACTCAAAAATCTTTATTTCAAATAGGCTTAACGCTTTTGAATCGTCATTTTTTAAAAGCTACCACCGGATCACAACGCGGCATCAACTGAGAAGATCCGGTAAGAAACTCAGCGGACTTGTCATTTTTTCACTTTTTTTTTAAACATTGTTTTGTTACAAATGAATCGACATTAGCGATAGTGTGTCCTGCCGTTCGAAACATAAAGCAAGGGAGAAAAGAAGAAAACAATAAATTACGACAAAAATTACAACAAACTAAAAGGCCAAAAGGATAGAAGTCGGACCACACGAGCTTTTTAGGTAGTAAACCTTTATATTTAGTTGTTCCCTCGCTGGTAATGATCGTCACTGTTGTTTACTGCTTTAGTTTTGCGATGAATAATCTGTCTCCAAGCGCTGCGGCCTTTTTCTTATCTTATGCGCTCATAGAAGATGATACATCGACCAGTTGGGTCTTTGTCCACGTTGTCTTTTGCAATTTTTTTTTCTACTTACAATGGTTTGCGCCATATTGTTCATTTATTTATTTGTATACGTAAGTACTTGATGTATAGTTAGTCTTAATGGGTCTAGACTGCGAAACAAGTTCGTGTTATAAGTGACGTCACGGCACTCTGAATCACGCAAATAAATGATTGCCTGCTCGCTAAAGAAATGTTTTGCTACTCAGAATCTAGTAGCATTATGTGTCACGTATGTAAAGCACTTCGGTATTCTTGTTTCATTTATAACTCACATTACTGGCTGAACCCTGACACGCTTCGTAGTGGTTATATTTTTAACTCCTGGCGCAAAAAAGCGGGATACATACGTTGTAAGTTAAGGAGGCTGTGTATTGTTTTTAAGGAGGGCTTGTGCATTAGTTTGAAACCTTTATCTATTTGTGAGTTTCTATTATCTCTCTGCATCGTAGCTCACAATAAGAAAAAAAAACAGCTTATCAGCTGAGGCCACGTTGAATCCGGTGGTAGATTTTAAAAATCCTGTCCATTCAAATTTCTAAGCCTATTGAAATAACTACATTCCATTTCATTGCAATTTATATCAATCCATTCAATTTCATTCCATTTCATATCATTCCATTTCGATTCATCAGTTTAAAACCGTTTACTATCTATTAATTTGTCTTTGTTGTTCTTGTTGTTCTAAACATTCCCAAAAATTTGTCCAACATAATCCATATAAAGGGTGGAACAGGCGATTTTTTGGCATTTTTAGTTGGGTCGAGTCCCGGAATAGGCAAGCTTTTTTAAAAATGTTAGCATGCACATAATATTATTAAAAAAAAGAATGTTCTCTTTCAGTGAATTTTGATATCTTTAATATTTAATGTACTTCCCCACCGTGTCCCATTCGTTTGTTCCACCCTGTAAAGCTCAGTTAATGGTAATCGAGTAGGTATATGGGATACAGAAAATAACATTGATTTTAATAAACGTAAAATAAAAATGTACAATAGTAGTTATACATAATTTGTGATTATAGTTGCAATAATTTATTTGGCCATTAGCTTTTTTAGCTCTCTCATATAATTTCAAGACAGTAATACATGTTTTGAGACTGCTAAAAAGGTAGGAATACACTAATTTAGCTATCTAAGTCCGCCAACCCCTTATGGACTATGGCCTTCATCCCCTTCATCTTGAAGGCCCGTGGCCAACAATGGGATATAAACAAGGGCTGGTATTATTATCTATCTAAGTGGGTACTAAAGTGAGTCGTATCAAGTATTAAAATTCAATGAGTCTTACCGGGATGATATAAAAGCACGGAAAGTGCCGTCCATATTGGCTCTCTGCGCTTGCCTCCTGCATTCGTAGTTAGAACTGCTTACACCATGCATGTCACCTGTGTGAGGCTCGTTCAGCGCGGCTAAACGCAACTGATGATCAAAGGTGAAACTTACCATACAAACAAATATAAAAAACCTTATACAATAGTCACAACGAATCTTTGTGTCTGAAGTTGGTTGCAAGACGCTGCGCAGTAGCAATTTTTTGTGTTTTTGTATTGACAACTCACGACAATAGTTGCGTAATGGTTCGCCAAACCCAACTTCAGACAAACAAAGACCCGCTGTCAACGAAATTCAAACATAAATAAATTTTAGTCAAAAGTCAAAGTAACTAAATCACTAAATTGTTTCTAGGAATGTTTCTATACGGAAATAATATTGCGACGTATTTTAAAAAAAATCGTAAAGAAGCGAAATCTTGCAAACAAAGCTCTTTTAAAGGTTTTCAGTAGTAACAGCTGCAAAATATCGAGCAAGGTCAGGGCGAACGAAACGCTGACTCATCAATTTCCAACACCGTTTGACATGCCGCAATGTAATTAGAAGAAGACTTTCCAATATATCTTATTCATAATATTTTCCATTGAATTTTTACAGTGAAATAATTTAGTCAATAATAAAATCCAGTAAAGTACGTTCCTCTCGAGTATTATAGAAAATAGTAAGATATAAAGACAATATCCGAATCTCACTGTTATTTCACTTACTTCTTCTAAACTAGGTTGACAAAAAATATATATTGATATAATTGGTCCTACGATAATTTAGAAGGATTTTCCAATGTATGAATGAACTACCTATACATAAGAACCTCACCTAGGAACCAACCACCTAGGAAAGGTATTTAAGAAAACAACCTTATAAATAACCCAAAAAGGCGGGACGAGAACGCGGTCAGTTACTATAGATATATTACTTACAACTGGTCCTTCAACAGCTGGATTCTTGTGGTGTACTAAACTAGAAGTTTCTAGAATATTCTGCAAAGGCGTTCGAGTTGGGCCGCCAGCTGGAGGGGTGTGTATCGCCAACAAAGAGCCCATCTACAAAAAAAGTATAACAATATAACCCGTAATGTTAATTCCTCCCGCTTCATGAAAGATAACAGTGTTAGGATAAGATGTACCACGCGTGTGGGTCTTAGGCCATAATGCGCCCCCTAGGGCCGGCGGGCTCAAAGGCAAGGCACTGAACGGTTTCTGGTGCAGAATCCACCGAAGAGCTCAGGTCTCCCCTTTCATGTACCGATGCGACAGTCTCGGGTGTTTTAATGGGTCCCGGGGATCTACAGAAGGCTTCCCCCGAGAGAAAAAAAAAATGTACCACGCACTTCAGAGTCGCTGGTCGTTTGGGATGTAAACCCCAAACCAGACGTCCATGTCCTGGTGTAAATCCCACAGGAGGAGACCATGAGAGGCTACTATCCAGGTTCCCGTTTCATGTGCTGATTCGACAGCCGGGAGGTTTTAGTGGTAGTAAGAATCCCACATAGTTGAGTGCCCATTTCGAAGGTTTCTCCCACGTCAAAAAAGGGTTCAAACCGATACCGTGGCCTGTTAGGCTACCATCCAAAATACTTTATGAATAAATTATAAAACTTAGAGCTTTTAATATGTAATTATAAACTTGAATAGGTATCTTATCCTTTATAATAGTTAACTAATTCAGAGCCTTATCCACAGGGAAAAGGAATAAGTTCTGTTCTGTAAATAACAGGACTCGAATAAAATTGGAGTTCAGTATTCCCTGTAGAGCGTGAAAAAGAACATTTTATTTATTATTCAAGAATATTTAGGTTCGGAAATCTCGTGGTTATAATGTTTAGGAGCCAGTTTTGTAACTGATTTAAAATGTAAAGATTGAAAATACAGTAGAGACATATTATTAATCATTTTGTATTTATTATATGAATCACTGATCATCATCAGTGATTCATTAGGTGTCATGAAATACAAATAAAACAAAATCTTTTTTTTTTATATGAGGTTTTCGTTTACTTTTAGATTAATGCCTAACTATACTTATAATAAAACTGTAACAGGTCCAATTTTGTACATTAAAGACATTTTGAAGATTATGTTTGGAGGGCATTCTATAACCGATATTAAAGCCAAAAATATATAATTTTTTATTTTTGCCTGTCTGTCTGTCTGTCTGTATCTCGGCTGCGCATCACGCCGAAACTACTGGATGGATTGAAACAAAACTTGGCATGATTTGAGTACTCCGAGGTAGGACATAGGATACTTTTATCCCGACATTCGGCACGGTTCCCTTGGGAGAGGGGACTAAAGTCAAAATGTGTACTTGGTTATACGCTTGCTCCGATTTAACAATTTTTCATTATAATTATAATAAATATTTGTAAGGGAACCCTCATAGACAGTTTGGAAATAGATCAGGTTAAGCAACGTTAGGTAAGGTCATTAAATAGATGGGTGACCGTTTAACGCCATTTGAACTAAACGTCTCCGTGCTTCGGAGGGCAAGTACAAAGTGGGTCCATGTTTTTAACCGACTTTAAAAAAGGAGGTTTTGTGTTCTATGCGAATGTATATTATTGAAAGTTTAGTTAACGTAAACACAGCGCGGGCGGAGCTGCGTGGGTCAGCTAGTTGCAAATAAAGGTATAAGTTGAAAGTATACTCACAGCCACGTACTGCCAGCCGTTGTTGACACGAACTAGTAACGCTTGTTCTTGGATGACGTATGCTAACGTACCCAGTGGGCTATTTGTGCCAAGCTGTAGGAAAAACAATATTGTCAAAAAAAATTGTTTTGTAGAACTTGGCATTTGGAATTTAAAAAAAAAAGAATAAAAAAAAATGGTTTTTAAAAAAAATATTATCAGAATGACATATTTACAGTCGCGTTTGATCTTGTTCAATATAAAACATTTTTTTATTATTGTACATCAATGAAAGATACACATAAAATTAGAAAGTAATATAGAACAGTGTTACATTTTAAGGCGGGCGTATCGCTGAAGCGATCTCTTCCAAACAACACATCGGTTTAGGATAGAGTTTTATAAATATGTACATAGGTAGGTTTAAGTAGCAGAATAAATCTTAACTAATTTTACGGATTATATAGCGGTTTATTTTTTATTTCAAATAAACCGTGATATAATCCATAAAATAAGTTTCATATCAATGTGTAAATTAAGTGTGAGTATTTTCGCGTAAATATTAGTAATGATTATAGAATAAATCGTGTTTATGTACAAACCCGAATCAATGAATCCGTGGTTTTGAAGAGAATTGTCCCAACTATAGCTCTCCCATCTTCATCGTCATCAAAATCTGCATTCTCTCCAAGTGGATCTAACGGATCCCGATACGCTACAGAAGAAAATACACAAGCTGTTTACAATTGAACACTTTACAACTAAACATTTTTTTGTAACATTAAAATGTAAATTGGAAGTTTTCAAACTCTTCAAGTTGCGAAGTTACGGGCGGAGAGGAAAACAATTGAAAGTTTGTTCTCGGAAAAGTGTTTGTGAAAAACTATTGCGTACCGTAAGGCTCCTGGCGATATTGGACCAGATGGTTTAAACTTCTTAGTATTTGTAGAGGATCTCGGTGTTTTCCTATAAAAGAATACGTACGAGTATTGTAACAGTTTGTAGTAAAATATTAAAAGATACAGTTTAGTAAACATGCTGTTCCAAAATGTTGTCTTTTACTTACGCGAATATTACACATTGAAATCAAACTACTTGAAATATTTATAATATATTAATATTGAAAATAAACCGCGATAAAATCCGTAAAAGTAGTTTGATTTCAATATGCTGTTCCAATTTTCTCTTTAGACAAAAAATTATCTCTAGACTAGATGTATTACAAAGCTGTGCATTTGTTCTACGTAGATAAATATGTGTTTCACATGTTTTAATAATAATACACACATCAAAAGTGTCTAGGGATCAACATATATTTTTGCAATAACTTTTCTCCTGATTGATATTAATTAAAATTTTCTTTAAGGATTCATCAAATAAAGTGTTTTCGTTTGTCACAGTAACGATAAACCAAGTCACCTTTGCATTAATAAAGAAATTTGCCATTTTCCTAATAAAGGGATTTTTGACATTTGAACCACTAACACAAAAGTTCGAAAAAAAGACTGAAATAACAGTTTTCTTTAAAATTTTATTGGGTAACTTAAACAATTAATAATCCGTGTTTCTACCGCGAACACTAACAACACAAGAACATCGGTTTGGCATACTCAAAATGAGTTCATCCAAATCACGCTGTGGAATGGCCGCCCATGTTCGTTGCAACAACAAAAAAAGGTCTTCTTGCGACTGGATACCCTCCATATTCGGCAGAGCTCTTCTCTGTAGCATATCCCATGCATGCTCAATCGGGTTCAAGTCTGGCGACTGAGCAGGCCAGGGCAGGACATTGATGTTAGCTGCGGCGAGAGTCTGTCTTACAACTCTTGCGGTGTGCGGTCGTGCATTATCATGCATTAACTGAAATAAGGGACCGATTTGCACTTGTAGAGGAACGATGACGTCTGATACAATCGTCTCAGCATAAATTTGAGCGTTGAGGTTGCCTCTGATCCAAATCAACTCAGTTCTTCCGCCGATCCAAATACCCGCCCATACCATGATGGTTCCACCACTATAAGGATGGACTTCCTGGCAGGATTTTAATCGCTGTTGGCGTCCAGGGGTTCTCCAGTGTCGTATACGTCTTGTATCCGGTCTCATACCAAAACGAGACTCATCAGAAAAGCACACGAAACGCCATTGTTCTTCTGCCCAATTTCTGTGTTCAAGAGCCCATTGATATCGAATCCTACGATTGTGCATTGCTATAAGTGGTACCCGTAGCGGTCTTCGGGAATGAAGGTTCACTTCATGCAAGCGGTTTCTGACTGTTTGGTCGCTAATTAAGTTCCCTGAAGAGTGATGAAGCCTCACGGCTAACATCATGGCAGTTATTGTTGGAGCTCTTCGAGTTAAGATTTGAATATATCGGTCTTGTCTCCGTGTGGTGCAGCGATACCGTCCTCCATGGCGCTCAGCCACGGTACCAGTGCTTCGGTAACGTGTCCAAAGTCGACTGATAACACTCTGACTTGTATTCAGAGCTAAAGCCACAGTACGTTGCCGGGAACCAGCTTCTATCATTCCCACGGCTCTGAGCATTTCTTCCCTGCTTAAATGACGTCGCCGCTCCATAATAACGTTGGTTTTAATCAGTAGTAGGGAAACAGTAGCACTAATAATGTCTTCAATGCGTTGTATGTTTTTATAGGGAAAATATTGACAGCTGATTTTCATCTTTTACTCGAATTTGATTCACAGTTCCTGATTCAAATTATGAAATGCACCAAAAAGGATCCATATCTACACTAATATTATAAAGAGGAAAACTTTGTTTGTTTGGTTGTAATGAATAGGCTCAAAAACTACTGGACCGTTTTTAAAAATTCTTTCACCATTCGAAAGCTACATTATCTACGAATAACATAGGCTAAATTTTATTTTGAAAAAAAATAGGGTTCCGTAAGATATTTGGATTTTTTCGGACACAAGGTGTAAAAAATCAACCAGAAAAGTTACTTATTGTGCGTACGCTGCCTAAACTATAAAAGATAGAACCATAAAATGTTCTAATTAATTGTAGATCTTATAAATATCTACAAAAAAGTACGCAGCACATGCGCGTATCTATGTCGAGTGAGGCCCAACAACCATTATTTTATTTAATAATCTTGAATTTTGTTTGGACTAAATTGAAACTCTTTATTTTACTCATGCTATTAATCCTTATCAAAATAAATTATTTCATCATTAGAATGTTTAAAATTGGACATTTGGTTTTGAAGTTATGGCGAAATTAAAATATTACTGCTTATAAATTAAAAGATTTCTGCTGCACGGCCCGTTGCGAAGTGAGCGTCACCAAGGCGGTGCGCATGCGGGAGGGGAGTTTAGATCTATGAGTTATGGTAGGTACCCGCGCGGCTCGGCTCAGACGCGAGGTCGGCTACCCATAGATAAGAGTATATTACCGGCTACCTACGCAGCGGTCGTGCGCGAATTCTAATAATTTTCGTGCGATTTTTTTTAGATTTCTTTCTTAAAACTACACCTACGCAAAAGTTCTTCTCAGAGCTAAACAACAGTTCTTCTCAGAGCTAATCAACAGTTCTTTTCAGGGCTAACCAACAGATTTTTTCAGGGGTAACCAACAGGTCTTTTCAGGGCTAAACAACAGTTCTTATCAGAGCTAGAATACTACACGCTATTAGCATTTTCTTAAACATTTGAAAATGCCTAAGAGAGCCAGGTCTCAACTTTCTAAACATAGTTCTCAAGCACGGGCAGCAAGAATACGTCGTATGGGAGAATCTTCACCTGAACGTTCACAACGCCTTGCTGAACAAAATCAGAGAAATTCTCAGGTACGCGCACGAGAGTCGAGTGTCGAACGTTCGCAACGCCTTGCACAACAAAATCTGAGAACCTCTGAGTTACGTGCACGAGAGTCGGGTGAACCGATATGTATGAAATTTTGCGGGTAGGTCTGAGAATAGGTTATAAAGTATATTTTATGCCGCTGATACCATGATTGACGAGGATATATAGAACGAGAGGAGGGTGCAAGAGAGGGAGAGGGGAGGGTGATGGAGTAAGTGATCGGAGGAGTTAGGTGGAGCAAGGAGGGGGGGGGGGGTAGTGAGAGGGAGCAAGTTGGGAGAAGAGAGAGGAGGGAGAGGGTTCAGAGAGGACAACGGGGAGAGGAAGAGGGGTAGTGTGACGGGGACGGAAGCGGGAGGGGAGAGAAATAGCATAGAATTAGATTTTTATTATAAGACAGAGAGAGATGGAGAGAGATAAATCAAGGGGTAGGGAGAAAAGGGGAGCAAAATGTAATTAAAGCGCGGGCGGAGCTGCGCGGGTCAGCTAGTAAATTTATAAAATCATAAATTTATTACAAAGCCACATCTCAATCTCAAGAAATCCGCTTAAAAATGCTTGATCCCTAGACACTTTTGATGTGTGTAGTTTCAAAATTCAGATTGATATTACATTCTATTATTTCTAGCATATTAAACCAATGGGTACTATTCACCTATACCTGGTTCAAGGCGATTTATACCAGGACTATCGGTCAAAGTATCTGGTATTTCGTTGGGGTAAGCACCGGGTGGTCCCTGGGGACCGGGGGGTCCGGGCGGTCCGGGTACTGAGATGTATTGGATGTTCGTTGCCGGATTTCCGGGAGGCCCCGATGGGCCCCTAGGACCTTCTTTACCCGGCGGCCCTGGAACGCCGTCATACCCTCGGTCGCCTTTATCACCTTTTATCTGTATAAAAATGTAATTATTATCAAAATTCCACATCAATAAGATAAGTGATATTGAAAATTACAGCTTAAATAAATAATGCAGATTTGAATTCGGATTTATTAAATCCTCCTAACCTATTTTCTAATGTACTCAAGGGACTTTTCTAAAAAGGAGGAAAGTTTTCCGGCATTTCCTAAAAAGCTTATAAGATTTTTTAAAGCCGTCTGACGCAGCTTCCGGTAAATTATACGAAATTAAAATATTGTTTGTCATGATTTCAAATGCAGGATCAAGATTAAGAGACTTTTCCGTGAAATTGTGTTCCACGCAGTAAACTACAACAAAAGGGTTAATGAGTTTGCCACCACAATAACCAGGATTTACTTTTAATATAGAAAACACAATCTAAACTTTATTCGGTCGTATTTGAGTTCCTGTATGTTTACAAAATTTTCCTTTGAACGTAATCAGTTTGTTTTAATTACTTCGTCGAAGAAAAATTATGATTAATTAGAAGTTTCAGAACATAATGTCGTCCAGTAACACGTTGAAAAGAAGCAAGCTCTAATAGTAATTAGTATGTTAAATTAATCTTGTTTTGAAAACAATCTCCACAGTAATAATTGATCTCATATTCAGTTGCGACGAACAAGCTATTTATCATACTCGTAGGTCAATTAACCTATATTCAACGTTACCTTTTCTAAATCATGTGGGTTAAGGCCAGAATCTCCCTTTTCACCTTTTGGCCCTTGCGGGCCAGGTTGCCCCGCGGCCCCTGGAGGTCCCTGTTCCATTAAAATAAAAAAATTAAAGCATTGATTAGTATATATTAGCATATATTAGATGAATAGAGTTCAGATAATAATTATGCAGAGTTAATATAAAATGGAAGTATTATATATATTTGTTATTTCGCAAAATTAAAACGTACACACCGTCCAACCAGGAAGTCCTATATCACCAGAAGGCCCATTTGTACCAGGTGTACCAGGGGGTCCTGGTAGACCAGGGGGCCCCCTTGGACCAGGTGGTCCAGGATGCCCACGTTTACCCCTTGGTCCCGATTCGCCTTTGTCGCCCTATTAAAAAAAAAGTCATTAGTGATAAGAGAGCAAAAAAAATAGTTTGTGATGAGACAGAAGAAATTCTCCTAATGGTAACGCCTGCCCTCAGACAGGAATAATTATAACACTTCCAGTCGTCGCTATTCACATTATTTCTTAGGTGTCTTGAGTCTCTTATGTCAAATAATTTCTCTGGATTCTCTGCCTTTTACACCAGAACACACAAAAGTTTCCAACTGTTGCCATAATATCTGACACTGCGGTCTTATCTACCTGACTGATCTCTTGTATAAGAGCTCTAGAAGAACGTAATAACGTTACCACCAAGATTTCTGAAATTAGGTGATATAATTTTGTGCCTCGTATACTCTAAATTATGCCTACACATTGTAGCTAACTACAAGTTAGTTACTTAACCAACACATACAAGACTTTGTACTTGTGTTGGAACATTAATCATCCGCAGTACAATTAAATTATTATTACGGATATAATTTTCGGTATACAAAACCAACCTTAAGAGCCTCTTATGAGAAGAGTACTTGAATACGCATTGTAATATTTCTTTTCATATTTATTAATACAGAACTGTATTCAAATATAAGAAATGAAATTGTAATATTGTTCAATATTCGTTTATTTTTTTCAATAACAATTGACATGAATCTATGTCATTTCAAGAGCTCTCAAATTATTGAGATGAAATATTTGAATACTTAATTACTTATGAGATATTTAAATATGTAATAAGTGCGTATATTTTTATAACATTGAATTTGATAACTGCTATTTCTTCTTACATTTATTATTAATTTATAACTTGATACCTAATAATTTTAGCCAATTGTCTAAATGAATATTTTGATCAATAGCGTTTTGAATTATCTTATAGTTCTGGCTGGGTGACAGCGTGAAATGAAGAACTCTATGAGCCTTGCATTTCGATGCATAGTACACGTAATAATACGTTTAGTACCAGATCTCTGGTGGCGACGTTGCGCCTACATTGATACTGCACCATTCTACACCTCGCTGAGGTTGATCACTGTCTTTACCCATAGTACCTAAGCTGCATCCAGATAAGGTATTAGTGCTTAAGGTATTAGTGATTCTTATTAAAAGCATTCTTTCTGATGCTTGTTTCAAACAGAAAATAAAAAGCTCAATGCCAAAAGTATCGTGTGTAATGACCCTTACGAATGAAATGCGTAAGAAACAGTTACGTGTTTGTTCATTCCTTTATTATTATCTTGGGAATAAAAGTAAGTCTTACAGGCTCAGTAGACGAATAAAGTAATGTACCTTACACGTGTATACCATTCCGTACACACTCTTATACAGTGTGGTTTTGCATTTTTGCAATATTTGTAGACCTAACAGTTAAGGATTATGTTAATTGATAAAAAATAGATTAATCATTCAGTGACTAATAACTAAAAAATAATTCATGATTCATGATTAACGTTCAACCAGGATAAGAGCTCTCGAGCGCTCAGTATAGGTCCCAAGGTTGGCAATTCCGCGCGTGCTCTTATTTACCTTTTTTGCGCGAAGAGCGGTGCCAGACGGGGTTATTTTATAGTGACGGTTGCACACGGGATTTCTTTTCGTACCAAACATAAAAAAATAATTCATAATTTTACGTCTATGATTTAATGATTGATTTATATATCAACCTACGTAAATATGGCAAGAAAGCAGAACCACATCCTGTATAAAGTAACATTTGGCACAGACCCGAACTTACCTTCGTCAATATCAAGGCTTCATCGCGTGATACCGCAACGGGGCCCGGGGGCCCCGAGTCTCCTTTGTCCCCTTTCGGTCCAGACACACCCGGGAGTCCCTGAGTACCAGGCAAGCCGGATGGTCCAATATCGCCGCGCTCACCCGGCTTTCCATCATTACCGGGGAATCCTTGGGGGCCCTCTATACCCCTCGTTCCTTTCTCGCCCTAAATGAAGCTTTGAATTCGATTATATTGTTTGGGAAATCTGCATATTTTCTTTTGAGTAATAATGATAATATTCTTTCAAAAACTGTGGCTAAATAAAATCTAGAAATATATTTAGAATATATGTATATGTATATTTTTATCTTTTTTGTCAATGTGTGCTTATTATTTCTACAACTTCACTGACTGAAATCGGTAGGAATAGTAGTCACTAACAAAAAAGGGCGTGAGTGATGACGTCATCTGAGTTTACCCACAAGACGGAACCCAAAAAAACATATTACTTTACTAGTGCCCAATATAATTACCTTTTCGCCTTTCTCCCCTCTGTCCCCTTTCCCCCCTTTGAGGATAGCGGCCTCTGCGAAAATAACATTTCATTTATAATCCAATATGGGCTGTGAAGGATACGGAGTTATTTGGTCTGAGAGTACTTTAGTTAGGACGCAAATACTTGATTCGAGCTTTAAGTCCTGTATTTGCGAATGTATTTTTTTTATTTATAAATAGAATATTCCCTGAATAGACTAGTGGTTGTATAATTTGACTGCCAAGACCCTGATTCATCAGCAGCAGTCAAAAGCCGTCTATTCCTGAAAAGGCTCACCCTTAGAACTTAGGGGCTGTAATCCCCGATGCAGGCATTGGCAGGCATCTTAGGCTCAATTTGAGTGTGAAAGAATTTTAAAGCCGCCGAAGCGAGCCTTACGGATTGCAGTATAGGTAATCCAATAGAGAGACGCTGCTGGCCGTTTTCTTGTTTTCCGGTAGTCGCCTCTTACGTACCCAATGGTAGGTCATGGGTGGGTGCTATTCTTACCTGGACATCTTACGATGAAACTGATCCGGAGACCCTGATTAAGATTTCCATATCAAGCAATATGTTATAAGGTTTTGCTGTCAGAAAATTCTTATAAACAGCCAAGAGTTATTGTGCCCGGCAACAGACTTTTCCTACTTGGAAACTTTTTTATTTTTTGACGCGGTGGAAATCTTCGAAAGATCCCCGGGAGCTGTGGGATTCTTACCCACTATAACCCCCGCGGCTGTCGCATCGGCACATGAGAGGGGACCCTGGTCTCTTCGGTGGGATCTGCACCAGGGTCCCCTCAGTGCCTTGCCTTTGAGCACGCCGCCGAGGGGCGCATTGTAGCCCCCCGGGAACCAGTCACGGTGCTCACGGAGACGGGGGTCGCAACCCCGCCGCCGTCCTCCTCGGAGTCGCCGCCGTACTCAATGGACATTCTAGGGCCCACACCCGAACGTCCAGCGACTCCGAAGTACTACTTGGAACCCAAACAAAGGAGGCAAAATGAGTTGGTGCAACATATCTCTGCCAAAAATGATCTGTGGAGAATATTTATTTTTTATAGATATTTTGGAATTCATATATCACGCTCCTTGTCGTCGGAAGGGTGAGATGATTTATGCCATATTCATATCACAAAGTTTTACCTCCTTACCTCACGTAAAAATTGTAATATTTTTCCCCCACATAGGTACTTTTATCTTTATTTGTTTCTTGCTGTTTTTGGCCTATTGTTTGTTCGTATTTACACTCAATTTGCGAAAATCTATTTAAATCGGAATCTAGATATCGTGTGGCTAATTTCACACACACTATCATAATGTAGGTTTTGCAGACGGTATTGGGCCGAAAACTGTGATGAATTTAATCTTGGGCCGCAAATGGTAATGTGATAACCAAAGAATATAGATTTACATAGATAACTTAAGTATCACGATTTGTATTGAAACTAAGCGTGCCGAAGCTTGTACCAAGTTTTTAACACCTTCAGTGACGTCACGGCCGAATTTAGTGACGGGAAGTCCAAACCGATTCAAAGACACCGGTACCGCCGCTGCCCCATTGATTTTCTTTAGTTTTTGCGGCCGACCGGCTGCAAGGCTGCAATAACAGACGCGCGCGTACTGTAAGTTAGCGGTGACCAACCCCGACGTTTCGTCGGGGTTCGGACACGCGAAGTACATGCATTTGCGTTATCTATGTAAATCTATATCTGTGGTGATAACGTTGCATGTAAAGTTGCAATACGTATAAAGAAAAGAAAGAACATAAATTAATATATCTCTTTGCAATCGAATTTGGATTTGGAAAACATTTGATGGTTTATTTTCTTTTGCTGTAAACGATAAATGTAGTTTTATTAGATAAGATAGATTAGGTGGAGTGACATTGTACTAGTCGCTGGCGTGGAGGATGAAAATAGTAAATTGGTCGTTCATTGTGACGTTTCAAGGGCGAGGCCTATGTTCAGCAGTGGACGTCTTCCAGCTGATGATGATAAAAGCGTTGTGTTGCAATATTTCAAAATTCCATTACGAATGGCTATTCGATACTTGACCTATCTTATTAGTCTATCCATTGGTTAGTCAAGTAATAAAACAAACATCACAACATAACATATTAAAAATACGTTCATTTAGTACTTTCAGTCATATCTATAAAATAAAGTCGTGTTAATTACACTATTTATAACTCAAGAACGGGTGAACCGATTTGGCTGAATATTGGTGGGGAGGTAGCTTAGAACCAGGAGACGGACATAGGATACTTTTTATAAATAGTTTAAGCAAATTAAGGCAAATGGTTTGTGGTATTAAATCATTACATAGATGGGTGACCATTTAATTCCATTCTAAGCGTCTCCGTGCTTCAGAGGGCCAGTAAAAGATTTTTTAACCGACTTTGAAAAATGGAGGTTATGTAGGTATAAGACGAGTACCTATGTACCTATCTAATACTATTAAAAATGTGTAATATTCATATAATAAGCCTATGCGGGCATCTAAAAGCGTAAAAAGGCGCGGGCGGAGCTGCGCGGGTCAGCTAGTTAATAATACAAACAAGTGAACTAAACAAAGTAATAAGTCACCGATATTGTGCTCCATAGAAGTTAACCAGTCCTCATTCATTCCCTAACGCGACTCGTCTGAACAGGCCATTACAAGGGAAACGTAATTAGTGGCTCGGAAAACGAACCCCGTTCCTACGCGTATGAGTTTTCAACAGTAATTATTTTTCGTGGGCCTCGTGAACTAAGTTATGATGTGAAATATTGTTTGTTTTTAGCATAATTCGTGCGTGATGGTGACATTTCCGATGTAATTTATATAAGTACAGTAACTCTCGCACTCAACAACGTCAGTTACTTTTAAACATCATTAATTCTTGATAGAATAAGAATAAGAAAAATTTATTTGGACACCACAATGAAACACAATTACAAGTAAATAACAGAAATACAATCAACGGTAAAATGTTACATTTGTGCCCCAAAGAGATAGGTCCAAATGGGTCAAGCTAATGCTTGACGCTGGTTTTCATCTGGGCCCAGTAGCGGATAGCCTGCGGATAGTCTGGGGATAGCGGATTATTTCGACACATGAAGCCAATTAAAAATGAGCTAATGATAATTATAGCTAATTGACGTTTGTGTGTGCGGCAGTATATTAAGTGGTGTGGCCTTAAACCGCTTGCGTCGCAGGCGATCGCAAATTCGAATCTTGCGAGCAGCAACAACTGTATGTAGTTGCTATGTACTACTACTCCTTCTCTTACATCAAATTATGAAAATAAATGAAGACAACGTGTCTACGTAAACACTTGTGATCTCCTGGGTAGTTGGTTGGAGGATTTATGCTGTGGTCGTATCGGCTGTTATCGGACAGCGCCAAAATATCACTGTATTTACTAAAAAAGTTTAATTTGACCCAAAATGCTTTTTGTGTACCTACTATAACTGTAACGATAGCGATTTAATTAAATATTTTCTTAAACCGCAGCCGCGAATCGGAAAACATAGTCTTATCTTTTGGCTGGGTAGAGTTCACACTATGACTGGCAAAATCGAGAAAGCTTACGATCGAGCTCAGAAGCGTGAAATTGGAAAGGCCTATTTTCAAGTTGTGGTCAGCTATACCTATGCTATCAATGATGATTTGTATTAAATTGTATTTATTTTTAAGGTTTTTCCGCTCCAAATCTTCTAGATAAGGTCTCTTTTCATTCAAAGTAATTATTAATTAGTTTAAATTGTAAATTCGTAACTTTCAAAACTTCGTGAAACTACCATGACATAAATAGCCTTTTGTATCAATTATTTGTCGCTTACACATAAAACTATTCGTGTAATGTGTAATTACTCGAGATCCCGTTTACCCTCATTAGTCTCCACAGCGGACAAATGAAATAAATAATGCAGACTAATTTAACCAACCAACTTGTTTTGAGTCGTGAAAGCTATTAGCTATTAATTTTGTTACACTATAATTTGTAGATTAATTAATACTACCGGCTGCCTTTATGAAGTTAAATTTGATTATTTATGGGAAAAGTTTAAACATTAGATTATTTTTTTAGTGACTAATCAGCCAAGAAGTTCGCCTGATGGTAAGCGACTGCACTGTAACTAGAAAGTTTATTAAGTCTCTTGTGCCGTGGCTATCTCACCTGCCATAGTGACCTTCACATCGGAACACAACAATGTTTAGTCTTCGATGCTTGGTGGAAGAATGTTTGACACTGCGGTGGTAGGTTCCTACTACTCGCTTAAAATATTATGCCTGACCAGAGTCGCACTGTCAGTGGCCGTTTTCCATACTAGGGCCCTAAGTTCTTGTTAATTTTTTTAAAATCTTTAGCAACACTTTGGAACTAAGACCTAGTCACTTAAAGTTAATACCTATACAAATACCAATACTCCTATTACTATGATGACTTTCAAATCGTTTTACTGTTTGCTCAATTTATATGTCTTTTATGCGCTAATACAATTCTCATCATCATCATCAACCGGAAGACCATCCATTGCTCAACAAAGCCAACTTAGCCGAAACTTATAACGATAGTTTGCCTCACTTGAATCTACAGGTTGCCTATGTCTCTAATCTTTGTAAAGATTTCGGCGTAGGTCATAAGTAGGAGACATACAATACAAATTTTCTGTCCCTCTCTCTCAGCATATATTCGTTCACTTCTAAGAATACTGCCTCTGACATGGACCTCGACTCCGGTTTCGATAAAGCAAGTCGGTTTCAGGTCCGATCAGCTGTCTTTCTTAAATCAGCGTATCATCTGGCTGCTGGTCTACATTATTAGTTTGTGTTTTTATTTATTGTGTTCACTTACCAGTTCGAATGACGTCATTTGACACTGCGTTCTCTGATACTGCTATCACAGCTACTCCCGGGGGGCCGGGGAGACCTCGAGCACCTAAGATTTAATTAATGTACCTATACCATAATCCGTAATTTTAATGTGGGTAGTATCACGTACTTCCACAGTCACGGGATTCCGGAAACTCAAACTTATGTCTTGATTATAAATGAGGAAGTTTGTTGAGTGTATAATTAAACAGATACCTTAGTACTTTAGCTTTGTTTGGCCAAGAAACTTTGTGAAAAATGATGAAGAAAACAATGAAGCTTTTGTTACTTCCTACGAGTAATTTGAACCTTTTGTTAATGTTGGCGATAGCAAAAACAATAAGGAAAAAATAGGTTACGTAAACAAAATCACACGAAACCAAACAGGTGTCGGTCAAACTCCACAAACATTTATTTCAATAAGTCACCTTTCCGGAACGAGCCCAAATATAACAGCTAAAATCCCGATACAGGGAATAAAACAAAAAAAATCTTTAGTCGATCGTAAAATGTAATGGCAACAATAAATAAACTACGCGAAAGTACGAGCCCAATACAAAGGGTTCGGTGCGCGGGGATATAAAGATTTTCCAAATCGTTAGTATAAACCCCTGAAAATCTTGCTAACGCTTTACCCCGTGTATAAATATGGGTCATAGTGGAACATAAAATTTGATGGTTGAGTTACCTTTTTCCCCTTTTTCGGCGGGGCGGCCGTGAGCGCCGGGCAGACCCGGCGTACCGTCGCGGCCTTGTTGGCCCCGTTCGCCTTTCGCGCCATGTGGCCCTCTAGGCCCGACGTAACCCTGCAATCCAGTTATAAGCTTACGGGTCGAAGGTACCCGCAGGTAACGTTACGAGGGTCAACCTGTGCTTATTGCGTTAGTTTATTAATACGAATATCAATTCACCAACCTGTGCCGTACTAATTTATGTAAGGCCTAGTCATAGTTGTTTCTACATTTTGTCCGTTCATTAATGTTTAGTGCTGAGACTTTGAAGATTTCATTTGTAGATTAGATGATCAGTTTGAATCAAACGATGCAATAGTCTATTTTGTCAGCTTTAATTATCAATTTCTATAGGATGCCAGGAGCCCTGTGTTGTTTGTCTCAGAATGAAGAATATTCGCAAGGTTAAGTGTAAGATTTGCACCACCTTGGGAATAGGAAAAATCTAGTCTTGTGAGCTGAATTATCTCGGGAATGCGCACATTATATTTGGCAGTGGACGGATACAAGTCCGTGTCAATAAAACAGTGTATTATGATATTCATATTATTCTTTAGAACCCATACTCCATGAACTATTATATACTTCTCCAAATGCTATGGATAGCATTAATATTTGTGCACTTCCTTAATATGCATATTTTAACGTCTATAACAACATTTATGTAATTTTCGGTGTTGTATGAAGCCTGAGAATTGTATGCCAAAATTGGTTTTGAATTTACATAAATTGGCCCTGGATATTATTAGTTTGCTTACAAGTCCATGATAAAGCCTAGGTTCAATTGACAAAACATGTATCCTTGAGAATTCATCTGTACTCTGGGTATATTATATGGTATAATGTTATAAAGACATCGTTTGCTTATTGCCGATTTATTAAATTACAATAATGGTGAAAAAATGGTCTAGTCGAAGTAATAATGTAATATCAAAACATACTAAATTGAAAACTAAATTCAAATGAGCTAAATCATAATAATTTCGCCCAGTAAAATTATTTAAGTAAGATGAAACTTGATGATTTTATATTTACATTTCATTGGCAGCAAAAAGTATTCGTTTGATCACTGCTTGGAAATATTAAGTTAATTTCAATTTTTCTTCAAATTATGTGCCCGACTTAGGGGAAATTGAGTCAAAATATAAATTTAAGTCAATAAAAATATCAAAAGCTTGGTAAACAGACTGGCTGGCGATTTTGACTGTGATGGTGATAAATTACAAAAAAATGATGTATTTTAGATATTTTAAAGCAGTTTGCTAGTGCTTGCACCTTAGTCCTATTAAACGCGGCAAAGTTTTAAGGATTTATGCTGGATTTCCATATTCAAACTAGCTGACCCGGCAAACGTTGTTTTGACATAAAATAAAAATAAAAATTTAGGGGTGGACTACCCCTAACATTTAGGGGGATGAAAAATAGATGTTGGCCGATTCTCATAGATACCGGATAAGTACAAAAAATTTCATCAAAATCGGTCAAGCCGTTTCGGAGGAGTATGGCAACGAAAACTGTGACACGAGAATTTTATATATTAGATATTCTTAATTTGCCACAGCAACTATTCGTAATCGTTCAAGGTATTGTGACTTTACGTTCCACAAGATGTTTACGTCATTAAGCTAACGTCTGGTGAAAATCTTACAGTTCGTTATTAATAATAATCAAGTCTTTATTCAGGTAAGTAACAGATAAATTGTTTTTAAATTTTATTATACAATAAACTTCTTCTTAATTGTATTTACATCGCCAACTTAACCTGTTCGCTCTTAATTGGCAAAGACCTTCTCCAACTCCTTCCATTGCTCCCTATTTTTTGCCACCCTGGTCCAAATTTTTCCTGCAGTATATTTTATTCCTTCCTCCTTATTTTAATTCAAAGGATATGTGAACTCGTGTTTAGTTTGTCGAACACAAACCATAGTAAAAAATATTTAAGATTCTACCACTTGTCGATATAGTATTCCAACGCGTTTCTTGGAAATTATTTTAACAATTTAAAATACCGTAATCGTACAAAGCTACCTTTCAATATCTATCATACGAACGAGTATTAGCAAACACGCACAGTACACTCTATCATAATAACCAGTGTAACTTAATGTTTATTTTCTTCAAATTCGTTTTGCCAACACAAATAATGATATCAAAAAAATTCAAAAGATCTGAGTAACCATGTTCAGGCAAATTGAAGCGTGTTGGCATTGTAATCATATTTATGTAACACTCACCCTCTCGCCTTTGTCGCCTTTGGGGCCGTGTAATCCTCTCTCGCCCTTATTCCCAGGGTATCCACGTTCGCCTTGGGGCCCAGAGAGGCCCATTGAACCCCTCTCGCCTGTGGGCTCCCCCGGATTACTAGACCCGAATAATCCCGTTGATTCCTGCGTAAGACGTGGTGATTAGGAACAAAACTTGGAGCGAAACAGTTGAAGCTGAAGTCTGATTATAGTAGTTTAGGAGGCAGATTATGTAAAATAGGTTTAATAGTAGGTTACCTAATTAATATATTTCAATGATATAGTAATAATAGAATAGGCGCAAAAGGTTAATCATAGGAATATTATTATTCAGATGAAAAGAACCTGATTGAAACTTAAGTTAGAGATGATTATGAAGCAGTAGGTATACTTAGTTTTAAGCTAAGTATTTCATGCAGAAAATACGACAGATACTCCATGTGACCAATTTTTGGACCATCTTCTATTTTTTAAATTGAACATTGCGCTTTTCTAGGGTACCATGGACAGTGATCTTTTAGACCAAAGCAAAAAACATACTGCGCGACAGTGATCTCTTAGACCAAAGCAAAAAACATACTGCGCGTACTGACATTAAATATTTATTCTGAGAATTAAATGTAAATACTATTTATAAGAGCTAGAGCTCTCTGAGTGCTTGACTCGGAGAGTTATTTGCAAGTATGTTTTTATTATCAACTTATGTTGAAGTACTTAATTTTGATGTTATTTTCTCATTACTGCCTAACTGATCAAAAATATTAGAATATTATAATTTATCATAGTTTAATGTCCTCTTTTAGAATTACCGTTAAACATTAGATACACTACTAACAAATAGTACATCAATCTTAACAATTATTTTTTAGACAACTGTAGTTTAAATAAAATATGCAGTTGATATCATTAAGGCAATCAAATACATTTTTTCTAGATTCTAGGGATTTAAGGGAACAAAATGTACAAGTTCAGTAAAAAGCACTTTATAACCGTAAAATATATCAGGTCAGGTAAGAATTTCGACCTAGTAAAGAACTGACTACTATACACGCAAAGCTAAGGAATACTGCCTGGTGCAGTCATTTGTACCTGTTCAACCGAGCGATAAATGCGATAATAGTGTGAATGAAGCCTTACATCGGATGCAAAGAATTAACTCAGCATTTTTATTTTTAGCACGAAACATTTATTCGTTAAATGAATTGTTCCTAATTCCTAGTCCAAATAAAAAAAATGTCATCATCTGTCAAGCATATGTTCGAGGTTTTAATAAATTTTATTAAAATGAATGTGTAACCTAGCTGTCATCCGTAAAATTACCTTAATTTCAATGATTCCTTAAACCTCCTAAATACCTACGTACTCACAACCTAAATTTTTAAGTCATGATTTATATTAAGAATTAGAAATTATTGCGAAGGTTGATTATATACTTAGGAAGATACTTCAGTGTAATAACGTCCTCAACAATATAATTTTTATCCTCAGCTTTAATTAATACGCCTAATAAACTTCATTAAAATTAGGAAAAAAAATATATAATAGTCCTTTCGTTCATATTAAAGAGAAAATTTTCGTTTATTAAAATGGTTACTTCATTAATCTTCAAGCAAATTAATGTACTTGCCCATATTATAAGTAGGCACATGTTTATATTATTTGAAAATGTTGTCTAAAGACGTTAATCTTTCCTTTATTGGTTTTACAAGATATTTGAAGGATTCGGTTTTCGGGATTTGAAAGGTTCGGTTAATCATAATAATATGTATGTTTTGGATACCAATTATGGTTGGGTTGGCCAGTTACGGTGCTCAATTTCTTATCCTATCCAGATCTCGGGCTATACCTACTGGGTGTAAGGGACTACGTACCAAAAACTTTTTTATAAGATTTCTCATATTATCCGTTACAACATTATTATAAACCATTTATATGGAAAATGACAAATGACTAACTTGTTAATTTTTGAGCATGTAATGAATACGTGCGGAATAATATGTATTTTTCAAATTACATTGCTAATTTCAATCAAGCCGCCAAACGAACGTTCTAAGCGTACCTTACCTTTGTTCAACAGTGGACTTATCGGCTTCTGATGATTGCTAAGTTTGCACAAATAAGTAATTTATTGTTTTTAAATTGAAATTAGGCTTTATACCAATAATGATGTTATCCTAATTTTATTAAAAAAGCGGCATTTTTTTTTTGGAAATTCATGAAAAAGCCGACGAAAAATTTCAACACTAGAATGTTCAGAATCATGTACTGGATCCCTGGTATCGGTTTTCGGTACGATGTCCCTTACACCCCGTATGTCTAAGAGTAATTTAGCACTCTAGTCCGCATTTTCCAGTCCTTGGGAGTCACTTGAGAACCTTTCTTCCCTACCGGTTTTCAGTTCTCCGGACTATATGACCTGCCCATTGCCACTTCAACATACTAATCACTAGAGCTATGTCGGATACTTTAGTTTTTCTATAGCTTTCCTTCGAGAGACACTGCGAGCATAGACCTTTCCATAGCACGTTGAGCTACTTTGAGCCTAGACTCAGTGGCCAAGTCTCGAATCCATGAGTCTACATCATGATACAATTCCAATCACTCACCATCAACGCTACATTTGTAGACGCAGGTGGGCCGGGTGGACCTGGTGGTCCCTGTAATCCTGGTGTGCCATCTGACCCTGGCTCTCCTTTCGGCCCTGGCTGCCCTTCGGTTCCTGGAGTGCCAGCTTCACCCCGCTCTCCCCTCTCCCCTTTGACACCTACTGGTCCAGGAGGCCCGGGGTCTCCCATTTGTCCCTGGAAATAAAAACCGTTAGTAAAACAGAATTTGACTCAGCTCCTCAAGCATAAATGTACCTACTTACAAAGAATGTAATACTTTGAATTCATAACCCAAAAACAGGTTTACGAATGTTTGGACTATATATGACGAATGTGTTTTTTTTTATGCAACCAAGGTGAGAAGCAAGCATGCGTAAGCAGTCATCTATGCCTATAGACGCTAACAACACAAGAAGAGTCATTAGCGCGTTGCTGACTCATATGACATTAGATATTATGTCTTTTGTATCCAGTAAATTCACTAACTACAGTGCCCTTCACACCGACACACAGCAATGCTTACACACTGCTGCTTGGCGGCAGAATATCTGACACTGCGATGGTACCTACCTGGAAGGTTCCTTGCACAAGGAACCTACCACCTAGTAACACTTAAACCTGTTAAAAACTTATTACAAATTTTTTGTTGGTGGTAGGTTTCTTGAGCAAGGGGCCTTCCAAGTAGGTACCATCGCAGTGTCATAAATTCTGCCACCGAGCAGCAAGTGTGTAAACATGGCTGTGTTGCAGTATGAAGGATACTGTTACTAGTGAAGATACTGGACACGAGAGAATTAGTAACTTATGTCTCTATACAGCTGTCTATTGGCAGGCGTATTTCTTACCATCATCAGCAAACCTCATAGTTATTGAATAAAAAAAAGTGCCAAAACACTTGGATACAATGATATCTAACGCAATACACTTACCTACCTACAGATTGACACAGATAGTAAGAGGTTATAAAAATCCGGATCATCATAATAGTCAGTCAAGAAGCGGAGAACTTCAGTAAAACTGGAACCTAAGTTATTAGGATCAGATAATGACATCGTTTGTATAAATCACCCCAATTTATTCTGCCGCTAATTGAGAAGCCTCGGGAATTTTCCATTAAAATATTCGGAATAATATCAGGGTTTGTAATATCTGTTTTGTTTGATATAAATGAGTTATTTATAACAAACCTTGACCTATAAATCAACTGATTTCATTTAGATTAATCATCATCATTATCTGCCGCAACATATCCACTACCAGGTAAACATAAGCCATACGGAGGGGGAGTATCATAATCCCTAAGCATGGCAGACGTCTTGGGGATCGCTGTATACACGGAAATAAAGAACAGAGAACGATGATGCCTGTTTTCAGGTTTCCCTTAGTCGCCTCCTATATACCCAAAGGGATGAGATGGAAGAGTGCTTTTTTTTTTTTTTTTTTTTGACGCGGGAGAAATCTTCGAAAGATCCCCGGGAGCTGTGGGGCTCGACCGGGGTATGTGGGATTCTTACCCACTAAAACCCCCGCGGCTGTCGCATCGGCACATGAGAGGGGAGACCCCAGGGCTCTCCGGTGGGATCTGCACCAGGGGCCCCTCAGTGCCTTGCCTTTGAGCCCGCCGCCGGGGGGCGCATTGTAGCCCCCCGGGAACCTGTCACGGTGCTCACGGGGACGGGGGTCGCAACCCCGCCGCCGTCCTCCTCGGAGTCGCCGCCGTACTCAATGGACGCTCAAGGGGCCCACACCCCGAGCGTCCAGCGACTCCGAAGGGAGATGGAAGAGTGCTATTCTAACCCGGATATCCAAGGGGTAATTTAAATCGACTTAAATAATAAAGATAATAATAATAACGTTTATTTTCTCCCACATAGATACAGTAAGAACTTACATTTTTATATTATTGCTATTGATGTTACGGTAGTTTGTGGGAGTCAGGAACCGAAACTAGGATACCCTGTGCTATGGACTCCTAGCCCCCTCTCTCAGAAATTGTGATAGGTACATTTTGAAAACAACTAACATAGATAAGTTAATTAAGTACAGTTTTGTTAGGGAAAACGATATGATAAGTATGTAAAACGCTAGGTTAGGATAAGATAGTGAGCAATTTTTCTGTTTCATCATAGTCAAGTGTCAAAAGCCACTGATGAAAGATGACGAGTACATCCGTCTACCATACATACGTGTCGTTAACGTAAACAAAGTTATTTTAAGACCATTATCTGCAACGCAACGCTAAATTAAACTGGCTTAAAAGTTCAAAGAGACGCCTTTGTTGCCCGAAATTTTGGAAGTATTAATAACAATAACACGTAAATATATAAGGCCACACTCATTGTTTTAAATGTTAAGCATGAGTTAATGATATTCATGCCACTTTATTACTTAGACTTCAAAATGTGCCCATGGGAGTGTATTTAGTATTCAGGAGAGCGATCAAGAACATTTCATGAGAAAAAAGTTCAAAGATTGACCCTAAATATTGTATTTACGATAAAATAATATTCGGATAATTTCGTAACTCGACTGGGTAACTGGGGGACACCCGTGGGGTGTCCGGGTAATAATAGCATCCTCCCATCTCCCCCCGTTGGGTGTCCGAAAGAGGCGACTAAGGCAATACAAGAAAACGGACGGACGGAAGGTGCTGCACCTTTTTATTAACCGACTTCAAAAAAGGAGGTTCTGTATTCGACGCGTATGTATGTAATATTAATAAAAATGCGTAATATTCATATATGTTAGTCTATGTGGGCTTCTAAACGAATTTACCAAATTTCACGAGTGTATGTATGTATGTATGTATGTATGTATGTATGTAGGTTTGTCCACGGATTTCTCAGAAACTACAAGTCCGATTTCGAAAATTCTTTTTGCAATAGTTAGAGTATCTTTCAACTTAGGGTAGAGTACAAATTTCATCAAAATTGATCCAGTAGTTTAAGAGATATAAACTTTTTATGTTTTCAGTAAGTTACTGTAATGTAGACGTTCGAGTTGCGTGATAGTGCTGATACCTACCTTGGTAAAATAAGTCACTAAAAAGTGTTAAATAAACTATTTAAAAAAAAAAAAACCGACTTCAAAGTAAATTATCTAAAAAGCATAAAATAACGAAAATATTATTGAAGTTGGTGCAGAATATACACAGCAGGTACGCTAACACCAACTTCAATAATATTTTCGTTATTTTATGCTTTTTAGATAATTTACTTTGAAGTCGGTTTTTTTTTTTTAAATAGTTTATTGGATTACCTACCACCTACGAGTATATACCGTACTGCTATCCCCAAGACGCTTGCCAAGTGTGGGGATTATGGCAACTCTTCTCTATGAAGAGGGAGGCCTTTGTTCAGCGGTGGAAATCTGTCGGCTGCTGATGTAGCGTAACTATATGGGTGACTATATTTTGCGTTACAGCAGACAGAAAACCTAATAACGCTAAGTAGACGTGGCGTTGTCCACCTGCAGAGAGTGACTACCTTGGTCAGTGATGTACGAAAACTTTTGTGGATACAACTAAGTAACTCTTGCTGTTTAAACCAATGACGAAACAAACGAAACGTTCGCCTGATGAGACGGCAGCCAGCGGTACGCCTGTCTATAGACAGCTGCACTGCACTGCCGCTCGGCACCCGTGACATTAGTTATTAAGTCTCTTGTGGCCGCTAATAGGCATGATGACTAATTTTGAAAAAATGCTCTATAATGTACTTACGGGTCTACTATTGCCGAAAATAATAATATTTTTGTATTAAATTTTCAATTAGCAGCAATATTTTCAATTTTTAAAATAGAGTTTGAATTTCATTCCAAAACGATGGCCGGTGCATGGCGCCATTTTGTGACGTCACTAAGGTGTAAATAAACATCTGTCTCTGTATAAAAGTGAATCATTGTATGAAAGAAAAAGTTGAGATGACAGTTTGACAGTTGTTTATTTACACAGGATTGACGTCAGTCACTCTGACCAGCGTTTATTACAAAATGGCGATTAGCTGTATTTGAGTAATTTATTTGCTTAAATATCACGAAAATCTCTCTCTTATTATGAAAATGAGAAGCATTTTTGGAATCAGTGCAATCTGTTATAATATTTAAAACCACAGATTTATTGATATTGTGTTGCAGTCATCATGCCTATTTTACCCGTTATAGTGCCGTTCGTACTGGAACACAGAAATGTTTGCACACAGCTGCTTAAAGGCAGAATACCTTACACCTGGACGGTCCCTGCACCTATAAAATCTAGTTTTCTTTTTCTTTCAACTAAGTGATTTCACTGACAAAGAATCCTTGTATTCTTAATAAGTAGTTAGGTACTATTAGCTAGGATTTGGGTTAAGTGGGTACTTCGGAGTCGCTGGACGTTAGGGGCGTGATCCCCAGGATGGCGGCGACACCGAGGAAGACAGCGGCGGGGTTGCGACCCCCGTCCCAGTGAGCCGACGGCGGGCTCAAAGGCAAGGCACCCAGAGGCCACTGGTCTGCACCAGTCCGGTGGTCCGGTGGGATCTGCATCCCACCGGAGAGCCCTGGGGTTCCCTCTCACGTGCCGATGCGACAGCCACTGGAGTTTTAGTGGGTAAGAATCCCACATACCCCGGTTGAGTCCCACTGCTCCCGGGGATCTTATGAAGATTTCCCCCACAACAAAAAAAAGTAGGTACTTTATCTAAGTAACTATTAAAAAATCATGATACGTTTTCCGTAATTAATCTTTTATTGCACCGTAATTTATACTTATACTACTTATTGGTACTAAAAACGCGGCTTTACTAATCTTCAACCTGAAATTAATCATATCTTATCTTCTCATTTTAATCATCAAAGTACTTCGAGACTTATCAACGCTAGATTTCCCTTGATAATCTCGAGATGTCGGCCAATAAATAGCCTGAAGATTATTAGACTCCAGATTTCCTTTACGTTACTTTTAAATCAATTCTAAGCTTATGCTTCGCCGTAATTTCTTGCTATCAGCAAGTGATGCAGTTACTAGTAAGGTTTAAAGTTTAATCATATTTCCATAAGCAAAAGATGACTTATAAAAAGGTATAGATAGGTTTTTGGTGGACCAGTGCTGATGCTATGCATTACAACTTCTCAAGGGCTGGCCAGGGCTGAACCGCAGAGGTGTATTGTCAACAATTTGTCAATAAACTATGGTGGAAAAGTTAGTCGTTAAACAACCTAGGCTGGTCAATTGCTCTAGCCCACTGCTGCTTCAGGACAAAGCTAGACCACACTGCACGACGGATAGTGGCAAATTTGGAGGAGTTGCGATTGGAATGCGTGTGACACCCAAAATACTCCACGAACCTTGCTCCAACAGAATACCATTTTTTCCGGTATTTGGACAACTTTCTGCCTAGGAAAATAAATAAATTCCAATGAGGCAGTCCAAACCGCCTTCAAGGGCTTTATTGATTCTCGCTCCCACAATTTCTTTAGCAAAGAAATCAATGGACTACGAAACAGCAAAAGTGAATGGATAACCATAGTAAGTATACACCTACGTACTTTGACTGATTAAATATATAATTTCATTTCATTTTCATATAAAGCGTCAATTTCATATATAGCGGCCTAATATTAAGAAGAAATCGTTAATCTATACTTATAATAAAACTGTAACAGGTCCAATTCTGTACATTGAAGATATTTTGAAAATTATGTTTGGAGGGCATTCTATAACCGATACTAAAGCCAAAAATGTAATTTTTTTATTTTTGTCTGTCTGTCTGTCTGTCTGTCTGTATCTCGGCTGAGCATCACGCCGAAACTACTGGATGGATTGAAACGAAACTTGGCATGATTTGAGTTAATACTCCGAGGGTAGGACATATGATACTTTTTATCCCGACATTCGGCACGGTTCCCTTGGGAGAGGGGACCAAAGTCAAAATGTGTACTTGGTTATTATACGCTTGCTCCGATTTTAACAATTTTTCATTATTATTATAGTAAATATTTGTAAGGGAACACTCATAGACAGTTGTTAACAATGTTTGGAAATAGATCAGGTTAAGCAACGTCAGGTAAGGTCATTAAATAGATGGGTGACCGTTGAACGCCATTTGAACTAAACGTCTCCGTGCTTCGGAGGGCAAGTACTAAGTGGGTCCAAGTTTATAACCGACTTTAAAAAAGGAGGTTTTGTATTCTATGCGAATATTATGTTTCACAGTTCGGTCCTTAGCAACTTATAATGTTTACTTATTGTAGTTATGCGTCCATACTACTAGCCTTGCACGGTGTTATATAGTTTTTTTTTTTTTTTTTCGGGTACTTTATTATTTTATCACTTTGCCTACCACCACCACACTGACACTCCTATAAGACGGCCCACCCGCAGTTTATCTTCATTGTTTGTTTCCGTGCTCAAGCCTTCGCACGTCTCCAATCCAAAGCTGCAAGTGTATTCAGTATTAAATAAAAAGTGAAAATCAAGAACCGGACAACTGAGAGGCGACGCCGCGATGTCGGGACAACGGAGAGGTGCCGCCGCGGTGGTGACGTCGGACGTCTCTTCGTGCTTCGGGAAATGGATCGTCGTGCACTATTGTGTTCGTACGAATCGAGCTTCCATACCGGGTCGTCTCACACGTACATAAAGAACACATTTACGGTTAACAGCGATGCCCCACCAGCGGGTAGTTGTCACCCCATCAGCGGGTATTGACGTTATCGCTGTGTTCAGACGATGCGAGCTTCCAATACCAGGGTCGTCTCTGTCGTAGTGTTGAACACGTTAACCGTATAGTGCGTTACACAAAAGCGATGCACACTCCTGTAGTTGTTGTTTTCGCTGTGTTCATACGATGCGAGCTTCCAATACAACCAGGGTCGTCTCTGTCGAAGAGATTATGAACACCTTTACCGTCATTGTGCGATACACAATGCTCATGTGAGTATAGGTCTTGCTGCCAGTGCCATGTCAGTATGACATGTTTACGATGTTATCTTTACGATACCTGTTTCCACGCCGTGTCGTCTCATTTGTACAAACAATGTACAGATGTACGAATAAATGCGTTGCGCATTCCTTATTGCGGGTAATTTTTATGACTTATGACTTAACGCTGTGTTTAGTAAATGCAAGCTGCCAATACAACTGGGAACATATCCGATCATTAGCCAGAAAAATTCCACTGTTGAATATACGAAGACGTCCATCTTGGAACGTCACAATTAACGATAATTTGCTATTATCATCCACCGGTTGCCTGGGATTCTTACAATATCGTCAGATATAATTCGATGTGTAGGTACTCCTAATTATCGGAATGCGTCGTGCGCCACTCGACGAGATGGGTAAATAATTAAAAACTTGTAATAATAATTATAATAATAATTCACAGTAGAATGAATTCAAGACTTCATAGTTCGTACTGCAAAGTGGTATCTAGCAGAGCCGAGGCGGACTGGCCGCCGCGGGCTTGACGCTCGACGAGATCCTGGCCGGCCTACAGCCGGAGCATCCGTGAGTGCCACCGTGGAGCTGCAGTAAGTAGCCTCTGAACTTTTGGGACAGTACGCCGCGCCGGCTGCCTCCTACACTTATTATAAATACCTAAGTACTTAGTGGAAAGCAACTATTGATAAATCTGTTCTAGAGAACATAACAATATGACGAATTTAGCTAAATTAATTACCTTTATGACTATATTTATGGTATAACTTTATGAACAGTAAAGTTGCAATATTTGAATGTGACAATATTAAGGACGAATTTTTGTCATACATAATTCTAATTTCTACATTTATTGCTATTAAGGATTGAATACTACATTTAAATCTGTGTAGTAAATTTATAAAGTTCAATATTTTCTAATATATATATAAAGAACCCAAGGGTGTTTCAAGAACCCTGTCCAATCACAGTGAGTGTTATAAAATATCTTAACACGATCATATTTACGTAATATTTTTTTATCTAAGGCATATATTATTATATACTTAGACAAATAAAACCCTATAAACAGCGTTTAAAAAAAAAAACCCCTGTTTGTTTACCGAGGTTATTACTTAGTGTCAAAATACTACACACATCAAAAGTGTCTAGGGATCAACATATATTTTTGCAATAACTTTTCTCCTGATTGATATTAATTAAAATTTTCTTTAAGGATTCATCAAATAAAGTGTTTTCGTTTGTCACAGTAACGATAAACCAAGTCACCTTTGCATTAATAAAGAAATTTGCCATTTTCCTAATAAAGGGATTTTTGACATTTGAACCACTAACACAAAAGTTCGAAAAAAAGACTGAAATAACAGTTTTCTTTAAAATTTTATTGGGTAACTTAAACAATTAATAATCCGTGTTTCTACCGCGAACACTAACAACACAAGAACATCGGTTTGGCATACTCAAAATGAGTTCATCCAAATCACGCTGTGGAATGGCCGCCCATGTTCGTTGCAACAACAAAAAAAGGTCTTCTTGCGACTGGATACCCTCCATATTCGGCAGAGTTCTTCTCTGTAGCATATCCCATGCATGCTCAATCGGGTTCAAGTCTGGCGACTGAGCAGGCCAGGGCAGGACATTGATGTTAGCTGCGGCGAGAGTCTGTCTTACAACTCTTGCGGTGTGCGGTCGTGCATTATCATGCATTAACTGAAATAAGGGACCGATTTGCACTTGTAGAGGAACGATGACGTCTGATACAATCGTCTCAGCATAAATTTGAGCGTTGAGGTTGCCTCTGATCCAAATCAACTCAGTTCTTCCGCCGATCCAAATACCCGCCCATACCATGATGGTTCCACCACTATAAGGATGGACTTCCTGGCAGGATTTTAATCGCTGTTGGCGTCCAGGGGTTCTCCAGTGTCGTATACGTCTTGTATCCGGTCTCATACCAAAACGAGACTCATCAGAAAAGCACACGAAACGCCATTGTTCTTCTGCCCAATTTCTGTGTTCAAGAGCCCATTGATATCGAATCCTACGATTGTGCATTGCTATAGGTGGTACCCGTAGCGGTCTTCGGGAATGAAGGTTCACTTCATGCAAGCGGTTTCTGACTGTTTGGTCGCTAATTAAGTTCCCTGAAGAGTGATGAAGCCTCACGGCTAACATCATGGCAGTTATTGTTGGAGCTCTTAATAATAATATCTTGGGACAATCCACACACGGTCCTCCGATCCCAAACTAGGCAGAGCCTGTACTATGGAAACCAGACAACTGATACTAATACTTATATACTTTTTTTTTTTGTAAATACATACTTAAATAGATAAACAACACCCAGACACTTGGCGGGAATCGAACCCACGACCCATCGGTTAGCAGTCAGGGTGACTGACCACTAGACCAACGGACTCGTCTTCGAGTTAAGATTTGAATATATCGGTCTTGTCTCCGTGTGGTGCAGCGATACCGTCCTCCATGGCGCTCAGCCACGGTACCAGTGCTTCGGTAACGTGTCCAAAGTCGACTGATAACACTCTGACTTGTATTCAGAGCTAAAGCCACAGTACGTTGCCGGGAACCAGCTTCTATCATTCCCACGGCTCTGAGCATTTCTTCCCTGCTTAAATGACGTCGGATTATTAATTGTTTAAGTTACCCAATAAAATTTTAAAGAAAACTGTTATTTCAGTCTTTTTTTCGAACTTTTGTGTTAGTGGTTCAAATGTCAAAAATCCCTTTATTAGGAAAATGGCAAATTTCTTTATTAATGCAAAGGTGACTTGGTTTATCGTTACTGTGACAAACGAAAACACTTTATTTGATGAATCCTTAAAGAAAATTTTAATTAATATCAATCAGGAGAAAAGTTATTGCAAAAATATATGTTGATCCCTAGACACTTTTGATGTGTGTATATATTATATAATCCTTTGCTAAATATATCATAAAAATAATATACATGATCTTAGTATACCTACACAGTTTAAAAAAAAAAAACATCCTGGCTGATCTTTGATATTATTGTTCAGAATTCATACGATTATACTTATGTAATTTTTTGTTGAATATTTCATTGGATTTTTTCTGATATTATATCTACCAGCGTTGCGAATATTCCTCTTATAAGTTTGATGTGCCTTTTAATGTGTAATACCACATTCAAGCTGTTTTGAGTAACTTATATGTTTTTTCTACAATATACACAAAACTATCTAGTTTACGCTCTCTATTCAATGTTTGCTTCTTAAGATTTTTGAGATTGACAAAATAATTTTACACCGACCATATTATTAGTTTTTACTACCTATTAATTTTGATTGTTACTATATTTTTGGAGAAAGGAACTATTCTTGAGTTCAAATATATTAGTTGTGTTTACTAGTACGTCACTATTACCATCCCTTAGTATTAATAATTAAAAAAAAATATTGTTGGGTAATTTTAATTTTTTTCATGCCCTGGTTGCGAGTTTGATTCACGCGCAAAACACATTTGTCTGCGTGAACATGCTTATTTTTTTTTTATTTGTCTATACAGAATATAAAGCATACCTTGGCGTATTTGTTAAAAGAAAAAAAAAAAACACATTAAGTACACCAGAAATAGATATATTTGTAATTTGGAGGCTTTACGAGTTCTTCCTATATTATAAAAAAAATGGTAACACAGAACCTAAATCCTTTTTGGAACAATGACTAGATACATTTAAAATTACGTTCGATATCTAATGAGTGCATTAATTAAAGATTGTGACTGTTGTGTATATACCTACCTACCTCTATAGCACCTAAATGTACTAAATAAATACCGATCACGACCATGATCTGCTAACAATCTTCTTTATTTGTCTGACTGCGAAATTGGTAAATAAGTTATACTTCTTGACTGAAAAGACATTCACGCAATTTCAGGTTGTGGTTATCACCAGTAATCCGCAATAACGTTAGGGTTATTGGCGCCATACGGGCTGTATAGATATTATAAAATAAAAAACTTTAGGTTCAATATATGACTGTTGTACATAATACCCTTTATGAGATAAGCTAACGGTCATTGACATTACAATCAGCTGACAGCTGGTAGATACATATGAGGGTAGGTGACACAATAAATAATATTTGGAGGGTATATCTCCTTATCTACCCTCAACTTATAAAATGTGACATAAAGTCTTGACCCATACATATGAGGGTAGGTGACACAATAAATAATATTTGGAAGGTATATCTCCTTATCTACCCTCAAGTTATAAAATGTGACATAAAGTCTTGACCCAATAGTTGTTTTCTAAAAAAAAAAAAAAAAAATGGCGCAGTAACTTTGAAGTGCAACTAATTAATCATAAAGATACTTTTACTATTATGGATGAAATTAATACAGGATTGTTCATTAATTACAATTTATTGCTTACCTATTGTCAAAGTTCAATAATGTATCGGTTATGCATCATGTTAAATCTGTTCTATGTGGCCTGTGTGGCCTTTGGGAACATTTACGTTCACAAACTGATATTTACTTACATGTTACCTTTATTATATTGTTCAGTTATTGATTATATAAAATAATTACGAAATTAGATTTCAATTTCAGTCATTGTCTAATGGTGAGGTTATATTTCCTTTAAAATTGTTTTTGTAAGCTTGGTGCATTTGCGCGTTTTTACAAGACAATGATTTATTGCCACTGTTGACAGGTTTTGAAGCGAGATTTTTCTCGATTCGACCTTTCTATTCTTACATACTTAACCTTAATAATGGATAATTTTGCTTGCGGTTCCTCCGCAGTATAAATTACGATTGGTCAGGGAAGATAATCTACTTTATTACGGGCTTAATACTTACGTCTGAATTTTACTGTTGGCTACGTGTAATATAATATTAGTGTTATAAGACTCGTATCAAGGTTGTTGTTAGAAAACTCATTTGATATTTAAAACAAAAAAGAAAAAAATGTAGTGCATAATATTATGTAATGTTGTTTTTTGATTATAATAATTGCAGAGATAAATGAATTTGGATTTTTAGGTCATATCTTGTATTACCTATTCTATTTTATTTTATTGGGTAAAACAAACAGTTATACATGTTAGTATCAGTACACAATATGCATGCGTAGTATAGCCAAATGTACAACCAACAACATTCCCCAAATCATAATAGCTAATATTCACATTTTATAGATTATCACTCTAAACATCCTACAATAAGTAAACATTATAAGTTGCTAAGGACCGAACTGTGAAACATAATTAAGGATCAAACGAACTTACCCTTACGTGAAGTTCGATCATAATTATGTGAACAGTTCGGTCCTTAGCAACTTATATACTCCCCTCCCTTTTACATATCACCCGTCCCAAGTATAAAATGTGAAATGTTTTTCCTACTCTAAACATAATGAAGATAAACTGCGGGTGGGCCGTCTTATAGGAGTGTCAGTGTGGTGGTGGTAGGCAAAGTGATAAAATAATAAAGTACCCGAAAAAAAAAAAAAATACTATATAACACCGTGCAAGGCTAGTAGTATGGACGCATAACTACAATAAGTAAACATTATAAGTTGCTAAGGACCGAACTGTTCACATAATTATGATCGAACTTCACGTAAGGGTAAGTTCGTTTGATCCTTAATTATATTAGCGAAAGTTTAGTTAACGTAAATACAGCGCGGGCGGAGCTGCGTGGGTCAGCTAGTTAACAATGAAATAGCAACATTTAGACAACAAATACTAGAACACAGTAAAGTTTAATGGTAAGGTCATTACCGTCTTGCCAGGTGCACCCGTAGTTCCATCAGCTCCAGTAGGACCCTGGGGACCTGGAGGTCCCTTTAGTTCCGGCATCACCTCTAAGATTTGCGAGATATCGTCCAAACTGCACCTGCATTGTCCTAATTCCTGTAAATAATCAAACATATTAAAGCGTGCAACTTCATCAAAACTATGATTATAAAAAAAGATGTTTTACAAAATTTGACTAAACTCAAACTCAAACTCAAAAATCTTTATTTCAAATAGGCTTAACGCTAGCACTTTTGAATCGTCATTTTTTAGAAGCTACCACCGGATCACAACGCGGCCTCAACTGAGAAGATGCGGCAAGAAACTCAGCAGGCTTGTCATATTTTCACTTTTTTTTTTAAACATTGTTTTGTTACAAATGAATCGACATTAGCGATATTGTGTCCTGCCGTTCGAAACATAAAGCAAGGGAGAAAAGAAGAAAACAATAAATTACGACAAACTAAAAGGCCAAATGGATAGAAGTCGGACCAGTCCCCCCAAGCAGCACCCGCGCACGAGTTGCATAAAATAACTATTTTTACCCGACTACGGAACGGAGGGCGGGTTATAATTTTAACAAGAATGTATGTATGTATGTTCATCTGTTCCCGCATATCTTCTAATCTACTTAACATAATTTGACAAGTAGGGTGTCGTTAGAATCGTCTTGATTGTCCGCTGGTTATCACATTATTAGACTGCGATTTTATCCGTAGTCGGGTTTTAGTTTTTAAATTAAATTAAAGTCGAACCGTGTTATATCAACAAGAAATTATTAATTGACCATAAAATAACTTAATTTCTAGTACAATGCTTATTCAAGTTTTAGTTAAATAGTCAAGATGTGAACATCCACGCTACTTAATAGCTCTATATATAAATTATAATATTTTGCCAATTAGGACAAGGCAAAATACATGTCTATTTCTGAACTAATTGTTTAGTAACAAAAGGGTATTTAGCCTACTTGTTGTTTTGCACGGCAAGTTTCTAAAGAACATAATAGTTAATTTTACCCATTTATTGTTTTTTTTTATATGCAGGTCATCATCATCATCAGCGGCAGCCAAAAGGCGTCCACTGCTGAACAAAGGCCCTCTCCTTTGAATGGAGGGGCTGACATAATCCCCACGCTTGGCAGGCGGCTTGGGATCGCAGTATAGGTGGTAGTAATCCAATAGAAAGACGCTGCTGCCCGTCTTCTTGTTTTCCCTTAGTCGCCTCTTACAGACACCCAACGGAAGAAGATGGGTGGGTGCTATTCTTACCCGGACACCCCACGGGTTTATTTAGGTATTTAGAAGTAAATCTTTTTCCTTTAATTAGAAGAAGAAGAAGAACTACATTTATTTGGCAGAAAGCAACACCCAGAAATATATACAAAACGGGAAAAAAGAACAGTACAAAAAACTTAAACTTAAAATATAAAAAACTTAAGGGTAAAAAGTGGTAACTGTGCGTTGCGCTTCCGCCAAACGAGGCGGACAACTCAGCGATATGCTGCACCGGAAATCCAGATTCCCGGCGCAGCGCTGTTTTTCAGTGTCAACCTAATTCAACTTTTTGACGAGATGAATACAATTTTCGCCTGATGGTAAGCTCAATACAAATGAAAAATAGTCGATTAAGTATTAATATTTTTAATATAGGTACGTAGGTTTATTATAAATTTTCATTGTACCAGAAACATTCTGTTTTATTGGTGATTTTATGATGAGTTCTAAATTAGATTGAGAGGAAAACAATAATAATCTGAGACAATCCACATACGGCCATCTGATCCTAAACTAGGCAGAGCCTGTACTATGGCAACTAGCTGATACTAATACTTATTTACTTTTTTTTGTAAATACATACTTAAATAGATAAATAATACCCAGACCCTTGGCGGGAATCGAATCCACGACCTATTGGATAGCAGCCAGAGCGTCTAACCACTAGACCAACAATATATTTTTAAACTTCTGAGTTATTAGCGTGAAAAGTAAAAATTGTAATCGACTCTCTGGGTAAACTTTCTGTTGCTAAAGGAAAAACGTTAATTGACATGATAGAAGCATTCACGTCAAAGTGCTAATTACTGTAATTACCAGTTAAAATAATCATTAATTTAAAAATCTAACAAACAGTTTTAAGAACGTTTAAACTTGCTCTGGAAACTCGTTTCGAGAGTTGTATAAAGTTTCTAATGGAAATAGTCTAACATAAATATCTATTAACAAAATAAACACTAGTCAATCAAGCCTTTAATATATGCCCGACTGCCCCAGAAAGGGAGCTATGTATTATGAAAGTATGAATGTACATGGCCTACATATCTTAAGATTTGTCGTTGCAGTAGTGACACAGGATAATACCACAAAATACTGAGAGTACAGAAGGCAAGCTCATTTATGTACCTCGCTTTTCATACTTACGTTCGGCAGTCGCGCTAGGGTTATCAACTCTGGCTTATGCGAAAAAACTATCGTGATAGTGGCACTCCTATCTAGTTTTTTGATTGATTGTTGAGAATAAAACAGGAAGAAAGGAAGACGAGTGTTCGAAGCGGACGGCACTCGCGCTCGCACTAAGCCGAGATATACCGAGATATCGTGTCAGTGAGCGCTGTCTATGTGTGCGTTGCTCGAGCGCCCGTTGTATGAAGCTTGCCTTCTGTACTCTCAGTATTTTGTGATAATACTCAGTATATTTAAAAAAAAAAATATATATGACTTCTTTCACCCAGCTTTCAAAACATAGGCCTATCATAGAGATAAATATTTAACCTATCATAACGCTAGTTAGTATTGCAAGTTTGGCTTTATATAATAAACAATATTGATAGCCATATTTAAGAAGAAGAAGAAGATTTTTTTATTCATAGCATACAAAGCACATAAGCAAAAAAAAAACTCAAATTCCTTACTGAGGTTTAAACCTTAAAGCTATCTAAATCGGGTTGTCACAGACATCTCGAATAGAAGTGCTACGTGATTGCCATTACGTATTCTCGACGTATTTTTTCTTTTATATAGCCAAGTCTTTATTCAAAATATTCCTCAATCCACTTTAACGTAACTGTGAATACGCTTGAAACCTACACTAAAAGTATTATTTTACCCTAAACCATTGAAAAGTCCGGAAAGGCCGGTCTCATTTGCACTGTCCTCTATTCAGACCTTAAAATTTACGAGACCTTGCCAAGGGTATCATAGGGTACATAAAGGTATCGCTTTGTCCGATTATAAGACAATTTTCGGTTAGTCTAAAGTTTAATTAAAAACCACTTTAAACAGCTATTACGTATTTTTACAAAGCTATACAAAAAAAATACATGCCTGAGGGCTGATTTGCAATCTCTAGATATTTTTTTTTCATAGGATATTGTATTATACCGACAAATTGAAAATCTGTCATTCACTACTTTATTTATAGGAGTGTACATGACATTTCTTTTTGATAGGTTAATAGTTTATCTGACCAATATTTTCTATACATCGATTGAAAAATCAGTTCTAAGTAGATTTAAATAATATGCTTTTATTATTTTCTGCTTGTTTTCTGTCATTGTTTTAAATAATAATAAAAAATCAAGTAGTAAATAAATATTAATTTTTACTTATTTTTTATTACTTTAGGGCCTTTAAAAACTTGCTCCGGACGTGACGTAAGCGAACTCATTAAAAATGGAAATTCAACCCTTTCGCCGGAAGGTTCGCAAGTGCCAGATTTTGCGAATCCAATCCACGGTAGCACAAAACACGCGAATTCGCGAAGTATCGATGTAACGGCGAACGTGACGAGATTTACAACTCCTGTAAAAGTTTATGAAGGTAACAACGGCGATGGAATCCCCCGGATTAGAGAAATCTTCGTATACTTGTAAGACTTCAGTTACGGAACGAAACTCTTCGGATTGTCGCAAACAAAACTGTTTGTTTGTTTCGTAGTAAGTGCTTAAGGGATAGTTTCTCTTTGTTATAGTTTGCCTGAAGTTAAAGTGGGTGATACTTACGTTTTCGCCCTTCTCTCCTTTGTCTCCAATGAAAACTAATAAAAAATCGGACATCAAAAGATTAGCAAGTATTCGTACTAATACAATTTATTACGATACGTGTTATTGTGTAATATGTTTAAAATTAAATCACATTTTGATTTTTCCAAAATCACTTACTGCCGCACTCACAGACATCACTTAACTTTAATCGCAATTAAGTCATTTTTTGTAATCTATTTATTTCGAATCTCCGAGTCTCTTATGATTATCTTTTAGTATTAATTACGAGATTATTGATATATCTACTCACTATTCGCGTATTAAGTATCATTTGGCTTCGAAAGTCGAAATAATCCATTTACAAAATATGACTTAATCACAATTAACTATAATTGACGTTTGTAGGTTCGGCAGCAGGTAATTATACTTAATAACCACTAACCGTTAGGTATTGTAATGGGTAATATATTTTTTTTATCTTTAGTCATAAAAATGTTATGTGGAAACTCATCAGCTGACTCGGAAAATACCATAGAGCACATGGACATTTTAGTAGATCTTGAAGACTAAACATATATCGTAACAAAGAACTAAAGAGCAAACTAAATACATTAGTTTGTCAAATAACAATGTTATAACTACACACATAGTGTGTATATAACACTGTTATTCGGCGAAATGAACTCGTCGCAACGAGGCGTCGGTTAGTGGTAGACTCTTACGAAAATATGTCAAGTATGATTGATGTATTGTGCGAATGAAATCCACTTACATGGCGACGAGTGTGACACGACCGGCAGTCTATTTTCATCTGGATTTACCTGCAAGAAGAAAAAATATATTAGATGAATTCCGCTAGTAAGACCTTGACGACATCCTTGGGGAACCTTGTTATGAAATTGTTTTGCTATTATACGAAGTAATTTATTCAATTCTTAAAATAGTTTTTATTAAATTATATTTAATAAATTTGCGGAGCAGATAAAGTATTACGTGTGTTTTATAACATTACTAGCTGACCCGGCAAACGTTGTTTTGCCATATAAAAATGGCTATTAAAAAATAAGGGTTGATCGTAGAAGGGTGAAAATTGAGGATTGTATGTATTTTTGTATGTTGTATCATCAAAAATAGAAATTAAAAATTTTGTCTAAAAAATAAAAAAAAAATTAGGGATGGACTACCCCTAACATTTAGGGGGATGAAAAATAGATGTCGGCCGATTCTCATAGATACCGGATAAGCACAAAAAATTTCATCAAAATCGGTCAAGCCGTTTCGGAGGAGTATGGCAACGAAAACTGTGACACGAGAATTTTATATATTAGATAATAGTGTCTGTATTATAATTTGCTTAGTTTGGAACCAATCAGATGGGCGTATGAACATTGTCTCAGGATATCATTATATTTTTATAATAGTGTACTAGCTGAGCCGCGCAGCTCCGCCCGCGCTTTTTTTTCGTCGACACCATTTTATTTTTTCCTTTACACTGTCCCTGGATTAGATCGAACGAAATAACATAAAAATTATTCAGATCAGTCAAGCCGTTTCTGAGTTTTAGTGAGACTAACGAACAGCTATTCATTTTTGTATGTATATTGATAACATAATAAGTATAATTTTATTTTCATGACAGTAGTGAGATGATAAGTAATAACTTTTTTCCTCTCTATAAGTGGGTCGGTAAGGTTAGGGACGCGTGAAAAATGTGGGTTACTGATTCAAATACATTTTAACACTCACAAAACGCCCGGATTTCATACAATAATACATTTTACTTTACCTACAGTAAAAGCTGATACCTAAGTCCATCAATTAACAATAAAAAACATGTATCGTGGTAGGTATTCGTAGTAAATAGATATCAAAGTATTATTGAATATAAATTCCCCTTTCCCTGTTCTCACTGAATGTGATTGGTGATACGTAATCCACACAGGGGTGGATTTAATAAAAATATATTATATAACTAACAGTACTCAATATAATCCCTTGAATTCGGCTTCAGAGTCCGGATTAATAGTGCTCGTTTTTGGCACAATGGATATTAATCATTTGGATTTAATATTGATCGCTTATACGCAAAAAATTGATTTGATTGATGTTAAAAAAATTGCTGGCAGTAGCAAAATATATTTTATGAATCGCTGCTGAAAGTTCATAATTACTTCTTTGGAGACATCAAAAACTTTTAATATTTTACGAGAGCATATATTTTCTTCTTGCATATATTTATACACATCGGCAAGGGATCTCTGCTCTCCGAAGGGATCTGCACCAGGGGCCGCACACTTGCACTTTTAGCAGGGCAGTTTAACACGAAAAGTGACCTGTGTGCTTACCATGCGCGCACTAATTAGCAGGCCACCTAGCTATTACGTCACCCAAACAGGTGGTCGCTAATTAGTGCCCTCATGGCACAAGAGATGTTCCAAAATGTATGGAGCCTGGGCTAGGACTTTGTACACTATACTGTAAAATAGGGAAACACACATAAAACAGTTTTTAACTATCCATTTACTTTAATTTGGCTTTATTTGCTTGTAAAACTTAAGAATTTTTACTTAAAATTGCAACACAACAAAAAACTAGCATGGCGGAAAAATGTCACTGTCATGTGTCATTTTTATTATCAATGGCGTTAAAAGTATTTTTATTACAGTACTCTGTATTTTTGTTTCTGTTTTCTCATACATCATTTTAGTAATTAAAATATCAATGATAATCAATTCACTACATACAATACACAACCAACTGTGACAAGTGTGACAGCAGCAGTGGCTATTGGCAGCTGGCTGGCTGACAGTTCAATTCGACATCAGTGAGACGACGATCTTGGGACGCCATGTTGAATATAGATAAAAATAAATAATAATTAAAATTACAACAATAATAGTAATTTAAACGAAATATTGATATTTTTTCCGGATTCTATGGATTTTTCCCGATTATTTGAGGTGGTGTACATATTCCTAGCCCATTTTGCAACAACTCCTTTGTATGACAGGTCACTTTTCGTGTTAAACTGTCCTGCTATAAGAGTCCATGATAAGGCCCCAGGTTCCACTCAGTGCCTTGCTTTTGAGCCTGTCACCGAAGTTCGCGATAAATACCCCCGGTAGCCGATACGGTGTTTACGGAGATGGGGGTAGTAGGAGGTAGTTCTCAGAGTTGCCGCGGCACTTACTCGATGGATGTCTAGGGGCCCACATCCCTCTTCGGTGTCGCTGGACGCTCGGGACGTGGGCCCTAGGACGTCCATTAAGTACGACGGCAACTCCGAGGAGGTTGCGACCCTCGTCCCTGTGAGCACCATTACTGGTTAAAGGCAAGGCACTGAGGGGCTCCTGGTCCAGATCCTATCGGAGAGCCCAGAGATCACGTGCCGATGCAACAGCCACTGGGGTTGTAGTGGCTAAAAATCCCACATACCCCGGTTGAGCCTCACATCTCCCGGGGACCTTTTGAAGGTATCCCCACGAAAAAAAAACAGGGGCCCCTGTTTCTTTCTATCATCCCTAATTTTCAGTGACTCCAATTTTTTTTTAGGACTGACAGAAGTCAAACCCTGTTCTGTTCATTTGTATTGTCAATTTTATATCAGACCATCTCGTCTCTATCCCCATAACACTTAAACATATGTATACTGTAGCAATTTTACGGCTAAACTTTTTTGCATTTCTGCCATGACAATAAATAAACTTCTAAATAAGGATAAATAATAAATAAGTTGTTTAATTATTTACCAAGTCACTTCGTTTACGAACAAAGCGAAAGTATTCAACAGCACTAAGTTAGCGACAGCGAAACACGCTAAGTTCTGAACTTTGAAAAATAAATAGCATCATTAGCACGTTATCGTGTAGTTGCGTTTAGTTTTTCAACAACGGGCAATAACTTACTTAGCCCAGGGCTTAAACTTAAGTTTTACCACGCGTACTTAAATGTATACTTACAGTTATCTTGAGGAGTGTGCAAAACTAAGAGCTCAAAGCATTTAATTTCGTGAAACAAATACTATATAATGTTGTCTTTTACTTACGCGAATATTACACATTGCAATCAAACTACTACAAATAACTATAGTTACAAATCGCTAATCGTAGTTTATTATAGTGTTCAAAAGGGGAGGCCTGTGAGCAGCTGATGAAGAAAAACTTTGCCTAATTTTGGAACAACTATGCTATTTTATAACATTGTGCTCGTCAGCGAGCCCAACGTCGAGCTAGCCTTCAATTCAACGTTAAAATCAACATTCACCATCGCATTCCATTACACTGTAATCGCTTCTACACTCATTTATTTGTCGTATGGTTAGTGGTCGACGTAGATTCAAAGTTATTGAAACTGCCCTCAGGCATCTGACTTGGCCTACTGCTGCCGAGGGCAGAGGCTGTAGACAGCTGTCTACACGACTCTTTACATGCCCTCCAAAGCATGAAAGCGCTGTGTTCTTATGTCTGAACAATCACTTACCTAAGAATTGACCAACTGATCGTTTACCGTAGTCTAGTCTTAATCCCACCATCACAATAACCAATGATGACAATCATTATAGCGATCACCATCATCATCAGTGGCAACCAAAAGACTTTGAACAAACCCCCCCCCCCTTCGAAGGGAGGGGTTGCCATAATGATAATAATAATAAATACACTTTATTGTCCACCAAAAGTTACATGTAAATTGAACAATACGTTGAAGATATCAATATACAAAGGCGGCCTTATCGCTAGAAAGCAATATCTTCCAGGCAACCTAGATCACCAAGCTTGGCAGGTGACTTGAAGATCGCAGTAAGTATAGGTCTTGGGTAAACCAATAGAAAGACACTGCTGCTCGTCTTGTTGTTTTCCTAAAGTCGAGAGAGATGAGATTGTGCGATTAATATAACGATACCAGGAACAGATTATCAAAAGATCTTTTTGTAAATATTCTACTGAATCTGTATTCCGTTTATCTACGTAGAAATCGTTCAACCTTAAACTACTCATCACATATCAGATACAATTATTTTAAGGTTACACGAAATTCGAACTCACCCAACTAACTGTAATTAGAATCAGAAACTGAGATTACAAATTGTATTTCTAAAATGGATGTCGTTGCTTTGATCTCTGGCTGAAACAAATTTTCGGTTATTAATTGTTTTATTTGTTAAGGCTCGTTGAATCTGAATGATTTAGGAACAGTATTTCATGCTAAATTAATCTATTGGTCGTTTTTGTTTACCATTATGGAGTAGACCGCACCATACCATAACTACGTACGTACGCGTATCAAGCATGGAAACGAAATTTCGGAAACCACCATGCAGTCAATAAAATCTTTTTAAAAAAAATTGAACCGTCTTCAATATCACTGAAAAGTATAAAATAATTTAAATATTATTGAAGTTGGTGTTAGCGTACCTGCTGTGTATATTTGGCACCAACTTCAATAATATTTAAATTATTTTATACTTTTCAGTGATATTGAAGTCGGTAAAATTTTTTTTTTTAAATACACACATCAAAAGTGTCTAGGGATCAAGCATTTTTAAGCGGATTTCTTGAGATTGAGATGTGGCTTTGTAATAAATTTATGATTTTATAAATTTATATGGATCCTTTTTGGTACATTTCATAATTTGAATCAGGAACTGTGAATCAAATTCGAGTAAAAGATGAAAATCAGCTGTCAATATTTTCCCTATAAAAACATACAACGCATTGAAGACATTATTAGTGCTACTGTTTCCCTACTACTGATTAAAACCAACGTTATTATGGAGCGGCGACGTCATTTAAGCAGGGAAGAAATGCTCAGAGCCGTGGGAATGATAGAAGCTGGTTCCCGGCAACGTACTGTGGCTTTAGCTCTGAATACAAGTCAGAGTGTTATCAGTCGACTTTGGACACGTTACCGAAGCACTGGTACCGTGGCTGAGCGCCATGGAGGACGGTATCGCTGCACCACACGGAGACAAGACCGATATATTCAAATGTTAACTCGAAGAGCTCCAACAATAACTGCCATGATGTTAGCCGTGAGGCTTCATCACTCTTCAGGGAACTTAATTAGCGACCAAACAGTCAGAAACCGCTTGCATGAAGTGAACCTTCATTCCCGAAGACCGCTACGGGTACCACCTATAGCAATGCACAATCGTAGGATTCGATATCAATGGGCTCTTGAACACAGAAATTGGGCAGAAGAACAATGGCGTTTCGTGTGCTTTTCTGATGAGTCTCGTTTTGGTATGAGACCGGATACAAGACGTATACGACACTGGAGAACCCCTGGACGCCAACAGCGATTAAAATCCTGCCAGGAAGTCCATCCTTATAGTGGTGGAACCATCATGGTATGGGCGGGTATTTGGATCGGCGGAAGAACTGAGTTGATTTGGATCAGAGGCAACCTCAACGCTCAAATTTATGCTGAGACGATTGTATCAGACGTCATCGTTCCTCTACAAGTGCAAATCGGTCCCTTATTTCAGTTAATGCATGATAATGCACGACCGCACACCGCAAGAGTTGTAAGACAGACTCTCGCCGCAGCTAACATCAATGTCCTGCCCTGGCCTGCTCAGTCGCCAGACTTGAACCCGATTGAGGATGCATGGGATATGCTACAGAGAAGAGCTCTGCCGAATATGGAGGGTATCCAGTCGCAAGAAGACCTTTTTTTGTTGTTGCAACGAACATGGGCGGCCATTCCACAGCGTGATTTGGATGAACTCATTTTGAGTATGCCAAACCGATGTTCTTGTGTTGTTAGTGTTCGCGGTAGAAACACGGATTATTAATTGTTTAAGTTACCCAATAAAATTTTAAAGAAAACTGTTATTTCAGTCTTTTTTTCGAACTTTTGTGTTAGTGGTTCAAATGTCAAAAATCCCTTTATTAGGAAAATGGCAAATTTCTTTATTAATGCAAAGGTGACTTGGTTTATCGTTACTGTGACAAACGAAAACACTTTATTTGATGAATCCTTAAAGAAAATTTTAATTAATATCAATCAGGAGAAAAGTTATTGCAAAAATATATGTTGATCCCTAGACACTTTTGATGTGTGTATTTTATTTAAAACTTTTTAGTGATATTTTCATATATAAAGATTGAACCATCGAAAACCGTAAAATTATCTTTATAGGTAGGTTATGATTACATTATCGTATACATAGTTTTACATAAATCATGTTTCTTCAGAAAAAAATATCCGGTCGTAATGAAATTTGCATGGAATCATCATAGTAGTTTACTCTCTCGAATAAAAAAAGAATCATCGAAATCGGTTCATAATTGTCAGAGCAATGTAATGGAGAACATCAGTTTTATGGTTTTTACCAGATAAATTGCTCCACATCGTTCATGGTTCTCCAGGAAGTTCTTATCCGGTTGTAATAAAATTCATACAGATTCAATACAGTGGTTTCTTCTTTTGAATAAAAAAAGAATCATTGAAATTGGTAAATATTTGCCAGAGTTATGACCATTTTTAACCGACTACAAAAAAGGAGGTTCTGTATTCGACGCGTATGTATGTAATATTAATAAAAATGCGTAATATTCATATATGTTAGTCTATGTGGGCTTCTAAACGAATTTACCAAATTTCACGAGTGTATGTATGTATGTATGTATGTATGTATGTATGTATGTATGTATGTAGGTTTGTCCGCGGATTTCTCAGAAACTACAAGTCCGATTTCGAAAATTCTTTTTGCAATAGTTAGAGTATCTTTCAACTTAGGGTAGAGTACAAATTTCAACAAAATCGGTCTAGTAGTTTAAGAGATATAAACTTTTTATGTTTTCAGTAACTTACTGTAATGTAGACGTTCGAGTTGCGTGATAGTACTGATACCTATCTTGGTAAAATAAGTCACTAAAAAATGTTAAATAAACTATTTTAAAAAAAATAAAAACCGACTTCAAAGTAAATTATCTAAAAAGCATAAAATAACGAAAATATTATTGAAGTTGGTGCAGAATATACACAGCAGGTATGCTAACACCAACTTCAATAATATTTTCGTTATTTTATGCTTTTTAGATAATTTACTTTGAAGTCGGTTTTTATTTTTTTTTTAAAATAGTTTATTGTCCTTAAAAGCGACTAAAACGTCATCTATATAGGCTTTCTTGCAATTCTCAGTGCGCAGTCACCATTCTTGTTTTTTCAGGAACTACTTATTACTAAGCAATAATTTTTTTATGGGACCCAATTAACGGATTAAAGAATGGATGGAAGAAAGATTTTTTCAAATCGGTTCATAATTGCCAGAGTTATGCGCGAACATACATAGAAAAAAAAAATATATATATATGCAGACGAATTGAGAACCTCCTCCTTTTTTGAAGTCGGTTAAAAAGTATCGTCACTGTCGACTGTATCACAGTGTAAATAATACACTATGAGCAAATGGTTCTAATTACACACACACACACACACATTATATAGACAATACATATAAAGACACACACACGCATACAAATTTACTTCCTTATATACATACAGATACAGAAAATTATTGATAGACTACAATGGCGGTGTGTAGCGGAACCATAGATATAGAATTTTTCACTTCCTATATATAATATCTTTGAGCGGAACGGCTAAGTCACTGGCCATGCAGAATTCATATTTTTAAAGTTTGACAGAAAGTGAATAAGATGGCTGGATACGCGATGCTCTTCTGGGCGTTCCATTTTGCCTACGGCCATACGCTCATAACCCGGTCAATTAGTATAGTCCGGTCATGTAGGCAGCCTTTCATTTGACAGCAAAATTTTTACTAAAATTATTAGCAGCAGATTAGATGCTGCATGTTTTACTGCGAAAAGTAAGCTCGATAATGCTCTATCTATGAAGACATAGAATTACAATTACTTAATTACAATAAGTTGGTTGGTTTAATGACCAACAGCGATCCATTTTTCAGCCAGCACATTGAATACACAGGTTCCCAGTGTGGTTCCTTGTACAAAGGACTTACGACTTTATAAACATTGATGTATAGAGCATTAAACTGTGACCGTGACTGGATCGTGGTCTTAGGTCACGATTTGCAAATGACATGCAACTATTGACTAGCCAACTTGGTATCAGAGGCCCCCCGTGACCTTTTAAAACAGTATTAATAAAATACATAGTTATAGCTCTGTCACTTTCCATCGAGAAAAGTAAAAAAGATTACATTTGAAGTGGGCCCCAGGTCAACGTCTCGTTCGTCCCGTCAATAAGTTAAGAAAAACGTAGTGTCTGCTATAATAAGCATAGATATTAAGCAAAGTAAACATTTATAAACCAATAAATCATAATCAAATTGTCTTTCGTATCCAATCAAGATCGCGGTACCTACATCGGGAGCTAATGACTTTCTTACGTGTCGAAGAGCAGTCAGTTTTGGCTATTAACACTATATTTATATTTACGTTGAAATTAACGCTTGATTGTGTTTACCGATTACAGAGATTTATAATATTAATGATAAAACAATAAGTTGATTGTATTTAAATTTATAATTTGATTTCCCGTGGGGTGCCAGGTTAGAATTGCATCCCCCCATCTCCTCTCGTGCGTGCGACTAAGCGAGAACGGGAAGATGGTCAGCAGCGTCTTTCTTTTGGATTTATCTTCTACTTATACTGCAATCCCCAAGCCACCTGCCAAGCGTGGGGATTATGGCAACCCCTCCCTTCTAAGGGGGAGGCCTTTGTTCAGCAGTGGACTTCTTACGGCTGCTAATGATGGTGAATGATGATTGTGATTTAGAAATTATGTTCTTTACATCTTTTGTTTTCTTTAAAGATCCTGCCTTTTGTTAGTCGCAGGATAGGTGTGTTTCTTATTTCATGATGGTTTCCCACGCTCATGTACTGTGAGATTCGTTTTCCATTATCGTACGTTATTTTAATCGGGGATCATCGCGATTCGCGATTTGGCTCGGTTCAGCGAGAGGACTCCGTGCGCGAGGTAGAAAGGCAAATTCAATTTTTGTGTCTTTTGGTGTACAATAAAGTGTATTTATTATTATTATTATTTATTATTCAAAAATATTTATTTCAAATAGGCTTAACGCTAGCAGTTTTGATAGTTTGCCCCATAGATCTTTGCATGACTCTGAGCCGATCTAATAGGTCATCAGATCGCTATACTACGACCACTTCTAATGCGAAATTGTCCTACTATAGTGATCACATAATATGGTTATGACCATAATATGGTACATTATATCATCACTAGCAACAGCCATTTGTTAAAAACCATTGCCTTCAGGATAATTGTTTTCAGTGAAATATAAATCTCAAATAAAACTAGACCATCATACGGCGGACAATAAAATCCGTTCACGCAGTGGGTAATAGAAATTTTATTGATTGTTAGAACTTGAGAACCGTTACAATATTTGGGGCCATTAAGAGTTATGTAAGTGCTTACGTCGGACATGGATAATATTCTGTAGGTATACGAGTATTATCGAATACCACCGCTATTGGTATAACAACGAAGTGGTCTTACGGTTAGGTAGTAATACATGCTATTTATATTTATAAGTGGAGGTGAATCAATACTGTATACTCCCTAAAGGTATCGCACGACACAAAAGGGTTATACTTAAAAATTAAACTCATGTAACGGCAAGGCTATGTAGTTATGTTATGTCTTAGCTTATAAATATGTAGTATAAGTTTTATGCACTATCTCCACAGAAATTGGAAATAATATTGATATTTTGTAAATAAACAAGTTTATGTTACAAAAGCTTAAATAGCCGGACTGCGAACAAACAAAATGGTCCTAAATAATATTAGACGTACATAATTCGAATACATATGTGTTCAGGACGACGGGAAAAATACGGACAAAATAGTGTATTTGTGTTACAGTGTGTTGTGTTTTATAGTTATATGTAGTTAAGTTTTATAACTCTGCGATAGTTAAGAGCCTAGATTTAATTTCCTAATAAATTTTAATATAGTTCTGTGTATAAGCTCACTATCCCGAGGAGGGGTGAGCTGAATCACTTATAGATAGCCTAGCCTAGGTCTCATAGTACTTGCTATTTGTAATTAGCGTAGGGTAATAGTATGATAGAAGTACCCATATGCCCTAGATGTGCTAAGCGCATATATGAACGGCAAATAGCTATTTGCAGTTAGATCCCAAATCTAGGAACCAACTCAGGACCTAGATCTGGGTCCGCCTTGGTGGGTCTAAGTGCCTAAACAGCACTGCTGTACATATTTCCATAGTTATAGGCAAATGTTCTATTTCATATCATGTTTTCTAGGGTTTTTGCTATGACCTAGGCCCCTAGGTGGTCTAGTCATAGGTATACAGATAGTACACATCGCAGGCTACCTATCGGTACTATTTGTGGGCATGTGGATGCTACGGGCAAGGCGCAGGCGAAGCGTCAAGCGGCCAAAGCATAGTCGTCGCGCCCCTACTTACAGTATTTATCGGCCTGTAGTTCCCTAACAGAAATATATATGTAGATAAACCCTATGTACACCGTTAGAAAGCTGCTTACACGCACTTTCTAACGGTATAGGTATCATGTATGTATCTAGAATAGCCTAAGTAGAATAAGCGATAATGTACAGTTTTTATAATAAAAATAAAACTCAAGTGGCTGCCTCGGTGGGGCTCTCGTTACGGTAAAGTTCCCTGCAAGGATAGTATATGCGCATTCGGCGCCACTGTCGGTGAACAAGCAACGGTCGACGCGGGAAGAAAATAATATTCAGCACGAAGAGCGCCACCGACGGAGCCACTATCAAGCTTGCTATCGAATTGGGACTTCTTATTTCACGGACACCTTGTAACCTACAGCGTAACCACTCTTCGGCGGGTTCATACCGTACCAGCGATAGCTACAGACACACAGGACGTCAGTGGCTCATTCACTCGGGTCCGCCCGTCCTGCACAATATGTATAAATATATTTCAACTCGTCTCGGTAAGACCTTTCACCCATAATGATGTTTTTAGAACTAAAAAAATACAAAATGGTGACGGCTGCCATATATATTTTTTTTTGTGAAAAATATATACCTAGTCTATGTCACTCCCACAACTAAGACGAATCTAACGACATATTATAAGTCACTGTCCATCACGCCGTTTAGGCTGTAGGCCGTGCCAAATAAATAGACACACATACTTACATACATACATACACACTCTCGAAAAACATAACCCTCCGCCTGGGGCATTCGGGCAAAAAAATGGCAACCTGACGGCCGCCATGTAGTTGTATGGAAAAATATTATAGACAAAATACATAAATCCAAAGAAATAGACATACATACTTACATACATACATACTCTCGAGAAACATAACCCTCCGCCTGGGGCATTCGGCCAAAAAATGGCAACCTGACGGCCGCCATTTACTTTTATGGAAAAATATTATAGACAAAATACATAAATCCAAAGAAATAGACATACATACATACATACTCTCGAGAAACATAACCTTCCGCCTGGGACATTCGGCCAAAAAAATGGCAACCTGACGGCCGCCATGTACTTTTATGGAAAAATATTATACACAAAATACATAAATCCAAAGAAATAGACATACATACTTACATACATACATACTCTCGAGAAACATAACCCTCCGCCTGGGGCATTCGGCCAAAAAATGGCAACCTGACGGCCGCCATGTACTTTTATGGAAAAATATTATAGACAAAATACATAAATCCAAAGAAATAGACATACATACTTACATACATACATACTCTCGAGAAACATAACCCTCCGCCTGGGGCATTCGGGCAAAAAAAATGGCAACCTGACGGCCGCCATGTACTTTTATGGAAAAATATTATAGACAAAATAGATAAATCCAAAGAAATAGACATACATACTTACATACATACATACTCTCGAGAAACATAACCCTCCGCCTGGGGCATTCGGGCAAAAAAATGGCAACCTGACGGCCGCCATGTACACACATCAAAAGTGTCTAGGGATCAACATATATTTTTGCAATAACTTTTCTCCTGATTGATATTAATTAAAATTTTCTTTAAGGATTCATCAAATAAAGTGTTTTCGTTTTTCACAGTAACGATAAACCAAGTCACCTTTGCATTAATAAAGAAATTTGCCATTTTCCTAATAAAGGGATTTTTGACATTTGAACCACTAACACAAAAGTTCGAAAAAAAGACTGAAATAACAGTTTTCTTTAAAATTTTATTGGGTAACTTAAACAATTAATAATCCGTGTTTCTACCGCGAACACTAACAACACAAGAACATCGGTTTGGCATACTCAAAATGAGTTCATCCAAATCACGCTGTGGAATGGCCGCCCATGTTCGTTGCAACAACAAAAAAAGGTCTTCTTGCGACTGGATACCCTCCATATTCGGCAGAGCTCTTCTCTGTAGCATATCCCATGCATGCTCAATCGGGTTCAAGTCTGGCGACTGAGCAGGCCAGGGCAGGACATTGATGTTAGCTGCGGCGAGAGTCTGTCTTACAACTCTTGCGGTGTGCGGTCGTGCATTATCATGCATTAACTGAAATAAGGGACCGATTTGCACTTGTAGAGGAACGATGACGTCTGATACAATCGTCTCAGCATAAATTTGAGCGTTGAGGTTGCCTCTGATCCAAATCAACTCAGTTCTTCCGCCGATCCAAATACCCGCCCATACCATGATGGTTCCACCACTATAAGGATGGACTTCCTGGCAGGATTTTAATCGCTGTTGGCGTCCAGGGGTTCTCCAGTGTCGTATACGTCTTGTATCCGGTCTCATACCAAAACGAGACTCATCAGAAAAGCACACGAAACGCCATTGTTCTTCTGCCCAATTTCTGTGTTCAAGAGCCCATTGATATCGAATCCTACGATTGTGCATTGCTATAGGTGGTACCCGTAGCGGTCTTCGGGAATGAAGGTTCACTTCATGCAAGCGGTTTCTGACTGTTTGGTCGCTAATTAAGTTCCCTGAAGAGTGATGAAGCCTCACGGCTAACATCATGGCAGTTATTGTTGGAGCTCTTCGAGTTAAGATTTGAATATATCGGTCTTGTCTCCGTGTGGTGCAGCGATACCGTCCTCCATGGCGCTCAGCCACGGTACCAGTGCTTCGGTAACGTGTCCAAAGTCGACTGATAACACTCTGACTTGTATTCAGAGCTAAAGCCACAGTACGTTGCCGGGAACCAGCTTCTATCATTCCCACGGCTCTGAGCATTTCTTCCCTGCTTAAATGACGTCGCCGCTCCATAATAACGTTGGTTTTAATCAGTAGTAGGGAAACAGTAGCACTAATAATGTCTTCAATGCGTTGTATGTTTTTATAGGGAAAATATTGACAGCTGATTTTCATCTTTTACTCGAATTTGATTCACAGTTCCTGATTCAAATTATGAAATGCACCAAAAAGGATCCATATAAATTTATAAAATCATAAATTTATTACAAAGCCACATCTCAATCTCAAGAAATCCGCTTAAAAATGCTTGATCCCTAGACACTTTTGATGTGTGTAGTTGTATGGAAAAATATTATAGACAAAATACATAAATCCAAAGAAATAGACATACATACATACTTATATGTATGTATACATACACCCGACAAACATCGCCCTCTTTCTGGAGCAGTCGAGCAAATAATACTTTCAGAAAATGTATCAAAATATTAGATTAAGCTCTCAACGGCCGGTGATTCCGATCTCATCATCATCATCATCATCACCAGCCGGAAGACGTCCACTGCTGAACATAGGCCTCCCCTTCGAACGCCACAATGACCGACAATTGGCTATTTGCATCCACCGGTTACCTGCGACGCGCACAATGTCGTCTGTCCACCTAGTGGGAGGCCTACCTACGCTGCGCCTTCCGGTCCGTGGTCGCCACTCGAGAACCTTTCTTCCCCAACGGTTATCGGTTCACCGAGCGATGTGGCCTGCCCATTGCCACTTCAACTTGCAGATTTTAAGAGCTATGTCGGTGTTGACGGGCCAGTTGGTCTAGTGGTCAGACACCCTGCCTGCTAAACGATGGGTCGTGGGTGGGTGGGCCGCCAAGTGTCTGGGTGTTGTTTATCTATTTAAGTATGTATTTACAAAAAAAAAGTATATAAGTATTAGTATTAGTTGTCTAGTTTCCATAGTACAGGCTCTGCCTAGTTTGGGATCGGATGACCGTGTGTGGATTCGACCTTGGTTCTTCGGCGAATCTCGTCATTCCGGATTCTGTCGCGCAAAGAAACTCCGAGCATAGCTCTCTCCATAGCTCGTTGTGTGACTCTGAGCTTATCCAAAAGGCCAAAGGATTCCGATCTGCACCATGTTTAACACGCGACCCGCATAAGCGCGATCACGTATCGACCGCCGACTGATTAAGAAATTGTTATGTTGATACATTTTTCTGTATAATCTACAATTTCATTTAGATGTAAACACGAGCTCTCCCATTTGCCAAATCTATTGAATGACATGACTTCGGGCCGGCCTTGACCGACATATTTGAAAATTGGATAGATACAAAAAAAAATATTTTCCGACAAAATTCATTATTCATCGCTATGACGACCGCTTTCAGCGGAAAACGTTCGTGACTGTAATCATTAATTTTTTATGCATTTTGACAAACAGCGGGCAATAGGCGCGAGTTATTCTAATTCTTCTAGTAGTTTTGTGTTAGAATATTATAAAGAGATGTTGAACTTTCAGTCATAAGAATTATAGACTTTGAAAATAGGGAGAAGGTTCTCAATTCGACTGTATTTATTATTTTTCTATGTTGGCGCAGAAATCTGGGAACTTATTGGAATTATTTTTTTGGGCTGAAAGTGCGTTCCACCGAAAAGGTCCCATAGAAAGGACTACATTCTGTATGATTTATGCGGAGTAGCGGTAAAGACAATATGAGCTGGATGTCCGTCAAATGGCTTCCTGCCATTAAAAGCCATTTGACGGACATTCTGCTCATATTGTCAAGGTGTCTATAAATAAAGGAATGGCCAAAATAAGATATTCTAGGAAGCCGTTACATACCTACTTGATTTATTAATAGTAATAATAAGAAGTAAGTTTGATAAAATGCCATATCGATTTTGATTCTCCAAAATTATCAGTAAGTACATTATGTACAATATTATATGCGTTTATATCGCGTGCCAATCGCGGATGAAAGTCTTTAACTATCGGTCACGTTAATAAGCGTTTGTTCTTTACACATGACCGTTACGAGGCACGGAAAAGAAATAAATAGTACTATGCACTTACACTACAACAACAACAACGCGCATCCAACAAAGGCTTTCGTCAATTGTGCAACTGCGAGTGCTTAAGATGTTTGGACATATCATCCGCAATGAAAGCTCTTTGGAACGACTTATTATACAAGGAAGAGTAGAGGGTCAACGTTCTCGCGGCCGATCACCCACAAGATGGACAGACCTCAGAAAATCATCAACAAAGTGTTCCCTTACTAAATGTACACGCAGTGCCACGAATAGGGAGACATGGAGAAGTCTCGCAAAAGCCGTGACCAATATGACAGACAATCCATGACCACGACCACTCCGCCAGGAGTGTACGACTAAGTAGTAGTAGTATGCACTTACAGTGTATCATGCTTGTATAGTACGAAGGCCCAGACTGACAACTGTTAGTCCTTCGGACTCGCGCTGCTATCCGCGACACGTATTGAAATGTTTATATAGATGCCCTAGACCCAATGACGGCCCTACTGAACTAAGTCATTGCACCCACCTCTCCCCAACAACCGTATGTAATCAGATACTGGTCTCGCCGGTGAGGCCGAAGGGTCGTACGTATGTGACCTCAACGGCGAACAACACCCCACTGAGTTTCTTGCCGATTCTTCTCACTGTAGTACTTATCAGCCCTCTCTTAAGCGACAGCCTAAGCTGAGGCCATGCCTCTCGGAGGTGCCCTTGGGCTCGTCGCTCTCCTAACCTTCTGGCATCGTAATGGCCATCTGCGGGCAACAGTCGGCAACTATCCTCCCAAAAAAAAACTGACAACTGTACCACAGTGTAAATTATACACTACGAACATACTGCCCTAATTACATACACAGATACGACAGTATTATTTATTTTGCAGCGGCGCGTAGCAGAACGGCAACGTCGCCTACCATGCACCAGACGTTTCGTGAATTTTGGTAGACCCGGCCGTAACACGACCAGATACGGAAAGGCTTAGTAGGCGTAGCTTCGTATTTTTTTTTTTGCCTCATACGTTATTAGCAATTTGATGCTGACTGTGATCTGACTCATTTAACCTAAACGTTTTATCAAGTGAGTCACATTTAAACTTGAAAAATTAATCTGTTTTGCTTGTACCTAATATAATAGTTGTTGATTAATTAACTATTCCTTGAACTGAACCCCACGCCACCTCCGGGAATACCGCCACCGACTACAAATTAATTATTGAACAACTCAAACTGTTATGTTTGAGTGCTTACCAGAATTTACATTTGGATTTCACGTTATAAATTTTCATTATAAATTCAATTCTAGGACAATATGCGTGGGTGGGTATTATATTATGTTCTAGATACGGTTTACTTAGTATAGTATGAATTATGTTCAATAGAAGTCTATTTAGGTACCTATACGTGCCAAATTAAAATGCATTAGTGTAGAGGCGTTTGAATCGTCATTGAGTTTTATATAAAAGTTGCACAGTTTGCCTCAGACAAAGAGATATTAGAGATTTATTTTGCCTAAACAATTAAGTTTACTTCTGTTGCAGTGCAACCCCTGTCCTTCAGTTTAGCTAGACTATTCACATTATTTAACTATTTTGAACTCCGATAAACCGATCTGGTGATGACTCAAAAGCTTTGGGAAGATTCTTTCAAAAAACTGGTTAGAGGTTTTTGACCTCCTGACTCGAGAAATACCTTACAGAAGACTTTGAAAAGCATCGTGTTCACAGGAACACCAACTATCTACCTAACACCTTGCCACAGGGCAAGGATGTTCCTTCGGAGTCGCTGGACGTTCGAGGTGTGGGCCCTTTGAACGTCCATTGAGTACGGAGGCGACTCCGAGGAGGACGGCGGTGGGGTTGCGACCCCCGTCCCCGTGAGCACCGTGTCAGGTTCCTGGGGGGCTACAATGCGCCCCCCGACGGCGGGCTCAAAGGCAAGGCACTGATGGGCCGCTGGTGCAGATCCCACCGGAGAGCCCTGGGGTCTCCCATGTGCCGATGCGACAGCCGCGGGGGTTTTAGTGGGTAAGAATCCCACATACCCCGGTCGAGCCCCACAGCTCCTGGGGATCTTTGGAAGATTTCCCCCGCGTTAAAAACAAAGGGGCAAGGATGTTAGTAGGTCCTCTATGAGAAGACTAAAAGTCCCGTTTTGTTCTTCCTCTGTTGTCAATTATGTACTGCACTTTCTACCCATAGCTACATAACCATCATCATCAGCTGGAAGATGTCCACTGCTGAACAAACCTCCCCCCTCCATTAAAGGAGGAGGGGATTATCATAAGCATAGTCACACAACGCAGTTAGTAGTAGCTTATCCAATAGAAAGTCACTGCTGCCGGTCTCCTTCGTACGAAACCCGACGGGAGTAGATGGTCGGTCATCACCAATTACCGTTAATTGGATGGATGCTCTAGGAAACAATAATAACTCGTGGGTGTCCGTGTAAGAATAGAACCATCCTATCTCTCCCCGTTGGTTTTCCGTAAGAGGCGAATAAGGGAAAACAAGGAGACGGAGCGGCGTCTTAATATTGGATTACCTACCATCTATTCTGCGATCCCCAAGACGCCTACAAGCGTGAGGGTTATGGCAAACCCTCCCTTCCATGGGGGAGGCCTTTTGTTTAGCTGTGGACGTGTTTCAGCTACTGCTGATGCTGAAGACTAGAAAATAATAATCAAAAGAATATTATATACATAGTCGAACCTCCTCCTTTTATTGAAGTCAGTTAAAAAGATACTCCTCTGCTTACACACAATACTAATAAAATCGAGGATGAGATATACTATAATAATGTTATGAAGATATTAAAATATAAGCCACAGGCAAATTTATTAGTTACAAGTTAAATTTTCCAGTTTCGTACACAACGATTATTTCATTATAATTACTGTTTCTCCAGAAGTGATTAATCATTTTTAATCAGAATTTCATGTCTGTCTAGGTATTAGTGTCACGTAATATAGGTTAACGAATATTTGAAACGCCTACACTTATTAGTAGTGTCAGGATCTGATAAGTTAGGTCTTGAATGTCTTAAAATTTTTAATCAGTTGACTAGCTAGGATTTTATCAGGCTTAGGAAATTAGATTAAGGTTTGATACTCAATACTAAACTAAAATTTTATATGCACATCACTTGTATTGTCAGGAAGGTATTTAGAGCCTTCGGCTGTATTATACGTTCTTCTAAAAATTTCAAGTCAAGGTAGCTGAAATACGCATTGGAAGATGTGAATTCCACAAATAACATTCTCAAAGCTGAAATAAAATATATTTTACTTATATCTGTAAATACAATGCACGCGCGTGCTCTTATTTCTAATTTATCTGAAAACTTTATTTTGCAGAGTTTGATTACTATTTTAAACGTATTTAAAAGCTGATTTACTATCTTGGGCACGAACGAACGGTGTACCAGTTTTCAATCAAAATTGTTCTTTAACGGCACGTGCAAGTGATTTTCGTCCTAAAGGTGATGCACCGCTTGTGACCGCGAGAGTACATGCAACTGCTAATATATTTTAGATGCCATTTTCATCGTGATTATTATTCTAGTAGTGATAATACATCAATGATGCTTATCCATAGGTATTCCTGGGCCTGTACCATCACCTCTAACATCAATATTAAATTCACTTTCTATCGAGAAAGTAAGGTTACTTTCTCGATAAACGTATATTGGCGTCTCTACCCAATGTCATGCAAGATGATAATATTACTGGTAATAGAGGTAGTTTTTTTTTGTCGTATGGTTAGTGGCCAACCTGGTGTCAGAGTTTTCAAGCTGCCCTTAGGACTTAGCTTAACGACTACTGTCTAGATGACAACAGCCGGGACCTACTTTTAACGGGTGTTTTCTCGTGGACCCACTATTTTGTCCCACCAGTGGGTCCACGAGGGAGAACTATTTCTCGTGGACCCACTGCACTCTACGGTTATTAAATGTTCCTCCTGTATAATAAAGATGTATAGCACCTTTTTACATTGTCAAAATTTATCTATCGTATAGTTAAGTGACAAGTGGCAGACAAAAAATATGCGCTTCCGCTGGTCGGTGTAAATCGTTTCATAGTTTTTTAGGCTTCCACACCCATTTTGTCACTACAACTACATTCTTAAAGGGCATTACAAAACTTCCCATTAAATTTTTTAACCATCAATCATGATGAGACTTAGTCCTATGCTACTCTGGTACTTCTGGTATAAATATTGAAGCAAAGTAGTCACAGTTTGGTAAAACTAGATGTCTCACGAAAAGGGAAGGCCTCTTTGTGCCCTCTGTTGCCCTAGTACTTCTGGTAATAATGTTTAAGAATGCGCAATTTTGCGGTTTCACGCGCTATTTCGTGGATGCCCTTTGAAATACCGCCTGGAGCTTACCACATTCAGCCGGTGTAACTACTTGGAATATTTACACAAAATTTACTTCCAAACTTCGATCGTAGATTCAAAATTTTTCGTCCATAATTCCTGTCTGTCCGACTGACAGACGGGAATTTGGAAGAAAAATTTTTCCCATCTGTCTGATGATCGAACTACTAATCGGACTAATTGGAACGGATAATCCAATAGAAAGACGTTGCTTCTTGTTTTCCCTTAGTCTGTTGTCTAGTCTTACCCGGACATACCACGGGTATAATAATCCATACCATTAAATAACTCATACCAGAGTTTATTACTGGATGGGAAAATACGCGAGCCCTCCTTTTATTTTATGCCACCCTGGTACTTCTGGTGTAATATTATGTGGTGTAATGTCCGTTTCATTTAATATGAATGAATATCATAAATGAATAAAAAAATAGTAGGTACTATTTTTTTATTCATAATATGATAATTTCATACTATTATCCCAACCCTTGCTATACTATATAAAGGATGTTAATAAACAACAGTGGGTCCACGAGAAATAGTTCTCCCTCGTGGACCCACTGGTGGGACAAAATAGTGGGTCCACGAGAAAACACCGCTTTTAACGTGGCCTCCGAAGCACGGAGACGCTCAGTTCAAATACCTGACGTTGCTTACCCAACTGATCGTTTACCGAACAGTGGTTACAACTGGCTATGAGCGTCTCCGCGTGGCGTATGGGCGTAGCGTATAGAGGTAGTGGTATTGTAACCAAAATATATACTTAATCCAACTTTTCTAAAGAGCTGATGTGAACACATTGTTTCCCCAACTTCACTTATCTCTGCATACAGCTGAGTAGTCATTAAACCACTACACGCCTTTCACACAGAAAAGCCTTTGTATCTCTCTTTTAAGAAAAAAAAAAGGTATTTTCTCTAGAAAAATGTAACAATGTAGGATAATGTAATTCGGCGCGAAGCTGTTGGTGGAAGAAAATGTTCGAGGATGTTGGTTAAACCAGAGATATTTCAGAGGGTGAAAATAAGGGTAAGGCGTGTTGCCAGGTGTAACGACCGTGGCCTACTGACTTTTATTATATAAACTAGGCATCCCGAAAGCTGAGACGCAAAAAATAAAGAAGACTGTTAACATTGCCGTGCTTAGAAAAGAGATGATAATTAATGATCAAATATAGTAAATATAGGATAATGTTTATAACAATGTATCTACTCGTATAGTATTGTTACACATTGAGGACTGATACCGCAATAGCAATAATTAATATAATCATTAGCAGCCGATAGCCGTTCACTGCTAAACAAAGGCCTCCCCCTTAGGAGGGAGGGGTTGCTATAATCCCCACGCTTGGCAGGTGGCCTGGGGAACGCAATATAGGTGGAAGATAAATCCGAAAGAAAGACGCTGCTGCTCGTCTTCCAGTTCTCGCTTAGTCGCCTTTTACGACACCCAACGAGAGGAGATGGGGGGTATGCAATTCTAACCCGGCATCCCGCGGGTCAATTAATATAATAATAATACCAGCCCTTGTTTATGTCCCACTGCTGGGCACGGGCCTCCCTTCAAGTTGAAGGGGCTTAGGCCATAGTCCACCACGCTGGCCAAGTGCGGGTTGGCGGACCTCACACGTCTTTCGAAAGCTAGTTAGGCTTTCTCAGACATGCAGGTTCCATCACGATGTTTTCCTTCACCGAAAGCTAGTAACAATCGCACAAAGACGATTCGCACATGATTAATTAAATAAATCAGAGGTGCGAGCCGGGGTTTTATTATTAGTAAATATGATGTTTAGGCCCGCTTGTTACTGGTTCTTTCTATCTCGGCGAACAACAAGTACGAGCAAAGGGGTAAACTGAAAAACATAATACTTAAGCTGAGTCTACCCCTATTGCCTAAATATTTTTTTTTCTGTTTATATTTTATTAATTTATGAAGAACGGCAATGTGCTACTATGTATGTATGTTTTACTAGGTAGTAGCTTCTTTGTGCAAGGAACCGTCCAGGTAGGTACCACCGCAGTGTCAGACATGTAATATGAATATGTGTGTAAGCATTGCTGTGTTCCGGCGTGAAGGGCACTGTAGCTGGTGAAATTACCGGACACAAAGACTTAATATCTAATGTCTTAAGGGTCGGCAACGCACTAGTGATTCTTCTGGTGTTGCTAGCTTCTATAGGCTGCGGTGTTTTTTCGTCGTAATTTAAGTTCATTTAGTTTCTTTTCGTCGGGCTCTTTATGCTTTCGTTTAATTTATACATGTTCTTTGCTTCAACTAAAGAACCTTTGTTACGTTCATATAAACAGTAATATATATTATCCAAACGAGAATTACGTACGGACAAAAAGATCGTTATATTGTCTTATTTATCAAATCGCGTGCGGGTTACAGTGGGGATATGATTTTAATTTTGTTCACACCTACCGTAGTTCAGTGCCCTCTCTTTTCTAACTTAAATGTTGTGTATATTAGTGAAACAATTGGTATAATATTATCAGTGAGACTTTGGCTTTTATTTTGATCTCCCGATACGATATCGTAATGAATATAGTATAAATTAGATGGCTTAGTTTGTTAAAGTCACTGTCCATTTTGCTTATTTTGATATAATCTTGCCATTGGAAGTGCAAAAAAAAATAATGGCTGAAAATAAAATTTTGGAAATAAATTCTTATTTAATAGATAGCTTAGCTTAAATACTTAACGTCATTTTATTGAAAAATGAGTGAGACCAACCCTTAGAGAAAAATACGGGGAATCTGTTGAGCTTGTAAAGTTTATTTCGAAAAAAAAAAAATAGACTTGGTGACTCTTACAACTAAGTATGTATACTACTACTACTAGTAGTATACTACTATAACTACTACTAGTACTACTAGTAGTATACTACTATAACTAACTCTAATTATAAACGGCATTAAAACTCAATACCTCATCAACTTTTTTTTTTGTAGCACTCATATATCTCAGCATAGGTTCCTAGACCTTGAAATCGCTGGACGTCCGATCGTAGTTTTTTTTTTATTTTTTTTTTAACACTTATATGCTAGTGCTTGACTGCAGTCCCAGCGGCGACGCAATCGAGAATGGCAAAACACACTAGCTTATTAAAAGCCTATTCACTCTAGTCTTAAAGACACCCACATTATAATCGGGCGGGAAAACCGACGCAGGCAAACTGTTCCAGTCCTTAGCTGTCCTTATTATAAATGAAGGAGCAAACCGCTTAGACCGGACTGAAGGCACTTTCACCACATAAGGGTGTGTACGTGCCGTGCGTCTCGTCGTCCGATGATGAAAGGGAGATGGTGGAATCAAGTCATGCAATTCCTGTGCACACTCTCCAAAATGCATCCTGTAGAACACCGAGAGGCTGGCTACTCTGCGCCTGTACTCTAGGCTTTGTAAATTGGCCGCTACTAACTCTGCGTCACCAATAAGCCTCTTAGCACGCCTCTCCACTGAGTCCAAAGCTGCAAGATGACATTTAGCAGCACCAGCCCATATGTGACTACAGTACTCCACACACGACCGGACTTGTGCTTTATATAGCATCAAAAGTTGCTCCGGTGTGAAGTACCGGCGGACCTTTGAAAGGACACCTAGCTTCCTTGCAGCTACCTTGGCTTTGGACTCAATGAACCGCCCAAAGTTGAGGTTTGAGGAAATTTCAACTCCCAACAACTGAAGGCGGTCCGTGTATTCCAAGGATACATTCTGAAAAGTAGGAGCCAAGGTGAACGGACTCCTTTTCGCGGTGAATAGACACGCTTGAGTTTTGGTGGCATTGAATCTCACAAGATTGGCATCACCCCGTTCGGAGACTGCCTGAAGTGTGAGATTCGCGCGCTCCACCATGGCTACTCTTTCAGACTGGATAACATCCTTACTGGCCCGAGCACTCGGCATATATCTCTCCACAATAGTGCTGTCATCTGCATACCCATAGATACCGGGCAACAGCAGATCGTTAATATGCAGCAGGAAGAGAGTTGCGGAGAGAACGGACCCCTGAGGAACTCCGGCATTAGTCGTCAACGGCTCCGATGTGCAACCGTCAACAACCACTCGGAGAGACCGTTCACTCAGGAAGTCCTTTATCCAGCCGATCAGTCCAGGGGATATGCCGTACGCTGGCAGCTTGTTTAAAAGGCTAGCGTGCCAGACCCTGTCGAAGGCCTTCGAGACATCCAGGGAAACAGCGAGCGCTTCCCCATTTTTCTCGAGGGCCTCGCCCCATAAGTGAGTGACATACACTAGAAGGTCTCCCGTCGACCGATTTCGGCGAAATCCGTACTGTCGGTCGTTGAGGAGATCATTCTGTTCTAGGTATGCCATGAGGCGCGAGTTCAATATACGCTCCATAGTCTTACAGAGTATGGAGGTTATTGAATTCGGCCGATAGTTGGCTGGATCGGCACGACTGCCCTTTTTGGGCACGGGTTGCACGTTAGCGAGCTTCCAGGACTTGGGCACTATCCCAGTCTTAAATGAGAGACGGTACAAACGTGTCAATACCGGAGACAACTCGGGTGCACATGCCTTAAGTACTATTGCTGGAATACCGTCAGGACCACTAGCTTTATTCACATCTAGACGACACAGTGCTCTCATTACCTCCTTATTTGTAATGCGGACTTCCGCCATTGACGAACCGCAATGAGGCAGTTGTGGTGGAATAGCATTGCCAGTGTCTAAACGCGAATTATTGGCAAAGAGAGATGCAAATAAACCTGCTTTCTCTCCTGCCGTATGAGCTAGAGTTCCATCAGGCTTTACTAGCGGAGGCAGTGAAGGCCGACAGAAGTTCGTTTCGACTGATTTGGCAAGAGACCAGAAAGCTCTACTACCAGATGGCTGGGCAGCGAGCTTTGAGCCAATGTGGTTGACGTGGCCGAAACGAGCCTTCTTTAACGCCTTCTTGTAGAACTTAGCGGCTTGGTTAAAGGCTCTCTTCTTATTGCTAATATCCGGAGCTTTGCGGTCACGAGCTTCAACCCAGGAAAGATACGCCGAATGTTTGCTCTTTTCAGCTTGAGCACATTCAGCGTTGAACCATGGGCGAGCTTTGCTACCGACAGGTACATCAGCGAAAGGGATAAAATATTCCATTCCTTGATGTACCACGTCGGTTATAGCATCCGCGCAACTCGACGGATCTTCGGAAGAGAAGCAGACCTGCCGCCAAGGATAAGATGCAAAGAAATGCCGCATCTCATCCCAATCTGCTGACTTGTATCGCCACAATCGCCGCACACCACGAATATCGCAGTCAGGTGGAGAAAAGGTCGATACAGATTTCACCAGACAATGATCCGAGGTTCCTAAAGGTGAGGAAACTATTACATCATACCTGTCTGGATCAGTTGTCAGCAGAAGGTCTAGACAATTGGCTGTATGACCAACAACATCAGGTACCCTAGTCGCTTGCTTTACCAGCTGGGAAAGCCCTAGCGACAGCGCAAAGTTCCGCGCTTCTCTCCCAGCATGGTCAGTCCTCTGGTATGGGAACAGCCAGTCCTGGTGACAGGCATTAAAGTCCCCCAGAGTGACCAGCTGCGCATCAGGGTACCGATGCAGGGCCTCATCAGCGGCCTCACTAAGGTGGTCAAAAAGGCGAGTTGTCTCCAGGTCACCGCTATGTGAACTATAGACACAAGTATAGACAATTTTATCTATACCAGTGTCTACTAACGTGTCCTAGATGTTCATCTAGTACGGAGGCGTCTTCGAGGAGAACGGCGCGGCGAAATTGTAAAGCCCAGTCCCTGTGAGTTACGTAACAGTATCCCGGGGATACAGGATTTTTTTTTTTTATTTATTTTTTTTTTTTTATTTTTTTTTTTTTTGACATTTCGATGTCGGATCCTTCATCAAGTTATTGTTTATAATTAGCATTTAATAAACAAAATACTGCTTCGATATAGTGAAGTTGATTGTTATAATTGACGCCAAGTGTCATACATTAACAGCAAGTGTTATCTAGTGATTTTTATCTAGTTTACTGGCAAAAAATCGCAAATTCAATAATAACATTAATGCTTAAATATATACCCTACCCTTTCTTATAAATATAAAAGTGGTTGTGTCATAAATTCGTAAATAGTTTTACAGTGAAGTTTCAGTAATTCAGTGTACGCTCGGTCTGTCCCTAACGTTGGTGTACGTACGTAGATCATGGTGTAAACACAACCATAACATATACCATAAGATAAAACCAATATAGCGCCATCTACTACACCTCTTACAAACACCTTGTCGCCGTACCAAACTGTTACCTGTCACTATTGGCGCCACCTATTAATCTATAGCTGTACCATTATTGATTGTGGATTAAGAAATGCCTACAGATAGGTGCGGAAGCTGTCGGAAGTTTATATCGGCGACAGAGGGCGTACGGTGCAGCAAATGTAATTATCTGCACCACAAGCTATGTGTAGCCTTGGCCCCAAAGGGATCTGTACCTTCCTCCTGGCGTTGTCCGGAATGCAAGAAGGGGGACCCAAGGGACAACAAAGATGACACCCCAGTAAGAGGAAGACCAATGCATGGAGTAACTCAGTCGACCGAGGAATCCTATGCCAGCTCTTCTAATAGCATCGTCTCACCTCCAGTAGTAATGCAGGGGGAAAGGGAGAAGAAAAAGGAGATTACAAATAGCGATATTATGGAGGAAATACGAGCAGTGCGCCGAGACTTCACGGATTTCCGAAAAGAAATCTCAGAATTGCAAGCCGAGGTGCAGACCTGCTATTCTCGCATTGGTTTATTAGAAGCTAGAGTTATATCCCTAGAACAGCGCGTCTCTACGCAGACGGCGGCGCCTTCTGAACCGGTGGGAGTTAGTAGTGTGATAGCGCAGCTCCGAGCAGAGTTGAATGAACGGGAACAAGATCAGCTCGCAAGCGATGTGGAAATTCAGAACATACCTGAGGAAAGTGGGGAAAATCCGACCCACCTGGTTAAGTTGGTTGCTGCTAAGATGGGAATGAACATAGAAGATCGTGACATCGTCAGCGCGGAACGGGTCGGTGGACGCAATCTGAATGCGACGGCCCCTGGTGGAGCAACTGAGACGCGTCCGCGCCCGCTTGTAGTCCGTATGGCGCGCCGCGACTTGCGTGATGAGTTGCTGCGCAGCGCACGAGCCCGGCGAACAGTCGACACTAGCGACTTTGGACTGTCTGCGAGACCACATCGACTGTTTGTAAACGAGCGTCTGACTAAGCTTAACAGACAGTTGTTTCGTATGGCACGGGATGCGGGGCGACAGCATGGTTGGCAGTTTATCTGGACGAATCGTGGCCGCATACTTGCTAGACGTAAGCCAGGGGACGCTGTACTCAGACTCCGAACTGAAGATGATGTTGTCTCGCATATTGTCCCTCAGTCAATATCTGTTTAAAGTTTACTTAGGTGCGGTAATTGTGCGTTGTCGTCACTGTCCAATTCTAATTAGCTGCTGCGGAACTATAACATATATGTTTTCACTTAATAATTCTATATTTATTTTTAATACTATTAGATATTACATATTTTTCTCTGCACTTATACGTTATAACACAATATTGACACTATACACAGTATATATATACATATTATGTAACGTAAATCTATATACAACTGCTCACTTTCTCTTTCACTCGTTTATAAAACACAGTGTACTATCGTCGGGGGTACGTCATGAGGAAAACCTGATATATGCCTGCTCAATTTTTGCTGCACAAAATAAAATGAAACTACAACATGGATTATTGGTTAATGTAAATATAAATATCAAATCATACAATTTAATATCTGGTAATATAATAATAATAATTTTAATAAATATCATAAATGATTAAAAAACACTTTTTAAAGTTTGGTCTATTAAATGCAGGCTCTCTTGGCACCAACCATGATGAGTTCTTAATTGCCATGAGTAAGTACTCAGTAGACATTATGGCAATCAATGAAACTTGGTTACAACCCGGAGAAGAAGGCCGTGCTCCTAGCGTCCCGGGTTATCGTTTAAGGCATATACCACGGCCCAAATCTACACGAGGGGGGCGTGGAGGAGGAGTGGCTTTTTATGTTAGAAATGGGTTATATGTAAAAACACGAACTCACCCTGAACAACCAGACGTTGAACAGTTTTGGATTTCATTTAAAATGAATGGTAAGACTATTTTAATGGGAACGGCCTATAGACCACCATGGTTGGTTTTTGACAAGTTCTTGAAAGGTATCACTGAGAGCGTAGCTTCTCTAGCACCTTACGACAACATAATATTGTTAGGGGACTTCAATGTAAATCTAATAGATGCCAATAGTGCCGATGCGAAAAGACTAAATGATTTTCTTGAATATATGAGTCTTAATCAACTGGTGAATACTCCCACTCATTTTACAGGACAAAGCAGTTCCCTTATAGATGTAATATGTACGGACATATCCTGTCAAAATTTGGCCGTTGATCACATAAGTGAGCTTGGCCATCACTCCTTCATTACGTGTGAGGCAATAATAAAAAAAGAAAAGCCAAAGCCAACACTTGTCACTTATCGTCCACTCAAAAATATATTAATGAACTTGTTTGACCGGGACCTTGGGTTCATACCATGGGATGAGATATGCTCAAAGGAGGATGTTGATGATATGGTTGAATTGTTTAACTATTATGTTAAGGAATTGTTTGACATGCACGCGCCCGTCAAAAGTAAGGTATTTAGAGCCCCCCAGACACCCTGGATTACAGACAACATTAAGTTGATTTTTAAATTGAGAGATGAGGCCAGGAGTAGGTTTCATAAGACTAAGGTAGAAACTCACAAACAATATTACTTGGATCTTAAGCATCAGGCTTCTATGGCCTTGCACAACGAGAAGAAAGCTTTTTTTACCCAGCACATTAATGAAAAACTACACGATTCCAAACAGTTATGGAAAAACTTAAAATCTAAAGTCTTACCAACACATACAGATCTCCAGCTCCCAGCACATTTTAAAGATCCAGATGTAATAAATAGGGCATTTTTAGATTTACCTGGTAAGAACACAGTAAGCATACAGCAATTGACATATTTGGAGTATCACAGGCATAACCAATCCAATTTTTCTTTAAAGCCAGTAAATGAATACCAAGTTTTTAAAATAATTAAAGATCTAAAATCAAATGCGGTGGGTCTTGATGGGATTAGTCTTGATATGTTAATTCTGACTTTACCAAATTCCCTAAAAACAATAACTGAAATTATAAACAAATCAATAACAACTTGTAAATTTCCTTCTATTTGGCGACAGGGCGTTGTTCGTCCACTACCAAAGATAAATGATCCGCAAAACATCAAAGATCTTCGTCCCATCAGCATTTTGCCTTGCCTGTCTAAAGTATTGGAGCGTGTAGTTTCCCTCCAAATGGTGGAATATTTAGAAAAAAATGATATTTTGCCAGAATTGCAATCAGGTTTTAGGAGAGGAAGAGGAACCGGTACTGCTTTGGGGGATATTGTGGGGAATATGCTTGAGGCTCGTGATTTAGGAAAGGGTACACTGCTAGTGTTACTAGATTACTCTAGAGCGTTTGACACTATTAATACCACATTATTGCTCTCAAAGTTATCGTTCTATGGTTTTAATACAGATTCTGACGAGCACGATACAGATACAGATCTATTTAAATTTTACATAGGTAATGTAAAATTTAAATAGATATTTAATTTACATTGATTCTAATAAGCAATCTGGTTTTAGAGTAACTAACATTTTAACGCGATGGTATTTTTTCTCGTGCCTGCCAACAACACCATCAGTTTATTGTTACGCAACTTAGTTAACTAACAAGGTATTACCTGATAGTAATCGAAGCACCCACCCATAGAAAAGTCTCTTCCTGTCCCTGTCATCCAAAACCTTTTGGTCCGATAGTTATTTTGCCAGCTACAGTGACCTTCTACTTATGTTACATAGCGGAAGAAATCTAAGATTAAAGTGGCGCCACCTAGATAACACCCTTCCAACTTAACCATCCAGATGTTTCAAAAGACGAGCAACTGTCCAATGCAACTATCAGTAGGTAAGCGTGCCGCTCACCACCAAGCCAACCACCCAGGTACTCGACTCGTTGCTAAGTTGCAAAAACCAACATGATAGTAATAATAACACCGTTCATGTTTTGACAAAAAAAAACATAATGTAAAGAATATCATAATGTATGTCATTTTGTCGACCTACACAGTATTAAATACGATTTCAATTAGTAAGATCACATATGACTGATACGCTTTAATAGTTAGGCATAATACTCGGCAACAATTTTTTCGCATACTCTATGACGAACCAAAAATATGGTATTACTATAAAAACATATTTAATTAAATATAGAAGTATAGATTTCATTTGAAATTATTTATAATGTTATAATTATACCATATGTAACATATCTAAATTAAAAATATGTTCAAAATCATTTAAATTAAATTCGTCTTGTCAAAAAAAAATCGAGCACGTCCACCCTCCATAACAGTCCACGAAAGACTGATGCAAGGCGACCGCGGGGGCGCTGCAAGGGGAAATGCATCGCGTACGTGGTTTTTCTATAATTTCTTGTAAAACATGAATGAAATTAAGAAATGTAATCAATACAAATTGTAGAATAGGTTATTATGCTTTTTATAGTCCAAGTTTGACGTCTATCCGATGAACGGATATTGAACGCTAACACAATTCATATCCAACGTAGTACATTTTTTAAATACATATTGCTTGAAAACGTTATATTTAATCCAATATCTAATCAATAAAACTATTTGCTGAAGATCTGAGGTATAAGTACATATAATTTTCATAGCCAATACAATAGCGGATTGATCCATCGAACTCTTTAAACTAAGGCTATTTTTGCAATTTTACCGTTGTTACCCCCTTAAAGAGGCGAGCTACACGTTAGTAGATAGTAAAAACTATAAAAAATTTAGTTTGCTTTCCTACATTGTCCTCGTTTTTAATATAATCTCGATGTTTAGTCCATTAGAGACCTTGATATTTGCAAAAACAAAAAATAAAGCTTGATCGTTTTCGTTTTTTGGATCGTGACGCTAGTGCGTGTCACGTCTCTGGCTAGCAAGAAAAAGTAAGCTCCAAATAAACCGGAACAGAAACCCAGAGACACACAACGAACTATGGAGAGAGCTATGCTCGGAGTTTCTTTGCGTGACAGAATCCGGAATGAAGAGATTCACTGAAGAACCAAGGTCATCGAAATAGCTCGTAGAATATGCAAGTTGAAGTAGCAGTGGGCAGGCCACATCGCTCGAAGAACCAATAACCATTGGGGAAGAAAGGTTCTCGAGTGGCGACCACGAACCAGAAGACGCAGCGTAGGCAGGCCTCCCACTAGGCAACCAGTGGATGCAAATAGCAAATTGTCGTTCATTGTGGCGGTCTAAGGGGGAGGCCTTTGTTCAGCAGTGGACATCTTCGGGCTGATGATGATGATGATGAAACCGGACCAAACGCCGTAATGATTTTTCTATCCATACAGATATCTATCAGATATCTTAATATTCATTCCTACATATTATGTGATTTTTGATGTGAGGAAAATACCTATCTACTTAAAATTCACTCGCGAGCCTTCGCCTTAACAAGAAAAACTCCCAAAAGCATACCAAAGCAGATTGTTTCAATATGGACTCATCCGTATCTGTTTCCTATGAATTATTTATATGTATCGTTGCGATTGTACCCTGAACATACTCCGTCCTGGGCGTGACTTGACTCCAGCTTTTCACAAAATCTATTCAAAGAGTTCCACCACCGTCCATCGATGGACGGAACCCCAATATATCCACCGTTTTATCAGCGAAACCTTTTCGCCGTTACACATCTCATTTCGATACAATTTGTATGAAATTTTGAATCGTATGCATCAGTATTTCAGTCCCTCAGGTGTATGCATTCGGGTAAAAGGGTTGGGAAATTGGTATTTGGATCCTTGAAAGGTATCGGTGTTTTTGCATATTTAGTGGGTTGATTTTTGGTTGGCTCTACCTGTTTTAATGCAAAATTTAATGGGAACGTAAGCACTTTGTTACATATGAATTTTTTATTTCCCCAGTTGGTATATTTTACTACATTGGAAGAAAGGATGAGCAAAAAGGGATGCTCGCTCAAAATTGGAGTAGTTTGACTGTGGATCTTTGACATAGGATCCTTTTCCTGTTTTTTCAACTAAAGCTTGAAAGAAATTGCTTTTAGCGACAAGACCGCCGTTTGTACATTTTATGATTTAGACCTAAGTTTTTATTGTAAATATCTTTTGGTATACAATAAATAAAGAGTATTTTATTATATTTTAAAGTTATACCACCACTAATCATTACATGGGATCGCGGTAATCCAGTAGTATAATACTCATACAAAGTAGTAAATCCATTGTGTAGGACCATCCAGGTAAGTACCACCGCAGTGTCCACCACACGCAGTGTGTGTGTGTGTGTGTGTGTACCACATTTATGCAAATAAATTGAATTGAATTGAATTGAATTGAATTGAATTGAATTGAATTGAATTGAATTGAATTGAATGGAATTGAATTGAATTGAATTGAATTGAATTGAATTGAATTGAATTGAATTGAATTGAATTGAATTGAATTGAATTGAATTGAATTGAATTGAATTGAATTGAATTGAATTGAATTGAATTGAATTGAATTGCGTCAGATATTCTACCACTAAGCAGCAATGCGTATACATTGATGTGTTCTGGTTTCAAGGACACTACAGCTTGTCAAAGTAGCGGGACATAATAACTAACGTCTCGGGTGACTGTAGGCAGATTTGTCGATTATGAAGTATCCAGTCAGACACACACAGTCTACTCCAATATAGAATATATTCCTTTAAAGTAGCCCTACCGCGCATCGTACTATAAAATCGAGAATAGTGTGTATCTTGCCAGTGATGTCTTATGACACTGAGACGTGATCTTTAACTGCCGGCCTTTTGGAGAAACCACAACACACCACAACCAAACGAACCGCAATGCTCAGAGTTTCTTTGCGTGACAGAATCCAGAATGAGAAAGTTTGCTGAAGAAAACACAAACAAAGTTACCGATATAGCTCTCAAGATTTGCATGTTAAAGTGGCAATGGGCCGGCCACATCGCCTGAAGAAATGATAACGGATGGAGAAGAAAGGTTGTCTAGTGGTGACACCGAAAGACGGACCGACGACATTGTGAAAGTTGCGGGCAACCCATGGATGTAAGTGACTAGCTGCCGTTCACTGTGGCATTCTGAGGGCCTTTGTTCAGCAGTGGACGTCTTCCGGCTGATAATAACGAATATAAAATCCTGTCATACCAAACAGCCAACCAAATTAAGAGACAATAAAAATTCGGTAAAAATAGTCTTCACTTACCTAAAAGTGAAATAAAATTACACTGACGTCGCCGATAGGTGTGTTCGTTGTTAAATATTAAAACTCCTGTTTTATGCTAATTAAGGTTTGCTTTTATTTGAAAACGGTCCGCAATATTGCGGTCAGCGCTCGAAATTTAGCATTTAAAGCGTGAAAACATGGAGGAGAGGCTCGTTACGAACACTGTTATCTTCTTATATAATCTGTGAAATTTGACGACCGTGCGGCTCCCGGCCCTATTGCGTAAAGCTGCGTACACACAATTGATATTCTATGTAAAATTTTACAAATGCGACGCGAATAGAAAGTTATAGAAATAATGTTAGGGTGGCTTCAAATTTGCAGAGCAGCTGCAGCGTTGCAGACGATCTGCTTTGTAAATCCATATAAATAAAAAAACGCACAGCTGCGTGCTGCAGTCGCGCTTCAAATTTGAAGTCACAATTTGAAGGCCTAAATGTGAAATGGTCAAACTCTCTTCGGAATCGCTAGGATGTCGGGGGTTCTGGTGGGTAAGAAACCCACATACTCAAAACTCAAATTAGGGTCCCAGTGGCTAAGAAACCCATAGAAACATACCCAGGTTGACAAGGTCCCGCAGACCTTTAAAAGTTTTCCCCGCGTTAATAAAAAAAGAACTATATTGTTTTCCCTTCGACTGTATAATATGTACTTACATACATTATATAAAACTTTTATTTAAACATGCCGAATAAAGAATGTGTCTAACCACCCTTATTCTTTACCGGTTCTATGTTAAGTATTGAAATAATCGTAAAGGAAATGTTTTGTGTGAAATATGATTTTATCTTGATTAGTTTCATGTTATTTCATTTATTCACGATCCACGTTACCGAAAATATTTATAGCAAGAAAAAAACAAAACAGCTGATTTCAAACCTTGTGTGATTGGGGTTGGAAATGGATGAACTAAAAGCATCATTAAAATGATTCCATAGCAAAACCGAGGAGACCAAAAAGTGATAGATGACTTGTATCGAGGAAAATTTAAGATTAAGGGGAAAATTTACCACTGGAGTGGCGTGGCAAAGAAAAGAGATAATTGGCAAATTACCGTGGAGGAGCCGCTAAAACCGATAAGGGGTTGTAGGAAGTAAGTATTGTGATTCATCTAACGTGTTGTGTTAGTACACATCGAAGTATTAAAAAAAACTCTTAAGAATCATGTAAGTACCTAGTACCTGGCGAATCTAGAGATATGTTAGCTGTAGTAATGACGTCATTTCTGAATCGCGCTAGTGATGTTTCAATGCTAGGTAATGTATATGTTTTAACATCCCGACATGATCCATTGGGAGCTTCGGCTCGAGTCGAGTTAAATACCTCATACCGTTTTGACTCAAGGATTCTCTCTTTAGCTGCGCCATCCCTTGGTATCTTCCATATGCATTAGAAGCTGTAATTTTTAATGAGCTTAATTATCAGTTAATATACAGGTAAATAACATAACCATAGAATTAGGATTTTTTCACTTCGAGCATAACAATAAGTTCCTACTTAGCTGCCAATTTTTACTAAACCAATATGTTCCAATTTCAAATATTCTTAATAAATCTTCTTGTACATTAAATTATCAAAACCTATCGCTTTTTAACTTAACGCTTTTTAGGCATTTTTCCACTAAAAATATATTCACACTTACGTACAACCAAAGTAAGGAAAAAACTTTTTTGACTGAGTACAGATTTTTTTTCTCTGAAACATGGATTACTACGTCACTGTCTCACCGGCCTGAGTGATGTGTTGGTACTAAGTGGTGTTAGTCGTTAGTGCTTACGCGTAACTCAGCATTGGAGCTATATCTTAATAAATCTTACATCTAAGACTGGGTACTCTAGTCTTAATGTTTTGTACTTCGCATGTAAGCTGGAGGGTCGGGTAGCTACACATTTTATTAGTATGTAGTAGGTCCATTGAGCAATGGATGATCCAGGTAAGTACTGTTTGGCACAGTAGCTTGTGAAACTACCGCGTTCAAGAGACTTGACTTGCCTCGGACGACCTGCGGTAGTGCAGAAGGTCATACTGCTTATATTATAGTTTTTTTTTTATTACCAAGCATGCGTCCCGCCTGATGGTAAGCAGTTACCGTAGCCTATAGACGCTAGCAACACCATAAGAATTACTAGCGCGTTGCGAACACTTAAAACATTAGACATTAAGTGTCGTATGTACGGTAATTTCACCAGCTACAGTGCCCTTTACACCAGAACACAGCAATGTTTTCACACTGCTGCTTGGCGGCAGAATATCTGACACTGCGGTGGTACCCACCTGGACGGTTCCTATAGTGAAGATGGAGCATACTGTCAGGATCATTGTGTGATAAACAATGTTCGCCGGATGTTAAAGAACATGTTTGTTTATAGATAGCTGGAAGTGCAGCTTGATTATTAAGTACCTGACACATTGATTATTAAGTTTTGTAATCCCGGTAATTTTATCAGTTACAGTCCACAGCAATGCCATTGTTGCTTGGCTGTAAAACATTTAAACTACGGTATTACCTACCTTAAAGGTGCCTTGCACAAGGCACCTAGTAAATCTCATTGTAAGAAACATCCCTGTATAATAAAACGTCCCCTTAGGAGCTACTCGTACAAATAAAATTTATAGACAGCCAAATATTTCAAACGAACACCGTAAAATGTTTCGTATTTTCAATGTAATACTATACTTATAATAAAACTGTAACAGGTCCAATTCTGTACATTGGAGATATTTTGAAAATTATATTTGGAGGGCGTTCTATAACCGATACTGAGGCCGAAAATGTTTTTTTTTTAAATTTTGGCTGTCTGTCTGTCTGTCTGTCTGTCTGTCTGTCTGTCTGTCTGTCTGTCTGTCTGTCTGTCTGTATCACGGCTGAGCATCACGCCGAAACTACTGAATGGATTCAAATGAAACTTGACATGACTTGAGATGTTACTACGAGGTAGGACATAGGATACTTTTTATCCCGTAATCTAGCATGGTTCTTTTGGGAGAGGGGATTAATGTCAAAATGGGTACTTGGTTATACGCTTGGTCCGATTTTATCAATTTTTCTTTATAATATAATAAATATTAGTAAGGGAACACTCATAGAGAGTTGTTATCAAGGTTTTGTAATCGATCGGGTTAAGCAACGTTAGGTAAGGTCAATAAATAGATGGGTGACCGTTTAACGCCATTTGAACTAAACGGGTCCGTGCTTCGGAGAAGAAAAGTGGGTCCCAGTTTTTAACCGACTATAAAAAAGGAGGTTATGTATTCGATGCGAATGTCTGTTATTAAAAGTTTAGTTAACGTAAAAATACGCAGGCGGAGCTGCGTGGGTCAGCTAGTCTAATATAAATTGCCATGTTTGTGTACGATAGCGCATATGAATATTGTATTTAACCACATAAATGATAGTACTTTTATACTGATAATTAAAGCAATTAGTGCAAAATTATTCCCTAATAATTCCAAATTATCAAAAATGCACAACTTCAATATTCAAGTTTTCACTTCTGCCGGCACTCCCGGAGTGCACGGGTTTTTTTTTTGTATCATTAGCTTTTTGATATAAAATTTATAGACAGCCAAATATTTCAAACGAACACCGTAAAATGTTTCGTATTAATGTTCACACGAAACGAAATATCTAAATAAATTGAAAACTGATATAATTGGAAAAGTTTTTAAATTACTCGCGGACGCAGTGCAAATTGTCAGTGTGTGCAGACAAAATTAGAACAGAGATTATTAAAGTTTATCAAACTAATGATATGAAATTACTAATATAATATACTCTTTTTTTTCATTCGTTCGTTCGTTGTCGTGTGTGGACGTGTTCATTGCCTATCTTATTTCTCTAAGCTTATATCAGTGCTTATGTACATTTAAAAATGTCGCAATTACCAATTATTCATGTTGCATCAAACCCGGAATTAAACACTGTAGCTGGAAGTGACAAAATTACACACAGAAAGCGTAAACAACCGGATTGTGATTGTACTCAAGCTTTAACTGCAATACAGAATGAACTAAAACATACCCTCAATGATTTTCTTCAAGAGTTTAGTTCTAGATTTGAAAAGATTGATGATAAGTTAAATCATATTACTAGTGATCTGGACTCATTTAGAACCGAAATAAAGAGAGATATTACTTCACTTCAAAAGGATTATCATCTTGTAAAAAAGCAAGTTAAGGATCTGTCCAGCGATGTATCAACAATTCAAACATCAACGCAATTCATATCGACTCAATATGATGACATGAAGAAAAATTTTAATATATTGGACACTCGCACAAAGAATATGGAGGTTTATGACGAGAAAAGTACAAAATTGGATGCCAGGATTGACCATCTAGAACAACAGGCGAGACAAAACAATTTGGAGATCTCTAATGTACCCGAAAAACGGGGCGAAAACTTGCTCACTATACTGAATACTTTAGGAGTGCAGATCGGATGCCCTATATCTCCCAACGATGTCATCTCCATTCATCGCGTGCCTCATGCTTATCAACAAGATAATAAACCCAAAAATATAATTGTCAAATTCACGACACGCATATTACGTGACAACATTTTAGCGGCTTATCGCTTGAAAAAGGGTGTATCCACTGAACAGTTGGGGATAGCGGGAAAATCGAATGCAGTATTCATCAATGAACACCTCACATTAAAAAATAAACATCTCTTTCGTGATGCTCGGGCTGCTGCTAAGGAACATAGTTACAAGTTTGTGTGGGTCAAACATGCGACAATACTGGTACGCCACTCTGAAAATACTCCTATATTCGCTATTCGTTCTAATTCAGATCTTGGTAAAATCAAGTGAAGTAAATAAGCCTTATCATAGAACTTTTGGATTAAGTTTAACTATTCCGTCCCACTGTATTTTTAAAATATCCTTTGTTACGCTATTTTTTTGCATATGTCTGTTTTGTAATATCATAAATTTTATTCTTAAATGTCTCGTAAAGGTAACTTTTGCACTTGTACAACCCTCTAGTATATTTATATCGAACAGTATGAAAATACTACTTAGTTTTGTTCCTCTATGTCTACGCCATGCTAACATTACAACATTCTACGTATTAAATATCTATATGCATTGCTATTACCCCTGTCTGATTTGTAACTCAATATACCCCACAGATACGATAATCAGTTTGTTATATAAAAATGTACCTATACACAAATGCGATTTTCATAATATAAACCATGCACAACTATTTACACTTAAGCCGACACATTCGATCCGGTAATCACTAAAAACATATCTGTGTATTATCAAAACTGTCGGGGTATTAAATCTAAACTCAAAACGTTTTATATGAACACGTTAGCACAGGACTTCGACTTAATCGTCTTAACGGAGACTTGGTTAACCCCTCACATCGCTGATAGCGAATATATAGATAACAGGTACATAGTCCATAGATGCGATCGTGATCTTGCTTCGTGTGGTCGGGCCGCGGGCGGCGGCGTACTGATCGCTGCGCGCCGCGAGCTACGCTCTGTACGTGCAACCCTTCCTGTGCCTGCATTCTTGCCCCCACTCGTGGACTGCCTTCTTATTGAGTTGCCCAATGAACGCGGTAAATTTGTCCTACTATGCGTTGTTTATATTCCACCGAATCAACAGGCAGCAGTATACGACCCATTACTAGATTACTTGCAAGATATTATATGTACTGGTCGCTATGAGTCATACTTTATACTAGGTGATTTTAATTTGCCTGATTTGAACTGGTGTTCAGATACGAACATGCCTTTGGATATGTTTAATATTTCCCCTGCTAGTAAAAGTTTTTTGAATTTTCTGAACGTTTTAGACGCAAAGCAACAAAATTTTTTAAAAAATGATTCTGGTCGCACCTTAGATTTACTTATTACTAATCATCACATTGAATGTTCCTTATCCCCATGTCCATTAGTTAACATTGACAGTTATCATCCTCCATTCCAAGCCCTAATACCATTTACAGCAAAAACCAACCAAGGTTTAACCAGACTGCATACTCCTCGTTACTGCTTTAAGAAGGGAGATTATATAAAGATAAATGAGGAAATTGCAAAAATAAATTGGCTTGACATTCTCGGCAATTGTAATGCCACCGATGCAGTCACCAAGTTTTATGAAATTATATATGGTATTATTAAATTATATGTTCCAGTTGTAAATTCCATGAAATCGAATAATTTCCCTAATTGGTTTTCGCCGTCCTTGATAAGAACATATAATGCTAAAAACAAGTATTGGGTGAGGTGGAAAAATTTAATAATAACTCTGATTATCATTTATTTTCTTTATATAGAGAAAAATTTAAACATGACTGCGAAGTGTGCTTTGCAAAGTATATGAACAGGGTTGAAGAAGGTATTAAGCAAGATATCAAATACTTCTGGAGCTATATTTCTAGTAAAAAAAGTAAATCCTCTATTCCGTCAAATATTTCATATTTAGATAAAACTACAAGTGACCCTCTTGAAATCTGCTCCTCCTTTTCTAAGTATTTTCAATCTGTATACGAGCCAAGTACGTTTCAATCGGATGATTGGATTCCTCTATTGGATGATGTTGCTACTGATTGTAATATTCATACTCATATAATACCAGTAGGCACAATAAAAAAGGAATTAAAAGCTTTAAACTCAAATAAAGGACCCGGGCCTGACCATATACCCCCTGCCTTTTTTATAAACACTGCCAATACTATTGCGACCCCGCTACATATAATATTTAACAGGTGTATCAAGGAGGGAGTATTCCCATCTCAGTGGAAACTGGCCAATATTATACCTGTGTATAAGGAGGGTGATATTCACGATGTTCGTAACTATCGCCCTATCTCCATTTTATCTGTTTTGTCCAAGCTGTTTGAAAGATTAGTACATAATATCGTTTATCCTTTGCTTCAGAATGTCATTATACAGGAACAACATGGTTTTGTACGTAAACGTTCAACTCTCACTAATCTTTTGATTTTCACAAATGACCTTTTTGAAAATATGGACAAACGTATACAAGTTGATGTAATTTACACTGATTTCAAAAAGGCATTTGATAAAGTTGATCATAAATTATTATTGCAAAAACTAGCGTACAATGGTATACGAGGGGACTTATTGCGTTGGTTTGCTTCATATGTATCAAATAGAACACAGAGGGTAGTAGTGAATGGATACCAATCTGAACCTTTTATTGTCACATCTGGAGTGCCACAGGGCTCTATCTTAGGGCCCCTGCTATTTGTTATATACATAAATGACATTAAAGACTGTTTCCATTACTGTAACTTCCTACTTTATGCTGATGACTTAAAAATTTACCTTCCTATAAAAAGTGTTCTTGACTGTAATAATCTCCAACATGATCTAGATCGATTTTCAAATTACTGCTCCGATAGTAAATTACACCTAAATATTAATAAATGTAAAAAAATAATAATTTCTAAAAAAATTAATAATGTACACAATGACTATAAATTAAATAATATTATATTAGAGGAAGTTAAATTCATTCGTGATCTTGGAGTCACCTTAGACCATAAATTACATTTAGATATACATATTGATAATATTGTAAAAAAAGCTTATAAGATGTATGGATTTATCATGCGTTCCTGTAAGGACTTTAAACGTCTGCAAAGCTACATTTACCTTTTCATGTCACTGGTACGTCCGCAATTAGAATATGTTGTCAGCATATGGAATCCTCTTTATGATAAGTACACAAATGTGATAGAGAAGGTTCAGCGAAAGTACTTAAGATCCGCCATATACCGTTGTCACCATCGCTACATAAAAGATTACGATCGCATTCTGGATTTATGTGGCCTGAATTCACTCAAATCTAGGAGGCTACTTTTGGATACCATGGTGCTGCATGGACTTTGTCATAATAAATTTGATTGCATTGCCCTTAACAATAAATTGTCTTATGCAGTACCACACAATAAACAACGCGCTGTACGTCTTCATAGACTATTTGCTATGGGTACCAGTCGCTCTAACGCTGGTATTCGTGCTCCAATAAAACGTATTGTGCATGATTACAATGAAAAATTTTCATCACTTGATATTATTCACCTGTCAAGATCTGAATACAAGAGGGTTGTTATTGAAGTTTTAGGGACATAGTTATTGTTTTATCTATTTCAGTGTGTAATTGTTACAACTTGTGCAATTTATCAATTTATAGTGCTGTTCTTTTTAAGTACCTACATGTTTAAACCACACACAGCAACGTATAACTTTTTAAGTAAGTTGAGAATAACGCTGTGAGTAATGCAATTATTGTATTTGTGTTCATGTGTATATTGTTAAGTTACGACCTATTGTATTACTGTTTGTTGTTCCATGATTATAAATAAAAAAAAAAAAAAAAAAAAAAAATAAGCCTCATGGGCAAATTTGAAATAGTTGTCTTATGCAGAATAATAATATGAATATGGATGACTTTCACCACACTTAAAAATACTGCAGTTTCTTGCGTAGGACTCATACGCAATCTTGAGATCACGTGAAAGTCTTGAGTTGTAAATTCGTGCGTATTCCACAACATTTTTAGATAGCTCTAAAGTGCTTACAGCTGCGCGCTTATGGAATGCGTTACCTCCAACAATAAGATAAGCTATTTAATTTCGTTTTAAAATTATTGTAGGTACCTATTATTATTGTTGCCGACACTACTGTAATTAATTAATTACCTTTTTATATTATTTTATGTATTTAATATTATGATTTTTGGATTGGTTTCTTCTGTTTGTCAATGCATCAAAATGTTCACAATAAAATCCCTGGGCATAAAGACATTGTTTTCTTTCATCTAAAATATATTCAAATCTATGTAGTATACTTAATAGTTTTGCTGCACCTCCATTGCCTGTTTCTTGTAATGCATCTAGTTCATATATGAATATACAAATAATGAAAGATTCTGTCAATTCAAAAGTTGTCCGAAGTTTCCAGCGATAAGAACCTTAATACATAGGATGTCTTATAATAGTTCCCCGTAAGAAGAAATAGTACAAACTTTTTAGAGTATTCGTAATATGTATTTGTTTGATGTACAATAAAGAGTTAATAAATAAAATAGTACTCACAGCCCGATGCGTGACAAATGAAGTTCTTCCTTGCAATCTCGCGCTGACTTTAGCGGGCGTATCTTCATCCTCCCTCCTCGGGTCGAACCATCCAAACGCGGCTCCTACCACAAGAACAGCCCCAATGATCATCAGAGCCAGGAACCCGCCGATCGCAGCTTTCGTAGTTTGTGATATCACCATCGCCATTGTGATTTCTTTGACACTTATCACCTCATTGTTGAGTCACTTTTATCAAAATCACTCTATGTTCGTGTTGGATTTTGGGGTGAGTTTTAGGTTTCATATCTTCAAGTTTTGTTGTCTGATTAATCTGTCAACAAAGAGAGACACATATATTTTAATATTTTAGACTTAAAACAAAAGAAGGGGTAGAATGTTTTCTTTTGTTACTTTAAGGGTTGAAATATGACGAAAATTGTCAAGCTCATAATTTTGTTATATCTCATTTGTTTCTGTCTTTATATCTTTTAGGTATTGAATAAAATAATTAATATACCAGCCCTTGTTTGTGTCCCACTGTTGGGCACGGGCTTAGGCCTTAGTCCACCACGCTGGCCAAGTGCGGGTTGGCGGACTTCACACGTCATTCGAAAGCTAGTTAGGCTTTCTCAGACATGCAGGTTTCCTCACAATGTTTTCCTTCACCGAAATAAAATAATTAACAATGATTTTTTCTTCAATTCAGTGCCTTTCAATATTCACACATTGCTACCTGGCTTACACAGAATATCATAAATTACAGCATAGCTCACCATTCACATCACTCCGACCCCTGACATACAAAGATGACATTATCAACTGCATGATAAATCGCTGCTCCAAAGATACACCACGTGTCTGATACTAAGCGCAACCTATACAATGCTGCTATAAATTGCTTTATGCAGATTGCGTATCTACATAACATTCAACGTATAACGTGCCAATACAAAAGGTCGGAAGGGAGAGACGGACGGATGTAGTATTGTATACAAGAAACGATAACCCATATACTGTAAATAGACGTTGAAGGTAACAAAGACACTATGTTAGTAATTGTCTGTTTATGTGTTACGCAAACGTTAGGTCATTGTGTAGGCAGGGATGTGGCTAATCGTGTGTGAAGTGATTTTTGGGTCGTCTGGAAAGTTTTGTCTGAGTTTGTACCCGAACTTAATGTCTTTAAGTCCAGAGTGAACAACTAACTTCTAGGCTCGTCTAAATTACATTCACACTTTTCATCAGGTGAGACGCGTTCAAATTTTTTGATGTGAAAAGTTCTTTAGCGGCGCTGTGCAGTTTTTTCTGATAGGGAAACATGTTAAATTCGCGTTTGGACACGTGACTGAAAGACTTGATCGACAAATCGTAAGGTAAGACGTAAGGTAAGGTAAGACGTAGGCGGTGTTAGGCGCTTGCGTGAACGTTCGTGTGTGTTTGTGTTACAGCGTGCCACGCGCATCGATGGTGACTGCTGTTCGACCGTCTATGCAGTTAATGTAAAATAATTGTGATAGTTCTGAAGTGTTAAATTTTTACTGTAATATAAATTGACATGTTTGTGTACGATAGCGCATATGAATATTGTACTTTACTACATAAATGATAGTACTTTTATACTAATAATAAAAGCAATTAGTGCAAAATTATTCCCTAATAATTCCAAAATATCAAAAATGCACAACATCAATATTCAAGTTTTCACTTCTGCCGGCACTCCCGGAGTGCATGGGTTTTTTTTTGTATCATTATCTTTTGATATAAGAATTTGTAAGTAAATATAAATATTAAAAATACGTAATACCTACTATTAATATGATTTGGCTTAATGTAGTGATATCCGGTCTACCAACCATGCCGCGGAGATTTCTCATATAAAGGCATAAATAAACATAATTGGGACGCGTAAAATTTACGCGTCCCAATTATGTTTTAGTCACTACTAATCCATTATTTGTTCAACTGAAAAGATAAATAACCGGACATTTTAAGAGAAAAATAGACACTGTAATTATTTTAATCGTATACGATTGAGGATGAGTTAAGGGGATTGTTCCACTCGTAATGTTTAGCGAGCGCGTGTTGTAAGCCAGCAACACAAATGCTAGTGTATTATATAAGGTATGCTAAAAAATATAATGCTTTATATTTAATTTACTACTACAGCCGCTTATAGCCAGCTGTTGTAATTACTGTTAAGAAATGATCAGTTGCTTAAGCAAAGTCAGGCAATATCAGTCCATAGATGGGTGACCGTTTAGTGGCGTTTGAACTGAGCGTCTCCGTGATTTGAAGAGCACGTCAGAAATTGGTCCCGGTTATTGTTATCTAGGCAGCAATGGTTCAGCCAAGTCAGAGGCCTTGAACAACTCTGAAACCAGGTTAGCCTCTAACCGTACGATAAAAACTTGAGTGTTTTCCTAGAGTCCTAGGTTTAATAGGGTCTCATTAAGCTTCGCTAACCATAGAACGCCAAATGCCTGACAAACAATAGATTTTTCTATTGGTATGTTACCTGACCACAGTCTAAGGGTTAAAATACAACCACAAACATCATTCAAAGGGAGCCTGTGGCCTTTATAACAGAGAACTCCGACTTTCCCGGACGAGCTATTCCAAATATTTTTTCACACAAATACATTCAATGGCATTTTTTTTTCTGAACAAAAAGGAGAAAATATCGATATGAAATTTTTTACATTTCATTTTTTTGTATAACTTAACTCGCACTGTTGGCCAAGGGTCAAGAGAGATAAGAGGACTCGTCATGAGGAGTGCTGCAAAGTATGTACTTACATTTAATTATAGAATCGCCTATCTTATCGCTCGCGGTGGTACAAAGGCTTAAATTAATTTCTGCGAAACGTGAGAAAGGGTCTGCACGTCCATTTGTGGTAAAATTTCGTGCAAATAATATAACGTAGCATACCCGTACTTCATTTTCTGGAGAGCGTAACATTATTAAGATATGTGACGCTACATACCCGTGTTAATTTTCATTCTCATGAAGAATTTAAGCTAAGAAAACATTATGTCTGAATACAGACATAATGTTTTCTTTCATATAAGTACACTTTGAAAATTTTCAACATCTTGATAATTTTTTTTGGTAATTTTTAACACTATAAACGCTACGCGAAAATGTACATTATTCTTTTTACAGTTTATCTACTTTCTTTTATACTCTAACTTCTCTTCTAGGGCAATTCATATACTTTCACCTAACCTCAAACTAGACACAGCCTGTAGGTATGATAACCAGACAACTAACTCTAATACGTATATATTTGATACTCTAAAAAACTTATGCCATCATGTAGATAAATATCACCCAGCCACAAAATAAACAGATGTATTTATTTATGAACAAAAATGTGACCTTTTGGGGAGCATCCAAGGAGTCTAAACTAAGCCACATCAACATTTAGATGTCACACATTCGTCAATATGATTATATAATTTTCTTTTTTTAAATAATAAAACACCAGCATCATTATAATTTCAAGTAAGTCAAGAGTTATAAGGGTTTAAAGAGCCGCAATACTTCTAACAAAGGATAAAAAAGAAACCACCTTTTTTGTTTAATTTTTCTTAGGTGCTTGTTGACGTTTTTTTGCCTTTGGTTGTTTTTACTCCATCCCTAACTTAACGAACGTACGCCGGTGGACTTATTACGCAATGCGCAAGTTGCGCAACTGCTACTAATTGCGTAACAGTTTGTCAAAGCGTTTGTCCATCCGCACGGTGTTGTAATTACATTGCTGGGTGCATGCAGCTTTGCATTTCAATTACGATGATGTTAGCCAGCGCATTATGGGCGACACGTAGTTATAATCATTTTCGTCCGCAAATAATATGTGTATTGGTTGTAATTCGGGGATATTCGCTATCCGCTGCATTCGGGATATTGTTCGTAACACTTTGCGGACGCAATTTTTATTTACAGCCTAATATTTTATATCCGATTTTTTACTTAAGCCATAGTTTACATGGGAAGACATGACGATATTTGCTACAAAAGTAGACAAGAGCTTGGAGAAACCAGTGGAAAATTATCATTGCTAGGTAGAAAACAAAAAGTTCTACATAAAATTCTTCTGAATCGCTGGACGTGTTCCCGGGGGGCAACAATGCCCCGCCCCCAGCGGCGGGCTCAAAGGCAAGGCACTGAGGGGCTCCTAGTGCAGATCCCACCGCAGAGCCCGGGGGTCCCCTCTCTTATGCCAATGCGACAGCCGCGGGGGTTTTAGTAGGTAATCCCACATACGTCGGGGACCTTTTGAAGGCTTCCCCGCGAAAAAAAGGTACAAAAAAGATTTTTCCACGAGGAGGGAGCACGACCTTCTCTCTCCACCCGCAAAATACCCTAGCGAGAATTTGTAGCTGGGGAGACTGGCAAGGTTTGAACGAAGTGCCCAGAGTCACTGCAGACCATCAATTATTATTATGACCACTGGAGCGGTTGTATTGTGCAATGAACCTTATGAAAGAAACAAGTATAAATTATAAAAAGCCCAACTGCGAACAAACAAAATGGAAAAAGTAAAAGTAGTTTGATTTCAATGTGTAATATTCGCGTAAGTAAAATACAACTTTAAACAAAATGGACTTAAATTACATTATACATACATACATACATATTACATATGCACATTTATATAAATTCATGTTCAACTCGTCTAGTTAAGACATTTCAGTTAATACACATTTTGATGTTTTTCGGGCAATCGGGCAAAAAAATGGTGGTACGAGCACTTTTTCTTTCTTTTTTTTTTTTGGGAATGATAGACGCTGTTGGCCGCAGATGGCCATTACAGCTTCACCGGACAATAGGAGGCAAGCGCTTAAAGCGCTCTAGCCTTAACGGCAGAAGTAGCGACGAGCTCAAGGGCACCTCAGGGAGGCACGGCCTCGGCTTGGGCCTCAGAGAAAGTACCAAAGGAGTTAGTATCGCGTCGATTCCCCGAACAAATTTTTCGTGGCACTTTTGCGGGGTGCGGGAGGCGAAGTAAACACACACAGATACACTTTCACGCATACCCACACTATAGTAAACTCGCAACACATTCAAAAATATACGCGCACCAATAAAGAATGACCTGAACATATGAACAAAAATTTGGCAGAGCAAAAATTTGGAGATTTTGAATCAATCAGGCGTGGCGCTTACTATCGAATATCTCATTAGGCCCTTCATTACGTCATTTTTCTAAGAGAACATATCAATTTACATCAACAGCACTTCCAAGAAAGCAGATATAATAATCACTGCAATTTAAAAAAAAGATTGACAAAGCCGACTCACTCCAGCGAACACTTAAAGCGTCTACAGATAAGGGCCTGGGGCCCTTGTTACTGACACTTGAGTGTACAGTCCCTTTAGAAGGCTAGACACATTTCGGCTTCGAGCCTGACGTTAGACATTGTAGTGTTGGTGTCGTTTAAAAGGGGATGTAGTGCGAAACATTCATAAAATATTATTGGATTGTTATGTTGTACGTGTTAACGATATCTAATTTTCTGTTCGATTGTTGTTTGGAATTTTTATCATTGCATTAAAAGGTATACACAAGGATTGGATTTGAAATTGTTATATTAGGATACGACCGGTTCCACGAATCGAGATTATGGGTACGATATCAATGGAAAATAATATTATTTATTGATATCTTGGGACGATTCATACACTGTAAACAGATCCCAAAGTAGGCGAAGCCTGTGCCGTGGAAACTTAGAAACTGATAAAAATATTCCTTTTTTGGAAATACATTGGTACATGTTTTTTTTTATCAAATTAGATAAATAACATTCAATTAGGTACATAGTAAATATGTTTCCTGGGTGGGAATCAAACCCATTATCTATGAAATAGCAGCCTAAACCACTGAGGCCGTTAAAATGTTTCAATGGCATATTATTTAAAGTTATTTCCTGGGTTACTAGAAACGGTTTCGTTTTTATTTTTAAAAGATAAATACAGTACATAAGTATATGTAGAATTTTAATAAATACTAGGCTAAGGCTTCGAACGGCAGGACACACTATCGCTGATGCTGATTCAATAATAACAAGACAAACAATGTTTAAAAAAGTGAAATATTGACAAGCCCGCAGAGTTTCTTGCCGGATCTTCTCAGTTAAGGCCGCGTTGTGATCCGGTGGTAGCTTTTAAAAAAATCACCTTTCAAAAGTGAAAATGTTTTTGAATTTGAATTTAATCTATCTATATCTATCATCATCATCACCATCATCACCAGCCGGAAGACGTCCACTGCTGAACATAGGCCTCCCCCCTCGAACGCCACAATGACCGACAATTGACTATTTGCATCCACCGGTTACCTGCGACGCGCACAATGTCGTCTGTCCATCTAGTGGGAGGCCTACCTACGCTGCGTCTTCCGGTTCGTGGTCGCCACTCGAGAACCTTTCTTCCCCAGCGGTTATCGGTTCGCCGAGCGATGTGGCCTGCCCATTGCCACTTCAACTTGCAGATTTTAAGAGCTATGTCGGTGACCTTGGTTCTTCGGCGAATCTCCTCATTTCGGATTCTGTCGCGCAAAGAAACTCCGAGCATAGCTCTCTCCATAGCTCGTTGTGTGACTCTGAGCTTATCCAAAAGGCCAACAGTTAGGGACCACGTCTCAGTACCATATGTCATCACTGGCAACACACACTGGTTAAAAACCTTCGTCTTTAGGCACTGCGTTATTTTGGACGAGAAGATTTCGCGTAGTTTCCCGAACGCTGCCCATCCGAGATGGATTCTTCGGGCGACCTCTTTGTCGAAGTTGGACCGACCTACCTGGATAGTTTGTCCTAGGTATACATAGTGGTCAACAACTTCGAGTGTATCGTTCCCAACAATTACCGGTACGGGTACAACATGGACATTAGACATGATCTTCGTCTTGTCCATGTTCATTTTAAGACCCACCTGTTGAGAAACGCTACTGAGGTCGCTGAGCATCGTATTGAGGTCCTCCAGCGACTTTGCCATAATGACTATATCATCGGCAAAACGAAGGTGAGTGATGTATTCGCCATTGATATTGATGCCGAATCCGTACTAGTCCAAGAGCTTGAAAACGTCCTCCAATGCGTTTGTGAACAGTTTCGGAGAAATAACGTCTCCCTGTCTCACACCACGCTGCAATGGGATTGGTTTCGTGCTCTCGTCCTGTAGTCGGATCGACATGGTGGCGTTGCTGTACAAACACTTCAACACTTCGATGTACCTATAGTCAATGTGGCACCGCTGGAGAGATTGCAATACTGCCCAGGTCTCGATTGAATCAAAGGCTTTCTCGTAGTCCACAAACGCTAGACATAATGGCCGATTATACTCCTCGGTCTTCTGTATAATCTGGCGGAGCGTATGTATGTGGTCTACGGTGCTAAAGCCTTTTCGGAACCCGGCTTGTTCGGGAGGCTGGAAGTCATCAAACCTGCGTTCGAGACGGTTCGTAATGACTCTCGAAAACAGCTTGTATACATGGCTCAGGAGTGAGATAGGTCTATAATTCTTCAATAAAGTGTTATCACCTTTTTTAAAGAAAAGAACCACCACACTCCTGTGCCATGCTTCTGGCGTTGTACCCTCGAGTAAGACGGAATTAAATAACTTCTGGAGGATTAAAAGTACCGGTTTTCCACCCGCTCTCAGAAGTTCTGATGTGATTCCGTCTTCACCCGGCGCCTTGTTATTCTTGAGCTGTTTGAGAGCCATTCTAATCTCGTACAGGCTGATGTCTGGCATGTCCTCAGTGTAGTGTCGGGTTAGTTTAGCTCTGGTGTCCTGAGCTGTTCTATCAATGGGTTCCCGTGTTGAGGTGTATAACTGTCCGTAAAATCTCTCGAGCTCTCTCAATATCTCCGGTTTCGATGAGATGACACTGCCGTCATCGATCTTCAGCTTCGTAATATAGCTACGCCCAATAGACGAATTCTGTGTGAACACTTTAGAGCCTTGGTTCCGCTCAATTGCGTCCTTAATACACGCTGTATTATAGGAACGCAAGTCGTGTCGCATGGATTTCGAGATTCGTCTATTGAGTTCAGCATATTCCGACATATCAGCTGAAGATTGCAGTCTCATCTCAGTCCGTTTTTCCATTAGCTTAATGGTTGTATTGGAGAGCTTTTGAGTTTTTTTACGGCGTGGGGTCTTATAGAACTTGGACCCCACTGCGTGGACAGTTTGCACCAACCCATTGTTTATCTCGTCCGCAGTTTCGCAGTCGGCGAGGTACTGGAAGCGATTATGCAGTTCGAGTTGAAAGTCTTCGGGGTTCTGGATTTGGGCGGATCCTGGACGGAGCGTGGACTTCATCAGACGAAACCTTTCGAGCTTAACATTGATATTCAATGTGCCTCTAACACAATACGGTGATCGCTCCCGGTTTTCACCCTGCCGATCACGGAGACATCATCGAATATATGCTTCTTGGTCGTTATGATGAAGTCGATCTCATTTCTGGTTGAACCATCGGGGCTTATCCACGTCCACTTCCTGGATGGTCGCTTCTTGAAGAAGGAGTTCATCGCATAGAGTCCCTCCTTCTCCATCATCTATATCTATACTTATAATAAAACTGTAACAGTTCCAATTCTGTACATAGAAGATATTTTGAAAATTATGTTTGGAGGGCATTCTATAACCGATACTAAAGCCAAAAATGTATTTTTTTATTTTTGTCTGTCTGTCTGTCTGTCTGTATCTCGGCTGAGCATCACGCCGAAACTACTGGATGGATTAAAGCGAAACTTGGCATGATTTGAGTTAATACTCCGAGGTAGGACATAGGATACTTTTTATCCCGAAATTCCGCACGGTTCCCTTGGGAGAGGGGACTAAAGTCAAAATGTGTACTTGGTTATACGCTTGCTCCAATTTTAACAAATTTTCATTATAATTATAATAAATATTTGCAAGGGAACACTCATAGACAGTTGTTAACAAAGTTTGGAAATCGACCAGGTTAAGCAACGTTAGGTAAGGTCATTAAATAGATGGGTGACCGTTTAACGCCATTTGAACTAAACGTATCCGTGCTTCGGAGGGCAAGTACAAAGTTGGTCCAAGTTTTTAACCGACTTTAAAAGGGAGGTTTTGTATTCTATGCGAATGTATATTATTGAAAGTTTAGTTGACGTAAACACAGCGCGGGCGGAGCTGCGTGGGTCAGCTAGTCTATACTTATAATAAAACTGTAACAGGTCCAATTCTGTACATTGAAGATATTTTGATAATTATATTTGGAGGGCATTCTATAACCGATACTGAGGCCGAAAATGTAATATGTCTGTTTGTCTGTCTGTCTGTATCACGGCTGAGCATCACGCCGAAACTACGGAATGGATTCAAATGAAACTTGGCATGATTTGAGATCTTACTACGAGGTAGGACATAGGATACTTTTTATCCCGTAATCTAGCACGGTTCTTTTGGGAGAGGGGATTAAAGTGGGTACTTGGTTATACGCTTGGTCCGATTTTATCAATTTTTCTTTATAATATAATAAATATTAGTAAGAGAACACTCATAGAGAGTTGTTATCAAGGTTTTGTAATCAATCGGGTTAAGCAATAAGGTCATTAAATAGATGGGTGACAGTTTAACGCCATTTGAACTAAACGGGTCCGTGTTTCGGAGAGCAAGTAAAAAGTGAGTCCCTGTTTTTAACCGACTATAAAAAAGGAGGTTTTGTATTCGATGCGAATATCTGTTATTAAAAGTTCAGTTAACGTAAAAATAGCGCAGGCGGAGCTGCGTGGGTCAGCTAGTTTTAAATAAAATTACACATTCGAAATTTAAACGAAAAATATTTAAAACAAGCTTTTTTATAGGACATTAGCATTCATGTATGCATAAAAATGCAAATATAAATCAAAAGTCACATACATCACAGTTAAAATGTTCGAGCGATATATTCCGGCGTTACCATGGGGGTTCGTTTCATGACAACGCATATATCTTCATTTTATCGCATCAAATAGCGCGTCGTACTTTACGAGGTCGCGGTTCGTTTTATGTTCTACCCGCGTTTCCACCTGAATTTTTCTATGTTCTATTCAGCATAGAGCTACAAATAAAAAAAAAATGAAAAACGTGTTTTTGCAGTTGCTTCATACAAAAAAAAACTTATTTTAGACAATTTTAAAGCCCCACTTGGACCCCCCCATTAAAAAAGAAGAAAAACATTTTTTTTCAATTTGTGAGGATTCTAAATTTCAAATCAATAGCAGCAGTGGTATTGGTGTGACAGACATACAGACCCGACAGACAGACGAAGTCTCAACATAAGGGTTCCTTTTTACCTTCTAGGTATGGAACCCTAAAAAACGGCCACACCGTATACTGTGTATTACGTGTTTTGTTGTTTTAATTGCTCCGTTTCCTTACTTCGCGTTTACAATGTCTGAATCTCTAATCAATGTCTACTGAAGCTGAGTTTAGCGGAGAAAACATTTGGAGGGTTATCCGCTGGGCATCAACGAAGGTGGTGGCAAGATTGTACAGTATTAGAAATTCGTTCCTTTTCAAATCAGCACGGTTCGAATAAAATGCTAAATATGTAAAAAGGGTTTCGCATTGACCGCTTATATTGTTTCCACAGCGTTTGCAACCCTTCTCTGAATAAGCGCTTCCATACATTCCTTATGTAAGGATATTGACAAAAACCTCTATGTTTGCGAGGCCGGTCTATTACGTATGTACACGCTCCCATCCCTATTGTGAGTAGGTACATATCGGATCCCTTGCAAAATACACTATTATTTATTAACGAGGCAATGTCTTCGCGGTGAATTGTTAATACGTGGTTATATGAGTACCTATCTCCATTGAATAATATTATGATGGGGTTTTAGGTTTAGTTTTAATAAGGTGTATTAAATTAATATTTTGCAAAAGTAGATACCAACTATTAGAACTATAGAGAAAGCTTTCTACGTTCGCAAAAGATTGCCATGCAAAATCAGTTGACAATATCGGTTTAAATACGACTTTTTTGTCACGCGGGGGAAACCTCCAAAACTTTCCCGGGACCTGTTGGGCTCGACCGGGTATATGGGATTCTTACCCACTAAACCCCACGGCTATCACATCAGCACATCAGAAGGGAGACCTGGGAACTGCACCAGGAAACCCTCAGCCGTTGAGCCCGCTACCGGGGGCGTATTATAGCTGTGTCAGGTATCCGGAGTAACCGCGGTACATGCCACGGTGGTCGGTCACGGGGATGGGGATAGCAACCCCGTCGCCGTACTCCTCGGAGTCGCCGCCGTACTCAATGGACGTCCTAAGGGCCCTCACCCCGAACATCCAACGACTCCGAAAGGCCGAAGAAGTACAACATTTTTTTTTTCACGCGGGGGAAATCTTCCAAAGATCCCCGGGAGCTTTGGGGCTCGACCGGGGTACGTGGGATTCTTACCCACTAAAACCCCCGCGGCTGTCGCATCGGCACATGAGAGGGGGACCCCAGGGCTCTCCGGTGGGTTCTGCACCAGGGGCCCCTCAGTGCCTTGCCTTTGAGCCCGCCGCCGGGGGGCGCATTGTAGCCCCCCGGGAACCAGTCACGGTGTTCAAGGGGACGGGGGTCGCAACCCCGCCACCGTCCTCGGAGTCGCCGCCGTTCTCAATGGACGTCCTAAGGGCCCTCACACCGAATAACCCGCGACTCCGAAGGGCCGAAGAAGTACAACTTACGCCAACCTGGTCGCGCTGCATTCAGGCGCAGCCCGTTCTGTGTAACGTTACTCTACTTTAACGGGTCAGTTTCAGCCCTTAGCTGTCCATACTGTAAATGAAGTACCAAATCACTTAGTCCGGACTGAACGCACGGTCACCACCTAAGGGTATGTACGCATCCTGCGCTATGTTTTATTATGTATGCTTAACAGATATCTGGTTACACAAAGTCCTGTTCTATACTTTATCGATTGAACGTCAAGAAGACAAATGACAAGTGTTATCACCGTAAAATAAATGCCGGCTCGCGTGTCCCATCGCTAGTCGGTATCGGATGCCCACGTCCTTCGAAATAGGTGCTTAAACATTGGCCGATAACGATGTTGTTACGATATCGATACACAGGTAGGTAATCTTATACATTTACTACGCAATAATTTTGCACTGTATCTTTATCGATCTATCGATAATATTGGCGGGTGCTATGTTCGATAGAACGGTTTAAATAATGATCAACTGGAAATGTGTCTGATTTTACTTTCACGTACATCGCGTTTACGCAAATATACGTAAACGCGATGTACGTGAAAGTAAAATCAGACACATTTCCAGTTGATGACCTTTAGGACTTCACTTGCACGAGCTGGTCCTAATTACGTGTAGGCTAGTTAAGCACACGTAACATCACCGTCGTTCAAACGATTTTGTTTGAAAACTGGTGAAGCGTTCGTGACCGTGATATTAATTCGACATTAGTCGTTCGAATGTTTCTCGTGCAAAGTGTAAAACTTTTTTGTCGGGGTGAAATCCTTCAAAAGTTACCCAGTCCCATAAGGGCAGATGCCAGGTTATGTTTTTACTCACTAAAACTTGCCCGGTGGCCTGCATCGATACTGAGAAGAGACTGGGCACTCTATTCGAACTTTGCCAGAATCTCTCCAACGCCAGACACTCGCTAGAGTACGTCACGGAGTAAGCAGAGAAAACATGCTCTCACGGCCACCCTCGTGGTGCTTGAGAAGACGCAGGTCCTTCAACGCGTTGTCGCCCGCCCCGGGGCGAAGTGCGAGCCTAGCGTATCCTTGAATTCAAATACAAATTATTTATTTCAGATAGGCTTAACGCTAGCACTTTTGAACGGTAACTTTTTTTTTAAAAGTTACCACCGAATCACAACGCGGCCTCAACTGAGAAGATCCGGCAAGAAACTCAGCGGGCTTGTATTTTTTTTTTATCTTTTTAAACTTAATAATTAGATTAGCATCAGCGAAATATAAAACAAGAGCGAGAAAAAAAATACGAGGAAAATACAACAAACTGAAAGGCCAAAGGTATAGTAGTCGGACTAGTCTCCCCAAGCCGCACCCGCGCACGTGTTGACTCGAGCAGCAGCCGTCACTCAACCATATTGGAGGGAAGGTGGTGACTCGCCACACGAAGCCGCCACAATCAGACATTTCGATGGCGAGCATGACCGATACAACTTGTGATGAAACAATAAAGATCGGTGTCGTCAAACTTTTGCTAGGGTCATTTTATGCCACCTTCGCAGTCTTAACTTTTTGAGTGTGGGCCCTAGACCATCGATTACAGGAGCGACTCCGAGGAGGATGGGCGGTGGTATTAGGACTCTGTTCCCGTAAGCATCGTGTCGTCTACCGGCTGACTATAATGCATCCCTGGTGGCGGACTCAAAGGCAAGGTACGGAGGGGTATCTGGTGCAGATCCTACCGGTGAGCCCGGGCGGTCGCATAAGCACATTAGAGAGGGATCTCTAATGTGCCACGGGAATTTTAGTGGGTAAGAATCCCACATACCCCGGTTAACCGCCCGGGGACCTTCTGAGGTCGAAAATAGAATAAATATATAGTTGTTTTGTATTTAAAATGACACTTAATATTTTCAGAAAACGTATTATACGCATGCACTTAACAACATAATGGAACGAATACGTGATCTCTTTAAAATATAAATAAATTATTCTCAAAACGTACCTACAGAAAATAGTAATATTTAAATGTATTTCACTTTCAAATAGTAAGTAGGTAAATACATTATTAATTTCTTGATAAAAGCTCGCACTTAAATAAATGTTTCGTGTCCACAACACCGAGTACCTATGTATAAGAAGAAGAATAACTCGAAATGAAAATGAAGTCAGTTTAAAAGGCTGCTATGTTATTTCCCACCACAGTTTTAATTATGGCCAGGTCTTTAAATCACTGTTACTTTATAATGGAGCAATAACTATATTTTTCTTTCATTGTCTTTTTACAGCTGCAAATAAAGGGGCAGCACAAACGAGTCAGCGCTGAAAATACTTCATTCTCATAAACAAGTGAGTCGTTCTTGAGCTTATTACGTCACACGCGAGCGAACCACCAAGAATTTATTAAGTCACACTATCGGAATACGTAATTAGGCACTTCGTTCTAATGGAGAAATCGTATGAACTTATTATAGAAAACGTTGATGGCAAATTGTTGGAGACGTGCTTCTAATTTTGAAAACGTCTTCGGAGATATTTGGATCAAACTGTCATTGTTTAATGTGTACACAAATCGTGAGATATTTAGATATTTTCACACATGTGACGAGATACACAAGATGTTATTACATATTTGCATAATGGAAAGTGCCATGCCTACCCATAAGCAGGTGCACTGCACTGTAACCCGAGACTAGTTATTAAGTTCCCTGAGCCCAGTTACAGTGCCCTTCACACTGGAACACAGCATTAAACACTCACTGCAGCTTATCGGTACAATATCTAACAGTTGCACCTACCTGAGTGTTCACAGGATAATTAAAAGATATTGAAAATTCGAAACTGCTCACTTGGCAAGCCTCTTGGGGATTGCAGTTTACGTAGAGATGGATATTCACATTCAACAGAAGACGCTGCTACCCATGTTCTAATTTCCCCTTTATCACCCCTTTCGTCACCCAACTATAGGGGAATGCTATTCTCAGATGGTACCCCATGGCAAAGCCGGCACCACGCGGCTACCCTAAATACACTAATTTTGTTCAATTTCAATAAGTACAAAGACCGTGCTATAATTTATTGCAGAATAATTATAAATTATTCATTATATCTTGGAATAAACCCTATAACTTCAACCATAAATATTCTAACAACGATATAACTAAAACCTTTAGAACTTCACATTAGTATATAAAGTAAAAGCCACTACGAACTTATTTCCGTGCCTATCCTACCTACAGGATACGAACCTCCTGCCTACGACAGAATCCAATTCTCTTTTATAAATGAAAGAAAAAAATATATATATGTATACGTAACTATTTTACTAAAACATTGAAAGTCTTTAAACACAGCGGGTTGGCTGCTCAAAAATTAAATCAGTCTCTTAAGAAAATCGCAGCCTAAATACAGTTATCTTCAAGTAATCTTAAAAAAATTGTTCTTTATTACTATTTTTAACATTTTATTATTTCTGTATTGCATATTTTTGTTCCTTTTTTCCTTTTTTGTCTTAGCCTATGGCGTTTCCTTTTTATGGCATTGCCACAATCATCATCAGTCGGAAGACGTGCTGAATATAGGCCTCCCCCTTAGAACGCCACAATGAACGACAATTGGCTGGGACTTACCTGCGACGCGCACAATGTCGTCTGTCCACCTAGTGGGAGGCCTGCCTACGCTGCGTCTTGCGGTTCGTGGTCGCCACTCGAGAAACTTTCTTCCCCAACGGTTATCGGTTCTTCGAGCGATGTGGCCTGCTCATTGCCACTTCAACTTGCAGATACTGAGAGCTATGTCGGTAACCTTAGTTCTTCGGCGAATCTCCACATTTCGGATTCTGTTGCGCAAAGAAACTCTGAGCATAGCTCTCTCCATGGCTCGTTGAGAGACTCTGAACTTTTCTAAAAGGCCAGCCGTTAGCGACCACGTCTCAGTACCATATGTCATCACTGGCAACACACACTGGTTAAAAACCTTCGTCTTCAGGCACAGCGGTATTTCGGATGAAAAGATATCGCGTAGTTTCCCGAACGCTGCCCATCCGAGTTGGATTCTTCGGGCGACTTCTTTGTCGAAGTTGGACCGACATAACTGGATAGTTTGTCCTAGGTATACGTAGTGGTCAATAAGTTCGAGTGTATCGTTCCCAACAACTACCGGTACGGGTGTAACATGGACATTAGACATGATCTTCGTCTTGTTCATTTTAAGACCCACCTGTTGGGAAACGCTACTGAGGTCGCTGAACATCGTATTGAGGTTCACCAAACTAGCAACTAATTTAATTATGAAACAGCAATATTTTGGTACACCATTCTATTTGATCTACTTGTGATACCTCGTCTACACGTATTTTAGGCAAGCTCATGACGATGAAGATGATCAAGCGGAAATGTCTTTATATGTTTGGCATGGCCTGCAGTCAAAAGGGCTGGATATATTTTTTTTATACTACCAAGGTGGCTAGCAAGCATGCGGCCTACCTGATGATAAGCTGTTACCGCAGTCTATAGACGCTAGCAACACCAGAAAAAGCACTAGCGCATTTCGACCATTCAGACATTAGATATACATTTTTGATTTTGATATAAAGCTTTTGTGTCTGGTGATTTTACCAGCCACAGCGCCCCTCACACCGGAACACATCAATGCTTATACACTGCTGCTTTGCAGACACTGCGGTGGTACTATCCTAGACTATCCCTTGCACAAGGAACCTACCATCTTGTGTATTTAGTATTTTGTTCTATATTTTATCTTATATCAAACATGCATTAGGTACATACTGATTTGCATGTCTTATTAGGGCGAATAATTGGATCTATTACATTGCAATTCCAGGTAGGATTGCCCTTTACACAAGGAATCTAGCTAAAGGTAAAATTTACGGTATTGTATTTAGAACGCAATCAATTTAACGAAACAAAGCTAAAGATTCAATGACTAAGAACACAGCTCAACCAACAAACAATTTGCTTTTAAGTTGACTCTTCAAAAGGCGATTCAGGAAAATAAATTGAGGGAAAGCTATCAAAAGTTTGAAGGTAAGATAATTGCGTTCGCCGCGGCGGTAACTCTCGAATGGGTCATGTTAGATGAACATTAAGCTCCATTTTCTTACTTCAGTTTAAACTTTTTAACACAAATCACTAGGTTTATGATCCTTTTTTATCTCTTCATATATCACATTTTATTGTTCTGCCTATGGCTCTACTGCAAGAACTTAAAAGGTGAAAAAATACTTAATTTTTTTAAGCATTTTGCCACGTAATACACTACGATTACGCAGGATATTAGTTAATGATTTTTTTTATTTACGTAATTTTTTTTTATTGGTGGTTATATCGGGTGTCCGGTAAATAATGGATGGTTCCGTTTTTACCTTTTAGGTATGGAACCCTAAAAAAACTATTGTAACACGTACAGATACGGATACAGAAGTTTATTTGTAAAAACATAGGTATTTACATAGAGATCTTAATTAAAAAAGACATGGCTTGCTATGTTTATGTTACGTACGTAAAAATAGTCGCATTTTAATCATTTCCAAGGCTCCAAAATTCGCATTCACACCAAGGCACGATAAATATCAACAACGGCAGTCCTACTTTTATATAAAAGGTTAAGAATTTTTTTCGACAAGTAGTAGGCCGGCCTTTTTTTCATAACATTTGCTACCTATTGCCATAGTGGCGACATTTTCAGGTACCTGCGCATTATTATATTGTTGGCAAAACCGTCTAGCAATACAAAAACTTGTTTCACTGCTGATACTACACAAAAAAGCAGGGCCAATCTCTTGCGATATTTTACCCTGGATAGTTGTTGATATTTTCTATGTTTTTATATCACAAAAGTATGTGAGCGGCTCTCTGATGGTAAACAGTTTTTTAAACACGGCCATCCTGGTGTCGGAATTGTTCAAGCTGCCTTTAGGCTAGACGCCCATTTGGCTTAAGAACTGCTTTCAAGATCACAACCGATATCAAATTTTTGAGCACCCTGCGAAGTACGGAATGCTCAAATGCCATTAAGCAGTCACTAGTTAGCAGTAAATAGTAATCGCTGCTTACGGACGCCAGCTATAGTTGTTGAATAAATGACATTGCGGTACAGCCTTAAATTATACGTTGCTTGCTAAGCTGGTCTGGTTACCATACTGCAGACTTTGCTTAGTTTGGTATCAGATGACCGTGTGTGAATTGTCACAGGGTATATTACAGATATCATGATAGTAGACTTTTTCTTTAAATATTTCTTAACCCTTGCTGCTTATTAATTTTTAAATTTCGAAATACTGCTTCTCTTTATGTGATTCAAATAAAAATAGATATCTACAATATGTTCCATTTCTGATTAGAAAAAAACATGTCGATAACTAAGTACATAATACCTCAATGGTAAATAGAAGCACGAATAGCCTACACAATTGGTAGAATCTTTAATATTCTTGTCCCAAAAACGAAGGGACAATATTGTATGAAAGCTCAAGTATTACCTACTTGTGATATCTCGATTGTTGCCTACCTGACAATGTTTGCGAGACCTAACATTCACTATTTTGTATGAAACGCACTTACAGAAGTTTGCTTTTTATTGCAGGCTGCACGGCCGTGTGTTTCTTTAGAGTTTATTTCATTTCTGCTTCTCTTACTTCAACTATATATATATACTGCCCTATATTTCATTTTGCTTTGTGCTATTCTGTTAGGTGGTGCTGGTGAGATATAAATTTAAATATGTACTTTAATTATATAAGTATTTATGAGTTGTTAATGTTAATCTATTGTGTTCAAAAACTTATAATAACTCTAAAATAATATTATCTTTCCAACTCCTTTTATATATCTTTCTTAATAAATTTAATGCGGGTTCCAAGACGATTAAGCGTTTCGCCGGGACTCACCGAGAGTCAAATCTCAGTGTCTTTAGTGTATACAAACTGGGATTGGAATGAGTGGCAGTATTAGTTCAAAAATAAAATTCAAAAAAACTTTTTTTTTTTTTGTAAAATGCATAATATTTTCAATATTACTCTATCATGTTTTCTGACCATGTTTTTATTCTTCTATGCATTGCGTATTATATCGTACGTTATCATTTGTTTGACAACTTTTATTTACATGCCGTTCCGGTTTAGTCGTGAAAAGGTTACAAACAGAGTGACAAATCGAAGTATTTTTAAAATATATTTGAGAGTTAGTGAATCCACGTACATCATGTATAAAATAAACTATCGTCTCATTGTCATCATAATCATCATCTGACCGAGATAACCGAAAGACGTCCACTGTTGACCCAATACCTCCCCCTAAGGGTGCTTGTCCACCGGAGCGGAGCGAGGCAGTGGAGCGGAGAAACGGAGAAATATTAACCAATAAGATTGCACAAAATCTCCGCTCCAAAATCTTATTGAATCTTATTGGTTAATATTTCTCCGTTTCTCCGCTCCACTGCCTCGCTCCGCTCCAGTGGACAGGCAGCCTTAGGAGGGAGGGATTGCCATAATCAGCACGCTTGGCAGCGTCTTGGGTATCGCATTATAGATAGGGGGGTAGGAGTAGGTAGAAAGACGGTGCTGCTCGTCTTCTTCAACGGGAGGAGATAGGTGGGTATAGCATCCACCTATCTCCTTCTACCTCCTATTCTCTTCTTACCCACCACGGGCAAATCTCACTGCGCTGGATAATATTTATAGTATTGCGCAACCATCCAAAGCTGCAACACCACTTACCCTCAGGTGGTCAAGCACAAGTTAATTTTAAAGAAAGGTGACGTTAATACCTTTTAATATTACTATAATATAAGTCGCTGCAAGAGCTAATTAATAGAAATAATGTACCCAAATGAGCTCTGGCACAAATCAATTCTGCAAACTAAAATCGTTGTAAATATACTTGCTGTACTATTAATTTTAAAATAGAACATTTCACTAGCTGAATATATTCATTACAACATGCTACTGATAATGTTAATAGAGTTCGCTGGTAGAGAGCCTTTTAACCTGATTACTACACAACTGAAGGTTACTTAAAGTACAAACTACATTATATATTCACTAACTTTTTACAAATTCTGAATAAAAGACCAAATAAAATAAATATTTATACTAATTTGTCTCTAACTATTTTATGGTATATATGTACTTATAGCTTGATTAATGAAAGAATGCATCGTGTATGCAACAATATGTTTTATTGTAAGGACCATGGGTGCCCGTGACCATGGGTGCTGCAAAGCATTCGAAACGTCGGGAAAATTAACATAAATCGCGATATAATCCGTAAGAGTATATTTAGTAGTATTCGCGTAAATAAAAGACAACATTAATATGTTTTATATTATTTCTCGATAATCCCTCAAACCGCACCGCTGTGTTATTTATCATGATGCTGCGAAAGGGTATGTTATAGGTTACATCGGACGCGAATCTCCGGAGTCCTAAGGTCCAAACGAAGACTATCGGGGAGCTTATTTAGTGGGTAAAAACTACACGTGAGAAGTAGTACCTACACAAAGTAATCTCTAGAATTTTGTCCACCTTTAACAAAATAAAAATCAGTCAAGAAGTTTGGACAGCTAAAGTGACCTTCTTTTACGGAAGAAGTAAAGATCGATATAGGAAATTTAAATTGTAAAGGGTCCCCGAGTGTGTGTGTTCAATATCAACATGGAACTGTAAGAACTACTTATTTGTATACTAAAGTTTGGTTAGCCTACTTAACAAACTGAACCAATGCGTATAAGTTCCAAGTAACTAAGTAAATATAAGACTTCGTAAAATCCATAAAAAAAAATTTATTAAAGACGCGGAAAAATCATAACTAAACTTATCACACTATTAAAGAAAAAATATATCACTTCATAGCTTCATGATTATTCATGAAGCTATGAAGTGATATATTTTTTCTTATATTCATATATGACGCCTGCCAGAAACATATACCTATACTTACTTTGTCGAGGAGAATACCCTCAAAAGGTCTCCGTAGGGGTAGAATCCAAATTCAGTGGGAGTCGAATCTGTGGAAAGACTGCGCACTCCATTCAGACTTCACCAAAGGCTCTCCAGCAATAAGCTCTTCTCTAAGCTCTTCTCTTGGTCGGATATCAATATTATCGATACTGAAAACGAATCTTCTTCGTCCGCTATAAAACATCTAGTAATCGTAAAACCGATTTAGACCATAGGGGTTACAAATCGATTGGTACTATCTTACGGTCAACATACTGCAATAATTTATTTTCTTATCGCAAAGACCGATCCGCTGACTCAGACCGATCCGCCTCTCCCCGGGATATTACACTATTTCTAGATATAAGGAGATTTGAAAAGGGATCCGCAATGCAAATGTTGTGCTACTCAAATAAACTTTGATAAAAATGGCTGGAAGTAATTTAGTGGAAATGGAAAAGTCTGCTTGGGTAGTATAAGTCAATATAGATTTTATGGCTATGTGAACATTATTCTTCTTTAAAATAACTTTGACCTCAACCAATATGGCAACAAAAGCCAATTTTTGATTAAATCAGTAAATTTAACTATGCAAACATGGAAAGCCGTTAGTAAGGGATGCGATATGTATCGATATACTTGCTGCGTCCCACACCCCAGCAACTTGTAGGGCGACTGGAGGGGCTGCGGCAGCCGCTAGTGCAAAGCGGCGCAAGTATGCAGCTGTAGGTTCCAGCTATATATTTATTACGGTGGAGACCATGGGGCCTTGGTCTCACGAGACGTAAGGTCTTTTAGGTACGGCGGTTCCCAGTGTGGCGACAACTTGGAGGAAGTTTTTTACCTAGTTTAAGTATATTTGTAAATAAACTGAAAATATTTAATGGCACTTGCATTAAAAACTGTTTTACACAGATCTTAGTAGGATTTTATTATTATTATTTATCTAATACTATGCAAACTATACAACTGTTTGCGCAGACACAGTTGCGCTCTCTTTTATTTTACTCTTAAAATCCGATAGAAATACCGAGGACAGATCAGACGCTTGACTCACCTTACATGCCTACCTGATGTATCGGTTATGTGATTTGCCTGTAGTGTTCTCACCAGGTAGTTACCATAACAACTAAGACCTGTGACATCTAACAGTTGTAGGTCGAACAGTTTTCCCTAGCGTAATGAAGGCTACAAAGAACCAATTTAGAGTAATGTTATTTGCCGGGGGTGATCAAATTAAACTTCAATTAAGACTAAATGATTACGTTTGATAGATTCTGCTATTCTGGGATTAACCCATTTGTAGTCATTTGCCGTTTAAGGACTGTAATTTTACGCCTAAACATCTCGTATTCTATAGACACTTTTGACAATAAAATTTAAGTTAATAGAGATTTTAATGGAGCATCTTTTCAATATAAGTTAGATTTAATATCTTATAAGACAGAAATTATATTATTATTAATATGACAGAAATTATATTATTATTAATATGACAGAAATTATAAATTTGACGCAAAAAAGGCAAGGTAGTGTGACACCTTTGTCTTGTTATGTTTCTGTCTAAGTGTCGTCGTAGTTACCAAACAAATTAACGTATTAGATTGTTTTTTGGTTTATTTGGCATTCCAAATATACCAAAAAACGTTTACGTCTTACGTATGTTTGACGAAAATATATATATATAAATATATATATATTATCTATGGATATATATTTTTTTTGAATTCGTTATCTACTATCGCTTTTGGTAAAGTTTACATATCTTCGTCTCATGCTTATCACCCCAGTCGTTTAGTCTTGATAGTGGTCATGATCAAGTATGTACACCTCTTGTTATTCAGCAAGTGTACTCTCTGTTTTTTTTATTCTTAACGTAATCACACTTTCGTATTGAGAACGTATCTCGTAAGCGTCTTCTATTGGATCTAAACGTTTCGAGTGAATTTGACAAGCGTTTTCGTACCATTAAAACTATTAACACATAAATAAAATGTACTTTTAGAAACCACTGGTGTTTCGTAAACTCAACTAAAAGCCAGTTTAAACCACTGATAGCAAAACATAGTCTAAACAAAGCGTCTCACAATTGTCTGTTTTTGTGCTTATAGCCCAGAAAAACCAGTACTACGCCGTTTAGAAGTCTAGTATTGTGTACAATACTAGACTTCTAAACTTGGCAGTGGACATTTAACTATACACAAAGGAATACCTACGTAGATAGCTTGTAAGCTATCTACGTAGGTATTCCTTTGTGTATAGTTAAATGTCCACTGCCGACAGTAGCCGCTTATCGTCCGTTTGATAATAACTGAGTTAGGCACGTACCGTGTTTATAGGTGCCGCTAAAATTCTTGTTAAATTTTTGCAATTCATGAAAACACAATGATAAAGGAATGGTAAGTGTATGTATTTATAAAACATAGAGTTAAACGGAATAATGTATTTGTGCAACAGTAATTAATAATGGTGTTCTTTTAAAAATAATAGATTTGTTAAAACACGGGGTTTAATACTGAGAGGAGAAACAATTTTGTTGTTCAATCCAGGTTGAAAAATTGTATACATATCGTTTTTTTTTGTTTGTGTTGCGAGGTTTTCTTGTAATCGTGAGTGGACAGAAAAAAATGTTTTGAAAATCGAATACATCTCTGTAGGCAAAAAAATAATAATTTCAAGTTCGCAAAATAACACTGGCCTTTTTTTTTGTACTCTGTTAAAAAACTCCCTAAAATAAAAGTAAGTATTAGTGTACCTATATAGCGAGTTTTATAAGTTGCGATTCCCAACTCGTGTGTAATAAGGCCTTAAGCTACGCTTCAGGCCTCAAACCAATTACGCTTTGGCATTGCTCGTTGCTAATCTTAATTAATCTTTTAATATTAAAAAATATATAATTTATACATATTGACACATCCATTTAATAATAAGAATTATATACTCGTACAATATTATTATACTTGACTAACATATATTTAAATAAAATAACTCAAATTCCTATAATAAATAAAATAAAATAAAATAGCCTTTTATTTCTGGCAATAAATTACAAAAGTGTTTACAAAAAGTGACTAATTGTTGGTTTACATCAAGTTGCAAGAACCCTGTCTTCACAGGTGAAGGCCTCCTCCAAAGACACCCATTTATCGCGATCCTGAGCGATATGCAGTCAATTTGGGCCAGCAATGTTTTTAATGTCGTCGTCCCATCTTGTCACGGGTCGTCCTTTTCTTCTTTTCCCTAATGGGCCATTCCATGATGTTACGCTTTTAGTCCATCTCTGGTCTCTTAGTCGCCACATGTCCTGCCCATCCCCATTTTAATTTTTGTGCGTTAATAAGAGCGTCTATTGATTTTGTGATCTTTCTAATTTTTGTGTGCCTTATTTTTTGGATTTTTTTAATATTCAACAATAAATTTCTATAATAACCGAATAATGTATTAATGACATGTTTTCTCCCTTTCATGAGTGACAACTTATGTATGTTGTGTTTCTAACCGTGTGGCCCTTTAAATGCTCTCTATTTCTTATAATGTTATTTACTTCTATATTTTAAGCTGGTGGACTACCTTTAAATAAAAAATAAAAATAAATAAATAATAATAATAAATTAATGAATAAAATAAATGTACCCAAACCGAATTTTCCGTGTCCGACAGAGTCCATATTGCATTATCTTTCATTTTTTACCACCTTTGTAACATATGGAGAGCAATAAACGATTATGATTATGATTAATCGGTAATTTTCTACTCATAATGAACAATTTACTATTGAAATTAGTAATAAAGCAAACGGTAGCAAGTCCATTGAGTCACGGTACTATATTACTTTACTGCGGTTCAGTCCACCACATCTGTCATTAATCATCATATTTAGTTCATGGTCTGCGAACTAACTCGACGCAATATTTCAAAAGAGATGTTTGTTTGACAAATCACTCTAATATTTTTTTACTATGTACGTGTTATATACGAAACAAATATTGACACAACACTACAGGATTGATTTTTCCGCGAATTTTCCGCTGTTATAATAACAGGTACGTCATATCGGATACATATATCGCATATCGTTTATATTTATTTGCACGTGTCGACTTCTACGATTTTACGTATCTTATATTCTGCGAATTACTTTTATATTCTCAATATGAGCATGTAGATAGACTGTACCTTCTGGGTTTTAGCGAGTAAAGCCGGGGTCGTGATTCGGTGTAAGAACTTTTGTGTGGGGTGTGCCTTACTGATTAAGGCAATAAAGGTCTATAGTTGTTCTCATCACATCATCATTAGACAGAACACGACCACTGCTGAAAATAGACCTTCCCCTAAAACGCCACAATGAATGACAATTGGCTATTTGCATCCAAAGGTTGTCTGCGACTTGCACAATGTCGTCAGTCCACCTAGCGGGAAGCCTGCCTACGGTGCGTTTTCCGGTTCGTGGTCGCCACTCGAGAACCTTTCTTCCCCATCGGTTATCGTTTCTTCGAGCGATGTGGTCTGCCCATTGCCACTACAGCTTGCAAATTCTGAGAGCTAAGTACTCTGGTTTTTTGGTGAATTTTCACATGACGGATTCTCGCGAAAAGAAACTCCAATCATAGATCTCTCCACAGCTCTTTGCATATTCTGAGCTTCTCTTAAAAAATACATTTCAGTGCCATAGGTAGTTAGCTGGTTATTTCGTTTTCTTTAGTTCGTTAGATCGCTGATCTAAAAGGTACTAAATAGTCAGTAAAAAGCCGATCATGTACCTTATAAATGTCCAGCCCAATTTTAGCTTGAAAAAAAGCTTTATCCATTTTTGTCGAAAATAGTATTTTTGCATGACTAATTTTAAGGGCATTACCTTAGTAGAATCAATATTTTTTTACAAGATTAAACCCTCTTCGACGTGAACTTGGGCAACTCTTTTCTTAGTGTACGCCTACGTATTGTAAATAATATATCCCCCAAATTTCAAGCCTCTAGGTCCAGCAGTTTATGCTATCTCTCAGTTATCGGGTCTAAAATGGCCGCTTTGGTGAATCATACTATGAGTATGTTACGATTTAATTTTACTTCGTATGGTAGCATTAACACCAAATATGAATCTGCTAATAAATGAACTTAATTATGATTCACCTAAAATGTGTGACAATTTTTCAAAAACTAGTATAATTATTAAGTAACAACTTGAAATTCAAAACATGAATTGATTTTAGGTGAATTGCTAATGTGGCCTTTTTAGACCCGCTGTACTTTGCCTTTAATAGGTGTACATAATAAATAAAAGTCCGATTATAGCCCATTGTACTATCGATTTTGATAGCAATTATCCTATCAATTACAAACCTTAACAATTAAAGAATAAAGTGTATTATGAAATATCAATTTGACAACGGAACTGTAATGTAACTGTGTCAAAACGGAATATAGTTTTCCTTTTGAGGTTGCCATAAACCGTATGATATGGGGTTAATCCCGTTATACGAACCCTCGAGGCCTGGAAACAGCAACTGATGTGAACTGACAAGCCGAAAACTTGCCTATTAAAACTATAACTATAACCATAGTTATAAGACCGTCATGTTATACGCGAATATCCTTACACGAAGTTATAATTAAAATTAGCATTAATAATTTAACGTGAATCATTTGGAGTTACGGCTGAAGTTGTATTCAAATGATAAGCAACTCGGACTTCAGTTTTACGAGTATATACTTAATTATTATTAATTTCTGTCATTGGCACCTATAAAAGCATAACTAAAAAGACTTCGCACTAGGTGGACAGACTAAATCGTAAAAGTCGCGGGCAATGGATGCCAATGGCTATCTGTGTTCCGGTTTTTACCGGACACGAGATGCTTAATAACGAATGTTTTGTTAACGGGCGGCAGTGTAATGCAGCTGTCTATAAGAATACGTGTTGCGGGCGATGTGCTCCTTGTCTCGTCACTAGGTTAAATAAAAAAAACCGGCCAAGTGCGAGTCGAACTTGCACACCGAGGGTTCCATACCATCTTTGGATGTATTAAAGTAGCATTTCACTATTCGTCTTACACCTCAGATAGCAAAAAAACGAAACCGCAAAACTAAATTTGTTTGTCAAGTTTTTTTTTCAAATTACTAAATAACTGTACTACTTAGTAACATAATTTTATTTTTTGTATAAAGTATAGATAGACATTGTATTATCTATAATTATTTTAGATTTTTCCCTCCGCAAACTTCGGAGATAAGGGGGAACGGTATTTTTTTTTAACTTTTTGATTACAAGCCAAAAATTACTTAACATAAACCAAAATAAAAATCATTATTAAACTTTATTTTAATCGGGAATTAACGCGACTCACCAACTCGCGAAGTTTAACAATGGAACGCGAAAGTCTAAAAGTATATAAAATAAAAATCAGTTTTGAAATGTGCAAATGATGCCCTTTCATATGATACCCCACTTTATATAGTAGTCTCACTTTGAAATTTTGACACTCCATTTCGAGAACAAAACAAAAGCAAATTTTTTTTTCCATTTGGTTGGAAAAATTAGATCTAAAACTTATATAAGTTTCAAATCCATAGCATCAGTGGTTCCTGAAATATATAGGTGTGACAGACAGGCAGACGAAGTCAGACCATAATGGTTCCTTTTTTATCTTGGAACGATACCGGTTGCCCGCGATTTTTATACTGTTGCCGGTCCACTTAGTGAGGGGCCTGTCCAGTATTAACCGTGATTTTATTTAATGCCACTTCATCGTACCCATGACAAAAACTCAAAATGTCCTATGCCTAAACCAATCCACTCGGGACAAATAGATATTGTAGTTTACCTTACTACGGCATATTTTATAAAAGGGTTTATTTTTATTTCATATATCGCGATCCGCCACGGCCTTGTAATTTTATATTATAACTCTACAATATTGCATTTATAAATGTAATTGTTACACATCTAAAAAAAAATCTTTTTTTATACAACCAAGGTGGCAAGAAATCGTGCGGCCCGCTTGATGGTAATCAGTCACCGCAGCCTATAGACACTAGCAACACCAGAAGAATCACTAGCGCGTTGCCGACCCTTAAGACATTAGATATTAAGTCTTTTGTGTCCAGTAATTTCACGCACCAATGCTTACACACTCCTGATTGGCGGCAGAATTACTGACACACTAGTGTTAACTACCTGGACGGTTCCTTGCACAAGGAACCTACCACCTAGTAAACTTTTTTTTTTTTGACGCGGGGGAAATCTTCCAAAGATCCCCGGGAGCTGTGGGGCTCGACCGGGGTATGTGGGATTCTTACCCACTAAAACCCCCGCGGCTGTCGCATCGGCACATGAGAGGGGAGACCCCAGGGCTCTCCGGTGGGATCTGCACCAGGGGCCCCTCAGTGCCTTGCCTTTGAGCCCGCCGCCGGGGGGCGCATTGTAGCCCCCCGGGAACCTGACACGGTGCTCACGGGGACGGGGGTCGCAACCCCGCCGCTTTCCTCTTCGGAGTCGCCGCCGTACTCAATGGACGCTCAAAGGGCCCACACCCCGAGCGTCCAGCGACTCCGAAGGACCACCTAGTAAACTAATTTAACTTCAAAACAAACGTCTCTAAAACAAGGTAAACATGTATCATAATCCATTGTGTAGTTTGGATGAAGTAAGCAAACATGTGAAATACACTGCATCTGGACTTAGCAGGCATAACAACTAATGTGTCTGGTAATGAGTCACTGCAATGCCATTTACCGTGGGCTGGCTCATAAGGTGAGTGACCCGTTCACCTCATCAATAAATTGAATAAAGAAACTACGAGCTTTTAAGAGATAAAGTTGTTAACTTTTTTCGTTTCTATGATAAATCATATTTTGAATTATGTTCTGTGAATGGATCGGTAGGCTTTATTTAATGTGACTTCTTATTATCGTCAACAAAATTTGATTTTAAATCCACCTTGATATTTATTTTTTAGCACTAACTGGATAAAAAAGAAACAATACAGTTATTGGCGCAAAACTCACGCACTAATAAGCAAAAATATAATGTACTACTAAGACTATTAAAATTTTAATAATAATTGTAATGGTAGTGAATAATTTCCTAATAATTATAATCATTAGCAGCCGAACGACGTCCACTGCTGAACAAAGACCTCCCCCCTTAAAAGGGAAGGGTTGCCATAATCCTCACGCTTGGCAGGCGGCTTGGGGATCGCAGTATAGGTGAAAGATAAATACAAAAGAGAAACGCTGCTGCCCGTCTTCCTGTCCTCGCTTAGTCGCCTCTTACGACACCCAACGAGAGGAGATGGGGGGATGCAATTCAAACCTGACACCTCAATAATTATATGCCCAATAATTATAATGGGATCGTTTAAATATGCAAGCATTTTCGTTAATGATCAAGGTAGTAAATAAGTTCACAACGCAAAAAATAATTATATACCTAATGCAGGTACAAATTTATATTAATGAATCGCCCGAATAATCCTCCTGTTGGTTGTTAAACGAATTAAAATAATCTTCCGTTTGTAATGGAAATGGAATTTTTAGTCATAAAAGCAACTTGCCTGGATCTGTGCGTAAATCATAACGCGATTGTAAAAGTTCCTATTTTTTTCTCTTTCACAGGAATAAAAAGTATCAAAGTTCTTTTTTTAAGGAAAGGGACTGGTGTGGTGAAATAATAAAACGTGATGTTACGTTGAATTCAGAAAGTTTGTTTATTGCTGTTTATGTGCTATTATTTGAGGGTGAACCAGACTTGTACAGTTACTAGTCATACTATGTATTCTTTTTGGTAGGTGGTGGATTATTTTAATAGTAGGTCCCTTGTTCAAGAAACCATCGAGGTAGATATCCCTTAACCTACGTCGTCGTAAGCACCATGAGTGTGCCGGGGGAATGCGCTTTTCTGTTTCACCCCGATCGGGACGAGCTTTAGTGGTTGTCCGGCGCTAGAGAGACTCTGGTTAGACTACGATGCCCAGAGTCTCTCCATAGCTTCCATGTAAGCCACTCCCCCTTGAAACCGGTGTCTTTTGATGTTTCCCTGCGTGAACAACAAGAAAGGCAAGGACGTGTGAGGATTCCTGTGCGGTTCGGTGTGAAAACACAGCTGTAGCTGGAGACAAGTAATAAGTTTTAAAAACTATAAGCCGACTACGGATAAAATCGCAGTCTAATAATGTGATATTATATAGCCTAGAACTAGCGGACAATCAAGACGCTTCTAACGACACCCTACTTGTCAAATTATGTTAAGTAGATTAGATGATATGTGGGAACAGATGAAATTACATACATACATTCTTGTTAAAATCATAACCCTCCCTCCGTCCGTAGTCGGGTAAAAATTAATGAAAGGTTATATTGTAGCAGTAACTAATTTAAAAAAACGAGTAATGAACTGTATTGCTATTTATTTTCATTAATTTTCTCCAGCTACAGCTGTGCTTTTCGCACCGAACCGCATAGGAATCCTCACACTTCTTTGCCTTTTTTGTATATGACATCTCCAAAAGTGGTTTGGGATAGGGTCCCAAAAATGCAGCATTACTGAATAAACCCCATAAAAATTAATTTAAAGCCACCAATTTTTCTTTTATTTCGTGATTAAAATGAACGCTTCTTTTTTATCAGCGGATAATCAACTAAGAACATTATTTTGTAGAGTTTTTTTTTGTCTGATAGTTTAATGCACTCAGCATTAAACTATCAGACAGACATGCAACTCACGCTTGCAAAACTTATTTTTAACAATTTCACGTACATGAATTTTATCGGCCTTGCAGTGGACCTTTTGGCCTTATTTTTGATTAGAAAAATGGGAGAGTACAACATAATTTTTTCAGTGGTTTTAAGTTCTATAAATTATATGAAAAACTTTACATCAGTATGCTTGGCTTGATGGCTGCTGCTCAACGATATGCTCGTCTGCGTGTGGACCCATTCATCATTTTCATCGTCAGCAGCCGTAAGACGTCCACTACTGAAAAAAGGCCTCCCCCTTAGAAGGGAGGGGTTGCCATAATACCTCACGCTTGGCAGGCGGCTTGCAGTATACAACGTGTTACAAAATACCCCGTAAGAATATAATTAATTATCAAATAATTTTGTCTTTTACTTACGCGAATATTACACATTGAAATCAAACTACTTTTACGGATTTTATTGCGGTTTATTTTTGATTTTAATTATCAAAGCTAAAAATTTTGTCAACCCTAGTAAGGTTAGATCTTTTTTTTTTAAATGAAACTAACTTTACGGATTATATCGCGGTTTATTTATGATTTTAATTACCCGACGTTTCGAATACTTTACAGCATTCATGGTCACGGGTGGACTGAGGTAGTTTCATTTCAATTTGTAGTATTCGCGTAAATATAAGAAATCATTAAAAAAAAAATATTTAGTTTTTACGGGGTGTTTTGTAACACGTTGTATATAGGTAATGCAATAGAAAGACGCTGCTGCCCGTCTTCTTGTTTTCCCTTAGTCGCTTTTTACGGACACCTTAAGGGAGGAGATGGGAGCGTGTCATCGGATCGGACCTCTCCCTGGGCAGCGTAGTGTCGGCTATGCTGTCCGGGGATGCGGCGTGGGGAGCGATGGCCGCCTTCTGCGAGACTGTCATGTCCCAGAAGGAGGCCGCCGGGCGGGAACGCGAACGCGCTGATCCTGCTCGGCGACGAAGGCGCAGGCCGCCACAAGTGGCGGCCGCCCAACGTCTCGCTCCCAAGCCCTGAGCCCGGGGCTATAAACAACGGGCACCCTTCGGAGTCGCTGGACGCTCGGGGTGTGGGCCCTTTAAGCGTCCATTGAGTACGGCGGCGACTCCGAGGAGGACGGCGGCGGGCTTGCGACCCCCGTCCCCGTGAGCACCGTGACAGGTTCCGGGGGGCTACAATGCGCCCCCCGGCGGCGGGCTCAAAGGCAAGGCACTGAGGGGCCCCTGGTGCAGATCCCACCGGAGAGCCCTGGGGTCCCCCCCTCTCATGTGCCGATGCGACAGCCGCGGGGGTTTTAGTGGGTAAGAATCCCACATACCCCGGTCGGGCCCCACAGCTCCCGGGGATCTTTCGAAGATTTCCCCCGCGTCAAAAAAAAAAGGAGATGGGAGCGTACTATTCTTAATCTGACATCCCACAGGCTGGGGACCTTTTTTAGGTGTGTTCAAATTAGTTTATTTGTTGTATTTCCCTCGTATTTGTTTTGTCTTCCTTTTCGTTTGTTTTATCTTTCGAATGACAAAACATACTATCGCTAATGAAACGATTGTAAGAAAAACATTGTTTAAAAAAAAAGGAATAAAACTCAAACCCGCTGAGTTTCTTGCCGGACCTTCCCGGTTAAGGCCGCGCTCTGTTCTGGTAGAAACTTTAAAAATACTGGCCATTCAAAATTGGTAGCTATTTTCAGTTTTCCGCTGGTTAGATTATGTTTCAATACAGAACCAACCTACACATAAAAGGAGGACATCTGATCTAACATGATGTGAGTGTTACATATACGGCTAAGTAATTGGAAATTTCATTTTGAGCGAGAGATCCTTTGTCCTTTTTGCAAGGTAAAAGCCCACATGGACCTACAAATTGAAATAAGAAGCGATGTAAACAATCGCATGTTGTATAACAAGTCTAAAACTGTATAAAAATAACAATGTGCTCTGACAACAATTTTTTTTATCTCAAATGCGCTTTTTTACGTTTAACAAAATAAAAAGTAGTCTATAGCACTAAATGATATAAATTTCTAGCTAACATTATAATCAGTATTTCGTGCAGCTACCGAATAAAGATGCCTGCTCAGGTGCATACGAGCTTTATTTTATATTAAATACCACATTAACGATCCTATATTTCTACAACCACAATAAATAAATTTGAATTTGAAATTTAAAAGAAATACCAAAATAATTTATTTTAAATGGGCTTAATGCCTAGCACTTTTGAAAGATATTAAAGCTACCATCGCATCACAACGTGGCCTCAACTGAGAAGATCCGACAAGAAACTAAGCGGGTATTAGTATATTATGATATATAATATATGTAAATATAGATAGTAATAATATGAAAGTAGTTTTATGACTCTTTTCGGCATGTTTTGCCTTGGCAATTATTATTGTGGGTAGATGTTGACAATGCTTTAGACAAAATATAATATAATAATATAATATAATCTTTATTGGAACTTTTATTGGAACTTTAATACAGCTCTTTGAGCTCTCTCTAAACGTAAGAATAGACATTTCCCAGCACCACCCCAGACTGTAAGACAGTAAGTCAAAACGGAATGAGCTAATGCAAAGTATACTACTTTAAGAGTCTGAAAATCGAGAGATGATCTTAAATTCTTAAAAACAAAAATGAGTTTTCTAACCCTCGAAACCAACGATTCAACTTGATCTCGCCAAGTCATTGTGGCATCAATAAATACACCTAAATATTTTATAGAATTTGTGCGTGCAATATTAGGACAAGAGCAATGATCAAAATTATGTTGGGAGGAATTATTTTCACAACAATGGACAGTCAAATTTAAAGAGGTAGGTGGAAGGGAAGACAATTTAGGCACAAAGGTGATAAACTTAGTTTTTTCTAAGTTTAGAGTAAGAAGGTTTTTTGTTAGCCAGTTCATCGTGATTTTTAGAGCAGCTTCAGCATTGAGGAACGTTGGAGACCAGTCCGAACCATGGACTATAATGACCGTATCATCAGCATATGTGATTATTCTAGAATTTGGTAAGGACATCTTGCATAGGTTATTTATATATAATAGAAAAAGCGTCGGGCCCAAGACACTACCCTGTGGGACACCATAAGTTAGTACTTGCTCATTACTGTAATGATTATTAATTTTCACAATTTGGGAGCGATTCGTCAAATAGCTTTCGAAAAGTTTAAGCGGCAATCCTCTAATGCCAACGCATTCTAGTTTTTTGAGTAAGAGAGGGACAGAAACAGTGTCAAAAGCTTTTGATAGATCCAGGAAAATAGCTAGGGTTTTTAGTTTAGATTTATAATTTTTTGCAACAGTACTGGTTAGTTCTAATACAGCATCTTCTGTGCTGAGACCAGACCTAAAACCAAATTGGTTATCAGCAAGAACTTTCCGTGCATTAATAAATTTCAGAAGTCGATTATTCAAGATTTTTTCAAAAATTTTTGAGAGAGTGGATAGAATAGAAATCGGTCTGTAATTGTTGACACTGGTTCTGTCTCCACTCTTATAGATAGGGAACACAACCGCTTTTTTAAAGACGGTTGGAAATATACCTGATGTAATACACAAATTTAGGACATGGCAGATTACCGGAATAAGTACATGTTTAGTAGATTTAATTAATGCTGTAGATATATTGTCCCAGCCAGGTGCGCAATTCTGTTTAAGAGTAAGGATAATCCGATCAATTTCATCATTGTCTGTACTAAACATGGCCATAGAGTTGGGACTGGAACTGTTTATAGTTATACTATTGTCATTAAGGATGGTTGTGTTATCACACTCTGATCCATATTTAGAAGCTAGCGATTTTCCTACGTTGGCAAAGAAATCATTAACGATATCGATAGATATTGATGGCTGGGGATTCAAGGTGAGAAGCTCATTGCATGAAGATTTGGAATTTTGCATATTAGAAATGTTTTTAATCAGTTTCCAGGTTTCTTTAGGATTATTACGATTCTTTTCAAATTCACTACGTTCATACTGGCGTTTAATCTTTTTCAATAATCTGTTGCAAATTTTTTTATAACGGATATAGGTAGTTTGAAGAATGAGGTTGGTAGGATCCTTTTTTGCTTTCTTATACAGTTTGTCTCTATTTCGTATGCATTTTAGAAGACCACAAGTGATCCAAGGTTTTAGTATTCTTCTTTTGCTAGGGGTTTTTGAGATATGAGAGTTAGTTGCAACTATGGTCGAAACAATATTCACTAAATCGGAAGCAGCTTTGTTTGGATCATTGCAATTTAGAATCATAGTGAAGTCAGTATTTTCAATGGCAGTTACGCAGGCAGGGAAATCAGTGCTAACCAAAGGAAAAGTTACTTTATTGCTGCTGGAATTGGCTTTACAAAAGATGAGCACTGGAGCATGATCTGTTATGCAGGAATCTAGTACTAAAGTTATTGCAGGTTTATTAGATTTAATAATAGCATGATCCAAACAACTCTTATCCCGAGTGGGAAGATGATGAGCAGGAAGCATACCATGAGAAGCAACAGTGGTTAAGTACAAGTCAGAATTCATATCATTTCCATTTGGCATTATATTTATATTTATATCACCAACCAGTATAATTGTCTTGTAGCTACTGAGGGATCGTAAGGTTGAGTCTAAACTACTAATAAAGTTCTGTATATTACGGTTGGAAGGTGACCGATACATTGCAACAATCGCTAATTCAGAGCCAAACTTCAAAATAAGAGTATTTGCATCAACAAAGTTGGGACTCATTACTGTACATTGAATGCCAGACTTAATGTACACTACTACGCCATCATTTTGATTAGTAAAATCAGATTTATATTTATTATAAATAATGTTCTCTTACTACAATTGCTTGTTATTATCAGTGTTAAATAATTAATCATAATGTAATTATTCATTTAATCATTATCAGATTATGTTATGGAATGTTCTATTAATTAATGATTGTTTATGAATATTTATTAAAGAAAATGACTGTCGCCCCGCCACGTCAGTGGATGGAGGGGTACTTGTACATTATATTCAAGGGCTATAAAATAAGATGTATCCATTTAGAACGGACAGTCTTCAATAATCTTCGACAGTATTAAGGAATCTAAGAGATAACAGTATTGAAACAGTGTTCAGTCAGCAACATGGACAGTAATCCTAGTAGAGGGTTGTAGATCGACGACGGAACTCTGAGAGTTAAGTATTTTGTATATCTTGTTGTAATATTATGTTGCTGTGTTTGTTACAATGATAATGTCATAATTTATATGTTAACGATTGATAAGTCATTTAATATATGACTTGGATGGCGAAGGCAGTGGCAAGGGGAATTGGAGGTGGCCACATAGGGGGTAACCCCTATACTTTTATATAGTTTCCTGACGGTGCAAAGATTCTAATATTTTAATGTTCATAATATTGTTATATCATAATATTCTTAGAACATATTTATTATCGGTGATTATATCTATGATCATTGTAATGAAGGTTGAATAAATCCATGTCCATTAATATTTGCCTTTTCTGTTGAAATTACCTACCTCCAAATATATATTAATATCTGATACTTTAGCAGAGGGTACTTTTAATAAAGTACCCTACATTGTTCACAAATAATGTTAAACTTATATCACCACCATTTTTAATAACTTACATAGCTTTTACATACCCATTTATATTACTATGTACATGTAGCATTAACCACATTCTGACACGGACTTGTCATTTCACTTTTTTTTTAAATAAAAAAAGTGTTTTTCATGTTACAATTAGATCAGCATTAGCGACAGTGTGTCCTGCCATTCAAAAGATCAAATAAAAAAAATATGACGAAAATACAACAAACTAAAAGGCCATATACAGACGTAACCAGCTAAAGACGCCCATATAAAGAGGTAGGTATTTAAATACATATTATGTTCTGATGTACGCTGTACTTGAAGAAAAATTGTGACTGACTAAAAAATCTAGGGGGCCAGTGACAGTGCAATTGCAATACAACTGTTCAAGGGTGATGTCGCTTACCTTGAGGGAATCACTTAGATATACTAATAAAATTTAACTTAAAAGCACTCCGTTATACCTGAAATATAACTTAGTTTCAGTTAACTTGCGACCTAGTTTGGTTCAGTTATTGGGTATAAATGATGTTCCCGATGCTAAGCAATTTTACAATTTAAAAACTGCAAACTCGCTTCGTCTCTTGATTTTAAGTAATCGACTTTATGTCTCAAAAAATACACTGCAATTCGTGATGGAAGCTTTAATAGGTATACAGAAACATCTGCGAGTAGGTGCACAAAAAGTAGGCACAAATATCTGCGAGTTATCTGTACTCTAATATACGATATTTATTAGGGTGCCACCACAAATATTCTTAAATGAACTAACATTATATACGTATGTATCCATTTACATTCAAAAACATCACGTTATTACCATGTTAGTACAAAACATTTTTTAATTAAGATTATTTAGAGAAATCGTAGGGTAGGCAAAGTATTTTTGTGATTATGGACCCTCTGAATAATCTTATTACAGTTTTTAACCGACTTCAAAAAAGGAGGAGGTTCTCAATTCGTCTGTATATATATACACACATCAAAAGTGTCTAGGGATCAAGCATTTTTAAGCGGATTTCTTGAGATTGAGATGTGGCTTTGTAATAAATTTATGATTTTATAAATTTATATGGATCCTTTTTGGTGCATTTCATAATTTGAATCAGGAACTGTGAATCAAATTCGAGTAAAAGATGAAAATCAGCTGTCAATATTTTCCCTATAAAAACATACAACGCATTGAAGACATTATTAGTGCTACTGTTTCCCTACTACTGATTAAAACCAACGTTATTATGGAGCGGCGACGTCATTTAAGCAGGGAAGAAATGCTCAGAGCCGTGGGAATGATAGAAGCTGGTTCCCGGCAACGTACTGTGGCTTTAGCTCTGAATACAAGTCAGAGTGTTATCAGTCGACTTTGGACACGTTACCGAAGCACTGGTACCGTGGCTGAGCGCCATGGAGGACGGTATCGCTGCACCACACGGAGACAAGACCGATATATTCAAATCTTAACTCGAAGAGCTCCAACAATAACTGCCATGATGTTAGCCGTGAGGCTTCATCACTCTTCAGGGAACTTAATTAGCGACCAAACAGTCAGAAACCGCTTGCATGAAGTGAACCTTCATTCCCGAAGACCGCTACGGGTACCACCTATAGCAATGCACAATCGTAGGATTCGATATCAATGGGCTCTTGAACACAGAAATTGGGCAGAAGAACAATGGCGTTTCGTGTGCTTTTCTGATGAGTCTCGTTTTGGTATGAGACCGGATACAAGACGTATACGACACTGGAGAACCCCTGGACGCCAACAGCGATTAAAATCCTGCCAGGAAGTCCATCCTTATAGTGGTGGAACCATCATGGTATGGGCGGGTATTTGGATCGGCGGAAGAACTGAGTTGATTTGGATCAGAGGCAACCTCAACGCTCAAATTTATGCTGAGACGATTGTATCAGACGTCATCGTTCCTCTACAAGTGCAAATCGGTCCCTTATTTCAGTTAATGCATGATAATGCACGACCGCACACCGCAAGAGTAGTAAGACAGACTCTCGCCGCAGCTAACATCAATGTCCTGCCCTGGCCTGCTCAGTCGCCAGACTTGAACCCGATTGAGCATGCATGGGATATGCTACAGAGAAGAGCTCTGCCGAATATGGAGGGTATCCAGTCGCAAGAAGACCTTTTTTTGTTGTTGCAACGAACATGGGCGGCCATTCCACAGCGTGATTTGGATGAACTCATTTTGAGTATGCCAAACCGATGTTCTTGTGTTGTTAGTGTTCGCGGTAGAAACACGGATTATTAATTGTTTAAGTTACCCAATAAAATTTTAAAGAAAACTGTTATTTCAGTCTTTTTTTCGAACTTTTGTGTTAGTGGTTCAAATGTCAAAAATCCCTTTATTAGGAAAATGGCAAATTTCTTTATTAATGCAAAGGTGACTTGGTTTATCGTTACTGTGACAAACGAAAACACTTTATTTGATGAATCCTTAAAGAAAATTTTAATTAATATCAATCAGGAGAAAAGTTATTGCAAAAATATATGTTGATCCCTAGACACTTTTGATGTGTGTATATATTTTTTCTATGTATGTTCGCGCATTACTCTGGCAATTATGAACCGATTTGAAAAAATCTTTCTTCCATCCATTCTTTAATCCGTTAATTGGGTCCCATAAAAAAATTATTGCTTAGTAATAAGTAGTTCTTGAAAAAACAAGAATGTTGACTGCACAGGAAAGCTGCAGGAAAGCCTATATAGATGACTTTATGTCACTTTTTAAGGACAAAAATGGTCATAACTCTGGCAAATATTTACCAATTTCAATGATTCTTTTTTCATTCGAAAGAAGAAACCACTGTTATGAACCTGTATGAATTTTATCACAACCGGATAAGAACTTCTTGGAGGACCATGAATGATATGGAGGAATTTATCTGGTAAAAACCATAAAACTGATGTTCTCCTTTACATTTCTTTGACAAATATGAACCGATTTCGATGATTCTTATTTTATTCGAGAGAGTAAACTACTATAATGATTCCATGAAAATTTCATTACAATCGGATAAATTGTTTCTGAGTTTCTGAAGAAACATGAATTATGTAAAAGTATGTAGACGATAATGTGAAATCATAATAATGTCATAACCTACCTAGATCATTTTACCGTCTTCGATGGTTCAATCTTTATGTATGAAAATATCACTATAAAGTATAAAATAAAATATTAAAAATAAATTGAACCGACTTCAATAACACTAAAAAGTATAAAATAATTTAAATATTAAATTATTTTATACTTTTTAGTGTTATTGAAGTCGGTTCAATTTTTTTAAAATATTTTTTAAATGCAAATTAATATGTCTATAGAATCTGCTAATTTATGGATATTTGAAATGGTATACTATAATAGGTTATATACATATAATAGGTTAAACAAACCGAATACGTTTCTTTGCCTACCCTCTGTGCACGCCACTGGTTCAGAGCCACTGGATGTTTGAGATGTAGCCCCTAGACTTAGATCGAGTAAGGCGGCGGAGTTGCGACCCCCATCTCCGTGAGTACCGTGACAGGTTCCCGGGAGGCTATAATGCTCCCTACAAAGCGGGAGATCAAATAAAATCTTTTTAAAAAAAAATTGAACCGACTTCAATATCACTGAAAAGTATAAAATAATTTAAATATTATTGAAGTTGGTGTTAGCGTACCTGCTGTGTATATTTGGCACCAACTTCAATAATATTTAAATTATTTTATACTTTTCAGTGATATTGAAGTCGGTTCAATTTTTTTTTTAAAAGATTTTATTTTAACCTTTTTAGTGATATTTTCATATATAAAGATTGAACCATCGAAAACCGTAAAATTATCTAGGTAGGTTATGATCACATTATCGTCTACATAGTTTTACATAATTCATGTTTCTTCAGAAAATAATATCCGGTCGTAATGAAATTTGCATGGAAACATCATAGTAGTTTACTCTCTCGAATAAAAAAAGAATCATCGAAATCGGTTGATAATTGTCAGAGCAATGTAATGGAGAACATCAGTTTTATGGTTTTTACCAGATAAATTCCTCCACATCGTTCATGGTCCTCCAGGAAGTTCTTATCCGGTTGTAATAAAATTCATACAGATTCAATACAGTGGTTTCTTCTTTCGAATAAAAAAAGAATCATTGAAATTGGTAAATATTTGCCAGAGTTATGACCATTTTTGTCCGACCGAGCGAGTCCGAGCGACTAAAACGTCATCTATATAGGCTTTCTTGCAACTCTCAGTGCGCAGTCACCATTCTTGTTTTTTTAGGAACTACTTATTACTAAGCAATAATTTTTTTATGGGACCCAATCAATGGATTGAAGAATGGATGGAAGAAAGATTTTTTCTAATCGGTTAATAATTGCCAGAGTTCTGCGCGAACATACATAAAAAAAAAAAAAAAAAAAAAATATATACAGACGAATTGAGAACCTCCTCCTTTTTTGAAGTCGGTTAAAAAGGTGCTTAGTTCTTTTAAAAAACCTACCTATATAATTGTGGAGGCAAACCGATAAATTATGTACCTAAGTGGCATGCCTTACAATACGTAGGTTTGAATGCTAAGGGAAGCAAAACTTTGTGTACTAATATTGAATTTTTTCACCTGGTTGTATGAAATGGCCCATGCGTTGATTGTGAACGTAAAGGGTCCTACTGAGCCTGACCTCTCTCCCAGGTATGTTTGTAATTAATTTTTACGGAAACTTCTGCACCGACTTAGCATTTGTTACTGGTATTTATTCTTAGCTGTGTGCGTATTGTAAAGAAAATTTATAAGACATTTTTACAATTAAGTAATTTTTATATCGTAGGGTTGTCAATTTATGTTCTGATATTTTTTTATGACTTAGAACTAAATAAATGACTTATTTAATGAAGAAACGGATAAGTTTTATTATATTTTTTAATCAACTACACAAAAACACAGATAAAGTTTGATTTATAATCTATTCAACATGTTAGGCACACTTAAACACAGTTGAAATAAAATGATTTTCTTTAATTTAAACTAGTACGACGTTTTTTAATCCTTAAAAAAAGAACTACAATACCGAACTCGTTAAAGCGACTAATTGTACCTTCCCGAAAGCCGTCGTCCTTATCAGAACGGTCCATTAGTTACTGGCACTCAAACGTTCCCTCTAAAACCTAAAACGCTGTGACTTAAAAGCTTAATGGCCACATTAAAAAAATTACCTGTGCAATGAAACTGCTGAAGAAAAAAAATAACGACACTCAAATTTGAATAAAGAACACCACCACAGTCACAATACACTGTCGGTTATGTAGTTCGCGCCGCGTAGCCCGTAACCGACTACGGTCGACCGATTGTATTAGCAGGCTCGTAGCGCACAGACGTCTAACGGTGAACGTAGCCGCGGTGGTACTGACTACGGCTACGCGGGAGTGCTACAATCCGCGCGGTACATTTCGGATTATTACTCGTAGCCCGTAGCACAGATTCAACAATCAATAGCTCTAGATAATACAGTTCTTTTTAGTAATGATAGTGACGTATCTTTAGATTAATTGAACTTATAATCATAACCTAGGACAGGGGTGGCGAACCTTTATATATCAACGTGCCTTTTTTACAAGGCCATAGATGTTCCGTCAAATAATGTTGATTTCGTAATGATTAGGAAAATAGTAATACTAAATGCATACTAAGCTCGCGCACCGCACCCGAACACGCTCGTAGTAAGTATAATAGTTGTTTACATTGTAAAAGAAACTTGTTAATAATTTTTCCAAGAAAATATTTTCTTGCTTTGAGAAGTTTTCCTAATATTTTTTTTTTCAGTGCGTGCCCATAATATTGTGTCGCGTGCCACCAATGGCACGCCATTGGTTCGCCATCCCTGACCTAGGACATTTTTCATTAGTAATTATATTTTAATTAATGCCACTGTTAAAAAGTCTGATGACGGAAAGACGGTAAGAACAGTAGTTGGTGAAGTTTCTGACCTCAAATCATCTATTAACTAAATTTTCCGGTCACCAGCGGAAGCGTAGTGCATCTTTCCATGGGCAGGCATAACGCTTACCATCATACAAAGATTGTGCTTTTCTCAACAATAAGATGCTTAAAATATGGACCACAGAAATTGTTGAGTCGATTTCATAGCCTGTTACAACGGGACCCTGGTCCCGTTTCTATCACACGCATATCAGCAAGAAAAAATATATTATAATGAAATATCAATACTGTTAAATAATAACTGTAGTCTAGGGTTTAATAAACTAGTCGACTGTTCCAAAAACAATTAGTGCATCGCTACAAATAAACCAACTGTATCAAACTTTAAACGGCTCTCAAGTTTTCCATTTCGAGTTACGCGGGCGATTCAGAATAGGTATTTTAGTTGTGAAATCTGTTCAGAAACTTTCCATCGCTTTAAATTTGTACCCATTATTCTATAAAAAGATTAAAAAAGTTTAATATTAAAGCTTTAAATAGTTAGTTCTAGTGACGATGATGTTTTTCACTATTACCTTGTCCAAAAATTGTACTAGCTGTACTTGAGAAAACCACAGCGGAAAAGTCAACTTTAAGTGGGATATTTCTGCCGCAATCTTGCAATATATATCTCCCCTTAGCCCATATCGACTGCATCACCATTTATCACTAAGTGGGCTAACGGCAACTAATATAAATTAAAGAAAAATATAAATACAATATACAATAACCCGGATACCCCACACTACGTGGGGTATCTAATATTTATAATAAGCTTTTAAGTTTAAATGATTTACATTTAATTAGGAATTTAAATGTAAATCATTTCAAATTGTAAACAAATTTCATCTGTTAACTTTCAAACAAAGACAATACAATTTATGCACTAGAAAACAACAAAATTATGTGACAAAGAATTTTTTTTTAATGTAATTAGGCACGAAAATAAAAAAGGGACGCAACATACTTCATGCTTATCATAAAGTTAAATCTTCAAGAGGTTATCTAGCAGACATAGGGCTAATAGCGGTGCTCTACGATATTGTTACAGGCTTCGGGTGTTTTAGATAAACATGACTGGAAGGCGTAGACAAAATTGGTTCAGATAAAATAGTGACCGATGCTGAAATAAAATCTAGGTCTAGTGACTCGTCTAAAATAGATTTCTTTTGTTACTTAGATTTAAGAGCGAGTCTCGAAAAAAATGCTGACTGACTTGCGGCTGAAAGACCTGTTACGCGTTGGGCTGACATTACAAAAAAAAACGGATATACAGAGTGTCGACTAAATCACTGAAAATCTGATGAAATAACCCACAAATCACTATCCAAATCAATATAAAATAACTTAAGAGCAATATATTAAATGAATTTCTAAGTTGAAGTTAATCTGGTAAAGGCAGTCATTGACCTACATCAACAATCACAGGATCGAGTAGCAGATGTATCAAAGGCACGGTGCCACTAGCCGCAATCACCGGTAACTGCATAGACTATTGGATTGGGAGTCTTATAGTGTTAATAAGTGAAACACTTTATTTGCCATATAAGTCCTTATTCTCCATGTACATATACGTAATGATTACTTTATTGTATAACTTACAACTACATCCAAAGGTAGCATTATGCACACTAAAACAATATATTTATTATAATATTTTAGTATCGAAGGAAGGGTAAATCAAAAATTACATAAGTACTTGAAACAGGACAACAGGAAAACGTAGAACCAAGGGAATAATTTGGTAGTCTATAGGAAAAAGATCCTGTCAAATAGACTGCGCAAGTGCCCACCGCAGTTATAGATTAGCTGCAAAGCATTAGTGTAAAAACTAATTTCCTTACTGAAAGTCGTTGCTTAGTGCAGTGCAGTAGTCAAGGGGTACGCGTATCGTCTACCATTAAAATAACTTACTCTATTAACTAAATCTTTTATATTAATTAACTGAATATTTTATATTAACTAAATATTTTTTATTAATTATTCAAATCTTTTATATTAACTATAAGAACATACATAGGAATCAAACTACTTTTACGCAGAACTGCGTAGATCGGACCAACAATAATAACTAAGAAGAACTGATGGTACACCGGCATAATTGTGACATAAGGACGTTCAATCTCAATCTCAGTCCTCTCGTGACCATGGGCAATGCATGCTGCAAAGCATTCGAAACGTCGGGATAGTAAAATCTAAAATAAAACGCGATAAAATCCGTAAAAGTAGTTTGATTTCTACGTGTAATATTCGCGTAAGTAAAAGACAACATTATAACATACATATGTATATTCTTGGGTCATTAAAAACGCCAATTTGAAAACAGTAAAATCATCTTCTTATCTCTTTTATGAGATAACCGTGCTTTTTATCTGTAACAAAACAAAGCTGAGATATAACTTACCCATCTCAATTAAAACCGTGCCGTGTAACTTCTAATATTTTTTTAAACCGTCCATAATTCAGACAACTTTTCTTGTAAGCACAAAAAGTACAGACATTTCTTTCTTCGAAAACTTTGATATTCAGTGCCTAAGTCAGTGGCCTATTAATAATAAGACCGTAGATAAAAAAAAAACGTATTACATAAGAAAACATCAATGTTCTTAGAAATTCTGAACTAAAAAGTTCAATAAATGCTACCGCTCCTAATCATTATTGCTAAAGTAATAAAATTGCGTAGGATACTTGAAAAGAACGAAATCTTACAAAGCCTTCCAGAACTCTTGGGTTCAGTAATGTTAATGTTAAAACCCGATTTACTCCAGGATTTTGTGGTATATGAAACAGTTTATGGAGATAAAAGGTATTTCAAGATGCATGTGACAGTTGTAAACTTAATTAAAATGAACACATTTTTGTTTATTTAATTAATTAAATAAAAACATTATTAAATGGTATAAGTGGACACTTTTACTCTTCCTGGGTATGGATACTATTATTCAGGCTTAAGATGAATTAAATAAGTACCAATTTATCATAGAATTTGTCTAATATAAATTAATTATGTTTGCTGTGAATACGTGATTGTTCAATTATATTTATAGCTTACAGGGATTTAGATTCAGTTATTGACCGGAAACAGTGCTATTTTGACTTTTCTTAGTGTACGTAGCAAACGATAATAGCCTTACCAGGTTATTTATGGTCAAATTATAATACGAAACGCAATAGGAAATTTTATAATATATTAAGATAGAAGAATATTATTTAAAAAGGCATGAAAATATAAACAATAACGATATAAATCGCATACAAGATACACGCAAATTATAATAATTTTTAAATATAATAAACGTAATAAACAAACAATTTATAATTTCACTACCCAAAGGAATATTTTTTATTTAAATCCAAATGAAATGTCTACAATATAAAATTTTTCCTGGTTCATAAAATCACTTCAGACAAATAGAATTGAAAGAGAAAGAAACATACAATAACGAATGCGGTAAAAAAGGACAAGAATAGGCAGAGTTGTGGCGAATTGCTTGCTTTCCCCGGAGACAGAATTTAATATCATAAACATTATTCCAAAATAACGGAAAGTCCTTCCTCGAATGTTCCCCAACAAATAATATGTTTGTGCTTTATTAACTTGTACGGGAGAACATTTTATGGAATACAAGAAATATACTGTATGCTTAGTGCAAATGGTTACAATAGATATTTCATTTATTCTTACTAATACCTATGTGTTATACAAATAGTGTTTGATGTATGTATGTAACACGCCTGCCAAGCCCAAGACGCCTGCCAAGCGTGGGGATTATGGCAAACCCCCCCCCCCCCCACAATGATTGATAGTATTTGTTTACGGCCCCCAGTCCCCGGCAGCTCCTCTATTCCTCGCCTTGGTAGCGGGCGGGGTTACGGTCGAGCAGGGGGTGCGAAGAATCTCCGGCAGATGCCCCGCTACCACCCCCACCGAACTTTGGCCCTGGCAACACACAACGTCCGCACTCTTAGGACCGATGAGAAGATTCTCGGGCTGGAGGAAGAATTGAGCAAGTTACGTTGGGACATCTTGGGTTTATCTGAAATCCGACGAGAGGGACAGGATACGATAACCCTTGATTCCGGAAACTTGCTCTTCTTCCGGGAAGGAGATCGAAAATCCCAGGGTGGTGTCGGGTTTCTCGTCCGTAAGTCCCTTATTAACAACGTGGTAAAGGTCGATAGTGTGTCGAGCAGGGTAGCGTACCTTATACTCAGAATAACCGATCGGTATTCGCTGAAGGTCATACAGGTATACGCGCCGACCTCGGCACACCCTGACGATGAAGTAGAGGCTATGTATGAGGAGATAGCAGAAGCCATACATACCTCCAAAACATACTTCACCGTTGTTATGGGGGACTTTAACGCAAAGGTGGGCACTCGGAATGGCGATGAGTTAAGAGTGGGGTCGTATGGGTATGGGCAGCGGAACCAAAGGGGCCAGCGGCTGGTCGACTTCATGGAGAAGGAGGGACTCTATGCGATGAACTCCTTCTTCAAGAAGCGACCATCCAGGAAGTGGACGTGGATAAGTCCCGATGGTTCAACCAAAAATGAGATCGACTTCATCATGACGACCAAGAAGCATATATTCGATGATGTCTCCGTGATCGGCAGGGTGAAAACCGGGAGTGATCACCGTATTGTTAGAGGCACATTGAATATCAATGTTAAGCTCGAAAGGTTTCGTCTGATGAAGTCCACGCTCCGTCCAGGATCCGCCCAAATCCAGAACCCCGAAGACTTTCAACTTGAACTGCATAATCGCTTCCAGTGCCTCGCCGACTGCGAAACTGCGGACGAGATAAACAATGGGTTGGTGCAAACTGTCCACGCAGTGGGGTCCAAGTTCTATAAGACCCCACGCCGTAAAAAACCTCAAAAGCTCTCCAATACAACCATTAAGCTAATGGAAAACCGGACTGAGATGAGACTGCAATCTTCAGCTGATATGTCGGAATATGCTGAACTCAATAGACGAATCTCGAAATCCATGCGACACGACTTGCGTTCCTATAATACAGCGTGTATTAAGGACGCAATTGAGCGGAACCAAGGCTCTAAAGTGTTCGCACAGAATTCGTCTATTGGGCGTAGCCATATGACGAAGCTGAAGATCGATGACGGCAGTGTCATCTCATCGAAACCGGAGATATTGAGAGAGCTCGAGAGATTTTACGGACAGTTATACACCTCAACACGGGAACCCATTGATAGAACAGCTCAAGACACCAGAGCCAAACTAACCCGACACTACACTGAGGACATCCCAGACATCAGCCTGTACGAGATTAGAATGGCTCTCAAACAGCTCAAGAATAACAAGGCGCCGGGTGAAGACGGAATCACATCAGAACTTCTGAGAGCGGGTGGAAAACCGGTACTTTTAGTCCTCCAGAAGATATTTAATTCCGTCTTACTCGAGGGTACAACGCCAGAAGCATGGCACAGAAGTGTGGTGGTTCTTTTCTTCAAAAAAGGTGATAACACTTTATTGAAGAATTATAGACCTATCTCACTCCTGAGCCATGTATACAAGCTGTTTTCGAGAGTCATTACGAACCGTCTCGAACGCAGGTTTGATGACTTCCAGCCTCCCGAACAAGCCGGGTTCCGAAAAGGCTTTAGCACCGTAGACCACATACATACGCTCCGCCAGATTATACAGAAGACCGAGGAGTATAATCGGCCATTATGTCTAGCGTTTGTGGACTACGAGAAAGCCTTTGATTCAATCGAGACCTGGGCAGTATTGCAATCTCTCCAGCGGTGCCACATTGACTATAGGTACATCGAAGTGTTGAAGTGTTTGTACAGCAACGCCACCATGTCGATCCGACTACAGGACGAGAGCACGAAACCAATCCCATTGCAGCGTGGTGTGAGACAGGAAGACGTTATTTCTCCAAAACTGTTCACAAACGCATTGGAGGACGTTTTCAAGCTCTTGGACTGGAACGGATTCGGCATCAATATCAATGGCGAATACATCACTCACCTTCGTTTTGCCGATGATATAGTCATTATGGCAGAGTCGCTGGAGGACCTCAATACGATGCTCAGCGACCTCAGTAGCGTTTCCCAACAGGTGGGTCTTAAAATGAACATGGACAAGACGAAGATCATGTCTAATGTCCATGTTGCACCCGTACCGGTAATTGTTGGGAACGATACACTCGAAGTTGTTGACCACTATGTATACCTAGGACAAACTATCCAGGTAGGTCGGTCCAACTTCGACAAAGAGGTCGCCCGAAGAATCCAACTCGGATGGGCAGCGTTCGGGAAACTACGCGAAATCTTCTCGTCCAAAATACCGCAGTGCCTAAAGACGAAGGTTTTTAACCAGTGTGTGTTGCCAGTGATGACATATGGTACTGAGACGTGGTCCCTAACTGTTGGCCTTTTGGATAAGCTCAGAGTCACACAACGAGCTATGGAGAGAGCTATGCTCGGAGTTTCTTTGCGCGACAGAATCCGAAATGAGGAGATTCGCCGAAGAACCAAGGTCACCGACATAGCTCTTAAAATCTGCAAGTTGAAATGGCAATGGGCAGGCCACATCGCTCGGCGAACCGATAACCGCTGGGGAAGAAAGGTTCTCGAGTGGCGACCACGAACCGGAAGACGCAGCGTAGGTAGGCCTCCCACTAGGTGGACAGACGACATTGTGCGCGTCGCAGGTAACCGGTGGATGCAAATAGCCAATTGTCGGTCATTGTGGCGTTCGAAGGGGGAGGCCTATGTTCAGCAGTGGACGTCTTCCGGCTGGTGATGATGATGATGATGATGATGTATGTATGTATGTGTGATGAAGAGGGGCTCTATCAATATTAATCATCAGCATCCGAAAGACGTCCACTGCTAAACAAAGGACGTCCACTCTTAGAAAGGAGGGGTTGCCATAATCCCCACGCATGGCAGTCGTCTTGGGAATCACAGTATAGGTGGTAGGTAATCGAATAGAAAGACCCTGCTGTCCGTCGTCTTGTTTTCTTAGTCCTCTTTTACGGACACCCAACAGGAGGAGATGGATGGATGCTATTCTCACCCGGACACCCCACGGGTTATTAATCACGCCGGGCATTCTTTGTCAGCAATCATTTCTTTCAATTCCATCAAGAAACGAAACGTGGAAGCTTTTAATTTTTCGATCTAAATAGTATGAACTGTAAGTAGAACGCTGAACTAAATCATTTTCAAATTGGAATACTTACTGGTATTTTAATAACGACAAAGTCGTACCGGACACAATTGATGAAGAATTAACGCGGCCACAGACCGCTACCAATTAAGTTCCGGCTTTGATCCCTTCCATAATTAACTTGGTCCCCCGGGAACTAGGTTTAGATACATAGTAAAAGATTAAATCTACACCGCGACTTGTACTGTCAGCTAAAAAAAGAGAGAAATTCTTTTTAAATTTTAATAAGAAGATTTTTGTTCCTAACTGTATATTTTTAGTACAGGCTACTTTTAAAATCTTCTTAAAGCCGGAAGTTTGCAAAATATCTTACTGTCCTTCCGCGAGCAAACGTTAATGTACTACTTTAATTTAAAACATAATCCACTTTATATTTTTAGAGACAGTTAAAAGACGAATCGTAAAATTGTAGAATATAAATTTAATCTTAATGCTTCGGCTATTTACGGAGATAAATATCTACTAGGTTTTATTAAGTTAAAGGTATAAAAATGTATAAGGTAACCGCCTTTATAGTATCGTAAAAAATTAAGTGTATAAAGTATAATTACTTTGACTTATAATGACATCATTTTATCTGTTCATCATAATATCAGAAACTCCGCATCTATTTTGCAAGAGTCAAGCCCTGATACTAATACTTATATACATGTTTTTGTAAATACATACTTAAATAGATAAATAATACCCAGACATTTGGTGGGAATTATACCCACAACCTATCGGGTAGCAGCCCAAAATTTCAGCCCTCAGTCGCTATTTTGTATTTTGTTTACTTCTAAAAACTGAAAACATCAGTTTTGGTATCAAATGAAAGATCTTAAGGAGACGAGTTAAAATATAATTATACTTCGTTTATTTCACGAAGACAAGGCTGATTTACATGCAGCAGACGAGAGATTATGCTGCCTAAGTCACTGATTTAAAGATATATATACATATTTTTAAAAATAAATTTCACTATTTTGACTAATTTCTCGGCAATGGCATGCAACCGGTCGCCATCTTCATTACGTGATTTTGTGATGCCCGAGTCACACGTAAATTTACCTCCACTTAAATAAGTGAATAGCTAGAAGCTGTCATCGTCTTCGGATTTGGTCAAGAGACGTTAGTCGTATTGTCCTCACGTAAACCGTGTATGGATCATATGACATATGTACCTATACAATGTTACCTATGATGTGTATTAATTGTTTAATCCTCACGTAAATCGTGTAAGGATCATTTGACGTCTAACTACACTGCGAGGCGCATTCATCGTTTAATCCTCACGTGGACCGTGTAAGGATCATTTAACGTCTATCTACACTGCGAGGCGCATTCATCGTTTAATCCTCACGTGAATCGTGTAAGGATCATTTGACGTCTGACTAAACCGCGAGGCGCATTCATCGTTTAATTCAAATTCAAATTCAAAATTCTTTATTATGCATAGGCCTCACGGGGGCTCTTACATATTGTCATTTTTTACAATTACCACCGGATTGTAACGCGGCCTCCACTGAGAAGATCCGGCAAGAAACTCAGCGGGCTTGTCTTTTTTCAATTATATAAGATTTTTTTTAAACAAATTTACAATAAATATATTTTAAACTATAAGCTTGCAAGAGTACTGCAGTTCAAGCCCACGCAGCTTTATCCTCCAGGTAATCTGAGATTTTATAATAGCCCTTTTTAGACAAATGGCTCTTAATGGTAGTTTTAAATTTGTTTATTGGTAGATCTCGTATATCCTGGGGCAGTTTATTATAAAAACGTATACCTTGGCCCATAAAGGAAAAAAAAATAATAATAATAATAAATAATTCTAATTCTAATTCTGTGGAGACGCGTGGAGTGTACAGCAAGATTGTGTTTGTTCCGAGTATTTATATTATGTCGATCACTAACCTTAGCGAAAGTACTTATATTCTTTTTTACATACATCAAATTTTCATAAATGAATTGTGATATAACCGTTAGAATGTTTACGTAAATCCTCACGTAAATCGTGTATGGATCATATGACGACCAACCACACTACAATGTGCATTCATTGTTTAATCCTCATGGACATCGTGTAAGTATCCCGTGTAAGTATCAGATATCCAACTACGTTGCAACGTGTACTCACTTGATCCTCATGTAAACCGTGTATGGGTCCTGTGACAAAATGCACAATATGTGTTTATTGATTGATCCTCGTGTAAATCGTGTATGGGTCCTACGGCGTGTAACTATCTTACAACGTGTATTTATTGTTCGATACTCACGTACACTGTGTATTGTTCCTATCACATCAAAATACCTTACAAAGTGTATTTATTGTTTGATCTTTACGTAAACTGGCTATGGGTCTTATGACATCGAACTACCTTACAATATGTATTATTGTCGGATTCCCCCGTATACCGTGTATAGCTCCGATGGCATCAAGCTAATTAATACATATAACAATCTTTAATGCATTGTATAGTACCAGACATAATATCAAATTGTCAGGCACATACTGCTAGATATAGATTTTATGAACCCCAGCTAGGTATGCGCCACCTGAGGAGGTAGCGCATAGACCGAGATATTGCAAAGTATAAATCAAGAACCCAGAAAGCGTAAATCAAGTAAAAAGGTATAAATAATAATACTGATTGTGACTACTGGTTGTGAATAATAACATAACTTGCGTATACAAAACATAATCTTGTAAATTACGAGATCTTAATAATCAATCAGATTTGCCTTTACTTAGCAATTATTGGGCTATGGCCCTGCGTAAAATAAATCATTTATAGAATGTTTAAATTCAGTACCAGCAGTAGTATTAATTCTAGTACGGCGGAAGCTTGCTTAAACCTATATTATACCTATATTATGACATTTTTGTACCTATAGTTAGTAACAATATCAGTTTTGTAAATTTGGCAAGGCAGGGAAATCAAGAAGGTTCAACAGCGTTGCCTGCACAGCTCAAATATTTTAAATTCGTATCAAGTAACAACGTCTACATTAGAACTGTGAAACAAATATTATTGCATACCGCAAGGTCAAATATGATGGTACTTTATTTGTATAACACCTGAAATTAACTAGGTACTCATATTTTGCAATAAATGAATTGAGTTGAATTGAAAAATGTTACTAACCACAGCGTATACGAAAAAAAATTGAATATTAGTTATTCGTAATTTAATTTCGCACCGAATTTTTCAGAAGATTTTAACGTATGGGGGGTGGACAGCCTAGAAGCCGTGAGTTTATCCCTACCACAGGCCTGTGCAGATCCATGCACATCGATGACATCGCTTTCATCATGCCCGCAGTCCAGTAACTACGCAGAATAACACTACCAGCTGAATAGCCTACAGGTATGCTTTGGAATACTATATTAGTAGCTGCTAGTATTCACAATTTATAAAAAAATCCCCTAAGCCACACACTGCAAACATTGAGCAATGTCTGTGCTACGGCGGCATCCGGCCGCCGACGAACATACAATGACATGTGTATGTACAAATATGAATACATAATTTATTGTAACAACCTCATGCTGGATGTGTACATCCAAACAGTTGTTATCCTTGCTGGGAGTCAGCCCTCGACTTGGGGTGGCGGTTGAGGTTTCTAGCCACCGCATTATCCGTCCCGTCAAACATTAGTTTTATATAATAAGTTACAAGATCATTTGATTGATCGATCATAGATGGTAATACAGAATAAGATGATACACTCTAGATGTCTATGTCCACCATCATAATAATTACTCACATCAATTATTGGTTTATGTAATTCTGACTTAATAGCATCGATGTACCTACTTATATTACTCGTATTATAATCGAATTTTACCTAACGTTTCTTCTCACATTTTAACTGCAGTACTTACTGTAGTCTAATGGTAAAAGAAAATAAAGTCTTTATATACACATGAAATACACTAAAAATTAATATCAATTAGGTCTAAAAATAGAGTAAAAAGATGTTAATACAGACTTAGAATCTTCAATTTTATGTGAATCGCCTAATGATAATTGGGCATATTAAAGCCTTATAAGATGTGATCAGGGTGGTTATACCGCTATCCCTTGATAATTACTACGCTATCATTTATTTTACAAGACATTATTCTGGTTACACTCACATTACTGTAACTGAAATCAGAATCTATCACTGTTACCCTAATGGACAACGACGATAACAATAATATTGTTTGAAAATTGAAAACTAGAGATACCGCAGAGAGATGTATATCTCTGCCATTACAGGACCGAAGGTCATTGTCGCGGTATTTAGTATGAACTTGTATATCTTGCATGAAAAGTAAACAAGAAATTTATTAAGTATATAGATAGGCAATATGCCTTAATATCTTTAATTAATTTTTTTCGATGCTCTAAACATCCTGCATGTAAATCAGCCTTGTCTTCGTGAAATAAACGAAGTATAATTAAGAATCAAACGAACTTACCTTGTGAAGTTTGATGTCTAATTATATGAGTTTATTGAACGAAGACAAGATACTCCCGCCCTCCCTCAATACTCCCGAAAAGTATCGAAGAAAATTGGCTCTAAAAGTAATGAAGATGGCGACCGGTTGCATGCTATTGCCGAGAAATGAGTCAAAATAGTGAATTTTATTTTTAAAAATATGTATTTATATCTTTAAATCAGTGACTTGGGCAGCATAATCTCTCGTCTGCTGCATGTAAATCAGCCTTGTCTTCGTTCAATAAACTCATATAATTAGACATCAAACTTCACAAGGTAAGTTCGTTTGATTCTTAATTATACCTATACACATGTATAGGTACGTTTTATGTACCTACTTAGGTATAATGACATTTTAAGTCCGTTTTGTTCGCTTTTTATTTATACTTGTTTGATTAAATATCTATTCAACGGTTTCATATGAAATTGTCTTCGAGTCGTGTTCTTTTAATTAAGTATGAATTCGTTATACTGTACAAATTACGGTTAAAAGCAAGAAATAAGGCTGTATTAAGGTTCTATTATTATATTTCATGGTAACACATCGTAAGCTTATTGAAGTATCTTAATGGCACTAGTTCATAGAAAGTGAGATATAACGAGAACCTTTCAGATGTCTCTGGCTCTCAAAGCAAGAATCTATACGTATAATATAATAAATAATTAGTGAAAATATAAATTATTGCTGCATTTTCTTAGGTATAAAATGATTAGGTACTTAATTGAATATTATAGTATTCTCATTTATATTAATTTGCTTAATTTATTTACTGACCTTCATCGAGCTACCACGATTTATTACTTTGTTTCAAAACCATGGGTGTAGGAATAGTTCTCATTTCCCTTCTGTACAGTTTCTTGTATCTAAATCAACTGCTGCATAAAAGAAGTCTTATTTTACACCGTTGACTGAGAATTAACGTCAGTTTTATTGGTCACTAGCTGACCCACGCAGCTCCGCTTGCGCTATTTTTACGTTAACTAAACTTTTAATAACAGACATTCGCATCGAATACCTACATAACCTCCTTTTTATAGTCGGTTAAAAACTGGGACCCACTTTTTACTTGCTCTCCGAAGCACGGACTCGTTTAGTTCAAATGGCGTTAAACGGTCACCCATCTATTTAATGACCTTACCTAACGTTGCTTAACCCGATCGATTACAAAACCTTGATAACAACTCTCTATGAGTGTTCCCTTACTAATATTTATTACTAGCGACCCGCCCCGGCTTCGCACGGGTGTAATTGAGAATAACAAAATGAATAGGTAATTTAAAGTTACTGCCTTTGATTATAGAATTTCTTCATAAATAATGTTTGTAGCTGACTTTTCGTAACGCAATATGAACAAATTTTGTTTAGAAGATGGCTATATAGGACGTATAGCTGTCTGTTCATGGGCAAAGAACTCAACGCTTAGGTTAAGCTTGTAACGTTGAATCTCTGAGCTTGTGATTTGTTAATTGTATTTATAATTTTATTAGAAACTGCAGACGTGTACCGGTGCACAATTTGGGTGGATTAAGGACAGGAACAGGACACCATTTCTTTAAAACCAATTTATGGAAACAATACGGGCTTCCTTGTTCGGTTTCATCGTTAAGACGTAAACGGGGGTCAACCGGGAAATTCTTACCCACTAAAACCCCCGCGGCTATCACATCGGCACATTAGAGGGCGAACCTGGGCTATCTGTCGGGATCTGCACCAGCTGATACCACTCAGTGCCTTGACTTTGAACCCGCCGCCGGAGAAGCACATTATAGTTCCCCGGGAACCTGTCACGGTGTAGGATTCTTATACACTAAACCCCCAACGGCCGTGCCCGCTCAGTCCCGGTCTGTCTCGCTCAGTCCCGGTCAGTCCCGGCCAGTCCCGTCAGTCCCGGTCAGTCCCGCTCAGTCCCGGGCAGTCCCGGTCAGTCCCGCTCAGTCCCGATCAGTCCCGCTCAGTCCCGCTCAGTCCCGCTCAGTCCCGCTCAGTCCCGCTCAGTCCCGCTCAGTCCCGCTCAGTCCCGCTCAGACCCGGTCAGTCCCGGTCAGTCCCGCTCAGTCCCGCTCAGTACCGGTCAGTCCCGCTCAGTCCCGGTCAGTCCCGCTCAGACCCGGTCAGTCCCGCTCAGTCCCGGTCAGTCCCGCTCAGTACCGGTCAGTCCGAGTACCACACCGTACCACACCGAACCACTCACACACACTCACACACAATCACACACACTCACACACACACACACTCACACACACACACACACACACACACACACACTCACACACTCACTCACTCACTCACTCACCCACTCACCCACTCACCCACCCACTCACCCACTCACCCACTCGCCCACTCGCCCACTCGCCCACTCGCCCACTCGCCCAATCGCCCACTCGCCCACTCGCCCACTCACCTACTCACTCACTCGGTGACAGCGTCACATGAGCGCTTTCATAACCTTAACAAATTTAACGCTTAACGTTTAACACTTAACGATCAACACCTATCATTTTAACGCTTAACGTCTAACGCGTTAAATGATAACATTTTTGGAAGTCTCATAAGAAGTTTCACTTCAATAAAAAAATAATAAAATGATCAAAAATAAAATGTATAAAAGTACACAAAAACAACCCCAAAGAGAGATTTGAACCCGGACCCTGTGCTGTGCTTAGAAGACGTTTCCGTAACCTCCAGACCACGGCTGCTATTATTTAATTAATCGAATTACTTGATCATATTATTGTTATTATGTCTGCTGAGTCCCATAAAACTGAATTATGTTTTCTATATAAGTACATAGGTAAACCTTCAATGAAAAATTATATAACCGATGGTGAAAACCGCTGCGTGGTTTAGGAGGTGCTATCGGATATAGACAGACTCGGATAGTGACTTTGTTTCACACTATGTTGACTTCGATAGGGACAACACCAGCCAACCTGTAGAAAAAACCCTGACTGACAGACACAATAATTCCAATAAAGTTTTGGCTTTTATATCATACGTCAATACATGCATATTGTATTCCTACCGACACAGACATTTTGGAAATATATTTGGGAAACAAACAAATTATACCACTTATTACTAATAAGTATATCAATTAAGTTTCCTAACTAATAACTAAATCGTAAACGTATGCCTGAATTTAAATTTAAAAAAAAAGAATTAAATATAAAAATATAGTAGAGATAAAAATGCTGGAGTTAATATGAGTTAAATATTTAAAACTGTTTAAAACATTGAATCTTAATATAATTAAAAAGATCAAAAACAAAGTTTAAAAATACAAAAAGGAAACCCGCACGCGGGTAGCGAACCCGGACAGACCGCGCTTAGAGGACGCTTCCGTAACCACTTGGCCAAGGAACTTATGTTTTATCGTTCGAATTATCGTATCTTATTGTTGTAATATATTTGTACCACCATCGGTTGAGTAATAATACTTCTTTTTTACCCTGTAAAGGGATAAATTATAAAAAATATGAAATATTAATTCAATTAATTTTCTTAACGAATGTCTGTGCAAAATTTCAAGTCAATAGGACCAAGGAATCGCGTTCTCCCATACAAACTTTGCCCCCCTATTTGACCCCCTTAGAGGTTGAATTTCGCAAAATCGGTTCTTAGTGAGCACCTACGTCTTAAAAGGAACCCCCATGCAAAGTTTGAGACTCCTAGCACTTGTAGTTTCTGAGATTTCGTGATGAGTGGGTTTTTGTCTACTCTTTTATATAATAAGATACTAGCGACCCGCCCCGGCTTCGCACGGGTGTAATTGAGAAAAAAAAAATGTGCGTGCGTGGAGTCCCTCCGCGCGGAAGAAGTGAAACTTCACTCTCGTTCTGTACTGTACGACACTGTACAACACCGTCCGACGCCGTACGACACCGTGCCACTCACTCACTCACTCACCCACTATCACCTACTATCACTCACTATCACTCACTATCACTCACTATCACTTACTATCACTCACTATCACCCACTATCACCCACTATCACTCACTATCACCCACAATCACCCACTATCACTCACTATCACTCACTATCACTCATTATCACTCACTATCACTCACTATCACTCACTATCGTTCACTATCACTCACTATCGCTCACTATCGCTCACTCACTCACTCACTCACTCACTCACTCACTCACCCACTCACCTACTCATCCACTCACTCAGTGACGGCTTCACATGAGCGCTTTCATAACCTTAACAAATTTAACGCTTAACGTTTAACACCTAACCCTTAACCTCTAACGCATAACGTCTAACGCGTTAAATGATGACATTTTTGGAAGTCGCATAAGAAGTTTCACTTCAAAAAAAAAAATGTGCGTGCGTGGAGTCCCTCCGCGCGGAAGAAGTGAAACTTCATTCTAGCTCTGTCTCATTCTATTCCCCTCCCCAGGAGCGCTGAACGGTCAGTCCCGGTCAGTCTCGCTTAGTCCCACTCAGTCCCGGTCAGTCCCGCTCCGTCCCGCTCAGTCCCGGTCAGTCCCGGTCAGTCCCGCTCAGTACCGCTCAGTCCCGCTCAATCCCGCTCAGTCCCGCTCAGTCCCGGTCAGTCCCGGTCTATCCCGCTCAGTCCCGGTCAGTCCCGGTCAGTCGCGGTCAGTCGCGGTCAGTCCCGCTCAGTCCCGTTCAGTCCCTCTCAGTCCCTGTCAGTCCCGGTCAGTCCCGCTCAATCCCGCTCAGTCGCGCTCAGTCGCGCTCAGTCCCGCTCAGTCCCGCTACCACACCGTACCACACCGCACCACACCGTACCACACCGTACCACACCGTACCACACCGTACCACACCGTACCACACCGTACCACACCGCACCACACCGCACCACACCGCACCACACCGCACCACACCGCACCACACCGCACCACACCGCACCACACCGCACCACACCGCACCACACCGCACCACACCGCACCACATCGCACCACACCGCACCACACCGCACCACACCGCACCACACCGCACCACACCGCACCACAATAAAGCCACCCGGGAACCTGTCACCGTGCTCACGGTTACAGGGGTCACGCACGGGGGAAGCCTTCAATAGGTCCCCGGGACCTTATTGGCAGTCAACCGGGTTATGTAGGATTCTTATACACTAAACCCCCAACGGCCGTTAAATCAGTACATAAGAAGGAGACCTGGGCTATCCGGTAGGATCTGCACCAAGATCCCACAGTGGATTGCCTTTGAGCTCGCTACCGGGGGGCACAATAAAGCCACCCGGGAAACTATCATCGTGCTCAAAGATACGGGGATCGCGGGGAAACTTCCAATAAGCCCCCAGGATCCTGCGGGTGATCGACTGCGGTATGTGTCCCCCACAGCTGTCCACAGAAAAGAGGAGGGCTGCACCGTGTACCCCTCAGTGCAAGGCCTTTGAAGCCGCTGTCGGGGGCGCATTATAGCCCCCCGGGAATCTGTCACCGTTGTCACAGTTAAGGGGGTGGCGGGGGAAACATCCAATATGTCCACGGGATCCCGTGGGGAAGTCAACCTGGGTATTTGGGATTTTTACCCACTAAAACTCCCGTGGCTGTCACATCGGCACATGAGAGGGAAACCTGGGTTCTCGGGTGGGATCTGCACCAGGTGTCCCTCAGTGCCTGGCCTTTAAGTCCGCCGCCGGGGGGCAAGCATATTATATCCCAGATTTACCGTATATTATATGGAACGAATGATATATAGAATGTCTAGTACGTATTTGATTGTTAAGTATGTAGGTACCTCTTTAGGTTTAGTCAACGTAAGCTAATTAAATTTATTTACTTAGATAAAACTTCTAAATAAATTCAGTAAAAACCCTTCAGAGAAAAATAAAATAAATAACAAAATGATCAAAAATAAAATGATTAAAAGTACACAAAAAAAAAACCCAAAGAGAGATTTGATCCCGGACCCTGCTGTGCTTAGAAGACGCTTCCGTAACCTCCAGACCACGGCTACTCTCTATTATTCGAATTACACACATCAAAAGTGTCTAGGGATCAAGCATTTTTAAGCGGATTTCTTGAGATTGAGATGTGGCTTTGTAATAAATTTATGATTTTATAAATTTATATGGATCCTTTTTGGTGCATTTCATAATTTGAATCAGGAACTGTGAATCAAATTCGAGTAAAAGATGAAAATCAGCTGTCAATATTTTCCCTATAAAAACATACAACGCATTGAAGACATTATTAGTGCTACTGTTTCCCTACTACTGATTAAAACCAACGTTATTATGGAGCGGCGACGTCATTTAAGCAGGGAAGAAATGCTCAGAGCCGTGGGAATGATAGAAGCTGGTTCCCGGCAACGTACTGTGGCTTTAGCTCTGAATACAAGTCAGAGTGTTATCAGTCGACTTTGGACACGTTACCGAAGCACTGGTACCGTGGCTGAGCGCCATGGAGGACGGTATCGCTGCACCACACGGAGACAAGACCGATATATTCAAATTTTAACTCGAAGAGCTCCAACAATAACTGCCATGATGTTAGCCGTGAGGCTTCATCACTCTTCAGGGAACTTAATTAGCGACCAAACAGTCAGAAACCGCTTGCATGAAGTGAACCTTCATTCCCGAAGACCGCTACGGGTACCACCTATAGCAATGCACAATCCTAGGATTCGATATCAATGGGCTCTTGAACACAGAAATTGGGCAGAAGAACAATGGCGTTTCGTGTGCTTTTCTGATGAGTCTCGTTTTGGTATGAGACCGGATACAAGACGTATACGACACTGGAGAACCCCTGGACGCCAACAGCGATTAAAATCCTGCCAGGAAGTCCATCCTTATAGTGGTGGAACCATCATGGTATGGGCGGGTATTTGGATCGGCGGAAGAACTGAGTTGATTTGGATCAGAGGCAACCTCAACGCTCAAATTTATGCTGAGACGATTGTATCAGACGTCATCGTTCCTCTACAAGTGCAAATCGGTCCCTTATTTCAGTTAATGCATGATAATGCACGACCGCACACCGCAAGAGTTGTAAGACAGACTCTCGCCGCAGCTAACATCAATGTCCTGCCCTGGCCTGCTCAGTCGCCAGACTTGAACCCGATTGAGCATGCATGGGATATGCTACAGAGAAGAGCTCTGCCGAATATGGAGGGTATCCAGTCGCAAGAAGACCTTTTTTTGTTGTTGCAACGAACATGGGCGGCCATTCCACAGCGTGATTTGGATGAACTCATTTTGAGTATGCCAAACCGATGTTCTTGTGTTGTTAGTGTTCGCGGTAGAAACACGGATTATTAATTGTTTAAGTTACCCAATAAAATTTTAAAGAAAACTGTTATTTCAGTCTTTTTTTCGAACTTTTGTGTTAGTGGTTCAAATGTCAAAAATCCCTTTATTAGGAAAATGGCAAATTTCTTTATTAATGCAAAGGTGACTTGGTTTATCGTTACTGTGACAAACGAAAACACTTTATTTGATGAATCCTTAAAGAAAATTTTAATTAATATCAATCAGGAGAAAAGTTATTGCAAAAATATATGTTGATCCCTAGACACTTTTGATGTGTGTACTTGATCATATTCTTGTTATATGTCTGCTCAGTCCCTAATGCATATAGCGTGATATTTTACCTTAGATCCAATTGTACAAAAATTAAGTTTCCACTAATAACTAAATCATAACATTAGAGAGAAACTAACCACGTATGCATGATTTTAAATTTTAAAAAAATCATTAAATATAAGAAATATATTAGAGATAAAAAGTGCCGGAGTCAATATGAGTTAAATATTTAAAACATCGAATCTTAATATAAATAAAAAAATCAAAAACAAAGTTTAATAATACAAAAAAAGAAATCCGCTCAGAGGTAGCGAACCCGGACAGTCCGTACTTAGAGGACGCTTCCGTAACCACTTGGCCAAGGAACTTTTATTTTATATTTCGAATTATTGTATCTTATTGTTGTAATATATTTGTACCGCCATTGGTTGAGTAATAATACTTCTTTTTTACCCTGTAAAGGGATAAATTATGAAAAATATGAATTACTAATTCAATTAATTTTCTTAACGAACGTCTGTGCAAAATTTCAAGTCAATAGGACCAAGCAATCGCGTTCTCCCATACAAACTTTGCCCCCCTGTTTGACCCCCTTAGAGGTTTAATTTCGAAAAATCCCGTCTTAGTGTGCACCTACGTCTTAAAAGGAACCCCCATGCAAAGTTTGAGACTCCTAGCACTTGTAGTTTCTGAGATTTCGTGATGAGTGGGTTTTTGTCTACTCTTTTATATAATAAGATTATAAAGAAAAATTGATAAAGTCGGACCAAGCGTATAACCAAGTACCCATTTTGACATTAATCCCCTCTTCCAAAAGAACCGTGCTAGATTATGGGATAAAAAGTATCCTATGTCCTACCTCGTAGTAAGATCTCAAATCATGCTAAGTTTCATTTGAATCCATTCAGTAGTTTCGGCGTGATGCGCAGCCGTGATACAGACAGGCAGACAGACAGACAGACAGACAAAAATTAAAAAAATTACATTTTCGGCCTCAGTATCGGTTATAGAATGCCCTCCAAATATAATTTTCAAAATATCTTCAATGTACAGAATTGGACCTGTTACAGTTTTATTATAAGTATAGATTAAGATCACCAAAAACTCCACATCTACATTTATTATTATTATTATTTACACTTATGATCTACACAAACGACTTATGATTTACACAAATTATTACAATTTAATCAAACACTATATTGATTTCTGATATTAACTTGGATATTATACATTGAAATGAAATATACTAATTTACGAGTTCACATTGAAATGAAACAGACTAACGTCGATATAGTCAAATCAATAATAAACCACTATATAATCCGTAAAGTTAGTTTCATTTCAAAACACTATATTTTTATTTGTTACATTGACATGTCGACCCCAAGATAGATCGCCGCCGACGACCGTCAGTAGATTTGCCGTCATTAATGAAGAATTAAACCAGACCACAGACCGTGTCCTATTAAGTGCCGCTCTTGTATAATTGAGCCGCATAAAAACTAAATCGGTATACTCAGCATTGAGTCTTTCTTTTTCTGAAATTACTGAAGTCTGGCCTTTGTAAATAAGCCCGTCTAAATTCATCACGTTATGGTTACAACAACTTAAAGTTAAGTTTTTTATGCGACTTATAACTTCTTGATCCGTGGGGTGTCCAGTAGTTAAGAATAGCAACCACCATCTCCTCCCGTTGCGGGTTCGTAAGGGGCAACTAAGGGAAAACAACAAGACGGGCAGCAGTGTCTTCCTGTTGGATTACCTACCACATATACTGCAATCCCCAAGCCGCCTGCCAAGCGTGGGGATTATGGCAACCCCTTCCTTTTAAGGGGGAGGCCTTTGTTCAGCAGTGGACCTCTGTCGGCTGATGATGATGATGATAACTTGATGAGCGGGCGTCTGTTTGATGAGCGATACGCCTATTTTTGCTTTATCGTCGCGAAGAAAACTTTCAAAAGGAAGGCCCTGGGTCTTCCTGTGGGCCCTCGCAGCTGTCGGCACATGAATGGGGAATCTGAAAACATCAACACTAGATGCCTAGCCTTTGCGATATTGATAAAATGTATGACACTTCGTAGGTCCGAGTCTCACGCGAGACATTTTTCGGAGCATGAACGTGTATATATGACTTTTGTCTGTGTGGATTCCATAAGTAATTACAGGGCCTCAAGGAGTCAACAGGATACCAGAGGTCCGTCACATGCCTTGCACAGTATATAAGCGTTACCATCCAGAGGTGCAACGCTGCCAGCCTTCGGGGCACATTACCAGGCGACAGCGATGTGGCACTAATCTATTTATAGTAATTTATTTGTTTTTTTTTTGTGTGTACTTATACAATTACTTTATTTCTTATTCTATCCCTTAGAGTAACACCGAGCATAGCTCTCCATAGCCCACTGAGCAACCTTGAATCGGTGGACGATCCGTAGTAGGCTAGTGGGACGCATTGAGTCAGAGACGTGTCTTGGGAAAGGCTTATGTCCAGCAGTGGACTGATTATGATTATTATTATATTATTTGTATGAAGTGTTCTTGTATTTTAATTACATTTTATCATTTAACTTTATGTATGTTGGTTTCTGTGAGAGCGCGGAGCTCCCGAACTAATATACAGATTTTCGTGCGGTTTTTACTTGAATCTGGATTAATCGTAATTGTGGTTAGCTGTGTTTGAAAATAATTTGTTTTAATATGAATTGAATTGTTGTTTTTTTTTTTAAATGTAATTCTGTATTTCTGATAATACGCAAGAAATAAAGATGTAAGTAACTCCATTATTCCTTTTCATGGAAATACGCCGTAGGCTTATTATTCTAACGGAATTAGAACTGATTCCTTGTATCAGCTCTATCATACATGAGATACTTTTAGGTATCGTACGCCTATCTAATTTCTGAGAAAGAATAATGAAATAATTGGATGTAAAAAAATATCTATTATATTTGCTGTTTTTATTATGTAGTTAAAAGAAAATTATTTGTATAATATTTTTATTATCGACGGGCCGCTTTGGGGCAGTGATTAGACGCTCTAGCTACCCAGTAGGTTATGGGATCTATTCCCACCTAGGACTTATATTTGGGTACGTGAACATGTATGTTTGTTCCGCCTGGGGGAATAATACCAGCCCTTGTTTTGTTCCACTGTTCCTGGGCCTCCCTTCAAGAAGAAGGGGCTTAGGGCATAGTCCACCACGCTGTCCAAGTTTAATGCGGGTTGGCAGATTTCACACGTCATTCTAAAGCTAGATAAGCTTTCTCAGACATGCAGGATTCCTCACGATGTTTTCTTTCACCGAAAGCTAGTAACAATCACATAAAGACAATTCGCACATGATTCACTAAAGAAATCAGAGGTGCGAGACGGGGTTCAAACTCGCCCACTGAGCTGTTGTTGCTATTACATATATTTATATTATTATTATATTATGTAAACAGGGTAAGGGACTACGTACCAAAAACTTTTACAAGATTTCTCATATTGTCCGTTACACCATTACAGAAACCATTTATATGGAAAATGACAAATGACTATCTTGTTAATTTTTGAGCATGTAATGAATACGTGCGGAATAATATTTATATTTCAAATTACATTGCTAATTTCAATCAAGCCACATGCCAAGCGTGGAGATTATGGCTACCCCTCCCTTCTAAGGGAGTGGCCTTTGTTCAGCAGTGGACTTTTCGGCTGCTGATGATTGCTAATTTTGCACAAATAAGTAAATTATTGTTTTTAAATTGAAATTAGGCTTTATACCAATAATCATGTTATCCTAATTTTATCTAAAAAAAGCACCATTTTTTTTGAAAATTCATGAAAAAGCCGATGAAAAATTTCAGCCCTAGAATGTTCAGAATCATGTACCCTGATATCGGTTTTCGGTACGATGCCCCTTACACCCGTTATATTTACAAAAATGTTTATAAATAGTTGTTATCAGTTGTCTGGTTACAGTAATACAGACTGTCTAGTTTATGATCTGCGTCTGAATTGTCCCAGGATATTATATTTGAATATGTGGCGACTCGACACAAGATGGCGCTACATTTGGTACAGCGACGCGAGGAAGAAGCGAATAGTACTACTACATACAAGAAAACAGATGGCACCACCGATTTATGAATCGTGCAAGCGAAGTTTCTCCAACTCGGAGAATATATACAATATCCCGACAACAACTGTTGGGGGCTTCGGCCCTGGCCGAGCATATCACCTCGCTCGGTCGGAGGATCCTCCCTTTAGCACCGCCGCCGTCGCATTGCTAAACCGGTGACCCCGACTATATATATAATATATATATTTTTTTTTTTTTAAATATCAGACACATATTTTATAAATAATTTACTAACGTGACAAGCAAGACTTTCGTCTGTTTGTAAACGACTACCTGCCCTTAGACAGCTACACTGCGCACTGAATTGTCACATGAGAGTGGATGATTACTCTATTAAGCCCATCGATATAATATATAAACTAGATAAACATTCATAAACAAAATGACATCTAAAATGTGATCGCGGAGGTCGCGGTCTTATCTGTGCTGGTGGCGGAAACGTGAACTAACGGTTTTATGACAATGACATATAGTTTGACAGTTTCATATAGACAGTAGCGACACTCCTATCGGCAAATATATTTTTTTCACCTTGAAAAGAAACAGCGACACAGGGCGTTATTTCTGTGTGCGACTTTTCGGACCGTAACACCTAATCTAGTTTAAAGATTATATCGATGATTAAGCCCCATTATTTGCCCGGCCGCAGTAGGTACCCGTCACACTGGAACCGATTATATATATATTCGCGAATCGTGGCCTATGGAATCATCTAACAGTCCATTAAAACCCATTATTTTCAAAGGAATTTACCATTTACACCAACAACAGTAATGGTTAAAATTCATTAAAGCTTGGCGGCTTTAGAATATGTATAAGTACAAGAACTAGGTATAGAATATATAGATAGATAAGGTTTTTATTTGCATCAAAAGACAAACAAACATACATGATAATAAAAAAATAACAAAATACTGTGAAAATGAATGAATACTTATTTTCAAGTAAGAACTGTAGGCACGAGTAAGAACATCGAAAAATATTATATCACATACACGAGAACAGTTACTCTACCGTCAGCTCGACATTTGCGCTTGTGACAGATAAAACCTATCACTCTTTGTCATCATCATCATCAGCCGGAAGACGTCCACTGCTGAACATAGGCCTCCCCCTTAGAACACCACAATGAACGACAATTGGCTATTTGCATCCACCTAATTTGCTATTTGGCTATTTGGTTACCTGCGACGCGCACAATGTCGTCTACCTAGTGGGAGGCCTGCCAACGCTGCGTCTTCCGGTTCGTGGACTCGAGAACCTTTCTTCCCCAACTTCTTCAACTTCTTCTTTCTTACTCTTTGTCACTTACATATTAATATAAAAAAAAGAAATTTTAAATAGTTCACCTGCCTCATGGAGGAAGGACTAAAGAAACATGCCTACGATTTGTTTATGGGACCATAGACAAACGCGTACTCTATTCTTAATATATAAACTCTATGTTCGCGGCAAAGTATGTCCTATGTTGAAACCTTTGGAAGAAATAGGGGTCGGCGGGTTGGTGCGTATACCTTTTTGGATAGCTACTAGGATTTCTAGCCAGATCGTAGATCCGATTCCCTTTCAGGAGATACACTTGAACAGTATTTAAAATTATTTATTTATTTGTATCAACGAATTGGATGCCACATCTCTGCTTAGTTTTGTTTTGTTTTATCCTAATAAATTATATGATTTCCTTACTTGGCGGTGCTTAGAAAAAATGAACTAAGAAATAAGTATTTATAATAGTAGTATTTTTGAAACCTTAACAAAGCTGTGCTCCAATTTAATCAAAATTAATTAATACGTCAATAGGTAATAATTTTAATTTTTATAAGCAAAATACGAAATAAACAGCTTCGTTTTTAAGAAGAAGCCTAATAAAAGAGTATCAAAATAAACACAAGGTCGTCTATAGAAAAAAATCCTTATTTAAAAATAAGAGGGAAAATGAGCAAAACATTAAAAAGAATCGTACTGATGGACACAAAAATAATTCACGAAATTAGGTAGTTTGGTTAGACTACTTAAAATTCATTTGTACCCAAAGAGAAGTTTGAATTTGGTACAAAAAATACAAGCTCTACCCTCGCATTGGAAACTCGAACGCTTATAAGTCTTAACAAATTTAATAAGACCGCTCTTAAAGAGGGATTTCTTTAAAATTACAGTCGAATATGCAAATGACTAAACGGAAGTTATAATCTTCTGTTGAATAATTAAATTTTAATTAATTCCCCGTTCAATTAGGGATGGAAAAAATGGGAGTTAAAAGCGTAATATCACAACTTGAAAATTGGTTTTCAAATGATTTTGCTAAGTTCTTAGGTAAAATGAAAGGACTCGAATAAGTTTAGACTATCTGGCATTTCAGAAGTCAGCATCCAAAAAATGTTAAACGATGTACAGTTTATTTACATTTATGTATACTTTTACAGTTTATTAGCAAGTACTTAAACTAAGTAAAAAACTTCCTCTAAGTTTTTGCCGCACTGAGAGGGAAGGGATTACCTATTTTTAAACTTTATGGAAACTAACAATTATCCTTGAAAATTACAATGCTTTGCGAATGTCTAAATTTAGCAGTATTAGAAAGAAAGGGTTATTATTTTTTTTATTTTCCAACTTGACCCGATAAGTATATTTAATAAATTATAAAAGTGCAAAAAGCCCACCTGCGAACTATCTAGATGGTCTTATATGACTTACATGAAACATATACTTATACTATATTTATTTTAACCCCTCTCGTTAAGACCTTTTATTTGACACCCCTATTGATGGAAGGAATAGACATACATGTATGATACATACATACATAATATACAAGACTTAATTCCACCATCTCCTTTCTACCATCGGGCGATGTGATGCATGGCAACTACGCACCCTTACGTTGTGAATTTTGCATCAGTCCGGATTAAATTATTTTCTTCCTCCTTTATAATATGTACAGCCAAGGTCTGTCATAATATGCCTCCGCCGGTTTTCCCATCTGATTATAATGTGGGTGTCTTCTACAAGAGTGAATAGGCTTTTAATAGGCTAATGTACGCGTGGGGTGTCCGGGTAAGAATAGTACCCACCCATCTCCTCCCGCTGGGTGTCCGTATGAGGCCATCTATACTGCGAAGAAGAAGATACTGCGATCCCCAAGACGCCTGCCAGACATGGAGATAATGGCAGGAGTCAATGAACGACTTTCGGCTGAAGATGATGATGATGGCTAATGTACTTTACCATCATCGATTGCATCGCTGCTTTCCATCAAGTGGGATTGCAGTCAACCACTAGATTATACTTATTTATTTAAAAAATATATATTTTTTCCTTTTTCATTCACGCACATAAAGATTCCAAAGTGTGTAAGTTTAACAACAATGTTGGTTTTATTCATGTTTAATTGGCCGCAATCTTGCCGTAATATTTATTGCTTGCATTCATCCTCAATTCATTCTTTTTCCTGTCGAGTCCGCGATATTAATGGCGAACTCTTTATTATTCTTGTTATCTGTCTCACCTGGTTGTTAATTGTTGTTTAAAGCAGGTATTTTTGTTTAACTTAGTGATACAAGTAAAACTTTATCTTTATGGTAAACGACATGCCTGCCTATAGACAGTGGGGCCATTGGAAAGTTCATCATTATCAGCCCACATCAGTCCACTGCTGGACATAGGCCTCCCCAAGGCATGCCACTGAGCCCGATCTTCGGCTCTCCTCATCCAATTTCTGCCAAACGCTCTGCAAATATCGCCACTCCACCTGGTCACAGACGTCCTACATTACGCTTCCCGATTCGCGATCTCCACTCCAGAACTAGTTTACTCCAACGGTCATCGGTTCTGCAAATATGACCAGCACACTGCCACTTCAGCCGTCTAATCCTTTGAGCTATGTCGACCACTTTAGTTCTCTGACGAATCACTTCATTTCGTATTCGCTCCCTCCGAAAAACATCCAGCATAGATCTCTTCATAACTCGCTGAGCGACCTTGACTATTCGTACCGTAAGTGCCCACGTCTTGGCTTCGTTTGTCATCACAGGTAGGACGCACTGATTAAAGACTTTAATCTTTAAGCATTGCAGTATTGGCGACGAAAAGACTCGACGAAGTTTTTCGAATGCTGACCAGCCTACCTGTATTCTCCTTTTGAATGCCTTCTCAAAGGAAGGTCCTAGGAAAGTAACTTAGCGCAGAGATATGCAATTATCATATATTTGTTTACTGTTCTATAGTGTTCCGTATTTTAGAATGATAACTTCGCTAAGGCGGCTGCACTGTCTTTCAGAGTCGCTGGACGTTTGGGTTGTGGTCCCTAGGACGTCCATTGAGTACGGCGACGACTCCTCGGAGGACGACGGTGGGGCTGCGATCCCATCCCAATCCTATGAGGACCGTGTCTGGTTCCCGGGGGGCTACAATACGCGGCGGCGGCGGCGGGATCAAAGGCAAGGCACTGAGTGGCTCCTGGTGCAGATCATATTGTTTTCTGTGGTTCTAGAGGGTACTCTACTCTATTCGTTACAAATCATCAGCCGTTAAAAGACGTTCACAGCTGAATTTGTTCAGCTGTGAACGTCTTTCAACGGCCTACCTCTTAGAAGAGTGGAGTTGCCATAATCCCCACACTTGGCAGGCGTCTTGGGTAGCGCACTATAGGTGGTAGGTAATCCAATATAAAGACGCCCGTTTACTTGTTTTCCCTTATTCCCTTCTTACGGACACCGAACGAGAGGAGATGGGATGGTGCTATTCTTACTTAGACTCCCCCACGGGCCAAGTATCCTAGATAGTTAAATGTATTTGAGAACAAAAACTTCGTAGTAAGTGAATTAGTTAACTAAAATTTAACTTTCTTCTGCACTCACCCATTCAAAAGTCGATTTACTCTTCATTGTACCTTCGGATTCCTTTGATGATGATGGATGGCTGTCAAGAACATTCAGCAGTTAGAATAAATTGCTGAAGCATTGAGACATGTTCTGAGCCCGCTATAAAAGAAAGAAAGCCTTCTACATGAGAGATAATGGTGATTGATAATGCCTTGATAATGGTATTGATAAAATCCGTTGATATATTGAAAAGGAGATTGAAGGTGTCAGCAGTTAATTGTGTGTATAAATGGTCGTGGAAACGGTATTTTTTTCTGGATTAAGAATTCTAAAGGGGAAATGGGGTTTAAGGGCTGATGGAAAATATAATGTTGTCTTTTATTTACGCGAATACTACACATTGTAATAAAACTACTCTTACGGAATATATCGCGGTTATTTTAGGTTTTACTTTCCTGACGTTTTCGAATGCTTTGCAGCACCCATGGTCACGGGCGGACGGATGGAACGTCGGGAAAGTAAAACTTAAAATAAACCGCTATATATTCCGTAAGAGTAGTTGTATCACATAAGGAAAATACATACACTGAGTCTTTTAAGGAATCATTATCACGTTACTTAATGTAAATGTAATAAGCCGTTCGGCAAACGATTAGTAACCGTAAAAAAAATGCGTTTATTTTTTTTCATAATCGACATAGGCAGTCCCACCTCTTATAAAGCGGCGACGCCTTCGAAGATGGTAAAGTACACCAGCCTATTAAAAGGCTATTCACTCTTGCCTTAAACACAATCTATACATATAAAATTACTTGTCTTGACTGACTGACTGACTGATTAATCAACGCACAGGGCATACCACTGCACCTAGAAAGCTGAAATTTGGGCAGTAGGTTCTTCTTATGATGTAAGCATCCACTAAGAAAGGGTTTTTGAAAATTCCACTCCTAAAGGGGTTAAATAGGGTGGAAAAAAATAATAGCGGGCGTAGCCGAAGGGAATTGCTAGTCACATTATAAACTGGTGCTCACACTATAATTTAAGATTTATATTTTTTTTACATTAATTCGTCGGCAGTCGACGTGGGATCTCGCGCTTATGCGGTGTGCATAACGGAATCATCGGCCGTTAAGAGCATAACCTAGTTTACTCACAATTTTATATTGTTTGTTGTGGAAAAATACGTGATATTGGCCGAGACCTCCTCCGCGCTCTAAATACCTCACGTAATTAATGGACGCCCCCTAATTTTGATTCTTAATTTTACTTAACATTTAAAAAACATTATATTAAAGGCACGCTCATACAACTAATTTGGCTAAGATGGTCGTGTTTCATGCGTATAATTAGGTTGTATTCATGTCATGTAATTAGGGATTCGAAATTGAGATAGATTCGTGACGTGACGTAGGTTTAGTATTTACGTCAAAATAATTTTTCACTCATTTATCTTAGTCCAAGCTAATGTTATTAATAAAGGTTCGGATATAATTATTACTTTTTGCTATTTGAGCAGTTTTTGCGACTTTGTTTATTGCAATGCGGTAGATATAACTTTACTGCCATTTAGTTTTGATTAAACGAAGAGTGAACTGATTCTGATTCCTTAATCATAGAAATATATGTACTATTTGATCCGTCGATGATCTGTTTGTGTATGACCTTCAGCTATAGCTCGAGAACCGTTGAACAAAAATCGATTTAATTTTAACTTTCGCATTTGTATTGATCGAACACAATATCTATGGTGTTTTATTTTATCAGTTCACAAATTAGGCCAATAGACACTGTTTTATTTATGAAAGAATTTAATTACGGTTAAATAAATCATCAGGGAGGTGCAATTCTTAGGCAAAGAAGTGCACCCCCCCCCCCCTCCTCTCTCTCTTACCGTGGGGGTCGTAAGAGGCGACTGAGGGAAAATCAAAAGACGGGCAGCAGCGTCTTCTGTATAATATCCATCTTTACTGAAACTGCGATCCCAAGACGCCTGCCAAGCTACGGCAAAATAAGGGGGAGGCCTATGTTCAGTAGTACGGACGGACTAAATACTACTAAATATTTTTATTGCATGTATAACGTAGGAAAAATTCAATATAATAAAAAATCCCTCGCAATGCTTACAAATTATGTATCAAGGGAAAAATCAAGCAACATGCAAACAATACCGAGCCTTACGTAAACTTTGGAATTTTCCAAATTATAATTAATGTAAACATTATTCCCTCCCATTCAAATAATGGAACGAACTCCAATAAATACTTTTTACCTTTCCTTGTATAATTTACTGATACACAAAATTTCACACGCACAATACAAAACCAAAAAAAAACACTGGCTGTCACCAAAGAAACGCCGTCTTTTGTTTTTATTGCTTTTAGGGCTATACCACTTTATACGTAGCATTAGCGATAAGCGATGAAGAAAGTCGCTGTTTGGAAAATAGAAACGGAAACCCATGAACTTATTATTCATTCATTTAACGTAGAAGACGCAGCGTAGGCAGACCTCCCAATTGGTGGTCTGACGAAATTGTGCGCGTCAAAGAGCGTACGCAGACCTCCCAATTGGTGGCCTGACGAAATTGTGCGCGTCAAAGGTAGTGGATGCAGATAGAAAATTATCGTTAATTGTGGCGTTCCTGGAGGGAGGCCTATGTTAAGCAGTGGACGTCTTCCGGCCGGTGATGATAGATTTCACTTATTGACGAGAAAGCAAGACGTTTGTTTAAGCGATACACCTACTTATCCGACGGGCCCGTTGGTCTAGTGGTCAGACGCCCTGCCTGCTAACCGATGGGTCGTGGGTTCGATTCCCGCCAAGTGTCTGGGTGTTGTTTATCTATTTAAGTATGTATTTACAAAAAAAAAGTATATAAGTATTAGTATCAGTTGTCTGGTTTCCATAGTACAGGCTCTGGCTAGTTTGGGATCGGATGACCGTGTGTGGATTGTCCCAAGATATTATTATTATATTATTATTATTACTTATAGGCAATTTTAGCCAGCTACAGTGCAAATCACACCGGAATGTTATAAAAACGCGTTTTGTTTTATATTTGATATAGCGAATCGTGTTGCATAATTAATGTATGTAGCAAAATCGCTGACGCTAAAACTATGTGTGACCCTTATAACACATTTTTTTCGATCTTTATTTCGCACACCTGCATTTGCCACGTATTCGTTTCGTTTCTTACAACGCGTTTATGTTACAACCCAATCATGGGTATTAGGTACAACGTTGTGTTTTTGTTTAAGCGATGTCGTTTTCGTATGTTACGAGAGTGTTATGACGTAACATATTAGATTATGTGACGTTAAGTAGGAATTATTTTATTATTCGAAAGAAATTTGTTTGCGGTGTGTTGAATCCTTTTCAACGACTGTGTATGTTAATTTGTTTAAAATAATCTTTAGTGTAACCAATGTTGTAAGAATATATCTGTTCTGGAAATGACATCTCTAAATAGTAAAATAGTAGCTACTTCGTTACGGTTTAAGTTTAATGGATTATAATACAGTTTTCAAAATAAGTCCAGTTTATTACTGAAGGTACGTATGGGGTTTTTGAGAAATCCAGACGTTTTTTAAACAAGTCTCATGGTGGATGGGTTTCTTAAATGACGTAGGCTGACTTTTAACTTAGATTAGTTCATCAGTGTTCCAGTTTTAGACAGTCTTATCGCTAAAGCGGTCTCTTTCAGATAACTTGGGGCAAAAGAGACAATACTCATTGGGGTATACAATTATGGAATTATTAAATTCCAATAATACCCTAATAATTCCCTACCCATAGAGGCTAAAACTTGTTCTTTTTTTAAATAAAGCCCGTTACTAAAATTCAACTTCAATCTCACTAATTATTCACTTACTATGTTAATAATAACATAAGCCCGTATAACATAGGGATTGGGATAAGCTTGCGGAAGTATAACAAACCCTCACAAAGGACCGGAAACGCAAATGCCACAAGATAATACACAGTCGGTATCAAATAAGCACCGACATCATTAGTTTGCCCAATCTCTAATTATAATACTACTAGCAGATTATACCCTATTGTACCTACTAAGAGAACTGCTGGGATTAAGTACCTTAATGATATTAAAGTTATAAAATCATCCCAATTCTTCATCTTTAGACTTATTAAGTACATAACATTAATACTATTTTACTATTTTGCCCGAATGCCCCAGATTATGTTTTTCGAGTGTGTAATGATAAACGATCAGTTGGTTAAGAAACGTCAAGAAAGGTCAGTCTTTAGATGGGTGACCATTTAGTTTCATTTGAACTGAGCATCGACAACAGTCACTTGGCTTAAAGTCAGAGGCGTAAGGGCAGCTTCAATAGCTCTGATACCAGCACCGGCCACCACAAACTTAATATTAGCTAGTCAAATTACTCTACTACGATGTGCCTTAGGTTTGTGCTCCACAGTCGAGAACCTTTCTTCCTTCTTCTTCTTCTTCGATTATGGATTCTTTAAGCGATCACTAGGTGGATCGACCTCATTTTGAGAGTCGCGGGCAACCGGTAGGTGCAAATGGCAAATCCTCGCTTACTGTAGCCTTCAAAGGGCGCCTTTATTCAATAGTCAAATTCCTCAAACGATGATGATAAAGCAGTTCTTCAAGCTATCAATAGGTGGACCAAAGAATGGCAAAATCTCGTTCAATTTAGTTTGCCTCAACTTTAGTCAAGAGTGAACATTCGCCGACTGATGATGATCAATATAATCTAATGCTTGATCACGATTCTAAGTTGTAAATTATGTTAGTTTCATTTCAATAGTAAATTAGTCGTGAATGTGTGCATGCTGTTTTTAAACATCAGCAGGACTATGCCAGAGGCTGCGACGGCTTCAAATAGATGAATCATGGCCCTCCACTACTAGTACGGCAACTCTACATAGCATTCAAGAACTATCTGGAAGTTTTGATCTACGTGCGTTCTACAGTGAGTTGTAGACCCTGATAAGTCCTCTCTTATTAATGGTTTAACCAGAATACATTCCAAATTTAAATAAGTAAAATGGTTTGTTTACGTTTTTGTACGCATCATCAGCCGTCCACTGCTAATGTAGGCCTGAGCTTAGGGGAAGAGGGGATTGCCGTGTTCCTCACACAGAAGATGCTGCTGTCCGTCTTTTGGTAAATAAACGCAAAACACGTAGAAAGTCATAATTATTGCAGATAGAAACAATTAGTTAATTTAATCTGAGTCAATAATCATAAGGACTAAATAGAGTGTATATTGTAATACTTCAGGTAATCAGGATGGTCACAATAATCAACACATAAGCATTTGACGGTCAATTATATTTTATAAACAATCGTGCAGAGTTTCCACTTACAACTGTTCTCAATGACGGTGACAGAAAGACTGACTCTAACGTTGTGACACTTCTGTTTATATAGACAAACAGATAAGCTAATCAAGAGTCATACTTATACAATAACTATTACATATATATCATTAATTAATACTATTTAGACTGGAGATTGAAAAAGAATAATTATCAATTAATAATACCTATAAACATAAACTAGTTTAAATATTACTCATACTATGTATTTTGTTACGCCGGAAGCTGTCAAGCGGACGGCGACATAATAACATTTTATTTAGTAGGTAGTTTAACACAAATCAAAATAATGCAAAGCTACAGAACAAATAAGATCACAAATATAATCGATATATAATTATGTAAGTGCACTACAAAGTTGAGCTGGTATAAACAGATACCGGAAGTCTGTAACAATATATACTCTATATTTATATATATACTCTATTTCGTCATTATCTATATAGATAACAACGATATACTATTTAAACAATATATCGATGATAAGGATAACCAGCCGGCGCAGCCTAAGGGGGAGGCCTTTGTTCAGCAGTGGACGTCTTCCGGCTGGTGATGAAGGATAACCAAATAAGATGACTCTTTATGCCGATACAGGAGAATGCAATAGGGGTTTGTTTACCCTATTTACTTAGAACGGTAAGTATTTTTTTATGTGTATCCGACCCGAACCGTATCTCAGCATGTATGTAGATCCGAAAGGCTGATACACTATTTATATCTTACGTAAACTTGATCTCCAATATCACTATAGGTTTCTTTTTTGCGAGCGTCACCATATGGCTTCTAGAAACTGTACCTATTCGACTGTAACGAAATTATTGTGACACTTTTAATTAAATTTTAGCTCTCAAGTAAGACTCAAGTATAATACTTGTATTTTATTGTTTTTGCGTCATGTTCTACCTACTAGGTGGTAGGAGGTATAAATTATAGACGAAAGGCGCAGAATCACCACCGTGAGTTTAATGTTTTAGTTTGTGTGTAGTGTAATTTTTTCCACATGATCCTCCACCCGCTTGGAGACCTCCTATGGTCTGGTCTACTAATCAGACTAAATTAAGCTATTTGTTTCTTTTTTAATTTAATACAAGGCTGCAGGACACATCTCATTATTAATTTAGTTAGAAGGATTGAGGAAATAGGTATGTACGTACCTACGATCATTAATTCTGTAGTCTAAGTTATGTACCTACTAACTTAGTAGAGAAGCCTTCAGTACAATTCTTTTCAAATATCAGTGTATATCACACATAATAACGCTACAGTATCAATGCTTTTGCTGCAAGCAGCAGTTAGTAAATATAACTGTGTTTCAGTATAATGGGGTGGTAGAATAGCAGCCACCCATCTCCTCCCGTTATGTGTCCGTAAGAGGCGACTAAAGGAAAGCAAGAATGCGGGCAGCAGTACCCTGCTGTTGGATTACCTACAACCTATACTGTGATCCCCAAGACGCATGTCAAGCGTAGGGATTGTGGCAACCCCGCCTTCTGTTCAGCAGAGAACGTGTTTCGGATAATTATGAATACTAATCATGTGAAAGTCATATGTATAAGCAAATATGCCACTTATCATAGTGTGAAAACCTAGTTGCAAAAACTATTTAAAAGAAAATAAAAACCGACTTCAAAGTAAATTATCTAAAAAGCATAAAATAACGAAAATATTATTGAAGTTGGTGTTAGCGTACCTGCTGTGTATATTCTGCACCAACTTCAATAATATTTTCGTTATTTTATGCTTTTTAGATAATTTACTTTGAAGTCGGTTTTATTTTTTTTTAAATAGTTTATTTAACACTTTTTAGTGACTTATTTTACCAAGATAGGTATCAGCACTATCACGCAACTCGAACGTCTACATTACAGTAACTTACTGAAAACATAAAAAGTTTATACCGGACCGATTTTGATGAAATTTATACTCTACCCTAAGTTGAAAGATACTCTAACTATTGCAAAAAGAATTTTCGAAATCGGACTTGTAGTTTCTGAGAAATCCGCGGACAAACCTACATACATACGTACATACACTCGTGAAATTTGGTAAATTCGTTTAGAAGCCCACATAGACTAACATATATGAATATTACGCATTTTTATTAATATTACATACATACGCGTCGAATACAGAACCTCCTTTTTTGAAGTCGGTTAAACAGCTCATAAATTGTAAGAAGGGAATATAACCATAAAAGTATTACGAGAAGTTCACTGTTAAATCTGAAATCAATATTCATGAATGTATTTATATAACAAGTCTAAGGAAACAGTGCGAAGCGAGCAGCAGTGTAAATTAAGTTGTAAATTAAACTCGCGAACTGCAACGTCCCACAATCCATGCAGCTGTTGGCTTGCTAATCTGTGTTTAAGCTTCTCTAATACTATTTGCTAAGTGACATCAGAATGCATTCTTGTCAGTCTAATAAATATATATTTTGAACTGTTTTCGGGGATTACTACGTCCCGTCCTTCAATCAAAAAATATATTTGAATGTAAATTTTAAAATATCCTTAATTCTTTTTAAATATTGGAATTCAAAAATAATGATATGAGTATTAGCAATCGTACTTTAGGCCATATTTTTTATAATTATGTATAGTTAATCATCTCTAGTGATTTACTAACTATTTTTTCCATTGTTCATTACGTAGGAATGGTTATTTTACACACGCTTCAGCACTACTTAAACAATAAAATTATAAATAAAATCTTTTTAAAAAAAAATTGAACCGACTTCAATATCACTGAAAAGTATAAAATAATTTAAATATTATTGAAGTTGGTGTTAGCGTACCTGCTGTGTATATTTGGCACCAACTTCAATAATATTTAAATTATTTTATACTTTTCAGTGATATTGAAGTCGGTTCAATTTTTTTTTAAAAAGATTTTATTTTAACCTTTTTAGTGATATTTTCATATATAAAGATTGAACCATCGAAAACCGTAAAATTATCTAGGTAGGTTATGATCACATTATCGTCTACATAGTTTTACATAATTCATGTTTCTTCAGAAAATAATATCCGGTCGTAATGAAATTTGCATGGAAACATCATAGTAGTTTACTCTCTCAAATAAAAAAAGAATCATCGAAATCGGTTCATAATTGTCAGAGCAATGTAATGGAGAACATCAGTTTTATGGTTTTTACCAGATAAATTCCTCCACATCGTTCATGGTCCTCCAGGAAGTTCTTATCCGGTTGTAATAAAATTCATACAGATTCAATACAGTGGTTTCTTCTTTCGAATAAAAAAAGAATCATTGAAATTGGTAAATATTTGCCAGAGTTATGACCATTTTTGTCCGACCGAGCGAGTCCGAGCGACTAAAACGTCATCTATATAGGCTTTCTTGCAACTCTCAGTGCGCAGTCACCATTCTTGTTTTTTTAGGAACTACTTATTACTAAGCAATAATTTTTTTATGGGACCCAATCAATGGATTGAAGAATGGATGGAAGAAAGATTTTTTCAAATCGGTTAATAATTGCCAGAGTTATGCGCGAACATACATAAAAAAAAAAAAAAAAAAAAATATATATACAGACGAATTGAGAACCTCCTCCTTTTTTGAAGTCGGTTAAAAATATACCTAATATTATTTACATTGTGTTTAAATCATGTTCGTTTTTTTATAACCTCTATTTTGGCCAATATCCAATTTTTAAGGAAAAATATAACTAGTTTTTATTCCATTTTCATTTACTTCGTGCAAACGCTATCTGAACATTCTGCAAGAAATTATTCAAAATGGCTTCATTACTGCGCCACATAAGTATAAGCTTACAAAACTGTAGCATTAAACCACAATTGGAATGCCTACAATCTTTAGTCCCTTACCAAATTCCAAAACAGAAAATACGACAAACAATAACCTCATTTAACATAGTCCATTACAAGATTTCATAAATGTTATAAACCAAACGATGCTTGTGAAAGTGCAATGAACAGAAAAAAATAAATTAATATTTTGATACAATTGCTTTCGCTGTAGTTTCACCAACGTTCGTTTCTCAACTGTTTATTTTAAAGTTATTTTTTAAGATTTATTGCTTGTACCGATATTATCTTTTTCGAAACAGAGGATTTCGTTAGAATGAAAAAAGAAAGTTTTTGAGTAACGAGGTCTTTGATCACGCGAAAATAATACAAAAGTTATATTAATAAAATAGCAAATAGGGCTAAAGTAGTATTTTTTCTTATCTGGACCTATACTGACTAATTGTTAAGTCAGACTCTTTCGAGAGAGACTGAGCAAAAAGTTGTCTCTCTTTTACGCTTCACTCTTTTTACTCTACAAAGTAAATTAAACTCAAACTCAAAAATCTTTATTTCAAATAGGCTTAACGCTAGCACTTTTGAATCGTCATTTTTTTAAAAGCTACCACCGGATCACAACGTGGCCTCAACTGAGAAGATCCGGCAAGAAACTCAGCGGGCTTGTCATTTTTTCACTTTTTTTTAAACATTGTTTTGTTACAAATGAATCGACATTAGCGATAGTGTCCTGCCGTTTGAAACATAAAGCAAGGGAGAAAAGAAGAATACAATAAATTACGACAAAAATTACAACAAACGAAAAGGCCAAAGGGATAGTAGTCGGACCAGTCCCCCCAAGCAGCACCCGCGCACGAGTTGACTCGAGCAGCAGCCATCACTCCCCTCAACCACATTAGAGGGAAGGGCGTGACCCGCCACACGAAGCCGCCACAAGCAAAGACTTTTCGATGGCGAGCATGACCGAACCAAAATCACAGTGGCTCACATTTAACTGCTGCTGCAAAGCAGTACCTCGTCAGGCAAGACACAAAACACTTTCACATAGTATTTATATTATCAATTATTTGACTTGTGAAACAACCATCAGTAATCCACCAGATTAAGAGGTGTTACAAACTGTAAGCCTAAAATTCTAAGTTTGCATAAGTTGAGCAGTTCAAGCCCACGCAGCTTTATCCTCTAGGTAATCCGAGATTTTATAATAAGCCTTTTTCGACAACCGGCTTCTTATCAAAGGTTTAAATTTATTCAGTGGAAGATCTCGGATATCCTGTGGCAGTTTGTTATAGAAGCGTATACTTTGTCCCATAAACGATTTGCTTGTTTGTGGAGACGTGTGGAATGTAAAACAAGATTGTGTTAGTTCCGGGTATTAACACCATGAATCGCACTGTACTTTTTAAAAGATCCAATATTTTTCTGAGTATAAACTAAATTTTCAAATATGAATTGCAAAACAACCGTTAGAATATCTATTTCTTTGAATTTTTCCCTCAGTGAATCAGTAGGAGCCAGATTGTAAATGGCTCTCACAGCTCTTTTCTGCAGAATAAAAATAGTATTATGTTCTGCAGAAGATCCCCACAGTAAGACATAATACTGTGGAAATAGCTACAATAAACAGTTCTAGCGGTTTCAATATCAGTTAAACGTCTTATTTTTTTAACTGCATAAGCCGGGGAACTCAGTCTACCTGACAATTTCTTAATGTGTGGGGCCCCAATTGTAATTTAGCGTCAATTGTTATACCTAATTATTTAATCGTATGGCATTTAATGAAATATAGGTACATATGTAATAAAGATAGAAAAATAATACAAATTGAAGAATATTATGTCAAATTAAATGTCAATATCCAAGGTTTTTAACCAGGTGACTGCGTCAGGAGTAAGATGGATTAGATCGTCAGGAGGCCCCGAGTATGAGTATAACGAGCAGCGACGGACTATGTGCTCCATGGTTTGGGCTTCCCCACCGCACTCACAAATTGCTGTCTTTCCAGCCCCATTTATGTAGCATGTACTTACATCGCCCATGGCCAGTTCTGAACCTATTCAGACGGCACCACAAGTTTCGTGGAAGGTTGAACCCGGGTAATTGAAGTGATGGGTCAATGAGCTGTGTGCTAGATCTTGTAGTTGCCCACTCATTTTTCCAACTTTCAGTGACACTGAAACCAGAAAGATTTTGGGCAGCAGCATAAGCAGGTTTTCTGGATTTCAGGCGATGTGGTGGTGGGTTGCAGAACTCGTCATGAATTGGAAGCGATGGAGTTTTACAGATTTTCTCTGACTCTCTTTTCAGTGCATTCCTTCTTCGTAGATACCTAAGAACACAGTCGACTCCTCAAGTTCCAACGTCGCTCCATTAATTAGAAGTCATTAGACACTACCTAGTTATTCTATGATTAACAAAGATGATCACAAATAGGTAAACAGGTAGTATTTCAAAATTCTAATCTTTAAAATGCAAAAGTAAAATTCTAGTGATACACGTTGAACCATATAATTTAATAAAAAAAAATAGATTACTTACACAATTTTAAAGTCCTCGACTAACACCGACGTATTACACGGATCGTGAACATTCATCAACCGGGATAAGTAGTCTTAAAGTAGGGGAAAAAAGTTTAAAATAGCCCGTGCCTTAAAATTTCTCATTCGCTTTGTCAAGCGAAGCCCAGATCCGAACTTTGCTAATTAGAGTGGTGGCCAGCATGCATGGAACTTGCTCCCTGCTGCGATGTTAACAAGTTGTATCTTTACAACTCCTGTAGAGTTCAAAATTACGTAGTTCTTTTTTTATACACCCACTTCAGGCTGTATGGAACCGAATTTTTATGTGTTTCGCAATCACACGTTAGATTTATATATTTTTTACTGAAAATTAGATTTGCTTGACCGCAATCCCACCTAATGTAGCAACGCTTCAGGGATCTACCACCGTCTGTTTAAACAGAACTAGTGAAAATTATTTTAATTAGCAATTAGATGATGATGATCCTGATGGTAATCGGTAGTGGCTTTTGTCTTCTCTGTTCGAAGCAGGGTATAGCTTCGAACAGAGAAGACATTTTTTTCTTAGTAAGATCATATTCGTAAATTGAACTATAAATGTATGAACACAGGCTTATGGCTGAACGCTGGCCAGCCAAATAGGGCTAGTACGGTTGAATATGACATATTCGTCGAATTTTACTAATTGTATTTGGCTGGCCACTGGTCAAACATCACGCCTGCATTCATACATACGATATACGATCTTATGTCAGGTGATTCATTTTCTTCACACCGTTTAACTATCTAATTTTTTTTTGTGCATAAAATTATTTTTCCTATGGAAATCGAACTCACAACCTTTGGGGAGCAAACGGGGTATCAAGCTGTTTCACCAACTGGCTTAATTACGGTAATCTAGACCATGCGTATTGAAAACGGTTTTTTTTTTTAAATTAATTTTTAAATTGCCACGCCATAACTTATTTTTCTAAGAGCCTATCATGTGCCGATGGTAAAAATGGCCTTCCCTTACTTTTCCATGCGCTTCTATTTTGAGCAGTAGGTAGGTATTCCACCACATTGAAATCTAATCTGTATACCTTCTACAATGTATAAATTATAGATTTCAGAACGAATAACATTTCAATTCATTAAAACTGAATTCACTCAAGAAAATTAAATGAAAATTAGATCGAATAGACACAAATTGTAATCACACGAAAAGCCATTTCAAAAACATAGAATGTATTAGAATATTCTATAAGCACATAATGGCGGGGCTCCAATCGCGCTGATAACTTAGTTGTTCGAAATCTGTAAACCAGAACACGATTTTCTCATCACAACTATAGATAATCCTACGGATAATTTCGTTCGAGGAGGAGCTTATAGTTTGTTCGTATCTAAAGGAATGTTCTACTTTGGACTATAGAGTGCAACCAGTACGAAACTAACTATTCCGAAGTCAAAAGAAACTAAAAAGTCTATTTCAATACAATATAACCTTCTTAACCAGGTAACAACAAGGTATCCGTTTCTATAATAAACTGCCACAGGATATCCGAGACTTTTTTTTTTTTTTTTTTTTTGACGCGGGGGAAATCTTCGAAAGATCCCCGGGAGCTGTGGGGCTCGACCGGGGTATGTGGGATTCTTACCCACTAAAACCCCCGCGGCTGTCGCATCGGCACATGAGAGGGGACCCTGGTCTCTCCGGTGGGATCTGCACCAGGGGCCCCTCAGTGCCTTGCCTTTGAGCCCGCCGCCGGGGGGCGCATTGTAGCCCCCCGGGAACCAGTCACGGTGCTCACGGGGACGGGGGTCGCAACCCCGCCGCCGTCCTCCTCGGAGTCGCCGCCGTACTCAATGGACGCTCAAGGGGCCCACACCCCGAGCGTCCAGCGACTCCGAAGGACACACACACTCAACTCAACTCACCCCAACTCACCCCAACTCACCCCACCTCACCCCAACTCACCCCAACTCACCCCAACTCACCCAACTCACACCAACTCACCCCAACTCACCCCAACTCACCCCACCTCACCCCAACTCACCCCAACTCACCCCAACTCACCCAACTCACTCCAACTCACCCCAACTCACCCCAACTCACCCCAACTCACCCAACTCACCCCAACTCACCCCAACTCACCCACTCACTCAGTGACGGCGTCACATGAGCGCTTTCATAACCTTAACAAATTTACGCCCATCGCCTATCGTTTAACACCTATCACTTAACGCCTATCACCTATCATTTAACGCATAACGCGTTATTTGATAACATTTTTGGAAGTCGCATAAGAAGTTTCACTTCAAAAGGCTACCATAAAATCTCGGATTACCTGGAGGATAAAGCTGCGTGGGCTTAAACTACGATGCTCATACAATCCTCTAACTTTAAGAAATATTTATTGTAAAAATTATAAAAAAAATCTTTTAAAAAAAAAATTGAACCGACTTCAATATCACTGAAAAGTATAAAATAATTTAAATATTATTGAAGTTGGTGTTAGCGTACCTGCTGTGTATATTTGGCACCAACTTCAATAATATTTAAATTATTTTATACTTTTCAGTGATATTGAAGTCGGTTCAATTTTTTTTTAAAAAGATTTTATTTTAAACTTTTTAGTGATATTTTCATATATAAAGATTGAACCATCGAAAACCGTAAAATTATCTAGGTAGGTTATGATCACATTATCGTCTACATAGTTTTACATAATTCATGTTTCTTCAGAAAATAATATCTGGTCGTAATGAAATTTGCATGGAAACATCATAGTAGTTTACTCTCTCGAATAAAAAAAGAATCATCGAAATCGGTTCATAATTGTCAGAGCAATGTAATGGAGAACATCAGTTTTATGGTTTTTACCAGATAAATTCCTCCACATCGTTCATGGTCCTCCAGGAAGTTCTTATCCGGTTGTAATAAAATTCATACAGATTCAATACAGTGGTTTCTTCTTTCGAATAAAAAAAGAATCATTGAAATTGGTAAATATTTGCCAGAGTTATGACCATTTTTGTCCGACCGAGCGACTAAAACGTCATCTATATAGGCTTTCTTGCAACTCTCAGTGCGCAGTCACCATTCTTGTTTTTTTAGGAACTACTTATTACTAAGCAATATTTTTTTTTATGGGACCCAATCAATGGATTGAAGAATGGATGGAAGAAAGATTTTTTCAAATCGGTTAATAATTGCCAGAGTTATGCGCGAACATACATAAAAAAAAAAAAAAAAAAATATATACAGACGAATTGAGAACCTCCTCCTTTTTTGAAGTCGGTTAAAAATACATACAATGTGGGGAAGACGATACGACAATAAATGAAAAAGCTGGTAATACCACAACACAGAAGTATTTTGGAACCGTCAAATAAATCCTTACAAAGAAATTAAAAAAGAAATACCATTGAACAAATTATAATGCAGAAAGACGTAATAAAATAAAACACCATTTGTAAATATTGGGCCATTAACCTCTGGTACGGGCAGCAATGCGGGCGGAAATACTTACTCGTTCTGTTGTAAATTAGGAGAGAAACGCGTGCTTCGTGTTTTAATATTTATTTTTGAGCGACATTAATACAATTCATATTTTAAATATAAAATTGCAATTCAAACTTGTAGAGTTTCAATTGCCAGTATTAATTATAGAGCATATATTTAATACAACATCCGCCCTCAATTAAAACTCTTTAAGAAAAACGAATAGAAAAGAACAAAGAACATATACCACAATATCACTATAAAATAAAATACCTAAACAAAACCTAAACCGACTGTACACCGTTGATGTGCCACACGTCCTAAAGGTTTAGTAAGTACATCCGCAAACATTGTATCTGAACGGATATATCTTATTTCAATAGTTCCGTCAGACACTTCGTCTCTAATAAAGTGGTATTTAGTGTCAATATGTTTCGTCCTTTCATGATGAATAGGATTTTGAACTAAACTCTGTGCACTCTGACTGTCATTATAAACCACAACAGTACCAGACTTACCACACAGTTCTTCCAAAAAACGTTTTAAGTAGCAGGCTTCCTTAGCTGCAGCAGTAAGCGCCATGTATTCCGCTTCGGTAGACGACAACGCTACGGTCTTCTGTTTTTTGGATTGCCAGGCAACTGGACCTCCTCCAAATACAAAATAATATCCCGTATAAGACAATCTATCCAAGTTGCACTGTCGTCCTTCCCAATTCGCATCAACATAGGAATGAAGCCATTTTCCAGTCTTTCTGTAAGTAAGAGCAAATTCGAGAGTACTTTTCAAATACTGCAACACTCTTTTTGCTGCTAACCAATGTTCTTTACTGAATTTCGTATTGAACTGACTTAAATAGCTTGTTACATATGCAATATCAGGTCGACTGTTGACTGCTAGATACATAAGGGATCCTATCAAACATTGATAAGGATACTCGTCCTCTCCAGTACCAACCGCTAGTTCTTTTAGACTCGATGGTGTGTTCACGGGTTTACATTTGTCCATACCAAATTTTTTCAATAGGTTTAATATGAACGTCTTTTGACTAACCTGTATTTCACCATTCTTTCTACTGATATTTAGTCCTAAGTAGAATTGCAATTCTCCAAGATCCTTAATCGAAAAGATTTTTGTCAGATTTGACTTGACAATGTCATATGTCGTATCATTTTTATAAAAGACAATTAGGTCATCGACGTACACTGCCAATATCACTAAGTCTTTACCAAAAAGTTTCTTATATACGCATGGTTCCGACGGAGTTTTATTAAAACCTAATTTCAACAATGTTTTATCCAACATCTTATTCCATGCACGTGGTGCTTGTTTGAGCCCATATAAAGATTTTTGCAGCAGACAGACCTTATTTTCTTGTCCTTTTATGACAAATCCTTCTGGTTGCTGCATGTATACCTCTTCCTCAAGATCACCGTTAAGAAAAGCGGTATCGACGTCCAAATGTCGCATCTTTAGGTCCATCTCAGCAGCTAAAGCAAACAATGTGCGGAGTGAAGAATGACGAATAACTGGGGCAAATGTTTCATTGTAGTCAATACCTTCTACCTGCTTGAAACCTTTGGCCACTAGTCTTGCCTTATACTTCAAAATATTACCGTCAGCATCAGTTTTTAACTTATAGACCCACTTACAGGGTATAATCTTCTTATCTATAGGACGATCAACAAGCTTCCACGTCTTCAATTTCAGTAACGAGTTGTGCTCGTCAGTCATTGCCAAACGCCATTTATCAGCATCTTCCACACTGACTGCTTCACGATAGCTACTTGGCTCTAAATTATTATCACTGCATATCATAGAAGCATAGAAGTCCGGTTTTTTACGAATCCTGTTAGGGTATCTACTTACATGCTGATTCTCAGCTAACCCTAACCGCTCAGGACTTGAAGATTCATGCTGATTCTCAGCTGAGCCTAACCGCTGAGGACTTGCAGATTCTTCTGCTGAATTAAAATCATTTTCATCGTCACTGCATAGAGACCTATTTTCTTGATGATTTAATGAATCCTCAAGCTTCTCGATACCAATTTCAAATAAAACAATAGGTTCAGGTCTCTCAGGCTGAGACTCACTTTCATCACCTTTTAATTGTGTAAAACGATCTTCGAAAAAAGTCACATCTCTGGATTTCTGCAAACGCCTTGGATTTGAAGATTCCTTAAAGTAGTAGCTTTTGGGATCATCTGAATATCCTACAAATATTACCTCCTTAGCTTTCATATCCAACTTTTTTCGTTGACATGCCGGAACTTGTATAAGTGCTCTACATCCAAACACACGTAAATGGCTCAAGTCAGCTTTGTGACCGTTCCATTTCTCAAATGATGTTTTATTATTTAGAGCACGATGCGGAGACCTGTTCTTCAAATAAACTGCTACCTTAAAAACATCTTCCCAATACGCCTTAGACAGTGAACTCTCAGCTAGCATTGAGCGCGCTTTCTCCACGATAGAGCGATTAGTTCGCTCTGCAACACCATTCTGCTGAGGACTGTAACCAACGGTAGTTTCATGTACTCCTTTAGATGATAAATAATCTGAAAAATCCTTATTGACATACTCTTTGCCACAGTCAGTTCTTAATTTTTTAATTTGAGCACCAGTTTGCCTTTCAACGAATGCTTGAAAAACACAAAATGTTTCTTTGACTTCGGCCTTAGAAGCAATGAAGTAAGGGTAAATCATCTGTGAGTAATCATCAATGAAAACTAAAATATATTTGTTACCTTGGAATGACGTTTCAGACATTGGTCCGCATAAATCAGAGTGAATCAATTCAAGTTGTGTAGTAGCTTTCTTATACGTAATTTTCTTGAAAGGTTTCCTCGCTTGCTTGCCTTCAACACAGGCAACGCAGCTAGACTTATCGACTTCTGGATAGTCGATACCTACGTGAGAATTCTTTAGCGTGTTCATACCTATACGACATAAGTGACCTAACCGTTTGTGCCATAATTGGTACCTGTTTGACGAGTCAGAGTGCACATCGTACGCAACATTTCGGAGAGAATTAGTTGTACAATCTAGGGTGTACAGCCCTCCGCTAGCAGAACCATGCAGAATCACATCACCTTTAACAGAAAAATCATTACATTTATAAAAATTACAACCACTTTTATCAAAAAGTACTACAAAACCTTTATTTACAATTTTCTGAACAGAAAGTAAATTACAATTAAGATTAGGTACAAAAGCAACGTCTGTAATAGTATTCACCTCAGAAGAAGTACTAATAGATATATCTCCAACACCTCCACAGTCGATTTTCTCACCGTTAGCGATAGTAACTGAACTTTCTAATGGTTGTAGGTTCTTAAACCAATCTTTTCTTGGAGTCATGTGTTTAGATGCACCAGAATCAATAAACCACTTATCCGAAGACGAAGATACGCCAAGAGCGGTAAGCAAAGTGGTCTCCAATTGTAAGAACAAAACAAAGATTGACTGAGTAATAAGTTTATTGGAAAGCAAGACTAATACTTTAACAAAAGAAAAAATATGGCGTCCACACGAAGTACATTAATTAAAAAGGATCGGGGTTCTCATTGAACACAGAGTTGCCAACTTCATAACATTTTATATTGTTACCAACACCACCCCTCAATATAAAATCTCAAAAAAAAAAACTTAACTTTTACTCTAATACAATATACTTACTACCTTTCTATTAGTTGCTACATCACATTATGTATGTAATATGCTGATCTACATTAAACTAAGTCTAAACCAGTTCTTAACTTACTAAATAAATTAGGTGAAAGGGGCTTGGTCAGGATATCAGCAATCTGATTTTTAGATTCTACATATTTTAATATTACAGTACCGTCCATGACCCTTTCACGAACAAAATGATGTTTTATGTCAACATGTTTCATCCGCTTATGCAATACCGGATTCTTGGCAACTTTAATAGTACTTTGATTATCCTCATTTATAGTTACAGAGTCAATTCTAATGAAAAAATCATTTAGTAGTTGTTTCATCCAGCAAGCTTCAGCGGTTGCCATACTTAAAGCCATGTATTCAGCTTCAGTAGATGACAGAGCCACTGTAGGTTGCTTACGTGTACACCAAGAAACAGTTGAACCATACACTTTAAAAATATACCCAGCAGTTGATCTCCTATCTCCTATGTCACTACCCCAATCAGAGTCAACATAACCTTCTGCAATAGGTAAGATATTGTCTAGTCTACGCTTATAAATTAAACATAAATCAATTGTCCCCTGAATATATCTTAAAACCCTCTTTAACATACCCCATAGTTCCTGACTTGCACAAGTTTGGTACCTGCTTAAGATAGAAACACAAACGCAAAGATCTGGCCTAGTGCCTAACATTGCATAAATTAAAGAACCAATTAGTTTTCTACATCTAGACTCTAATTCTGGACTTTCAGAACAATTTATCATAAGTAAATCACAATTAAACTTAGGATCCATAGGTGTACATGTACTTTTACACAAACTCATATTGTATTTACTAAGTAACTGTTGCAAGTAACTTTTCTGACTCAATTTCAATATGCCATTTTTAACATCATGTTCAATATATAATCCTAGATAGTATTTAGCAATACCTAGGTCTTTCATATCAAAGTTAGACTTTAACATAATTTTTATTTCAGAAACCTGATCTGGATTTGAACCTGCTAACAACAAATCATCGACATACAACAATAAATAAATAAAATCATTACCATTTTGTTTTACATACAACCCATAGTCATTTTGACTTCGAGTAAAACCTAAAGATAACATTACTGATGTAAATTTGTCATTCCAGTTCTTTGGAGAATTTTTTAAACCATACAATGATTTTTTAAGTTTACACACTTTATTCCCATTTACTAAATACCCATCTGGCAATGACAAATATACCTCATCTTTAATCTCACCATGAAGAAAAGCACATTTTACATCCATTTGGTAAATTGGCATACATTTTTGATTACATATAGCTAAGAAAGTACGAACCGTAGGCAATTTTGCAACAGGTGCGAAAATATCTTCGTCCAATAACTCCGATTGTTGGAAGCCTCTGGCCACAAGCCTCGCTTTGTATGTTGTTGGGTTACCTTTTTCATCATACTTTCTTTTAAATACCCATTTACTTTCTATTATTTTACTGTGATTCTCAGGCTTGTCTACTATCATCCATGTTTCGTTTTTCTCTAAGCTTTCTAATTCTTCTTTCATTGCCTTTTTCCAATATTCTCGTTCATTACATTCAATGGCCTCTTTGTAGGTCACTGGATCTGTATAGCTTAACAGACAGGTATCATAGTCTTTAAACCATTCTGGCTTTTTAATATTTCCTCTTGGTCTCAATCTATGTCTAATATTTTCTTCATTAGCTTCATTTTCAGAACTAGACTCTAAAGACTGAAAACCATCTTCTTCGTCTACACTTTTTGTTTCTACACACTCCTCAGACGAGTCTTTATTAGTATCATCCTCCTTCGCTAAAGATTCATAATGTGGCGACGGTGATGATATCTCAATGGAAGTAGTTTCCTCTTTAGGCATACTGTCTTGAATTTCATCCTGAATTAATCCAAAGGTATTTATTGTCCTTGTGTTTTCAGTTTTAGTATCGGTATGTACCTGTGACTTCTCAATTTCTGACATTTTAAAAAATATTACATCCCGTTTAATATCTACTTTGTTTTCTTCTTTATAATACACTCTAAAACCTTTTGTATCTTCTCCATAACCAACGAAGAATCCTTTCTTACCCTTTGGGTCAAATTTTCTTCGTTTTTCTTTTGGTTCATGAACATAAACTGGACTTCCAAATTTATACAACTGCTGTAAATTAAAACTGGTTCCAAACCAATATTCAAAAGGTGTTTTACCTGCTGAAAGACATGAACGGTTAATGGTATAAACAGCAGTGTTTACCGCTTCCGCCCATAATATCTTTTCAAATTTTGCATCACTCAACATCGTCCTGGCTGCTTCAACTATTGTCCTCATATCTCTTTCAATTTTTCCGTTTTGCTCAGGGGTATAAGGCACAGTTGTTTGATGACGAATACCTTTATTGTCTAAGAATGTTTTTAACTCCCTGTTAACAAACTCAGTTCCATTATCTGTCCTTAATATCTTTACATTTTGTCCAGTTTCTTTCTCAGAATAAATAATAAACCTTTTAATATTTTCTGGTACTTCAGACTTCTGTTTCATGAAGTACACCTTCCTATAATTAGAGTAGTCATCTTTAATTAGGAGGAAGTATCTTGACCCTCCTATAGATGGGACTTCAATCGGACCTCCAACATCAGCATGTATTAATTCACATAAGGTTGTTTTGGTATTACTATCAGGAAAGGGTAAGCGATGAGCTTTACCATCCATACACGCTTCACAGTTGATATTCTCAGAGTCGATAAACTCAATATTATTATTATTCAAAATCTTTCTGACATAATCAAAGTTTTGATGAGCTAATTTATCATGCCACTCTTTCAAAGTATATTTTGTTTTAACCACATTGGCCTGATTTGTACTTCCACAAAAATCCATAATGTAAAACTGTCCTAAACGACTGCCTTGAGCACAAACTGTATTGTTCTTTGTAAAAATACACTTATTTCCTGTAATGTTCATAGAATATCCATTACTTATTGCACTTGTCACTGAAAATAAGTTTGTTTTAAGTTCAGGCACAAAAAGTACATTATTTAAGGTTATATCACAATAACTCTGTCCATCATATGCTTTTAATTCAATTTGGCCAATTCCTGTGACCTGTAGTGACCTTCCGTCTCCGACAATCACTGACCTTTCACCTTCTATTTTGGAGAAACTTGTGAAAATATTAAACTGATAAGTCATATGATCACTAGCACCGCTGTCTACTATCCAACCTTTGTCATTAATAAAGGCCTGTTTGACCAGTGCAGTTGAAATAAATGCATTACTTTTATTATGACTACTTTGTCCTTTGTTCATTTTATAACGACATTGTTCAATTACATGTCCAAACTTTTTACAGTAAGCACACCTTTTGTATTTTCTGCATTTATACTGGAAATGTCCAAACTCTCCACATTTAAAACACTTAAGTCCCTTCTTCATATCATTCTTGACTGCAAAAGCAGTTGTGGGTTCATTTTGTATGTGCATTTCCTTTAGGCGTTCTTGCTCTATCAGTAATCGAGCAACAAGATTATCATATGTTTGCTTATTGTCTGGGGCTGACTCCCAAGCCGATATGAAATGTTTATATTCTTCAGGCAAAGACATTAACACCTTGGTTATAATAAATTTCTCTGATATCTCTTCTCCCATTTGTTTAAGATTATTTGTTATTTTTTGAAAGAAATGTGGACATGTCTATCCCTTGTTCAAACTTATACTGAAAGAAACGTTGTTGTATTATGTGTATTGACGTTTCTGATTTGTGTTCGTATACACTACATAATTTGTCCCACATTTCTGCAGATGTACTACATGAGATTATATGAAGCATGGCTTCCTCGCTCATTCTAGTAACGAGCATACTTTGCGCTTTGCCATCTTGAGTCATCCAGGCAGCTTTTTCCACTTTTTCTTCTGGCATAGGGCGTTTGCCCTCTACAATGTCAAACAAGCATTGGCCACGCAACAAAACTGATAGTTGAAATTTCCATATATTCCAATTATTGGCCCCTTCGAGTTTTATTATGTTCTCCATCGTACCGAATGTTTTTCCACCTTGTCATACAAACAAGTATTTTCGATATAAAATCACTCGTATCGTTTGCTTTTCCAAACTTCCTCACCGGACACACCGGATATAAAAAAAAACACTATCACAAAACGTGATCACCTCAAGCCAATCTATCCTCATTTACATTTAATTACAAAAGGCGGGACTGGGCCCATAACCAATTGTAAGAACAAAACAAAGATTGACTGAGTAATAAGTTTATTGGAAAGCAAGACTAATACTTTAACAAAAGAAAAAATATGGCGTCCACACGAAGTACATTAATTAAAAAGGATCGGGGTTCTCATTGAACACAGAGTTGCCAACTTTATAACATTTTATATTGTTACCAACATCTCCTCAGATGAACTAATGCCTTTCTTTTCCTTATTACGTAGAGGACAGTCCGGCCGTTTGTGTCCAGGTTTATTGCAGTCATAGCAAACAATTTCTTTCTTCTTCTTAACACGATACTTTCTCAATCTACTACTCGTCGCTTTAAACGCTGTATCCGTTGCAGACTCTAATTTAGACATCTCGTTCAACAGCTTCCTTTTAACTAAATCGGTGCTCACTTCGATATTGCTGCTCTCTAATGCCATTATCAGGGGCTCAAATTTTGGAGTGAGTCCTCCTAATAAAATCGCAGCAATTGAGGCATCATCAATTATTTTGCCTATTTCAGCTAAATCCTGTGCCGTACTAAGGACAGCATTGACATACGCCTCAATGTCTTGAAAACTACATAACGAGAGTCTATATAGCTTTCTTTCGAGTGATAATCTTCTACTCATACCTTTATCTTCGTAAGCATCCTGTAAAGCTTTCCAAGCTTCTGCTGCTGTTTTTGAATTTCTAATATGGGTTATCACAGGTCCATCTACCGTCAAACAGATCTTGGCCAGTGCCTTTTTATCATTTCTGGCTTTTACTTGTATGGACGTCGCATCTCCATCTTCGTAACCATCAATTGCACACCATAGATCTTCGTGGATGAGGTAGTTCCTCATTTTAAACTTCCACGTTGTATAACCTTCCTTACTACGTAAAAGAAGTGATGGCAGCGGCGACGAAGACAAACATCGTTCGGAATGTGAATCACCCCTTGACATTTTCTTTTATTAATTTTAATGTCCCGACTCAAAATGTATATATTTTTATTCGTAAACACTATTAATAAGCACAGTTTTTCCTTTTATTTCGTGCTGATAACGATTTGTTGTAAATTAGGAGAGAAACGCGTGCTTCGTGTTTTAATATTTATTTTTGAGCGACATTAATACAATTCATATTTTAAATATAAAATTGCAATTCAAACTTGTAGAGTTTCAATTGCCAGTATTAATTATAGAGCATATATTTAATACAACACGTTCGTATGTTTCGACACGGTCACACCGAATAGTCACCTCTCTAGTAATTATTTATTAGATTAATTATAATCACTTTTTCTAATCTCTTATTAGAAATTCGACTAGGAACGTCATTACGCACATGGTGTTTAATTTATTGTCGTATTATCCACCCCAGGTGGTATATTAAAAAATGATAATCCCACTGAGTTTCTTGCCAGATCTTGTCAGTAGAGGCCGCGTTGTGATCTGGTGGTAATTGTAAAAAAGTTGACAATGTGTAAATGCCCTCGTTAGGCCTATGCATAATAAAGATATTTTGAATTTGAATTTGAACCCGTGGGATATCCGGGTATAAACAACATAATAGCGCCCACCCATATCCTCCCGTTCGTTGTCTGTAAGAGGCGACTGAGGGAAAACAAGAGGACAGCAGCTGCGTCTTTCTATTGGATTACATCTTATACTGCGAATCCCAAGACGCCGCCAAGCGTGGGTGAAGATATTTCTTTGGGATGTATGGTATGTAATTGAGAAGTATAGATATAGATACCTTACTATCTCGGACTAAGCAGGCCGATCAACTGATTGTCCGGAAAGTAAGATAATCCAAGCGTCAGATAGGCATGTAAAATGTCTTTTTTGCTCTCCGAAGCACGGACCCGTTTAGTTCAAATGGCGTTAAACGGTCACCCATCTAATTAATGACCTTACCTAACGTTGCTTAACCCGATCGATTACAAAACCTTGATAACAACTCTCTATGAGTGTTACCTTACTGATATTTATTATATTATAAAGAAAAATTGATAAAATCGGACCAAGCGTATAACCAACTACCCATTTTGACTTTAATACCCTCTCCCAAAAGAACCGTGCTAGACTACGGGATAAAAAGTATCCTATGTCCTACCTCGTAGTAAGATCTCAAATCATGCCAAGTTTCATTTGAATCCATTCAATAGTTTCGGCGTGATGCTCAGCCGTGATACAGACAGACAGACAGACAGACAGACAGACAGACAGACAAAAATTTAAAAAAATACATTTTCGGCCTCAGTATCGGTTATAGAATGCCCTCCAAATATAATTTTCAAAATATCTTCAATGTACAGAACTGGACCTGTTACAGTTTTATTATAAGTATAGATTGGCCTCTGTGGTCGTATCGGCCAAGAGGACATTATTAGGTGAAATGGTGGTTAAATTAAATACTTATTATAGAGTATAAAAAGTTTTATAGTAGTTACAATATGCCTAGTGTAATAGGGAACACACCATTTGGTATCGGTAAGCACTTTGACAGTTCAACGAAACTGTAGAAACTCAATTTTGAACGGAAGCCTAACAAATTCAATTCAGGTAAATGCAGCTAGATCTAAATGATTTTAATGAACTTAATATTATGTGCCGCATGACAGCGACATGTGAACGACAACGGTAGGTATAAAAAAACAATAAATAATTATCTTGTGTTTCCAAGTTCATTCACATTAGTGAAGAGTAAAAAATGTTTGCTGGTTTCTTAAGTTTTTCTTTCTTTATAAAAGTTAAGAAGCTAACTACCATAAGTCTGTTCGCTCTAGTCTTAAAGATATCCACATTTTAATTTCATGGGATCACCGACGCTGGCAAACTATTTCAGTTCCTCGCTGTATACATTAGGAATGACGAAGCAAAAATCTTCACCCGGACGAGACGTAAGGGTAAATAATACTGGTGATACTGATCGTGCGGTGATATAAAATCTTTTTAAAAAAAAATTGAACCGACTTCAATATCACTGAAAAGTATAAAATAATTTAAATATTATTGAAGTTGGTGTTAGCGTACCTGCTGTGTATATTTGGCACCAACTTCAATAATATTTAAATTATTTTATACTTTTCAGTGATATTGAAGTCGGTTCAATTTTTTTTTAAAAAGATTTTATTTTAAACTTTTTAGTGATATTTTCATATATAAAGATTGAACCATCGAAAACCGTAAAATTATCTAGGTAGGTTATGATCACATTATCGTCTACATAGTTTTACATAATTCATGTTTCTTCAGAAAATAATATCCGGTCGTAATGAAATTTGCATGGAAATATCATAGTAGTTTACTCTCTCGAATAAAAAAAGAATCATCGAAATCGGTTCATAATTGTCAGAGCAATGTAATGGGGAACATCAGTTTTATGGTTTTTACCAGATAAATTCCTCCACATCGTTCATGGTCCTCCAGGAAGTTCTTATCCGGTTGTAATAAAATTCATACAGATTCAATACAGTGGTTTCTTCTTTCGAATAAAAAAAGAATCATTGAAATTGGTAAATATTTGCCAGAGTTATGACCATTTTTGTCCGACCGAGCGAGTCCGAGCGACTAAAACGTCATCTATATAGGCTTTCTTGCAACTCTCAGTGCGCAGTCACCATTCTTGTTTTTTTTGGAACTACTTATTACTAAGCAATATTTTTTTTATGGGACCCAATCAATGGATTGAAGAATGGATGGAAGAAAGATTTTTTCAAATCGGTTAATAATTGCCAGAGTTATGCGCGAACATACATAAAAAAAAAAAAAAAATATATATACAGACGAATTGAGAACCTCCTCCTTTTTTGAAGTCGGTTAAAAAAGGGGACGAAATCAAGTCATGCTATTACTGCGTACATTCTCCAAACTGTCTTGACTGTTATCCAAAAATTTATTCGCGTGAACGTTTCTTGTTTGTATGAGCTAGGTTAGCATATTCATTAATTATTGATCTTACGTCAGGAGATTTGGCCACTAATAAAATCTTTTTAAAAAAAAATTGAACCGACTTCAATATCACTGAAAAGTATAAAATAATTTAAATATTATTGAAGTTGGTGCCAAATATACACAGCAGGTACGCTAACACCAACTTCAATAATATTTAAATTATTTTATACTTTTCAGTGATATTGAAGTCGGTTCAATTTTTTTTTAAAAAAGATTTTATTTTAAACATTTTAGTGATATTTTCATATATAAAGATTGAACCATCGAAAACCGTAAAATTATCTAGGTAGGTTATGATCACATTATCGTCTACATAGTTTTACATAATTCATGTTTCTTCAGAAAATAATATCCGGTCGTAATGAAATTTGCATGGAAATATCATAGTAGTTTACTCTCTCGAATAAAAAAAGAATCATCGAAATCGGTTCATAATTGTCAGAGCAATGTAATGGGGAACATCAGTTTTATGGTTTTTACCAGATAAATTCCTCCACATCGTTCATGGTCCTCCAGGAAGTTCTTATCCGGTTGTAATAAAATTCATACAGATTCAATACAGTGGTTTCTTCTTTCGAATAAAAAAAGAATAATTGAAATTGGTAAATATTTGCCAGAGTTATGACCATTTTTGTCCGACCGAGCGAGTCCGAGCGACTAAAACGTCATCTATATAGGCTTTCTTGCAACTCTCAGTGCGCAGTCACCATTCTTGTTTTTTCAGGAACTACTTATTACTAAGCAATAATTTTTTTATGGGACCCAATTAACGGATTAAAGAATGGATGGAAGAAAGATTTTTTCAAATCGGTTCATAATTGCCAGAGTTATGCGCGAACATACATAGAAAAAAAAAATATATATACAGACGAATTGAGAACCTCCTCCTTTTTTAAGTCGGTTAAAAACTGACTAATTACTATTTTTTCGCAACAGTGTTGAGTGGGCCTGCCTTGGAAACCAAGGTGCGCAGGTTCAAACACCGGCTCACACCTCTGATTCCGTTAATTAATCATGTGCGTATCGTCTTTGTGCAATTGTTACTAGCTTTCGGTGAAGGAAAACATCGTGAGGAATGGCGTGTGTAGTCTGCCCGCACTTGGCCAGTGTGGTGAACTATAGCCTAAGCATCTTGAAGGGTTCTTGGTGGTGAAGGGAGGCCTTCACCACCAAACAGTGGGACAAAAACAAAGGCTGTTAAAAAAGGAACTAATTTTATTGCATTCATAAGTAACAAAATAAACTGCGATAGCATGTTTTTGGTCCTAACATATAAATGAGTGAAATTAAGAGACTTACCTATTTAAAGATTTAGCAAAACTCACAACGTAATTTTTTGTTCTCACTACTATCTTAAGTTTAATTTATTTTACAGATTTGCAATTAGAAGTTGTCGGCTCTGAACAAAAGGTAACTAACATAGCTACTCGAAACTTAGTCAACTAAATGAAAAACTCGAACAAACGAACGAGTAATTTGAACTAGAAACTCTGTCTCTCTTTCATTAGCCCGTATTTATTTTGTCTCTTACACAATACAGTAAAACTACTATAGAACCGATAATCTTCTTAACTTTCTGTGTACCAAGAACTAAATCTATATCTATACTTATAATAAAACTGTAACAGGTCCAATTCTGTACATTGAAGATATTTTGAAAATGATATTTGGAGGGCATTCTATTACCGATACTGAGGCCGAAAATGTATTATTTTTAATTTTTGTCTGTCTGTCTGTCTGTCTGTCTGTCTGTCTGTCTGTCTGTCTGTCTGTATCATGGCTGAGCATCACGCCGAAACTACTGAATGGATTCAAATGAAACTTGGCATGATTTGAGATCTTACTACGAGGTAGGACATAGTATACTTTTTATCCCGTAATCTAGCGCGGTTCTTTTGGGAGAGGGGATTAAAGTCAAAATGGGTACTTGGTTATACGCTTGGTCCGATTTTATCATTTTTTCTTTATAATATAATAAATATTAGTAAGGGAACACTCATAGAGAGTTGTTATCAAGGTTTTGTAATCGATCGGGTTAAGCAACGTTAGGTAAGGTCAATAAAGAGATGGGTGACCGTTTAACGCCATTTGAATTAAACGGGTCCGTGCTTCGGAGAGAAAGTAAAAAGTGGGTCCCAGTTTTTAACCGACTATAAAAAAGGAGGTTATGTATTCGATGCGAATGTCTGTTATTAAAAGTTTAGTTAACGTAAAAATAGCGCAGGCGGAGCTGCGTGGGTCAGCTAGTAGTAAATAAATATATTTTTCATACATTTTGTGGTGGTTATCACTGTTCGGTAAACGATCAGCAGGTTAAGCAACGTCAGGTGAGGTTAGACTTTAGATGGGTGACCGTTCATCATCAGCTGAAAGACGTCCTCTTCTGATCAAAGGCATTCCCCTTAGAGCGCCACAATGAACAACAGATAGCCATTTGTATCACAATATCTTTGGTTCATCTTGGGTTGGGTCTGGGCCTATCTATGCTGCGTCTTCCGGTTCGTGGTCGCCACTCGAGAACCTTTCTTCCCATTACCATTATATGGCTTTAAAGTGAGCGGTTCTGTGCTTAGAATGACACGTAAAAAGTCGGTCCGGTATTTAGATAGCAATCGTTAAGTCAAAAGCCTGAGGGAGCTGGAACAACGACACCTGGTTGACCACTAACCATACGACAAAAATATACTCCGAAGTCTTCATAAGAAATTTGTGGTATAAATGATACTTAACTTAGAAGTTTGTACAGTATTAGATTGTTAAAAACATACCTTATACTTTCATAGAAATGAAAACAATTTTAGTACGAAACCAATCATGTCTATTACCGGTTCACTGAGAGTATTTTCAATTTAAATGTTTCCCAATACTATTCTTATGCAACTATATATTTCTATCTTTCATTATACAGACGAAAGGTACAGAAATAATCTTTTCGTTTTAATTTAAAACAAGTATATTCGGTAGAGCAGAGCAGTTGGAAAGCAAAATTTAAAGCAAAAGCCGTGTGCTGTTGACAATTCACGTAATTATACGGCAGACATTAGGAATATGTGGAAGTAAAACCTTTGGTACTTGCATTATAGAACTTAGTAGGCTGTCCGTTACAGAAGTAGTTTATATCATTTAAAAATTTGACGAGAGTAAAATTACTCTGCGGTGGTGCACTTCCTATGATTAAAATGTTCGTGATGTCATACCAGTATCTTTATGAAAAAGGGAAGGGACTCCTTGCACCTGATCTGTCTCATATTTCAGTTCTGGTATTCGTAATACTCTTGTTTCGTGGAGTTTTATAATAAATAATATCTCCAATAAATCATGTTGCAGAGTTGGTATTAAAACTGTGAATCTGAAATATAGGATGTTGTGAGTTTCTTTCCAAAGTCCAAAGTTTGTTACAGGATATAAAATAGAAAATCATGGTAGTTTAGAACAAGTCATATCAATATATTGTTACGACAGCGACATAAAAGTATTGTTAATTGCAGTAACCATAAAATGTATTGATAATATAGGTCTACTACTCTTCGCCACGTCAGCAACCGAGTAAAGGCTAGGGCATGCAAAATGGGTCAAAGTGCATTCCGGTGGTTACTGAGTCCAACAGCCACCAACAATAGAATATAAATTATAGGCCTACTATCGAACCGTAAGGAATAAAGAATTGTCAATTGAAAATAATCCACCCACCTAGCTAGTTCTCTCACATTCGACAGAAGGTTAACCTAACATTGTTTACATAACCCTATTTTATATCACTTGTTTCTTCTATTGTGTTAACTTGCACACCGCGACTAGCAACAGCGAACATATCTCAATGAAGCGATCTAAAAGAATTGTATAGTGACGACTTTGGACTACTGTGAAGTACTGTGTGGCTCGGACCACTGTGCCTTGGAACTTTAATGTATATATTGTGTGTGTACGTGAAATAAATTGATCTTCAACGTTGATTTTAATACCCACCCGTGCGTAACAATATTAATAATTAGATGTTATGTAGCCAGGCTATCAAAATATCCCCCTACCCCTTTGGAGTCGCTGGAAGTTCGTTCTAGGCCGTCCATTGAGTGCAACGGCGACTCCGTGGAGGACGGCGGCGGGGTTGCAACCCCCGTCCCCGTGACCACCGTGACTGGTTCCCGGGGGGCTACAAGGGACCATTTCGGTAGTCCACCACTGTGTCATATATTCTGCCCTCAAACAGAAATATGTACACATTGATGTGTTCCAGTTTGAATGGCAGGCAAACTTCTTACTTTCTCGTCACTAGGTTGACGTTAGTAATTTTGTTATAAGAAAGCAACTTTTAAATTAAATCAGTAATTCGGGATAATTTATAGTCAAATTATTCGCTTTTCTCCATAAAAACAGTCGACATTCAACCAATATTATTGGTCGGGATCTAAACGTACAAATAGCCGCCAAGTTTTGTTAGTCCCTTTAACGCAACCGAACTTCGTTGGTTCGGTAAAGATAATGGCACTACAGGCCATAAATCTCGGTGTAATAGCTTAAAAATAAACAGTTGAGAAGCGAACGGGTAACCGCTTTAAAGCGATGTGATGTAAAATGAAGTTACATTCTGCATACTGTTGGAGTTTTGCTAATGTTTATTTATACAGGCATCATTATCATCTGAAGGAAGACGTCTATTTCTGAACAAAGGCCCCTCCTTAAAGGGGTGGGGGGGATTTTCCATGTCACAATTATAGATAGTAGTAAATTTCCTCTGTTTTCCTAGGCGTTATTGTAGTGGGTTCTTCTGTTTAATTTTAAATAATTATGTTTTGTGGCATACTGTTTTTTGTTAAGTATATCAATCCGCCATAATACAATGAGCGCATTAAGGTTGTCACTTTTCAATTTTAATATTTTATTTTTATTTTTTAAGCTGTCCTTAGATAGTATTGCTTTCGAACTTATTTTATTGTTACCGGTTCTTTTTCGTAATTGTAATTATAATATATTTAATACTTAGATTTATAATCTCTGTGGCGTAACCATAACGGACCCAACGAAAGATCAGCGCTTGTTGTCTGCAGTCAGTATATCGCTGACTTGGGGACCGGGACCTTTGTATGACTAATAATAAGACTAATAATGTACTTTTGTGTATCATCAATAAAAAAAAATCTTGTACGATAAACCAATTTATAAAACAGTCTAAAGTTTCGAATAGTTTAAATCGTTGACATAAAGTTTTTTTGTTGTGGACGTTGAATGTCGACGTCGTTGTTGACGCATCCGTCGTTTGGCTAACGGCAAAACTAATTAAGTCTTTTCGTTTACGTTTTCCAATCGTCGGATCAACAAATTTTATTTACAAATTGAAATTTTCTTGTTTTTTAAAGGCTTAGGCACTTTTACTGATAAAATTGTAACCAGGTAGGTATGTGACAGTGTTCATTGGCTGGACACTATCGAGATTGACCTTATAGTATCATACATTATGTAACGTGTTTATAGAAAATTGGCGTATTTTCTCTTTCTTTGGTCTCTTTCTTCGTTGTTGCTTCAGTTGTATCTGCAAACACCTGCATTTTGAAACGTGGATCCTTTTAGTAAGGCCAGATTTTATTAGAATTACGTCATATCATGTATACATTGTATAAATTCAGTGTTTTTTTTATCTAATATAAGCCTGTGCTGGGCTGGTCCTCTAACACAGTGTTCTGCAAAAATTGTTACAGGACTTTTTATGGCAACGGCAATGCCTTTTAAATATTTTTGCCCACCTATTGTTCTTCTAATTTTTTCAATTGGGCGTAAAACTAGGCAGAGTTAAGTGTAAGTTATTCTGTAGTAAATTTTTTTCTACGCTACTTATAGAAAAGATAATGTTGACCGCACTGCTTCTTGCAATTCCACCAATCCTTCTATCATAATTATAATAATCTAAATTCCACAGAGTTTCGACTAGTTCGACTAGACGTTTAGGATTATTTTGTTGAATTGGATATTTAGCTATTCTATTTGATTACAAAGAGCTTGTTTTGTAATGTACTACGATTATTTTTTATTTTCTCTATCCGTGCTTGAGATTTTAAGTGCATCGTCTACTATTAAAGTAAGGGGGCGCGCAAAGCACCCAACATGCTTTAATTCAAGATATTCTCTTATATTCCATGTATTAAAAATTGTATCTAGTTCAGCAGTTACAATGTATTATGCAGTGTGGGTAACGGAAAAAATAGCAGCAACCTAATAACACAGTTTTAAATTTTAATTTCTGTATTTATAGTGACTTGTAACTGTAGTGTAACTCTTAGTCACCCTTGACGTCCCTAAATCAGTAGTAATACACATTGTTTCTACTTCCACAGCTTAGCGGAAAAGACATTAAGACTCTAGTGAGTGTTAATGTCTTTTTCCGTTTTGTTATAATATTCCTCTAGCAACTAACCAGACAAAGATTTCCTCCTCAGCGACCTCTAACCAGGAATCCATCTACGAAACTGTTTTAAAAGCTCTCCTTTACTATTTAAAACGGATAGAATGAACAATGAATGTATACATACATAAATCGAGTAAATCGCTGTAATTTTTTTTTTGTCTCACACTATATTTTACTAACTAATGCGTCTTCTTTTGTAGTTTAACTGGTGGCGGCAAGGACAGTGGCACTAAAACACCCGAAGAAGTGCCTGAAATAGGTACCACGTGCATGTTGGCAGACACAGTTGCCTACCCTATTAAAATGCTTTGTGATCAGATTTAAATACTGACAAGTACACTGAAGAGTACTATCTTTTTAAATAGCTTTTTAAATTTATGCTCGATGATTTCAAGATTAATGAATCTTTACAATATATTACACTTTGCTTCTAATATAAAAATTTTCTACGCACCGACATAATTAATAACTTATTACACTGATTGTCCAATTAAATTAAATACTACTGTGTACCTACTATACAAACTTAAAAAAAACAACTGTTGTAACAAGTCAAAGTCTTGACTGTTACAAATAGTTCTAAAGATTTTGATATCGTCTGCATTTATTATAGCACATTGGAATGAGAAATATGTTTGTCATTAATATACAGTGAAAACAATAGGGGAACCAAAAGGGAACCCTGTAGCACGCTACAACTACGCTGTATAAACTCCTATTGATTTTATTATCCTCTCAAGTTTGACCATCTTCCTATTGATGGTTTAGATTTATGGAGCATTATTTTCTCATACTCTCCAGTAGTACCAGATAGCCATAAAATTTAAACGAAATCCAGAAATCAATTCAAATTGGAATAACAAAAAAATATTAGTGGTAAAGTTCGACGTTCAGAGACTAGCAGAACTCATTATGGCGTAAGTCTCATCCCGGCGAAGTTTTTCCTCATGAAGCCACCGGCTGCATCACAAAGTTGTGCACCAGCTGCGCGACACTTCTTCGCAAGTCATTATACGTATTTCGAAATGGCTATCCGTGTTTCACTGCTTGCGTAAATCACGCAGTACAAAGTCCGAGTGTCAACAAACGAAACAAGCGGTATATAAAATCTTAAAAAAAAATTGAACCGACTTCAATATCACTGAAAAGTATAAAATAATTTAAATATTATAGAAGTTGGTGTTAGCGTACCTGCTGTGTATATTTGGCACCAACTTCAATACTATTTAAATTATTTTATACTTTTCAGTGATATTGAAGTAGGTTAATTTTTTTAAAAAGATTTTATTTTAAAACTTTTTTGTGATATTTTCATACATAAAGATTGAACCATCGAAGACGGTAAATTGATCTAGGTAGGTTATGATCACATTATCGTCTACATAGTTTTACATATTTCATGTTCCTTCAGAAAAAAATATCCGGTCGTAATGAAATTTGCATGGAATTATCATAGTAGTTTACTCTCTCGAATAAAAAAAGAATAATCGAAATCGGTTCATATTTGTCACAGTAATGTAATGGACATACATCAGTTTTATGGTTTTTACCAATTAAATTCCCCCACATCGTTGATGTTCCTCTAGGAAGTTCTTATCCGGTTGTGATAAAATTCATACAGATTCTTTACAGTGGTATTTTCTTTCGAATAAAAAAAGAATCATTGAAATTGGTAAATATTTGCCAGAGCTATGACCATTTTTGTCCTTAAAAAGCGACATAAAGTCATCTTATAGGCATTCCTGCAGGTTTCCTGCGCAGTCACCATTCTTGTTTTTTCAGGAACTACTTACTCGTAAGCAATACTTTTTTTTATGGGACCCAACTAACGGATTAAAGAATGGATGGAAGAAAGATTTTTTCAAATCGGTTCATAATTGCCAGAGTTATGCGTGAACATACATAGAAATATATATATATATATACAGACGAACTGAGAACCTCCTCCTTTTTTTGAAGTCGGTTAAAAAACACAAAAAGTCCGACAGTAAGCAAAAGAAATGGACATAAATTATTATAATTATACTGAATTAAAAAAATCATTACCATACCTTGGGGATGACAGTATACGCGGAGCTGAATATTACATAGAAAACGCTGCTGCCAGTCTTCTGGCATTCCTGGAATGGTGCTATTTTTGCCCGGACATGCCATGGGTTTTAAGTTAACCTCTATTTTAGTTTTATAAGTGTTATAGTAAAAAATATTATCAGCTACTCCGTTTATCCGTAAAAGATCGATCGATCCTTTTAGCTAATACCTCACAGACTACCCATAGGGCTGAAAGGGACTTTATAGTTAATTAGATAAAGCACAGTACCAGTACCGTTATCGCTTATCTTCTGTTGGAAAATGGTCATTGAACCAACGATGTATAAGTACTAAGAAGTAAATAATGTACGAAACGTAAAATCCTACTTGAATAGGTAAGTAGAATAGACCTTAATCTGAGTAGATTAGGTCGATGTTGATAATAAAGTGTTTCCTTAACGCAGACTTTAATATTGTTTTTGCCCCACGGACCAAGAAGTTCTTAGTTGCCGTTTCATATTCTTATTTCATCTTTTTACCCAACTACGGAGAAGGAAGGGTGTAGTCGCATGCCGCCGTAAGTAGTTACCTACTTACTTAAATTTACTGTACACAGTTTATAACAGCATGCGACTACGGCTATAACCGGCACAATATTGTACCTACATAATGTGTTGATTAATATTCAGTGATATAAACAAATATTTGCTTATTTTTAACTCTTCAAATGGTTTTTTTTACCGTAGTCGGGTTTTAGTTTTATAACTTTATTTTTATTACTTTGTTAAAATAACAAATCGTCGTTGTCCATACCAAAATCTACTATGTGCACTTTTTGATCTTTTCGTACAGCCCTATCTACCGTATAAAAAACTGTTATGTATCTATGAGCACTTCACGACGATCTACGATCACTTTTTAAAATATGCTATGTGCCGCAGCTAGATTTTTGTCAAATAAAATCTGCTATGTGATACACTATTTGACAACTATCCATTCATATAAACTTTTATACTAAAATGTTTATACTCGTTAATTCAAATTAGAGTTTTTGCACATAGCAGATTTTGGTTTGACAAAGACGAAATACATATTTATTTTATGTAAGTATAGGTACTTTGACTATCGAATCGAATAATACCAAACTCCCCTATGTTAGCTCTGATCTTGTTATATTTGAATATGCGTTGTATTAACGCATGTAAATTAGAAACCATCCTACATTACATTCGCGATGTGATCAAAGGGATGTTTTATTACACTCATCGCGCCGCGCCGACACATTTTGTTTTTTGCTTATTATACCTTCATTGTGTTCAGCGATCTCTAAAAGCTGACGTATGAGTTTTTTCACATTAACTTTGATTGTTATTTATGAGTATTATTATGTAATATTCTCTCATTTGTGTCATCCTTAAAATTTAACTAGACAGATTTTTTTATTTTATTCGATTGTATTCAATTGGTGACGAGGCGCTTGAAAAAGTATGAAGCACGGAAAAAAGACAGAGATTACTATGCACTCAAAGCGTATCATGCTCGTATCGTGTCCGGTATCTAGACAATCGACTGTACCAAAATGTAAATACTAAACTTTTAACAAACAGCTTTACACATACATACTGATAAAAATATTAGATAGCATTATTTGTTATTACAAATTTGCAATTGGCGTGCGTGGCATGGCAACGGCAGTCTTCGCCTGCCATGCAGAAGACATTTCTTTGGATTAAGGAAATGTGCATGACTCGGCTAGATGCGCGATGGTCTAGTGGGATTGGCTTCATACAGTTCCATATCTTATATCTTATCTTATATAAAAGAGTAAGCAAAAACCCACTCATCACGAAATCTCAGAAACTACAAGTGCTAGAAGTCTCAAATTTTGCATGGGGGTTCCTTTTAGGACAAAGGTGCTCACTAAGACGGGTTTTTGCGAAATTCAATCTCTAAGGGGGTGAAACAGGGGGGCAAAGTTTGTATGGGAGAACGCGATTCCTTGGTCCTATTGACTTGAAATTTTGCACAGACATTCGTTAAGAAAGTTAATTGAATTTGTATTTCATATTTTTTTTAATTTATCCCTTCACAAGGTAAAAAAGGAGTATTATTACTCAACCGACGGCGATACAAATATATCACAAGAATAAGATAGGGTAATTCGAAGAAAGAAATCAAAGTTCCTTGGTCAAGTGGTTACGGCAGCGTCCTCTAAGTATGGACTGTCCGGGTTCGCTACCCGTGTGTGGTTTTTTTTTTGTGTTTTTAAACTTTGTTGTTTTATTTATATTAAGATTCGATGTTTTAAATATTTCTCATATTGACTCCGGCACTTTTTATCTGTAATATATTTTTTTAAATTTAATACTTTTTTTAAATTTAAAATCATGCATACGTAGTTAGCTTCTCTCTAATGTTATGATTTAGTTATTAGTGGAAACTTAATTGATTTTTGTACTATTGGATCTTATATTTAGTAATAAGTGGTATCTATTTGGGTAGGAATACAATATGCATGCACCTATTGTACGTATGATATAAAAAAACCCAAAACTTAATTAATTAGGAATTATTGTCTCTCTGTCAGTCAGGGTTTTTTCTATAGGTTGGCTGGTGTTGGGGACCAACGACGTCAAAGTATCTTTACATAGTGTGAAACAAAGTCGCTATCCGAGTCTGTCTATATCGGATAGCACCTCCTAAACCACGGAGCGATTTTCACCATCGGTTAGATAATTTTTCATTGAATTGTGCCGATATGACAGCCACGAGAGTTTTAGTGGGTAAGAATCCCCCACAGGATCCCAGGGACATACTAAACGTGCCACCACCCCTTTAACTGTGACAACGGTGACAGATTCCCGGGGGGCTATAATGCGCCCCCGGCAGCGCCTTCAAAGGCCCTTGCCTTGCACTGAGGGGTACCCGGTGCAGCCCCATATTTTTTGCGGACAGCCGTGGGGGGTTTAGAGGGTAAGAATCCCACACACCGCGGTCGACCGCCCGCAGCATCCTGGAAGCCTATTGGAGGTCTACCCGTGGTCCCCGAAACTTTGAGCACGGTGACAGGTTTTTGAAGTGAAACTTCTTATGCGACTTCCAAAAATGTTATCATTTAACGCGTTAGACGTTAAGCGTTGAATGATAGGTGTTAAACGTTAAGTGTTAATTTTATTAAGGTTATGAAAGCGCTCATGTGACGCCGTCAGTGAGTGAGTGAGTGGGTGAGTGGGCGAGTGGGCGAGTGGGTGAGTGGTTCGGTGTGGTACGGTGTGGTACGGTGTGGTACGGTGTGGTACGGTGTGGTACGGTGTGGTACGGTGTGGTACGGTGTGGTACGGTGTGGTACGGTGTGATACGGTGTGATACGGTGTGGTACGGTGTGGTACGGTGTGGTACGGTGTGGTACGGTGTGGTACGGTGTGGTACGGTGTGGTACGGTGTGGTACGGACAGACCGGGACTGACCTGGACTGACCGGGACTGACCGGGACTGACCGGGACTGACCGGGACTGAGCGGGACTGAGCGGGACTGAGCGGGCAGGGCGGGACTGACCGGGACGGGCCGGGACTGACCGGGACTGACCGGGACTGACTCGGATTCAGTCAGTCTGAGTCAGTCAGTCAGGGACACCTGGTGCAGATCCCACCCGAGAACCCAGGTTTCCCTCTCATGTGCCGATGTGATAGCCACGGGAGTTTTAGTGAGTAAGAATCCCAAATACCCAGTTTGACTTCCCCACGGGATCCCGGGGACATATTGGATGTTTCCCCCGCTACTCCCTTAAACTGTGACAACGGTGACAGATTCCCGGAGGGCTATAATGCGCCCCCGGCAGCGCCTTCAAAGGCCCTTGCCTTGCACTGAGGGGTACCCGGTGCAGCCCCATATTTTTTGCGGACAGCCGTGGGGGGTTTAGAGGGTAAGAATCCCACACACCGCGGTCGACCGCCCGCAGCATCCTGGAAGCCTATTGGAGGTCTACCCGTGGTCCCCGAAACTTTGAGCACGGTGACAGGTTTTTGAAGTGAAACTTCTTATGCGACTTCCAAAAATGTTATCATTTAACGCGTTAGACGTTAAGCGTTGAATGATAGGTGTTAAACGTTAAGTGTTAATTTTATTAAGGTTATGAAAGCGCTCATGTGACGCCGTCAGTGAGTGAGTGAGTGGGTGAGTGGGCGAGTGGGCGAGTGGGTGAGTGGTTCGGTGTGGTACGGTGTGGTACGGTGTGGTACGGTGTGGTACGGTGTGGTACGGTGTGGTACGGTGTGGTACGGTGTGGTACGGTGTGGTACGGTGTGATACGGTGTGATACGGTGTGGTACGGTGTGGTACGGTGTGGTACGGTGTGGTACGGTGTGGTACGGTGTGGTACGGTGTGGTACGGTGTGGTACGGACAGACCGGGACTGACCGGGACTGACCGGGACTGACCGGGACTGACCGGGACTGACCGGGACTGAGCGGGACTGAGCGGGACTGAGCGGGCAGGGCGGGACTGACCGGGACGGGCCGGGACTGACCGGGACTGACCGGGACTGACTCGGATTCAGTCAGTCTGAGTCAGTCAGTCAGGGACACCTGGTGCAGATCCCACCCGAGAACCCAGGTTTCCCTCTCATGTGCCGATGTGATAGCCACGGGAGTTTTAGTGAGTAAGAATCCCAAATACCCAGTTTGACTTCCCCACGGGATCCCGGGGACATATTGGATGTTTCCCCCGCTACTCCCTTAAACTGTGACAACGGTGACAGATTCCCGGAGGGCTATAATGCGCCCCCGGCAGCGGCTTCAAAGGCCCTTGCCTTGCACTGAGGGGTACACGGTGCACACTCTTTTGTGTGGACAGCCGTGGGGGACACATACTGCAGTCAATCGCCCGCAGGATCCTGGGGCCTATTGGAGGTTTCCCCCGCGATCCCCATATCATTGAGCACGATGATAGTTTCCCGGGTGGCTTTATTGTGCCCCCCGGTGGCGGGCTCAAAGGCAAGCCACTGAGGGATCTTGGTGCAGATCCCACTGGATAGCCCAGGTCTCCTACTTATGTACTAATTTAACAGCCGTCGGGGGTTTAGTATATAAGAATCCTACATAACCCGGTTGACCGCCATCAGGGTCCCGGGGACCAATTGAAGGCTTCCCCCGTGACCCCTGTAACCGTGAGCACGGTGAAAAGTTCCCAGGTGGCTTTATTGTGCTCCCCGGTGGCGGGGTCAAAGGCAAGCCAATGAGGGTATAATGATGCAGATCCCACCGGATAGCCCAAGAAGGGGTTCTTATGTGCTGATTGCACGGCCGTTGGGGCTTTAGTTTATAAGAAACCTACATACCCGGTTGACCACCAACAGGGTCCCGTAAATCCCATTAAAGACTTCCCCGTGACCCCTGTAACCGTGAGCACCATGACAGGTTCTCGAGGAACTATAATGTGCCTCTCCGGCGGCGGGTTCAAAGTCAAGGCACTGAGTGGTATCAGCTGGTGCAGATCCCGACAGATAGCCCAGGTCCGCCCTCTAATGTGCCGACGTGATAGCCGCGGGGGTTTTAGTGGGTAAGAATTCCCCGGTTGACCCCCGTTTACGTCTTAACGATGAAATCGAACAAGGAAGCCCGTATTGCTTCCATAAATTGGTTTCAAAGAAATGGTGTCCTTAATCCACCCAAATTGTGCACCCGTACACGTCTGCAGATTCTAAAATTATAAATACAATTAACAAATCACAAGCTCAGAGATTCAACGTTGCAGGCTTAAACCTAAGCGTTGAGTACTTTGCCCATGGACAGGCAGCTATACATAGCCCTTTCACGCGTCACTTCTATACAAAATTTGTTCATATTGCGTTACGAAAAGTCAGCTACAAACTGATAAATAATTCCAAGAAATTCTATAATCAAAGGCAGTAGCTTTAAATTATTCACTTCTTTTTTTCTCAATTACACCCGTGCGAAGCCGGGGCGGGTCGCTAGTAAAGAATATTTTCTTCACGATACGTTCATAGCATGGTCATGGCATCTGGTCACATGAGCAGACACGTTTACAAAAATGTATATGTAAACAAATAGTCACCAAACACGACTGATACGAGTTAAAATTTATAGCCAACGTTATCAGTGCAATTGTTGAGTTTACCACGATCCAGCCAACCAGCTCAGGGGGGCTGAGGAACGACAATTGCCGATCTGTAACGGCGATATCCGAAACACAAATGGACTATAACGAAAGAAACGTGTATCGTTTTCGTTTTAACAAGGTATGGGAAAATAAAATGTCTCAGCGAAAAGAAACGGGCTAATAACGATTCTTGCTGTAATACATAAATGTTGATAAATTAGTTAGAATATTATGTAGAATAAATCCGAAAGTTTTACTAAACTATCTATAACCGTGGCTCTATTATGATTTTTCAGACGCGCAGGATAAATGTATCAAGTTTAAGGAGACTAGATAGTTATTGAATATCCAACTGTTGCGAAAGTATATTTACCCGGAGTGATGGCTGCTGCTCGAGTCAACTCGTGCGCGGGTGCTGCTTGGGGGGACTGGTCCGACTACTATCCCTTTGGCTTTTTAGTTTGTTGTACTTTCGTCGTACATTATTATTTTTTTCTGTCTTATTTGATCTTTTGAACGGCAAGACACACTGTCGCTCTGATCTAATTGTAACATGACACACTGTTTAAAAAAAAAGTGATAAAATTATAAGCCCGCTGAGTTTCTTGCCGGATCTTCTCATTTGAGGCTGCGTTGTGATACGATGGTAACTTTTTTTTAAAAAAATACATGAGCTTTCTAAAGTGCTACCGTTAAGCCTATTTGAAATAAACTATTTTTGAGTTTGAGTTTTGAGTTTGACCAAAGTATAATAATAATAAAAATTTTAAACCTATTTTATTCAATTTTCATATAAGTAACTAAAAGTAAAGGTAACCTAAAAAATATGAATAACAAATGAAAAATACAAAAAAGTCGACCAAAATACAAAAATTCATAATTAAAAAATCACAATTGAAACGTCTCCAATGAAACAATATTTACCGCTTGCTAAAAGTAATACTACTTCAACTAAATCTAGAAGTATAAGGGCTCTTCTCTTGGCTTCTTTCTTCACCTACTTTCCTTAATTGGAGCCGATAATACCGAGATTTCGAGATTCATTGCTCCAAGAATAATATGTTTATTAAACAAGATATAAGCTATCAATAGAAATACATTATTAAGGTCTAATATGAATTTTATAAATCACGCACGTAAGAAGGATAGGCCAATGCACGTGTCCTGACAATACGTAGGTAATTTATCTTTCTCGAAGTAAGAAAAGGAGTAAGCTCCTGGCCCGCAATACATTACTCCTTCACTGGGACATATCACCAACTTCAGTCATATTTTATAAGTTCTCTCAACTTCCGTCCAATAGTACGTGCGAAGGAAAAGTATTTTTTTACAGGCTCTTTGTAGAAAAGTACTGCTGCTGCTGAGAATGCGGTTTATATATCCTTTTTTTCTGTTTGAATTTAAGTTACATATTAACAGCCTATAATCCCTATGCCCAAAGCCTGTGGCACCTTCATATTGAGGGAAGGCCGGTGCACAAACAAAAACAAAGGCTGTTAAAAAACCTATAACGGTTTACGATTACTAAAATTATGAGCAATATAGAAGTCAGTAGTAAAACCTTATTATTAGTTTAGGCGAAATATTTACAGATAATTCTATCACTATTTACTGATGTATTTTTAAAAATAAACTTAATTTTCTTCTGATAATATCAACCAATCCATATCCACATCCTTTGCAAGTCAATCACGGTTCAAATTATTCAGTGCGGCCATTATATTATGGAATCTATTCCAGAAACATCAAAATGTGGCGCACGTAACATCACAAAGCATGTCTCCAAGGACCGGGGGTCAATTTCCTTTAAAGTTACGTACAGACTGGTCACGATAAAAACATTATTTTTTAGAATACTGTACTATAGTACTGTATTTTAATTATTCATCATCATCAGCCTACTACAGTCGTCCACTGCTGGAGATAGGCCTCTCCAATATCACGCCACTGACTACGATCCTCGGCTTTCCTCATCCAATTTCTGCCCGCCATTTTACGTATGTCGTCACTCCATCTCGCTTGCGGACGTATCACACTGCGTTTGCCGACTCGCGGTCTCCACTCAAGAACTCGTTTGCTCCAACGATTATCGGGTCTACGGCAGATATGGCCAGCCCACTGCCACTTCAGCTTGCTAATCCGGTGGTCTATGTCGATAACTTTGGTTCTCTGTCTGATCACCTCGTTCCGAATTCGATCTTTAAGAGAAACTCCAAGCATAGACCCTTCTATAGCTCGCTGAGCGACTTTAATTATTAGATAAAGTATATTATTGTGTGAATTATTTACTAATAAAATGAATCATAATTTGCAAATTGTGAAAGAAACATCATGTAGAAACAGATACATAATCTAGGATTCATATGAAATACATTTTATTACTCAGTATAAAATAATGTTTGACTGCGATTACGCCTTATGGTAATCACAGCCGTGCATGACAAGACAGACAGACAGACAGTTGAACAGACATAGTCGTCAAACTTATAACACTCCTCGTTTTTGGTCGGGAGTTAAAAACGTTATTGAAATACGTAACATCCCCTAGTAGGGGTCGAGGTAGGTAGCTACCTCGACTCAAAAAAGAGCAGACGGTCTTCAGACGGCTGAACCGATTTCCAAGAAATATACCTCACGGGTAAGGGAGAATTATATAAACTGAGCCCAGCTTTCAGAAGAGAAATCACATGTTACCTACTAGAACCAGAGATAAAGCTCCATAAGAATGTTTTAAAATTCAAATTTTTAACTGGTCGATTTTTAACAGCTTTCATGTCATCTGTATTGTATGCATTGATTTGTGAACAGTGATTAATATTGATTATGAGCGTCTCTTAAAATTCTTAAGGTAAACAAGTAACAATTCAGATGCACAGACAATGGACTCAAATCCTTTGAAACAGAAAATGGCTCTATTCCCCAGCTCCACCAGTGTATCAGAAGCTTTATAAACTGAAAGCTGAGACTGCGAGGCGATTACAGTGAAGTGAATGTGTGTCAACAGACGGAAAAGCTTTAACAAAGACCCGGCTCAGCGCGTCTCATCAGAGAACAAATTTAGTTTGCACCCTTTGACTTGCCACATTTTGTAATGGTTTTAGATTAAATTATTTATTATATTTTTTCTGTATATTTTTTGAAATTTTACTCTACTTCACATTGCTAACAATAACTGTGATCTTACAAGATTATTCAGCAAACAATCTATATTGATGACATTATACGGTTCAATAAAATTGGTTTACATCGTAATTTCGTTAATTACGTTATCATTAGTTTGCCAGTAAGATCATCTAAGAATGGCCGACAAAACAATAAACACATAATTGAACAACATCATGATCACCCCCTTCCCTCCAATATGGTTGAGGGGAGTGATGGCAGCTGCTCGAGTCAACTCATGCGCGGGTGCTGCTTGGGTGGACCGGTCCAACTACTATCCCTTTGGTCTTTTAGTGTATTGGACTGTCGTCGTTTTTTCTCTCTTATTTGATATTTTGAACGGCAAGACACACTGTTGCTGATGCTGATCTAAATAATAATAATATCTTGGGACAATCCACACACGGTCATCTGATCCCAAACTAGGCAGAGCCTGTACTATGGAAACCAGACAACTGATACTAATACTTATATACATTTTTTTTTTTTGTAAATACATACTTAAATAGATAAATAACACCCAGACACTTGGTGGGAATCGAACCCACGACCCATCGGTTAGCGGACAGGGTGTCTAACCACTAGACCAACGGGCCCGACAAATCTAAATGTACATGACAAAGTTTAAAAAAAAAGTGAACAAATGACAAGCCGGATCTTGCCGGATCTTCTTAGTTGAGGCTGTGTTGTGATTGAGTGGTAGCTCTTCAAAAAAAAAATTGACCGTTCAAATGTACTAGCGTTAAGCCTATTTGAAATAAATAATTTTGACTTTGACTCTATCATCATCATCCGACTAATCATAGTCGGAAGACGTCTACTACTGAAAAAGACCTTCTCTCAGAACGACACAAAGAACGACTGTTAGCCATTTCCATCCATTGGTTGCCTGCGATAAAAGTCGCAGGGCAATATCGTTTTTCACTAAGATGGAAGTCTCCCTGCCTTGCGTTTTCTGCTTGTAACGTAACGGCTAGATAAAATGATAAAATATTTATCTCATGCGGCGGTAACTTCGATGGTGTTAACATGACTGTGTCGCGGATGTCGGAAAAGCGAGTGGAGAACTGCATCTTCTTTTTAGAACTCTGGTACGGTAGGCAGTGGCTAGTATTTGAGGTATAAAGACGTTTTGTAAAGGAATATAATAAACTGCACATCTGAGTCCTCAATGATGACAGTGGCGGAACCTCGTGCAAAGGAGAGTCAATGAATTTCAACTAAAGCGAAGATCCGATTTGGACAAAAAAATAACTCAAGTCCTGGCCACCAGTAGTCATAGATTATAACTTTATATATTCTGCTAGCGTGCGCTCTCTGTGAGAGTACGTTTACTGCAAAGATCGGATATGGAGGTGTTCCCCGATTGTAGCTCCCTCTTAAATTTTTTTTAACCGGCTTCAAAAAGAAGATTCTCTATTCGACGCGTATGCATGTAATATTAATAAAAATGCGTAATATTAATATATGTTAGTCTATGTGGGCTTCTAAACAAATTTACCAAATTTTATAAGTGTATGTATGTATGTATATATGTATGTATGTAGGTTTGTCCACGGATTTCTCAGAAACTACAGGTCCGATTTCAAAAATTCTTTTTGCAATAGTTAGAGTATTTTTCAACTTAGGGTAGAGTACAAGTTTCATCAAAATCGGTCCGGTAGTTTAAGAGATATAAACTTTTTATGTTTTCAGTAAGTTACTGTAACCTAGACGTTCAATTTGCGTGACGGTGCTGATACCTATTTTTGCGCTAAAATAAGTCACTAAAAAGTGTTAAATAAACTATTTTTGAAAAAATAAAAACCGACTTCAAAGTAAATTATCTAAAAATCATAAAATAACGAAAATTTATTGAAGTCGGTGTCAGCTCGTGCTAGTCTTAGTTAACATGATGTGCTAGCACCGACTTCAATATAATCGTTATTTTATGATATTTTATGATTTTTAGATAATTTACTTTGAAGTCGGTATTTATTTAAAAAAAAATAGTTTTTTATTAAAGCTGTTGACGAGAATTATTCGCTTGATGATAAGCACATCGCCTGCCCATAAGACAGCTGTACTGTACTGCCCATCGTCACTTGAGAAATTAGCTATTTTGTTCGTGAGCCCGTTAATTACATGTCACCGACTATAGTGTCCTCCGCAACGAAACACAGCAATGTTTACACAATGCTGCTTCAGTAGAGTATCTGACACTGCAGTGGTACCTACCTGGACGGTCCGTCGCACAAGTAAAGTAACGGAACTTCAGATACACCAAAAATGGTATCGCAGGGCAAGCAATAATAACACATATGGATTTTTGAAATACAGTTCAGTTTGCAAAGTACGGTGGTGTAGGAGAATTAATTATAATAAAACAACTTAGCCTAATCGCGGAAATTATAAATTAGACCGGGACCCGAGGCCAGCGGGCGCATAGCATATTCAGAATAAACCAAAAGATCTTTGCAATTTGCGGACAAAAAGCGTTTAGCGCGACTTGAATATAAAGCAGACCGTTTTTAATTATTTTCCTGCCCATTTTTGTACGTAATTATTTATGTGATTATATATTTTCTTTTTGTTTTTTTTTTTTATAATAGCCTAGCTTTTTATTTAAATTACGCCAAGCTTTATGATTTATAAGGTTATTATATTAATACTATTACGAAAGCTTTTTTTAATTAACTTGGATTAAATTAGATAGTTTTTTAAACGACATCAAAAAAGGAGGTTCTGTATTCGACGCGTATGTATGTAATATTAACAGAAATGCGTAATATTCATATATGTTAGTCTATGTGGGCTTCTAAACAAATTTACCAAATTTCACGAGTGTATGTATGTATGTATGTATGTAGGTTTGTCCGCGGATTTCTCAGAAACTACAAGTCCGATTTCGAAAATTATTTTTGCAATAGTTAGAGTATTTTTCAACTTATTGTGACAAAAGAAACAGACAGAACAAGGAAACTGACAGATGTCAAATGCGATCTATTAAATTGGCTCTACATTATCTGTTTTCCCCATAAAATCACACTATCACCTCTAACGGTCATTATCAAAACAAGTAAAATGTACAATAGAAACTACTACTACTTAGTCGTACACTCCTGGCGTAGTGGTCGTGGTCATGGATTGTCTGTCATATTGGTCACGGCTTTTGCGAGACTTCTCCATGTCTCCCTATTCGTGGCACTGCGTGTACATTTAGTAAGGGAACACTTTGTAGATGATTTTATGAGGTCTGTCCATCTTGTGGGTGATCGGCCGCGAGAACGTTGACCCTCTACTCTTCCTTGTATAATAAGTCGTTCCAAAGACCTTTCATTGCGGATGATATGTCCAAACATCTTAAGCACTCGCAGTTGCACAATCGACGAAAGCCTTTGTTGGATGCGAAGCTCTTTTAGGATCGATGCATTGGTGCGGTGGGCAGTCCATTTAATTCTCAGCAAGCGCCTCCAGCACCACCACATCACAATAGAAAACTGACAGTTTAATCAGTTTCGTTTATAAAACTCGTAATAGTCCCCGAGTATTGTACGTTTCACTGTATCTCTTTACACTGAAACTTAGAATATAAATACTAGCGGCAGTTTCTACCACCGCAATGATATTTTGCATAGTGTTTAAGCGTATAGGTAGATAATTATAAAAAAAAAAACTTAAAATAAATGTGAGCAAAGGCGGACATATCGCTCAAAGCAATCTCTTCCAGACAACCTTTGTAAACGGAGCTTTACCAACAAAATGCAGTGTATTGCACAATAAAAGACTAGGACGTCGATAATACATAGATAGATAAATTCTTTATTGCACACATTTTGTAGAACAGTACAAGAAACAGTAGGGTAAAAGTGGGATAGTTGCCCCAGGGGTATAGTTGCCTCGATTGTAATTTCTCTAGTTTGGCGGATGATCATATGTTATTTTATTTATCTTTCGAGAGACTCTACAACTACCACTAAGTTGACCGTGTTGCATGTCGCTGTGAGATTGTATGGATTGGCAATGTGAAATCAAAGTTTTTTGCGGGATAGATGGCCTCTTTTTCAGCGGGGCATCTATCCTAAACGTAATTTACATAGATTAGGCAATTATCCCCTATATGGAATGGATGCCCCAAAATTTAGAGGTCCGCAAAAATCGCTAATACTCTGGAAATATCAAAGATGATGGTTTTTCCTTTCATAAGTTTGAAGATAATAAATCAAAGTACCTACCCGTATTACAAATAAAGAATTTTGGTTTTTTCACTGAGAGATATAAATTAATTTCAAAAAGTGTGGCAACTATCCCACTTTTACCCTATATAATATAAATTATGAGCATATCAGCCCTGAGCCCGGGGCTCTTAAATAATGGGCAACCTGCGGAGGCACTGGACGTTCGGGATGTGGGCCCTAGGACGTCCATTGCATACGGCGGTGACTCCGAGGAGGACGGCGGCGGGGTTGCGACCCCCGTCCCCGTGAGCACGTGTGACAGGTTCCCGGCGGGCTACAATGCGCCCCCCGGAGGTGGGCTCAAACGCTAGGCACTAGGGGCTCCTGACGCAGATGCCACCGCAGAGCCCGGGGGTGCCGTCTAATGTGCCGTTGCGACAGTCGCGGGGGTTTTAGTGGGTAAGAATCCCATAAACCCCGGTCGAGCCCCACAGCTCCCGGGGACCTTTTGAAGGTTTCCCCCACGAACAAGAAAAAAAGGTGATAAGACATTGAAATGAAACTAATTTTACGGATTATATTATTGTGTAATATTCGCGTAAACATCAGAAATCATTAAAAGGTGATAAGCATAAGGCCTTTTTTTGTTCCTTTTTTTTTGGGGCATGCTAATTATCAAAAGTTGTAAGTCCATAATTTTGTACAAATTTTGAATTTTTTTCTTTGTTTCTATGGCAATTTTTCGATATTTTCGAATTTCCTTTCACGTGCCCCTACAAAAAAAGCCTTGAGCATAACTAATTTGGCAAAACATAAATTTACAGGCCGTAAAAATACTCTGTCTAATATTATAATAAACACCGAATCGCAATACGGAGCAACACGAAATACCACTTTACAAATACTAAACAAATATGTAGCATGATAAGGCTCCAACAAATTGGCAATTTGAAATTTCAGAATAAGCTACCATAATTATAGTTCAAACTTTATTCAGTCCGTAATTTTCCGTTCGTTAACTCTGCGCGGCTTATTTTCATGGATTCGACAAACAGCTGGTAAAAGTCTCGTGGAATTAACGCGAAACAAATATACTTTTTAAGGTAAATACATAAATTATGCGGTCTATTAATAGCGAAGAAAACTTTAATTCAAAACTCGTAATTTCTTATTACCCACGGGGTGCCCGGATAATAATAATATTCTGGGACAATTCCACACACGGCCATCTGATCCCAAACTAGACAGAGCCAGAAACTGATACTAATACTTAAATATTTTTTTTGTAAATAGATAAATCACACCCAGATACTTGGCGGGAATCGAACCCACGAGCTATGGGGAAGCAGACAGGGTGTCCCACTAGACCAACAGGCCCGTCAGGCTAGGATAAGAATAGCAAGTTGGGTGTCCGTTAGAAGCGAGTAAGGGAAAACAAGAAGACGGGTAGCAGCGTCTTTCTATTGGTTTACCTACCCACTCGTACTGCGAACCCCAAGACGCCTGCCAAGCCTCTTATTCAACAGTGGACGTTTTTTGACTACTGATGTTGATAAATATCTTATGCGTAGGCCTTACGGGAGCTCTTACACAGTGTAATAGACATCTACCACCGGATCGTAACGCGGCCTCCACTGAGGAGATCCGACAAAACTCAGCGGGCTAATAATATTATTATAAAAATATTTTATTTAAACAAATATTTATTAAAACAAAATATTTACAGTTTATTTACAAACAGGTACACTTAAACTAGGTAAAAAACTTCCTCGAAGTTGTCGCCGCACTGGGAGGGAAGGGAAAGAAAGAACCTAAAAGACTGGCGGCATTACCCCTTTGTATGGCCAAGCTTATACGTTGGCAGAAAAAGCTACCAGCCCGGCGGTCTCCTGAGACTTCGATAAGTTTGCATGCAATTTCTTTCACCAAAGCGTGCGTCTCATGAGACCAAGGCCCCATGGTCTCCACCGCAAAGGGCGCTAATATATAGCTCGAACCTATAGCTGTATATGGCATTTTTGAGTTTATTTACTGGTAGTCTTCGGTTATCCTGTGGCTGTTTATTGTGGGAACGTATACCGGCCATGAATGAATTGCTAATTCTGTGGAGCTATCAATGTTGGGTGTGTTCCGAGAATTTATATAATAATGGAGACTATTTTTTACCTAAAACCACTTTACCTACTTATATTTTTCATTACATAATATATCAATTATTCATGATTCATTTAAAGAGATTCTATTTAAAAATCAAAAGAGATTTCCAACCTTTCTAATTTAATTTGTGACGAGTTCTAGGACAATTAAGCATTTCCCCGGGACTCTCCGATGGTTGAAACTCTGTTTCTTCAATGGTGACTACTCCTGGCTTACAGGAGTCGCACAGTGGTGGAAAGGAGTGGCGGAATTAGTCCCAAAATACAAAGAGGTAGAGAGCAACCGTTTCGCCCGCGCAAAGATTGGTGCAACCCTAGAAGACCATAACTTGTTTTATTGCGGGGAAGGTGGTCTTGAGAACCACACTTTGGCCACTTTGATGCCAATGTTTTTTTTTATAGAGTTGCATGATTGCATCACCACTTGTAATGATTTGTGAATGTAGGCAAGCCAGCACTAACTCATAAAAGTGCTGGGGAGCACTTTGTGTAGTTGTTCTTTACTGGCTACTGATTATCTGTAAAGTAAGATGATACATGCGTTGGTTAGGCATGCAAATTTTAGTCCTGATCTCTCCGCAGTCGTGTCAGTTTTCCGTCCTCTCCGATTATGAGAGGCTTACGGAAGGGAAAGTGCACTTATGTCTACGCAAAAGCACTATAATATCTCCTGCGTAGATGGCTGATCTTGCGAAAGATTGGCCACTGTGGTCCTTCCGTCCAGGTGGAAATTATCTATATTAATAAAAGAGCAGGGTGTTTTCTAGGAATCACGATACAGCAAAAACCATAAAACGTACAACCTTGAAATTTGGAACCAACATTATTTAAATAGTCTAGGTGAACAATAAGAACGGATTTTTCGAAATTCCATACCTAAGTGGGTCAAATGGGCTCCCAAAGTTTGTATGGAAAAAAATATTTTTTTCGTCACACGGGCATGAAACTTTGTCAGTGTACTAAACAAAAGAAATAAAGAAACACGTGTATCACACTTTTTGAAAATCGACCCTTATCGGGATTTTAGCATGGTTTTTGAGTATGCAACGCGGAAAAAAAAATTCATACTGCATTGCTGAAACTTTGCGAATACATTAATCAAATTATAGTAATCCAAGTGCAAATAATATTTTTTTGAAAATCAACCTCTAAAGGGGTCCAATTGGGGTCCAAAAAATGTTTCTCGACCTACAGTCATAAGACTTAGTTTATATATTGCACACAAGAATCTAAGAAAGCTATTTCCGGCATTTTTCGAAAAACTACCCCTAAGATCATTTAATGGGGTTTCAAAGTTTGCACAAAGAAGGATTTCCATTTCATCTTATGATGCAGCTAGAGTAACGAAACTCGGTACATAGACTCAACACAACAAATGAAAAAACTAATTTTGAGCATTTTTGTAAAATCAACCCATAAGTGGGTCAAATAGGATCCCAAAGTTTGTATGGAATAAAAATTTTTTTTCGTCACACGGAAACGAAACTTTGTTAGAGTACTGAGCAAAAGAAATAAAGAAAGACGTGTATTACAACTTTTGGAAAATCGACCCTTAAAGGGCTTTTATCATGGTTTTTGAGTATGAAATGTGAAAAAAATACATACTTACTGCATTGATGAAACTTTGCGAATATATTTATCAAATTATAGCAATCCATGTGTAAATAATCATGTTTTAAGAATCAACTCCGAAATGGGTCCAATTGGGGTCCAAAAAATGTTTTTCTACCTACAGTCATATGACTTAGTTTATATATTGTACACAAGAATCTAAAAAACTTATTTCCGGCATTTTCCGAAAAACAGCCCCTAAAATCATATCAAGGGGTTGGAAAGTTTGCACAAAGAAGGATTTCCATTTCATGCTATGATGCAGCTAGAGTAACGAAACTCAGTAAATAAACTCAACACAACGATTAAACAAACTAATTTTGAGCATTTTTGTAAAATCAATCCCTAAATGGGTCAAATGGGCTCCCAAAGTTAGTATGGGAAAAAAAAGTTATCACACGGATATGAAATTTTGTCAATGTACTAAGCCAAAGAAATTAAGAAACATGTGTATCACAACTTTTTCAAATTCGACCCGTAAACGAACGACCCGAAGTTTCGCTCGTCGTGTGTCGTGGCGTGCGCACGCGTGTTTTAATACAAAGAATATACCTTTATTTTATTCTTCAAACTAATTACTAAGTTTTTCTAAAATCACATCTAAATAACTACTGGCTAAGTTCATTTTTAAATACTTCTAACGTCGCACGAGTAACATAAGTTGTCGCAGCAAGTGAGGCGACCAGCCGACTGGTTCTATCGGAGTAGTCCAGGAGCCCGCCACCAATAAAATCCAACCACTAGCAATAAAATATAACCTGCACCACTACTTATACCAATGGCTAGTGCGAGTAAAAGCGGTGATGGATCAAACTCCAATTTATCCAATTACGATGACGAAGAAGAACACATCAACAAGAATCCAAGGAAAAGAAGACCGCACACGTTGGAATATGATTTCAAAAGGGATTTTACTATTTTTCGCAATGAAATGATGAACTACATTAAAGACGCTATGAACTCTCATAATGACAATATTACCAAAATGCGTAATGAAATCAGGGAAGAGATTAAGGATCTTAAATTAACAACAGAGAATTTAACAATCGAATATACAAAGTTGCATGACTCTGTAGAAAAAATGTCTCGTGAACACCAAATTACACAAAACAAGTTAATAGCAATCGAGGATGAAGTGAAAAACACTCAGCGTAAACTACAAGGCGAAAAAGTATGTTTTGAAACGAAACATGAAATTATTTATGAAGTACAAGACCGAATGCAAAGAGAAAGAAACTTAATATTAGTGGGTTTGGAAGAGCAAAAAGAAATAAATAACGACTATGAAGAAGTGTTTAAAAAACTAATATCTGTTTATCGAGACTGCCCAAAACCACTTAAAACTTTTAGATTAGGAAAATATAATGCAGATAAACCTCGGCCAGTCAAAATAATATTCGAAACTGCTGATGCACCTAAATATTTGCTGAAAAACCAGTCAAAATTTTCTAACACTGTTAAGATATACTCAGACAAAACCCTGGCGCAGAGAAATTATATGCAGAATCTTCAAAAGGAGCTTAAAAAACGTATAGAAAACGGTGAGACTAATATATCTATAAAATATATTAAAGGGATTCCTACCATTACCAAAAATAGTAACGATCCAAAAAACTAATTGAACCAGCTACTCCTCAAATCACTAATATTGATGCTGATAGCTCAAGAAATGTAACTTATCAAGTAATTAGCAAATATCAAGAATTTTGTACTAATTTAACATGGCTGAATTTCTTTTACGCAAATGTCAGGAGTATCCGCACACCAGGAAAACTCGAAGAACTTCAATCAGTATTGAAAGCTATTCCATCTACAGTTCATATTATCGTACTCACCGAAACTTGGATACAATCTAACGAAGACGCAAAACTCTATAATATAAACAACTATATACATACTTATAACTATAGGCACGATAGAAACGGGGGAGGTGTATCAATTTATATACATGATAGCATAAAATATGAAATAACTGAAGAAATCTACAAGGACAGTAATCACTACTTATGGATCTATCTTCCCAAATTTGCATTACATGTTGGAGGTATTTATAAACCTGGTGACACAAATATTAAGAATTTTCTAGAAACATTTACACTACAAATCGAAGCGAGAAAACGTACTATCGTTTTTGGAGATTTTAATTTAGACCTACTCAATCCAAATGGCGCTGTTGTGCAATATCAATCTGTATTGGATGAAACTGGCTTTGAACTATTAAACAAAATAGACAAGCAATACTCCACAAGAAAAACAAATACAACAAACAGTATTTTGGATCATGTCTCAACGGATTTACAAAAAAATTCCTTTCACTTTGCCATAATAGATTCCGCAATGTCTGACCACAACCAGATACTTTTAGGAATGTCAAAAAATAAGCCGCAATAATCTTCCTACCAAACTTGTTGTTGATAACCAAATTATAACTAGTGGACAAGACATTTGTGAAGTATTCAACACTTTCTTTTCGACTATTGGCACGGAATTAGCTGGTAAGATACCAGCTCGTTATCATCAATACACAGATAACACATTAATGTACAAAGCAAGACATAACCATGATACTACACTCACAAAATTTAAACATTGCACTGGTAGCGAATTGGAAAATATTATTAGCAGTTTGGATGCCAATACCAGCACCGGTTTGGATGGTATTAGTACTAAATCACTAAAATGTATCAAACATCTTATAATACCTCCCTTAGTAGACTGCATAAATAAATGTCTTGATCTTGGTATATTTCCTGATAGTTTGAAAGTAGCAAAAGTATCTCCTGTCTACAAATCTGGTAAAAGAACGGACCCAAGTAATTACAGACCCATTTCGGTACTTCCAGTGATATCCAAGGTTTTTGAAAAAGTAATTTATAACCGTTTGGATGAATACTTAAATGAAAGGAAGTTTATAATAGATCAACAATATGGGTTTAGACAAAAATCAAACACCTTATCAGCAACCATCGATTTAATAACAAATATTAAAACAAATATCGATCAAAAAAACTTATGTCTAGGAATATTTATCGATTTGAAAAAGGCTTTTGACACCGTTAGCCATCCCAAACTGCTGCAAAAGCTTAATAACTTGGGTATCACTGGAACAGCTTACAATTTGTTTGAATCCTACCTGTCAAATAGAAACCAAATTGTAAAAATTGGTATGTATGAGAGTATGTCTCAAAAATTAACGTGCGGAATTCCCCAAGGCTCAATCCTAGGACCAATATTATTCCTTATATACATGAACAATATCAGTCAGATAGGGCTTATAGGGTCTTTAACACTTTACGCGGATGACACGAGTTTGTTTTATTTTGGTCAGTCTATACACGAAATTATAAAAGATGCGCAAAATGATCTAAACCTTTTAAATGAATGGTTTCTCTGTAACCTATTGACTATAAATCTATCAAAAACTTCTTATATGATATTTGCTGCTAAGAATAAAAAAATTCCGCCTCACAGTCAGTTAAAAATAAATGACGATGTTATCAATCAATCTCACAACGAAAAGTATCTTGGATTACTATTAGATGATAAATTATGTTGGAAACCCCATATTGAGCAGGTAAGATCAAAAATAATAGCACTATCTGGCGCTCTCCGTAATATGGGACGCTACTTGCCACATAAAATAAAGCATACAATCTACAACTCACTTGTGAAATCCCATCTAGTATATCTGATTGAAGTCTGGGGATCAGCATCTAAAAGTAACCTTAAAAGCCTACAAATAACACAGAATAAAGTAATAAAACGATTATATAAATATGACTTCTTGACACCTTCTAAGGAATTATACACTAAAACTAAGTTATTTAATCTGTCCCAATTATATACGTACAATATGTGCATATTAATAAAAAAGATATTGGACAACACAATACAAACAAATATAAAATTAAGAAAAAAATCCTACACTCACTTTTTAAGAAACAGAAATAACATAATTCTGCGACCACCCAGAACAGATACATACGGAAAGAAGAACATTCTATATGAAGGTGTGCAAATGTACAATAAACTACCAAACGAAATAAAAAATTGCAAAAATATGAAACAGTACAAAAGTAAACTTAAAAAACATATATTATTACAACTACAAAGGTCACAACAATGATAAAATAAAATATTAAAATAGTTTACAAAATATTAAAATAGCCACCTGTCTCTTACACTATATTATCAGTGCATCACTCACACAAATACAAAACTTACTCGCTCGCATACTGACTGACGCGTCGCGTCGCATACTCACTCAATACACGGATTTGTTGCGGTCTCATATGAAATACCCACTCTTAGAAATTAATAATTAATTTAATGTATTTTTAGTTTGATCAATGATAATAATAATATGTACCTATTGAGTTAAGTATCAGTGCTTGCATTTTTATGTGGATTCTACAAACACAACTTCTTTTTTATGCATGCTTCGTCACGTCACTCGACAAAACTATGTATCTTTTTTAATCTGTTCTCATATAAGCGAACTGTAATTGTTCTTTGAGAATAAATATTCTTTAACCCTAAAGGGGTGTTAGCATGGTTTTTGAGTATGAAACGCGGAAAAAAATATCATGCTACTGTAACGTTACGCGTGTGTACGCGCCTTAAAATATTAAACCGTTATAGTACTATATAGCTATAACCATACTATATGCGCCACGGCGAGCCATTTCGCCGCGAGCTCGCCCAGTGCTTGTCTCACGATTGTGGAGTGCGCACGTATGTTACTATTTCAATAAGTAAAACCTTGTAAATTCAATTTGTGCTCTAAAACTACTTACGGGTGAGTGTGCTTGCTATCTGTTTTCTATCTATCTGTTCTCTTTCCTGTTTCTAGGCACTTTGTATTATCAACGGTCCTAAACCGTTGATAAAAGTATTTGACGGTCAACGTACCCATATTCAAACTATAACGGAACCTGTAACCGACGCTATCCCTACTATTCTACAATATCATCTTTCTTGTACTTTCTCTGTCCTTATTCTGCCTTATACTGTAATCTTACTGTTTCTTCTTTATCTGTCCGACCGATTAGTGTAGCATAACCGTCTGCCAAGACCCTCGACTGGACTAGATAGGCTGAGGTGTCTTCTGTGGTCGGCGGACGGTTATGACACACGGGCTGGACCTGACGGTGTCTTTCCGTGGGTTCCAGGGTCCTACCTACGAGGTCCTACCTACGAGGTCCTACCTACGAGGTCCTACCTACGAGGTCCTACCTACGAGGTCCTACCTACGAGGTCCTATCTACGAGGTCCTACCTACGAGTTCCACTACGAACTCCCTTGCACGAGGCGTCGGACGCAAGCTGCTGTCGACCCCTACCGGTCGAGCTTAAGGACGGCTGCTGAGCCTGTCCACTGCCGGACCAGCTGCTGAGCTGGTCGACCTTGGAACTGCTGCGCCGTGCTGCGCCTTGTGCTGTCGCGCCGTGCCGTCACCGTGCTGCTTCTGCTACGACGACTCTGATAAGTCCATCTCACTTAGAAGGGGAACCTGACCGATTCTCAGTGCGCGTACCTCGGAAAAACCGTTAGCCTACTCACGACCCTTGCTCTCTAGCCTGTGCCTTTTGTAAATATAATTCTTATTCTTTAGTTGATTTTTCATTTCGTAGGGCCACTATCCCCGCTACGCGACAGTGGCGCCTTAACGCGGTTATAACGGTTTTTCCTTCACATTTCTTTCTTTCCTTCTTTCTGTATTACTTTTGCTATCACTGAGTTCGCGGTCAGGTTTCGTCGCGAGTTTTTGGTGACGGTTCTTTTTGTACTTTCTTTTGTGTTTTGTAACGGTCGCGGACAATTTTTTTTCTTTTTACACCTTGTACGGCTAGCACAACCACCCCGTAGTAGTTTCTTTTGTAGCGTCATTCTTATAACCTGGATCCCCGTATGGTTCCCGGGTTAGAATAGGACCATCCCATCACATCCAGTGGGTCCCGTAAGAGGCGGTTGATGGAAAAAGTAGTACCACCATACCAACATATTATCATCTCGTGTGCTACACTTACTACACATACATTGTACACTTACTACTACTCATACTGTGTACCTGTAGTAAATCTTCTTATGTATTAACGCTGACTAGCGATCATTTAAAATCTTCTAATTATTTTTTCACTAAACTACCTCCAACTAAATTATAACTTAATAACTGTTAAATAAACTTTAGCGTCCTATATCTATATATCTTATTCAAGTATTTATTAAATTTAAACTATAAAAACTATTGACGGTTAACTTTAAACTTATTCATCTTGCATTTTTAAATCACAATAATGGAATCTAATCCAATAATGTACACTCTCGTAAATAAACGTAAACTAGCGTTTGTAAGCATAATAGCAAACGTAGAACCTACTTCTACAATCTTTAAACTACGAAATAACTATAAACAACCTTAATTTTCTTGGATAACATGTAAATTCTATACAACATGTAACTAAAATTTATTTTTATTTTTTACTTGCTTTACCTAAAGCCTTTACTGACTCTTTCTTCTTGGGTACTATTCTTTTTATTCTTCTGGAGCGGGCGTTATGAACTCCAACTACAAAAATAAGCCTAACATAACACACTTTTCTTGAACAGCGGGTCACGACTGAGAAAGCCTACGTGGAAAACTTCTCTTTCCTCTTTTACATTCTTTTGGGGTTATCTATTTTACTAACAGTGTGTTCGTACCACTTAAAAAGTACGGTAGCGGCGGTCACTACTCAAATAAGCCATTGGCCATTGGATTTATTTATATATATTTTGGGTTTTCTCTGGGGATACTATCTTATACCAATGAAGAAGGTTTCATTAAATATTTCTATAAAAAAAAATAAAAATACATACTTAGCTACTAAACAAAATTAAATTTAACTTTTCTAAAATTATTACTATCTTTTGTTCAAAATAAATAACGTAACATTTAATTTACTTGACATTAAAATATAACTTACCACTGAATTTAACTAAACACTTAACACTAAACAAATAAACTACCAAACATAACCTTATATTTACTATATTATTTAACTAAACTTGGCACTATAATTAACTTATAAACACGTAATCATCATAATCTTTCATCATTAGCAACCGATAGATGTTCGCTGCTGAGCGGAGGCCTCCCCCTTAGAAGGGAGGGGTTGCCATACATGTAATAAAACAACCTAAACGTTTTATTAATTTTATTCCACTACATAATTATACTACACTATAGTAAACTACTTAGCTACATAACTTCACACTTACCCTAACTATATGATTCGAACCGTTGAGCCTAAGTTCAACGCGGGTTCGATTCCTATGCAATGCACACTTACATATTTTTCTTTAATTTTTTTTTTTTTTATTTAAAAATATACTACATCATTACACTAATCTCTATTACATTATCTAACTATAACTACTATTTACATACAACACTAGTAATGACACCCTGCGTTGTCTATCATAATTTTAATTTATTTACAATCTTATTGCTCTTATAACACCTATAGCTAGTCTAGACTCCTACCCTATTCATGGACACTGATTCCATGATGGCGCCCATTTCTATCCCTTAATCCTACCCTAGCGTGTATCCTTGCTGCCCGGGAATGCTTCACATTCACCGGATGGACACAACGCTATCCTTAAGGTCCTACCGGACAGACGGTGCCCTACACACCGCTCTTCGGTAGTCACTTATCCTTTCCTTGTTAAGCTGTTGGCAGATGGTGCCCTACACACTATCCCAGCAGTCATTAATATATAGTTTGGCTGACGTCGCCTACTCGTCGTCTGGTCGAATTTCAGGCTAAACCTGAGTCCTTGATGTATGTCCTTGCTGCCCAGGAACGCTACTACGTGACTGGATGGGCATACATCCTTGTATTGTCCTGCAACGGTGTCTACCCACCGCTATGCCGGTCAACTTCCCTACATACCTAAACTAGACTAGTCTATAACTACACAACATTACATTACATTACCCTGCTACCATAACCAAAACCCCTCTCAGAGTATTGTAATCACTACATTACAATATTCCTTACTTCCTGTCTTGAGTCTACATTGCTCTAAATAAATGTACACTCTGTCTGTTAGGGTCTAAGGTCATGTAAGGACCGAAGACTGAATGAATGGTTGATGAACGATGAGTGAGTGAATGGGTTGGAATAAATGCTAAGTTAGTTAGTAGAGAGGTAGACGGATTTTGCTTCATCTAGGCAAAATCCTACACTATTTCCCGGGGTACTGTAACGTTACGCGTGTGTACGCGCCTTAAAATATTAAACCGTTATAGTACTATATAGCTATAACCATACTATATGCGCCACGGCGAGCCATTTCGCCGCGAGCTCGCCCAGTGCTTGTCTCACGATTGTGGAGTGCGCACGTATGTTACTATTTCAATAAGTAAAACCTTGTAAATTCAATTTGTGCTCTAAAACTACTTACGGGTGAGTGTGCTTGCTATCTGTTTTCTATCTATCTGTTCTCTTTCCTGTTTCTAGGCACTTTGTATTATCAACGGTCCTAAACCGTTGATAAAAGTATTTGACGGTCAACGTACCCATATTCAAACTATAACGGAACCTGTAACCGACGCTATCCCTACTATTCTACAATATCATCTTTCTTGTACTTTCTCTGTCCTTATTCTGCCTTATACTGTAATCTTACTGTTTCTTCTTTATCTGTCCGACCGATTAGTGTAGCATAACCGTCTGCCAAGACCCTCGACTGGACTAGATAGGCTGAGGTGTCTTCTGTGGTCGGCGGACGGTTATGACACACGGGCTGGACCTGACGGTGTCTTTCCGTGGGTTCCAGGGTCCTACCTACGAGGTCCTACCTACGAGGTCCTACCTACGAGGTCCTACCTACGAGGTCCTACCTACGAGGTCCTATCTACGAGGTCCTACCTACGAGTTCCACTACGAACTCCCTTGCACGAGGCGTCGGACGCAAGCTGCTGTCGACCCCTACCGGTCGAGCTTAAGGACGGCTGCTGAGCCTGTCCACTGCCGGACCAGCTGCTGAGCTGGTCGACCTTGGAACTGCTGCGCCGTGCTGCGCCTTGTGCTGTCGCGCCGTGCCGTCACCGTGCTGCTTCTGCTACGACGACTCTGATAAGTCCATCTCACTTAGAAGGGGAACCTGACCGATTCTCAGTGCGCGTACCTCGGAAAAACCGTTAGCCTACTCACGACCCTTGCTCTCTAGCCTGTGCCTTTTGTAAATATAATTCTTATTCTTTAGTTGATTTTTCATTTCGTAGGGCCACTATCCCCGCTACGCGACACTGCATTGATGAAACTTTGCGAATACATTTATCAAACTAATGCAATTATTGTATAAATAATCATTTTTTGAAAATCAACTGTTAAAGGGGTCCTATTGGGGTCCAAAAAATGTTCTTCGACCTACTAAATGACTGTAGAGTCATAAGACTTAATTTATATATTGCACACAAGAATCTAAGAAAGCTATTTCCGGCATTTTGCAAAAAATAACCCCTATGGTCAGGTTAATGGGGTTGGAAATTTTACACGTAGAACGATTTCCATTTAATGCTGTAATACAGCTAGAGTAACGAAACTCGGTACACAAACTCAATACAAAAATTGAATAAATTGATTTTCAGGATTTTTTGATAATCAACCTCTTAAGTGGGTCAAATGGGGTCTCAAAATTAGTATGGATTGAAAATGAATTAGTTTTTTTTCACCACACATACACGAAATTTTGTCAACGTACTAAACAAAAGAAATGAAGAAACACCTGTATCACAACTCTTTGTAAATCGACCTTTAAAGGGGTTTTAGTATGGTTTTTAAGTTTGAACCGCGGAAAAATATTATGCTGCATTGATGACACTTTGCGAATACATTAATCAAACTAAAGCAATCCATAATGATTTCTGATACTTACGCGAATATTACACATTGAAATGAAACTAATTTTACGGATTATATCGCGGTTTATTTTTGATTTTAATTTCCCGACGTTTCGTTCGTTCTCAATTGTAACAAGAAAGCTAGCAGAGAAAAACATACCAGTAGGATATGCAGAACTATTAAGACACTGCCTTACATCTGGCTACCTATTGTGGAAAGAGGAGTTCTACAAGCAAGTAGATGGTGTGACGATGGGCTCACCAGTATCTCCCATTGTTGCCGATATATTTATGGAGGACTTTGAGGAGACAGCCCTTAATACTGCACCTGTTAAGCCACGATTCTACAAGCGGTACGTAGACGATACTTCCACAATATTACCATCAGATAAAGTAACTGCTTTCCTAGATCACCTTAACTCCATAAACACTAAAATCCAATTTACAATGGAGTTGGAATCAAATAACTCTCTAGCATTCTTAAATGTCTTAGTAATCCGTAATCCCAATAGGAAAAAGACCCATACAGATAGATATCTAAACGGCGAATCTCATCATCCCCCAACACAGTTAGCTACTGTAGGTAAATCGTTGTTTCAGAGAGCACACGGGATCTGTGACGAGGAACATCTTGGTGCCGAGCTTCAACATGTTAAGCAGGTCCTGCATGATAACAAGCTCCGAGTTCCGCGCCGCCGTCACTGTGAACGTGTCAAGCCATCCACAGTTGAACGTATGCCTGCTGTATTGCCATATGTTAGAGGGGTAACAGACAAGATTGGCTATATCTTAAAGCGAGCTTCAATTAAAACATTTTTTAAGCCACCAAAGAAGATTAGTCAGTTTTTACCATCAGTCAAGTGCCATATACCTCTACAAGATGCGGGAGTATACAAACTGGATTGTGACTGTGGGCTCTCATACATCGGGCAAACAAAAAGATCGGTAAAAACCCGTGTAAAAGAACATATAGCTGACCTTAAACATCGACGCTATACGAAGTCTGCAGTCTGTGAACATGTTCAGGATCGCACCCGCCATTATATTAGATTTGACAAACCACAAATCCTCGCAAAAGAACAGCGCTACCTACCAAGGATGATTCGTGAGGCTATTGAAATTAAAAAGCATCCAAATTTCAATAGAGAAGATGGCTGGGTGCTACCACCAGCTTGGGATCCCGTGATAAACATAGTCAAATCCAAAGACAAGCATTCCACTGCAAGACCTCAAGATACTGTAAGCTCTTTCTGCGTAGATCGGACTAACAATAATAATTAGAAGACCTGAGGGTACCCTAAGACAACTATGACATATGGACAGCTACCACCTCAGTCCGCCCGTGACCATGAATGCTGTAAAGTATTCGAAACGTCGGGAAATTAAAATCAAAAATAAACCGCGATATAATCCGTAAAATTAGTTTCATTTCAATAAAGCAATCCATGTGTAAATAGTTTTTGAAAATCAACTCCTAAAGGGGTCTAATTGGGGTGCAAATATATTCTTCGTCCTGCAGTCATAAGACTTAATTTATGTATTGAACACAAGAATCTAAGAAACCTATTTCCGGCATTTAGCGAAAAACAACCGCTATGGTCAAAATTCAAGAAATCAAAATTCAATTTTTTTTATTTCAAATAGGCTTAACGCTAGCACTTTTGAACGGTCAGTTTTTTAAAAGCTACCACCGGATCACAACGCGGCCTTAACTGAGAAGATCCGGCAAGAAACTCAGCGGGCTTGTCATTTTATCACATTTTTTTTTTAAAACAAAGTTTGTCTTTTTACAATTAGCGACAGTGTGTCCTGCCGTTCAAAATATATAAAAAAAATACGACGAAAATACAACAAACTAAAATGCCATTTGGTCATTTAATGGGGTTGGAAAGTTTACATGTAGCACGATTTCCATTTAATTCTATAATACAGCTAGAGCAACGAAACTCGGTACATAAAGTCACGAAACTCTGTAAGTAAACTCAACACAACAATGTAACAAACTAATTTTCAGCATTTTTAACTGACTTCAAAAAAGGAGAAGGCTCTCAATTTATATGTACATATATTTTTTTCTATGTATGTTCGCGGTTGACTTTGGCAATTATGAACCGATTTCAAAAAATATTTCTGGTACGGATAGGCCGCTCTACTGAATGGTTCCCATAAAAAAAATTACTTACGAATAAGCAGTTCCTGAAAAAACAAAAATGGCGACTCAGAAAAAACTGTAGGAATGCCTAAACGATGATGTTTTTATCGCTTTTTAAGGACAAAAATGGATAATCTCTGGGAAATATTTACCAATTTCAATGATTCTTTTTTATTCGAAAGAAGGAACCACTTTAATATAAAATATATATATATATTATGTATAAATTTTATCACAATCGGATAAGAACTTCCTGGAGAACCATTGATGTGGATGAATTTATCTGGTAAAAAAAAAATATACAGATGAATTGAGAACCTCCTCCTTCTTTGAAGTCGGTTAAAAACCATGAAACTGATGTTCTCCAATACAGTACTCTGACAAATATGAACCGATTTCGATGATTCTTTTTTTCTTCAAGAATGTAAACTACAAATTTTTGTAAATGCAAATTTCATTAGGACCGGATAAAGTGTTCCTGAAGAAAATATACACAGTAGGTACGTCAACACCAATTTCAATAAGATTTAAATTATTTTATGCTTTTTAGTGTTGTTGAATTCGGTTCTTTCTTTTGTTGTGCTGTGTACAATGTTTTATTCGAAAATCAACCCGTGGGACAAATGAGGTATCAGATTGTATGTAAAAAAAATTGTTCAAAGACACGAAACTTTGTCAGTGTACTTACTCATCAAAAAATTGAGAAACATGTCTAACACAATTGTTTTGAAAATAAACCCTTAACGGGGTCTTAACACGGTTTTTAAAAATATTCATGCTGCACTGATGACACTTTGCAGTCACACGACATATTTTATGTATTGCATACAAGAATCTAAAAAACCGTTTATGGCATTTTTCAAAAAATCCCTATAGTTTTCGTGAAGAAAGGTCTCCATTTAATGCTATAATACAACTATGGTAACGAAACTTAATGAATGAACTAAACAAAACTATTGAATAAACTAATTTCCAGCATTCTAGGGGCATCTACCAATGAGGATACCAAATGGTTTCCACTTAACAACCTCATAAGTTTTTTAATGGAATTGCAAAATCAGTACAGTATATTTTTAAATAAAGAACGAAATATTTAAGAAATGGGATCTATGATAGCTTACACAATAAAATCTTTTTAAAAAAAAATTGAACCATCGAAAACCGTAAAATTATCTAGGTAGGTTATGATCACAATATCGTCTACATAGTTTTATATAATTCATGTTTCTTCAGAAAAAAATATCCGGTCGTAATGAAATTTACATGGAATCATCATAGCAGTTTACTCTCTCGAATAAAAAAAGAATCATCGCAATCGGTTCATAATTGTCAGAGCAATGTAATGGAGAACATAAGTTTTATGGTTTTTACCAGATAAACAATATTTAAAAAAACGTCGATCCACAATTCAAAACACGTTTGAGTTACAAAGTAAACGCGGGCGAAGCCGCGGGCTACTGCTAGTTATTAATACAGTGGAGAAAAATTATTCAGAAAATTTAAGATGAAGATTAAAGTGTCTAGTATAAGTAGGTAGGTATTTAAAGGCATTCAGCAGGAAAGTTTTTTCCCAGAATCTAATAGATTATTCGTAGACAGAAAAAAAACTAAATTTTCAAGCTAAAAGTTACTCTTTGGAATTTGCGTTCAACATTGTTAACGCGTTTATCGAGATAAAATGTAATCGAAAATTATCTGTCTCGTAAAATCGTTAGGCATTTTAGGGTTCCATAACTAAAGGTAAAAACTTTTGGTGCGACTTCGTCGGTCTATCTGCCTATCTGTCACACTGATATATTTCAGCAACTACTTATGCTACTTATCATAATAATATTAATAATACCAGCCCTTGTTTATGTCCCTCTGTGGGGCACGGGCCTCCACTCATGATGAGGGGGCTTATGCCATAGTCCACCACCCTTGCCAAGTGCGGGTTGGTGGACTTTACACATCATTCAAAAGCTAGTTAGGCTTTCTCAGACATTGCAGGTTTTCCTCCACCGAAAGCTGGTAACAATCCCACAAAGACGATTCGCACATGATTAACTAAAGAAATCAAAGGTGCGAGCCGGGAGTCGAACTTGCTCACCTTCTTTCCAAGGCCAGCGCTCGCCCACTGAGCTGTTATGCATGCTACTAATCGATTTTTAATTTAGAACTGTGCTATATTGTTAGATCCAAAAGTATCGATCTCGAGTGAGTGCGCGCAACACTAGTGCTCTGTGGGAGAGTTTGTCATTATGTGATTCCCGCGTGGAAGATTGTTAACATGACAGAGTTTTAAGAATACATAACCGTGCTTATAATTGTTATAAACTGTTATAAGGTCTTCCATAATTCTCATATTTCTATCAATATATTACCCGGTGGATCAACACCAGCCGGAAGACGTCCACTGCTGAACATAGGCCTCCCCCTTGGAACGCCACAATGAACGACAATTGGCGATTTGCATCCACCGGTTACTTGCGACGCGCACAATGTCGTCTGTACACCTAGTGGGAGGCCTACCTACGCTGCGTCTTCCGGTTCGTGGTCGCCATTCGAGAACCTTTCTTCCTCAACGGTTATCGGTCGGTTACCCGGTGGATGCAAATAGCCAATTGTTTTTAACTATGGCAATCGAAGGGGGAGGCCTATGATGATGATATATGTATACGAGTATTACTTACCAAACCTAATCGCAAATGAAGAAAACTTTTACCGTATTTTATGTCGGGGTCGAAATGGGGAGATTTATAAGATCAATTAGGATATCATATGAAAGGGCTTCATTTGACCATTAAAAAAAATATATTTTATTTTATATCACGCAGTTTTTGACTTATAATCAAAAATGACGATAAAAATACCGATCCCCATGTTGCCGAAGTTTGACAAAAGAAGAACAAAGCTAAAAAAAATAAAAAAAATAATATATACAGCTAATAAATACAATAAATACAGCTTATAAATAATAAATACAGCTAATTTATGTAAATCTTACAGAAAAAAAATAAACGATGATAGTAGTACAGATTTTCAGGAAACATCAAAAAACATTGACAAACAAATTGGACTGGTGATTTTGCTACCTGAGGAGTTTGGTGAATAGCGGACTTTTTATACATACAAAAATCCTACGGAACCCTCGGTGCACAACTCCAACTCGCACATAAACGATTGTGCTTTTTTTTCTAAAAATTGACAAATTAATTAAATATGAAACTATATAAAAAAATACAGAATAGTGTAGAATTATGAGCACTTACCTACTTTAAAAATTCTAAGATGAAAATTATTCGGATTCTGTAATAAATCTACCACCTTTTTTATGTTCAAGCTTAGCATACATTGCATATTTATATCTTAAAACGATACAAACTGGGAAAAACAAACAATTAATATCAGCCTCGGAAAAGTATTTTAGCGTTTTCCACTTTTATAATTGGTTTCCCAAGCACGTTTACAACCGAAACATAACTTTTTAATTTTCGAACACAGTGTGACGCCACGCTCACAAAACCTGCACACCGCACGTACGGAAAAGAGGAAATCACTTTGCAATGAAGTTAGAAGCGCAAATAGCACCAGTGAACCGCGAAATTGGTTCAGAGTTCCCTAGACAACTTTTCCAGAAACGCAAACTCGAATGGCTTTTTCTAAATTTAAAGTCATTTTAAATCATTGTGATACCTCTAAAATCCTTTTTTTTTCGTTAGGTACGCTTTATGACGAAAGTAGGGCCAATTTAATAGATCACATTTGACACTTCATCACGATTAGACAACGTACGTAACCTTGTCACGACGGGCATAAAATATTATAAAGTTTTTAAAAGTTAGAACAGTACAATTATCTAACCTTTTTTCAATTACGATTACATATTTGTTGTAATAATTTCAAAAGAAACAGACTGAACGAAGAAACTGACATATGTCAAATGTGATATATTAAATTGGCCCTACATTAATATTTATTTTACCCCAAAATGTTAATGTAGACTGGTATAAATAAAATAGTACATATATTAAATGTATGCATAATATTTATTATGTTGTATATATAGGTACATACGTGCGTACGGCAGCGACTCCGAGAAGGAAGGCGGCGGGGATGCGACCCCCGTCCTCGTGAACACCATGACAGATTCTCGGGGGGCTAAAATACGCCTCCGGCGGCGGGCTCAAGGGCATGGCTCTGAGGCACGGACACCTGGTGTAGATCCTACCGAGAACCAAGGGTCATGTGCCGATGGTCGCATCGTCTTGAGCCACGGTGGGTTAGATGATATTGGTCAAGTTTTATATTAGTCAACAATCCCACATAGGTACCCCGGTTGACCCCCAAAGAGTCTCGGGGAACTATTGAAGGCTTCCCCCAGGACAAAAAAAAGGTACACCTGCCCGGTTGATCTGTAAGTTAATCCTTTAATCCTTTAATTACCTTTAATTTAATTATTATGTTTGTATCTAGGTCCCTTTTGTTTCTTCGGAGTCGCTGGACGCTCGGGGTGTGGGCCCTTTGAGCGTCCATTGAGTACGGCGGCGACTCCGAGGAGGATGGCGGCGGGGTTGCGACCCCCGTCCCCGTGAGCACCGTGACAGGTTCCCGGGGGGCTACAATGCGCCCCCCGGCGGCGGGCTCAAAGGCAAGGTACTGAGGGGCCCCTGGGGCAGATCCCACCGGAGAGCCCTGGGGTCTCCCCTCTCATGTGCCGATGCGACAGCGCGGGGGTTTTAGTGGGTAAGAATCCCACATACCCCGGTCGAGCCCCACAGCTCCCGGGGATCTTTCGACGATTTCCCCCGCGTCAAAAAAAAAAATAGGTCCCTTTTGTTTGTTACTTGTGTGTCTAATAAACGTGTTTTCTTCTTCTTCTTAATTCCGATGTGTATACATTTATGAACATTTAAGTTTTAGTTTTGTTCAGCACCAATTTTTTTATTGAAAGAATTTGACTTCATTTTTATTTCTTTCTCACAACCGCTCCTATTCTTAGCTTTTGAAAAGTTTCTTCGTGAAAATTATCACACATCAATATTTCACACAAAACTCTCAGTGAAAGAATCAATTTGCCACATCAAACTGATTCAAACAAAATGGACGTTACTTTTACCGTTCAGTCACGGTATTTCTTAAGAAGAAAAATTGTGTGTAGGGTATGATGTGACACGAATGCTGGGACTATTACTCAAGGTGTCATCTCGTTTTGGGCAAGGAAGTGACGCTGACGCTTGTTTTCCTGTTTTCGGAATGGTTCAAGTGTAAAGAAAATAGCGAATATTTACCGAGGTACACAAGGATGGTATGAGATTAAAAACATAAGTGACTGGCACAATTTATTGACCGAGAACACATCGAATATAGAGGAAATTCAAATTCAAATTCAAAATTCTTTATTATGCATAGGCCTCACATATTGTCATTTTTTACAACTACCACCGGATCGTAACGCGGCCTCCACTGAGAAGATCCGGCAAGAAACTCAGCGGGCTTGTCTTTTTTCAATTATATAAGATTTTTTTAAACAAATTTACAATAAATATATCTTAAACTATAAGCTTGCAAGAGTACTGCAGTTCAAGCCCACGCAGCTTTATCCTCCAGGTAATCCGAGATTTTATAATAGCCCTTTTTAGACAAATGGCTCTTAATGGTAGTTTTAAATTTTTTTATTGGTAGATCTCGTATATCCTGGGGCAGTTTATTATAAAAACTAGGAAAATAGTTGTGAATCATTAAGATGTGCGATTGACTTATCACAAGGCTTCAATATCTAGGGTTGGCGACGTAACTATATACCTATTATAGTGTTTCAGGTCCGAATAATATAATTCTAACAAAAATACATTAATAAATCATTTATTTCATTCATTTATTTAATAACAAACTTAAAGTAATAGATAGCACTATAGATTTAACATTTTACTAGAATTACATTAGCACTTATTCGTTTTTAAATATTCCATCTTAGTAGGGAACTTTTCATTCACGTTATTCACCATAACCAAAGTTATTAACCGTAATTAAAACCTGAAAGCAGTAAGAATTAAAATATATTTATTTAAATAATAATTTAAATCATTATACATATGATGTTTATTTGCCATCTTTTAAATTTTCTGGGTAATTGGTCACAAAAATACTATAATGGTTAAAGAAGTTATCTACCCAACTCATAATAAAAGACAGCGGGGATAAGTAGAATAATTTATTAACAATATATTACTCGCTTCAGCTTATGGCATGTACCACAAAACATCTAACAAAGTGAAGGTACGTTTGAGTTGTTACTCCGATGGTACAAATTAACTGGAGGAAATTTTATGCTTAGAACACTTTTACGATTATATACTTTAGGCATCTTACTGTCTTTTTTTTCTTCGTTTAAATTGAGGAAATTTGTGATTACGTTTTTTTTGTGCTTGTCAAAAGATACGGCAAATCCGTGACCAAATAAATAAAGCTACTATTGAAGGACCCGTTGATCTAGTGCCTAGACCCTAGCCGCTATGAAATAGGTCGCGGTTCGATATCCGCCTTAGGGCTCCCACACATAACTGCGAATTCGCATCGCATCGCAAATATCTGCAAGCTTGCACGAATGCACCGCAAGAACTTCCGATACAAGTTCCTGCGATGCGGCTTCGCATCGCATCGCATCGCAGTTTTGAGTGAGAGTGTTTAGCTATATATGAATGTATTCACATAAAAATATTGTATTAACAAAAGAAACAGAAGTAAGTATCGGTATAAGTTGTTTAGTTTCCATAGTACAGGCTCTGCCTAGTTTGGGATTAGACGACCATGTGTGCAACCTACATCTACTACTATTATCTTGGATAATTCCCAGGATACCATTATTATTATTGTATTTTCAAGAGGAAAAATATAACAAAATATACCCGGGCATTGTATAAAGGTAGCATTCTGATATCAGTGACAACGACAGTTGACCCGAATTTACCCATTCATAGAAAAACGGATGAATAATTATGGTTTAAATAACAGTACTAATTCCGATACAATTTCTTATTCAGTATCAATCGAAAATTGCCGCTTCATAGAACAAAAATACCTAACGAATCCAATAAGTACGAGTAACGGCCTCAATCCAACAATTGAATTGCAAATTAGATCTGTCAGGGAACAAAAGAATGCTCTCAGTGGCCGATTCTCTGGACTCTAGGATATTCTACTGTGTAATACTATTCGAGTGGACTTTGAAAGTGAAGGGTGCTGCTGTAGCTTGCGTGTTCGTGTATTAAAAGATTGTTGAGTCGAGAATTGGGAATACTTTATTATTTTTTTTTTTTTTTTTTTTTTTTTTTTTTTTTTTTTTTTTTTTTTTTTTTTGTATGAGTAGTACTGTTGGCCGCAGATGGCCATTACAGCTTCACCGGACAAGAGGGGCGAGCGCTTTGAGCGCTCCAGCCCGGAAAGATAGGTAGCGACTAGCTCAAGGGCACCTCAGGGAGGCACGGCCTCGGCTTGGGCTGCCGCTTAGAGAGTGTGTGAGTTTACCACCGGTTCACAACGCGCCCCCGCTGAGAAGAACCGGCAAGAAACTCAGCGAGGGGATGCATGTCGAGGTCGCATGTGTACGATCCTTCGGCCTCGCCGGCGAGACCGGTGTCTGTGTGTAGGTGTGTGTACGACTCGTGACGTCGTTGTCGGTGTAGGTGTTGGTGTTGTGTCAAGGTCCAGGAGGACGGACATCGGGTCGGGTGGGTCGAGCAGTACATGCCGCGGACGGCGGCGATGTACGGTGGGTCGACGATCTGAGGGACCAGGACCAGGGTCGGGGTCGGGGATATAGTCGGCAGCGGCGCCGATGAGCGGGTTCGGGTGGACGCAAGCTTTTTCAAAGTAATGTTCGGACATTTCTTTGAAAAATTTGCGGATAGGGACTAGACCGAAGTCGGAATGAAGGTCGACATTCCGCATGTACCACGGGGCACCGACGGCATGTCGAAGGAATCGGTTTTGAATAACCTGGAGGCTATTGATGTGGACGGGAGCCGCGTGTGCGAATACGGCACTGGCGTAAGATAGGATGGGACGGATGCAGGTTTTGTAAAGTGTCAACTTATTCCTAAGCGACAGTTTACTCCGCCTGCAGATCATGGGGTAGAGCCGGCCGAGGACGAAGGCCGCTCGGTTGCGTACTGACCGTATATGCGGTCCAAATGTCATGCGGGAGTCTAGGGTGACGCCTAGATATTTGACCTTTTTGGTCCAAGGGATGGGACGCCCATAGAGGGTGATCTGACCTAAACGACTCCTGGGATGGCCCGCAGTGTGGGATCTGGTGCTCCGGGAGAAGAGCACCGCGGCGCTCTTTTCCGGGTTCACCGCGATCAGCCACTTTTGGAACCATTCGCCTAGGGCGTTGACGGCGACTTGAAGAGTGCGCGTCAGAAAAGCCTTATTTCTGTGTGAGAAATATAGTGCGGTGTCGTCCGCATATAGGGCTAGTTGCACCCTGTCCGAACGAGGGATGTCGTTCGTGAACAGGCTGAACAGGAGTGGAGAGAGCACGGAGCCTTGAGGGACTCCGGCCTGAATAGGGTGGGAAGTGGATCGCGCACCTTCGACTCGATATCGAAAGGTGCGATTTCTGAGAAAATCTCGTATGATGAGGACCAGACGGTCTGGCACGCCCATGAGGTAGAGCTTGTGAAGCAAGCCATTGTGCCAGACCTTATCGAATGCCTTGGCGACATCGAAGAATAAGGCTCCGGTGTATATGGGTCTGGGCTGGTTGAGCCCGGAGAGGACGTGCTCCGTGATGCGGTGCACTTGATGGACGCAGGAGTGTCCGGCTCGAAAGCCGAACTGCTCGTGTATGAGTATGCCCTTCGAGATGACAAACTCTTTGAGTCTTGCGAAAAGCAAGCGCTCGTAGAGTTTGCCCAGGGCGCTAAGGAGACTAATGGGACGGTAGCTCGTGGGATCGTCACGTGGCTTACCGGGTTTGTGAATGCCGATGACGTCTGCTTCTTTCCACTCCGAAGGGAATATAGCGTGCGTCATGGCGGCATTGAAGATGGCTACCAAGAGGTAGATCAAGTGGTAGGGAAGGATTTTTAGTACGCGGTTCGAGATGCCGTCAGGGCCGGGGGATTTCTTAGGCTTAAGGCCTTTGATGAGGTCTTCCACCTCGGAATGGGTGACCGGGGTGAGAGTGTCGGATGGCGGGGCAGAAACCCTGCGCTCTACTTCCCTATCTACGAGATCGCGATGGGGTGGGTCGGAAACTGAGACACTAGGAGAGCATTGTCTCTCTAGAGAGTCTGCGAGGACCTCGGCTTTTTCCTCGTCGTCAAAAGCTGGAGGGGCGCCTGAAGGGCGGGTCAGGGGAGGCATGGTGGCTACCGTGTCGGACTTGAGAGCCCGCGCTAGCCGCCAGTAGGCTAGGTGAGAGGGGGTGATACCCTCGAGAAAACCGTCCCACCGGTCCCCCCGGAGTTCCGCGATGCGGTTCTTTACGTCCCTCTGTAAAGCGCGCATGCGGATCCGGTTGGCTGCGGTGGGGTAGGAGTCGTGAGCGCGGATAGCCGCGTTTTTGGCTCGGACCAATTCTTTGACGTCGGCCGGCAGTTTGAAGCGTTGGACATAAGGGTCCACCGCTTCAACCTGCCGGGAAGATTGGCTGATGGCCGATTGGAGGTTGTCAGTGAAAGCACTGACGGCTTGTTCGGTGTCCTGAGGGGACGAGAGGTGGACTGGGATACGAGAGAGCTGTGGCGTGTCGGCATTGGCCAAGCAGGTGCTCAGCCGCTGCCAGTCCACCACGCTCTTCATGACCGGTTCCGGTGAGGGAGGTGGTCCGAGCTCCATGAGAACGGGACGGTGGTCGGAGTCTAGTTCATGGAGCACTTCTAAGGAGCGCAACCGAAGCGTTACGCTCTTTAGAAGTGCCATGTCTAGGACATCGGGACGGTGGCCGATGATAACGGGAAAATGGGTGGGGCGCATTGGTGCAATGACGTCAAAGTCGAGAGTATCGACTAGAGCGTCGAGGCGCACGCCGTTATAATTGGTGGTGTGACAGTTCCACCTGACGTGTTTGCAATTAAAGTCACCGCCAAGGATGACGGCGCTATCCATGTCAAGAAGTGCTTCGATGTCACTTCTGAGAAGTTGCTTGTCAGGTGGAAGGTACACCGAGACGAGAGTGACAGGGGGATGACCCGAGAGAGAGAGGCGGCAAGCCGAGGCCTCGATATTGGTGAGCGCAGGGACATCGAGTGGGATGCAGTGCAAGGATTTCCTATAATAGATGACAGTGCCGCCTCCGCGGGAGGCAGTTCTGTCATTTCGCACGAGATGGTAGTTGGCGATGTTGGGACTCCTATGAGCGGGTTTGAGGAATGTCTCTTGCACTAGCATGACGTCAACTTGGTGATCCCTAAGGAATTCACCAACTTGATCGCGTTGAGGAGAGAGGCCATGGGCGTTGAAAAACGCCAGGCACAAGGAGCGGGGCTTAATCCGTTTCGGGTGTAAATCCATTGATTAAGGATAAGATTGGGTGGTGGGAACCACTGACAGGGAACTGAGCACACTCTCGTGCTCGACAAGGGCCATGGTGCGTTCGAAGTCGTTTTTGGCGACTCGAAGCTTGTGCGCGAGGGCGCGGATGGCGGCAATGTTGAAATTGCTCATGGTGTTACGGATCAGTTGGATGTCCGACACCAGGGTGTTTTGTGCTGAGGGCACTGGGGTGAACCCGGCGTGAGGCGCCGGGGCGCTAGTCGCAGGGTGCATGGGCGCGCTGGGAACATGGGTGTTCCATGCGTTGGGACGGTTGAGCCGTGGGTCGCGGAGCGCAGAAGGCGCGACGACTTGTGGAGCCTGCGGCACGGAGGGTGCCGAACTTGGCGGGACTACTTTTTGCGCAGAAGGCGCAGGAGGAGTAGGGGGACCGGGCACAATGGGTGCCGAAAAGATGGGCGCTGAAGGCGCTAGATTCCTGGGCGCACGGAGACCGTTGCGCCTCGCCACTCGGCGATTCCTCTTTGGGGCCCTCGAACATCCGCGATAATTCGCGGGGTGTCCGACGGTCCCGCAGAGGACACAGCCGGGAGGTTCGGTCGCGGTCTCCTGCTTGCGAGAGCAGGTGGAGGTCGGGTGGTCCCCGATGCATTTAACGCATCGGGGAGCGGCGTGACAATTTCGGGCCGAATGGCCGTATAATTGACAATTGTGGCACTGCCCGGGAGTGCCACGTTTGTGGGGGGGTTCGACATAGAAGCCCCCGGTGAGGTCTAGGAGATGAGACAAGTCGAAAATACGCTTGCCTTCGGGGGTACGGTCGAGAACGACTGTCACCATACTGTATGGGACCTTGGGACCGCGGCCACTCGCCATGCGGTGGACTTCTTGGGCGGGGAATCCTTGGGACTGAAGGTCCTCAAGGATGAGAGAGGGCTCGAATTCCTTCGGAACTCCCCTAATGACCACTCGAAGGGTACGGTCCTCTTCGAGGGTGTAGGTGTGGAAGGAGATCTTCTCCTTCCTCAAGTGGGACGTGAGTTGACGGTGGTCGTCAGTCGTCATGGCGGACACACTGATGCCGTTGGCCGTGTTCGAGGCCTTGGTATAACGGATGTTTTTCGCTTTAAGAGCGTTAGTGACTCGCGGCCATGCGGCTTTGTCCTGTATGATTACAGGAGGAGGAGGGCGGGGCTTGCGGCCTTCGGGTTGGCTCGCCGGGGCGGCTGAATCGCGCGGCGTGGGTGAGGTGCGAGGGGACGGAGAGGCACTCAGGGAGATTGGGGAGGACGCACAGGCTTCCTCCTCAACGCACTGGTGCTTGGACGGGCGCTGGTCCCGGGGTTGACGCGCCCGTTTCTTATCCCGGACTAGCGTCCATTCGTCCTCCGAGGAGGAGATGGGGCGCTTGGCGGACTCTACTTCGACCTCCATGTCCGAGGCTGACTGAGGGTCGGCCTCGAACCCCGGTGGAGGGAACTGGGTTGGCGCATCTAGGTGCGCCGGGGTGGGCTGCGGCGAGATAATCGCGGCGGAAGGAGGCGGGGTAAGCGCCGCTGGAGTCGGTGCGGTAAACGCGTCGGTGGGCTGCGACTGAAAGTCGGGCGGGGTCGGCGAAAGGGTTTCGCTCGAGGTGGCGGCGGCGTTCATGGCCGAGATTAACTCCGTCAAGATCGTTGGATACTTGACGGAGATAATCTCCACCAGTCTCACCGCAAATTCGGGAGGCACTTGGGAGAGTGCGGGGGACGACATTTTTCCGTCCGAAGGGAAACTCTCCGGACGAAAAAACGGGTGAGTGATCCTCCCCGCCGGCAAGGCGGGGAGTGGGTGAGTGCCTAACGTGTGGCCCTAATGTGTGTGGGTGTGTAGGTTGTGTAGCCTAGCAGCCCTGGGGCAGAGGAGACGAGACCGGCAAGCCGGCGGTTCGAAACCAAACAGCACCCAAGGAATAGGAAATAGGAGGAGGAAGGGTGGGAGGGCGACGATCAAGATCGACTAGGGGGTCACTCCCAGGGCCGGTTGCCTTGATCCCGTCCGAGTTGCCGTTTCCTGAAGGGAACCGGCGAGCGCTCGGGTCACGCTCCGCCTAGGTGCGTTAACACCGCAAGGATCCCCTAGGCGACCACTAAAAACACGTGGTTTTTAAAACGCGGAATGACTGCTTTGTTATTTGGAAACAGGAACCTGTTTTCAAGTAACAAAGAGTCACTCACGGGCGGGTGCGCGCGACGCAGGTGTGCGGCGCGCGGGTGGCCGGCGAGCAGGTAGCCGGCGGCGCAAGCCGCGGCAATCCAAACACGCGGCGGGTCGGTGGGCCGTCACGAAGCGACGGCGGTGACGCCTGGCGGCGAATCTGTGGACACACAAACACACGGAGCGTGAGAGAGCGTAGCGAGTGCGCACGTCCGATCGGGACCGGAGCGCGCAGCGGAATCGGCGGGAATACTTTATTGATTACATGAGAAATATATATACAATTGAATTATTCTTAACTAGTGACTAACCTACTGAGTAATAAATATTTATTTATAAATCGCACATCGCCGTGCGAGTGTTACGTGCGGTGTGTGCGCGGGCGCGCGGGGCGGCGGCAACTCGCGAGCCGGCTGACGACGGGCTAATGGTCCGCCGCGGCGCGCCAGTCGATAGCGAGGTAGCTAGCGAGCGGCCGTGTCGCTGGGCTGCGCGTGTGAGACGACGCATGGTCTTCGCGCGTCGCGTAGTGAGGTGTGCTGATGGCCGGACTGCGCTGCGGTGTAACAAAACGACCTTTTCAGGTCGATCATCTTGTTTTCCATTGACCGATCGCTAGGTGGTATATGCATCAGGGCCTCCGGGTTCTCTCGACCGTTTCCGTTGAACAGATCTCTAGATGTTGTACTTCAAAACCTTCGGGTTTTGAAGGAGGTAATGTATTAGTTTTGCTAACGGTAATCAGGTAACGGTTGTAGGTAACAGTGAGTATGGTACCCTACAAGGCTCCCCCTCAAGCGAAGCGTACTGGTCTCCTGCTGGTGCGCCCGGTTCTGGTGACGTACGAGGGCGCAGACGACGAGCTTGGTTCGTGGGCTTCTTGGTGCGAATCGGTAACCGTGTTTTGAGGTTCGGTTACCGATTCGTTCAAAGTATAGGCCGGCTTGAGACGGTCGATTGACACGATGCGTGCGAATCTTGAACGTCTTCTCTGTCCGATGTAAGACTGGAAACGGGCCATCGTACGGTCGCTGGAGGGGTTTCCGGACGGCGTCGACACGTAGAAACACGGAGTCGCACGTACTGAGGTCTTTGTGTACGAACGTGTCGCGTTTTTGGCTATGTGGTTCGTACACGGGCGTCAGTGCGGTGATGTGCTGATGAAGTTTTTCTACGTAGTCGTGGTCCATTGAATGCGATGTGTTAGTAGGACTAACAAAGTCGCCCGGCAGTCGCAGCGCCCGCCCGTAGGTTAGTTGGGCAGCGCTAGTGTTCGTGTCCGTGCGGGCGGCGGCTCGTAGTCCTAGTAGCACGGTCGGAATTTCATTTATCCAATGGTTATTGCCGTTGAGCCGAGACCTTAGTGCGGCCTTAAGCGACCGATGCCAGCGTTCTACGATCCCGTTGCTTTGTGGGTGATAAGCAGTGGTGTGGTTTCGTTGCACGCCGAGTAGATTAGCCATCGAGTTGAATAGTTGGCTTTCAAACTGACGACCTTGATCCGTAGTGATGGTAGTAGGGCATCCGAAACGGCATATCCACGTCTCGTAGAACGCTTTGGCAACGTTTTCTGCTGTGATATCTTCCAATGCTATTGCTTCGGGCCAACGAGTTTTGCGGTCGATCATGGTGAGCAGGTAGCGGTGCCCACTGGCGCTGGTTGTGAGCGGGCCTACGATGTCGATGTGGACGGCTTGGAATCTGTCGCAAGTAGGGAACGATGCGACGGTGCTGTGTGTGTGTCGTTGAACTTTGGACTGTTGACACGGCACACACGTCTTCGCCCATGTTCCCACGTCGATATTCATCGATGCCCAGAAATATCGGTCTCGCATTAACTTGCGTGTTGTTCGTATGCCGGGATGACTGATACTGTGGACTGAATCGAAGGCTTGCCGTCTGAATTCTTCCGTTAGGTACGGTCGAATGTTTCCCGTTGATGTTTCGCAGTATATTTCAACATTGGACCCGGGAATCTTGAGTTTCTTCAATGCGATGTTGGATTGTTGTAGTAATTTGGTAAGCATGCTGTCTCGCTCTTGGGCCGTTGCTAGTTTAGCGTAGTCGAGTGCCGTAGGTAGGTTTATTGCCTCGATGCGTGATAATGAGTCGGCTACCGAGTTGTCCGTTCCGCTGACATGACGAATATCGCTTGTGAATTCGCTGATAAAAAGTAGCTGACGAATTCGGCGCTGCGTGTCATTATCCGATGGCGGTTTGTTGAGTGCGTATATCAGCGGTTTATGGTCAGTGAAGATAGTGAGTTCTCTTCCCTCGAATATCTTCCTGAAGTGCTTGACTGACATGTATATGGATGCTAACTCGCGATCGAAGGTGGAGTATTTCTGTTGTGCCGGTGAGAACTTTTTTGAAAAATACCCCAGTGCCTGCCATTTCCCGTCTATTTTTTGTTGTAGGACTGATCCGGCCGCTTTGTCCGATGCGTCGCAAAACAAGGCAATGTGGGCGTTGTGAGCAGGGTGCGCTAGTGTCGCCGCGTTTTTCATTTTAGTCTTGCAGGCTTCGAATGCTTCCGTGGCTTCGGGTGACCATTCGATTTTCGTCTTGTCTTTTTTCTTGGAGTTGTGCAAGTATGAATGTAGTGGTGCTTGAACTGTAGCGGCGTTTGGAATGCTGTCACGGTAAAAGTTTATCATTCCAAGGAATCGGCGTAGTTCTTCTATAGTTTGCGGCTTCGGAAAATTAGTGATGGCTTCGACCTTTTCGTCTAAGGGTTTGATACCTTCCGGCGACACATGGTATCCCAGGAACTTCACCTCTCGCATCCCGAGGTGGCATTTTGCTGGATTTATGGTGATGCCGTATTTGTCGAGACGTTCTAGAACGGTGCGTAGATCTCGGGCGTGGCTTTCTTCATCGGGCGATGCTACAATTACGTCGTCAATGAAGGGAAAGACGTTGTCCAGGCCTGATAAGACTTGATGGATGAACCGCTGGAATGTTTGTCCGGCATTTTTCAGTCCTGGGCACATTTTCGGACATTCGAAAAGGCCAAACGGTGTGATGATGGCTGTTTTCTCGATGTGCTCTTCAAGTACCGGAAGTTGTTGGTAGGCTCTGTTTAAATCGAGGGTCGAGAAAACCTGCATGCCATGCAGCTGGTATGTGAAATCCTTTAGTCTTGGTACTGGGTAGCGGTCTGGTTTTGTTACGGCATTGAGACGTCTGTAGTCGCCGCATACGCGGATGTCGCCGTTCTTCTTGGGTACCACGTGCAGTGGACTCGCCCAAGGGCTTTTGCTTGGTCTGCATAGGCCCTGCTCCATCATCAGCTCGAACTCCTTCTTCGCCGCTTGGTACCGATGAGGTGGTAACGGGCGGGCTTTGGCGTACAACGGCGGTCCGGACGTCTCGATATAGTGCTCGACGTTGTGTTTGGGGCTGGTCTTCGTTGATGATGGTCTGGTGATGTCTGGGAAATCGGCGAGAATTTCATGGTATTTGCTCCCAGCATCAATGGTGCGCAACGTAGGTGCCGACGATTTGCATATCGGTGCATTGACGGACAAGCTCGTGACCTTGTCGGTGATGTTGCGACTGGCGATATCGATGAGTAGTTTGTGGTGGTTCAGAAAATCAGCCCCAATTATCGGTTTGCTGACTGCTGCGATTATAAATTTCCACTTGTATGGTCTTCGCAATCCGAGGTCCAGTTCCAGATGCTTTTCGCCGTACGTGGGTATCCGTGTGTTGTTCGCCGCGTAGAGGCAAAAATCTGTCGGTGACATCTTCACTCCGGTGCGTCGTGGTATGACTGATATGTTGGCGCCGGTGTCGATGAGAAATGTCAGTCTGGAGTTTTTGTCGGTGACGAATAGGCGGTGGGATAGCTCTGATACGCTGGGTTCCGCCACTGCCAGCGTATTTTCCGGATTCTTCCATCTGTACGAGCATGGGCTGGCACATTGTCTTGCTTTTTCCCTGAAGCGACGGTGGTAGTAGCAGAATGATGAATATGATGGTGAGTTGCTTCGATACCGACGAGATTGTGAATCCGATCGTGAGATTGGTCGACGCCGCTGGTACTGTTCTTGGCAGTGACAGTGTTCGTTGGGGCGTTGTGGACGTCTGCGTAGTTCAGCGACATCCAGCGACAATTTTTGGATTTCCTCTAGGAGGGATAGTGTGCCGGTGTTTCTTGCTGATGGTGCCGCCTCTAGTGGGTTGATCGCCGTGACAGATGCTATTTGTGTAGCATTTTCCATCATCTTGTCTGCAAGAATGGCGAGCTCGTCGAGTGAGGTTTGCGTGCTGAATGTTTCGCTCACAGCCAGGACGGATCGTATGTGTGGTGGTAGATGACTTGTCCACATCAATCTTAGCGTCTCTTCTGGCACTTTTTCTCTCGCGAGACTTCGCATGCGCCGTAGCAGTTGTGTGGGCCTTTGTTCCCCGAGCTCAATTTCGGTCAGCAACCTCTGCAGCTGACGGCTGTCTGACTCCTCGTAGGCGGAGATAAGTCGGTTTTTCAACGCCGTGTATTGGTCAGCGGCAGGTGGCTTGTAAAGCAGGTCGGCGATCTGTTCAATGTCTTGTTTTTCGAGTTGGGCTATCACCATCTGCGCCAGTTGTGCTTGGTTCTTCTTGAGGTCGTTAGTTGCCGCCTCGAAACTGTAGAACCATAGTCTTGGTTGGTCGCGCCAGAATGCAGGAATCCGCATGGACAGGGCTATTCCTGCGATTTCTTGTTGCGATTGTTCCATGGTTGAACGTCGGGTGTAACCACTGAAGGGTGCTGCTGTAGCTTGCGTGTTCGTGTATTAAAAGATTGTTGAGTCGAGAATTGGGAATACTTTATTGATTACATGAGAAATATATATACAATTGAATTATTCTTAACTAGTGACTAACCTACTGAGTAATAAATATTTATTTATAAATCGCACATCGCCGTGCGAGTGTTACGTGCGGTGTGTGCGCGGGCGCGCGGGGCGGCGGCAACTCGCGAGCCGGCTGACGACGGGCTAATGGTCCGCCGCGGCGCGCCAGTCGATAGCGAGGTAGCTAGCGAGCGGCCGTGTCGCTGGGCTGCGCGTGTGAGACGACGCATGGTCTTCGCGCGTCGCGTAGTGAGGTGTGCTGATGGCCGGACTGCGCTGCGGTGTAACAAAACGACCTTTTCAGGTCGATCATCTTGTTTTCCATTGACCGATCGCTAGGTGGTATATGCATCAGGGCCTCCGGGTTCTCTCGACCGTTTCCGTTGAACAGATCTCTAGATGTTGTACTTCAAAACCTTCGGGTTTTGAAGGAGGTAATGTATTAGTTTTGCTAACGGTAATCAGGTAACGGTTGTAGGTAACAGTGAGTATGGTACCCTACAAAAGGAATTGATGACGCCAAATATGTTTAACGAAGATAGATCTATTGTGGAGATTTCAATTTGTAATTTGCTTGGACATTTAGAGGCTTTGACGTATGCGACTAACGTAACTGATAATTATAATACATGGCAACATTTAGAAAGTACTTAATACGTTTACACTAAGGTCGTAGATATTTGTACCTAACTACATATGTACAGTTTGTGAAATAAATTATCTTATTTTCTACCTAATATGTTTATTTAAGATACGCAACTTAAATTTGAATGCGCACTTGAAGACACATCAATTACTCGTATAGAAGCATGTTTATTTTTGCAAAATAAAGTGTTAAAAGCTTATAAACCTCTTCCATTAAGCACTTATTGCGAAGTGATCCCGATTTATACCAAATCATTTTTGTAAAATTAAATATTCCTCTTTCGAGAGAATTATTCGAAAGGACTTTATACCCGTTACGGATAAATTTTATGAGCTCTTTTATCTTTTTTAATAGCATCAGTAATTAATGAGGCGTAATAATATACTGCGTTACCATTTCCGGTCCAGTATCAGTTTACGTGGGTGTGTGTGTGCAAACTAAGTACCATCAAGATATACAAAATACACACAATACAAACACAAAATACAAAATACTGAGTTAAAAATGTCTATGTAGTGGCTATCTTCAGGAAGAGCACTACGAAGGTTATAAAAAGCCCTCTAAAAATAATTTACGACATTTCTTCAACATACAGAATTGTACTAGTTACAGTTTTATTTTAGGTGTAGATTAGGAAGCAAATCACTTAGTCCGGACGGAAGGCACGTTCACCACATAGGGTGCATACGCGCTGTGCGTCTCGTCGTCCGATCATAGGTGTGGGCGATAGATTTCCCAGGATCTTGAGAAGCTTGATAATAAAAAACCGGTCTTCTTGGAAACAGTAGGGAGGCAGCGGAGGCGGGGCAGAATTCCTTTTTCTTCCTTTTCTTCTAGACTTGTTGTGAATCACTTGTGAACCGCGAATGACGCCTCGGCCAATCGGCGTCCTTTTTATATTTTACCCGAGTGTTTAAGTTTCTCTGCCTCACCCCCTCTGACCAATCTTTATTGATAACATTTTATTTCTATTACATATAGGTTTTACCTTATGCCTAGGTCTTAGGTTAGGTCATTCCACATTCCTTGACATATGCGTGCGCACCCGGCGTTGCCTGGTTTTAGAATGGGAGCGCGCGGACGCGGCGGGGATATTTAAGTGACCTCGCCCCCCACCGTCCTGGTATAAATATTCGCCCTACGTGCGCTCGCATGCCGGACATTCCGCTGCGCGCTCCGGTCCCGATCGGACGTGCGCACTCGCTACGCTCTCTCACGCTCCGTGTGTTTGTGTGTTCACAGATTCGCCGCCAGGCGTCACCGCCGTCGCTTCGTAACGGCCCACCGACCCGCCGCGTGTTTGGACTGCCGCGGCTTGCGCCGCCGGCTACCTGCTCGCCGGCCACCCGCGCGCCGCACACCTGCGTCGCGCGCACCCGCCCGTGAGTGACTCTTTGTTACTTGAAAACAGGTTCCTGTTTCCAAATAACAAAGCAGTCATTCCGCGTTTTAAAAACCACGTGTTTTTAGTGGTCGCCTAGGGGATCCTTGCGGTGTTAACGCACCTAGGCGGAGCGTGACCCGAGCGCTCGCCGGTTCCCTTCAGGAAACGGCAACTCGGACGGGATCAAGGCAACCGGCCCTGGGAGTGACCCCCTAGTCGATCTTGATCGTCGCCCTCCCACCCTTCCGCCTCCTATTTCCTATTCCTTGGGTGCTGTTTGGTTTCGAACCGCCGGCTTGCCGGTCTCGTCTCCTCTGCCCCAGGGATGTTAGGCTACACACCCTACACACCCACACACATTAGGGCCACACGTTAGGCACTCACCCACTCCCCGCCTTGCCGGCGGGGAGGATCACTCACCCGTTTTTTCGTCCGGAGAGTTTCCCTTCGGACGGAAAAATGTCGTCCCCCGCACTCTCCGCAGTGCCTCCCGATTTCGCGGTGAGGATGGTGGAGATTATCTCCGTCAAGTATCCGACGATCTGGACGGAGTTAATCTCGGCCATGAACGCCGCCGCCACCTCGAGCGAAGCCCTTTCGCCGACCCCGCCCGACCTTCAGTCGCAGCCCACCGACGCGTTTACCGCACCGGCGCTTACCCCGCCACCTTCCGCCGCGATTATCTCGCCGCTACCCACCCCGGCGCACCTGGATGCGCCAACCCAGTTCCCTCCACCGGGGTTCGAGGCCGACCCTCAGTCAGCCTCGGACATGGAGGTCGAACTCGAGTCCGCCAAGCGTCCCTTCTCCTCCTCGGAGGACGAGTGGACGCTAGTCCGCGATAAGAAACGGGCGCGTCAACCCCGGGACCAGCGCCCGTCCAAGCACCAGTGCGTTGAGGAGGAGGCCTGTGCGTCCTCCCCAATCTCCCTGAGTGCCTCTCCGTCCCCTCGCACCTCACCCACTCCGCGCGCTTCAGCCGCCCCGGTGAGCCAACCCGAAGGCCGCAAGCCCCGCCCTCCTCCTCCTGTAATTATACAGGACAAAGCCGCATGGCCGCGAGTCACCAACGCTCTTAAAGCGAAAAACATCAGATACACCAAGGCCTCGAACACGGCCAACGGTATCAGTGTGTCCGCCATGTCGACCGACGACCACCGTCAACTGACAGCCCATCTCAGGAAGGAGAAGATCTCCTTCCACACCTACACCCTCGAAGAGGACCGTACCCTTCGAGTGGTCATCAGGGGAGTTCCGAAGGAATTCGAGCCCTCTCTCATCCTTGAGGACCTTCAGTCCCAAGGATTCCCCGCCCAAGAAGTCCACCGCATGGCGAGTGGCCGCGGTCCCAAGGTCCCATACAGTATGGTGACAGTAGTTCTCGACCGTACCCCCGAAGGCAAGCGCATTTTTGACTTGTCTCACCTCCTAGACCTCACCGGGGGCTTCTATGTCGAACCCCCCCACAAACGTGGCACTCCCGGTCAGTGCCACAATTGCCAATTATACGGCCATTCGGCCCGAAATTGTCACGCCACTCCCCGATGCGTTAAATGCATCGGGGACCACCCGACCTCCACCTGCTCTCGCAAGCAGGAGACCGCGACCGAACCTCCCGGCTGTGTCCTCTGCGGGACCGTCGGACACCCCGCGAATTATCGCGGATGTTCGAGGGCCCCAAAGAGGAATCGCCGAGTGGCGAGGCGCAACGGTCTCCGTGCGCCCAGGAATCCAGCGCCTTCAGCGCCCATCTTTTCGGCACCCATTGTGCCCGGACCCCCTACTCCTCCTGCGCCTTCTGCGCAAAAAGTAGTCCCGACAAGTTCGGCACCCTCCGTGCCGCAGGCTCCACAAGGCGTCGCGCCTTCTGCGCTCCGCGACCCACGGCTCAACCGTCCCAACGCATGGAACACCCATGTTCCCAGCGCGCCCATGCACCCTGCGACTAGCGCCCCGGCGCCTCACGCCGGGTTCACCCCAGTGCCCTCAGCACAAAACACCCTGGTGTCGGACATCCAACTGATCCGCAACACCATGAGCAATTTCAACATTGCCGCCATCCGCGCCCTCGCGCACAAGCTTCGAGTCGCCAAAAACGACTTCGAACGCACCATGGCCCTTGTCGAGCACGAGAGTGTGCTCAGTTCCCTGTCAGTGGTTCCCACCACCCAATCTTATCCTTGATTATGGATTTACACCCAAAACGAATCAAGCCCCTCTCCTTGTGCCTGGCGTTTTTCAACGCCCATGGCCTCTCCCCTCAACGCGATCAAGTTAGTGAATTCCTTAGGGATCACCAAGTTGATGTCATGCTAGTGCAAGAGACATTCCTCAAACCCGCTCATAGGAGTCCCAACATCGCCAACTACCATCTCGTGCGAAATGACAGAACTGCCTCCCGCGGAGGCGGCACTGTCATCTATTATAGGAAATCCTTGCACTGCATTCCACTCGATGCCCCTGCGCTCACCAATATCGAGGCCTCGGCTTGCCGCCTCTCTCTCTCGGGTCATCCCCCTGTCACTCTCGTCTCGGTGTACCTTCCACCAGACAAGCAACTTCTCAGAAGTGACATCGAAGCACTTCTTGACATGGATAGCGCCGTCATCCTTGGCGGCGACTTCAATTGCAAACACGTCAGGTGGAACTGTCACACCACCAATTATAACGGCGTGCGCCTCGACGCTCTAGTCGACACTCTCGATTTTGAGATCATTGCTCCAATGCGTCCCACCCATTTTCCCGTCAGCATCGGCTACCGTCCCGATATCCTAGACATGGCACTTCTGAAGAACGTAACGCTTCGGCTGCGCTCCTTAGAAGTGCTCCATGAACTAGACTCCGACCACCGTCCCGTTCTCATGGAGCTCGGACCACCTCCCTCACCGGAACCAGTCATGAAGACTGTGGTGGACTGGCAGCGGCTGAGCACCTGCTTGGCCAATGCCGACACGCCACAGCTCTCTCGTATCCCAGTCCACCTCTCGTCCCCTCAGGACACCGAACAAGCCGTCAGTGCTTTCACTGACAACCTCCAATCGGCCATCAGCCAATCTTCCCGGCAGGTTGAAGCGGTGGACCCTTATGTCCAACGCTTCAAACTGCCGGCCGACGTCAAAGAATTGGTCCGAGCCAAAAACGCGGCTATCCGCGCTCACGACTCCTACCCCACCGCAGCCAACCGGATCCGCATGCGCGCTTTACAGAGGGACGTAAAGAACCGCATCGCGGAACTCCGGGGGGACCGGTGGGACGGTTTTCTCGAGGGTATCACTCCCTCTCACCAAGCCTACTGGCGGCTAGCGAGGGCTCTCAAGTCCGACACGGTAGCCACCATGCCTCCCCTGACCCGCCCTTCAGGCGCCCCACCAGCTTTCGACGACGAGGAAAAAGCCGAGGTCCTCGCAGACTCTCTAGAGAGACAATGCTCTCCTAGTGTCTCAGTTTCCGACCCACCCCATCGCGATCACGTAGATAGGGAAGTAGAGCGCAGGGTTTCTGCCCCGCCATCCGACACACTCACCCCGGTCACCCATTCCGAGGTGGAAGACCTCATCAAAGGCCTTAAGCCTAAGAAAGCCCCCGGCCCTGACGGCATCTCGAACCGCGTACTAAAAATCCTTCCCTACCACTTGATCTACCTCTTGGTAGCCATCTTCAATGCCGCCATGACGCACGCTATATTCCCTTCGGAGTGGAAAGAAGCAGACGTCATCGGCATTCACAAACCCGGTAAGCCACGTGACGATCCCACGAGCTACCGCCCCATAAGTCTCCTTAGCGCCCTGGGCAAACTCTACGAGCGCTTGCTTCTCGCAAGACTCAAAGAATTTGTCATCTCGAAGGGCATACTCATTCACGAGCAGTTCGGCTTTCGAGCTGGACACTCTTGCGTCCATCAAGTGCACCGCATCACGGAGCACGTCCTCTCCGGGCTCAACCAGCCCAGACCCATATACACCGGAGCCTTATTCTTCGATGTCGCCAAGGCATTCGATAAGGTCTGGCACAATGGCTTGCTTCACAAGCTCTACCTCATGGGCGTGCCAGACCGTCTGGTCCTCATCATACGAGATTTTCTCAGGAATCGTACTTTTCGATATCGAGTCGAAGGTGCGCGATCCACTTCCCACCCTATTCAGGCCGGAGTCCCTCAAGGCTCTGTGCTCTCCCCACTCCTGTTCAGCCTGTTCACGAACGACATCCCTCGTTCGGACAGGGTGCAACTAGCCCTTTATGCGGACGACACCGCACTTTATTTCTCACACAGAAATAAGGCTTTCTTGACGCGCACTCTTCAAGTCGCCGTCAACGCCCTAGGCGAATGGTTCCAAAAGTGGCTGATCGCGGTGAACCCGGAAAAGAGCGCCGCGGTGCTCTTCTCCCGGAGCACCAGATCTCACACTGCGGGCCATCCCAGTAGTCGATTAGGTCAGATCACCCTCTATGGGCGTCCCATCCCTTGGACCAAAAAGGTCAAATATCTAGGCGTCACCCTGGACTCCCGCATGACATTTGGACCGCATATACGGTCAGTACGCAACCGAGCGGCCTTCGTTCTCGGCCGGCTCTACCCCATGATCTGCAGGCGGAGTAAACTGTCGCTTAGGAATAAGTTGACACTTTACAAAACCTGCATCCGTCCCATCCTAGCTTACGCCAGTGCCGTATTCGCACACGCGGCTCCCGCCCACATCAATAGCCTCCAGGTTATTCAAAACCGATTCCTTCGACATGCCGTCGGTGCCCCGTGGTACATGCGGAATGTCGACCTTCATTCCGACTTCGGTCTAGTCCCTATCCGCAAATTTTTCAAGGAAATGTCCGAACATTACTTTGAAAAAGCTTGCGTCCACCCGAACCCGCTCATCGGCGCCGCTGCCGACTATATCCCCGACCCTGACCCTGTTCCCGGTCCCTCAGATCGTCGACCTACCGTACATCGCCGCCGTCCGCGGCATGTACTGCTCGACCCACCCGACCCGATGTCCGTCCTCCTGGACCATGACACAACACCAACACCAACACCGACAACGACGTCACGAGTCGTACACACATCATCAACACACAGACACCGGTCTCGCCGGCGAGGCCGAAGGATCGTACACATGCGACCTCGACATGCATCCCCTCGCTGAGTTTCTTGCCGGTTCTTCTCAGCGGGGGCGCGTTGTGAACCGGTGGTAAACTCACACTCTCTAAGCGGCAGCCCAAGCCGAGGCCGTGCCTCCCTGAGGTGCCCTTGAGCTAGTCGCTACCTTTCCGGGCTGGAGCGCTCAAAGCGCTCGCCCTCTCGTCCGGTGAAGCTGTAATGGCCATCTGCGGCCAACAGCACTACTCCTACACAAAAAAAAAAAAAAAAAAAAAAAAAAAAAAAAAAAAAAAAAAAAAAGCTCGCATGCCATTCCGCCGCGCGCTCCGGTCCCGATCGGACGTGCGCACTCGCTACGCTCTCTCACGCTCCGTGTGTTTGTGTGTTCACAGATTCGCCGCCAGGCGTCACCGCCGTCGCTTCGTGACGGCCCACCGACCCGCCGCGTGTTTGGACTGCCGCGGCTTGCGCCGCTGGCTACCTGCTCGCCGGCCACCCGCGCGCCGCACACCTGCGTCGCGCGCACCCGCCCGTGAGTGACTCTTTGTTACTTGAAAACAGGTCACTGTTTCCAAATAACAAAGCAGTCATTCCGCGTTTTAAAAACCACGTGTTTTTAGTGGTCGCCTAGGGGATTCTTGCGGTGTTAACGCACCTAGGCGGAGCGTGACCCGAGCGCTCGCCGGTTCCCTTCAGGAAACGGCAACTCGGACGGGATCAAGGCAACCGGCCCTGGGAGTGACCCCCTAGTCGATCTTGATCGTCGCCCTCCCAACCCTTCCGCCTCCTATTTCCTATTCCTTGGGTGCTGTTTGGTTTCGAGCCGGCTTGCCGGTCTCGTCTCCTCTGCCCCGGGGCTGTTAGGCTACACACCCTACACACCCACACACACTAGGGCCACACGTTAGGCACTCACCCACTCCCCGCCTTGCCGGCGGGGAGGATCACTCACCCATTTTTCGTCCGGAGAGTTTCCCTTCGGACGGAAAAATGTCGTCCCCCGCACTCTCCCAAGTGCCTCCCGAATTTGCGGTGAGACTGGTGGAGATTATCTCCGTCAAGTATCCAACGATCTTGACGGAGTTAATCTCGGCCATGAACGCCGCCACCTCGAGCGAAACCCTTTCGCCGACCCCACCCGACCTTCAGTCGCAACCTACCGATGCGTTTACCGCACCGACCCCAGCGGCGCTTACCCCGCCACCCTCCGCCGCGATTATCTCGCCGCAACCCACCCCGGCGCACCTGGATGCGCCAACCCAGTTCCCTCCACCGGGGTTCGAGGCCGACCCTCAGTCAGCCTCGGACATGGAGGTCGAAGTAGAGTCCGCCAAGCGCCCCATCTCCTCCTCGGAGGACGAATGGACGCTAGTCCGGGATAAGAAACGGGCGCGTCCACCCCGGGACCAGCGCCCGTCCAAGCACCAGTGCGTTGAGGAGGAGGCCTGTGCGTCCTCCCCAATCTCCCTGAGTGCCTCTCCGTCCCCTCGCACCTCACCCACTCCGCGCGCTTCAGCCGCCCCGGTGAGCCAACCCGAAGGCCGCAAGCCTCGCCCACCTCCTCCTGTAATTATACAGGACAAAGCCGCTTGGCCGCGCGTCACTAACGCTCTTAAAGCGAAGAATATCAGATACACCAAGGCCTCGAACACGGCCAACGGTATCAGTGTGTCCGCCATGTCGACCGACGACCACCGTCAACTGACAGCCCATCTCAGGAAGGAGAAGATCTCCTTCCATACTTACACCCTCGAAGAGGACCGCACCCTTCGAGTGGTCATTAGGGGAGTTCCGAAGGAATTCGAGCCCTCTCTCATCCTTGAGGACCTTCAGTCCCAAGGATTCCCCGCCCATGAAGTCCACCGCATGGCGAGTGGCCGCGGTCCCAAGATCCCTTACAGCATGGTCACGGTCATTCTCGACCGTACCCCTGAAGGCAAGCGAATTTTCGACTTGTCGCATCTTTTAGACCTCACCGGAGGTTTCTATGTTGAACCCCCCCACAAACGTGGCACTCCCGGTCAGTGCCACAATTGTCAATTGTACGGCCACTCGGCCCGTAATTGTCACGCCACTCCCCGATGCGTTAAATGCATCGGGGACCACCCGACATCCACCTGCTCTCGCAAGCAGGAGACCGCGACCGAACCTCCCGGCTGTGTCCTCTGCGGGACCGTCGGACACCCCGCGAATTACCGCGGATGTTCGAGGGCCCCAAAGAGGAATCGCCGAGTGGCGAGGCGCAACGGTCTCCGTGCGCCCAGGAATCCAGCGCCTTCAGCGCCCATCTTTTCGGCACCCATTGTGCCCGGACCCCCTACTCCTCCTGCGCCTTCTGCGCAAAAAGTAGTCCCGACAAGTTCGGCACCCTCCGTGCCGCAGGCTCCTCCTGGCCTGCACCCAGGCCCACAAGGCGTCGCGCCTTATGCGCTCCGCGACCCACGGCTCAACCGTCCCAACGCATGGAACACCCATGTTCCCAGCGCGCCCATGCACCCTGCGACTAGCGCCCCGGCGCCTCACGCCGGGTTCACCCCAGTGCCCTCAGCACAAAACACCCTGGTGTCGGACATCCAACTGATCCGCAACACCATGAGCAATTTCAACATTGCCGCCATCCGCGCCCTCGCGCACAAGCTTCGAGTCGCTAAAAACGACTTCGAACGCACCATGGCCCTTGTCGAGCACGAGAGTGTGCTCAGTTCCCTGTCAGTGGTTCCCACCACCCAATCTTACCCTTAATCAATGGATTCACACCCAAAACGGATTAAGCCCCGCTCCTTGTGCCTGGCGTTTTTCAACGCCCATGGCCTCTCTCCTCAACGCGATCAAGTTGGTGAATTCCTTAGGGATCACCAAGTTGACGTCATGCTAGTGCAAGAGACATTCCTCAAACCCGCTCATAGGAGTCCCAACATCGCCAACTACCATCTCGTGCGAAATGACAGAACTGCCTCCCGCGGAGGCGGCACTGTCATCTATTATAGGAAATCCTTGCACTGCATCCCACTCGATGTCCCTGCGCTCACCAATATCGAGGCCTCGGCTCGCCGCCTTTCTCTCTCGGGTCATCCCCCTGTCACTCTCGTCTCGGTGTACCTTCCACCAGACAAGCAACTTCTCAGAAGTGACATTGAAGCACTTCTTGACATGGATAGCGCCGTCATCCTTGGCGGCGACTTTAATTGCAAACACGTCAGGTGGAATTGCCACACCACCAATTATAACGGCGTGCGCCTCGACGCTCTAGTCGATACTCTCGACTTTGACGTCATTGCACCAATGCGCCCCACCCATTTTCCCGTTATCATCGGCCACCGTCCCGATGTCCTAGACATGGCACTTCTAAAGAGCGTAACGCTTCGGTTGCGCTCCTTAGAAGTGCTCCACGAACTAGACTCCGACCACCGTCCCGTTCTCATGGAGCTCGGACCACCTCCCTCACCGGAACCGGTCATGAAGAGCGTGGTGGACTGGCAGCGGCTGAGCACCTGCTTGGCCAATGCCGACACGCCACAGCTCTCTCGTATCCCAGTCCACCTCTCGTCCCCTCAGGACACCGAACAAGCCGTCAGTGCTTTCACTGACAACCTCCAATCGGCCATCAGCCAATCTTCCCGGCAGGTTGAAGCGGTGGACCCTTATGTCCAACGCTTCAAACTGCCGGCCGACGTCAAAGAATTGGTCCGAGCCAAAAACGCGGCTATCCGCGCTCACGACTCCTACCCCACCGAAGCCAACCGGATCCGCATGCGCGCTTTACAGAGGGACGTAAAGAACCGCATCGCGGAACTCCGGGGGGACCGGTGGGACGGTTTTCTCGAGGGTATCACTCCCTCTCACCAAGCCTACTGGCGGCTAGCGAGGGCTCTCAAGTCCGACACGGTAGCCACCATGCCTCCCCTGACCCGCCCTTCAGGCGCCCCTCCAGCTTTTGACGACGAGGAAAAAGCCGAGGTCCTCGCAGACTCTCTAGAGAGACAATGCTCTCCTAGTGTCTCAGTTTCCGACCCACCCCATCGCGATCACGTAGATAGGGAAGTAGAGCGCAGGGCTTCTGTCCCGCCATCCGACACTCTCACCCCGGTCACCCATTCCGAGGTGGAAGACCTCATCAAAGGCCTTAAGCCTAAGAAATCCCCCGGCCCTGACGGCATCTCGAACCGCGTACTAAAAATCCTTCCCTACCACTTGATCTACCTCTTGGTAGCCATCTTCAATGCCGCCATGACGCACGCTATATTCCCTTCGGAGTGGAAAGAAGCAGACGTCATCGGCATTCACAAACCCGGTAAGCCACGTGACGATCCCACGAGCTACCGTCCCATTAGTCTCCTTAGCGCCCTGGGCAAACTCTACGAGCGCTTGCTTTTCGCAAGACTCAAAGAGTTTGTCATCTCGAAGGGCATACTCATACACGAGCAGTTCGGCTTTCGAGCCGGACACTCCTGCGTCCATCAAGTGCACCGCATCACGGAGCACGTCCTCTCCGGGCTCAACCAGCCCAGACCCATATACACCGGAGCCTTATTCTTCGATGTCGCCAAGGCATTCGATAAGGTCTGGCACAATGGCTTGCTTCACAAGCTCTACCTCATGGGCGTGCCAGACCGTCTGGTCCTCATCATACGAGATTTTCTCAGGAATCGCACCTTTCGATATCGAGTCGAAGGTGCGCGATCCACTTCCCACCCTATTCAGGCCGGAGTCCCTCAAGGCTCCGTGCTCTCTCCACTCCTGTTCAGCCTGTTCACGAACGACATCCCTCGTTCGGACAGGGTGCAACTAGCCCTATATGCGGACGACACCGCACTATATTTCTCACACAGAAATAAGGCTTTTCTGACGCGCACTCTTCAAGTCGCCGTCAACGCCCTAGGCGAATGGTTCCAAAAGTGGCTGATCGCGGTGAACCCGGAAAAGAGCGCCGCGGTGCTCTTCTCCCGGAGCACCAGATCCCACACTGCGGGCCATCCCAGGAGTCGTTTAGGTCAGATCACCCTCTATGGGCGTCCCATCCCTTGGACCAAAAAGGTCAAATATCTAGGCGTCACCCTAGACTCCCGCATGACATTTGGACCGCATATACGGTCAGTACGCAACCGAGCGGCCTTCGTCCTCGGCCGGCTCTACCCCATGATCTGCAGGCGGAGTAAACTGTCGCTTAGGAATAAGTTGACACTTTACAAAACCTGCATCCGTCCCATCCTATCTTACGCCAGTGCCGTATTCGCACACGCGGCTCCCGTCCACATCAATAGCCTCCAGGTTATTCAAAACCGATTCCTTCGACATGCCGTCGGTGCCCCGTGGTACATGCGGAATGTCGACCTTCATTCCGACTTCGGTCTAGTCCCTATCCGCAATTTTTTCAAAGAAATGTCCGAACATTACTTTGAAAAAGCATGCGTCCACCCCAACCCGCTCATCGGCGCCGCTGCCGACTATATCCCCGACCCCGACCCTGGTCCTGGTCCCTCAGATCGTCGACCTACCGTACATCGCCGCCGTCCGCGGCATGTACTGCTCGACCCACCCGACCCGATGTCCGTCCTCATTATCCAAAAAATCCTTATTCTACTAGTTACACTACTCACTAGTTGAGATACCATTCTTATACGACTACCTTATCCTATTTTTCTTAACATCTAAAATACTGTAAAAACTATTGTAAACACGTAAAATATGATGTCCTTATGTCCCTATGCCTATCCTATGATAATATACACATGTAAACGCACTGTCTCACGCACTGAGTCTATTCTGTCGTGCACAATAGGGGATGGTGGATTTTCTTAGTTTCTTCGATTTTTTTTATGTAAAAATAAATGAGTTTAGCTCTTTCTAAAGGGTAGAGACATTAACTCATAATAGCAGATCCTAATAATTCAAGATAATATCATAGATGATTTTGGTCCATCATTTTTAGTTTTAGATTTAAGAAATATTTTAAATTTTATTCGGAAAACCAGTTTTAAATAATAATAATATCCTGGGACAATTCACACACGGTCATCTGATCCCAAACTAGGCAGAGCCTGTACTATGTAAACCAAACAACTGATACTAATACATATATATACTTTTTTTTTGTAAATACATACTTATATAGATAAAACACCCAGACACTTGGTGGGAATCGAACCCACGACCTGTTGGGTAGCAGACAGGGTTACTAACCACTAGACCAATAGGCCCGTCGATAAAATATATCGGAAACAAAAATAAAAGAAGTAAGCAAATTGATTATTCATTTAAACAATTTGTTAACATGTACAGACTATTAAAAACCGATCAAATAGTAAATAAACGGATGAACGTGGCTTATTTCCGTAATGTGAACCGAATGGCTGATTTAATATTTATGTATGAGAAAAGGAAGTAACCTGTGAGTTTGCGTTCCCTTTATCGTCGGTTATTTCGGTGCATGAAAGGTGAATAATGTATTAAATGATTACATACAAAATTTCATCGAAGTACGTTTGCATGCTTTAATTTAAAATATAAAATAGTTTATCGGTTTTTTTTTTTTTTGGGAATGATAGACGCTGTTAGCCGCAGATGGCCATTGCAGCTTCACCGGACAATAGGAGGCGAGCGCTTAAAGCGCTCTAGCCTTTACGGCAGAAGTAGCGACGAGCACAAGGGCACCTCAGGGAGGCACGGCCTCGGCTTGGGCTGTCGCTTAAGAGAGGGCTGAGTTTACCACCGGTTCACAACGCGCCCCCACTGAGAAGAACCGGCAAGAAACTCAGTGGGGAGTTTATCGGTATGTATTGTGCTGTACTGGTATTCAATTCGTTCAACGAATTTGATATCTCAATCTCACCGCGGATTCACCTTCCGAGTTTGTTAAGTTTTCTTACAGAATAACCACTCTGCATTGCACTGCCGCTTGTCCTTTTAAACATTAGTTAACTTTAAGTCTTTTAAGCCGTATTACACCAGCTACAGTGCCTTTCAAACCGAAACAATACTGATACTATATAGTCATGCGTCATACTTGCTAAATGCTAAACCAGGGCTTTCAAGTACGAGTCGCCTAAAATACCAGGGTCAAAAACCAGGGCGCAAATACTTGCAAGTATTTTTTGTACGCACTGGCTAAGTACATACACCCGTCGCAGCGCAGTATGTCACACTTGTCCATAATCACTACGCCTGACAGGCGCCTTGGGTATTGCAGTATATGTGTTAGGTAATAAAAAAGAAAAACGTTACTGTCCGGCTCTAGTTCCCTTGTGCAAGGAACTGTCCAAGGTACCATCGCAGTATAAGATATTTTGCCGCCGTTTTTTTGAACTTTTTATGCGACTTCCAACAAGTTTAACGCTTAACGCGTTAAACTTGTTAACGTTATGAAAGCGCTCACGTGACGCAGTCATTCCGTCATTTAGTGTCGTTCAGTGTCGTCCAGTGTCGTTCGGTGTAGTTCGGTGTGGTTCGGTGTGGTTCGGTGTGGTTCGGTGTGGTTCGATGTGGTTCGGTGTGGTTCGGTGTGGTTCGGTGTGGTTCGGTGTGGTTCGGTGTGGTTCGGTGTGGTTCGGTGTGGTTCGGTGTGGTTCGGTGTGGTTCGGTGTGGTACGGTGTGGTTCGGTGTGGTTCGGTGTGGTTCGGTGTGGTTCGGTGTGGTTCGGTGTGGTTCGGTGTGGTTCGGTGTGGTTCGGTGTGGTTCGGTGTGGTTCGGTGTGGTTCGGTGTCGTTAGGTGTCGTCGGAGGGGGGATAGAAAGAGACAGAGCGAGAGTGAAGTTTCACTTCTTAGGCGCGGAGGGACTCCACGCACATTTTTTTTAGCAGTCTGTAAACATTGCTGTGTTCCAGTGTAAAGGGGACTGTATCTGGTGAAGTAACCGGCTGCAAGAGGCTTAATATAATAGCGGCAGTGTATATAAAGCTATTTAACTCGTCGAACGCAATGTGTAAGTGGTTGGCCACAGTGAACGCGCGGTGACTTGAGCCTAGCGCGGGCGCGGCGGCGGGCGCGCCGGGTGGCCACAGTGACGCGCGGGCTGTTGTGGCGAAAACACTTATTGCAGGTGTCGCAAACCTTTTATGAGGATTCTGTATTTTTTACTGGATAGGCCAATCCTGAGATGGGAGGCGTTGATCATAAGAGATGGTGTGCTGGGTGCGCACGAAATAACTAAAAACAGTTAAATGAATGGAGATTTAAAAAAAATTTATTAAGAATTGAAATTGTAGTCAAAAAAGTTTATTTTATTTATTAAGGAACATTAACAATAAACATATTATACACTTACAATTTCAAATGTCCAAAAAAATCTTTTTATACATGTATGTATTTAAAGTTATTTAATAATAAAAATATACTTAAAACGAGCGACAAGACCGAAATGGTTTGATACCCCGCCAGCCGCGCGATCGGTCGCTTGTTGACTAGGCCCGCAGTGTGGCCAGAACGAGCGGATAGGAACGTTTGAAAAGTACGCCCGCAAACTCGCGCAAGCCGGTCGCGCTAGGCTCCCGCGCAAGTCACTTCAGTGTGGCCGCAAGCGGCGTTTTCATATGTTTGATATTTCGCGCCCGCCGCCGCCGCCGCGCTAGGCCTGCAGTGTGGCCGACCACTAAAAATTGAAAACCTCGTCAGTGATGAAGTTGAAGTTCAATTTGGAGTTCCCCAGGGAAGCATACTGGGTCCAACACTATTCCTGGTTTACATAAACGATCTGTGCCAATTACAAATTCCCAAATGCAAAATCATAACTTTTGCGGATGACACTGCACTTGTTTTTAGTGGGAATACGTGGAATGAAACATTTTCAGTTGCTCAATTAGGGGTTAACATAGTGACAAGGTGGCTGCGTGATAATATACTCACAATAAATGTAGACAAAACTAAATATATTACCTTCACTCTAAAAAAATTAAATATAGAAACACCTCAGAATTTAATTTGCCACACTTGTAATAATTTCGACGATCCGCACTGTGCATGTACCAAGCTTCAAACCACCTCATCAATAAAATATCTTGGCATTATGATAGATCGAAATTTGAACTTCCATTGTCATATTGACCTCCTAGTTGCGAGAGTACGTAAACTTATATATTTATTTAAAAGTTTACGATGTGTTCCAGATCAAAAACTTATAAAGACTGTCTATTTAGCACTATGTCAATCACAACTAACCTATTGTATTACTTCCTGGGGTGGTGCCCTTAAAACGCATTTTCTAAACATCGAAAGGGCACAAAGAGCTGTATTGAAAGTGAGTTTGTTCCTTCCATTCTTTCACCCAACAAGTGAGTTGTATAAGCAGGCAGAGGTTTTGACTGTTCGGCAGCTTTATATTCTTCACACTGTTTTAAAAAAACATACATCAATGTTATATGAACCTGACAAAATTAAAGATAAACGTAGAAAAGATTTAGTCTGTACTCAACCTGCATTTAGCACTTCTTTTGCGCACAGGTTCTTTTGTTATCAAAGCGGTAGTCTTTATAATAAAATAAATCGAGTTTTATCCATCTACTCACTCCCAAAAATTAAATGTAAAATTGTGGTTACTGAATGGTTGCAAAAATTGAGCTACGTATTTACAGAAAACCTTCTTCACTAGGATTATGTAATTTCAAAAACATTTACATAATATAATATATATATATAAAAACATTTAAACAGTAAAAATTTCTATGACACATACACAGACACACCCACACAAAGACACACAAACACCTCACACACACATACATATTTTTAATATATGCATATAAAACACACATAAACCTGTGAACTATGAACAGAAATATAAAAATGTTTCATATAAAATTATTTGTAACGCCCTATGTTCGTTGGGTGGGGACCTGGTGATCTGTAATACAGGTTTACGCCTACCTCAGACACCAGCTTCTCACAAATATTAGACTATAATGTGCTTACTGTGTAATTCATAAATATGTTCATATTTTTTGTGAGAAGAAATAAACGATATATTATTATTATTATTATTATATATGCAGGTGTACCGCTTGCTTGTGACGTAGTTTAGTGACGTGACCTAGTGATATTAATAAAAATAAAAAACTAGCTGCAATTTAATCTATGCAGAATGTCCACTTCTTTCCTATAGAAGTTTCTCTAAGAGGTCAACATTATTCATCTCGTTGCTTTCCAACGGAAAAAAAGAAACGGAAAACCTTGCGGATGACCCCAAAACAAAAGGCGTTGTTTCATTCGCAGCCCACTCCTTACACGGTTGGAGACAATGCGTCTTTGTTATACTGCAGCGCAATTATTAACATGAAATACAAGAAATTATTCATTGTATTAAAGCTAGGTTCTTAGGTTCGTATTTTCTCAAATAAAGCCCGTTACTGAGCAGAGCTAGCCTACATACACTACAAAAGATATTAGCTGCATGTGTGGTCGCTCGAAAATTAGTATAGAAAATATATCATAATATACCTAGTTTAATTTAAATTAATCTATTACCTATATTGTATACTAGCTGACCCACGCAGCTCCGCCCGCGCTATTTTTACGTTAACTAAACTTTTAATAACAGACATTCGCATCGAATACATAACCTCCTTTTTCAAGGTCGGTTAAAAACTGGGACCCACTTATTAATTGCACTCCGAAGCACGGAGACGTTTAATTCAAATGGCGTTAAACGGTCACCCATCTATTGTTAAATATACAGATACTGTGAGTGTAGTGTGTAGTGGGCTTAACGTTACAAGTGAAAGAACGGGGGTAGACGAAGATATTTCTGCCTCGCGCACGGAGCCGTCTCGCTGAACCAGTCTGTTTGTGACCACGGCTGGTGCAACCCGGCCGAAACGTCAAGCCAAAATATAAGGTAAATCGCGTTAAATCCCCGATTAGAATAAAGTTAGATAATGGAACGCGAAAGTCTAAAAGTATATATATGTTAGTCTATGTGGGCTTCTAAACAAATTTACCAAATTTTATGAGTGTATGTATGTATGTATATATGTAGGTTTGTCCGTGGATTTCTCAGAAACTACAAGTACGATTTCCAAAAATTCTTTTTCAATAGTTAGAGTATTTTTCAACTTAGGGTAGAGTACAAGTTTCATCAAAATCGGTGCAGTAGTTTAAGAGATATAAACTTTTTATATTTTCAGTAAGTTACTGTAACGTAGACGTTCGAGTTGCATGATAGTGCTGATACCTATCTTGGTAAAATAAGTCACTAAAATGTGTTAAATAAACTATTTAAAAAAAAAAAAACCGACTTCAAAGTAAATTATCAAAAAGCATAAAATAACGAAAATATATTGAAGTCGGTGTCAGCTGGTGAAAGTGTTAGTTAACATGACTAGCTAGCAGTGACTTCAATATATTTTCGTTATTTTATACTTTTTAGATAATTTACTTTGAAGTCGGTTTTTATTTTTTTTAATAGTTTTTTTACTAGCTGTTGCTGGCAGCTTCGCTCACGTGCAGTAAGTATTTAATGAAAGGATATTTTTTTAGTCTTCGATAACTTATTGAGCGTATGGCCAAGGGAACGGCATATTTTCTGCTGTAACTTATTTTTACTCATATCCAATACAAAAGCATCCAAATACGTATAAATGATCCCAGGGTCACAACCTACAAAAATAGATAGATAATCTATTGTTTTACCATTATAAAACACAAAAAATATGAAATTTCAGTAACGTTCCTTTATTTACCTACATAATAACTAAATAATTACAGTTTATTGACAAATAAACCTACATAATTAAAAAACTTCATCTAAGGATTTTTTTACAAACTTATCGACGTCTCGGACCGTGGGTGTGTATTTTGACCCGAAAATCGGAAGTCTTCATTTTATTCGCTTATTGTATAGAACAGGGATGGGCAGCGTTCGGGAAACTACGTGACATCTTCTCATCAGAAATTCCGCAGTACCTGAAGACAAAGGTTTGATGATGACATATGGTACTGAGACGTGGTCTTTAACAGCTGGCCTTTTGGAGAAGCTCAGAGTCACACAACGAGCTATGGAGAGAGCTATGCTCGGAGTTTCTTTGCGCGACAGAATCCGGAGTGAGGAGATTCGCCGAGGAACCAGGGTCACCGACATAGCTCGTAGAATATGCAAGTTGAAGTGGCAGTGGGCATGCCACATCACTCGAAGAACCGATAACCGTTGGGGAAGAAAGGTTCTCGAGTGGCGACCACGAACCGGAAGACGCAGCGTAGGCAGGCCTCCCACTAGGTGGACCGACGACATTGTTCGCGTCGCAGGCAACCGGTGGATGCAAATAGCAAATTGTCGTTCATTGTGGCGGTCTAAGGGGGAGGCCTTTGTTCAGCAGTGGACGTCTTCCGGCTGGTGATGATGATGATGATAGAACAGATAATTCTGAAGCCGAGTCTCGTGTGCCAATTTTGTACCAAACTGAAGATATAGTTTTTTTTTTCTGTGGTTTCCAAAAAAAAATCATAGAAAACATTGAAACTTCAGTCATGTTCAGTTTTTGATATACATAGATAAAATAACATTTTAATGGTTATTTTTTTAAATAAAAGTTCAAGCTTAATTGATTTAGTTTACTTTTGTTTGACTTGAGTGTTCAAATCTTGTCAATTTTGGTGAAGTTCCCGTTGTTCAATCGAGTTGATAGAACTCCTCAGTTACTAGCTAGTTAGCTTGAGTTTTAGTTTAAAAATTGTAGTTTATTGTAGTTCAGTCGTAGTTTAATTGTAGTTTGGTATGTAATTTAAGTGTAGTGTAATTGAAGGTTAATTGTAGTTTAATAGTAGTGTTATTGTAGTTCAATCAAAGTTTAATTGTAGATCAGTCGTACTTCAATTGCAGTTCAATTCTAGTTCAGTCGTAGTTCAGTAGCATATTAATTGAAGTTTAATATTACTGTAATTTTAGTTCAATAGTAGGTTAATTGTAGTTTAATCGTAGTTCAGCAAATGTTCAATTGTAGTGTAATTGTAGTTCAATTGTTGTTTAATTTAAGTGCAATTGTGTAGGTTAATTGTAGTTTAATAGTAGTGTAATTGTAGTTCAATAGTAGGTTAACTGTAGTTTAATTGTAATTTCATAGTAGTGTAATTGTAGTTCAATTGCAGTTCTATTCTAGTTGAGTCGTAGTTTAATTGTAGGTTAATTGAAGTTTTATTGTAGTCCAATTGTAGTTCAGCCTTAGTGCAATTGTACTTCAAAACTTTTGTTACACACAATATCTACCAGTACCGCTTCAGTTCAATAGAAATACCTTCATAGTAGTTCAATTGAACTACAATTAAACTATTAATGAACTACAATTAAACTATTAATGAACTACAATTAAACTACTATTAAACCCAAGATGACTAACTAGCTTTCGAATGACGTGTGAAGTCCGCCAACCCGCACTTGGCCAGCGTGGTGGACTATGGCCTAAGCCCCCTCATCTTGAGGGGAGGCCCGTGCCCAACAGTGGGACATAAACAAGGGCTGGTATTATTATTATTAAACCCTAGATGATGCTACTATGAACCAGCCACCTGAAAACAAGTCTACAAGAGTTATTTTCCCAAAGAAATGTAAAAGAACATACAAATCCTCTTTTGTTTCCACCATATTAAGGAGATAAAGACAAGCGGGTTGCAAGTTGCACGTGAAATTTACTTATTATTGTTCAAAACAACAACTTCCACAACTAATGTGACCAAGCTTTTGGTTTATATACTTTTAGACTTTCGCGTTCCATTATCAAAGTTTATTTTATTCGGGAATTAACGGCTGGTGCAACCAGGCCGAAACGTCAAGTCAAAATATAAGGTAAATCGCGTTAATTCCCGATTAAAATAAACTTGGAAGCTTTTGGTTGTTTTATTATTTATATCAGTGCCGAGAAAAACAAGAGAAGATGGTAAGCGACACGCCTTCCTATAGACAGCTGCAGTGTACTGTTGCTCGGCACGCCAGGCATTAGTAATTTCACCAGCTACAGTGCCCGTCACACTGTAAAATAGGCATTTTTCAAAAGACATTTACACTTATAAATACCCATATTCTTTTAAACGTGTTTAATTCAAGGGGTCCTTAATAAAACCATAATTACCATATTTTGTACTAAATATTAAGAAAACGATGTATAATCTATCTTTTCATCCTGTTAATGTATAATAATAATATTAGCCCTTGTTTTGGGCACGGGCCTCCTCTTAAGTCGAAGGGGCTTAGGCCATAGTTCACCATGCTGGCCAAGTGCGGGTTGGCGAACTTCACACGTCATTCGAAAGCTAGTTAGCCTTTCTAAAATATGCAGGTTTCCTTACAATGTTTTCCTTCACCAAAAGCTAGTAACAATCACATAAAGACGCACGTGATTAGTGAAAGAAATCAGTGGTGTTAACCGAGGTTCGAACCCGCGCACATTGTTTACAAGGCAAGCGCTTGCCCACTGAGCTGTTACTGTTGATGTAAAGTATTAATATTATAATAATTACATAATATCCTAGGACAATCCGCACTGGGTTATCTGATCCCAAACTGGCAAAGCCTTTGCCATAGTAACTAGACAACTCATACTTACTTAGATTGTTTTGTATATACATCTATACTTATAATAAAACTGTAAATTGAAGATATTTTGAAAATTATATTTGGAGGGCATTCTATAACCGATACTGAGGCCGAAAATGTATTTTGTTTAATTTTTGTCTGTCTGTCTGTCTGTCTGTATCACGGCTGAGCATCACGCCGAAACTACTGAATGGATTCAAATGTAACTTGGCATGATTTGAGATCTTACTACGAGGTAGGACATAGGATTTTTTATCCCGTAATCTAGCACGGTTCTTTTGGGAGACGGGATTAAAGTCAAAACGGGTACTTGGTTATACGCTTGGTTCGATTTTAACAATTTTTCTTTATAATATAATAAATATTAGTAAGGAAACACTCATAGAGGGTTGTTATCAAGGTTTTGTAATCGATCGGGTTAAGCAACGTTAGGTAAGGTAATTAAATAGATGGGTGTCCGTTTAACACCATTTGAACTAAACAGGTCCGTGCTTCGGAGAGCAAGTAAAAAGTGGGTCCCAGTATTTAACCGACTATAAAAAAGGAGGTTATGTATTCGATGCGAATTTCAGTTATTAAAAGTTTAGTTAACGTAAAAATTGCGCAGGCTGAGCTGCGTGGGTCAGCTAGTACATACATATAAAGATATAAAACCTAGACGCAAGGTGGAAATTAAACCTGAGAGCTTTTGGGTAGCAGCTAGGGTGTCTAACCACTCCTTCGGGGTCGTTGGACGTGTGGGGTATGGGCCCTAGGACGTACATTGAGTAGGGTGCCGGTGGCGACTCCGAGAAGGACTGCGGCGGGGTTGCGACCCCCGTCCCCGTGAGCACCGTGTCTGGTTCCGGAGGGGGGGGGTCTATATTGCGCCCCCGGCGACGGGCTTAAAGGCAAGACACTAAGGGGTTCCTGGTGCAAATCCCACCGGAGAGCCCTAGTCTCACTTCTCATGTGCCGATGCGGCAGCCGCGGGGGGATTTAGTGGGTAAGAATCGAACATACCCCGGTTGACCCCACAGGTTTCCACACACAGGCTAGGAAAATAAAGGTAACCACTAATACTACCAATAATACGCATTGTAATTAATCTATTCTTACGGATTATATCGCGATTTATTTTAATTTTCCCGACGTTTCGAATGCTTTGCAGCACCCGTGGTCACGGGCGGACTGAGATGTTAAACGTCCCTGTGCTCTATTTATACTGTCACAATTTTCGCAATTTTTTTTTTTGTAAGCTCTTACTGCGTAGGTCGGACCAACAACAATAATAACCAATAAGAATTGAGGGTACATGAATAAAAACAACAACAATAACTGAGGGTACACCGAAAATTATGACAGTATGCAAAGCATTCGAAACGTCGGGAAAATTAAAATAAATCGCGATATAATCCGTAAGAATAGATTAATTATGGTAACCACTAAATCAATTGGCCGGCAATTCCCAATTATTTTTTTTCTCATTGTCCTGTATTTTCTCGCTTAATTTTAGGGGATACTACTTGAGCTCCAATTGTAAGCCTTCCGTATTTTGCTAAACAAAACAATGGAAAATGAATTGAAGGCTTAATTATTTAACGAGAAATTGAACCTTGACGCTTAAACGGTTGAAATGTTCTCAAAAATTAATTCAGCTTAAAGAAGAAGATTACCTAAAATAATTATAATTAAGGTTCACTTTTCATAATATTTGGTATTTGGTTACATTTTATCGTGAAATTGTTAAATTGTATTTGAAAGATTCTTGCTTAGATTAAATATAATGATATATTTAAGAGGTGTTTTACTGCTGCGCTCAGAGTATTTTCCCTCACAGTAGATTATGATAACGTTAACCCTGGACCCTGTTGAGAGTCAATCAGGGTATGTGGGATACTTAACCATTACAACACCCCTGATATTTACCTACGCAACTATTACACACATTCAAATGAAACTAATTTTACAAATTACCACTTGCTAACATAACAACTGAGAAAACTATGACGTATGGACTACCACCTCAGTCCACCCGTGACCATGAATGCTATAGAGTGTTCGAATCGCCGGTATAGTAAAATCAAGACTAAACCACGATGTAATCCGTAAAATTAGTTTCATTTCAACTTTTTTTTAAAGAAAGGAAAGAATTTACGTTCACAAGCTGACAATAAAATTGTAATACAGCCATCCATTCAATTTGTTATTTACATTAAAACACAGGTAAACTCAAGGATTTGTCGTGTTCAGTATAATGTAATTAAACGTGATGTTTAAACAATTATGCAAACGAAGGCGTCGCGAAATTGGACCGAAAGGTCTCGTTATCAAATAACCTTTAGAAAGGGTTTTCGTATGCATAGGGTTGTAGGCGTGTATAAAGTAGATGCTATGTTTTTTTATTCCCCGATTAAATTATCTTTTGTTCTTTTTGCTTCTCCTCTCCTTCTCTTCTCCTTATTTGGGACTAATGGTTTTTCTTTTGTTGACTGGAAAAAATCGCAGCTAGCGATAAGACAGCCCAATGTACGTCATCAATGTATGACGGGCCCGTTGGTCTAGTGGTTAGACACCCTGTCCGCTAACCGATGGGTCGTGGGTTCGATTCCCACCAAGTGTCTGGGTGTTATTTATCTATTTAAGTATGTATTTACAAAAAAAATATGTATATAAGTATTAGTATCAGTTGTCTGGTTTCCATAGGTTCTGCCTAGTTTGGGATCAGATGACCGTGTGTGAATTGTCCCAAGATATTATATTATAACTAGCGACCCGCCCCGGCTTCGCACGGGTGTAATTGAGAATAAAAAAAAGATGTCAATAATTTAAAGTTACTGCCTTTGATGATTATAGAATTTCTTCATAAATAATGTTTGTAGCCGACTTTTCGTAACGCAATATGAAGAAATTTTGTTTAGAAGTGACGCGTGAAAGGGCTACGAATAGCTGTCTTGTCCATGGGCAAAGAACTCAACGCTTAGGTTTAAGCCTGCAACGTTGAATCTCTGAGCTTGTGATTTGTTAATTGTATTTATAATTTTATTAGAAACTGCAGACGTGTACCGGTGCATAATTTGGGTGGATTAAGGACAGGAACAGGGCACCATTTCTTTAAAACCAATTTATGGAAGCAATACGCGCTTCCTTGTTCGGTTTCATCGTTAAGACCTAAACGGGGGTCAACCGGGAAATTCTTATCCACTAAAACCCCCGCGGCTATCACGTCGGCACATTAGAGGGCGGACCTGGGCTATCTGTCGGGATCTGCACCAGCTGATACCACTCAGTGCCTTGACTTTGAACCCGCCGCCGGAGATGCACATTATAGTTCCCCGGGAACCTGTCACGGTGCTCACGGTTACAGGGGTCACGGGGGAAGCCTTTAATGAGATTTACGGGACCCTGTTGGTGGTCAACCGGGTATGTAGGATTCTTATACACTAAACCCCCAACGGCCGTGCTATCAGCACATAAGAACCCCTTCTTGGGCTATCCGGTGGGATCTGCACCATGATACCCTCAGTGGCTTGCCTTTGACCCCGCCACTGGGGGCACAATAAAGCCACCCGGTTACCTGTCACCGTGCTCACGGTTACAGGGGTCACGGGGGAAACCTTCAATAGGTCCCCGGGACCCTGTTGGCGGTCAACCGGGTATGTAGGATTCTTATACACTAAAACCCCAACGGCCGTTAAATCTGTACATAAGAAGGAGACTTGGGCTATCCGGTGGGATCTGCACCAAGATCCCTCAGTGTCTTGCCTTTGAGCCCGCCACCGGGGGGCACAATAAAGCCACCCGGGAAACTATCATCGTGCTCAAAGATACGGGGATTGCGGGGGAAACCTCCAATAGGCCCCCAGGATCCTGCGGGCGATCGACTGCGGTATGTGTCCCCCATGGCTGTTCACACAAAAGATGGGGGCTGCACCGTGTACCCCTCAGTGCAAGGCAAGGGCCTTTGAAGCCGCTGCTGGGGGCGCATTATATATAGCCCCACGGGAATCTGTCACCGTTGACACAGTTAAGAGGGTGGCGGGGGCAACATCCAATATGTCCCCGGGATCCCGTGGGGAAGTCAACCTGGGTATTTGGGATTCTTACCCACTAAAACTCCCGTGGCTGTCACATCGGCACATGAGAGGGAAACCTGGGTTCTCGGGTGGGATCTGCACCAGGTGACCCTCAGTGCCTGGCCTTTGAGTCCGCATAAAAAAATAGTTTTAAAGTACACAAAAACAATCCCAAAGAGAGATTTGAACCCGGACTCTGCTGTGCTTAGAAGACGCTTCCGTAACCTCCAGACCACGGCTACTCTTTTGCTATTATTCGAATTACTTGATCATATTCTTGTTATATGTCTGCGCAGTCCCATAAATTTAATTAGGTTTTCTATATAAGTACATAAACCTTCAATGAAAAATTATCTAACCGATGCCGATGGTGAAAACCGCTGCGTGGTTTAGGAGGTGCTATTGGATATAGACAGGCTCGGATAGCGACTTTGTTTCACACTATGTAAATATACGCCGATAGGGAACAACACCAGCCAACCTGTAAAAAAAAACCCTGACTGACAGACAGACAATAATTCCAATAAAGTTTAGGCTTTTATATCATACGTACAATACATGCATATTGTATTCCTACAGAAACAGACATTTTGGAAATATATTTTCATTATTTTATTTTTATTTTATTATGTTTGGGAAACAAACAAATGATACCACTTATTACTAATATAATAAGTGGTATCATTTGTTCCATTGTGTATCCAATAGTACAAAAATCAATTTCGTTTCCACTAATAACTAAATCATAACATTAGAGAGAAGCTAACCACGTATGCATGATGTTAAATTAAAAAAAAAAGTATTAAATATAAAAAATATATTAGAGATAAAAAGTGCTGGAGCTAATATGAGTTCAATATTTAAAACATATAAATAAAAAAATCAAAAACAAAGTTTAAAAATACAAAATGAAAATCCGTACACGGGTAGCGAACCCGGACAGTCCGTGCTTAGAGGACGCTTCCGTAACCACTTGGCCAAGGAACTTTTGTTTATTTTTTCGAATTATCGTATCTTATTTGTACCGCCATCGGTTGAGTAATAATACTCCCTTTTTACCCTGTTAAGGGATAAATTAAAAAAAACCATGAAATACAAATTCAATTAATTTTCTTAACGAATGTCTATGCAAAATTTCAAGTCAATAGGACCAAGGAATCGCGTTCTCCCATACAAACTTTGCCCCCCTGTTTGACCCCCTTAGAGGTTGAATTTCGCAAAATCGCGTCTTAGTGAGCACCTACGTCCTAAAAGGAACCCCCATGCAAAGTTTGAGACTCCTAGCACTTGTAGTTTCTGAGATTTCGTGATGAGTGGGTTTTTGTCTACTCTTTTATATAATAAAGATGTATGTCTTGAACAAAGGACTCCCCCTAAGGGAGGGGTTTCCATATTCCCTACGCTTGGCAGGCGTCTTGGGGATTGCAGTATCATAATCAGCCAGAAGACCTCTACTGCAGAATCATAGGCCTCCCTCTTAGAACGCCACAATGAACGAGAAAAGAATGTATTACAGTATTGAAAATCTCACTATAATAAAATGACTAAATGAGACTAGGTACTATTACGTATTAAACTATGAAAGGTAGCAGCTGTTGTAGAAAATACCTAATAAAAGTAAAAAAAAGTATCAAAAAGATCACAAAGGCCGTTCATCTCAAGAATTGTGTATACCTTGTATACTCCGTCCCTTAAAATACCTTTAAAGGCATATTTGGGAACAGAGAAATGTAAAGTTATCTCAGGAAAAACAAATGAGTGCCGTGAATCAGCGCACTGTCTTGATCTTCCGACCGAATGGCCTAATGGCTGATTTTTTACCTTTCTCCTCATTTACTTGTTTGATTTATACGTGATATCGCTCAATTTTACGATTTCCCAGGAACGTTTCAAATAGAATAGGAGGCGGAGAGAAAAAAAAACACATAATCTAATGATTTTGTGACTGTCCGTGGGGTGTCCTGGTAAGAGTAGCATACACCCATCTCCTCCCGTTGGGAATCGTAAGCGACTGAGGGAAACCAAGAAGACGTGCAGTAGCGTCTTTCTATTGGATTACATACCACCTATACTGCAATCCCCAAAGACGCCTGCCAAGCATGGTGATTATGGCAACCCCTCCAAGGGGGTGGTCTTTGTTCAGCTGTGGACATCTTTCGGCAGATGATTTAAAAGACAACTTAGTAAATGTATCCTTTTTATTTTTATATGCGGTTTCTAAAGACCAACATAATATACCTACTAACAGAAAAACTTTCATTTACTTTCTTTTTGCTTTGGAGAATAATTTAAAAACTGGCATAGTTTTATCAACAAGGTTCAAATAATTATTCATCTGCCAACATTCAAACAACACAATCTTTAGAAGTATACTGATACGATACAAAAAATATTATTATTAACTTTATTTAGTCCTCCTCTAGTTTAACGCAACGCCTGTCTCATCGTAAAAAACTGTCATCAGCAGTCAAAAGACGTCCACTGCTAAACAAAATCCTCCCATTCCATTGCCATAGTTCTCACGATTGGCAGGCGTTTTGGGGGTCAACCATTATGTATTTTAGTTTGAAACTATAGTGACGTGATTTTTTTGTCATTTCTGCCTCCCAGACTATAATATAAATCTGGACGAAATCATAAAGTTGGGCTTAATGATGTAACGCTATATAGAATATTTTAAATTATAATTGTGTTTTTATCTATTAAATAATTATTTATAATGGAATTTTGTGAGTATTTGTAATTCCCTCAATGTTTTTTTTATCGATGACGTAAAGGCAACCATTTCAGTTTCTATTTTTTGAATAGTAACCAATGTTAGGTACCCATTTTATAATATCCTCTAAAAATATTTAATTCCCTAATAATATCAAATCGAACTACTTTTTTTTTTAATTTATCTAGCGCCTAATATACATTATGGGTAGATTAAACACCTTTACATGTTTCAACATATAAATAGCATAGGTAAGACTTGTTTCTTGACTGTGCTAGATTAAATGGTTATTGTTAAAATACAATGTTTTAAAATTTAGTAAGATTTTACTTAATCAAAATCAAATTCAAAATTCTTTATTATGCATAGGCCTCACGGGGGCTCTTACATATTGTCATTTTTTACAACTACCACCGGATCGTAACGCGACCTCCACTGAGAAGATCCGGCAAGAAACTCAGCGGGCTTGTCTTTTTTCAATTACATAAGATTTTTTTAAACAATAAATTGTTATCTACTATTGCTATGTATTTTAATTTTCCGCATTATCTCAGAAATAGGATATATTATGTACCTATCATTCAGGAAATTCATAGTCAATTAACGACGCCTAATAATCCAAACATCTCATCTTAGAACTTGCCCCTGGGTCTTCTCTTTAGCAAGTAAATACACATAATAATATGTATTGTATATACAATATAAATACCTTCCAGAGTAAAAAAGTTACTCTTTAGTGAATCAAATCTTCCTTGTTAATATATTTTCACGTGGAATTACGAAACTTTTTAGTTACCAGTTTTATTATCTATGCCTGGTGCCTATTGTTCACAGCGAAGAAAATTTTAGAATCCCTCCATCCCGACAATTATAAAAGTTTTAATTGCTCGTACTTTTCTAATTACAAAAAATACAGTCTCATGAGAGAAAGGAAAAAAATAAAAAGTAAAAAAAAATACTTAAAAGGAGCCCCTCTCGTTAGCAGCAGGTAGCGGGAAGTTTGATAATTTATTGGTCAATAAACTCATAAACGAATGAAAATTTGAGTTGGAATCTTTTTCTTAAATATAAGTCTCGCCGCACACGGGCCACCGGCCATAACCACCAAACGCAGCCACCAACCTATTTCCTGTTGTTGTCATACATTTTGCATGGACTCGCCGCACACTGTAAGCGGCGGTGGTCGCAACACTAACTAAACCACTAGTGGTCGGCTCGGCCACAAAACGCCGCCACAAGCCACCCACGCGATCCTTCGCAATTTCTCTAATGTTCATTGAAATGAAACTAATTTTATGGATTACATCGCGGTTTAAACCGCGATATAATCCGTAAAATTAGTGTAATATTCGCGTAAATATCAGAAATAAAAAAAAATTTGGTGAAGCATACTCAATTCGGAAGAAGCAGAGACTCCATAGAGCGTCTTGTCGTGCAGGGCAGGATAGAAGGCACTAGACCGCGCGGGCGGTCACCTAAGATGACTGCCCGCCGTATCGGTATCGGTCCATCACATAGGCACATAGGTGACTCACCTATGTGCCTATGCGATGGACCAACCAAATAATATTTGCGCTGGGCGGTTCCTTATATGTGCACCAGGATGACGGCAAACAGAGAGATGGCGACAAGTCGTGAGGCGCGTAACATCTGCCCCTAGTGACACTACATAACGGCCACGATCGCTCTGTCAAGAGCGTTACGACAGAGAAGAGAAGAAGATACTCAATTAATTTACTAGCAGATTCATATTTGGTGTTAATGCTGCCATACGAATAAAAATTAAACCGTAACTTACTCATATTATGATACACCGAAAGTGGCCTTTTTACAACCGCAGTTCTTGCCCCTAATAAAAAAAAAAAAGGTACCAATTACATATTTTATTAGTGAGGTAAAAACAACTCGTTATTATATGAATAAATTAAGATGGTACTCAGTCAGACTGTTCCAATTTTTTCAGCAGTCTTTGTTATTGTCCTCTTAAAATTTCCCTCAACTAACCCGTTACAGTTTCATGAAGAAATTAAAATCGGCACGTGGCCAAGTATTTGATATTCACGAACCTCACCCACAAAAGGCACGATGCGTTTGTGCTTAGAATTTAGACCACGTACAAACAGGGAACCGGGAGTCCATTTCCACAAATATTGGACTGCATTACTCTAGGGGTATCTGATATCTATGTAGATGTATAAGGTTCATAGAAATTTATGTAGCTTCGGTACTTGTTACTTGAATTCGACTATACCACTTATTAGTAGTAGTATTTAAATCAACGAAATTCAACTATTTAGGACTAGACCAGCCTTCATCAGCAGCTGAAAGAGGCCTATTGCTAAAGAAATCATCCCTGTTAGAAGGGAGGGATTGCCATAACCCCACGCTAGGTAGGCGTCCTGGGGATCGCAGTATAGGTAGTAGTAGTGTAAGCGCCTGGGTTTCACCTGCCTGAGTGTTCCCCAGGATTACAAAGGGAAGATGTTGCTTTCTATTAGGTTCTAGGTGGTTGAAAATAAAAATGCAGTGAATATGTTAGTTACAGGTATTTATTGAAAATTATTTATTCTCATCAGATATAAATAACTATTTGCTAGCTCAACCAGAGGGGCTGGTAGGTTCTAAAATGTACTCCTTAATTATCCTACCTAGCAACTAACCTTGCAACCTATGAACGCTTATATACATACAGGTGTTGTTGTATGTCGAGTAAAGTTTATAAAGACAACACTTCCTAAGAAACTTAATTTAAATTATATATGCACAAGAATATACTACGGTTGTACCACCAATCCTGCCATGTCAGATAAAAGAAACTTTACAAGTTTATATGGTGAAAAGATATAAATATAATTTCAGTACCTTGATGTTATTAAATTGAACCTTCCTTTAAAGAGAAGCTGCTGTATTGTGTCCAAAGGCCATCTTCAAGCGTACCTCAGCATTCACATGCAGAAGCCGGATTCATTCCGGTGTGAAGAACATCAAACACAGAGGGTGAATATCATCTACGGGGTGCTGATGGGATGTAGTCCAATAAAGACTTACATCACGTAATTAATAAATTCTTAAAATCTTAAAATCAAATTGAATCCCATTCCACTGAAACAAATAACCTCAAATTAATTATCTGTACAAACTGGAAGTAAAAAGACATACTCCTTGTGAGTTATAAAGAATACATACCAGATGGCTGCTGTTATCCTACATCAGCCACTGTGGTCCCCCCACGACCAACGATTCAAGAAGCCATGTGCTTCTTTTAAAAAAATAAGAATGTGGAAACCTGTAAATGAGTTTAGCGAATAAGTATCAACTATTCACCATTACAACAATATGCTACGAGACATCGCAATAATGCTTACCAATTATTGTGAACGAAGAACTAATATATTATAAAACACGTACGGAGGTGACCTTCCTAGGTCAAAGCCTCCATTGCCAAGCCTTCTTCCAGAAGCATTTCGTATCCGGCCAAACCAGCTAATGGGGTTGCCAGGACTATCCTTCAAATTCCACACGGAATCGAATAAATTACACTGTTTATGTCACTTTCTCACAAACTAGTGATTAAATATTACTCTGGAGAGTAATATAACTTACAATTAAACACTGTATGTTAAACTACACGTTCTTATTAACTCAATTCTTACTTTTGAAATGTTGGAAACATAACCAACATTTAAATAAATAGTACTAACATCGGCTGTCAGAAAAACCTGACAACACTGAACCCAAAGAGTATATAAACACAGTGAAATGAATGTTCCCATTCACGCATCAAGTAATGGTCATTCACTTATAACTATATTTATTATCTTTATTAATAAATTAAAATGAAATTTGAAAATTCACCACGTGACAGTAGGTAATTCAATAGAAGGTTGCTGCCTGTCTTCTTGTTTTCCCTTAATGGCCTCTTACTATCGTAAGAGGGTATCCCCAAAGGAAGGAGATGGGAGGGTGCTATTCTTACCCGGACACCACACTTTTATAAAAGGCTTATGTAAAAGAAAAAGAATATCGGCAGCCAAAATTAAGCTTCACTATTTGATTGAAAAAAAAAAGTATTTTTAAGGAAATAGAAAAGCAGCAATAAAGGCTTAATACTTTTAGTTTTATCATTCACGGTGAAAAATTCCATGCATACACAATACCATTTTTTGAAACGAAAACTCCCTTAGTGCACTTTTTTGTGATGGGGAAAAATGTTAAGCTCGCGTCACACGTGACCTGATCGAAAATTCGTAAGACCTGATCGAATATTCGTAAGATGTAGGCGGGGCAGGGCGCTTGCGAGAATGTTTGTGTGTTTGTGTTACAGCGTGCCACGCGCATCCATGGATGGTGACTGCTGATGGCTCGACCGTCTATGTAGTTAATGTAAAATAATTGTAATAGTTCTGAAATGCTAAATTTTTAATGTAATATAAATTGTCATGTTTGTGTACGATAGCACATATGAATATTGTATTTTACCACATAAATGATAGTACTTTTATACTGATAATTCCCTAACCATTCCAAAATATCAAAAATGCACAACGTTAATATTCAAGTTTTCACTTCTACCGGTACTCCCGGAGTGCAACCCGTTATTTTTTTTTTGTTTCAGTAATGAGCTTGTGAGATAAATTAACTTGATTTTCATTCCACTGCCGCTTGTGTTCGTTTTAGAATATCCTAAATGACAGTACATCCCTCGACGTGAAAAGGCGGCCGGCGAATAAAAGACAACAATAATAATTTTAATCAAAAACAATGAGATTGCTCTCGACGCAAATTGGTCTTCTTTCGCCATTAACATGATGATGAAACGCTGTGATGCTCGGCCGAGTGAGGTGTTTTGGAAACCTCTTACACAGTATTGTAATATTGAACAAAATGGCACCTACTAAGCATACGTTTAAAGTTTAGATTTTAAACTAATGTAAAAACTAAGCAATATTCTTTTCCCTAGGTCGTCCATTGAGTACGGGGCTGACTCCGAGGAGGATGACGGCGGGGTTGTGACCTCATCCTCGTGAGCACCATGACAAGTTCACGGGGGGCTACAATGTGCCGCGTGGGGGGCGGCGGGGGGGTGTGCTCAAAGGTAAGACACTGAAGGGCCCCTGATGCAGATCCCACCGGATAGCCCTGAGATCCCCACCGGAGAGCTCTCATGTGCCGATGCGACAGCCGCGGGGATTTTAGTGGATAAGAATCCCATACACCCCGGTCGAACCCCACAGCTCCCGAGGACCTTTTGAAGGTCTCCTCCGGAAGACTACTAAGAGTTAAGGTTTATTGGTTTATTGAGAATTCAATAATGTCCAATGAATGGGACTTTCTCACAGCGAACAAGTATGAGTTAGGTAACACATGAATTATAAGTATGCAAATCAAGTTGAATACTTAACTAACGTTATTCTTAGCGTTCCTCTCCCCTCTTTCTCTCCCTACTACGATGATAATATGGTGGAATGGCGCCGTTCAACAGTCCAACAACCTATGCAAAAAAGTTTGTGATGAATAAAATATACGAGAAAAAGACTACATAACATCGCATTACTGCATACAATTAAATGGCCCATAAACAAAGAAAAGAGATGAACTAACTTTTTGATTGTTATAATTTGTATATTATTTTCACATTACGCTACGGTGTAAGCGCCTGACGGTTAAGAAAGCGCAGTAAATCAGGGTTTAGCATAATTCCTCTTTTGTAACATCCGAGACGCTAATATTGTTTAGAATAAAAATAAAATTTATTTTAGCCTTGGAATAAAGTTATATCCATCGACCACAAGTACATAGGATAAGTGGGAGGAAGCCGAAAAACGGGGTAACACAAAAAGTCTAAAAGGCGTAAAAAGTTTTGTTACGCGTAACAAAATAGCGATCTCAACAATGTTGCCAGTACTGTAAAGACCGCACTAAATCTGGTGTTATAGGCGACCCCGTTTTTCGTCTTCCCCCCACTTACCCTACGTGTATATCTTAAAATTATGTTAAGAGTATTGGACCATTGACCAGGTGAACTAACGACATTGGTGGTAGACAGTGGTGGAACGATAAATGCAATTAATAGCCAATTATCGTTCATTGTGGCGTTCTAAGGGGGAGGCATATCTTCAGCAGTGGTCGTCTTTTGGCTGGTGTTCAGAGTATCGAATTTAGAGTCACTGTGACAAGACTGCGTATTACTCTAAATTTTAATATGTGTAGACTCAAAAATAACAATAAATATTTGTCGGTCGCTAACGGTAAGCCTTACAATGCATTCAAATTAGTCCCGGCGAAGCACTAAATTGTCTTAGATCCCGAATTTAACAATTAGACTAAATTACACATTCCTTGTGAATAAAGAATTTAAATAAATAAAATTGAACCTTGTAATCTTGTCTCCTAGATTAACAAAACAATAAAGAGAGCAAAAAAAACTAAATTTTTAAATTTCATGGAATAAAATTATAACATTTTACTTTCATTACTCAATTCTTGAATTTTAAATCGTAGAACAAAGGCATTCCAATTCTAAAATAGGAGATCTCTGCCTCTTAGGTACCTTACCTTAGTCGACCTTTTAAGTGCCGCTTAGGCTCTTGAAGTCACGCTTATGACTCCCTTCAGACGGTAAAAAGGTGTATGCGCTTTGCATACATTATGGTGTGACGGGTGAAAGTATATTCTGTCGTGCGTGGCGTAAGGAACGCCATAATATCTACTCATAGTCTAGTCGTCAATCTCATTGTATTTCATAAATTATTTCTTCATAATTATTAGGTAGTTTGGTCTTTCGTCCATTGAGTACGGCGGCGACTCCGAGGAGGACGGCGGCGGGGTCTCGACCCCCGTCCCCGTGAGCACCGTGACTGGTTCCCGGGGGGCTACAATGCGCCCCCCGGCGGCGGGCTCAAAGGCAAGGCACTGAGGGGCCCCTGGTGCAGATCCCACCGGAGAGCCCTGGGGTCCCCCATCTCATGTGCCGATGCGACAGCCGCGGGGGTTTTAGTGGGTAAGAATCCCACATACCCCGGTCGAGCCCCACAGCTCCCGGGGATCTTTCGAAGATTTACCCGCGTCAAAATAAAAAAAAGGTAGTTTGGTCTTTAGGGAATAAAACTGTCCGGGTTTCAGATATTCTGCCGCGAACTGTGAAAGACTTTGTATCTGGAGAAGTTACTAGTTTTATAAGACTGAGCTTATTTCTCCAGTCACGAGCGGCAGTCAAATGTCTCCAATGGACAGAAGTGTCGCTTACCACCAGGCAAACATCTCGTGCATAATGTCACTTAGTTAATCGTAGATTAGTTATATCGGTACACTAGCAATTTCCTGCGGCTTCGCCCGCTAATTTTTTTACAGAGTTTACCAACCCCTAACACACCCCCAAAGGTTGTTTTTGAAAATTCGCGATACACGTATTGATTTATTTTATTTAGAGAATCTTTTCAGTAAATTCCAAGTCAATCGAACCATACAATAAAAAGTTTCATACAAAAGAAAACACCCCATTTAACCCCTTTAAGAGTCGAATTTTCAAAAATCCTTTCTTAGTGGATGCTTACGTCATAAGAAGAACCTAGTGTCCAAATTTGTGTTGATGAATCAGTCAGTCAGTCAGTCAGTCAGGACAAGTAATTTTATATGTATAGATTAATCACAATCACCTCAATCACGACTAAGGTTTTTTTAGATATTCAAGACTTTACGTATAATGTGTGGTTCCGTTGTCCCGTGGTGTGTCTGGGTAAGAATAGCAAACTCCCATCTCCTCCCGTTGGGTGGAAAAGCACGAGGATAGGCAGCAGCGTCATTCTATTGGATTACCACGATACTGCGATCCCCAAGACGTCTGCCAAGCATGGGGATATGCCTTCGTTCAGCAGTGGACGTGTCTCTCCTCCTGATGAAGGTGTGTTTCCGTAGAAGCTGACTGCGCCTACACAGCAACAAGCTGCCCGCTGTCAGCTACGAAATCACACCTTTAGTTTTCTTTCTCGCTTTGTGGTCGCCGCACTTCAAGGATGCTTTTTATTTAAGTAGTTGAAAATAATATAGTTACAGTAGAAATAAGATTTGAATTTCGAATGAAATTATAATTAACTTATATAGAGTGTTTAAAAACCTATGACTGATCCACGAGGGTGTCATTCGGTGTATCAATACCTACAAGTATATTTATGTAACTCTTGTTTTGAATATCTTTTTTTTAATTTGTACCAGAAATACGAGATCGGATTCGTATTGCAAGGTACAAATAGCGAAGAAAAAAAATGAGACATCTATAACTATACTGATAATAACACTGTACCAGTTCCAATTCTGCAGATTGAAGATATGTAAACTAATATTTTTGGAGGGCATTCTATAACCAATACAATAAAACTGTATTTTTTTGTTTGTCTGTATCATGGCCGCGCATCACGATGAAACTACTCAATAGATTTTGAACCAGTTTTTAACCGACTTCAAAAAAATGAGGCCGCGTATTCAATGCAAATGTATGCTTTTAATAATAATAATAATAATAATAATAATATCTTGGGACAATCCACACAAGGTCATCCGATCCCAAACTAGGCAGAGCGTGTACTATGGAAACCAGACAACTGATACTAATACTTATATACTTTTTTTTTTTATAAATACATACTTAAATAGATAAACAACACCCAGACACTTGGCGGGAATCGAACCCACGACCCATCGGTTAGCAGGCAGGGTGTCTGCCAACAAGACCAACGGGCCTGCCAAAAAAAAAAAAATTAGTTAACGTATAAAGAGTGCAGGCGGAGCTACGTGCGTCAGCTAGTGTTTAATATAATTTTATGGATACACTGAATAAATACCTCATGGATCGGACAGGGGTTTTTAACACTCTGTGTTCTTTTTATAAACGATTTTAAAGCTCCCTTTGTATTTGAATGCAAAAAATAATACTTAAAAGTTTCGAAACCCTTTTATGATAAATGTTTTACAATGATAAATGGGCATATGTTGCACACATGCAAACGCACTTTACTTAAAGTAAAGTGAATGTTGATGATGAATGAATGATGATAGTAGATATTCAATTAAAATATACAACATACAACCGTTTTTTTTTATATTAATGTAAGTTTATCACAATAAAATATCCAAACCATTTACAAAGTTACTTCACAAATATTTCACCTAGAAAAAGAATTTGATAAAACTTTTATCAGAATCTAGTGTAAAATTTTCTGAAGCCCTCGTATTTTCCCTGCTTTATGAATCCTGGGCTGGAGCACGACTGGCCCCGGGAAATATCGCTCGGTACCAATAACGTCCGGAATTCGTATTTGCTTTGTAGTTTTTCGCTTATTTCGATTAACATTCTTCGTGTTACGATCTGTTTTCCATTTATTTAGTTGCGCCATTACAACTGTTTCGCATTTATTCACGGTCCGTGATTGTTGCGAATTATGGACGCACCATTTTCAATGTTAACTTTACACAATCTATACTTATAATAAAACTGTAACAGGTCCAATTCTGTACATTGAAGATATTTTGAAAAGTATATTTGGAGGGCATTCTATAACCGATACTGAGGCCGCCAATGTATTTTTTAAAATTTTTGTCTGTCTGTCTGTCGGTCTGTATTATGGCTGCGCATCACGCCGAAACTACTGAATGGATTCAAATGAAACTTAGCATGATTTGAGATCTTACTACGAGGTAGGACATAGGATACTTTTTATCCCGTAATCTAGCACAGTTCTATTGGGAGAGGGGATTAAAGTCAAAATGGGTAGTTGGTTATACGCTTGGTCCGATTTTATCATTTTTTCTTTATAATATAATAAATATTAGTAAGGGAACACTCATAGAGAGTTGTTATCAAGGTTTTGTAATCGATCGGGTTAAGCAACGTTAGGTAAGGTCATTAAATAGATGGGTGACCGTTTAACGCCATTTGAACTAAACGGGTCCGTGCTTCGGAGAGCAAGTAAAAAGTGGGTCCCAGTTTTTAACCGACTATAAAAAAGGAGGTTATGTATTCGATGCGAATGTCTTTTATTAAAAGTTTAGCAGGCGGAGCTGCGTGGGTCAGCTAGTCCGTAATATAAAGGTTTTATTTGACAACTTTGATGTCACAGAAATCGAAATGTTTGATGCTAGCTGGTTTTTCTTTTGTTATATTTTGTTTCAGTTTAAATATAATCGAGTAACTACACTAGCGGAAATCGATTCGCAACGTGGTCTAGTTTGGGGTTAGGGTTAACTGGAATATATTTTAGGGTATTTATGTCCAAGTCCAAGTCCGTGTCCACTGATTACTAAAGACCGAAAATATAACTTAAAATTTTGAATCTTTTTAAATTCAGTGTCACTTTTGACATTTACAAGGATGATATTGTAGAATAGTTATGCGATTACTGACAAAGTTATTTCCGAGTTGCCGATATTTCGAATCTGCGTTAAAATATTGCGTCTACGTCACAAGATGAAACTATTCCCTACCTGTCATCAGTTTTTAAGAATCATCATCATCATCACCAGCCGGAAGACGTCCACTGCTGAACAAAGGCCTCCCCCTTAGACCGCCACAATGAACGACAATTTGCTATTTGCATCCACCGGTTGCCTACGACGCGAACAATGTAGTGGGAGGCCTGCCTACGCTGCGTCTTCCGGTTTGTGGTCGGCACTCGAGAACCTTTCTTCCCCAACGGTTATCGGGGAAGAAAAGTTCTCGAGTGGCGTGGCGTGACGTGGCGTGGTGTAAAGAATAACTATGATAAAATATGTCTGATAGTGATTGTTTTCTCTCCACCAAAACGTAGTGTTCCTGTTCTCAATAACCAACGTAAAATAAAATACTGCTGAAGATAGACAATTGGCTAAATTTGACAAGGCAACAGTATCAAGCAAACTCTCTAATCCCGGTCCAATATTCGTTCACTGCACGAGTTTGCAGCCAGCGCACAATATTTTGAGATTTATAAATATTACACGATCTATAAAGAAAGAATATTCATTACCGTTCATTCTAGCTTGTTGACATTGAACAAGGGAATTTATAAATCGGATCGACTTAACAGAAATATGTTTTGAGGCTTGTTTGAGGTTACTCTCGCACATTGCACTGATCAATCGATGGATAGAAATAGATATAATTGGATATTCTCTAGGTAAAAATAAAAAGCCAAATGTATTTTTGTTTTCTGATCCAGCGACATTTTTCTTAAAAGGAAAAGTCAATTCAGTTAGAACACTTGTGAGATGCTATCATAATTGAAATTATCACGAGAATATTTGTATTCATAAAATATCATAGCGAACCACCAAAGCGCGAAGAATCCATCATCATCAACGAAGATGTCCACTACTGAACATATGCCTTCTCTTTGGGGGGTTGTCGTAATGCCCACGTTTGGTCAGTCAGTCAGTCAGTCGGTCGCCCAGGAGACACCTGGTCTCAGGGATCGCAGTATCAATAGTATCTGTCAGTCTTTTGTTTTTCGTGAGTCGCCTCTTACTGCACCCAACGAGTGGAGATGAGTGGGTGTTATTCTAACTCTGATACTTCAGGAAGAACTAATTTAATTGAAATTAGCACATGCCTGTAGGTATCTATAAGAAACAGTTTTCCAATGAAACGACATCTTAAATATCGTGTGAAAGAAAATAAACTGTTTCCATTATACTTACGTATTCTGAAATGGTTTAAAAATGGAATACAATCCAGGGAAATTTGAATTCTAAATGCTGAGCCTATTTATTTTTCAGGAATGGTGGAATTAGAGAATCCTTTCGTGGCGAAAAGTTTAAATGGGCTATTAATGCGATTGGGTTCCGGCAAGAATTTCGCTAATGTTAAACGGATTCTGCACAATTTGATTGCTTCAATAAGTTCGGGACAGTTCCCTTTCATGCTTTAATACTTTAGAATTCCGGACGCTCTTTGCTTTGTGCGAAGATTTTACTGCTCCACTTTACGAGATTCTGTTCAAAAGAAAACTTATGTGGTTGATAGAAACATACCTTTGAACTCATAGCGGTAATGTTTCACGTAATATTAACGTTATCTGATATTAATAAATTTTTAAATAAAATGTCCTGTCGGTTCGCGATTAAGCACTCGTAATGGCAAGTTACTAAAAGCGCGAGATAAAGATTAAATATTATGATTTTTGTCTTGCCATGAATAACTTGAATTCATGTTGAAATATAAAAAATAACCACTCAGTTAGATGCTAGGTCAAAGCGTTTGAACTACTCTTATACCATTAACGAAACAAGACGAATAAACAAGAACGTTTTATAAGCTCTGGGGGCCTAAACACGACCTCTAATATCAGTATCAATCTGACTTAGTCGATAGAAAGTGACAGATCTATAAACTACATATTTTGACGTCTCGATCTTGTGTTACTTAAGATTATGATAACGCTGCTATTATACGTGATGGTAGGGCTTCAGAAATCATAAAAAAGTAAAATAATACTTTGCATCGTTTGAGGGATTGAATAACTAGACTGTCCCGTCAGTCTAAATTGAATTCGAAATTCATGATCACATGAACACTCAAGAAGAATGTAACTTATTACGAGTATCATCACTCCAAGCCCCCTTGAGGGAGAGAAATATAACTTGGTCTTACTATATAACCGCAAATAAACAGTAAAAGGCTTGCAATTCCTGAGTCGTCGAGAAAGAGGCATGTTTCTCGACGACTTTGGAATGGTAAAAAAATTTATGAGCACAATTTGTAAACTTCATTGTGGGCGGACAGAATGAATCTCTCCATATATTTCTCACACTATGTATATACGAGTACGTTTCTATTATACTTTAGTTAAAAACTATGTCATATCTGCTTTCCTGGACATAAGTTAAAAGTAGTATCATAAGTTAATAATAGTATAGCTAAATAATGTTCCGACCGATACGGATAAGGGCGTTTCTTCATTGGCCCGTCCGATGGTCGGATGGGCCATGAAAAAAGTTCGTTCTGCGCGGATTATCAGAGTAAAGGCAGTCAGAGTGCACTTGTGGCTACGCAAGCTTTAGCATAAATTGCTGAGCTTGTGAAAGATTGGCTGTATCTATCAACAGTAATTACTAGTGCCATAAGCTATCTATTCAAAGTACACTATCGTGAAAGTATATAAGAAAAATCTTGAGCTAATGTACATTTTGTTTTCACAGGGTTCTCTGTTCGCAAAACTGAAAGCGTCCCGCTCGGTAACCGTCCGCGGTAGTTTATTGGACAACGTGATACGAATCTTAGCTGCGAGAATTTTGCTTCGCAATTAACGGAACCCTATTTGCTTGTAAAGTCAAACGTTAATGTAATTAGGAGAGGATTCGGGATATACATTGTATTAATTGTATAGTGATTATAGTCGATACAATAATAGTAGGTATTTGAGAAAGGCAGGGAACTGAATTTTCAAGGGACTGTTTTGGTATCTACCAAAACAGAGTCATTATACTGCTGCCATGCAGCAATGTGTATTTCAGCGGCTGAAATTACCGTTTTTGCGGGGGAAAACTTTATACGGTCCCCGGGAGCTGTGTGGCTTGATTAGAGAATGTGGGATTCTTACCCACTAAAACCCCTGCGACTGTCGCATTGACACATATTCGCACTCAATGAACGTCCTAGGCCCACACCCCGAACGTCCAGCGACTCCGAAGGGGTGAAATTACGCACGAGACTTCATTACCAGCCGGAAGACGTCCACTGCTGAACATAGGCCTCCCCCTTCGAATGCTACAATGAATGACAGTTGGCTATCTGCATCCACCGGCTGCCTGCGACGCGCACAATGTCGTCTGTCCACCTAGTGTGAGGCCTACCTACGCTGCGTCTTCCGGTTCGTGGCCGCCACTCGAGAACCTCTCTTCTCCAACGGTTATAGGTTCTCCGAGCGATGTAGCCTGCTGCCCACTGCCACTTCAGCTTGCAAATTTTAAGAGTTATGTCGGTGACCTTGGTTCTTCGACGAATCTCCACATTTCAGATTCTGTCACGTAAAAATCTCCGAGCATACGAACTACGAGATAAATTTCTTAAAATAATATTTGCCTGTTTTCACTACTGGCAGCTTATACCAACTGTTATCGTTTAAGTAGCAAATAAATCAATCATACTGCTAAGTTAGTACAACTCAGCTGTACACATACGGCACTAAATCAAATTGGTCCCAGACAAGTGTCATGTCTCTACACATCGGAGCGCGGACGTGCGATTTATCGGCACGTCCAGACGGCATCAAGCAACGTTATAATATTTGGCTGGACTAACGATATAGATAGTGTCAAACTCAAATCAAGATAAAGACAATATTGTGTTTAGGTTAATACCCAACGCCTACCTAACGGACTTGAATAAAATACAAAAATTCATAATTATTTTTTATGCGTATTATCTTACGTATTTTTTTTTTTGAATTACCACCGGATCGAAACGCGGCCTCCACTGAGAAGATCTAACAAGAAACTCATCGGGATTTTTCAATATATACACACATCAAAAGTGTCTAGGGATCAACATATATTTTTGCAATAACTTTTCTCCTGATTGATATTAATTAAAATTTTCTTTAAGGATTCATCAAATAAAGTGTTTTCGTTTGTCACAGTAACGATAAACCAAGTCACCTTTGCATTAATAAAGAAATTTGCCATTTTCCTAATAAAGGGATTTTTGACATTTGAACCACTAACACAAAAGTTCGAAAAAAAGACTGAAATAACAGTTTTCTTTAAAATTTTATTGGGTAACTTAAACAATTAATAATCCGTGTTTCTACCGCGAACACTAACAACACAAGAACATCGGTTTGGCATACTCAAAATGAGTTCATCCAAATCACGCTGTGGAATGGCCGCCCATGTTCGTTGCAACAACAAAAAAAGGTCTTCTTGCGACTGGATACCCTCCATATTCGGCAGAGCTCTTCTCTGTAGCATATCCCATGCATGCTCAATCGGGTTCAAGTCTGGCGACTGAGCAGGCCAGGGCAGGACATTGATGTTAGCTGCGGCGAGAGTCTGTCTTACAACTCTTGCGGTGTGCGGTCGTGCATTATCATGCATTAACTGAAATAAGGGACCGATTTGCACTTGTAGAGGAACGATGACGTCTGATACAATCGTCTCAGCATAAATTTGAGCGTTGAGGTTGCCTCTGATCCAAATCAACTCAGTTCTTCCGCCGATCCAAATACCCGCCCATACCATGATGGTTCCACCACTATAAGGATGGACTTCCTGGCAGGATTTTAATCGCTGTTGGCGTCCAGGGGTTCTCCAGTGTCGTATACGTCTTGTATCCGGTCTCATACCAAAACGAGACTCATCAGAAAAGCACACGAAACGCCATTGTTCTTCTGCCCAATTTCTGTGTTCAAGAGCCCATTGATATCGAATCCTACGATTGTGCATTGCTATAGGTGGTACCCGTAGCGGTCTTCGGGAATGAAGGTTCACTTCATGCAAGCGGTTTCTGACTGTTTGGTCGCTAATTAAGGTCCCTGAAGAGTGATGAAGCCTCACGGCTAACATTATGGCAGTTATTGTTGGAGCTCTTCGAGTTAAGATTTGAATATATCGGTCTTGTCTCCGTGTGGTGCAGCGATACCGTCCTCCATGGCGCTCAGCCACGGTACCAGTGCTTCGGTAACGTGTCCAAAGTCGACTGATAACACTCTGACTTGTATTCAGAGCTAAAGCCACAGTACGTTGCCGGGAACCAGCTTCTATCATTCCCACGGCTCTGAGCATTTCTTCCCTGCTTAAATGACGTCGCCGCTCCATAATAACGTTGGTTTTAATCAGTAGTAGGGAAACAGTAGCACTAATAATGTCTTCAATGCGTTGTATGTTTTTATAGGGAAAATATTGACAGCTGATTTTCATCTTTTACTCGAATTTGATTCACAGTTCCTGATTCAAATTATGAAATGCACCAAAAAGGATCCATATAAATTTATAAAATCATAAATTTATTACAAAGCCACATCTCAATCTCAAGAAATCCGCTTAAAAATGCTTGATCCCTAGACACTTTTGATGTGTGTAGGTATAATATGTATTTCTTTAAATCATTTTACAATAAAGTTTGTAAGATTAGCATTTCAAGCCCACGCAGCTTTATCCTCCAGGTAATCCGAGATTTTATAGGTCTTTTTAAAAAAATGGCTTTTAATGGTAGTTTTGAATTTGTTTATTGGTAGATCTCGTATTCAAGATATGGGTAATTTATTATAAAAACGTATAACATATACCTTGATGATAGGAACTTAAAACACCATTGTGGTGGTGGCGTCGCCACCGGATGACAAGACTGTACCACCATCTGTTAGAGCAGCAACTGATACAAATACTTATTTATTGGTATTTTATTTTGTAAATATATACTTAAATAGATAAATAACACCCAGAGGCATGGTGGGAATCGAGCCCACGAACAATTGGGTAGCAGCTTGGAGGTCTAAATACTAGACCAACGGGTTCATCGACGTTTCTTGTAAGGGACAATTTCAAAGCGTTGTTGATTCTCATTAGACTCAAACCCTCGACCTTGTAATATTATGTCCAAGCACACTGTAACATAAACCAAAAATAAATGCAAATATAAACAGATTTTCCAGGGTAAAATATTATTAAGATTAAAAAAAAAAAAAAAATTAAAAATTAAAAAAAAAAATTAAAAAAAATTTAAAAAAAAAATATTGGGGATCCACCTCGGCTTCGCACGGGGGTAACAGCACCCACCTATCTCCTCCCGTTGGGTGTCGTAAGAGGCGACTGAGGAAAACCAAGAAGACGGGCAGCAGCGTCTTTCTATTGGATTACCTACCACCTATACTGCGATCTTCAAGCAGCCTGCCAAACGTGGGGATTACGACAACCCCTCCCTTCTAAGGAGGAGACCTTTGTTCAGCAGTAGACCTCTTTTGGCTACTGCTACCTTAACTACAGTGAAAAATTATTCATCTGATGGTGAAATCTGCTAAAAGATCCGTTGCGTGGTTTGAGAGTATCCGATATAGATAGATAGATAGATAGACAATTCTTTATTGCGCACAAACAAACAGATACAAAAAGAATAAGACACATATTAATAAAAAATGCAACAATGGGCGGCCTTATCGCTAAAAGCGATCTCTTCCAGGCAACCTTTGGATGGAGAGGAAAATAAAGAAGTACAGACAAACGTAGAAAGCGATTTATTTTATGCTTTGTAAAGAAAATAAGGTCGAAGTCATGAATAATGGTCGTTATCAATATTACTTACTTCTTTTAGGTCGTTTCTCGCAACATTTGTCTCAGAAATGAGTGATAGGGAATTTGCGCGTGATAATATAGCCGTTACCCGCCACACATCGTTATTAATATTTAACATCTGCGCGTTTTATTGCCATGCGGAAATAATATCGGCTAATATATTCTGCGTTGTACAAATGGACCGATTAGATGGTAGCCTGGGGAGCAGTCTCTATCCACATAAATATAACAGAATTTGCTTCGTGAATATTTTATAAAAGATGCCGCCTCCGATAGAGTTTGTACAATACTCAGAAAGAATAACAACGAAGCCGCCTTTTTTTTTTCTTTTCGCGGGTGAACCCTTCGATAGGTCTCCGGGACCTCGGGTGTGTAGGATTCTTACCCACTTAAACCTCCGTGACTGTCGCATCGACACATGAGAGGGGGGACCTGGGCTCATCGGTGGGATGTGCACCAGGAAACCGCCGTCAGTACCTTGCCTTTGACCCCGTCACCGGGGAGCGCATTATGGAACCCCGTGAACCAGACATGGTGGTCACGGGGACGGGGTTCACAATACCGCCGGCGTCCTCCTCGGAGTCGCCGCCTTACCCAATGGAAGTCCTAGGGACCACAACCTAAACGTCCAGCGAGTGTAAATAATATAGCTGCTAACCATAGTTTATTCTTATTATACTGTAGTCATTGCTTAGTAATTGGTATTAAATTAAGTGGCTTCACTTACTACCTACTGCGTGTCCTGTTTATTCTTAAATATTCCTTTGGTCTGAGTGTATAAGACCAAAGGAATATTATATCAAAATAATCTTTTTAATATCTAGTAATAACAAGCCGCCCAAACAAACATCACCGGCATTATTTTTGATCCCATTTTATTGTATTCTAATCACTATACAAAGATATTTTTCTACACACATCAAAAGTGTCTAGGGATCAAGCATTTTTAAGCGGATTTCTTGAGATTGAGATGTGGCTTTGTAATAAATTTATGATTTTATAAATTTATATGGATCCTTTTTGGTGCATTTCATAATTTGAATCAGGAACTGTGAATCAAATTCGAGTAAAAGATGAAAATCAGCTGTCAATATTTTCCCTATAAAAACATACAACGCATTGAAGACATTATTAGTGCTACTGTTTCCCTACTACTGATTAAAACCAACGTTATTATGGAGCGGCGACGTCATTTAAGCAGGGAAGAAATGCTCAGAGCCGTGGGAATGATAGAAGCTGGTTCCCGGCAACGTACTGTGGCTTTAGCTCTGAATACAAGTCAGAGTGTTATCAGTCGACTTTGGACACGTTACCGAAGCACTGGTACCGTGGCTGAGCGCCATGGAGGACGGTATCGCTGCACCACACGGAGACAAGACCGATATATTCAAATCTTAACTCGAAGAGCTCCAACAATAACTGCCATGATGTTAGCCGTGAGGCTTCATCACTCTTCAGGGAACTTAATTAGCGACCAAACAGTCAGAAACCGCTTGCATGAAGTGAACCTTCATTCCCGAAGACCGCTACGGGTACCACCTATAGCAATGCACAATCGTAGGATTCGATATCAATGGGCTCTTGAACACAGAAATTGGGCAGAAGAACAATGGCGTTTCGTGTGCTTTTCTGATGAGTCTCGTTTTGGTATGAGACCGGATACAAGACGTATACGACACTGGAGAACCCCTGGACGCCAACAGCGATTAAAATCCTGCCAGGAAGTCCATCCTTATAGTGGTGGAACCATCATGGTATGGGCGGGTATTTGGATCGGCGGAAGAACTGAGTTGATTTGGATCAGAGGCAACCTCAACGCTCAAATTTATGCTGAGACGATTGTATCAGACGTCATCGTTCCTCTACAAGTGCAAATCGGTCCCTTATTTCAGTTAATGCATGATAATGCACGACCGCACACCGCAAGAGTTGTAAGACAGACTCTCGCCGCAGCTAACATCAATGTCCTGCCCTGGCCTGCTCAGTCGCCAGACTTGAACCCGATTGAGCATGCATGGGATATGCTACAGAGAAGAGCTCTGCCGAATATGGAGGGTATCCAGTCGCAAGAAGACCTTTTTTTGTTGTTGCAACGAACATGGGCGGCCATTCCACAGCGTGATTTGGATGAACTCATTTTGAGTATGCCAAACCGATGTTCTTGTGTTGTTAGTGTTCGCGGTAGAAACACGGATTATTAATTGTTTAAGTTACCTAATAAAATTTTAAAGAAAACTGTTATTTCAGTCTTTTTTTCGAACTTTTGTGTTAGTGGTTCAAATGTCAAAAATCCCTTTATTAGGAAAATGGCAAATTTCTTTATTAATGCAAAGGTGACTTGGTTTATCGTTACTGTGACAAACGAAAACACTTTATTTGATGAATCCTTAAAGAAAATTTTAATTAATATCAATCAGGAGAAAAGTTATTGCAAAAATATATGTTGATCCCTAGACACTTTTGATGTGTGTATTAATATAGAAATTCTGTAAAAAATGCTGATAACTGAATCAAAATCTATTATGCAGAATTTACATGCAGCAAGCTAACAGACAGAGAAAAATTGAAACAGTGATTTTCTTTTTACCTTCATTTGCCGATAGGCGTACTATAAGTTAGTGGGCTTTGATAATCAAGACTGCATCGCTGCTTGCTATCTGATGGGATTGGAGTCAAACACTGATTTAAAATAATACTAAATAGTTACAGGCCAAAAAGTGTTCAAAGTCTAATTACATAAGTACTACTTTTAACTGACAAGATGCCTGCCAAGCGTGGGGTTATGGAAATCCCTCCCTTTTGTTCAGCAGTGGTATTTCGGCTACTGATTGTGATGACGATACTTTTAACTGACGCTTATTTTGAGTTAAGCATAGCTAAGCCAGCTAAATTTGGTTGATAGACGTTTGGGGTGTGAATGAAAACCCGAGACGTCCATGGAGTACAGCGGGGCCCCGAAAAGGACAGCTTCGGGGTTGCGACCCCCCGTCCCCGTGAGGGCGACGGGCTCTAAGGTTAGGCACTGAGTTGTACCTGGTGCAGATCCCACTAATGTTGGGTAGGACATGGTTTTAAAATGAGTTTGTAAGAGTAGCCTCTTTTTTGTAATGAGCCAGTACAATGTCCCACTTCAAATGAGGCGAGGTGTTGTGAACCTATGCGGTACATTTGAGGAAACGAGTGTGACAGAGACAGACACCCGCGTCATTTGAAAGAGTGAAGAGGAACGCGACACGTACGGTACGCCTCCCTCGCCAACAGTTCACGTCATTTGTAAAATTTGTAAGAGTATAAAGGTGCGCGATATGGGACGCCTCACCCAACCGTTAACGTAATTTTAAAGAGTGAAGAGGAACGCGACATGTACGGTGCCCGTACGCCTCGCCACCAGGTTACGTCGTTTGTAAGAGTAAAGAGGAGCGCGATATAGCACGCTCACCCAACTGTTCACGTCATTTGAAAGAGTAAAGAGAAACGGGACTAGATATTAGCTAAAAACTTCTCACAAGCGATCTGATTTTGAAAGCCGTGAGTTGAACGGTTTGCATTTCCATGCAAATTTACTTTGCCAAGCAGTTTCACAGGCACATGTGGCTTTTGCACCTGCATCCTATAGTAATAAGTTACATTTGGAGTAACAAATATATTTTTATTTCACGAACAAGAATTCTTTTAATATTCGTTCTCGGAGCAGTCTAAATTCACTACAAATGATATTTGAAAGCAGAAAAGGGGAAAGATGAATGCAAACATTTGTTAAATGCAAATATTTAAATTAAAAACAAAAAATGTACAGGTATTTACATCTATCGTGGTTCGTTTTAAGTTTTATTTTGCGGTATATTTTTCAGCATATTAACTTCAATCTCAGTCATCCAAAGAATAACACTGAAAAGTTATCGAAGTGATGTGAAACCGTGTAGATTCCATAAAAAAATTAATTCCTCAGTATTTAATTACCTACGGATTTAATAAACTATTCAGTTTGCGTTTAAAACCCGTTTGAATAGTACAACTTCGTAACCGGGACCCTAGCACAAAACAAATTCATTAATATTCATCGATTGTGATCTTAAATTTTCAGAAATACCCACCTACTGTAGGGTGGGGGTTTTCATTTATTATTTCTCCGCTGCTCCCCAGGTTCGCATCCGTAAACTACGTATAACTCCCAGTTGTTTTGCATAATTTGATGAACAGCCCGGTCGGTGCATTGAATTTGGGTCGTCAATGTATACGAATATTTCTGGGAAGACTTGATTAAATGCCTTTGATGGATCAAACTGTGAGTCATTATTGGTTTTGGGTGTATGATTGTTTGGGATTTAGTGTTGACCGAGGAATACGTGAGTAAAATTGTACATAATGAGGACTATCCCAATGAAGCAAAATTAATCTTCATTATTTGCGATATTGTAACCTACTGAACTCAATTCTATATAGATCCAGATGTAAAGTTTTTATCATTGTAATATTCAAGCATTTGTTTGCAGGATCTAAAATTCAAAGTTGATTCAGTAAGTACTATCTATAATCAATTTTTAAAAGCTAAAGTATATTGTTAGTACAAACTAGAACAACAGCAGTAAAGATTGCAATACACGTGGGGAAAACCGGCCGCAGGATGAGTTGAATTTAAACAACGTTAGAAATTCGCTTGCACTTTGCCCAGAGCTAGTTTTAAAGTTATAGGTACTTAAAGGTAATCTAGGTGAAGAGTATTGTCCTGAAGAGTTATTTTAAAGAGTGAAGAGGAACGCGACATGTACGGTGCCCGTACGCCTCGCCACCAGGTTACGTCGTTTGTAAGAGTAAAGAGGAGCGCGATATAGCACGCTCACCCAACTGTTCACGTCATTTGAAAGAGTAAAGAGAAACGGGACTAGATATTAGCTAAAAACTTCTCACAAGCGATCTGATTTTGAAAGCCGTGAGTTGAACGGTTTGCATTTCCATGCAAATTTACTTTGCCAAGCAGTTTCACAGGCACATGTGGCTTTTGCACCTGCATCCTATAGTAATAAGTTACATTTGGAGTAACAAATATATTTTTATTTCACGAACAAGAATTCTTTTAATATTCGTTCTCGGAGCAGTCTAAATTCACTACAAATGATATTTGAAAGCAGAAAAGGGGAAAGATGAATGCAAACATTTGTTAAATGCAAATATTTAAATTAAAAACAAAAAATGTACAGGTATTTACATCTATCGTGGTTCGTTTTAAGTTTTATTTTGCGGTATATTTTTCAGCATATTAACTTCAATCTCAGTCATCCAAAGAATAACACTGAAAAGTTATCGAAGTGATGTGAAACCGTGTAGATTCCATAAAAAAATTAATTCCTCAGTATTTAATTACCTACGGATTTAATAAACTATTCAGTTTGCGTTTAAAACCCGTTTGAATAGTACAACTTCGTAACCGGGACCCTAGCACAAAACAAATTCATTAATATTCATCGATTGTGATCTTAAATTTTCAGAAATACCCACCTACTGTAGGGTGGGGGTTTTCATTTATTATTTCTCCGCTGCTCCCCAGGTTCGCATCCGTAAACTACGTATAACTCCCAGTTGTTTTGCATAATTTGATGAACAGCCCGGTCGGTGCATTGAATTTGGGTCGTCAATGTATACGAATATTTCTGGGAAGACTTGATTAAATGCCTTTGATGGATCAAACTGTGAGTCATTATTGGTTTTGGGTGTATGATTGTTTGGGATTTAGTGTTGACCGAGGAATACGTGAGTAAAATTGTACATAATGAGGACTATCCCAATGAAGCAAAATTAATCTTCATTATTTGCGATATTGTAACCTACTGAACTCAATTCTATATAGATCCAGATGTAAAGTTTTTATCATTGTAATATTCAAGCATTTGTTTGCAGGATCTAAAATTCAAAGTTGATTCAGTAAGTACTATCTATAATCAATTTTTAAAAGCTAAAGTATATTGTTAGTACAAACTAGAACAACAGCAGTAAAGATTGCAATACACGTGGGGAAAACCGGCCGCAGGATGAGTTGAATTTAAACAACGTTAGAAATTCGCTTGCACTTTGCCCAGAGCTAGTTTTAAAGTTATAGGTACTTAAAGGTAATCTAGGTGAAGAGTATTGTCCTGAAGAGTTATTAGATTGGTTTAAAGAAATTGCTTTTGGCAATACGCGGAGTGTAGAACTTAATGTTTACCTACTGTTTAAACACAAGCTCGTGATGATTGTTATGTTTAGGTTATTTGAGTGAAGGTAAGTATACGATAATTATTGTGATAAATTATCAGTTCCGCCCTTAGTATATGGTTTGTTTTAACATACATTTTTTATGTTTTTTGTTTAAAACATGCTACCATTGTAATCAATACATATAAAATTACTTGTCCTGACTGACTGACTGACTGACTGACTGACTGATTCATCAACGCACTGGCCAAACCGCTGGACCTAGAAAGCTGAAATTTGGACAGTAGGTTCTTCTTATGACGTAAGCATCCACTAAGAAAGGATTTTTGAAAATTCGGCTCCTAAAGGGGTTAAATGGGGTGTTTTCTTTTGTATGAAACTTTTTATTGTATGGTTCGATTGACTTGAAATTTATTGTAAAGATTCTTTGAATCTTTACCTTTTTATCTTTTGTTTTTTTCGTCTACCCGCATTGTAAAGTGCACTTGTGTTTCATTAGCCAATTTTTGTAAAAATCAATTAAAAATATATAAGTTCCAATCTTTAGTATAAAATTAGTTGTGTTGTGATTAATATAAACCAAATTCACTGTGGAAGTGTTAACTCGGAAATCTTTTAGCGAAATATAGACGCAGTGACGGATTTATAATATAAACATAACCTCTGTGATCTCAACTGTTTCTAAAATGCCTGTCTGTCTAAAATGCGATAAGGACATACCAAAAATAGATGATAAAAATCCAAAAATAAAGTGTCATGGTTGTGAAAGGCAAATATGTGTGAAGTGCAGTGGGTTGTTAGCAACAGAGTTGAGAGTGATAGTTTTGCAATCACCTACGCTAAAATATTTGTGCCCTGATTGTGAATTGGGAGTACGTCAACTGCCGGCTTTAAGAAATATGGTTAGCCAGCTGAAAACTGAAATTGAGGCCTTGAAAAATAAACAAAATGAAAGCACTAGTATGGAATGTATTTTAGTCGAATTATCGGAAAGAAAGAGGCGTAGTGCGAATGTGATCATGTTCAATGTTGGTGAGTCTTCGTTGCAGACTGGTGATAGTGCGCGAGACAAAGAGGTACGTGTTGCACATGATTTATCGCAAGTTCAAGCAGCCTTAGCAGATGTGCCGCTGGTGGAGCCACCAGTTGCAGTTGTACGTCTTGGCAAGCCCAGAACTGACTCTTTGCCCCGTCCTCTAAAAGTTATTTTTTCGAACAAAAAAGCAGCTCTCAAAGTCTTAGTAAATAACAGCAAGCTTCTGAATAAGGTTACAGCAAAAAATGATCAGACACCATACCAACGCGAATACCTAAAGAAGTTACGTCTTGAGCTGCAACAAAGAATTGATAGTGGTGAAACTGATTTAATCATAAAATATGTTAATAATTGCCCTAAAATCATAAGTACAAAAAAGTTATAAGGAAAAGCAATGGAATTGTAGAATTTACTATTTTATATACAAACCTGGCATCCTTAACGGCTAAACGAGATTTGCTTATCATTGAGGTTAACAGATTAAAACCAACTTGTATTATTATAACCGAAACACATTTGAAACCCTCAATTCATAACAGTTTAATAGATATTAAAGGCTATGCTTTATATAGACACGATAGAATTAAAGGAAAGGGGTGGGGAGGTGTAGCTATATATATATCTCTTATGGTTAGTGGTCATCCCATACAAGTAGGCTCACATCCTATTTATAATACACATTCTCAAGTTGAGGCATTGTGGTTGAACTTGAAATATGGAAACTTTAAAATAACAATTGCAGGAGTTTATCGTCCAACTCATTATACATTTGAAGAGACTGACAGAATGTTATTTGAAACTATCAACCAAGCAGCTTCAGAAGCTAATCCATTATTAATATTTGGAGATTTTAACTTGCCAGATCTTAAATGGCCATTGCTTGATGTCGATATTGATAAGTACAATACACTCCATGCTAAATTTATTGATATGTATATTAATAGTAATCTTAATCAACTAGTAACCAAAGTAACGAGAAAGAGAAATAGTGAAGAATCCTTACTTGATCTGATTCTGTGTAATGAAGAAAATCTTTGTACCAAAGTAGAATATTATCCAAATGTAGGCAAGAGCGATCATCTGGTACTCCTAGCAACATTACAAATCCAACCTAAAATGACCAGCAATATTTGTGAGGAACCACCAAGAAGAAATTTCTTTAAAGCTGATTTTCAAGGGATAATTAAAACGGTATCAGAGAACCTGTTAGATTACAAAAATATTGCGAGTGTGGAAAAGGCCTGGGAACACTTTACGACAATAACCAAAAATGCAATCGAGACTTACGTACCATTTAAATCTAAAAATAAAACACTCAATATCAATAAACCTTGGATTACTAAACAGGTACTAGATATGGTTGAAAATAAAATGTATCTTTGGAAAGAGTATAAGTCAAATGGATCCGATCAATCGTACAAAGCTTACAGAAAAGAAAACAATAAACTATTAACTTTAGTCAGAAATCTGCGAGTGGAATTTGAAAAGGGAGTTGTGAATAGCGGACCAAAATCATTCTATGGTTATGTTCGTAAGCAGCTGTCTTCTACTGTATCAGTGCCTCCTTCACTAAAAGATGATAGTGGAAACATTAACAGTGACCAAGCAATGGTAGCTAAACTATTTGCTCATCAGTTTGAAAAATCATTTGTTATTGAGCCAGCGTATGTACCCATTCCTGAGGTTCAAATGCCCCGTGTAGTGAATTCAATTGAATTGATATTGTTTACACCAGAAAAAGTATCCAAGGCATTAGCATCTTTTAGTGACTCCACTTCAATGGGACCTGATTCATTGCCTTCTGTATTGCTTAAAAAGTGTAGCAACGTTATTGTACATCAGTTGGCTCATCTAATGAACCTGTCCCTTAAGTATGGGAAATTGCCACAAGACTGGAAGGAAGCTCATGTAACACCAATATACAAAAAAGGGGATAAAATGATTGCCGCTAACTACCGTCCCATTAGCCTTACCAGCATAGTTTGCAAAACTATGGAAAAAGTAATTGCTGCTGAGCTAAGAAGTTTTATTAGCAATGAGAATATAATAATCGACGAACAACATGGCTTTGTACCAAAGAGATCTACAGTAACAAATCTTCTTGTATGCCTCAACAAATGGACACAAAATTGGAATAATCGTCAGCCTACAGATGTTATATATTTAGATTATGAAAAGGCTTTTGATCGCGTGGCTATTAGGAGGCTAATTACCAAATTGGAACACTTTGGGATCCGAGGGCAACTTCTTAATTGGATATCAGACTTTCTGACAAACAGGAAATTTAGAGTAAGAGTAGGAGACACCTTATCCAATGCCCATGACGTCCTCAGTGGTGTGCCGCAAGGATCTGTGCTAGGACCTATTTTATTCGGCATTTTTATAACTGACTTAAAGTGTGTTATTCAGTCTGATCTTTCTATATTTGCTGATGATACTAAACTTATGGGTAATCCACTTGTTACCCATAATATAATTCAGAAGGACTTAGATAGCATTGTGCAGTGGACTAAAGACTGGCTGATCACTCTAAATGTGGGAAAGTGCAAGGTCCTGCACATAGGAGCAATGAATCCTAAACTAAAATATGAAATTGATTCAATTCCTCTCCAAGCTGTCAACACTCAAAAAGATCTTGGTGTCACCATTACGAATGACCTTAAATGGGCCACACATATTGCTGAAATAGTAAAAAAAGCGAACTCCATCCTGTATATGATTAGGAAATCATTTTACAATATCACCAAAGACCTGTTTATTAAAATATATAAAACTTACATTCGCCCATTACTAGAGTATGCCTTCCAAATATGGTGCCCATACTTCAAGAAAGACATTTTACTGCTTGAAAAAGTTCAGCGGAGAGCGACAAAAATGATTGCCTCGTTAAAAAACAGACCCTATGAAGAACGTATTTTAGAACTAAATTTAACAACCTTGGAAGAGAGAAGAAAGCGAGGGGACCTTATTGAAACTTATAAAATATTGAACGGACACTACAACATTCCAAATATGAAGGACTTGTACATTTTAAGCCAAAATACTAGACTGAGAGGGCACTCCATGAAACTCGTCAAGCCTCTATGTGCTAGCAACCCTAAGACACATTTCTTGCCGAATCGCGTAGTGGACATATGGAACGCTTTACCTGAAAGTGTAATAAGTGCACCCTCAGTGAATTCTTTTAAGAACAGACTAGACAATTATTTTTTAACAAATAAAACGCAAGTGCAGTGATATACACGCATCAGCTCAAAGAGCTGCTTGTGTATTATCCTATAATAATAATAAAAAAAAAAAAAAAAAAAAAAAAAAAAAAGTGTCAACGTCAAGGACGAAAAATAATTTCCAATATATAATATTTAGTTTTATATACTTATTTTTCGGATAAGAATTAATTTATAGTGTGTTATTAACATAATATAATTTATAGCAATAGGCATTTATCAACTACGTATATAATCAACAAAACCTATAATATTTGGAAATGATTTCACACGGATTTGAAGATGACAACCATGACAGCTAAATTTTTACGATAGAAAAATCAATAAAAACCACAATAATACAGGATTATACGTAATGCAAGTTATATATTGGGAAGAGTTGCTATTATGAATGTTGACCCGCAGTAAGGCACACCTAAGACCCCCGGATTCGTCGCCCCACTCCGCCTCGCAGCCACCGGGCCCCAGCAGAGATGGTTCGCTGGCTGCAGTTGCGTCGAGCGAGAGCGACGAATATTTCTCGCCGCCGACGTCGCCACCACCTATACGTCGGCGGAGAGGCCGGCCGCCACGGGAACTAGGACTTTTGGAGCAACCGGCTCCGAACAGGGTCCTCGCCCCTGGTGGTGTAGTGCGGCGCATGAGATGGACGTTATCGATCAATGAGAACGTCATGCGCGCCTACTACAAGGCAACAGAGGGAGGAACTAACCTCACCGCGTACCGTGACCGGATGCTGTCTCTGTTTCAGGCGCTTGAGCCAGCAGTCAACGTCTCGGCGCAACGACTTTCTGATCAGGTGCGGGCCACCCAACGTGGTCACATGTTGGATGACGCTGTGCTTGATCGGCTACGCTCGGAGGTGCAAGGTAGCCGTGTCGTCCCCTGTATACCGTCGTCACAAGCTGTGGCCCAAGCGGTGAACACCGCACCCGCGCCACGGCCCGCAGCTAATAGCGGCGATGATAGGGACGACATGACTACCGACGTAAGTACCAACGTAAGTTCCCAGTTGAGGAGTACTTTGGAGGATGTTGTTCGTGAGTATCGGACCATGCCGCAAGGCCTTAGACCTCGCTTGCCCCGTTTGCCTATGCACAAACGTAATAGAGCGCTTGTGTGTGCCTTAGATTCACTACTGTCAAGTTATTTTGACAGTAGTGAAGACCTCGCCGATGCCCACGCTCTCCTGTACTGTGCAGCCATAACGGCATGTCGCGTAGCTCGCGTCAAGTTTCCTGACGCAGCTACGCGACCGAAACCTGCTGTACCGGCTTGGCAGTGCAGGATAGAGCGTCGCATTGGCGAGGCTAGGGTACTCATAGGCAAGCTTACCTGCTTCAGGGAGGGCAATATGCGCCCTAGAGTGATGCGCTTTGTGAGGCGCGCATTCTCGGGGACCGGCATCGATCCTCGCGAATACCTTTCGCGTGTCACAGAGCGCATCGACTTTCTGAAGCAGAAAGTTTGTGCATGGGCGAACCGGATACGCAGGTATAGGGCGCGTGTGGACCGATACTCTCAGAACAACATGTTCCAAAGGGATCAAAGGTGGGTATATAGATCCTGGGAGCGACCTAGCCAGATAGTTGGTGAGGTGCAGCGGCCGGATGATGACGCCATGATTAGGTTCTGGCGCAACATGTGGTCGGTGCCCGTCACTCATTCCGAGGGTGATTGGATCGGGGATGTTGAGGAAGTATGCGAGCCATTGCCAGAAATGGGGCCCATCACCATCGGGCCCCAAGATGTAGCAGATGCAGTCCGTCCTTTGCCTAATTGGAAGGCACCCGGACCAGACGGACTGCATAATTTCTGGCTCAAGTGTATACGTAGCTCGCATATTTGCTTGGCATCTCTGTTCCAATCGGCTGTGGAATCTGGGTCGCTGCCAGAATTTATGACTACTGGAATAACCCACCTGCTCCATAAGACCGATAGTACCACGAACCCAAAGAACTATAGGCCGATAACGTGTCTGCCTACAGTTTATAAAACTCTTACATCTATTCTGAGAGCAAAAATCAACAGGCATGTTGAGGACAACTCCATCATGTCTTCGTCTCAGAATGGATGTAGGAGTGGGGCTCGTGGTACTAAGGAGCTACTCCTCATTGATATGGCCATCTGCCAGCAGGCTCGCCGGAACCGTAAGGATCTGTCGACATGTTGGATAGATTATAAGAAGGCCTTCGACTCTGTGCCTCATACATGGCTTATGAGGGTGCTAGATTTGTATAAAGTTAATACAACTCTGCGCACCTTCCTGGCGTCATGTATGAGGCAGTGGAGAACAGTCCTTCTCTATCCAGGATCTCGACAGACCCTTGGAAACGGTGATCCAATAAGGATAGAACGGGGCATCTTCCAGGGTGATAGTCTGAGTCCTTTGTGGTTTTGTCTGGCCCTGAACCCTTTAAGCACTCTCTTAAAGAGTTCAGGGCTAGGTTGTCGGTTGCGGAGAGGTGGTCAGGTCATATCTCACCTGCTTTACATGGATGACTTGAAATTGTTTGCCCCCACTGAGCTCCGACTGATGGGCTTACTGAAGGCCACAGAAACCTTCAGTAATTCTATCAGGATGGAGTTTGGTGTGGACAAATGTGCAGTTATGCATGTAAAGCGGGGGAGGATGGTTGAGTCTAGGAGCGTACAGCTGTCAGACTCCACCGACCTGAGGACACTCTCTGAAACCGAAACCTACAAATACTTGGGTATGTCACAGGCGTTGAACATCAATGACACTGCCATGAAACAGTCGTTGCGGGAACGCTTCTTGGGCCGCCTGAGAAAAGTACTGAAAAGTCTTTTATCAGGCGGAAACAAGGTGCGAGCCTACAACGGCTGGGTCATGCCAGTCTTGGTGTACTCCTTTGGCATACTCAGGTGGACCCAGACTGAACTAGACACCCTGGATAGAACAGTTCGTACACTGTTAACCACATATCGTATGCATCATCCTCGCTCATCAGTGATGAGGTTGTATATCCCACGGAAATGTGGTGGCCGAGGCTTTTTGAATGCCAAGGCCCTACATAACCGTGAGATATGTAACCTCAGGGAATACTTCCTCCACTGCAGCGGGGAGATGCATACGGATGTGGTTGCTGTGGACAATGGACTGACCCCTCTATCCTTAGCCAAAGGGAACTGGCGCAAGCCTGTGGTGCTCAGCACTGGCGATCGCGAGGCGGTATGGCAAAGTAAGGAGCTACACGGGAGATTCTACCGGGCTCTTCATGGGCCCGATGTAGACTTCACTGCTTCCGTGGCCTGGCTACGATTCGGTGACCTCTTTGGGGAAACCGAAGGTTTTGTCTGTGCAATTATGGACGAAGTGGTGATGACGAATAACTACCGGAGATATATCCTGCGGGATGGCACCATCGACATTTGTCGGGCATGTCGTCGCCCTGGTGAATCCCTCAGGCATATTATCTCCGGTTGTTCGCGTCTCGCAAACGGTGAATACTTGCACAGACATAACCAAGTGGCCAGGATAATCCACCAGCAACTTGCTTTGAAATACCGCCTTGTAACGTCAGAGGTACCGTACTACAGGTATGCACCAGAACCAGTTCTGGAGGATGGCCATATTACCTTATACTGGGATCGATCTATCATCACAGACAGGACTATTGTTGCCAATAAGCCTGATATTGTGCTGATAGATCGCACCGAGCGCCGTGCAATGATTGTAGACATCACTGTCCCCCATGATGAGAACCTCGTGAAGGCGGAAAAAGATAAACAATGTAAATATCTTGATCTTGCGCACGAGGTTGTCGACATGTGGGACATTGATGACGCAATCATTGTACCTATAGTCGTTTCCGCCCATGGCCTTATGGCCAAGAGCCTCGATAAACATCTCAAGAGGCTCTCGTTAGACGGCTGGATCAAGGGCCAGATACAGAAGGCAGTGCTATTGGAAACGGCACGCATTGTGAGGAAGTTCCTCTCTCTGGAACCTTAACCACCGTCTGCTAGGACCCTGTTCGCGCAGCCGGTTGGAAGGTGTTTTTTATATTTTTAAATGTATTTGTGTTTTATATTTATATTTAAAAATGTAATTAATAGTTTAAAGAGTAAATAAATGGAATAATAATAATAATAAAATAAATAAAAACGTGTTTCGAGATTTTTTAAAAACAACCATTGGGGGTGCGCTAAACTTTGTATACTTTGTATGGGAAATAATTATTACTTAGTTCAATTGATTTGAAAGTTGGTGAAAATACCCTTAAAATAAAATTATTGAACACGTATTATTTATATTTCAAAAAATCTACCCCTAAAGTGGGATAAAAGGGAAAAATGTATAGTATATACTAGCTGTAGCCCGCGGCTTCGCCCGCGTTGGTTTTGTAATTAACACGCATTTTAAATTAAGGATGAAGGTTTTAAAAAATATTGTTTACACTTTTATTAAACCTGGACCTATTCGGTGTCATGTCATCAAATATACATACTTGATGACATAGCCTATATTTTTGCAACTCTGTCTGTCTGTCTGCTACGCTTTAACGCCTAATCCACTGAACCAATTTCGATGAAATTTGGTACAGAGACAGATTAGACCTTAAGAAAGGACATAGGCTACTTTTTATTTTTGTGTGTTTGTAAGTATGTGTAATCTAAGGGTAATCTTCGGAACTACTGATCCGATTTTGAAAATTATTTTGCCTGCTGCCTATGCTGGGTTGAGCCGGATCATCGTGCTAAAGCGAGCTGAATCATTTACCTCGGTAAATCCATTTGGATCGATGTGGATCAACATGGACCGAGGTAGATCGAGATAAGTTAAGGTGGGTCGAAGTAGCTCAAAGTGAAATAAACTGGTTCGAGATGAGTCAAGCCAGATTATCAAACTGCATCCAACTCGATTGAACCGAATAATAACGGAATTGAATAAAAACAGATTTTAACTAGATTAAACTGGATCATGCAGGATCAAGATGTATCGAGGTAAATCGAAGTGGATCGATGTGGATCAAGATGGACCGAGGTGGATCGATATGCCAAGGTGGTTTGAAGTGGGTTTAGATGGAATAAAGTGGATTGAGTTAAGCCAAATAATACCGGATTCAGCTGAATAAAACTGGATTGAGCTGGATCAAACCGGATCAAGCAGGATCAAGGTGAACAGAACAAAAGTGAGCTGGATCAAAGTAAATCGAGGTGGATAGTTGTGGATCGAGATGGACCGAGGTGGATCGATATAAGTCAAGGTGGTTTGAAATGGGTCAAGTTGGAATAAAGTGGATTGATATGATCCAAGCCGCGATATGATCCAAGTTGTATCATTGAACTGCATCGAACTTTATTGAACCGGAATGAGCTGAATAAAACTGGTTTGAGCTGGATCAAACTGGATAAAGCAGGATTGAGGTGAATCGTGTTAAAGGGAGCTGGATCGAAGTAAATCGAGCTGGATCGATGTGGATCGAGATGGACCGTGGTGGATCGATATAAGTCAACGTGGTTTGAAATGGGTCTAGTTGGAATAAAGTGGATCCAAATGAGCCAAGCTGGATCATGAAACTACATCAAACTCGATTAAATGGGATATAACAGGATTGAGCTGAAAAAAAGTGGATCAAACTGGATCAAGCAGGATCAAGCTGGTTTGAGTTCGATGTAGCTAAAGCGAGCTGGATCGAGGTAGATCAATGTGGATTATGGATCGAGATAGACCGACGTGGATCAATATAAGTCAACGTAGGACGAAGTGGGTTAATATGAAACAAAATGGATCAAAATGAGTCAAGCCAGATTATCAAACTGTATCGAACTGGTTCGAGCTGGATCGAGGTGGATCGATGTGAATCGAGGTGGATCGATGTGAATCTAGATGAACCGAGGGGATCGAGATAAGTCAAGGTGGTTTGAAGTGGGTCAAGTTGGAATAAAGTGGATTGAGTTGCGTCAAGCTGGATCATCAAACTGCATCAAACTCGATTGGACCGGATAATACCGGATTAAACAGGATTGAACTGAATAAAACTGGTTTGATCTGGATCAAGCAGGATCAAGCTGGATCGAGCTAAAGCGAGGTAAATTGAGGTGGATCGATGTGAATCGAGATGCACCGAGGTGGATCGATATAGTTAAGTCTGGGTGGGTAGATGTGGGTCAAGGTGAAACAAAGTGAATCGAGTTGAGTCAAGCTGGACTATCAAACTGCATTCAACTGGTTCGAGTTGGATCAAGGTTGATTGATATCCTTCGGAGTCGCTGGACGCTCGGGGTGGGCCCTTTGAGCGTCTATTGAGTACGGCGGCGACTCCGAGGAGGACGGCGGCGGGGTTGCGACCCCCATCCCCGTGAGTACCGTGTCAGGTTCCCGGTGCGACCCCCGGCGGTGGGCTCAAAGGCAAGGCACTGAGGGGCCCCTGGTGCAGATCCCACCGGAGAGCCCTGGGGTCACCCCTCTCATGTGCCGATGCGACAGCCGCGGGGGTTTTAGTGGGTAAGAATCCCTCATACCCCGGTCGAGCCCCACAGCTCCCGGGGATCTTTCGAAGATTACCCCGAATCAAAAAAAAAAAGCTTCTTTGATATGGATCGAGATAGACCGAGGTATAGATTTTTGTGTGCAATACATAAATTAAGTATTGGCTGTAGTTCAATAAACATATTTGGACCCCAATTAGAACCTCTTAGGGGTTGATAATCAAAAATATTATTGGCACATGGATTTGCATTTGCGGTGAAAAATATATTCGCAAAGTTTCATCAATGCAGCATGAATTTTTTTATGCACATTTCATACTCAAAAACCATGCCAATTCCCTTTTAATGGTCGTTTTTTTTTAAAGTTATGAAATACATGTTTCTTTATTTCTTTTGCTCAGTATACTGACAAAGTTTCGTGTCTGTGTGATGATTTTTATCCATACACACTTTGGGAACCCATTTGACATTTGACCCATTTAAGTGTGAAATGTTGAGTTCGTTCTTATTGTTCACCTAAACTATTGAATAATGTTGGTTCCAAATTTCATGATTCTACTTTAAATGATTTTGACTGTATGGTGATTTCTAGAAAAAAAAACCTGTTCTTTTATTAATATATACTATAAATTTTTCCCTTTTATCCCACTTTAGGGGTAGTTTTTTTGAAAAATAGATAATACGTGTTCAATCATTTTATTTTAAGGGTTTTTTTACCAACTTTCAAATCAATTGAACTAAGTAATAATTATTTCCCATACAAAGTATACAAAGTTTAGCGCACCCCCAATATTATATATAATTGATACATATTATACCTATATAATATGATATTATATATATTATGATATGATATATATTATATGAATATATTTATCACCGCAAATGCAAATCCATGTGCCAATAATATTGTTTTGATTATCCACCCCTAAGAGGTTCTAATTGGGGTCCAAATATGTTTATTGAACTACAGCCAATACTTAATTTATGTATTGCACACAAAAATCTATACCTCGGTCTATCTCGATCCATATCAAAGAAGCTTACTTTTTTTATATTGTTTACACTAGTGCTGTCTTATAATTACGCGAATGCTACACATTGAAATCAAACTACTTTTACGGATTTAATTGCGGTTTATTTTAGCTTTTACTATCCCGACATTTCGAATGCTTTGCAGCACCTATGGTCACGGGAGGACTGAGATGTTGAACGTCCATAGGTCATAATTATGCTGGTGTACCCTCAGGTCTTCTTAGTTATTATTGTTGGTCCGATCTTCGGACGATCGATTTCAATATTGTTCTCACTTTTATTTACTCTGATCTAATAGGTATCAAATATAATATGTAGACTGTATTTTTGTGTAAGCTATCAAGCGCCCATTTCTTAAATTTTTTCTTCTTTATTTATAAACATACTGTACTCATTTTGCAAATTATTGGAAGATGCCCTTAGTGGTTGATTTTCGAAAAATGCTGCAAATTAGTTTATTCAATAGATTTGTTTAGTTCATTCACTGAGTTTCGTTACCATAATTGCATTATAGCATTAAATGGAGAACTTTTTTCACGCGTTCTTTAGGTATTTCGAAGAATGCCAGAAACGGTTTCTTAGATTCTTGTATGCAATACATAAAATATACTCAAAAACCGTGCTAAAACCCCGTTAAGGGTTGATTTTCAAAATAAATGTGTTAGACGTGTTACTCATTTTTTGATGAGTACACTGACAAAGTCTCGTGTCTTTGAAAAAAAATTTTCACATACAAACTTTGATACCTCATTTGTCCCACGGGTTGATTTTCGAATAAAACATTGCACACAACACAACAAAAAAAGAACCGACTTCAACAACACTAAAAAGCATAAAATAATTTAAATGTTATTGAAGTTGGCGTTGATGTACTTTCGCGGTCACGAACGGTGTACCATCTTTAGGACTACAATCGCTTGTATGAGTCGGCCCAAAATACGTGCGAGCGGGGTAAGCGCACGTAAAGTTGTTTAAACGATTTTGATTTAAAACTGGTATACCGTTCGTGTCCGCGATAGTACCTACTGTGTATATTTTCTTCAGGAACACTTTATCCGGTCCTAATGAAATTTGCATGAAATCATTACAGTAGTTTACTATCTTGAATAAAAAGAATCATCAGTTCATATTTGTCAGAGTAATGTAATGGAGAACATTTACAGTTTAATGGTTTTTTAACCGACTTCAAAGAAGGAGGAGATTCTCAATTCGTCTGTACAATTTTTTTTTCAATTATAAACCGATTTCAAAAATTCTTTCTGGTACGGATAGGCCGCTCCACTGGTTGGGTCCCGTAAAAAAAATATTACTTACGAATAAGCAGTTCCTGAAAAAACAAAAATGGTGACTCCTTTTTTGAAGTCGGTTAAAAATGCTGAAAATTAGTTTGTTAAATTATTGTGTTCAGTTTACTTACAAAATTTCGTGACTGTAGCTGCATTATAACTTAAATGGAAATCCTTCTGAATACAAACTTGGAAACCATTAATCGACCTCAGGGGTTGTTTGTTGATGAATGCAGGAAACAGGTATCTTATATTCTTATGTGTAATACATAAAGTCTTGTGACTGTAGGGTCAAAAACATGATTTGGACCCCAATTAATCCCTTTTGGGGGTCAATTTTAAAAAATTATATATTGCACATGGATTTCTTTAATTTCATGAATGCATCGGCAGTGTCATCAGTGCAGCATGCTTTTTTTCCGCATTCATTCTCAAAAACCGTGCTAAAACCCCGTCAAGGGTTGTTATTCAAAACAAATGTCAGACGTGTTTCTCAACTTCTTTTGATGACAAAGTTTTGTGTCCATCTAATGAAAAATATTTTTTTGCAAACTTTGATACTATTGATATTTGACCCACTTAGGGGTTGATTTCCGAAAAATGCAGAAATTTAGTTTGTTCTTATGTTGAGTTTATGTAATGAGTTTTGTGACTGTAGCAGCATTATAGCTAAAATATCCTTCTTCATGCAAACTTTGCAACCTCATAAAATGACCTTAGGGACTGTTTTTTGAAGAATGCCTGAAATAAGTTTCTTATATTTCTGTGTGCAATGCATAAAATAAGTCCTGTGACTGTAGGACAAAAATTATTTGGACCCAATTGGATCCTTTTAGTTGGGGTTGATTTTCAAAATAAATTGCTTTAACTTGCAGCATGATTTTCTTTCCGCGTTTGACTCAAAAACCATGCTAGAACCCCTTCAAGGGTTGATTTTAAAAAATTATGTGATACATGTGTTTTTTTTATCAGTACACTGATAAAGTTTTGTTCTGATTTTTTTCCATAGTAACGGTGATACCCCATTTGGCCCACTTAGGGGTTGATTTTAGGAAAATGCTGAAAATCAGTTTGTTAAATTGTTTTGTTGAGTCTATGTACCGAGTTTCGTTACTCTAGCTGCATCATAGCATGAAATGGAAATCCTTCTTTGTGCAAACTTTCCAATTCCTTAAAATGACCGTAGGGGTTGTTTTTCGAAAAATGCCGTAAATATGTTTCTTAGATTCTTGTGTGCAATACATAAATTAAGTTTTATGACTGTAAGTTGAAAAAAAAATGTTTGACCCCAATTGGACCCCTTTAAGAGTTGATTATAAAAAATATATTATTTACACATAGATTGCTTTAGTTTAATAAACGCATTCACAAAGTTTCATCTATGCAACATTAACTCTTTTATTTTTTTAAACCATGTTAAAACCCCATAAATGGTCGATTTTCAAAAAGTTATGATACAAGTGTTTCTTAATTTCTTTTGCTAAGTACAGTGACAAAGTTTCGCGTCCGTGGGACGAAAAAAATTTTTTTTTCTTACAAACTTTGAGAGCCTATTTGACGCTCTTGGGGGTTGATTTTACAAAAATGCTCAAAATTAGTTTGTTCAATTGTCGTGTTGAGTTTATTTACTTACTTTCGTTACTCTAGCTGCATCACAGCATGAAGTGGAAACCCTTCTTTGTGCAAACTTTCCAACCCCTTAAAATGACCTTGGGGGTTGTTTTTCGAAAAATGCCGGAAATAGGTTTCTTAGATTCTTGTGTATAAATTAAGTCTTATGACCGTAGGTCGAATAACATTTTTTGGACACCAATTGGACCCCTTTAGGAGTTGATTTAAAAAAATATTATTATTTGCACTTGGATTGCTATAATTTGATTAATGTATTCGCAAAGTTTCAGCAATGCTGTATGAATTTTTTTTTCCGCATTGCATACTCAAAAACCAGGCTAAAATCCCTATAAGGGTCGAATTTCAAAAAGTGTGATATACGTGTTTCTTTATTTGTTTTAGTACACTGACAAAGTTTCATGTCCGTGCGACGAAAAAAAATTTTTTTCATACAATCTTTGGGAACCCATTTGACCCACTTAGGTATGGAATTTCGAAAAATCCGTTCTTATTGTTCACCGAGACTATTCGAATAATGTTGGTTCCAAATTTCAAGATTGTACGTTATATGGTTTTTGCTGTATCGTGATTCCTACAAAGCACCCTGCTCTTTTATTAATATAGATAATAGAATGTTGGCAAATTCATTCTTAATCCGTCTATTCTGAAGTAAATCATGGTCAGTGGGAAATTGCTAATAGGTAATGTCATTATTTCATGCTTATTATAAACGCAGTAACTAGATTTTTATACATACACACCGGCCTGTGTACACTCGTATCATAGATCTCTTAAAATGTTTCCAATCATATTATTGATACGTTTTACTATCGTGATTCGTACACGAAAGGTTGAGCTTGACGAGAATCCTGCAATCTGTCATAATATTGCCGTTCCCATACATTCGTCGATAACCTTTACCGTTTTCGATAAAACAAAGGGCCGAAATGGTAGTTCAGTCATAAAATAATTTTACGTCGTTCCGTAGACACTCGTATAGGTATAAACATTCGATACCTGAGCCATTCACTTTCATGGGTTTAGTTTTAGGGCCCATAAATGTCGTGCATATAAAAATTTTAATACGAAAAGTCAAATGTCGCTTACTTTTCATTTTGGTCAGTATTGTGGTTTTATTATCATACTGGCTTAGTTTCTTGACGCTTCTATATTCTATTATTATAACTTAATCTGGTGACATTACGCCGTTTCTCTAACATAAAGCGACAGGATAGTTGCATGGCAGTGCCGCACAAATGAAACGAATTGAAATTATTTTAGTCAAATACGCTTAGCCGCTTTTGGATGGACAGTATTTATTAAAGCTTTTACTGGGTGAACTACGTGACCTCAGCCGACAAGACCCTGCAACTTAGAGCATTAACCCGGTAAGAAACAACGGGTTTGTAATTTTTTCTAGTATATTTTTCCTTGTCGCTGACAGGACAGTGTGTTTTGACGTTCGAAAGTTAAGGGGGTAACAACGGTAAAATTGCAAAAATAGCCTTAGTTTAAAGAGTTCGATGGATTAATCCGCTATTGCATTGGCTATGAAAATTATATGTACTTATACCTCAGATCTTCAGAAAATAGTTTTATTGATTAGATATTGGATTAAATATAACGTTTTCAAGCAATATGTATTTAAAAAATGTACTACGTTGGATATGAATTGTGTTAGCGTTAAATATCCGTTTATCGGATAGACGTCAAACTAGGACTATAAAAAGCATATAACCTATTCTACAATTTGTATTGATTACATTTCTTATTTTCATTCATGTTTTACAAGAAATTATAGAAAAACCACGTACGCGATGCATTTCCCCTTGCAGCGCCCCCGCGATCGCCTTACATAAGTCCTTCGTGGACTGTTACGGAGGGTGGACGTGCACGAATTTTTTTTGACAGGACGAATTTTAATTTAAATGATTTTGAACATATTTTTAATTAAGATATGTTACATATGGTATAATTATAACATTATAAATCATTTCAAATGAAATCTATACTTCTATATTTAATTAAAGATATTTTTATAGTAATACCATATTTTTGGTTCATCATAGAGTATGCGAAAGTATCGTTGCCGAGTATTATGCCTAACTTTTAAAGCGTATCAGAGTCATATATGATCTTACTAATTTAAATCGTATTTAATACTGTGTAGGTCGACAAAATGACATACATTATGATATCTTTTACATTATGATTTTTTTTTGTCAAAACATGAACGGTGTTATTATTACTATCATGTTGGTTTTTGCAACTTAGCAACGAGACGAGTACGATACGATTACCTACGGACAGTTGCATTGGACAGTTGCTCGTCTTTTGAGACATCTGGATGGTTAATTTGGAAGGGTACTTGTGTGCTATCTAGGTGGCGCTACTTTAATCTTAGATTTCTTCCGCTATGTAACATAAGTAGAAGGTCACTGTAGCTGGCAAAAAAAACTATCAGACCAAAAGGCTATAATTATAGTTTTGGATGACAGGGACAGGAAGAGACTTTTCTATGGGTGGATGCTTTGATTACTATCAGGTAATAAACCTAACCTTGTTACTTAACTAAGTTGCGTAACAATAAACTGATGGTGTTGTTGGCAGGCACGAGAAAAAATACCACCGCGTTAAAATGTTATTTACTCTAAAACCAGATTGCTTATTAGAATCAATGTAAATCTATTTAAATTTTATATTACCTATGCACCTACCACTATTACCTTCTGCATCATCCAAAGGTAGACTGGCAGAGAATGCCTAAGGCATTAAGTCCGCCTTGTACATATTTAAGTGTGCTAAAGAATAAATAAAATAAAATAAAATGTCAAATGCTCCGCGTAGTTCAAACCCCGCGATGGGTACAGAACTCAATATGAAGTTACGTTACTTACTCTCGCGGTCACGAACTGTGTGAAGCGCCCGGAACATCGTTCAAACGATTTTGATTGAAAACTGGTATTGCGTTCGTGTCCGTGATAGTACATAATATTACACTAAAAAAGACTATTACTGAATTCGTACGTTCAAACAAACAGTGCTACGGATTCCTTTGGCAGCCACATATATTGAATAACAACACAGGTCCGTTGATTTTGTAGTTTGCTACCCTGGCCGCTGACCTTAAGGTCTTGGGGTCGATTCCCACACAGGACAAACATTCATGTGCATGAACATAATCTGTTTGTCTTGGGTCTGGGTCGTTTTTACCTGTACTTAATTATGTAAAAAGTAAAGTATCCTATCATAGTTTCAGTTCGATGGCCATTACGGAGTCGATCACGGAACTCATCAACATCATCATCAGCAGCCGTAACGTCCACTGTTAAAAAAAAGGCTCTCTCTCCCTTAGAGGGGAGGGGTTGCCATAATCCCCACGCCTGGCAGGAGGTTGGGGATCGCAGATAGGTGGTAGGTGATCCAATAAAAAGACGCTGCTGCTCGTCTTCTTGTTTTTCCTTAGTCGACTTTTACGGACACCCAACGGGAGGAGATGGACGGGTGCTATTATTCTTATCATGGAACTGTCTGCACGACTTGGGTCGACGTTGGGTATCTGGTTGTAGTGTACAGTTGTGGGTAGACAAGTTTATGGTCTACGCAGACTACGGTCGGGCACACTACGCAGGCACTGAGTGGGTCTGAGTAGAAAGAGATAAAAGTCCCTCTAGTGTGGGAGGGGGGGTTCAGTCGAGTATCAACCACTGTGCGGGTCAGACGTGGTGTGCGTGTTAACGAGCCGATATAGATATCAATCAATAATCAATTTGGTTTCAGTTCATTTTTCCAGGGATCAAAAAGCTTAACTATCACATGGATGTTTATTGGTTAGAGAATTTGGAACTAATTTGGAAAACATGTGAAAAAGGTCCCTTTTTAAGAAAAAAAACTATATTTTGAAGGCTCTGTTAAACGCTTTCGTTTTGACACGCAGAACAGAAACCTTAGAACTTTGTGCATAGTTTCATTTCAAGTACGCTTACAGTAGTCACGACAAGACGCTGCGCAGTAGCTATTTTTATGTTTATGTATTCAGAACTCTCAACTGTACTTGCGTAATGGTTCGTCAACCCTAACTTCAGACACACAAAAATCCGCTGTGACTACTGTATGTTACAAGTAGTACGAATGTATATGGATTCCGAATGGCAGGCACAATGTATTCAGCTGGGTCGAAGTGCGTTCCGGTTGTAACCGGACCTAACTAATAACCACCAACAATAGAATAGAAGTATGTATAAGTCTCACTAGTCAGGCATTGGCCATTCTATAATAGACGGACTGAACCTTTGATATGAAGTTTGGAATATGAAATGCAATAATCCATATCCTGATGCAACACGTCAACTACGTTACCACTGTAAGTGGTGGGTTGTCAGACTGTAATTAGGTGACACGCCAAGGTATAAATCAAGATATAAAACAGTGGGTTACGGTTCTTAAACTGCATCAGTCTTGTTCTTTTCGTGTCACTATGAAATGACAAAAAGCTTTGCCAGAGTTTAAAATCGCATTTAAATAATTTATCAGTCATTTATTTTACTTTTATGTATACATAATCAAAAAAACATTCAAAAGTGATATTATTAAGTATATTTGCAATAGATATAATTTTATGAAATTTCATTCTATAACGGAATAGGCAAAATTAACAAAACTCCATTCGACACATCTGCATATTTTTAGTCTATGATTTTTCAAATGTAATATTCATATTTGCTGGTAGCGCCCTCTACGATGACAACTCTCGGCCGGAGCGGCCAGATTCTCAAGGTCATTGGCGCATGTTACCCCCTTAAACGAAAATACGTAGCAGTCTGAGTCGCAAGCAAAGACTTTTCGACGGCAAGCATCACCGATCCAAAATCCCAGTAGCTCAAAAACAAGTATATTATAACATTATAAAAGCAGAAAAAGTCTTAATGCGGATAAAGAAAATGGTCTTATATTCATACACAAAACATGTACACATGTAAATATATTTCAACTTGTGTGGAGACTATACAATATTTGATACCCATAGTTATTGAAGTTTTTGAAAGTAAAATAATGGCAGTTAAGGGACGTGGATACGTGGTTTAAAAATATTAAGTACCCAGAAGTACTTTGAAAAGCAAAATGCTCCGTTTTTTAGTGTTTTCCTCAGACTTTTAATCAGCGCCTCTCTGTTTCATACTCCCAACATTTAGCAGATAGATGAGCACTTAATGGTATTAGTTGTAATTCTACTAATGTGCTTAGTTTCAGTTGCTAATGGATTAGATGAAATCGTTCGCTATGTTATCTCTCGCATTTTATTGCTATAATTTGGGTATTATTCCATTGTCTGATCGGATTTGGATTTAGTGTCAAGATAAGTTTTGTCATTTGAAGAAAAAAACACAACTAGAACCTTATAGTACTTTTTATTGTTTTTCAAAGTATTCACCACGTAGCTTAATACACTTTTCCATTCGCTCAAACCAGTTATTATAACATTTATTCCACTCTAACGTGGGGTGTTCAAAATGGCTGACTTGAAAGTGTCGACTGCTTCTTCACCGGACTGGAACCTTTGACCACGAAGACTTTACTTAATTTTAGGAAATGTAAAGAAATCTTTAGGGTTTAGGTCAGGACTGTATGGAGGATGGTCAAGAATTTCTACTTTTTCCTGCTTCAAATACTTAATCGTTTGACGAGCGCTGTGTGAGCTTGCGTTGACGTGGTGCAGGATGATGCGTCGCTTTGAGTTAGATTTTCGAAGTTCAGCGATGACTTGTGGTAAACAAACTGTGGTATACCACACTGCGTTAACCATTCTACGATCTTCAAGTGCAATAGTGGCAACATGGCTGGTTTTTACAACGAACGTGGCCACCATCATCTTTCAAGTGCTTCAGAACGAACCACTTTAGTCGGCTTTGGCTCGTCTTGAAAGACCCAGATTGTAGATTGTTGTTTGGAATCAGGATCGTAGGCATAGATCCAAGATTTGTCACCACTGATGATGTCGTAGGCGTGATTTGACTCTCCTCGGTTGAACCTTTGCAGAGTTTTCTTACACCATCTGACGCGGGCCGCCTTGTGATCGTTGGAGAGCAGATGCGGTATCCAACGGCAAACTAGCTTTCTCACACCAAGCGCTTCATGCAAGATCTTCTGAATGGTTGTCCCTGAGATGCCTAATAGAGCTTCTATCTCTCGATACGTCACATGATGATCTTCGAGAATTAGTTGTCTCACAGCAATGATGTTATCTTCAGTGAAGGCGGATTTTGGGCGTCCTTCGCGAGATTTGTCACTAACACTAGTATGTCTACGCTGGAATTCTAAATACCAGCGTTCGACAGTCCGCAGACATGGGGCTTCATCACTGAATACAGATGTTAGCTCTTCAAAACACTGAAGCCGTGTCAGGCCTCTTCTAAAGTTGTAGAAAATTATTGCATGAAGATTTTCCTTAGAAAGATTCATTTTCGTACGTAACATGACTGATTCCAATCGACGCTGTGACTAAATAATAGCATTAATCCTAATACTTTCAACTGTTTTGAGATTCAAAATTTAAACACATTCGAATATAGAACAGTTCCAAATTCAAAATTGCCGGGAAATATGGATACGACAGAACTTAAAAGGCAAGCCTCGTACAATAATGACCTTTACGGTACAATTAATTAAATGTGAAAGTACCAATGTGTTTACTACACTAACTAACTTACCCTTATTTATGAAGTCAAAACGGTGCCTAGTCATCATAATGTCATTGCTCCTAAGGTGCACACGCATTATAAATGCGTGTGATAAAAGCATAAAAAGCCCGACTGCGAACAAACAAAATGGTCCTAAATTACATTATACATACATAATACATTATGATGTATATATATTTCACCTCGTCTCGTTAAGACCTTTCATTTGATACCCATATTGATGCATATAGAACTAGAAAAAATACAAAATAGCTTTTGGCAAAATATGTCCTCCTATGTCCATAACTAAGACCAATCTAATGACATGTTATAAGTCACTGTCTATCACGCCGTTTAGACTGTAGGCCGTGCCAAAGAAATAGACATACATACTTACATACATACATACATACATACTCTCGAAAAACATAACCCTCCGCCTAGGGCTGTCGAGCAAAAAAGAATAAAAAATGCTGGAATACGTACATAATTGCATAATTTTCTCTTAGGACGCTTGACCTAACGCTTATGAAACATAACGCTTTTGATAAAAATCAAACCACATTTTAGGATGCCCTTGGAATGTGAATTCTGTACTTACGATTTTTAATTTTACCCTCCAACTTTCTTTCCCTAAACTGCTGCGCTAACTAGCGTTTCAGATTGCGCGTTGTCTGACGGGACAGTCAGGATTTGGCCTCATTATCTAAATTATATGTCAGTAGTTATACCGATTTAACTGGTATAGTTTTACATCGCATTATGGTTTTAATACAATACTCCTAAATATGAGGTTATATCCAAAAAGAATAGTCACTGTATAATTCGCCACCAAGGATTTTTGAAGACTGTTCCATATTCTTATGCTAACACAAACTTTCTATTAACTTTATAATTTTATGAGAAAAAAGGAATGTATCTGTCACATATCCTAAAGCAGGTCAAAAAGCTACAAGTGCTGCCACCTACGAGACAAATACAAAAACACCCCGTTTTACAAGCACCGAACGCAACGGAAGTCTTTCTCTTGAATGGCTGCGCGCGTGCTGTGAATATCACAAATTATATACAAATTACTACAAAAATCTCTAAAATCTGTGCCTAGTACAAATAAAAAAGTTCATGAACAGCAATCAGTGACCTGAGCCACCATCAGCTGGGGTACCCCGAAGACAACGGCTATCCAAGTGCAGGTGAGTGTTGGATACATCTCCTACTTTCTACTTTTCTCTTACATACGTTTTGGCCCTTCGAACCATATGTTCAAGGAGCTTTAGGTTTGTGCTACCATATTAATCTTAATCTTTCTTTTATCCAAACATTTTTCTTATTTTTTTTACAAAATCTTTCCGTTATCGATCATATAATTCCAGTTACCTAGGCTTAGCGTATTTGTTATTCGACAATACTGTTTTTTCGAACCGTATAAATTCATTTTACGAGTGAATTAATAGGTAATTTAGCGAATTTTGATCAATTGCATATTTAACTTTTTACTTGCGGGTAATTGTCTGACCAACACCGCTTAGCGCTCACATCGTACATTACTCGCCAACCAACACCTATCTTATCTTAGGTGCGCGTGCCAGTGCAAAGCTATTATACTACTAATATTACACTATTACACTATCCTACATAATTTAAGTTCCTATTTAAGGTTGCAACTAGCTTTCTACGTATTACGTACGGGACACAGTTGTAGCATTAAATACGGAATACCACTATATTTTCACCCCGTGGGGTGTCCGGGTAAGCCGGGGAAGAATAGCACCCACCCAGCTCTTTCCGTTGGGCGTCGTAGTTAAGAAGACGGGCAGCAGCGTCTTTCAATTGCTTTACCTACCACCTATACTGCGATCCCCAAGACGCTCGATAAGCGAGGGGATTAAACATCAATTCCCTCTTTAGGGGAGACCTTTGTTCAGCAGTGAACATCACCTGGTTGGTTGTAACTTTATTTTCATATTAACAATAACATACATTTAAATATCTTACCGAAGACCCGGACGACGAAGAACATCTTGGCTCAAAAATTTAAGACAGTGGTTTGCATTGAGCACTAAGTCACTGTTTAGAGCAGCAGTAGACAAGATAAGAATTGCCATGATGGTCGCCAACCTCCGATAGGAGATAGCACCGCAAGAAAGAAATATCTTACATTATATTATCGCTATTAATGTACTGCGTGCTTAATAGCTAACCATTGTACTACACATTACCACATAATACATAATAGATTTTATTTTACGAACTTGTTCAATACCTAGGTACCTACTTGTATTCATAATAGAATTAGAACAGTTAAAGTTTGAACGTAACGTTTTTTGAATAGTATCCAACGTATGGCTGATTGTTCTACCGACTCAGAGTAATTAGAATAGAGCTAGTATCGCGTCGATTCGCCGAACAAATTTTTCGTGGCACTTTTGCGGGGTGCGGGAGGCGAAGTAAACACACACAGATACAATTTCACGCATACCCACACTATAATAAACTCTCAACACATTCAAAAAGATACGCACACAAATAAAGAATGACCTGACCATATGAACAAAATTTGGCAGAGGGGTTAGCGCATCATGCTATCTCCAGTGGTCTACCGATGAAGCTGAGTTTCGTGCCCGGGTTAAGGAATTAAATAACATTAAAAAGCAATTTTTCCTTATTCAAGGTAAAATCGAAAAACTTTTAGCAAAAACAGGGGAGTTTAAACCTGATGAACAATTAGAAATACGTAACCAGTTTGACAACTTATATTATAAAGTGCAAATTACAGCTGATAATTTGAAAGTAATGCAACGTAAATTAAGTGTGGTAAGCGCATCTCCTACGCCTTGCTCACACGGTCATTCAAAAATTCAATTGCCGACACTTTCGTTGCCCACTTTTAGCGGCAATGTTACCGAATGGAATGCATTTTACGATTTGTTTTTATCATTAGTCCATAATAACGATCAATTAACGAACGTCGAACGTTTCCGTTATTTACTCTTATCTGTACAGGGGGAACCTTATAATTTAATCAAGTCACTACCCATCACCGGGGATAATTATAGTAATGCTTTACAGGTGTTATTGAATCGTTATCAGAATAGTCGAATTATAGCAACTTAACACTTAGACAAAATTCTTGAAGTAGAACCGGTTAACGATAGGAATGTCGAGCAAAGTTTGCGAAACATATTAAATGTTTACCATGAAAACTTACCCGCTTTGAAGTCTTTCGACTTACCAGTTAATCAGTGGAGTTTTATACTTTTAAATATTTTATTACACAAAATAAGTCCGAATATCCGAAAACGTTTCGAATTATCGCTAAGGTCGCCATGTGACATTCCACTCGTAAGTGACCTGATCGAGTTCTTAGACAAGAAAATTACAGCATGTGAAGTGATGCGATCGTCCGCTGGGCCATAAGGGCCCAGCGCCCGCGCCGCCGCCGGTACCAGCGCCGCGCCCGCGGGCCATTACTTGTCCTCTGTTGCACCGCGTCACGCAGTCGCCGCGCGCTCGCCAATGTCTCGCGCGGTCTCAGACGCACACCGCTCTGCTCCAGTCTCGCGACCCTATGACGCATCTCCACGCGTTCCACGTATGATGAACGTTCATGCTGCGACTTCTACCGTATATGATCGTAACATTAAATGAACTTACTGTAAAGATAATACACATCCATTAAATAAATGTGATAAGTTTAATAAATTAAATTTAAATGAGAAAAAATCATTTATTAACCATAATAAAATTTGTAAGAATTGTTTATTCATGAGTCACGATCTCAAGGACTGTAAATCGCGACACAACTGCCGTGTATGTTCTCAACGCCGTCATACTTCTATACATGAAGATATGGTTTCGTTAACGTAACTTTAACGAGCGAGTGTAACTATTCGTCCCCTGAGTCGAACTCAGTAGCGGACACTTCTGCTTCGCTCTCACCGCTGAATGGTTTTCCTAGATCCAAGGATAGCTGTACGGTTCTCCTTACGACTGCGTTGGTCGACATGCGTCCAATGTCTTCAAGCCCGTATGTACCTCATCCCGTGCGCGCCCTAGTTGGCCAAGGCTCCCAAGCCACTCTTATTACCGAGTCATGCGTCCAGCGTCTTGGTTTACCACGCTACCATGCCAAGACTAGCATGACGGTAACAGCTAGATACGCTTTGTGTGAAATTACGCCTCACCACAAAACAGAACCTAAATTATTTATCGAAGCACTAATCTTGCCGAAAATTACGAGTTATTTACCTAAAATTCCTACAACTTTCGAGCAAATTAGTCATCTTAAAAATCTTTCATTAGCGGACCCGGATCTACGTTCTGAGCGTCCAATTGAGCTGTTAATTGGCTCGGATTATACTGACAGTATATTACTACATGACAATATTAAAGGTCCGGTAGGTACTCCCGTGGCTATAAATAGTATATTTGGCTACTTACTTAATGGCAAAATTTCACATTCATTGCCAGCACAAGTCTGCATGAATGTCAGTACATATCAGCTTGATATGCAACTACAAAAATTTTGGGAGCTCAAATCAGTACCTGATGAGAAGCCTCTTACGAAAGAAGAAGTTCTCTGTGAGTCGATTTTCGTCAACACTCACAGACGAGATGATAATGGGAAATACATTGTCTCTCTCCCATTCAAGGAGCACGCACCTCCTCTCGGCGAGTCACGTCAAATCGGACTTACTCGCTTACACAAGCTTGAACAAAAGCTCTCACGTAATTTTGCCTTACGAGGCGAGTACACTAAATGTCTCCAAGAATACGAGAACTTGGGACATATGGAACTTGTTCGTGATTCTACAATTCATAACAAGTTTCCCTATTATATACCTCACCACTGCGTGATTAAAAAATCTTCTGTGACCACTAATGTCCGCATTGTCTTCGATGCTTCCTGTAAGACATCAACTGGTCGTTAACTAAACGACAACTTACTTATCGGTCAAAAACTGCATCAAGATATAAATGATGTACTCCTTAAGTTTCGATTACACAAACTAGTTTTTACGGCTGACATCAAAATGATGTACCGATTCATCGGAATCCGACCTGAAGATCAGGACTATTAACGAATTCTGTGGAGATACTCTCCAGAAGATCCTGTCCAAGAGTACAGACTGTGCACAGTGACATTTGGTGTTGCTTCTGCCCCTTTCTTAGCACTTCGTACTCTTCGCCAGTTGGCGATTGATGAAGCTGCGAATTATCCACTTGCTTCACAAGTGCTTCTCAATGAGGTGTTTGTGGACGACATCTTGTCTGGTGCCGAAACTCTTGAGGATGCTATTGAGATCCAGCGCGAACTTACTGCCATTTGCAAAGCAGGAACCTTTGAACTCCGCAAATGGACAAGTAATACTAATAAGACTTCTTGTCATCAATTAGCAGTGACTCTTCGAATCCAAACGATGCTCTAATTCTTTCAGCACTCGATAGTGATGCTTCAGTCAAGGTTTTAGGACTGAAATGGAATCCAAAATCTGATACCTTTTCCTATCAGGTAGAACCTCAGGTATTTTGCTGGTCGTTATTATGATTTCGGAGTGCTATCTGTATATTTATCAGAATTTATTTATATATTTAGAATACATATATTTATAGTTCTCTATATATATATATATATATATATATATACGTATATTGAATATATGTTGGTATGAAAGAAATATTTAAATATATCTGTATGTACAAAACAAAATGTAAATAGGTAAACTTATTATATGTATTTTTATTAGTGTATATTGTGTCACATATTAACTACCCCACTTTTCGTATTCCATGCAATCTTTTTTCCATCCCAAGGTTGCCTGGAAGAAATTGCGGATAGCGATAAGGCCGCCCTTTGTACAAATTTCTTCAAGTCCTCTTAATTTTATTTTTATGTGTGTACAATAAAGAGTATAAATAAATAAATAAAATAAATAAACCTCATCCACAGAAACGCACGAAACGTGCAATGCTCTCGGAAATTTCAAAAATCTATGACCCGTTAAGTTTTATTAGCCCTGTCATATTATTTGCAAAACATTTAATTCAGCTTTTGTGGATTTCTGGAACAGCTTGGGATGAAGCTCCTCGGAAAGGTGTTAGTGACCTCTGGTCAACCTTCATATCTGAACTTTCATTACTTCAATTTATCTCTTTGCTACGTCATGTGCTGCCTAATCATAACAAACAAATACAAATACATGGTTTCTCCGACGCCTCTGAAAAAGCATACGCCGCCTGCGTGTAGAATAGAATAGAATAGAATAGAATAGAATACTCTTTATTGTACACCAAGAAGATATTCCTACGCGATTTTTGATTTGATTTAGATTTATGCGTGTACCTACGAGTCATTGATACTCAAGGCAAAGTTCACGTCTACCTGCTTCTTGCTAAAACAAAAGTGGCACCCTTGAAACGCATAACGCTCCCACGCTTAGAGCTATGTGCAGCCTTTCTTTTAGCAAGACTAATACACAAAATAGTCAATACCTACAATCACATTTTGTCCATCGACAATGTGTCTGCTTGGAGTGACTCTGCGGTTACACTAGCATGGCTACGCTCGTCCTCACATGAATGGCGTACTTTTGTATCCAATCGTGTCACGGAAACAACGAGCCTCGTTCTAGCTGCACACTGGCATCACGTCCGCTCCGAGGACAATCCCGCAGACTCTGCTTCCAGAGGTGTGCTCCCATCCAATCTCGATAAAGAGCTTTGGTTCAGGGGACCTTCCTGGCTTAGGCTGAATCAATCGGATTGGCCAATTTCAAATATCGATTTACAAACAAATGAAGAACGCCGTAAGCACGTTCTTATATCAAAACAATTAACTCCTGACTTACAATTTCTTGAGTGATTTTCATCCTTACCGAAATTATTGCGCGTTGTTTCTTTAATTTTTCGATTTTATCACAAATGCCGTAAAACTAAATTTTACTCATCATCTTATCTCACAGTCCCTGAAACTAAATTTGCTTTAAATCGAGTCATTACTCTCGTGCAAAAAAATGAAGTCTGAAAGACGACGATTTTTGTACAAATAAACTTCAAAAACTAAAGCAATTTTTAGATGAAGCCGGACTTCTTAGGGTCGGCGGAAGGATACAACGTGCACAAATTCCTTACGATGCCAAGCATCAGATTATTTTACCTAAAAAACATTTCTTCACGACTTTACTAATAGACTATTTTCATAAATTACATTTGCACGTTGGTCCGCAGACATTACAATTTATTTTATCCCAAACGTATTGGATTTTATCCGCTCGTGATGCAGTCCGCATGCGTACGCGCTGCTGTGTTCGTTGCTTTCGCACTCGGCCGACAGCTCCGCAGCCACCGATGGCTCCACTGCCGGCTGCAAGAGTACGTACTCTCAGGCCGTTCTTACACGTGGGTGTGGACTTTGCTGGACAACCCCTCAATGAGGGTTCCGTAGTTGTTTTAATAGACAACACTCTGCCTCCACCACAGTGGCGCCTGGCTCGTGTGCATCAACTTCACCCTGGCGCAGACGGTGTTATTCGTGTCGTAACAGTACGCATTGGTAACACACTTACTAAAAGACCCGTAGTGAAGGTCTGTCCTTTGCCTATTAGCTAGGTAATTTTATAATTATTATTCTTCTTTGCCCTATGTTAATTTTAGTATTCTTATTCTTTTCTTTTAAAATAAATTCACTATTTTAAGGTCGGCGGCATGTTCCATATTCTTATGCTAACACAAACATTCTATTAACTTTATAATTTTGGGTTAACTATGGGTTGCCTGAAAGAAATCACTTATTAGCGATAAGGCCGCCTATATGTACAATGTTTCTGTTTCCTTTTTATGTGTTCTGTATTTTGTGTTTGTACTTAAGTGTAAATAAATAAATAAATAATTTTATGAGAAAAAAGGAATGTATCTGTTACATATCCTAAAGCACTTAAAAAAGCTACAAGTGCTGCCACCTACGAGACAAATACAAAAACACCCCGTTTTACAAGCACCGAACGCAACGGACGGCTTTCTCTTGAATGGCTGCGCGCGTACTGTGAATTTATGCAATTACTGCAAAAATCTCTAAAATCTGTGCCTAGTACAAATAACAAAGTTCCTGAACAGCAATCAGTGACCTGAGCCACCATCAGCTGGGGTACCCCGAAGACAACGGCTATCCAAGTGCAGGTGAGTGGTGGATACATCTCCTTCTTTCTACTTTTCTCTTACAAAGACTTTTATTATTTTCGTCGATATATTTATAGATGAAAGTCGGCGAAGGTTTCATAAATGTAATAACATCGTTCGTTTGCTTGTTTCGATACAATTTTATTTTGCTACAAAGCTCGCGTTCACCTGACATCTTGTATCTATTGTAAGATATTACGTTATTGTTTCACTTATAGCATCGTGTCTATTTTATCTTTAACGTAAGAATTTAATATAAAATACTGTTTTGCGGCTTTCACTTATATTTTAAGTTACTTATTTTATGTATTGCTATGTTGTAGAGAGAAAATATAATGTTTAAACTTTATCTTCGCCTCGAACGCTGTTAGTTCACTCACCCTAGTCTTAAGAGTTAGCATACGGTTAGAGTGAAGAAAATATCGTAAATAAACTCAAGCATGCTTTATAATTTCAAGAGTCTAATCTAACAATCCAAATTTGGCCTGCCTGGACGAGAGTATCATCATCACCAGCCAAAAGAGGTCCACTGCTCAACAGGCCCGTTGGACATACTTTTGCCCATCAATTGGAAAATTGGGGGCTGTATTCTTTTCCGGTTCCCTGTTAAGTATTTATTAGTCACCATAACGGATCCGCCAAACAGTTAGAGAAATGGAGCAGGATCGTAACCGGTACCCCAGAGATAAGATGCTTGGGAAGTCAATATAGTATAGAACATGGGATGGGAGGACGAGCTAAATGGCGTCTTCATGGTAGATTTTTTCTTATTAACGTTTTGTTGGTTCACTTGTTCACTTTTGGGAGTTATTTTAATCTTCTGCTTTGTTTTTTTTTTATTTATCTAACTTCATGTACATAAAGTACAAGGTGGACTTAATGCCATATGCGATGTGTTTTTCTCTGTGTCTATTTGACGAATTTTGAAAAGGCTTGGTTTCTCTGTAGGTATCCGCACTTTGATACGAACACTTTATACCGAGCCTCTTTGGTTGAAGAGGGATAAATAGATTGAAGCATCCATAGCAGATTAGATATGTTTGCAAAGGCTGATATCGGTATCAGCCTAGCTTGAAGCAGTCAGCTGCTTCGAAGCAATAGTAAAAAAAAAGTTACCCCTGATGCATCCCGTGCAAAACAGCCTTGGCGGCCTCTATATACATATGTATACGGATCTTATTCAATATGTCATCTTCAATCTTATCTTTGGCTGGTCACAAATCAGCCATCATTACTGTGTTCATACATTTATTGCTACAATTTTGATTTTGTAAAGAAAAACAAGGTCTAGAGCTCAATGGAAATTGATTGAGGAAGCCTTTGCCAACCATTAACAAAGGGAACAACAATAAATCATTTAATTAATTAAATTAAGAAAGTAATAAATACATAGATATATCTTAGATATATCTTCATACGTTTAACAAAACATTCAGTTCATTTGTATGGTGGTCCTTCCTTTCTGCCAATACTGAGCCATGAGTTTTGTGAATACAAAATATAAAATTTTTTGACAAAAAGCGACGGGTCAATTAATCGGAATTTTTATAATACTTTAATTTTAAAAAAATGCTGAAAGTGTTCATAGCCATTCATCGCTTCTTTGGTAAAGTGATAATCTTCAATACTAGTATATTTTCCCTATAAAGTAAATACGCTGGTGGCCTAATTGGCTTTTCCGTGTTGCAATTATAAAAATAATTTACTGGGAATTCCTTTAATTATGATATCCCGCGTTATAGGTAAATCGCGTTATTTACCTTAATAGCTAACTCACGTTAATTCCTAATTATATGCCAAAAAATAATGTAAACTAATTTAAATGTACAATGTTATCTATTAATACCCCAACTTAATAACATTTCCATTATTTGCGTGGCTTAATAAACATATTTCTTGTTGTAAGGTTAGAGACAAGTGTGGTGAAATTTATAGCACAAATTAGCTCAACGTCGGCTGCAATAAATTTACATATGAAACTCATAAGTTAAAACCCTTCTCATGGTAAGTTTATTACTAGAAACGGTAACTGTAAGCAACGCGGTATAAAAGTAATTTATATAAATTTCGTAAAAATGTAAAGTACTCCTAATTTGTATCGTTTCCATAATAATGAGAGAGATAATAACGATGAAAGAGAAACGTAGGCTTGTTAGAATTTTCCTTCTTATTTTCTTAACTTTGCCACAGTGATTTTTTTATATCTTGGCAATGATCATTACTGTTGGTCGCAGATGGCCATGATTGTTTTGCCAGGTAAGAAAACCTACTTTGCACTTTTCATAAAAATGTTAATGATGTGATCTGTGTCATGTACTAACCATCATGTTGTATACTTACAATGTTAGCTTTTATATACCCTAAAGACGAAACACCCCAACTAGATTTTAATTTTTAAGTACAAATATAAATTTAAAGTAAAGCGGGTTTCAGACTACGCTATAATATATAGCTATTAGTATAGCAAAGAAGGACCTAAAGCTATACTATATAGCGTGGCATTCACATTACGCGATATTATCGCAAGCATTTATAGTATATCGCTCGTTTCGCTTGCGGGACGGCCGGAGGTGAGGGAGGAAGAAAAGGGGGCCGCGCTATATAGCAAAGCATGAACTCAGCACATCGCACCAATTTATAGCGTATAGTAAGCCAATAATATATAGTACAGTACAGTGTGAACGTGTCCATAAAAATGTATGGTGCGCGATATTGTTGTGCTATGAACTATATACTATATAGCTATATATTATAGCGTAGTCTGAAACCAGCTTAAAAGTAGTAACGAAAACTCTTACAGTGACAGGATGTGATAATAGGAGATCGCTCGTAAATGGACGTGGAAGATGTGACAGGTCCGTTGGTATACTAGTGGTTAGAAACCCTGGCCGCTACCCAATAGATCGCGGGTTCGCTTTCCACCTTGTGTCTGATTGTTATCACTACATATTATAAAAAATAAAATCCTGCGCGCGCGTCTGTCTGTTCGCGATAAACTCGAAAACTACTGAACGGATTTTCATATAGTTTTCACCTAGATAAAGTGATTCATAAGGAAGGTTTAGATATATAATTTGCCAAGGTTTTGTATGATTTCATTTATGTATAACAATAATCGTTGAAAGTGAAGGAAAAAACGCAGGTGAAGGTGCGCGGGTCTAATTTACAATAGGTATAAAATATGCATTTACAAAAAAAAAGTAGATAAGTATTTGTATCAGTTGTCTAATTACAATCATCGTGGAAGATGCGATTCTTACCCGAATACCACACGAGTAATTAAAAGTTGCATCATCACATTCTATTATAAGGGATCATGTCAACAAAACCACCAGCAGGGTCCACAATAACTCCTTTATATCTATTACCACCTAATTACAAACATTGTGAAATGCAATAAATACATATGAATATGAAAACTCGCTTTTAATGGATAAAGAAATACAATAAATGTACCTGCTAAATATGTTTTCTTCATTTACCGCAGGCCAGCGAAACTCCAAAGAACACTGGATAATTTCATTAGGTTACCAAAACTGTGTACCTACACAAACCTTGAAATATCGAACGCACGGGAGTTCCGACTCTTCTACGGTATAAATCCTCGTTGATTTACGGTACACATGAACAAATGACTCTATTAAGCTGAAATCCTTTTTTTATCAAATACGAAAATCTATAAATATTTAAGGGACGGTACACCCAGATTCGGGTTTTATGTGTGTATTTCCTACGTCTTCCTCGTAAAATACGGGCCCAGTTTGTTTAGCGTAGTGACATAATATTTCTTTGCTTATCCAATCAGGGACAAGAGCTTTCTCCTTCGAGCCGTTTTGAGGTAGGTGTAATAAAAAAGCTTTTTGTGTACACAAATGCATAATAAAAGGCATACTAAAATAGCATAGATTGTTCCAGAGCTCTGTAATTCATTTTATGTTAAATATTAGTGCAATCTTTGTTACGCATTTAATGAGATTTGTGCTTAATGAGAACTTGCAGTGATCAGCCAAGATTTAGAAGTCGTACTGTAGGCCTAAGACGACTTACAGTCTTAACAGATTGGTGTAAAGTAGGACGGAGTTTTCAACATCGAAACGTCATTACAAAAACACAAATATATAAAATGTGAGACATACAAACAAAAATCATGAATCAATCAGTCATAGTCACACTTATCTGTCAAGAATGGCATATTGTGCTAAGCCTGCAGGAGTAAAAGAAGATATATAACTCTCTGATGAAATGGCAACATAGTATAATTACTATGTTGCCATATAAGTGCTCCTAATTTTTTTAGGCTAATGCCTAAAAAAATTAGGAGCACTTAGCAGTATTTCCCATCTTGTATAACACTTCAAACGTCAGACACGTCTTGGGATGTTATAAGCAAAACAAACTGATCACAATCAGTTTTACCACTGAGAATAATATGTTGTTATAGTTATCCTGATAGCCAAAGTAACCAATCAGTAACCAGATCAACCAACTACACTGGAGATTTATTTACACATGTATAAATATATCCAGGTGGCAATTACAATTGTGTCATAAGACATGCCTTTATTTTCACCATTCAATGGGATGGAAGACCGATATAAATAACTTTTTATATGCCCATGCCAATTTTGCGGTAATATTCCATATTTCTGGTAAATTGCCGACAACATTCCCAATATTTCTGGAAATTTACTAAAATATAGGACTGGATATGTTTTTAGGTCAAGAACTTACTTCAAATTGATGTTTTATGCAATTACCTACCATACAACAGTAAACCAGTCGCAACAAAGTATTTGCAAAATTTTAAAGCGCATTATTTTATATTATTATGTTTATTTTTCGAAAAATGGTACTCAATCAACTCAACTCACTCAAACTTCAATTTGCTAAATAAAATACAAGAGAAATTCAGCAGAATAATGTGAGAAGTCGATGTTCTAGATATTTCAGTTCAGTAAGCGCCTGTATGTTTCCAAAAGTAGTACTAAACTTGGGGATATTAATACCAGGCGAGCTGAGATTGATGATTCCGTTATAATAGGATTCTGTTAGACTAATTGCTAAGCACTGAACCCTGTGATTATCTACAAAACAAACTTGCTTGACACTAATTCCCTATCTGTATGTAGTGCGTATATTTCTTTTTTATACAACCCAGTTGGCAAGCATACATATCGCCCGCGTATGGTAAGCAGTCACCGCAGCCTATGAACACTAGCAATACCAGAAGAATCAGTAGCACGTTGCTGACATTAAAGACATTAGATATTGTCTTGTGTCAGGTAATATCACCAGCTACTTAGAGCCCTTTACGCCCGAACATGATAATGATGATGATAACGCCTGAACATAGCAATTTTTTTAAGCTTTACGTTCTTAATTTTCTAGAAGATGTTGTTTGTTGAATAGAACGTTCAGTTAGGTATCACCACGTGTCAGATATTCTGTCACAAAGAAGCTGTCTTGAAAATTGTAGAAGACACTGTAGCTGGGGAAATATATCATTTACTAGCTGACCCGTGCAGCTCCGCCCGCGCTTTTATTACATTTTGCTCCCCTTTTCTCCCTCCTCCCTAGATTTATCTCTCTCCATATCTCTCTCTCTTATAAAAAAAATCGAATTATATGCTCTTTCTCTCCTCTCTCTTTCTCTTCTCCTCCCGCTTCGGTTTCCGTCACACACCCCTCTTCCTCTCCCTGTTGTCCCCTCTCTGAACTCTCCCCCCTCTCTCTTCTACGAACTTGCTCCTTCTCACTCCCCCTCACTCAACCCATCACCCCCTCCTCGAATCCCCTCTCCCTCTTTCTCCTCTCTTGCACCCTCCTCTCGTTCTATATATCCTAGTCAATCATGGTATCAGCGGCATTAAATATACTTTATGACCTATTCTCAGACCTTCCCGGTATGCACACAAAATTTCATACATATCGGTTCACCCATCTATTTAATGACCTTTCCTTATGTTGCTTAACCTTAACCTAATGGCATGAAATATACTTTACGGCCTATTCTCAGACCTACCCGATATGCACACAAAATTTCATACAAATCGGTTCACCCCTCTATTTAATGACCTTGCCTTATGTTGCTTAACCTTAACCTAGCGGTATGAAATATACTGTATGACCTATTCTACCCGATATGCACACTTTCATACAAATCGGTTCACCCATCTATTTAATGACCTTACCTAACGTTGCTTAACCTTAAGAGGGCTTTCAAGTGCGACAGCCAAAAAACTGAGAATGCGGTCTTTTATAATCGAAATTATGAAAAACTGTAATAATTTTAATATGTTTTTTTTTGGTCGGTGAACTGTGTTGTACTTTTATCTTGAAAGTTAGCAGATTAAAAATTACTACTACTACTACTACTACCGGGATAAAAAGTATCCCATGTCCGTTTCCTGGTTCTAAGCTAGGCCGTTCTTGAGTTATAAATAGTGTAACTAACACGACTTTCTTTTATTAAAATAGATTAGTTGTTTAGTGATTGTATGTTCAATTTCACCGATAGATGGCGCTGTTCATAATGTAAATCACGCTAACATCGTAAAATACTGTCTTATCTTATTCGATAATGAAAGTTCTAAGTTTTTCGCATCTTTTATTGTTGCGATTGTAATGCAATACCTATTATACACTACCTGGACTTGGGGAGTTTCATTAAAATTTCATGAACATAATCTAGTTTGGACTCGCTCGGGATTTACAGATTGTAACCTTGCAAAGATATAATGTGATATTGCTATCAGCAAAGTACTTAGAACAATACAGAAATCTAATGTAAATGTCCTGGGTGTACCGGACCGGCTTACCCCTTACAAACATTGACTCTTCGCCACTGCCATATCTTATGCAAACTAAATGTCTGCTCAGTCCCTATTGTATATAGCGTAATCGTAATAATACATATCTTAATGATTAACTGATCAGTCTATAATTACCCTATCCACATACAAAGGAAATTACGTGGTAATATGTGCAAGTAATGTTTCACTGCTTAGCCCCTATGAAACATAGCGTGATGTTTTATATACCAATTTATACCTTGACTTCTACACAACACATCAGTGAAAGTCCTATCAAAATCCATCCACGGGTTTTCAAATGATACCTGGACAAACAGAACGACAGACAGACAGACAGACAGACAGACAGACAGACAATAATTCCAAAAAAAATTGTTTTGGCCTCTATGTCGATAGTATAGTATCCCCACATAGAAATTTTGGAAAAATATTCAATGTACAGAAAAAGTGCTCTTTGAGTTTTATTATAGTATAGATGCTCTCGTTGAGACGTGCTGTAGTATGGCATCTGACGCTGAAAAGACGACGATGACGGCAACCGGCGAGCTTTGAGTAGGTAAAACCACCGCAGTGTCAGATATTCTGCCGCCAAGCAGCAGTGTGTAAGTATTGTTGTGTTCCGGCACTGTAGCTGGTGAAATTACCGGACACAGAGACTTAATATTTAATGTCTTTAGGGTCGGCAACGCGCTAGTGATTCTTCTGGTTTTGTTAGCGTCTATAGGCTGTGGTGACTGCTAACCATCAGGCGGGCCGTACGCTTGCTTGCCACCTTGGTAGTATACAAAAAAACACTCATAACCCTGCCTCTGTCCTAATGAGGATCAGGTAGATTGTTAAGGTTTCCTCCCCTTCACCAAAAGAAAAGGTAAGTATTTAATATTAATAACTTGTCTCTGAATTTAAACCTTGACTAACATAGACAGTAAAATGAATTATTGATTTTGAACTCCATATCAGTGACAACTTTAGGCAGACACCTTATTATGTGAACACTGAAGATTATTTCATCTTTTACGACTATCCTGGGCCATATATGGCAGCATTACTATTATGATAAATGAGTGCTAATACGCTTTAGCATGTATTATTCATAGCGAATAATTATGATATGTGACAGTAATGTAAAGGAGTTAGATAGATACCTTAACAGCGAATTCCTTTGTAGAAGGCATTATAGCTAGCAATCCAAAATTATTCCAACGCGGCTATGCAAATCTTAACAAATTGTATGCAATTATTGTTTCAAAAAGCAGCGGAATTTAAGTATAATTCAAATTATATTGGATTGGATCTTAAAGTATTCGGACCCCATAACAAGATACGGAAATACTAGTTTGTGTTTTGCCCTTGTGAACTCTGTATGACACATTTAAAAACAACTTCAAAACAAAAATCGACCTACTGCCACACTCTTACTAACGTCAATTAATGTTAATGATAAGTTTTCTATTAGCTTTCAAGAACTTCCAGTTCTTGAAATTGGATTAACTTCTACACCCAAAGCGAATTAATATATACCTATGAATACTTCATACCCTATTATTCAGTAGAGATATCAATTATCTCTTACTAAATATAAGCATAAACGGCTCCGAGAGACGAAATAATCAGTTAAAAAAAGTCTTGATACGAATTAACGTTAACTGACTGATATTTTCCTATCATTGTTTGCTTAGTAGATCATCAGAGAAAACAAATGGTTTTAAGAACACGTCTTCACAAACATGTTCGGGCATTTCCAGTTAAAAGCAGTATCTACGTGACAAGCTGTACGTAATCACGTGCTTACTGTGCGAACAATATTGCAATTTTGGTGTCGCCGGCGCATTTTGCTACGTGGCAACTACGCAATATGTGTTCCACAACACATGTTCCGTTTAAAGCCCATATACTTGTTAAAGTGGGAAACTATTTCACCAGTTCTATATTGACCGGAGCTACCTTTCTGGGAACAATTTATTTGTATAAAGGTGGGAATACACTTTCTTTGTTTTGGTTCCTATCTTGTTGGTCTCATGAATTTGTTCTACATACATTCACGCCTGTTTCCCGTAGGGGTAGGCAGAGACCACTTCTTTCCACTTGCTACGATCCTTACATACTTGTTTCGCTTCGTCCACTTTCATTATTCCCTTCATACATGCTCTTCGATTTAGGACACTCTTGACCTGGCCTTTTTTCAAGACGTCCCTGATTTGGTCTTGAAACGTCCGCCTCGGTCCCCTTCAAAGACTTTCTGTATTTGTTCTGTGTATCTATAATTGTTATTGGAAAACCATGCTCCTAAAAAACAATACGACGATACGATATTGATAGCTACTTCTACCATACGTCATCATCGTCATCATAATCATTAGCAGCTGATAGACGTCCACTGCTGAACTAAAGCCTCCCCATTAGAAGGAAGGGGTTGCCATAATCCCCACGCTTGGCAGGCGGCTTGGGGATTGCAGTGTAGGTGGAAGATAAATCCAAAAGAAAGACGCTGCTGCCCGTCTTCCTGTTCTCGCATAGTCATCTCTTACGAAACCCAACGAGAGGAGATGGGGGATGCTATTCTAACCCAGCACCCCACGGGACAATGATACAACTATCAGTATATTAAATAATACATGAACAACTTTTATGTAGTTATAGTATAAGTTTATGTACACACACAAATATCTATAGAAGTCTTAGGATAGTACAGGTACAAGGGCACAGCTTATTTGTATAGAAATCTCTTCCAGGAGAGAAACGGTGAAAGAACGAAATAGGGCGCAGTGCCATTGCACTGCGCCCTTAGATCATATAAAAGAAATAGATATGACGCTGTATGTATTCTATAGTCTAAGACTGCGCCCTATTTCGTACTCATTGCGCCAATGATATATATATGTATATATATCATTATATATATACATATATATATCATTGGCGCAATGAGTATAAATATGATGTAATGTGTAATATATATGTGTATTGTGATTTCGTTCAATTTTTCCCATTAGGAGAGCTAGATTATACCGGGGGAGCGTGCTTTCACTGGAACGTGCTCTAGCGAGCGTCGCATTGGAGAAATCCTGGTGAGGTCCGAAGGGAGTCTTTCCATAGGATCGATAAGGTCACAGGGGAGGTTTTAGTGGTTAAAACCCCACATAACCCGGCCTTCGGAGACAAGGTACCAGTACTTCCTGACAGCAAAAAAGGAGCTAGATTGTAATAAACTTGGTTGCATTAAAGTTACGACTATTGTCGAAATGAAATAGCAGCAGCTGCTGTACAATAGCTTCGGTATTTTTACGAGTCAGCATTTGAGAGGCCTTACATTCAGCATTCAATACAAAGTTTCAATCTTGAATTTTGAAAATTTTATCGTACACTATAAACAAGATTTATGAGAATTTAACGCCTTCGCGATCTGAGTGCTTCATTTTTTATACTTTAGTGCGCATATTTCGCCCATTGTACGTGTATTATTCTAGATTGTATGCTCTAAATGTATTGTATTGTATTGTAAGTGTCTGGGTGTAGTTTATCTATTTAAGTATGTATTTACAAAAAAAAAAAAGTATATAAGTATTAGTATCAGTTGTCTGGTTTCCATAGTACAGGCTCTGCCTAGTTTGGGATCGGATGACCGTGTGTGGATTGTCCCAAGATATTATTATTATTATTATTTTATTTATATTTGTAAAAAAATGCACTTTTTGCTACGTAAGATCTCCTATAAAATAATGGCAAGCAGTCTGCCATTTACAACGAATAATTTCAAACTACGGGTTACTTACTACCGATCCACTTACTAACTGAACCTACTAAGTTTCTGGGTAGTATTGAAATTAAACTATCTTGTTGTACTCATCATCATCATCACCAGCCAGAAGACGTCCACTGCTGAACAAAGGCCTCCCCCTTAGACCGCCACAATGAACGACAATTTGCTATTTGCATCCACCGGTTTCCTGCGACGCGAACAATGTCGTCGGTCCACCTAGTGGGAGGCCTACCTACGCTGCGTCTTCCGGTTCGTGGTCGCTACTCGAGAACTTTTCTTCCCCAACGGTTATCGGTTCTTCGAGCGATGTGGCCTGCCCATTGCCACTTCAACTTGCAGATTCTGAGAGCTATGTCGGTAACCTTAGTTCTTCGGCGAATCTCCACATTTCGGATTCTGTCGCGCAAAGAAACTCCAAGCATAGCTCTCTCCATAGCTCGTTGTGTGACTCTGAGCTTTTCCAAAAGGCCAGCTGGTAAAGACCACGTCTCAGTACCATATGTCATCACTGGCAACACACACTGGTTATAAACCTTTGTCTTTGTTTTGTGTTGTACTATATCTATCGATATTTATATTTATGATTATATCGCTGTTTATTTTCGAGTTTTCCACGGAGACGCTCAGTTCTAATGCCAGGGTCACCCATCTAATAACTGACTTTGTCTAACGTTGCTTAACCATCTGCTTGTTTACCGAATACAGTTGGTTACAACTGGCAACAGCTCCTCTAGCCTCAACCTTAAGAGGTTAGAGGTTTTGTAATTTAAATAGGGTAATAGGTGTATTTAAATAATAATTATAATCGATATCATTTAAAAAAACTCTTAAGATAACCGACTTTAAAGAAAATTATCTAAAAAGCATTAAATAACTAAAATACTCGTATATTGAAGTCGGTGCCAGCTGGATGTGTTAGCACCGACTTCAATACATTTTCGTTATTTAATGCTTTTTAGATAATTTTATTTGAAGTCGGTTTTTATTTTTTTTAAATAGTTTATTTAACTCTTTTTAGTGACTTTTGTTTTACCAAAATAGGTACCTATCAGCACTATCACGCAACTCGAACTTCTAGGTTACAGTAACTTACTGAAAACATAAAAAGTCTATATCTTTTAAACACTGGACTGATTTTGATGAAACTTGTACTTTTCCCTAAGTTAAAAAATACTGTAACTATTGCAAAAAGAATTTTCGAAATCGGATTTGTAGTTTCTGAGAAATCGGTGGACTTACATAAATACACTCTCAAATTTTGTAAATTTGTTTAGAAGACCACATAGACTAACATATATAAATAAACTATTATTATTTATAACTTTTTAGTGACTTGTTCTACCAAAATAGGTATCAGCGCTATCACGCAACTCGAACTTCTAGGTACTCGAACTTACTGAAAACATAACAAGTAATAAGTTTTAAAAACTAAAACCTGACTACGGATAAAATTACAGTCTAATAATGTGATATTATAGCCTATAACCAGCGGGCAATCAAGACGCTTCTAACGACACCCTACTTGTCAAATTATGTTAATTAGATTATAAGATATGCGGGAACAGATGAACATACATACATACATACCTACATACATACTTACATACATTCTTGTTAAAATCATAACCCTCCCTCCGTTCCGTAGTCGGGTAAAAAGTCTGTATCTTTTAAACACTGGACAGATTTTGATGAAACTTGTACTATTCCCTAAGTTGAAAAATACTGTAACTATTGCAAAAAGAATTTTCGTAATCGGATTTGTAGTTTCTGAGAAATCCGCGGACCTACATACATACCTACATACACTCTTAAATTTTGTAAAATTGTTTAGAAGACCTCATAGACTAACATATTTAGATACCTGTTACGCATTTTTATTGTAATTAATCTATTCTTACGGATTATATCGCGATTTATTTTAATTTTACGCATACTACTATACATTACTATACTATTACTATACTACACACATCAAAAGTGTCTAGGGATCAACATATATTTTTGCAATAACTTTTCTCCTGATTGATATTAATTAAAATTTTCTTTAAGGATTCATCAAATAAAGTGTTTTCGTTTGTCACAGTAACGATAAACCAAGTCACCTTTGCATTAATAAAGAAATTTGCCATTTTCCTAATAAAGGGATTTTTGACATTTGAACCACTAACACAAAAGTTCGAAAAAAAGACTGAAATAACAGTTTTCTTTAAAATTTTATTGGGTAACTTAAACAATTAATAATCCGTGTTTCTACCGCGAACACTAACAATACAAGAACATCGGTTTGGCATACTCAAAATGAGTTCATCCAAATCACGCTGTGGAATGGCCGCCCATGTTCGTTCGCTAATTAAGTTCCCTGAAGAGTGATGAAGCCTCACGGCTAACATCATGGCAGTTATTGTTGGAGCTCTTCGAGTTAAGATTTGAATATATCGGTCTTGTCTCCGTGTGGTGCAGCGATACCGTCCTCCATGGCGCTCAGCCACGGTACCAGTGCTTCGGTAACGTGTCCAAAGTCGACTGATAACACTCTGACTTGTATTCAGAGCTAAAGCCACAGTACGTTGCCGGGAACCAGCTTCTATCATTCCCACGGCTCTGAGCATTTCTTCCCTGCTTAAATGACGTCGCCGCTCCATAATAACGTTGGTTTTAATCAGTAGTAGGGAAACAGTAGCACTAATAATGTCTTCAATGCGTTGTATGTTTTTATAGGGAAAATATTGACAGCTGATTTTCATCTTTTACTCGAATTTGATTCACAGTTCCTGATTCAAATTATGAAATGCACCAAAAAGGATCCCTATAAATTTATAAAATCATAAATTTATTACAAAGCCACATCTCAATCTCAAGAAATCCGCTTAAAAATGCTTGATCCCTAGACACTTTTGATGTGTGTATTTGCATTTTTTTATTACGCATTTTTAATAATATTACATACATACGCGTCGAGTACAGAAACATCTTTTAGAACCGATTAATGAAGACAGTTAAAAAGGACCATCGGGTATTTAATGTTTATTTGTCGAAGCCATCCTTAGCACTACGTAGCGCTAGCATCAAAGTGGGGATTAAATACAGGTTTCAATTCAAATTCACATTTTGGTGAGCAAGTAAAATAAACTTTAAGTAAACTACTCAAACATAAATAACAATTAAGATTCGTTTAAACTTGTTGGGAACAGTCATGAAGTAATTAAGACTACTAGAATTAATTGGCTCAACTAGCAAACATTCTTAGAACACATTTTATGACGAATTAGTATTAAATTTTGTATGTATTTGCTAAAACTTAAATTTATCTAGGTATTGATAAATAAATTGAATTAAATAAAATAAATTGAATTGATATAATGTATATTCCGGTTAACGTTAGATACCTGTGTTTTTTAAATATTGATCTGCATGATGTGTCATAAGAAAGATTATGAATGATTCTTATACACCTTTTTTGGAGTATAAATGTGCTCTGAACATCAACCGAATTACCCCAATACATGATACCGTAGTTTAGAATGGAGTATATTTTTGCATATATACTGAAGTTTTTAGCCTCTCTGCTCATTATCAACGGTAGCCGCCTCTTTTCTCAATTAAAACTCTTAATTCATTTTTTTATAATTCGAATCACGGCCTAATCTAATTATAATTCAACTACAAAAAACTAATTATAGAAGTGCAGGTTTATTCGATTGGAAGATTCGTTACGATTAAAAGCAATTAAGAACTGTCTCTTAATTAACACTGAATAAGTGTTGACTGCTTTATTTTAATGCTTACTCGATCCCGTCTCTTTAATGATAAATATGCTGCCACCTTCAAGTTGAAAGTTAAATCTTAAACTAAAAACATCTCGTGAATTATTTTAAACTATTTAGAATTTTTAAAACAGAGAGATAAATCACGAATTTAAAATTACTTCTAACTATTGAAATGAAACTAATTTTACGGATTATATCGCGGTTTATTTTTGATTTTAATTTCCCGACGTTTCGAATACTTTACAGCATTCATGGTCACGGGCGGACTGAGGTGGTAGCTGTCCATATGTCATAGTTGTCTTAGGGTACCCTCAGGTCTTCTAATTATTATTATTATTAGGTCTTAAAATTAGTATAATGATTTCTGATACTTACGCGAATATTACACATTGAAATGAAACTAATTTTACGGATTATATCGCGGTTTATTTTTGATTTTAATTTCCCGACGTTTCGAATACTTTACAGCATTCATGGTCACGGGCGGACTGAGGTGGTAGCTGTCCATATGTCATAGTTGTCTTAGGGTACCCTCAGGTCTTCTAATTATTATTGTTAGTCCGATCTACGCAGAAAGAGCTTACAGTATCTTGAGGTCTTGCAGTGGAATGCTTGTCTTTGGATTTGACTATGTTTATCACGGGATCCCAAGCTGGTGGTAGCACCCAGCCATCTTCTCTATTGAAATTTGGATGCTTTTTAATTTCAATAGCCTCACGAATCATCCTTGGTAGGTAGCGCTGTTCTTTTGCGAGGATTTGTGGTTTGTCAAATCTAATATAATGACGGGTGCGATCCTGAACATGTTCACAGACTGCAGACTTCGTATAGCGTCGATGTTTAACGTCAGCTATATGTTCTTTTACACGGGTTTTTACCGATCTTTTTGTTTGCCCGATGTATGAGAGCCCACAGTCACAATCCAGTTTGTATACTCCTGCATCTTGTAGAGGTATGGCACTTGACTGATGGTAAAAACTGACTAATCTTCTTTGGTGGCTTGAAAAATGTTTTAATTGAAGCTCGCTTTAAGATATAGCCAATCTTGTCTGTTACCCCTCTAACATATGGCAATACATAGATAGATGGCTGGGTGCTACCACCAGCTTGGGATCCCGTGATAAACATAGTCAAATCCAAAGACAAGCATTCCACTGCAAGACCTCAAGATACTGTAAGCTCTTTCTGCGTAGATCGGACTAACAATAATAATTAGAAGACCTGAGGGTACCCTAAGACAACTATGACATATGGACAGCTACCACCTCAGTCCGCCCGTGACCATGAATGCTGTAAAGTATTCGAAACGTCGGGAAATTAAAATCAAAAATAAACCGCGATATAATCCGTAAAATTAGTTTCATTTCAATCTTAAAATTAGTTTCATTTCAATGTGTAATATTCGCGTAAGTATCAGAAATCATTACTTCTAACTATTTAACTAACTTTTTAGTCCTGAAATGTTTTTATATATCAACAATTTGTCTTTTAGGCCGCGCGCACTTTGGACACGAATTTGTATCGTACGTAAACGTATGATCGTAGTCGTACGAATTAGATGCGCACATTGAATACGTTTACGTACGCACGTACCACATTTATGCAAATAAATTGAATTGATTTTTTTCCGGTTATATCGTACTCATGAAGTCCTCTTTGGAGCGCCATGAATAACCTGTATCTGGTAATTCTCTTATAACTCGCAGAATGCGGCAGCGTCATCGCTGTCGTAGAAAAATCTATCTATCTGTGCATGAAATATATTTAAAAAGACGTGAATTCAGTGAATACCATCATATTAGGAAAGATATATAATGACCACATACTGTTTCACGTTCGTAAACCAAGTTAATAATTTTTTCTCCATCCACTTTTAATTTTTAACGTACGAACGTGTTTGAAATAACAACAAGTTCGGATTGTATTCGGACGTCTGAACTACACGTACGTATACGCACGATTAACTCGCACCCAGTCTGCGCGCTCCCATAGTACTTGGAATGTCGGGATCGTTCGTACGTGTTCGTATGTGTCCGCACGAGTAAAATTCGTACGAAAACGTGTCCAATGTGCGCGCGGCCTTAACGTTAAGAAAATTTTATGGTAATGTGTACATTTTTAAACGATTTGGTTAGAATACATAATTCAGCTAAAAAGTACAAAAATAACTAAAAGGCGAAAAGCTCAAGTGCAAGTAAGGGACTGGACCTCGGCTTGAGATGCTCGTCCGTCGCTAAGGTTGCATGCGTACAACCTTTCGTCCTATCCGGCGATACAGGTGTCTGTTTGATAGTGCTGCATACATAGTTGACTTGTGGTCAGTGAAATTGGAGATCTAACAAGACATGCCTCAAATTTTATTTAATCGTATGGCATTTAATAAATTATAGGTACTTAGGTAATAAAAATAGAAAAATAATACAAATTGAAGAATATTATGTCAAATTAAATGTCAATATCCAAGTTTTTAACACGTTGAGTGCGGTGCCATTTTTAGATGACTTTCAGTTAGTGCGTTAGAGATCTATTGGATCTCGTAACCGAGCTTAACTGTAGTGCGTATGAGACCTAAACGATCTCCTAAAATAAGGTATTTGAAAAAAGCTCATATCTCCATCAAAAAATAAGATAAAATCTATGTTCTTTCTGGAAATAATAGAGAATTAACTGTTCTATCACAAGTTTGCTACGCATGGGGATCTGATAAGTGGATTATGAGATATAACGAAAAAAAATTAGGTATCGATTAGATCTCGCATCGCAACTAAAGATAGATCAGTTTGGGTAGTGACTAATGATGGGAATTAAAATAAAAACCCAGTTATCGACAACTTAATTTGTATTAAGGTAATCATTTAAACATAGTAATTTATTAAGGTAATCATTAAAACATAGTAATTTATTAAGGTAATCATTTAAAAATAGTAATTTAAAATATATTTAAGAAAAATGTTTCTCATTGAAGCACGGTAAAAACATTTGTTGATCGCATTGAACACATGGTGTCGTTATTAGTTTGGCTTTATTGGATGCCTCTGTGCTACTCAATGTGAGCCGTAATTTACTGTAACAGCCTGTGCAACGTCTTTTTTTGCTACCATGCTGAAAAAGATGATCTGTAGTTCTTCCATCCGGAAAATCTTCAATTAAATAAATATATAATAATAATATCTTAGGACAATTCCGAACACGGTCATCCGATCCCAAACTAGGCAGAGCCTGTACTATGGAAACCAGACAACTGATACTAATATTTATATACATATTTATTTTTGTAAATACATACTTAAATAGATAAATAACAGCCAGACACAGAATCCGACTCATTTATAGAGCTTAGTTTAGCAAATATTGCATTTTCACCCTTTTTTCGTTTAACAGAACTCATAATTGTATTCCGGCTCTAAATTACGTATAATTATTACAGGTAAGCAATTACGTATTTATAGCTATACGTAATTTTTTTTTCACGCGTATTTTTTTCACTCAGTGTCCGAAGGTACACCTTATCGACACTTGAACAACACTGAGCGCGAGCGAACGGCGCCCGCGCCCCCCGCGCTTCGCTCCTTGCGTCTACGAGGCCTGTGTTTTAGGAGGTGGAAAAGATCTCCTAACGCAACAGATGTATATTATTGCAACTCAGTGCGTTAGGGACCTCATCGATCTCCAATTGTTTTTATTACATTATTGAATCAAACTCGCAGCGGGAAGTCCGTATGTATATTTGTCTTTGTCAAACTCGCAGAAATATAGATGTTTCGACCTCCCGCACAGAGGTGGAGAACACGATTTTTGGCGCCGCATCAGCTGAAAGTCACGCTAGAGATCTTTTAGATCCCCTAACGCACTCAACGTGTTAACCAGGTGACTGCGTCAGGAGTAAGATGGATTAGATCGTCAGGAGGCCCCGAGTATGAGTATAACGAGCAGCGACGGACTATGTGCTCCATGGTTTGGGCTTCCTCACCACACTCACAAATTGCTGAGTCTTTCCATCCCCATTTATGTAGCATGTAGTTACATCGCCCATGGCCAGTTCTGAACCTATTCAGACGGCACCACAAGTTTCGTGGAAGGTTGAACCCGGGTAATTGCAGTGATGGGTCAATGAGCTGTGTGCTAGATCTTGTAGTTGCCCACTCATTTTTCCAACTTTCAGTTACACTGAAACCAGAAAGATCTTGGGCAGCAGCATAAGCAGGTTTTCTGGAGTTCAGGCGATGTGGCGGTGGGTTGTAGAACTCGTCATGAATTGGAAGCGATGGAGTTTTACAGATTTTCTCTGACTCTCTTTTCAATGCATTCCTTCTTCGTAGATGTGGGGGGGTTATATGGCATAGAGTTGGTAGCTAGTAGGAGGGTGTGGATTTAATAGTACCCGAAACACACCGCATTGCGTCATTTAGTTTGGTATCAACTTTTTCCACATGAGCACTTTCGAGCCATACCGAGGCACAGTACTCCGCTGCCGAGTAGAACAATGCTATAGCTGAAGTGCGTAGGCAATCTGCAGATGCTCCCCAGGAGGTGCCGCACAGTTTATGGAGAATATTGTTCCGAGATGCTAGCTTAAGCGAGAGCTTCGTTAGATGTTCCTTGTAGGTAAGCGACCTATCTAAGGTAACTCCTAAGTACTTGGGAAATGGGTTAAATTTGAGCTGTTCTCCATTAAAATAGACTGTGGGTCGGTAAATAGCCATCTGATTGTGCAGGTGAAAGCAGGACACCTCAGTTTTACTTGTGCTAGGGATCAGCCTCCAAGACTCAAAATACTTTGTTAACTTTTCAAGGTCCTTTGTAAGTATCTTCTCACCTACCGTAAAAGTTTTACTTTGTGTTACCAGTGCTATGTCATCGGCATAGATAAATTTTGAGGAATCTGTAAACGGAAGGTCATGGATGTAAAGATTGAATAGCAACGGAGCACAGAGCCTTGTGGCAATCCATTATTTAATTTTCTCTTTTTGCTTTTAGCATTGCCCAGAAATACTTCGAATTCTCGATCGCTCAACATACTAGTGATAAGATCTGCCACTTCTTGACTTGGAATCACATTTCGTACCTTGTGAATCAAGCCTTGTTTCCACACCGTGTCATAGGCTGCAGTAAGGTCGATAAAAACAGCTAGCGACTTAAGCTCTTTTTGGTATCCGGCTTCAATATGAGTCGTGAGTGCTAAGACTTGGTCGGCGCAGCTTCTTCCTGAGCAGAAACCGGCTTGTTCAGGTGGGATTACCGCTTCAATGTATGGCTCAATTCTCGATAGAAGGACGCGTTCAAGAAGCTTGAATGGACAACTGAGAAGGGCAATCGGTCGATAACTGTCGACTTGGTCTTCAGGTTTCCCAGGCTTTAGGACAGCTACCACCCTGCTCAGTTTAAATTCTTTTGGGAGCTTGTTGTTTTGCAGGATAAAATTAAACAACGCAGTGAGCCAGTTTATTGCAACTGGACCCATGTTACGAATGAACTCATTATAGATATTGTCAGGGCCAGCCGCTTTATTGGTCTTTAATTCTTTGACAGCCTTCATTATGTCTCCAATATCAAATGGTCTTGACAAATGCTGATTTTTTAGTGATCTCTGCTTCAGCGATCTGAGCTCCTTTTTAATTCTTTTAGTAAAGAGCTTATCTCTTTTGGCTCTAGTCATATCCACCATGCGATTGGCGATGGCGTTGGGGTCAACGTGGATTCCCTGTTTACGTAGATGCTGTTTACTGGAAAGTTTGTTAAGAGTCTTCCAGGCCTTCCGACTAGAACTCTTAAAATCCATAGACTCAACAGTAGATTTCCATACTTTTTCCCGAGCATCATCCAACGACTTTAATAGTTTTGATCCAATGGCATGATCTCCCGAGCTCTGATACATCTTATATAGGTCATCACTCTCGGCGCTCCAACCAGGTATGTACTCTTTTCTAAAACCCCGAGGGATGCTTGTTTTAGCGGATTTGATGATAAAATCTGCAAATTTTTCATAATTAGAGGCTACAGGATCCAGATGGGCGGCTGTCAAATCGCGGTCAAGCGTTTCTTTAAAAACTTTCCAATTTGCTCGATTAAAAGTTCTAGCGTGGTAATGGCATAGAATTGGTTAAAGGGATTTTGAGGCCAATATTCAGAAAAACAGGACGGTGTTGGCTATTTGGAAAAATTGACAGCAGGAACCGGCTAACTTGTAAGGGTTGTTGCAGATGGTCTTTTGAGACAAATGTAAGGTCTGGGTTGTACTCCTTGTTCCATCTGGCGGAGTGAAAAGTTCCCTTATCCTTAGCATCGAAGACTAAGTGTAGATCGAAAGTTTCTGCCCAATGCGCCAATGCTTCTCCATTATCATCAGTATCTCGGTAAAGCCAACTTGTGTGGTGGCTGTTAAAGTCTCCGGAATAAACACATGGGTGCAGGTATTTCGTTGGTAGTCCATTCGCCCACTTCACTCTTGGGGGCTTATAAATGTTTGTTATTATCAGGTTTCCGATCTTAATGACAATTGTGAAGATTGAATTCTTGTCACACGAACTTAAAAGATGTACATCGGTAAGGCATAATTTAGTGTAGGTGGCTATACCATATTTTGGATGGTGAATTGCTTTCACTAGGGTGTATCCTGGCAGTCGACCCCTTTTATCAAGGTCCAATTCATCTTTAGTATGTGTCTCCTGTATGGATGCGCGTGGCACGCTGTAACACAAACACACACGAACATTCGCGCAAGCGCCCTGCGCCGCGTCAACAAAACAGCATGCGCAGGGTTACATTTTCGCCGCACGGTAAAAAGAGAAGGGGATACTTCCTTTCCTACGCCGCGCCGACGGTCTACTCTCCCTCCATCTTACGCATTTTCGATCAGGTCATGTGTCCTGACGCGAGTTTAACATTTTTTACCCATCACAAAAAGTGCACAACGCCGCTAAATAAGTTTTCACTTCAATAAAAATATTTTTAAGAAATGTAAAAGGACTATTTAAGACCATTTATACTTTGTCTATACCACCTAGTAAATTCTAGTTTTCTAATTACACAATAAACCCGGTCTAACTTTAACACCGTGTCTTTGTTCCCAGCAAACAAGATGGCGCTCCCAAAGGAGTTGGTCGGTCCGAGAATGCACGTAGGTACTACGTGTGTGGTCAGTTTCTTTGAGTTCAGAACTTGTAAAGGACGAGGGTTGTCGGCTGGAGACTCTGTTTTGTACTGTTTGCAGGTAACAGAGGATTTTATTTTTTCTCCAACAAAACTTTTGCGGGACGTTATACTTTTTGTTTGAACGAATTTAAGAGTAGAAAGTTTGCCTAGCTGTAATTTGTCTTAATTTTAAAGAAAGTTTACATTTCGCAGCTTCGTGTAATGTCTCTTGAATACAAAACTAATTATTTAAACATTGTGTGTAATTTATAGGTTGAATTAATTATATCTAGGTATACTATAATATAATTCAATCTGTTTGGTGTACCTACGAGTATTTATGTAATGAAATCGTGTTTAACGTTAAATTATGACAGAATGTAGAATGATTCTAGAATGTAGCTGCAGTAAATATGTAGATTTAAAAAAAAAAGATAATGGGAAGGTTTTTAAGTCGTATGGTTAGTGGCCAATCTGTTAGAGTCGTTCAAGCTGCCTTTAGGCTTCTAAATGGGCTTAACGACTGCTAAACTATCACCCATATAAGTTACCGAACTTACAACTGGCTATGAGCGCCTCAAGGGGGAGGGTAAAATGCTGCAACGACCGAATTGGTTCAACAAGCAAATTAAACCATCGTTTGAATGAATAAAATACTGATTAAGTGTGAGTCGAACTCGAGCACCGAGGGTTCCGTACCATTTTTGGACCTATTAAATACAGATAGACCATTACCGATAACTATTTCAGATTTTTCCCTGCACAAATTTCCCTCCACAATTTTTCTTACATTTTTGATTATCAGCCAAAACTTCGTGGCATAAACCGTGGCATGAAATTAATAAAAATAATAGGTTTTGAAATGTGAAAATGAAGCCCTTTCATATGATGACCCCTGCACCTTAAAAAAATTGTTTTTTTTTTGCGATGAGGTTGGATAAGTATGATCTAAAACTATTCCAAGTTTGGAATCGATAGCATCAATGTTTCCTGAAGTGTATAGACAGACGAAGTTACACCATAAGGGTTCCTTTTTTACCTTTTAGGTATGGAATCCTAAAAACAAATTCAAATCCGTCCGTTCATAAATGAATTTGGCTTAATCGTCAAACATAACAATACCCCTCGTTGAAGGTGAACAACTAATTAATGATAAATGCACTGTAAATAACAATACCTTAGGAAGAACAATATGTCATCCATGATTATCATCATCGTCAGCAGCCAAAAGAGGTCCACTGCAAAACAAAGACCTTGCGTTTGAAGGGGTTGCCATAATCCTTATGCTTGGCAGACGCCTTGGGGATCACAGTCTAGGTGGTAGGTAATCTAACAGAAAAACACTGCCTATCTTCCTGTTTTCCCTTAGTCGCATATTAAGGACACCCAACAGCAGATGGGTGGATTCTTTTCTTACTCCGGGTCAACAATAGATAGATAGATAATACTTTATTGTTCCACCATTATAGAAAAACACAAAAATACAAAAGAAAAACAGTAAATAGAATGAAACAATGGGCGGCCTTATCACTAAAAGTGATCTCTACGAGGCAACCTTTGGATGGAGAGGAACTATGAACTGCAAGGCGGGGTTGTTTATATAAACCATTATCGTAAAAAGAAAAGAAAAACACAACTACATACAATAAAATTCGTGACAGCAAAATAATATATATATTAGTATAATACATAAATGTTATACTCGACAGAAACACATATAAATAACCAACAATAATAAATAAATAAATGCAGCCGGCTAAAAAAGTTATTAGCTAGAGTTGCTCTACCTGTTCATATTAACAAGCTTGGTATACAAAGTTGCAAACAGCCAGCCGTCCCTAGTTTCTGACTATACGTCTAATTAATACTTGCCCAAGTGTTTCGTTAAAGGTAACTGATACTAACTAACTATAGCACAGAAATAAACGGACAATAGGAAGATCTTATAACTTGAGGGTTCCTAAATCTTGTTATTTACTTATTAATTGAAGGGTATTGATTTATTTAAACGGAGATTCTTCTGATTCACTATCCAAGTGCCAAAAACAATATATTTTAGAGATTCTTCTTCGAAGGTAGAAATTTTTGAAGTGAAACTTCTTATGGGACTTCCAAAAATGTTATCACATAATGCGTTAAGCGTTAAATGATAGGTGATCCGCCGACTCCGCCGACTCCGCCGACTCCGCCGACTCCGCCGACTCCGTTGACTCCGTTGACTCCGTTGACTTTGTTGACTTTGTTGACTTCGTTGCGCGGGGAGGTGGAATAGAAAGAGACAGAGCGAGAATGAAGTTTCACTTCTTCCGCGCGGAGGGACTCCACGCACGCACATTTTTTTTGGTTATTCGACACAGCCAAGAATAATTAAACAAATATATATTTATTTCCAATTCAATGTATGTTATATGAGAGTTCATTCCACAGACACATACACAGTATAATTATATGAATGAGGTGTAAAATAAATTTATCATCTCCCCCTTAGAAGGAAGGGTTTGCCATAATGCCCCATGCTTGGCAGGCGGCTTGGGGATCGCAGTATAGGTGATAGATAAATCCAAAAGAAAAACACTGCTGCCCGTGTCGCCGCGTCGTCCTGTTCTCGCTTAGTCGCCTCTTACGACACCCAACGAGAGGAGATGGGGGGATGCTATTCTAACCCGGCACTCTATGGGTACGGTACGTGTAAAATAAATTAATAGGTAAAAATATAAATAGTTTTTTTTAGTACTGTAATAAAAAGCCGAAAGGTTTTAGGGTACCTATGAATTGTTTATAATTCATCATCATCATCATCATCATCAGCCGGAAGACGTCCACTGCTGAACATAGGCCTCCCGCTTAGAACGCCACAATAAACGACAATTGGCTATTTGCATCCACCGGTTACCTGCGACGCGCACAATGTCGTCTGTCCACCTAGTGGGAGGCCTGCCTACGCTGCGTCTTCCGGTTCGTGGTCGCCACTCGAGAACCTTTCTTCCCCAACGGTTATCGGTTCTTCGAGCGATGTGGCCTGCCCATTGCCACTTCAACTTGCAGATTCTGAGAGCTATGTCGGTGACCTTGGTTCTTCGGCGAATCTCCACATTTCGGATTCTGTCGCGCAAAGAAACTCCGAGCATAGATCTCTCCATGGCTCGTTGTGTGACTCTGAACTACTCTAAAAGGCCAGCCGTTAGAGACCACGTCTCAGTACCATATGTCATCACTGGCAACACACACTGGTTAAAAACCTTCGTCTTCAGGCACTGTGGTGTGGTTTATAATTAACTGTATGTAATTGTATTTGTATGATTACAATAACCAGAGATTATTTTCAGAATTCGAAATGTTTCCAATTACAAATAGGTTTAGGTCCATAGAGTTTAAATATTAAGAATAGAGTACGCGTTTGTCTATGGTCCTCTTAAACAAATCGTAGGCAGGTTTTCCTCCAAGAAGCAGGTGAATTGAACTATTTAAAGTTATATTAAAAGACTTATATTGATATGTAAGTGGAGTGATGGCTTTGATCTGTCACAAGCGTCCTAAATGTCGATAAATACAGATGACTGTATAGTATAGGTACTATACAGTCATCTGTATTTATCGACATTTAGGACGCTTGTGACATGTAACTGATACTGGTACTGACCTATTGTCATGTAACTGATATTTATTTATTTTGATGTTTTTACTCGTGCCTACGTGTTCTTACTTGAAAAAAGCATTCTATAGTACTTGCTCTTATATTCTAAGGTTAGGTCCACTTACTCACTTGTAGCCAGCCGTATGTATTTTTTGGACTTATTGATTTTACACTAAAAAAACAATTTGCAAAAAGGCACACTGTCAAATAAATTTTACAAACATTTTGTAAATTATTATTGTAAACTACTTAGTCATGTCTGTTAGAAAAACAATGCTGGGTTTTATTTTTGAGTAAGTAAGTATAAACAAATGATAAGTGAAAATGGTAATGTATTTTTTTTTTAATCTAGTCAGTGAGGGTGAATACAATATGTAGGCATTTGTTTTTAGTCCAGTCTGCTGGCTGAATTTAAATAATATAAAACAAAGATATTTTTTTAGTAGTTACTAAAATGATGAATAAATATTCACTAAAATGGCTGGCTCACTTTGGGGTATTATTTTTAATGGTTCATTGCATATTTGGGTATATCAAAGTCTATGTTTGTTGAGCAAGCTTCCAGCATACGGCATATCCCTTGGTCTGATCGGCTGGATAAAGGACTTCCTGAGTGATCGGTCCGATCGTGTGTGGAGTACTGTAGTCAAATATGGGCTGGTATATACTTTTAGACTTTCGCGTTCCATTGTTAAAACTTTATTTTAATCGGGAATTAACGTGATTTACCTTATATTTTGGCTTGACGTTTCGGCCGAGTTGCACCAGCCGTGGTCACAAGCAGACTTAGTCTGCTAGCAAGCAAGCCAAAATATAAGGTAAATCGCGTTAATTCCCGATTAAAATAAAGTTTAAATATGGGCTGGTGCTGCGAAATGCCATCTTTCAGCTTTGGACTTAGTGGAGAGGCGCGCTAAGAGGCTTATTGGTAACTCTGGGTTAGTAGAGACCAATTTACAAAGCCTAGAGTACAGGCGCAGAGTAGCCAGCCGCTCGGTATTTTACAGGATGCATTTTGGAGAGTGTGCGCAGGAATTACAATTCCATCATCGGACAACGAGACGCACGGCGCGCACAAACCCTTATGTGGTAAACGTGCCTTCAGTCTGAACCAAGCGTTTTGCATCGTCATTCATAATAAGGACAGCTAAGGACTGGAACAGTTTGCCTGCGTCGGTTTTTCCGCCCGATTATAATGTGGGTGTCTTCAAAGCTAGAGTGAATAGGCTTTTAATAAGTGTGCTTTACCATCCTATATTGCGTCGCCGCTTTCGATCAGATGGGACTGCAGTCAAGCATTAGCTTAAAGGGAGTAAAAAAAAAAAACAAAAAAAGAATCCCAATTTCATTATCAGATATTTTGATTTTTTTCGTTCGTCTATAAAAGTCTTTTTAGTACGTCTATGGTTCGTCTATAATATGGCGAATGAAAATCATAATCATCATCAGCCGGAAGACGTCCACTACTGAACATATGCCTCCCCTTTGGAACGCCACAATGATCGACAATTGGCTATTTGCAACCACCGGTTACCTGCGACGTGCACAATGTCGACTGTCCACCTAGTGGGACCTACACTGTGTCTTCCGGTTTGTGAACGCCACTCGAGAACCTTTCTTTTCCATCAGTTATTTGGTTATTGATTCTTCAAGCGATGTGGCCTACCCATTGCCACTTAAACTTGCAGATTCTGAGAGCTATGTCGGTGACCTTGGTTCTTCGGCGAATCTGTTCGTTACGGATTCTGTCACGCAACGAAACTTTGAGCTCTGAATGAAAATATCACTCCGAGCATAGCTCTGAATGAAAATATCACTCCGAGCATAGCTCTGAATGAAAATATCTAAAATAAATTAACATTGCCACTACACAATTGCGCCACACCGTTTCGGTCATGGGCAGTAACATGTGATAACAATACAATTACGCATACGTCATCCAAATGAATGAATCTTTAAAAGCTTACAAAACTATTTGGATCCAACATAATAAATGTATAAGCAATAAAATACAAATTATGTACGTGCTTCGTTTTTGAAAGTTACGTTAAGATTTTGAAGTGCTTGTTTGAATAAAATTTGAGTAACTAATACATTAGGGTCATAACACACAATACGAATGCGGCAAGTTTGCGGCGCATTCTTCGTACTTCGTGCGGCGCATTATCTGAGATTGTGTCTCGCGGTGTACCATAAGGATGGTATCAACATTGCTAATTTTAGTAATTAGATCGCTGACACTAAAGTAGGGTCAGTTTAATAAATCACATTTGACACATGATCAAGATTTAACCACGTAACTTTGTAACGGCAGGCAGGCATAAAATATTATTAATTTTTTCGAAGTTAGAACTGCACAACTGCTTAACTATTTTCAATTACGATTAGGTATATATTAATTGTATAAATGACAAAAGAAACAGACAGAACAAAGAAACTGACAGATGTCAAATGTGATCTATTAAATTGGCCCTACAGTAATAGCTTCCATTATTGTTTTATTTAAGCATTCGAAAAGCGACTGTCACCCGTATTCACAAAACAACACTTGACGGATCCTTTACTGTGCGAAAGCTTAACTGCCCTATGATTGACTGACTACATAGCGCCGCATTGAATGCTAAATTCAAGGGGTCCGTCAAGTGTATGAATACGGGTGTAAGTCACTGATGATAAATAAAAAGTGTCTGTTATGGCTTTAAGCGAATATATCGATCTTATGTCTGGCGTGTTTAGAATTACGTAATTAGTTAAACATTTTAAATGGGCTGCGAGATCTTTTTTGCTCAATAAAGTATTATACAGATGACACAGGGACGACACAGGGACGAAACAGGGACACGTTATTTCTCCGAAACTGTTCACGAACGATCATCACTCACCTTCGTTTTGCCAATGATAAAGTCATTATGGCAGAGTCGCTGGAGGACTTCAATATGCTCAGCGACCTCGGCTGGTGATGATGATGAAAGTACTATACAATATAATAGTATTTGACTGCGATCCTATCTGGGGGTCTATTACCATCAGTTCGAGCAGTATTGTTGTAATCTTGTTTTCGCGAGAGAAAGGAATGGCGCTATAAGCTGCATAAATCTGCTTCTCTTTCCCACGTAGTAGGGTACGTAAGATCACTTTTACTCTGCCATAAGAGATGGTTATGTGAGATCAAATCCTTGGCTGTGAAGGTAGGTTCTGAAGTTCGATTCGTGGATAAAGAAAATTTAATAAATACAGTACTAAATCTGGCTATCAGTCTCAGATTTCTTAAATCAGGATAGTTCGTTTAATATTGATTGATTTTCGTAATCTGGCCTGACCCACTTCCAGTTTAAACAAATCTTTGAATAGTCTTTCAACAATATATATATATAATGTTGTCTTTTACTTACGCGAATATTACACATTGAAATTAAACTACTTTTAAGGATTTTATCGCGGTTTATTTATTGATTTTACTATCCCGACGTTTCGAATGCTCTGCAGCACCCATGGTCACGTGAGGACTGAGATGTTGAACGTCCTTATGTCACAATTATGCCGGTGTACCCTCAGGTCTTCTTAGTTATTATTGTTGGTCCGATCTACGCAGTAAGAGCTTACAGTATCAATAAATAAACCGCGCTAAAATCCGTAAAAGTAGTTTAATTTCAATATATATATATATATATTTATATATATATATATATATCACCAGCTTCGGAAACTCGATAGGGTTCACACCAGCCCAAATGATTTGTATACAAGACTTTTTTTCCTTAGTCCTTACCTAAACTGACGTCCTGACTAAGGGGCGTAACTGCTACAGTATTGTGAAACTAATACAGATAAAATGCTAGACTCATTAATTATTACAACCACCCAGTTACCGAAAACGTACAGAGGCCTGAGTGTATTCGTTGTATAAACAATACATACAAAACGCGTAAGTGAGACGTCCATATGTACTTGTGAACGCAGTTGGTACGTAGGTATTGTTTGTAAAACTAATACACTAAGGGCTCATTTATGCCCGACACCAAGGGAGCATTATACAGGGTGTAAGGGACTACATACCGAAAACTTTTTAATAAGATTTCTCGTATTGTCCGTTACAACATTACAGAAACCATTTGGAAAATGACAAATGACTAATTTGTTAATTTTTGAGCATGTAATGAATACGTGCGGAATAATATTTATTTTTCAAATTAAATTGCTAATTTCAATCAAGCCGCCTGCCAAACGTGGAGGTTATGGCAACCCCTCCCTTCTACGGCTGCTGATGATTGCTAATTTTGCACAAATAAGTAATTTATTGTTTTTAAATTGAAATTAGGCTTTATTATTAGACCAATAATTATGTTATCCTAATATTATAAAATAGCGGCATTTTTTTTTTGGAAATTAATGAAAAACCGATGAAAATTTCAACACTAGAAGGTTCAGAATCATGTACATCCAGTACCCTGGTATCGGTTTTCGGTACGATGTCCCTTACACCCCGTATGTTGAGTACATTGATATACATATATATGTATAGTACGCGAGTTTGCCACGCTAGCGATTTCAGCCAGTGTGGACCTAGCTCAAAGCTATTACAAAGAAAAACTATCAAGTCTGTGTCGACGATCGTAGAATACTAATCTTCAACCATTTAGGAACCATTACGGGTATTAAACTTTGCCGAAGATATACGAGTTCGGCTCATCAGAGCGCTGCCAAGCAACGCTGATTAATTTATAGACCGTAATGGCACTTCGCTGTATGGGGCAGTGACATTTTTAAACGTTTTTGCAATTTCATTTTCTATATACGATTATAGATTATTTTTTACTTGTTATCATCTATATCTATACTTATAATAAAACTGTAACAAGTCCAATTCTGTACATTGAAGATATTTTGAAAATTATGTTTGGAGGGCATTGTATAACCGGTACTAAAGCCAAAAATGTTTTTTTTTTATTTTTGTCTGTCTGTCTGTATCTCGGCTGAGCATCACGCCGAAACTGCTGGATGGATTGAAATGAAACTTGGCATGATTTGAGTTAATACTCCGAGGTAGGACATGGGATACTTTTTATCCCGTAATCTAACACGGTTCTTTTGGGAGAGGGGATTAAAGTCAAAATGGGTACTTGGTTATACGCTTGGTCCGATTTTATCAATTTTTCTTCATAATTATAATAAGTATTAGTAAGGGAATACTCATAGAGAGTTGTTATCAAGGTTTTGTAATCGATCGGGTTAAGCAACGTTAGGTAAGGTCATTAAATAGATGGGTGACCGTTTAACGCCATTTGAACTAAACGGGTCCGTGCTTCGGAGAGCAAGTAAAAAGTGGGTCCCAGTTTTTAACCGACTATAAAAAAGGAGGTTATGTATTCGATGCGAATGTCTGTTATTAAAAGTTTAGTTAACGAAAAAATAGCGCATGCGGAGCAGCGTGGGTCAGCTAGTTTTATTATATATTTGTTGGTTATTATTAGGTAATTAGGCCTAGTAAAGTAGCATCGACCTGCATAATTATGCAGGTTTCGTTTTTATGAAAATCGGGCCCGTGACTCTTTTCAGCATTTTTCGCTATTTCTTATAGTTTTGGATTTGGCCATCCACGCCCACTTGAAAAATTCCCCCTGTATATTCATAAACTACCCATATGGTGCCGGGTTAGAATTAGATCTCCCCATCTCCTCGTTGGGTGTCGTAAGAACCGACTAAGCGAGAACAGGAAGACGGGCAGTAGTGTCTTTCTTAATTTTGGATTTGTCTTCCACCTGCGATCCCCAAGCCAGCCAAGCGTTGGGATTATGGCAACCACTCCCTTCTAAGGGGGAGGCCTTTTGTTGACGTCTATCGGCTGCTAATGGATGATGAATGAATTTACAAACTATATTTTTCGTTTCGAAGATTAATAATAATATATTTATTTCACAAAGAAGTTACACATTTGCGCACTTATAAATAAAGAGTTTTGTAGGTGTATCTTAATTAAATAAAAATTACCAAAAGGCACCCGAACTAGGAGATTCCTGTATCTCAGGTACCCACCAATAACCCACCCTCAAAGTAGATACACTTAATGTTGTCTTTTACTTACGCGAATATGACGTTTAACCTCGCCTCCTTAGTTGGCTATTGTTTTCCATCACGCTGGCAAGCATTGTGCTTTGCTGACAGCTCGATAGCCAAGTATGGAGCCGGTCCCAAGCCCGGGTAAAGAGGGAGGGCACCCAGAGGAGTGAGGAATGCAGCATCTCAACTTATCCGTTGATATGCTGGTTCAACACTTCTCCCCTCTGTAGCCCGGGGACCTCCTCCTATACTCCAGCTATCTCCCATCCTTCATCCCTACCTTATATTCATATATTAACTTTATATTTGTGTATATATTATAGCAAGTACGTATATTTAGATCCCGCTATGCATGTATATAGTTGTGTATGTAGGTATATTTGTATGGGTATATATATGTATGTGTATGACCATATGTATGTATATGTATTTATCTATTCGCTTTCTGCGGCGTCATGAGGTCGGGCGTTGCGGTCCTGCCATCTCAACAAACCCGTAGATGGTAGGAAGTAGGAGACCTCCCGCGTGTTTGTGCCGTGCGCGGGGACCCGTAATGGGGGGGAAGGGAGGCCTGGAGGTTGAGCTGATCAGCGGGCCTGCGGTAGTTGTCTGCTGGCGGCAACACGCCTCTTTGGTCCTGGACTCCTCTAACACGGGCGGTTGTGACTGAGCCGGTCGCAATCAATCGGCTATGGTCGGTCCTTCAGACCAACCGGCTAGTCCTCTTGGGTGATGGGGTCCGCAGTCAGCGATGTGAGCCGATGGCGCGGCGGTAGCGCATAGGTGAACGTTGTGTGGACTCGTGGACAACTTGCTCGGGAGGACTATATTTCACTGATAGCCCTGGTGCTTACAGAAGCATCCCCAAAGGTGCGGACTCCGTGGAGGGTGGGGAGTCAGTGAAATGAAGTTAGGTAGGAAAACACGCATTGATTCCCAAAAGAAACCGCGTACTGTCCCTCGGGATAACGGGAGTGGCCCCTCCAAGAGTCGCTCTGCAAATAAGTCGGACGGGCCTGTGACCAGAGATGGGAACGCCTGTCTTAACCGAGAGGATCATGGTGCCAAGACTGGGACGGTGGAGACGGGTCTAGCCTCGACTTCGGCTGGGGGAACTGTTTCTGGTAAAGGCTCATCAGAGCCCGGTCTCAGGACAGTGACGCCGCTGGGAAAGGCAGAGACTAACAAGGCGCCTATGCGCAAAAAGAAGCCTGGAGCCGCCGAAAGGAGGCGTAGGGCGTTTGAGAGGCAGGACGAGGAACCAGGGGCTACCCCATCTATGGAACCGCGTCAGACAAAACGAACGAGAGCGGAAGTCAGTGGCAATTCCACGAGCGTGGTCAGCGAGCCCAAAAGGACCAAAGTCGGGTCCTTTAGGGACGCGTTGGCCTGCGTTAAAATGGCAATCGTCGCTGACGACCATCCCGTTCAAGTGATCAAGACCGAGATGGTGGAAGACATCCGGGACTTGATCTGGAGGCGAGTAGTGGAGACACCAGAACCGAAACCGGATCTGGTTCTAGGCAACCTCGCGTCTGGGGCCTTTCATGTGGCCTGTATGGGTGAGCCTTCCGCCCTGTGGCTTCGGTCGCTGGGAGGTGTCTCTTTAGGCGACCTAAAATTGAGAGTGGTCGAGGCGAAAGATCTGCCGAGACCAATCAAAATGGCATGGAGAAGGAGACTGTCGAAGTCTGCAAAGATTCCGGAGGAATTCTCCATGCTGCGATGCATAAACAAGGGCCTCGACACGAGTGAGTGGAGGGTCGTTGGGCATGCGCTCGACGCTGGGTTCGCCCGCACCATCATCCTGATGGATAAGGCTTCGGCTGAATTCATCAGGCAACATGACTACAGTCTGCGCACGGGGATAGACCGGAGCTACTTCAAGCTCCTGGAGGATGCATCCGGGAAGGAAGTGGCCCCGGCCTGTCCCTCTTAGCGGACTGAGGACTCTGGCCCGGCAGCCTCGACCTCAGCCAAGACTGCCGCTGCAAGTGAAGCCCCTACGAAGGAAGAAGGGGGGGGCGGCTTGGGCAAACTCACGCCCGGGTTGGATGATCCGGCTTCATCTCCTATCTCGATGGGGCCGGATTATCTAGCCATGGGTTTGGACGAGCTCGGGCTGCTCTCCTCTCCAGCCGGAATGGAGGGAGACGATCTCCCGTCGGGGGATGATGGAATGGCTCGCCAGTAGGCGAGTAACAACGCGTCGCTCAAGTTTTTAAAAATGGGCAATTTAAGGTGTGTACAAATCAATTTACACCACAGTAAGGCGGCAACGGCTGTTTTGTGTCGTACGCTTAATATGAACAAATTTGATGTTGCTCTCATACAGGAACCTTATCTGTATAAGGGCGACATCAAGGGTTTAAATGTTCGTGGAGGCCAACTTTTCTTTAAATGCTCCACAAATGATATGAGGACTTGTGTGTTCGCCAGGAATGGCATAATGGCAATGCCTCTTTATGACTTCTGTTCTAGGGACCTCACTACTGTGAGGATCAAAGGGGAAACAGGGGGGGGCAGTAAAGATACTATTCTAGCCTCCGCCTACCTACCATATGAAAACGAAGACCCGGTATCAGCACTACTGCAAGACCTGGTTAACAACTGCGCTCGCGAAGATCTTATCATAGGATGCGACGCGAACGCCCACCATGTTGCCTGGGGAAGTACAGACAACAACAAGAGAGGGGAAGCACTTCTGGATTTTCTGGTAAGCTCACCCTTACAAATTTTAAATAAAGGCAATAGACCAACGTTTGTTAATAAACGCAGAGCGGAGGTCATTGATATAACGCTTGCATCTAACAGAGCGAGCAAAGCGATTAGTAACTGGCATGTGTCGGAAGAGGTTAGCTTGTCTGATCACAACTACATCTGCTTCAGGTATGTAACTTCCAATAGCTATGGTAAGATACGAAGGAGGAACCCAAGGCGAACCGATTGGGAATCTTTTAGGAAGGACCTTAAGGAACACCTCGGGGATCCTACGGTGCGACTCAACTCAATCATAGATATAGAGTTTGAGTCAGATAGAATTACACAGGCTGTCAAGGCCAGCTGGACCAAAAACTGTCCGGAAAAAGAGGCGGCAACGCATAAGGAACCGTGGTGGTCACCTGCCTTAGAACGTCTAAGACAGGAGACCAGACGTGTTTTCAATTGGGCAAAATCGAATAATGTCTTTGCAGAATATGCCAAGGCCCTTACGCACTACAGTAAGGAAGTGCGCAAGGCGAAGCGTAGGTCATGGAGAGCTCACTGCAGTAACATCAACAGTCTCCCAGAAGGTATGAGGCTCAGTAAAGCAATGAGCTCTGCAAAAGTCAATCCGCTAGCATCTATCCGGAATGACCAAGGTAAACTCACTGCAACTGGGAAGGAAACTCTTACGCATATGCTAAGGATGCACTTTCCGGATTCGGTAGAGATACAGAATGTGACTGGAAATGTCATCACAATGGAAGAACAGACTGCGAATACTTCCAAGGACGACTGGCGTACAGCAAAGAAAGTCGTTGACGCAGACAAGGTACGATGGGCAATTGATAGTTTCAGTCCTTATAAATCGCCAGGACCGGACGATGTATACCCCATCTTACTGCAGGAGGGTAAAAATACTCTCATACCGCACCTATGCAGGCTGTACAGAGCATGCCTAGCCTTTGGACATGTCCCATCGGCTTGGAGGCAGTCAAAGGTAATCTTCATTCCCAAACCAGGAAAGGAGAGCTATGAGGATGCCAAATCTTATCGTCCCATCAGTCTTACTTCATTCTTCCTTAAGACTTTGGAGAAGATGATAGACAGATATATAAGAGATGGCCCACTAAGGAGACGACCGCTCAATGATATGCAATGCGCGTACCAACCGGGTAGGTCTACGGAGACGGCATTGCACCATGTAGTCAACCGAGCAGAACATGCATTGGAGACTAAAGAAATCTGTGCTGGAGCGTTTTTGGATATTGAAGGGGCGTTCGATCGAACGACCTTCGCGACAATAAGAACCTCAGCACAAAATCATGGCATAGATTCGACAATTGTCAAATGGATAAACACTATGCTACAGGAACGTGTTATTGAAACAAGTTTATTAGGTGATTAGGTTACCGTAAAGGCAACTAAGGGATGTCCACAAGGAGGAGTACTATCTCCACTACTGTGGAGTCTAGTGGTGGACTCGTTGTTAGTAGAACTAAACAGTGGACCACTGCAAGCGGTAGGCTATGCAGATGACATAGTCATACAAGTAAATGGCAAATTTCCAAATGTAGTAGTGGACTTGCTGCAAGGTGCTTTGGGTAGGGTGGAAAGATGGTGTAAAAACAATAATCTTTCTATCAATCCCAGCAAAACTGTTATTGTACCGTTCACGAGGAAAAGACATTTAGAGGGCCTTCGGGAACTAGAAATGTACGGTACCAAGTTGAAATGGGCTACGGAAGTTAAATATCTGGGGGTAACTCTCGATAGGAAACTCACGTGGCATAGTCATGTTGAAAATATAACTATAAAGGCCTTACGAGTCTTCAATATGTGCCGTTCTGCCTATGGCAAAACTTGGGGACTCAAACCAAAGGTAATATACTGGTTATACACTACAATGGTGAGGCCTATTCTCACATATGGCAGCGCCGTATGGTGGCCTAGGTCTAAACTAAAGATCTGCAAAGATTTGCTTAGGAAGGTACAAAGAGTAGTTTGCATGGCAATTACGGGTGCCTTCAAAACAACGCCTACACAGGCTCTTGAGTGGATACTGGAACTAATTCCACTACACACTCATATCCAAACAGAGGCAAGGAAGTCTCTATACAGACTTGCAAAAGCAGGAGCTTGGAATCGTAACAAGCCCTGCACAAAACACACTTTAATGGATCCCGTGAAAGAACTGGATGATCTAATGGACATGCCCTGTGATAAGATAAATCCAGTGTTCATGTTTAATAAGAGGTATCGAGTACATATACCATCAAGGGATGAGTGGACGCGGGGGCTCAAACCGGTTGATGGAACGCACCTCATATGGTACACTGACGGCTCTAAAATGGAGTCAGGTACTGGGGCAGGAATTCATTCTAAGGACTGCAGGGTCAGTCAGAGCATGGGGCATTATGCATCGGTTTTCCAAGCGGAGACCTATGCAATAATTGCCAGCATTAAAGAAATGCAAAGGAGAAATGTTAAAGGTAAAACCATTTACATTTTCAGTGACAGTCAGGCAGCTCTGAAGGCTCTAAACTCCTTCCGGGTTGACTCAAAACTGGTTAAAGAAGGTGTTACAGGTTTGAATGACCTGGGAAGACACAACAACGTCAGCCTCATCTGGGTACCTGGACACGAAGGTGTCGAGGGTAATGAGAAGGCAGACAGACTAGCAAGGGCCGGCTCACAAAGACAGTTGGTGGGTCCTGAACCATTTGTGGGGATTCCGTATGGAACGTACCACCAAGCATTATATGCGCATGCTAGGAATGAACATTTAAAGGAATGGAGGGAAGCGCCAGGCCTAAACCACTCCAAGACCTTCTCCAGCACAAGGGTGGACTGTGGGGTTAAATTATTAAAACTTAACAGATCACAGATAAGGCACCTAATAGGTGCACTGACGGGACATTTTGGCACCAATGAGCACCTTCACAGAATGAGGCTAAGTACTACTGATACTTGCAGATTTTGCAAAGGTGAAAAAGAGTCAATGCGACACATTTTGTGTGGCTGCGACGCTCTTGCGAGACGTAGGTTGAGTCATCTGGGAGTAGCTTATCCTACACCAGGTGATTATACACAGCTCCAAGCTGGCGCAATCGTTGCGTACCTGAGAGAACTCTTCGACACGCCAGAAACAGAGTAAGGGCTAGGGCATGCACAATGGATCCAACTGGGTCGAAGTGCGTTCCGGTGGAAACCGGGCCCAATTTACAGCCACCAATAGAATAGAATAGAATCCCGACGTTTCGAATGCTTTGCAGCACCCATGGTCACGGGAGGACTGAGATGTTGAACGTCCTTATGTCACAATTATGCCACATAGCTGATGTGAAACACCGACGCTGTACGAAGTCTGCAGTATGTGAACACGTTCAGGATCGCACCCACCATTATATTAGATTTGATAAACCACAAATCCTCGCAAAAGAACACCGATTCCTGCCTAGGATGATTCGTGAGGCTATTGAAATCAAAAAACATCCTAATTTCAATAGAGAAGATGGTTGGGTGTTACCACCGGCTTGGGATCCTGTGATAAATATAATTAAATCCAATATCAATCAAAACACTGCACGGCCTCAAGATACTGTAAGCTCTTACTGCGTAGATCGGACCAACAAAAATAACTAAGAAGACCTGAGGGTACACCGGCATAATTGTGACATAAGGACGTTTAACATCTCAGTCCTTCCGTGACCATGGGTGCTGCAAAGCATTCGAGACGTCGGGATAGTAAAATCAATAAATAAACCGCGATAAAATCCGTAAAAGTAGTAGATACTTACCGTAATAAGCGTGTACCGTAATACACACATCAAAAGTGTCTAGGGATCAAGCATTTTGAAGCGGATTTCTTGAGATTGAGATGTGGCTTTGTAATAAATTTATGATTTTATAAATTTATATGGATCCTTTTTGGTGCATTTCATAATTTGAATCAGGAACTGTGAATCAAATTCGAGTAAAAGATGAAAATCAGCTGTCAATATTTTCCCTATAAAAACATACAACGCATTGAAGACATTATTAGTGCTACTGTTTCCCTACTACTGATTAAAACCAACGTTATTATGAAGCGGCGACGTCATTTAAGCAGGGAAGAAATGCTCAGAGCCGTGGGAATGATAGAAGCTGGTTCCCGGCAACGTACTGTGGCTTTAGCTCTGAATACAAGTCAGAGTGTTATCAGTCGACTTTGGACGCGTTACCGAAGCACTGGTACCGTGGCTGAGCGCCATGGAGGACGGTATCGCTGCACCACACGGAGACAAGACCGATATATTCAAATCTTAACTCGAAGAGCTCCAACAATAACTGCCATGATGTTAGCCGTGAGGCTTCATCACTCTTCAGGGAACTTAATTAGCGACCAAACAGTCAGAAACCGCTTGCAAGAAGTGAACCTTCATTCCCGAAGACCGCTACGGGTACCACCTATAGCAATGCACAATCGTAGGATTCGATATCAATGGGCTCTTGAACACAGAAATTGGGCAGAAGAACAATGGCGTTTCGTGTGCTTTTCTGATGAGTCTCGTTTTGGTATGAGACCGGATACAAGACGTATACGACACTGGAGAACCCCTGGACGCCAACAGCGATTAAAATCCTGCCAGGAAGTCCATCCTTATAGTGGTGGAACCATCATGGTATGGGCGGGTATTTGGATCGGCGGAAGAACTGAGTTGATTTGGATCAGAGGCAACCTCAACGCTCAAATTTATGCTGAGACGATTGTATCAGACGTCATCGTTCCTCTACAAGTGCAAATCGGTCCCTTATTTCAGTTAATGCATGATAATGCACGACCGCACACCGCAAGAGTTGTAAGACAGACTCTCGCCGCAGCTAACATCAATGTCCTGCCCTGGCCTGCTCAGTCGCCAGACTTGAACCCGATTGAGCATGCATGGGATATGCTACAGAGAAGAGCTCTGCCGAATATGGAGGGTATCCAGTCGCAAGAAGACCTTTTTTTGTTGTTGCAACGAACATGGGCGGCCATTCCACAGCGTGATTTGGATGAACTCATTTTGAGTATGCCAAACCGATGTTCTTGTGTTGTTAGTGTTCGCGGTAGAAACACGGATTATTAATTGTTTAAGTTACCCAATAAAATTTTAAAGAAAACTGTTATTTCAGTCTTTTTTTCGAACTTTTGTGTTAGTGGTTCAAATGTCAAAAATCCCTTTATTAGGATAAAATCTTTTTAAAAAAAAATTGAACCGACTTCAATATCACTGAAAAGTATAAAATAATTTAAATATTATTGAAGTTGGTGTTAGCGTACCTGCTGTGTATATTTGGCACCAACTTCAATAATATTTAAATTATTTTATACTTTTCAGTGATATTGAAGTCGGTTCAATTTTTTTTTAAAAAGATTTTATTTTAAACGTTTTAGTGATATTTTCATATATAAAGATTGAACCATCGAAAACCGTAAAATTATCTAGGTAGGTTATGATCACATTATCGTCTACATCGTTTTATATAATTCATGTTTCTTCAGAAAAAAATATCCGGTCGTAATGAAATTTGCATGAAAACATCATAGTAGTTTACTCTCTCGAATAAAAAAAGAATCATCGAAATCGGTTCATAATTGTCAGAGCAATGTAATGGAGAACATCAGTTTTATGGTTTTTACCAGATAAATTCCTCCACATCGTTCATGGTCCTCCAGGAAGTTCTTATCCGGTTGTAATAAAATTCATACAGATTCAATACAGTGGTTTCTTCTTTCGAATAAAAAAAGAATCATTGAAATTGGTAAATATTTGCCAGAGTTATGACTATTTTTGTCCGACCGAGCGAGTCCGAGCGACTAAAACGTCATCTATATAGGCTTTCTTGCAAGTCTCAGTGCGCAGTCACCATTCTTGTTTTTTCAGGAACTACTTATTACTAAGCAATAATTTTTTTATGGGACCCAATTAACGGATTAAAGAATGGATGGAAGAATGATTTTTTCAGATCGGTTCATAATTGCCAGAGTTATGCGCGAACATACATAGAAAAAAAAAAATATATATATATATACAGACGAATTGAGAACCTCCTCCTTTTTTTGAAGTCGGTTAAAAATGGCAAATTTCTTTATTAATGCAAAGGTGACTTGGTTTATCGTTACTGTGACAAACGAAAACACTTTATTTGATGAATCCTTAAAGAAAATTTTAATTAATATCAATCAGGAGAAAAGTTATTGCAAAAATATATGTTGATCCCTAGACACTTTTGATGTGTGTATTTATGTAACAAAGTGAAATTAACAAGGTTGTTTTCTATAGTTTGTAGGTTTTCTACGTTTCTCTAGCCTGTTAGTATGTCCCACAACTGGGTAAAGGCCTCTCCCTCACTCTTTCATCCATCGCAATCTACTGCCATCTCTATCCAAGTACTGTCCGAGAATATGTGTAATTCATCCCGCCATATTCTCCTTTCTCTGCCCCTACTTTGGCGTCCATTATGAGGTGTCATTGTCACGAAATCGTGACATTAGTTGGCCATAGGTACGGCCCCATACGTACTACGTCCCAAGTTTTATTTAGCGTAACAATAACAAATAAAGATGTAGCGGTTACTTCAAAAGAGATCACTTAATCAATAAGAGGCGAGTGTCACAAATCACCAATTCCCTCGAGTTGATTGAGTTATTACTTCGTTTAGATGTAATTCAGTGACCTATTTATTAAATTGAGTCGATTGGATGATTCATCGGTTGTTTTCACCCCGACTCCTCCTATAGTGGAAATCGTTTTTGTTTTTTTGTACAATACATCATCATGACGGGCCCGTTGGTCTAGTGGTTAGACACCCTGTCCGCTAACTGATGGGTCGTGGGTTCGATTCCCACCAAGTGCCTGGGTGTTATTTATCTATGTAAGTATGCATTTACAAAAAAAATGTATATAAGTAATAGTATCAGTTGTCTGGTTTCCATAGTACAGGCTCTGCCTAGTTTGGGATCAGATGACCATGTGTGGATTGTCCCAAGATATTATTATTATTATCTAAACTCTTCTAACACCGGACGTCTCACCAGGCATCGACCAGGCATCTCTCCAAATTCATGCTACTGTCTTAAAATTTCGGCTTTTCTTATCTAGTTTTTGCTTGTCCCTTTACGAACACCGTCGCTAAATCGCCGTCATCATCTAAAATATATATATGTTTTGTAATATAATATTTTGTATCTAAAATATATATTTTGTAAAACAATATGAATGTCTCAACGAAAATTATGACGAGTCATTTATTTTTTTTTGCAAGTTTTAATAGTACCGTAAAGTTATTAACCGTAACGTTAGGTATTTAACCGTAAACTTTCATTTAAAATCGCTTTTCACATTTAATTTCACTACTTATATCATTTTTTTGTATTTCCAGCACGTCAATATCACACAATCAAGGGATCTATTTGAATTTATGTTCACACCTAGAGTATGTACGAAGTATTTTACTAGTGTGCTAGACACCTGAAAATTAGCATAAGCAATAAAACTTTATGCGGCTACACTGCCAGGTGGAATAATGCTGAATATTTTGGCGGAAATATGGCTTGCCAGTTTATACGAGTACGCTGTTACATTTATGAATTGGGTATGTTTATTTTTAGAATTTTTACGTTCACTGGCTCTTATCTACTCTACGAGGTGCTACACTCCAGGAAAGGAATCTTTACTCATAGTTCCTGTATATTCAGGGGTTAGACATAGCATTAATAATAAAATAACATTTTAATACATATAATACGAAAAATCTAGTCTTAGTTCATGTACGTATAGTATACGTGACTTGACGGGCCCGTTGGTCTAGTGGTCAGACACCCTGCCTGCTAACCGATGGGTCGTGGGTTCGATTCCCGCCAAGTGTCTGGGTGTTGTTTATCAATTTAAGTATGTATTTACAAAAAAAAAAGTATATAAGTATGAGTATCAGTTGTCTGGTTTCCATAGTACAGGCTCTGCCTAGTTTGGGATCGGATGACCGTGTGTGGATTGTCCCAAGATATTATTATTATTATACATTGATGTACGTTCTGAGAAAAAAAAATATAAATATTTTAAACCAAACTTTAATAGCTGTTTGCCCTGATTACACTGATAAATAGGGGGGGCTGTACTCGTTACCGCTAGAGGTGCAGGTGTGAAATGTGAAAACAGACAGATTGGTCGATTTCGGTAAGAATCAAAGTCCGTACTAGATTCCTATATCTTCAGATTGTACGTAAAATTCTCAAGCGTATCAGCACGCCTTAGTACGTACCTATAGCTAAGGACTGGAACAGTTTTCTAAGTGGTAGGTTCTTTGGGCAAGGACTCTTCCAGGTTTTTGGCTGGCCACCGAACGGCCATCACGTCTGTGTTCTTACATTTATTGTTCCGATTATGATCTTGCAAAAAATGCAGGGTATACATGAGTATAGTAATAGTACTATAGTAGTGTATATATGGGTGTGTTTATCAGTTGGCTTGCTTGTGTATTACTTCACTAGCAGTACCTATTTTGTCAATTTTGACCTAAATTGATACATCTTTTGCAAATATTTGATTGACATATAAAACTACATATTTGTAATCAGTGCAAACAGCGATTAGTTTGGTTTAAAATATTTATAACTTTTTTTCTCAGAACGTACATCGATGTATACAATACATGTACCTTGAACTAAGACTAGATTTTTTATGTAATATTAAAATGTTATTTTATGCTATGTCCTATCGCCAAATACAAAATACTAGCTATGTTTGGTAGGAACCAGGTATGAATTCTAAATCTATACATATTATAAAACAAAGTCGCTCTCGCTGTCTGTCTGTCCCTATGTATGCTTAAATCTTTTAAACTACGCAACGGATTTTGATGCGGTTTTTATTAATAGATACAGTGTTTCTTAAGGAAGGTTTATATGTATAATACATGCATAATATAGTAGAGAAACACTGATAATTTTTGAGGTTTCTAATGTGATGTCGTAAATAAGCACATTTTTTTGCGCTTACATTGCAAACGCTAGCTGAACCCTACGAGATAGATCAAAATAATGTACTACAAGTATTGTACATATTAACAAGGTCTACAAAAAAGTTCGCGATGGTATATTTTTATCTCTTAGAGATAACACACAAAAACCATTTTTTATCCTTTACTTTTTATGACAAATAATTAACTATTAATAAATTGTTGTTAGCATGAATTTGTCCCTTCTTCAATATAACTTAAACTTCACTAATATATAGGTACACCAATGACAAAAAAGCTGTGAATGTTGTTCATACCGCTAGGTTAAGGTTAAGCAACATAAGACTAGGTCATTAAATAGATGGGTGAATCGATTTGTATGAAATTTTGTGTACATATCGGGTAGGTCTGAGAATAAAATCGTAAAGTATATTTCATGCCGCTAGGTTTAGCAACGTTCCCTTAGATACCCTGGCGGGCATGTATGCGAGGGTCTATGACCGGATCCGCATCGCCCGCCAGAGTGGCGGAGGCGAGCCGGTGGCGCTCGAATCCATCAAGCGGCAGGAACGACACAACGCACTCACGACGTGGCGCGAGCGGCTCCAGCCGGAGCACATAGCGCGCAAACGCGTCGTTGAGGCATTCCTGCCGTACCTCGAAGCCTGGATACAGCGACGGAGGGGACGACTCACCTATAGGCTTACGCAGATAATCACCGGTCACGGTTGTTTCGGTGATTATCTGCATAAGATCGGACGTGAAGCGACGACGAGATGCTTCCACTGCGACCAGTCTGACTCCGCCCAACACACGCTGGAGGCTTGCCCCGCGTGGTCGTTGGAGCGTCGAGACCTGGTCGCAGTCATCGGATCGGACCTCTCCCTGGGCAGCGTAGTGTCGGCTATGCTGTCCGGGGATGCGGCGTGGGGAGCGATGGCCGCCTTCTGCGAGACTGTCATGTCCCAGAAGGAGGCCGCTGAGCGGGAACGCGAACGCGCTGATCCCGCTCGGCGACGAAGGCGCAGGCCGCGTCAAGCGGCCGCCCAACGTCTCGCTCCCCAGCCCTGAGCCCGGGGCTATAAACAACGGGCAACCTTCGGAGTCACTGGACGCTCGGGGTGTGGGCCCTTTGAGCGTCCATTGAGTACGGCGGTGACTCCGAGGAGGACGGCGGCGGGGTTGCGACCCCCGTCCCCGTGAGCACCGTGACAGGTTCCCGGGGGGCTACAATGCGCCCCCCGGCGGCGGGCTCAAAGGCAAGGCACTGAGGGGCCCCTGGTGCAGATCCCACCGGAGAGCCCTGGGGTCTCCCCTCTCATGTGCCGATGCGACAGCCGCGGGGGTTTTAGTGGGTAAGAATCCCACATACCCCGGTCGAGCCCCACAGCTCCCGGGGATCTTTCGAAGATTTCCCCCGCGTCAAAAAAAAAAAAAAAAGGTTTAGCAACGTTAGCCAAGGTCATTACATAGATAGGCGACGGGCGGCGGCGACTCCGAGGAGGACGGTGACGGGGTTGCAAGCCCCGTCCCTGTGATCATGGTGCCAGGTTCCCGGGGGCTATAATGCGCACTGAGGGGTATTTGGTGCATATCCCACTGGAGGGCCCAGGTCTCCCCTCATATATGGCGATGCGACAGCCGCAGGGGTTTAAGTGGGTAAGAATCCCAGATACCAGATACCATGATTAACTAGGATATTTAGAACGAGAGGAGGGTGTAAGAGAGGAAAGAGAGGGAGAGGGGATTCGAGGAGAGAGTGATAGGGTGAGGGACAGGGGGAATAAGGTAGAACAAGGGGAGAGTGAGGGGGAGCAAGGTGGTAGAAGAGAGAGGGGGACGGGGTTCAGAGAGGGGACAACGGGGAGAGGAAGAAGGGGACTGTGACGGGGACCGAAGCGGGAAAGGGGAAAGAGAAAAGAGAGAATTAGAATTAGATTTTTCTTATAAGTGAGAGAGAGATGGAGAGAGAAATAAATCAAGGGAGGGGGGAGAAAAGGGGAGCAAATTGTAATAAAAGCGCGGGCGGAGCTGCGCGGGTCAGCTAGTATAACATAAAACTCTTTATAGTGAATAGAAAAAATAACAAGGCATAGATCGAACAACAATGTAGGTAGTGAAGTGGTTAACGACAAAAGCCAAAGATGCGACTATGCTGATTGTGCTGACAACTGTCCACGTTCAAAATCAGAAAAGTAAAAATATCATCACAACATCAGCAACCGAAATACGTCCACTGCTGAACAAAAGGCTTCCCTTAGGCCTCATTTACGGGGATGCGGGGCGTCGCGCGTCGCGTGTGGCGGCGCGGCCCGCACTAAATTCAAATGTAGGGCGTTGTATGAGTGCGTTTACGGAGAAGCGATTTTACACGCGTTTGCTTGAAATGGAGCGTGTTTTACGGCGGAGCCCGCGGATGGCATCGTCACGTCCCACGCGGCGTTAATCACGGTGGCGCACGCAGCGGCGATTCTCGATGAAGCGATGCCTGTGGCGGAACCTTCTGCCAGTCTATTTGGTAATCGTGCAACACGGACGTAGTCACCATCGCAATGGACTATGATACGATCGTTTTTTTTTTTAGAAGAAAATTGTATGTTAAAAAGCGAGTTGCACCGCCGTTGCGCCCGCGGTGGTCGCCGCCGCGGGCGCAGCGGCGGGCACCGCCACTCTTCCGCCCGCGCCGCCACCGCCGCCACCCCGCTGCCCGCAAAATTCGAGGCAGAGGCCTTAGAAGGCAGAGGTTGCCATAATACCCACGCTTGGCAGGCGTCTTGGGGATCGCAGTATAGGTGGAAGATAAATACAAAAAAAAAAGACGCTGCTGCCCGACTTTTGTTCTCGCTTAGTTGCCTCTTACGACACCCAACGAGAGGAGATGGGGGGATGCAATTCTAACCCGGCACCCCACGGGGAAAAAAATATAGATTATTCGAAAAGTTCGTGTCATTTAAATATAAATAAACCATCAGCACCAGCCAAAAGACGTCCACTGTTGAACAAGGGCAAGGGAGGTAATCCCCAAATCCCCACGCCTGGCAGGCGTCTGAAAAAAAGCTGCGACCTATCTTCTTATTTTCCTTTACTTAGTTGTCTTTTAAGACACCCAACGAAAGGAAATGCATGCGTGCTATTTGTTCCCCGGACAACCTACTAAATTATAATATATACTATTCAAGTATTACTATATACTATTACTATTAAACTGTTTAAAAAGCAGCTAGTCGTCAAAACATTTCAGAATGATTTTAACTTAATCTACTTTTCCAGAGCAGGTCGTAAACGGGGATCGTATGTCATATTCTGGTCCGGATGCTAATAGCGACCGCCATTAATGCATTATCACTTCCGGTGCGCTAGAGTTCCCGTTGGCATCGTTTACTCCGTCCGCAGATTTAATTTTACATACCAAAGTTAGTCGCTTGAAAATGAGATGGTGGAATAGTAATGTACCTTTCATCTCAACCACGAACACAGCGGCCAATCTTTCACAAGATCAGCCATCTACGCCGGAAATATTATAGTGCACGAGTACTTGCGTAGACTCAAGTGCTCTCTTTCTTTATTTTCTCTCACAGTCCGTTAAGATGGAAGAACGAGCGGGGTGAGATCAAACGTAGGTCCAACTTCTTAAATACCTATCCGACGTATGGGTCATCTTACTTTCTTGACAATTAGGCGAATGACCTGCATTGTCCTAACGGGTAAACTTGTGCCCTCCGGTTCACAAAGCAAGCAGTTTCCAGGGTTACTACCACAAAGCGCAAAGATTAGTGAACACGCGTACATTCAACTTGCTTCTTTCCATCATGATCATGATTGGGACTTAAGCCAAACATTTTAGAGCAGTCTAACTAGGGAAGTACCTGTAACTAGGTGGTAGGTTCTTTGCGCAAGGAACCGTCCAGGTAGGTACCACCGTAATTTCAGATATTCTGCCGCCAAGCAGCAGTGTATAAACATTGCTGTGTTCCAGTTTGACGGGTATTGTAGTTGGTGAAATTACCGGACACAAAGAGTTAATATCATATGTCTTAAGGGCAACGCGCTGGTTATTCTCCTGGAGTTGCTAGCGTCTATAAGCTGCGGTAACTGCTTACCATCAGACGGGTAGCATGCTTGCTTGCCAAATTGGTTGTATAAAAAAAACCTCACAGAGAATTGCTACCAAGTAGACACCACATTCGATTAGAGTTTTATTCTATGAATAAGATACATCGCTGCACTGGTTGCTAATCATCGTTTAACCCCTTTAAATGTTATTTTTAACTATATGGTTGGTGACCAACCTGGTGTCAGAGTAGTTCAAGCTGCTTTTAGACCTGTCACTTGGTTTAACGACTGCTGCCTAGATTATAACAATCGGAACCGACACTTTACGAGCCCTCCTAAAATCGAAGACACTTATTTCAAATGACACTAAATGGTCACCCATCTATGTACTGATCTAGCCTTACATTGCTTTACAAACAGATTGAGTACCGAAAAGCCGATATTTTTCTTGTATTCTCAGAATTGTGCTTGCAATTTTTCATAAATTAAATCCGGCATTCTCTTACAACAAATATCGTTATGAAACTTTTATGAAATGTACCTAATATATATTATTTCTGTATTTTACAATTTCTACACTCTTGCAAAGCTGGCGTGGATATAACTATATATTTTAATTAAGAAAACAATTAACACGTAAAGTTTTTATGTTGTGTGGCTACACAAACCGTCAACAATTCTCTTCCATGTGAATAATAAGCAGAACATTGTAACCAAAACCTAGATCCGTTGACTCGCTGAACTTTGTATTTTCAGTACCATTCTGTTGCTATTTTATTCGCCAAAGCGCTATTAAATGACGAACTTAACACTGCCAGGGCAGTAAAACGTTTAAGGTTGAATGGTGTATCAAACTGTAAAGTTTATTTCCCCTATGAGAGCCCACAACAACGGCAAACGGAAAACTAAGAACTGCGCATTGTGTGGAGTACTGTAGTCATTAAATTGAAATTCACGCTGCACGTTGAAATTATAAAGCTGTTAAGCTTTGGACTCAGTAGAGATACGTGCTCAGAAGTTAATTAGTATGCAGCCACTATACTGGCAGCAAGAGGGACCAAATGAAGCGGACAGCAAATGGCACCAAACGAAGTCGACAGCAAAAAGCACCTAATGAAGCGGACAGCAAATGGCACCAAACGAAGCGGACAGCAAAAAGCACCAAACGAAGCGGACAGCAAATGGCACCAAACGAAGCGGACAGCAAAAAGCACCAAACGAAGCGGGCAGCAAATAGCACCAAACGAGGCGGACAGCAAAAGGCACCAAACGAGGCGGACAGCAAAAGCCACCAAATGAGGCGGACAGCAAAAGGGACCAAACAAAGCTGCCTGATTAAATAAATAAAATAAAAACCATAAAACTGATGTTCGACAGTTTAAAATAAAATCTTTTTAAAAAAAATTGAACCGACTTCAATATCACTGAAAAGTATAAAATAATTTAAATATTATTGAAGTTGGTGTTAGCTTACCGGTTGTGTATATTTGGCACCAACTTCAATAATATTTAAATTATTTTATACTTTTCAGTGATATTGAAGTCGGTTCAATTTTTTTTTTAAAAGATTTTATTTTAAACTGTTTAGTGATATTTTCATATATAAAAATTGAACCATCGAAGACCGTAAAATGATCTAGGTAGGTTATGATCACATTATCGTCTACATAGTTTTACATAATTCATGTTTCTTCGGAAAAAAATATTCGGTCGTAATGAAATTTGCATGGAATCATCATAGTAGTTTACTCTCTCGAATAAAAAAAGAATCATCGAAATCGGTTCATAATTGTCAGAGCAATGTAATGTCGAACATCAGTTTTATGGTTTTTACCAGATAAATTCCTCCTCATTGTTCATGGTCTTCCAGGAAGTTCTTATCCGGTTGTGATAAATTTCATACAGATTCATTACAGTGGTTTCTTCTTTCGAATAAAAAAAATCATTGAAATTGGTAAATATTTGCCAGAGTTATGACCATTTTTGTCCTTAAAAAGTTACCAAAAAGTCATCTATATAGGCTTTCCTGCAAGTTTCCTGCGCAGTCACCATTATTGTTTTTTCAGGAACTACTTATTCGGAAGCAATAATTTTTTTTATGGGACCCAACTAACGGATTAAAGAATGGATGGAAGAAAGATTTTTGCAAATCGGTTCATAATTGCCAGAGTTATGCGCGAACATACATAGAAAAAAAAAAATATATACAGACGAATTGAGAACCTCCTCCTTTTTTTGAAGTCGGTTAATAAATAAATAATTCTTTATTATGAAACACCACATTCCTAAAACAAATTACATAATACAAAAATACAAAACATAACAAAAGGTACAAGCATCGATAACATTGACAAATAGCATACCTCAATTTATGGACAGAAGGTATAGCTTCCATCCACAAACTATGGCATGCTATTTGTAGTAGAAACTACAGAATACATCATAAAATTACGTACTTCTACTTGTGATGTCTCACAAAAGGACACACTCAGCTTTAGCCGTGTCTAATATCAACACGACGCTGGTTTTCAGTGTGCCCTTCTGCTTAAGGTGACGCTTGCTCACTAATTGGGTAAAGTACCAATCTACATGTATGCTGGTAAGAAGTATCTATATCTATACATATTATAAAACAAAGTCGCTCCCGCTGTCTGTCTGTCCCTATGTATGCTTAGATCTTTAAAACTACGCAACGGATTTTGATGCGGTTTTTCTTAATAGATAGAGTGATTCAAGAGGAAGGTTTTTATGTATAAGACATGCATAATATAGTAGAGAAACACTGATAATTTTAGAGGTTTCTAATATGATGTCGTAAATAAACAATTTTTTTTTGCGCTTACTTTGCAAACGCTGGCTGAACCCTACGACATAGATCAAAATAATGTAGGTCAGTATTGTACACCTTAACAAGATCTACAAAAAAGTCCTCGATATCTATTTTTCATACCGCTAGGTTAAGGTTAAGCAACGTTAGGTAAGGTCATTAAATAAATGGGTAAACCGATTTGTATGAAGTTTTGTGTGCATATCGGATAGGTCTGAGAATAGGTCATAAAGTATCTCATGTCGCTGATACCTTGATTGACGAGGATATAGTATAGAACGAGAGGAGGGTGCAAGAGAGGAGAGAGAGTGGAAGAGGGAATTTGAGGAGGGGGTGTTGAGGTGAGGGATAGGGGGAGTTAGGTGGAGCAAGGGGGGAGTGAAGGGGAGCAAGGTGGGAGAAGAGGCAGGGGGAGGTGGTTTAGGGAGAGGACAACGGGGAGAAGAAGAGGGGAGTGTGACGTGGACCAAAGCGGGAGGGGAAAGATAGAGGAGAGAGAGAGAGCATACAATTAGATTTTTCTCATAAGAGAGAGAGAGAGAGAGATGGAGAGAGAAATAAATCAAGGGAGGAAGGAGAAAAGCAAAAATTGTATAAGCAGGAGCAAAATGTAATAAAAGCGAGGGCGGAGCTGCGCGGGTCAGCTAGTATTTTATAAACTATACTAGCTGACCCGCGCAGCTCCGCTCGCGTTCACTTGTAAATCTAAACATTAAACACATCATATCAGAGCACCTAACCTACTACGCTTATTATTAAGCTTCATAGATATTAATGATTCTGGAATTTAACAATTTGATAAGATAAAGATTTGTAGGTCGTTACGTGAAAGTAAGAAGTATTATCACTTGAGACTTTTAGGTTAATTGCCATTTGGAATTCTGACTTCCTTAAAATTTCTGAATGAAATTGTATAAGCATCGTGAATTTCAGCATAGAGCGATGGATCCTGAGTACGAATAAGCACTTATTTAAAAAGCATTTTAATGTTATTACAGTAAAGAGCATTATTATACAGATAGAATTGAAAAAAATGATTTGCACAAATATAAGAAACTAGCGACCCGCCCCGGCTTCGCACGGGTGTAATTGAGAAGAAAAAGAAGTGAATAATTTAAAGCTACTGCCTTTGATTATAGAATTTCTTGGAATTATTTATCAGTTTGTAGCTGACTTTTCGTAACGCAATATGAACAAATTTTGTATAGAAGTGACGCGTGAAAGGGCTACGTATAGCTGCCTGTCCATGGGCAAAGTACTCAACGCTTAGGTTTAAGCCTGCAACGTTGAATCTCTGAGCTTGTGATTTGTTAATTGTATTTATAATTTTAGAAACTGCAGACGTGTACGGGTGCACAATTTGGGTGGATTAAGGACACCATTTCTTTGAAACCAATTTATGGAATCAATACGGGCTTCCTTGTTCGGTTTCATCGTTAAGACGTAAACGGGGGTCAACCGGGGAATTCTTACCCACTAAAACCCCCGCGGCTATCACGTCGGCACATTAGAGGGCGGACCTGGGGACCTATCTGTCGGGATCTGCACCAGCTGATACCACTCAGTGCCTTGACTTTGAACCCGCCGCCGGAGAGGCACATTATAGTTCCTCGAGAACCTGTCATGGTGCTCACGGTTACAGGGGTCACGGGGAAGCCTTTAATGGGATTTACGGGATCCTGTTGATGGTCAACCGGGTATGTAGGTTTCTTATAAACTAAAGCCCCAACGGCCGTGCAATCAGCACATAAGAACCCCTTCTTGGGCTATCCGGTGGGATCTGCAACATTATACCCTCAGTAGCTTGCCTTTGACCCCGCCACCGGGGAGCACAATAAAGCCACCTGGGAACTTTTCACCGTGCTCACGGTTACAGGGGTCACAGGGGAAGCCTTCAATTGGTCCCCGGGACCCTGTTGGCGGTCAACCGGGTTATGTAGGATTCTTATACACTAAACCCCCAACGGCTGTTAAATTAGTACATAAGTAGGAGACCTGGGCCATCCAGTGGGATCTGCACCAAGATCCCTCAGTGGCTTGCCTTTGAGCCCGCCACCGGGGGGCACAATAAAGCCACCCGGGAAACTATCATCGTGCTCAAAGATACGGGGATCGCGGGGGAAACCTCCAATAGGCCCCAGGATCCTGCGGGCGATCGACTGCAGTATGTGTCCCCCACGGCTGTCCACACAAAAGAGTGTGCACCGTGTACCCCTCAGTGCAAGGCAAGGGCCTTTGAAGCCGCTGCCGGGGGCGCATTATAGCCCTCCGGGAATCTGTCACCGTTGTCACAGTTTAAGGGAGTAGCGGGGGAAACATCCAATATGCCCCCGGGATCCCGTGGGGAAGTCAAACTGGGTATTTGGGATTCTTACCCACTAAAACTCCCGTGGCTATCACATCGGAACATGAGAGGGAAACGTGGGTTCTCGGGTGGGATCTGCACCAGGTGTCCCTGACTGACTGACTCGGACTGGCTGAATCCGAGTCAGTCCCGGTCAGTCCCGTCAGTCCCTGTCAGTCCCGGTCAGTCCCGCTCAGTCCCGGTCAGTCCCGCTCAGTCCCGGTCAGTCCCACTCAGTCCCGGTCAGTCCCGGTCAGTCCCGCTCAGTCCCGGTCAGTCCCGCTCAGTCCCGGTCAGTCCCACTCAGTCCCGGTCAGTCCCGCTCTGTCCCGCTCAGTCCCGGTCAGTCCCAGTCAGTCCCGCTCAGTCCTTCTCAGTCCCGCTCAATCCTGGTCAGTCCCGCCCAGTCCCGCTCAGTCTCGTCCGTCCCGCTCAGTCTCGATCAGTCCCGCTCAGTCCCGCTCAGTCCCGCTCAGTCCCGCTCAGTCCCACTCAGTCCCGCTCAGTCCCGCTCAATCCCGCTCAGTCCCGGTCAGTCCCGGTCAGTCCGAGTACCACACCGTACCACAACGTACCACACCGTACCACACCGTACCACACCGTACCACACCGTACCACACCGTACCACACCGTACCACACCGTACCACACCGTACCACACCGTACCACACCGTACCACACCGTACCACACCGTACCACACCGTACCACACCGTACCACACCGTACCACACCGTACCACACCGTACCACACCGTACCACACCGTACCACACCGTACCACACCGTACCACACCGTACCACACCGTACCACACCGTTCCATACCGTACCACACCGTACCACACCGTACCACACCGTACCACACCGTACCACACCGTACCACACCGTACCAGACCGTACCACACCGTACCAGACCGTACCACACCGTACCACACCGTACCACACCGTACCACACCGTACCACACCGTACCACACCGTACCACACCGTACCACACCGTACCACACCGTACCACACCGTACCATACCGTACCACACCGTACCACACCGAACCACACCGAACCACACAGAACCACTCACACACTCACCCACTCGCCCGCTCGCCCACTCGCCCGCTCGCCCACTCGCCCACTCGCCCACTCACCCACTCGCTCACTCACGGACGGCATAGGAAGTCGCATAAGAAGTTTCACTTCAAAAACCTGTCACCGTGCTCAAAGTTTCGGGGACCACGGGTAGACCTCCAATAGGCTTCCAGGATCCTGCAGGCGGTCGACCGCGGTGTGTGGGATTCTTACCCTCTAAACCCCCCACGGCTGTCCGTAAAAAATATGGGGCTGCACCGGGTACCCCTCAGTGCAAGGCAAGGGCCTGTGAAGCCGCTGCCGGGGGCGCATTATAGCCCCCCGGGAATCTGTCACCGTTGTCACAGTTAAAGGTGGTGGTGGCACGTTTAATATGTCCCTGGGATCCTGTGGGGGATTCTTACCCACTAAAACTCTCGTGGCTGTCACATTGGCACATGAGAGGGGGTTCTCCGGTGGGATCTGCATCAGCTGTCCCTCAGTGCATTGCCTTTGAGTCCGCCACCGGGGGGCGGGTATATTATATCCCGGATATTTACCTACCTACTTTATAATATAAATGGAATTAATGAAATTCTCTAGTACTTGATTGTTAACTATGTATCTCTTTAGGTTTAGTCAATGTAAGCTATGTAAGTTTATTTACTTATATAAAACTTAAAACCTTCAATGAAAAATTATCTAACCGATGGTGAAAATCGCTGCGTGGTTTAGGAGGTGCTATCCGATATTGACAGACTCGGATAGCGACTTTGTTTCACACTATTTAAAGATACTTTGATGTCGTTGGTCCCCAACACCAGCCAAACTATAGAAAAAACCCTGACTGACAGACAGACAATAATTCCAATAAAGTGTTGGCTTTTTTTATATCATACGTACAATAGGTGCATGCATATTGTATTCCTACCCAAACAGACATTTTGAAAATATATTATCATTATTTTATTTTTAGTTTGTTATATTTGCGAAACAAACAAATGATAGCACTTATTACTAAATATAAGATCCAATAGTACAAAAATCAATTCAGTTTCCACTAATAACTAAATCATAACATTAGAGAGAAGTTAACTACGTATGCATGATTTTAAATTTTAAAAAAGTATTAAATATAAAAATATATTAGAGATAAAAAGTGCCGGAGTTAATATGAGTTAAATATTTAAAACATCGAATCTTAATATAAATAAAAAAATCAAAACAAACTTTAAAAATACAAAAATAAAATCCGCACACGGGTAGCGAACCCGGACAGTCCGCACTTAGAGGACGCTTCCGTAATCACTTGGCCAAGGAACTTTTATTTTACCTTTCGAATTACCGTATCTTATTGTGGTAATATATTTGTACCGCCATCGGTTAAGTAATAATACTTCTTTTTTACCCTGTAAAGGGATAAATTATAAAAAATATGAAATACTAATTCAATTAATTTTCTTAACGAATGTCTGTGCAAAATTTCAAGTCAATAGGACCAAGGAATCGCGTTCTCCCATACAAACTTTGCCCCCCTATTTGACCCCCTTAGAGGTTGAATTTCGAAAAAACGCGTCTTAGTGAGCACCTACGTCTTAAAAGGAACCCCCATGCAAAGTTTGAGACTCCTAGCACTTGTAGTTTCTGAGATTTCGTGATGAGTGGGTTTTTGCCTACTCTTTTATATAATAAGATAAGTTAGTAAATTATAGACATAAATGATAATAATAGATGCTTTTTCCAATATTTGTTTTGAAATTATACATTTGTTTTAATGAATCCTACAACATAATAGTAACATTAATTAATGTGGGTATCAGTGTTCGATAAACGATCAGATGGTTAAGCAACGTCAGGCAAGGTCAGTTCGTAGATTACTACTTACTTATCTATTGTAATTATTCAGCAAAACACTTTAATCTGTTACTCATTGTTGATAAAGTCGAAGTTTCAATGCAGTGTGGTGATATCAGGTAGCCAGCTGATGTTTGGTGTCATTGTCCTGACTTAAAGAAGATTCACTCATATTTAGGTCCCACAGCTTTGAAGAAATCGAGTTTCTTGATTTATCACTATAAAATGATAATCTACATTCAATTTTTGTCGATTTATTCACCGGAAATCCTTTTATACAAGCAAGTCCTGATGCCAGTATGGACTTATGGTATACATTTGTTGGGCTGTATCAAACAAAGTAACGTACAGACAATACAACGATTCCAAAACAAAGTACTCAAAGGTATTGTAAATGCGCTCTGGTACATAAGAATAAACGACTTCCATCGATACCATAAAGGACCTTGTTGCCAAAATTATTAAGGATGATGCTGAAGCTCAACAATACCGGCTTCATCACCATGTGAATGTCGAGGCTACCCAGCTCCTCTACAACACGGACATAGTGAGAAGACGAAAAGGACAAAACCTTTTGAGTTAGTTTAAATATTAAATTAGTGCAGTGTAACGCAGTGTAGAACACAATAACAAGTCTTCGCCTTAATAAAGACAATTAGAAAAGTGTCATTGGACACATTCTTAAACTATTTTAATTTATTAGTTTAGGTCAAATTAATATTAATGATTAGTATTTAGGCTAGATTGTAATTTATATGGTGTTACCTCACGGTACAGCAGAAGAAACGGCACAGAAGTTTTATTTGGCGGAATAAGTTAATCGGTATTTGTGTAATTTCCTTGTTATATGTATGTTTATAATAGTATTATTTGATGTATGTTTATATATTATACACATATGAATATATATTATTATAGTTTACAACATATGTGTTTTTATGTGTCTTTGTGTTAATGTTACCTATTCATGTCTAGTGCGCGCACCCTCTGCTCTTTGTAACTTCTTTATTTTCCTTTCCATCCAAAGGTTGCCTGGAAGAGATCGCTTTTAGCGATAAGGCCGCCCATTGTTGCATGTTTTATTAATTTGTGTCTTATTCTTTTAGTATCTGTTTGTTTGTGCGCAATAAAGAATTGTCTATCTATCTACAGCATTTAAAAAAAAACTATAGTTTTTTCTTTAAAAATATTGTCTTTTAATTACAAGACAATATTTTTATAGGTCTTTTGAAATCGTATCTTCTTCAAAATTCTACCCGTTTTTATTGCCTTTTAGGTAAACATTCTATAATATACTTACTAATCCAGTTTTTCTCCTGATTGGTACTACAGTGGTCTTTATTATTATACAAAAATCGGTTATATTCTAGTATGTTTCCCAATATTGTAAGGAATGTAATTACGTGAGCAGATCGAAACTGCCTGTATGACTAAACAAGTCATGGAGCGCGGTTTAGCAATAGGTACTACAGATGTGAAAGGACATTATTGAATGAATAGATAATGTACATGCTAATTAAAAACGTGATCAAAATTTCATCAAAAGTTTTTGATGAAAATTTCATATCAGTAGATGTGCATAGGTACTTATGTAACTGAACATTTTTTCTACAAGGAAATGTGTTTAATTTTGAATTGTGATATTGCAAATCGCACTATGATGAAATTACATAATGCGATTACAGTTTATATTCATATGTCATGTATTTGGTATATTTACTGAAGAATTTTATGTAGATGGCAGTTGTAAAAAGTAATGATAATTATTGTATGAAAAAATTTCATGGCCCCCTATAGACTATAATTAAGTAGGTATAAGTATATTATTTAATCTCTCTGATACCAATATACCACAAAATTGAGTTCTGTGCAATATACTTTATCACTATCGCTTCTAAACTATTCTATATTAACAGATAGTTTTTTTTTCTGTCTGGGAATCGAACCCACATACATACATACATTCTTGTTAAAATCATAACCCTCCCTCCGTTCCGTAGTCGGTTAAAAAGTACCGTCGGATGACAAAGCGGACTCAATTGAGAAGATCCGGAAATAATCTCAGTGGGCTTGTCTTTTTCTCTATTTTATGTATATTTTTTAACACGCTTTTATTAGCTTGACCTGTATGTATGTATGTACATATGTATGTAACTTTGTAACTATGATGGTAATGGAATCTTGCGATGCAATTTTGACCCACTTCTACACGTCCAAAACATTTGAAATTTTGCACATGTATCAAGAACCGGTGACAATACAATAATATGGTATCTTCGAGCTGATCTGATTCTGGGGCTCGAAGGTGGATAAGGGAACCCTTGGATGGCTACTAGTAAACTAATCGAGTTTGGGCTCATTTGATTTGTTTTAAAGAGTTTTTTTCACTTTGATCATTAATGAGGACCTGATGATGGAACTGGAAGGTGGGTAACGGAACCCTGGAATGGCTACTAGTAAACACATCGAGTATGGACTCATTTGATTTATTTTAAAGAGTTCTTTTCACTTTGACCATTAATGAGGACCTGATGATTGAACAGGAAGGTGGGTGACGGAACCCTGGAATGGCTACTAGTAAACACATCGAGTTTGGACTCATTTGATTCGTATTAAAGAGTTCTATTTACTTTGCCCAATAATCAGGGTTGATGATGGAAATGAAAGGTGGTTGACGGAACCATGGAATGATTACTATAGGCCGACCGTTTAACTCGCGTATCGCCTGCGCGGTAAGAAGGGAGCGAGGGGAGATGTTAGCGGATGGGTGAAAGGGGTGCGCGGAGCAGAGAGCTTACGTCAAGTGCGGCAGTGCGCTGGCTGTGCTCGCAGCGCGCGGTTGGTGTTTTTGTTACGGACGCTTGAAGATAAACGCACAAGGTATACGACTGCCAAGATAAATCTCAAGATTAATCGCTGTTCCAGTTTTGCGAACAAAATTAACAAGCAAGCTAAACAAATAGCATACAATGTATATTCCTTTTTTAAAGCCAGAAAACAAGATCATAATTCTACAGAGTATCTTGAAGACGTAAACCTAAACAAACTTGTTGCTAAAGCTACAGGACTTTCGGTGACTACCATATGTAAAATAATAAAAGAAGGAAATGAACTGAAAGATGAACAAAATAATGTAAATTTTAAATCACCAAAAAAAATTAAACAAATCCGAAAGAAAAAAATTGAAGTTGACAGTTTTACAGAGGGCGTTGTTAGAAGAAAAATAACTCAATTTTATACGGTTTATAAGAAGGTTCCTACATTAAAAATATTGAATGCGAAACTCAGAGAAGAAGGAATTTTAAATTGTGGCCGAGAATATTTGAGAACATTGATTCATAAACTTGGCTTTCGATTTAAGAAATGTCAATCAAAAAGAAAATTACTGATTGAACAACCAAACATCGTATCGTGGCGGTGGCGTTATCTTAATGCGATAAAGAAGCACAGAATAGATAAATGTACCGGCGTGTTGGCAATCCAATGAAGAACGAGGGGTGCTGTCGCATATTGGCAAAGGGCCACGTTTAATTATTGTACATGCTGGTGGACAAGCCGGATTTATCGATGGAGCTCTTTTAATTTTTAAATCCAAAAGCAAAACCGGAGATTATCATAGCGATATGAATTTTGTAAACTTCAGCAAATGGACTAAAGAAAAGCTATTGCCAAATTTACCGCCAAGCTCAGTTATTGTTATGGATAATGCCGCATACCACTCGGTACAAGAGGACAAAAAGCCTACAATGACATCCACAAAAGCCACCATGCAAACCTGGCTGCAAAGACACAATGTTGAATTTGATACGTCTCTAAGAAAATGTGATTTATTGAATTTAATCAAACAACACGCGACAGAAAATATTTACAAAATAGATGAAATTTTAAAGGCGGCAGGTCATGAAGTCTTACGACTGCCTCCATATCACCCAGACCTGAACCCAATTGAATTGGTTTGGGGGGATATCAAAGGACAGCTCGCAAAAATTGAAATTGATTCTAATTTAGACTAAAAGAAAAATACACTGGAACAGTTATTTGCCGAATTCTCTGTAGAAAAATGGGTTAACTGCGATAAACATGTACAAACTATTGAAGATGAATATTGTCTGCACGATCGCATCGTTGATGAAGAGATGGACCGATTTATTATTAATTTGCAAGATTCTGACTCCTCAAGCTACACAGTGATGATGATTCAAGCGATATGAATATTAGTGACGAATAGTCCTATAAATTTTTTATCTGTGGTTAAATATTTCTTAAACGGAGTTAATTATTGTTTTATGATTTTGTACCTATGAAGCTATTATAAAATATTTGTAAAACTTAAAAATAAATACTTAAAAAAAAATGTCTATCTCGAGATAAATCTTACCGCGCAGGCGATACGCGAGTTAAACGGTTTACTAGTAGCTTGGACTCATTTGATTTGTATTAAGGAGTTATATTTACTTGGCCTAATAACGTGGACGTTGATGAACCCAGAAGGTTGGTAAGCCACCGAACGGCTTCGGACCAGTTATACCATTGAATTGTACCATTAATGGTATAAATACCTGCCTACGATTCAAGCTACGAACAAATCAATACTTGAGCTAATTTTATTCGTAGTTTAGGCGAATATTTCTAAGACTAAAAAGTATAAAATAAATTATTAGTTTAAAAAACTAAAAATACACGCTTTTATAAGGACTACTGCACTAAAAAGCTATAAATAAATTATCTAAACCGTGCTTTCTTTCTTTCTACCTCGTGTATTTATGGATTATATTTATGTGTAAAAGCGTGGGGCGCTTTATCTGAATAACAGCTTAACATTTTTGTCAAATTTCAAGAACCCTAAGTATTTGTATTCACATGACAATAATTTGTAATTATTTAGGTACAGAAAAATAGCGCCCCACGCTTTTACACATAAATATAATCCATAAATTACAAACACGAGGTAGAAAGAAAGAAAGCAGGGTTTAGATAATTTATTTATAGCTTTTAGTGCAGTAGTCCTTATAAAAGCGTGTATTTTTAGTTTTTTAAACTAATAATTTATTTATTATATAGTTTATTTCTACATAGTATGTTAAGTAAGTGCATCTTGTTCTCACAAATATGTTTTACTTCCTATCAGAATTTTAAAAAGGAAATAAAAACCTATGATTATAGGAGAAAAGAAAATAAGAAAAGGACGATCGTCGTATTAGCCTTCCAAGCAGCACCCGCGCACGAGTATAACGGCGAATTTCATAATTAGACAAAAAGACGATTTGACAAACTACCAATATGACCAATATCAAATTTGACGAATACTTGATTTGACTAATATAAAACTTGAGCAATATCGTGTGACCCACTTGAACTTGCCATTCCATCTACTCACTAAAACGAAATGCATGTTTCCTCCTTTACAATGGACTATGGATTAATTACTTAGTTTATGATACCTACTAAGTAGTTGACTGAAATTCGGAAGTGTTCTCATTTTTGGTAAAAGGCATAAAATTCATTATTATATCGTCGCATTTCATTACGCACTGACATTTTGCAATTAACTGCCGCGAATTGTTTTCCGCTGCTCGCAAAGATTATCCTGTCCGTTCGCGAATGTAAATGTCAAGACGGTTGGCGGTCGTAAAATTATTCCTCGGCGGAATAGAGCCCGTGGTTCCGTACATTATGATTATTGCCCTAGACTTTTATTGTTCCATATTTTTCACTTGTGAATATTTTTCTTTTGCTACCATATTTATGGAAAGGCACATCGAAGCTGTTTTTTTTAGTCTTATGAATATAATATTACACGCGCTTACCCTTTCAATAAAGACACTGAAACACGATTTATCGAGATGTTGGTTTAAACAACGGTTCCATTTCAGGTTTATTACGACCTCAAGATTTTTATTATAATAATAATAATATAATAATAATATCTTGGGACAATCCACACACGGTCATCCGATCCCAAACTAGGCAGAGCCTGTACTATGGAAACCAGACAACTGATACTAATACTTATATACTTTTTTTTTTGTAAATACATACTTATATAGATAAACAACACCCAGACACTTGGCGGGAATCGAACCCACGACCCATCGGTTAGCAGGCAGGGTGTCTGACCACTAGACCAACGGGCCCGTCATTAATATTATTAAATCATAATATTTATCATTTTAATTATTTTATTCTTAAATTGCCAATCCTTCGGAGTCGCCCGACAAAACAAATTGCGGCTACTCTTTTTTACTTTTTTACTCTTTTTTACGGCTACCTGCAGTACTCGAGCGTAAGCGCGCGGGCCTCGCGCGCAGCCTGCCGCGCTACAGCGGATAAACTCTGCGCTTAGTAGGCGTCTTGAGTATCGCAGTATAGGTGGTAGGAAATACAATAGAAAGACGCTGCTGCCTGTCTTCTTGTTTTTACTAAGTCGCCTCGTACGACAACCAACGGGAGGTGATTGCATGCTATTTCTTATCCGGACATACTATGGGGACATTGTCTGATATTTTTTATGTGTGCAATTCTAATGTACCTACAGCTAATTATAAGAGACACAAGTAATAAGTTTTAAAAACTAAAACCCGACTACGGATAAAATCGCAGTCTAATAATGTGGTATTATATAGCCTATAACCAGCGGACAATCAAGAGTCTTCTAACGATACCCTACTTGTCAAATTCTGTTAAGTAGATTAGAAGATATGCAGGAACAGATGAACATACATACATACTTACATACATTCTTGTTAAAATCATAACCCTCCCTCCGTTCCGTAGTCGGGTAAAAATACCAAGAAAAGGAAAGTACATTAAAGCTGATCATAATATTGTCACCCATGATATCATTATCGTTATTATTTCGATAAAACTACGCCTATTTACAATTTCACACCTTTCTTAAATCAAAATTTAACTATTAAGGGAAATGTATTATCATTATGCCGATATATTTTGTGGCGAAAACTTTTTAAAATATTAATTGATGCCTCTGACAAAGAATTTATAAGAAGGAACCATCCAGGAAGGTACCGCCGAAGTATCAGATAATTCAGCCGCTAAGCAGCAGTGTCGTGCTCATTGTTGTGTTCCAGTGTGAAGGGCACTGTAGCTGCTGAAATTACCGGACGCAAGAAACGTTATAGTATCTCGGGTGACGAGCGTCAGTGCACTGCAGCTGTCTTTAGGTAGGTGTCTCGCCCACCATTAGCTGTACTACTTCTTCCTTTTGTCGTCTTTTTGTTTAGGTAATGGTAGTCACTAGGTGGCCATTACAGCTTCCCGGACTCTTATTCATACTTCAGAGACGATCGCTTTTAGTACTCCAGCCTGAACGGCAAGGGAGCGACGAGCTCAAGGGAACTCAAAAGACGTGAGCCATCATCAGCGGCTGCTGATGCTGCGGTCGGCAGATGGTTTCGGCTGAAACATGTCCACTGCTGAACAAAAGGCTCATCCTCCCTTAGAAGGGAGAGTTTTCCATAATCCCCAAGCTCGCATCGCAGTAGGTATAGGTGCTGCGTAATCCCATAGAAAGACGCTGCTGCCCGTCTTCTTGTTTTCCCTTAGTCGCCTCTTACGGACACTCGGGAGATGGGAGGGTGCTATTCTTACCAGGCCACTCCGCGGGATGATAGTCATACGTCAGTTTAAATCGTTATACTTACTAAAGAAGTTTTCATACTCAGCATAATTTTTCTATTCATCTAGCTATTCTTACCAGGCCACTCCGCGGGATGATAGTCATGCGTCAGTTTAAATCGTTATACTTACTAAAGAAGTTTTCATACTCAGCATAATTTTTCTATTCATCTAGCTATTCTTACCAGGCCACTCCGCGGGATGATAGTCATGCGTCAGTTTAAATCGTTATACTTACTAAAGAAGTTTTCATACTCAGCATAATTTTTCTATTCATCTAGCTATTCTTACCAGGCCACTCCGCGGGATGATAGTCATGCGTCAGTTTAAATCGTTATACTTACTAAAGAAGTTTTCATACTCAGCATAATTTTTCTATTCATCTAGCTATTCTTACCAGGCCACTCCGCGGGATGATAGTCATGCGTCAGTTTAAATCGTTATACTTACTAAAGAAGTTTTCATACTCAGCATAATTTTTCTATTCATCTAGCTATTCTTACCAGGCCACTCCGCGGGATGATAGTCATGCGTCAGTTTAAATCGTTATACTTACTAAAGAAGTTTTCATACTCAGCATAATTTTTCTATTCATCTAGCTATTCTTACCAGACCACTCCGCGGGATGATAGTCATGCGTCAGTTTAAATCGTTATACTTACTAAAGAAGTTTTCATACTCAGCATAATTTTTCTATTCATCTAGCTATTCTTACCAGGCCACTCCGCGGGATGATAGTCATGCGTCAGTTTAAATCGTTATACTTACTAAAGAAGTTTTCATACTCAGCATAATTTTTCTATTCATCTAGCTATTCTTACCAGGCCACTCCGCGGGATGATAGTCATGCGTCAGTTTAAATCGTTATACTTACTAAAGAAGTTTTCATACTCAGCATAATTTTTCTATTCATCTTGCTATTCTTACCAGGCCACTCCGCGGGATGATAGTCATGCGTCAGTTTAAATCGTTATACTTACTAAAGAAGTTTTCATACTCAGCATAATTTTTCTATTCATCTACCCCTTAACTCCCACCAATTATTGCTCCCTACAAATCATACACGCAACGGAACATTCGTTATTTACTCTCGGCGTATAATAATTTGTACGCAATGCTGGGAACATTGGTCACGCAACATTGTCAGCCACTTAGATCGTATCCGATCACTAGCCACCTTGTTAACTGGAGGAAATCACTTTCGTAATTACATTTGTTCCACTAGAAACGGAACATAAATAGCAGAAAAATATTTAGGAACAAACGTTACTATTAATTATTATAATAATAATACCAGCCCTTATTTATGTCACGGGCCTCCCCTTGGAAGTAAAAAAAAAATAAAATAGCGACTGACGGCCCCTATATTAAATATTTTGAGTAAAAATATATAGCTTATGTCACTCCTATAACTGAGACGAATTTAAAGACATATTATAAGTTAAAATACATCAATCCGTTTAGGCTTTAGGCCGTGCTGAAGAAATAGACATATATACTATCATACATAACCCTCATTCTGGGCCAGTCGGGCAATTATTTATTTCAAATGAAAGTATAGGTAAGTAACTTTAAACTAATAATTGAACAAGAAATAAATGCGTTAATAATTCATTACGTTCTAATAACGTCATGTAAATCAATTAAACTCGTAAACTCTTAATTGTAATTCAACACATCGGATATCGTAAAAATAATTTCGTCTCCAGTCGAACGCGTCTCGAATATATAAGAATACATCATTTTCTTAAGTCCTGTGTATTGAATATCAAATAAGCATAAAAATAGATACAACTAGTAAGGTTTTGACCACCCTGATAAGAAACAGATAAAAACAAACCCGCGGAGAGTCCGGATATGAATAGCAACCGCCCGTTGCGTGACTAAGGGAATACAAGAAGACGGGCAGCAGCGTCTTACTATTGGACTACCTACCATCTATACCGCGATCCCCAAGACGCCTGCCAAGCGCGGGGATTATGGCAACCCCTCCGGGGGGGCGACGTGTTTCGGCTTCTGATGATGATGATGAATAAAAAATAACTACTACTAAAAACTTCGCCGCCTTAGACCGCCACAATGAACGACCATTTGCCATTTGAATCCACCGGTAGCCTGCGACGCGAACAATGTCGTCGATCCATGCATGAAACCATTTCTACCGCAAAGCAACAATGTGAAAACATTGTATTGTTCCGGTGTGAAACAACGTAGCTGGAAAAAATAGAAGACGTAAGAAACTGGATGACTAATGACAACTGGATAACACTGCACGGCCTCAAGATACTGTAAGCTCTTACTGCGTAGATCGGACTAACAATAATAACTAACGGCCGGTCCCAATACTCTACCGCCGATAGCAATCTCAGTTAAAAAGAAACAATATGACACGACATTAATTTTCTTATCTCTAGTAAGCTTTAAGGTCTCAAAGCTAGACCAATAGTAAGGGCAGATATTTCTATATTTGTGTATTGAAACGGAAATATATCATAAAGCTATCCATGGTAACTATTTTAATTGATAGTAAGAGATAGCTAGGATATTGGGACCGGCGGTAAGAAGACCTGAGGGTACACCGGCATAATTGTGACATAAGGACGTTCAACATCTCAGTCCTTCCATGACCCCATGGTCATGCACCCATGTGCTGCAAAGCATTCGAAACATCAGGATAGTAAAAATCTAAAATAAATCGCGATAAAATCCTTATAAGTTGTTTGATTTCAATGGATAACTAATGTCTCAGAGGAAGAATGAAAATAAATGGGTCTAATAGGAAACAATAGAGTAGTAAAAAATGTCATCACTGGCAAGCATAGATCTATTATTTTGTGTAAAATTCTTGTACGAGTACGTGAATCTAAAAAAAGTGTGTTAAATTTAATTCAAACCTAGAAAATAAGCAAATAATGCGACCATGGTACATTTAATACGCGTCTAGACATTCAGTGCTAGCACATGTATCTAATTAGGCCCGAAATCTAAAACCAGCCGACATGCCGAAAATGTTCGCGCAAGTCAACCGAAAAATATAGGACGATGTACTAAAAACAGTTGACATCCCTATTCGTGTACTGTAAGGCATTAAACACACTGCGCGCTTATCTAACATGTACAATCTAAATCTTGTCATGTTAGGTATGAGCTTATAAATTCGGGTTATAAATTCGGAACCAGTTTGGTGTACGCCCTAAATTTTAGATCTCCACTGATATTCCGACCTCAGTTATCAATGTCGTTAAGAGACGTGTATACAAATGAATACTTTACAAATTGAAGTCTCCTAAGTTGATATGCGAAACTAATTTGAATTGGAACATTACTGATGCATTATTTCCACAGATTCTACTAGAGACCGGGAATCTTTTCCGACTATCTCAAGAATGTCATTTTTGACATACACAGAATCATAGTAAGGCAATGAATAATGATATTATAATCCATAGATATGTTATATAATAATAATAATAATATTTATTTTTCTCCAATTACATTGCTTATTTTCTAAAATAACAATAATTAATTGCCTATGTACTGTTTTAGTGCATAAGCGTGAAACATATTCCTTTGGTCTCCACACTAGGTAAAACCTGTCTCGTGGGGACCTGGTACAATTCCAGTAGTTTAGTCAGTCAGAACATATATCCAGATTTTATGAAAAGTTATTTCTTTTCCCGATGGCCCAATAATTATTTTACTTTAGCAAATTATTAGCAGATATTAGAATATTTTAACAAAACTAAAATTATTCTTATTTAAATTCTTATTTATATAAAATTATTCTAATTATTATATTATTCTTAATGTTGATACTAAAATAGTTAATTAACTAAATAAACTTATTTTATAAATGTATATGGATGCTGAATTGAGTGTAGCACTATTGTATGTTGTGTATTATATTGTATGTTGTGTGTGTGTGTGTGTGTGTGTGTGTGTGTGTGTGTATACACGTATTGATCCCTACTAATGCGCGCCAAAAATTGTGACTCATGTATTTAAAATATTGTCTTATATTATATAGTTACGGTATGATATTCTTTCGTTATTATGTACTTTTGTACAGTATTTTGTGCATTTTCTAAATAAGCATGCAGGCATTTTATTTATTTCTTTATTTATTTTATAAGTTTATGGTAAAAGTGGGATAGTTGCCCCAGAGGTATAGTTGCCTCGATTGTAATTTCTCTAGTTTGGCGGATGATCACATGTTATTTTATTTATCTTTCGAGAGACTCTACAACTACCACTAAGTTAACCGTGTTGCATGTCTCTGTGGGATTGCATGGAAGGGTAAGGTGAAATCAAAGCTTTTGCAGGATAGATGGCCTCTTTTTCAGCGGGGCATCTATCCTAAACGTAATTTACATAGATTAGGCAATTATCCCCTATATGGGATAGATGCCCCAAAATTTAGAGGTCCGCAAAAATCGCCAATACTCTGGAAATATCAAAGATGATGGTTTTTCCTTTCATAAGCTTGAAGATAATAAACCAAAGTACCTACCCGTATTACAAATAAAGAATTTTGCTTTCTTCACTGAGAAATATATTAAAAAAACGGCATTTATTATTTTAATTCATGATAGTAAAATCTTTTTAAAAAAAAATTGAACCGACTTCAATATCACTGAAAAGTATAAAATAATTTAAATATTATTGAAGTTGGTGTTAGCGTACCTGCTGTGTATATTTGGCACCAACTTCAATAATATTTAAATTATTTTATACTTTTCAGTGATATTGAAGTCGGTTCAATTTTTTTTTAAAAAGATTTTATTTTAACCTTTTTAGTGATATTTTCATATATAAAGATTGAACCATCGAAAACCGAAAAATTATCTAGGTAGGTTATGATCACATTATCGTCTACATAGTTTTACATAATTCATGTATCTTCAGAAAATAATATCCGGTCGTAATGAAATTTGCATGGAAACATCATAGTAGTTTACTCTCTCGAATAAAAAAAGAATCATCCAAATCGGTTCATAATCGTCAGAGCAATGTAATGGAGAACATCAGTTTTATGGTTTTTACCAGATAAATTCCTCCACATCGTTCATGGTCCTCCAGGAAGTTCTTATCCGGTTGTAATAAAATTCATACAGATTCAATACAGTGGTTTCTTCTTTCGAATAAAAAAAGAATCATTGAAATTGGTAAATATTTGCCAGAGTTATGACCATTTTTGTCCGACCGAGCGAGTCCGAGCGACTAAAACGTCATCTATATAGGCTTTCTTGCAACTCTCAGTGCGCAGTCACCATTCTTGTTTTTTTAGGAACTACTTATTACTAAGCAATATTTTTTTTATGGGACCCAATTAATGGATTGAAGAATGGATGGAAGAAAGATTTTTTCAAATCGGTTAATAATTGCCAGAGTTATGCGCGAACATACATAAAAAAAAAAAAAAAAAAAATATATACAGACGAATTGAGAACCTCCTCCTTTTTTGAAGTCGGTTAAAAATAACCGTATATCGTACATTTCGTAATAATTATTATCTTACGCTAAAACATCAACAGGTCGGAGCTAACGTCGTGTGCCATCGCGCTTTAGCTAAATTATATAGAAAAATACATTCTAGGAACAACATTTTAGGAAAAAACAACTCCAATAAACATAACATTTTGAAGTCAAAAGCTGATGTTCCTGGAGAGACTAATTAGAGCTTAGGGACTTATAATGAAATTAATGGATTGTCATTGATTGAACACCTATCGGCCGAATTCAACATCGGATGTGTTACAAAACTACTTCCAGAAGTCGAAAGTACTAGATATAAAGTAATTTCAAAAAGTGTGGCAACTATCCCACTTTTACCCTATATACACACCACACAAAAATTATGGTAAGAGAAGTCCTAGGATAGTACAGGTGGGCACAGCTTCCCTTCGGAGTCGCTGGACGTTCGGGGCACACCCCGAACGCTCGCCCGAACCCCGCCGTACTCAATGGACGTTCAAAGGGCCCACACCCCGAACGTCCATTGAGTACGGCGGCGACTCCGAGGAGGACGGCGGCGGGGTTGCGACCCCCGTCCCCGTGAGCACCGTGACGTGTTCCCGGGGGGCTACAATGCGCCCCCCGGCGGCGGGCTCAAAGGCAAGGCACTGAGGGGCCTCTGGTGCAGATCCCACCGGAGAGCCCTGGGGTTCCCCCTCTCATGTGCCGATGCGACAGCCGCGGGGGTTTTAGTGGGTAAAAATCCCACATACCCCGGTTGAGCCCCACAGCTCCCGGGGATCTTTCGAAGATTACCCCCGCGTCAAAAAAAAAAAAAAAAAAAGGTGGGCACAGCTTATTTCTATAGAAATCTCTTCCAGCTTTCCCAGGAGAGAAAAGGTACTTAGTACTTTTACTTGATTTTCAAAGGCACACGTCACGTTTGTTACATTTTACTGACGTGTGACTTACCGCTAGTTCACCCAATTTGGGTGAATTTCCTTGTTTCACTTTTCGTGCACTAATGGCATATCTATTGTATAAAATATCATTGTAGTAAGGTAACCAAATTAGTTAGAAACCCCAATATTTTTCACGTGTACAATACTAAAGAATATTTTTGATATAAGAATATTTTTGAAACTAAATTCATCTCTGAAATGATACCAGTTTTCGGCTGATGATGCACAATATTGTAGTTTAATATTAATTTTATAAAATTCCAGTATTACATTAATGTTTTCCTGTACTTTGTCCGTTAAAAACTTGTGTCATATTATTTATGTATGGTACTGTAACGTTTACTTGGACTAATAAAATTTGCTACATCAACCATCAACTGCCCATTATGTTTCTCTCTCTCATTTTCTAGTAGGTTGTCTAACTGCCAGTCCCAATATCCTATCTATCTCTTACTATCAGTTAAAATAGTTACCATCGATAGCTTTATGACATATTTCCGTTTCAATAAACAAATATAGAAATATCTGTCCTTACTATTGGTCTAGCTTCGAGACCTTAAAGCTTACTAGAGATAAGAAAATTAATGTCAAGTGTCATATTGTTACTTTTTATCTGAGATAGCTATCGGCGGTAGAGTATTGGGACCGGCCGTAAGAGATTGCTTTTTAGCGATAAGTCCGCCTTTGTACATTTATATCTTCAACGTATTGTTCAATTCACATGTAACTTTTGGTGTACAATTAAGTGTATTTATTATTATTAATTTCGTATCTTATTAATTTCTAAACATAATAAAAGTTGTTAAAAAAATCGCATCACTTAAACTAAATTGATAAGCAAGTCAATAATCAAAATAAAACCTAACTTTTATTAGCTTTGTGCCTTCTTTACAACATACAAACATAATATTCAGTAACCGAAAAATAGGTTTAACCAAAGCATATAATTTTCATATTAGTTACTACCTACGTTATATATGTATTTTTAGACTTTCGCGTTCCATTATCAAAATTTATTTTAATCGGGAATTAACGTGATTTACCTTATATTTTGGCTTGACGTAAAAAACGTGACGCAAAATATAAGGCAAATCGCGTTAATTCCCGACTAAAATAAACTTTACTAGGTACCTACATTAATTCTATGTATAACACAGAGTACATTAATAATAATAATATTCATTTATTTCGGTTAACAGGATCCGGGTTAGTAACAATTAAATACTTAAGACTAATGTTAGTAATACAATAATGGATAATAACTTAAAAATTCAGTGGTCCAATATCATCCAGACCAATTCAGGTAAAAACCAGTTACTTGACTGCATGCAGTCGTAACCAGCGTGCCAGCATTGGCGAGTCCCACCGGTCCACCAATGCACGCAGAATGGTGTTGGGGCTGTCGCGCATCCGCCGTAGTAGTGGGTTAATATAATATATATTATATTAAAATGATGAATAATTCGTAGGCATTGCAGAAATAGATGCACCGTCAATGCCTAAATTACATCATCAGACCGCAACGCAACGTTAAACGGAATCGTAAATAATGTCATGATGTCATATTTTGATCGTTATGTCTCATACTTGATAGGGTCATCGTCAAAGTATTTCTAATGGACGTTCTTGTAGAAGTATCGTAAGGCTTGCTGTTCCTCTAGCTAGTTAGCAAGCAGCGATAAACTTTTTTGTCACTTGAGCAAGAAATACAATTTTATCTCATTTTCTAGTCAGTAAGAGTTAAGAAAATGGTAAATGATACCACCGGCGATTATTTGCTAAGTAAACACAAACACTGCGCCAGAAAATTTATATATTTTTATTCATCTCATCATTTTTATGTTAACTTTTAATAACTTACATTCACATCGAATACATAACCTCACTTTTTAACTCCGTGCTTCGACCAAACCTATATTAGATCTTTTGACTATTTAGCACAAATTTATTTTCCTTATCTAATTTTTTTGTCAGTTAAATGTACGGTAAATGAATAAATAATAACAGCAATGACAGATATAAAGGTCAAATATCGCGTGGCAACCCTATTCGTGCTTGTCAATTTGGACGTTCAAAATTATGGTGACATGTTACGGTGTGTCCTAATTTTTGGACGTTGTTCCGCACATTGTGACTGGAATCCGACACTTGATTAATATATTTTTGAAAAATGGGTCAAAGATTATTTAAAAAAGCTCCTAGAATTATATTAGGGTCTTTACCAATGAGGATGATGAATATATTTAAATATTATATCGCTGATAGAATGCATCAATCCGTCTGCGTAAAGCAGCTGTAAATCAGGGCAATGGGCCTGTTGGTCTAGTGGTTAGACACCCTGGCTGCTACCCAATAGGTCGTTCGATTCCCGCCAAGTGTCTGGGTGTTATTTATCTATTTAAATATGTATTTACAAAAAAAGTAAGTAGGTATATAGTATATAGTTTCCATAATACAGGCTCTGTCTAGTTTGGCATCAGATGACCGTGTGTAGATTGTCCTAGAATATTATTGTAATATATTGTGGATTCGATTCTCATTTTGATTTTTTCGATTTTTGTGCATAAATAGATCTGTTTGACTTATTTTTGGGTGTTATTTACACTGATATAGGTATTTACAATAAGACTCGTCCAAATGGATCCAGAATGGTCCAGAGACTCTCCATAGAGTCGATGATGGCCACAGGGGAAGTTTCAGTGGGTAAAAATCCCACATAACCCTGTCTCCGCCCCTAAGGAGAATGGGTACCTTTTGAAGGTATCCTCCTCGACAGCAATAAATAGAGGTTCGTGTCGTTCCGTTATTTGACACCAAATCGTGGCATGATAATGGCTTCGCTGATTACAATATAAGTAAAGTAAATTAAAAGGTCTTTATTTGCATAAAATACAAAGAGTCACATACATTGAGGCCCTGACTCCAGAGCTAGGTATACAATACCTGTGTTTCAGGAGTCAGTGTATTTTTCCAATCTACAAATAAAGTATCTTATGCAGTTAGAGGTAGGAAACATCGATATACTCGTATTAGTTACTTATATATATATATATCGATGGCAGGAAATCATACAATTTAAATTAGGAGTGTGCATACGAGTGTGCGTCGAGTGAACGTCGAGTGTGGTTGTGTGTGTGTGTGTGTGTATGTGTGTGTGTGGGTGTGTGTGTGTATGTTTGCTTGTTTTGTTACAATAAAACCTTTAAAGCGTAATCGCCTATCAATAAACATTTTTTTTAAAAATAGTACGTGGGTACTAAGCACATCATGTTAACTAGCACTGGTACCAGCCAGCACCGACTGCATTTTATTTTCATTGTTTTTAGTTTTTTTTTTTGAAGTTGGTTATTTTTTTTACCAAGATATCAGCACTGTCATGCAACTCGAACGGCTACGCTGAATTAACTTACTCAGTCCATATCTTTTAAACTACAAAACCGATTTTGATGAAACATGTAGTCTTCCTTTAGTTGAAACATACTAAAACTACTACAAAAGAAGTTATTGCAATCGGATCTGCAGTTTTTGAGCTAAAGGGCGCATGGTACAATGTACATTTATACAGAGTGTTTGGTGCATCGTTTGTCAAATTGATTTGGCAGAAAGAAGAGGTTTTTGGGCTACCTCTTTAGGCCATAAAACTCATTCCTTGCCACACCCGTTTTTTTTATACAACTTTTTAATTTTTATTTTGAATAATCCCAGAATTCAGCATTTAAGCTTAAATTAAAATAAAAGATATTAGTATGGTGTTCAAATTTCATTTTATTTCTTAAATGTACAGTTGTATGGTTCTATCAAATACAAAACTACTTGCTAGTAACATCTCGTTTTTTGTTTCCAAACAAAGTTTCTGAAAAAAGAAACATAAAGGTAAAAATCGATAAATTGTTATAAAAATAACTAATAGCAATCGGAATCATGGAATTTTTTAAAAACTTCTCTAGTCTATCCCCTTTCCAACGGTATGAAGTATGCCCAAAAAAACTTGTATTAACTTCACTAATACTAAAACTAACAGGTTTTCCCTCATTTTTGATAAGAATCCTACCACAACACCTACCTCCTGTACAATGGCATTCGTCATAAGTCTCTTTTTACCCGACTATAGGGTTATGATTTTAACAAGAATGTATGTATGTATGTATGTATGTTCATCTGTTCCCGAATATCTTCTAATCTACTTAACATAATTAGACAAGAAGGGTGTCGTTAGAAGCGCCTTGATTGTCCGCTGGTTATAGGCTATATAATATTACATTAAATTCAATGTGGCGCCATCTACAGGACAAAAACTTCTGAAGTAAAACAAAAATATTTTTTGATTAAGTTGAAATTAGGTACACATTTGTATTTCTGTTGCCCAAGCATGATCGTGTAAAGTAAATAATCATCATCATCAATATATATAAAAGGAGATGTCCTGATTGATTGACTTATTGACTGACTGACAGACAACGCACAGCCTAAACTGCTGGCTCTAGAGACTTGAAATTAGGGAGGTGTATTCTTCACAATACGTAAACACACCCTAAGAACGGAATTTTCAAAATTCGCATCCTAAGGGGTCCAAATAGGGGGTTTCATGTATTATAAAAAAGCGTTATAATTCATGAACGATTGGTACTAGAGCCTTGCATTTTCACACGCAGATGCCGAAAAAAAAACAATTACGTGTTTACGAAATATATTTAGTAAAACTAAGTAGGTAATTATTATAGCGATACTAACTTAATTCTAATAATTCTACGTGATTTGTAACGAATTATAAAGCCCCAAAATAAATAAAATAAAAAATAAGTTTTAAAAACTAAAACCCGACTACGGATAAAATCGCAGTCTAAAAAGTAGAAAACAAGAAAATATTTCTTGTCAGATATACTTATCTACCAACGCCGTAAGCAATTAATTATCGTCTAGTAGGTAGATAATTTGTATATTTCAATTTAACGTATTATAAGTATAATTACTATAGATTGTAGCCGTAGTCGCATGCCACCTTGCTAATGTCGAATATGGCCAATGTTATATTGTCGCGTTGGGAAGACAAAATTCAGGATGCACTTCGAAGACTAGCAGCTGACCAGAGGGCCTAGACAAGATGCAATCGCTTCATAGCGAATCTATTTCTTCATTCGCTAATGGTGTCAATTCCCTACAATATGTCACGTGATTTTTCGATGACTTATGTCATTCTCATACAATTTTAAACTTTCTATTAGCGATAGCGCTTGTAGAATGTTACATTGTCTAGGGGGACAGATCGCCGACTTATGTATAAACGACAACGCCACGACGGATCATCAGGCATCAGTGGCATGCGACTACGGCTACAATCTATAGTAATTATACTTATAATACGTTAAATTGAAATATACAAATTATCTACTTACTAGACGATAATTAATTGCTTAAGGCGTTGGTAGATAAGTATATCTGACAAGAAATATTTTCTTGTTTTCTACTTTTTAGACTGCGATTTTATCCGTAGTCGGGTTTTAGTTTTTAAAACTGTTTTTTTTTTTAAATACTCGCGGTGCCATGTTCTATATACTTTTCCGCCATAAAGCAGTTTTACATCTACAATTGCACAAGGCGTTTCTGTATTGACTGCGTAATGGAACATCTCGTGCCGATGACATTTTTTGAAATAAATGTAAATTCGTTTTAATAAATAATTAAACTTCTACCACCTTATTACGAAAAGAAGTTTAACGTTAAACCTGGGTTTAGACTCCGGTTTCAAGAACAATTCCTTAAGTTTAAACCTAGGTTTAATGTTAAACTACTTTTTGTAATAAGACAGCTAGAATATAAAGGCATGGGACAGTTAAAATTTTTAATTCTTTAAATAATAAAAATCAAAAAGTTGAAAAAAAAAACTGGTGTGGCAAGTAATGAGTTTTATGGCCTAAAGAGGTAGTCAATGACCTCTTCTTTCGGCCAAATCAATTTGGCAAACGATGCACCAAACACACTATATACATACAAACATACACTCATGAAATTTGGTAAATTTATTTATATATAACGTATATAATTATTCATCATCATCAGCATCCGAAAGACATCCACTTGTTAAACAAAGGCCTCCCCTTTAGAAGGGAGGGGTTACTATAATCACCACGCTTGGCAGGCGTCCTGGGGATCGCAGTATAGGTGGTAGATAATCTATACGTATAAAATTACTTGTCCTGACTGACTGACTGATTCATCAACGCACAGGCCAAACCGCTGGTCCTAGAAAGCTGAAATTTGGCCAGTAGGTTCTTTTTATGATGTAAGCATCCACTAAGGAAGGGTTTTTGAAAATTCCACTCCTAAAGGGGTTAAATGGGGTGGGAAAAAATAGCGGGCGTAGCCGCAGGGAATTGCTAGTCCAATAGACAGACGCTGCTGCCCGTCTTCTTGTTTTCTCTGAGACACCCAACGGGAGGAGATGAGAAAATAGTACCTATATTAAAAGTCAACAAAGTGCGGAAGTTGATTAGTATTACATACATACGCGCCGAATACAAAACCTCCTTTTTTGAAGTCGGTTAATCTATACATATAATAAAACTGTAACAGGTCCAATTCTGTACATTGAAGATATTTTGAAAATTATATTTGGAGGGCATTCTATAACCGATACTGAGGCCGAAGATGTATTTTTTTAAATTTTTATCTGTCTGTCTGTCTGTATCACGGCTGCGCATCACGCCGAAACTACTGAATGGATTCAGATGAAACTTGGCATGATTTGAGATCTTACTACAAGGTAGGACATCGGATACTTTTTATCCCGTAATCTAGCACGGTTCTTTTGGGAGAGGGGATTAAAGTCAAAATGGGTAATTGGTTATACGCTTGGTCCGATGTTATCAATTCTTCTTCATAATTATAATAAATATTAGTAAGGGAACACTCATAGAGAGTTGTTATCAAGGTTTTGTAATCGATCGGGTTAAGCCACGTTAGGTAAGGTCATTATAGATGGGTGACCGTTTAACGCCATTTGAACTAAATGGGTCCGTGCTTCAGAGAGCAAGTAAAAAGTGGGTCCCAGTTTTTAACAGACTATAAAAAAGGAGGTTATGTATTCGATGCGAATGTCTGTTATTAAAAGTTTAGTTAACGTAAAAATAGCGCATGCGGAGCTGCGTGGATCAGCTAGTAAATAAATAATTCGATTATCGAGAACGCAAGTATCAGTGCATGTCCGACGAATCGAAACGATGAACCGTGGCGCGATGACGGTGCTCGGATCCAAGGATCATTAGGCCATCGTTAATTTTCGCACAACGGGCCCTGTGACGTCAGCGCGTACCATTGTTATGGGAACTTTCGACATAGCTCGTTAGTTCGGCCTCCATGTCGACTTGCGAGCCTTTCAGTTGTAATGGGCATGTTTGAATTTTATAATAGTCTGTTATGAATGGCTACTTCCCTGCGTTAATTAGTTCTTTTCCGCTTGTGCTTTGATTGCATTTTATTACTACTTCTTAGTTCTTCCTATACTAACTGCCAGAGACCCTGACCATTATCGTCACCATCTTACGATGCTACACGAAATAACGAGATATTGATTAATTAACGGACTCTGAGTGTACCAGTTAGCTCGTGATTTAAATTGAATTACCACCGCTTTCCATTTGATAGCTACCAAATATATACTAGGTATGACTATTCTACAGTAGAAGAAGAAAAAAGAAGAAGACTAAATACAGCGTGTTACAAAATACCCCGTAAAAAATATAATTAATTAACAAAGCCAAAATTTTTGTCGTTCCGCGAATTAGGTAGAAATTTAGGTACATTTTCCGTAGTTTACTTTTTAATTTTACTGAAACAGGGTTTGCACATCATTAGTGAAAATAATAATATTTTACGGGGTATTTTGTAACACGTTGTATATTTATTTAATCAGAACAATGAGACACATAAAAGTACAAGCAAAAGAAAGAGAGAAACAGAGTAACTAATCCCACCACTCATTTCCACCACTGTGACTCCTGTAAGCCAGGATCTACAGTGGTCACCAGTGAAGACACCGAGGTTTGACCCTCGGCGAGTCCCGGGGAAACGCTAAATTGTCTTGGAACCCGCAACGTATTGAATCAGAAACGTGAACAGGAGGAGTATTAAAGACAAATTCCACTTCCCTCCTTGGCAAAGCGGGAGATAAACCAATTTATAAGCCAGTTTAACCGCAGAAATGAAGACTCTTTGACTAACGATTTAGTCCATCTGTAAGGCACCACGGATTGTACTAAACTTAAGGGATCTATTTGAGCTTTGGTTATGATAATAGGTATGGCAGAATTGCTTGAAAGCACGGAAATTTTCCTTCGAATAAATAGCTCCAGTTGATGTGATTTCCAGATTATTTAACATGGTGTGACGTTCGTTTTGCCAGAGACTACGCTCCCAAAGAATATGATGAACAGATTGTTCGTATTCATTATTCGCAGTGGAACATTGTCACAAAGGTGAATTTACTAATTTGAACGAGAATAATTTACTTTTAAAGTTGCCATGGCCTGTCATAAATTGAGAAACACAATGATCAACCTCAATCCATGTATTCGCGAGACGCTCACGGACATTCGGAAAGAATAAGTAAAGCTGACGACCCTTGGAGGACGTATCCCATCTAGCCTGCCACTCGGACAAAAGATGTTCATAGACTACAGATGGTGGATTAAATAATCTCGCGATTTTTACACGGTAACGCGTCAGAAACAGAGTAAGTAAAATACATTTACTGTTGGTACATCACTGGCCCGGATAGTAACTATGCTACTACGCACATCCCTACTCTCTCTCTCTCTGGTGTGCGCTCTCCATGAACGGAAGACATTTGTTTGTACTGTGTAAATTCATTTCCAAATATCTGTTTGCATCATTTGATCAGTTTAAAACACAATTATTGTTAATAACAGAAGGAAAATAAAATACGGTAAAGTGTTTGTGTAGCGTTTTATTTTCAGCAAGGATAAAAGATCCAACAAATGGTATCGGACAGCGTGGTTATGCGAAAATGGCGACACAAAATTACCGCATTGAATTGTTACATAAAAACAATTACGATACATGGTGCATACAAGCACAAGCTGTACTAATAAAAAACAGCTTATGGAAATACATCGATATACTATGGAAATATGTCACAGGCAAGATATCGGCAGAAGAACAAAAAGATGAAAAATATTCCGAAATGGAACTCATGGCGCGATCTGAGCTTTTCCTGCTAATATCACCGTCTGAGTTACGGCAAGTAAAAAATTGCAGAACTGCTCAAAACATTTGGGACACGCTAAAAGGTATTTATGAAAGTAAAGGGCCGGCAAGAAAGGCCACCCTCCTAAAACAATTAATACTGAAAAAGATGTCTGAAAAAGACGACGCGCGCGACCATATCAACGAAATGTTCGATATTGTAGACAAACTACAGAGCATGAACGTCGATATCAATGAAGAATTGCTAAGTATTATGTTATTATACAGTTTACCATTAAACTTTGAAAACTTCCGTGTCGCAATAGAAAGCAGAGATAAATTGCCATCACCAGAAGAATTAAAAATAAAGATCATTGAAGAAAGTGAAGCTAGAAGAAAAGGCTCTAGTAATAACACACATGTTCCCCAAGTAAATGAGGCTTATTACAGCAAGAAAAAGAAAACTGTAATTTGTAAAAATTGCCACAAAAAGGGACACTTAGCTGCAAATTGTTGGCTAAATAAAAATAAAGTCAAAACAGATAAAAATTTCAATGTGTGTTACACTGCTTCAATAAAAGAACAGTCCAATGTGTGGTGCTTAGACAGTGGGTGCACATCCCACATGAGTGGACAAAAAGAAATATTTTCTGAATTTGAATGTTTAAATGGATCATTAAAATTAGCTTCCGATCAATTCACAACAGAAATTAAAGGTTCGGGAAAAATAAAAATAGAAGAAGAAAATATAACTTTAAACAAAGCGCTGTATGTTCCAGAGCTGTCAACAAACCTAATGTCAGTTGCCTGCATAACTGAAAATAACTACAGTGTATTATTCACAAAGAATATAGCTTACATTAAAGATGAAAACAAGAAGATAGTTCTACAAGCTGAAAAATCAAATGGTTTATATTATGTCAACATGAAAAACAGCAAAGAACAAGCAAATTGCATGCAGCAACATAACATGATGAAGTGGCATAAAAAATTAGCACATTTGAATGAACATGATCTGAAGAAGATTCTGAGTAATAATATGGTAAAAGATATTAAATTCAACACAAATGAAAATGTGAAAAACTGTGAAACTTGCATCATAGGAAAAATGTCATGTTTACCTTTTCCTGAACATGAAGGTAACAGCACAAAGGATCTTCTAGAGATAATTCATAGTGATGTATGTGGTCCTATGAGAGACGAAACCATCGCAGGTTCCCGCTATTTCGTAACATTCATCGATGATTTTAGTAAATACTGTTTTGTATATTTCATGAAAAATAAATCAGAAGTATTTGAAAAATTCAAGCAATTCAAAACTGAAGTGGAGAACATAACAAATAAAAGGATTAAATACCTACAAACTGATAATGGTACTGAATATGTCAATGAAAATTTTGACACATTTCTAAAGGATAGTGGTATCCGGCGAAGACTTACTGTACCTTATACACCACAACAAAATGGTGTAGCCGAAAGGAAAAATAGAACATTAGTGGAAAAAGCGAGGTGTTTGATGTTAGAATCAAATGTACCTGAAAAATTGTGGGCTGAAGCAATACACACAGCAAATTACTTGATAAATAGGTGCCCTGCAAAAGGCCTGAAAGAGGAAACACCATACATGAAATGGGTTGGTCGTATCCCTTCAGTAAAACACTTGCATGTGTTTGGCTCAAAGGCATTTATTTTACATAAAGGAAAAAGATATAGTAAATTCCAACCGAAGGCAAGTGAAGGTGTGTTTATGGGATATGCACAAAACAGGAAAGCCTACAGAATATACTTACCACATAAAAACACTATAACGGAAAGTCGTGATGTGAAGGTTCTAGATGACAATATGTATTATGAGAAAAGAAGTTATACCCAACCAGATGAGATCTTAAGTCCACAAGAATCAACTGCATCTGAAACAAAAGAAAACAATAATACAGAAAAGGAGTACAGAGAAATGACAATATCAAATAATAACTTACCTTTTCAGCTCTCTTCTTTTCAGCATTTTCAGGTTAATGATGAAAGCGATGAAATGAAATCGTTTGATGATGAGGACGATCAAGAAAGACAAAGCCCTGAAATCGAATATTTAAGTCCAGAAATAGTAAGTGACGAGAAACAAGTTTACAGTGAACGACCAAAGCGAAACATAAAACCTCCAGTGTGGACCAAAGATTATGAAGTGGGGGAAAAATGTGAATACACTCATTTTTGTGAGTCCGATGATGACCTGAACAGTGAAAAATGGCATGAAGCCATTATATCTGAAATAAGGGCACATATAAAAAATGAAACTTGGAAAATAATAAGTAAGGAGGAGAATATGAAGACTTTAAACTATAAAATGATATTAAAAGAAAAAAGTGGCCAAAATAATAATGTGGTTAAAAAGGCGAGATTAGTGGCCAGGGGTTTTACCCAGCGGCCTGGTATTGACTATAATGAGACTTTTGCACCAGTCGCAAAGCTCAGTTCTATACGCCTGCTATTGGCCATTGCTGCTGAACAAAATTTAAAATTAATGTCACTACTGCTTACCTGAATGGAAATTTAGAAGAAAAAATCTTAATGAAAAAGCCAGAATATTTAGAAAAATACATCAGTGAAATTATGATTGATGAGAGTGAAAATGAAAATTTAGAAATATTTAACAAAGCCAGAAACATGCTACAAGATTTAAGAAAAGATAAAAGTGAAAAAGTATGCTTGTTAAAAAAGGCACTCTATGGATTAAAACAATCTGGTAGACAATGGTTCATAAAACTAGATCAAGAATTAAAGAAGATGAACTTCAAACCGTCACAAGCTGATCCCTGTGTTTATACATATAACCAAGAAGGAGATAAGATCATACTGGCCATCTATGTGGACGATATAATATTAGCTTATTCGAATCAAAAGACTATGGAATTTATAAAAAAGAAGCTAAATGCCAATGACCAGTTCTTTGTACCTGGGGAAATTTCCTTACTTTTGGGGGTAATACCTATTGTAAAATATTACTGTCAAATAAAATAATTACGCCGCACGCGCCTATGGCACTAGAAACAACGCTAGGTTATGTAATAATGGGCGACGCTTATGTTGAGTCCCCTACTCATAAATCGCATTCTTTTCATTTAATTAATCAAGAACCGCTTAATGACATGCTTCAAAAATTTTGGATAATGGAAGAATTGCCTTCTACCAAGTATATAAGTCCGCAAGATAATGAGTGTGAAAATATTTTCACCTCTAATACCGCTCGCAATCCTGATGGCAGTTACGTTGTCGCTTTGCCATTTAAGGATCCACCAGAAAAATTAGGTAATTCGCTTCAAATCGCTGAAAAAAGATTTTCTCTTCTTGAAAGAAGATTTAGTAGAAATCGTGAACTTCGCGCGCGTTACAATGACGTCATTAGGGAATATTTAGATAAAGGGTTCTTAACACTTGTTCCGCAAGAAATGATAAGGTTTGATGTGCCTTGCTTTTACCTACCTCACCACCCGGTTATTCGGGAGGATAAATCATCCACACCGCTCCGTGTAGTAATAGACGGCAGTTGTAAGTCGGATAACGGTTTATCACTTAATGATATTTTGCATACCGGTGAAAACTTACAAACTGATATTTTCAATATTTTACTCAATGTACGAATATATTCTATTGCTTTTTTCGCTGATGTTCGTAAAATGTATTTTTGCATACATGTACAAGATTCGCACCGCAAGTTCCAACGAATTTTATTTCGCTTTTCTGATGACGAACCCTTGCAAACGTATGAATTTACTCGTGTCACTTTTGGTCTTCGTTCCTCACCTTTTCTCTCTCTTCGCGTCATGCGTGAGTTAGCAAAAGATGAAGGAGCTAACTATCCTCTCGCAGCTAGTCTTATTGAAAGACAGCTCGATATATACATGGATGACCTTGCTTCCACAGCTTCAACGCTAGATGAAGCTGTAGCGACAGCAACACAATTAATCCAACTTTTCAAAGCCGGTGGTTTTGATCTAGTTAAATGGACGAGTAATTCCCACGAATTGTTGGAACACATACCCGCAAGTCATCGTCAACAAGAATATATTTCTTTTAACGATAATGACACTCATAAGATTTTAGGCCTTCGCTGGCATCCCGCTACTGATAATTTTACTTTTACTGTATCTCAACCGCCCGCTATTTGTACAAAGCGTTCTATGCTATCCGCTACCGCACAACTTTATGATGTATTGGGTCTTGTCGGTCCCATAACGCTATTCGCTAAATTATTAATTAAACAATTATGGCTCCTCAAAATTGATTGGGACGAGTCTCCGCCTTCTTCTGTTGTCAAGTTGTGGCAACAATATATTTCAGAGTTACCGCTAATCTCGGGTCTTCAATTCCCGCGTCATATGGGTATTAAGGACTCTTCTGTCGTTTCGCTAATCGCTTTCGCTGATGCTAGCGAAAAAGGTTTTGGCTGCGTTATATACCTTCACGTAGCTAATGAAGGTTCTCCCCCTATAGTCACGTTAGTTTGTTCAAAATCCCGCGTTTCTCCTGTAAAGACCGTGACTTTAGCGAGACTTGAACTTTGCGCCTTAACACTGCTCGCTAAGTTAGTGCGTTCAGTGGTCAATACATTGTCAATAAGACACCCAATAAATAATATTTACGCATTTTCTGACTCTGAAGTCGCTCTGTGCTGGGTTCACTCTTCCCCACACAGATTTAATACTTTCGTCGCCAATAGAATTTCGCAATGTCAATCTTTATTGCCAAGTGATCATTTTTATCACGTCGCAGGAGTAGAAAACCCCGCGGATTGTGTATCTCGCGGGCTGCTTCCCTCACGCTTAATAGAGAATAATCTCTGGTTCCAAGGCCCATCTTGGATGTCTTTTCCTATTAGTGAATGGCCAATTCAGCAATTTTCACCGCAAAGCTCATGTTTACCTGAAGAAAAAACATTATCTCACGTCGCTTGCGACGCCGCCGCCGCGCAAACTGAGCATCTACTTCTTACATTAAGTTATAGAGTATCCTCGTGGAATAAGTTACTTCGCACTGTAGTGTATGTGTTAAGATTTCTAAGAAAATTGCCCCGCAATAATGTAATAACCGCGCAAGATTTAGACGCTGCTGAACTTGTTATAATAAAGGCCGTTCAACACGCTTCATTCGGTGATGATTTTAAACTTATAGAAAAGGGAAAAGGTTGTTCCTCAGCTCTTCGCAAATTAACGCCATACATGAATGACGGCATTATATATGTCGGAGGTCGGTTAGATAACGCATCATTAGAAAAATTACATAAACATCCAATATTGTTGCCGAAAAGTGGTCACATAATTAATTTGATAATTGACTTTTATCATAAGAAAAATTTTCACGCCGGTCCGCAACTACTACTCTCAATACTGAGACAACGCTTTTGGATTTTATCCGCCCGCCGCATTGTTCGTTCCCGCATACATAAATGTAACGCATGTTTTAGGTTAAAACCAAAAGCTACTTTTCCTATGATGTCCGCTTTGCCATCGTGCCGTGTAGAACCTTGTAAAGCTTTTACGCATACGGGCGTAGACTACGCTGGACCGTTGTATATAACTCATACTAGAAGACGAGGTGTCCGTAGTCAAAAGGCATACTTACGCATTTTTGTATGCCTAGTAACCAAGGCAGTTCATCTTGAGCTTGCTTCTGATTTAACCTCAGCTACCTTTTTAGACGCTTTTAAAAGATTTTTATCGCGTAGAGGTCTTCAAACGCGCTTTTCGTTAATGGACTCATTAGTCCAATCGTTTTGGAAGAGATTCCGCACTGAATATTTACATAATCTGCAGTCGCGAGAAAAGTGGAACACACCTGCAAATCCTGTAACTGTAGGTACAGTAGTTCTCATCATTGTAGAGAACTGTCCGACATTACGTTGGCCGCTTGGGGTTATCACTAAATTGTTTCCCGGCAAAGACGGTGTAATTCGAGTTGCTGAAGTGAAAACCAAAAGTGGCATCCTGCAGCGTCCTGTAGTGCGACTTTGTCCGCTACCAACGCAGTAGTTTTCTTTATGTTATCGCTAGTTTAAGTTACAATTATTATTGATATAAGCACTATCCTTCGCTCTAGTTTTTGTCCTTATGACTTAGTTTATATTCCGCATTATTAGATTATATTACCGCACGCATACACCTAATTTAATGGTGATGTTCTTATATATGTTTTCCCCCTTTTTGGGTTTATTTTTATTTTGTTTTTGAGGTTACCTCAAAGCCGGGAGGTTGTTTGGTATTTAAATTAATCATGCATTTCTGAACGCTCTCTTGTGACGTAAATGACGTATTTCCAAATCAACCAATCCCGTTCTTCCTTGAGTAGCATATATCCGCTTAGTTACCGTTTAACCACGAGACCTACAGCACACCGCCGCCGTCGAGAGTGCTTCTGTTGCCTATAACTGTGAAGTTTTGTGAACTTTTGTGTCGACACATTGTGCCTGGTACCAGCTAATCATCAGGTGAGTGGTGCTAGCTGTTTCCTACCTTTTTCCTTGACTTATACCTGCGTTTTACAGCGTCGAGTAGCGTTCATTACCTACTAGTTTAATACACCTAATACAGTCCACAATTAAAAAATATTAAAACCGCTATTTCTTGGCTTCTAGCCATATTTTAAACCCGCCACTTATTACAAATCATGTGTCATACGGCAGGGCTAAACAAGTACTCAGATCAGCTTAATGTCAAGCATAAACGCTTGATGCTGGTTTTCATCTGGGCCCTACTCACCTCACGGATATCAACCAGTTAAGTGCAATTAAATAAATTCAATAAACCTGCTCGGCTTTTTATCTAAAAGTATATAATAATAATAATACCAGCAGCCCTTGTTTATGTCCCACTGCTGGGCACTGGCCTCCACTCAAGATGAGGGGGCTATGGCCATAGTCCACCACGCTGGCCAAGTGCGGGTTTGAGGACTTCACACGTCATTCGAGAGCTATTTAGGCTTTCCCAGACATGCAGGTTTCCTCACGATGTTTTCCTTCACCGAAAGCTAGTAACAATCGCACAAAGACGATTCGCACATGATTCATTGAAGAAATCAGAGGTGCGAGCCGTGGTTCGAACCTGCGCACCTCGTTTCCAAGGTAAGCGCTCGCCCACTGAGCTGTTACCGTTACTGCTAAAAGTATAGCAGGTAAAGAGTTACGTTAAAAATTAGCATCAATATAAGAAATGAATTTGATACATATTAAAAATAAATATAAAATTAATCATAAAATAATCAAATTTGGTTCCAAGACAATTTAGCATTCCCCGGAACTCGCCAAGGGTGAGGGTGACCTCTATTTCTTCAGTGGTGCCCTCTGTAAATTTTGGCTAACAAGATTAATAGTGGTGAAACTGAGTGGCGGGATACAAAAGTCTACCAAATATTATATACCTGACAAGTCGCGGGCTTATGTCGCCTGTTGTGTTCGTGTGTACCAAACTCATTAGTACAAGTTAATTGACGTTACGCTTTATTGGCTGCACAGCGTCAAGACAAAATTACTCAATTAACTCAGGAGAAAATTTAATCAGTTGATTTTATATTTGCTATGAAGACTTACGTGTATCATTCAAGGAGTAAATTGAATTCTAAATTTGGACATAATAAAATATCATTTCTATATTCCACAAATCTATTTATAGGTGGTTTGTATGGTCTCATATTTATCCGAAATTATGAGCAGAGGAGACGTAATTGAAGAGCCGCACTTATCGAAATTAATTTAGGTCCAAAAATATCTTCTGCTCTTCACACACCCCCTCCGCGATGTACTCTAGCGAGCGTCCGGTGGCGGATACAGTTGATAAAGGCCACCGGGGTGGTTTAACTTGGTAAAAAATGGGCACTTCTCCAGTCGAACTATTCTAGTTTCTCTATACCTAAATTTCGTTTTAATTTAAAATATAGAGATAGAGATCCGTATCAAAAATGTAAAAAAGGAAATCTTATGGCAGAAAAGAAATGTAGGCCCATAAACGGAGTCGGAACATAAATTATATGACAAAAAAAATCAATATCCCCCTTTATCTTCAACTTCGAACAAAATCTGAAATACAGTTAAAAAAAATATTAACATTATACTAGTAATTAAACATTGACCTTAAGTAGCATAGTTTTTTTAGAAATCGTCAAAAACATTTGACAAATAAAATAATTTGCGGTTTGATTTTTTTGCCAACTAGGCACTACGGAACCCTCGGTGAGTGAGTCAAACTCGCTCTGGACCGGTTTTAAAAGTTGGTATGCAGTTCTGTCATACATATGGTAATGAATATTTAAATATATACGGAACCTTGAACTCTCGAGGGAATACCGTCATCGTCACTGTAAATTTATCTATTGTACACGTAAGCCCGCGACAAATGATCGCGCTTTGCCTTTCGACTGGCGCCAGTTACAGATTCCATGCGCAAGCGCTCAGATGCGCGCAAGCTCGCTCTATGCGCGAATATTTCGATACGACTTGGTTATTTTTTTAACGTGATCATGGTTTTGTGAGTGATTGTATTGGTGATAAATGCATTAAAGGATTACTTTTTTATCGGTCATCATGAAATACATATTGTAAGTATTATTTTAATTATACATATTTTTTTAAATCTATTTTGATTAAACAAAAAACAAACATATACAACTTACTTACTAACTTTCAAATTAAGAACTCAATTCAGTTAACTGACAGCAAACTTCAGAATCGACCTCAGAAAAATATAAAATGAAGGCAAAATAAGTGTAACTATAAGAAGAAAATTTAAGAATGAAAAGTTAATTAGTGTACTTATAACTTATGAATACCATAATAATATTACCATAATGTATACCTACTTAGATGAACTTATAAATTGGTTATACATTATATACATTTTATCGAAATAAATCAATGCTGCTAGGTATTTGAACTATGCAAAGTTAACTTATTATTGTCTAAATAATAATTAAGCAAAAATAACAGAATAAGTGACAAATATTTATCCTTTATAATTTATCCTGAATTTTAAACACAATCAGTATGTTAAATTTGTATAATTATTTTAAAAGCTAGACTATAAATAAACGAAAAGAGTTATTTTAATGAAACAATGTCTCCGAGTAATTTCATTCTCCACGAAAATTTTCGAATTACGGTTTTAATCTCTTATGGTAATGAAACTAGTTAAAATGGTCTGAGTCTCCATATAAGAATTACAAAGGAGTTGCGTTAAACTTAATTACCTATTAAGAGAAACATTAGAGTAATAAGAATATGTATTTTAACAAACATTGCCCTTTTGTGAATATACGAAAAGGTTTTCATGATGTAAGTAACCTACTATCCTTTTTAAAAATAATTCATGTACATCATCATGCACTAGGAAAACAATTACCTGACCACCATCAAAAAATCTACGTGAACATAGTTTGAGTTATACGGTGGTAGCGCCACCATTTTTTCCGTGACTATTTTTTGGACCGTAACACCAAATCTAGTATAAATATTATATCGATATACGTAAAGCATAATATTTCATTATGTCACAAACCACATTCGATTTACATCGAACTTCGTTACTATTATTTTTTTGCATAAAATGATGATCGATAAACATTTTTACATTATTGAAACATGTTTTGTTATTTATGAATGAAAGATTTTTGCTAAACGAACACAAAACACATAGCACCCATCGTTGCTTCAAGTTAGCGATATTTGTCTAAGGCCTCGTTTACGAAGGCGCGGGGCGTCACGCGTCGCGATGGGCGTCGCGGCCCGCACTGAGTCAAAACATATGGCATTGTAGAAGTGAGAGAGAGATGCGAGACGCCACGCCACACGCACTAAATTCAAATGTAGGGCGTTGTATGAGTGTGTTTACGGAGCGATTTTACACGCGTTTGCTTGAAATGGAGCGTGTTTTACGGCGGCGCCCGCGGATGGCATCGCCGCGTCTCACGCGGCGTTCATCGCGGCGGCACACGCAGCAGCGATTCTCGATGAAGCGATGCCTGTGGTGGAACCTTCTGCCAGTCTTTTCGGTAATCGTGCAACACAGACGTAGTCACCATCGCAATGGAGTATGATATGATCGATATTTTTTTAGAAGAAAATTGTATGTTAAAAAGTGAGTTGCACGCGGCGGTGCCCGCCGCGGGCGTAGCGGTGGGCACCGCCACTCTTCCCGCCCCGCGTCTCTATAAACAGCATCATATATTGCTATAAGTCTGTGTTTACGCGTGGGATGATGCGTGCCGCTTCACGCGCCACCGCTACGTAAACAATAAAAACGTCCGACGCGCCGCGAGACGCCACGCCACACGCGACGCGCGACGCCCCGCGTCTCCGTAAATGAGGCCTTAAGGAATACTGGTCGTACATATCAGGTATGGAATGTAGGTACACAGAATTTAAGGATTCCCTAGACTTTTTCAGACTTCAGGACTTCCCCAATCAATGACTGGTTTACAGAACTTAAGTAGTTTGACTACCTACTTATACCGGCGTTACTGTCGTACTTACTACTCATATACATGCTAGCTTTAAACACCTTCCTTGCAAAAATATATTTATCCATTCCCGATGTCAGATATGTGACTTTACGATATTAGGATCGACAACGACCATTTCCAACTCGGGTTTTTATTGCAACAACATAGGCAGCGAAGTCATCGGCAAACTTTTAAAGTGGTATAAACGCACCCCGCACGAAATTTTACGGTTTTTGAATCGCATTTCTTAACTTGGCTGGGTAATAAAATGCCGCTTTAACTATTATGTGTTTGAGCCTGAATTAAAGCGTGTAGTTTGTTTTGTGCTAAAATGTTCAGTCCCTCGCGTAGAGCTTTTTGAGAGTCTCAGTTACGACACGCATTTTATTGTGCTGCTTGTGTTGTGTTGTGTCGTAAATTCGAGAAAGTTTATTTCGCGAAAGTGATGACTGATTTCTTTTGTTATTGGATAACGTTTAAAAGAATTGTTTTTTTCGTGCTTTCCTCTTGAACCCCCTAGGGGTACCAACGCCACTCGCAATTCCTCTTGAACCCCCTACCAGGGGGTTCAAGAATAATTGCAAATTTTATATTCCTCTTGAACCCCCTGAATCAAAACTGAAATATTATGTATAATAAAAAGAAAATTGGACTGTTTAACCAACAAGTAAAATGAATGCGGATTTTAAAAGTACCAGGAATGCATACATAGATACACAAGAAAGAGGCAATGTTACATCTAAGGGCCAGTCCATACTACGGAAAATAAACTGTGCATATTTTTAACACGCTTTTATTAGCTTGACCAGTACGTACCTATATAAGTATGTAAGATGGTAATGGAATCTTGCGATTCAATTTGGTTGACAGCGACTGGATGTGGTGTGGCATTTATGATAGATTTTGTTGTGCCATGCACTGAGAATGTCGTTTACTGTAAATATTTAAACCAGAAGTACTTACCTACTAGGGCAACAGAGTGCACAAGAAGGCTTCCCCTCTTTTGTGATATCCAGCAGTGTGTCAGCCATTAGGATTGCAATTAGGCTTTACCATGAAGCTATAGGGCTTTACTCATGAAGATATAGGGTCAAAGGCTTTACTTACCTCTCGTATGATATCTAGTGTCTTGTGTGATAACTGCTTAGCTTCAATATTTACCAAAAGTACCAGGGTAGCATAGGAAATAAGATGGTGTCGTTATAGTCATAAATAATTTACACTAATCTGGACTTTGTGATGAGTCGTCGACGCATTTACCATCGAACGAAATGAGACCGTTTATCGTCCACGATAAACTAGTTTATAATAAACAGTCTAAAGTTAGACTTATTTAATATACCGTTGACGAAAAATACGCCCAACATAGTGTCCGTGGAACCTCTAGGGGGTTCAAGAGGAATTGCGAGTGGCCGTGGAACCCCTAGGGGGTTCAAGGGGAATTGCGAGTGGCGTTGGTACCCCTAGGGGGTTCAGATAGGGGGTTCAAGAGGAAAGCACGGTTTTTTTTATAAATAAAGAAGAAGGGAGAAGGGAGGGGTATTCATAATCCGGCTTGGCAGGTGGTTTGGGGATAGTAGTATATGTGGAAGATAAATCCAAAAGAAAGACGCTGCTGCTCGTCTTCCTGTTCTCGCTTAGTCGCCTCTTACGACACCCAACGAGAGGAGACGGGGGGATGCAATTCTAACCCTGCACACTTCGGGATAAAGACTAGATATGGAAATAAAGAATAGATTTGAATTAATTCGATTAACTTACGTACCTACTGCAAGCCCGTGGGCTTTGTTCAGCAGGGGACGTCTTCAGGCGGATGATGTGATGTGACATTCTGACTCCAGGCTACTTCTGAGATTGTCCTAGCATCACGTTTCATGACCCGAAATCGGATCCATGACCGTGCGATCAGTGGCTTTGTTAGTATGTAACAACCGCGTTAAAAATAAAGCCGACGACCGACAATCCAGAGTAATTTGCCAATTAGTATATGTCGGAATATAGGACAGTGCTTTAAAGTTAATTTTACGAGTTATGCTAATTTTGTACGCTAAATAAATGTATGTGATTTGGATGAGTCCTGATTACAAATTGAATGCAGACTGCAACAATTCAATGAACTACGTACGTCAACGTTTTTCATGGTGATAAAAATACCTGACTGACTACCACTCTACTAGATTTGATTGATTTGATTTTTCGCCCACTAGATTTGATTGATTTGATTTTTTTCCAACTTGATCTGATTGATTTGATATTTAAACACCGGTGTTTTATAAGATGCTGCGGTTAACCACAGCATCTTACCTAAGTAAGATAGATCTAGGTAGGTCTAGATGATCGCTTGCCCTGTGCACTACCTATTGATTTATACTCGATGATAAGGATCTATTAAGCCATAAAGTCAGGTCATCGATATAATATATAAACTCAATATATAATCAAATGTGGTCGCGGGGGTCGCGGATTTAACTGTCCCGGTGGCGGAAATGTGTACTAACGGTTTTATTATAATAATGACATGTAGTTTGACAGTTATATATACTTGCGATACTCCTATCGGCAAAAATAATTTTGTAGCCTGTGGCTTCAATAAAATAGGGTCTATACACTCTGAACTTGAATACAATCTCATTACAATTAGATGTAATTTGAAACGCAGGCAAATCGCAATCCAAATAAGAGCTAAGAACATCGTGTTAGTTAGTTAGTTAACACTGTATCTGATATAAAGGGCACTGACTGAAGCTAGTGAAACTTGTTAGTTGTTAGTAATGCTGTTGACTCAAGAGGATTACCTCTTGAGTATGGTTTACCATATCTCTGGAATCGAGCGGCAGTGTAGTACAGTTATTTATAGGCAGGCCTACCGCTTGCCAACAGGTAAACCTTAAACCTAAACCTTAAATAAAATCTTTAAAAAAAAAAAAATTACCGACTTCAATATCACTGAAAAGTATAAAATAATTTAAATATTATTGATGTTGGTGTTAGCTTCAATAATATTTAGATTATTTTATACTTTTCAGTGATATTGAAGTCGGTTCAATTTTTTTAAAAAAGATTTTATTTTAAACTTTTTAGTGATACTTTCCGTGACCGTAAAATGATCTAGGTAGGTTATGATCACATTATCGTCTACATAGTTTTACATAAATAATATTTCTTCAGAAAAAAATATCCGGTCATAATGAAATTTGCTTGGAATCATCATAGTAGTTTACTCTCTTGAATAAAAAAAAAATCATCGAAATCGGTTCATAATTGTCAGAGAAATGTAATGGAGAACATCAGTTTTATGGTTTTTACCAGATAAATTCCTCCTCATCGTTCATGGTCCTCCAGGAAGTTCTTATCCGGTTGTGATAAATTTCATACAGATTCATGACAGTGGTTTCTTCTTTCGAATAAAAAAAGAATCATTGAAATTAGTAAATATTTGCCAGAGTTATGACCATTTTGTCCTTAAAAAGCGACATAAAGTCATCTATATAGGCTTTCCTGCAAGTTTCCTGCGCAGTCACCATCATTGTTTTTTCAGGAACTACTTATACGGAAGCAATATTTTTTTTTATGGGAACCAACTAACGGATTAAAAAATGGATGGAAGAAAGATTTTTGCAAATCGGTTCATAATTGCCAGAGTTATGCGCGAACATACATAGAAAAAAAATATATATATACAGACGAATTGAGAACCTGCTCCTTTTTTTTAAGTCGGTTAAAAACCAGGTCTTGCACGTCTCGTTGCTAAGTTAAATAAATAACAATGCCTGTAATTAAACCTCTTATCGAGGCTAATCGTGACTAGTATCAATCCGTTGCACAGGTTTTCCCAGTAACATTTCTAAGGCGATAATTATCACGCGTTATAAACATAATTTATATCTATGAATATATTATTGAGGTATTTAAAGAAGAGTTTTTTCATTAATCTTACACTTTCTTACACCACTCTTAAAATACTTCAGGAAACGCCAGATTTCGTCTCTGCTAGGATGGCGGTTGTCAGGTCGTTGACTTACGATTTTGTATTTGACCTAATACCGGTGGCCAAATCGTGACTCAATGATAAACTGATTATTATCAGTATTCAATCTGTGTCACTGTGATAAATGCTAAGTAAACAAAATGGGTGGGTTTAAAAAATGATAATAAACTCATTTGTTGATATAGTACAATTACCTATTATTAGTATTACCTATTCAATCAAAATAAAAGATAAACTATATATCGATGTTGTATACCTCAGTAGGTACAACAGTTACAAAAAAAATAAAATAAGTACTTATATTGAAATTAAAAACTCAAACTCAAACTCTACTAGACTTTGCCTAGTTTGGGATTCATAATTAGTAGTATAAAGATTTTAGTACATCTTAGTATTATTTTTACTATTTACATTTCTATTATTTTGTGCAATCATTTACAAAAATATATAAATATTGGATCAGATAAGATAAAGATATTAATCAAAGAAATATTAACATTTGTTTGTTTCTAGTTTTGTCTATTTGTAATTTGTACTTATTGTTGTTGTTTAAACATATTGTACTCAGTATCCATAAAACTGTGCAGCTAAGTCCTTTATAAAGTACACATGCTCACCATGATAAGTATCAGAAGTTGAAAATATAAACTTCCTCCGTTAAAATATTTATGTTTACTTAGCAAACAAAGCCGCGATATCATTACGAATCGTGCCTTATCTCCAACGCAGTCATCAAGAAGTTAGAGTAACTATGCTTTCATGGTATTGTTAGATTTCATAACAAGTTCCGGATTCCCCATAATTTAGCTTAGACCCACTGCTGGACATAATATTTTGTGCATTACAGAATTTATTCAATCCTCATTTTTTCCCGAATGCCCCAGTAAGAGGGTTATGTATGTAAACTCCATCCCAAATAAGCTTGGAGGCGATCACAAGTTCGTTTGCGGCTCAATAACTACATAACGTATACATTGTCAACTAGGCGCGTCAGCAGAAACGGCTTTGTATTACCAACCATTTTTTGCTGCTGCGTTAACGGTCAACTATACAGCGGGGGTGTTTTATGACTGCATAATAAAGTTGTAATCGCCTTCAAGCTTATTTGGTTTGGAGTGTAGTATGTTTATTTCTTTGGCACGGCCTACAGGGTAAACGGGATGATGGGTTTTTACTTTATAATAATTATGTAGTTAGATTCGTCGTAGTTGTGAGTGACTTAAGCTAAATATTATTCGAAAAAATAAAATGAATTCCGCCAGCTGCTATTTTATTTACCTTTTCTTCCAAAAACTTCAATACCTATTAAGTATATAATATGGGTGTGTGAGATACGAGTATAATATGGTAGTGAGTTTTAATATGGTAATGTTAATAGTGGGTGTTAATTTTTAGTTAATTATTTTTATCTAAATTAAGATTAATACTTTTAGTTTTGTTAAATATTCTTATATCTACACGTATAGTTGTATTTGCTCAGAGTAGAATAATTGGGTCATCGGGAAAAGAATTAATTTCACAAAAACTGGACATATGTTCTGACTAAACTACGTACTGGAATCGTACCAGGTCTCCACGAGACAGGTTTTACCTACATAGAGTGGAGACCAAAAGAATATCTTCTCCACGCAACTACTCTAAAGATATTGTATTATAGACTAGTGTTACATTATTGTAATCTCAGATGAAAATAATAATCATCATCATCAGCCGAAACACGTCCACTGCTGAACTAAAGGCCTCCCCTTAGAAGGGAGGGGTTGCCATAATCCCCACGCTTGGCAGGCGGCTTGGGGATCACAGTATAGGTGGTAGGTAATCCAATAGAATGACGCTGCTGCCCGTCTTGTTGTTTTCCCTTAGTCGCCTCTTACGCAACGGGAGGAGATGGGTTGGGTGCTATTTTTCCCCGGCATCCTACGGGTTACCACAGATGAAAATGTAAAATTTTAAACTTTGGGAAATAAATTTATTCTAGGGGAAGAATATTCCCTTGAAACAAATATATACATTTATGGCATCGCAGTATTATCCGCGATTTGAAACAAATAAATAAATTTCATTGACCTCGCCAGACTTAACATTCTTCTATATATAAATATTAATTAGAAATTTTAATCTCATCTAAACATAATCATACACCGTAAACCTTTCAAACGATATTATCTTCCGGCAAACAGCAGCAATGTATGTAATATTTGCTAAGTTCATTCACGGGTTGGTCGATCAATCTTACGCAGCGTCGAGTGCTCAACAAACATTGATAATACACACCTCATCACCAACTAACACCCTTAACACTACAAATTTAATGACTATTTTCCTTCGTACGGTACTTTTCCACAGTTTGCCGTTTCGGTCAGTGTCATTGTTCGTTCTCCTAGATTTTCTAGGGTTCGAAAACCTTACTAACTCTTCCGAATCGCTTGAACTATAGAACCGTGTCCAATATATCTCGAAGCGTTAGCACTCGAAGTAGATAAATGAAGTATCGTGTGAGTAATGGAATTCGATATGACCAGTTTTATGTGCGCGTACTAAATTGGAAAAGGTTGAACTTATGGGACTGCCTAGTTTTGGGGTCACTCATTTCGCGTTGTGGTAAATAGGGTATTTGTGACTGTTTTGGTAATAATAATCATAACTCTATAATGACCAAAATATATTACTAAAATGTTATGATTCAAAATCTGCGAAAATTCAGGAGAAAGGATATTAAGTCGAATACGATTCTTTTTTTTTTGTCACCAATGACGAGAATATTAGGGAGCTTAGCAAATTTTGACAGATCATCATTAATGTATAGATAAGACTGCATATGGGACACTACTACTATAGCTACTTAGAAATGTCTAAGCCCTATTGTTTGCTTACGTCGTCAACAGCAGTGAAAGATAATTAATTAGGCACAGAGTCCGCCGAGACATTAGTGTCGATTATTATACAACGTGTTACAAAATACCCCGTAAAAAATATAATTAATTATCAAAGCCAAAAAGCAAAGCCAGAAATGTAGGTACATTCTGCGTAGTTTACTTTTTAATTTTACTGAAATAGGGTTTGCACATCAGTGAAAATAATATTTTTTTGTTAATTTTTTACGGGGTGTTTTGTAACACGTTGTAGGTATTCATTAGCTTATATTACTTATTACAACATTCCAATATTTAAACTAAAAATCTTTAAATTCTTAGTGGAAATATTGATAAATCAGCGAGATCTTCTAGGACTGATTGTCTAGGGAGCGACCGGCGAACTTTATATTAGTTCACAGTTAGAGGAGGGTCTTTCTATATACTTGATTAATTCATTTAATAAATTTTATTAGCTTAGTTTTTTGTCGTATGGTTAGTGGCCAACCTGGTGTCAGAGTTTTCAAGCTTAGGCCTTAGTCCTCTGACTTAGCTTATCGACTGCTGTCTAGATGGCAATAGCCGGGACCGACTTTTAACGTGCCTTCCGAAGCACAGAGACGGTCAGTTCAAATGCCACTAAACGGTCACCCATCCAAGGACTGACCTTGCCTAATTTTACTTACTCAACTGATCGTTTACCGAACAGTGGTTACAATTGGCTATGAGCATCTCATCATTCGCTTAGTTGATCAGCTAATAAATGAACTGAATCAGATCAGATCAAATCAGAGATCAAAAGTCTCCCACTTCTGATCGGTGCTTTACCATAGAAGACAGACCAAAAATGTCTATACTTACAACCAAACAATTTTCTAAATTACACGACATTCGATTCGCATAATTAATTCATAAATCAAAACAGATAACTCCAAATCCCGTTTGGAGAAATCATAATTTACATAGAGATGCAGTTATAGAAATTATGTTAGTAGAAATTGATTTACTGAGAGATGTTAATAGCTAACACAAACTAACGTAAGTATTACCATTCAATGCGATGCCTCACCGTATAGGTAGAAGATACTGACCTAAATATAGGACTGGTTTAATACGTACATTATAGATACAGCCGTAAATCATGTGCCCACCATACATTTGTCTTATCCCAATCATTATTTATTAAATCATAGTGACAAGTAGAACGTTCTCTTTCGGACGACATCTGAATGACCAGTTCCATTGTAACTTGGTGCTAGAGTTTTCAAGCTGCCCTTAGGCCTAGCTAGCTTAACGACTGCTTTCTAGACGACAATATCCGGGACCGACTTTTAACGTGCCCTCCGAAGCACGGCAAGCATTGATAGATGGCTCCGATTGGAACGGAGGCCCTCAGTTGAAATGCCACTAAACGGTCACCCATCTAAGGACAGACCTTGCCTAAAGCGTCTCGAGCATCGATATTTGGCATTACCATCATCACTATACTTATTTGTCATACTTTTTGTTAACTCTTTCAGGCATCGATTTATTAGTTATTTTAGTAATTTCACCTTTCGGGAATTTCGTGATTATTATTGCACTTAACCCCTGTGTCTGTCTCCAGTGAGATCTGCAACAACACCCAGCCGTGCCTTGCTCTTGAACACCCCACAGGAACATATCGGGACAGAGGTAATAACTTCGTCGCCGCCTCTAGGAGTCGCCGCCGCACATGATAGATGTTTGACCAACACGCCAATCGTCCAGCGACTCCGAAGAATAATGTCGTACCGTATAACACTTACCACCAGACTACTTTTACGGATTTTATCGCGGTTTATTTTTGATTTTACTATCTCGACGTTTCGAATGCTTTGCAGCACCCATGGTCACGGGAGGACTGAGATGTTGAACGTCCTTATGTCACAATTATGCAGGTGTTATGCCCTCAGGTCTTTTTTTTTTACTTTTTTTTTACTCCCTATAAGCCAGTGCTTGACTGCAGTCCCACCTGATGGAAAGCGGCGACGCAATCTAGGATGGTAAAGCACACTGGCTTATTAAAAGCCTATTCACTCTAGCTTTGAAGTCACCCAGGTTATAATCGGGCGGAAAAACTGACGCAGGCAAACTGTTCCAGTCCTTAGCTGTCCTTATTATGAATGACGATGCAAATCACTTAGTTCGGACTGAAGGCACGTTTACCACATAAGGGTGTGTGCGCGCCGTGCGTCTCGCTGTCCGATGATGGAAGGGGGATGGTGGAATCAAGTCATGTAATTCCTGCGCACACTCTCCAAAATGCATCCTGTAGAATACCGAGAGGCTGGCTACTCTGCGCCTGTGCTCCAGGCTTTGTAAATTGGTAATAACCCAGAGTTACCAATAAGCCTCTTAGCGCGCCTCTCCACTGAGTCCAAAGCTGAAAGATGGCATTTCGCAGCACCAGCCTACATATGTGACTACAGTACTCCACACACGATCGGACTTGCGCTTTATATAACATCAAAAGCTGCTCCGGTGTGAAGTACCGATAGACCTTTGCAAGGACACCTAGCTTCCTTGCAGCTACCTTGGCCTTGGACTCAATGAACCGCCCAAAGTTGAGGTCTTCTTAGTTATTATTGTTGGTCTAATCTACGCAGTAAGAGCTTACAGTATCTTGAGGCCGTGCAGTGTTTTCTTGATATTGGATTTAATTATATTTGTCACAGGATCCCAAGCCGGTGGTTACACCCAACCATCTTCTTTAATGAAATTTGGATGTTTTTTGATTTCATTAGCCTCACGAATCATCCTAGGTAGGAATCGGTGTTCTTTTGCGAGGATTTTATTTCAATATGTAATATTCGCGTAAGTAAAAGACAACATTACTTACCACAAGGTTGAATTGTAATCCAGCACTAGCTTATGTTTGTAATCAATCTATTTTAGCTTTAAAATGTACCTAAAGTAATACTCTTGGTTTAATATTATCCCATCTATATATGTTAACTACATATATAAAAACGACTATACTATATATGTAGAAGGTTCTCAAGGAAAGAAATTAAAAGAATTGCGCAGAAATCAGCAAAACAACGCGGGCGAAACTGCGTAGGACAACTAGTTAAATATAAATATCGGAAATGCAACACTGATAAACACATAATAATAAACATATAAAATAAAATGCAGGAAATAAATGCCGTCAGCCACATTATTAATCATTACAACTCATTCATAACTATTTCAATGACTAACAGATTATATTATGTCATTGTCAAGTTGAATGTTATCAATGTTTTAGGATCTTTCGGATTTTACATAAAGGCGACGATTACTAGACCAGGGTAATATTAGTATGATGAAACCCATTGGAACAGAAGGAGAATATTATAAAAATGAAAGGAAAAATAATTAACGGGCGATCTGAAGTCTGGAAGGGGAAGGGACCTCAGATCGGTATTTTGCATATTCTGAGAAGATTTACTATAGTAATATATATATATTTTACACCATCGGAAAATATAGATTTCAACGAACAGAAAGCATACCAACTAAAAAGCTGATATTTTGACGGGTGAATTTTTGATTAAAAATTAGGGTGCTTTTTCGATAATTACGTCAAAACAAGGTGAAAAAATAAATATTTCGAATCAAATAAATTACAGTATATTTGGGACATAAAAAGGTAAGTTTTCACCAAATATCGTAAACAAAAAAAACCTCTGTAAAAGATAAAAAAAAAACCAAATTCTTGGTTTTTTTTTTTCACATAAGTTTTGAGGTTATGTATAAGTGTAAAAACAAAAGTTGTAGATCTTTTTATTACCTATAACTTTGCCTATTGATTTTTCCATAGGACTTGTAGTTTCCCTTCCCGACCTCAGATCGCCCGTAAATTATTTTTCCTTTAATTTTTATAATATTCTCCTCCTTTTCCAATGGGTTTCATTCTAATATATTTTTTTTGTTTCAAAAATTATCGACCCTGGTCTATACCGTGGGTGATGGATAGTAAAAAATACTTCCTTACACACCTTGATAGAACATTTTGTGTACCAAATAACAAACAAAAACTAAAACAAGTATGATTTATTAAAGCACAAAAAGCCCGACTGCGAACAAACAAGATGGTCTTGATTACATTACATAATATACTAGCTGTCTCGCTCCACGCCGCCCGCGTACGTAAGTAATTTTCTGCGCAACCTTCTTTTTTCCCCTAAAAACCTTGTATAAGAAAACTTAAAGATGGATGAAACTGGTAGAGTCGTTCTCAAGTTATAGCGTGACCAAGGGTACTGTTCAATTTTGTCGAAGCTTTTAGTCTGTAGGCTGTGCCAAAGAAAAATACATACATCCATCCATTCTTGCATACAATATTTACATACACATAATACATACCTACTCTAAAATTAGAGCGGATTCATATTATCCGCACATAAATCGGTATCGGGCTCTGGTGACAATGAAATGTATGAAATAGGTATGTCAGAATATTGGAGGACAACGTGGAAAAGCTTTTACTTAATTATTCCAAATGAACTATTTTTAAACTCAAAATTTGATATAATGTGCAACCAAGCTTTAAAATACTTTGCGCAATATGTGGATTTAGGGAGTTTTTATATCATGACCTCCAATAACCTTATCACCAATATTATTAAAACAAAAAACGCTTTTTTTGTTTGCATAAATGCATTGAAATGCAAAGTTGACCTTAGAATATTATCTTTAAAAGCCAGTCACGTGTGCTTTTTACCATAATAACGCATTGAAGAGAATGGAGGCCATGGTGTAGTGAGTAGCTTATGCTTACAAATGGTCCCAGATTGCTGTTCTGCAGGGAGCAATAACTTTGTATTCATTACTGATTAGGGTCAATACCCTGATTATCTAAAAAGAAAGACGACCAATGCGTCTGATGAGAAACACTTGATCCTGAGCGTAATCTCTTTCCGGGCTTGTCTGTTTCACGTCCCATCAGATTATGAGAGTAAATGAGCGAGTGAGTCTGTATTTGTGTAATCACATAAATATCCTGTACTAACTGCTCCACCAGCGCAGCTCCACCAGCGTTTTTTTTTTTAAATTTTTTTATGGATTTTCCCTTTTTTCTGCTAAACTGTATTAGAGCAAACAAAACTAAACAAAAATTAATCAAATCGGTCAACCCGTTACCGAGATTTAACAAGACGAACGGACGGCTATTATTTTTTAATATATAGAAGAAGAAGTTATATAGTAGTAACAGCACTAAGCTGTTACTAGGGGTGACTGCGGGCAAGCGCTTGCCTTGGAAACAAGGTGCGCAGGTTCAAAACCCGTCTCGCATCGTGAGGAAACCTGTATATCTAAGAAAGCCTAACTAGCTTTCGAATGATGTGTAAAGTCCGCCAATCCGCATTTGGCCAGCGTGGTGGACTATGACCTAAGCCCCTTCATTTTGAAGGTAGGCCCGTGCCCGACAGTGGGACACAACAAGGGCTGGTATTATTATTTTTAGAAGAAGAAGTAGAATACATGTAGGTTGATCTTTTTAAAAATTTGTAGCTCTAGCAGTACATTAAATTATTATATGAAGAAACATAATAATATTAGTCGTACGAAATGTCTGTGTGTTAAAAAGCCATTCAATCTAATACCTCGTTTTATTCATGCTTCTCTGCGTAAGGTGGAGGTTTGCCCTATTTGATTCAATGCCAACTGTTTCTGTATTCAGTGAGTCATCAATCAAGTAGAGGTCCAGGCTTCTTGTTATAAATAACTCGGAGCTTGTTAGCGCAAGTCTACCTGCAAATTATGTTGTCATAGTTGACGGATTACATTTTGTTGCTAGTGCTAAACTTTTAAATCGAATGTATCGACCAGCTACTGTTCCACATTTGATATGTTTGTATTATACCGGGTGTAAGGGACTACGTACCGAAAACTTTTTTATAAGAATTCTCATATTGTCCGTTACAACATTACAGAAACCATATGGAAAATGACAAAAGACTAACTTGTTAATTTTTGAGCATGTAATGAATACGTGCGGAATAAACACCCCGTATATCTACTTTTTAGCCAAGTCAAATAACGATATAATAAAAAAGTTATTCTAAATATATAGTATTTTAAATATAGTAGTAACCACAAAACTTATTTGTCATGAATTCCAAAACTTTGATTGAAGTTGGTAACACCATCGTCACCACCATCATCGGTAAATTGTTAAGTAATTGTATGAATCCAAGCTCCACAAATTGATATTATGTAAGAAATTAATCCCAATAAATTCCTTAAAATAAACGAATAACCTCAAACGGAGTTGGAATCTACAATCCTAAAGGAAACTGTCCCGGAACCGTCCGGGAACCGCCCAAATCCGAAACCCCGAAGACTTTCAACTCGAACTACACAATCGCTTTCAGTGCCTAGCCGAATGCGAAACTGCGGACGAGTTAAACAATGGGTTGGTGCAAACTGTCCATGCAGTGGGGTCCAAGTTCTTTAAGACCCCACGCCGTAATAAGCCTCAGAAGCTCTCCAATCAAACCATTAAGTTAATGGAAACCCGGACTGAGATGAGGCTGCAATCTTCAGCTGATATGTCAGAATATGCTGAACTCAATAGACGAATCACGAAATCCATGCGTCACGACTTGCGTTCCTATAATACAGCATGTATTAAGGACGCGATTGAGCTGAACCAAGGCTCTAAAGTGTTCGCAAAGAATTTGTCTATTGGGCGCAGCCACATGACCAGGCTGAAGATCGACGACGGCAGTGTCATCTCATCGAAACCGGAGATATTGAGAGAGCTCGAGAGGTTTTACGGACAGTTATACACCTCAACACAGAAACCCATTGTCAGAACAGCTCAGGACACCAGAGCCAAATTAACCCGACACTACACTGAGGACATCCCAGACATTAGCCTGTACGAGATTAGAATGGCTCTCAAACAGCTTAAGAACAACAAGGCGCCGGGTGAAGACGGAATCACAACAGAACATCTGAGAGCGGGTGGAAAACCGGTACTTTTAGTCCTCCAGAAGTTATTTAATTCCGTCTTACTCGAGGGTACTACGCCAGAAGCATGGCACAGGAGTGTGGTGGTTCTTTTCTTCAAAAAAGGTGATAACACTTTATTGAAGAATTATAGACCCATCTCACTCCTGAGCCATGTATACAAGCAGTTTTCGAGAGTCGAGAGTCATTACGAACCGTCTCGAACGCAGGTTTGATGACTTCCAGCCTCCCGAACAAGCCGGGTTCCGAAAAGGCTTTAGCACCGTAGACCACATACATACGCTCCGCCAGATTATACAGAAGACTGAGGAGTATAATCGGCCATTATGTCTAGCGTTTGTGGACTACAAAAAAGCCTTCGATTCAATCGAGACCTGGGCGGTATTGCAGTCCCTCCAGCGGTGCCACATTGACTATAGGTACATCGAAGTGTTGAAGTGTTTATACAGCAACGCCACCATGTCGATCCGACTACAGGACGAGAGCACGAAACCAATCCCATTGCAGCGAGGTGTGAGTCAGGGAGACGTTATTTCTCCGAAACTGTTCTCAAACGCATTGGAGGACGTTTTCAAGCTCTTGGACTGGTACGGATTCGGCATCAACATCAATGGCGAATACATCACTCACCTTCGTTTTGCCGATGATATAGTCATTCTGGCAGAGTCACTGGAGGACCTCAATACGATGCTCAGTGACCTCAGTAGCGTCTCCCAACAGGTGGGTCTTAAAATGAATGTCTAATGTCCATGTTGTACCCGTACCGGTAGTTGTTGGGAACGATACTCTCGAAGTTGTTGACCACTACGTATACCTAGGACAAGCTATCCAGTTAGGTCGGTCCAACTTCGACAAAGAGGTCGCCCGAAGAATCCAACTCGGATGGGCAGCGTTCGGGAAACTACGTGACATCTTCTCATCAGGAATTCCGCAGTGCCTGAAGACAAAGGTTTATAACCAGTGTGTGTTGCCAGTGATGACATATGGTACTGAGACGTGGTCTTTAACAGCTGGCCTTTTGGAAAAGCTCAGAGTCACACAACGAGCTATGGAAGAGAGCTATGCTTGGAGTTTCTTTGCGCGACAGAATCCGAAATGTGGAGATTCACCGAAGAACTAAGGTTACCGATATAGCTCTCAAAATCTGCAAGTTGAAGAGGCAATGGGCAGGCCACGTCGCTCGAAGAACCGATAACCGTTATGGAAGAAAGGTTCTCGAGTGGCGACCACGAACCGGAAGACGCAGCGTAGGCAGGCCTCCCACTAGGTGGACCGACGACATTGTTTGCGTCGCAGGAAACCGGTGGATGCAAATAGCAAATTGTCGTTCATTGTGGCGGTCTAAGGGGGAGGCCTTTGTTCAGCAGTGGACGTCTTCCGGCTGGTGATGATGATGATGATGATGAAAGGAAACTGAAACAAAGGGCTGGTAGGGACAAAAATAAAAGTGTAGTGTATCCGGCAATCTTTGTCCTGCCCTAAAAATAATCAAAAAGCTAAAATTTTACCGCAGTGCCACCTACTTGGTCAAGTTGTAAATGTAAGCCATCTAGGGATCCACTGAAATACAAAAAGAAATCTCAAAATCGGTCCAGCTATTTATTGTAGGGTCAATTTAATAGATCACATTTGACATCTGTCAGTTTCTTTTTTCTGTCTGTTTCTTAAGTTTCTTTAGCCATTATTACAGTAAATATGTAATCGTAATTGCAGGAAGTTAAGCAAGTATGCAGTTCTAACTTCGAAGAAAATTATAATATTTTATGCCCGCCTTTAAAAGTTTATCTTGTTAAATTTAAATTTTGATGAAATGTCAAATGTGATCTATTAAATTGGCCCTACTTTAGTAGGAATTCAGTGATAAACACACGTACAAAATAGTGATTTGTACTTAGATAAAATTTTGAGTTATATTATATCCAAGCGGTAACAGCTCAGTGGGTAAGCGCTGCCTTGGAAACAAGGTGCGCAGGTTCGAACCGCTGCTCGCACCTCTGATTTCCTCAATGAATCATGTGCAAATCGTCTTTGTGCGATTGTTTCTAGCTTTCGGTGAAGGAAAACATCGTGAGGAAACCTGCATGTCTGAGAAAGCTTAACTAGCTCTCGAATGACGTGTGAAGTCCGCCAACCCGCACTTGGCCAGCGTGGTGGACTATGGTCTAAGCCCCCTCATCTTGAGGGGAGGCCCGTGCCCAGCAGTGGGACATAAACAAGGGCTGGTATTAATATATCCATTAGCAACTATCTATACTTATAATAAAACTGTAACAGGTCCAATTCTGTACATTGAAGATATTTTGAAAATTATGTTTGGAGGGCATTCTATAACCGATACTAAAGCCAAAAATGTATTTTTTTTTATTTTGTCTGTCTGTCTGTCTGTCTGTATCTCGGCTGAGCATCACGCCGAAACTACCAGATGGATAGAAATGAAACTTGGCATGATTTGAGTTAATACTCCGAGGTAGGACATAGGATACTTTTTATCCCGACATTCGGCACGGTTCCCTTGGGAGAGGGGACTAAAGTCAAAATGTGTACTTGGTTATACGCTTGCTCCGATTTTAACAATTTTTCATTATAATTATTGGTATGGGAACACTCATAGATAGTTGCTAACAATGTTTGGAAATAGATCAGGTTAAGCAACGTTAGGTAAGGTCATTAAATAGATGGGTGACCGTTTAACGCCATTTGAACTAAACGTCTCCGTGCTTCGGAGGGCAAGTCCAAAGTGGGTCCAAGTTTTTTACTGACTTTAAAAAAGGAGGTTTTGTATTCTATGCGAATGTATATTATTGATAGTTTAGTTAGGTAAACACAGCGCAGGCGGAGCTGCGTGGGTCAGCTAGTCTATAATATATTTACCACTGGCGTTAAAGTATTAATTCAATAACAAATTTGCTATCTGATCCTTTAGCCGAATTGAAGACTTCTATTCGACACCTCTACATATAAATAAATTTCTTACCCATAGCTTTCTTCTTCCGAAGGCTATTACCGAAATTGAATTTGGTACAGAATAAGTCCTACATAGGACTTTTGGAATGAATTCGTATTGAAGTAATATACAAGAGGTAAGAAGTTTGTGTGGTGTGTAAGGTAGTAGGCTCATTCGATTCGAATCCAATCTGATATCAATCGAGATTAGAGCGGTTGGTCTTTTCGAGGACAAGAGTTCTCGAGACATTTTATTAAGGTTTAGCTAAATCTTATTTTAGTACTATACTAGCTGACCCACACAGCTCCGCCCGCGCTGTGTTTACGTTAACTAAACTTTCAATAATATACATTCGCATAGAATACAAAACCTCTTTTTTTTAAAGTCGGTTAAAAACTTGGACCCACTTTGTACTTGCCCTCTGAAGCACGGAGACGTTTAGTTCAAATGGCGTTAAACGGTCACCCATCTATTTAATGACCTTACCTAACGTTGCTTAACCCGATCGATTACAAAACCTTAATAACAACTCTCTATGAGTGTTGACTTACTAATATTTATTATATTATAAAGAAAAAATGATAAAATCGGACTAAGCGTATAACCAAGTACCCATTTTGACTTTAATCCCCTCTCCCAAAAGAACCGTGCTAGATTACGGGATAAAAAGTATCCTCTGTCCTACCTCGTAGTAAGATCTCAAATCATGCCAAGTTTCATTTGAATCCATCCGGTAGTTTCGGCGTGATGCTCAGCCGAGATACAGACAGACAGACAGACAAAAATTAAAAAAATTACATTTTTGGCCACAGTATCGGTTATAGAATGTCCTCCAAATATAATTTTCAAAATATTTTCAAAAAATATTTTTTTTTTTACAGAATTGGACCTGTTACAGTTTTATTATAAGTTTAGATATAGATAGATATAGACTATATTACTGTGACGGGCCCGTTGGCCTAGAGGTTAGATACACTGGCCGCAGCGCTACCCAATATGTCGTGCGTTCAATTCCCGTCTTGTGTCTAGGTGATATGGTTTAAGAAATTTATTTCTCTAAAAGAATATACATAATTCACTTACTAGAGAAATACAATAGAAACTTATATCTAATGAGTGTACGAAATCTACATTATGATAATAATATATACATTAAAATAAAAATGCGGGTAGGTATATGTACTAAAAAGAAGTTACAAATGGTTCATTTTAATAGGTACTAATTACGTAACAAGTTTGATTATTTATTAGTTAGTTATTTGTCTGATATTGGATAATAATAAACTATACTAAGTTATTTAAAATGTATTGTTTTAATTTATGTTTAAATGATAGAAATTGCTTTGTTTTTTTAATTTCATTTGGTAATTTATTATAAATCTGAGCACCCTCGTACATAATATTTTTCTTTCCATAATTTGTTCGCGGTCGAAGAAGCTGGATATCATATGGTCGCCTTGTCGAACGTTTATGAAAATGTGATTTTATATTAAATGATATTTGTGTTCGTATACTTTTATTTAGGATTTTTCGTATGAGTAAACAAGTGTTGTATTTATAAATTTGTGAAAGGGACATTAATCGGGTCTGTCTATAAACTGTCGATGTTGGAGTTAGATAATCGAGGTGGAACAATAGTTTTATTATTTTATTTTGTGCAACTTGTAAGTGATTTATGTTGACTTTAGCGGCGCACCCCCAAACCTCAATCAAATAATCTAAGTGCGGCTTTACCAACGCGTTGTAGATAATGTAACAAACTGACTTAGAAAAACAGCGCACGGTACCGCGCAGGGCAGACATTAGAGATATCAGTTTTGAGCGGATCTTTTCAATATGTGGCTTCCAGGTCAGACGGCTATCTAGGATAAGACCGAGATATTTTTCGGAATCAACCTTAGTTAGTGGCTCTTGGTTTATAGTAAAAGGTTTAAAATTCGGTATTTTTTTATTTTTGGCACTGAAAATTATATAATTGGTCTTACTTATATTCAATGTTAGTAAACTAGATTGAAACCAGACAAATAGAGAATCAAGATCGTCTTGAGCATTTTTTATTATAGTCGCAATATCATCCCCATAGTAGAACAAGCAAGTATCGTCGGCATATAAAGAGATATCACCCTTTAGACCTAATTGGCTTATGTTATTAATATAGATTAGGAATAGTAAGGGACCCAAAATGGATCCCTGTGGATATTTATGTAAGTATGTATTTACAAAAGAGAGTATATCAGTTGTCTGGTTACCATAGCAGTCTCTGCGTAGTTTGAGATCATAATTTACAATCAAATAATCCTCTTGTATTATCATCCTAACTAGTAAGAAATAACATAAATAATAACTATATATTTACAGTTTCTTTACAAATATACTCGTACCTTAAAATAAGTAAAAAAAATCCTTGTCGCCGCACTGGGCGGTTACGGTTACGGTATAAAAGCTTGAGGATGCCTCAAGGTAAGTCGCGAGCTACCTTAAGTTTGACTGTTCTTCCCTCACCTCGATTGAGTAAAATCCTCAAGTCGAGGACATTTTTAACGATTGTAAATACGATTTTGTTTGAGTGGGGTTGAGTAGAAATCTGGAGGAAACGACTGATATGGGTTGAGACCCATTAGTGAGCTAAAGAGAGTCTCACTGTTAAGAGTCACTATTCAGTCTCACTGTCTAGAGTCTCACTATCACGAGTCTCACTGTCGAGAGTCTCACTATCGAGAGTCTTACTATTCAGAGCCTCACTATAGAGAGTCTCACTATCGACAGTCTCACTATAGAGATTTTCAATATAGAGATTCTCACTATCGAGAGTCTCACTATCGAGAGTCTCACTATCGAGAGTCTCACTATCCAGAGTATAACTATCGAAAGTATCAATAACAAGAGTCTAGTGAGTCTAGTGGATAGTGATCCAGAGTCTCACTGTCAAGGTTTCCACTGTGAAGAGTCGAGAACTGTACTATACTTCGAAATGTTATCGTGACGATGTCAGTTTACAATTAATGACATCCTTGATCTTTGTTTGAATCGTCTCAAGTTCACAGTTTCATGCAGATTTATTTGAGTGGCAACCGTTTATTTATAAAGAACAAGATTCACTTATTAAACGTGAAATAAAATTATTTCTGGCGTGTTATTGTTTTGGCGTTGATCCAAACGTACTCGATATGTTGCCGATTCACTGGGTGTTATGTCATTTGAGTAGATAGTTATAATCACTTCCCTGTTCACTGTTATTATTACCAGTCTATTGATATTTTGTTTAATATTATGTAGCTTCTTAAACTATTACAGTGATGAGACCGTCCACTGTACATTTGCCGTATTGATTTATACCTATTGGTTGTACATTATAGAATTATCCATCTATCTATATAACGCCGTGGCCCAAAATAACGTTGACGAAAATAAACTTTTCAAAACTGGAATGTTTTGCTTTTTCTTTTGATTTTTAGGGTTCCATGCCTAAAAGGTAAAAAAGGAATCCTTATGGTCAGACTTCGTCTGTCTGTCTGTCACACCTAAATATTTCAGGAACCACTGATACTGTCGATTTGAAACTTGGAATAGATTTAGATATTACTTACCCAACCTCATCAGAAATGAAAAAAATAATTTTATTTTATTTTTAATGGGGGTCGAAATTGGTCATCATAATTTCAAAGTGAGACTACTATATCGAGTGGAGTATCATATGAAAGGGCTTCATTTGAACATTCATTTGAATATCTCAAATAGATTTTGATATTGGTTTATGTCACGTAGTTTTTGACTGATAATCAATCAAAAATGTCAAAAAAATATCTCCGAAGTTTGTGAAGGGAAAAATATGAAATAATTACGTCTATCTATATTTTATTTATTTATTTATAAATTTATGTACACACAAACATGGTTAGAGAAGTATTAGGAGAATACAGGTACAAAGGCAGAGCTTATTTTACTGGCAGTAAAGGCTTTTTCGTAAGAGGAGACTACGGGAAAACAAGAAGACGGGGAGCAGCGTCTTTCTTTTGGATTAACCTACCATCTATTTTTCTATTCTAGCGTTTTCAAAAGATTAAATAATATTTATAATATACATACGTTCGCCAGGCGTACCCTGAATGATATTACTAGCCAAGATATAAACTAATAACTAGATTTACACTTTTATTCGCGTCAACTCGAAATGATACAGGATAGAACTACATGTCATACGCTCACAATTCTTTTTATTCCTAAAGAAAAACATTTTGGTATCATTTCCTTTTTGTAATTTCCATACTCGCAGAATGAACTCAACTTACAAACAATATAGCAAAGATTTTCGCGTTTCTGTATTAATTATGTCGTTGGTTCCGAAAATAAATATTGACGTGTGCGACCACCAGTAAGATTTGATAACAAAATCGTGGCCAACTCTATTAATAATACATGTTCTTATATAAAGTTTCCTAATGATTGGAAACATTAGAATAATTACTAATAAAATTATTATAAGATACGATTTTTATAGACATACGACAGTTTGCCATCTAAATTATAACGTATAAGTTACGTATGTTCTTATCTATCTATCTATACTTATAATAAAACTGTAAGAGGATCAATTCATTGTCATTTAAAGTAACCGTCTACGTTCTTCGCAGGGCAAGTAATAAGTGGGTTCTAGTTTTTAACAGACTTTAAAAAAGGGGGTTATGTAATCAACGCCAATAGTATGTAAATGCTATTAAAAATGTAGGTATCTACTGTAAATAGAGCGCGGGCGGAGCTGCGCGGGTCGGCTAGTAGAAAATCCTTGCAAACAGAATGTGCAAACAATTATAGATCTTAAGGTGGTAATCATTTTAGTCCTGAACAAAACATTTGGACCAAATATGCTTATTGACCAATCTTATCACGATATGAATTCTATTATAATGAATTCATCAGAAAGCATTGTAAGGAAGGGACGAATATTTCAGCACTATAATATTACTAATAAAACTAGTTTTACGATTTTATTTAAACTAGTTGAGACCCAATGTAAAATTGTTTTACATGTCCCCATTTAATGAGTTTCTCAGAAGTTTACTATTGAAACTGTCTAATGTTGTTCAAATGTCAAATAGACCTAATTAAGATATATGACTTATTTTTGCAGACTTGCTCTTTATATTTGCTTGTTAGTAGTTCTTCGCATCTGCCAAATTATTTGCAGGAAGTTTATTATTTAGTTTACTAAATTGTATACAGTACAGGTTACCTAGATATTAAATTCTTAAAATAGTTTTACGATCAGCCGATGTTTAACATTCAACCTCTTCTTACATCCCACTTACTGAACGAAACTTGCATCATAAATTTATTGCAACGGCTTGAAATATAAATACCTATAGATAACTGCAAATTGTTTAGGGTAACAGTGGGATAGTTGCCACACTTTTTGAAAATACATTTTATCTGTCAGTAAAAATGTTTTATTTGTAATACGGGTACTTTGGTTTAGTATCATCAAATTTATGAAAGGAAAGTCCAATCTTTGATATTTCCAGGGTATTGGCAATTTTTGGGGGATAATTGCCTAATCCATGTAAATTACGTTTAGGATGACATATTATATACCGCACAAACTTTATTTCACCTTGCCTTTCCATGCAGTCGCACAGAGACATGCAACACATTCAAATTAGTGGTAGTTGTAGAATCTCTCGAAAGATAAATAAAATAACATTGTGATTCATTTCATTTTTGATTCTTATTTTTTTATTTTTTAAATGGTTGGTATCCTGGTTTATCCTATGCGCTCAAGCACTTTTTGACCTTGTACCACCATCCCCTTTCTTTTACCGGACTACCAGGCGCCGGCAGGGTCTCCACCGCTTTGTCGTTGACACTCCAACTTGCCGCACTAAGCGTTTCGCTTCTTCTTTTCTCATGCGCACGGCCAAGCTGTGGAATACCCTCCCGGACGACGTTTTCCCTGATAAATATAACTTGGATGTATTCAAGTCTAGAGTGAACAGGCATCTTATGGGTAAGCGCGGTCCATCCTAGACCACATCTTCACTTACCATCATGTGAGATTGTGGTCAAGCGCAAACCTATTTTTTATAAAAAAAAAATCTTAGCGGGAGGGGGGATCAAAATATCTTTATTATGTATAAGTCCCACGGAGTTGCTTACTCAAAAATCTTTTTTTTACAAACACCACCGGATCTTAGCGCGGCCGCTACTAAGAAAATCCGGCAATAAACTCAGCCGGATAGTCTTTAGTTGTCATGGTAACGTAGAGTAGCGTACCGTAGTATTACAGTACTGCAGGATCTATCATTTATCCATTTTTTTTTTATTTTTGCAGTCACTATACTATTTTTTTTTCATATGGTTAATTGCCAATCTGGTGTCAGAATTGTTTTAGCTACCCGTTCGCGTCTTGTCTAAACGACTGCTGTCTAGATTACGTGCCCTCCGAAGTACGGGGGCGCTCAGTTCGAATGGCAGTAAGCAGTCAACCATCAAAGGTCTGACCCTGCTTGACGGTTACTGAATTTGCAATTGGTTATCAGCGCCCCTATACAACTTTTTAGGATTCCATACCTAAAAGTTAAAAAAGGAACGCTGGTGAGACTTCATCTGTCTGTCTGTTTGCTGTCACACCTATATATTTCAGGAACCACTAACGCTATCGATTTGAAACTTGCAGTAGTTTTAGATCTTACTTACCCAACCTCATCGCAGGTGAAAAAAAATATTTTTACTGTTACTTTTTTTTAATAGAGTCGAAATGGGTCATCAAAATTTCAAAGTGACACTACTATATCGAGTGGAATATCAAAAGAAAGGGCTTTATTTGCACATCTCAAAACAGATTATTATTTTAGGTTATGTCATGTAGTTTTTGGCTGATAATCAAAAATGTCAAAAAAGAAACACGAGACCGACTCTTGCACTTGAACGGTATTTCATATATTATGTAGCTACACAAATAAATGTCGGTACAACACTACATGATTATAAATAATCTGTGTTTTAAGTCTGCACACTCAAATGGCTTAATAATATACTTACCCGGTCTTGAAAAATATGCAAGAATAATATTTTTGTATGTATGTCGTTACTGCCAATTTTCAAAGATCTGGTGAAGAACTTTTATTTGGCGGAATAAGTTAATCAGTATTTATGTAATATTTATGTAATTTTCTTGTTATATTAGTACGTACTGATTTATGTATGTTTATAATAGTATTATTTGATGTATGTTTATATATTATACTCATATGAATATATATTATTATAGTTTACAACATATGTGATTTTATGTGTATTTGTGTTAATGTTACCTATTCATGTCGAGTGCGCGCACCCTCTGCTCTTTGTAACTTCTTTATTTTCCTCTCCATCCAAAGATTGCCTGGAAGAGATCGCTTTTAGCGATAAGGCCGCCCATTGTTGCATGTTTTAGTAATTTATGTTTTATTCTTTTTGTATCTGTTTGTTTGTGTGCAATAAAGAATTGTCTATCTATCTATCTATGTAATTATTATTTTAAATTATGTAAATAGAACGTGTTTTTGAATGTCACGCATTGTATGTGTGAGTTGTGGCCAGTGCATTCGTAACAAGTATCTTCTTTACATAGTAATAAAACAAAGTCGTTTCTCGCGTCTGTCTATTCATCTGCTAACTCTTTCTAAACTACGCTACAGATTTTTAAGCAGTTATCACCAGCAATGATGTTTTTTTTAGTTTTTTATGTAAATAGAAAAAAAAATACCAACCGATAATAATTTATAATAAATGCAACCGAGTCTTTTAAATTACACCCGTTCGAGACCGGGGCGGGTCGCTAGTAAATTATAAATACATTACCGACTGCCAACATATAGATTTAAATTACATTATAAATACATACTATGCGTTTCAACTAAGAATGTGGCCGCCATGATGATCGCGACTGCGGAACTTCACGCGTTTTTTACGATTTTTGTACCGGCAGCAGAGTAAACACAAAATGAAAAATTCGCCCCGGTTTTGATTATTTATTGTAATGTCTTATTTTGCTATCTATTTTTGTTAAAACATCATTTTTAGTAATTATATATTTGAAATTACAAGATGGCGGCAACATTCTTAGATGAAACGCATAGTACATACCTAAAGCATACACATGTACATAAATTAGTATTATTATTATGTCAAACACATAATAATAATACTAATTTATGTCAACATGACATAGCAGGATATGACCTTTCATTGATGACTTTGGTCGTGCAATAACAGAAATTGAAAATGGCGGCTAAAAGGCCACCGTAAAAATAGTATTACTATTTTTCTAATAATATTATACCTAGTCTATGTCACTCCCATAAGTAAGACGAATCTGATTATAAGTCCACATTTTAAAGAAATAGATATATATCTACTCTCGAAAAACCTTGTCTTCTTGTTTAGTCGGACAAAAAAATTGTTTGTAAATACCAATTTATATCATACAATTAATTATTAGTTAAAGAATAATTCAGAGCAGTCTAAAATATATTACAAAAATAAAACCGTAAAAATAATGATAAAAATGTAGATAACATTTTTATTTATGTCACTATGAGTCAGTGGCACTTTCTTTAACGAATTATGCACTTTAGAAGAAAAAAAAACTGTTTATTTTTCTCTTATCTCAGACCAGTTTAATTTGATAAATATAGAATGTTGCGAAAGCCTAGTTATAATGGATTCTTCAATTCTGTTTGTTACAAAAAAACGACTTAGGCATTACGTTTGTAAATTCTGTTAACAGGACGCAATTACTAGGATTTCTTCATGGCCACCAAATATTGACACAAAACTATTGAAACCATGAATCTCAATCGTTTTGTGTCAATGTTATATTAGACTTTAATTGACATAATGTTGTGAGATACCTTCTGCAAATATGTTCTAATCTTCCGCGTGTTTAATAGGTATTTTATTGCATAATTACCACCTATTATTGCATTATAGTGATTTGGTTGTTTGACTTTATTATGTTTGAAATATTATTTTTAATAACAGTTTAGTATTTATATAACATTAAAAAAAAAACAGAAAAGTCAATAAAAAGATTATTTGCACAGTAAAAAAATATCTTGTTAATTTATCCTTTTAGAAAAAAAGACATTAAATTATTTATTTCATTGTATATTATTTAGTCTTAGGACTCTTAGGATCATAGAACGAATTGCCTACGATAGACCTAACTAAAGGAATGGCCAGGGCCCAAAAAACTTACATCTCAGATTTTAAAGTTAAATTAGCATGGTTATTGTTAGTTGTTGTTATTGCTGAATTCAGTGGCTAACATGTTTTATTTGCCCTTTAAAACCTGAGATATAAAACTTATGCGCTGGGCTTGGTTTTTTGGCCATTCTCCTTTATTACATTGTTGCTCCCTGCGATGTAAATAAATATTTCAAATATCAATACAGGGATAAATAATGACTTATGGACTCTACACGGACTCTACACGCATTAGTAGGTATGTTACTTTAAAAATAGGTACCTATATTAATAATTCGTGACTCTGTTAAAATTCCAAGAAGCTTACGCTATCCTCTATTTAATACTATAGCCTATGAAATATATTTCAATAATATTAAATTAAAGATGAAATAATAAGCTAAAAGTCAATCTATAAACGATAAATTAAATTTATTGTTCAACAAAATTTTGTGGACAAAAACTGGTCCTAAAAGTAAAATGTTAATTATAATGGAGGACACTAAAATTAAATCCTAATGACTGTGAGCGTCATAATGTGAAAACAATAATAATAATTATTGTCGCTTGTTTATTTACTAACGCTACAGTGAAGAGCGAGCGAGCTCTTTACCTGACTGTCTAAAATGTAAGATGATCCATCCATGGGTAACTCAACAAAATACGCAAGCTACTGAACAGCTCACGGCTCAGGTGTGTGAGCTGGTTCAATGACTCAGATCGCAGATCAGCTCAAATTGTACCAATTTAGTTTACGATTCGCGCCCGCGCTTACTTAGAGCCGCACGCCGAATCGAGCCGTACTGAGCTGTCGCGGTTCGTTCAGCTCTGCCGAGCCATTCACTTTTTGAGTTGTTGTACAGTAAAACATTTCAGAACGAAAGATTCCTTCAAAAACATTCTTGACTAAACTTCAAGTAAGCGTAATATTAAATTCTCTTTGTAGATCAGAATCACAAGACTTTGGAGGGATTCACGAAACAATAGGAGCTGGATTGACCCGTGAGCTAGTTATTTTATTGCTCAACTGCTCAAACTCATATAATCTGATTTATTGAGCTCGTTCCCAGCTGAGTTACACACCTCTAATTCATGCGTCGGACGGGCATGTAAAAGTTATTCTTGCGCTCGACGTATCTCTTCGTCTTAGATCTCATCGGATTGTGAAAGTAAAGGAAGACTACTCAAGCACTTGTTCACTATAACATCCTCCGCATAGATGGCTAATCTTATGAAAGATTGTACTGTTTTGCACTACTTGTGTCTATCTTTAGTTACTCATACTCGTCTTCTAGCTTGCTTTAAAAAAATCGCTTTTAGCGATAAGGTTACCCATCTGCAATGTATACATTTTTATCTATTTCGCGTGATCTGTTTCCTGTTCCTATTTTTTGTGCAAATAAATAAATATTGTCTACTTTGGCCACACGGCCAGGAGCTGAATTAACTCACAGCTTACCTTGAGGCCAGTTGGCCAGGCGAAGTCTTGTAGCATTGTTTATAACTTCCTAATGAATAAAGAAAATGCATCAGTACTTGTTATCAATACAATTGTTTATTCTCATATTCTAGTGATTGGCTCTGTCCATCGCAGCGGAAGTGCGGCGCCTTTTATTATATACATGTTACATAGTGCAGATATCGACACTATTATTATATTGGTGTAAGATAAACACTACGTAGATAACTTGTCTATATTCTGAGAACTATAAAATTTATAATTTGTGTACACAGAGAATATTATTGGCTTTTTAAAATTGTTTGACAAATTAGGCCCGATCAAAGCAGATAATCTTTCAAAAGATCAGCCATCTCCAAATCATCATCATCAGCCAAAAAACGTCCACTGCTGAGCAACTACCGTTCCCCTAAGAAAGAAGGAGTTGCCATAATCCCTACGCTTGGCCGACGTCTTGGGGATCGCAATATATGTACATACATAGGTGGTAGGTTAGCCCTCTCAGCTACTTCAACTCAAAAACGACACAGGTACTAATTAATTAGCGGACTGTTACTATCTTAACACCCCTCAATGACAAAACATCAGGAATGTACTCCCTATCTTCAATGCAATATCAGATCTTTGGACCGACACAAAACCAAAATTTTCCCTGACCCGGTTTCTAACAGGACATAGATATTATAGATATCAAATAGCGATAAATGTCCATGCAATAACGTCGTAGTCCAGACAATGGATCACCTAATCCAGAAGTGCCCCATATATGCACGCCAATATTTTGATCATGAGGAACTCTGCCATAAGTTCAACATAAACTTATTAGGTTATGTTAAGGTCCATTAAGTGGTAGGTATATTACCACTTAATGGACCTTAAATTGGCCTTAAATCATTTGCGTCAAAAGCTTCTACAAATAATAGTCTCAACACTCAAGAATTTTTATAATACATAGACTCCAACAGCTAGCTCAACGCACATAATTAATTTACCAAACATGTTTTGTCATCAACTTATTTGTCAATATTTGAATAGTGAACCTTCTATACCATTTGCAGGGTCGTTTGATAGATGGTGACTGCCTCACTACCCCTAATCCAAGAAAAGAGGGTTAGATAGCCAGAAACTATGATTATAAAAACAATTTTTTAAAAATAAAAACCGACTTCAAAGTAAATTATCTAAAAAGTATAAAATAACGAAAATATATTGAAGTCGGTGCTAGCACATAATGTTAACTAGGACTAGCACGAGCTGACACCGATACATACATAAATACACTCATAAAATTTGGTAAATATGTTTAGAAGCCCACATAGACTAATAGACTAACATATATTAATATTACGCATTTTTATTAATATTACATACATACGTGTCGAATAGAGAACCTTCTTTTTGAAGCCGGTTAAAAAGACATATACGTCATTAGATAAAGGTTAACTGGAATATGATAGTTGTACTATTTCTATTCTACGCGAGTGTAACATAAAACTTCATAGCTCATTCCGCAAGTGATGAGAAAACTGCAGCCACATTTGTCCCGCGTTAAGCAGGGAGGCTAGAAATAAAAGCTACTTCAAGGACAATAGTGGCGCCGGCGGCGGCGCTAGACTCCACAGTAAGTATGTGTCTATTTGTTCGTTAACTTTGTCTAGACTAGACGATCTTTGATTCTCCGACACATAATATCCAGAAGGTTTATTTATATCATCCACTGCTGCACAAAAGGCCTCTCCCATGGAAGGGAGGGGTTTCGTTTTCGATTTTGTGCCACGAAGTGTTGGAATTCGCTTCCGCCTCCTTTCCGTAACCTTAAATCTAAAGAGCTTTAGATTTAACTTTTAAAAACATTTATTAGGGATACAACTTGATTTGTTATAAAATATTTTATCATTATTAATTTGTTTTTGTGATTATTTTTAACCGACTTCAAAAAAAGGAGGAGGTTCTCAATTCGTCTGTATATATTTTTTTTTTATCATTTTTGAGTAGCTCAGTCACATTTTACGTTATGGTTTTTTAGTTTATTTAATTTTCTCGTACATTTTTTCTTTTTTTAAATAAGTACAGACACAGATAAAAAACTCCAAGACACTTGGTGGACATCGAAACCACGACGGCAGCAGCATAGGAACAGGCCTGTTAAATATATAGATATAGGTATGTAGGGTAGGTAAGAGGCGACCTCTTACGGACACCCAACGGGAGGAGATGAGAGGGTGCTATTCTTACCCGGATACCCCACGGGTAGAACACGGGTCACAGGACAGTGATGAGAAAACTACAGCTACAGTTGTGCCACCCGTGTCGTGACGTCACAGTGACGAATTTGGTATTCTGCTAAAATTACCATAAGCAGTGGTCACACCACTGAGACGCTATTATGGTTTTAGGTCTCGATAGCGTGTGGTTGGAATGAAAATTAGGTATTTGAATTTATTATTTTTTATTTTTTTTATTTTTTTTTAAACATTATTATTAATAATATTGATATTTAAAGCAAAAAAGTTAAAAAAAAAGTTTTTCAATTAATTATAAACAATTAAAATTTATATAAAAATCACTTGACTATAAACGCACCAAGATTGGTCACCTTATAGGTGTGACGTAGGGTTACCAACTCTCAAAAGGACCAACTCGGGAGAATTTTATCGAATAGAGGGGGGGGGGGGGGTGTTAGAATGTTTGTTACGAAAATCTCAATCATTTATTAATTTCTAAATTTATATGTACCTTGGATTCGAGCAGCATCTAATACTTGTCGGTGTTTTTCATGAAGCTTTTTCATGAAAAATCGAAGTATTTGTAACTCTACTTTTCAACTCACACACGTCTCTCGATTTCGTAAAGTCAACCCAGCGTAAATCCACTCGAATTTCTTCAACGAGCTATGGTTGCATCTCACGCAAAAGTCCAACCTCATTGTGTTGGATTAAGTACTTAATCGATTGTAGAAACACTATGATAAAGTAGTAAAAGTATGTCTATGACTCTTGTATGCCCTCCACTGTAGAGGGCGAGGTGCTACTTACTTTATTGTATTGTGTGTAGAGGGTCTGGTGTAGAGGAGGCATGAGAAACCACCGAATTGATCTCCAAGGAATCGACAACGTCGACGGCGAGACGAACAGGTTTACACCGGTAGCGACACGTGCGAGCGACGACTGCATACATAATATTTAGAAAAACCGGAGAAATGATTGCACTCCGGGAGTTCGGGAGATTAACCATTAATACCGGAGTCTCCCGGGAAATCCGGGAGGGTTGGCAACCCTAGTGTGACGTCATAATGTTAAAGCGATTTAATAACAGTACAGTGTTAACGGCTATTACAGGTGACTAGACAATAATATAGAAAATTTATTGCTAAAAAACGAAACTGAACGACGATACTGAACGTCACTGAACGACACTGAACGTCACTGAACGTCACTGAACGACACTGAACGACACTGAACGTCACTCAACGACACAGAACGAAGACACTGAACGTCACTGAACGTCACTGAACGACACTGAACGTCACTGAACGACACTGAACGTCACTGAATGACACTGAACGACACTGAACGTCACTGAACGACACTGAACGACACTGAACGTCACTGAACGTCACTGAACGTCACTCAACGACACTGATCGACGACACTGAACGATGACACTGAACGTCACTGAACGTCACTGAACGTCATAGAACGACACTGAAGGACACTGAACGACGGCACTGAACGTCACTGAACGTCACTGAATGACACTGAAGTAACTGACGTGACACTGAACGTCACTAACGTGACGTTCAGTTCAGTGTCGTTCAGTGTCACGTCAGTGACGTTCAGTGTGACGTCAGTGACGTTCAGTGTCACGTCAGTTACGTTCAGTGTCACGTCAGTGACGTTCTGTGTCACGTCAGTTACGTTCAGTGTCACGTCAGTGACGCTCAGTGTCACGTCAGTGACGTTCAGTGTCGTCGTCCAGTGTCATCCAGTGTCGTTCAGTGTCGTACAGTGACGTTCAGTGTCGTTCAGTTTCGTTCAGTGTCGTTCAGTGACGTACAGTTACGTTCAGTGTCACGTCAGTGACGCTCAGTGTCACGTCAGTGACGTTCTGTGTCACGTCAGTTACGTTCAGTGTCACGTCAGTGAAGTTCCGTGTCACGTCAGTTACGTTCAGTGTCACGTCAGTGACATTCAGTGTCACGTCAGTGACGTTCTGTGTCACGTCAGTTACGTTCAGTGTCACGTCAGTGACGCTCAGTGTCACGTCAGTGACGTTCAGTGTCGTCGTCCAGTGTCATCCAGTGTCGTTCAGTGTCATTCAGTGTCGTTCAGTGTCATTCAGTGTCGTTCAGTGTCGTACAGTGACGTTCAGTGTCGTTCAGTGTCGTTCAGTGACGTTCAGTGACGTTCAGTGTCGTTTAGTGTCATCCAGTGTCATTCAGTGTCGTTCAGTGTCTTTCAGTGTCGTTCAGTGTGGTCGTTCAGTGGCGTTCAGTGTCGTTCAGTGTCGTTCAGTGACGTTCAGTGACGTTCAGTGTCGTCGTTCAGTGTCATTCAGTGTCGTTCAGCATTGTTTAGAGTCGTTTTTTAGCAATAAATTTTCAATATTATTGTCTAGTCAAGTGTAATAGCCGTTGACGCTGTACTGTTATTAAATAGCTTTAACATTATGACGTCACACCCCCTCGGGTTTGTTCAGGAGCTGTCGGCGTGTTTCCGGTACTGGATTCAAAAATTGTATTTTTTATTTTGAAATAACCTTTGAATTAATGCGAATAAAAAAAAAATATAGTTTCATTATAAAACTTATATAATATGATCATTCCATTTATCAACTAAAAAAAAATTCAAATACCCAATTGTATGACATTTTAAGAAAATTAGAGCCTTGGGCCCAGAGCAGTGAAAAGTCACGGACACGTCATCATTTCATCATAAGTAGGTCATTAAACATGAAATTAATTCAATTACTCGAACAGAAAATTTAAAGAGGGCCAAATATTTAAAACATCAGGATTGCGACCGTAACATCTCCACTGCATTAAAATTCCTATTAGGATTAAACCTAAACATATTTGCCATAAAATGCGACCCTTGTCAAAATGTGTCCCTAAACGTAAAACATTCACCGTAATATAATTTTGTACAAACGACTTTCGACCATATTGTGAGTGCAAAAGTGATAATAATATTTTGGTGTAGACACAGAATTGTCAGTACATAGATAGACCAGTTTGACCATAAATGAGATGGTGGTAAAATAAACCACATTCTCAAATTAGCCAGCCAAATATAATGAATTCGTATTTAATATTCATATTTTGATAGCAATTTAGGAAAACTACAATGGATTAATATAGAATGTCAAAATAAGACACTGATTTGCTTGCAGAGAGAAATTGTTTTCTAAACACTAATGTTACTAAGTTGAATGTAAAATTACTTATTAAACTATTATACTGAGACGAGTTATTCAAGTTCACAATTTTAACCCTAGATAGATACTCGTATTTAACCATATTTCACTTTACACTAAAGAGAACCATACGTCGACTCGACGTGCGAATGTTTGAGTGAGCATAATTTGGATTAAGTATATACTAGGTGTATGAATGTGATATTATGTCTTCATGTATATAATTGTGTACTAAGTTTAATGAAAAACATAACAGTTTATTCATATTTTTATTATAACAAAAGATAAAAGACAAAACAAGGTCCTTCTCACTTTACAAAACATAAACATTTATGAGTCTTATAATTTACTATTTAAAAGTTTCAAAATCATCTCTACAAAGAGATGATTTTGAAATCTCTATAATATAAAAAATATAAGTATCAATTTTTATACATTTTGGCCTCAATTTCACTTAGGACAGCCGCTGGACCAGAACATAACCATACGTCACTTCGACGTACGGTAGGTAAATAATTTTTGAAAGTGTTACACTTACTGCAAGCTCTGACTGCCGACTGCACAGGCCGACTGATTTGGCAGGAAGGGCCAGTTTAGTAACGCGAAAAACAAATGAGTTATATCGATTTTTCAAAATCGATTAGGTCGACTTGACGTAGGTTATCTATCTACCTTCGGAGTCGCTGGACGCTCGGGGTGTGGGCCCCTTGAGCGTCCATTGAGTACGGCGGCGACTCCGAGGAGGACGGCGGCGGGGTTCATGTGCCGATGCGACAGCCGCGGGGGTTTTAGTGGGTAAGAATCCCACATACCACGGTCGAGCCCCACAGCTCCCGGGGATCTTTCGAAGATTTCCCCCGCGTCAAAAAAAAAAAAAAAAAATATTTCTTTACTCTTGATTTACCCACGAAAATCAAACCCATGGCCCGTTAACACCATAAGAACTGCCTATCGGTAAAATCACTATGCTAGCAAGAGGGATGGGAAGGAGGTCTTATCTCAATCGCTAGCACAGCGACTTCTCATAGACCACTGGCTACTATACTGACCGCATCATCACAAAACCCCTAAAAGTTATTTGGGCTAAGGTCTTCTGTAAGGCTGCTCTTTCTTAAGTGGTTGGGTAAGCCCGTTGTAATTTACCTTTCTCCACAATTATCAAAAATATAGACTAAATTTCCCAGTGATGTAATTTTGATACTGAGACATGGTATTATATGTAAGTATATCAAAAATAACGGTTGAATTTGTATAACATCACGATTAAAACAATGCAAAAATGATGAATTGCCGTCCCCGTTTTTGTTAAGTTGGTTAAAAAGAAATACTTATATGGCTACCTTTTTGAATATTACGTACCGACCACGTTTAACTTTCTACAAATTTTACATACTATTATGGAAATTTCAAGAAGTTTAATGCAAGGAACCGCCATCCGTGCAACCAAATTACGATGTCCGGATTTCTTTAAGAGGTCAAGTTTTTTTTATTTCTTATTATAATACCCGTTAGCAGTAGTTATATTATTTATTTATCTACACTGCTCTCAAAACGAATGCAAAATTAAAACAGATACGAGAACATTTATAATTTGAAAAAGATGTTAATTAATCTGTACCTATCACAAGAGAAAAAATATTTTCTGTTCGTCCAAGTGGCCACATGCTCGGAAAAGAGGATTGGATGATTGGCTATTTTTACACTAACTGTATTACATCATTGAAATCAAACTACTTTTACGGATTTTATCGCGGTTTATTTTTTGATTTTACTATCCATCTATTTTATATTTATGTATTACATCCTTAGGCTGCTTACACACGCTAAGAAATTTCACCATTTCTGCTGCAGATAGGACCAAATTTTGTCGGATCAAGGCACGGAAACCACAAAATCTTCACTCGTTGCGGTGAGATCTAGCGTAGGCAAGATTTTTTCTTGGTCAGCGCCGTAGCAATCATGTGCGAATAATAATAATATCTACCTATTTATTATGAGACACCACTTAAAAAAGAAAACAAAATACAGAAAAAAAAACATACGTGGTGTCTCACAAAAGAACGCACTCAGCTTAAATCGTGTTAGAATTACAAGACGACGCTAGTTATCGGTGCGTCCTTAAAAGACTTTGTGGATTGTTACTAGTTTTCGGTGAAGGAAAACATCGTCAGGAAACCTGCATAACTGAGAAAGCCTAACTAGCTACTGATTCAGTAGTACTGAATGACGTGTGATGTCCGGCAACCCGCACTTGGCCAGCGGTATAAAATAAATTGACATTTTGGCAATATCTTTATAAGTAATTTTGTAAATATTCATTTCCGTATATTCACGGCACCGGCAGTAAGGAAGGGAAATTCATCAAAGCATTATGTTAAATTTGATAGCCATGTGATTAGGTAATATACAGACGAAGCGATTTAACGACTTTATTTACATTGGTGCATCAAGCATCGATATTCAAATCAACATTTACAAGAATTCACGAAAGTTCAATTATAAACAAAAACCAAACACAATTAAATGTTCCTCTAACGTACGTCGTGAGTCCTTCGCTTTTTTAGGGATAGCGGAGTAGGTTCTGCACCTTCGGAGTCGTTGGACTTTCGGGATGTGGGCTCTAGTACGCCCATTAAGTACGGCAGTGACTCCGAGGAGGACGGCGGCGGGGTTGTGACCCCCGTTCCCGGGAGCACCGTGTCTGGTTCCCGGGGGGCTATAATGCGCCCACCGGCAGCGGGCTCTAAGGCAAGGCAAAAGAACCCCTCAACGGTTCTTGGTGAGAAGAGCCCTGGTCTCCCTTCTCATGTGGGCAACAGCCTTGGGTTCTAGTGGGTAAGATTCCCACGTACCCCGGTTGACCCCCACCCCTGTCATATCAAGGTTTCTCCGCGAAAAAAATGTTACTGTAATTTGTTGTATGTTATGTGTTCTAAATTGGTAAAACAATAAAGAAAGATCTATCTAATAAATAGAAATTCGTGGTAGACCCAAAGTAAAAATAAAATCCTAAATCTATGGGTAGACGTAAGTGGTTCATACTACCTTCGGAGTCGCTGGACGTTCGGGGTGTGGGCCCTTTGAACGTCCATTGAGTACGGCGGCGACTCTGAGGAGGACGGCGGCGGGGTTACGACCCCCGTCCCCGTGAGCACCGTGACTGTTTCCCGGGGGGCTACAATGCGCCCCCCGGCGGCGGACTCAAAGGCAAGGCACTGAGTGGCCCCTGGTGCAGATCCCACCGGAGAGCCCTGGGGTCCCCCTCTCATGTGCCGATGCGACAGCCGCGGGGGTTTTAGTGGCTAAGAATCCCACATACCCCGATCGAGCCCCACAGCTCCTGGGGATCTTTGGAAGATTTCCCCCGCGTCAAAAAAAAAAAGAAATGGTTCATACTAAGTATAGTAAGCAAGTTGCAAGCAAGCAAAGCATGCAGACCTGCTAATAACACACTTTCAGTTGGCCTGCTTACTAAGGAGGACCACACCAATCCACCACTTTAAAGACAGGCCTTGCCGAAGTGAAATAATGGTTTGTTCTCGGTGGACGGTATATTCAAACGAATAATGTGACGCGACACATCGCGACTATTAATCGCAAATCTGTGCACAGCTTTATTGAAATAAAGCAAGTCGAGTCGAATGCGATAATTACACGCGATAGGCCTGTCGCTATGCTAATGTGTTCACAGCGCCGCCATGAATGTTCATTCATCGGGAAGACCCTTTTAAATATTATCGTAATTTGTTTCGTATTATGAGCAGAACACGATCGGTATAATTATTTATGTGAGGAAAATGTATTTAATTCAATTTTGATTTTCATGAGCCACCACTAATATTGGGAGGTACTGTAGCGGCGGTTGGGGGATTATAATGTAAACAACGCCGATAAAGGACACTGAGAGACTTTTATTAACTACTTTTATTAATTATTGGATTCACAAGAAGATGATACAATATAACGGGGGAGAGATGCAGACGTCAGCCGGCTGTGCCTGAGCCCGGACTCATCTATACAATAAAAGCAGAACCCACCTCTGATTTCCTTAATTTATCATGTGCGAATCACCTTTACTACCTTCGTCGTTACTACCTTTGGTGAAGGAAAACATCGTGAGGAAACTTGCATGTCGGAGAAAGCCTAACTAGCTTTCGAATGACGTGTAAAGTCCGCCAAGGCCAGGGGCTCAGGCCGGGTTATGTGGGACTTTTACTCACTAAAACGCGGTCGCCTTCATTGACACTATGAAGTAATTCTGTGCACTTCGATAGGACCTCGCCAGAGTATCTCTAGCCTGATGCTCGGTGGTGTTAGAGCACGTCCCGGGGTAGTAAATGGTCAACTAATCGGACTGGGCTTACCTTATCTGACTTTCCTTATACAACAGATCGTTTTCTGAAGAGCAGTTACAACAGGCTGAGAGCACGCCATTCTCGTTGGAAAATGTTTCTCTCGGATTAAAGAATAAAATTTGACATTATACATAATTTATTAGAAGTTTATTAGTGCAGGTACCTTTTTTGTTTCGCGGGGGAAACCTTCGATAGGTCCCTGTGACCAGTGGGGGTCATCCGGGGTATGTGGAATTCTACTATAACCCCCGCGGCTGTCGTATCGGTACATTAGTTGCCTCTCAAAGCCGGAGTAGACCTGGGCCCTCCGGTGGAATATGCACCAGGTATTCCCTCAAAGCCCTGCCTTTGAGCCCGCCACCGGGGAGCGCGTTATAGCCCCCCGGGAACCAGACACGGTACTTACGAGGACCCAGAATCATGTGCCTAAGTGAACTACTCTTTACATACTGATTTACTTAACTTTAATAGTACACCACCAGCTACCAATATCTGCAATTATGTTTTCATTCGCTTAAGTTGTCTTGAAGAAATTGCTCTTAGCTATAAGACCGTCAATTTAAAGTTTTTTTAATGTCACGCAACCATAGCCGCAGGCAACAGGCAGTAAGTAATGAATACTGTATTCTGACGATGTCGAAGTATGTCGTTAGTCATAGTTCTAGGAACAGATCGAAGAACTATTGCTAGCAATTAGACCGGAATCAATAAAAGTAGGGCATTGAAAAGCTTCCATTGTCATATATATCCTGCCATCCAAGACTAATGTTTTTCCAATATCCGTACAGTTTAAAGTAAAAGTCTGTATAAAGAGTACCGGTATTTTAGTTTGTTCTGAGTACATTCCTGTTTTTATACCTACTTATTGGAAATTTACGAGGTTGAAATTATTGTTAATGGAAACGTTTCTCAGGTACGTATTCAAAGTAAAAAGAATATCTGTAGGTACTTTCCGGAGTTGAGGGAAAACGATTTTGTCGCTTTTGAAAAATAGAGAAAATTGGTGGTAAGCACGCACTATGTACACAATTCTCACATCATTAGATTATACAAATCCACTGCTAGACATACCATCTATAATTATTATTATAATATTCCAATCATATGGCAATAAAAAATATTTCTAAACAAGAGAAATTATAAAAGCATAAAAAGCCCGACTGCCAACAAATAAAATGGTCCTAAATTACATTATATATACATAATACGTAAATATGTATTCCAACTCGTCTCGTTAAGACCTTTCATGATAGTATCTAACGACATATTATAAGTCACTGTCCATCGACGCCGTTTAGGCTGTGGCCCTGCCAAAGAAATAGACAAACATACTTACATACATACATACTCAAGAAAAACATAACCCTCCGCCTGGGGCATTCGGGCAAAAAAATAATAGTAGGATTGTGTATTTTCACGGTTTTCGCTGCATTTCGTTTGCATATTGCCTCGTCATTTGTAAGAAGGACCGCTAAGGACTGAAACAATTGGCCTGGTTTTCCCGTCCGATTATAAAGTGAGTGTTTTCAAGACTATAGGGAATAGACTTTTAATAAACCACTGTGCTTTACCATCTTCGATTGCGCCGCCGCTTTACATCGGGTAGGCAGTCAAGGAACTGCAGTCAAGTATTGGCTTATATTTAACGAAAAACAAAAACTTTTATGTCTATATTTTGCACAAGAGATCAATTACCTAGTTAAACTTACCGCTATATTTCAAGTGACTTGTCGATGCATTTCATTAGACTTAAAGCGGTTAGGTGCTATTAACTAATGTCCACTTGCGGGTTTATTACAGAGCGTGTAATAGATTACAGGGCCGTATTGAAAATTTAAAATATGCAAAAAATTATATAATCATCTGCAGCATCTACTTAAATCCATAATTTATAAAGACATATGTGTACGATAAATTTAACATCATCATCAGCCGGAAGACGTCCACATCTGAACTCCAATAGACATCCTCCCCCAAGAAGGGGATCTGGATAAGTAACTTAATAGTAAGCTTAGATGATTGAATATACACACATCAAAAGTGTCTAGGGATCAACATATATTTTTGCAATAACTTTTCTCCTGATGGATATTAATTAAAAATTTCTTTAAGGATTCATCAAATAAAGTGTTTTCGTTTGTCACAGTAACGATAAACCAAGTCACCTTTGCATTAATAAAGAAATTTGCCATTTTCCTAATAAAGGGATTTTTGACATTTGAACCACTAACACAAAAGTTCGAAAAAAAGACTGAAATAACAGTTTTCTTTAAAATTTTATTGGGTAACTTAAACAATTAATAATCCGTGTTTCTACCGCGAACACTAACAACACAAGAACATCGGTTTGGCATACTCAAAATGAGTTCATCCAAATCACGCTGTGGAATGGCCGCCCATGTTCGTTGCAGCAACAAAAAAAGGTCTTCTTGCGACTGGATACCCTCCATATTCGGCAGAGCTCTTCTCTGTAGCATATCCCATGCATGCTCAATCGGGTTCAAGTCTGGCGACTGAGCAGGCCAGGGCAGGACATTGATGTAAGCTGCGGCGAGAGTCTGTCTTACAACTCTTGCGGTGTGCGGTCGTGCATTATCATGCATTAACTGAAATAAGGGACCGATTTGCACTTGTAGAGGAACGATGACGTCTGATACAATCGTCTCAGCATAAATTTGAGCGTTGAGGTTGCCTCTGATCCAAATCAACTCAGTTCTTCCGCCGATCCAAATACCCGCCCATACCATGATGGTTCCACCACTATAAGGATGGACTTCCTGGCAGGATTTTAATCGCTGTTGGCGTCCAGGGGTTCTCCAGTGTCGTATACGTCTTGTATCCGGTCTCATACCAAAACGAGACTCATCAGAAAAGCACACGAAACGCCATTGTTCTTCTGCCCAATTTCTGTGTTCAAGAGCCCATTGATATCGAATCCTACGATTGTGCATTGCTATAGGTGGTACCCGTAACGCTCAAATTTATGCTGAGACGATTGTATCAGACGTCATCGTTCCTCTACAAGTGCAAATCGGTCCCTTATTTCAGTTAATGCATGATAATGCACGACCGCACACCGCAAGAGTTGTAAGACAGACTCTCGCCGCAGCTAACATCAATGTCCTGCCCTGGCCTGCTCAGTCGCCAGACTTGAACCCGATTGAGCATGCATGGGATATGCTACAGAGAAGAGCTCTGCCGAATATGGAGGGTATCCAGTCGCAAGAAGACCTTTTTTTGTTGTTGCAACGAACATGGGCGGCCATTCCACAGCGTGATTTGGATGAACTCATTTTGAGTATGCCAAACCGATGTTCTTGTGTTGTTAGTGTTCGCGGTAGAAACACGGATTATTAATTGTTTAAGTTACCCAATAAAATTTTAAAGAAAACTGTTATTTCAGTCTTTTTTTCGAACTTTTGTGTTAGTGGTTCAAATGTCAAAAATCCCTTTATTAGGAAAATGGCAAATTTCTTTATTAATGCAAAGGTGACTTGGTTTATCGTTACTGTGACAAACGAAAACACTTTATTTGATGAATCCTTAAAGAAAATTTTAATTAATATCAATCAGGAGAAAAGTTATTGCAAAAATATATGTTGATCCCTAGACACTTTTGATGTGTGTAGTAAGTAAGTTAAACTAGTATGTCAAATACATACATACTATAGTAATTTTAATGTTTATTTAGACTTTATAGTCTTCTTAGAGAGAAAAGCATGTATGTTAGTAACTAAAATTCGAAAATGTCAACGGATACCATGGTACCCGTTGACATTTTCGAATTTTACCCGAATCCGATTTTATCCGAGTAGTATACCCGAATCAAAAAAATTTTAAGAAAGAATCATGATTCTTTCTTAACATTTTTTTGATTCGGGTATACTATTAAATCATTCCTAATACTATCACACTATATAAATATCTGAATTTAAAATCGCCCTGAGTAAAGTATATGGATATTCTACTCAGTATTTGGAATAACGAGGCTAAATCTATAAAGCTTCACTCAGCAGATCTTTATAGAAATAGCTAGTGTATTTAATGTGCATTGTTTTAAAAGCTGCTTAAAACATAAATAAAAAACAGACCTAATATGTTAACGTTAAAATTATAATGCAAGAGAATAAATCCCTAAGTATGTCTTTGGATAAAATAAAGAACGCGCAGTTTGACATTAAAAGTTCTGAATAGCATTGTATAGTCGCAATCGCTATATCTTTACACTACTAACCCACTTAAATCATTCTTATAATCTCCACACAATGGATATGTGGGTGTAACTATTATAATTACATTGTCTAGCATCGATCAGCTACTAAATAAGCCGCTTGAGTGCAAAATTGTTATTATTATGAGATAGAATATTTTATTTTGGGATACTTTAAAAAAAATTATCATCAGCAGCAGCCTGAAAACTTCCACTGCCGAACACAAGGCAGGCGTCTTGGGGATCGAAGTAAGGTGGTAGGTAATACAATAGAAAAACGCTGGTACCAGTCTTCTTGTTTTCCCTTAGTCGCCTCTTACAGACACCCAACGGGAGGAGGTGAGAGATTGTTGTTCTTACCCGAAAACCCCACGGGAACTAAATTTGTACCGACACAAAATAAAGCGAACGTCAGTTTTTGTACTATTAGTGAAGATAAGTAAGATCGCTATAAAATAAATCATATCTTCTCTAAAGAAATCTAAGGCCTAAACAGCTAGTCATCGACCGCGAAAGATTGTCATGACGATAAATGAACGCAATAGGTAAGAAACTTCTTACAGCTGATAGATTTAGGCCGCTATTTTTCTTTGCTTTTGTGGAACTGTGTGTATAAATCACTCATCTGTCCTAAAAACAATTGACTGACGATGTTTTCTCGACCCATTACCGTCACATAACTTTCACTCTTAAATACTTTATTATTCCAATGTAGCGGTAAAGTAGTTGCGATTCTAGCTTTTTTCCAACCTGATCCGGCCCTGTAAAACTTCATGTAGTACCATTTTGAACTTAAACTAAAAGTATATTAAATTCAAAATAGCATGTAATATTATAATATGTTATTAGTGCGAAAGACATTCGATTTGCATTCGATTAACCTTAGCCGCGACGATAGTAACACAAAATACCTGTATGATTATAATATACTCATATTTAGTTAATATAAGATAATTGTAAGTACCGTATTCAGTAGTTAAATGGTTCAAAAAATGTACCGTAACTTAACGGTATGTTTACCGCAAATTTGATGTCTTTTCTTTCCAAGCCCCTTTCAATAGAAGCTTATGCTTTTTTTTTGACGCGGGGGAAATCTTCAAAAGATCCCCGGGAGCTGTGGGGCTCGACCGGGGTATGTGAGATTCTTACCCACTAAAACCCCCGCGGCTGTCGCATTGGCACATGAGGGGGGACCCCAGGGCTCTTCGGTGGGATGTGCACCAGGGGCCCCTTAGTGCCTTGCCTTTGAGCCCGCCGTCGGGCGCATTGTAGCCCCCGGGACCCAGTCGCGGTGCTCACGGGGACGGGGTCGCAATCCCGCCACCGTCGTCCTCGGAGTCGCCGCCGTACTCAATGGACGTCCTGGGGCCCATGCCCCGAACGTCCAGCGACTCCGAAGGAAACGGGTGAGTGACCTTGCCTAACGTTGCTTAACCATTTCATCGTACAGTGATTACGACTGGGCCCCGAGTTCAGTGATAACGCTAAATTATTGCATTTATTATACCAAGACCAAAATACTTTCACGGCGAGCTACAAATAGGATTTCGTCGCAGGCTATGCAGCCTTCGGCACTTAGTTGACTTTTCATATAGGTACTATTTCCAGCTTCCAGGTTTCAGCTATATATTTGCACCCTTTGAGGTGCAGACCATGGGGCCTTGGTCTCATGAGACGCACGGTTTGGTGAAAGAAATTTCATCCAAACTTATCGAAGTCCCAGGGGACCGTCGTCGGGCTGGTAGCTTTTTCTGCCAACATATGAGCTTGGCCATTCAAAGAGGTAACGCTGCCAGTCTTTTACCCTTCCCTCCAAGTGCGGCGACCACATAAAGGAATTGTTCACTTAATTTTAGTATATTTGTAAATAAACAGTAAATATTATTTAGTTATTATGTAAATAAAGAGATATTCACTTTCTATTCTCAATCTTGTTCGATCTTATTAGAGCATTGAAATCAAACAACTTTTACGGATTTATTCGCGGTTTATAAAAAAAACCGCGATAAAATCCGTAAAAGTAGTTTGATTTCAATGTGTAATATTCGCGTAAGTAATAATAATAATAATATAAATAAACAATGTCAGTCGCAAAATTTTTATTCCTTGTATATTTTTGCGAATTTTACAGAGAAATCTTGTGAAATATTATTTATAGTTATTACACATTACCCTGATAAACGAATAAAACAATATACGTAAATTTTCATATCGGGAACCTATTTTGGCATCATACTACAATTTGGAAGAACAACATATAAATGACAACCGCACTTTTATACGGATAACGAAATTTTTCAACAATGATAATGCAGGTATAATATACATTGGAAGCTGATGAAAAAGACATGGAATGTTGACACGCAATAAAGCACGCCTGAGACCCCCGGGTTCGCCGCCTCGCTCCGCCTCGCAGTCATCACGCCTCAACGCAGAAGCAGATGGCACGCCGGCTGCAGTTGCGTCGAGCGAGAGCGACGAATACTTCTCCCCGCCGACATCGCCACCACCTGTATGTTGGCGGAGAGGCCGGCCGCCGAGGGATATGGGACGTTTGGGGCAACCGGCTCCGAACAGGGTCCTCGCCCCCGGTGGTGTAGTGCGGCGCATGAAATGGACCTCTTCCATAAACGAGAGTGTCATGCGCGCCTACTACGAGGCAACAGAGGGAGGAACTAACCTCACCGCGTACCGTAACCGAATGCTGTCACTGTTCCAGGCGCTTGAGCCAGCTGTCAACGTCTCGGCGCAACGACTGTCTGATCAGGTGCGGGCCATCCAGCGTGGTCACATGTTGGATGGCCCTGTGCTTGATCGGCTACGCTCGGAGGTGCAAGGTAGCCGTGTCGCCCCCTGTATACCGTCGTCGCAAGCTGTGGCCCCAGTGGTTAATACCGCGCTCGTGCCACGGCTCGCAGCTAATAGCGACGACGATAGGGATGACATGACTACCGACGTAAGTACCAACGTAAGTACCCAGTTGAGGAGTACTTTGGAAGATGTTGTTCGTGAGTATCGGACCATGCCGCAAAGCCTTAGACCTCGCTTGCCCCGTTTGCCTATGCACAGACGTAACAGAGCGCTTGTGTGAGCCTTAGATTCACTACTGTCAAGTTATTTTGACAGTAGTGAAGACCTCGCCGATGCCCACGCTCTCCTGTACTGTGCAGCCATAACGGCATGTCGCGTAGCTCGCGTCAAGTTCCCTGACGCAGCAACGCGACCGAAGCCTGCTGTACCGGCTTGGCAGTACAGGATAGAGCGTCGCATTGGCGAGGCTAGGGTACTCATTGGCAAGCTTACCTTCTTCAGGGAGGGCAATACGCGCCCTAGAGTGATGCGCTTTGTGAGGCGCGCATTCTCGGGGACCGGCATCGATCCCCGGGAATACCTTTCGCGCATCACAGAGCGCATCGACTTTCTGAAGCAGAAAGTTTGTGCATGGGCGAACCGGATACGCAGGTATAGGGCGCGTGTGGACCGATACTCTCAGAACAACATGTTCCAAAGGGATCAAAGGTGGGTATATAGATCCTGGGAGCGACCTAGCCAGACAGTTGGTGAGGTGCAGCGACCGGATGATGACGCCATGATTAGGTTCTGGCGCAACATCTGGTCGGTGCCCGTCGCTCACTCCGAAGGTGATTGGATCGGGGATGTTGAGGAAGTATGCGAGCCATTGCCAGAAATGGGGCCCATTACCATCGGGCCCCAAGATGTAGCAGATGCAGTCCGTCCTTTGCCTAATTGGAAGGCACCAGGACCAGACGGACTGCATAATTTCTGGCTCAAGTGGTTACGTAGCTCGTATGTTTGCTTGGCATCTCTGTTCCAATCGGCCTTGGAATCTGGGTCGCTGCCAGAATTTATGACTACTGGAATAACCCACCTGCTCCATAAGATCGATAGTACCACGAACCCAAAGAACTATAGGCCGATAACGTGTCTCCCTACCGTTTATAAAACTCTTACATCCATTCTGAGAGCAAAAATCTACAGGCATGTTGAGGACAACTCCATCATGTCTTCGTCTCAGAATGGATGTAGGAGTGGGGCCCGTGGTACTAAGGAGCTACTCCTCATTGATATGGCCATCTGCCAGCAGGCTCGCCGGAACCGTAAGGATTTGTCAACATGCTGGATAGACTATAAGAAGGCCTTCGACTCTGTGCCTCATACATGGCTTATGAGGGTGCTAGAGTTGTATAAAGTCAATACAACTCTACGCACCTTCCTGGCGTCGTGTATGAGGCAGTGGAGAACAGTCCTTCTCTATCCAGGATCTCGACAGACCCTTGGAAACGGTGATCCAATAAGGATAGAACGGGGCATCTTCCAGGGTGATAGTCTGAGTCCCTTGTGGTTTTGTCTGGCCCTGAACCCTTTAAGCACTCTCTTAAAGAGTTCAGGGCTAGGTTGTCGGTTGCGGAGAGGTGGTCAGGTCATATCTCACCTGCTTTACATGGATGACTTGAAATTGTTTGCCCCCACTGAGCTCCAACTGACGGGCTTACTGAAGGTCACAGAAACCTTCAGTAATTCTATCAGGATGGAGTTTGGTGTGGACAAATGTGCAGTTATGCATGTAAAGCGGGGGAGGATGGTTGAGTCTAGGAGCGTACAGCTGTCAGACTCCACCGACCTGAGGACACTCTCTGCAACCGAAACCTACAAATACTTGGGTATGTCACAGGCGTTGAACATCAATGAGACTGACATGAAACAGTCGTTGCGGGAACGCTTCTTGGGCCGCCTGAGAAAAGTACTGAAAAGTCTTTTATCGGGTGGCAACAGGGTGCGAGCCTACAACGGCTGGGTCATGCCAGTCTTGATGTACTCCTTTGGCATACTCAAGTGGACCCAGACTGAACTAGATGCCCTGGATAGAACAGTCCGTACACTATTAACCACGTATCGTATGCATCATCCTCGCTCATCAGTGATGAGGTTATATATCCCACGGAAATGTGGTGGCCGAGGCTTTTTAAATGCCAAGACCCTACACAACCGTGAGATATATAACCTCAGGGAATATTTCCTCCACTGCGGCGGAGAGATGCATACGGATGTGGTTGCTGTGGACAATGGATTGACCCCTCTATCCTTAGCCAAAGGGAACTGGCGCAAGCCTGTGGTGCTCACCACTGGCGATCGCGAGGCGGTATGGCAAAGTAAGGAGCTACACGGAAGGTTCTACCGGGCTCTTCATGGGCCCGATGTAGACTTCTCAGCCTCCGTGGCCTGGCTACGATTCGGTGAACTCTTTGGGGAAACCGAAGGTTTTGTCTGTGCAATTATGGACGAAGTTGTGATGACGAACAACTACCGGAAATATATCTTGAGGGATGGTACCATCGACATTTGTCGGGCATGTCATCGCCCTGGTGAATCCCTCAGGCATATTATTTCCGGTTGTTCGCGTCTCGCAAATGGTGAATACTTGCACAGACACAACCAAGTGGCCAGGATAATCCACCAGCAACTTGCTTTAAAATACCGCCTTGTGACCTCAGAGGTACCGTACTACAGGTATGTACCAGAACCAGTTCTGGAGGATGGCCATATCACCTTATACTGGGACCGATCTATCATCACAGACAGGACTATTGTCGCCAATAAGCCTGATATTGTGCTGATAGATCGCACCGAGCGTCGTGCAATGATTGTAGACGTCACTGTCCCCCATGATGAGAACCTCGTGAAGGCGGAAAAAGATAAATAATGTAAATATCTTGATCTTGCGCACGAGGTTGTCGACATGTGGGACATTGATAACGCAATCATTGTACCTATAGTCGTTTCCGCCCATGGCCTTATGGCCAAGAGCCTCGACAAACATCTTAAGAGGCTCACATTAGACGGCTGGATCAAGGGCCAGATGCAGAAGGCAGTACTATTTAATTGGAAACGGCACGCATTGTGAGGAAGTTCCTCTCTCTGGAGCCTTGACCACCGTCTGCTAGGACCCTGTTCCCGCAGCCGGTTGGAAGCGGTTTTTTTATATTTTTAAATGTACTTGTTTTTATATTTATATTTAAAAATGTAAAACAATTGTTATAAAATAAATAAATGGAATATAAATAATAATATATAAACCCGCAGGGCAGCTTGTGGCGAGCTGTTGGTGCGTAGCGACACCACGGACCCGAGTACTACAGAGAGTCGGTCAGGGCCCCCACCTCGGCGAGTCTTGGTCGGCCGAGTGGAAACCGAAGGGGGCCCGCAGGACTCTCATCTCTGGCTTGCCTTAATTGGCCGTCCAGAGAGGAGCTGTTAGAGCTATATACTCCAGGGGTGGAAGTGTTAAAGGGCATAACGCCGCGAGTAACTTCGGAGAAAGCGCAGCACACCTCTCGACACCCCTGAGCCATTCACACCGGTGTTGCTCCCTGTCGTCCGCTGACGATCATTTAGGGAGCCCATCTAGTGGGTGGCAAGTCACCACTTGCCGCAAAATAATTTGAAATAAAATTATGGCAAGTGACCCCGGCCTTTTGAAATAGCCCAGTCGCCAGTCTACCAAATGCTCAACCCCATAAACTTAGAATTCTTTTCACATACTTGCAATAGTCCCTACCATCTGCCGAGGTCAACTGCGGTAATTTCATCATTGTGGCAGTTAATCCCGGGAGGTGTATTACTTCTTCTAAAACGGGCCTCTACGTGTTGGATTCGTCCCCACGCAAGCCTCTAAAAGACCGGGTTAAGTTTTACTCACGGTAAAGAAAAAAATATAAGACGACATAAAAGACAACATTATTATTAGAGCATTACTTTAAAATTATCTTTCTTGCAGTCTTTTGATTTTTTTATTATTTATTTTATTACAGATTTACTACAGCGACTAAAACATATAAGGCTTACTGCCGAACCTACAAACGTCAATTAAAGTTAATGATCATTAATATTTTTTTTTAAATCGGATTATTTCGCAACTCGAAGCGCATTAATACTTAATACGCAGATAGTGAGTAGATGTATCAATTATATCGTGTTCTATAGACCGCCCAATGTATACCATTGTATATTTTCTTTGTACTTCTTTGTTTTCCTGTACTTTTTGGTGTGCAATAAAGAGTTCTCTATCTATCTATCTATAGTCGAAAATATTCATAAACCAGTCCAACAGTCGAAATAAATAGATTTTAAAAAGCGACTTAATTGGAATTAAATTTAATTGGCGTCTGTGAGTGCGGCAGTTAGTATTATTTTTAGTAAGTGCTCAGTAGGTACCTACTATTTTTAATGGTTCACTTCATCATAATTCATCATTGAAAAGTTAATAATTTAATTTTCTCCGCTCTTAATACCTACAAAGCCTCTTTCGACATAAGTCTAGTGCCCTCAATTAATTAATATAAGCATCTTTCTCCACTTCAATAGAAGCTTTTTGTTAGAAAAGTCGCTTTGAATTATTATCAATAGTTCTACACGGTTTCATATCCCTAATTAGTTAGGCCCTACAGGCTTCCTTCTTCCTTTGTAGTTTATACTAGGTACCACGTATTTTAGAATTTCAATGTCTTTCTATTAGAAACTTTTTAGAATACTTTTTATAGAATAAAAAAAAAACAAATACATTCAATTCCCTTGTGCAAGGACCTTCCAGGCAGGTATCACCGCAGTGTTAGATAACCTGCCCCTAATCAGCGGTGTAACATTGCTTTGATCCGCTGTAGCTAATGAAATTAGGGCTCAAGTGACGTATTAACCAATGTCTCAGACGACGAGTGGCTGTGAATTGCAGCTGTCTATCTGCAGGCGTATGGCTTATCAGTCGAAGTTGAATAAAACAAGTATAAATTATAAAAAAAAAAACAAAATGGGCTTAAATTACATTACTTATACATATCTACATAAATCGTATACACGACCACTCATTTCGTTAAGACCTTTCAAATGATACCCATATTGTAGTTTTTGGAAGTATCAAAATACAAAATGGATGGCTACTATATTCATTTATTTAAAAAAATATATAGCCTATGCCACTCCCACAACTAAGACGAATCTAACTACATATTATAAGTCATAGTCCATCCAGCCATTTAGATTGTAGGCCGTGATAAAGAAATAGACATATACAGGGTGTCCCAGAAAGAGGGTATCAAGCCGGTAATGGCGCAATGTGTAACCAATAAGCAATCAATTTGTGAAATAAAATTATGAAAAAAGTTTACAGTCTTGGTGCAGTGAACTCAATATTTTGTTCGTTATTTAACCGAAACTAGGCGAATTTCTTATTAATCAAGGCAGGTACGCAATCAATAAAAAACAGTGGCTCCATAGGAGTAGGCATGATGACACAGGGTTGCTTAGAAACAGTTTTAAGATGATTTATATAATTTTTATCTGTAATAAAAAAAAACATTTTTTGCCGGTTTTGATATTTTTTTGGGGACCTTTACTATCAATACTATACATAACTTTTGGCTTGATATACCCTTTCCGGGACACCCAGTATATACATACTTACATACATATATAACCTCGAAAAACATAGCCCTCCTCCTGGGGCATTCGGGAAAAAAATACCATTATTATTAAGTGCTCATTTCAAAGCACTCAACAAATACATAAATTGCAACATATTTGCATTTATTAACTAAGTCAACGCGCCTTCTAGTTTGCATTTTTTTTTATATACTTAACTTCATTCATGATAAACAAAATGGAAAGCTTTAAAAAACTAACTTTACGCTCGTCATGCATTGGCTTAATTAATCCGTAAGCGAAAGATCATAAGGCTCTAGTTAGTTTGAACTCAGAAGGGTTAAATTAAAATAAAAAAACTCATTCATTCATTCGTGTCGCACAAAGTAGTTCGGTCTTAGTACTCGGCTAACGCTGACAGCGGAAAACTATTCTGGGTCGCGAATAAAAGTGACCTAGTTACGAATGATCTGGCCGTGCCGCCACTCGGAACGAGAATAATGCCTGCCGCCCACCGGGATTGAATTCGTGGTGAAATACAAATTACATTTTAGTTTTTTTTTTACGCTATGAGGTAACGCGTCTGGCAGATCGTAGTACTCACACACCGATGAAAAATTCATTACATTGCCTCTTGTCACCCGAGATATTTAGTATTCAAACTTTTTGAGTAAGGCTAAGTGCGATTTACTGCAAACCTTATACACTATTGTTTTACACGGATTATATGAGAACGCGATGATTTTTACTTAAAGGGTCTGTTGCATGAGAGCCGTCATAAACTAGTACTAAAGAATAAAAAGAAGAAAATTTCTTATGTGTTTTAAATGCGGTTTCACACAAAAGTTTGCGAGCGCGTAGATTTATTCATAGTAATTTTTACAGTTAATTTAGAATATTTTTGATAATATGATAGAAAAAGGAAATTTAATAAAAATTGTATAGGTATCTGTTTAGTATTTCATGTCACAGAAAAAAAACTTAGAAAATATATTTTGTAGTCTAGTGAGCGTCACTCTTTAACAACTATTAGGTAGGTACAGCCGGTAACATAGAATTGGCAGAGTCGCGCAAACTTGCAGTCGTAAATGAATAGTGTGCGTGACTGTACTTTACACGTTTCATAATAAATCGAAATAAACGCTTTTTACTTGTTTCTTTAATATATATGTAGCGTTTGTTTATTAATATGCTAATAACAATAATAAATATATATACGTCAAAGCGAACGTCTAGGTAGGCATCACCGTAGTTTCTATTTTACAGAAGAAGCAATTAATTAAACAATATGAGTTTATTATAACATATTATGTTATTTCTAAGTCCCTAATAATACATAATGTATATATCTCTTACGCAAGCAAGAACTCGAATAAACAGTTTTGGTTTGTTAATTAAACAATGTATGTAAATTTTTATACCAACTCTCCACATCCCGGTTAAAGTAGAGAACCTATACACAAACTTGAAGCTTACAAAACTCAACAAAAATAAACAAACTTTAAGCTCGCAAAACCCGACATAAACCAGACTGCGAACGAAATATCTACATCGATGTTTTAACATTTTACATATAAATGTATACAAAAAGTCAAAAACATATGTTTATATTATGCTTCAAATTAGGTTTCTCAAAGTCGATAATTTATGGTCTTCCTGTAACCATAAATGCTGTAAAATATACGAAACTTCGAGCAAAGTAAAATGAAAATAAAATTAGTTTCATTTCTACTTGATAACCAGTTCTAAATCACTGTACAGTAAACGATCAGTTGGTTAAGAGACGACAGGCAAGGTCAGTCCATGGACGGTTAACCGGTTACTTAGTGCATTTGAACTGATCATCTCTGTAAAAAGAATGAAACTGAGAAGGATGTAAAAAGTCGGTCCCGGTTATTGTCTACTAGACAGCAGTCGTTAGGTCAAGACAGAAATTCGGAGTCGCTGGACAATTGAGGTTTGGGCCCTAGACATAATAGAGTAGTTTGAGTACGATGGTGACTACGGGAGGACGGTGGCAGAGTTGTAACCTCCGTCCCCATGATCACCGTCAGGTTCCCAGAGGGCTAAAATGCACCCTCCGGCGGCGGGCTCAAGGGCAAGGCGCTTTGGGATTCCCGGTGCAGTTCCCACAAGAGAGCTACTTCTCTTATGTCCCGTTGTGACAGCCGCGGGTGTTTTAGTGGGACAGAATCCAACGTACTCCGGTTGACCCCCGCGACAAATAAAATAAAAAAGTCAAGTTAGATTCTACCTCAGCTGAACCGCTCTGAAGAAAACGCGCAATAATCTACTGTTAGTTATAGTTTCTGAGTAAAACACTGAAGTATCTGGCACGTCTTTATTCCCTCACGCGCACAGATTGAATGACTAGAATAGATAGAATGAGGTTCCACCTAAAATACTACTATACATTTTCCCCCACCACATTGAATGTCATTACAACTAATTCATAACACATTACAAATACTACCTTCCATATTGTTATTTGTAAAATACATCTCAAACTATTTTGAGATGCATACCCTCAACAAGTTCACAATTTTAAAAATACTTCCCACAGAACTTTAAATCTGTGATCTTAAAAATAGAGTTTTACAAACACACTAACACTATGTTTCTGTTGTATAAGCATGGGGAAGAAGGGGTTTATTTCACCCCCTACCTCGCTGTGCAAATCTCGAATAACCGTCATTATAATCACTTACTATGTTGACTGTATTAATTAACGCGCGCGAAACTAACTGAACAGTGAACACCACAAGGCGCCTTGACGTCACACATAGAAATACTTACACGTCGCTTAATTAATACCTGCCCCGCGGAGCCTTCATCAAACCTCATACGAATAATTAAATTTAACATGAAAGCAATATCGTGTATATTTGAAATATAAACACGAGAAAACAATTACAGTTCACCCTCGCTTGAGTGACAGGAAGTTTGTTTATCGATATTTTTAGACCTTGGATATTTTTGTGATTGGGATATTTTGCTAACGTCCATCCTTCCATTTGATTATAGTGTTACTATCTTAATAGAAACCTTATCACGCAAGACACCCTATGTGTACCTAATAGGTAAGGTTTCTAATAAGTTACAGTTAACCACTAAAACCTGCACTAACACCTGAAATAAGCCGGCTTATTATTATTTTATTTTATACCATAAATTAGCATTTGAAATTGATATTAACACCTTCAGTGCGGAACAGGCACATATCGGCCTGCCGCGGTACCTAGTTCAGCTGGTGCGGTCGAAGAAAACTATGTCCCTCTCGCCTGTGCGGAACGATTATCTGAGGTGATTGTAAGAGTTTGACAGGAACAAATATATATTTCAACTTCGGGCGAATCGAACTTAAGGAAGTTGACTTCAAGGTTATTCATACAGTACCAAAAAAAATGTATACATCATGTTTTAGCAAAGTTATAGCATTTTAATCTACCCTGACCCACCAGGTCGAAAACGACCTGACTGGCGGAAATATCGTTAGGGGCACATTTCGACCCACCGCCGCACCAGATAAAGGTGTATTTTGCCGCAGCCAAGGTGTTAATATGGGGTGCCGGGGTTGTATATTTCAGGTTTTGATAACATCTCCACTTTTAAGAGCTAATAGTATGGAAAGCTCCTCCCGAGATCAATTGCTGATAATAAATATTGTTATCTGGCTTTAATTTTTTTTTCATCAGGGTTGATTCATCATCATCAGCCGGAAGACGTCCACTGCTGAACATAGGCCTCCAACTTAGAACGCCACCATGAACGACAATTGGCTATTTGCATCCACTGGTTACCTGCGACGCGCACAATGTCGTCTGTCCACCTAGTGGGAGGCCTGCCAACGCTGCGTCTTCCGGTTCGTGGTCGCCACTCGAGAACCTTTCTCCCCCATCGGTTATCGGTTCTTCGAGCGATGTGGCCTGCCCATTGCCACTTCAACTTGCAGATTCTGAGAGCTATGTCGGTGACCTTGGTTCTTCGGCGAATCTCCACATTTCGGATTCTGTCGCGCAAAGAATCTCTCCAGCTCTCAGGGTTGATTAATCTACTCTTAAGCCTCTGACTTAGCTTAAATACTGCTGTCTAGATGACAACAACTGGAACCGAATTCTTACGGTATCTAAGGACTGAAGTTACTTAACCAACTGATCGTTTACCGAACAGTGATTAAAACTGCCTATGAGTACACTCTTTATTTTGTGCTATGAACAATGGTCTTCTCCCCTTGTCAGATAAGCGAGCTTTGGCCTCTATCCACCATGCTAGCTAAATTCGGATTAGATGACGTCATATACCCACCTATTCCTTATATGTTCATTCAAAACTTAAAACTTTGCGATCGGTTTATATTTCGATTATAAATCAAAGAGTAGTTATACCAGCTGACATTCTTACAATGTGATTTATTGTACGGCCCTGTTTGAAATGTAAGCTTTACTGTTTACCATTATATCTAGGCCTACCACACCTAGTACCTCGCCGTTTTTGCGACCACTCTTGCAGCTCGTACCTCGTCGTTTTTGCGCCCACTCTTGCAGTTGCACCTATTTCATTAAAATCTAATAAACAATTAATAAGCTGTACTAGTCTCGTTTTATTAAAATGTATCAATGGTAGCCTCTGTGGCGCAGTGGGAAACTCCTTGCTTTGCAAACCGGAGGTCGCGGGTTCAAATACTGCAGGAGCACAATCTTTGTGTAGTTGCTCCTGGCCCCTAATTCAGACTGCTCACGTGATTATTTGGAAAGTAAGATGAGTCGGATGGGAATGTAAAAAGTCGGTCCTGCGCCAGACCTCTCCCCGGTCATGTCGGTCTTCCAACCCATCGGATTGTAAGAGTACAGATAGAGAGAGTGCACTTGTATATACACAAGTACTTGAACACTACAATATCTTACGCGTAAATGGCTAATCTTGTGCAAGAATGGCCGGTGTGGACATATCGGCCAGGAGGACATTCATCATCATCATCATCATCAGCCGGAAGACGTCCACTGCTGAACATAGGCCTCCCCCTTAGAACGCCACAATGAATGACAATTGGCTATTTGCATCCACCGGTTACCTGCGAGGCGCACAATGTCGTCTGTCCACCTAGTGGGAGGCCTGCCAACGCTGCGTCTTCCGGTCCTTGGTCGCCACTCGAGAACCTTTCTTCCCCAACGGTTATCGGAGGACATTATTATTACTAAAATCTATATAAGAAGAAGAAGACATAGGATACTTTATTATTATTATTATTATCCCGTAATCTAGCACGGTTCTTTTGGGAGAGGAGATTAAAGTCAAAATACTTGGTTATACGCTTGGTCCGATTTTATCAATTTTTCTTTATCTATATCTATACATATTATAAAACAAAGTCGCTCTCGCTGTCTGTCTGTCCCTATGTATGCTTAAATCTTTTAAACTACGCAACGGATTTTGATGCGGTTTTTATTAATAGATAGAGTGTTTCTTAAGGAAGGTTTATATGTATAATACATGCATAATATAGTAGAGAAACACTGATAATTTTTGAGGTTTCTAATGTGATGTCGTAAATAAGCACATTTTTTTGCGCTTACATTGCAAACGCTGGCTGAACCCTACGAGATAGATCAAAATAATGTACTACAGTATTGTACATATTAACAAGGTCTACAAAAATGTTCACAATGGTATATGTTTATCTCTTAGAGATAACCCACAATAACCATTTTTTATCCTTTACTTTTTATGACAAATAATTAACTATTAATAAATTTTTGTTAGCATGAATTTGTCCCTTCTTCAATATAACATAAACTTCACTAATATATACACCAATGACAAAAAAGCTGTGAATGTTGTTCATACCGCTAGGTTAAGGTTAAGCAACATAAGGCTAGGTCATTAAATAGATGGGTGAATCGATTTGTATGAAATTTTGTGTACATATCGGGTAGGTCTGAGAATAAAATCGTAAAGTATATTTTATGCCGCTAGGTTTAGCAACGTTAGCCAAGTTCATTACATAGATAGGTGACGGGCGGCGGCGACACCGAGGAGGACGGTGACGGGGTTGCAAGCCCCGTCCCTGTGATCATGGTGCCAGGTTCCCGGGGGCTATAATGCGCACTGAGGGGTATTTGGTGCATATCCCACTGGAGGGCCCAGGTCTCCCCTCATATATGGCGATGCGACAGCCGCTTTAAGTGGGTAAGAATACCAGATACCATGATTAACGAGGATATTTAGAACGAGAGGAGGGTGTAAGAGAGGAAAGAGAGGGAGAGGGGATTCGAGGAGAGAGTGATAGGGTGAGGGATAGGGGGATTAAGGTAGAACAAGGGGAGAGTGAGGGGGAGCAAGGTGGTAGAAGAGAGAGGGGGACGGGGTTCAGAGAGGGGACAACGGGGAGAGGAAGAGGGGGACTGTGACGGGGACCGAAGCGGGAAAGGGGAAAGAGAAAAGAGAGAATTAGAATTAGATTTTTCTTATAAGTGAGAGAGAGATGGAGAGAGAAATAAATCAAGGGAGGGGGGAGAAAAGGGGAGCAAATTGTAATAAAAGCGCGGGCGGAGCTGCGCGGGTCAGCTAGTAATATAATAAATATTAATAAGGAAACACTCATAGAGAGTTGTTATCAAGGTTTTGTAATCGATCGGGTTAAGCAACGTTAGGTAAGGTCATTAAATAGATGGGTGACCGTTTAACACCATTTGAACTAAACGGGTCCGTGCTTCGGAGCGCAAGTAAAAAGTGGGTCCCAGTTTTTAACCGACTATAAAAAAGGAGGTTATGTATTCGATGCGAATGTCTGTTATTAAAAGTTTTGTTAACGTAAAAATAGCGCAGACGGAGCTGCGTGGGTCAGCTAGTGTATTAAATAAAATAGCTTTTGTAGTGCCGTAATTATAAGCAATTTTGAGCCACTGCGTATATTTATATTAATTTTTCTATATGACTACTATTAGTACCGACTGGGGACCACTGATGGTACTAATTATGTACTTCAAAGCAACATTGTGCAAGGGACTACCTAGATACGCACCTTTTTCTTTTTTTTTGACACGGGGGAATCTTCCAAAGATCCCCGGGAGCTGTGGGGCTCGACTGGGGTATGTGGGATTCTTACCCAAAAAACCCCGCGGCTGTCGCATTGGCACATGAGAGGTTGGACCCCAGGGCTCTCCGGTGGGATCTGCACCCTCAGTGCCTTGCCTTTGAGCCCGCCGCCGGGGGGCGCATTGTAGCCCCCCGGGAACCAGTCACGGTGCTCACGGGGACGGGGGTGCAACCCCGCCGCCGTCCTCCTCGGAGTCGCCGCCGTACCCAATGGACGTTATATGGGCCCACACCCCGAACGTCCAGCGATTCCGAAGGTAGATACGCACCTACCATAGCATTCGATGTTAGCTTCCAAACAGCAATGTGTACACATTGTTGTTTCAGTCATAAAGGTAAATTATTTAGGCATATTAATGAACCACGAACACCCCACGGGTAACGAGGACATATACAGGGTGTAAGGGACATCGTACCGAAAACCGATACCAGGGATCCAGTACATGATTCTGAACATTCTAGTGTTGAAATTTTACATCGGCTTTTTCATGAATTTCCAAAAAAATAAATGCCGCTTTTTTATAAAATTAGGATAACATCATTATTGGTATATTATTAAAGCCTAATTTCAATTTAAAAACAATAAATTACTTATTTGTGCAAAATTAGCAATCATCAGCAGCCGAAAAGTCCACTGCTGAAGAAAGGTCTCTCCCTTAGAATGGAGGGGTTGCCATAATCTCCACGTTTGGCAGGCGGCTTGATTGAAATTAGCAATCTAATGTGAAAAATAAATATTATTCCGCACGTATTCATTACATGCTCAAAAATTAACAAGTTAGTCATTTGTCATTTTCCATATAAATGGTTTCTGTAATGTTGTAACGGACAATATGAGAAATCTTATAAAAAAGTTTTCGGTACGTAGTCCCTTACACCCTGTATATACCTAAATAAATATTGCTACGTCTCATACTATACCCAATACTGTAAAAACGTTTTCAAATTTATACGTACCTACATAGTGATTGATATATCCAATTTATGATACAAGCCATTCCCTTGAAGGGACCGTCAAAACAACGAAGTTAACGTTACCAAGTTAATTTCCTTCATCTATTTTTGTTTGCCGAAGTCGGTTTGATTCGTTTGAACCTTTTGTATTAAATAAACAATTAAATTTTATCAGGTTTCAAGATAAATTGGGAACACGCTTTGATCACGAAATGCATTGTGACAAGTTTATTTTAAATTAAATTAGCGGAAACAAGTACCTACACAATTTTCACCTATATTTGGTTTCTACGGTTCGGGCTTAAACTAGTAGTCAAAGGTCTCCACTTTTAACCGACTTTAAAAAAGAGAAGGTTCCGAATTTGTCGTAAAGTATTTTGTTTCTTCTTTATTGTATACACTTACTTAGGTATACTAATACCGCCAAATATGTACTGATTTGAGTGATTATTTTTTTATCTACAGAACGCTCTTCCGAAAATATCCCATTTTAGTACAAATGGACTAATAGTTTTTAAAGGAATACAAATTATGTTTAGAGGTTATACGGTTAATTCTCTAATAAACTAAAGATGATATGTTACGCTACTAAATATGGTCTTAACTCCGAAAAATGTTTACATATTTCAATCAAATATTCTTTTATTAATCGGGAGAATAAGTCATTAAAATAATTCTGTATGAATTAATCACTGGGTAAGTACTTCCTGGAGGAACGAGAAATGATGGGGATGAAAATATGTTGTAAAAAAACCATAAGTGCCATACATTATTCTGACAAACTAGAAAATCTAAAAGTACTCTGTGTTACCGATCTAGATGATTTGTTCTTATTTACTGTTGGAAAAGATGTTATGACATTCAGCTAAAGAGATTTAATATAGGCCACAGAGAGTAGCCTTTGGGAGTTTATTCATTCAAAAATTGTCATCCATTACTTACTTTATTGACGGGCCCGTTGGTCTAGTGGTTAGTGACCCTGTCCGCTAACCGATGGGTCGTGGGTTCGATTCCCACCAAGTGTCTGGGTGTTATTTATCTATTTAAGTATGTATTTACAAAAAAATATATATATAAGTATTAGTATCAGTTGTCTGGTTTCCATAGTACAGGCTCTGCCTAGTTTGGGATCAGATGACCGTGTGTGGATTGTGAATACGCATATTCTCTATAAAAATATTAGATATATCTTTTCATGCAGCTAACTTAATACTTTAGTGTAATAGAACAGTGTATAATAACGAGGGTACATTATCTACACCCAACCCAATTTAGTCCAACTCTCTCGACTAACAGCCGCGAAGACATTGTTTTAGTACTCAAACGCGAAATAAACACATTTGTCTTGGTCGAGCCGAGCCCTAAGCGTGACGCGGCCCAAGTGAGCCCATGTGGCCCCGTCAGCAGTAACTGTGACGTGTATTTATAGCTGTTATATAATACTAGGCTGTATTAGGTACAGTCTGATATAGAAATATGTGCTTGTGACTATTTTACTATGTCGTACTGAAATTCACAAAATGAGTAATAAATTAAGCGCAAGACATGTAATAGATCTTGTGTTTAATAGTGTGATTGTAATTTATAAAACACAATATAAACAACCATATTGTATTTTCACTCGAAACGTATCTATGCTGTCTTTTCAGCTAAGTTTTAATGCTTTGGAATAAGATCTAAAAATATGTACTTATAATAATTATGTTTAAAATCATCTGGAATCGAGCTTGTACTTGATTCTAAACAAACTGTTAGAAGTCTTGCGTCTATTATTTTACAGGTTGTAATAAATGTCTTAAATGTAGTTTTAAAGTTCATGCCTAGATTCATAACTAATTTTATAGATCAAAGTATAAATTTAAAAGAAATCATGATTAATGATTTTCTTTGTAACTACAAATAAAACTTCCACGAAAATTAACAAACCACGCAGAAATGTCAGTTGAAAAAAACTCGTATTAAAACGAAATTACTTTAATACATAAATTAAAACATCTTTTACCGACACGGATAGTATAATAATAGCTATTAACTACAATACGCGTGAAATATTTTATTACTTTATATATTTTACAAGTCCAAAATTTATACAATAGTGGTTTAGTCTATTAATAAATTATAGTAATATCTATATCGGTATTTCAATCATCTCTATATACACCACTCTAGTTGTTTATTAACGTAAAAAGCAGGTCGCTCTACAATGGGCAGCGATGTGCGGGAATCGCTTATCGAAAGCTGTATTTGACGTAAAAGTATTTATTTCTGTCTACCTCGAATTTCTGGCGTTACTTAGCTTTTAAAAAGTCATAAATAAATAGATAGGTTGTCAATACAATACTTAAATATATAGATAGATTACTCTTTATTGTACACTTTACATTTAAAACAGAACAAAACAAGAAAAATACATACAGAAAACATTTACAAGTGGCGGTCTTATCACTAGTAATGATCTCTTCCAGACAACCTTTAGATAGTGTTATTTCGAGAAGGTATTTTCATAATAAATATTGTATTATACTATACTAACATATACTTATCAAACCCTGGAATTAACTATAAATATTTTTAAGACTATATTTAAACTTCTTTATTTTAAATTAAGGTGACAAAAAACATTTATGTGCTACATTACCAGATTTTGCTGTCATCATCATCATCATCACCAGCCGGAAGACGTCCACTGCTGAACATAGGCCTCCCCCTTGGAACGCCACGATGAACGACAATTGACTATTTGCATCCACCGGTTACCTGCGACGCGCACAATGTCGTCTGTCCACCTAGTGGGAGGCCTACCTACGCTGCGTCTTTCGTTTCGTGGTCGCCACTCGAGAACCTTTCTTCCCCAACGGTTATCGGTACTTCGAGTGATGTGGCCTGCCCATTGCCACTTCAACTTGCAGATTCTGAGAGCTATGTCGATGACGTTGGTTCTTCGGCGAATCTCCGAATTGCGGATTCTGTCGCGCAAAGAAACTCCGAGCATAGCTCTCTCCATAGCTCGTTGTGTGACTCTGAACTTCCCTAAAAGGCCAGCTGTTAAAGACCACGTCTCAGTACCATATGTCATCATGGGCAACACACACTGGTTAAAAACCTTTGTCTTCAGGCACTGCGGAATTTCAGATGAGAAGATGTCACGTAGTTTCCCGAACGCTGCCCATCCGAGTTTGTTGTACAAATATTAAAATAATTAAATGTTTTTAATAAACTAACCACTACTGACAAAATGTTATAATTATGTCTCAAACTACTAAAATAATAAAATTCCATATAATTCTAAATATTTTTATCGTTAAGCTTTAGAGGAATGCGTAATTAGTAGTTTTTCAGATGGGACAACAAAATATATTATAAGCATAATGTCTATTACAACTGCACTTACATGTACAATCTCAGAAATTGAATTAAGTATATTATTCAAGAATGTATTTATTATACGGAATAAAATTTAACGTTTTTACGCGGAAAAAAAAAACTTCATGCAAATAAATACGTTTTAATACGTTTAAATATTATTGATGCGGACTGTACAAACGCAATCGCTCTAGGACCGCAAACTATTTCAATTTCAGAAGTTTTCATCCCCCATTTTTCATTCCTTCAGGGATTAGGAGCTTTGCCAAGTGTCAACTGTCGTAGCAAAAGGTTAATAGTGAGAATGTGAATGTTACGTAGTTGGGGATTCAAAAATAGCTATCGATTTATAAGATTTATGCTACATGTACTGGCGATGGGATTTCCTACTATCAAAAAAAAAACATTCTTACAGCCGAACCTAGAAACGTCAATTAAAGTAAATGATCATTAATCCATTTTTGTAAATCGGATTATTCGAAACCCATTCATACTTAATGTGAGTAGAGATATCAATTATCTCGTGTTCAGTAATCGTAATTAATCATAAACTGCTCCGACAGTCAAAAGATTTTAAAAAGTGACTTAATTAGAATTAAAGTTAATTGGGGTTGAGTGCGGCTGTCAGTGCTCAACTACATTTAAGGTAAGGTAAAATTTCCCACACGGAATAAGACTATGTGTCAGAAGTATCGCTGACGGAAGCAAAAAGGATAAACTGTTTCGTTAGGGATGTAAACAATACATCGATTGTGTAAAGAAAATAGTTTATTGAGATAGAAGTTAGTTATATCATGTCAAAGTCCTTGTTAAATTATTATAATTCGAAATCGGCTGTCAAGAAAACATTATTTACTTAATAGTTTTTCATCTTTTATTTTTTAGTTTATTAATTACATGGTTAACAAACGTACATTATTAGATAAAATAGGTGCAACATAAGCTTACCTATATGAAATCATCATCAACACAAAATACAACTATAACTTTTTTGTTTCAGGTTCCTCGTTGTTGGTTCCTCATTAAGCGTAGCAAATGCACAATATGGTAAGTAATATTTTTTTTTTAAATTAATCTAATATTTACGATAACTAAATGCATGCTGTGATCACCAATTTACATTCTGTATACAGGGTGTGGTTTTGCATTTTTGCCATATTTGTAGAATTAACAGTTAAGGATTATGTTAATTGATTAAAAATAGATTAATAATTCAGTGGCTAATAACTAAAAGATAATTAATGATTCACGATTAACGTTCAACCAGAATAAGAGCTCTCGAGGGCTCAGAATCGGTCCCAAGGTTGGCAATTCCGCGCGTGCGTTCTTGTTTACCTACTTTTCGCGAAGAGCGGTGCCAGACGGGGTTATTTTATAGTGACGGTTGCACACGGGATTTCTTTTCGTACCAAACATAAAAAATAAATTCAAAATTTTCCGTCATTTAATGATTGATTTATGTTCTTTAAAAGGTATATATCAACCTCCGTAAATATGGCAAGAATGCAAAACCACATCCTGTATAAATACCGTGACGTGAGATATGCCGAAAACCCGTTAACACTATTTATAGGGTTTCATAAAGCACTACGTGTTTGATAAGTTAGGACAAAGAAATCCCATTTTTCTTGTACAAAATATTGACCAAGTTCATGCCAACAGTGTATGCAGTATAAATATCTGACTATTTATACTATTGCAAAGTACCTGTGTATAAAAATTGTTGGTTTACCGTCTGAAGGCCACTGTAGCTGAATAAATTAGTGAGCTCAAAAGACTGAACAACGAATGTCTTAGTAATGCCTATCCGGCTACAGTCCTGGCCGTCTTTCTTGCTATCGAATATGTTGTCACCTTTTTCGGTCGCGCTTTATCGTAATTTTATGCACAGCAATATGCTAAGGCAGAATCCTGTTGAAGCCCCATACATTTTGTGCCTCTTACAATTTTTTTTTCTTGTTTAGGTAGGGCATAATGTCCTGCTCCTCTCATATAACGTGTTCACGTAGATAGTAGATTGTGCCAACCAGCTCCGTTACTGCGACACGATACGCGAACTTGTAAAGGATAGGAATTCAATGGTGTATCATAAAATCCAAGATCAGTGGTCGACCTCTGCTAGATCAAAACTTATCGGCGTTTCATCAACTGCCAAAAGACTTCCACTGCTCAAAAAAGGCCTACCCCAGAAAGGAGGAGTTGCCATAATCCCCATACTTAGCAGGCGTCTTGGAGATGGCAGTATAGGTGGTAGGCAATCCAATAGAAATACGTTGCTACCCGTCTTCTTCTTTTCCCCTCTTCTTGTATTCCCCTAGTCTCCTCTTACGGACACCCAACGGGAGGAGATGGGAGGGTGCTATTTTTATCCGAACACCCCACGGGTTATTGGCATTTAGTGGTGCCTAATTTGCCCATAGTATAAGTTTAATAACTGCAAAACTTGGTACCGAAAGGGGTTGGGTGAATTAGCGCCGGCTGCCGTCTTCCTATCTGAAAGCTCCTTATGGATGATTATATTGAACCTACTTAAGTATAGTAAAAAAACTTTTATTTTTTTCAGAAACAAAATACTCACTTATAAACCACTTACAGAGCGAAGATAATGATGAGCGCATCAAAGTTGATGACAGTGGTTTCTTCATATTCAACACAACTGAACGAATAAGTGTACCAATAGATTCTACAGACATTAACGGAATAACTATAGCAGATAGTTTTATTTTGGCTGCACAATTTAACATAAACGTTGCACACTCGTCGTGTCTATTTGCTATAGAAAATTCTGAGAGTCAAAAACTGTCATTGTGTTTGATAGTGTCGGGCAAAGATTGGGTGAAGATCCGTTTAACGAGCGACAGTATACGCACAAAGACACGAACAGTAAGTTTTCTAATGCCCCGGTCAGAAGTGAGCAACGAAATGAAGGATTTGGCCTTATCTGTGGATAAAAATAGTGTGAAGCTGTTATTGAACTGTGGAGAGGCTATGGAGCAGACGACTGATGGTGAAACTACAACGCTGAATATGACTGAAGACCTGGTATTATCTGTGGGATTTCCACTAAACCCGAACCATGTGTTTCAGGTGAGTTAACTTCTTGATTTACATACCTTTTACCAGGTGGTAGGTTCCTTGTGCAAGGAACCGTCCAGGTAGGTAGCACCGCAGTGTCAGATATTCTGCAGCCAAGCAGCAGTGTGTAAACATTGCTGCGTTCCAGTGTGAAGGGCACGGTCATCCGATCCGAAACTAGCAGAGCCTATACTATGGAAACCAGACTACTGATACTAATACTTATAGACTTTTTTTGTAAATACATACTTACTTAAATAGATAAATAACAACCAGATACTTGGTAGGAATGTGTAGCTGTAACAGCTCAGTGGGCGAGTGCTTGCCTTGGAAACAAGGTGCGCAGGTTCGAACCCCGGCTCGCACCGCTGATTTCTTTAATTAATCATATGCGAATCGTCTTTGTGCGATTGTTACTAGCTTTCGGTGAAGGAAAACATCGTGAGGAAACCTGCATGTCTGAGAAAACCTAAATAGCTTTCGAATGACGTGTGAAGTCCTCCAACCCGCACTTGGCCAGCGTGGCCTAAGCCCCCTCATCTTAAGGGGAGGCCCGTGCCCAGTAGTGGGACATAAATCAGGGCTGTTATTATACTTGGTGGGAATCGGACCCACGACCCATCGGGCAGCAGCCAGGGTGTCTAACCACGACACCAACGGGTCAGTCAATCTTTTATTTTATTTGGAACAGTAAACAAATATGAAATTTATAACCTCATAGCACACCCTATTATGTAATTTCGTTTAGCTTAGTATTCAGCTTAAAGTACACAAGCATTAGGAATGGATCAGAGGGTGGCACGTAGTACGGTGTGCAAAATTTCCCACCTCGAATGGCATACTACCTGTTCACCTGGATACCCTGGACAATCAGCCTAGGGCTGAAGATCTTCGTAATAGCCAACGGTGCAATATCCCTGACGGATGGAAATTCTATGCAACCCACACTGGTTGTGGGAACAAAATGATGAATACACCTCTAAATTTTCACTTGCCACCCTACGAAGTTGGAAAGCTAACTAAAAGATATACAGAAAGATGAATGGGCCGTAGCCATCGCTTTTGGTTAGGTAATATCCGCCGTGTCATAACTTCGCAGCTGCTGCGAATCGGCTTCCTCCAACACGGAATTAGGAAACCCGTTTGGATGATTTATTATTTTGTTAGTATTAATGTTGTAAAATTTTCTTGGATTTGTCATTTTCTGTGTTGGCATTTTGGGGCATGTTTGGAATTGTAGGCTATTAGTAAAATTACATAGGGTGCTGGACAGACAACGGGTGTAATATTTCGTAACTGATCGTGAAACTACATAAAATCGTACCTAACTTTGCTAAATGATATTTCCTATGACCGGTCGAGGTCCAGTAAAGTAGCAGTTCTGGTGTTAAATGATCTGATTGGTCCCTGCCAAATGCATCCCTATACACTATAGCTGAAAAAGCTACTGAGTTAAAAGACCTAATAAGTGGGTCTGTGTCAACCTGTTTCTTTTTGGTGATCCAATAAACGGGAAAAAGCTCAAATCTTATGTGTTGCATGTCAGTAAATGCAACTTTTTTCGCCTTTATCATGAAGGGCAACATTTGCGCATCCATTTGTAATGATTTAATATAAAAATTATGTCTTGGATTCGCTTCGGCCGTCTACAGAACCGGAGTTTCGGAACTGGTTCCGATCGAGGCTTTTTATTTCCTTGTATGGAACTGGTTCCGATCGAGGCTTTTTATTTACTTGTATGGAACTGGTTCCGATCGAGGCTTTTTATTTACTTTTACGTAACCAGTGGACTTAGTTCACCCAAAAATTTATATTTTTTGTTAATTAGCAAAATTTGAAACTTATTTAATAGGATTCATTTGTTTCTTTTCACCTTTTTTTAAATTTGGTACTAGGTAATTGCTAATTGGAAGTAACCCTACATAGGTATACTAACTGACACGCGCAGCTTCGCCCGCATTTTTTTACCTGCACTACAATTTTCAGTTTCTGGTATTTTTTATATATTCTTCTCCCCCCTCTCTCTTCTCTCTCTCTATTCCTGTCCCCATCTATGCTCGTAACTTTGATAAAGACTTCCGTTGTTTTTGATGATGCGTGCAAATAGTGTAATATTTTTTTTTCATACAAACTTGACTAACCTCTAGCGCAACTGCGCGCGGGATATCTTTCTTTATTTTGTTCGGAAAATATTTTCAGTGAGCTTCGAGTCAATCGACTCGTAAAGTTTCAAATACGATGACACCCTATTTAATCCACTTAAGGATTAAATTTCCAAAAATCACGCCATTCATGGTATCCTCCTTTATATTTAAATATAAGATATAGATTAGAAGATTTGATTTCCTGGTTTCCTGCTTTGTATAACTTGGTAAGACCAAATGTTAAAACAGAAATAAATCTTCATGTTTACTTTATAGTTGTATGATTATCTCTAATATACAATGGGGTTAAGTACCTACCTAGTTATTGGTTAAATCCGTTTTATAGTTTTTCCACGAAACAAGCATAAACATCCATCTATCCAAACTTTAACGTTTATTATATTAGTAGGAGTAGTATTATGCCTTCTGTTATAGACCTGTCTGTGTCTCTACTTCAGTTATGATCACGGCTGGTGGAATACGATAATTACTTGATCGGAACCAGTTCCATACAAGTAAATAAAAAGCCTCGATCGGAACCAGTTCCATACAAGGAAATAAAAAGCCTCGATCGGAACCAGTTCCGAAACTCCGGTTCTGTAGACGGCCGAAGCGCTTGGATTATCTGTGTACAACTGAAATGTAAAGCTACAATCACCCAGATGAGTTGCTTCAGAATTGTTCATATGGAATTATTTTTCCACTTACATCGCCCAGGTGATGTCACTCAGGTGATCGAAGTGGAATAAGCCAACGTCAGGGTGAGTTTACATAAAATGTTAGCAACTGGCATCCCATTGACACGATAGAGGCAGATCGACGCTGACTTCTGTCTATCTATCTTCTACACACTTAGAGGTACATCAATATTCGCAATATATCTGCGCACACCTTGTTTCTGACATCGGTATCCAGTAAAATCCTTTACCAAAGTGAGACAGACTCGGAGTCTGTTCGAAATCAAACTGCGGTGAAACTGTTCAACGCCGGTACTAGTTTGTAGCTAATGTATTTAGAGTGCTTCAGCTGTGTCGCGCAAGCTGCCGCCGGCGTAAATATACGTGCATTGATAAAATTAGTTGTATGAACAAGTTTTAGTGAATGAATGAGCAAATTTTAGTTGCTATGCGGTATCGCTGTGAATACGTAAACAGATTATAGAATTAGAATGCATAAGCCAATGCTTATGCATTCTAATTCTATAATCTGTAACAAATGTAATCACAAAACGAATTCTTTGTGAGATTCGTTTTGTGATTATATTGGAGGATCTTTAAATTTACTTTTATTATATGTTTTCGTTATCACGGGCATAGCCCGGTGTTTTAGAGACTTCCGTGGGGACAGATACAACACTTAGGGGGATTTTTTTTTAATTAGATGGTTTTAAACCTTTTGGGATCAATTATGGCTAAATTATGAAAAAATAGTACTTAGTAGGTCCATTATTTTTTTTTGCCACATCCTGTATTGTAGGATCAAACTCGTGATCAGTAGTGACATATGGCAATCCAAAGCAAAAAGTTAATTTTAATTATAGATTAAGAATTGCTAGGCCTGCTGGAGCTACGGCGGCGACTCCAAGGAGGACGGCGGCGGGGATGCGACCCCCGTCCTCGTAAGCACCGTGACTGGTTCCCGGGGGTACAATGCGCCCCCCAGTGGCGGGCTCAAAGGCAAGGCACTGAGGGGCTCCTGGTGCTGATCCCACCTGCTGGAGTTATTATAAAAGAAGAAGTTTTCTGGAATTTTCAAAGCGCGTATCAGCCTCTCTCTTTCCCCGTGGGGTGACCGGGTAAGAATAGCACCCACCCATCTCCTCCTGTTGGGTGTACGTAAGAGGCGACTAAGCGAAAACAAGAAGACGGGCAGCAGCGTCTTTCTATTGGATTAACTTTTTTTTTTTGACGCGGGGGAAACTTTTAAAAGGTCCCCGGGAGCTGTGGGGCTCGACCGGGGTATGTGGGATTCTTACCCACTAAAACCCCCGCGGCTGTCGCATCGGCACATGAGAGGGGGACCCCATGGCTCTCCGGTGGGATTTGCACCAGGGGCCCCTCAGTACCTTGCCTTTGAGCCCGCCGCCGGGGGGCGCATTGTAGCCCGCCGCCGGGGGGCGCATTGTAGCCCCCCGGGAACCAGGCACGGTGCTCACGGGGACGGGGGTCGCAACCCCGCCGCCGTCCTCCTCGGAGTCGCCGCCGTACTCAATGGACGTTCTAAGGGCCCACACCCCGAACGTCCAGCGACTCTATTGGATTAACCTACCGTCTATACTGCGATCCCCAAGCCGCCCGCTAAGCGTGGGGTTTATGGCAACCCCTCCCTTCTAAGGGGGAGGCTTTTGTTCAGCAGTTGACGTATATCGGCTGCTGATGATGATGATGATGAGCCTCAGTGAAAGTTAGTCGTGTTTCATTTAATTACACGCCACCTTTTGGTACATACCGTATATATATGATGCCTCATCCTACATAATTATATCTCTCATATAACGGTAGGCGTAATGTAGACGAAGTTAATTAAGACAGAAATATCAACTTCTAGACCTTACCGCAAGTAATATTAGTCAAATCACCCTGGTTATAGTAGTTTCAAACTATTCCAAGTCACTTCATTTACTGGAATAGGCTCTTGGAGCATAAACTTATTAATTGTTTTCTTTTACTTACGCGAATATTACACATTGAAATCAAACTACTTTTACGGATTTTATCGCGGTTTATTAAAGATTTTACCTGACAGACCTGAAGACCTGAGGGTACACCGCCATAATTGTCACATAAGGACGTTCAACATCTCAGTCCTCCCGTGACCATGGGTGCTGCTAAGCATTCGAAACGTCGGGATAGTAAAATCTAAATTAAACCGCACTATAATCCGCAAAAGTAGTTTGATTTCAATAAACTTATTTTTTATTTAAATAATAAGTTTATTGAAATCAAACTACTTAAATACTAACGTAACTTTAAATTTTGGTTAAGAAATACCCATTATTAATCCTAATTTGCCTCGAATGAGAAAGGATCCTTTAATATTTTTTTATTATATTTATTTTATCTTGCTTAATATAAAAGTACTTCGCACTACAACAATACGAAATATCGATGGCGTCACATTATGGTGTTGATATTTTAGTTAGAGCAAAAAAAACACAATAGCCAAAAACTAAAATTCTACAACAAATTATGAATAATGTATAAATATTGAGTAGATTTTTGCTTTATATTATTAATACAATATTGTATTTATTGACTATTCCCCACTGTCCCAAGCAAGTGTGTTATCAGCTCTTATGATAACGGAGATAAAATCTCCATCATATACTTGGTGATGGAAATTAATATTACTATGCTACGCCAAATGAAAACGCTATGTGTTAACAAAAAGTATGTTCAATCTCATAACTCTGACTCGCGTCGATAGCAGGAACATTTTTCCGACGTCAGTTTCATTAAAAATCCCCTCTTAATCCTTCACACAAAGAGGTACAGTCTCCCGTCATATTTTTAATCTTCTAGCTGAACAATAAGTCTACCCGTTAGGGGCTAGAAAATATTCTTTAACAACTTTTCAAAAGTTTTTATAGTGGACGTTGGGTAAATCGTTGGTTGGGTAATTAATCTTCTCGGGAATTTTAGTGGTAGCTGTCAAGTGAAACAAGGGAATAGTCCTTGCAAAAAATGAGTACTTAGCTGCAGCTTTTAGAACATATTAGTGACCCTTCCTCCCGTCTCGGGTGGATAGACTACCTGGCACGCCACCCCGGAGACTGCTGCTGTTGGTTTTCCTTACGTCTGAGACATTAGTTATTAACTAACGTACTTACAAACAACAATTAAAGTCAATTATCATTAATCCAGTGTTTGAAATATGATTATTTTGACTCTCGGAACCAATTAATACTCGTATATTGAGCAGAGATATCAATTATCTAGTAAGTACTCAAATCAGGTCACAGTTTACACTGCTGCTTTGAGATAAAATATCTGAAGCGGTTAATCTAACTAGACTGTGGCGGGTCACCCCCTTCCCTCCAATATGGTTGAGGGGAGTGATGGCTGCTGCTCGAGTCAACTCGTGCGCGGGTGCTACTTGGGGGGACTGGTCCGACTACTATCCCTTTGGCTTTTAAGTTTGTTGTACTTTCGTCGTATTTTTTTAATTTTTTTTCTGTCTCATTTGATCTTTTGAACGGCAAGACACACTGTCGCTCTGATCTAATTGTAACATGACATACTGTTTTAAAAAAAAGTGATAAAATGACAAGCCCGCTGAGTTTCTTGCCGGATCTTCTCAGTTGAGGCCGCGTTTTGATCCGGTGGTAGCTTCTTTTAAAAAAAAAAAACATGACCTTTCAAAAGTGCAAGCGTTAAGCCTATTTGAAATAAACTATTTTTGAGTTTGAGTTGAGTTTGAGACTATTTCTCCTAGATTTTCAGTAGAATGCTTTCACAAAGTCAATAAAACAGTTTTTTGCGTATTTTGAAAAAAAAAATAGGTATTTGCGTACGACTTCTTCAACTAACTATTGAGATGTGTATTGTTAAGTAACATTCCAAATACTTAACTCCTATAAACCGGAATCATAAATCATCAGTGAGGCCACTGAGACTTTCGTCAAGTCCTGCAGAGAATTCTAAATCATTATGGGCCTCATGACAAATTATAAAAATGGAGCATTAGGAAAAAATATATATCCTACTTCCGTCCTTGTAAAGTAGTATATGAATTTTTAAATCTAAAATTACAATGGCCGGTGCGATCTGAAACACATTCGTCGATTGCGGAAGTTCGTTTGAAACTAACCTATAATTTGATATACTCTAGCCATATCCTGTTTTATATACAACATATGAAACTTTCTTTGTTTCATACAAACAAATTATATTTAAAATAAACTGTTGAAATTTTGTTTCAGGGTACCATTCACAAACTCAACTTGTATTCTCCAGTGAATGACTTTACACTATCTTCATTGTGTCCTATTGTAAGTATTAGAAGTTTTGCTGACTTAACTAAGTTTACCATAAATCCAAAAGGAATATATTAACCTACTAGCTTACCTTCGTTGTTTGGTCGTACGTTTTGCAAAGTCAATCTAAAAAAACATTTGTTACTTCAAACATTGATGTAGCAAACAAATCTGCGAACTATTTGATTAAGCAACTTACTGCAGCTGATGAATGCTAGCAATGCGAGAAGTACGCGTTTCTCACCCTGAACTTTAGAGTGAATTTTTGCGCTGGCAGCTGAAGGGATAAGCGTAACTTAAAAGCATCAAGGGATCGCAGCTGCTAGAATTTCCATATGAGCCACTGGCTACCCTGCTTATGATATAAACAACACCAACAGAAATAACAACTCCAAGGATTCGTTATTTGGCTACGGTTATCTGCAACTTCCCCAATCCGGCTACATCATTTTTTATGCTAGTAGGTATAGCGTAAGCTCGCCTAATTATGTGACTCATCCATCTCCGTGCTATTTAGTTTGAGGTTTGAAATGAAACCTTAATTAAGTTTGAATTCGTGTGAAAAAATGTGATTGCCTGGAGTAAGCGAGTTAAAAACAATTAACCATTATTATTTCGATAGTCCAAATAATTTGCCACAAAAATGGATAGATAGAGTAACTGTTATATTAGCATTATCTCTCTTCAATCTTAGGATATTTCTATCTTTAGTTCTAGCCAAGAACCTGGCCAAATGTAATGACAAAGTATATTTGATTACAAGAACATAGCTCTCACATTGGTACGTTCCTTTCGAAGTTTTGGCGACATCGAGTTTGATAGTGTCTAGTTCTGAACCTAAATTTGCATGAGAAATTGAACTAGAATTAAGTGGATTTTAATTCATGTCACTAACGGCACCTTAGCAAATCAGCATGTCTTCGTGATTAAAAGATACCCTCGAGGTTTTGATGGGATTTGAGATATGAAAAACATGCAAAATATATTACAAGAATGGAGTACAGTGCAATTTTATTCTTCATATCGTCATAGTCGTAGAATAGTGACGGATCTAACAAATGTTAAACTTTACAGGGCAGCCATTTCAAATATTTATGTTAGTTTTTTTGTCATAACTTTTTTAATATTAAATCTGTAGTTATAAAAATTGGCAAACAAGTTGAAAATAGGGTTTGTTATAAAATTGAATAAAAATAAGAACATATAATTACACAGGTTTCTAGAAAAATCACATGCTTCGTTTTACTTTGGAGTATACACCGTCACATAGTATTATACGACATTGTTCTTCGAAAAATTACTGTTCCAAGTATGGCGGATTTTATTTTCCGATCATATTCTATGGACTTACTGAGTAAAATATTGGCGGATATGTTATCTGTCACATTCTATTTAGACCATGAGAAGTAGGTAGAAGAAGGTGGTCAGTATTTTATAGGTAGATTGATATCGGATACCCGTTTTTCTTTATAAGACCAAATTTGCAACAGTAAATATATGAACACAGGAGTGATTGCCGACCGGTGGCCAGCCAAATAAAATTATTGGTAGGGTAGAATATGACAATTTGTGGAATTTGTCATATTCAGTATGACATATAATTCTACCCTGCTTATTGTCTTTGGCTAGCCATGGTTACCATAAAAAATGCATATTGTGTCTTATGTTACCATGCGATTTCGATTATGGTCAGCGCAATTGTCTGATCAGAATCGAAAATCTTCGATACAAACTTCCTTAAGAAGTTATAAACGCAACTGGTGACTTCAATGGTGGTGCTGGTGCCCCACGTTTGGCAATACCTTCATGTCAAATATAGCAATAGCCTTACGAGTATTTGCCAACCATATCGCATAATATGATGAAATTATAACATGAAAGCATTCGTTTATAATACAATACTCAATTGCCCGTAAGGACACGACAAAACCTTTTGAATATCAAAGGTTTGCATTTTCCGTCAAGGTTCTAGATAAATGTTTACTATTTTTAAATAGTAAACATTGGAGAACAGTAGGTATGCAAACCATTTAAAAATGGTTTGCATACCTACTGTTCTCCAAGGTCGTCAGGTGGGTATTGTGTTTGCTTAAAATTGTGACACTGTGATGATCACATGGTATAATTTTTGGGTAGATGGACGATTAAATTAAAATAAGTGTTAAGGGTAACTATAAGTCGTACTGCCTTAGACCAGACTAGCTGTATTTGAATAATGTTTGAGCTCAGGCCATTCTTTATATACAGGATGTTTGGTGCATCATTTGAGACTATAATTGAAACTTTAATTAACGTGGGCACAAACCGACGACTCAACCAATCATTTCATCATCAACAGTACGATTATGATTTTTATATTTCCATCTCTAGTCTATTTAAATCGAAGTGCTTTCGTCGTATTTATCCCAAGCTGTCCAACTAACCCTTAACTACTTGATGCATGTTTTTACAAGCATCTATTTTTGATGAGCCCTTTTTTCAAGAATACTTATAAGTGAATTGACGGTAATGCTTGCTTTAAATCTCTAGTTTTCTTTTTCTGTGGGGTAGTAGAATTTACAACATGCAACATTGTTTTTCACGATCACCCAAATTCCAAAACTTTTCAATTGTATCTAGTCTTTCTTCGAGAGTCAACATAATGCCCTACCTATAGATTTTGCTAGAATAATAAAGCCTTCTTTGAGGAGTATTCTTTTCTTGCATTCTTTAAACGCTTTCTCTTACCTTCTTCCCAATCATCTAATTTCGTACACGTTTCTTATCTCTACATCGAATAAGAGGTGCTGAAGACGACTGGCATAAAGGCACAGGTGAGTCGATTGATGGACAGTTGCTATAGTCTGTACTATAGTGACTAGGACATTAAAAATCGTCACATAGCTACTTCACCATAGGTTTTTGCTGGTGATGGCATAGGTGGATGTCCGTTGTTCTCAACAGCCGAGGTAATCGGTTGAGGGGAAGGTGACAAATCGGATATCAAGGTAGAGAGTGTCCCCATTAAATATCAGCTCAGTTGTAACCCCTTTAATTATAAAGGGGTTACAGCTGAGCTGATATTTAATGGGGACACGACAACATGCCGATTTTCTGATGGAAGTAAATATAGTGAAGGTGCACTTTGATACATGGCCATAAAAGGATCTTCTCAAAGAGTACTAGTATGTTCGAGTTCATATTTTCATACATTGATTTTATTATTTCGCTTGATCCGTTTACGCCGTCTGAAAATACTTCTTCATAAAAATGTTCTTAATCTTTTCTGTTAGGTTGCGTGCTCAGATAGATATTAGTATATGTAAATAATAGTATTTGTACAAGATAATATCTTGTTAGAAATTATTAATATCATAGTTTAACGTTTACCAAAGGCCAAAGTCCATTTAAAATAAAAAGATTCAAAAGTATAGAAATATTCAAATTTACTTCTATTTATTTATACAGGTAATTTATTACTTGGATTCGATTATATTTTAATAAAAAAATATATGAAAAATATACAAATAATCATTGTTTTTCAATAGAAAATAGGCGGAAGTGAATTAAGCTCCAAGAACAAAGTGGGATAGATAAGGACCGTTAGATAAAGAACCGTGTCCACAGAATATCGTCAGTTGTGATCCCGCGTCACTATCATGTCCATAGAAAATGGTAATATAATTACATACAACTCGAAAATCCAAATTTTGTTAAATATAATATAAACGCAATGTTGTCATTGTATCATCAGATAACAATTATTATTTTTATGTAAATTAAATTATAAGTTGATTTAATTTTTTCCGTAGAAAACCGACGGATAGTCAGAACTGACGCTAGCTCAGCATGGGCAAATCCGTCAAATAGTGACGATTGAGCATATTCGTCGGGAGCGAGAGAGGGCGGCGGTAGATCCGCGCGCGTCGTACAAAGACGAATATACCTAAGCGTCATTTTACTATGAGCGCTTATCAAATCCGTCAGTATACCGACTGATTAATTAATAAACCAAAATACATAGAATTTTTTCTTTGATGCAGTAATAATATTTCGACAATGTAGTATCCAAATATGGTAAAAAGTGATTTTCGCTTTTTTTTCAAATCCGACATTATTCTACGATCATGACGATATATACGCTTCTTCTCTATAAAACGAAACACAAGGTATCCAAATTACATACATTCGTTTCGTTCGGAGATAATACTTATTAGGTATTCACGTTTATTAAATTTCTTCTTGAATACTTAGATACGATTTGCATGGTTTTATTATTAACCGTCCTATATTGTTTCAGGATAAAGACATAGATGAAATAGTTAGTATCGTTTCAATATTAATAAACAAACCTATTTATTTATGATGCTTTTTAAACTTTGAATGGATCCTAAATATATGTTATTGTTCTAACTGTAATATACTCGTATCTCTAAATTTAACACCTTATAAACTCATTGCTGAGACATTATAGGTATATGTATATTTGTATGTATGAAAAGCATTGTATAAATATTTCTTGCATTTATGGTTATAAGTTAGAACTTGACCTGTCACATGCTGATAAGCGATAATGCAGTCAATCACAGTAAAAGGCACTAAGAGCATAGTGATGGGTCAAAAAGCTAGTAGCGCAATAGGGCTCCTTACTTACCGCAGAAGCACATGGTAATTTTATCCCCTGTCCATCTGATATGTCTTTTAGTGACTATCTTCAACGCAGCCATGTCCCACTGCGTCTTTCCTGCCGAATGGAAAGACGCGGATGTAGTAGGTATCCCTAAGCCGGGTAAGCCTCGCAGCAGCCCTGCGAGCTACCGGCCTATCAGTCTTCTCAAGTCTCTCGGCAAACTCTATGAGCGCTTGCTATTAGCGAGACTCAAAGACTTTGTCAGTTCTAATAATATCCTTATTGACGAGCAGTTTGGCTTTCGAACCAGACACTCTTGCGTCCACCAGGTGCACCGCCTCACGGAGCACATCATCGGAGGACGCTGAGCTGTCACCGTGTGACTGGAATATACTGCGCAGAGATCGGCCAACACCCTGTGGTGGCGTAATGCTCGCTGCTCGTACGCCCATAACTATGCGGCGTCGCGCGGATCTAGAAACGGACTGCGGTGAAGACCTATGGGCCAGTTTTCCGTGGAAGGGTCGAACTCTATTCATATGTGTTATTTACATCAAACCAAGTGCTAGTGATGACGATTATATGAGGTGGTTTTCCAAAGTAGAAAGTAACATAAATAGCATAAACGGTACTGTGTTAATATTAGGTGATATCAACCTAAATAGCGCGTCCGTAAATATCAAAAATTACTATTGTTATTTTTTATCATTTTGTAATCTTAATGATATGAACGAAGTGCAGAATATGTATGGCGGTATGCTAGATGTTGTTTTAGTGCAGGAGAGCGGTGCCTTGCATGACTCTATAGTATCACCTACTGTGGGGATAGTGCCGTGCGATGCGTATCACCCTGCGTTAAATATAGAGGTTGGAATCGATTCAGCTCATTACACAGACTTCATTCAACCGAGTAATATCAATCCTACTAGAGATTGGAACTTTAATAGATGCGATTATAATCTGCTGTATAAACTACTATCAGAAATTTCTTGGGAAAACGTTCTCAATGTCAATGACACACAAACTGCTACGAACAATTTTTATAATACCCTATATAGTATTTTTGACGCATGTGTACCTAGAAAAACTCGTAATAAGTCTGCAAGTAGGCGGTATCCAGTATGGTATACTAGCGACATCATCAAAGATTTACAGCTTAAAATTAAATTACATTCGGCCTGGAAACGCACAAAATCTATGGACACATACAAGACGTTTTCTGATCTCAGAGCCCGTATAAAACTTAAAATTTCGGATGCATATGTCTCTCACATCAAATCTATTGAAGAACATCTAAAATTAGATCCTCGCAAATTCTGGAGTCACATTTCAGAATTACGAACTAAAGGAGGCTTTCAGTCTGACGTCACATACAAAGGTAACACGTACAGCGGCATTAAGGCAGCTGAGGCATTTGCTGAGTTTTTTGCTGATGTATTTTTACCGGATATCCCGCTACTGAACCCAAATGAAATGAATGTCCCAAATTGTAATACTAATAGTAACTACATACACGCGAGTAATTTTACACCATCAGATATATCACGTAAAATCAGTAAACTGAAGTGTAGCAATTCTGTTGGCCCTGATAATGTGCCACCCGCTGTTGTAAAGTATATGAAAACCTTTTTTTGCCAGCCTCTTTGTCACATTTTAAACTGTTCACTAAACTCTGGGATATACCCGACCCAATGGAAACTCACAAGAGTTAGTCCTATACCAAAAACTCAAAATAAACATTCCATAGAAGAATACCGCCCAATTGCAATTTTATCTACTCCAGCCAAAGTCTTTGAAAACCTTCTTCATGAACTCATATATGCTCAGGTTGATAAGTACATATGCATGGAACAACACGGTTTCAGGAAAAAGAGATCTGTTAACACTAACCTGTTGACTCTAGCTGAATATGTCTCAGTCAGACTGGATCGCGGCCGCCAGGTAGACGTTCTTTACTTCGACTTCAGGAAAGCATTCGATAGAGTCAATAACGATATACTACTAATGAAACTCAGTGCCATAGGGTTCGCTCCTGGTCTTCTAAGACTTATCGCTGACTATTTGCGCGATCGAAAACAGTTTGTAAGACTTGGTATATATGAATCTCATCACTATCATACACGTTCCGGGGTTAGTCAGGGATCAATATTAGGGCCTTTACTATTTTTAATAATGGTGAATGACATACCTTCCATCTTAAATAATTCGAAGTGTCTTTTATATGCAGATGACCTAAAGCTATACCGTGAAGTCAATTCTGAAGTCGACTGCCTGGCGCTCCAACGTGATGTTGATGCTATTTTCCAGTGGAGCGTAGAAAATAAAATGGAGTTTAACCTATCCAAATGTTGTATTATGACTTTCGGCCGAATGAGAAACCCAATCCAATTTGAGTACCAAATAAACAATGCAACTTTAGCTAGAAAGAGCTCCATGAAAGATCTGGGAGTCATATTCGACCGAAAGCTTACATTCCATGACCATGTTTTAGCAGTTGCCAAGGAATCATTCCGAAGGTTAGGATTTGTACTTAGAAATTGCAAAGACTTTCAGGGTGAACACTCTATACGAATTATATATAACGCATTAGTTCGTAGCAAACTGGAAACTAGCGCGTGTGTATGGAACCCTTATGAAAGTACATACGCACTTATCTTAGAAAAGGTACAGAAAGCTTTTCTTAGATATCTTTACAAAAAAAATCATATGTATTACCCATTTCTGTATCCTACTAAGTTTCTTTTAGGTTGTCTCGATTACAATTCACTCGAAGTTAGGAGGAATAGTGCTCTGCTTATAACTATGTGCAAGATTCTACGTGGGGCTACCGATGCACCTGAACTCCATAATGAGCTGGCTCGATTTTATGTACCTAACAATTATCGACGCAGTCGGAAACATATGTTATTCGCGATAGCAGATCGGCGCACCACTGCCCGCGCTAACTCTCCGATCCCGCGTGCTCTCACCGCTCTCAACCGTCTCTTGGACTCAAGTCCTACGTTAGACTTGTTTGCGGATGAATGGCAGAAGATTCTGTTTGAAATTAAGTTGTTCATCGAGAAAGATGTATGAATGTTGTTGTCTACTTTTAAATTTATGTTACTTAATGCCTTTTATTGTTTTTTATATCGCTTTATATTTTCTTGTGTACCAATTTTATTTCTATAACTTTTGATAATTAGTGTAAGTGGTCATTGGCCGTTCTAATTATGTAAAATAAATAAATAAATCCTGACCGGGCTCAACCAGCCCAAGCCCGTCGACACAGGCGCCCTATTCTTCGATGTTGCCAAGGCCTTCGACAAGGTCTGGCACAACGGCTTGATATACAAGCTCTTCCAGTTAGGAGTCCCCGATAGGCTCGTACTCATCATACGAGACTTTCTCTCGAATCGTACCTTTCGATACCGGGTCGAAGGTACGTTTTCTTCACCCCATCCTATACAGGCCGGAGTCCCTCAGGGCTCCGTGCTCTCTCCCCTCTTGTTCAGCCTGTTCACGAACGACATTCCTCGTTCGAGCAGAGTCCAACTCGCCCTTTACGCGGATGACACCGCTCTCTATTATTCCCATAGGAACATGTCCTATTTGACGCGTGCTCTTCAAGCCGTAGTCGACGCCCTGGGTCAATGGTTCCGTACGTGGCGCATAGAGGTGAACCCGGAGAAGAGTGCCGCGGTGGTCTTCTCCCGGGGACCCGCCAATATGTTCTCCGCGCGGAGCCTTCGGCCCAACAGACGACTAGTCCCAATATCCCTATTCAATCGCCCTATCCCTTGGACTAGGAAGGTTAAGTACCTCGGAGTCACCTTGGACTCCCGCATGACTTTCGGCCCGCACATTAGGTCCGTCCGCAATCGAGCGGCTTTCGTATTAGGTCGCCTGTATCCCCTTCTCTGCAAGCGGAGTAAAATGTCGCTTAGAAATAAGTTGACATCATACAAAGCTTGCATTCGCCCTATCATGACTTACGCGAGTGTGGTTTTCGCACACGCCGCCCGCACCCGTATCGATAGCCTCCAGGTTATCCAGAATCGTTTCCTCCGTCGCGCCGTCGGTGCCCCGTGGTACATGCGGAACGTAGATCTGCATTCCGATTTCAAATTAGATCCCCTTCGTAAGTTCCTCAAAGAAGCGTCGAAACGCTACTTTGAATCCGCGTCCCGTCACGCGAACAGTTTAATCCACGCCGCCGCCGATTACGCCGCTAGTCCTTCTGACTCGCGCCGCAGACCACGGCACGTACTGCTCGACCCTCCTGACCCCATCACGGTCCTATTGGACCGGGATGCGCCGACCCCTCCCCGACAACCGTATGCTAAGTGTAGTGTGTGTCTGTTGGCTAGTGAGCCATCAGACACCGGTCTCGCCGGCGAGGCCGAAGGGTCGTACGTATGCGACCGCAACGACGTGCATCACCCCACTGAGTTTCTTGCCGGTTCTTCTCAGTGGGGGCGCGTTGTGAACCGGTGGTAAACTCAGCCCTCTCTTAAGCGACAGCCCAAGCCGAGGCCGTGCCTCCCTGAGGTGCCCTTGTGCTCGTCGTTACTTCTGCCGTAAAGGCTAGAGCGCTTCAAGCGCTCGCCTCCTATTGTCCGGTGAAGCTGCAATAGCCATCTGCGGTTAACAGCGTCTATCATTTATCACCCCCCCATGGTAATTTTATCATGGTTTTACGTGGCTCTAATCTTTGAAGTTCGATTCTGAAAGGGGAAGACGCTTTACCAGTTGGACTGCTGGATTTTTTTGATGTTATCTTCCTACCTTTATTAAACCGATTTCAGAATACTCATACCTAGTCGTTTTTGTGTCTTCTCTGTCTGCTCAGTAGAGGCCGCGATCAGATCCGGTGGTAGTTGTAAAAAGTTCACAATATGTAACGTTAGGTCTATGCATAATAAAGATATTTTGAATTTGATTGGATATCATTCTTTAACAATTATACATATTAGTATTGTAACTATAGAAGTAGTGTAAACTGTAGAATATAATAATTTATGTTAAGTTGTATTCGCTATAAATAGGTTCAATTGGGGGATACTGAATTAGATGTAATATTATAAACATATTTGTTTTTATTATAAAAATTTTACGATCGTATACTTACGTAATGTTTAAGTTTAAAAGCTACATGTACTGTCGATCTTTCACTGTCTAATAATTTTGCTAATAACTTAGCTAGATGCTTCAAGTGGTTACTAATACATAAATGTTTAAAAACAACTTTAACAAATTTTAATCATAACTACCTTAATAATTTACTGGATCAACCTGCGTCAATGATCTATACCTAAGCTTATCGTAGTTTGGTAACTAATTTGTTATTTATGAATGTTCTTTACAAATAGTTTTATGAATTTAATTATTTCACTGATCTTAATTATTATCATTTCTTTTGACAGCTCGGAGTTGATAACTTAAAAGGTAACAACATTAAAAATATTCGCATAAATATCAGAAATTATTATAATTAATAAACTGATCTAAAAAATACTTGTTAAAAAGGTGATCTATTCGACAAAGACACTGAAGATGATTATAAAAGCGACGGAGGTGACAAAGTGGACAAAGGTGAGAAAGGTGCCAAAGGAGAAAGAGGACCAAGCGGGGTAAAAGGAGACGAAGGTGAAAAAGGAGACAGAGGTGACAATGGGTCCACAGGTTATAAAGGAGACAAAGGTTACAGCGGAGAGCAAGGTCACAAAGGAGAGAGAGGTGACGATGGGCCCAGAGGTGTTGAAGGACTCAGAGGTGATAAAGGTGAAAAAGTGAGTTTGTATATAATCGATATACATTAAGCAACGGACTAATCAGACGAGCTAGACATTAATTTTAATAAAACGACGTGCTGTTTTTTGTTACTTTGCGTCAGATATCTAACAATGTTTAGTCAGGTACTAAACATCTGTAAGATCTCTGCTGCTTCAACCTATAAAACTCTAGTTCTACGTAGTGGATTCTGCTCATATTGATATATTTATTTTCCTCTTGATACGATACTAGTTGCAGGTTAAAACACAATAATCCTTTATTGTGTTTTAACTCTTGTTTATATGACAAATCATAATAATTATGATTGGTTCCATGAACGTACGTTCATATTACGTATGAACGTATCAAGCAAAAAAAAATATCACGCTTATATTTACAAACATAACACTAGGTACAAAGAATCGTCCAGGTAGGTGCCACCGCAGTGTCAGATATTCTGCCGCCAAGCAGAAGTGTGTACACATTCCTGTGTTATGATGAGATGGGCACTGTAGTTAATGAGATTACTGGACACAAGAGACTTAATACTTAAATGTCTTAAGGGTCAGCAATGCGTGTTTGCTAGCGTCCGTACGCTAAGAGGACTGTTTACCATCAGGCGGGCCACATGCTTGCATGCCACCTTGGTGATATAAAAAAAATATTGCCAAAGTTATTTTCATAAAATGTTCGTCTTTTAAAATATTGAAATAATAATGATGTTCGATAATTATTCTAATAAGTTTAACAGAATATTAATTTATAATTATTTTCCTTTTAAGGGTGACTTGGGATCTATAGGAACGATTGGACCCCAGGGAATACAAGGACTAAAAGGGGTGAGAATTGCGCAGTATTTTATGAAGTTACAATATTTGCAGAGAACATTTATATTGACAAACCAAAAGCTGTCATATTTTTTGTGATATTTCTTGTTAAATAGTACTAGATTAATAAGATACTAGTCATAAAAAAGTACCTACAATAGCAATAAAATTATACAAAATTAGCATCCATTATACTTATATATTATTTGTTCTAGATTGTGTTTGGTTCTAGTACCAAAAATAGAACGATGAAAATTAAGTCATAATTTTTATAGTGCACTAAATCTCAATGCTGCTTTTAAAATTACATGGCTAAACAAATTTACCGTCCTAAGCAAGTATAGACATTTCTTAGTAGCTCGTATAATTTAAATATTCATTAATTAACTATTCTTCTCGCACTTTTGTGAACTGATCAAACAATTAAAATTGGTTTTTATGTTTTTTGTTTGACGTGAAGACCATAAACGCCTAGCCAAAGTTCATATCAAAATATTTTTTGTACAAGCTTGTATATTATTTAGCAGTTTCTAGGATTTTAACAAAGATGTGGATAATAAACCTACTTTTAAAGATATTTGCGTAAGCTGAAGTTATCAGTATTATTGAAAACAGTAAAAATAATAAAATAATTGACTAATAATAACGCTCAGAGTACAACGAGCTATGCTCAGAGTTTCTTTGCGCGACCGACTCAGTAATGAGGAGATTCGCCGAAGAACCAAGGTCACCGATATAGCTCTCAAAATTTGCAGTTGAAGTGGCAACGGGCCGGCCACATCGCTCGAAGAACCGATAATCGATGGGGAAGAAAGGTTCTCGAGTGGCGACCGCGGACCGACGCAGCGTAGGTAGGCGTCCCACTAGGTGGACAGACGCCATTGTGCACGTCGCAGGTTACCGGTGGATGCAAATAGCAAATTGTTCACTGTGGCGTTCAAAGGGGGAGGCCTATGTTCAGCAGTGGAGGTCTTCCGGCTGGTGATGATGATGATGAATGCTAAACAATCGCCTAGCTGAAAGTTCATAGCAAAATCTTTTTGTTACAAGTTTGTATACGTATTTTCTGTGGTACGTAGGAGTTTCTGTGATTTTATTTTTAGGATCGTATTGATACGAAAAGCTTCAGAAACCTTTTTCAATAAAGAATACTAATATTCAGCTTTTCAGCATTACATATTATACTTAAACACTGCTAGGGCCCATATCCTTTATTGTGTTTGAACTCATTAATACTCGTACTTATACTTACCATAATTCTTACAGACGTGTGCATGTTCAGAAGTCTTAGTTTCAAATTTATTGAAAACAATGCCAGAAATGAAAGGACCTCGAGGAGAAAGCGGTACACCCGGTAGACCAGGAAGTCCTGGGATGGATGGAATGCCTGTAAGTAATTTACAAGCAGTATTGTACATAATTCACAAATGCTGTCAGTTATACAACTTTGCATTGTAATCATCATCAAGTACCTATTATATTCATATTTTAAGCTGGTAATTGTAGATAAAAGAATGCTCTTTTAGCAAAATTATGTTATAAAGGGTGTACGTACCGAAAAAAATTTATAAGATTTCAAATAATGTCCGTTACAACATTACAGAAACCATTTTTATGGAAAATGACAAATGACTAACTTATTAATTTTCGAGCATGTAATGAATATAATATGCGGAATAATATTTATTTTTCAAATTACATTGCTAATTTTCTAAAATAATAATAGTTAATTGCCTATGTACTGTTTTTGTGCATAATGAATAAATACATAAATAATTTTTCCTCAATTTAGTAATTTAATGTTTTTAAATTATTATTATACCAATAATGATGTTAGACTAATTTTATTTAAAAAATGTTTTTTTTTGGAAATTCATGAATAAGCCGATGAAAAATTTCAACACTAAAATGTTCAGAATCATGTACTGGATCTCTGGTATCGGTTTTCGGTACGATGTCCCTTACACCCCGAATATGTTATATAATTTTGCTACATGCTTCCGAATCTCTTCTACCAAAATAAATATTCAGCTGTGATAAGCAATTACTTAAAACCCACTTGCAAGTAGCGTTTATTTGACCTCAGCCTTATAACACTAACCATCTTACACCTATTGTTGAATCTTTTGCCATTTTGCAACAGGATAACTTGCTTTGGCTGCGGTCTATTATAAGATCTACTGGATCTACATTAGACCATATGTTTTAATATTTGAGAAAAGGGAGTTCCCATCATTCAATAACTCTTTTAATTTGAGCTTATTATGCTTATTGACTATTTGCTTTTGCTTGATACTTAACAAATTATGGTACTCATATAGTCTTACTGTATTAACTTACGGTTTTTGTTTGGAAGAAACACCGCAAGTTAATATCGTATTGCACATGACTATGTTTCAATTTATAATTGTAAATATTCTAGTCGAAGAACATAGTGTCTAAATCGTACTAACTTGTACTATATTTTTGTAATATTTAGGGTCTACCTGGACCAAAAGGTGAAAGTGGTTTTCCTGGCCCTAAAGGCGATAAGGGTTACGGTGTTCCAGGCGAGATTGGACCACCCGGTCCAACAGGACCACCAGGGAAAGATGGAGAACCAGGGATTATAGGGCCTCCAGGTCCACCAGGCCCTATAGGAGAGGTGAGGCCCTAAGCATGTCTACACATTTCTTACTGGCCCGTATAATTTCAATATTCATTTAATACTTCTCCTAGAACTTTTGTGAACTGATCAAATAACTAATAGTGGTTTTTATGTTTTTGTTTGACGTGAAGACCATAAACGCCTAGCCAAAGGTCATATCAAAATATTGTTTGTACAAACTTGTATATTATTTTTACGTAGGAGTTTCTACGATTTTAACGAAGATTATTAAATCGTACTAACATGTACTATAATTTTGTAATATTTAGGGCCGACCTGGACCAAAAGGTGAGAGTGGTTTTCCTGGTCCTAAAGGCGATAAGGGTTACGGTGTTCCAGGCGAGATGGGACCACCCGGTCCAACAGGACCACCAGGGAAAGATGGAGAAGCAGGGATTATAGGGCCTCCAGGTCTACCAGGCGCTAAAGGAGAGGTAAGAATATTATTGTTACGTGCGGGTGGGTATTAAAATGCTGATCAACGTAGAAGAAGCATGTATTTCACATACACAACCATCTTACACCTATTATTGAATCTTTTGCCATTTTGCAGCAGGATGACTTGAATTGGCTGCGGTCTATTATCAGATCTATATTAGACCATCTGTTTTATTATTTGAAAAAGGGTGTTCCCATCATCCCCTAACTCTTTTAAATTGAGATTATTAAGCTTATTGGTTATTTGCTTTTGCTTGATAGATACTTAACAAATTATGGTACTCATTTAAGCTTACTATATTGACTTACGGGTTTTTTTTGGAAGAAACCCCGCAATTTAATATCGCATTGAAGACAGTCATGCCTCAATTCATAATTGCGAGCACTATATTCGCTTTAACATGTAAATATGCAAGTCAACGAACATGATGTCGTAATCGCCATTGTACTTCTTTTATGTATTGTATTTTATTTGTGTCTTGTGTGTATGTGTACAATAAAGAATTAAAGAATCGTACTAACTTGTACTATATTTTTGTAATATTTAGGGTCAACCTGGACCACAAGGTGAGAGTGGTTTTCCTGGCCCTAAAGGCGATAAGGGTTACGGTGTCCCGGGTGAAATGGGACCACCTGGTCCAATAGGACCACCAGGGAAAGATGGAGAACCTGGGATTATAGGGCCTCCAGGTCCACCAGGCGCTATAAGAGAGGTGAGAATATTATTTTTACGTACGGGTGGGTATTAAAATGCTGATCAACGTAGAATGTATTTCACGTACACAAATACTATACACACTAGTTCAAAAGGTACAGTGGTCAGAGTCGTAGAGTACTTCACAGTAGTCCAATATTGTCGCTGCGGTCGTGCCGGTATAATTCTCTACGATCGTTTCTTTATGATGAGTTCGCTTTCACTCCTGAGATAAAACTCTCCCGATGCCTTGGTGCGTTGACTTATTTCTTACATTGACTAGTCTAGATTTTTCGTTACGATCGATAGTACACCTGCAAATTAACAATACATGTGATAGTTATAATATTGCAATTAAATAATAGTTAAAGGAATAATTAACACTTTTATGTCGCGGTGGTATCATTATGTTTTAATTAAAATGTATCTGATTTCACACACATCTGTTAAAACTTCAAAGAAGGTTCCTAGTAACAAAATTCTTGGATGGTTTTCAATTATAGAAGTTTAGTTTTTGTTTTTATGATACGACATAAAATTATTATCCTAATTATTTATTAATACCTTTTTTAATAGGAACAAATATCCCAGAATGGTCTCATAGAAATGTCCAGATATGATGAAAGACTTTCAGAGTTAAAGAGTAAAACTTATGGACATGGTATCTATTCTATATTTTTTGTATCTATTTTGATCTATCTATTCTTAGTCAGTAAACAGTCGTTTTATTTTAATATTTATATCGCCTTCTTTAAAAAAAAGAACAGAAAATTACGAAATAATATATGTGTTATTAAAAGTTTTGTGTACCTACACTTTTTATACATGCACCAGACTTCAATTAAGTATATTTATATAATTTTTAGCTATTTTTTCGCGTTACTTATTTTTTAATAAATATCTCTTTGAAAACATATGAACAGTATTCATCATACAAAGGACTTTACCATTAGCAGATTCACTTTGCGATCATCAATCTACTGAGGTAGTCCACTATTACATTAAATTATTTTAACAGCTAACAGAAGAAGAGAAGAGAGCAAGAATAATAATGGTACCAGGTGATAAGGGAGATACTGGGCCCCAGGGGCCACCTGGACCAAAGGGGTCCAAAGGTGAACGCGGTGATAAAGGAGAAGCAGGCAAACCAGGAGATATGGGTAACCAGGTACGGAAACCATAAAATTTTAATAAAAATCTCGTAAAGAAAAGTTTCAGTAGGTACATATGCATAGCTTAATTAAGATAGTAGGATGAACTCGTCTAATTATGTGACTCATTCAACTCTGTGTTATTTAATTTGAGGCCTGTTATAGAATAAAGTATATAGATTTGTAGAAGTTAATTGGAACTTAACGAAGGTATAATTCAGTTCAAATCTATGAAAAAACATTTCAGTTGCTTGGGAAAACAGCAATCAATCATTAAGTATTTCATTAGTCAAAAGCATTCAACACAAAATTATATAAGTTTACCTACTATGATAGTAAGGCACTAATAAAAGGGTATCATTTTGGGAACAGCAAATCATGCTAAATCCAATTAAAGACATTAGGTAGATCAAAGAATTAGCGAGATAAACCTTATATTTGTTTTGACGTTTTGTCCGGGTTACACCAGCAGGCGTGGTCACAAGCAGACTCGTTCAGGAAGACGGCTCCGTGCGCGAGATAAAAATATATTCGTCTACCCCTGTTCTTTCACTTGTAACGTTAAGTCCACTACACACTACACTCACAGTATCTGTATATTTAACCGCCGGCAAATAGCGAGGTTTTGTCATTTTAATCATTGGTTCCCATGCAGCTGATAATCGAAAGCCATCATCTTCCTGATTGAAATTTTTATATTTCTTGATTTCTTTGATGACAAGGACCCTATCTACACTAATATTATAAAGAGGAAAACTTTGTTTGTTTGGTTGTAATGAATAGGCTCAAAAACTACTGGACCGTTTTTAAAAATTCTTTCACCATTCGAAAGCTACATTATCCACGAGTAACATAGGCTAAATTTTATTTTGGAAAAAAATAGGGTTCCGTAAGATATTTGGTTTTTTTCGGACACAAGGTGTAAAAAATCAACCAGAAAAGTTACTTATTTTGCGTACGCTGCCTAAACTATTAAAGATAGAACCATAAAATGTTCTAATTAATTTTAGATCTTATAAATATCTACAAAAAAGTCCGCGGCACACGCGCGTATCTATGTCGAGTGAGGCCCAACAACCATTTTTTTATTTAAAAATATTGAATTTTGTTTGGACTACATTTAAACGCATTTATTTTACTCATCCTATTAATCCTTATCAAAATAAATTATTTCATCATTAAGTACAGTTTATGTAGATAATATTTGGTCTGAATGATTAAAATTGGACATTTGGTTTTGAAGTTATGGCGAAATTAAAATATTACTGCATATAAATTAAAAGATTTCTGCTGCACGGCCCGTTGCGAAGTGAGCGTCATCAAGGCGCCCCCGCCTTGATGACGCGCATGCGGGAGGGGAGTTTAGATCTATGAGTAAGGTACCCGCGCGGCTCAGCCGCGAGGTCAGCTCCCTACGCAGCGGTCGTGCGCAAATTCTAATATATTTTTTTTAGATTTCTTTCTTAAAACTACACCTACGCAAAAGTTCTTCTCAGAGCTAAACAACAGTTCTTCTCAGAGCTAATCAACAGTTCTTTTCAGGGCTAACCAACAGATTTTTTCAGGGGTAACCAACAGTTCTTTTCAGGGCTAACCAACAGTTCTTTTTAGGGCTAAACAACAGTTCTTTTCAGGGCTAAACAACAGTTCTTTTCAGAGCTAAAATATTACACGCTATTAGCATTTTCTTAAACATTTGAAAATGCCTAAGAGAGCCTGGTCTCAACTTTCTAAACATAGTTCTCAAGCACGGGCAGCAAGAATACGTCGTATGGGAGAATCTTCACCTGAACGTGCACAACGCCTTGCTGAACAAAATCAGAGAAACTCTCGCACGTACGCGCACGAGAGTCGAGTGTCGAACGTTCGCAACGCCTTGCACAACAAAATCTGAGAACCTCTGAGTTACGTGCACGAGAGTCTGATGAACCGATATGTATGAAATTTTGCGGGTAGGTCTGAGAATATAAAGTATAAAGTATATTTTATGCCGCTGATACCATGATTGACGAGGATATATAGAACGAGAGGAGAGTGCAAGAGAGGGAGAGGGGAGGGTGATGGAGTGAGTGATCGGAGGAGTTAGGTGGAGCAAGTTGGGAGAAGAGAGAGGAGGGAGAGGGTTCAGAGAGGACAACGGGGAGAGGAAGAGGGGAAGTGTGACGGGGACCGAAGCGGGAGGGGAGAGAAATAGCATAGAATTAGATTTTTATTATAAGAGAGCGAGATGGAGAGAGATAAATCAAGGAAGTAGGGAGAAAAGGGGAGCAAAATGTAATTAAACGCGGGCGGAGCTGCGCGGGTCAGCTAGTATTCTATAAAGTACTACTTATTTCCAAAAATTTGGATACTTTCGATCTCCAAAGATCTGAAAATTATATTGTTACTCTCATCACCTGCTTTGACTCTCGTCATATTAATATATTTTAAAATATATTTATAATCTAAACCGTATGTTTGAAAAATACTAACCTGTTTATATTTTTAAGGGTGCGACGGGACTACCAGGTCCAGAAGGGCCAAGGGGTCTCAAAGGGGAAACTGGTCAAAATGGTGGACATGGTTTACCAGGAAAAGATGGGCAGTCTGGAGAAAAAGGGGATAGAGGTACCTAACTACTTTCAGTTTCATAATATATATATATATATATATAGTTTATATTTATAACTTAACGTACTATCATATATATATATATATATATATATATATATATATATATATATATAAGTATATAGGTTTATTAGATTTCAGAATCGTCTTTGTCGTTATTAATATTTGTAGTAAAATTATTGGTCTTTTTCATTTTAGGTGAGAAAGGAGATAAAGGTGCAGTTGGTTTACCAGGACGAGATGCTGAACTCGAATCTATCTTATACCTAAAACCAGGTAATACATTTTATTTTTTTTTACTCAAAAAAGTCTTATTAGCTATGTACACTTCTTAAATGCAATTCTACCGTAAATTACAATTGTTAGGTACTTACAAGGATACAAGTGCAAGATACAATTTTCGTATAAGTATGTCAACCTAGTACAGCAATAAGACCTCAACATGGCTTTTTCAACACCTTTCTCTAAACTAAGTATGAACGTGTGGTAATTAAGGCTGACCTCCTGTTCTACTTAATAAATTGGTCTTAAAAAATTCTAATCGCACGTATGATTTCGACCGTGACATAAACAGCAACGCAGTGGCTTTATATCATAATCCAAAAAAGTAAAATAAAGGATAATGACTATCAATGTATGGAATTTGGTCCAATGTTGCATCAAAATCAAACTCTCTTTTTTACAGACTACATTTATCGTAATAACTTCTGCAAAAGCTCTTTTTGTGAACAAAACTGTGGTTTTGGAGTAATTTTATAATATTGCACATAAACTAAAAACATGTGACCTTGGGTAACAACGTAAACTTGAGTACAGAAAAGTGTTGAGAATTTTTTCTTTTACTCTTACAGTAGGACGTATCATTGGATGCCATCGTAATCACATCATCAGCAGCCGATTCACTGCTGAACAGAAGCCCCTCCCCCCTTAGAAGGGAGGGGTTGCCATAATCCCCACGCTTGGTAGGCGCCTTGGGATCGTAGTATAGATGGTAGGTATTCCAATAGAAGTAATCACATCATCAGCAGCCGATTCACTGCTATGTCTAGGGGGAGCACTGGTGATACCACGGGCTATAAACATTTTTAACGGCTCGGTTTCGGGATGTATCACGTGGCTGCGTCGTGTTGTGGTTCTAATGTTGCAGTTAATATGTACTCTCGCGGTCACAAGTAATGGCTGCTGCTCGAGTCAACTCGTGCACGGGTCCCTTTGCCCTTTAGTTTGTTGTACTTTCGTCGTATTTTATTATTTTTGTCTGTCCTATTTGATCTTTTGAACGGCAAGATACACTGTCGCTCTGACCTAATTGTAACATGACACACTGTTTAAAAAAATGAAAAAATGACAAGCCCGCTGAGTTTCTTGCCGGATCTTCTCAGTTGAGGCCGCGTTGTGTTCCGGTGATATATATAAATTATCTCCGTTATTTATGGCTTAGACAAAATAATCTAATTATTTTAAGTTAATTATCTTAATTTAAACATGTTCTCTAGGTGGTGGGCACCTTGTACCTACAAAGGTCCAAGTAGGTACCACCGCAGTGTCAGATTTTCTGCCGCCAAGCAGTATTATGTAGACACACAGCACAGCGTAACAAATTAAGAGACTTATTATCTAATATTTCGGGTAATGAGAGGCAGTTCATCTCCATCAATCATCTCCATCAAATCAAATCAAAAATCTTTATTTTCAAATAGGTTTAACGCTAGTACTTTTTAATGTTATTTTTTTTAAAAGCTACCTCAACTAAGAAACTCAGCAGTCTTGTAATTTTTTCACTTTTTTTAAACATTGTTTTGTTACAATTGAATCGACATTAGCGATAGTGTCCTGGCGTTCGAAACATAAAGCAAGGGAGAAAAGAAGAAAACAATAAACTACGACAAAAATTACAACAAACTAAAAGGCCAAAGGGATAGTAATCGGACCAGTCCCCCCCAAGCAGCATCAGGTGAATGTCTTTCTGGTCTAGTAACTAATTTAAATTAAAAAAATAATATCTTTCCATTACCTTTCCTTCGTATCAGTTAATCAAATTTTCTAAATCTCCGCCTAAAATCTTTTATTTGGTAAGTATAGATAATCGTGGAAATTGTGTCAATTTTTCAGTAAAATAATACGTGGACCATCGAAATTCAGCTAAAAAAACTTTCTGATTTACCATTTTTTATTACAACAAATATCTACAGTGAATATAACCATAACCCATATATATATATATATATATATATATATATATATATATATATATATATATATATATATATACCCATAGGATTATTATTGTCGACACGAAATGAAATAAAAAGATAATATCAAAATCCGTTTATCGAAAAGCTGTGTTATATTACCTTGTAGACCTTTATTAGGAGAACATCTTATCATTTTGTCAGTATTTATCTCTTACTCAGAAATAGAAAAGAATAAAGACGTATTTCACGTAAAGAACCCTTCTATTTATAATCGTACCTATTTTGTTTCTGTTATTGACATATTTTTGGTTGAATAAAATGAATCTGAAATCTTATGTTAATTTTTTTATTTAACACAGAATAGAAAAAGTTTTATTAGTCTATCCCTCCCCTCCTCGCGTCGATACCTCAATGCTGAGGGTCGTGACCTGTTGTTACGGATGCAGATAATAGTTTGCTTCGGATGACGGTTTTCCACTTATCACAATCCGAGGCATCATGGAACGCTACGTGCACTGGGTTTCGAGAGTGGCCCGAATCTGGTCAGACCAATGTGTCGGTGAACGTCCCCGTGGCCTTTTCCCTTCGATCTTACCTGTAACCTGTAACAATTAACTTTTCTAAGCTGTCAGGATTTTTGCGAGCTATGTGACCGAAGTACTCAAGGGTTCGTCTCAGACAGATGGATGACAGTCGTGTCTTGATCTTTAGTTCTTTAAGAACCGACACGTTGGTTCTTTTTGCAGTCCAGGGAATCCGGAGCATTTTCCTCCAGCACCTATGAGTCTATACCTACTATATAAATGTTTATACCATAACACTCATCTGATAAAACTAACTTATAAACCTTATGTAATCAAAGCTTTGCCAGGGATGACATATGGTACTGAGACGTGGTCATTAACAGCTGGCCTTTTGGAGAAGCTCAGAGTCACACAACGAGCTATGGAGAGAGCTTTTTTTTTATTATTGGGACTAATCCCACCACTCATTCCCACCACTGTTACTCCTGTAAGCCAGGATCTACAGTGGTCACCACTGAAGACACCAAGGTTTGACCCTCGGCGAGTCCCAGGGAAACGCTAAATTGTCTTGGAACCCGCAACAAATTTAATTAAAAAGGTAGATAGGAGGAGTTGGAAATACATATATTCCACTTCCCTCCTTTGCAAAGCGGGAGACAAGCAAATAATTAATAAACGGTCGATACAACCTTAAAAAGAAGACTCTTACAGGCGGACCAACGAAGGCTAGTCCACCCGTAGGGCACCACGGATTCTGCTAATATTTTATAGGGGCCTATTTGATTTTTCAAACTTGTTTCCAATAATAGGTATGGCAAAAACGTTTGAACGCACGGAAGTTCTCCTTAGTCGCCACAAGGTCCGTGTAATATACGACTCCAGATGTCACAACCAAACTGTCTAGCATAAGGCTACGCTCATGTTGCCAGAGACTGCACTACCAAAGTATATGATGGGCAGTTTGTTCGTACTCATTATTTATCGTAGAACACTGACAGAGAGGCGAAGGCACTAGATTAAAGGAAAATAGTTTACTCTTAAAGTTCCCATGCCCCAAGAATTGTGCGACACAGTGGTCCACCTCTATCCACGCTCTAGCAAGGCGTTCACGCACATTCGGGAAAAATAAGTACAAATGACGTCCCTTCGAAGTAGAATCCCATCTGCTTTGACATTCAGTTAGAAGGTCTTCATTAACTACTAATTGAGAATTAAACAAACGCGAGATCTTGGCGCGGTCACGTGTTGGTAGGAATTCAGTATTCATATTATCACGAGTGGAATAATACATAGCCGCACGTCTCTGTACCTCTAAGTCAACCGGAAGTACGCCCGCGAGTACTGACATAGCTTGTAGAATATGCAAGTTGAAGTGGCAGTGGGCAGGCCACATCGCTCGTAGAACCGATAACCGTTGGGGAAGAAAGGTTCTCGAATGGCGACCACGTACCGGAAGACGCAGCGTAGGCAGGCCTCCCACTAGGTGGACCGACGACATTGTTCGCGTCGCAGGCAACCGGTGGATGCAAATAGCAAATTGTCGTTCATTGTGGCGGTCTAAGGGGGATGCCTTTGTTCAGCAGTGGACGTCTTCCGGCTGGTGATGATGATGATGATGATGAATCAAAGCTTATAATAAATAACCCAAAGCAGTAACTGAGATACGTACGCAGTAAAACCCAACCATTCTTTAATTCTGCAATGCGTACCTTTATTTGTCATTATACGGATCTAAACATCATTAATGGCTGTTTAATCTTTGTGTGACCGATGCTTAGGATCCCATATCATAGCTTCTCTCCATAAAGTTTAAGGTATTTATCCAATCCATCAAAGAAAACGCTTGAAACGAACGATCATAACAAAGTTCACGACGAGTCAATACATACTAGAGGTGGGCGTTAAACGAAGAAACTGCTTTTTCAACTGTTTTTTGTCGTAGATGAACTCTATACAATACCTAAAAGTAGTCTAAACTTTAGACTGTTTTATTAACTGGTTTACCGTTGACGATAAACGGTCTCGTTACGTCGACGGTAAATGCATCGACGACTCTTCACTAATACATACATTCATACGAAAACGTACGAAGAATACTTTGATTCGCGTCAAAAACCGACACCGTGCGAAGAACGGACGAGTATTCGTGGTGAGCACCGAATACACCCAAATAAGGTGTTTACGTGCTCGTTTTCGTGTATTCATTTGTATTCGGCGAATACCTAAATGAGGCATAATAATAATAAAATTTCTAAGAATTATTAAATTTCTTCTTCAGATGACGCCATTATACAAAAGCTTAGAGGACCTGCGGGAGAAATAGGAGCACCAGGTGAAAAGGTATTTTTTAATATTAAGATATTTATATATGATACTAACTTACCATTTTCTTAAATCTAATTACTTCGGCTCTTGGAGTCGTTTACGCTTATGTTTTATTCTTAAGTACGAGATAATCGATAACGCTACTCATTAAAAGAATATGAAGTTAATTGGCTTCGAGTATCGAAATAATCCCGATTTCAAGAACTGGATTAGTGATAATTAACACTAATAGTTGTTTGTGAGTGCAGCAGTTAATAACTGAAGTTTGGGTAATGGCATTGTGAACATCGTTCTCGCCCGATCATTCGTTTAGAGCAGTGATTCCCAAAGTGGTCTATATCGACCCCTAGGGGTCTATGACAAACTGCAAGGGGTCTACTTAAAAAAAAATTGGGGGTCCATGAAATGAAAATTCGGGTCCACGATAGTGGATCTCAACACATACACTGATAGTACCTATTTACTTACATCATACTATCTTATAATATCAAGACATATACATTATTTATAAAATTACCTATGAAGTAAAAAAAATATTATATATGGCATATGTTCGTTTTATTATGAATCAAGAAATCTACGAAGAACTGCTCTTCGCAAGAACTTTGATAACCGACACTAAAGGTGAATCAATATTTCATGTTTTAAATTTTAAAGGATTACTTCATTGAAAAATCAATTCCTTTATCAAATATAATATCAGTAGCAAGCGAGGGGGGAAGGGGGAGGTAAGTAAGGTCTACCCAACACGGAAAAACATGGCAAGTGGTCTACGACACAAAAAAGTTTGGGGAACTCTGGTTTAGAGAAATTCACTTTAAAAGTTCTGGATATATTTTATTTCTTCTAACTTGTAATGGACGCTTTGTTAAATTCATTTAATATTGAATGAATTTAATTTAATATTGCACATAATTTAATTTTAATAAGTGGTTTGTATTAAGGTTTGTATAATTCAAAAACTTTACGTGTTAGATAAGCAACTTGTTGTACATAATAATAGATCAAATGCTTCTTTAGAAATTCTTTCTTTTTCGGGTAATATTTTATCCTTGAAAATATTCTGAGAAATAAGTATTAAATTATTAATACCAATGAACACCCAATTTCAATTTCAGGGTGACCAAGGGACTCCAGGGGAAATAGGATTAAGAGGACCTCGCGGAGAACAAGGTAGTGATGGGAAGCCAGGCAACAAAGGCGAGCAAGGTTTAAAGGGGGAACCTGGTGTTAAAGGAGAAATGGGCTTAAGGGGAATTCAAGGCGAGCCTGGCCCGCCCGGTCAGGTGCCTGCTTCGGAAATAGCTAAAATTAAGGTATGTTTATGGACAGCTTTTCATTTTTTAACTAGAATCATGTTTTTTTTACTCCAAGGCTACTGGTACTTCCTGAATTAGTCACAATACTATTATAATCTAATAGTGTGATAATTTCATAGCATTAGGATAGTAGTAGGTATATGTATAAATTGAAAAATTTCATAATGTAAACATATAAGATAATAAAAAAACTGTATTTGGTAGGGGTCCAAAGGAGATCCAGGCCTCCCCGGAATTGCTGGAAGAATCGGACCAAAAGGAGATAAAGGAGACACTGGACAAATAGGGCCAAAAGGTGAAAAAGGGGAACGAGGTCCTTCTGGTCCCGTGGTAAGTTCAATAGAACCAATTTATAATTGTACATTATATCGTTTCATCTCAAATCAATAAGAGCATGACTTGACTTGGAAAAATAAAACCGAAAGCTCGCATTGAAGCTTTTGAATTACACAAGCAGAAGTATATAAATTTCAGTCTAGATAGTATCACTAAATACTTTTAGACCTTCGCGTTTCATTATCTAACTTTATTACGACGGGCCCGTTGGTCTAGTGGTCAGACACCCTGCCTGCTAACCGATGGGTCGTGGGTTCGATTCCCGCCAAGTGTCTGAGTGTTGTTTATCTATTTAAGTATGTATTTACAAAAAAAAAAAAAAAAAGCATATAAGTATTAGTATCAGTTGTCTGGTTTCCATAGTACAGGCTCTGCCTAGTTTGGGATCGGATGACCGTGTGTGGATTGTCCCAAGATATTATTATTATTATTATTTAAATTGGGAATTAACGTGATTTACCATTTTGGCTTGACGTTTCGGCCGGGTTGTACCAGCCGTGGTCACAGGCAGACTGGTTTAGCGAGACGGCTCCGTGCGCGAGGCAGAAATATCTTCGTGTACCCCCGTTCTTTCACTTGTAACGTTAAGCCCACTACACACTACACTCACAGTATCTGTATATTTGACCGCCGGCAAACAGCGAGGTTTTGTCCATTTAAATCACTGGTTCCCAAGCAGCTGCTAATTTAAAGACATCTCCCCCCGGTTGAAATTTTTATATTTCTTGATTTCAATCGCTTCACGAACCACTCTCGAATAAAAGTGTCGATCGGTGAAAAGGACTTGTGGGCGATGATGTGGTGGTGGTAAATCGCGTTTATTCTCGATTAAAATAAAGTTTCATAGTGTCACTAAATTGTGATATAATTGTTTCAGAGAAGGGGCGCACAGGGGCCAAAGGGTTCTCGTGGTTTCCGAGGTGAAATAGGCGGACGTGGTTTGCCGGGCCAACCTGGGCCGCCTGGTGTCGCTGGTGCACCAGGTGTTCCCGGTGCTCCCGGCCCTGCCGGTGCCCCAGGTGCCCCTGGTCCTCCTGGAATTTCCATCGAAGTTGCAAACGACAAACCCGAGAATAACAAATTAAATCTTGGTAAGTCCCCAAAAATGTGAACAATCGCGGTCAGATAAAGTTTATCGATTTGTTTGTTATCTTTGTCACGCTCTGTACTGTAGCCTAAAATGGCTTGGTTAATATTAACTTAATATGATGTGTTGTTACCTTCGTTTAAAGTACAATGTCAAACAAAATCAATATCACCACCACATACTATTATTATTATTTTTATTAATTTATTATTTTATAATATTACATTGGTTTACACAAATTATATACCACATAAGCCATCGTGGGTTTGACTAAGAGTAGACACCATCTGTGTACCTACATCAGTTCATACAGATCGTTTTTAGACACTTTACGAACATAGGAAATGTTATTTTAACACTTTTTTTACAATCTTTAGCATTTAGGGCATTTCATATTTTGATTGCACCAGTCTCTATTTTTTACCAAAAAAACATCACTTAACTAGTTATGTATTAAAATGCTAAATATGAGTTATGTTCTATATTTAAATTAGGTGTCCCTTTTGTTTAGTTTGGTTTCTTGTTGATTTTATAATATAGACTTGTTTGAAATCGATGCGGATTCTACGTACGTTAAAATTTAGCTTTTTTTAATTTTTCAGGTGATGATAATGATGAAAATGCATTTCAATTAACAAAAACAATGATTTATCGAACAAAAAGGGGGTTATTGGCGGTAAGATAGTAATTTTTATCATTATTAACTACGTATTAATATGAAAGATTAAATAAGTAACTAACATAACTTCTACTAACTAGTACATTCCATTTCATAGTACAGTTTACATGTATTTCAGACACAGAAAAAGGTCCATAATGGGTTATACATATACAGAATTTACTTATTTACCTAATACATAATTTTAGTTTAAGTACCTGCCCGCACTGTTTGGTTACATGCACATGTGAATGTACCCAGTGCCTCATAATCGGACAATCTGGCTTGCTACTAATAATCTTAAGAAGACAGGCAGTATTTACTGTTTCTAATTATAATTTTTATTTCACACAGAGTACAAAAACAGTTCCTGAGGGAACTCTCGTATACATTTTGGAAGACAATTTATTGCTGCTTAATGTAGGATCGGATTGGCATTCTATTGAGGTGAGCGAATACTAGAATTATATGCATCAAGGGAACTACAAAAAACAGAAGTTGATCTATACAATTATTTTCGAAGTATTGTAGGCTAAAAATAAGATAAACACAAAGTTAACGACCTGATAGTAAAGGATATTGTTAGTGTGATTGTAAAACTCTATTATTAAGATCACAGATTTAAAGTTCTGTGGCAGGTAGTTTTATAATTGTGAACTGGTTGAGGGTATGCAACTCAAAATAGTTTGAGATGTAATTTTAAAATAACAATCTGGAAGGTAGTATTTCTAATGTGTTATGAATTGGTTGTTGTAATGACACGCGGTGGGGGAAAATGTATAGTGGTATTTAAGGTGGAACCTCATTGTATTCTGGTCATTCTATATGTGCGCGTGGTGGAATAAAGACGTAATACGTACTCCAGCGTTTTACTCAGAAATTATAATTAAAAGTATGCATTCTCATGGAATGTAGTTTTGCTCTGCTGCTCGTAACCTAAGACTTCAGAGTTTTACCCCTATAGAAATTTAGAAATGTTATTTGCAGAATATTAGACACGCTCTTTGACAAGAGTCTACAAATAGTAGGTACATTGTCCATTTAAGGAAGAAAGTAACCGATTAGCAACGTACTACTACAACTACACGCGCGCGTTAGGAATCGCGCTTTCTACCGAGTGATACATTGATACATAGTGCTTAACACCCCTCGTTTTTGGTGGCAGGTTAAAAATACAAATGACCAGCATCGTTTTGCGAACTTGGACATAAAAACTTTCTGGCTTTTGTCATTATTAGATTCGATTTTCAAATAATGGTTCTCCGTTATTGCATCGCAACACATTGGATTTCCATACACTTTTTTCCAAGCTTTATGGGCACACATAACTGCGATGCGATGCGATGCGGCGCCGCACCGCAGGAACTTGTATCGAAAATTCATTTGTTTCTTACAGATATTTGCGATGCGATGCGAATTCGCAATTATGTGTGGGATCCCTTTCTTCCCACGTATTTGTGTAGGTACGTACAAATATGTACTGTAATGACGTATTATCTGCCACAATTGCGAAAAAGGAAAAGGGAAATTTCTGAGCAAGTGTAGTATAAATTACTAACAATAATATCCGTATTTTCTTCGATTGTAGCATAGGCCCATTGACCTCAGTTCACCAACCTCATCGCCAACGGTAACATCACCAAGAGTGCCAACAAGTAATAGCGTGAATGAAGTTAGTAGAACAACCCCACGATACAGTCCAAGCCCACCGGTTGTTCATAAAGTAAGTACTTATATTATTGAACGATAATGACTTACGGTACAGCGTATAATATACAGGGTGAATTTTTCAAGTGGGCGTGGATGGCCTAATCTGAAACTCTAAGGAATAGCAGAAAATACCCAAAAGAAACGATCCCGTTGGTTAAAAAAAAAACCAGCATGTATTATTGCACCATCCGATAGTGTCACTAGGAAGGATCAAAATCTGAAAAGTTATGACACACGGCTGACTAATTATGATGTGAATGCCATAAAAGTTTAAAACCATGTTAAACATAATGTTTTCTTATAATTGGTGAAATCTGAAATATTTTTTACGAAACTTCTCGCGGTTTGTATTTTTTAAGAATTTTATCTGGGTTTAGTAAACTTTTTGTTTTTACCAGGATCGGCACGATGAACTCGGACCGCAAACATACAAGCCTATACCGCAATCGACAACAACTCCAAGATCGATCGCAAATTATAGCATTGGTGACATTAGCGTTATCATTCCAAAACAAGATATAAGGAGAAAATACGTAAGTCAAATATCACTATAACTATTTATTTTTATAGATATAGTTATGCATCAGTCTTCTATTTCTACTAAAAATACATAGTTATTATTAAAACTCTAAATTCTTATTTTAAATTGATTTAAATTTTCTTGAACCTTAATACAATATTAAAGTTTAATTTTAAATGAATAGTTAAAGTTTTTTATTTGAATATATTTACAAAAATATATGCATGTTTTTATGTAGGTATAGTACAACCGCAATCATAATTTGGCTTTAACTATTTACCGTATCCTTAGTAGCCAGGCTAAGCTGCTGGCTACCCATAGCCTATAGGCCTTTGACATGGCCTTGATTTATTAATTTTATCACTAACTAATTTATATTTGCGATACTCAATTTCCATCGTGATAATTTATTGATTCACAGATTCGCATGGTAGCGTTGGACGAGCCTCTTACAGGGAATATTACATTTAAAGGCTACAGGGGATGGCAAGCGGCAGACAAAATGTGTCAAAGTCAAAAGGCAGCAGTGGGACTAAAAGGAACTTACAAAGCATTTTTGGCGAATCGGTAATAAGTACTTTTGGATGTGCTTGGTGATGCGGAATTGGCTTATACAGCACCGTTTAACTCATTTAAATTCTAAAGACGGCGCGAATGCGCGACAGTTGTGGTAAAGTTAGTTAGCTTTGACTCTTTCTTCATAGGCAGAACAATATCCACCCCAACTCATATCATTCTCAAATCAGATACAAATGACATCATGCCGTTACCACGAATTCAGTACAGACAAAACAGACTTGTCATATCTACAACATTTTTTCAATCTACTTATCTTTTATTCAGATCATAATATTGATTTACTTGTAATAATAGAAGAAACAATAATTTTATTTCCTATTGCAGTCACCGACATTTATACACAATAGTTGGGAGAAACAGACGGAAAGATATATATCTCCCTGTAGTAAACTTAAAGGGAGAAAAGTTATTCCATAGCTGGATATATATGTTTGGAGGCTCAGGTGATAAATTCGATGAGACAATAAATATTTACACGTTCACAGGAAAAGATGTTATGAAGGAAAACCTTTGGTGAGTAATCGTATAATTTTGAAACGAAATGGTTATATTATGTCGTTCTGCGACGGCCATGGAAGGGATTCATTGAAATAATTATAGGACTTGCTGCAAAATGACACTAAAGAGCAAATAATTATATCAACATCGGAGTTTTCGTACACTAAAAACTATCTACACATCCGGCTCGAAGGACCAACAGTGCGCACTTACAATAAAAATGCACACTGTTTGTAACTTAATTACTTTAATTTCATTTGAGTCTTCATTTGGTGTAATATTTAGGAAATCAGAGCAATAGCTTACAGTATTGCAGTAACAAAAACCAAAAAACAAAAATACTACGTAACGAATGTATGAAATGTTGTATGTTCAATAATTATTAAATATAATGATTATTACGCTTCGAAAAATATTTTATGCCCACCGTTACAAGGTTACGTTGGTTGATTTTGATGAAGTGTCAAATGTGATCTATTAAATTGGCACAACTTTTTTTTTTTTTTAAGTTTTAATCCTGCTAATGGATACAGGATAATTGGCACTACTTTAAAGTTTTACTGTAGGTTTAGAGGCTTATAACCTACTTTGGATAAATGTTTGTTTCATATTTTCGATCCTTCTCATAGGTTTAAAATTTAATTATTAATGTTGTTGTTGTTGTTGAAATGTGAACGTCAGCTTAAACGAGATAGAGATGATGGAGAGATGAGTGGAGTGCATGTAGTAAATGAAAATACCGTTTAAATCGTAGTTTTCTTATAATTTCTTATGCACGACGATAACAGTCAGAAGAGAGAAATGTAGCCAATCAAGCCTTTCTTGTTTTTTAGGTCAGATAAAATAATATTACATGGCAGTAATAGTACAGGCATGGTGCACGAAAACGCGTGTTTCAGCGATGGGCATCATCATAATTTTGAATATAATGAATGGCAAAGTCAAAACTCTGATACATATGGAATGGCATCACAAATCAAAAACAGGAAATTGTTAAATCAAGAACGGTAAGTTTGAGTTTTATTTTTTGCTAATGTTTTGTAAAGGTTTTGAATATTTAGTGACTTCGGCGATGGTGGTTAAGTAATAATCACAACTCATTACAAACGTTTTTTTTTCTTATTTCAGTTTCCCATGTAGTACGAGATTCATAGTATTATGTATAGAAGCTGAAATTAAATAAAACAAGGAATCATATTTAACAACGTAATGTAAAGTAACATAATTTTAATGAAACATTTTTCATAATTTATTAAGCGCAAAACATAAGACTTTCAAAGACTCGCTTACTAGTTACGTGTATTATAGTTAATATAACTTTACTGTTCTTTAAGGCTACTAGTCAAGGGTACTCTGAAATACTTATTTGGGTAAGTACTAAAATATTTTGGATAACACAATTTGAAATAGGTATTTTTTTTTTCAGCGGATGACATACATACAGAGAATTAAAAAAACCCTTTCCGATTGCGGTTGGTATAACAATAAAGTAGGCGTTTAAAGAACAAACTGCTCTTTTCGACTGTTTTGTCGTCTACGAATAAACTAGTTTACAGCCCACCAACAACTAGTCTAATGATAGGTCGAATCTATGCAATACGTCCAACGTCGACTCCTAAACTTTTCAATGGTATAAACTAATCTAAATTTTAGACTGTATTATAAACGTGTTTATCACTGACGATAAACGGTCATTACTACAAGGCAGTCATAATATTTTTACAGATTTATACTATCGATGTGAATAATATTCTCCTCACAAATCGGACCGGTTTTTTTTAATACTGTATAATTTAAGAATTAAGATTAGTAAGAATTCTTAAAACATAATAATTTAAACTTTGAAGACAATTAGCCGCTTTCTGTGTTTTGTTGTGTTGTCTTTTTACTGAGTTGAACTCAAGTAGTGTAATGCATGTAAGTACGTAAGATACATAATATAAGTGTATTGTATACAAATATGTATTATACTAAGCATTTAATTGTATAATCTTACAGTATTTATATTTTGTAAAATATTTACTATGTTGCGTCCACGACGCGCTCTTATGTACTTACCTAAGTAGTTGCGTGCGTGTATTATTTACTTGTGTAAAACGTTTTCGTATGCGTTAGTAACAAAATGCAATACCTATAAAATCTAAAAATGTAAATTATAGATATTTGTGGGTCATATGCGATTTCATGTGTCAATTTTTCTTAATATAAAATTATACATTATTTTTACTATACTTATAATATTATATCTTTACATAGTATGAACCATACTCGCTTTCCGCGTCTGTCTGAATATCCACACGCAACGAATTTATAAGCGATTTTTACCATCAGTTAGATAATTATTCAATGGACCTATGTAAAAATATCCGGGCGGGTCGCTAGTTAAATATAGAAACCAGTGTGTGTGCGTGTGTGTGTTTTACAGCCGTTCTATATACGGTAAGCTTCCCGGCCAATGTGACTATTCATTGTGTTTTGCGCAATTCTAGAATAAATAGCGTATAATTCATCTAGGCTTTAAAAATAAATCAGCATTGTTTTATAGGAAAAGTAAAATATTACGCCAAAGCCCTCTTATTACTGCTCCACGATCCAAATTTTTTTTGGAAATAATTAACTATAGTATATTTAATTTTTGTTATTATTGTATATTACAAAAATTTAGTTATATATATCACTTCTGTCACAATCAAGAATTTTAAACGTTATGCATTTATCAGTGGCGTGCACAGACTTTTTGATCAGGGTAGGCAAAAAAAGCAAATTTCTTAGATCTCTAGAGTCGTAGGGTAACAGTCTTTTTGTTTGTACGTATTGACACTGTAACATAAGTAAGTCTATTTATTTGTACTTACTGATGTTTTTTTGAATAAATGAGCACTGCTATGCAATAATGAGTCAACAAAAATATAAATAATTCTGTGTTAACGCCATCTATCTTTTGTTATAGGCCTAGGCGACAAATTGCATTAAGATTTTTTTTTGTTAGATGGAGCTTTACTAACTTACTGAGCTGAATTACCGACATGGGCATTTTTTTAAACGTCGCCTGGGCCTATAACAAGAGATAGATGGCGTTAACACAGAATTATTTATATTTTAGTTGACTCATTATTGCATTATTGCTCAAATATTCCTAAATATATTCTATTTCACTCCCATAACTAAAACGAATCTTACGATTATGTAGGAAGTACCTAAGTTTATTAAATTAAAATCCATGCAGCCATGTATTTTAATTTAATATGCCGCAGACCGTGTTCAAAAAATAAACATACCTACTATCGAAAAATATAATCCTATTTGGATAGTCGAAGAGAAATAAACATACCTACCTATCAATATGACTGTGAGTTACTTGTCTTGTAGATACGTACTAAGATGATTAAAACACATTACAACACACAACAGTAAAAATATATGTATGTTTACGGCTAAGCTACAACATGTGTAAATTAAACTATAATAAGTGTGGACGCCAGGAGAGATTTTTTATTGTTTGAACTCTTTCAAAACCAAAATCCCGGCCAGCTACGTCTCTCAGGATATAAGATAACTTTCTCTTTTGGTTATACAAATCCAGAACGGGGCATATCCTTAGTCTGGAAGACAAAGGAAAAGCAATTACGATTTGTTTGTTTTGAATTAATACAACTCACCCCCTTTGTGCACTATAGCTTTAGATATAATAGCTAAATTATTATCTTTCGTAAAGTACGGCCTACGTGCTCACACGTCCTCTTTTCTTTTTCGTTCCTTATTATATACCCGCACCGCTTTATATTCTATTAAATAATTTAAAAAACATTACAAAAAGAAACTTCGATTCTAAGAGGATACGAACTCGCGTCTCGTGATTCGCTTCTGAACGCCTAACAAAATGAACTGCGGCTGCAATGTCTAAACGCGTAAAATTAGCATTCATGTCGTAACATAAATATCTATCGGGACTAAACTATATTGAAATGTCACTTTTGGTAGGCAGTGTCTCTCTGTGTTTCTGTCCTTTGTCTGTGTGCGTGATATTTCTTCTATTATACATGTCAGATTATTTATGGGTGCGTGTATCGGTGTGAGTCTGTGTGCAAGAAATCTGTTTGAATGTGTGAAATATGAGGCAACGCCGTATCGTGTCTTTGCGTGGCCCGCGCGCAAAATCTATCTTTACATTTATGAGTAGATAGGTATAGTACAGTGCATTTATGTTAAGTTCGCCAACGAGGTTAAGCCAACGAGGTCGGTGACATACTAATCTTATGAATTATGTCACCGACCTCGTTGGCAGCGTTGACAATAAAATTCAGATAGACTCCATCTATACAGATTTTAGCTGTGCGTTCGACCGGGTGAGTCACCACATACTGATATCTAAACTTCAAAATTATGGTATTTGTGGAAATTTATTACGATGGATACAATCTTATTTAAAAAATAGGGTACAAAGAGTAACTGTGCTTGGTTTTAGCTCGTCCCCATTTGAACCAACGTCAGGCGTGCCTCAAGGCTCACATCTTGGCCCAGTTTTGTTCCTGGCGTTCATAAATGATATTTCAGACAATATCAAAAGTAGCACGTGTTCTATCTTTGCAGACGATCTAAAATTATACAAAAGCATTAAGAGTCAAAATGATGCCATCCTTCTTCAGTCGGATCTCGACTCTATTAATGATTGGTGTATAACAAATAATATGGATTTAAACGCAACAAAATGTCTCCATATAAAGTTCACACGAAACAAAAATATTATACCATCTGTGTATAATATATCCGATAAAACATTACGCGAATCTTCGTCAGTTCGGGATCTTGGAGTGGTAATCGACAGTAAATTGAGTTTTATAGAGCATATTGATACAATTATTTCAAAATCCTGGAGGTTGGTTGGTTTTATCAAAAGATCCTGCAAGGACTTCAAAAATTCGGCTTCCATAATTATTTTATATAATGCGTTGATACGCAGTTGTCTTGAATATTTATCTCCAGTGTGGAACCCATGCTACAAAGTTCACTGTGATAGAATAGAGCGGATTCAACGCAATTTTACTAGATTTCTCGCCTACAAAGATCCAAATTGTCCGTATCGAGCGAGCTACACTAAGAGGCTAATACATTTTAAAATGGAGTCCCTGGAAACTAGGCGTAAGTTTTGCGATCTTTCTACCTTGCATAAAATAATACATGGTTCCTTAATGTCCCCTGAAGCTTTAGCCGCAATCAACATTACTGTTCCTCGAGGAATACCTAGATACCCTATCACAGATACATTCACATTATCACAAAGCCGAACCAATTTAGGTAAACATGCTCCTGTAAACCGATTATTGCAATTGTATAATAACGTAAATTCTGAAGGTGAGGTTGATATATTTTATTTAAGTAATATCAGACAATTTCTTAGGGTTTGTTGTAATGCCATTAATAATTAAATTAAGTTAACATTTATATATTTTAATTATATTGTACTCATGTTATTAATTTCAATGTCTATTTTTTTTTTTTTTAGTTAATAATTGTTAAATTTTATGCCTAATTCTTCAAATATTGCTATTTTATTATTCTTTTATTTTATTACATGTGGCTGCATTTTTATTATTTCAGTGTTGTATATGCCTGTAGTAGCTTAACACTTTGTCTAAATCCTATGCTCTTTATTTTTAACAATGTTTAGTGTTAAGTTGATGGTGTATCTTATTCAATAAACAAATAAACAAATAAACAAGTTCGTCGCGCATAGGTGATTGATTTCAAACATTATGCGTGCTTTTGTTTATTTACTATGGTGAAATAATTGAAAACGAAATATTTACTACTTTATATTGATATGTCAGATTGGGAAAATCACAGGGTAGGCAAACACTTTTTGCCTATATGGACTGCACGCCACTGGCATTTATTCATTAGTCCCTTTACTAGAGTGTGTAGTGTGCAAAATATTATTATTATTTTTTTATTATGTATAATTTTTGTTATAATTATATTTAACTTTTAAAGTTTAATCATATTGTAAATACTTAAGATTGATTATGAACGTATGTACAAACTCAATTAGTGTATTTAATATTTCTGATTTTTTATTGTAGGTATTCATTAAGCTTAGAGATTGAATGAAAACAAATGCTATATTTATACTACTACTGATATTCTAGTAATTAATGTTTATGTTTTTAATATTATGTGCCATAATATTTTGTTTAAAGAACTGTGAATCATCCAGTACTTTTAACAGTTGGTCCTTAAAAATTCAAGATATGAGTTTTTATCTCACCCTTAGTAAGTATAGATTTTGTACTGAAATCTACTCTCAAGACAAGATCCAAAAGTAGACCAAACTCGTGTAAGATCATAATTTCGTTTATTCTGTAAAGGAATCAAAAAAACTTAGTCTGAGGATAATTTAGTACTTACTTTGCCAAGGGGGCGTCCATTAATCACGTGAGGTTCGAAAGGGGGGGGGGGGGGGGTTTCCGAAAAATCACGAAATATCACCAGGAGGGAGGCGTGTAATGAGACATCACGTGTATTTATTTTTCGTTGAATTCACGATTTCTAAACCAAACAGCGGCACGTGGCCTTGACTCACCTTTGCCGGCAACGACTTCCCCTTCAACATTTAATCAGTTACCTGTATTTAAAGATAATATTCCGAAAATTTCAATATAGTTTGTACAAAAAAATACACGTGATTTTGGATAGGGGGGGGGGGTAGTTTAAAACCTCACCACATATCACCAGGAGTGGGGGAGGGGTTAAAAAGTTGCTAAAAAACATCACGTGATTAATGGACGACCCCTAAGTAACTCAACTATACTGTGTTTACTTGATCATAGGGGTGAACCGTGGGGGATCCGGGAATAGCAACCTCCAATCTTTCGCTGGGTGTCCGTAAGAGGCGTCTAAGAGAAAACAAGAAGACGGGCAGCAGCGTCTTCCTATATTGATCGCTGTATCGCCCCATGACGCCTGCCAAGCGTGGGGATTGTGGCAACTCCTCCCTTCTAAGGGGATTTCTGTCTCCTTGGTTTGGTAGTGAACGTTTTCCGGTTGCTTATAATTATGAGTTGTTAATAGGGATCTTGATTGTATTTAATAATATTCAGGACTAAACAGCCTATCAGAGAGGGACTAGGGTAAAAAAAAATGTTGATTTTACTAAATTAATAATGAATTTCTTTTTAGTAGTTAAAAAGATAAATTAAGTAAGCTCATGTTTGTATCAAAATGAAGTAGGTACATATCGGTATTATTAGTAAATATGAACCGAGTTTATGACTAAGACTCAGCAAATTATAATAATCAATTACTTCATAATGTTGCTTTTTTTTTCTTTCTCACCCTATAGACATAATGACTATATTAGAGTATATTTTTTATTTTTTTTAAGCTAGACAAACAAGAAATTCGCTTGATAGTAAGTGACATGCCTGCCTATAGACAGCTGCATCGGACCGCCTCTCGTCACTCGAGACATTAGTTATTAATTCTCTTGTGTAATTTCACCAGCTAAAGTGTCATTCACACCGGAACACAACATTTATACATTTCTGACACTGCCGTGGTACTCTACCTGGACAGTCTCCTACGCAAGGGACCTATTTTTTTATTTCATTTAATTTTTAAGGTCCCCGGGAGCTGTTGGGGCTCAACTGGGGTATGTGGGATTCTTACACACTGAAACCCCCGCTGCTGTGGCATTGGGACATAAGAGGGACCCGGCTCTCCGGTGGGATCAGCACCAGGAGCCCCCCTGTCTTGCTTATAGCCTAGATCTTGTATTTATAGATCACGTGGACCTAGAGGGTCCTAGTGTATAGATCAGAGGTTCCCAGACTTTTTTCTCATAGAACACGCAAAATTTAGCTGGTTCCGGTGGACCCCTTTGCAGCTACATTTCTACTATATTCTATGGAAATTTGCGTTGCGTCAACGTGGACCCCCGTCGAATCTCCCGTTGACCCCTGGGGGTCCGCCTGGACCACTGAGAACTAAGGATATAGATAGTATCAAGTTTCAATAATCAGATTCCTAAATTAAAGCTCCTATCCTATTTCCACATTCATACCGATGCATTCCGAGTGCCACAGAGCTCATTTGCAATAAGAGCAGTCGAAATGAGCGGCATAATGCGACTTGGCTGGAGTTACCTCCAGCATTCACCGCAAGATTGCAATAACCTGCTATCTATGAATGCCGACTCTGAAAATTTGCTATTCGCCCGGTTTTAAGAACTTCGATTGCACAAAGGCTTTTACGTTTAGTTGGGGTTGTGTTAATGGGATAGGAATAGTAATTTATTTACTAATATTTTTGGGTTTTAGATTATTATTTTAAACGTATAATTCTTGAAACGGGTAAATACGAAAATTGAAATTTAATAAAAAATAAGATATTTGAACCGACTTCAATAACACTATAAAGTACTAGTTATAGAAAGCATCTGAAACGTGGGGTTGAGATAATAAATGGAAAGAAATATATTTGTCGGGGTTAATTATCAGAAAGGTATTGTTGGAGCGGTTGATGAGTGTGTCGGCGTTGATTGTTGGTAATATGTTTTAATTTATATAGTTTTGTCGCCTCCGGGTCATTAGTATGGGTCGTCAATTGACTACGAAATACAAAGTATCGTGTTGATTCTTAAATGTAGAGTAGATGTCATTTTACAAATTGTAATGGAGAGAGAAACTAACAACGATGGGCTTTATAAGGGGGGTCAGTCGGTCTGCGGCAGTCTGTCTGGTGCAGTCTGTTTGAGTCAGTCGAGTCGTTATGTCGTGACAGTGAGTCGGTATATTGTGATATTTCTGGATGAGTGTGACTAGTTCCTGATGTAGCTTGAAGGTCTGAGTAGGAAGCTGGTCGGTCAGGGTTGGCTGTGAGGGGATATGGTGGAGGCCAAACGTTAGGTAGGTAGGACTTCGATACCCTACTCTAATCATGATCTGGTGGTATCCTTGGTGAAGCAAGGGTCATTCAAGTAAGGTTTTGTAGGATTTGCTTCTGGGCGCTAGCGAGTGTGTTGCGTATTGAAGAGATGTTTGTTCTTGTTACTTATGTACTAGCCGTGTTCCGACAAGTTAATTAATATGTAAGCATTCATGTTGGAAATGTGTTGTGTTTGAGCGGATTGATTGATAGGGGCTGATTTGACTACTGCCCGCATTGGGTTCGTGGTGGCGTCGAGGCATTCAATGACGTGTTGAGTGGGGCGCTTTGGGGAGGGGCAGCCGCCTTTATAACGAGGTGCCACGCGCTTCGAAGGCAGTTCGTCTCGTGCCTTCAACCCGTTTGGTACGTCTAATTGTGACAAGGTTCTGACCTGAATCATCTCGAGATTAGTATTCTTGTTTTTGATAGTTATAATTGTATAAAGGTCACATAATTGGTTGAATCAATAAAATACCTCGCCAATAATTCAGGCAAGGCTGTCAAGACGCGACATATTATGTATAAAATATTAATTATTATAAATGAGAGAAAGTCGTTTTTTAAAGAATAGACAATAGGATACGAGCGATATTGGGCGACTTTAAACAACAAATTTATAAAAAAAAATATTTTATGTAAAGGAAAGATAGCAAGAAGAAGAGGAAAAGGAGGCTGAGGCAAACTTAAATGAGGCAAATAATAAAGAACATTGTTCAGGATAGAGCACATCGGAGGACATAGACGTCTTTCGGCTGGTGATGATGATGATGATGATTTCTATTCAAACTACTCATTAAGAAACTTTTTTGTAGTATTTATGATTCAGTCTTTGTACATCACCAGCCGGAAGACGATCACTGCTGAACATAGGCCACCTTCTTCGAACGCCACAATGAACGACAATTGGCTATTTGCATCCACCGGTTACCTGCGACGCTCACAATGTCGTCTATCTACCTAGTGGGAGGCCTACCTACGCTGCGTCTTCCGGTTCGTGGTCGCCACTTGAGAACCTTTCTTCCCCAACGGTTATCGGTTCGCCGAGCGATGCGGCCTGTCCATTGCCACTTCAACTTGCAGATTTTAAGAGCTATGTCGGTGACCTTGGTTCTTCGGCGAATCTCCTCATTCAGGATTCTGTCACGCAAAGAAACTCTGAGCATAGCTCTCTCCATAGTTCGTTGTGTGACTTTGAGCTTATCCAAAAGGCCAACAGTTAGGGACCACGTCTCAGTACCATATTTCATCACTGGCAACACACACTGGTTAAAAACCTTCGTATTCGGGCACTGCGGTATTTCGGACGAGAAGATTTCGCGTAGTTTCCCGAACGCTGCCCGTCTTTGTACGTTACAAATAAAATAAAAAAAATATTAAATTTCAAGGTAAATAAAATATAATACCAGACATATAACACCGTCTCAATAACCAACTTTGCAAACCTTTAACGAAATTCTTATACCCAGTGTCAAGTTTCTTACGCTTGCTGCCAAATATACTGACAATCACTTAAAACTTCTAACTGCCGGTCCCAATATCCTATCTATCTCTTGCTGTCAGTTAAAATAGTTACCATCGATAGCTATTATGACATATTTCCGTTTCAATAAACAAATATAGATAAGAAATATTCACCTTTACTGATTGATCGATCTTTCCGTGGTCCCAAAGCCTACCAAAGTTAAGTAGATTCATAGAAAATGACTGTCAAGTGTTTCTATAAAATATTAGCAGCTTACTGTTGGTTGTTCAAATGTCAGTTTTAGCTATCGCTCCATTTCGGAGGTTTATCGCGGGATAATCATCCGATTTGTCGTACTTTTTAAATAAATTTAATGAAATTAATATGAATAATAATTAAAAATAACATTATTTTAATAAATGAATGAACCAAAATTTTTTATTAGATTTATTATTAATTATATTTATTAAAATTAATGCGACGTCCACATGGCATTATAGATTTTTGGCAATATTTTTTACAACCAATACCCTTTTCGTTTTCGCGAGGAATTCTTTAAAAGTTCCCCGGGACCCTGTAGGGATCAACTGGGGAATGTGGAATTATTAACTACTAAAATCCGTGTGGCTATCACATTGGACCAAGGGAGACGTGAGACCTAGACTCTCTGGTGGGATCTACACTAGTTACCCTTCAGTACCTTGCCTTTGAAACTGCAGCCGGGGGTGGGCGGGGGGTCGTTATAGCCCCCCTGAGAACCTGTTACGGTGCTCACGGGGACGGAGGTCGCAATCCCGCCACTGTCCTAGCAGCCACCGCCATACTAGATGGCTAGTCCCCACACTCCAAGCGTCCTAGTGACTCCGAAGCTTTATCGTTATAAACCTTCAAAAGGTCCCCAGGACCCTGTGAGGGTTCCTGCGGAACCCTAAAATAGCTTAGTTAGCAACATGTGTTTGTCGTTTGTCTGAAATGGAAGAAACTTGAACGCAGGAACACTAAGGCCGCGTTCCACTTGGAGCCCACAACGATCAAAACGCTCCTTTAGTCGTTCCACTTAGCGACCGCGGGCATTGTGGTCGCGGCTAAAACGACACTCATGACGTCATGACTTAGGCTCACGCGAAGCTCACGACGACCCATCTCAAAAGGTGGGTCGTCGTGGTCGTTGAGAACATTGGCGGCATTTTCAAAACTCAAAGCATCAAAGATGGCGCCCGTTTAACTTACGTTATTTGATGCGGAAAGAGATATTTTCGTAGAATTGAATGTTTCTGCAGCAAAAGACATTTTAATTTCATTTGAACGGAAATTAATTAAATATACCACTGATATTAAATATAAAAAATTAAATTGACAGAATTTGACGGGCCCGTTGGTCTAGTGGTCAGACACCCTGCCTGCTAACCGATGGGTCGTGGGTTCGATTCCCGCCAAGTGTCTGGGTGTTGTTTATCTATTTAAGTATGTATTTACAAAAAAAAAGTATATAAGTATTAGTATCAGTTATCTGGTTTCCATAGTACAGGCTCTGCCTAGTTTGGGATCGGATGACCGTGTGTGGATTGTCCCAAGATATTATTATTTAGATATTATTATTTGAAATCATTTGACAGGCCTGTTGGTCTAGACCAGGTTGTTGGTTAGACTGCTATCCGATAGGTCGTGGGTTCGATTTCCCGCCGAGCGTCTGGGTGTTATTTATCTATTTAAGTATTAGTAGTAGTAGTATAGTGTATTTACAAAAAAGTATATAAGTATTAGTATCAGTTATCTGGTTTCCATAGTACAGGCTCTGCCTAGTTTGGGATCAGATGGCCGTGTGTGAAATTGTCCCGGAATATTATTATTATATTTAATTGTAATTTTTTCCATATACATATATACATAAATCGATTGAAACAATAATTATTTAGATTTATTTTCAAGGCAACTCACCGTTTGTATTATTTACCTCCACGCTCAAAACGCTCTATAATCCATTCCACTTGAGTTTACGACCGTAACGCTCACAAGCAAGTGGAGCGGGAAAAACTGCGGTCGTGAGCGTGATCGTTGTGAACGTCAAGTGGAACGCGCTCTAAGAATCACTTAACTATATTTACCTCGACGTCAATTTAGTTATTGAAACAGCAGTAACAGATAGTTTAAAGTTAACTTTTTATCTGAGCTTGCTATCGGCGATAGAGTATTGGGACCGGCCGTAAGTAATTCACACAAGTTAGTAGTTATAGGTGAAAGTCAAACTATTCAGCCCCCAACTCGTCTCCCTTTGTCACCGTTTCCAATTTATCGATACTTTACCAATCGTAGAGACATCAAAAGACCTTGACGCTTGAAGTTATTAGACCGAGTTGAATTGGTTTCTGCATTTGTAATTCTAGGCTATCTGAGAATTGGGATCACGTCTGATATTAGATTAGATGGAGGATTATGCAGCTATAGCATTATGCTGCAAAAAGGAAGAACGATAGTCCCTAATCAAACCCAACGACAAAAATTTGATATTATAGGTAGTAAAAAAGTAGTTTGGGCGTCCCGGCATGTTTTTTTGTTTTTTGTATATTTAGATAATAATAATAATAATATCTTGGGACAATCCACATACGGTCATCCGATCCCAAACTAGGCAGAGCCTGTACTATGGAAACCAGACAACTGATACTAATACTTATATACTTTTTTTTTGTATATACATACTTAAATAGATAAACAACACCCAGACACTTGGCGGGAATCGAACCCACGACCCATCGGTTGGCAGGCAGGGTGACTGACCACTAGATCAACGGGCCCGTCGATGTAAGTAATTATGTGAGCATACCGCTGCGACAGACAGGCTAAGGCCTCATTTACGGAGACGCGGGGCGTCACGCGTCGCGTGTGGCGTGGCGTCTCGCGGCGCGTCGGACGTTTTTATTGTTTACGTAGCGGCGGCGCGTGAAGCGGCACGCATCATCGCACGCGTAAACACAGACTTATAGCAATATATGATGCTGTTTCTAGAGACGCGGGGCGGGAAGAGTGGCGGTGCCCGCCGCTGCGCCCGCGGCTCACTTTATAATATACAATTTTCTTCTAAAAAAAAATCGATCTTATCATACTCCATTGCGATGGTGACTACGTCTGTGTTGCACGATTACCAAATAGACTGGCAGACGGTTCCGCCACAGGCATCGCTTCATCGAGAATCGCCGCTGCGTGCGCCGCCGCGATGAACGCCGCGTGAGACGCGGCGATGCCATCCGCGGGCGCCGCCGTAAAACACGCTCCATTTCAAGCAAACGCGTGTAAAATCGCTTCTCCGTAAACACACTCATACAACGCCCTACATCTGAATTTAGTGCGGGCCGCGCCGCCACACGCGACGCGCGACGCCCCGCGTCTCCGTAAATGAGGCCTAACGTCTGTCGCACGGGCGTCCATGAAAGACCCGCGTTGTTGCACCTTATAGGAGCGATGACATATACTGAGTGGGCACCCGGTCAAAGATAGATGGCTTTGGAGATATTATTATTTAAGACGTTTTTTTTATTTTTGTTGTGTCGCTGAATAAATAAATTCTTCTTCTTTTTTTTCTTTTCTTCTTTGCTTCCGCTGAGACGTGTTGTAGCTAGTGTTTGGCACTGGCAAGACTCTGTGAGGTCCGAACAGATTGTTCAGTGTTTCTCCATAGAGTACTTAAAGGCCACCGGGATGGATTTAGTGGGCAAAATCCCATGTAATCAGGTCTCTATCACTACGCAGACCAGTATCAGTACCGGTACCTTTTGAATGCTTCCTTCCCAATAGCAAAAAAGGTGAATACTTCTTTGTGCGAGAGACTGCCCATATAATATGTATTCTGCAACAAAGCAGCACTGCAGCAGTAGTCATGTAAACAGTTCTCTATTTCAGTGTGAGAGGTACAGAAGCTGAACAAATTGCTAGAACCAAGGTTATTAATAATTAACATTTCAGGTCTTTAAGTACAACTATCCATAAGCATATGTTTCATCAACAGTCAGGGAAATGTCCTAGTAGTCTTGTTACAAAAATAAATTATAGGACTGTAACTTTACAAGAAACAACTCATTTATATGTAACTAGCTGACCCACGCAGCTCCGCCTGCGCTATTTTTACGTTAACTAAACTTTTAATAACAGATATTCGCATCGAATACATAACCTCCTTTTTTATAGTCGGTTAAAAACTGGGACCCTCTTTTTACTTGCTCTCCGAAGCACGGACCGGTTTAGTTCAAATGGCATTAAACGGTCACCCATCTATTTAATGACCTTACCTAACGTTGCTTAACCCGATCGATTACAAAACCTTGATAACAACTCTCTATGAGTATTACCTTACTAATATTTATTATAATTATAAAGAAAATTTGATAAAATCGGACCAAGCGTATAACCAAATACCCATTTTGACTTTAATCCCCTCTCCCAAAAGAACCGTGCTAGATTACGGGATAAAAAGTATCCTATGTCCTACCTCGTAGTAAGATCTCAAATCATGCCAAGTTTCATTTGAATCCATTCAGTAGTTTCGGCGTGATGCGCAGCCGTGATACAGACAGACAGACAGACAAACAAAAATTAAAAAAATTACACCTCTGTATCGGTTATAGAATGCCCTCCAAATATAATTTTCAAAATATCTTCAATGTACAGAATTGGACCTGTTACAGTTTTATTATAAGTATAGATTTCAACGGCCATAATTCTAAGATTATACGCGGCATATATGGTAACACGCTTAACACTTAATAACTTATCGCGTGGAGACAGTTAGCAACTTAATATTTATGTTTCCTACTGCAATAATACTGAACGCGGTGTATTGTGCTAAAGAGATTGGTGGCTGGAATACAGCCAAATGTGGTACCACTTGGCTGTTACTGTTGTAACTCGCTTTTTTTAGTTTGCTTTATTACCCAACTCGCCTCACTAAAACTAAAACTAGGGGTTCATTTGACATTTCGAAGGATACAGCTAAAATTTTCACGCCCCTTCCTTTTTGTACCCATGTAGCTTTTACCAAAATTACGAATTTTTGCGTTTAGTGACTGACATTTTCCGTCAATTTTCCCACGCACGACCACACCAACTCGACCGATCTCTATACGCGCAGTAGCATGCTCTCCCCGTTGGGAAGTCCTGCTTTTAACCCTGAAAACCTATCGACATGGCTCCAATCTCAATTTTTATATGTATTGGTAGATTACATAATTCATATTAGAAATACTACTAGCACAGATTACTAAATAAAGAACTACTAGGTGGTAGATTCCTTGTGCAAGGAACCGTCCAGGTAGGTACCACCACAGTGTCAGATATTCTGCCACCAAGCAGCAGTGTGTAAGCATTGCTGTGTTCCGGTGTGAAGGGCACTGTAGCTGGTGAAATTACAGGACACAAAGACATAATATCTAATGTCATAAGGATCGGCAACGCGCTAGTGATTATTCCGATGTTGCTAGCGTCTATAGGCTGCAGTGACTGCTTACCATCAGGCGGGCCGCACGCTTGCTTGCCATCTTGTTGTATAAAAAAAAATTAAGTTAATATCTTTTTCTATGAAGTTTAATAATTTTCAGACCCACATTGCTAATTGTAACATTATTATGATTTATAAAATAAACTTATGCGATACCAAATCAATATTTTGAAGATATCGAATCCAATTATATTAAAGAAAAGTAAAAATGAAAAAATATTTATTATAAATTACAAATCTTACGTTATGAATGTTATATTACATAGTGATGCATTTTCAGCGTTAACAAAATTTGTAATTTGTAGAAAGTATGTGTATCAGTACAATACATGTACTGAAAGCTTTTACACGGTCCCCTCACTAGGCTTGCCTGTATCGAGGGGTCCCATAATGATACAGTTTATCCAAATAGCAGTCAGAGACATGCATGAAGGTATCGTACACGGTTGACTTAGTTAAATCTAAAGATTAAAAGATATAAAATTCACAAGAATAGGCATCATACTGAACACTTCCTTCTTAATAATATATATTTATAGATATATAATAAACTAGCTGACCCAGGCAGCTCCGCCTGCGCTATTTTTACGTTAACTAAACTTTTGATAACAGATATTCGCATTGAATACATAACCTCCTTTTTTATAGTCGGTTAAAAACTGGGACCCACTTTTTACTTGCTCTCCGAAGCACGGGCCCGTTTAGTTCAAATGGCGTTAAACTGTTACCCATCTAATTATTGACCTTCCTTTTTTTTTTTTTTCTTTTTTTTTTTTTTTGACGCGGGGGAAATCTTTGAAAGATCCCCGGGAGCTGTGGGGCTCGACCGGGGTATGTGGGATTCTTACCCACTAAAACCCCCGCGGCTGTCGCATCGGCACATGAGAGGGGAGACCCCAGGGCTCTCCGGTGGGATCTGCACCAGGGGCCCCTCAGTGCCTTGCCTTTGAGCCCGCCGCCGGGGGGCGCATTGTAGCCCCCCGGGAACCTGTCACGGTGCTCACGGGGACCCCCGTCCCCGTGAGGTCGCAACCCCGCCGCCGTCCTCCTTGGAGTCGCCGCCGTACTCAATGGACGCTCAAGGGGCCCACACCCCGAGCGTCCAGCGACTCCGAAGGTCTATTTATTGACCTTACCTAACATTGCTTAACCCGATTGATTACAAAACCTTGATAACAACTCTCTATGAGTGTTCCCTTTCTAATATTTATTATATTATAAAGAAAAATTGATAAAATCGGACCAAGCGTATAACCAAGTACCCATTTTGACTTTAATCCCCTCTCCCAAAAGAACCGTGCTAGATTACGGGATAAAAAGTATACTATGTCCTACCTCGTAGTAAGATCTCAAATCATGCCAAGTTTCATTTGAATCGATTCAGTAGTTTCGGCGTGATGCGCAGCCGTGATACAGACAGACAGACAGACAGACAGACAAAAATTAAAAAAAATACATTTTCGGCCTCAGTATCGCTTATAGAATGCCCTCCAAATATAATTTTCAAAATATCTTCAATGCACAGAATTGGACCAGTTACAGTTTTATTATAAGTATAGATATTAATATATGTGCGTATATATTATATAATATATATAGTCGTTAGTAAAATATATAATATATATGTATATATTTAATATGTAACTACATGTACCTTTAACTGCAACATTAATGGATACGAGAAGTTCAAAATATTAGTGGTGATGTAATATAATTATTATGATAATGAACTGATTAGTTTCTCAGTATCTTCGTACGACAAGTTAGCTAATAAGTCTTGAATTTTTATCTTTGCTTCTGGTACTGAGCAAGATCGAATATCACACCGTTTTGATATATTGTTATATATAAGCGCAGCTATATGTGGACGGAAACGTTTGGCGAAAGTGGTTTGGGTGGGAGGCAATGCAACGAAAATTCTTTTTTTGACCATCAGTGTGTATTCAGGACAATTTATGACATTTTTGTGTGAAGTCAAGGCGGTTGCGAGTACAAATAACTTACGTACACTTAACACCTTTAAATCTTGATAAACATTAGCGGTCGGGTATCGCCGTGTTTTTTTCAGCATTACCTTTAATACTGCTCTCTGTGCGCGTTCTAGCTGTAACATACGCGTATTTACCGCACCTCCCCATGCTGGTAAGCAGTAAGACATAAGAGATTGAGATAAAGCAAAATACGTGCTTTTTAATGTTTCCATGGAGGCTACAACTCGAAGATCTCTCATCACATTTATTGTTTTCCTTACCCTGTTAGATAAAAAATCTATGTGCTGTTGAAAGTTAAGCTTATCGTCGATCATTATACCGAGGTATTTTACAACATTCGTTTTAGTTAGGACTTCGCAAGAACAGGAGTTATAGGTATCATAGTGACATGTGTGTAAGCCAAGTTTTATATCCGGTGGAGGTGCAGAAGATGCGGTCTTATGGAAACATATATAGTTGGTTTTTTTAATGTTTAGTGTGAGAAGGTTATTACTTAACCAATTGGATATAGTTTTCATACTCTCTTCTGCATTACAAATTGCTTTTCCCAGTTTTTTCCTTGAAAGATAATTGCCGTGTCATCCGCATAACACATTAGTTCTGCATTTTTGAGGTGTAGGTTGTGAATATCATCCATGTAGATATTAAATAAAGTAGGAGATAAGATGCTGCCCTAGGGTAATCCAAAAGTGACATTATGGGTATTGCTGAAGAGGTTGGAAAGTTTCAGACACTGTCTTCGTCCCGATAAATAATTACTAAACCACATTAGAGGGGTGCCTCTGATGCCTTTTTGTGACTGTGTCAAATGCCTTCGCCAAGTCCAGGAAAACACCAATACAGGACATTGATTTATCAAGCAGCGATGCAATTGAGGATGTCAGGTTGGAGACTGCATCGTTTGTAGATTTTCCCTGCCGAAAGCCGTATTGCTTGACGGAGATTAACTTGTTTTGATCAAGGATGTTAATTAACCTTTCACTTATAATTTTCTCCAGTAGTTTAGAAAACACTCCTAAAAGAGCAATAGGTTGGTAATTGTCAGGCTGATTTTTGGCTCCGGCTTTGTGTATTGGAGCGATCACCGCGGTTTTCCAGACATTTGGAAATATGCCTGACGATATACTTCTGTTAAATAAGCTGATTAATGGTTGAACGATAGCGCCTTGGATAGACTTAACAAGGCCATTATTTAGTCCATCTAGCCCAGGAGATTTATCATTTGCTAAGTTATTGATCAAAGTTTTCACTTCTATTTCGTCTGTAGGCTGTATGAAGAAAGAATTAACAGGTGTTTTGGCTGCATGTATATTAGCAGCAAGGTCGATTTCATTAGTTTTATTTGATTGTAATATTTTGTTTGCTAAGTTTTAGCCAACAGTGCTAAAATGCGCATTGCATAAATCCAACGATTGCTTGTGATCAATGCTTCCCGGGATAGACATTAGTTCAGTTGGAACTTTGTTACTGGTAGAGATATGACACACTTCTTTTATGGTTTTCCACAGTTTTTTTGGATTATTTTTATTTTCTATTAGCGCTTTATTATTGTAATTATCTTTAACTTTCCTTATTATGTCTATGTAGTAATTGTGGTAACGCGAGTAGATTACCTTAGCTATTGGATCCCTAGGGTTGGCTTTGGTGCGCATATGCAGCCGATCTTTGTGCCTCATGCAACGTAGTAATCCTGGTGTTATATATGGCTTTATGCAGAGTTTTGAGCGGCTTATTACTGTTTTGCGTGTATGTACCTAAGTGTTAAAATATGTAAACATTTAACCCGGTTCAGACAATATCCAATCCAACTATATCTACGAAAAACAGTGTCAATCGAAGCAGTGCCAATTTCGTACTTTTCCAATGATTGTTCGGTTCCCCATTTCAATATTTCCAGTGACAGAACGAATGTACTCCATACTTCATATTTACATTTCCGTGAACTGTATAGCGGGTGTAAGGAACATCGTACCGTAATAAAAAAAAATTATAAGATGTCAAATAATGTCCGTTACAACATTACAGAAACCATTTATATGGAAAATGACAAATGACTGACTTATTAATTTTCGAGCATGTAATGAATATATGCGAAATAATATTTATTTCTCAAATTACATTGTTAATTTTCTAAAATAATAATAAATAATTGCCCATTAATTATTTGCCTATGTACTGTTTTAGTGCATAAAGAATAAATAAATATATAATTAAATAAAGGAGTTGTTCCAGAAATGTATGGAGCCTGGGCCAACACCATGTACACTATTATGTATATATAACTATTCAATATAGTAACTGTTTTGTAATGTTATCTTTTTTTAATATTGCTTCGTTTTATTGTACATTTAAGATATCTTGGTCAAGGAGAGCAACACCAAAGAGAATATAATACTACTGTAGCAACACCCCACAATAATATGATGGATCGGAAATACGTAACTAAAATGTCATTTTGACAACTGACTATACCTGCGATTGAACTTGTTGCGGATTCCAATCCAAATCACAGGCTATAATAAATACAATAAAGTCCCGGGTCAAGAAAGAAACAGTCAATGAATGTCCGCAAACATAAATAATCACTAAAAACTCCGAATTACATTATGTACTCCACGCGTAAACAATCTATTACGAAACGTCAACTATAGCATTAACTGTCAAGTAGTAAACCAACGTCAAACGCAACTATCATGGCTGCCCTAAAAATAGGGTGGACATACTAAATAACTGCAAAAGTAATCATTTTTGTACAATTGTACTCTGCTTCAAATTAATTTATAAGTATTTTTATGAAACTCTCCTATGTTTTTCCTATTTTTCCATGTTGTGTACATAGTGTTGGCCCAAAATGGAACATCTCCTTTTCCACAAATAAGTCATTTATTGTTTTCAAATTAAAATTATTCTTTATTATTATACCAATAATGATATTATACTAATTTTATTTAAAAAAATTATTATTGGAAATTCATTAAAAAGCCGATGAAAAATTTCAACACTGGAGTGTTCAGCATCATGTACTGGATCCCTGGTATCGGTTTTCGGTACGATGTCCCTTACACCCTGTATAGTGTTGAGTGAGAAAACTAAGGTATTATCGATCAACGTTAGGTTAGTTTTTTCGTTAACTATATTTTTTAATTTAAATGTCATCAAAAATCATGTACAAACTTGACTGTTTAGAATTTTTTATTCAACTTCTTAATATATCACTTACTTAACTGGGTCTTTAAATGCATGCATGCAATGCATTAGGTTATGTCACTTTGAAGCCAAAATATAGTACATTCTTAGCCAGTCACGATTGGATTTTTAATAATTTCATATATATTTTCTATCTGAATTAAGAGAAAAGTATATCTTGTCAGGGCGATTAGTGTTCGAAACATCGGGATAAAAAAGGATAAAATACACTGTGATAAATAAAAAGCGCCTAAATAAAAGACATCATTAGGTAAAGAACTATTAAAAATCCAACAGCGCTGTTCAACATTTTGTTGTACACAATACCACTTAAGTTATGACCACTATTGCTGGCTGCAAAATTGTAATTGGCGTTCAGAAAGTTTCTTCAAACGCTATGTTAGTACAAAGTGTCACAACATAAATTAATAATTCAACCCTTCGTGGGGCCGAAAAGTTTTTTAATAACGAGTCGCGGTTTAATTTGACATTCATTCATTTCAACTTGTGCGTGGTAATAAACTACGTGTTTTAAAGCTAAAAATAGTTTTGGTCAGACATACCATTATGTAGATATTTCAAAGTCAAAGTCAAAATATCTTTACGTACGTATAGGCCCCACGGAGGCACACAAAAAATGTATTTTAGAAACTTCCACCGGATCATAACGCAGCCACCACTGAGAAGATCCGGTAAGCGGATTTGTATTTTTTCTTATTTTTGGAATATCTGTTTAAAACAGTGTTAGAAATCATTTATAAGCTTTAAAATTCTAAGCTTGCGTGGTGGGCAGTTCAAGCCCAATTTTATCCGCGTTTATCGTTTATCCTCCAGGAAATCCCAGATTTTCCTGTTTAAAAATACTTCCAAGTCCATTTTTTGACATTATATCTTTTTCTTGAACAAAAATAATTTAAATAGAAGTTGTTATCAAATGGTTATTTCTTGAATTGTTTTCTAGATTCCGATGGTAATACATATTTCATTATTTTCTAAGACATAAAATTTATCACATTTTAAATGTAATTTCAATGGTATTTGTTTATCCATAACATGATTTTCATAGACAAATATAACTTTGTAGCGATAAAATGGTTTATATACTGTGACGAAGGGATAAGGGTCCTTGAACTGAAAGTTGTGAGATTATACGAAATCCCAACTCGTGTAAGTGCTTCAAACAATTAAACCTACAAGTTACAAGCTCGGAGTTTAATATGAATGAATTTCAACATCTCGTATTAGACTATGTATAATTATTTTATATCAGCTGAGAAGTGTATCTACTACAATTTGAATTAATTTAGTTTAGTGCTTTGTTCCTGTTGATTGAATCTTTCAACGCAATCTATATAATAACGCTTTTTGTGCCAAAAGTTGCTTTATAATGAGTGCTACACTACCGTGTATCGTATGTGTCGCGTTGGTCGGGACGCTTGTTAGCTCGTACACTGACCTTCTCAGCTTCAAACGATATGGACAGTGGTCTGCTTCAATTTTTTTTTACTTAATGTCCTTGAAATGAAACTATTTTTACGGATTATATCGCGGTTTATTTATGATTTTGATTACCCGACGTTTCGAATACTTTACAGCATTCATGGTCACGGGCGGACTGAGGTGGTAGCTGTCCATACGTCATAGTTGTCTTCGGGTACCCTCAGGTCCTCTAATTATTATTGTTAGTCTGATCTACGCAGAAAGAGCTTACAGTATCTTGAGATCTTGCAGTGGAATGCTTGTCTTTGGATTTGATTATATTTATGACGGGATTCCAAGCTGGTGGTAGTAACAAGCCATATTCTCTATTGAAATTTGGATGTTTTTTAATTTCAATAGCCTCACGAATCATCCTTGGCAGGAATCGCTGTTCTTTCACGAGGATTTGTGGTTTGTCAAATCTAATATAATGGCGGGAGCGATCCAGAACATGTTCACAGACTGCAGACTTCGTATAGCGTCGATGTTTAACGTCAGCTATATGTTCTTTTACACGGGTTTTTACTGCTCGCTTTGTTTGCCCGATGTATGAGAGCCCACAATCACAATCTAGCTTGTATACTCCTGCATCTTGTAGAGGTACATGGCACTTGACTGATGGTAAAAACTGACTAATCTTCTTTGGTGGCTTGAAAAATGTTTTAATTGAAGCTCGTTTTAAGATATAGCCAATCTTGTCCATTACCCCTCTAACATATGGCAATACAGCAGGCATACGTTCGACTGTGGATAGCTTGACACGTTCACAGTTCATTTCAAGTTCAGTTTCATTTCAATGTGTAGTATTCGCGTAAATATCAGAAATCATTACTTAATGTCCTTGTTTACCACGGGATCACACCGTTTGATATGTCAAAAAATCAAAAGAAAAGTATTTATAAAATCAAAGCATATTATATAATAGCAACTAATGGCAGGGTATATAAATTACATATAATCTTTATATATATAATCCTACTGTACGTGTGTATGTCGTTGAACTCCTCCTAAACGGCTGGACCGATGTTGATGAAATTTTTGGTGTGTGTTCAAGGGGATTCGAGAATGGTTTAGATTCACAAAGCGCGGGTGGAGCTGCGCGGGTCAGCTAGTATTAAATAAAAATTACATGCTATCATACCATATCTTATATTTCAAATCACTGCTTTTCGACATGCTTTCATTAATTTTCATCTACAATCACAGCTGACACGTCCACGTCCATCTGTGAGCAATAGTTTACTTGCAATGATGCCAACTTTTTACACATCTACGTGGTTTGTATTTTTACCAAAATTATTTTGAACGTGGTTAGCGCATATGTTTAATATACTCTATCCCAAATAAGCTTGAAGGCGATTACAAGTTCGTTTGCGGCCCAATAACTACATAACGCATACATTGTTAACTAGGCGCGTCAGCAAAAACAACTTTGTATTACCAAACTTTTTTTGCTGCCGCGTTAACGGTCAAATATACAGCGGGGGTGTTTTATGACTGCATAATAAAGTTGCAATCGCCTTCAAGCTTATTTGGTCCGGAGTGTACGTACTTGCAAACAAGATGACGGGCAGCAGCTTCCTTCTATTGGATTATCTACCACTGCGATCCCCTGGACGCCTGCCAAGCGTAAAGATTATCCCCCCTCCCCTCTCCTTTTAACTTAGTTCATTAGTGGAATTTTCCGGCTGATGGTGATGATAAAGAACCTCCACCAAGATTATTTTATTACAATTTCATATTGATTATTTCAATTAGCATGACACAGTACATTTTTTGTAAATTTTATGCTGTAGATGTCACAAGATATTCACCACCCTTGTCTTTTTGCACTCTTGGGGGTGATACAGAAATGCTTCAAACCATTTCGTGGCGGATATTAGGATATCGCTCAATGCTGTGGAGTGTCACTTTGATTTAGTGACCCAGCTACGGAGCGGAATGTCATAGAATCCTTCTGAAATAGTATTGAAATCTAGTCTAAAATATTGAATTCCATAACAGTGGTATACATTTTATTTATGGTATACACATCATTATTACACGTTTTATTATTTAACTGCAATTTTGAATAGGTGTACTTTTTGAATACATAATATTCTTATTTTTATCTGAAGACCTTAACCCTCAAATTCGTGGGTTTCTTGAAAGTTTTTGTTTGTAATTTATTCTCTTCTGTTAATTTTAAACCAAAGAATAAAAAGTTCACTGTTCTTGACTGCCTTTATGTGTTCTTTAATGCGGCAGGAGATAGTTCGTTTAGTTTGCCAAATGTCTGACATCAAGCTTGTAAACCCCCGGATGTTCAAACGGAACGAAAGCAAACTCTGCGCAATTTTTCTACATGGAGTAAAGATGGTTTTAATTTAATATTTATTAAGTAAGCGACCTATCTTGTCTGTTACTTCTTTTAGATAAGGCAGGTAAGTTGGTTGCTTCGGAGTCGCTGGACGTTCGGGGTGTGGGCCCTTTGAACGTCCATTGAGTACGGCGGCAACTCCGAGGAGGACGGCGGCGGGGTTGCGACCCCCGTCCCCGTGAGTACCGTGTCAGGTTCCCGGGGGCTACAATGCGCCCCCCGGCGGCGGGCTCAAAGGCAAGGCACTGAGGGCCCCTGGTGCAGATCCCACCGGAGAGCCCTGGGGTCCCCCCTCTCATGTGCCGATGCGACAGCCGCGGGGGTTTTAGTGGGTAATAATCCCACATACCCCGGGGATCTTTGGAAGATTTCCAATGCGTCAAAAAAAAAAAAAGGTAAGTTGGTTGACGTTCCACTCTTGGTATAAATCGAACATTCCGTGGGCGTGGTTCTTTTACCTTAACCCCATGTCCATTACTTCGTAGTACCTGTTGTACATGTTGTTGGCTTGTACACCTGTAAGCACGCTTATTAATCGTGCTCACGATTTATGTGATCCTGAACATCTCCCGCAGGAAATGTGCCACGTACAACAGGTAGAAGGAATGAGTATAAAGTTAAGATCATCGTACATCAGACCCTCGGTCTATTAAGGTTTGGGAATCAAAATCTATTCGTTCAGCACTGCGGAACGGTTCCTAACCGTTCACCGTTCCTGTACTACACAGGACTACTAAGAATTTTACTAATATAATTCGATAGGTATGGAAATATTTTGATATATGCATCATACATAAGTCAATATGAAAAACATTTTTTTTCCAACTACCATGTTGAGAGTCGCCCTTGATGTAGCTATGAGATCACTAGGTACGTTAGATTATCATATATTTTTTGTTTCGCCTCTCCTTTTATTTTTCTCTTGTGATTTTTGGGTACACCTATTTGCATATTGGATATCGATATTGTAGTCAAATTTATTACATATTCGTATTGTACTCGGCTGCATAATGTTGGCTCTCTTGTATTATTTTTTATTCTGAATAAAATGTCTGTTGGGAATAATAGTTTGAATATGTTATTTTACGTTTCAGTATTTTTTCCGCTGAAGGGACCAGGAATTTCTGTTTAATGTTTATGTTAAACTAGCTGTCCCGTGCAGCACCTCCCGCGTAATTTTCTAATATCTTCACAATAACGAACACGAATACACGAATTTTCCAATTTGGTGCAGTCGTTCGGAACGTATGCGCGTACATACATACATTTCGGCGATTAACTTTTATTTATATGAATTCTTGGTTTTCATTATATAATACCTAGTCCCTTACGACTAATTCTCCTTCTGGTAAGCGACGATGCAGTCATAGATGGTGTTTTTTATTCTGGATTTACCGACGTCGTATGGGGAATAAAAATAGACTAGTGCTGGACCACAATTTCACCTGATAAACAATAATAATACCAGCCCTTGTTTATGTCCCACTGCTGGGCACGGGCCTCCCCTCAAGATGAGGGGGCATAAGGCCATAGTCCACCACGCTGGCCAAGTGCGGGTTGGCGGATTTCACACGTCATTCGAGAGCTAGTTAGGCTTTCTCAGACATGCAGGTTTCCTCACGATATTTTTCCTTCACCAAAAGCTTGTAACAATCGCACAAAGACGATTCGCACATGATTCATTGAATAAATCAGAGGTGAGAGCCGGGGTTCGAACCTGCGCACCTTGTTTCCAAGGCAAGCGCTCGCCCACGAGCTGTTACCGCATATAAAACAATAATAATATACAATAAAATATACAGTTCTTTCGCTATGTGGAATCTCCCCGCAAGGAACCTTCAAGATAGGTAGGTAACACATTACCTACCACCTATAATGCGAACCCCAAGACGCCTGCCAAGCGTGGAGATTATGGCAATCCCTCCATTCTAAGGTCTTCAGTGGACGTCATTCGGCTTTTCATGATGATGATTATCTACTGAAGACAACGCCGACCAAAACAATGTAGAAATATAGTAATAACATACATTCAGATTTACAGAGGAATAATCTCAGGACATTTGTAAAACCGTCGCAGGTAAAACGGCAACAAAAGTTCAATAGGGCTCTCGACATCCATCCTGTGTGGACAGATCATTAACGCTGGACAGTGACTGACTGACGAAAGCAGTTAGTAACATGCAAGGGTGATAAAATGCTGCTAAAAAAATATACTACGAAGGTGGCAAGCGGTTGCGGTACGCCCGATGGTAAACGGTCACCGCAGCCTATAGACCATGGTATGGTATCTTAGAAGAAACGGAAAAAGATACCAGTAGCACCCTCATGCGGCGTGTTTTGCAACTTTTCTCTGTTTGTCTTACTTTAGAAATGAAAATATGTAGATCAGTAATAAGCAACTGTTATCATAAGACTTATAGCGGTATTGGTAAATAGGTTGGGTTTAAATTAATAGACGAGTTCTTGGGTGCGCGAGTTCGAATCCCAGCCTGTATGAAATCTAAAATATTTCATGTATGATCCGTACGTAACCATCCCGGTCCCGGATGCTGTATGTACGAGGGGAGGTCAAGAAGTTCGCGGAATGGAGGGGTTGGTAGGGATAGGCTTACTCGTCCAGGTAGGCACTATTTAAGCAACTCATTATGAGTATGTGTACCAAGTTTGAATCTAATCGGGTCATTAACATTTAAGTTATCGATCTGCAAACAACTGAATCGGGAAGAATGTATGGAGAAAATGCCAGTATGGAGAAAATTGAACACCAATTGAACAATTGTTATTAAATTCCTTACCAAACAAGGAAAATGGGCTCAGACGATTTTTCAAGAGCTGTTAACGGTTTATGGGGACTTTGCCCCTGGTAATACCATAGTTTACAGGTGAAATGGTCTGTTTAAACAAGGATGAGAGTCCATTGAAGACGAATCCCACTCCGGTCGGCCAATTGAGGCCACCACACCGGAAATCGTCGAAAAATAAAAAAAACTTGTATTGGAAGATGCCCGACTGAAGAAGAAGCAGCTCACAGCAATGGTTGGAGTATCCGAAACAAGTATTTTAAATATCCTACATCATCATCTTGGGATGACTAAGGTCAGTGCAAGATTGGTTCAGAGAATGCTCAATCCACTTCAAAAACGCAAGCGAGGCGAATGTTCTCGCCAGTTTTTGGAGCTCTGTGGAGAGAGAAAAGAAGAAGTTATGGCTCGGATTGTTACTGGAGATGAAGCCTGTTGTTGACCACTACGAACCAGAGTCAAAGCTAGAGTCGATGCAGTGGCATAAAAAAGGCACACCTCCTGCAAAGAAGTTCAAAGTGTCGCAATCGGCCGGAAAGCGCATGGCAACTGTCTTTTCGGATACCGAAGGTATTATACTGATCAATTATAAAGAAAGTGGTATCCTTATAATGGGACAATACTACAATTCTTTACTAGAGAGATTAAAAGATGCCATCAAGAAAAAAAGAACAGGAAAGTGTCAAAAAGTGTGGTCCTTTTGCACGACAACGCACCCGTGACATGTTGCAACGGCTGCTATTCACCGATGCGGCTTCAAAAAGCTGAACCACCCACCCTACAGTCCAGCCTTGGCCCCTAGTGACTATTATTTTATATCCAAAAATGAAAAAAGAGCTGCGTGCGATTTGATATATATATATATATACGAAAAATGTAGGTTAAGGAAGAATATATTGAAAAGGAAAAATAGTTTGGTGTTTAATTTCAACCTCCTTCCCTCTTATTCCGCGACCTTTTTGACCTCCCCTCGTAACAAGGGGTTTAATAGTTATATTTTACAACGTATATAAATATAAATCCACCACGTATCGGCTACCAACATTTTAGGCGTCCAACCGCGAGCACTAATAGGTTTGGTGGGTTAGTCCATTGTAATTTATCTGCTAATGCTTAAGCTATTAAACCATACTTAGAACGGGTCACCTTTCGATCCATACAATTGAGATTTCTAACCAATTTCAAAACAAGTTCACTTGGAAAATTTAACGAAAACAAAATTAAAGTATAATTAAATAACCTGTAAAATAACTCTGTAGGTTGTGGGTTTGATTCTCTTGTTGGTATTAAAACGAGACCGCAGGGACTAAAACCGTTCTTCTGGAACAAAGGAAAATTAAAAGAAAAATTAGACAAATCCAACAATATCGTCATCATCATCATCAGCAGCAGCCGTCCACTGTTGAACAAAAGGCCTCCCCCTTAGAAGGGAGGGGTTGCCATAATCTCGACGCTTGGCAGGCGTCTTGGGGATCATAGTAATATCAAAATCATTCGAGCAGTAGGCTGCAGGCATCAGACATGCTGCAGGCCGTGCCAAAGATATTTAATCGAACAATTGAAAAACATAACTCTCTTTCTGAGGCACTTGGGTAAAAATATCGTAAAAGAATGTAATAAAACAACATTCCAATAATTTTTCGCGCCACATAATATCGACATTGAACAAATAAAGCGTCGTAATCCCCACATTGCTGAAATTGTAACGTTCGTCGGTCGTCGCAAGGGGTCGGCTATTAGGTACAATCGTTTAAGCCCACGGAAAATATTCAATTTTAATTCTTCTATGCCAGTGAAATATGCTCCGGATAGGGTTGCCAAGTAATTGATTGAGTACGTATTTATTGGATACTTTTAATATCAATTTTTGACTACAGTTCATGTAATTGGGTTACTTCAGTACTAAATAGTCAGAAATGAAAATAGGAGTAAAATAAAAAAATATACATATTTTTCTCCTTTGAATAATAAATGTAATGGTGTCTCTTAGGACTGGGCTTAGACTTGGGTCGCGGAGGCACTGGGTGGGGGCTCTGGGCGACCCTAATTAATGCGACTCCAAGGCGGACGTCGACGAATTGTAACCTCAGAGTACCAGGGGGAGCGTGCATTACTTGCTCCGCTAACGGAACGTGCTCATGCTCTAGCCAGCGTCTGGTACTGAAGAGACTGAAGAGATCCGAACGGAGTGCTCATAGCGTCGGTGAAGGCCACCGGGAAAGTTTTAGTGGGTAAAAGCCCCGGAGAACCCTGCCTCCGTTCCTCTCCGAAAAAATTAAAAATTAAAAAAAAATAATAATAATAAAAACACACACTGAACAACCGACACACACACACACACACACACACACACACACACACACACACACACACCACCACCACTACACCACACACACACAACTTCGTTCCAATAATAATAATTAAGCCTAATTATGTTCGATCATAGAAATTTTAGTTTTATGGTAACTAAAATAAGATATATATATTTGTGAAAATAATAATCTTACGTTCCGGACGTTTTTTCGATAAGGAACTTCGTTCCAAAAAAGTACTGTGCTTACAACAATGGAGCTTTTATAGGAAGCTTTTCAAAATTTAAAATATAAACTGTTCATTATTATTTTGCGTAGCGTAACGTTTAATATTTACTGATAATTATGTTCTTTACATAACTGCAATCCTCAATTTTAATTAGTTGAGGCGCCTTATAAAAAAGTATTGATAAAACTTGCAATTATACAAACTAGTTGCTAAGTACATAGTATTACGAGTATAACTTCCGTGGTGCAGTGGGAAACCGCTTGCTTTGCAAACCGGAGTTCGCGGGAGTTCCAAGTTGTTGATCCCGCTAATACTGGCTTTACTGGCTAATAAAAGGCTGATCTGACCTGATTGTCTGTAAATTAAGTTGATCCATGCGTCGGATGGGCATGTAAAAAGTCAGTCCTGCGACCGCCCTCTCGGTCGTGTCAGTCTTCCGTCCGATCGGATTGTGAGAGGCAGGTGTGCATTATGATATATTCCTCTATTCTTCGCCAACCCTATTACAAACACATACATCTATCTATGTATATACTTCACCTATAGCGTGTGTGAAAGGTACTTCCGTCTCATTTATTAGGGCAGGTGAGGTTCACTTAAGTGGATATTGGTCCACAAAGCTTTTGGGCATTGATTGATGGAGTATTGTTATGGCCGCCAGCAAGTTGGCTAGGTTGACATTTTGATTATAAAGCTTATCAGCCCAAAATGTATATACACGCGTAAGGCTACTGACTAAATAAATAAAATATTTTTAAAAAAAATTGAACCGGCTTCAATAACACTAAAAAGCATAAAATAATTTAAATATTAAAGAAGTTGGTGTTAGCGTACCTGCTGTGTATATTTGGCACCAACTTCAATAATATTTAAATTATTTTATGCTTTTTAGTGTTATTGAAGTCGGTTCAATTTTTTTTTAAAATATTTTATTTTATACTTTTTAGTGATATTTTCATACATAAAGATTGAACCATCGAAGACGGTAAAATGATCTAGGTAGGTTATGACATCATTATGATTTCACATTATCGTCTACATACTTTTACATAATTCATGTTTCTTCAGAAACTCAGAAACAATTTATCCGATCGTAATGACATTTGTATGGAATCATCATAGTAGTTTACTCTCTCGAATAAAAAAAGAATCATCGAAATCGGTTCATATTTGTCAGAGAAATGTAAAGGAGAACATCAATTTTATGGTTTTTACCAGATAAATTCCTCCATATCATTCATGGTCCTCCAGGAAGTTCTTATCCGGTTGTGATAAAATTCATACAGGTTCATTACAGTGGTTTCTTCTTTCGAATAAAAAAAGAATCATTGAAATTGGTAAATATTTACCAGAGTTATGACCATTTTTGTCCTTAAAAAGCACCATAAAGTCATCTATATAGGCTTTCCTCCAACTCTCAGTGCGCAGTCACCATTCTTGTTTTTTCAGGAACTACTTATTACTAAGCAATAATTTTTTTATGGGACCCAATTAACGGATTAAAGAATGGATGGAAGAACGATTTTTTCAAATCGGTTCATAATTGCCAGAGTTATGCGCGAACATACATAAAAAAATAAAAAATAAAAATATATACAGACGAATTGAGAACCTCCTCCTTTTTTGAAGTCGGTTAAAAAGAAGAAAACGTGGCTGCAATTTTAGTCGGCGCGGCGGAAGCAAAATTGGAGAGTAGCTTGGCAGTAATAGTTGGCAATTAGACATTGTATACCCAATATTTTTTTAAAGATAATATGATGCTAAGCTTTTAAAAGTTAGAGATTTGTCATTAAAATATACCATTATTTATATTACCATTAATAAAAATACCGGTCAAGTGCGAGTGAGACTCGCGCACTGAAAGTTCCATACCTTCTTTGAACGTATTAAAGTTATTTAACAATTCTCCTAATACCTCAGATAGCATTTTATATTTTGGTCTTTTTGACCAAACCGCAAAAGTTTGTTTGACGAGTTTAGGATTTCTAAAATAACTGTAGGTACTAAAATACTTAGTGACATCATATCATTTTGCCTGTAAAATTTACATAGACATTTATTACCTGTAATTAGTTCAGATTTTCCCTCCGCAAACTTCGGAAATAAGGATAAGGACGTGTGGCACTGTGATCTTAGATCGGTCATGCTCGCCATCAAAAAGTCTTTGCTTGTGGCGGCCTCGTGTGGCGGGTTACCCCCTTCCCTCCAATATGGTTGAGGGGAGTGATGGCTGCTGCTCGAGTCAACTCGTGCGCGGGTGCTGCTTGGGGGGACTGGTCCGACTACTATCCCTTTGGCTTTTTAGTTTGTTGTACTTTCGTTGTATTTTATTATATTTTTCTGTCTTATTTGATATTTTGAACGGCAAGACACACTGTCGCTCTGATCTAATTGTAACATGACACACTGTTTAAAAAAAAAAGTGAAAAAATCTTCTCAGTTGAGGCCGCGTTGTGATCCGGTAGTAGCTTTTTTAAAAAAAAACATGACCTTTCAAAAGTGCTAGCTTTTACCTATTTGAAATAAACTATTTTTGAGTTTGAGTAAGGGGGCGATATTTTTTGACATTATTGATTATAAACCAAATCTACGTGACACAAATTAAAATAAAACATCTGTTTTTAAATAAGCAAATGAAGCCCTTTCAGATGATACACCACTCCTTTTACAAGTAGTCCCACTTTGAAAGTTTGGCCCCTATTGAAAAGAAAATAAATGAAAAATATCTTTTACGAGTATTTGCAATGAGGTTGGGTAAGTAAGATCTAAAATTATTCTACAAATTGATAGCATCTATGGTTCCTGAAATATATAGGCGTGACAGACAGATAGATAAAGTCGCGACATAAGGCTGCCTGTCCACCGGAGCGGAGCGAGGCAGTGGAGCGGAGAAACGGAGAAATACACACATCAAAAGTGTCTAGGGATCAACATATATTTTTGCAATAACTTTTCTCCTGATTGATATTAATTAAAATTTTCTTTAAGGATTCATCAAAAAAAGTGTTTTCGTTTGTCACAGTAACGATAAACCAAGTCACCTTTGCATTAATAAAGAAATTTGCCATTTTCCTAATAAAGGGATTTTTGACATTTGAACCACTAACACAAAAGTTCGAAAAAAAGACTGAAATAACAGTTTTCTTTAAAATTTTATTGGGTAACTTAAACAATTAATAATCCGTGTTTCTACCGCGAACACTAACAACACAAGAACATCGGTTTGGCATACTCAAAATGAGTTCATCCAAATCACGCTGTGGACTGGCCGCCCATGTTCGTTGCAACAACAAAAAAAGGTCTTCTTGCGACTGGATACCCTCCATATTCGGCAGAGCTCTTCTCTGTAGCATATCCCATGCATGCTCAATCGGGTTCAAGTCTGGCGACTGAGCAGGCCAGGGCAGGACATTGATGTTAGCTGCGGCGAGAGTCTGTCTTACAACTCTTGCGGTGTGCGGTCGTGCATTATCATGCATTAACTGAAATAAGGGACCGATTTGCACTTGTAGAGGAACGATGACGTCTGATACAATCGTCTCAGCATAAATTTGAGCGTTGAGGTTGCCTCTGATCCAAATCAACTCAGTTCTTCCGCCGATCCAAATACCCGCCCATACCATGATGGTTCCACCACTATAAGGATGGACTTCCTGGCAGGATTTTAATCGCTGTTGGCGTCCAGGGGTTCTCCAGTGTCGTATACGTCTTGTATCCGGTCTCATACCAAAACGAGACTCATCAGAAAAGCACACGAAACGCCATTGTTCTTCTGCCCAATTTCTGTGTTCAAGAGCCCATTGATATCGAATCCTACGATTGTGCATTGCTATAGGTGGTACCCGTAGCGGTCTTCGGGAATGAAGGTTCACTTCATGCAAGCGGTTTCTGACTGTTTGGTCGCTAATTAAGTTCCCTGAAGAGTGATGAAGCCTCACGGCTAACATCATGGCAGTTATTGTTGGAGCTCTTCGAGTTAAGATTTGAATATATCGGTCTTGTCTCCGTGTGGTGCAGCGATACCGTCCTCCATGGCGCTCAGCCACGGTACCAGTGCTTCGGTAACGTGTCCAAAGTCGACTGATAACACTCTGACTTGTATTCACAGCTAAAGCCACAGTACGTTGCCGGGAACCAGCTTCTATCATTCCCACGGCTCTGAGCATTTCTTCCCTGCTTAAATGACGTCGCCGCTCCATAATAACGTTGGTTTTAATCAGTAGTAGGGAAACAGTAGCACTAATAATGTCTTCAATGCGTTGTATGTTTTTATAGGGAAAATATTGACAGCTGATTTTCATCTTTTACTCGAATTTGATTCACAGTTCCTGATTCAAATTATGAAATGCACCAAAAAGGATCCATATAAATTTATAAAATCATAAATTTATTACAAAGCCACATCTCAATCTCAAGAAATCCGCTTAAAAATGCTTGATCCCTAGACACTTTTGATGTGTGTATTAACCAATAAGATTGCACACTAAAGAGGAGCGGAGATTTTGTGCAATCTTATTGGTTAATATTTCTCCGTTTCTCCGCTCCACTGCCTCGCTCCGCTCCGGTGGACAGGCAGCCTAAAAATATAACAGACTAGTCGGAACGGCGGAGTATTTTAAAAATTATGCCAGTTCCCACGACTTTACAAAAATGAACAGTCTTATTAGCTGAAAGGGCTCGTGTAATGAAAAACACGAAGCCGCCCTTACAATAACATTTACCGGTTCCCCTTTTGAAAATATTTCACGGACAATTCTCCTATTTTAACATTTTATTACGCTTTTGTTGTTCATGAATAAATCTCGTTGCTCTTTTCGCTTTGTTGCGGCTACGCGAATATAATCGCCCGTTCAGATTGATTTTTAATTATTTATTGTTGTTTGATTGTATTTCATCTCCTCTACATATCGTGTTTTAAAAGGCTACTAAGTTAAATGGTACTATCGCTTACGAATCGTAGAAAACATATTGAAATCAAACTACTTTTACGGATTTTATCGCGGTTTATTTTAGATTTTACTATCCCGACGTTTCAAAAAAAAAATCAATACAGAAGATGGTTGGGTGTTACCACCGGCTTGGGATCCTGTGATAAATATAATTAAATCCAATACTAAGCAAAACATTGCACGGCCTCAAGATACTGTAAGCTCTTACTGCGCAGATCGGACCAACAATAATAACTAAGAAGACCTGAGGGTACACGGGCATAATGGTGGCATAAGGACGTTCAACATCTCAGTCCTCCCGTGACGATGGGTGCTGCAAAGCATTCGAAACGTCGGGATAGTAAAATCTAAAATAAACCGCGATAAAATCCGTAAAAGTCGTTTGATTTCAATGTGTAATATTCGCGTAAGTAAAAGACAACATTATGTAGAAAATATATTTTTGTCGTAACACACAAATAACTGAGCAAAGCTCCGTGGGGTGTCCGGTGAAAGAATAGCATCCTGCCATCATCCCGCCCGTTAGGTGTCTGTAAGAGGCGACCAAGGGAAAACAAGAAGACGCGGCAGCGTCTTTCAGCGTCTTTCTATTGTATTATTTACCATCTATACCACGGTCCCCAGGATGCCTGCCAAGCGTAGGGTACAGTAGGTACTTAGAACATTTGACTAAAGACAAATTTATATATTATGTATGTGTAGTTTGTAGTTTTCTGGCTGCTAATAAAATTATATAAAATAAACAGATTAATGATTTGTTCAGTGTATAATTATACCTACACAAATGATTATTATGCAAAATAAATAATTATAAATTATGCATTTGATAGCTTACGAATCTGTAGCATTTTTTTGGGCGTACATTTATTTCTATGTCTTTCCTACTTACGTATCTTTTTGATGACAAAGCTTAATGTTTTACTTTGACTGACTGTATTAAATAACAGTACATGAATAAATAATGCCATCCACTCATTGAGAATCTGGAAAGATCTATGTTGGAACTGAAATATCATTACTAATGATCACAAATTTCAAAGGTATTTTTCCGTTTTTCAAATCAAAACGAAATGTCGTACAGAATATTTCTGGTTCCGTACATACTTAGATATAAAACAATAAGTAAACTCACACTAAGAACTGAATTTTCAAAATTCGAATCGTAAGCCTTGAAATTTTGCACATATTTTTATTCATATTTTTGCGTATTACTCTATAACTGTCGGATTTTCTGTGCAGATCGGTCAGGTACAGGTACAGGTTTAGTACCATTGATCTACCTACTTATACTAGTTCTAACTCCAAGTGTGCTGATTATCATCATCATCAGCCTACAGTCGTCCACTGTTGGACATAGACCATTCCAATATCACGCCACTGACTACGATCCTCGGCTTTCCTCATCCAATTTCTACCCGACACTTTACGTATATCGTCACTCCATCTCGCTTGCGGACGTCCCACTCTACGTTTGCCGACTCGCGACCTCCACTCAAGAACTCGTTTGATCCAATGATTATCGGTTCTACGGCAGATATGGCCAGCCCACTGCCACTTCAGCTTGCTAATCCGGTGGCCTATGTCGATAACTTTGGTTCTCTGTCTGATCACCTTGTGATCATTATAGTAGCTACTGATTGATCAATTAAACAAAATACATTCATTTTTCTTGGTTTTACGTTTTTAATTTACATCATTTGTTTCATCATCATCATCAGCCGGAAGACGTCCACTGAACGACAATTGGCTATTTGCATCCACCGGTTATCTGCGACGCGCACAATGTCGTCTGTCCACCTAGTGGGAGGCCTGCCTATGCTGCGATTGTTTATTTACTTATAATTCTTCTAATTTAAACAACATCCGTGAATAATTAACAGAAACCTCAAGATACAACAAAATTATAATTACACCAACCGTAAACAATTATAGAAACGTCTAAATTTACAACAGCGACAATTGCGAAGTTTTACAGTAAACAAAAGTCAACCCTCGTAAACGCGTTTTACCGTTCGGTCCCGAGGAACCCTAAAACGGGAAAAGGCGAGTTCAATTTATCTTTGTCAACCCTCAAGGGGCAGACACCGTGAAATCTCCACTCCATTAAAATGCTATACACAGTGTCCAAAATTCAAATACAATTTTCTTCAATCACTAGATGTCACTCAAATTCAGATTGGGCTAACTTAAGGTGTAGACAGATTTATAAAATAAAATTGCTGCTAAAATATTTTTTTCTTTTCTGACGTCTCGACTTTTGTTCAATTTTAGCTGAGTGTAAACTATAAAACCGATATTCTTAAGTTATTGATCAAAGATCTTTTTTTTTCTTGGTCTAAGAGATGAGCCACCAAGCAGCATGCGCGGATTGGTGGATCAGATACGACTCTTTGGATTATCTGGCAACACTAAATTTCATTGTAAAACCTATTCTGCAGCTCCGCCTGCGTATCTTTTTTTATTAGCTGAGCAACTTTCTTAATTTCAGATTGGGCTAACTTAAAGTGTAGACAGATTTATAAAATAAAATTGCTGCTAAAATATTTCCCGTCAGTTAAAATATAGTCTCTACTTTTGTTCTATGTTAACTGAGTTTACGATCTTTTTTTCTTTTTTTCTTGGTCTTAAGAGCTGAGCCATCAAGCAGCACATTGACTGATGGATAAAAATGCGTCGAATTTTTAGGCAACAGTAGATTTAATTTTAAAATAAAATAAGCAAAAAAATATTAGTTAAACGTGTTTATAATAATTAATTCGTACCAGTCAATCTAATCTCTCACAGGATATTTTGGGCCATTTATACCAACGAGCACCTACACAGAATGAGGCTAAGTACTGTTGATACTTGCAGATTCTATGAAGGTGAAAAAGAGTCAATGCGACACAAATATTGTGTACCTAGCTGCGACGCTCTTGCGAGACGTAGGTTAATTCATATGGGAGTAGCGTATGCTACGCCAGTTGATTATGTACAGCTCCAAGCTGGGACAATCGTTGCGTACCTGAGGGAGCTCTTCGGCACGCCAGCAACAGAGTAAGGGCTCGGGCATGCACAATGGATTCAACTTGGTCGAAGTGCGTTCCGGTGGTTACCGGGCCTAAATTTATAGTAGAATAGAATAGGTGCCAGTCAAGACACCAGACTCCTCATCAATCTGAGGCATTAATCGGACAGGAAAATAAAATCGTAGGGCGTATCTTAATCAGAGTAAATAGCATTTATGTAAGTGATTGACTGTTGAAAAAATTGTTACACGACTCAAACTGCTGTATGAAAGGGCCTTTAGCCCGAATCAAAAAGAATGTCCGAATTTAAAAATTTACCTTTTTTTTCATTCCAGTGAATAGTACAAATTAGGCTTTAATTTGGTAAAGAATTTCTATTCTTTTTAGCTTTATAAAAAGGTTCATTGTTTGCGAGATGGTTTATTATTGAAGAAGACTTATACTTTATTTGTACTTATAATCAAAGGACTTATATTGATGCTGGAAGTCGGAACTTCTTTGTAAGGCAAATAAAATTAATAATGTCCTCTTGGCCGATATGACCACAGTGGTCAATCTTTCATAGGATTAGCCGATCTACGCAAGAGATAATATAGTGCACAAGGATTGCGTAGACACAAGCCTTCTGCAATCTCTCTTATTTTACTCTCACAATCCATTGATACGGAAGACGGACACGATCGCAAATAGTTCAAGCGAAAGGCACACTTTACATGCCCATCTTACTTTCTAGAAAATCAGCTGAACGGCCTGCCTTGGATATTTTCAAGTCAGTAAGGAATAACTACACGAAATTGTTGTTTCCTGCGGGATTAGAACCCGCGACCTTCGGTTTGCAAGGCAATCGGCTTCTCGCTGCGCCATGGAGGCTGACCCTGAGTATGCTAATATCACCCGGACACCCCGCGGACTAAAAAACAGTGTCAAAATTAAGTAACTACTTATTCCCAAAAAAATTTATTGAATTACACCAACTCAGACTATAGTGGGTGAAAATTCCAATTTAAATAAACCTCATACGATAAATTTACTTTAAACGCTTCCTAATCTCAAAAGTCTATAAATTCAATCCATTGGTTAATTTAAATACCCATTTATTAATAATTGAAGAGAATAACCAAAGATAAAATGCATTCAGTTTTGTTCTCCTGGAAAGAGGAATTTTATATGAACGTAAAAGGTATAAAAACGAGGTTGTTCGGGCTAAATTTACTGCCAGCAGTAAAATATCTTAAAATATCTTTATACGATATTATTCTTAAAGGCATAAAGTTGAAAATGGTCTGACTTTGCAAAGAAATCTAGATGTGTATGTGGATTCAGAGGTAATTAAAATTGTCTACTTTGTTTTACATAGCTTGCGTTCTTTCGCTTTTCCTTTTGCAATTTTATAGTTCGTAGTGTTGAATTATGTGTTCTCCCGTGATTGCCACAATTTTAAATACTAAAGTAACGTTGTTTTTTAAACTAACTAACTAACAACTTTCACGGATTATATCGCGATTTATTTTAGACTTTACTATACCGACGTTTCGAATGTTTTGCAGCACCCATGGTCACGGGAGGACTGAGATGTAAAACGTCCTTATGTTACAAATATACTGGTGTTCAGGTCTTCTTAGTACTAAGTATGTATATATTCTACCTAGTATTCACAATTTTTAATAATAATAATAATAATTTATTTAATGCCACAAATAGTTTAAAATAAGTTGTAAGTACAAAAACTTATCAGCGCTACGATAATTTAAATCAATTACATGGCGCAATTTTCGACCTTCGCACTAAAATGCCACCAAAAAAAATTCTGCCATAATCCCCAGGCTTGGCCGGCGTCGTGGGGATAGCTGTAAGTATAGGTGGTAGGTAATCCAACAGAATGACGCTGCTGCTCGTCTTCTTGTTTTCCCTTAGTCCACTCTTACAGACACCCAACGGGAGGAGATGGGTGGGTGGGTGCTATTCTTACCCGGTCACCCCATGGGGATCCTTTATATTACAAACACAAAATAAAAAAAAATAGAAGATGAAAACAATTGGCGCATAAGATTTTCATCAAATAAAGCTAAGAACCATGAAGTTTAGAACACATTCAAATACATTATTTCGCTTTGAAAGAAAGAAAAGAAAGAAGATCGCCTGTTAGCCAACCCGTTAGCTATCTGCCTTTAATAAGATAATTAGCAGAAAAGGTTTCTAGAATACAAATTACAATATTTAACAAACAAAGAAATGTTTCCGCAACGTTAATACTGCAGGCAGTTAATTAAGATGGTGCAGGTAAGTGTCGTAATTAATTATACCCACAGATGTTCCCTAAGGAGAAGTAGAACTTTGCAACTGACCTGATTTTTCCCCAAACTGCTGAGTTCAATCCAAAGGACTATTGAAATGAAACTAATTTTACGGATTATATCACGGTTTATTTTTGATTTTGGGGTAATTAAAATCAAAAATAAACCGCGATATAATCCGTAAAATTAGTTTCATTTCAATGTGTTGTATTCACGTAAATACCAGAAACCAAAGGACTATTGCAGGAAAAAAATATTTCTAGGGGACCTACTAGATCCATCAGGTATTTTGATGAGTCCGAACGGAGTGCAAATAATCTCTCCACAGCGTAGGATACCGGGGAGGTTTTAGTTCGTGGGTAAAAAACTTACGTAACGCGGCTTCCGCCCCTACCAAGGTACCTTTTTTAAGGACAACAAAAACTATGATCCTTTCAGGTTGTTCAAGGGATCATCTAGACATGTACCACACATGTACACCCAGTACTACCACAGAGTCAGATATTTAACCACCAAGCAGCACAGCAAATATTTGCTGTGTTCTGGTCTGATATAAAATATTTATGGACACCGCACTAAAAAGTGTTAAATAATTTAAATAATATTATTGAAAAAAAAACGTTAAAATGTAAAGAAAAATAGTATGAGAAAAACCAAAACCGACGATGCTACACGTAATGCGTGTTAAGGTTCAAAAGTTTTTAGACATTGAAATTAAATTAATTTTACGGTAATCCGTAAAATTAATTTAATTTCAATGTCTAAAAACTTTTGATCGCGGCTTATTTTTGATAATACTATCCCAACGTTACAAACACTTTACAGCATGCCTCATCCTTCCGTTTATGATAATTAATAGTGAAATAATATAATAATATCCTGGGACAATTCACACACGGTCATCTGATCCCAAACTAGGTAGAGCCTGTACTATGGAGACCAGACAACTGATACTAATAGATATATACTTTTTTTTTGTATGTACATACTTATATAGATAAAACACCCAGAAACTTGGTGGGAATCGAACCCACTACCTGTTGAATAGCAGACAGGGTCACTAACCACTATACCAACGGGGCCGACTGGCCGAAATGGTATAGGGATGATGACTGGTTAAAGAAATAATAATTATAATTAGTCCGTCAGGTATATTATCAAAAAATATTAGATACGTATTTTTTTATTTAGAAAATCAATAGAAGTCGACTAAGAAAGATCGTCAAAGATCGGGAGAGGTAGCATGTAACGTCATGACTTAGTAAAAGTGCCTACGGAGACATGACGTCAAGCAGAATTTCAATACACTAATAGAATCTTCGTCATTTATTGGTTAATTGACAAAAGAAAAAATACGTGTCCAATCCAATATTTTTTTGATAATATAAATAAATGACGGAGTTTTTAGAGTTTTTTAATCATCTAGCCTATTATTTCGACATTTACAGCCAGTTAACACTCTATACTCGGACAGTGAGTGCAGATAACGATTATCCCGTACTCAATAATGAAAATTAAGCATAAACGGCTCCAAAAGTAGAAATAATTAAATTAAAAAATACGTAATTAGAGTTAACAATGAGTGAAGTTTGTGACAGAATCCGTAATGAGGAGATTCGCCAAAGAACCAAGGCCACCGACATAGTTCTTAGAATCTGCAAGTTGAAGTGACAATGGGAAAGAAAGGTTCTCGAGTGACGACCACGGACCGGAAGACGCAGCGTAGGCAGGCCTCCCACTAGGTGGACAGACGACATTGTGCGCGTCGCAGGTAACCGGTGGATGCAAATAGCCAATTGTCTTTCTTTGTGGCGTTCGAAGGGGAAGACCTATGTTCAGCAGTGCTTAAAGTTGATTACCGATGATTAGTGAAGTTATATTTATTGCGATATTCATTCGGCTTGTTAATTGAAAGTAGTCGAGTCTGATAATCCTGCTGCATTGCGGTGCCGCCGCTCTCAGTTCTTATCATGACAAACGATTTTAAAGATAACCCTCTTTTGATGTCGTGGGTGACCATCGATATATCCCCGGGACCTGCGGGGGTCAACTGGGGTATGTGGGATTCGACCCACTAAAACCCCCGCGGCTGTCGCATCGGCACATGAGAGGCTGCATCTGGGCTCTGCGGTGGGATACGCCCGGGAACCAGATATGATGCTCAAGGAAACGGGGGTGGCAGACGAGAGGTCGTGGGTTTACATCCCACGAGGAGCAACCCGGAGCAACTTTGTATTATTTATTCCTTACTGTACATGCCGATCATCTGACTGTCTGTAAAGTGAGATGAAACAAGTCGGTCTTGCGCTTAGGAAGACTAACACGATCGGGGAGAGACTAATCTCTCCCCGGTCGTGTCAATCTTCCGTCCTATTGTGAGAGTAAAGGAAGATAGAGATGCCCACCTGTGCCTGCGCAATCTATTCTAGGTCTAGGAAGGTCTAGTTTCTTGCGTTATTGACATGCTAGTGCGCCCCTCCATAGATCATCAGATACCGTCATGTAAGATCAAGTTCAAGCACTAACTTATATATTAGGAGAAGAAATTGTTACACTTACTTTTTTATGTGGTTGATAAAAAGATGATTTCACTAAGGAGCTGGTTTCCTTGGGCCAGGAACCATTCAGGTAGGTACCGCCGCAGTGTCAAATAATCTGCCGCCAAGCAACAGTGTGTAAACATTGCTGTATTCCGGTGTGATGGGCACTGTAGCTGGTGAAGTTATCGCGCTTATGGGTCTACGCGCCTATCGACACTGAATGACACTGTTCGACACTGAATGACACTGAATGACACTGATTGACACTGATCGACACTGAATGACACTGATCGACACTGAATGACACTGATCGACACTGAATGACTCTGAACGACACTGAACTGTGCCTGCGCAATCTATTCTAGGTCTAGGAAGGTCTAGTTTCTTGCGTTATTGACATGCTAGTGCGCCCCTCCATAGCTGGATCATCAGATACCGCCATGTAAGATCAAGTTCAAGCACTAACTTATATATTAGGAGAAGAAATTGTGTGCGAGTAGGTAAACTACTATATCGGACAGTATTATGTAGGAATTCATGCAATGTAGGCCGGAAGACGTCCAATGCTGAACATAACCTAACCAACGACAATTGACTATTAGTATCCAAAGGTTTCCTGCGACGCGCACATTGTCGTCAGTACACATAGTGATACGTTGCGTCTTCCGGTTCGTTATCGGTTGTTTGAGCGATGTGGCCTGCCCAGTGCCACTTTAACTTGCAGATGTTGAGCGTTATGTAAGAAAGAAAGAAGATGAAGAAAAGACATTAATTAAAACACAAATAACACACACTGACACAAGACAACCAAACACAGTACAACTTAATTTAGGTAAGTATGTGTAACTACGATACAAATCATTTTTTTTTTTGACAAATAAGTGATTTTTTACAACAAAAACTACCTATCAACAAACACTGATCTAGTTACCGCACACAAAGACAACAACTAAACTACATTTAAGTAATTTAATCTCTATGCCGACACATTGTAAAAAATCTCGGTGTGTGTAAATGTGTCTCTAAAAGGCAACAGCTCAGCTAGATGCTGCATATAGGTAATGCAGCGCTGATTTTCGGCTGACGCTTTAGGTGGCTTGTTGTTCAATGCTAATCATATATAGATGTCGTTGACTTTGGTTCTTCGGCGAATTACCACATTCCGGAATCTTTCGCGCAAAGAAACTCCAGTCATAGCTCCCTCCATAGTTCGTTGTGACTCTGAACTCCTCTATAAGGCCAGCAGTTAAGGACCACTTCTCATATAGTTATTATCGTTTTAATATCGTCACTAGTAATGATCACCCTGCAGTCAGCAGGATTTGTGAATAAGCCACCATTCACCGTGTTCTATTTGTTGGCTGGTACTCGCGATGTCAGCCAAGTAGAGCAATTCCGGTTTATTAAAATTAAAAATGCGTCAGTGGATCAATACGTCGTGATATATCGTCGATGTCGTTTAACGAGTCAAATTAATGTCAAATGCCTATTAATACATTTGCTATACAATACAATACGACGATTGTATTTCACATTGATGATTGTCCTCCTGGCCGATGCGACCACAGCGGCCAATCTTTCGCAAGATCAGCCATCTGCGCGGGAAGATATTATAGTGTACTCGTGTCTACACACGAGTGCACTCTCTTCCTTTTTAACCGACTTCAAAAAATTAGGAGGTTCTCAATTCGTCTGTATATATATATATTTTATTTTGCCGTGGGATGCCGGCTAAGAATTTGCATCCCCCCTCTCTTCCCGTGGGTTTCGTAAGAGACGATTGAGGGAAAGCCAGAAGACGGGCAGTAGCGTCTTCTGTGTAATGTATCCATCTTTTCGAAACTGCGATCCCCAAGACGCCTGCCAAGCGTGGGGATTATGGCACCCCCCCCCCCCCCAATGATTGACAATGCTCATTTACGGCCCCCAGTCCCCAGCAGCTCCTCTATTCCCCGCCTTGGTAGCGGGCGGGGTAACGGTCGAGCAGGGGGTGCGAAGAATCTCCGGCAGATGCCCCGCTACCACCCCCACCGAACTTTGGCCCTGGCAACACATAATGTCCGCACGCTTAGGACTGACGAGAAGATTATCGAGCTGGAGGAAGAATTGAGCAAGTTACGTTGGGATATCTTGGGATTATCTGAAATCCGACGAGAGGGACAGGATACGATAACCCTTGATTCCGGAAACTTGCTCTTCTTCCGGGAAGGAGACCGAAAATCTCAGGGTGGTGTTGGGTTTCTCGTCCGTAAGTCCCTCATTAACAACGTTATAAAGGTCGATAGTGTGTCGAGCAGGGTAGCGTACCTTATACTCAGAATAACCAGTCGGTATTCGTTGAAGGTTATACAGGTTTACGCGCCGACCTCGATACACCCGGACGATGAAGTAGAGGCTATGTATGAGGAGATAGCAGAAGGCATACATACCTCCAAAACACACTTCACTGTTGTTATGGGGGACTTCAACGCGAAGGTGGGCACACGGAATGGCGATGAGTTGAAAGTGGGGTCATATGGGTACGGACAGCGGAACCAAAGGGGCCAGCGGCTGGTCGACTTCATGGAGAAGGAGGGACTCTTTGCGATGAACTCCTTCTTCAAGAAGCGACCATCCAGGAAGTGGACGTGGATAAGCCCCGATGGTTCAACCAAAAATGAGATCGACTTCATCATGACGACCAACAAGCATATATTCGATGATGTCTCCGTGATCGGCAGGGTAAAAACCGGTAGCGATCACCGCATTGTTAGAGGCACATTGAATATCAATGTCAAGCTTGAGAGGTCCCATCTGATGAAGTCCACGCTCCGTTCGGGAACCGCCCAAATCCAAAACCCCGAAGACTTTCAACTCGAAATACACAATCGCTTCCAGTGCCTAGCCGAATGCGAAACTGCGGACAAGTTAAACAATGGGTTGGTGCAAACTGTCCATGCAGTGGGGTCCAAGTTCTTTAAGACCCCACGCCGTAATAAGCCTCAGAAGCTCTCCAATCAAACCATTAAGTTAATGGAAACCCGAACTGAGATAAGACTGCAATCTTCAGCTGATATGTCGGAATATGCTGAACTCAATAGACGAATCTCGAAATCCATGCGACACGACTTGCGTTCCTATAATACAGCATGTATTAAGGACGCAATTGAGCGGAACCAAGGCTCTAAAGTGTTTGCAAAGAATTCGTATATTGGGCAAAGCCAAGTGACCAAGCTGAAGATCGACAACGGCAGTGTCATCTCATCAAAGTCGGAGATATTGAGAGAGCTCGAGAGGTTTTACGGACAGATGTTACACCTCGACACGAAAACCCATTGCCCGAACAGCTCAGGACACCAGAGCCCAACTAACCCGACACTATACTGAGGACATCCCAGACATCAGCCTGTACGAGATTAGAATGGCTCTCAAACAGCTTAAGAACAACAAGGCGCCGGGTGAAGACGGAATCACAACAGAACTTCTGAGAGCGGGTGGAAAACCGGTACTTTTAGTCCTCCAGAAGTTATTTAATTCCGTCTTACTCGAGGGTACTACGCCAGAAGCATGGCACAGGAGTGTGGTGGTTCTCTTCTTCAAAAAAGGTGATAACACTTTATTGAAGAATTATAGACCCATCTCACTCCTGAGCCATGTATACAAGCTGTTTTCGAGAGTCATTACGAACCGTCTCGAACGCAGGTTTGATGACTTCCAGCCTCCTGAACAAGCCGGGTTCCGAAAAGGCTTTAGCACCGTAGACCACATACATACGCTCCGCCAGATTATACAGAAGACCGAGGAGTATAATCGGCCATTATGTCTAGCGTTTGTGGACTACGAAAAAGCCTTCGATTCAATCGAGACCTGGGCGGTATTGCAGTCCCTCCAGCGGTGCCACATTGACTATAGGTACATCGAAGTGTTGAAGTGTTTGTACAGCAACGCCACCATGTCGATCCGACTACAGGAAGAGAGCACGAAACCAATCCCATTGCAGCGAGGTGTGAGACAGGGAGACGTTATTTCTCCGAAACTGTTCTCAAACGCATTGGAGGACGTTTTCAAGCTCTTGGACTGTTACGGATTCGGCATCAACATCAATGGCGAATACATCACTCACCTTCGTTTTGCCGACGATATAGTCACTATGGCTGAGTCGCTGGAGGACCTCAATACGATGCTCAGCGACCTCAGTAGCGTTTCCCAACAGGTGGGTCTTAAAATGAACATGGACAAGACGAAGATCATGTCTAATGTCCATGTTGCACCCGTACCGGTAGTTGTTGGGAACGATACACTCGAAGTTGTTGACCACTACGTATACCTAGGACAAACTGTCCAGTTAGGTCGGTCCAACTTTGACAAAGAGGTCGCCCGAAGAATCCAACTCGGATGGGCAGCGTTCGGGAAACTACGCGATATCTTCTCGTCCAAAATACCGCAGTGCCTGAAGACGAAGGTTTTTAACCAGTGTGTGTTGCCAGTGATGACATATGGTACTGAGACGTGGTCTCTAACGGCTGGCCTTTTAGAAAAGTTCAGAGTCACACAACGAGCCATGGAGAGAGCTATGCTCGGAGTTTCTTTGCGCGACAGAATCCGAAATGTGGAGATTCGCCGAAGAACTAAGGTCACCGACATAGCTCTCAGAATCTGCAAGTTGAAGTGGCAATGGGCAGGCCACATCGCTCGAAGAACCGATAACGTTGGGGAAGAATGGTTCTCGAGAGGCGACCACGAACCGGAAGACGCAGCGTTGGCAGGCCTCCCACTAGGTGGACAGACGACATTGTGCGCGTCGCAGGTAACCGGTGGATGCAAATAGCCAATTGTCGTTCATTGTGGCGTTCTAAGGGGGAGGCCTATGTTCAGCAGTGGGCGTCTTCCGGCTGATGATGATGATAATGATGATATATTTTATATATGTTCGCGTATAACTCTGGCAATTATGAACCGATTTGAGAAAATCTTTCATCCATCCATTCTTCAATCCATTGAATGGGTCCCATAAAACAAATATTGCTTAGTAATAAGTAGTTCCTGAAAAAACAAGAATGGTGACTGCGCAGGAAAGCTGCAGGAAAGCCTATATAGATGACTTTATGTCGCTTTTTAAGGACAAAAATTGTCATACCTCTGGCAAATATTTACCAATTTCAATGATTCTTTATTTATTCGAAAGAAGAAACCACTGTATTGAATGTGTATGAATTTTATCACAACCGCCTAAGAACTTCCTGGAGGACCATGAACGATGTGGAGGAATTTATCTGGTAAAAACCATAACAGTTTTATGGTTTTTACCAGATAAATTCCTTATGTCCAAAAAAATGTTCTCCATTACATTGCTCTGTCAATTATGAACCGATTTCGATGATTCTTTTTTTATTCGAGAGAGTAAACTACTTACTATGATGATTCCATGCAAATTTCATTATGACCGGATATTTTTTTCTGAAGATACATGAATTATGTAAAACTATGTAGACGATAATGTGATCATAACCTACCTAGATCATTTTACGGTCTTCGATGGTTCAATCTTTATATATGAAAATATCACTGAAAAGTATAAAATAATTTAAAAATTATTGAAGTTGGTGCCAAATATACACAGCCGGTAAGCTAACACCAACTTCAATAATATTTAAATTAATTTATACTTTACAGTGATATTGAAGTCGGTTCAATTATAAAAAAAAATATTTTATTAACTCTGACAATCCAATGAGACGGAAAACCGACACGACCGGGGAGAGTTCAGACACAGGATCAACTTTTTACATACCCATCCGACGTATGGGTCATCTTACTTTACGGACAATCAGGTGATCGGCCTGCATTGTCTAAGCTTGCAAGGAACTACACAAAGTTTTTACTTCTCGCGGGATTTGAACACATGAACTCCAGTTTGCAAACACAGCGGTTTCCCACTGCGCCACTGGAGGCTACAAACATTAAAATTTGTAGTTTCTCATTTGAACGTTTACATTTCAGGGTTTTGTAGTTTAGTAGATATGTCAATTTTATTGTTATGAGGTGGTGGTAGACCACACCAGTAATAAAATAGCCATTAAAATTGTGCACACTTTTCGTAACATGACATGTAAATGACTAAATGTAGAAGCAAATCGCTTAGCTCAGACTGAAGACACTTTCACCTCATAAGGGCTTTTACACGCCGTAGGTCTCGTCGTCTGATGATAGAAGGCGCACACCCTCCATGAATTGGATCTTGTGGAATCCACCAAGTACCAACTAACCACCATCCTCCACCAACTAACCTCTTAGCACGTTTCTCAAATGACATTTTACAACAGCTAGATCACTTTCTAGAATTGCCACCCCTATTCAACTCTTCAGTAAATATATGTACATAATAATATAAATAAAATAATCTGGATTCTTATTCAGCAATTTTATCACAACACAAAAATATGGCATATTTCCTTCAAAAATATTTTTGTCGGCTCAGAGCCGTACTTGTAAAAAACGTACGGCTCCACAGGACAATACCTACGCCTGTGGAGCCGTACGTTTTTTTTTGGTAAGTTTCTAATGACTTATTATACTAACAAGTTAGGAAATGAACTGTTTGCTAGCTGTGGCTGCATTTGGAGTTTTTGGAGCAGTGTTTTAAGGAGTCCACACAAGTCTGAACGAATACTGTATATTATTTTTTCCACCTTCATAGAAATCATGCTGGTGTGAAGGGCTAGTGGAATTACCGGACTCAGAAGACTTAATAGCAAGTCTCGGATGACAGGCATTGCTCTCTATAAACAGTCGTGCCGTGATCGTCACTGGTTAAGTAAATAACATCTTCTAACCAGTACCTTCTATACAGAAAAACTGCGACAATATCAAAACCAGATTTTAGCAGTCCGCAAATACAATATCAGCAGAATTTTCTCGCAAATGAAATGGTAGATTGGCAAAAAAAAATAAACTTTAAAATCAGAAATACTTCGGTATTGCAATACGGAACAAACAAAAGACAAATGGAGCCTTGCCCACGGCTCGCATTACATCGGGATCTGAATGGCTTCTTATTCGGGATTTGCAAATCTCATCTTAACCCAGTTTTGTTTCTTCCTTCAAGTGTACCGAAGCAGTCCGTTGGTTTATATTTGTTTAATTCTACTTAGACAATGTTTGAAAAGAACAATCTTATTGTAAATGCTAATTTCAAGTATCGAATTCTGTTTCAAATCCCGTGTATTCAAATTCTGTATCAACACGCATAAGTATTCTACATACATTAAGGTGTTAAAGGTGTTAAATCTACGACCTCGTAACTATTTTCAAATAAACATCGATGAGAAATTTAATCATCTCGATTTGCAATTCCTAATTGTTCTTGTTAATTCATTAAATTGTTATTTTGTTCTTGGACGATTACAATTTCGGTAATTGATCTATCCGGTAAGATTAACATTGTAGAGTCAGAGAGCAAGTTAGTAGAAATAGTTATCAATACTACAAATGTTATCACACGACATAGTTCATTGCCTTTTTCATTATTATTCCGTTCTATTATGCTTATTACAATGATATTATAAACCATAGATATATTATGTTCTATCCCTATAGATGCGTGCCAAAAAATTGTGACTCATGTAATTAAAATATTTTCACATATATCGTTACGGTATGTTATCCTTTCCTTATTATTTACTTCTGTACAGTACTTTGTGCGTTTTCTAAATACGCATGAAGGCATTTTACTTGATTTTCAAAGGCACACGTCACGTTTGTTACATTTTACCGACGCGTGACTTACAGCTAGTTCATCCAATTTGGGTGAATTTCGTTGTTTCACTTTTCGTGCGCTAATGGCATATCTATTGTATAAAATATCATTCAGACCTAAAACTTCACACAAAATGCGGTGTGCGGATACGGTAGTTTGACCCACGACATTTGTATCCCGTATTGTTGTTCTCTGCGTCACGGAGCGCGATAAGCATGCATAGGAAATAGTCGACTACTTAAAAATAAAAATATTAAATGTGATTGGGAGAAAAAGTCAGCCCCCCAACAACCTGTGGGGGGCTGACCGGCGATGTCGCATACCGGTACATAAGACGGAGACATTGTTGAGTTTCCGTTGGTATCAACACCATACGGGGTGTAAGGGACATTTTACCGAAAACCGATACCAGGGATCCAGTACATGATTCTGAACATTCTAGTGTTGAAATTTTTCATAGGACTTTTCATGAATTTCCAAAAAAAAAATCCGCTTTTTTAATAAAATTAGGATAACCTCAGTATTGGTATAGTGAGTGATAAAGCCTAATTTCAATTTAAAAACAATAAATTACTTATTTGTGCAAAATTAGCAATCATCAGCAGCCGAAAAGTCCACTGCTGAACAGGTCCCTTAGAAGGGAGGGGTTTCCATAATCTCCACGTTTGGCAAGCTTGATTAGCAATATAATTTGAAAAATAAATATCATTCCGCACGTATGTATTCACTACATGCATTAACAAGTTAGTCATTTGTCATTTTCCATATAAATGGTTTCTGTAATGTTGTAACGGTCAATATGATAAATCTATACTTATAATAAAACTGTAACAGGTCCAATTCTGTACATTGAAGATATTTTGAAAATTATATTTGGAGGGCATTCTATAACCGATACTGAGGCCGAAAATGTTTTTTTTTTAATTTTTGTCTGTCTGTCTGTCTGTATCACGGCTGCGCATCACGCCGAAACTACTGAATGGATTCAAATGAAACTTGACACGATTTGAGATCTTACTACGAGGTAGGACATAGGATACTTTTTATCCCGTAATCTAGCACGGTTCTTTTGGGAGAGGGGATTAAAGTCAAAATGGGTAGTTGGTCCGATCGCGCTTGGTCCGATTTTATCAATTTTTCTTCATAATTATAATAAATATTAGTAAGGGAACACTCATAGAGAGTTGTTATCAAGGTTTTGTAATCGATCGGGTTAAGCAACGTTAGGCAAGGTCATAAAATAGATGGGTGACCGTTTAACGCCATTTGAACTAAACGGGTCCGTGCTTCGGAGAGCAAGTAAAAAGTGGGTCCCAGTTTTTAACCGACTATAAAAAAAGGATTTTATGTATTAGATGCGAATGTCTGTTATTAAAAGTTTAGTCAACGTAAAAATAGCGCATGCGGAGCTGTGTGGGTCAGCTAGTCTTATATAAAATTTTTCGGTACGTAGTCCCTTACACCCTGTATAGTTGCCCATTCGTGCCCTGTTTTCGAGTCGGCAGCCCGGAAGACGCATTGTAGTCCACCGGGAACTTATGAGGCAGAGTAGTACTCTATACGGTAAAAGCTATCCCACCGTAATTGATGGACCTCTAGGGTCCACGCCCTAAACGTCTAGGGATTCTGAAAAAGGCCTACAGCCTAGAAAATCTGCATAAGCTTATGGTTAACATGGTACCTTCAGGCTCAGTCCGCGAAGGCCTTGTATAAAGTGGCCGTGTAAGAAGTACTACCGGATTTTATTTTAAGAAACATTCTATTATTAATATCCTCCTTAATATCAGTCCAAAAGACGCGATTTAAGTACAATGTTTCAAGCTTGGTTGCACAATTTCATGGACAATTTCATGAGCAACATTCTGAAAAATTCTATTTTTAAAATTTCGCTTGGTATCTTAGTTGGGTATTACATTTTGTTCAATGCTTGCGCTTTAAAACTTGACGTATCCGCTCTGGGATGGTATTTTATTTCTTTAAACTGAAAATGTTCTATACGATGGTCAGTTCTTTTACTTTCCTTTGTTTACTATAAATTATACATTGAGAGTTTAAAATGTCAAACAGCATTTTTTTATATACTTACTTACTATAATTTGTCAAACAGCATTTTTTTATATACTTACCACGAAGGTGGCGAACAAGTGTGTGGCATGTCTGATGGTCTATATTAAGTATCTTGTGACCAATCATTTCACCAGGTACAGTTCCCTTCACACTGGATGTTTGTTGTAAAACATATTGCTAAGTACTTGGCGATTAGCGGCAGAATTTCTGACACTGCGGTACTAGCCCTAGACGTCCATTAAGTACGGCGGCAACTCCGAGGAGGACGGCAGTGGGGTTGCGAACCCTGGCCCCGTAAGCACCGTGTTAGGTTCCCGGGGTGTAATGCACCCTCCGGTGCCGAGCTCAAAGGCAAGGCACTGAGGCACTCATGTCTGAGCTTGACTCCGTATTCAATATCGCATTTCGGCGTGACGTCGCACCGACTATCAAGCTATTAGATCTTAAGTAGTTCCACTGAAAACCGTAAATTCTCGTGGTGCTAGTGGCACAAGTTACGTTGGGATATCTTGGGATTATCTGAAATCCGACGAGAGGGACAGGATACGATAACCCTTGATTCCGGAAACTTGCTCTTCTTCCGGGAGGGAGATCGAAAATCTCAGGGTGGTTTTGGGTTTCTCGTCCGTAAGTCTCTCATTAACAACGTTGTAAAGGTCGATAGTGTGTCGAGCAGGGTAGCGTACCTTATACTCAGAATAACCAGTCGGTATTCGTTGAAGGTTATACAGGTTTACGCGCCGACCTCGGCACACCCTGACGATGAAGTAGAGGCTATGTATGAGGAGATAGCAGAAGCCATACATACCTCCAAAACAAACTTCACCGTTGTTATGGGGGACTTCAACGCGAAGGTGGGCACACGGAATGGCGATGAGTAGAGAGTGGGGTCATATGGGTACGGGCAGCGGAACCAATGGGGCCAGCGCCTGGTCGACTTCATGGAGAAGGAGGGACTCTTTGCGATGAACTCCTTCTTCAAGAAGCGACCATCCAGGAAGTGGACGTGGATAAGCCCCGATGGTTCAACCAAAAATGAGATTGACTTCATCATGACGACCAAGAAGCATATATTCGATGATGTCTCCGTGATCGGCAGGGTGAAAACCGGTAGCGATCACCGCATTGTTAGAGGCACATTGAATATCAACGTCAAGCTTGAGAGGTCCCGTCTGATGAAGTCCACGCTCCGTCCGGAAACCGCCCAAATCCGAAATCCCGAAGACTTTCAACTCGAACTGCATAATCGCTTCCAGTGCCTCGCCGACTGCGAAACTGCGGACGAGATAAACAATGGGTTGGTGCAAACTGTCCACGCAGTGGGGTCCAAGTTCTATAAGACCCCACGCCGTAAAAGACCTCAAAAGCTCTCCAATACAACCATTAAGCTAATGGAAAACCGGACTGAGATGAGACTGCAATCTTCAGCTGATATGTCGGGTTATGCCAAACTCAATAGACGAATCTCGAAATCCGTGCGACACGACTTGCGTTCCTATAATACAGCATGTATTAAGGACGCAATTAAGCGGAACCAAGGCTCTAAAGTGTTCGCAAAGAATTCGTCTATTGGGCGTAGCCAAATGACAAAGCTGAAGATCGATGACGGCAGTGTCATCTCATCAAAACCGGAGATATTGAGAGAGCTTGAGAGATTTTACGGACAGTTATACACCTCAACACGGGATCCCATTGCCAGAACAGCTCAGGACACCAGAGCCAAACTAACCCGACATTACACTGAAGACATCCCAGACATCAGCCTGTACGAGATTAGAATGGCTCTCAAACAGCTTAAGAACAACAAGGCGCCGGGTGAAGACGGAATCACAACAGAACTTCTGAGAGCGGGTGGAAAACCGGTACTTTTAGTCCTCCAGAAGTTATTTAATTCCGTCTTACTCGAGGGTACTACGCCAGAAAGATGGTACAGGAGTGTGGTGGTTCTTTTCTTCAAAAAAGGTGATAACACTTTATTGAAGAATTATAGACCCATCTCACTCCTGAGCCATGTATACAAGCTGTTTTCGAGAGTCATTACGAACCGTCTCGAACGCAGGTTTGATGACTTCCAGCCTCCCGAACAAGCCGGGTTCCGAAAAGGCTTTAGCACCGTAGACCACATACATACGCTCCGCCAGATTATACAGAAGACCGAGGAGTATAATCAGCCATTATGTCTAGCGTTTGTGGACTACGAAAAAGCCTTCGATTCAATCGAGACCTGGGCGGTATTGCAGTCCCTCCAGCGGTGCCACATTGACTATAGGTACATCGAAGTGTTGAAGTGTTTGTACAGCAACGCCACCATGTCGATCCGACTACAGGACGAGAGCACGAAACCAATCCCATTGCAGCGAGGTGTGAGACAGGGAGACGTTATTTCTCCGAAACTGTTCTCAAATGCATTGGAGGACGTTTTCAAGCTCTTGGACTGGTACGGATTCGGCATCAACATCAATGGCAAATACATCACTCACCTTCGTTTTGCCGATGATATAGTCATTATGGCAGAGTCGCTGGAGGACCTCAATACGATGCTCAGCGACCTCAGTAGCGTTTCCCAACAGGTGGGTCTTAATATGAACATGGACAAGACGAAGATCATGTCTAATGTCCATGTTGCACCCGTACCGGTAGTTGTTGGGAACGATACACTCGAAGTTGTTGACCACTACGTATACCTAGGACAAACTATCCAGTTAGGTCGGTCCAACTTCGACAAAGAGGTCGCCCGAAGAATCCAACTCGGATGGGCAGCGTTCGGGAAACTACGCGATATCTTCTCGTCCGGAATACCGCAGTGCCTGAAGACTAAGGTTTTTAACCAGTGTGTGTTGCCAGTGATGACATATGGTACTGAGACGTGGTCTCTAACGGCTGGCCTTTTAGAGAAGTTCAGAGTCACACAACGAGCCATGGAGAGAGCTATGCTCGGAGTTTCTTTGCGCGACAGAATCCGAAATGTGGAGATTCGCCGAAGAACCCAGGTCACCGACATAGCTCTCAGAATCTGCAAGTTGAAGTGGCAATGGGCAGGCCACATCGCTCGAAGAACCGATAACCGTTGGGGAAGAAAGGTTCTCGAGTGGCGACCACGAACCGGAAGACGCAGCGTAGGCAGGCCTCCCACTAGGTGGACAGACGACATTGTGCGCGTCGCAGGTAACCGGTGGATGCAAATAGCCAATTGTCGTTCATTGTGGCGTTCTAAGGGGGATGCCTATGTTCAGCAGTGGACGTCTTCCGGCTGATGATGATGATAGTGCTGCATAAGAAAAGTTAGCGAATTCGTAACACAAGTCACCGCTGCCGCAGCGTCGAGCTCGAACTCGAGGTTGTGTTACTTAGAGAACAGCACTACAGGTGCAGATCCCACGGAGAACTCAGGTTTCCCTTCTCATATGCCGATGCGGCAGCCGCTGGGGTTTTAGTCGGTGAGAATCCCATACAACCCACAGGAACAATCGAAGGTATCTCCTGCGAAAACAAAAAAAGGGTGTCATTAATATATTATAAACAGAAATGGACCTAATATTGAACCTTGAGGGACGCCGGGGGAAACTACAGATCCTGGAGAAATATTTTTATCAGTTGTCTAGTTATCATAGTACAGGCTCTGCCTAGTTTGGGATCAGGTGACCGTGTGTGGATTATCCCTGGATACCGGACGCCAATTTCTAAGGTCGTTATGTTTCTAAGGCAAGCTCTATTCTATTCTAGTCGGCTGTAAATTGATCCCGGTAATCACAGGAATGCACTTCGACCCAGTTGGATCCATTGTGTATACCTGGGCCATGCTTTTTACCAGGTGGTAAGTCCCTTGTGCAAGGGTCCGTCCAGGTAGGTACTACAGCAGTGTCAAACATTCTGTCGCCAAGCAGTAGCAGTGTGTTAAACATTGCTGTGTTCCGGTTTAAAGGATACTGTAACTGGTGAAATTACCGGACACAGGAGACTAATAATAATACAAAAAAAAACATACTCTGCTACTGACGGGTCAAACAGATCCTTAAAGTATGCCATGTTTGCACCAGCTTGAAGCTGTGTATCTGGTGTAGGATAGGCTACTTCCAGGGGGCACATCGACGTCCATAATGCATGATAAGGGAAAATCGTACGTACTTTTTTAAAACATTGTATATTTTAATTTACATGGCGTAACAACTTTTGGAAGATAAAGCTGTATGCGTCCTGTATGGGAGTTCCAACTAATATGTTACAATTTATAGTTCTTCTTGGTTAGACCTCTTTAGCCTTAGTAAACAAGATCAAAATTCTATTTAAGTCTTCGACTGCCGTCGGGTCACATGTCAGTAAAAAAAAAACATTGTAGGACACTTGGCGTTTAACGTGCAAACATCGCTGCTTCATAAATGTATATAGAAAGTATACATGGAAATGGCAGTATTTTATGTGACTTAAAAAGCGGTAAAATAGTTTGACCATTAACATATAGCAACAATTCTCACACACAGTTCCATTCCCAGTGTTTTCATAAGCCAGTGCGTTTTTATCAACGGCTACAGCACGCCTTACTAGTTTATGTTGAGTACTATATAAATATTACAATTGTATTATAAAACTCGTTTAGCAGTAGACTTTTACACACTTAATTCTCTTGCGTAAAGAATAATTAACGCATCTGATCGGTCGGACCGAAGTCGTAAACTATCTAAGTAGCCTCTATTGAGTACCAACAAATAATATTTCAATTGTATTTGAAAACTTATTTCGCCGTAGACTTTTACTCACTTAATTCTCTGGCTTAAATAATATAGCCCGAGAGTGTTTAATGATCAACGGCTACATCACCGATAGTAATCGGTACTGATTAGATAGTAATCAGTTGAGATCGTTGTCATAAACTATGTACTTACTTTATTGTTTGTGTTTTTATTGAGTGTCTAAAAATATTGCGATTTTATTTTAAAACTTGTTTTTCAAGTAGACTTTTACACATTTAATGCCCTGGCTTAAAGAATATATCCCGAGGGTGAATTATGATCAAAGGCTACAACATCACCAACAGTAATCGATACTGAACTGATAGTAATCAGTTGAGATCGTTGTCATAAACTAAATGTACTTTTATAAAAATAATTCGATTTTTTTTAAAACTTATTTTGCGGTAGGCTTTTTTTACACACTTAATTCCCTGGCTTCAAGAATATAGCCCGAGGGTGTTTTATTTCTACCATAATAGGATTGCTGAAATTGTTTTTACGTAAAAAACACTGTAGCACATAAAAAACTGATTAAGTTTTAATATTTAATCGGTTTACGCCCAAGTCAAAATTAAAACGTTTGCATAAATAATTCTAAATGAAAACATTAAACCCAAAACAAGACATCAAACGGGCTTTTAATTTTTCTTTTAACTGCTTTATAAGTGAAACTGATAGGAATTAACTTCAAAGCAGTCTAAAAAAGCAATGTTTATAAGATTTGCAATACCCGATGCTGATAGCGTTTTTTTAGTAAAGGATTGAAATTGATAGATGTTCGCGGAGCAATTTTAAATGTCATGTTTAAATGTCCTCTAATCTAACCGAGATGGTAAGTATATGAGGCAATATAAGTATGGCATATGAGGATGGAAGCTCAACAACACAAAAAAAAACACTTTCTTTTTTATAAAGGAGGAAACCTTCAAACCGTACCAGGTCTCCATACGTAGTACGTTCGCTAAAATTTGTCCCACCTGATGTAAAGTGGCGACGCAATGAAGGATATTAAAGTACACTAGCTTAATTAATATTATAATAATACCAGCCCTTGTTTATGTCCCACTGTGTGGCACGGGCCTCCTCCTCAAGATGAAGGGGCTTAGGCCATAGTCCGCCACGCTGGCCAAGTGCGGGTAGGCGGACTTAACACGTCATTCGAAAGCTAGTTAGGCTTTCTCAGACATGCAGGTTTCCACACGATGTTTTCCTTCACCGAGAGCTAGTAACAATCCCACAAATACGATCGCATACTAGCTTATTAAAAGCTCTAGTCTTGAAGACACCCACGTTATAATCAGGCGGGAAAGCCGACGCAGGCAAACTGTTCCAGTCCTAAACATCATAAAACAAAAACTACAGAAACTACAAACGATTAAAATTCTCACGATATATCCTACGTGACTTCAAAATTACCTAGATGATGATAACAAAGAACCTTCCAATTACCCTAATAACAATGTATATTTTTTGTCTATGTTAATATATTAAAATCAATGTGTAACTTCTATAGGAACACATCCTCCAGTTCCCAGCTCAACCACTTGAATATACGAAACTTTGCTCTCGAAGTCTGAACCCTTTTAAGCAAGCCTACAGCTAAGAAATATTTTTTCTTCTTCAATTCTGTAAAGTTTTATCTTTTGTAATATTATTTTTTATGCCTGAAAATACTACAGTCCAGACAGAAACCGGAATAAAATTAACACAGATAAAACTTTTATCGAATAATAAACTAAATATTTAATTGTGATAGGTTCCTAGTGCAAGTTACCGTTCAGGTAGGTACCACCGCACTTTCAGATATTCAGTTACCAAGCAGCAGTGTGTAAACATTGCTGTGTTTAGGTGTGAAGGGCACTATAACTGGTGAATTTACTGCACACAAGAGACTTAAATCTAATTATCTATTAATACCTCTTAAGGGTCGGCAACGCGCTAGTGATTCTTTTGCTGCTGCTAGCGTTCGTAAGCTGCGGTGACTGCCAACCGCGGGCCGCATGCTTGCTTGCATGCCAAAAAAAAATGGGTACTTGGCCACTTACCATTTGATTAAGGTACAAATGAAACTTATTAATTTATTTATTTTTTAATTATTGTACACAAAATAAAATTACAGGAAAACGGAAATATAGGGAAGAATAGTACCTACAGAGGCACAGCTTATTTTTAAAGAAATTGCTTCCAGCAGGCCTGCGAGTGGAAAGTTAGGAGAAAGAAATGGAACATATTGGGTATAAGAAAACTTAGTTTTTATAACATAGTTCTTTTTTCATTCAAAGCTTTTCTTATACCCATTTTCACAAACAACACTATCTTTGATAGACTACCCTCACAACACTTTTTTCAATATTTCGCATTAGAATCTGCGTTTATAACACTTGAATACAAATTATACAGAATACTAGGCAATGAGTACAATACTTTGAGCCCTTTCATTATCATAGAACAGTCGGACTATGTCGTATAGCGAACAGCGACACACGGCAAGGGTCCTATGGGGCCTTTGATTGTAACAATTGGCAACACGACACCGTCAGGAGCTCTTGCCAACTTTGCAACAGAACTATGTATTCTAGATGAGTCAAGGTAACTTGTAATTGAAATATATTTAGAGTTAAATTAAAAATATCAGAAATTCTCTTCACATCATAATAAGCATGTTTGCTCAACCACTTTATAAATACTTACCTATTTATATTTTTTCGATATCAAGACAAAAATCAAAATAAATGAATGTGTTTATTCTAATTCTAAATGACAATAAGCATGTTTCGTTAAGGAGATGGTTAAATAGGAAGTGCAAGAGTTTTGAAATTGATTTCAAGTTTTAACAATATGAATTTTCAAAAGCGGTTGAACAATTTGTGTTCAGTGAAAGCTACCCCTTAAATATTATAATAAGATAAATAAAATGAATAAATGAGATATTATATAAAATAGATATACTAGATATATAAAATAATAATTTGAATATAGATAAATCTATACTTATAATAAAACTGTAACAGGTCCAATTCTGTACATTGAATATATTTAGAAAATTATTTTTGGAGGGCATTCTATAACCGATACTGAGGCCGAAAATGTAATTTTTTTAATTTTTGTCTGTCTGTCTTTCTGTCTGTCTGTCTGTCTGTCTGTCTGTCTGTCTGTATCACGGCTGAGCATCACGCCTAAACTACTGAATGGATTCAAATGAAACTTGGCATGATTTGAGATCTTACTACGAGGTAGGACATAGGATACTTTTTATCCCGTAATCTAGCACGGTTCTTTTGGGAGAGGGGATTAAAGTCAAAATGGGTACTTGGTTATACGCTTGGTCAGATTGTATCAATTTTTCTTTATAATATAATAAATATTAGTAAGGGAACACTCATAGAGAGTTGTTATCAAGGTTTTGTAATCGATCGGGTTAAGCAACGTTAGGTAAGGTCATTAAATAGATGGGTGACCGTTTAACGCCATTTGAACTAAACGGGTCCGTGCTTCGGAGAGCAAGTAAAAAGTGAGTCCCAGTTCTTAACCGACTATAAAAAAGGAGGTTATGTATTCGATGTGAATATCTGTTATTAAAAGTTTAGAATGTAAAAATAGCGCAGGCGGAGCTGCGTGGGTCAGCTAGTAAGATAATAAAAATGGTATTATAATAAGGGTTATAAATATTTTAAAATTAACCTAGTGTATATAATAAATATCAAGCTTTTCTTTCTAAATAAGCCCACTAAATTACTCTAACTTAGTTCTTATTTAACAATATTTTATTCTAAATATGATTATGTAGTGTCTTGAAGCCGTAGATATTTATGTCCATTACTGAGGATGAGATAATAGATTTCTACCCACTATCAGAGTTTATAGTATTACTTGGCTGCGAGTGTCAAAAAATTTCCATATTAAGAACTGGATTAATGGTTCACATAATGTTATGTTTTAACGTTATGTTTACGCGAATACTAGACATTACAATAAATTAATGGCTCAGAGTAATTAGAATAGAGCTAGTATCGTGTCGATTCCCCGAACAAATTTTTCGTGGCACTTTTGCGGGGTGCGGGAGGCGAAGTAAACACACACAGATACAATTTCACGCATACCCACACTATAATTAACTCGCAACACATAAAAAAAGATACGCACACAAATAAAGAATGACCTGACCATATGAACAAAATTTGGCAGAGGGGTTAGCGCATCAAGATCTCTCCAGTGGTATCTCCTCTAAGATTAATGGTCATTAACTCTAATTTATTTTTGTAAGTGCAGCAGTAAGATGGATTAAATATTCAATCCATACAGCCAACCTGCTCATAGAGCAAATCTGTAAATTCTCCAGGGTAACTTTGACGATTCCAGTAACTAAACATCAGTGTTCACGCTTTGTAGTGCTCATTTCGCACTTACCCTTTTGACGGGATTCTAAAAAGGTCGACTTCATTTACAGTCGGCTGTGTTGCTTGGAATAGGTGCCGTTTCACGATGAATTACAAGCATTGGGCCGATTGCTCCGGCCTACTCTTTGTATTTTGATTACTGATTCGCTTTATTGCCTCAATCATATATACTGCCGCCAGGAAGCAGTGTGTAAGCATTGCTGTGTTCCGGCGTAAAGGGCACTGTAGCTGGTGAAATTACTGGACACAAAGACTTAACATCTAATGTTTTAAGGGTCGGTAATGCGCTAGTGATTCGGTGATTCGAGTGCGGTGTTGCTAGCGTCTATAGGCTGCGGTGACTGCTTACCATCAGGCGGGTCGTACGCTTACTTGCTACCTTGGTAGTATCAAAGTATAAAAAAACATTAACAGGGTGGTTTTAGTTGTCAAATCGATAGAAATCATACACTTACTACTTAAGAATAGATGAGCCTTAGCCACAGAATACATATAACCTTAGCGGAGCAAAATTTTCATCAAAAACTTGTTACACGTGTAATAAGTCAGAGAAACGTGCATACGTTGCATTTCTACTGCTTTTGAAGGCACCTGCAATTGCCATGCAAACTACTTACTCTTTTTACCTTCTTAAGAGAATCCTTGCAGATCTTTAGTTTAGTACAGCGCTGACATATGTGAGAATAGGCCTCACCATCGCAGTATATAACCAATAGATTACCTTTGGTTTGAGTCTCCAAGTTTTGCCATATGCAGAACGGCACATGTTGAAGACGCGTAAGGCCATTATTGTAATATTTTCAACATGATACATCCAGATCTTCGATCACATTCTATAGTCTAACTGCCGAACCTACAAACGTCAATCAAAGTTAATCAATCATCATCATTAATCCATTTTTGAAATCGGATTATTTCGTCACTAAGCCCATTGATACTTAATACGCAGATAGTGAGTAGAGATATCAATTATCTCGTGTCGGAATTCATCTTAAACTGCACAGACAGTCAAAATAAATAGATTTTAAAAGTGACTTAATTAGAATTAAAATTACTTGGGGTTTGTGAGTGCGGCAGTAAGACCCATATGTTTAACTACTATGATAAAATGACTTAATGAGACAACAGATTATTTTTTTGTATATTTTATATTATATTTACTGAATAATTTAATGTTGAAATGAATTTAAATTTTTTATATGTAAAGAATCCTAAAGCCCGCTCAAACGTTACCGATTGGGCAACATTATTCAGTAGAAGTAAAATAGATCGTAGAATACATATGTAAATAAACTAGCCTTGATTTATTCTTTACACATGCGGTTAGTACGGCCCCGGCCAAAGAAGTTTGAGTTTCAAATACGGCCATGATACGGCCAAAGAGTTCCAAAATTGAAGTAAGTAGATAATGTAAATGTTTTTATATACCCTCTTTTTCTATAAAAGATGAAAATCGGAAATTAAATGTGTACTTATGCACATCTTTCGATTTTCATCAACGCAGGCAGGAGTGACGATTTTGATTTTGATCATGTAAAGAATAAATTAATATCTTTCAAGACGAGCCAAAGCCGATTAAAGTTGTTCGTTCTCGAAGCACTTCAAAGAATATGGTGGCCACGTTCGTTGGAAAAACCAGCCATGTTGCGACTATTGCACTTGAAGATCGTAGAACGGTTAACGTAGAGTGGTATACCACAGTTTGTTTACCACAAGTCATCGCCGAACTTCGAAAATCTAACTCAAAGCGACGCATCATCCTGCACCACGACAACGCAAGCTCACACAGCGCTCGTCAAACGATTGAGTATTTGAAGCAGGAAAAAGTAGAAATTCTTGACCATCCTCCATACAGTCCTGACCTAAGCCCTAACGATTTCTTTACTTCCTAAAATTAAGAAAAGTCTTCGTGGTCAAAGGTCCGGTGAAGAAGCAGTCGACGCTTTCAAGTCAGCCATTTTGAACCCCCCCATGTTATAATAACTGGTTTGAGCGAATGGAAAAGTGTATTAAGCTACGTGGTGAATACTTTGAAAAACAATAAAAAGTACTATAAGGTTCTAGTTGTGTTTTTTTCTTCAAACGACAAAACTTAAAAGGCATCCCTCGTACTATAATATTTGCAATGTTCACAATGTTGCTGTTCGATCTGATACTTATAGGTACTCGTTTAATAAAACTGTATTTTTTTTGTCTGTATGTCAATCTGTCTACTAATCTGTATCATGGCCGCGCATCACGCCGAAACTACTAGATGGATTCAAATGAAACTTGGCATGATTTGAGTTAATACTACGCGGTAGGACATTGGATTCCTTTTATCACGAGCACGGTTCTCTTGGCAGAGGAGATTAAAGTCAAAATGTTTACTTGGTTACGCGTGGTCCGATTTTATCAATTTTCTTATATATTGTAATACTTCAGGTAATCAGGATGGTCACAATAATCAACACATTTGAAGCAAAGCATTTGACGGTCAATTATATTTTATAAACAATCGTGCAGAGTTTCCACTTACAACTGTTCTCAATGACGGTGACAGAATGACTAACTCGAACGTTGTGACACCGGTATATATAGGCAAACAGATAATCTAATCAAGAGTCATACATATACAAAAACTATTACATATTTAACATTAATTAATACTATTTAGATTGGAGATTTAATTAGGAGAATTATCAATCAATAATACATATAAAACACAACTAATGTAAATATTACTCATAATCAGTATTTTGTTACGCCGGAAGCTGTCAAGCGCACGGCGACATAATTATATTTCATTTAGTAGGTAGTTACAAATAAGTATTTAAACACAAATCAAAATAATGTCATGCTATAGAACAAATTAAATCACAAATATAATCAATATATAATTATCTAGGTGCACAAAGTTGAGCAGGGACCGGAAGTCTGTAACACTCGGCCATCCTGCTTTGCCGTGCCCCACGGCGATCAGTATTACCACTTTCAGCCTAGTTTGTCCCTGATTTACAGCATCTGAAAAAAAATATACAAAAGCAGAACATCTATCCATGTAGTCGTAACTAATAGGTATTAAGCTTGTAGGCTGCTGCTGCTGCTACTGCTCTATTAATAAACCATAAATTATGTCCCGATCTCAGTTTCTATCATTGCATTCATGAATGACAACATCTATATTCATAATGTATCCTATATCTATCACCTTTCACAAAGTTTTTATTTATCACACAGCATTTATTTATTCCATATCGCAAAGCTTTAATGAACCCCATGTCACATAGCATTTAATTAACCCCTTATCACTCAGCTTTTTATTTAACCCATATCTCACAGAATTAAAGATTATTTCATATCAATGTAGCAGTTTATATATATATGTATGTATGTATATATACCTATAAATTTATCCATGTATTTATTTATATAAATATAGGTATATTACATAATTTATTTTATATTTAATTATAATTTATTTATATATTTAATTTATTTAGTAGTTACATAATTTACTTTGTATTTTTGTATGTAGTAATTTGTTGTACACTTGTTTGTATCCCCAACAGTATTTAAATTTTCCTCCAAATTCTCCATCACTCAAAGGTTAGCTGTCAGAAAACTCAATGTTTGGGTTAAGTACGCCTTTGTACATTAATTTTCTTTATTTTATAATAATGTGTAATATTATTGTGTGCAATAAAGAATAAGAATAGATCCAATTTAATCCATATCACATAGACCATATCTAACCCATATCACACAGATCCAACATTCCATATAACACGGACTTTGACTAACCCATATCACATAGATCCAATTCAATCCATATCACACAGATTTTATTTAACCCATATAACACAGATCCAATCTAATACATATCACACAGATTTTATTTAAACCATATAACACAGATCCAATCTAATCCATATCACACAGATTTTATTTAAACCATATAACACAGATCCAATCTAATCCATATCACACAGATCTTATTTAATCCATATAACACAGATCCAATCTAATCCATATCACAGATTTTATGTAACCCGTATAACACAGATCCAATCTAATCTATATCACACAGATTTTATTTAACCCATATAACACAGATCCAATCTAATCCATATCACACAGATTTTATTTAAACCATATAACACAGATCCAATCTAATACATATCACACAGATTTTATTTAAACCATATAACACAGATCCAATCTAATCCATATCACACAGATTTTATTTAAACCATATAACACAGATCCAATCTAATCCATATCACACAGATCTTATTTAATCCATATAACACAGATCCAATCTAATCCATATCACACAGATCTTATTTAATCCATATAACACAGATCCAATCTAATCCATATCACACAGCTTTTATGTACATATTGGATGGTGAAATTCAGTTTACATTGATTTGTTGGGATTATTAATTACATCAGTAATCATCTTTCGTGAGTTACCAATAATGAGTATCACTCTTACATATCCCCAAAACTGGCGCGCGACGCGTAATAATATTGAAAGTCTGGCGCGCGATGCAGCTTCCTGTCAAACTAAACTTATGATTATGTTAGATACATTAACTTTTTAACAAGTCTAATTTCTCAACCCTATCTATTTCTATTTATCGGAGGATACTACTATGTTCTCATTAGGTATGGGTGAAGTATATGGTGTAAGGACTTCACCACGTACTATTGGAATAAATTTTCGATATCTTTTCATGCCCTTGATATAACTTATAACATATCTATTGAGTGGTCGGCTTTACATCCTTTATAGGTACAATCCGTTATTTTTTTCTAGTAACATACGCATTTTACGTTGTCCTACAGAGTAGTTAACGCACTTCCTATATACGTGAATTGATGCCCGAATAATGGCTGAAAAGGAGGGAACCTAGCGATCGCAAAATCAGTATTATAAATTAGCGAGATCATGGTAAGATTTGTATACATGCAGATGTTTTAAATGTTATAAAGTTACGACATTATTACAGTTTACGAACAGCTTTAGAAAATACTTTCACACGGCCATAGTCTATAGTCTATTAGTAGATCAAAGTCTTAAATTGAAAGCCATCAGCGAGCTATGCGGGGAATAATAACTAAGGTGGTCTCTAATGCGGCGCAGTCCAACTCTGCATCCACGGGGATGCCAATGAAATATATCCGATAACGTTTTAGTGACCAACTGCTAATGTATCTAGCTCGTAGCTATGATAAAAATTGTTTCTCTCTAGTCAATTACTAAATATGCAATCTGTTATATAACTCCAACAGATTGGTTTTGCAACAGTACTCCTCTCCACCTAATCCAAGCGTACTTGCTCAGTATGGAATATAGATTCTTGGACAGGACCCCGTCTATTCTACGTCCTTCTTGGTCTACTGCGTGGGACCTAGAGACATCAGCAAATCCGCGAGTAAACCTAATATACAACATTAATCCTAATTGACGCATCCCAAACAAATTAGTAAGTTTTTTTTTATATTCAGCTATGCAACGAATTTGAGTCTATCCCGGCCGCAGTGTTCCCGCGGAAATCTTGTGTTCTAAATAATTAACGCTTGTCTAAGGACATGAGGCATATTCCTATGATGGATATTGCTATTTAGCAGTACGTGCATTGTGCGCTCTGTAGTCTAATTATATACTCTAGAATAAACCCCTTTTCCCACTACAACTCCTAGACTCGCATAGATAGACAGATTCCCTCATAACGTATTGCATCACTGATGCGTACAGTGCGTGGGAGTAGCAACACCATGCTGAATGTTATTAGTACCTAGTAAGCCAGATTGTCCAATTATGGGGCACTGGGTACATTCACATGAGCTGAGCTGAGCACACCCGGTGTGTCAAACAGCGCGGGCAGGTACTTAAACTAAAATTATGCATTAAGTAATTAAATTCTGTATATAACCCATTATGGACCTTGTCGGTGTCTGTATTTTATTGTATTTTACTGTATTTTACTGTATTTTGCTGTATTTTGCTATATTTTACTATATTTAGCTGTATTTAGCTGTATTTAACTGTATTTAGCTGTATTTAACTTTATTTAACTGTATTTAACTTTAAACTGTATTTAACTTTAAACTGTATTTAACTTTAAACTGTATTTAACTTTAAACTGTATTTAACTTTAAACTGTATTTAACTTTAAACTGTATTTAACTTTAAACTGTATTTAACTTTAAACTGTATTTAACTTTAAACTGTATTTAACTTTAAACTGTATTTAACTTTAAACTGTATTTAACTTTAAACTGTATTTAAATTTAAACTGTATTTAACTTTAAACTGTATTTAACTTTAAACTGTATTTAACTTTAAACTGTATTTAACTTTAAACTGTATTTAACTTTAAACTGTATTTAACTTTAAACTGTATTTAACTTTAAACTGTATTTAACTTTAAACTTTATTTAACTTTAAACTTTATTTAACTTTAAACTTTATTTAACTTTAAACTTTATTTAACTTTAAACTTTATTTAACTTTAAACTTTATCTAACTTTAAACTTTATCAAACCTTAAACTTTATTTAACTTTAAACTTTATCAAACCTTAAACTTTATTAAACTTTAAACTTTATCAAACTTTAAACCTTATTAAACCCTAAACTTTATTAAACTTTAAACTTTATTAAACCAAACTTTATTAAACTTTATTAAACTTTAAACTTTATTAAACCAAACTTTATTAAACTTTATTTAACTTTAAACTTTATTTAACTTTAAACTTTATTTAACTTTAAACTTTATTTAACTTTAAACTTTATTTAACTTTAAACTTTATTTAACTTTAAACTTTATTTAACTTTAAACTTTATTTAACTTTAAACTTTATTTAACTTTAAACTTTATTTAACTTTAAACTTTATTTAACTTTAAACTTTATTTAACTTTAAACTTTATTTAACTTTAAACTTTATTTAACTTTAAACTTTATTTAACTTTAAACTTTATTTAACTTTAAACTTTATTTAACTTTAAACTTTATTTAACTTTAAACTTTATTTAACTTTAAACTTTATTTAACTTTAAACTTTATTTAACTTTAAACTTTATTTAACTTTAAACTTTATTTAACTTTAAACTTTATTTAACTTTAAACTTTATTTAACTGTATTTTATTGTCGTAAGATTGTTATATTTCATATATAATTCTCATCAGTACCTATTTCCCCGCTTGCTAAGAGTATATTATGCTTGCTACTCTGTGATAATTATTATCTCAGAGGATAACTACAAAAAACAATTCCTCAACCTTATGATACGACTACTGTCAACTCCACTACAACTAAGTATTCGTGAGAAATATAAGGTTCGGGTTGATATTGACGTAAATTTGTACAAATACATAATATCGTGGCGGTATTACATTACTGTATTCTAAATAGACTAGGAATTCAATTGCTTGTTGCATACTAAGTTTTTTTTTTAATATTAAAAGTTATGAACTAATCTAAAATGTTCTGAGGTAACTAAAAATATCTTTTGATTTACCATTGACTACCCAATTATTAAGACTAATTATCAGCAAGATTTTCATCATCAAAAATCAACAATACCGCACAAAACATGAACATTATAATAATGAAGTTTCCAACGAGTTTGAATATCAACCACCAAATCCTTTCATTTTAACTATAGAAGGTTTGATCCTCGGCTTTAAATTACGAGCTTCGTAAGCTTAAGTACTGTAAGAATTTTTTTTTTTTTTTTACTACTAGTGTTTAAGTTATAATTAAAACGCTACTGACCTTTTGTGCCGATGTGAAGAGCCAGCCGCAGCGCCTCGTAGCACGGCATCTTGCAGCCCCGTACTACATGGCCCTCTCCTAACCGCGTAGCATTTCCGATCTCTTGTGGATCCTTGAAGACTAATCGGTGAGCTGTCGAACAGTTTCGCCACAATCATACATGTCGTCCCACTGGTTAATTTAATTTTTTGTCGTTGCTTGATTCTTCATCCGGTAGTATAATGGAATAATCTTATCATCGTTTTGAAGTCCGCGGCGCCTTTTTCGTTGAACATGCCTTATCAATCTCCTCGTAGTCAGGTGAACAAGAAAAAAAATCTTAGTTTTCTTCGTAATCTCTTGAAATTGTTGTGTAGTTTCCATAAATCTTTGTACCAATTCCATCAACATGTGGGCCTGAATATATCCCACTTCTGAAGTGTAATACTTCAGGTAATCAGGATGGTCACAATAATCAACACATAAGCATTTGACGGTCAATTATATTTTATAAACAATCGTGCAGAGTTTCCACTTACAACTGTTCTCAATGACGGTGACAGAATGACTAACTCGAACGTTGTGACACCGGTATATATAGGCAAACAGATAATCTAATCAAGAGTCATACATATACAAAAACTATTACATATTTAACATTAATTAATACTATTTAGATTGGAGATTTAATTAGGAGAATTATCAATCAATAATACATATAAAACACAACTAATGTAAATATTACTCATAATCAGTATTTTGTTACGCCGGAAGCTGTCAAGCGCACGGCGACATAATTATATTTCATTTAGTAGGTAGTTACAAATAAGTATTTAAACACAAATCAAATAAATGTCATGCTATAGAACAAATTAAATCACAAATATAATCAATATATAATTATCTAGGTGCACAAAGTTGAGCAGGGACCGGAAGTCTGTAACACTATATAAAGAAACACTCATAGACAGTAGTTATCAATGTTTGGCAATCGATCAGGTTAAGCGACTTTAGGCAAGGTTATTACATAGATGGGTGGCAGTTTAAGACCATTTGAACTAAGCGTCTCTGTGTTTCAGAAGGCCAGTAAAAAATAGGTCCCAATTTTTAGCCGACTATAAAAAAGGAGGTTATGTATTCAACGCAAATGTATGCTATTAAAATAGTCGTTAACAAAAAAAAACAACGCGGGCGGAATTGCGTGGGTCAGCTAGTTCCGAAATATATCGAAACATAAACATATCACAAAATATTTATTTGCCTAATCAAAAATAATGATGGTCATGCCATTTTAACACGTTTTTATTTAAACACAAATACATGATAAGATATAGTATCAAAAACACAACACAAACATATTTTACATGTTACATAATTAACATTATAAAAATATACCTATTAATTTTATATTTAATTTAGTTAGGAACGAGCGGGTAAGAAAAGCATCCACCCATCTCCTCCCGTTAGGCGTCTTAGGAGGCTACTAAGGCAAACAAGAAGATAGGCTGCAGCGTCTCGTTCTATTGGATTACCACGTGGTAATCCAATAGAACGACGCTGCAGCCCATCTTCTTGGGGATCGCTGTATAGGTACAGCGATCCCTAATACGTTCGTCAAGTGTGGCGGATTATGGCCACCCCTCCCTTCTAAGGGCCTATGCCATTAAGCCTTTATTCAGCAGTGGACTTCTTTAGTCTGATGATGATGATAGGCAACCAAAAAAAAAACTGATTCTGTTTGTCCTGTATTTTTTCTTTAATATTGTTGGAATTTTTATTTGAAGCGGGCTCAATTCGGTGATTAAATTTAAAGTATCTCAGTGTCACCTTGAACTCTGTAATGGCGCGGTCCCATGGCCCGTTTACCAGACAGGCCGAGACGGACATTGCCAGTGTTGCAACAAGTGGCGTGGCCCGGCGCGGCCCGTGGTAAGTGTTCTCACGGCGCGAGGCGGCCTGGGGCGGCTTGCCAGCCGACACAATCCCACGACCCGTTTACCTGACAATCTGCGACGGACGTTGCAAGTATTGCAATGCCTGGCGAATTTAATAAATTAATAGCGTCGACAGACGGTCGGGCGCACGTGCCCTACAAGCCTCGAAAGACGCACACGCGTCTTTGAACTTACCGACTCCTGCTGGAGGCAGTCTTCAACGGATACGGGTGCGACGACCTGTCGGCCCGGCCGGCATGGTGCGGTCTGTCGGGTAAACGGGCCGTGGGACCGCGCCATAAGGAATATCGAAAGAATGAAATTATCTAACGCTGAACTATATAGGTACCTATGCGACAAAGCAAGGACAAACTATATCGCGCGTAATCGATGGCGGCGCCAGTAACGGAACTCATACGCAAGGGCTTAACGTACGCAAGTTCAAGTTAGTCGTTAATACGGCACGGAATGAACCCTTTTTTGGCGTTCTAGTAATATGTGTTTAGTGTTAAGTACTCTAAAGGGTTACTTTTATGTGACATAATGACAAATATATTGTGAGTATTTTTTTTGTATTTTATCTATTATAGTAAGTAAAAGATTCCTCGAAGCTTAAAAAATGGCGGTGTTTTTTCTATGTATGACCTAGCTTATACCTTGTCAGAAAAAGCTACCAGGTAGACGGTCTCCTGAAACTTTGAGATGTTTGCATGAAATATTTCACCAAACCGTGTATCTCTAAATATTTCGTTATTTTTATCTATTAGATAAGTACTTATAAAAAATAATTTAATGATTAATTTTACACGTACGCATTATTTTACTAACAATTTTTAAGTAGGTAACTACTTAATAATGTAGTAACTTCCACAGGTAATTTAAATAATTTTTATTTGATGTTGAATGCAAATTTATCGAGTGGACTCCACGGGCCTCTTCAAATGGGTTACTCAAAGAAATGTATCAAGGTCTAACCTTTAGACCAATATTTTTAAAATATTATTAACTTTTAAGAATTGGTATAAACACATAATAAAAAAAAAACAGAATAACTGAGAATCTTACAAGGTGGTCTAGAGGTATTTAAATCTATGGAAACAGCGAGCGCTTCCCCATTTCTCTGGAGGGCCTCACCCCATAAGTGAGTGGCATACACTTGAAGCAGCGAAACCCGTACTGTCGGTCACTGAGGAGATCATTATGTTCTAGGTATGCCATGAGGCGCGAGTTCAATATACGCTCCATAATCTTACAGAGTATGGAGGTTATATAAATCAGCCGATCGGATCGGCACGGCTGCCTTTTTTGGGCATAGGCTGCAAGTTAGCAAGCTTCCAAGATTTGGGCACTAGTCCAGTGCTAAACGACAGCCGGTACAATTGTGTTAATACCGGAGACAACTCGAATGCACATGCCTTTAGTACCATCGCTGGAATACGTCTGGTCCACTAGCTTTATTCACATCTAGAAGACGCAGTGCTTTGAGTAGGCTCTTTATTTGAGATTCGGACTTCAGTCATTGACGAGCCTTAACGAGGCAGTTGTGGTGGCAAAGAAAGATAAACCTGCTTTCTCTCTTGCCGTATGAGCCAAAGATCCATCAGGTTTTTCCAGTGGAGGCAGTGAAGACCGACAGAAGTTCGGTTCAACCGATTTGGCAAGAGACCAGAAAGCTCTGCTACCTGATGGCTGGGCAGAGAACTTTGAGTCGATGTGGTGTGGAAATTTTAAAACATATAGCCGGGCCGCAGCTCGTGTTCGTCATAGCACATTTATTCACCAACTGTTCTATTAAACAAAATACTCTCACAAACAAAATATATAAAAATGTTCCACTATAAATTTGAATATGAAAGTGCCCAAAAAGATTTGCAACGGTGCTGGTCGCCAACCATCTGTAATATGAAATTTATCTATACTTATAATAAAACTGTAACAGGTCCAATTCTCTACATTGAAGATATTTTGAAAATTAAATTTGGAGGGCATTCTATAACCGATACTGAAGCCGAAAATGTATTTTTTTTAAATTTTTGTCTGTCTGTCTGTATCACGGCTGCGCATCACGCCGAAACTACTAAATGGATTCAAATGAAACTTGGCATGATTTGAGATCTAACTACGAGGTAGGACATAGGATACTTTTGATCCCGTAATCTAGCATGGTTCTTTTGGGAGAGGGGATTAAAGTCAAAATGGGTACTTGGTTATACGCTTGGTCCGGTTTATCAATTTTTCTTCATAATTATAATAAATATTAGTAAGGGAACACTCATAGAGAGTTGTTATCAAGGTTTTGTAATCGATCGGGTTAGGCAACGTTAGGTAAGGTCATTGAATAGATCCTTCGGAGTCGCTGGACGCTCGGGGTGTGGGCCCCTTGAGCGTCCATTGAGTACGGCGGCGACTCCGAGGAGGACGACGGCGGGGTTGCGACCCCCGTCCCCGTGAGCACCGTGACAGGTTCCCGGGGGGCTACAATGCGCCCCCCGGCGGCGGGCTCAAAGGCAAGGCACTGAGGGGCCCCTGGTGCAGATCCCACCGGAGAGCCCTGGGGTTCCCCCTCTCATGTGCCGATGCGACAGCCGCGGGGGTTTTAGTGGGTAAGAATCCCACATACCCCGGTCGAGCCCCACAGCTCCCGGGGATCTTTCGAAGATTTCCCCCGCGTCAAAAAAAAAAAAAAAAAAAAAAAAAAAAGGTCATTGAATAGATGGGTGACCGTTTAACGCCATTTGAACTAAACGGGTCCGTGCTTCGGAGAGCAAGTAAAAAGTGGGTTCCAGTTTTTAACCGACTATAAAAAGGAGGTTATGTATTCGATGCGAATGTCTGTTATTAAAAGTTTAGTTAACGTAAATATAGCGCATGCGGAGCAGCGTGGGTCAGCTAGTGCTATATAAAAACAAAGATTGAACACTGTGAGTCTGTTTGGCTACCGACTGTAACTTTCGCAAACTATTCGTCTTTGGATTTAGCTCTCGAGGATTAACCGCCTTCGACGAAAGCGCTCAGGATAAATTCTGAGCGCTTGTAAACTAGGTGGTTGTCCTAGTAAACTAGGTGGTAGATTCCATGTGCAAGGAGGTTCCTACCTGGACGGTTGTCCAGGTAGGCACCACCGCAGATACTCCTTCGCCAAGCAGCAGTGTGTAAACATTGCTGTGTTCCGGTGTGAAGGGCACTGTAGCTGGTGAAATTACTGGACACATAAGACTTAATATCTAATGTCTTAAGGGTCGGCAACGCGCTGGTGATCCTTCTGGTGTTGCTAGCGTGATAAGGCTGCGGTGCTTGCCACCTTGGTTGTATAAATAAAAAGGATGATAAGGTCGTCGTATTGTCGCCCAGAGACCACACTAGTTTTTCAGCTTAGCTCTTAATAACTTATAGACTGACCTCAGTTATGTCACCAGCCACCGTCGCCACCTGGCGGCCAAGGCGACATAATTATGATATTTACAGGAAATAATTAATGTCAAACGAAGAAACATCTTTCACGCATGCCCTTGGGTCCAATCACAGCTATTTATTAGATTAATAAAAGCTATTATTAGATAATTAATTAAATACTTAAAATTGATAATTAAATTAAATTTAGGTCAGAAACGTATACCTGCCACTCGTTTAAGGGACCCGTTTTTCTCGTACGTTATAATGAAATGAGTTTTATAGATGTTCTCGAGATGTGATTGTAAAAAAATTATCGTTAGCGTAACGAAAATATTCCACTGTCGCGTAGTCGGTTATTAATAATTTTATTAATTAATTTATAGACGGCCATTAAGCTCGTTTTTTTATTGTTGGGTATTTATATGTAAAGTGTTGCAAGTTGAATTTGAGAAATAATATTGACTTGTTCGTCAACTGACGAGCTTGGAACGTGGTTGTTACCTTCCGATTTTACCTATTTTTACAAGCTTTTTTTGTCGTCAACTCGTCTGTATGCTTGTATGGTCGTTAGGTACAGTCAGCTACAAAAACGTTTATTCTAATTATCCTATTTTGTTATTAATTAAAAATCGAACAAAATGGAAATAATATCTTCGAAAAAGAAAAAAATAAATAATTACAATAATTTCCTTCATATTACTAATGCTCGATAACAAACCATACAGCGAATATTTTAACATATGATACTAAATTAGCAGTGGCTAAATTAGCAGTGGCTGGATTAGAAGTGAATAGGGCGGCTTATTTTACGAGTAGTCACGAAGTGGATATAATATGATATAACGACATTAAGTTAAATCCAAACAACAAAGGCCATCTTTGAAGTCATTACCATCATCATCAGCCGAAAGACTGATCCATTGCTGAACAAAGATTTCCACCATGGAAGGGAGGAGTTGCCATAAGCCCCACGCTTGGCAGGCGTCTTGGCGATCGCAGTATAGGTGGTAGGTAATCTAATAGAAAGACACTCCTACCCTCTTACGACACCTTTTTTTTATTTTTTTTACGTGGGGAAATCCATTACGGATACCCGCACCGCCACGGGGGTAGCGGTGCGGGTTATGTCGGACTACTGACAGCTTGTCAGCTACCGACTAAAACCCCACGGTGTCCTCAACCCGCTGTGTCGACGGGCCCCGGGAACGTACTTGGTACTCGTCCGGGTCCCGTCAGCGGCCGCTCGCCTTCCGGCGAGCCCTTCCTCGTCCGCGGGTGTAAAGCCCACGGACCTGTCTGCGGGTGTAAAAGGCCCGCAGACTCACAACCGGGTGACGTGCCGAGACACTACGGCACGCCATATCCTCTTACACCTTTTTTTTTTTTTTTGACACGGGGGAAATCTTCGTAAGATCCCCGGGAGCTGTGGGGCTCGACCGGGGTATGTGGGACTCTTACCCACTAAAACCCCCGCGGCTGTCGCATCGGCACATGAGAGGGGAGACCCCAGGGCTCTCCGGTGGGATATGCACCCCCTGGTGCAAAGCCTGGGCAAGGCACTGAGGGGCCCCTGCCCCTCAGTGCCTTGCCTTTGAGCCTGCCGCCGGGGGGCGCATTGTAGCCCCCCGGGAACCTGTCACGGTGCTCACGGGGACGGGGGTCGCAACCCCGCCGCCGTCCTCCTCGGAGTCGCAGCCGTACTCAATGGGCGCTCAAAGGGCCCACACCCCGAGGGTCCAGCGACTCCGAAGATCCTCTTACGACACCTAGCGGAAGATATTCTAACCCAGACACCCCACGGGGAAGAATTCTCCAAGTATGAATGAAGTATATTTAATTTAGCCACATACTTTTTTTAGGTTTTTATTTTCACGGGTTATACCGGCACATTTTAGAGGCTTGCATAAAGACGGATCCAACAGGTAGAGGCCCTTTTTAACTGACTTCAAAAAGAAGAAGGTTATCAATTCGTCGTGTGTCGTGTATTTTTTTAACGAATAAATGCTGTGAACACCTCGATCTAATAGGTACTGTGGTTTTTTTGTGGTTATATTTAATGTGGCTTCAGTTTGTATAACGATCGATGAAGCAGGTACGTCAAAGTGGATGGACGGAAAGAATGAATGGAACGTTTATATAACAGTCTAAAGTTTAAAGCAGTCTATACCGTTGATGAACAGTTTAGTTGTAGACGCGAGGTTGTACATATTTCATTGCATACAGACTAGTTTATCTGAGGACTGCAAACTAGTTTATTCGTCAACGACAAAAAAAACCGTCGAACACACCAGTTTGTCCGATCAACGCCCGGCCCTAAACTGCGTTCTTCTTTGGTCCTGATAGTGAATAAGTAGGTGTAGTTTATATTATGCGGTGACTCATGGCCTCAAAAACAATTTGTACGAAAGATTCATTTACTTGTATTTAAAGCAGGGGCAAAGATCTACTCATCTATTCAGAGTGTTTCTCTTTGTAGTGTGCTGTTGTGTAGTTCGTGTTAAGTTTTTGGGGTACTAGGTCACCAGATTTAAATAATAATAATACCAGCCCTTGTTTATGTCCCACTGCTGGGCCTTTCTTCAAGATGAAGGGGCTTAGGCCATAGATAGATTTAAATAATATTTTGAATATAATAATAATATATTTAGACTAGCCGACCCACGCAGCTCCGCCTGCGCCATTTATACGTTAACTAAACTTTTAATAACAGACATTCGCATCGAATACATAACCTCCTTTTTTATAGTCGGTTAAAAACTGGTACCCACTTTTTACTTGCTCTCCGAAGCACGGACCCGTTTAGTTCAAATGGTGTTAAACGGTCACCCATCTATTTAATGACCTTACCTAACGTTGCTTAGCCCGATCGATTACAAAACCTTGATAACAACTCTCTATGAGTGTTCCCTTACTAATATTTATTATATTATAAAGAAAAAAATTATAAAATCGGACCAAGCGTATAACCAAGTACCCATTTTGACTTTAATCCTCTCTCCCAACCGTGCTAGATTACGGGATAAAAAGTATCCTATGTCCTACCTCGTAGTAAGATCTCAAATCATGCCAAGTTTCATTTGAATCCATTCAGTAGTTTCGGCGTGATGCGCAGCCGTGATACAGACAGACAGACAGACAGACAGACAAAAATTAAAAAAATTACATTTTCGGCCTCAGTATCGGTTATAGAATGCCCTCCAAATATAATTTTCAAAATATCTTCAATATACAGAATTGGATCTGTTACAGTTTTATTATAAGTATAGATATAGATAGGGACTCAGACTCGTGGGGTGTCCTGGTAAGAATAGCACACTCCCATCTCCTCCCGTTGGGTGTCTGTAAGAGGCGACTAAGGGAAAACAAGAAGACGGGCAGCAGCGTCTTTCTAATGGATTACCTACCACCTATACTGCGATCCCCCAGCCGCCTGCCAAGCGTGGGAAATATGACAACCCCTCCGCTATAAGGGGGAGGCCTTTGTTCAGCAGTAGACATGTTTCGGCTGCTGATGATGATGAGGGAACCCAGGTCACTGACTCTTCGTTGTATCATGTTTTCTCGCTGGTTTTCACGATGTAGGATACCAGTAAAAATATCTTATCTCCAGATTTTTACACGTGCAGCCTGTTGGTTAGATATACAGTTGGTTAGACAACGAAATGCAAACCATGAAACTGGTCAGTGGGTAGGTTAAGTATAATTGGTAAACTTCTATCACTGTTCACGCTGGCCTAAATAGGGCAGCGTATTTTTAATTTGAATATAGGATACAGACATAGGTGTCACACCTATAACAGCCCTCGTTTTGGACGAGGAATGAAAAAACTGTAAACACTGTACTGTTACTGTTTATTCTTTACTGATATGAACAGCCCTGAAAGCATCGATATACTATACCAACTAGATTAGCTGTCACGACCCGAAAAGTGGTCACGAAAATAGAGCTACGGAGACGGCTGTCGCTCTATTTCAAATTAGTACGAGCCGACAACAGGATGTATCTAAATTCCTTATTGCGCGTTTATCAACTGTCCAAATAATATAATACTTATCGTAATACTAAAATTGCATATGGAGAATTTTTTTTTCGTTTCGTGTTCTTATTACTACTAGTTTAAATAATAAATATAAGTAAGATATCATTATAATACGAAATAAAAATTATTTATTTGATATTTTCTCCGCTAGAGACTGACAAAATTAATGTTGCCGATAGGCGTGTCGCCACTATTTATACGAAACTGTTAAACTACACGTCATTACCATAACAAAAAAGTTAGTTCTCATTTTTGCCACCAGCACGGATAAGTTTGTAAGTCAGTACACACACAATGGAAACACACCTGTTTTGAACCTTATTTTATAGTGGTTAAGATTTTCTTTTAAATGAGTACATTTTTGTTTAAGTCAAAACAACTACTTTTTTTCGTATAGCTTTGGCGGTTTTATTGATTTTTCTTTGTCTCCGATGTAAAGGTTTTATGTGCCAGCATTACTGCATACAGAATTAGACTTTATTACTACATGTGAAGGCTTCTATTAGTCCGACGTTCCGAATTATTTAAAACTATTTTCTACAATTTCTAGCTACGTGTATAGTTGTGTAAGTATATGTAACCGCGACCACATTTTCGATGTCATTTTGTTCGTGACAGCTAATCTAGTCCATAATAATCTAGGTATAGTATATCGATGCCTGAAAGGTTATAAAAATCCTTTTGTTTCAACTGGTTGCGAAACACAGTTTCCATGGCAGTCGAAAGGGAAAGGCAGACATTAAACTTGAAACACTCTATGTAGTCATGCCTATAATAAGTCATACTTATTTATGTTAAATGTTTAATTAAAGCTGAGTATGATCACTATATTGAAAGAGTAGAAAATTATATTAAAAACAATCCGGCTTTCTGTAGATATAATAATAATAATAATAATAATAATATAGCCTTTTTATTCAGATCTCTTACAATGGTTTTTAAACTTATGTAAAACTATATAAACTTATTTAACTTATTTTACTAACATATAGACTTGTTTAGCTAACATTAACTATATAAACTTATTTAGTCACTTACTTATTTTATCTAACTTTAAAGACTTAAACTTAATATAAGTATATTAATACAATTAAACTAATATTTGGTCCTTGGTTATTTTGCCAAGATCTGTTTGCCAGTCGGCAAAGGCCTCCTCCAACCTTTTCCACTCCTTTCTTTCATGGGCCACTCTGTTCCATGTAACACCTGCGACTTGTCTAATATCGTCGACCCACCTTTTCTGTGGTCGGCCTCTCTTCCTTTTGCCTTCCTTTGGGTACCACCACGTCACCCTTTTACTCCATTTGTCTTGTCCTCTTGCCAGGTGACCAGCCCATCGCCATTTAAGTCTTTTTATTTTGCCCATTACATCAGTAGTTTTTGTTTTGTTTCTGATGATGGTTTTTTTAATTCTGTCGGACTTCTTGATGTTTAGCATGCTCCTTTCCATTGCATACTGGCATGTTGCTAGTTTGCTTGAGGTAGCCTGATTTAAGGACCATGACTGACACCCGTACGTAAGGACTGGTAATATGCAGGTGTTAAAAAGTTTGCTTTTTAGGTTTATGTGGAGCTCCTTATTTTTCATAGCCTCTCTTAAACTCCAGTATGTTTTCCATCCATTTGTAATTCTTCTGTCCACTTCCTCCTCCGTAGTAGGATCTCTTTGCTATGTCTTAAAATTTCATTGCTTATGCCGTCAGGCCCGGGTGCTTTCTCTCTCTTTTGGGTGTCGATAGCCTTCCTAACTTCAGCTTGGAGAATGCTGGGGGTGTTCGAAGTATCCTCTAGATTGATTTTAGATTGCGCAGTGTTATTTCGATAAAGGTTTTTATAGTACGAAGTAGCTGTTTTTAGTATGTTAATTCTGTTATAATTGAAGTTTCCTCGGGCGTCTTTCATTTTTACTATCCAGTTTTTCATGTCGGTCAATTCTTTGAGTGCTTTTTTAGTTCCTCCAGTTTTTTGTATGTAACTTTCTATCGTTCGCATCCTGCGTTGTTTTCTACCCTTTCTCAAACTTTCTTTAATGTCTTTACTGATTTTGGCTATTTTCTGTCTTCTATTTTGGGTACTTCTATCATTTATAAAGTGACTTCTTTCTTCTAGGAGCTTTAAAGTGTCTGTTGATATTATTCCTTTTGCATCAGTTTTGGTGTCTGTTACGAGTTTAGTTTGGGTTTTGATAGTATTCTCCATATAATTGTATTTATCTTGGGTTCCCATTTCCTTAGTGTTTTCTTTAAAGTCACTAAACTCAGCTCTTAAGGCTGTTGTTATTTGCTCTAATTGCTGTTCGTCAAGTTTTGTGTTTCCTGGGTCTTGTCTCGGTCTAGTCTTCTTTGGTTGATTTGTTCTGAGCTCGGTTCTAAGTAGCCTATGATTGGTGTTGAAGTTAAATCTTTTAATGACAGTGAAGTTTGTGAAGTAGTTGTTTCTGTTGGTCATAATAAAATCGATTTCGTTTTTTGTTTTACAATCCGGCGAAATCCAGGTCCACATGCTCTTCCGGTTTTTCTTGAACATAGTATTTAAGATTGTTAATTTGTTTTCTAGTGCGAAGTTCGAAATTTTTTCCCCATTTCTGCTTCTGGTCTTGTTACTATATGAAAATTGTCCTAGTATTGCGTTTTCTCCTGGGCGCCTAGATCCGATTTGACCATTGAAGTCACCCATGACTATTAGGTTTTTATGTGTATACTCTTGAATGACTTCGTTTAATTCATTGTAAAAGTTGTTTATCGTTTCCAAATTTGATTGCTCTGTAGGTGAATATATTTGTACAATAGACCAAGGTTCTTTATACCCTGGTAGTTTCAAGTTCATAATAGCTATGCGTTCTGAGATTCCTCTAAATTCTTGTACATATTGGTTTAGATGTTTTTTAATAATAAATCCTACTCCATATTGGCCTTGTGTCTCCCCTATTTGGTATAGTAAATAGTTTGGGTAGCAGGTAATACTTTCGCCCATTCTTCTTATTTCACTCAATCCAATTATGTCCCATTTGATAGATTTTAGCGCATATGTCAGTTCCATAAGATTTTCTTCTTTTCCTAGGGTGAGTACATTGAGGCATGCTATGTAAACTACTGATTTTCGGTGGTTGTTGTCTTTGTAAGTTGGAGGGTTGTGGTCGCTTTCCCCCTCGAGGACCAGTCGGCTTGGGGGAGCTCGTTGTTTTTTTGTTTCTTTTTTGCTAGTTACATTGGTTGGTTTTGGTTTCCGTTTGCCGTTCTGTAGTTGCTATTCGTTTTTATCAGTGTTAGGCATGTTTGAAAGGGAGCTGGATCTATATCTCATTAATTCGAAAGCGTTTGTCATGTTGGTCTTCATTGTGTTTACGGTTTGTTGCTTTTTGGGTTGATTGTTTTCTGAAGAGGGTGAAGCGGATAATCCCCTTTTTCTTTTTTCTTGGATGTTGTTGTTCTCTTTAACAATTAGTTTATCATATTTCAGATAAGCTATATTGCCCTTTTGTCTCTCTTCAGCTAACTTGGCTTGCAGCTCTTTTCTTCTTTCTAACACCTCCTTCGAGTAATCCTCCGAAATGTATATTGTTTTTAGGTTCTTTTTGCTTTTGATAATTTCGGTCTTTTTCCAGTTGTTTGTAAACGAGCACAGTACCGGCCTCGGTTTATTGCTATCTCTCTTTCTATTCCCTAAGCGATAAATTTTGTTGATATCATGTTCTTCCATTTTAATATTTAAATCTAGATTGAAGGTTACTTTGAGCTTTTGTATTAGTTCGTAAGAGGATTTTTCGTTTTCTTCTAAGCCGAATACTATGATGTTGTTGGTTTTCTCAGTCCTCTTAAGGTATTCTATTTCTTTTTCTAGTTTTTCTACTTTATTTTTCAGGTTCTTATTTTCTTCCATAATAGGGCATAATTTATCATCAATTTTTTCCATAATACTATTTGTTAAAGAATCCTTCAATTCTGCATTTTGAGTTTGCATCTCTATTTTCATTTTTTCGAATAATATTTGGAATTGACCTTCCATCTTATATTTTCCTGTGTGTAACGGAACGCAATAGTGGAATATGGTAGAAATATTTTTTCTCAATTGGCAACACTGTTTAATATGTCGGATTTATTGACGTTTATGACAAGTGTCACTGATTGAACGTTGTGTTGTTTTCGTGTATTCTAACCTCTGATCCAATATTTGATATTGTGGTTGTAGATCGACGATGGAGTAATCGCGCTTCCCCGTATGTTTATAATCACTTCCAGGGGGTCCCAGCACTGTATCGATGAATACCAGCAGGCAGAAATCACGTTTACTATTTTATTTCACTTAATTTCACTCGGAGTTAATCACTACGATGTTGACAGTTCGGAAGCCGGAAACGGAAAAAAGAGATATACACAAGACTAATTCAGCCCAAGAAAATAGTGTTGCGAATATGCAACAACACAACACAATACAACAGGACACAATAGTGACCGGACAAGGTGTGGCAGATGTATTTTCTGCATTATTTTTTAGCTCTTTTCTACCTACCAGGGTAAACCTGAACCTGGATGTAAGCGGGGCTCAAAGACGCAATATTGGTGAAAAACTCACAGAATCCGCTCGTATTGAAATCAAAACAATTTCTTTAGACGAATTAAAACATGCCATAGAACCTCTCGTACCTCACGCTACTGCTGGCCCAGACGAAATTCCGCTGTTTCTTCTAAATGATTGCCTAATCGGCAATTGAAAAATCGTTATACATATTTTATCTTTACTCGAAATACGAGAGATCTTCCAAGGAAGGGGTCCTTGGAAGATCTCTCGAATTTCACTAGTGCGTTTTTGCGCACAAAAACACACACACAATGTCTGTACATTATTATTAATAGAAGTTTTATCGAATCTCAGTAAATTGTTCGAATCATTACTAGACATTCATTGAAGACAACAGATTCATGCTCAAATCGCTGATGAACAGCACGAGTTTAAGGCTTCTAGATTGACAGCAACCAGTCACCACAACTTTGTAGACCATGCCCAACGGCGTATGCGCAACTAAAGGATTTGGCAGCCACTTCTACTAGCAGCAATCTGAGCGCAAACCTGTTAAGCGGAATTGTACACCAAAATTACCATTGTTTTGTGGTGACCTAATGGATTTGCTTCACTTTAAACAGGTTTATGAAGAATCGACTTAGGTATCTAATTTTCAAGATAACAAAAATCAGTGGCACCTGAGAAAATGCCTCAAAGGAGCAGCTTGCGAACCTGTCTCAGCACTATCTCACTTGACACAATAACGTCAACACTCCACCTCTACAGTTTGGAAATTCTGACCTTGTCACGAATCTTGGTAGATCCTAAAAAATTGCACGAGTTTCACAAGAATAGCTATCCTAAACATATTGTGCATGTATCAATCAAAATGCTAAATGTCAATAATCATCATCCTCACCAGCAACGGAAAGACGTCTACTGCTGAACAAAAGCCCTTAGAAGGAAAGAGTTGCTATAATCCCCACGCTTGGCAGGCATTTTGGGAATCATCTCAATATTGCCACCAATCAAAACATAAGTTGCAAGAAAGTAAAAAAAATCTGCAAAGCATTACGCAAGGATCAATGGAGTTTTGTCAAGTGAAACGATTTGTGAAGCGTTTCGCATCACAATCACGACGTCGGGCGGTAGAATGTGACGTCAACAACTGTGGATAAGCCCACTATAAGTTACTACACTACAACATATCGCAAACAGTGAGCAAGGAACACCAGTCTGTTAGTATATATAGTGCATCTGGGCCGTCCACATCGTTCTTCAACATCTGAAACATTAACTTAGAATAAAAAAATATGTGCACACTGATTTTAAAAGTAGTGCATTATTGGATAATGGATCTACTGTGTTCGTTTGTGTTGCAAAAAAATAGGGATTATCTAGCAGTTATGATAATTTAAGTCGTATTAAAGATGAGTTTTATTGTATCAATACTGAGCCTGAGCCTAATTGACTAGGATAATTACCACTCGTACTCCGATGGGATGGTGGGTTCATGGAGTTGTACCTGCATCATTGGTAACGTGTAAGTACTTTACCACTCTGCATGTTACCGAGGGGTAGTTAGGGTTAGCAAACACTTCGCTAGAAGACCTGTACGAAATGGCAAGAAAGTCATTCACTATTGAATCGGGCAACCACGCCAGGACTCCGATGATCTGCGCGTACTGGGACACCTGAAACAAACAGCAAAATTATTCGATGGACGATGGATGTAGATCTACCGTAGAAGGATGCCATCTGTAACATGCCAGACTCTGAACGTAGTGCAGCCCAGGCTGCGTAACCTGGAAAATAAAATGTCTTGTAACGAGCAAAATATGCACAAAAGTATTGTTCGGAGCTACGTAATCGAAGCAGTTTAATTTCGGCACTTTTAGCATATTTCGCTAGCCTGTTTTAAGGCAGTACGCGATCCACCACCAAGCAAACGACACTAATAATTAATAACCATCCGCGTAGCACCAAACCAACCAGTGTAAACCATTAAACCATACAACCATTATTGATCATTGCAAACAGTGCGTAAACCAGAACCATAAAATAACCATTATAGCTATATAGTGATAAGTGTGTGTTACCATTAAGAACCATTTGTTTTAGACCATATTATACTATTTCCAACCAATAAATCTCTCCTAAATTAAATACCTATAAAACTATTAATAACCAGCAGGAACCACTGCCCTCCGAATGCAACCCTCTTCAGGTATCAAGATCGTACTTAGTTATGTCGTCACTGACGTTACCGAATTCAGAAACGTCAAATATTCGAGTCCACATAATACTCGGTTGCTGGAGTCTATGACTGAAAATTAAGTGGTCAGTCAGCTTTTGAAGTCTAAGATCTTTAACTTTTAACAGACTAGTGAATTTGACCGATATTGCATAACTATGCAGATTTTAAAAAATTTATCGATAAAATATACAATATAAAACTTCTTATTCTTCTTTGACGGGCCCGTTGGTCTAGTTGGCAGACACCCTGCCTGCTAACCGATGGGTCGTGGGTTCGATTCCCGCCAAGTGTCTGGGTGTTGTTTATCTATTTAAGTATGTATTTACAAAAAAAAAAAAAGTATATAAGTATTAGTATCAGTTGTCTGGTTTCCATAGTACAGGCTCTGCCTAGTTTGGGATCGGATAACCGTGTGTGGATTGTCCCAAGATATTATTATTATTATTATATTATACTTCTGTTTTCTATAAAATGTGTTCTATAAAATGTATACACAATAAATATTTTGTTTAACAAGCTGAGACTGTCAGAGCAAAATTTATCACTCATTTAGTGATTTATAGGAAACATTGATCGATTTTGTTGAGGCAACCGATACGTATGATCTACGAAACGCTTATTGGCATAACTAATAACTTCAATTATTTAACGAATATTGCAGAGGAATTTTCAGATGCAAGAATAAAATGTGGTAGTATATTATTCTTGATCTGAAAATTCCAAAAAAAGTTAGACAATCCATATAAAAACAAATTATGTCTTGTTTTTGATGCGTCAGCTAAAATGCATGGTTTATCGCTTAACGATTATTTGTTAACGGGTCCCGATTTATTGATTTCGTTGTTAGGAATTATGTTGCGTTCTCCCAAACATGTGATTGCTATAGTGGGTGATATTTAAGATATATGTTTACGGCTTAAAATAATACCTAACGATCAGAACGCTTTTAGATTTCGATTAACGAGTCTAAACATATAAAATAACTTCGTTAATATTTGGTGCAGATTGTGCACCGTCCTCAATACCTACTGATAGCAATTTAAAGACTGTATCGATATTGCAACGCACTGTAAATGATTTATAATTAGACAGCTAAAAATACATGGCAAATACAATCTCCTATTAATTTAAACAATAATAATTATTGTCAATAATTTGCATTCCGTCAAGTTAATTATTAAATAGAAAACAAGTAGTACAACCGCAGGTTGAAGAAAATTTACAACGACTATTTGCTTCATATTTAAAAAAATTATACGTCGGTGGCTGTTGGAACTTATTTTTAACCGACTTCAAAAAAGAAGGAGGTTCTCAATTCGTCTGTATATATATATATATATATATATTTTATGTATGTTCGCGCATAACTCTGTCAATTATGAACCGATTTGAAAAAATCTTTCTTCCATCCATTCTTCAATCCATTGATTGGGTCCCATGAAAAAATTATTGCGTAGTAATAAGTAGTTCCTGAAAAACAAGAATGGTGACTGCGCACTGAGAGCTGCAGGAAAGCCTATATCGATGACTTTATGTCGCTTTTTAAGGACAAAAATGGTCATAACTCTGGCAAATATTCACCAATTTCAATTATTCTTTTTTTATTCCAAAGAAGAAACCACTGTATTAAATCTGTATGAATTTTATTACAACCGGATAAGAACTTCCTGGAGAACCATGAACGATGTGGAGGAATTTATCTGGTAAAAACCATAAAACTGATGTTCTCCATTACATTGCTCTGACAATTATGAACCGATTGCGATGATTCTTTTTTTATTCGAGAGAGTAAACTGCTATGATGATTCCATGCAAATTTCTTTACGACCGGATATTTTTTTCTGAAGAAACATGAATTATGTAAAACTATGTAGACGATAATGTGATCATAACCTATCTAGATAATTTTACGGTTTTCGATGGTTCAATCTTTATATATGAAAATATCACTAAAAAGTTTAAAACAAAATCTTTTTAAAAAAAAAATTGAACCGACTTCAATATCACTGAAAAGTATAAAATAATTTAAATATTATTGAAGTTGGTGCCAAATATACACAGCCGGTAAGCTAACACCGGACGTGACGTGACGTCTAAATGACGTCATAGTATGTCAAGAGGTTGATATTTGTTTCCCCTCAGGACTTGTCTGTGACTAAAATGAGGTCAGAGATACATACCAAGAATTCTAGATATGCAATATCGATAACCATTGACCAGATGAACCGATTTTTGCAGCGTTTAGTACGCCGTTTAGCACCCGATAATAATAAAAATTAATAAAAAAATTAAGTAAATAATTTTTTTACCAGTTTTTGGAATCATAATAAAAAAAACTTGGTGTGATTTCGCGAATAAATAAATAAATATGGGATGGTGCTGCAAACTGCCATCTAGTAGCTTTGAACTCAGACTAGGTTAGTGGCCTCTTCGGAGTCGCTGGACGCTCAGGGTGTGGGCCCTTTGAACGTCCATTGAGTACGGCGGCGACTCCGAGGAGGATGGCGGCGGGGTTGCAACCCCCGTCCCCGTGAGCACCGTGACTGGTTCCCGGGGGGCCACAATGCGCCCCCCAGCAGCGGGCTCAAAGGCAAAGCACTGGGGGGCCCCTGGTGCAGATCCCACCGGAGAGCCCTGGGATCCCCCCTCTCATGTGCCGATGCGACAGCCGCGGGGGTTTTAGTGGGTAAGAATCCCACATACCCCGGTCGAGCCCCACAGCTCCCGGGGATCTTTGGAAGATATCCCCAGCGTCAAAAAGGTTTGTGGAGGCCAATCTACAAAGCCTAAGACCTAGATCACAGGCGCAGAGTAGCTAAACCTTTGGAAAGTGTATGCAGGAATTGCATGACTTGATTCCATAATTTATCAGCCTTATAGATGATATACATACACTCTGTATAATTATCTTTGTATGGCTAATGACCAGCATCTTTGTCGGAAGTGTTCACAACTAAAATAATACTTAAATAACGTTTCAACCTTTGATTATATATACGTCTAGATAGTAAGTCGTCTTAAACGTGACGTTCACACTGAATCACTACTCCATTATCCGCATGTGCGTGCAGGCCTCGTACTACACTAGCGTTATCTGTGGCTGTGTGCGTGTTTGGGGATCTCCAGTTATAAATATTTTTCCCATAAATAGCGATAGCGTTGTGGGCTATGCATTGATATATACTGTGTAAATAGAATAGAATAGAATGGAATAGACTGGAATAGACGGGAAAAGACTGGAATAGACTGGAATAGACGGGAAAAGACTGGAATAGACTGGAATAAACTGGAATAGACTGGAATAGTCTGGAATAGACTGGAATAGACTGGAATAGACGGGAAAAGACTGGAATAGACTGGAATAGACTGGAATAGACGGGAATAGACTGGAATAGACTGGAATATACTGGAATAGACTGGAATAGACTGGAATAGGCTGAAATAGACTGCAATAGACTGCAATAGACTGGAATAGACTGGAATAGAATGGAATAGAATGGAATAGAATGGAATAGAATGGAATAGAATGGAATAGAATGGAATAGAATGGAATAGAATGGAATAGAATGGAATAGAATGGAATAGAATGGAATAGAATGGAATAGAATGGAATAGAATGGAATAGAATGGAATAGAATGGAATAGAATGGAATAGAATGGAATAGAATGGAATAGAATGGAATAGAATGGAATAGAATGGAATAGAATGGAATAGAATGGAATACAATGGAATACAATGGAATAAAAAGGAATACAATGGAATACAATGGAATACCTATATAAAAGTAATTAATTTATCAAAAAAAAAATTAAAATTATTTTAATTAATTTATTTAAAGTTTTGGTCACTATCTACGTATTACGTTTAATTGCATTCATTTTTGCTAAAAGAAAAATTACCCCAGACTTAAGATATATTCCCCCATTATTACCTAGCAACACCAGTCTAGTCGGACAATGTACAAATAGTCGTAAAAAACAATCGAGTTTTTATAATAATCCTTCACAGAATCTTAAGACTTATCAATGGAAAATTAAGTTAGGATCTTTATTAATTTTACTTAGTTAATATTTTCTCGATTTGATTACACAATTCGTCATAATGTTTTTTTTTTTGCGAGCACAAACCATTGGTACAGTTCAAGTGACACTAAACAACCAAGTCGACCAATTTGATGTTTTGGTGTACCTGATATTGTCAAGTGTTTGAACATCGAACATGCTATCTAGACGTATATATAATCAAAGGTTTCAACCCACTTAAATAAAATACTGATTTCGGTATGGCTAAGGGAGCCATGACGCAGCTGCAGAGTATATGGAGAGACTACGAACTTGCTCCTTCTCACTCCCCCCTTACTCCACCTAACTCCCCCGATCCCTCACCCCATCACCCCCTCCTCGAATCCCCTCTCCCTCTTTCTGCTCTCTTGCACCCTCCTCTCGTTCTATATATCCTCGTCAATCATGGTATCAGCGGCATTAAATATACTTTATGACCTATTCTCAGACCTCCCCGATATGCACACAAAATTTCATACAAATCGGGTCACCCATCTGTTTAATGATCTTGCCTTATGTTGCTTAACCTTAACCTAGCGGTATGAAATATACTGTATGACCTATTCTCAGACCTACCCGATATGCACACTTTCATACAAATCGGTTCACCCATCTATTTAATGACCTTACCTAACGTTGCTCAACCTTAGCCTACCGGGATAAAATGTCCTATGTCCGTTTCCTGGTTCTAAGCTACCTCCCCACCAATTTTCAGCCGAATCGGATAGGCCGTTCTTGAGTTATAAAAGTTCTATAGTGATTGTATGTCCAATTCCGCCGATAGATGGCGCTGTTCATAATGTAAATCACGCTAACATCGTAAATTACTGTCTAATGATATTCGATAATGAAAGTTCTTAGTGTTTCGCATATTTTATTGTTGCGGATGTGATACAATACCTATACACTACCTGGACGTGGGAGTTTCATTAAAATTTCATGAACTGGCTTTTAAATAAAATGAAATGTTATTTTTCCCTTGCCTATTTCTTTCCTAATCTAGTTTGGACTCGCTCGGGAATTACAGATTTTAACTTTTCAAAGATATATAATGTCATATTGCTATCAGCAAAGTACTTAGAACAATACAGAAATCTAATGAAAATTTCCTGGGTGTACCGGAACGGCTTACCCCTTACAAAAATTGACCCTTCGCCACTGCCATATCTTATGCAAACTAAATGTCTGCTCAGTCCCTATTGTATATAGCGTAATAATATCTTAATGATTAACTGATCAGTCAATAATTACCCTATTCATATACAACGGAAATTACGTGGTAATATGTGCAAGTAATGTTTCACTGCTTAGCCCCTATGAAACATAGCGTGATGTTTTATATACCAATTTATACCCCTACTTCTACGCAACACATCAGTGAAAGTCCTATCAAAATCCATCCACGGGTTTTCAAATGATGCCTGGACAAACAGAACGACAGACAGACAGACAGACAATAATTCCAAAAAAAAATGTTTTGGCCTCTATGTCGATAGTATAGTATCCCCACATAGAAATTTTGGAAAAATATTCAATGTACAGAAAAAGTGATCTTTGAGTTTTATTATAGTATAGAAGATAGATAAATCCATTTCTTTCTCCTACCAAATTAGGTATTTACTTACTTAATAATATTTTAATTTTATTGTATTTTCTTTTGTTTCAGGTTCTTCGTTATATGTTTCTTATTAGGCGTAACAGATGCACAATATGGTTAGTTGATATTAATTTACACTTTGGCTTATAAAACTAATTTTAATTGATGTATTATCCGCTTTCTATCTGTCTATAATGTGTGTTAGAAAAAGTCAGACTTAAATATACTTATTCACGTCAGTGACGACACACACACACACACACACACACAGATACAGTGACACATACAATTTCTATACAAATTTCTGCTTAGCATTCTTTATACGTTGTAAATTCAGGCATCATTCAGGCAGGCAGGCATCTTGACGATCGCAATATGCAGGTAGGTAATCCAATAAAAAGTCACTGCTGCCAATCTTCTTTTTTTACCATAGTTCTCCTCAGCCTCTTATGGACATCCAATGGGAGGAGTTGGGAGGGTGATATTCTTACCCGAACACCCTACTGGTGAAACCTTAAATATAATATTATCAGACAAGTGTTGTCAGTGCAACGGTCAATTAATGACTATACGCTTAGAGGAGATATCAACTATACGTAATACTATGGCAAGACTACTCTACACATAATGCTGTATGATATCAAAACTAGACGAATGATTTCTGATATTTACGCGAATTACTTACACTTCAAAATGAAACTTATAAAATCAGAAATAAACCGTAAAATTAGTTTAATTTCTAAACAAGACTTAGGCCTCATTTACGGAGACGCGGGGCGTCGCGTGTCGCGTATATTCTTATCTATGGTCGCGTGTGGCGGCACGGCCCGCACTAAATTCAAATGTAGGGCGTTGTATGAGTGCGTTTACGGAGAAGCGATTTTACACGCGTTTGCTTGAAATGGAGCGTGTTTTACGGCGGAGCCCGCGGATGGTATTGTCATGTCGCGGCGTTACTCGCGGCAGCGCAGGCAGCGGCGATTCTCGATGAAGCGATGCCTGTGGCGGAACCTTCTGCCAGTCTATTTGGTAATCGTGCAACACAGACGTAGTCACCATCGCAATGGAGTATGATATAATCGATTTTTTTTAGAAAAAAATTGTATGTCAAAAAGTGAGCAGCATCATATATTGCTATAAGTCTGTGTTTACGCGTGCGATGATACGTGCCGCTTCACGCGCCGCCGCTACGTAAACAATAAAAACGTCCGACGCGCGGGGCGTCGCGCGTCGCGTGTGGCGTGGGGTCTCGCGGCGCGTCGGACGTTTTTATTGTTTACGTAGCGGCGGCGCGTCTCCTTAAATGAGGCCTAAGAAGACTATTTCAAACATGCATTGAATTTCCGGCTTCCTAAATTACTTGTTAAAATTATCAGTCTCTTAAAGTAGCGTAGACCCCTACGCTAGACGAACCGAGCCCGAGCGGAGCACAAGCCGAACAGAAATTTGTGTAGCGTGGGCCGACTTACCAGCTTCGAGCGAGCGCGCTTCGAGCATATGTTTCGTGCTGGACAGTGCTCCGCCAATTGTCGGTTTCTTGACAAACACAAAGGAATTTGCTTTGCACTCGAGTACAGTGATCGTGGTCGGCTGCGAACGACGCGTCGTTCGTCGCGACGAGGCCGTGAAGGCCTAGACAAGGTGCAATCGCTTGATAGCGATTCTATTTCTTCATTCGCTAACGTTGTCAATGCCCTATAAAAAAAAAAATGTATCATTTAGATAGATAGATAGATAGATAATTCTTTATCGTTCCACCATCATTAAAAAACACAAAAATACAAGAAAAAAAAAAAACAGTAAAATAGAATGAAACAATGGGCGGCCTTATCACTAAAAGTGATCTCTACCAGGCAACCTTTGGATGGAGAGGAACTATGAACTGCAAGGCGGGGTTGTTTATACAAACCAATTATAAAAGAGAAAAAAAAAATAAAAAAAAATACATAACTATAAACAATATAAAAATATTTTTTACAAAAAAAAGAACCGCCTTCAAAATGCAACTAAAAAGCCTGAAATAATTTCTAAGAATTACTGGTTTTTACATCTACATTGTTGGACTTGGACTACAACATATTATAAATACATATTACTATCAAAGACGGCGCCAAACTGGAAAACAGTTAGGTACCTATTGCCCTTGTAAGTATTTACTAGACGTTAGGCGCCGACTTCGATAGTAATATGTATTTATAATATGTTGTAGTCCAAGTCCAACAATGTAGATGTAAAAACCACTAATTCTTAGAAATTATTTCAGGCTTTTTAGTTGCATTTTGAAGGCGGTTCTTTTTTTTGTAAAAAATATTTTTATTTTATTCTTTTTAGTGGTTCCCTTGGTATATTATTAGGTTAAGTTTTAACAACTTATATTTTATTCTGACAAACAGCCAGTTTAATATTTATTTTAAAAACACCCACTACATAACATAACTATGGACTATCACTAAAATATAAGCTTAAGCAAAAATTTTAAAAAATGTACATGTGACAATATCTTAATATAATAAAACTAACCAATTGCCATAAACCGAAGATATCTAGGTATTATACTCGTAGTTATCGAGAACCATGGACTGCAAGCTCGTTGGGTCTACATTTATTTGTGCCGAGAACCCGTGTCCACCTTCTGACGATGGTCAGACCCTGAGCTACCCAACGAGCCCAAACTCGGCAGATCTACGTTTATTGGTGCAGTGATCCCGTGACGACCTTCCTGCTCCATCATCAGACCCTGATCTCCATTTTTCTAGCAACTACTCGTCGAGATCTATCCAACGAGTCCAAATTCGGTAGGTCTACGTTTGTTGGTGCCGAGATACCGTGACGACCTTCCTGCTCCATTATCAGACCTTGATCACCATTGTCTAGCAACTACTCGTCGAGAGCTACCCAACGAACCCAAACTCGGTGGATCTATGTTTATTGGTGCCGAGATCCCGTGACGACCTTCTTGCTCCATCATCAGACGTTGATCACCATTTTTCTAGCAACTACTCATCGAGAGCTACCCAACGAGCTCAAACTCGGCAGATCTACGTTTATTGGTGCAGTGATCCCGTGACGACCTTCCTGCTCCATCATCAGACCCTGATCTCCATTTTTCTAGCAACTACTCGTCGAGACCTATCCAACGAGTCCAAATTCGGTAGGTCTACGTTTGTTGGTGCCGAGATACCGTGACGACCTTCCTGCTCCATTATCAGACCTTGATCACCATTGTCTAGCAACTACTCGTCGAGAGCTACCCAACGAACCCAAACTCGGTGGATCTATGTTTATTGGTGCCGAGATCCCGTGACGACCTTCTTGCTCCATCATCAGACGTTGATCACCATTTTTCTAGCAACTACTCATCGAGAGCTACCCAACGAGCTCAAACTCGGCAGATCTACGTTTATTGGTGCAGTGATCCCGTGACGACCTTCCTGCTCCATCATCAGACCCTGATCTCCATTTTTCTAGGAACTACTCGTCGAGACCTATCCAACGAGTCCAAATTCGGTAGGTCTACGTTTGTTGGTGCCGAGATACCGTGACGACCTTCCTGCTCCATTATCAGACCTTGATCACCATTGTTCTAGCAACTACTCGTCGAGAGCTACCCAACGAACCCAAACTCGGTGTGTCTATGTTTATTGGTGCCGAGATCCCATGACGACCTTCTTGCTCCATCATTAGACGCTGATCACCATTTTTCTAGCAACTACTCATCGAGAGCTACTCAACGAGCCCAAACTCGGCGGATCTACGTTTATTGGTGCAGAGATCCCGTGACAACCGTCCTGCTCCACCATCAGACCCTGATCTCCATTTTTCTAACAACTACTCGTCGAGAACTATCCATCGAGTCCAAATTCGGTAGTTCTACGTTTAGTAGGCACGGCAAGGATAGGATGGATTGTTAATTTTATTACAGAGTTCCGGTGGCCATCTATGGCCTTCTTCATCAGGTCCACTTCACCAAATGAAACTTTTTGAATGAAAATACTTGACTAGTTTCTAAAAATACCAAAAACGCTATATGTATGCCTATAATATTTAAGGAGTTCCCTCAGTTACTCATGGTTCCCATCATCAGAAATTGATTTTGAAAAAAATGGGACCATTCTGGAAGCATATCCTTTCAATTAAAAAAATAATTTTCCAAATCGGTTCGTAAACGACAGAGTTCTGAGGTAACAAACATAAAAAAAAAAAATAAAAAAAAAAACATACAACCGAATTGATAACCTCCTCCTTTTTTTGAAGTCGGTTAAAAATACGTAACAGCAAAATAATATATATATACAAATATTAGTATAATACATAAATATTATATTTAATAGAAACAAATATAAATAACCAACAATAATAAATAAATAAATGAAGCCGGCTAATATCAATATAAAATTCATAGGGACAAATAAAATGCTTTCAAACGATCTTTAAAGATAGGCAGAGATGATGCATGTCTAACAGTGACCGGTAAGGCATTCCACAGACGAACAGCTTCTACTGTGAATGACCTATCGTAAAACGAACTATTATGAGAAGGGAACATAAGAGTGAGATTTTCTGATGACCTCAAACAGTGGGAATCATTGCCGAGAAAAACAAAACGTTCCTTTAGGTAACGCGGAGAAAAAGAATTAAATAGTATATTATAAAGAAGAGACAGGATGTGCGTATTCCGACGAAGACGAATAGGAAGCCACTTGAGCTTAGAACGAAATTGAGAAACATGATCATATTTATTTTTATTTAGGTTTTCTTATGTAATTCACTGTTTTTACTATAATCTGTTCCTGTGATCTGTTCTGTTTTTTATTTTTGTTTGTATGTGTGTGTACATAGACATCGTAGTTAACGTGACGTCACCCATAAGGTCCTAGCGGAAGACCAGCGCTGGTTGTCCGCAGCCAGCATATTGCTGAGTTAGGACCTTTTTGTGACATGTCTGATAATTGTACTTTGTTTTACTGTTTTGTTATTCGTGTGTGTTGTGCGTGTCACAAATAAATGTTTTTCTTCTTTCTTCTTCTTCTTCTATAATTTGTCACGTTGTTTTTATATGTCTTATGTCATTCTCATACATTTTTATACTGTCTAGAGGGCCTGAACGTCTCCGCTCTTACTGGGTTTGTCTTTTTTTTTTATACCACCAAGGTGGCAAACAAGCATGTGGCCCGCCTGATGGTAAGCAATCACCGCGGCCTATGGACGCTAGCAACACCAGTAGGATCACTAGCACGTTGCCGACGCCGTAAAAATTTGTTAACTCCCTTTTTAAAAAACCCCATGCTGTAATTATTCGGGAAAACCTCGGCAGGGGTATGTATTGTCTAACGCAGACTCACATTTACAAAGAAAGACATTGATCAACTTACTAATTTGTTTAACATACAATACAACTTATTAAGCTGCGTTTGTCAAAAATAAATTCAGCCCTATATGAATATAATATACTACGAATTCGTTGGATTGTATATTTTGTTGTTAATTTTCATTTTTTCTTTATTTCAGGATCAAACTACTCTCTTCTGGGCCATTTACACAGTGATGGTGAACGCATTAAGATTAATGCCAGGGGTGATTTCGTATTTAACGTAACCAAACGATACCCTGTACCGATAAAAACAACAGAAGTAGACGGTATAAAAATATCAGAAAATTTTATATTAAAAACACAATTCAATGTTGATTTGATGAAATCATCGTGTCTTTTCACAATTGAGAGCTCTACGAGCATTATTCTATCAATATGCCTTATAAGAGTGGGACCATTACTAGTAAAGGTAAAAATGGCAAAAAATGATAAGCCAACAGAAACAGCAATGTTTATATTGAAAATGCCAGAGATCAGCAATGAAATGAATGATTTGATGTTGTATGTGGATCAAAGTAGTGTCCAGCTGATACTGAACTGTGCAATAAGAAAAACGAATAAGATGAAATCGAATAATGTTGGTGAAACAGCGGTGAATTTGTCCAGTGATCTAAAATTATCTGTAGGGTTTCCAATTTCACCGTACACAACTTTTCAGGTGAGTTGCATATAATTTTTACTTGTACACATAATTATTGAATCATTTCAGTGACCAGACAAGCAAGACGCTTACACTTTACTATAATGTATATTATAATTTTTTCGCAGTCGGGTTTTTTTGAAGTGAAACTTCTTATGCGACTTCCAAAAATGTTATCACATAACGCGTCAAGCGTTAAATGAGTCACCTTAACGCGTTATCGCTTAACGCGTTAAGTGATAGGTGTTAAACGATAGGCGATAGGCGTGGGCGAGTTGGCTTGAGTTAATTTGAGTTAGTTTGAGTGTTGGTTTGAATGTTGGTTTGAGTGTTGGTTTGAGTGTTGGTTTGAGTGTTGGTTTGAGTGTTGGTTTGAGTGTTGGTTTGAGAGTTGGTTTGAGAGTGGGTTAGAGAGTTGGTTTGAGAGTGGGTTAGAGAGTTGGTTTGAGAGTTGGTTTGAGAGTTGGTTTGAGTGTTGGTTTGAGAGTTGGTTTGAGAGTTGGTTTGAGAGTTGGTTTGAGAGTTGGTTTGAGAGTTGGTTTGAGAGTTGGTTTGAGAGTTGGTTTGAGAGTTGGTTTGAGAGTTAGTTTGAGAGTTGGTTTGAGTTGGTTTGAGAGTTGGTTTGAGAGTTGGTTTGAGAGTTTGTTTGAGAGTTGGTTTGAGAGTTTGTTTGAGAGTTGGTTTGAGTGTTGGTTAGAGTGTCGGTTTGAGTGTCGGTTTGAGAGTTGGTTTGAGTGTTGGTTTGAGTGTTGGTTTGAGTGTAGGTTTGAGTGTTGGTTTGAGTGTTGGTTTGAGAGTTGGTTTGAGAGTTGGTTTGAGTTGGTTTGAGAGTTGGTTTGAGAGTTGGTTTGAGAGTTAGTTTGAGAGTTAGTTTGAGTTGGTTTGAGAGTTGGTTTGAGAGTTGGTTTGAGAGTTGGTTTGAGAGTTGGTTTGAGAGTTGGTTTGAGAGTTGATTTGAGAGTTGGTTTGAGAGTTGGTTTGAGAGTTGGTTTGAGAGTTGGTTTGAGAGTTGGTTTGAGAGTTGGTTTGAGAGTTGGTTTGAGAGTTGAGTTGAGTTGGTTAGTGTGTGTGTGTGTGTGTGTGTGTGTGTGTGTGTGAGTGAGTGAGTGAGTGAGGGGCCGACCGACCGACCGACCGATCGACTGAGCGAGAATGAAGTTTCACTTCTTCCGCGCGGAGGGACTCCACGCACGCACATTTTTTTTTTTGATTATAATTTTATTTATAAATAGGTAGGTACTTGTTGTTTGAAATAATCTAATAGTTGTAATGGTGTCTCCAGTAAGTTACTGCATATTACTTAATTATTAGTATGATATCCTTGGACAATCTATAAAAAGTTATCAAATTCCAATTATAAAAGTTATCTGAAACTAAACACTTAAATATTTTTTTGTAAAAATATACATAAGTACATACGACAACACAACAATCTGGTTGTTGTCCTTCTATCAACAACAAGATAAACAAAAATTTTCAAGCACACACAATCGTCATAGTCGTAGAATAGTGACGGATCTAACAAATGTTAAACTTTACAGGGCAGCCATTTCAAATATTTATGTTAGTTTTTTTGTCATAACTTTTTAAATTTTAAATCTGTAGTTATAAAAATTGGCAAATAAGTTGAAAATAGGGTTTGTTATAAAATGGAATAAAAATAAGAACATATAATTACACAGGTTTCTAGAAAAATCACATGCTTCGTTTTACTTTGGAGTATACACCGTCAAATAGTAAATTATGTGTGTGTAATATGTGGCGGATTTTATTTTCCGATCATATTCTATGGACTTACTGAATAAAATATTGGCGGATATGTTATCTGTCACATTCTATTTAGACCATGAGAAGTAGGTAGAGGAAGGTGGTCAGTATTTTATAGGTAGATTGATATCGGATACCCGTTTTTCTTTATAAGACCAAATTTGCAACAGTAAATATATGAACACAGGAGTGATTGCCGACCGGTGGCCAGCCAAATAAAATTATTGGTAGGATAGAATATGACAATTTGTGGAATTTGTCATATTCAATATGACATATAATTCTACCCTGCTTATTGTCTTTGGCTAGCCATGGTTACCATAAAAAATGCATAGTGTGTCTTATGTTACCATGCGATTTCGATTATGGTCAGCGCAATTGTCTGATCAGAATCGAAAACCTTCGATATAAACTTCCTTAAGAAGTTATAAACGCAACTGGTGACTTCAATGGTGGTGCTGGTGCCCCACGTTTGGCAGTACCTTCATGTCAAATATAGCAATAGCCTTACGAGTATTTGCCAACCATATCGCATAATATGATGAAATTATAACATGAAAGCATTCGTTTATAATACAATACTCAATTGCCCGTAAGGACATGGACAAAACCTGTTGAATATCAAAAGTTTGCATTTTCCTTCAAGGTTCTAGATAAATGTTTACTATTTAAATGGTTTGCATACCTACTGTTCTCCAAGGTCATCAGGTGGGTATTGTGTTTGCTTAAAATTGTTACACTGTGATGATCACATGGTATAATTTTTGGGTAGATGGACGATTAAATTAAAATAAGTGTTAAGGGTAACTATAAGTCGTACTGCCTTAGACCAGACTAGCTGCATTTGAATTATGTTTGACCTCAGGCCATTCTTTATATACAGGATGTTTGGTGGATCGTTTGAGACAATACTGGTACAAATGAATTAACGTGGGCACAAACCGACGACTCAACCAATCATTTCATCATCAACAGTACGATTATGATTTTTATATTTCCATCTCTAGTCTATTTAAATCGAAGTGCTTTCGTCGTATTTATCCCAAGCTGTCCAACTAACCCTTAACTACTTGATGCATGTTTTTACAAGCATCTATTTTTGATGAGCCCTTTTTTCAAGAATAATTATAAGTGAATTGACGGTAATGCTTGCTTTAAATCTCTAGTTTTCTTTTTCTGTGGGGTAGTAGAATTTACAACATGCAACATTGTTTTTCACGATCACCCAAATTCAAAAACTTTTCAATTGTATCTAGTCTTTCTTCGAGAGTCAACATAATGGCCTACCTATAGATTTTGCTAGAACAATAAAGCCTTCTTTGAGGAGTATTCTTTTCTTGCATTCTTTAAACGCTTTCTCTTACCTTCTTCCCAATCATCTAATTTCGTACACGTTTCTTATCTCTACATCGAATAAGAGGTGCTGAAGACGACTGGCATAAAGGCACAGGTGTGTCGATTGATGGACAGTTGCTATAGTCTGTACTATAGTGACTAGGACATTAAAAATCGTCACATAGCTACTTCACCATAGGTTTTTGCTGGTGATGGCATAGGTGGCTGTCCGTTGTTCTCAACAGCCGAGGTAATTGGTTGAGGGGAAGGTGACAAATCGGATATCAAGGTAGAGTATTTAAAGGGGTTACAACTGAGCTGATATTTAATGGGGACACGACAACATGCCGATTTTGTGATGGAAGTAAATATAGTGAAGGTGCACTTTGATACATGGCCATAAAAGGATCTTCTCAAAGAGTACTAGTATGTTCGAGTTCATATTTTCATACATTGATTTTATTATTTCGCTTGATCCGTGTACGCCGTCTGAAAATACTTCTTCATAAAAATGTTCTTAATCTTTTCTGTTAGGTTGCGTGCTCAGATAGATATCAGTATATGTAAATAATAGTATTTGTACAAGATAATATCTTGTTAGAAATTATTAATATCATAGTTTAACGTTTACCAAAGGCCAAAGTCGATTTAAAATAAAAAGATTCAAAAGTATAGAAATATTAAAATTTACTTCTTTTTATTTATACAGGTAATTTATTACTTGGATTCGATTATATTTTAATAAAAAAATATATGAAAAATATACAAATAATCATTGTTTTTCAATAGAAAATAGGCGGAAGTGAATTAAGCTCAAAGAACAAAGTGGGATAGTCAGATACGACCGTTAGATAAAGAACCGTGTCCACAGAATATCGTCAGTTGTGATCCCGCGTAGTGACGCGGGATCACAACTGACGATATTCTGATGATAGTGATCATGTCCATAGAAAATTGTAATATAATTACATACAACTCGAAAATCCAAATTTGTTAAATATAACATAAACGCAATGTTATCATTGTATCATCAGATAACAATTATCCAGTCCTTGACTCCAAGATATTCCATCTCTAGTAGTAGACACTACACTGACAAAGTCAGTGGTCTGAAACCAGTGAAGTTTTTAATGTGTACTCTAACCGCCACTAGCGCGGCGTCGAGGACTGTAATCATCGCCTCCGCTTGACTGATTGCCGACCGTGTCCGCCACGAGTCCAAGCGTCGCAACAATTCAATGAACCTCTCAGTTTCATCATTAATTACCAGTATAATGTTTGATTCAAAAACTTCTAGTAAAGTAAGTTTTACGCTGGGTCCATACTTTTGCTTTTGGCGCGCAACAGATATTCTAAAAAAAAATATATATATATACTATATATATAATTATTAATTTCATTACGACTTATAACTATTAGCAGCCGAAAGACGTCCACTGCTGAACAAAGGCCTCCCCTTTAGAAGGGAGGGGTTGCCATAATCCCCACGCTTGGCTTGGCTTGGCTTGGGGATTTGGGGAATGGTGTTATAACTATTAACTACAATTAGAATGTAATTGTACTATGTCGCTATAGCAAAATAGATACTAAGCTCCTGCTTATATGAATGATAACTGTGATATCATTATGTCGTTGACATATAGTTTACGTTTACTTTAGTCGTTAATTTGATATCAAGATAAATATTTTCATCAGATTTTCACGGACGCATTTCTAACGAGTAGCGTGCTCATCTGTACTCAAACTCTAAAGTTGGAGCGTAGCAAGTGGTTCGTAAAAACTGGTGAGCATTGGTCTACATACAGTGTGCTAAAAGTAATGGTAATCCATTGTTATATTGATTTAGTCTCTGGAGACAAAAAAAAAAAAAGTGACTTTCGTGTGTATACCTAATACCACTGCCTTCACACAGAATAAGTAGAGTTTATTACCCTAGCTAATATTGGGATAGGCTAACATTTGGAATTGGGGTGCACATATTAACAAATTCATATTTGCATCATATATATATTCATTCTTTATTATATTATTGAGGCTGATATGATATAATAATAATAGGATAAATGCAGACACGGAACGAGAGATCGTGTGTAAAAAATAATTATTTATACATAATTAATATATATATTTATGTATAATACAATTAAAACAATAATATTAAACCAAAAAATATTGTGAATATTCGACTTAATTAGGGGGGTACCCTCATATTAAAAAAAAAAACCCAATGCAAGGGTAAGAAACTAAAAATGTAATTTTTTCCAAGACTATTCTTTAGCGATACGGATCGAAATGAGGCATGTATTAAAATTTAATCTTTCTGAAAGGGGAAAGATTTACCTAGCCATATTCATGATCCTCTAAGTGAGTTGGAGATGGAGATTATACAAAGAAAAGACGAGCAAGCGTCATAACCACTACCAAAATTACTACAAAAGGCGGTTTTTATTAAAAATTGACCTCAAAGAGGCCTTTATTTTATTTTCTATTTATGAATCTTATTGTAGCCTCGGTAAACCGCTTGCTTTGCAAACCAGAGGTCGCGGGTTGAAATCCCGTGGAGAGCAACCACTTTGCAGGCAAGATGATTCATGCGTCACATGGGCATGTAAAAAGTCAGTCCTGCGCCAGACCTCACCCCAGTCGTGTCGATCTTCCGTCTTAACGAATTGTGAGAGTAAAGGAAGATAGAGTGCACTTGTTTCTACGCAAGCACTTGTGCACTATAATTATCTCTCGTGTAGTAGGCTGATTTGATGAAAGATCGGCCGCTGTGGACCTATCAGCCAGGGGGACATTTATTTATTTATTTTATCATTTATGTACACACAATAACAATAAAAGATAGAAGGAATAAGGGCAAGATACTATTTTTAATACAAAGGCACAGCTTATTTCTAAAGAAAGTTATTCCAGCAGGCCTTACATTATTATTATTATAGACATTATTATGAGTCACAATTGTAATATTTCCGCTTGTGTTCGGTTCCTATTACAAAAATATTGCAACCTTTTGTATATTGTCTGCAGTCTCAGGGTTTTTTCTTTTTATACTCTGCCGGGCAGAGTATGTTATTCCATGACACTAAATGTCATGGAAAAATCTTCCAATGCTGTGAATATTTTATAAACGCTAATAAACCTTTATTAACCTGTAGATAACGTGATTAGGAGTTATCCTATTATAGCTGTCTAAACCTGGTATCACACTTTACATCTCTCGAGACAATTCAGTAATCCTTCGAATTAATATCTTCTTTCTTCCTCAAAATCCAACGCATTCAAGTAGTGAATGTATTGGATTCACTACATCGACATGTTTCCCTAGCAGGATGTTTGTTAGTCTGGTACATTTTCGTAGACAACACATACAACAATCAGCTTTTGAAGTTATTCTCTCCTAATTCACCCATTACTGGTAACATAAGTCTAGTTTCAACAAACAACATTGATTTGATGTGTTATTTCTTTAACAAGTTCTGGACTAAATTGTTTTTTGAATATTGTATGGTTATTTACAACCAGCTATTTCTTTGATATCCACAAATAAAATTGGCAATATTATTAGAAGCAAAAACGGTTATTTCAATGAACCTGTGAATTGAAACCAATCTTTCCTCGCTATGTTCTACATTGCATAGGATCTAATTACTAGATTACTTAGTCACAATAACTTTAGTTACTTAAAAAACATTACATAAAGTTACTGATTTTATTAGTTTAGAAAATATTATTCAAACCAAAAAAAAAACATATTTATACCTTTAATTCTCTGCCTAAAGAGTAAACAAAATATGCAAATAATTGTCACTAAACTATTAGAATTTACCAAATGTGTTGTAAGGTTTACACAGACTAAAAACCTTAGGTACGGAATTTGTAGATGTTAACCCATTTTAAATCTGCATCAATTCATTCAAAGACCTATTGATTTCCCACTTGTCTGGTAACAACATTAACTTTTCAGTTTTATTCTCCATGACATGGCTCACATCTTGACACCCTGTCCGCTGCCCGATGTGTGGTGGGTTCGATTCCCACCTTGTCTGGGTGTAGTTTGTCTGTTTGGGTTGATATATTTTGCAGGAAGGAAAGGTATTTAAGGTATAAGTACCTATTGATATCGTTTGTCTGGTTGTCGTGGTGCAGGCTCTGCCTGATTTGGGGACGAATGCCCGCGTGTGGATTGTCCCAAATATGGTATATTATTTGCTATACAGCAAACAAAATAAATGGTATATTATTATAAGTATATGTCTTCTCAAGCCATGGGACGATGTATAAAAGAGATATTATTTAACAACACAATCGATACTTCTATCTTATTACTTACAATACGAGACGAGACTGGCTTCAGCAGCTGTCCAGAACGCCTTTATTATTAAAACTATTAGAAAATTGGTCGCAAGATAGTCTGCACGATTAGCAGGCTATGCTATTTGGGATTACATGTTCAATAATGTTAATGTAAAATTTTAAATCATTGTATATTAATTAAGTTTAATTCATCAAATAATATGTATAAAAACATAATTACTTATATCAAATTAATTAATACGTACCTACGTGTTTATGTATTCTGCAAAAAATTGCAAGATATATTTGGCTTTATTATAACTAATAGTTTAAGCAACAAGTTAAGTTAACTTTGTTTTATTCTCGAATCTCTTTAATTGCAACATTGATTTTGTATCTCTAAACATCTACTACTAGTGATGGAATATCTTGGAGTCAAGGACTGGATAATTGAATGATCAAACGAACTTACCCTAAGTGAAGTTCGATCTTAATTATCCAGTCCTTGACGAGAAGATATAAGGTCCCTCCCTACCCATTAATGACCCTGTTAAATCAATGTTGCAGCTGTATTTCATTTTACTCTAAAGATAATGAGGTGACTGTCGCTCGGCTGAGGCGGGGTGGATACGAAAGAGATAATAATGTTGTTTTCTCTTTCTAACCTCTGAAACTTGTGCGATATCTCCGGATCGTACCCACGAGGTACTACTACTAGTGATGGAATATCTTCTCGTCAAGGACTGGATAATTAAGATCGAACTTCACTTAGGGTAAGTTCGTTTGATCATTCAATTATTATTTTTATGTAAATTAAATTATAAGTTGATTTTATTTTTTCCGTAGAAAACCGACGGTTAGTCAGGACTGACGCTAGCTAAGCATGGGCAAATCCGTCAAATAGTGACGATTGAGCATATTCGTCGGGAGCGGGAGAGGGCGGTGGGAGATCCGCGCGCGTCGTACAAAGACGAATATACCTAAGCGTCATTTTACTATGAGCGCTTATCAAATCCGTCAGTATACCGACTGATTAATTAATAAACCAAAATACATAGAATTTTTTCTTTGATGCAGTAATAATATTTCGACAATGTAGTATCCAAATATGGTAAAAAATTTTTTCAAATCCGACATTATTCTACGATCATGACATATTTGTCATGGTCGGGAATCGAACCCACGATTTATTGGATAGCGGCTAAAGCGTTTTAACACTACACCGCCGTAAAATTATAATTAAGATAACCTAAACATTTTCAAAATACAGCATACGGTAGCTTATACAGCATACAGTGGCTTGCAACCCTTAGTTTATCCTTTTCAAGCCGTTACCTAAATAAATTTCGCACATGTGGCGAGTGGAATCTGGAGTTTAACTCTTAACGCGCTAATATGGCCAAAACCTTAATATTAAATCACACGTTATTACTTAATTAAGCCAACGCCTTCCTTGTGAGAACGTAACACTTGTTACTGAGTTATGTACTTGTAATATTTGTACAATTTGGTTATATTTACGATGTCCTATGCAAGTACTAATTTCAGTTTAAAGCTACTACAAGTGAGACATTGGCGTAGCTACCACCGTACCAGCCGTATCATTGATACGGGGCCCCCGGTCTACAGGGGCCCCGAACGTGAAATTCTTAAAATGTTATCCACGATCTCATTAATTAAACATTGAGGACTTTGAAGCGTACCTTGACTTGGACCCCCCAACAAAATTTTGATACAGGGTCCATCTAAGGCAAGCTACGCCACTGTAAAAAGATTAAATACATATATGTATATAAGCCATAGAGCCTTGGTGATTTTTTAATACAAACACTAACATTTCGTTCTTTCATTGCCACCTTTTGTAAATTCTTAACTAATAATACACAATACATATTATGAATAAGTAATACATCATCATCATCATCATCATCATCATCAGCCGGAAGACGTCCACTGCTGAACATAGGCCTCCCCCTTAGAACGCCACAATGAACGACAATTGGCTATTTGCATCCACTGGTTACCTGCGACGCGCACAATGTCGTCTGTCCACCTAGTGGGAGGCCTGCCAACGCTGCGTCTTCCGGTTCGTGGTCGCCACTCGAGAACCTTTCTTCCCCAACGGTTATCGGTTCTTCGAGCGATGTGGCCTGCCCATTGCCACTTCAACTTGCAGATTCTGAGAGCTATGTCGGTGACCTTAGTTCTTCGGCGAATCTCCACATTTCGGATTCTGTCGCGCAAAGAAACTCCGAGCATAGCTCTCTCCATGGCTCGTTGTGTGACTCTGAACTTTTCTAAAAGGCCAGCCGTTAGAGACCACGTCTCGGTACCATATGTCATCACTGGCAACACACACTGGTTAAAAACCTTCGTCTTCAGGCACTGCGGTATTTTGGACGAGAAGATATCGCGTAGTTTCCCGAACGCTGCCCATCCGAGTTGGATTCTTCGGGCGACCTCTTTGTCAAAGTTGGACCGACCTAACTGGACAAACTGTCCAGTTAGGTCGGTCGGTCGGTCAATAAGTAATACATACACGACGAATTGAGGATCGCCCCCTTTTTAAAGTTGATTAAAAATAAACTGTAGTCGCATTCAGTTATTTTATCAAAGACCGTGAATTGCAATATCGCTGCAGGAAATAAGGCATGTTTCGTTTGCCTGTAGACTGTTTTAGTTGCATCCACCGGTTACCTGCGATGCGCAAGATGTCGTCTGTCCACCTGATGGGAGGCCTACCTCCGCTGCGTCTTCCAGTTCGTGGACGTCACTCGAGAACCTTTCTTTCCCCATCGGCTATCGGTTTTTCGAGCGATGTGGCCTGCGCATTGCCACTTCAATTTGGAGAGCTGTATAGGTGACCTTGGTTCTTCGGCGAATCTCCTCACTGAAGGCGTAGTACCAGAAATCTGGAAATCTGCCTTTATCACTCCGGTTTTCAAAAAAGGTGATAAGTCTGACGTCGAAAATTATCGCCCTATTTCAAAACTATGTCTATTTTCCAAAATTCTTTATAACGCGGTTTACTTAGCAGTAAAAAATATTTTAGGAGAAGAACAACATGGCTTTCTTCGTAATAGATCAGTTGATCTATTACGAAGAAAGCCATGTTGTACTCATTGGCAAGAACAATTGGTTTGATGTAGTTACATCAAACCTTGTTCTTGCCAATGAGTTTATCTCAAAAGGAATGGGGGATCGAGCGCAGGTAGACGTAGTATATACCGATTATAGTGAATGTTTTGACCGGATTGATCACAAAATACTTTTACATAAGATTATGGCGGCTGGAATACACGGTGACCTCTATCGGTGGTTTTGTTCTTATATAAATAATCGCCAACAGGCAGTAGTATACCTTCATAAGTACCTCAAGGCTCACTTCTGGGACCTCTATTGTTCACCATATTTATTGCTGACATTAAAACCTGTTTTATTAACTCCAGCATACTTTTATACGCAGATGACATGAAAATACTAAAAAACAATACATAGCTTGTCAGATACAGAGCTACTTCAAAATTATTTAGATAGATTTGTTGGCTCATCATCATCAGCATCACCAGCCGGAAGACGTCCACTGCTGAACAAAGGCCTCCCCCTTAGACCGCCACAATGAACGACAATTTGCTATTTGCATCCACCGGTTTCCTGCGACGCGAACAATGTCGTCGGTCCACCTAGTGGGAGGCCTGCCTACGCTGCGTCTTCCGGCTCGTGGTCGCCACTCGAGAACCTTTCTTCCCCAACGGTTATCGGTTCTTCGAGCGATGTGGCCTGCCCATTGCCACTTCAACTTGCAGATTCTGAGAGCTATGTCGGCAACCTTAGTTCTTCGGCGAATCTCCACATTTCGGATTCGGTCGCGCAAAGAAACTCCAAGCATAGCTCTCTCCATAGCTCGTTGTGTGACTCTGAGCTTTTCCAAAAGGCCAGCTGTTAAAGACCACGTCTCAGTACCATATGTCATCACTGGCAACACACACTGGTTATAAACCTTTGTCTTCAGGCACTGCGGAATTTCTGATGAGAAGATGTCACGTAGTTTCCCGAACGCTGCCCATCCGAGTTGGATTCTTCGGGCGACCTCTTTGTCGAAGTTGGACCGACCTAACTGGATAGTTTGTCCTAGGTATACGTAGTGGTCAACAACTTCGACTGTATCGTTCCCAACAACTACCGGTACGGGTGCAACATGGACATTAGACATGATCTTCGTCTTGTCCATGTTCATTTTAAGACCTACCTGTTGGGAAACGCTACTGAGGTCACTGAGCATCGTATTGACGTCCTCCAGCGACTCTGCCGTAATGAGTATATCATCGGCAAAACGAAGGTGAGTGATGTATTCGCCATTGATGTTGATCCGAATCCGTACCAGTCCAAGAGCTTGAAAACGTCCTCCAATGCGTTTCAGAACAGTTTCGGAGAAATAACGTCTCCCTGTCTCACACCTCGCTGCAATGGGATTGGTTTCGTGCTCTCGTCCTGTAGTCGGATCGATATGGTGGCGTTGCTGTACAAACACTTCAACACTTTGATGTACCTATAGTCAATGTGGCACCGCTGGAGGGACTGCAATACCGCACAGGTCTCGATTGAATCGAAGGCTTTTTCGTAGTCCACAAACGCTAGACATAATGGCCGATTATACTCGTATGTATGTGGTCTACGGTGCTAAAGCCTTTTCGGAACCCGGCTTGTTCGGGAGGCTGGAAGACATCAAACCTGCGTTCGAGACGGTTCGTAATGACTCTCGAAAACAGCTTGTATACATGGCTCAGGAGTGAGATGGGTCTATAAGTCTTTAATAAAGTGTTATCACCTTTTTTGAAGAAAAGTATCACCACACTCCTGTGCCATGCTTCTGGCGTAGTACCCTCGAGTAAGACGGAATTAAATAACTTCTGGAGGACTAAAAGTACCGGTTTACCACCCGCTCTCAGAAGTTCTGTTGTGATTCCGTCTTCACCCGGCGCCTTGTTGTTCTTAAGCTGTTTGAGAGCCATTCTAATCTCGTACAGGCTGATGTCTGGGATGTCCTCTGTGTAGTGTCGGGTTAATTTGGCTCTGGTGTCCTGAGCTGTTCTGACAATGGGTTCCTGTGTAGAAGTGTATAACTGTCCGTAAAACCTCTCGAGCTCTCTCAATATCTCCGGTTTCGATGAGATGGCACTGCCGTCGTCGATCTTCAGCCTGGTCATGTGGCTGCGCCCAATAGACGAATTTTTAGCGAACACTTTAGAGCCTTGGTTCCGCTCAATCGCGACCTTAATACATGCTGTATTATAGGAACGCAAGTCGTGACGCATGGATTTCGAGATTCGTCTATTGAGTTCAGCATATTCTGACATATCATCTGAAGATTGCAGTCTCATCTCAGTCCGGGTTTCCATTAACTTATTGGTTTGATTGGAGAGCTTCTGAGGCTTATTACGGCGTGGAGTCTTAAAGAACTTGGACCCCACTGCATGGACAGTTTGCACCAACCCATTGTTTAACTCGTCCGCAGTTTCGCATTCGGCTAGGCACTGAAAGCGATTGTGTAGTTCGAGTTGAAAGTCTTCGGGGTTTCGGATTTGGGCGGTTCCCGGACGGAGCGTGGACTTCATCAGACGAGACCTCTCGAGCTTGACATTGATATTCTATGTGCCTCTAACAATGCGGTGATCGCTACCGGTTTTCACCCTGCCGGGCACGGCTATTTGTTGGCTATTGTGACCGTAATAAACTTAAACTAAATATTTCAAAATGTTTTTACATAAGTTATACGAGGAAAAAGTCAACTATTGGTCTTGGGTACACATTTGATAATGAAACGATTAAAAAAGTAGATAGCATTAAGGATTTAGGTGTTGTTCATGATAGTCAGCTTTTATTTGACAAACACATCGATTACATAATAAACAAAGCTTCTAAAGCATTAGATTTTATAATCAGAACTGCCGCATGTTTTAGATCTCTTAAAACGATCAAAATCCTCTATTGTTCTTACGTGCGCAGCCTCCTGGAGTACGCGTCCCAAGTATGGAATCCCCAATATCAAGTTTACATTTCTCGCATTGAAGGCATACAAAAGAAATTTCTACGCTATCTAGATTTTAAAGCCCAACAATTTTCAGCTGAATACGAAGATCAATGTCTACGGTACCATTTCCTACCATTAGAAATCAGACGCAAAACAAATGATGTTTGTTACTTAGTAAAGATAGCAAATGGCACTATTGATAGTCCTGAACTTCTTGCTAATGTTAAATTCCACACGAGCCAATTGGGCCTCAGACAACGACCATTATTGACTGTACCACTGACGACATTAAGGTACTTATAGGAAAAACGCTTTTTTAGTGCGTAGTGCTACTAGCTTCAATATTATAACATCAACACTTGATTTAGATCTGTTTTGTACAAGTCTCAGTGTAATTAAATGACCGTAGCCAGTAGCAAGCAAACTGCAGTCTAAGATTATTTGAATATTTTGTACGTATCATATACCTATCTTAAAAATGTAGTTATTTACACTTAACATATGGGATATATAACAATAGTTAATACTGTATACTTGTGCAAATTATTTACCTATTTGTGCATGCTTGTAATTAGCAACATATTTATCTAATCTGCAATCCAATTGGATATTTGAATGTAAGCTTTCTTTAAAATAAATAAAATAAAAATTACGTATTCTGTCGCGGAAAGAAACACCGAGCATAGCTCTCTGCATAGCTCGTTGTGTGGTCGTTGTTACTGGACGCAACGCGTAAATAAAAATCTTACCATCCATGAGAGTTAAAAAATTATGTGTAGGGTAAAACCAGGATAGTTGCTCCAGGGGTATAGTTGTCTCGATTGTAATTTATCTAGTTTGGCGGATGAAGCACATTTTATTTTATTTATCTTTCAAGAGACTACAACTACCACTAAGTTGAACGTGTTGCGTGTGATTGCATGGAAAGGCAAGGTGAAATCAACGTTTTTGCGGGATATATGTCCTCTTTCTCAGCGGAGCATCTACCCTAAACGTAATTTACACGGATTAGGCTATTATTATTATTAGGATTTATATGGGATAGATGCCCCAATATTTAGAAGTCCGCACAAATTGACAATACTCTGGAAATATCAATGATAATGGTTTTTCCTTTCATAAATTTGAAGCTAATAAACCAACCCGTATTACAAATAAAGAATTTTGCTTTTTTACAAAGAGTTATAAAGTCATTTCAAAAAGTGTGGCAACTATCCCACTTTTACCCTAGACATAAATTCTTCATAATATTAGAACGAGTGCAGGCGTCTCGTAAGTCTAGAATTCTCTGGGCGCCTGACGGGTTGCGATAAATACCTCATTCTATCACTGAGGAGAGGAGCAATTTCAGTCCGTCTAACATTTCATTTTCAATTTTAGTTGTACTTTCCAGTTTAGTAGGTACTAAGTACATACTCGTAATGTATAATAGTAAAAACCTGTATTTCTGACATCTATGGCCCACAAAAAAAATACCGCACAAGCTATGGTACATATTATTAGACATAAACAAAACTTCCGCCCGATTTGTAAAAAAAAAATAGGAATTTTTACTAGAAAATCAAGGATTTTTTTAAAGAGATATTCAAAGAATATGTTTTATATGTACTATCGCGGCACGAACGCTGTAGGTTTTCAATCAAAATTTCGTTTGAACGACGTTCCGTTACCCCTCCCGCACGTATTTTGTGCCGGCTCGTGCAAGCGATTATCCTCCTAAAGGTGGTACACCGTTCGTGACCGCGAGATTACATATTGTGACACTGAATTATAATACCCTTAACGATCCGACAGGGATTTTTACCACTCTTTATAAATTATTGATATTACATTTATTCACTTTTCCATAATGTATGCAAAGTTCAGTAACAATGAAATATACTTAAATATACTAAATTTAATTTATAATGTACATACATAATAATAAATCTACTTAATTAATCCTACTTACTAAAAGAAACAAAAGTGATTTAAATAGAAGGTAATAATAATATTTACAATGTAAAAGTTTGTGCCAAATCACCGTCGTTTGGCAAGGTGTTAAGAAGGCTGGTGCATTGCCCCGCTGGATGGCAATACCTATTATTTATGCCAGATATGTGCCTCTGGTCTCTTGTTGCTTCTATCAGCCTTTTAGTAATATCTTTACATAAATGATGTACACAAGAACCCCACGGGCCCAATGTCTCAACTCCAAAAGGTTCGAACATCTAATCTCTATCTAGGTTACTGTATATGCACCGCTTGAGACATTCAGTGGTTGACGCGGCTGCTCCAGCCTTGACCGTGGATTCTGAAAGATGTGACGGTGCCAAAGTATCGATGCAAGTTGCGTCCCATACCAAAGACCGTCCCATCTTCCGGGGCTATCTATCGCTACGAAACAGGCCACGTGGCTCTAAAACAGCAGAAACGTTAGCGGTGTTAAGGGCTCTACGGATGATGTCATTCAGGCTGGAATGTCAAGAAAATCTGCCTGCGCTGCGTAGGCATGAGAGCTCGTGGTGACCAAGCTGATCAACCATCTCAGCACAGCGACAGCGATGGGGCACAAAACATATAGTGCCTAGTCTAAAAGAAGTGGAATCCACGAGGGTTCCAATGTTAGAAGAAGGAATCTCCTGCAACCACAATCCAGATTCCCATTCAGAGACAGCAAGGACAGCAAGGGCACGCTCCGTGGAGTTGACGGTGGTATTGAGAAGATTTTCCGTTACACCGTCCGAGAAGGCGTTACGAAATTTCACTAAAATTTTGATTTTTTTTCTGCTGGAAGAGATGGCACTGATTCCTTTAAAATAGGAGAACCAAGGAGGCGAAGTGAATGTTTTGCAATATTTTATGCCTGGAACAAGATTTTCAAATCAGTGTAAAGTTAAATTTTGCGTACGGGTATTATCCAAAAAACAAAGTTCACGTTTAGAATAATTTAAGTCAAGACCAATTGACAGAAATTCGCGCTGTAGGAATTCTAGATCCTTCAAAACAGTATCTGCATCACCTCCTAGCGTGCTATCATGTAGATACCAGACGTTAAATTAAGACTCTAATTTGTCAATGATGGGGTGGATGGCAAGACTAAAAATGGCTGGCCCTATAGAATCGCCCTGTTGACAACCGACTGATGAATATAATAAATTACTTTTGTAAGTCAATTTAGATGGTGTGCTGTATAGCACTGCCACATGAAACCAAATCTATCTATTCTTTATCTGGGATTTTTTCTATTATTCGCGACAGCAGGGAGTTAAACTGAGTTAAAGGCGGTTTTAATGTCCACTTTCAGCAGCACTTCCCCACCATTATTGTGAACAAAAGTTCGTAATGCGTAAACAGCAGCTTCGCAACCCCAGCCGAACCAAAACCGAATTGTTTGGGTTAAAAATAGCTACCAATACTGTCTGTTTTCTTTGTCAAACATACTTTAGCGACGAGCCGTCGATATGTGCAAGCAACAGCCATTGGTCGTATGCCATCATCTTTCTTAGCTAGAGAACATAGATTGGCTTCGTATAAAATATCGACAATCTCGCCATTCACGCGACCCGACAGCATTAAATTAACCAACGTAGTTAGCCCTTTCAATGGTAGCTCACCGGTGGCACCACAATTGCTACCCAATAAGTCTTTAAGATGCTGTGGCGTTAATGAATCAAGACCACCGGCGGAACCACTCGGGAAAGAACTGACTGCGTGAGTCACATCCTGAGCCGTAACTTGGAATAGTAATTATACAGGGTGTAAGGGACTACGTACCGAAAACTTTTTTATAAGATTTCTCATATTGTCCGTTACAACATTACATAAACCATTTATATGGAAAATTACAAATACCTAACTTAATTTTTGAGCATGTTAGGAATACGTGCGGAAGAATATTTATTTTTCAAATTACATTGCTAATTTTAATCAAGCTGCCTGCCCTTCTAAGGGAGAGGCCTTTGTTCAGCAGTGGACTTTTTGACTGCTGATTGCTAATTTTGCACAAATAAGTAATTTCTTGTTTTTATATTTAAATTAGGTTTTATTATTATACCAATAAAGATTTTATCCTAATTTTATTTAAAAAAGCGGCATTCTTTTTTTGAAATTCATGAAAAACCGATGAAAAATTTCAACACTAGAATGTTCAGATTCATGTACTGGATCCCTGGTAACGGTACGATGTCCCTTACACCCCGTATATTATATTGGCGATATAGTAATTATTTAATATATTATACAAATTAATTCAATAGGTAATTAATATATTTATTTTATTTATGTTAATGTTCATATAAAATTTTATATTTTATCGTTATCGGTTATTGTATAGTAGACTTTGCTAATTAGGATTTTTTTAATAGTCTTTCAAAGGTCATGGCCCGAAATCTGACCCAGTTATTGGATGTTTGCGTACAAAAACCAAATTAGTATTATATGTCGCCTCCGGGTCATTAGTATGGGTCGTCAATTGACTACGAAATACAAAGTATCGTGTTGATTCTTAAATGTAGGGTAGATGTCATTTCACAAATTGTAATGGAGAGGGAAACTAACTAACGTTGGGCTTTATAAGAAGTGTTCCGAGCGCGGAGAGGTCAGTCTGCTTGAGGCAGTCTGGCTAGAGCCGTCTGTCTGAGGTAGTCTGTCTGAGTCGGTCTATTGTGATATTTCTGAGTGATGGTGACTAGTTCCTTGTGTAGGTTGAAGGTCGGAATAGGAAGCTGGTCGGTCAGGGTTGGCTGTGAGGGGATATGGTGGAGGCCAATCGTTAGGTAGGTAGGGCTTCGAGAAGAGATGAGTGACTGGGTGAGGTTGCGCTGCCGTTCAGTTTGTTCTTGTTCGTTATGTACCTTAGCCATGCTCCCGACATATATAAAAACTATGAAGCTAACGGGTAAATGACCAATAAAGATTGGACATTAAACGCTTCTTTAACTGTGTTAAAATCGAATTATGATATTTTTTTTTAATTGTGAATGTTAATTTATTTATTAATCAATGGCACACAACTTATTACAATAAACAATTTCACAAAATTAAAAATAACTAATATAATAATTAAATTAACTTAGTAAGTGTAAAAAATTTGGACCATGTAGTAGGGTACCCAAGATGCTGGCAGCATTTCCTCGCTGCATAGCTAAAGCCACTCTCTGAGCGAGGAAATGCCCAGCTCTGGGGTCACCTGTGGCGTCGACCAACCTTTTACTTAAACATCTAAATAAATTATGGGCAAAAGGGCCCCATGGACCTAGTGTTTCTACTCCAAAAAGTATAAAAATATATTCGGAGCTAATATCCTTATACTTAAATCTTTTTTTATTTTCGGCTGCCTCTGCCGCTGAACCAGTCCTCTTGCTTGTATCCTGGACATGTGACGGTGCCAGTGTGTCAACACAAGTAGCGTGCCACACTAGCACACGACCCATGCTCCAGGGGATGAGAGACATCACATAGGGTCTCTTGCCATCGTCACGCATGATACCTTTCGGCTTTAAAATAGCTGGTATGTTAACGGTGCCAAGAGCCTGACGGGTGATGTCATTCAGCGCGGCATGGCGGGAACAGCTGACACTTAACACATGAAAGTCCATGGTACCCTAGGCGGTCAACATCAGTACCATATGGACACTTAAGCGGCGTGCATTCGTCTGCACCGAGACGCAAAGCTAGGGCTACAAGAAGGGTATTTGTGTCCAGGCAGTTTCCCGTATTCCGACACGGAAAAGCCGGAAAACGTTGTCCGGGAGGGTGTTCCACAGCTAGGCCGTGTGCATGAGAAAAGAAGAAGCGAAACGCTTAGTGCGGCATGTTGGAGTGTCAACGACAAAGCGGTGGAGATCCTGCCGGCGCCTGGTAGTCCGATAAAAGAAAGGCGATGGTGGTTGGCTGGTTAGAAATTAATAAACCTAAATGAATTAACACACTTATTGTTTTGAATTTGATCTTGTAATGAAAAACAGGATATACGTATATCGTAAAGGAAAAGTAGTAGCAAAGATACCGCCATCTATAGAGTTCAGTTTATTTTTAATACAGATATTAATAAAACACTGCTGAATACTGCTGTTTACAAAATCTGGAGCAAGGGACACATCACAATCTTTCACGGTTCTTGATATGACAAGCGACTATTTTTTCAACATTCAAGTTACATCAGATAAAGTAATCATCAAAAAATTCAATATGTATATCAAACGCATGAAAGTTGTTAGTGCGAAATGATACGCCAGGCAGGATAAGAAATTATGTATTTATTAAATTATTTTTTGAAGCAAATCGCTTAGTCGGACTAATGCGACATTCACAGCTACATATTTACTGATATAGAAACCTGGAAAGAAGTAAATGTATTAAAAATAAGGAAAAACTACTTTTATCTGGGCTTGGTTCGGGTGTCATTGTGATTACAATGCCTGCTTTATAAAATTTATTTTATTGTTTTAAAACATTAATCTGAGTTTCGTGACTGATTAGTTGTAGACAATTATTAGCAGTAGGTAGTTCAAATTTCTGTCATATTACAATATTCTTTTTCTTTCCCGTATAACACAAGAATTATTATATCTCCAGTATATAATAATTCTTGTGTTATACGGGAAAGAATGATTTTGTTTTGAATTCAGTTGTTGAAGCAGTAACAGCTCAGTGGGCCAGCGCTTACATTGGAAACAAGATGTCGAGGTTCGAACCTCGGCTCGCACCTCTGATTTCTTTAATTAATCAAGTGCGAATCGCCTTTGTGCGATTGTTACTAGCTTTCGGTGTTGGGAGAAACATTGAGACGAAACTTGTACGTCTGAGGAAGCCTAACTAGCTTTCGAATAACGTGTGATGTCCGCTAACCCGCACATGGCCAGGGTGGTGGACTATGGCCCTCAGCCCTTTCATCACGAGGGGAATCCCGTGCCCAAAAGTGGAATAAAAACAAGAGCTGGTATTATAATTATTTATTTATTGTTGAATTCACCTGTGATATGTTTTTTTTATTTGACTTCATAAAAACAGATTATTGTTGTTATTTTTATTGTTATATTATGATTAATTTCTTAAAACAGAGCCCATCTTAATCATTTTTTCAATTTTAATTCTGTTTCATCTGTAACAAATTCTGATTCATGTGGGCACAAAATATTTGAATCTCGATATCTTGAAAACTACTATAAAAAACGAGTCCCTCATTCAAATGTATGGTATTTAGTATACCATACATTTGAATTACCATACATGATACTACCTATTTTCATATAAACATGTGTTACAGAGCTGAAAGTGAAATAAAATTTTGACCATATGAATCAGTCGAAGAATGTAATTTCGAAGAACTACCCGTATACAGAAATTATAGAGGAAATGGTTTTTTCTTCCACAGTACAAAGTGTTCCTTTAAAATTAAATAAATGGCAAAAGAACCAGTACCCGGTGTTGACTGATACAGTGATCCACCGAGTAGCGGTGGACCCAGATTGTATGTGCAATATTGTCCCCATTGAAGACGAGATATATAAGAAACGGATCTAGCGTCAGTCGGAAAATTGGATTTTCTTTGAGCTCAGGCAACTTATGGAATTGAAACTGGCTTCATACAAAATGCACGTAGGTTTAATAACTAAACTACATATACAACTACGAGAGAGACTTATAATTCTAACGGTTTTATCGATTTCTAAAGCTAATTAAATAATTAATATTTGTTTTGGGTTTATGTGGTTTAGCACTTACTATTTAGTGGTACTTTAGACTTTCGCGTTCCAGCTCTTTATTTTAAACTTTATTTTAATTGCGCGCAAACTTTATTTTAATCGCTGTAAAGAATCGTAAGATTAGCTAGTCAGTGCTTGTCGAGTATATACTTCAGTCGGATGCAAATCACTGGATTGAGTTTCATCGCCCAGAAGTCCAATCGACACTTTTATTCGAGATTGTTTCGTGAGGCGATTGAAACCAAGCAATATAAACATTACAATCGGGAAGATGGCTTTAGATTATCAGCTGCTTGGCTACCAGTGATTAAAATGACAAAACTTCGCTATTTGCCGGTGTTTAAATATACAGATAAAACGTTTTATTGTACATATTTTACCAACGCCATCTATTCATTTAACTATTAATTCATTTCGTTGTATGTCCTTATTATTGTAGTAAGTCAATGCATGGTAAACATAAAATTATTTATCATTAGGCAGTACGTATAAGCTACCTTGTGATTATAAGTTAGGTAGTAAGGTAAGTTGTAATCAATGTAAACACTGCTCGGAAAAAGATCAGTTACTGGTAAGCATTCGATAAGCAACGTTAGGCAAGAACTTGCCAGTCCTTAGTTCAAATGCTTACCAGTCCTTATTACCGATTCTGTGCTTCGGATGGCACGTAAAATTCGTTTCCGGTTGTCGTATAGCTGTCGTTAAGCAGTTCTTGTCTTAAAAACGTTCAATGATGAACTGATAACTTAATAATTTATGATACAATAAAAAATTAAGGTAATAATATAAAAGGTCATGGCCCACCAAGTATTAAAACTTTACCCACGGTGTACATGAAATATGGCCGGATGTACAGGGAAATATTTATACTTTACGACTACTAATGACATGTGGCGCATTACTGTAGGCACTAGGAATTATGATATAAAAAAATATATTTTTTTATGTTAGTGCAAAATATTTGTCTATTTCGTCCCAGCAAAGTATGAAAATCATCTTTATAGTAAGTACTTTTTAAGGTCCCATACCTAAAAAATAAAAAGGAACTACTACATATTACAATAATATACAATACATTTCAGGATCCACTGACGCTATCGATCCAGTGCCTCTAAAACACAGGCCTGTCTCTTTTCTGCCAAGAAACATCCTTTTCTGCTTGATCCTGCTTTTTGTGGTGTATCTATACCGACATCCAACCATCTAGATTTGTTAGGTCTCAATTTATCCTCTGACCTTAATTTCGGACGATCCATTGAGTCAAAAGCCAAAATCTCGGCTAAAAAACTTGGTATCTTGAATAAGGTGAGGCGGTATTTCACAAAGGAACAGCTTTTGATTCTTTACAAAGCTCAGGTTCGACCCTGCATGGAGTATTGTTCTCACCTGTGGGATGGCTCTGCCAAATATCAACTTGACTCTTTGGATTCGCTAGACAGACGCGCTCGCAGGATAATTGACGATAATTACCTAACAAATGAAAAACTGCAACAATTGAATCATCGTGGCGACGATACTAACTAGGCGTAGTTGCATGTTTATCGGTTTTTTACAGATTGTTCCACGGTGAATTCACCGTTTTATCGTCAATTATCCTGCGAGCGCGTCTGTCTAGCGAATCCAAAGAGTCAAGTTGATATTTGGCAGAGCCATCCCACAGGTGAGAACAATACTCCATGCAGGGTCGAACCTGAGCTTTGTAAAGAATCAAAAGCTGTTCCTTTGTGAAATACCGCCTCACCTTATTCAAGATACCAAGTTTTTTAGCCGAGATTTTGGCTTTTGACTCAATGGATCGTCCGAAATTAAGGTCAGAGGATAAATTGAGACCTAACAAATCTAGATGGTTGGATGTCGGTATAGATACACCACAAAAAGCAGGATCAAGCAGAAAAGGATGTTTCTTGGCAGAAAAGAGACAGGCCTGTGTTTTAGAGGCACTGGATCGATAGCGTCAGTGGATCCTGAAATGTATTGTATATTATTGTAATATGTAGTAGTTCCTTTTTATTTTTTAGGTATGGGACCTTAAAAAGTACTTACTATAAAGATGATTTTCATACTTTGCTGGGACGAAATAGACAAATATTTTGCACTAACATAAAAAAATATATTTTTTTATATCATAATTCCTAGTGCCTACAGTAATGCGCCACATGTCATTAGTAGTCGTAAAGTATAAATATTTCCCTGTACATCCGGCCATATTTCATGTACACCGTGGGTAAAGTTTTAATACTTGGTGGGCCATGACCTTTTATATTATTACCTTAATTTTTTATTGTATCATAAATTATTAAGTTATCAGTTCATCATTGAACGTTTTTAAGACAAGAACTGCTTAACGACAGCTATACGACAACCGGAAACGAATTTTACGTGCCATCCGAAGCACAGAATCGGTAATAAGGACTGGTAAGCATTTGAACTAAGGACTGGCAAGTTCTTGCCTAACGTTGCTTATCGAATGCTTACCAGTAACTGATCTTTTTCCGAGCAGTGTTTACATTGATTACAACTTACCTTACTACCTAACTTATAATCACAAGGTAGCTTATACGTACTGCCTAATGATAAATAATTTTATGTTTACCATGCATTGACTTACTACAATAATAAGGACATACAACGAAATGAATTAATAGTTAAATGAATAGATGGCGTTGGTAAAATATGTACAATAAAACGTTTTATCTGTATATTTAAACACCGGCAAATAGCGAAGTTTTGTCATTTTAATCACTGGTAGCCAAGCAGCTGATAATCTAAAGCCATCTTCCCGATTGTAATGTTTATATTGCTTGGTTTCAATCGCCTCACGAAACAATCTCGAATAAAAGTGTCGATTGGACTTCTGGGCGATGAAACTCAATCCAGTGATTTGCATCCGACTGAAGTATATACTCGACAAGCACTGACTAGCTAATCTTACGATTCTTTACAGCGATTAAAATAAAGTTTGCGCGCAATTAAAATAAAGTTTAAAATAAAGAGCTGGAACGCGAAAGTCTAAAGTACCACTAAATAGTAAGTGCTAAACCACATAAACCCAAAACAAATATTAATTATTTAATTAGCTTTAGAAATCGATAAAACCGTTAGAATTATAAGTCTCTCTCGTAGTTGTATATGTAGTTTAGTTATTAAACCTACGTGCATTTTGTATGAAGCCAGTTTCAATTCCATAAGTTGCCTGAGCTCAAAGAAAATCCAATTTTCCGACTGACGCTAGATCCGTTTCTTATATATCTCGTCTTCAATGGGGACAATATTGCACATACAATCTGGGTCCACCGCTACTCGGTGGATCACTGTATCAGTCAACACCGGGTACTGGTTCTTTTGCCATTTATTTAATTTTAAAGGAACACTTTGTACTGTGGAAGAAAAAACCATTTCCTCTATAATTTCTGTATACGGGTAGTTCTTCGAAATTACATTCTTCGACTGATTCATATGGTCAAAATTTTATTTCACTTTCAGCTCTGTAACACATGTTTATATGAAAATAGGTAGTATCATGTATGGTAATTCAAATGTATGGTATACTAAATACCATACATTTGAATGAGGGACTCGTTTTTTATAGTAGTTTTCAAGATATCGAGATTCAAATATTTTGTGCCCACATGAATCAGAATTTGTTACAGATGAAACAGAATTAAAATTGAAAAAATGATTAAGATGGGCTCTGTTTTAAGAAATTAATCATAATATAACAATAAAAATAACAACAATAATCTGTTTTTATGAAGTCAAATAAAAAAAACATATCACAGGTGAATTCAACAATAAATAAATAATTATAATACCAGCTCTTGTTTTTATTCCACTTTTGGGCACGGGATTCCCCTCGTGATGAAAGGGCTGAGGGCCATAGTCCACCACCCTGGCCATGTGCGGGTTAGCGGACATCACACGTTATTCGAAAGCTAGTTAGGCTTCCTCAGACGTACAAGTTTCGTCTCAATGTTTCTCCCAACACCGAAAGCTAGTAACAATCGCACAAAGGCGATTCGCACTTGATTAATTAAAGAAATCAGAGGTGCGAGCCGAGGTTCGAACCTCGACATCTTGTTTCCAATGTAAGCGCTGGCCCACTGAGCTGTTACTGCTTCAACAACTGAATTCAAAACAAAATCATTCTTTCCCGTATAACACAAGAATTATTATATACTGGAGATATAATAATTCTTGTGTTATACGGGAAAGAAAAAGAATATTGTAATATGACAGAAATTTGAACTACCTACTGCTAATAATTGTCTACAACTAATCAGTCACGAAACTCAGATTAATGTTTTAAAACAATAAAATAAATTTTATAAAGCAGGCATTGTAATCACAATGACACCCGAACCAAGCCCAGATAAAAGTAGTTTTTCCTTATTTTTAATACATTTACTTCTTTCCAGGTTTCTATATCAGTAAATATGTAGCTGTGAATGTCGCATTAGTCCGACTAAGCGATTTGCTTCAAAAAATAATTTAATAAATACATAATTTCTTATCCTGCCTGGCGTATCATTTCGCACTAACAACTTTCATGCGTTTGATATACATATTGAATTTTTTGATGATTACTTTATCTGATGTAACTTGAATGTTGAAAAAATAGTCGCTTGTCATATCAAGAACCGTGAAAGATTGTGATGTGTCCCTTGCTCCAGATTTTGTAAACAGCAGTATTCAGCAGTGTTTTATTAATATCTGTATTAAAAATAAACTGAACTCTATAGATGGCGGTATCTTTGCTACTACTTTTCCTTTACGATATACGTATATCCTGTTTTTCATTACAAGATCAAATTCAAAACAATAAGTGTGTTAATTCATTTAGGTTTATTAATTTCTAACCAGCCAATAATTAAAAATTAACTAGATGATAGTACAGATTATCACAAACGACCCATTTGTAGAGAAAATACGTATGGCACTTACAGAAAACATCATCTATGAAAAAATCATCAAAATTAAAGTATTCGTTCGTTTTTACTTTGCACCGTAGTAATGAATTGGCAATTCAATGAAGAACATTTGTAGCTAAAAAGCTCTAGATTTACCTTTTTGGCCCATTTGTTATTTCCATGCCTCAATTATAACATTATTATATTAATAAATCATTGCTTCAAAATTCCAGCAGCAATATTGGAGCAACGATTTATAATGCAACAGTCCAGTCTATCTGCATTCATACCCAGAATTGCAGAATCTGTTAGAACGTTCCCGCACCCTGCGCACCAGGGATGCGAATCTTTTTCGCATTATTGCAAAAAAGCAGTCAACATGCAATTCAGCAAACATCCCTGATGCACTACAGAAGCCAGACCATCAACACTCTAAATACTGTCATTGTCACTATTCGCAGTTATGTGTGGGAGCCCTAAAGGTATGCAGAATTGCAGATGTTCACTAGGGATGTGAGATTAATGGAAAAGAATCGATTAAATAAAAATCGATTTTTCTATAATCAAAATTAATCGATTTGCCAAAAATCGATTTTAATAAAAATAAATAATCGATTACTGCCGAAAAAAACGATTTTTTTTTATTCCTAAAAGGTACATGTTAAATGCAAAAAATCTGGATGTTATTCATCTATTTATCCATTTTCAAAAACAAGTTTATAAATATTAGTATCAGTTTTAATTATAAATTAGATATGCATTAGCCCGTGATACTAAATCAGGTTTACTCGTAATCGTACTGGCTAATGTTGAATGTAAAACAAGAAATTGAAGTAAGCGCAGGTTTAGATTAACACGAAGTTTAATAGATAGAAATTGGATTTATATTTAATTACGTGTTTTGAGCAACTGTTCAAATAAAACCCTGTTATTTATTGTTTAACCCTTAAACCGCCGTCAGGCAACATACCAATAGAAAAATCCATTGCGTATCAGGCACTTGGCGTTGTATGTTTTAACTACCGTATTCTGTTAAATTTCTGCTGAAGTTCATTAGATTCTGCTAAAATTTTCGATTCTGCGACATAATCGGCTAAACCCTAAAATGAGGGTTCTATTCTGCTAAAATAGCAGAATTCTGCTAAATCTGGTCACACTGCACTGAAACTACTTTACACGCATACATATCTACACACACTGCACTGAAACTACTTTACATAGATACAGATGGCGCCGTTTTTTATATATTGAACAAAAAATCTCGAATTAAAAAATCTCGAATTAAGTTCATACGTATAAGTATGAACTTAATTCGAGATTTTTCACCCAACGCATAGATGGCCCTGTTTATAAAATTGAAACTTACTGCAAGATTTTTTCATCGGTCGCATAGATACGAGCTGTTTCTAAAAATCGATTTATACACGTAATTTATATAATCGATTTACTAAAAATCGATTAATATTATTATAAAAATCGACAATAAAAAATCGATAATTAGAAAATAATAATCGATTAAAATAAAAATTGATTATTTTTTAACATCCCTACTCTAAAGGCGTTGTTGTACTGTACTCGAAAGGAACTGTACGATTTCTGCGTAAAATGTACCCACAGGCTACAGGTGTAAAATGAGGTACAGTAAGCTCTAAAAATGGTTCTTTTGACATCTTTAGAAGCTCGCGCGAACCTGCGGGCAATCATATTTGCCCTAACTGACAGCGCCCTCCGCTCTCTCTCAATATCGTCATCATCTTTGAGGCCAGTTGTCAATATATTATATTCATCATAAATTCATCAGCAGCCGAAAAACATCCACTTTTGAGTAAAGGCCTCCTCCTTACAAGGGATTGGTTGCCATAATCCCCAAGCTTGGCATGCGTCGTGGGGTTCGCAGCATAGGTGGTAATCCAATAGAAAGACGCTGCTGCCCTTTTTCTTGTGTCCGTAGTTACCTTTTACGGAGACCTGGGCGGAGATGGGGGTGTACTATAATATTCTTACCTGGACACCCCACGGGTCTATGACTATATGCTGAGAGAAAAATAAGATCAATATAGATGTTTCAATATGTTCTATTAAAAACTGTTTAGGTTTAGTTAGGTTTTTCACTTTTCATTGCTTTTTATTCGTTATTTCTGTGTTCATTGAATACCTAATACTGTTAAAACATTTGAAGCTACCTCTGGCATCACGTGCGTTGGATACAGAAAAAACTTATACCCGTACCTGTCTTAACAATGAGCGTATAGCTACAAACTTTGAACTAACTAACGGTGGCCCAAGTGATCAGAGATCTTGGTTGATTACGTAATATTAATATTATTCATGCTTCTATATTTAATTGTTCGGCAATTACCTACATGAAATAGCTATCAAAGCACCTTTCATATACGAATCATTTTATGTATGGGTTATAAAGTTTTGCGACATGGCTGAGCACTATCCCCTAAGATACAGGATCTACCTAGTTCAGGGAATAGAGTTAATATTTATGCACACCTCCAATTCCACCACAAGGATTGTTTGAGACGTAATGTTTAATTGTTTAGCTATCACTTCTATTGTATTCACATAGATTCATATATGTACCTAGTGGTAAATGTTTTTTTTTTATTATGATGGGTCACTAGACTAAGCATTCTGAATGTATCTAAGAATAAAAGTAAAATGTATAAAACTTAATATGCTCAAACCAACAGTTTTAGTCGGAATAATCGCGATGGATACTGCCACTTGCAATGATTTTTTTTTTTAATTTTCTTTTTCAATCGTTCAATTTTTTTTTGCTTATTATTCAGATATGTTGCTTATTAGACATTCTACTTGAAGATATAGATCGACTATTTTACTAGAAGATTTAGAAAATATAGTTATGTGGGAGCACTTAACATAACTTACTACTTTGGTTTACCACTTTATTTTTCTGATGTTTCCAGTTACTTACGTTAGAACTTCGTAAAACAAAACATACCTACTTCATAGGACACTAACAATTACAACTGTGCTCTGCCCATCGCTCAAGCTTGTAGCTGTTTTCTGTAAAAAAAAACTACTTTGTTTGTCAGTTATTTTTCTACTCAATAGGAATCAATAATAAGTCAATGTACTTGACGAACCATATAAATCAGAAAGCTGTTTTCGCTCCATAAGTCAGTCTACACATCTAGCGAATGGAATATTACAGATAACTAAAGATAAGAATTATTGCTGTCACATTAAACACGAAATTAGATTTGTACTTACTAGTGTACTGCTAACTGTGTACGATTGTCCATAAGTATCTTTATTTTATTCACCTACATAAATATTTTATGTTAAACTAGCTGACCCACGCAGCTCCGCCTGCGCTATTTTTACGTTAACTAAACTTTGAATAACAGACATTCGCATCGAATACATAACCTCCTTTTTAACCGACTTCAAAAAAGGAGGAGGTTCTCAATTCGTCTGTATATATATATATTTTTTTTATGTATGTAGCCGTGGGATGCCGGCTAAGAATTTGCATCCCCCCCTCTCTTCCCGTGGGTTTCGTAAGAGGCGATTGAGGGAAAGCCAGAAGACGGGCAGCAACGTCTTCTGTGTAATATATCCCGGCAGCTCCTCTATTCCCCGCCTTGGTAGCGGGCGGGGTAACGGTCGAGCAGGGGGTGCGAAGAATCTCCGGCAGATGCCCCGCTACCACCCCCACCGAACTTTGGCCCTGGCAACACATAATGTCCGCACGCTTAGGACTGACGAGAAGATTATCGAGCTGGAGGAAGAATTGAGCAAGTTACGTTGGGATATCTTGGGATTATCTGAAATCCGACGAGAGGGACAGGATACGATGACCCTTGATTCCGGAAACTTGCTCTTCTTCCGGGAAGGAGACCGAAAATCTCAGGGTGCTGGGTTTCTCGTCCGTAAGTCCCTCATTAACAACGTTATAAAGGTCTATAGTGCGTCGAGCAGGGTAGCGTACCTTATACTCAGAATAACCAGTCGGTATTCGTTGAAGGTTATACAGGTTTACGCGCCGACCTCGGCACACCCTGACGATGAAGTAGAGGCTATGTATGAGGAGATAGCAGAAGCCATACATACCTCCAAAACACACTTCACCGTTGTTATGGGGGACTTCAACGCGAAGGTGGGCACACGGAATGGCGATGAGTTGAAAGTGGGGTCATATGGGTACGGGCAGCGGAACCAAAGGGGCCAGCGGCTGGTCGACTTCATGGAGAAGGATGGACTCTTTGCGATGAACTCCTTCTTCAAGAAGCGACCATCCAGGAAGTGGACGTGGATAAGCCCCGATGGTTCAACCAAAAATGAGATCGACTTCATCATGACGACCAACAAGCATATATTCGATGATGTCTCCGTGATCGGCAGGGTGAAAACCGGTAGCGATCACCGCATTGTTAGAGGCACATTGAATATCAATATCAAGCTTGAGAGGTCCCGTCTGATGAAGTCCACGCTCCGTCCGAGAACCGCCCAAATCCAAAACCCCGAAGACTTTCAACTCGAACTACACAATCGCTTCCAGTGCCTAGCCAAATGCGAAACTGCGGACGAGTTAAACAATGGGTTGGTGCAAACTGTCCATGCAGTGGGGTCCAAGTTCTTTAAGACCCCACGCCGTAATAAGCCTCAGAAGCTCTCCAATCAAACCATTAAGTTAATGGAAACCCGAACTGAGATGAGACTGCAATCTTCAGCTGATATGTCGGAATATGCTGAACTCAATAGACGAATCTCGAAATCCATGCGACACGACTTGCGTTCCTATAATACTGCATGTATTAAGGACGCAATTGAGCGGAACCAAGGCTCTAAAGTGTTTGCAAAGAATTCGTCTATTGGGCAAAGCCAAGTGACCAAGCTGAAGATCGACGACGGCAGTGTCATTTCATCAAAGTCGGAGATATTGAGAGAGCTCGAGAGGTTTTACGGACAGTTGTACACCTCGACACGAAAACCCATTGCCCGAACAGCTCAGGACACCAGAGCCAAATTAACCCGACACTACACTGAGGACATCCCAGACATCAGCCTGTACGAGATTAGAATGGCTCTCAAACAGCTTAAGAACAACAAGGCGCCGGGTGAAGACGGAATCACAACAGAACTTCTGAGAGCGGGTGGAAAACCGGTACTTTTAGTCCTCCAGAAGTTATTTAATTCCGTCTTACTCGAGGGTAATACGCCAGAAGCATGGCACAGGAGTGTGGTGATACTTTTCTTCAAAAAAGGTGATAACACTTTATTAAAGACTTATAGACCCATCTCATTCCTGAGCCATGTATACAAGCTGTTTTCGAGAGTCATTACGAACCGTCTCGAACGCAGGTTTGATGACTTCCAGCCTCCCGAACAAGCCGGGTTCCGAAAAGGCTTTAGCACCGTAGACCACATACATACGCTCCGCCAGATTATACAAGACCGAGGAGTATAATCGGCCATTATGTCTAGCGTTTGTGGACTACGAAAAAGCCTTCGATTCAATCGAGACCTGTGCGGTATTGCAGTCCCTCCAGCGGTGCCACATTGACTATAGGTACATCGAAGTGTTGAAGTGTTTGTACAGCAACGCCACCATATCGATCCGACTACAGGACGAGAGCACGAAACCAATCCCATTGCAGCGAGGTGTGAGACAGGGAGACGTTATTTCTCCGAAACTGTTCTCAAACGCATTGGAGGACGTTTTCAAGCTCTTGGACTGGTACGGATTCGGCATCAACATCAATGGCGAATACATCACTCACCTTCGTTTTGCCGACGATATAGTCATTATGGCAGAGTCGCTGGAGGACCTCAATACGATGCTCAGCGACCTCAGTAGCGTTTCCCAACAGGTGGGTCTTAAAATGAACATGGACAAGACGAAGATCATGTCTAATGTCCATGTTGCACCCGTACCGGTAGTTGTTGGGAACGATACACTCGAAATTGTTGACCACTACGTATACCTAGGACAAACTGTCCTGTTAGGTCGGTCCAACTTTGACAAAGAAGTCGCCCGAAGAATCCAACTCGGATGGGCAGCGTTCGGGAAACTACGCGATATCTTCTCGTCCAAAATACCGCAGTGCCTGAAGACGAAGGTTTTTAACCAGTGTGTGTTGCCAGTGATGACATATGGTATTGAGACGTGGTCTCTAACGGCTGGCCTTTTAGAAAAGTTCAGAGTCACACAACGAGCCATGGAGAGAGCTATGCTCGGAGTTTCTTTGCGCGACAGAATCCGAAATGTGGAGATTCGCCGAAGAACCAAGGTCACCGACATAGCTCTTAAAATCTGCAAGTTGAAGTGGCAATGGGCAGGCCACATCGCTCGAAGAACCGATAACCGTTGGGGAAGAAAGGTTCTCGAGTGGCGACCACGAACCGGAAGACGCAGCGTTGGCAGGCCTCCCACTAGGTGGACAGACGACATTGTGCGCGTCGCAGGTAACCGGTGGATGCAAATACCCAATTGTCGTTCATTGTGGCGTTCTAAGGGGGAGGCCTATGTTCAGCAGTGGACGTCTTCCGGCTGATGATGATGATGATGATGATGATGTTCGCGCATAACTCCGGCAATTATGAACCGATTTGAAAAAATCTTTCTTCCATCCATTCTTCAATCCATTGATTGGGTCCCATAAAAAAATTATTGCTTAGTAATAAGTAGTTCCTGAAAAAACAAGAATGGTGACTGTGCACTGAGAGCTGCAAGAAAGCCTATATAGATGACTTTATGTTGCTTTTTAAGGACAAAAATGGTCATAACTCTGGCAAATATTTACCAATTTCAATGATTCTTTTTTTATTAGAAAGAAGAAACCACTGTATTGAATCTGTATGAATTTTATTACAACCGGATAAGAACTTCCTGGAGGACCATGAACAATGTGGAGGAATTTATCTGGTAAAAACCATAAAACTGATGTTCTCCAAATATGAACCGATTTCGATGATTCTTTTTTTATTCGAGAGAGTAAACTACTATGATGTTTCCATGCAAATTTCATTACGACCGGATATTTTTTTCTGAAGGAACATGAATTATGTAAAACTATGTAGACGATAATGTGATCATAACCTACCTAGATAATTATACGGTTTTCGATGGTTCAAGCTTTATATATGAAAATATCACTAAAAAGTTTAAAATAAAATCCTTATAAAAAAAAATCGAACCGACTTCAATATCACTGAAAAGTATAAAATAATTTAAATATTATTGAAGTTGGTGCCAAATATACACAGCCGGTAAGTTAACACCAACTTCAATAATATTTAAATTATTTTATACTTTTCAGTGATATTGAAGTCGGTTCGATTTTTTTTTTAAAAGATTTTATTTATGGTCGGTTAAAAACTGGGACCCACTTTTTACTTGCTCTCCGAAGCACGGACCCATTTAGTTCAAATGGCGTTAAACGGTCACCGATCTATTTTTGACCTTACCTAACGTTGCTTAACCCGATCGATTACAAAACCTTGATAACAACTCTCTATGAGTGTTCCCTTACTAATATTTATTATATTTTATAGAAAAATTGATATAATCGGACCAAGCGTATAACCAAGTACCCGTTTTGACTTTAATCCCCTCTCCCAAAAGAACCGTGCTAGATTACGGGATAAAAAGTATCCTATGTCCTACCTCGTAGTAAGATCTCAAATCATGCCAAGTTTCATTTGAATCCATTCAGTAGTTTCGGCGTGATGCTCAGCCGTGATACAGACGGACAGACAGACAGACAAAAATTAAAAAAATTACATTATTGGCCTCAGTATCGGTTATAGAATGCCCTCCAAATATAATTTTCAAAATACCTTCAATGTACAGAATTGGACCTGTTACAGTTTTATTATAAGTAAGATAGATATTTATTTTTTACTAGCTGACCCACGCAGCTCCGCCTGCGCTATTTTTACGTTAACTAAACTTTTAATAACAGACATTCGCATCGAATACATAACCTCCTTTTTTATAGTCGGTAAAAAACTGGGACCCACTTTTTACTTGCTCTCCGAAGCACGGACCCGTTTAGTTCAAATGGCGTTAAACGGTCACCCATCTATTTAATGACCTTACCTAACGTTGCTTAACCCGATCGATTACAAAACCTTGATAACAACTCTCTATGAGTGTTCCCTTACTAATATTTCCTATATTATTAAGAAAAATTGATACAATCGGACCAAGCGTATAACCAAGTACCCATTTTGACTTTAATCCCTTCTCCCAAAAGAACCGTGCTAGATTACGAGATAAAAAGTATCCTATGTCCTACCTCGTAGTAAGATCTCAAATCATGCCAAGTTTCATTTGAATCCATTCAGTAGTTTCGGCGTGATGCTCAGCCGTGATACAGACAGACAGACAGACAGACAGACAGACAGACAAAAATTTTAAAAAATACATTTTCGGCCTCAGTATCGGTTATAGAATGCCCTCCAAATATAATTTTCTAAATATCTTCAATGTACAGAATTGGACCTGTTACAGTTTTATTATAAGTATAGATTAAGTACCAACATAATATATATTTTATAGCAGCGATGAATAAGTGCGTTTGTGGCTGTTTATCGTGTTTTTGGCAGGGTAATTTTTATCAACCTCATGTAGTTTTTCTTGCTATGAATAAATTCTGAAAAAATAATAAAAAAAATATCAATCCTCTAGACTCTCATGAATTGTACCAAGAATCAAGGTATGAGACGGTGGTAGCGACTGCTAAGAATTTGAGTGAGGTTTCCTCGTTGGGTCCACTTTGTTTTGTTAAGAACTTTCTTTTTGAACTCAAACAAAGACAATGGCAATTGGTTTTTAACCCAGCAAAAGAGCAGCAGTGTTATATAATCAGTCGTATAGAATAATTACAATACAGTTCTTAGTAAGATAAATGAAAACAAAAAAAAACTTAATATCATGTATATAATCTAGGTTTTCTTAGTTTGGTTTTCCTTTCATTTTCTCTACAGCTTTCCGAAGCTGCATTGGGATACAATCACAAAAGTTGTAGGTACTATGTACCTACTGCTTTTTTAGATGAACAATATATTATTATTTAATTCAGTAAGTAGGTTTAGAGTCGTGTTAGAAGAATGAGGGATTTGAAATAAACGGGAACTTTAAAAAATATACATATTGAATAGCTCCTCAATGTCGTAATTTTTTTTTTAACTTAGTTACAGTACAGTATTTTTTTGTTTAACTTAGTTACAGATACAAGCTTTTCTTTTTGCCAAAACCTGTACACCTGTGGCTTGCGGGTTAATTACACGCAGAGGGTTATCAACGCACTCCGAGTACAGTACAATGATGCCTTCAGGGTGATGTTGCGGCTCCCTCGATACTGTAGTGCGTCTGCCATGTTTGCGGCTGGCTCACACTGATGGTTTCCATGTTGTAGTGCGCAAACGTATTGCATCACTGATGCGTACAGTGCGTGGGAGTAGCAACACTATGCTGTAGGTTATTAGTAGTAAGCCAGATTGTCCAATTATGAGGCACTGGGTACATTTACATGTGTTTGTACCCGGTGTGTCAAACAGCACGGGCAGGTACTTAAACTAAAATTATGTTTTAAGTAAGTAAATTATGGAACCCATTATGGACCTTGTCTGAGTCTGAAATAAATGTATTTTTTTAATATATTTATTAAGTCTTTTAAGCCCAGCTTTAGAACCCGGAATATAGCAATGCTTACGCGTTGCTGCTTGGCGGCAGAACCATGGAATTTTATTGTGTTCAGAAATAATTGATTATGCGATGCAATATTTTAAATACCTAATCATACCCTATAGACCACCCATATGACTATAAACATCACGATAAGGAAGGGACACTTCCCGACATCAGTACCAAAAAATTTGACCTCAGGGTTTTTTTCATTAAATATCGTTAGTAGTTTATCTTATCTTAAGGACACATTACCCATTAAACGTATTAGGTAGGTAAGTTCGCCAAGTACAATATTTTTTTATTAAAAATCGTAAAAAGCTAATCTTATCTTTAATGCCGCCTATAGTAGGTACTGTATAAAATTTGTTAATTATTTATCGCAAACACTTCAAACACAAACAACACATTATTATTTTAATTAATTCAGTCGCTTTTATTTATTCTTATAAATTATAGAAGATGTCTTTTGTAATATCATAACTATTATTTTCACTTACTACCGCATTTAAAAACGTTAGGTAATTCGAGTAGCCATGTTAATTATTTCGACTTCTGGTGCCGCTTATGCTTATTTTTCATGATTGAGTACAAAGCAAGCAAATTCAATAATTCTTTATTATGCATAGGCTTCACGTTAAGGGTATCTTACATAGTTAAAGTATCTACAAACCTTCGTCCCATATATTACTTATGAAGCAAATAATAATTCGAGACGTGATCTTATTCCACTCTCATATCTGATATAACAAATCAAGATTTATGAGGCAAAGAACTAACGACTCTATTAAAATATTATTTTATCTCATTTCAACAAGTTTCACTACATTACACTACATTTTATATATCAGCTAGTATTATTTTTTAACCAAAGGAAATTTTAAAGTCAAAAGATTCTTAAAACTTTGAAATTTGAATGACCTATTTCGAAAATCGAACAGACGTTTAATTTCCGAATCACGTAACAATTTGAGTCTACACGGCGCACCTCACACATTGTGAAGTGGATCCCCTCTAAATTTGCCTCAGTTCTGAGGCGGAAAATCCAATGATTTACTGGGCTAAAGCCTTATCATAATCTTGCACGTCCCTCATATTTTACGCCGAGTTAGTGCCAGGCTCCCTGGCGTTTCACTATTTTCGCTATTCAAATAACTATTAAGGTAGTAGTGGTAGGGAGTATATTAGGTACCTATCTAAAAACACTGCCTTCTTAGGTTTTTTGGACCGATATCATTCTACGATTAGTGGTCTTATTCTAAATAATTGTATTTTATATGGGCCTAGTTGACTGATTAAAAAGTATAAATAAATAAATAAAATAAGTTATATGCGTTACCTATAATCGACGATTACATGTGGCACAGCACTCACATTTCTAATAACTTTTGCCCGTTTTTTGTTCTTTTACCGCTGCTATAAGGGCCTAGTATGATGTCCTCTACGTGACATCTTCTCATCTAAAATTCCGAAGTGCCTGAAGACAAAGGTTTTTAACCAGTGTGTGTTGCCAGTGATGACATATGGTACTGAGACGTGGTCGTTAACAGCTGGCCTTTTAGAGAAGCTCAGAGTCACACAACGAGCTAAGGAGAGAGCTATGCTCGGAGTTTTTTTGCGCGACAGAATCCGCAATGAGGAGATTCGCCGAAGAACCAACGTCATCGACATAGCTCTCAGAATCTGCAAGTTGAAGTGGCAATGGGCAGGCCACATCGCTCGAAGAACCGATAACCGTTGGGGAAGAAAGGTTCTCGAGTGGCGACCACGAACCGGAAGACGCAGCGTAGGTAGGCCTCCCACTAGGTGGACAGACGACATTGTGCGCGTTGCAGGTAACCGGTGGTTGCAAGTCGCCAATTGTCGTTCATTGTGGCGTTCCAAGGGGGAGGCCTATGTTCAGCAGTGGACGTCTTCCGGCTGGTGATGATGATGATGATGATGATGTCCTCTCTGTGTCTTGGAGTTCCAATATTTGTGTTGAAATCTCCCATTACTATAAAATTTGTGTTTGTGTGTATTCTTCTCTATCTTTACTAAACCAAACTTTAATCAAAGCAAATAGTATACCTAAGCAATCTTGGAAATATAAATAGATTTAATAGATTTATTATTATTTTAAACTATAATAAAACTAGAATAACTGTAAAAGGGGCAGTGGGTCTCGGTCATTCGCTGGCTTGGCTTTTCAAGACCACTCTGTATACACCAGGGGAGTACTTTACCTAAGTACTGTGTTACAATTACCAGTTGTTTCATTGTATCTTTTATTTCCAGATTTTTTCTTCGTTGTCGAGCTGAGCCAGCCTTGGCCTGTCGACTACCTATCGACGCCAAGTGTTGTATAGTGACATTTTAAGTGCATGTATATATAAGTGTTTTATATGCAAGATGTAAATAGAACTATCCTGGCCCCAATGCCGCAGCCTTGCAGCCAGGTGAGTAATAGTGCGCTGGAAAATTTAGTAAAGTGTGATCAGTGTTCTCAAGCACGCTTCTTTCGCGGGAAACGAGGTTTGAATATTCACATCGGGAGGGCTCATAAGTCCCATCCTGCTGTGCCTGTGTCAGACCCATCTTGTTCTCGCCCGGTTTCGACTGTCACAAACCTTCCATTCTGGCAGCGTATTAGCTCACTAAAAAGAAATGTTCCTCTCATTAAGCGCATTCCTCGTGGTGCTCGTATTTCAGTGGCCAATGCCCTGAGCAGTTGCATTCAAAAAATTCTAAATCATAATACACAGTGTGCTTGGGAAGAGCTGCTTACATTTCCTTACAGAGTGCTGCATGTTACTGCAATCAAGGCAGGTGAAAAAATTTCTCTTACGCAAAAAATTAAACTAAATTGTTCTGATTTGAATAATGTTATTTCGGATTTGTCTTTTGGCATTTCCCCTATTCGATCTCGAGTCTCTGGTAATATCATTCACAAAATTGAAACAAAAGCAAATGATGGTGATTTTAAAGGCGCAGCACGGATGCTTTTTTCCAGCGATATTATTGCTCCAAATAATGCGGACACGCTTTCCGCATTGATGTCCAAACATCCCTCACCTTCAGTAGGTCTTCATTTCCCTGACGCACCCCCTTTAGATCAGCGGATTCTTATTTCGGATACTGTCGAAATTATGAACTGCATTTCTTCCTTTAAGAGTGGCTCTGCTGGCGGCCTTGATGGCCTTACCCCTCAACATCTCAAAGACCTTGTAAGTAACGCCGTCGGGGACGCTGGCAGGTCACTCCTTTCTAATTTAACCGCTCTGATTAATCTAATGTTGGCGGGCAAGGTGCCTCTAGAAATTACCGATGTTTTATATGGCGCTAATTTGTGCGCTCTATCCAAAAAAGACGGTGGCATTCGGCCTATAGCGATAGGCTCTACCATCCGCCGTATCGCTTCTAAAGTTTGCTGCCGTCGCATCCTCCCTACTGTATCCCAAATTTTTCAGCCTATACAGCTCGGATTTGGCTCAAAGGGTGGTTGTGAGGCAGCCGTCCATGCGGCACGCACCTTTTTACTGCAGAATGGAGGTGAGGTCTTGCTTAAGGTGGATGTCAAAAATGCTTTCAATTCTGTAGACAGAGCTGCTTTGTTGACACAAGTACAAAACAACATTCCAGAAATTTACCCATATGTCTTTCAATGTTATGGCCAACCATCCAAATTATTATATAATGAACATCCTATTTGTTCAGCTGTTGGATGTCAACAAGGTGACCCTCTTGGTCCCGCTATCTTTAGTTTGGCAATCCATCAGATCATATGTACTCTAAATTCCAAATTTAATGTCTGGTATCTGGATGATGGCACTTTGGGGGGTTCAGCAGATTCGGTCTATGATGACTTCGAAATTCTTATTAACGAGTTTCAAAAAATCGGTCTAGAATTTAACTTTTCAAAGTGTGAAATCTTTGTTTTGGACTCAGTGTCTGAGGCTCGAAAGAACCTCATTATTAACAAATTTAGTATTTTGGCATCTAATATTAAGGTACTGTCTAAGGAATCTCTGTACCTTCTCGGTGCCCCCGTTCTGGACGAAGCCATACCCAGTTTCGTAGATGAAAAAATTAAAAAATTCCATGATTCCTCTGATCGAATCTTCAAAATTAACTCACATTTAGCATTCTTCATTATTCGTTTTTGCCTTTTTGTGCCCAAATTCACTTATTTTCTTCGCTGTTCTCAACTATTTAAATTTAAAAGTCATTTAACAATCTTGGATGATTTAATTCGGTGTTGTTTAACAAAAATTTTAAACTGTCCTTTTGAAGAGGATCGGGTATGGACCCAGGCTACTTTACCGATTGGTTTAGGTGGTCTGGGTGTCCGCAAAATTTCCGATCTAGCACTCCCGGCATTTTTGTCTTCGGTATATAGTACGGAAACCCTCAGCAGGTCTATTATTGTCTCAGCCTTAGGATCTGTTGAGGTGACGTATTTGAGTGAGGCCAGAAATGCCTGGCTGTTGGCTTGCCCGGGTTCCGACCCTCCAATCTTAACTCACTCTCAGAGACAGTGGGATAAACCACTCTGTAATTCAATTTGGCATTCACTTTTAACATCCAGCGTTAACGATTTGGATCGTGCGCGTTTGCTAGCTGTCTCTGCGAAGGAGTCCGGTCACTGGCTGCAGGCTATGCCATCGTCTCATATTGGTACCTTATTGACCAATACCACACTTAGTCTTGCAGTTTGTTTGCGGGTGGGTGCCAGGACCAACCTTCCTCATCGTTGTCGCTGTGGGGAGTACGTAGATAAATATGGTCACCACGGGCTGTCTTGCTCGCGTAGCGCTGGCCGTATGTCACGCCATGCCGCCCTTAATGATATTATTCGCAGGGGGCTTGTCACTGCCGGTGTCCCTGCCGTACTGGAACCAGTCGGCATTACACGAGATGACGGCAAGAGGCCTGATGGTGTCACTTTAATACCCTGGCAACATGGAAAGCCGCTGGTGTGGGATGCGACATGTGTCGACACACTTGCTGCGTCCCACACCCCGGCAACTTGCAGGGCGGCTGGAGGAGCTGCGGCGACCGCTAGTGTTGCAAAGCGACGCAAGTATGCAGCTCTAGGTTCGAGCTATATATTTGCGCCCTTTGCGGTGGAGACCATGGGGCCTTGGTCTCATGAGACGCACGCTTTGGTGAAAGAAATTTCTTCCAAACTTATCGAAGTCTCAGGAGACCGCCGGGCTGGTAGCTTTTTCTGCCAACGTATAAGCTTGGCCATACAAAGGGGTAATGCCGCCAGTCTTTTAGGTACCCTTCCCTCCCAGTGCGGCGACAACTTCGAGGAAGTTTTTTACCTAGTTTAAGTGTACATGTTTGTAAATAAAAAAATGATCCTTTTCTAAACTAAAAAAAAAAAAAAAAAAAAAAAAAAGAATAACTGTTAAACAAGAAATAATAATGGCTTATTTCAAATTTCATTTTGGACTCGTATATAAATAAATAAAAAAATTAAATAAGTTTATATGATTACAGAATTTTTTACATAATCTGAAGTAACGGTTACTTCAGATTATGTAAAAAATTCTTTAAATAGCTAGCCCCTCAATAACTAGCCATGAGAGGCTAGTTATTAAATATAAACAATTGAATTACACATAGCGAGCTCTTTTATGTTTGTGTGTAATAATAAGTGTATGTTATGTGAATATTGTTTTTATAAGTGTGCGTGTGTGTGTAGCAAAGATATATAGAAATATGATAAACATATATTAGATAGTATATTATGTTAGATTATGGAACATAATTATAATTAAGTTCTTAAAATTATGTAAATTTTTTACTTGAATAAATAAGTTCGTTGAAAAAAAACATCAGATATCACCTTGACAAGGTTTTATGTTGTTTAGGGATATAAAGAAGTGTTTCTGTTGCCTGTAACCTAATTAATATAGCCATGTTTTAATTGCGTTGGTTACCATAAATCGTTTTTTTATTATGTTCAACTTCTTGTTAGCCATATCATAAATAAAAGGACCCATGAATGAAATAGCAGCTTCTTTGCGCGAAATAAATATATCAATAATGATACCAAGAAGTCGCAAGGTTATCACCATACTGAAATAACCGAATCTTCTGTTAGAATATTGTTTGTATTTTTTTGATAACAGATTTGCTATTTGATCATGACAAAATGACATGCACGAATCTTATTTAGGTAGTCAGCTTTAGAGATCTTAACAGCTTATATGGCTTAAGTTTTAAATGATGTGCGGTGGACATCATTGGTAGTGGTTGGACAGAGCTATATTCGGACAGAATTCGGAATGAGGAGATTCGCCGAAGAACCAAGGTCACCGACATAGCTCGTAGAATATGCAAGTTGAAGTGGCATTGGGCAGGCCACATCGCTCCAAGTACCGATAACCGTTGGGGAAGAAAGGTTCTCGAGTGGCGACCACGAACCGGAAGACACAGCGTGGGCAGGCCTCCCACTAGGTGGACCGACGACATTGTTCGCGTCGCAGGCAACCGGTGGATGTAAATAGCAAATTGTCGTTCATTGTGGCGGTCTAAAGGCGAGGCCTTTGTTCAGCAGTGGACGTCTTCCGGCTCGTGATGATGATTATGATGATGTGTGGTGGATGCACTCGATGTAAGGCTCCCACACATAACTGCGAATTCGCATCGCGTCGCAAATATCTGCGAGAAACAAATGAATTTTTCGATACAAATTCCTGCGATGCGGCGCATCGCATCGCAGTTATGTGTGGGAGCCTTTAGACACTGTGCAGGGATTCCCTACAATCCGTCATCCGTCCCATCAAGCTATGAATGGCCCAGTCCAGATCATAGAGGTATAATGTAGGTACTAATGGTCTAGACTTAGCGATTTGCTTCGTCATTTATATTACACACGCACATTTAAGGACTGGAATAGTTTGCCTGCATCATAATTTGGATTATGTGAACAGGCTTTGCAAGCAGTTGTGTACCTATATCACCCGTCGCCAGAGTTATCGTTATCGTATACTATTATTTTTTGGATTTTTTCTCCTAAGATGCAAAATAGAAAAAAAAATACTCAAAACTTAGCTAATAAATTTCGTTAATACTCTTCAATAAAATGATTAAAACATGTATTTACAACGCGTTATATATATTTCGATTAATGACAGCAATTACAGCGTTTTATAGCAGTGACAGCTCAGTCGGCGAGCGCTCGCCTTGGAAACAAGGTGCGCAGGTTCGAATCTCGGCTCGCACCTCTAATTTCTTAAATAATCATGTGCGAATTTTCTTTATGCGATTGCTCCTAGCTTTCGGTGAAGGAAAACATCGTGAGGAAACCTGCATGTCTGAGAAAGCCTAGCCTTTCGAATGACGTGTGAAGTCCGCCAACCCGCACTTGGCCAGCGTGGTAGACTATGGCCTGAGCCCCTTCATCTTGAGGTCCATGCCCAACAGTGGTACAAAAACAAGGGCTGATATTATTAAAATAATGTGAATAGTCTTTAAATTAGCTAGTATGCTCCACCATCATCGATTACCGCTTTCTATCAGGTAGGATTACAGGATTGCTTAAAATTACAAAACAAAACCTAGTATAGAATGTGATTATTCTAATCTTATGCACTCATACGTTGTAACATAAGAACTAGGAGGCGTTAGCACAACGTCTACGGAATGAAACTTCAATATGCTTAAAAATGAATTATTCCTAGTTAGGTCCACTGAGTTTTGTTCCACATAAAAAAATCCTGGTTCGTCCCAAACAATATGCCTCCTTCGTCCCAAAATACCAATGTATAAATTATTATATCATAAATTATATAACTACCTAGTTTAGGGCAATACGTCTATTTACATTAGAACATTAAAATGATAAGCGTTAGGCACATAAACTGATAAACTACGTGTTATGATTTATTATAGTTACAGTAATTGAACTCATAAAATTAATGTACTTAAATATAATATTTTTTGTTATATAATCAATGCCTATAGTTGTATTTATACTAGTCTTATCCATAGATAGCTCACAAGTTGTACTAATATAATATTTATTTAATCAAGCATCAAGGACTCATCTGATTTCATGATTTCATCATGTACGAATCGTCTTCAGAAAGACTCTACTACAAACACAAAGACTTTCATGCATGCATTAAAGTTTTCCATAGTAAAAAACATAAGCAACGAGGTATTCAAATGTCAGCCACTGTGATAAATAATCTAAAATATATATGTTGCGTCGTTTAATTACGGAGTTCCTATGGTCAGCTTCCAGGTCCATCATCAGACCCTGGTTACCATATAGTATCAAAGTACTCGTCAAGACGAATCAAATAAGCCCAAACTCGATGGGGTTGCGTCGTTTAATTACGGAGTTCCTATGGTCAGCTTCCAGGTCCATCATCAGACCCTGGTTACCATATACTATTAAAGTACTCGTCAACACGAATAAAATAAGCTCAAACTCGATGGGGTTGCGTCGTTTAATTACGGAGTTCCTATGGTCAGCTTCCAGGTCCATCATCAGACCCTGGTTACCATATACTATTAAAGTACTCGTCAACACGAATAAAATAAGCTCAAACTCGATGGGGTTGCATCGATTAATTACGGAGTTCCTATGGTCAGCTTCCAGGTCCATCTTCAGACCCTGGTTACCATATAGTATCAAAGTACTCGTCAAGACGAATCAAATAAGCCCAAACTCGATGGGGTTGCGTCGTTTAATTACGGAGTTCCTATGGCCAGATTCCATGTCCATCATCAGATCAGCTTTATGTCACAATAATATTGCAATGTCATCCGATTTATACATGCAGACAAAATTCAGCGGGAAGTGGATCAAATTTAACTTGCAAGATTTGTTTACAGACAACGGGACAGGTCAAAGTAACTAAAAGCTTGTAAAAAGAAGCCGGTTAAAAAACATCGTACTATATATAAAAAAAATAATGATAGAGACCAACCCTCATGAGCAGCCTATAGCCGTCCACTGCTAAACAAAGGCCTCTTAAGGGTAGAAGGGAGGGGTTGCCATAATCCCCACGCTTGGCAGGCGGCTTGGGGATCGACCTGGCTTGGGGGCTTGGGAGACCAACCCTATGTTTATAAAACAAATTCTCGTTTGTTGTACAGAGTTATTGGTTAGTCTTGGCGCCTTCAAAAGTTATTTGAGCTACGAACCATCCATAAGACAGTAATTGCATTATGTAATCTAATATCTCAACAGTATAGAAGTAATATGTTTTAAGGATTAATTACATACTTAAATATCTGTGAGTAGTTCGTTTGTAATAAATAAGATATTTTATTACAACAACGTCGCATTTTTATAGAACTAGTATAAATTAAAAAGCATAAAAAGGTCGATTGAGATCAAACAAAATTATACATAAGTATATAAAACGTAATGTGTTTTATGTAAGTGTGTATTATTATTATTATGTCAGCCTGTTCTGTCCCATTGCTGGGCAAAGGCCTCCCTCCTGTCCCTCCATCTTGGTCTATTACCCGCCTCTATCTGCCAATCTGCAAGGAAGGCATCTAGGTCGTCGCGCCATCTTTTTTTTGTGCTAAGTGTGTATAATTTATACAAATTTTAATGTTATTTGATACCCATTACTGTTTTTGGAAGTAAAAAATACAAATTGGTTTTGTAGAAAACCTACCATTTAAGACATAGGTTGGTAGGTATATGTGTAAGTCAAAATCCATCGACCCATTTAGCCTGTAGGCCGTGCCAAATCAATATATATACTTACTCTCAAAAACATAGCCGTCCTTCCATTTCTGCCCAAAAATTTCATTATTAAACAGTTAACGAACTGGGGGGCAATTCAACTAACATAAATGTTGACTGAAACGAAACTAAACCATAGCGTTTGACTATTTTCCTATTCTACAAAGTGCTAACGATCGACGTTAAGCTTAGATTCAGTTTCAGTCAACGATCGGTTTAAAATTTAACAAGTTCTATTCTGTTAGAACACGAACTAAACGTAAACGTAATCGAAGCTAAGCGCTCCATCTGTCAAAATTAACGGTTGAACTTACGTTATTGTGCCTAGACTTTTTCTCAACCGAAACTAAACTGTTATTGTTTGAAAGTCTGCCATCACGTTTGTTTAACTTTTAATCCAACTTAAAAATTATGTTTTACATGAACGTTATTGAAATTGCCCATGAGGCTGACTTATGAAGAGTTAGACGTAGAAATGTTCTTTAGAGACTTCGCAACTGTGCTTTCAACTTAACTGGTCGAGAATTTATAAAGAATACAGACTAAATAAAAGCCTGGCAAGATCCCTTATTGCGGAGATCAGCCCGTATATGCCAGCCCGACTTCGTTCCGACAGCATAGATACGGAGACAAAGGTAAGAATTTAACGTATTAATTAAATAAAATTTATTTGATATTGCTAACAAATACCTGTAAAACACAGGCAAAAGCAATCATAAAAGCAAAAAGATACAAAATGTATGTGTTTTTAGATCTTGGTGGCACTAGCATTCTATGTGACAGGCTCAAACCAGACACTAGTTGGTCAGAGTCTCATTCAATATCACAACCTTCCGTTTCTCGGGCTATACATCAAGTAACAGAGGTGCTTAATTTACCACACATATTTAAAAAATATGGGAATTTGCCTTCTTGTAAAGAAATCCGTGATGATATAAAAAGGAGATATGTATTATAGATCACATTATTAATTTAAAGTACTGAACTATCAGTTTTTGTCAAAGAAAAATTTAATGCAATATTATTTGCAGGTTCTATAATAAATTTAATGCTATATTGCTTGCAGGTTCTATAATAAATTTGGCATGCCTGGTGTTCTAGGATGTATTGATGGCACAAATGTAGCTATAGTTCCACCATCAGAACATGAAGAAAGATTTTATAACAGGAAAGGTTATCATTCCTTAAGTACCTTAATTGTAAGTTCTTTATTAATATTTTACTGTATATGTACTGAAGATATTATAACAAATATATAGGGTATAGTAGGTTATTTGTGTATATAGTTAATTAAAGAAGTTTGTTTCAGATTTGTGATTGTGATGCTAGGATAATGTGCGTTGATTCCTGGATCAACACATGATAGTACTGCATGGAACAACAACCCACTACAAAACGCATTAGACAGAGTACTCAATACCTCTGCAGAAGATTTTTATGTACTAGGTACTTTGTAGATTAGTTGCACACATTGTTTTGAACCTTTGATTGCATGTTGCAAATTCTAAATGCTAAAATATTTCCTTCCAGGTGATTCTGGATTTCCATTGAGATGGCTGTTGATGACCCCAATATTAAATTCTGCTTTCAACACTCCTGAAGCATTCTATACTGACATGCATATGACAGTGAGGAATGTTGTGGAGAGGTGTATTGGTATTTTAAAAGGACGAATTAGGTATGCAAACTATTATACATTACAGTAAAATAAAAATAAAAACAATTTATTATTAATTATTTATTGTAAGAATACATACATGATATAATTATATTACAGGTGTTTATTAGTGGATAGAAAGCTGCACTACAAGCCTAGAGTTGCAGCAAAAATAATTAATGCATGTTGTGTCCTGCATAACATAGCGCTTCAAACTAATCAGGAGCCAGATTATACTGAAGAGGATTTAGAAGCATGCCAGCATGAATACTGCTCGCCTAGCAACAATGGAACGAAGAAGGACAAGACATAATGATCAATTACAACGAGGGTATATCTATCAACAGGATTTGGTGTCCCGCTTGTGGAGACAAAGAAATCAAAACTAGTTATTTTTCAAATCAAATCATCTTTATTTGCTGACTTTATTTCTTTGTGATCTTTTTGTATTAAAATATAGTATAAAAATATTATAGTATAAAAATGTCAGCTATCTCGTTTGTTTTTAATCCCGACCAAACACGAGGAGTGTTTTAAGTTTGACGCCTATATCTGTAAGAAAATGGTAACCTTTACCAGGGTCTGATGATTATCAGCAAGAAGGTGGTAACAGGATCTCGGCCGCAATAAAGGTAGACCCACCAAGTTCGAGCTTGTTGGATAGGTCTCGACGAGTAGTTGCTAGAAAATGGTGATCAGGGTCTGATGAAGGAGCAGCAAGGTGGTGACGGGATCTCTGCACCAATAAACGTAGACCCACCGAATTTGGGCTCCTTGGGTAAGTCGACGAGTCGTTGCTAGAAAACGGTGATCAGGGTCTGATAATGGAGCAAGAAGGTGGTTAAAGGATTTCTGCACCAATAAACCTAGACCCATTGAGTTTGGGCTCCTTGGGTAGATCTCGACGAGTCGTTGCTAGAAAACGGTGATCAGGGTCTGATGATGGAGCAAGAAGGTGGTTAAAGGATTTCTGCACCAATAAACCTAGACCCATTGAGTTTGGGCTCCTTGGGTAGGTCTCGACGAGTAGTTGCTAGAAAAATGGTGACCAGGGTCTGATGATGGAGCAGGAAGGTGGTCACAGGATTTCTACACCAATAAACGTAGCCCCACTAAGTTTGGGCTCGTTGGGTAGTTCTCGACGAGTAGTTGCTAGAAAAATGGTGATGAGGGTCTGATGATGGAACATGAAGGTGTTCACATAATCTCTGCACTAATAAAAGTAGACCCATCGAATTTGGACTCGTTGAGTAGGCTGCTCCATGATCAGACCCTGATCACCATATTTTTAGCACCTACTCGTCGAGACCTATCCAACGAGTCCAAATTCGGTGGGTCTGCGTTTATTTGTGCAGAAATCCTGTGACCACCTTCCTGCTCTATCATCAGACCCTGGTCACCATTTTTCTAGCAAATACTCGTCGGGACCTATTCAACGAACCCAAACTCGATGGGTCTACGTTTATTGGGGCCGAGATCCTGTTACCACCTTCTTCTTGATCATCAAACCGTCATATCATTGGATTTACATACTCGTATGTTCTAAATTTCAGATCTTTCGGACTAACAGAAGTAATGAAATATATCTATTGTATACGAAATATCCCTACCTCGACTCGGAAAAGAGCTGATGGTGTTCAAACGGCTGGACCGATTTTCATGAAGTATAGCTAAAAACCATCTCGCTTATACTATCTTTCAAATAAAAAAAACCGCATTCAAATCTGTCCACTGGTTGGATGCAGCATTTTCAGCTTTATAGGTGTATGGAAACCCAGTAATGTTTCGATATGTTTCAATTGTAGTTCGGTTATGGTCAGTTTGCGTTTTGGTTGGAGTTAAGTTAAGGTTTAGTTTAAGTTTGTTATTTCAACTAGTGGAATAACTTTTTACGTCATTATCGAATGACAACTGCAATCTAACGATTACTAAACCGAAACTAAACTTTAACCGTTGTAAATTAGTTGAATTGCCCCCCTGTAAACGTTGCTATTGCTATTAGCTTTCATCTATTTAGGTATTAGTATGAGACACTATGTACTAGTTTAGACTTTACTATTAGATTATGTCAAACAAGCTTTGAAGTTTCAGCAAACAAAGCCAGCTACTTTATAAATATACTAGCAGTCCCCCGCGACTTCGTTCGCGCAAAGGTAGTTAATGAAGAAATACCGACCACATTTCTAAGAATTGGACTAATACCTACTGATAATATCCTGACAAAAGAAACTCAACCCGATAACATTTTGCACGACTTGGGAATCAAAATCAGGTCCAAGCGATCAAAGGTCGTACTCGCGCCCATCGTCACCGAGGCAGTCAAATTATAAATGTAAAATTAAATATAAAATAAATAAAATTTTCCCATGAACTTTTAAATGGCAATAAACTTGGGAGGAAACTTGAGGTCAAACAGTGAAAATTGTTAATAGAACGGGAGTATTTTTGCAATAATAAACTAAAATAGGTACATACACGTAGTTTTCTTTTTAAAGCATCCAAGAACACTATGCCGAATGACACCATAATCCACTCAGTATGTTTTAAGGTTTCCATACCTAAAAGGTAAAAAAGGAACCCTTATGGCGGTACTTCGTCTATCTGTGTCTGTCTGTCACATCTATATATTTCAGGAACCACTTGCGCTATCGATTTGATATTTGGAACAGTTTTAGATCTTACTTGTTGGATAAGGATACTAACCGCAAATTAAAAAATATTTTATTTCTTTTACTTTCTTTTTAACGGTGTCAAAATTTCAAAGAGGCTACTATATCAAGTGGAGTATCATATGAAAGGGCTTCATTTGCAATTTTCAAAACAGTTTTTTTTTGTTTATGTCTTGTGTTTTTTGGCTTATAACCAAAAATGTCACAAAAAACACCGTTCCCCCTTATCTCCGAAGTTTGTGAAGGGAAAAATCTGAAATAATTATAGATAATAAAGGTCTACATTTTTAAGAAAAAATACAATTATGTTTCTGAGTAGTACAGTTTTTTAGCAATTCTAAAAAACCTCGACAAACAAACTCAGTTTTGCAGTTGGCTTTTTTGCTATAAGAGGAATATTAAAATAACTTTAATACGTGCAAAGAAGGTATGGAACCCTCGATGCGCGAGTCAGACTCGACCGGACTTTTTTTTCCTTTTTTTTTTGGTTCGATTCGGTACTTTTTTTTTTTCGCGGGGGAAGCCTTTAAAAGGTTTCTGGGAGCTGTGGGGCTCGACTGGGGTATGTGGGATTCTTAGTCACTACAACCCCCGCGGGCTCTCCGGTGGTATCTCGATTCGGTACCTAGCTTCAGCGTCATAAAATAAATTAGTTTTTGTTAAACTCTTTAAAAGGGTTAAATTGGATAAATTCGTTGGTTTCAGTCCGGTTTTTTACTATCTGAGGTATTAGAAGAATAGTAAAATAACATTTGGTGGCAGCTGGACGCGGGTGCGCGCAGTGCAGGATACGCGCGTTTGCGAACACTCTCGACAGTCTCGTATTGAATTGAAACCTTGCGTGCATTTAGTATCCACACTCGAGCTAACGCAGCAGTTAGCAAAATAGGTTAAATAAACAAAAATCTTTTCCCATCACTTTTAAAATCATATCAAATTCAAATTTTAAACATCAATGTCATATTTTAGTTTTAAAACACATGATATATTATCTCAACCTACCGCTTATATAATAAAAAAAACGGTTTTCAATTACCTTTTAAAAAACACCACACGCGTGATTTTTAACTTAGGGATCCTATTTTGACCTTAAAACCCTCTTAATTTCTTAAACCTGACTTCGCCCTAATTCTGTCTATCATAGGGAGGGAGTGATGGCTGCTGCTCGAGTCAACTCGTGCGCGGGTGCTCCTTGGGGTTACTGGTCCGACTACTATCCCTTTGGCTTTTTAGATTGTTGTACTTTCGTCGTATATTATTATTTTTTTCTGTCTTATTTGATCTTTTGAACGGCAAGACACACTGTCACTCTGATCAGTAGCCCGATTCTCGTAATAACAAACAGTCCAAATAGCGGTGACGTTTTGTTGTCGTTAGATCGAAGTCCTATCCAAAATCGGTATTCTCGTATACCATATACGTAGTTCGATAGGACTTCAACTCAATTGGATCGAAACTAAACGATTAGTCAACGAGTCATTGTTCTGTACGTTTTGCTATTCCCTGATAGATGTCGTCCTAATCAATTTTGGGTCTTGGTAGGAGTTTTGTGAGATAAGCTATGAGCTTAGGCTTTGGGAAACTCGAGATTAATTGGTTTCCGTTCCCTCCACAAACATACTAATTGTTTATTAATTAAAATACGTGTTTTTCTCTATTTATTAGTTTATTCTATCTCTCTTACTCTAATTATATTTACGTTAAAACCATCTCGCTCACACTATCTTCTAATTACTCTCTTCACTCACAGCATACGATCCTATTTTCGTCTCACTCACTCACTCCTAGCTCTCATGTTCCAGTTTAGTGCTACAATCAATATATCTCTAACATGAGGTATATCATGCCTAGTCGCGTTCCATATCCCAAATATTACGTATTTATTTATATTTTACATATTTCGCCTTATCAGCTTTCTTTTTGTATTTCTTGCTGTGCAGACGAATTTGATAGTAAATACGTAAGTCCGTGGCTCATTTAAAAGTTATTTTATTACTTTGACTCGCACCACAAGAATAAGAAAAGCAAAAATCGTCTCAAATAACCAACGTTTGTTCAACGACTCTTGAATCGCGAAATTTGACGCTTACTCGTTGGCATCCGATCGGTAATGACGTCATTTTCATACGAGAATACCATTTAGTCAACGTTATAAAACGATTGAACGACGATTATTATACCAGAATACGCTCCAACGATAGTTTAATCGAACGACTTTTAAATCGTTGCCGTTGAAGTAAAATCGACGGACGTGAATACGAAAAGTGTTTAAACGACTGAGTCGCTACGTTAACATTATTGTTTTGATTACGAGAATCAGGCTACTGATTGTAACATGACACACTGTTTTAAAAAAAAGTTATAAAATGACAAGCCCGCTGTCAAATTTCTTGCCGGATCTTCTCAGTTGAGGCCACGTTGTGATCCGGTGGTAGCTTTTTTAAAAAAAAAACATGACCTTTCAAAAGTGCTAGCGTTAAGCCTATTTAAAATAAACTATTTTTGAGTTAGAGTTTGAGTTTTGAGTTCATATTATATCGGAAGACAGTGAAATGTGTTAAAAAATGGTAAAATATTTATTATTTACAAAAATTGAGGTCCTGTGACTTCTAGTTAGAAAATTTCAAGAAATGCAAATACACGTAATTGTTTATTTTCTTTGAGGCGTCTGCGTAAAAATTCATGGCTCTAGTACCGTTCATGAATTATAACGCTTTTTATAAAACATAAAACCCCCTATTTGGCCCCCTTAGGATGCGAATTTTGAAAATTCCGTTCTTAGTGTGCGTTTACGTATTGTGAAAAATACACCTCCCAAATTTCAAGTCTCTAGAGCCAGCGGTTTAGGCTGTGCGTTGTCTGTCAGTCAGTCAGTCAATCAGTCAGGACATCTCCTTTTATATTATATTGATTACGACATTTTACCATTGAGGTTGGTTGGTCTACAGCTAGTAATAGGCATATACAGCTAGGTACTTACTCGATACAGGATTTCATTTCATTAGGTCGCGTTAACTTTATGTTTAACTGTAAAATTGGATTTTCGATATAATAATGAGTCTACTTTTGTTACAGGGCACCATACGTGAACTCAGGTTATACACACCCGCGAACGAATCAACACTTCATTCATTGTGTCCTAATGTAAGTATTAACAAAGTTTCGATTCGACGTAAAAAATTTAATTTCTTCATTTATTTTTTAATTTGAATTTTTTCATTTCTTTATTTAATATGTAGTTTATTTAATTTATTCATATAATTGCACCTGCCCATAATAATGCTCTGTCCTGTACCCCAAGGTTGACTGGAAGAGATCGCTTTAGTGATAAGTCCGCCTTGTTGTTCACAGTTATTAATTGTTTTAATTTCAAATGTATCTTTATTTTGTGTGCAATAAAGAGTATTTGTATTTACGCACTGGACATTATGGGGTTAAAAAAATGTGTCGTCTTACTAGAAAAGTACCTACCTACCTCGATCTAGAGAACTGTAACCAAATAATGCCTGTGAGTTAAATTGGCAATTGTTATTGCAGGGTCGATCAAGAGAACTAAAATATGTTTTGCATTTTATTGCAGTACTTTTATAACGAGGTTTTTAAGATTTTTAACTAATAAAAAAATTATTCTTTTTCCATTAATGTATTATTATTATTTTACAGCTGGGAGTTCATGCTACTATAAAAGGTAATTATTTTTTTCTTATATAACGAAAATGTTATTTCTTTATAATGTTGTAGGAAAATTCCAAACATACTTAAATATTTTTGGTTTCATAAAATATTTCAATTATTTGGCGGTCAAGTGTTTCGTTTTCTAAGTTGGAAAAATAGGACAAGTCTTGCCTCGCAATGCATGGGTGCCCTTGCCCACCTTCCAGGTCAATCATCATTAGAATTAGTTAAGACAGATCTTCCAAGCTCCGAGAAGGACGGAGGCGGGGTTGCGACCCCCGTCCCCGTGAACACTGTACCTGGTTCCCGGGGGGTGGGCTATAAAGCGCCCCCTGGCGGCGTGCTCAAAGGCAGAGAGGCTTCTGGTGCAGATCCCACCGGAGATCCCGAGTGTCCCCTCTTATGTGTCGATGCGCCGCGGGGGTTTTAGTGGGTAAAAAGCCCACATACCAAGGTCGAGCCCCACAGCTGACGGGGATCTTTTGAAGGTTTCCACCGCGAAAACAAATTCTACCAAGCCCAAACTCCATGGATACACGGATATCATAGCCATTCAAGATTTCTGTAACCCACCCTCCAGTTCCATCATCAGGTCCTTGTCAATATATAATGGTATTGTTGTCTTTTCTTGATACTTGATATGTGCAAAATAAGATCGAAACTTTACTATCATACATAGGTACTTATCTTTTTTTGGGGTCTTGCGGGGAATTCTTTAATACGTCCCCAGGACCTGTTGGGGTCCTGCGGAGCAAAACTGTCACGTTGACACATGACAAAAGAGACTTGGGCTCACCGGTGGGATCTGCAGCAGGAAACCCTCAGTGCCTTGTCTTTGAGCCCGCCGCCGTGGGGCACATTATAGCTCTCCGGGACCTAACACAGTGCTCACCGGGACGAGGATGACCCGCCGCCATCCTCCCCGGAGTCACCGACCTGGGACCTGTACTAATAAAGTATATTGAAATGGTACCTAATCAAAATACTAAATTCATTTTTGTTAAGGTAACAAAGAAGACAAAATTGACCATGGAGGCAAAAGTGAAGAAGGAATCAAAGGTGAAATAGGTGTTGATGGTAACCAGGAAGATAAAGATTTCAACGGTGACAAAGGAGTCCAAGGTTACAAAGGTGACAAAGGTGACAAAGAAGTAAAAGGAGACAAAGGAGTCAAAGGTGAAAAAAGTGTCAAAGATGACAAAGCTGAGAAAGATAATAAAAGTGACAAAGACGACAAAGGGGTTAAAGGTGACAAAGATGTCAAGGGTGACAAAGGTGATAAAGGTGTCAAGGGTGATAAAGGTGACAAAAGTGACAAAGGCGATAAAGGAATCAAAGGTGACAAAGAGTTGAAAGGCGACAAAGCTGACAAAGGAGACAATGGTGAAAAAGGAGACAATGGTGAAAAAGGTGATAAAGGTGACGAAAGTGACAAAGGCGACAAAGGAGTAAAAGGTGACAAAGGTGTCAAGGGTGATAAAAGTGACAAAGGCGACAAAGGAGTCAAAGGTGACAAAGGGGTAAAAGGCGACAAAGGTGTCAAAGGCGACAAAACTGGTGAAGGTGACAATGGTGAAAAAGGTGCCAAAGGTGACAAAGCTGATAAGGGTGACAAAGGGGACAAAAGTGACAAAGGCGACAAAGGAGTAAAAGGTGACAAAGGTGTCAAGGGTGATAAAAGTGACAAAGGCGACAAAGGAGTAAAAGGTGACAAAGGTTTCAAGGGTGATAAAAGTGACAAAGGCGACAAAGGAGTCAAAGGTGACATAGGGGTAAAAGGCGACAAAGGTGTCAAAGGCGACAAAACTGGTAAAGGTGACAATGGTGAAAAAGGTGCCAAAGGTGACAAAGCTGAGAAGGGTGACAAAGGGGACAAAAGTGACAAAGGCGACAAAGGAGTAAAAGGTGACAAAGGTGTCAAGGGTGATAAAAGTGACAAAGGCGACAAAGGAGTAAAAGGTGACAAAACTGGTAAAGGTGACAATGGTGAAAAAGGTGCCAAAGGTGACAAAGCTGAGAAGGGTGACAAAGGGGACAAAAGTGACAAAGGCGAAAAAGGAGTAAAAGGTGACAAAGGTGTCAAGGGTGATAAAAGTGACAAAGACGACAAAGGAGTCAAAGGTGACAAAGGGGTAAAAGGCGACAAAGGTGTCAAAGGCGACAAAACTGGTAAAGGTGACAATGGTGAAAAAGGTGCTAAAGGTGACAAAGCTGAGAAGGGTGACAAAGGGGACAAAAGTGACAAAGGCGATAAAGGTGTCAAAGGTGACAATGGTTTACAGGGTGACAAAGGTATCAAAGGTGACAAAGGAACGAATGTACGTATAATTGTATTATTACAGCTATTTATAGTATCAGTATAATACATTGCAGTTAAAGCATAATGTGCTAGTACAAAATGCATAGAAACAGAATGTCACAAGTATTTTATATACTTATAACTTTTACACATATTTTTTATTTTATTAATGCACGTCCGTATCTTATAGGAGCATAAATAATACGTACAATGTAGTTTAGATTCCACCGATTGCTCCCTTACTAGCTGACCGCTGCTGCTCACAGGTAACTATTAGTAATGGGGAACTTGCACAATTTTTGTTTTTAGTGTATAATAAAAAAATTAGGCTCGCTTAGATATACCAAAAACAAAAAAGTTAAAATATGCCCAAATTATCTAGATATTCCCAATCAAAAGTTGACTTTTCCACGTTGTTGGCGCGAAACGCTCACTGACTGCCGTCACATCATTAATTTAATTTGACGTATGAGTAAGTAAATTTTCATGGCGGGAGAATAAAGAAACTACCACTGAATATTAATATATTCCCATTGCATTATATACGACTAATAAAATAAATCAGAATGGTAAGATGATCCCCTAGTGTTATCAGTTCCTAGAAAATTAATATTATCTTAAAAATATATGATATTTTATCATTCGTTGCGGGGCACCAGTCATGTAGTTGGACGGGCCTGTTGGTCTAGTGGTTAAGACACCCTTGCCACTACCTACTGTAGGTTTGATCCCCACCTTGTTGTCTGAGTGGTATTATTATCAATTTAGTTACAAAAAAGTATTAAAAGTATTTGTTTCAGTTGTATGGTTACCTTAATACAGGCTCTGCCTAGTTTAGGATCAGATGACCGTGTGTGGATTGTCCCAGGATATTATTATAAGTATACTTAGTACTTAGATTTTGTAAATAGCCATGCTAATACATATTTTACATCTTAAAATATTTAAATCCCGCTTTCATTAAACCTTTCTTCATTCTATAAATATTTTTCAATGTTCACACACACAGATTTTCTCTTGAAAATTGATTGGCATGGAAGAAGAAGAAAAGCATTTATTGCCACAGATTACAAATAATGAAGCACACAAAAAACCATATACAAACAAAAAACCCTTAACATCTAAAAGTTAACATAATATCGAAAAAAAGACTAAAGTTACGTTAAGTTTATAAGTTATTATTAAATGTGCATGTGCCTCACATTGCTCTGCAGCAACAGGCACCCAGGTTCAGCATAATGCCAAGCCAAGACTTGGTGCTGATTTTCAAAAATTATAATTTTATATCTAATTATAAATAATAAAGTATCTAATTTAAGTATATGTAGAATATATGTTGGTATATGAATAATTAAAGTTATTATAATCATTTAAGTAAAATAAAAAAAACTAAATTAATGCAGTATCTAATTATGTGCAATAAAATGTATTGTATTGCATAATGTTATTATGGGACAATCTACACAAACCAGGTAAAGCTTGAAATTATTAAAAACGTTTGCCATTTCATCCACAAAACTCAATGTTTGTAAATAGTTCCAATCAAGTGAAGATAGATGCTTAACGAAACTGTCCTCGTGTATATCCTTTATATGCCAGAACTTAAAAACTTGTGGCTAAGTACCTGTCTCTTCACATATAATTCACATATAATGACAGCATGGCTATTTTCGGAGTTATAGCTTTCTACTAGAACATCATGCATGGCTGACTCGCAGAATTATGAAATCACATGCGATTGGTGGTGCTTTTAATTGTGTTTCATTTTACGTAACTTATACATAGATGATATATTGAAATGAAACTAATTTTACGGATTATATCGCAACCAAGGATGAAGGATGATACCTACCAAGGATGATTCGTGAGGCTATTGAAATTAAAAAGCATCCAAATTTCAATAGAGAAGATGGCTGGGTGCTACCACCAGCTTGGGATCCCGTGATAAACATAGTCAAATCCAAAGACAAGCCTTCTACTGCAAGACCTCAAGATACTGTAAGCTCTTTCTGCGTAGATCGGACTAACAATAATAATTATAAGACCTAAGGGTACCCTAAGACAACTATGACATACGGACAGCTACCACCTCAGTCCGCCCGTGACCATGAATGCTGTAAAGTATTCGAAACGTCGGGAAATTAAAATCAAAAATAAACCGCGATATAATCCGTAAAATTAGTTTCATTTCAATGTGTAATATTCGCGTAAGTATCAGAAATCATTATAGATGATATATTTCGAAAAAAAAGAAATACCTAATTTTAGAGTAAATCTTTTAGTAATGCTCTTTTTACAATTACTTTTACGTAACTTATACATAGATGATATATTTCGAAAAAAAAGAAATACCTAATTTTAGAGTAAATCTTTTAGTAATGCTCTTTTTACAATTACTTTTATTAAATTATAATCATAATTTATCATTATGATATTTATGCAAGTTCCCCATTATCGTGATAGATTGCTTGACTGCAAACCTACCTGATGGAAAGCTGCGATGCAATTAGAGATGGTGAAGCACACTAGCTTATTTAAATGTGGCAACTATGTGGGATAGTTGTTTTTTCAACCGGAGCTATTCTTACCCGGAATCCCCACGGGCCAGCCATTTTACTGAATACTGGTATTCATTGGATGGATTACTTTTTGTTACCATATGCATCTCTCTCTCTCATACGAGGCGACTCCGAGGAGGACGGCGCCGGAATGAGACCCCTGTTAAACACCGTGACAGGTCCGTTCCGGTTCCCGGGGGGTCTATAATGCGCCCCCCGGCGGCGGACTCAAAAGCAAGATGCTGAGCGGTACGTGGTCCAGAGCCCAGGGCCATATCCAAGTTGTTATTCTACAATACGAAAAGCTATAATATAGAAAAAAAAATGTTCACACATTTTTGCCGTTCCCTACCTGTTTTCAGATCAGTCAATTGTGCATTTTCCTAGGTTAATATACTTCAACCAGCCTAGTTTCTATTTTTTGTGGTTTTGTACCTCACTGGCTAGGTCAACACAGGCTCATACTCTGATTGCCTGATTGATGATCCATGCGTCGGATGGGCATGTAATCTTCATCTCTCTCTCCCCAGTCGTGTCGATTTTCGGTCCCATCGGATTGGTAGAGTAGAGGAATAGAGATTGCATTTGTGTCTGCAAATTCACTTCTGCACTCAAATATCTACTGCGTAGATAGCTGATCTTGTGAAAGACGATTTTATAATTATATTTTTTTTATTCGGCTATTTTTGTTTTAGGGGTTAAACGGAGACCAAGGTCTTCCTGGTATAGATGGCATAAGAGGAGTCAAAGGCGAGCCAGGTGATAAGGGGGACCATGGTCCCAAAGGCGTGAAAGGTGAACAAGGTCCGATTGGTCCTGTGGTAATTACGCTTTATATTTTTTATAAATGGAAATAATTCTCTCGATGAACACATAGAATTAGGTATTTGGATATGTGGCGACTCGACATAACCAGATGGCGCCACATGTTGTACAGCGACGCGATGAAAATTAAAGTTACTCTGAGGATGAAATCCTAGATCCACCACCGAATCCTAGTGATGCTCGGTCAGGGCCAAAGCCCCCGACAGCTGCAGTTGTCGGGAAGTCGTATATATTGTTAGCGAACATTGAAACTTCGCTTGCGAGATTCAGGATTCGGTGGCGGCGCCATCTATCATGGGGCAGAAAAATTATAGTGGAAATACTTTCTTTGGTTCTCAGTTGAGGCCGAGTTGCTAAACTGCATGACTGACTGCAGACGCATGCGCAAACAACTCAATCTTATTTTGACCAAGGAATTTCCATTTTGACTGGCTCGTTGGTCTAGTAGTTAGACACCCTGGCAGTAACCAGGGTATCCTATAGGTCGTGGGTTCGAATCCAACCGAGGACCAATATTTGTGTGCATGAACATGTCTGTTTGTTCTGTGTCTGGGTGTTATTTTATTTATCTTCATATCGCGTTGTGCTACTAAAATGAATAATAATTGTTGTTGTAATGTTGTTATTAACGAGGTATTGTGTTTTATACAAAACAAGTGTGATGTTCTGGATGAAGTGTCCATAATTCGTTTATGTATTACGTCTTTTAAATGTGATGATGTGGATAAAGCAAAAACACTGCTTTTTGGTTACACTCCGTCGGAGAGAGGAAGAAAAATAAATAGAAAAGGGGAAAATAAGATGGAGAAAGATGTGCAGGATATTATAAAGGTGTTTAAAGAGTGTGAGCCATCTATATTTCCAAAGTTTGTGGCGTATGATCTTGCGAAATTACCACCGATAACGTTTGATCATATTGATGTCTCGAGATTTTTAACGGACATCCGAATTCTACAGGAGGAATTGGGCGGCCTTAAAAGTCAATTAACTCGTAAATGTGATGAGGAAGTTTTAAATACAGGTTTAAGCAAATTACGTAATGAATTTATGGAAATAAAAGATCATGACAGATATGTCAACCATGGTAAAAATGTGTTGGAAAGCCGGTGCAATTTAAATGAAAAGAGCTCCGTGTTTGAAAGAGAAGGACATGTACGCGACAGTGCTATTGAGTCTTTCTCCCTAGCACTTCCAGAAACAGAGCAGTCGCAGTCAAATGCAAATACGACATATGCAGCATTAGCGGCCGTCCCTCCCATCACAAAATCATTACAAGGAAGTTGCACAGTTGTAAACAAACAAAAACCTAATGAGGAAAATGAGTTTGAGGATGTTAATGCTAATGAATGGGTACATGTAATACGTAAGAAAAAGAATAATCGGCTAGTAAGCCAATTGGGTAAGGCGAGACCAACAAGTAATTTTAAATCTGCTGATATAAAAATACCACTGTTTATTTCGAATATAGATAAAGATACCAGTGAACTAGATATATGTAAGTATATATTGACTAAAGCTGAGGAAACTGTTACAGTGGAGAGAATAGTTTCTAAGCTCCAAAGACCATATTGCTCATATAAGATTTTTGTATCAAGAAATAAATTGGATAAGTACCTAAATAGTGACTTTTGGCCAGAAGGCGTTGTCTACAGAAAATTTGTGGATTTTAGGAAGCGACAAGTTGAACATTATGGAACACCGTGTGGATCGGAGTCAAAATAATCATTAAAATGGCGCAAACAAATAGAGTACGGATGATCTCATTTAATTGTAAAAGTGTTAAAAGATCTTTGCATTGGATCAAGGAATTATGTGATACCAACGATATAATTGGACTGCAGGAAACATGGCTAATGCCTTATGATTTAAATTTTCTAGGTACAATAGACAATCGTTTTGGCTTCACAGGAACAAGTGCAGTTGACACCTCATTAGGAATCTTGCAAGGAAGGCCATATGGGGGTGTTGCTCTTCTATGGCGAAAGGATCGTTTTCCTAATGTGTCCGTGATTGATACAGGAGATAACTCACGTATATGTGGTATTAGTATTGACATGGGTAATAATGATTGTCTGCTAATATTTTCTGTTTACATGCCAACAGACTGTATCGATAACTTGCCTGAGTTTACGAGTTCTTTAGCATACATAGGTGCGATTGTAGAGAATTGCGCTACAGAAAATGTGATTGTTCTTGGTGACTTTAATGCCCACCCCCCAGAAACACTATTCTTTACAGAGTTGGTTCAGTTTTGTTCGGAGTATAATTGGATTTGTGCAGATGTTTTAAAATTGGGTATTAATTCAGACACACATACTTTTATTAGCGAAACACATAACTATAGAGTAAGAAGATGGTTGGATCATATTTTAACTACAGAATCAGCAATTAACTCTATCAAGGATATAAAAATACTAAATGATGTTTTTTGGTCAGATCACTTCCCAATAGCAATTACATGTTGTTTTAATACAATAATACGCCCAAAATTAGATATTAAATATAATTGTGATTGTAACCCAGCAATTTGGGGTATACGCAATACAGAGGAAATAAATAAATATACCTTATTATGTAATACCAAGCTAAGGGATATACAAGTACCTTTGGAATGTATAGAATGCTGTGATAATATATGTAATGTCGATAGCCATAAGGATGTAATTTGTAAGTTATATAGTCAAATTATTAATACACTTAAGTTTGCAACTATAGAAAGTAGATCCCCTAAAAAGATAAGAAGAAAAGGTGGTTACATCACAGGATGGAATAAATATGTTAAAGATAGTCACAGGATAGCTAGGGATAAATATCTGATATGGATTAATTATGGAAGGCCCTCATCTGGTGACATACACAAAGAAATGATAGAATCTCGCAAAAATTTTAAACATAACCTAAAATGGTGTCAACAGAATCAAGAAAAAATTAAAATGGATATCATAGCTAAAAGTAGATCTGAAAATAACTTTTACAAATTTTGGAAACAAACTAATAATTTAAACTATAGAAACAAAATCCCTGTAAGTGTGAATGGCTTATGTAATTCCAGGGAAATAGCCAATATGTTTAAAGATCATTTTCTAGTCAGACCACCTTCTATCTCTTCTAACTGTTGTGCCTTCCAAGGTTGTGTCTCTAGTCACAATTACAATATTTGTCAGCTTACTGACAGAATTTCTATAACAGAAATTAAGAATATAATTAAGACCATGAAGCGTGGGAAATCACCAGGACATGATGGTTTGAGTGTAGAGCACCTAGTACATGGTGGTAGTCATCTGCCAAGAGTTTTGTATATATTATATAATTTATGTGTTAGTCATAGTTTTTTACCACCAGACTTAATAAGAACTGTGGTTGTACCAATTGTTAAAAACAAAACAGGTGATATATCTAGTGTAAATAACTATAGACCTATATCACTGGCTACTATTCATGCAAAAGTCCTTGATAAATTGATGGATAAACGGTTGCAAAAATGTTTGAAATTACATGACAATCAATTTGGGTTTAGGTCAAATCTTTCTACTGAAGCAGCAATCTTGACTCTTAAGCACACGGTATCATATTATACATCCCGGAAGACTAATGTATACGCTTGTTTTTTAGATCTTTCGAAAGCATTCGATCTAGTTAATTATAACGTGCTTTGGAATAAACTCGTAGATTCGGGTATGTCCATGGAATTTGTTAATTTATTTAGGTTTTGGTATCAAAATCAACGTAATAGTATTAAATGGTCAAATAGCTTTTCTGATGAGTTTATATTAAATAATGGTGTAAGACAGGGTGGAATTACCTCTCCTAGCCTATTCAACTTGTACGTCAATGGCTTAATTGAAGAACTGAGCAATACCCACGTAGGTTGTCATGTAGGTGGTTGCAGCGTTAACAACCTGAGTTATGCTGATGATATGGTGCTGCTCAGTCCTTCAATTAGGGGATTGAGAAACCTTTTGAAAATTTGTGAAAAGTATGCTAAGTCTCATGATCTGGTGTATAATACGACAAAATCTGCGTTCATGGTGTTTAAATATAAAAGTGGTCCTGGGTTTATTCCGGATGTTCATCTAAATAATGTAGTAATAGAGCGCGTTGACAAATTTAGATATTTAGGACATATTGTCAATGAAAACTTAAATGATGAAGATGACATTGAACGAGAGCGAAGATCATTGGCGATGCGTGGGAACATGCTGGCCCGGAGATTTGCACGCTGTACCGATCAGGTTAAAATAACTCTTTTTAAGGCGTACTGTCAAACATTATACACCTGTGGTCTCTGGGTCAAGTACACGCAGCGTTCATATAATGCATTGAGAGTGCAATATAATAATGTGTTTAGAGCTATGTTTAAACTCTCGAGGTACTGTAGTGCCTCTGGCATGTTTTGTATAGCGCGCACAGACGGGTTTGCGGCTATTATTCGTAAGCGAATAGCATCATTAAGGCAAAGGGTATTTAATAGTACCCATAATACACTGAAAGCAATTGCTTACAGCTATGACTCATCTGTGCAACGCTTCTGGACTTCGATGATTTGATCTGTTTGGAAATTTAATATAAGCTCAATTATGTATATATTGTATTATGTACCTACTGCTAATATGAGTATTTTATACTTGAAATAAACGTTTATTATTATTATTATTATTATTATTTATCTGTGTTTGTTTTAATTTTATAGCTATATAGAAGAGGCTTTCGGGGCCAAAAGGGTGATCGAGGATACCGCGGGGAAACAGGCGAACGTGGTCCTCCAGGTCGCAGAGGCCCTCCAGGTGTACGCGGTATGCCCGGACCTCCCAGCGTACCTGGACCTCCCGGCCCACCCGGACCTCCCGGCCCACCCGGACCTCCCAGTGCCCCTAGAGTTAACATAACAGAAAGTGGAGAACCTGAAAGTAATAAACTCAATTATCGTATGGCACTTTATTTATAAGTACTAATTAGTACTAATTATTATCACTGTAGATCCTGGCTTATAGGAGTCACAGTGGTTCCCATCATGAGTGGTGGGATTTTGGGTAGCCCCAAAAAAAAAGTACTAATTATTATTAATGTAACCTCGTGGGTAGTCCGAGTAAGAATAGCCCCCTCCCATCTCCTCCCGTTACCCAACGGGACACCCGTCCATAAGGGAAAACAAGACCCCGCGATCCCCAAAACACCTGACATGCAAGGGGATTATGGCAACTCCTCCCTTCTAAAGGCGAGGCCCCTAGTTCAACAGTCTTTCGGCTGCTAATGACTTGATTTAATTTTATTAAGTGGTAGTTTCCTTGCACAAGAGACCGTCCAGGTAGATACCACCGCAGTATGAAATATTCTGCTGGCTAGCAGTAGTGTGTGAACATTGCTGTGTTTCGGAGTGAAGGACATTGTTGCTAGTAAAATTACCGGATACAAGAAACTTACGAACTAACGTCTCGTGTAACAAGCGGCAGTGCAATATAGCTGTCTATAGGTCGGTGTGTCGCTTACCATCAGGCGAGCATCTTACTTGCCTGGTCTATTCCACTTTGATCACCTGGGTGATTTTACCTGGGTGATTAAAGTGGAAAAAATTATTCCACTTTGTTCAAATCACCTGGGTGATTTGAGCTGGGTGATTTGAGTGGAACAATTTATTCCACTTTGATCACCTCGGAGTCAAATCACCTGGGTGATTTGAGCTGGGTGATTTGAATGGAATTAATTAGTCTACTTTGATCACCTCGGTATCAAATCACCTGGGTGATTTTAGCTGGATGATTTGAGTGGAATTAATTAGTCTACTTTGATCACTTTGGTATCATATCACCTGGGTGAATAGAAGCGACTACGATTTTTATTTTTTATTTTGTGTCTTTAAATCACCTGAACGATGAATACAACTCGGATGGGGGCAGCGTTCGGGAAACTACCTGATATCTTCTCATCCGAAATTCCGCAGTGCCTGAAGACGAATTTCTTTAACCAGTGTGTGTTGCCAGTGATACGCATAGTGTGCGCAAAGAAACTCCGAGCATAGAGTTCTCTCCATAGCTCATTGTGTATCTGAGCTTCTCTAAAGGCAAGCTGTTAAGGACCACGTCTCAGTACCCTGTGTTATCACTGGCAACACACACTGGTTAAAGAAATTTGTCTTTAGACACTGCGGAATTTCGGATGACAAGATATCAGGTAGTCTCTCTAAATAAATGTTTTTCTTCTTCTTCTCCCGAACGCTGCCCCTCCGAGTTGGATTCATTGGTCGGGTGATTTAAAGACACAAAATAAAAAATAAAAATCGTTTTCGCTACTATTCACCCAGGTAATTTGATTCCAAGGTGATCAGTAGACTAATTAGTTCCACTCAAATCACCCAGCTAAAATCACCCAGGTGATTTAATTCCGAGGTGATCAAAGTAGACTAATTAATTCCATTCAAATCACCCAGGTGATTTGATTCCGAAGTGATCAACGTGGAATAAATTATTCCGCTTTAATCACCCAGGTGATCAAAGTGGAATAGACCGAATAGACCACTTGCCTGGGTTGACTTAAAAAAAAACTATTTGTTAGCTATAAACTTGGTCCCCTTGGTTTCCCCGTGGGGTGTCCGGGTGAGAATAGCATCCACCCATCACCTCCCGTTCGTGAAAGGGAAATCAAGAATACGGGCAGCAGCATCTTTTAATTGGATTACCTACCACCTATACTGCGATCCGCAAGCTGCCTGCCAAGCGTGGGGATTATGGCAACCCCTCCTAAGAGAGAGGCCTTTGTTCAGCAGTGGACGTTTTGGCTGCTGATGATGATGATGATGAAACTTGGTCCGGTAATCACAAAACGAAACAGAACGCACTTCAATCCAGCGAGATTCATTGTGCATGCGCTAGCCCTTACTCTGCTACTATAGGGACGAGGAGTTTCCTAAAGAACGCTTGCGCCAGCTTGATTTGAAATTGCCATTAGATTTTCTTCTTTCCAGGTGATGATGAAAATGCTTTTCAAGTAGCAAAAACAGTAATATACAGGACCAAACGGGCTTTATTGGCGGTAATATTTTTTTTTTATATTTAATCCGTAGGCGGTCAACCGTGATCGCGCTTATGCGGTTCGTGTGTTAAACATGGTGCGGATCGGATCGGAATCACCGGCCGTTGAGAGCTTAATTATGAAACATATATGGGTTTATCGGTTTAGTGCCCGTAGTACTAGCATATTGTATCCCTTAAGAATTTAATAATTCTTAAATATTAAAATCTCTGTGCGGTATGGTATCTCTGTGCGAGCCATGCGATGTTCGTTTCTCAAACTTAACGTTTTTCACGTCACTTATTGCTTTGTGTGATGTGTTAACTACATACTGAATGAGATCTTTTGGTGCACTTTTTTACTCTGGATATATTGGTGCACTTTTTTACTCTGGATAATTTCTTTTTTACAGAATACTCAAAAAATCCTCGCAGGAACCTTTGCGTACATTTTAGAAGATAATTTATTACTTCTTTATGTAGGATCGGGTTGGAATTCTATTGAGGTAAGCGAATAAGAATTAAATAAATTTAGTTTTCGTTCAAAGTTAGGTTTTCAAGTTAATATGCACAGTGCAAATTTATTTATTTAAAATTTATTTTATTAATCAGTTGCTTACTGCACTTACAGTTATTACCAAAGCGCACAGTAAGCCATCATCATCAAGCTACTATACCAAAATGTAGTAGATGTTACTACAAAAATAACCTATAACTGCTGGCTTAACTTAAATACAAAAAAATAAAATATTATTATTTATATAAAATTATTTATATTTTTGTTCCGGGACCGGTTGCCGTAAATGGGATACCTCTTGAAGTTGTCCAGGAGTATGTGTACCTAGGACAGACGCTCCAACTAGGTAAGGACAACTTTGAGAAGGAAATCAAAAGAAGAATACAGCTGGGCTGGTCAGCATTCGGAAAACTTTTGCACTTACAGTTATTACCAAAGCGCACAGTAAGCCATCATCATCAAGCTACTATACCAAAATGTAGTAGATGTTACTACAAAAATAACCTATAACTGCTGGCTTAACTTAAATACAAAAAAATAAAATATTATTATTTATATAAAATTATTTATATTTTTGTTCCGGGACCGGTTGCCGTAAATGGGATACCTCTTGAAGTTGTCCAGGAGTATGTGTACCTAGGACAGACGCTCCAACTAGGTAAGGACAACTTTGAGAAGGAAATCAAAAGAAGAATACAGCTGGGCTGGTCAGCATTCGGAAAACTTCGTCTGAAGACTAAGGTCTTTAATCAGTGCGTCCTACCCGTAATGACGTACGGTGCTGAGATGTGGCCACTTACGGTACGACTAGTCCACCAATTCAAGGTCGTTCAGCGAGCTATGGAGAGAGCTATGCTCGGCGTTTCTCTGAGGGATCGATTAAGAAACGAAGTAATTCGCCAGAGAACAAAAGTTACTGACATAGCTCAACGGATTAGCAAGCTGAAGTGGCAGTGGGCTGGTCATATTTGCCGCAGAACCGATGATCGGTGGGGAAGACTGGTTCTGGAGTGGAGGCCACGAACTGGAAAACGTAGCGTAGGACGCCCTGTGACCCGGTGGAGTGACGATTTACGCAAAGCAGTTGGCAGTGACTGGATGAGGAGAGCCGAAGACCGGGCTCAATGGCGTGTATTGGGGGAGGCCTATGTCCAGCAGTGGACTGATGTAGGCTAATAATGATGATGATTTATATAAACAATCATTTCATACTAACTTAATTTCATCTTCGTTTCCTAGCATCGGCCTATTGACCTCAATAATTCGGCTAACGCGATGCCGCAAACTGTTACAACAACTACGAACCCTCCAAGCGACTACGTAAGTGATAAATATATGAAATAGCTTACTTAGTTGGAAGTTATCTATTCTAGGGGTGCGGAGCCAAAAAAAAATATATTTTTTTTATTTACAATGGTTGCTATTGACAATGACATTCATGCACAGCCGTCGTATTTTGACTCGATACCGTTCTTTAATCGAATGAATCGATTTTTACTAAGGTAGTGAAGTATGGAAAAAAATATGACCTTTTGAACAAAATATTAAATAAAATATGTTTTGGTAGAAGAAATGTGCCCTAATATTATTATTTATATGAACAATCATTTCATACTAACTTAATTTCATCTTCGTTTCCTAGCATCGGCCTATTGACCTCAATAATTCGGCTAACGCGATGCCGCAAACTGTTACAACAACTACGAACCCTCCAAGCGACTACGTAAGTGATAAATATATGAAATAGCTTACTTAGTTGGAAGTTATCTATTCTAGGGGTGCGGAGACAAAAAAAATTTTTTTTTTATTTACAATGATTGCTATTGACAATGACATTCATGCACAGCCGTCGTATTTTGACTCGATACCGTTCTTTAATCGAATGAATCGATTTTTACTAAGGTAGTGAAGTATGGAAAAAAATATGACCTTTTGAACAAAATATTAAATAAAATATGTTTTTGTAGAAGAAATGTGCACTAATATTATTATTTATATGAACAATCATTTCATACTAACTTAATTTCATCTTCATTTCCTAGCATCGGCCTATTGACCTCAATAATTCGGCTAACGCGATACCGCAAACTGTTACAACAACTACGAACCCTCCAAGCGACTACGTAAGTGATAAGTATATGAAATAGCTTACTTAGTTGGAAGTTATAAAAAAGACTAATAGCTTACAGCACACTGTTTAGCCAACAATTTATTTTTCTTCCATTTTCAGCATCGTTATTATTATGACCTCCAGTCAACAACAAGTCGGTATGACGATGTCAATCCAGCAATCCACACAACGACAACTCCAGGATCAACAACAAGTCGATATTATGAAGTATTGCCAACATCCCACACACCGACACTACAAACGACAACAACTCTGAGATCCACAACAAGTGGGTACGATGACTTCAGGCCACCAGTCGACACGACAACAACTCCAAAATCAACATGTCGGTGTGATTACGTCTGGCCACCAACCCACACAGCGACAACCACTCCAATATCAACAACAAGTCATAGAAAAATACACACAGGTAGAACAATTACCACACCAGACTCGAGATATAAACGAAAAAATGTAAGTACTATAATTTATGAGAAAATAAAAATAAGTACCTATACTCTGGATTTCTTTACAAGATCAAAATCGTAGCAATAAATGTATGAAGACAGGAATGATGGATTTGGTAGGGTTCAATATGACATAATGAAAATTGCAATTTTGATCTTGTAAATAAAAATACGTATACGTAAATTTAATGTACTATATATATTTTTCACTTTTTAGTATTATTACTAGCTGACCCACGCAGCTCCGCCTGCGCTATTTTTACGTTAACTAAACTTTTAATAACAGACATTCGCATCGAATACATAACCTCCTTTTTTATAGTCGGTTAAAAACTGGGACCCACTTTTTACTTGCTCTCCGAAGCACGGACCCGTTTAGTTCAAATGGCGTTAAACGGTCACCCATCTATTTAATGACCTTACCTAACGTTGCTTAACCCGATCGATTACAAAACCTTGATAACAACTCTTTATGAGCGATCCCTTACTAATATTTATTATATTATAAAGAAAAATTGATAAAATCGGAAAAAGCGTATAACCAAGTACCCATTTTGACTTTAATCCCCTCTCCCAAAAAAACCGTGCTAGATTACGGGATAAAAAGTATCCTATGTCCTACCTCGTAGTAAGAGCTCAAATCATGCCAAGTTTCATTTGAATCCATTCAGTAGTTTCGGCGTGATGCTCAGCCGTGATACAGACAGACAGACAGACAGACAGACAGACAGACAGACAGACAGACAGACAAAAATTAAAAAAAATACATTTTCGGCCTCAGTATCGGTTATAGAATGCCCTCCAAATATAATTTTCAAAATATCTTCAATGTACAGAATTGGACCTGTTACAGTTTTATTATAAGTATAGATTGTTTTGATGTTAATATTGTAACGTTACTGAGTATAAGGCGAGGGCTGATTAAGCCCGATGACGCTTGGACGAACAATAGAATTACTTAATTTGAAACAGGAAGACAGACTTCCTCAGTCGTGTCTGGCTTCCGTCTCATCGGATTGTGAGAGCTATAAATGAAGAGAGAGTACGAGGAGCATCTGTTCAAAAGTTCATATCTCTATCATAAACCAACTTTACAAAAACAGAAAAAAACTATATGTTCCTATTATGAAAATGCAAGTTAATGTAAGTTAATGTGAAGATTAACACTACAATATATTATGTGTTTCAAAAAATTAAAAAAAAACACCAGAACTTTCTTTTTATTAGTTTTAGTTTAGGAATACGACCTATTGATCAGACAAGTCAGAAATACGACCTTTTGATTTGTCACTTCTAAAAATAAGGCTTTTTGAATGGATAAAAGTTAGAAATATGAACGTGATTAACGTATCAGATTAGTGTCATCTGTGTGTCCGTTTCGACTGCTCGGCCGCCAATCGACCACAGTGTCGTAGAAGAAAAACGACTACGTCAATATTACGAAGGAATTTGCTAAATATTATTGTAGGCTTACAGTTTGTAACACCTCTTAATCTGGTGGATTACTGATGGCTGTTTCACAAGTCAATTGATTGATAATATAAAGATTATGTGAAAGTGTTTTGTGTCTTGCCTGTCGAGGTACTACTTAACAGCAGAAGTTAAATGTGAGCCACTGTGATTTTGGTTCGGTCATGCTCGCCATCGAAAAGTCTTTGCTCGTGGCGGCTTCGTGTGGCGGGTCACCCCCTTCCCTCTAATATGGTTGAGGGGAGTAATGGCTGCTGCTCGAGTCAACTCGTGCGCGGGTGCTGCTTGGGGGGACTGGTCCGACTTCTATCCCTTTGGCCTTTTAGTTTGTCGTAATTTATTGTTTTCTTCTTTTCTCCCTTGCTTTATGTTTCGAACGGCAGGACACAATATCGCTAATGTCGATTCATTTGTAACAAAACAATGTTTAAAAAAAAAAGTGAAAAAATGACAAGCCCGCTGAGTTTCTTGCCGGATCTTCTCAGTTGAGGCCGCGTTGTGATCCGGTGGTAGCTTTTAAAAAAATGACGATTCAAAAGTGCTAGCGTTAAGCCTATTTGAAATAAAGATTTTTGAGTTTGAGTTTGAATTAACAATGAAGGTCGCAAATTCACAGATCCAATATTCAGAAAGTTATGAAGGGATATCCATCCGGTCGACACATGGAGACTGGATGGATATCCCTTCATAACTTTCTGGTTGGTTTTTTTATGCTTTCTGCATGTTCTTCGAAATCGTATCAATGATTAGCAAAAAGAATGAGACCTCTACTAAACTCCGTTTAAGAGAACTGCGTGGCCGTTCTCCAGGTGTCGATCGCGCGGCCACGGTTATCCCTTCATAACTTTCTGAATATTCGATCTGTGAATTTGCGACCTTCATTGTTAGTGTTTAGCAAATTCCTTCGTAATATTGACGTAGTCGTTTTTCTTCTACGACACTGTGGCCGAACAGTCAAAACGGACACTCATCTATCGACGTCATTCTAGGGGTGCGGAGACAAAAAAAAATTTTTTTTTATTTACAATGGTTGCTATTGACAATGACATTCATGCACAGCCGTCGTATTTTTAACCGGCTTCAAAAAGAAGGTTCTGTATTCGACGCGTATGTATGTAATATTGATAAAAATGCGTAATATTAATATATGTTAGTCTATGTGGGCTTCTAAGCAAATTTACCAAATTTTATGAGTGTATGTATGTATGTATGTATGTATGTATGTATGTATGTAGGTTTGTCCGCGGATTTCTCAGAAACTACAAGTCCGATTTCGAAAATTCTTTTTGCAATAGTTAGAGTATTTTTCAACTTAGGGTAGAGTACAAGTTTCATCAAAATCGGTCCAGTAGTTTAAGAGAGATAAACTTTTTATGTTTTCAGTATGTTACTGTAACGTAGACGTTCGAGTTGCGTGATAGTGCTGGTACCTATCATGGTAAAATAAGTCACTAAAAAGTGTTAAATAAACTATTTAAAAAAAAAAACCGACTTCAAAGTAAATTATCTAAAAAGCATAAAATAACGAAAATATATTGAAGTCGGTGTCAGCTGGTGATAGTGTTAGTTAACATGATTAGCTAGCACCGACTTCAATATATTTTCGTTATTTTATGCTTTTTAGATAATTTACTTTGAAGTCGGTTTTTATTTTTTTTTAAATAGTTTATGACTCGATACCGTTCGTTAATCGAATGAATCGATTTTTACTAAGGTAGTGAAGTATGGAAAAAAATATGACCTTTTGAAAAAAATATTAAATAAAATATGTTTTTGTAGAAGAAATGCGCCTGTTCTGTTTGAAACCGTTTTGATTGGAATCTTAATTTTCTGGATTTTATTGTATTGGAAATAGACACCTTTTGGACAAGTTTTTAGGCTCATTCGATGGGCTTTTATGCCCAGGAGTCTAAAAAAAAAAATTAATTAATAGTTGGAAAGTGAAATACGACTTTTTGAACAGACGCTCCTCACTTGTATCTACGCAAACGCTTGTGCACTATAATTATCTCCCGCGTACGTAGATGGCTGATTCTTTAAACATTTTTAAAAATCTTGTAAAATCTCATTACCTTACCTTGTAGCTTGTAGCTCATTGATATTTTGCTGGTCGTTATTATGATTTCGGAGTGCTATCTGTATATATATCAGAATTGATTTATATATATATAATACATAATAATAATAATAATATCTTGGGACAATCCACACACGGTCATCCGATCCCAAACTAGGCAGAGCCTGTACTATGGAAAATCAGACAACTGATACTAATACTTATATACTTTTTTTTTTTGTAAATACATACTTAAATAGATAAACAACACCCAGACACTTGGCGGGAATCGAACCCACGACCCATCGATTAGCAGGCAGGGTGTCTGACCACTAGACCAACGGGCCCGTCAAATCGTATTACAGTCGTCGTATTTACAGTTCTATATATATATATACGTATATTGAATATAAGTTGGTATGTAAGAAATATTTATATATATCTGTATGTAAGTATATTACTATATTATATGTAAATAGGTAAACTTATTATATGTATTTTTATTAGTGTATATTGTGTCACATATTAACTACCCCACTTTTCGTATTCCATGCAATCTTTTTTTCATCCCAAGGTTGCCTGGAAGAAATTGCGGATAGCGATAAGGCCGCCCTTTGTACAAATTTCTTCAAGTCCTCTTAATTTCATTTTTATGTGTGTACAATAAAGAGTATAAATAATAAATAAATAAATAAATGGCTGATCGTATCGGCCAGGAGGACGTTATTTTTTTATCATTTAGAGTAGTAGCTCTACGTAGTAGCATACTCTTTTTCTATACTCCTCTTGTAGCTATGCTGAAAGCGATTTCCATAGGAGGAAGCACCTTCTTACATTTCTTTCCTATTCATTTCTTATAGCGTACTAATATATAGTATTTTTTTAATTATACTCAAATTCACTTATTATCACACAGATTCGCATGGTTGCGCTGAACGAGCCTCTTACGGGGAATATTACATTTATGAACTATACAGGATGGGAAGCAGCCGATGAAATGTGCCAAAGCCAAAAAAAAGCTGCAGGACTCAAAGGGGAATACAGGGCGTTCTTGGCGAACCGGTAAATAAATAATTACTACCTTGGCTCTTTTTTGTTGGAACAGTCTTCGTTTTTTATCGTTCTGCATCTCCACTCAATAACATCCATAATAGGTGTACAAAAACTTCACAAACTCTGTCAACTGTTTCACACAAATTTTGGGTGAGCTACACGATATCATAGTTATTTAAGTGAACGAGATGAAGTAAGTCTGATTTGACAATCTTATTAAAAAAATGAGCGTGCGTGGGGTCCCTCCGCGCGGAAGAAGTGAATCTTCATTCTAGCTCTGTCTCATTCTATTCCCCCTCCCCATGAGCGCTGAACGTAAGTCGCTTAAGAAGTTTCACTTCATTGACTTGGACTGACTGACTGACTCGGACTGACTGAATCCGAGTCAGTCCGAGTTAGTCCCGGTCAGTCCCGGTCAGTCCCTTCAGTCCCGGTCAGTTCCGGTCAGTGCCGGTCAGTCCCGCTCAGTCCCGCTCAGTCTCGGTCAGTCCCGGTCTGTCCCGCTCAGTCCTGGTCAGTCCCGGTCAGTCCCACTCAGTCCCGCTCAGTCTCGCTCAGTCCCGGTCAGTCCCACTCAGTCCCGGTCAGTCTCGCTCAGTCTCGCTCAGTCCCGCTCAGTCCCGGTCAGTCCCGCTCAGTCCCGCTCAGTCTCGCTCAGTCCCGGTCAGTCCCGCTCAGTCCCGGTGAGTCCCGCTCAGTCCCGGTCAGTCCCGGTCAGTCCCGCTCAGTCCCGGTCAGTCCCGCTCAGTCCCGCACAGTCCCACTCTGTCCCGGTCAGTCCCGCTCAGTCCCGCTCAGTCCCGCTCAGTCCCGCTCAGTCCCGCTCAGTCCCGCTCAGTCCCGGTCAGTCCCGCTCAGTCCCGCTCAGTCCCGCTCAGTCCCGGTCAGTCCCGGTCTGTCCCGCTCAGTCCCGGTCAGTCCCGCTCAGTCCCGCTCAGTCCCGCTCAGTCCCGCTCAGTCCCGGTCAGTCCCGCTCAGTCCCGCTCAGTCCCGCTCAGTCCCAGTCAGTCACTTTCTGTCCCGCTCAGTCCCGGTCAGTCCCGGTCAGTCCCGGTCAGTCCCGGTCAGTCCCGCTCAGTCCCGGTCAGTCCCGGTCAGTCCCGGTCAGTCCCGCTCAGTCCCGCTCAGTCCCGCTCAGTCCCGCTCAGTCCCGCTCAGTCCCGGTCAGTGCCGGTCAGTCCCGGTCAGTCCCGCTCAGTCCCCTCAGTCCCGCTCGGTCCCGGTCAGTCCGAGTACCATACCGTGCCACACCGTGCCACACCGTGCCACACCGTGCCACACCGTGCCACACCGTGCCACACCGTGCCACACCGTGCCACACCGTGCCACACCGTGCCACACCGTGCCACACCGTGCCACACCGTGCCACACCGTGTCACACCGTGCCACACCGTGCCACACCGTACCACACCGTACCACACCGTACCACACCATACCACACCGTACCACATTATGCATTTCTGCTCCCATTGAACGTGCTTTAGCGAGCGTCTAGCGCTAAAGAGAAGAAATTCTCCACCACTCAGGAGTAGCCAGTCTTTTCATAACGTTGATAAAGGCCATCGGGGACGTTTTAATGGGTAAAAATTCAACCAGGCCTCCGTCTCTACGGAGACAGGGTATATTTTGAACGTTTCCTCCCCGACCGAAAAAACAAAAAAAAAATTGTATATGCATAAATATAAAAAAGTATGGGACCCAAGATTAATCCTTGTGGAAGTGTTAAGTACAAATTTTATTAGAAACTTTATTTTGTTTTAATTTCAGCCGTCGACACTTGTACACAATCGTCGGAAACAAGACAAAAAGTGAAATATATCTGCCAGTTGTAAATCTTAATGGGGAAACGTTATTTAAAAGATGGGTGCACATTTTTTATGGCAAGGGTGACATATTTGACGAGAGAAGAAATATTTACAGTTTTTCAGGAAAAAATGTTATGAAGGAAAACCGATGGTGAGGAAATTAATATTTAATTTTATCAAAAGGGTAATATTATCACATAAGGAAGAATTTATAAAGCGGATCACATCCGTCCCTCCAATATGGTTGAGAAAGCGACGGTTACTGCTCGAATCATACTAGAGGGCAGGTGCCATTTGGGGAACTGCTGGTCCGACCACTTTATTAATCTCTTTGTATTATGTATTTTGCTATGTAGAAAATCTTTAATACTCCAACAAACACTAGCACTGAGTATCCTCATCATCATCAGCCGGAAGACATCCACTGCTGAACATAGGCCTCCGCCTTAGAATGCTACAATGAACGACGATTTGCTATTTGCATCCACCGGTTGCCTGCGACGTGCAAAATGTGGGGGAGGCCTGCATACGCTGCGTCTTCCGGTCCGTGGTCGCCACCCGAGAACCTTTCGTCCCCAACGATTATCAGTTCTTCGAGCGATGTGGCACTAAGTATATGATTAAAAAATAAAATTAAGACACGTTTTAGAAAGACAAAGCTGCTGAGTTTTTAACCGACTTCAAAAAAGGAGGAGGTTCTCAATTCATCTGTATATTTTTTTTATGTATGTTCGCACATAACTCTGGCAATTATGAACCGATTTTAAAAAATCTTTCTTCCATCCATTCTTGAATCCATTGATTTGGCCCTATAAAAAAAATATTGCTTACGAATAAGTAGTTCCTGAAAAAACAAGAATGGCGACTGTGCAGGAAACCTGCAGGAATGCTTTAAAAATGACATAATGTCGTTTTTTAAGGACAAAAATGGTCATAACTCTGGCAAATATTGACCAATTTTAATTAATAATAAATACACTTTATTGTACATCAAAAATAAAGTAAGTAAGTAAGTAATTATTCTTTTTTTATTTGAAAGAAGAAACCACTGTAATGAATCTGTATGAATTTTATTACAACCGGATAAGAACTTCCTGGTGGACCATGAACGATGTGGAGGAATTTATCTGGTAAAAAAATAAAACTGATGTTCTCCATTACATTACTCTGACAACTATAAACCGATTTCGTTGATTCTTTTTTTATTCGAAAGAGTAAACTAGGGGAGCTGGGTCCTAGTTGTCTCAAAATTTAAATAAAAAATTTTAATTTAAAGAATTACAATAAAACTGCATTTTTTTTCTTTTCTAATCATATATTTAGTTATTCGGCCTCAATAAATTGCACTTATTTATTAAAAAAATTACTAATATGTAAGAGTTATTAACAGATTTAAAAAAAATGTCGTGTGTGACAATTGTCGACTCCCCCGACTCGGGGTAGGTTGTCACCACGAATTTATATTTACTTCGTAAAAACTGGATAGATCACTTAAATATATTAATATCACTAATTTAAATTTTATAGTACATTCTTAAGGTTAGTTTTTCATTGACACAAGTAGAAGTATAAAAACGAGCTGAGTGAGATAACTCAAAAGTAGATGTGTGTCCTTGTCTGCCCCTTTGTCAAATAAGTTGCCAACGCAAAATATGATTCTTTTTAGTAGTGTTAGGTAGATTTCTTAAAAGTTGATTACATTTGCATATAAGTTTTTCGTGTAATAAAACATCGAAATATAATACTACTAGGACGATGAAATGTAATATTATAAATTAGCACACGAACAACATGCAATACTTTTATTAACAATAATATTAGTAACAATTTATCATTATGAAGGTAGCAGCACTGAGCTGTTGTGTGATTGTCGACATTGTCGTAGTAAGTAAACCGGTGTCGAGTTGTACTGTTAGAGTAGGGTGACCATTGTTATGTATGGCGTCGCGTCGGTCGTCTCGGATGATGGTTTCCATACAAACGTTGGTTAACTCAACCTGAATACAGATATCCGGAAGAAAACGATAGCTAGGTATTACCACAAATTCAAATAATTTATTGTCTTAATTGTGGTAAGTACAACAGATCTTATATGTAATGACTGCGGACTTCCATTAAATTCCATCCAATTATACAATACAAATAATAATTATAATTAGTATTATGTCGTCAAAAATCGTCTCATGCGGTGCGCCTCGCAACATTTAGATTGACGGAGGTCACGCAGGAGCACCGATGTGGCACCGCCCGTTGTGACCCGATCCGCCGCCAAAAGACCTTAGAAGTGAGAAAAAGAATCCTTCCACATAGTAATGCGTGGACACCCTATTAGACAGAGATACACTACTACTTTCGGACATCTCATTCGGCTCGTGATCTTTAGTAGACTGCGCTGTCCAGTTATAATACAGGTTCGTGGTTGTCACAAATAAAGTTTCATGTTGTCACAGGTCACTATTGGCATCAATGTCGTCATCCGAGGCACAATTTGGGCAGCAATCAAATAAATGTTTATTATATATACCCAGCACAGTTTTCATGGACCTACGTTTTGCAATTTGTGCACTGAACCCATTTTTTATTAATTTTGGTGCTTAACCAACTTTCAAACACATCAAATCTTCTTAATCCTGTTCTTCATCACTATACAGTTGCTTCTGTTACTTATTTTTTTTCTTAATAGATACCATGGCTTGATTTTTCTCATTTTTTGTTGCTCTGCTAACGCATTCTTAAGGCTGCCTGTCCACCGGAGCGGAGCGAGGCAGCGGAGCGGAGAAACGGTGAAATATTAACCAATAAGATTGCACAAAAAAGAGGAGCGGAAAGGACCATGCCCATTTGTGCCCCAGAAATGCCCAGATAAAGTATATTACAAGATTGCTCTAATAAATAAAAACTAGAATTATGTTGTTAATTTTAAATCATATGAAGCACTAGATAAAAAATGATAAAAAATAAGACGTTCTGTTGACATTGCAGTACGTATCATCGTTCAATCATTAATTCATGCTTTATTTATTACGGTCTGGAATCACGTCCTTTGGCCCATGTAAAACTCAACATGATTGATATTAGTCATAAAAATGATTACTAAATAATCGAATAATAATATACAGCTTTACAACAAAACCAAATAAAAATATGATTTAAAATAAACGTCATCAGATGAAAAAAACATGGCCCAGTTAAGCATTCATTTTTATTATCAAAAGCCAGAGACAGACTAGTTTTTTACCAACGCCATTTATGGGACTATTTGTTTGTTAACCTATCCCTCATTGACAGCCTCTTAAATTATAAAATCTTAGGCTTTGTTTAGTTCGGGGCTAAATAATTGGCATGATAAATAAAATCTTCGAAAAAGGAATCGTTTTTTTGTTGATCAATTGATCTAAGTAATCGATTCCAATATCGATTATTATTTTACCTTTGAATCATCAACGAGTTGAATAAAGATCTAAATTATGTCTCCGGACACTCAAAAGTAAAAAAGTACTTTGTAGTAGTCTAGGCTTCAAATAAACAAATATAATTCAAACAAAAACCTAATGAAGTAATGGCTCAAAAGACTTAGCTCCAAGTTAAAAACATTCTAAAAAACTAAAATGACTGTCACTCATGCTTTCACTCTGCCTGTTTGACATCTGTCGCTGTTTTTGTGACTTGACTGTGATTTGGACTTTTCTTGTTTTCTTTGTGATAGTTACAAAATGTTGCGTTGCCTGAACTGCGGGTTACGCGTTCAACGTATACAGAGGCATGTGGTTACAACTCTGCCTCAAGAGTTCCTAATAATTTTATCTATTTGGCTCAGAATTGAATATGTTGTTTGTTTTCCATACATATTGACTCTATACAATGGAGACAGAGTAGATAAATTCCAAATAACAGACATGTTTATCTGATAACATACAGATAAGTATATAAAAGAACACTAATCTGGCTTAGCTTATGTGATGATGATCATGAAGTTCCTAGTGAAAAACTAATAGCAATGTTGTCTCTAAACGATAAAATGTATAAAAAACCAGTAGGAGGTTATCATGTTTAATGTCCAATATCTTTTGAACCGGTGCTTTATATGACATTAAATCTAGATATCATATAAATACTATTAAAAAGCTATCATATGACATAGAGCTGCAATTTGGGCATTGCATGGCATTTTTGACTTTTGGCTCCATACAAATATGGGCATGGTCCTTTTGTGCATACTTATTGGTTAAATATATATAAACACACAAATGACCTATATACTTTTACAAATGATAATATTTATCGCACTTAGGTTAAAACTGACTATATTTCTAATTCAAAGTATATGAGAAAAAACGTAATACATGACTTGACATAGTTAGTAACTTAAATCAAAGTACAGAGTAAAGGACCATGCCCATATTAGCATGGAGCTGAAGGGGGAGGCCTTTGTTCAGCAGTGGACGTCTTCCGGCTGGTGATGATGATGATGATGATCTAGTCTGTCTCCATTGTATAGTGTCAATATGTATGTGAAAACAATTTGGTTAGATACACTGGTACTGCAATGTCAACAGAACGTCTTATTTATTATCCAGTATTTCATATGATTTAAAATTAGCAACATAATTCTAGTTTTTATTTATTAGAGCAATCTTGTAATATACTTTCTCTGGGCATTTCTGGGGCACAAATGGGCATGGTCCTTTACTCACCATGCTAGTTTTTATATTTTTTACAACACACCTCAACACAAGAGAACGGCGGCCATGACACTTTCTAATGTAGTTAATATTGGGTTGCGCTCCAATTTTTCAATATTTGTGTTCCTTAAATCCTTTTAGGTTCTTAAATATTCAACTTGTCACAACTAGTACTTGAGACAACGAGGACACGCTTCCCCTTCTATGATGATTCCATGCAAATTTCATTACGACCGGATACGTTTTTTCTGAAGAAACATGAATTATGTAAAACTATGTAGATGATAATGTTATCATAACCTACCTAGATCATTTTACCGTCTTCGATGGTTCAATCTTTATGTATGAAAATATCACTAAAAAGTATAAAATAATTTTAATTATATTATTGAAGTTGGTGCCAAATACACGTATCAGGTACGCTAACACCAACTTCTATAATATTTAAATTATTTTATACTTTTCAGTGTTATTGAAGTCAGACAATTTTTTTTTTATATTTTATTGCATGATATTTTCAGTCCAAAAAACCATTCAAAAGCGCTAAGCTTACTTGAAACTAAGTACTATTTTTTTGTCTTATTGAGTCGTCTGTTGATAGCTATTAAAATATAATTGTAGGTTAAAAGGTTTTGATAAGTTAAGAGAATATACCATACAAAGTCAACAATTTCACATAAAACAAATTATTGAAGATAAGTTGTATTTTATTTTATTTTTAAGGCCAGATAAAATAATATTACACGGAGCCAGCAAGAGTGGAAAGATGATACATGATCACGCGTGTTACAATGGTGGCCATAAGCGTCCATCCGAATATAATGAATGGCAAAGCCAACGCAATGATACTTATGGAATGGCATCTCCAGTTCATCTCTCCAAACTCCGGAAATGGAAATTGTTGAACCAAAACCTGTAAGTTATAGAGTTACATACTTTGTTGATTAAAACCATGTCCAGTAGTTACCCGTGGAATGACCGGGTAAGAAAGAATAGCACCCACCCATCTCCTCCCGTTGGGTGTGCGTAAGAGGCGACTCAGGGAAAACAAAAAGACGGGCAGCAGCATCTTTCTATTGGATTAACCTACCATCTATACTGCGATCCCCAAGCCACCTGCCCTCCCTACAAAGGAGGAGGCCTTTTTTCAGCAGTGGACTTATATCGGCTGCTGATGGTGATGACAGTAGTCACAGCGGATCTTTTTGTCTCTGAAGTTATGTTTGGCGAACCATTGTATAACTACAGTCGTGAGTTGTGAATACAAAAACACAAAAATATCTACTGCGCAGCGTCTTGCAGCCGACTTCGGACACACAAAGATCCGCTGTGGCTACTGTAGTGTAGTTGATAGCGTAAAAGAGATGTAAGTTTTTTGGTATCTTAAGTCATTAAGATCATAATTTGGGAACATAATAATATCGACTACATAGGTACTAAGAAAAACGTCTGTTGCTTCTAAGGAAAACCGCACTCTGTAATACTAGTTAGGACAATGCTGGCCGATCACCTGATTGTCTGCAAACTAAGATGATTTATGCGTTGGATGAGCTTGTAAAAAGTCTTACGCCGGATCTGTCCCCGGTCATGTCGGTCTTCGGTCCCATTGTGAGCGTAAATTATTGCACACTTTTTTTATGAAACCTAGTGACAAGACAAGCAAGACGAACGCCTGATGGTAACCGACGCGACTGCCTATAGAAATTTACAATTCAGACTACCGCTCGTCACCCGAGACATTAATGTATGTCTTAATTATCTGCCCAGATATTTCACCAGCTTCAGTGCCCTTCACACTGGAACGTAGCAATATTTACTTACTGCTGCTTGGTGGCAGAATATTTGACACTGCAGTGATACCTATCCGGACGGTCCATTGTGGGCCCACCAAGGAAATTATGTGGAAAATGAAGTTTTGGTCTAGAAAAACGTCACAGTCCGATTTAAATTTGTAGCGCGGCTGCAGCACTGCTTTGTAAATCCAATAAATAAAAATCGCGCGCTCGCTTTTATTTTATATGGATTTACATGACAGAGCGTCTGCAGCGCTACAGCGGCGCTGTTGTGCTTCAGCCGCACTGAAATTTGAAGGCACCCTAAGTTTTGCAAGCCGTGTTAGGCCTGTACATTGTACCGGAAGATTTGTCGATGCGTTAAATCAGAGTCGTTATTAACTAAACACCTTTATTTTATTTCAGTTATCAATGCAGTTATAAATTCATAGTACTATGTGTGGAAGCAGAAATTGACTAAACTCCGAGTGGGTTTTCGAAACAAATGCCATTAACATTATTTTAAACATCAACACGAATGGGAGGAATTGTTTAACATCATAGCTCCAAAAGAAATGACTGATTTTAGTGAAGTTCTTGTTTTTAAATAGTGAAAAAACTTACTTTAAGCTCGTATAGTAAGTAGCAGAGTAAATGTGCATATAATTATTATGTTGTTAATAATGATTTACAAGTATGAAAGTTTTCAATGTTGTGTATTTATTCAAACTAGATTGGGCACTTGAACTAAAGTTCAAATGATGTAGGTACGGATCTTAAGAAACTGTTTGTATACGTCGCTTACTGCCGCACTCACAAAAGTCAATTAGTTTTAATTATCATTAATCCACTTCTTAAAATCTTATTTGTAAACAATGTTAGACAATATTAAACATCGGCGGGCCTGTTGGTCTAGTGGTTAGTCACCCTGTCCGCTGACCAATAGGTCGTGGGTTCGATTCCCACCAAGTGTCTGGGTGTTTTATCTATATATGTATGTATTTACAAAAAAAAAGTATATAAGTATTAGTATCAGTTGTCTGGTTTCCATAGTACAGGCTATGTCTAGTTTGGGATCAGATGACCTTGTGTGGATTGTCCCAGAATATTATTATTATTATTATTAAACATCATCATCATCGGAGGTAAAAGGAAGACAGAGTGCACTTGTGTCTACGCAAGAACTTGTGCACCCACCCGCGTAGATGGGTGATCTTGCAAAAGATTGACCGCTGTGGTCATATCGGCCTGGTGGACATTATTCTATTAACGACTATACATTTCCCGGAACGCACAATCCAAGAAGGTCAAAACCTTCTTGGATTCATTATGCAATCTTAACCTTTTACTACGTAGCTGGCGTCTCGAAAAGTTCCCGAACGTTCTTCACAATAGCTGCAATTTAGAGCTGAATCCAGTTTAGGGAATAATATTATTCCCGGTTCATTTACACAACGTTTAGCAGGTTTTTTAAAAACACCATTGACTATTCACTTTTTACCCGACTACAGAACGGAGAGAGGGGTTATGATTTTAACAAGAATGCATGTATGTATGTTCATCTGTTCCCGCATATCTTCTAATCTACTTAACATAATTTGACAAGTAGGGTGTCGTTAGAAGCCTCTTGATTGTCCGCTGGTTATAGGCTATATAATATCACATTATTAGACTGCGATTTTATCGGTAGTCGGGTTTTAGTTTTTAAAACTTATTACTTGTACAGAATCTGCAATTACATAAATTAGCCTCATTCTGTGAAGGCGCTCGTTTATAACGAAGTGACCCGTGAGTGCACCTGAAATATGCCGTATTTGTGATATTTAAGTTATTTCGTTATTTCATATGCCTTTTCATTTCCCTCGAAGCCTCCATCCAGGTTTTTGATGTCCAAGTACCCAAATAAAGCTGTTATATTTAAGTTATTTGGTTATTTCATACGCCTTTTCATTTCCCTCGAATCCTTCATCCAGGTTCTCGATGTCCAGGTACCCAAATAATGCTGATTTTACTGAATGAAGGCTGTTACTAGCCTTTTTACCAGCGTGGAGCCAATTCTGGAGTTGTTTGCACTCTGGATAGTATAATACACTAGTCTATAAGTCGAAGAAAGTAAAAAAAAAACAGCCAAAAGCAAGAGAGGCGTAACGGTTGCCCTCGCAGCTGCAAGCGCAGTATCTTCTCTGTAGTATTAGAAACTGAATGCTACGCAAAGGCAAAGGTGATGCTATTTAGTTAATAGTTAAGTAGGTAACTCAATAATATGTCTGTTTCTGTTTTCTCAGACGGGTTGTCAATTTTTTTTAGTTGTTGAGTTATTTCGTTGATTTTGTGGTCCTTTAAACACTCTTTTTCTTACAATGTTATCAACTGCTTTATTTTAAGGCTGGCTGGTTATTTAAATAAAAATAAATCCATTTTTCATTTTGTATACTGAGTACAATTTCGGTTTCAAATCATTGCCATCCCTAGAAGCAAGTGAACGATCAATCTTATTACACTAAAAATAGACCTATAGAACAAATTCTTAATGAGTAATTACTAATTAAGGTTGAATATATAATTTATTTAACATTAATTCCATCACAAACTTGAGCCGTAGAAAAATAAATTCAGTTTATCCACCGTTTTACAACCTACGCAACTCTCGCGTAACTTAGCAAAAACAGGGCAAAATTTCACGTTAGCGTATTCAAATCACACGTCGCAACCCAGCTATGTTGTTTACATTCATTAGAGTGTAACACGAGGAGGAGCGATGGAGTAGCGGAAGCGACGGCGAGATGACAGACGCGATAGCACCAGCCGGTCGGGTTTGTGACTAGTTAGTGTCGCCGCACACGGGCCACCGGCCACAACCACAAAACGCAGCCACCGACCTATTCCCTGTTGTTTTCATACATTTTGCATGGACTCGCCGCACACCGTAAACGCCGGTAGTCGCCACACGCCTCAAAACGCCAACACAAGCCACTAGTGGTCGGCTCGGCCACAAAACGCCGACACTGTCCACTCACGCGATTCCCCACCCCTCTCTTCCCTTCATTTCACTGCAAGCACGAGTTAAAAAAGTAGCGGCCACCGACCACAAGTGTCCAACGTCGACCACAAGTGGCTGTCGCGCGCGTCAGCTTCTTTTGTAGCCGCTTCTAGCTTCAAGTGGCGGCGATTGTGGATGTGGCCGGTGGCCCGTGTGCGGCGACACTTAGTCACACACTATCCTCACCATCGCCAGTATCCTTACCATCAGGTAGTTACCTACTTAGCTAGCGTAGTTAAGTCAGAGGCTTAAGAGTAGCTTGAAAACTCTGTTTTCCACTAACTTTATGACAAAAAAAAAAAACAAAAAAAATCTAGCTGATGGTAAGGACATGCCTAACCATAGTGCACTGCTGTATAGTGCGGAATCAATCACTATGGCAATGTAGAGTATAGTAGAGTCACTGAGATCTGGACCAGCCATGATGCTACCTTCGAGTGGTGCTATGTTACTGATTTAAATGTTGTCGGTGTATAAAAATCTTAGACCTGGATAAGGGACATTTATTATGTTTGTTTTTTTTTTGGTCCTTCAATAGATCCCCGAGACCCTGTGAGGGTTCGACAGGGGTATGTGGGATTCTTTTCTACTAAAAGCCCTACGGCTGCACATGGGTTGGGGACCTGGGTTCTGCACCAGTGCCTTGAGTTGTGTTCGTTGCCAGGGGGCGCAATATCACCTCCGAGGACTTCACGCGAGAGTCGCCACACCGCCGCCATCTTCCCCGGAGTCACCGCCGTACTCGATGGATGTCTAGGGCCCATACATACCTCAAACGTCTAGTAACTCTAAAGGCGATACAGCGATATGAATGCCACAGGTTGTCCCCAGTGTTGATAAAAAAATTGTGTACTTCTACCCACGGGTGAACCACTCACCAGCGGGCGGAATCCTGGTCAAGCACTAGCTTCTAGCCTTGTACTTATATCACATGAGCAACCACCGATAAACTTTCCTAAAATTGCGAAAGATCGACGAAGCTTTATGTTGATCGATTGGTAAAATCAGTTTACGCTGGCTTGTTCTTATCCGTCTCGCCACGTTGGTTGCTTTCAAGCTGCGATGTCCATCTGCGGTTTGATAACCGCATATTGAGGTAACTATCATACCCAAAAAGAATCAAAGGATAGTTTTTCAAGTCACTGCAGGAGCAATTACTTGGCATTTTTGCGTCCTGTGCGGCAGCAAGTATGTATGGCTGATAATTGGAAGCTTTCCCTAGGACACTTATACAAGTACTTATATTACACGTGTTAATGAGTATCATAATTTTATCTACAGTACTCCAATAAATATTATTGCAGCCGGCTGATTTTCATGTTCTGAAATTAATATTAAGCGGGATTCACGCACCAGTGATCCAAAAGTCGAGTGTGTTTGTTAGATAATTGTTTCACTCGAATATTTGATATTGTTACGTTCAAGATAAGTTACTTTTTTTCTGAAACTTGTAATATAAATATTATTACAATTATTGGTGTTTTTTTATTAAATTAAAGTAAACGTAGCGAACCCTATCCCAGTCTTTTTTTTATTGGGGAGGAAACCAAAACGTACCCGGTCTCCCTTAACTAAAACCTCCCCGTTAGCCTTTAACGCAATGGAAAGGCTTGGTGCATACTATTCGCCGCCCGCCAGAGTTTTTCCAGCACCGGACGACGCTTGCAAACGCGTCCCGGTGGAGCAAAAATGCACGCTCCCCCGGCATACTTGCAGTGCTCGCGATGACGCAGGTCCTACACCGAGTTGACAACGCCGTCTGGGTCTCAATAAATAGGGCCTCACGAAGCCCCCATCCTGCTATACCAGTCCTAGAGCTATACCAGTCCTAGAACTATACCAGTCCTGGAGCTATACAAGTCCTAGAGCTATACCAGTCCTAGAGCTATACCAGTCCTAGAGCTATACCAGTCTTAGAGCTATACCAGTCCTAGAGCTATACCAGTCCTAGAGCTACAAATATGACTTTCACTTTGCTTGAATCTTAAGTCCGAATTAAAATACAGCCCGTCCCGGCGTCGCACTGGGCACTGTTAATTTCCTAACAGTTCGATCGCGGAAGCCAGTCGGACAGACGGGAATTTTTGACAGAAAGAAAATTCCTTTCTGTTCGATGATCGAACTACCAATCGAACTACGAGGAATAAACCCTTTTTTTAGTAATAAATATAGCATATGTTACTCAAGGAAAGCTACAGAAATGTTAAATTATCTAGCATAGGTATAATGGTTAAAGAATTTTTGAAATCTGTCTAGTAGCTTTTGAGTTTACATAAGAAGATACAAATCTTTCCTCGTTATAATATTATTATTGTGTAGTGTGCGATGTAGAAGTGCATATCCCTAAGGAAACATTGAGAGGGAATTAAGACATGCCCCAGAATTTATTCGAACGTTATGTGTGATACCTCAATCCCTCAATCTTCATCTCTATGGTGGGTAATAAACTAAGCCCTATCATCTCTTAGGACAAGGGCATCAATAATCGACTCATATGCGATCGCACTTTTGACTAAAAAAACGTTAACGGTTCACTACGAAACTTCCTCACAATCGTTAAGCTATTAAAATATTCCGCTAATCCAGGAACAAACACTTCAATTAATAACCAAGTCACTACAGGATTAGACGGGGAATCTTCCAACACCGGGGATTTCTGGGGATTACCGGGATGCTACAGGCAACATTACGGAATTACCACTGTAAGACGTTTGGCGAGTCCCCGAAGACAATAGATTCATTCAAACTCTATTGATATCCGAGGACCTTGTTAATTAAACTCAATTGATTTACCCCAAAGACATTTAAGTAGCCTATAATAATATCTCTGATTTCCCATAACACCATATTGGAAATTATTTTAATTAGTTCGTCTAGTGGTTAGCCACCCCAGCCACTATCCTATTGGTCATGGGTTCGATTCCCATCTTTTGTGTGGGTTGAGATGTCTGGTGACCATAGTAAAGGCTCTATGACCTTGAGGCTCTGATCTGACATTCACTCGAATGTATCAATTAAAGGTTACACAATAACTAAAGTCACCGACATAGCTCTCAGAATCTGCAAGTTCAATTGGCAATGGACTGGCCACATCGCTCGAAGAACCTTTAATCGGTGGAAAGGTTTTCGAGTAGCGACCACGCAGCGTAGGTAGGCCTCCCACTAGATGGAATGACGACATTATGGCAAACGGTGGATGCAAATAGCCGATTGTCGTTCATTGTGGCGTTCCAAGTGGGAGGCCTATGTTCAGCAGAGGAAGTCTTCCGGCTGGTGATGATGACGATAATACTTATCACCTACTTAATATATAAAGATGGAGCTTGCTATCCTAACTCAAGACAAGGCAAGCAAGACATTCGCCTGATGGGGAAGGCCGGGGCACTAACGCTGGGTAATCCCGAACGCAGTGATTTTACTATGTTAGAAAGACATTGCAGTTTTTGACGTTAGCCACGGGCAAACGAATTGAGCGGGTCAATCTCGAACGTTCGGCATCGCCACACTATAGTATAAAAATGGTATTCTTTCACTTGTTGGATTCGTATTCTTTTTGTAACAATTTTATGTTATTTGTTTTAGATGCCTTGAAACTATTTAACCAAAATCCGAAATAAAATATAATGTGGGAGATTTTAAAAGGGTTAAAAATGTTAAAAGCAGAATATTAAGCTACCTACTAATAAACCAACTAAAAATTATGTTTTTTTTTAGTTTAAAAATTTTAATGTTTTATTTCTGAAACTGAAAAAGACAATGAGAATATAGGATAATCAATTTTTATTCAATTTTTTGCAATGAAACAAACGAGACCCCGCCTAAATAAGCTATCGAAGCGAGGGAGTGCTATTAGGTATTATGAAAAGTAGGCCCATCAAAAATGCACAGACGACCAATTGTCTTCCTTAGGTTACCGTTGTGGTCTTTGTCGCACAATACGATCTCAAATTTAGGAAAAATCTTAACCTACATCTAGTATCTTTTGAGTTATTTTAAAAAACCCTTATGTGTTCGTAATTATCCTGCCTTCCCCTAAGCTACACGCCTGCCTATAGACAGCTGCACTACCGAGTCGTCACCCGAGACATTAGTTATTAACCTGGTACTCAGCCTGGTACACTGAGAAATAGACCGGCCGTGGCGGCAAAAAAATTCATCAGAAACTTGTTACACATGTAATAATATTAATAACTAGCCGACCCACGCAGCTCCGCCTGCGCTATTTTTACGTTAACTAAACTTTTAATAACAGACATTCGCATCGAATACATAACCTCCTTTTTTATAGTCGGTTAAAAACTGGGACCCACTTTTTACTTGCTCTCCGAAGCACGGACCCGTTTAGTTCAAATGGCGTTAAACGGTCACCCATCTATTTAATGACCTTACCTGACGTTGCTTAACCCGATCGATTACAAAACCTCGATAACAACTCTCTATGAGTGTTCCCTTACTAATATTTACTAAATTATAATGAAAAATTGATAAAATCGGACCAAGCGTATAACCAAGTACCCATTTTGACTTTAATCCCCTCTCCCTAAAGAACCATGCTAGATTACGGGATAAAAAGTATCCTATGTCCTACCTCATAGTAAGATCTCAAATCATGCCAAGTTTCATTTGAATCCATTCAGTAGTTTCGGCGTGATGCGCAGCCCTGATACAGACAGACGGACAGACAGACAGACAGACAAAAATTTAAAAAATTACATTTTCGGCCTCAGTATCGGTTATAGAATGACCTCCAAATATAATTTTCAAAATATCTTCAATGTACAGAATTGGACCTGTTACAGTTTTATTATAAGTATAGATATATTTGGAGGGCATTCTATAACCGATACTGAGGCCGAAAATGTATTTTTTTTAATTTTTGTCTGTCTGTCTGTCTGTCTGTCTGTCTGTCTGTCTGTCTGTATCACGGCTGAGCATCACGCCGAAACTACTGAATGGATTCAAATGAAACTTGGCATGATTTGAGATCTTACTACGAGGTAGGACATAGGATACTTTTTATCCCGTAATCTAGCACGGTTCTTTTGGGAGAGGGGATTAAAGTCAAAACGGGTACTTGGTTATACGCTTGGTCCTATTTTATCAATTTTTCTTTATAATATAATAAATATTAGTAAGGGAACACTCATAGAGAGTTGTTATCAAGGTTTTGTAATCGATCGGGTTAAGCAACGTTAGGTAAGGTCATTATATAGATGGGTGACCGTTTAACGCCATTTGAACTAAATAGGTCCGTGCTTCGGAGAGCAAGTAAAAAGTGGGTCCCAGTTTTTAACCGACTATAAAAAATGAGGTTATGTATTCGATGCATATGTCTGTAATTCAAAGTTTAGTTAACCTAAAAATAGCGCAGGCGGAGCTGCGTGGGTCAGCTAGTTATAAATATATATATATATATAATATAGAATATAGATAAGCCCACAGGGCAGCTTGTGGCGAGCTGTTGGTGCGTAACGACACCACAGACCCGAGTGCTTCAGAGAGTCGGTCAGGGCTTCCACCTCGGCGTGTCTTCGTTGGCTGAGAGGAAATCGAAGTGGCAGGACTCTCAGCTCTGGCTTGCCTTAATTGGCCTTCCAGAGAGGAGTTATTAGAGCTATATGCTCTAGGGGTGAAAGTGTTAAAGGGCCTAACGCCGCGAGTAACTACGGAGAAAGCGCAGCACACCTCGGCACCCCTGAGCCACTCACACCGGTGTTGCACTCCGTCGTCTTCTGACGGCTATATGGAGAGCCCATCTAGTGGGTGGCAAGTCACCGCTTGCCAAAATATAATTAGTACACTAATTGTGGCAAGTGACCCTGGCCTTCTTCAATAACCCTGTGTTCACTCCGGGCGTGTTCACACCAGACAACAGTTGTCTGGTTTTCATAATACAGGCTCTGCCTAGTTTGGGATAGGATGACCGTGTGTTGATTGTCCCAAGATATTATTATTATTTAGTTTTTGGTTCCTCGAGCTTTTACACCCGGACTTTTCGATCGGACGAAAAGGCTTGCGTGGAGACGAATCCAAGACGTAGAGGCCTGTTAAGAAAAATTAATGAAATGGAACACGCCCGGAATGAACACAGGGATATTGACGAAGGCCAGGGTCACTTGCCACAATTAGTGTACTAATTATATTTTGGCAAGCGGTGACTTGCCACCCACTAGATGGGCTCTCCATATAGCCGTCAGAAGACGACGGAGTGCAACACCGGTGTGAGTGGCTCAGGGGTGTCGAGGTGTGCTGAAGTATTAGTATCAGTTACTGATACTAATACTTAATTATTTTTTTTGTAAATACATTCTTAAATAGATAATTAACACCCAGAAACTTGATGGGAATCGAATCCACGACCCATCGGGTAGCAGCCAGGGTGTCTAACTACTAGACCAACGGGCCCGCACCTGCATGCCGGTATACAGATTGGATCTTCATCTTGAGGGGAGACCCGTGCCCAACAGTGGGACAAGAACAATGGTTGTTTTTTAAAATCAAATGTATGTTTACTAAACATCTTACTAAACGTGGCAGTTGTGAAATCTAAGGACAGTTTCTGTCCCAAAGCTTTCCCAAAGGTCATTCTATTCCCTGTATGTTTAATTTCTGTGACTTTGATGAATATCCAGAATTAAATAAAGACAATTACTTCAAGACACAGCTTAATTCACTTAATCGTACACAAAATAAATGTGCGACCCGCATGTTGCATGGCATTCTCAACATAATCTATGGCTAATGGGCGGGCTATCTTCAAATTCCCCAGTTGTGTAACATGTTAAGATAAGCTTCTCACATAGAGCATTAATTAAACGGATCCTCTTCAGGGCGGGACAGTCGTTCGCCCTTGCAATTTGTTACATTGTCCGACTAATGCTGTTTTATTGTACTGCACTGTGGAATGGTGTTCTGTGTTATTAATTGGTGTTTCTGTTTGTGTTGGTAGTTTTGAAGCCCTACACAATAAGAAGAAACGGTGGTATTTTTGCCTGACTGCCCCGGGAAGAGGGCTATGTTTTCCCAAAGTATGTATGTAGGTACATATGTAAACATATTTGTCAAACAAAAACTTTCGGGCCTGCCACTTTCGAATCGCCAATGACCTATCTACCACTTTTTACATATAAAATTATTGTAAGTACATGTATACATTTATGTTAGTACTCTTAAGTATAATATAATTGAAGACTATGTTGTTTGCTCGCAGTCGCATTTTTTTGTTTTTAGGAAAACATCGTGTGGAAGCCTGCATGTCTGAGAAAGCTTAACTAGCTTTTAAATAACGAGTGAAGTCCGCCGACCTGCACTTGACCAGCTTAGGCCATAGTCTAGCCCCTTCATCTTGAGGGAAGGCCAGTGGCTAACAATAGGACAAACCCAAGGGCTGTTAAAAAAATATACTTACTTGTGTCGCCTGTTTATATGTAATACGTCAGTCGATCGGTGAATTATCTTCCGAACAGTTTTTTTTTCCAAAAACATAACATGGCTTTATTCAAGTTTAGAGTGAACAAGCATAATATGGGTAAGCAGTCCATCTTAGACCACATCATATCATCACGTGAGTTTTTTGTCAAACGTATATAAACGCATTAATAAAAAAACAATTTTACTAAATATATCAAAACCACCGCATTTTTATAAGGTCAACATCAATTCAAAGACTTGAGATAAGTCCCCCAAGATTTGCATTAGTAAATAACTCCATTAGTATTAAGAGTCGTCTCTTAGGGATTTTGAAACTTACAGAATTTTTCTTTTATGAAAAATGAATTAGCAAATTGTTCTGTAGGGTCACGCTCCGTAAAAAAATAATTAAGCCGGTAAATAGAAGGCTATAAGAATTTCAAAGACGAAGAAAATTTTGTTATTTATCGCTTAACTTGGTTAAGCAAATGTAGTCTCATAAAAAATCTTAGACTTCAATGATGTAAGGCAGTGTAGAAAGTCAAAAGTATAAACATCTTTACTGTGCATAGGTCCCACGGAGACTCTTACATATTTTTTTTTACAAACCGGCCGCTAACGAGAAGATTCGGCAAGAAACTCAGCCGGCTTGTGAACAACTGTGAGCACAACTACTAAATCCAATGTAGCTATTGTTCAGTCATCGATATTCTATCTAAACAAGATTAGCTGTCACGGCCCGAAAAGTGGTCACGAAAATAAAGCTACGGAGACGGTTGTGTCGCTATTTCAAATTAGTAAGAGCTGACAACAGCTGGCGTAAAGACGTGTCGAAATGCCTCATTTGCGTCTAAAAACTGCCTTAATACACGTCGCAACAGCAAATTTTCATACGGAACATATATTTCCCATTAGTAGTAGTTAATAGTATTAGATTAAATGATAGATATCACTAAAACACGAAATAATAAATATTTCTTTAAATATCTCTGCTACTAGTCCGCCAACCGCCAAGCTACCGGCCGACCAAATTAAGTTTGCCACTACTGTCTAAACAAAACACTCAAACTACACGCAGTTCTCATAAGATTATAGTTCAATTCTCGTTGCGCCACCAGCAAAGATAAGTTGGTCGGCCTACGTTGAGACTTGTTCGGTCGCCCCCCGTGCCTCCGGTTATCCCGTTCTCCCTTTCGCGCGTTGTCCGCTACTATCCCTGTCTCGTTCGTGGCGTGGCTTGAACGGTACTACGGGTATAATGCGCTACGGTAGGAACGCAGAAATAGTTTTAACGCTATACATCGTTGTTTTTGTAGCGTAAATATTGATACAGCATTGTACAAAAAAATTAATGTGCAATGACCATTGCGCCTATAAAAACCGTTTACACGCTGCGCAGTCCTGGGCGGGTCACTCGACTCTTACGTTCGTAACGAATATTTAAGCTATCCCTGCCATATTTTGGATGAAATTTTGTAGGTGACTGCTTATCTGGTTACTTATTATATATCGATGTGTTCAGTGTATCCAAAAAAAAATCCTTCGCACGCTAAAACAATGAAAATTCACTAAACAAATTCGTGTCTCGAGCCATAACTTTGTACAATAATGTATTTAGTGATATTGACATTTACGCTGTTTCGAAATCAGCATTTAAATCCCAGATTCAGCAGAAAATGCAGAAAAATATAACCTAACCTATATAACGATTTGGAACGGGGAGAAAAATAGAATATATATATATATATTACATACATACTCATATATGTAATTGTGTTGTCATTGTTATTTTTCGTACTGTCTTTAGCTACACTATTCGCTGTTCTTACTTAGTTAATATGTAACTTTTATGTATCCTGTTTTGGCTAAGATACTTCATCATTCATTTTTTATTGTATTTATATTGTAAACAATGCTGTTTGGATACTTAATAAATAAATAAATAAAATTCACCTAGAAAATTCTACTGTGGATGAGAAAATACGCTTTCGAGGGAGTCGCTGTCTGGAATGTCTAAAATGTCTAAAACCTATCCCATCACATGAGTGCTGGTTGTAATCCCTCGCATATAGTAAAAAGGTGGCCTAGAAAACCTGCATTTATAAAAGGAATGATAGTGATGGAAGAGGTCGCAGATTCAAACTGAACGAAGAAAAAAGCTCAGGAGCCCTGACTGAGTAGAACACCTGGCTCGGTCTGAGGATCCTCTCTTACTGTCATTCATCTATCTACACCACTCACCAGTAGGTACATCAAATACGTCAGGCAATAGGATGTTATTAGATATTCGCGATACAGCGCGGATGTCGCGTGAAAAGCGTAAACAGACAAGATCTCAGCTACGGAATAACTGAGAACGCTAAATATTAATAAACCTCACATTACACATTCGGCGTTTATTGCTTGCTATGTCGAAGCACTATGCACATAGATCACAAACATCGTATAAGGAAAATCAGTTTTACTTATAACGGCTGTTCCGGGACGATGTTATGACATTTTCAATAATAATAAGCTTATCTAATTCTGAATGTTTTTTTTACGATTACACTTATTGTGCAACCCACAGCAGATTAAAGTTGAATCCTTCTTCCTCTTGTTCTCTACCAGGGTAACAAGTATAAATTATAAAAGCACCAAGAGCCCGACTGTAAACAAACAAAGTGGGCTTAAATAACATTATACATACATAAAACACATACATATACACATGTACACATAATATATATTTTTTATATATTTATATATTTTAACTTGTCTCGTTAAGACTTTTTATTTGATATCGTTGTTTTTAATGTTAAATAATTAAATTATAATGTTGTCTTTTACTTACGCGAATATTACACATTGAACGGATTACGGATTTTACGGATTTTATCGCGGTTTAAATAAACCGCGATAAAATCTAAAAAAAGTAAAACTACTTTTTTTTTAAATCAAACGATTTCAATCATTAAATCATTTTTTGTTTAGAAAAATATAAGTTTACAGCCTATGTCACTCCCACAACTAATACGTATCTAACGACTATTTATACATCACAGTTCATCAAGCCGATTAGGCTGTAGTCCGTGCCAAAGATATAGACCTACATAGTACTCTTGAAAAACATAGTCCTTCTCCTGGGACATTCGGGTAAAAGTAGCGATGGTATGATATAGGAAACTGTAAATTTTTCTTGAACCTGGAAACAATATCCACCCATAAAATGAGCTGAATTTATCTAAGTAAGTATCTACATAAGAATTAATTTTTTTTTGTTTTTTTTTTTCTAATTTTCAGACGTTATTGATTATTGCTGTAACAGCTCAGTGGGCGAACGCTTGCCTTGGAAACAAGGTGCGCAAGTTCGAACCCCGGCTCGCACTTCTGATTTATTTAATTAATCATGTGCGAATCGTCTTTGTGCGATTGTTACTAGCTTTCGGTGAAGGAAAACATCGTGATGAAACCTGCATGTCTGAGAAAGCCTAACTAGCTTTCGAAAGACGTGTGAAGTCCGCCAACCCGCACTTGGCCAGCGTGGTGGACTATGGCCTAAGCCTCTTCAACTTGAGCACGGGCCTCCCGCCCAGCAGTGGGACATAAACAAGGGCTGGTATTATTATTATATTATTATACTGATTATTACATACTTTTATGTTTAAAATATTTTATACTTGAGACCATCGTTATTTTATTTAAATGACTAGAAAAGTACACCTTTCAAGTTATTAGGATAATATAATTAACTGTCGCGCGGAGAGGAAAAATATTAAAAAAAATATTGTCGAAGCCCGAGATTCAGGAAATGAGCTCTTGTAGCGTATTGCTATGGTATGAAGGAATTTTGTAATAATATTATATTGCTTGCTGACCTTATTAATACATACGCACATTTTATATACATGTGTACTTACTTACATATAAAAATCCCATAATAATTCATTGAATCGGGTACATACTAGTATTTTTTTTGTTATACCTATTATAACGAAGACAATATAATACCTACTATAAAGTTTAGTAGGTATTTTAGTTTTATTTGTGTGTTTTATGAAAAAATCCTAAATCTGTTTATTTCTGTCTGGTCAGTAAGGTTCAGTGGTCACAAATCTTGTTATTCCATATAATTTTTCCATTTAAATAATATTCTTATTCAGTATTTCGTAGTATCCTATGTTGGATTAATTTAAAAAAACACTATTTGTTTATTATTAATTTATTTCCTTTCTTTTCTAATATTAACAAATACAATATATTCCCAAGGCGAAACAATTTTGTCTTACAACTATATTACACCAAATCTACATCTAATTATACACTGTTACATACAATAAATACAAGAAATATGTATATTATCTCAAACATATTTATAATATTACACAAAATGTTCTCTTAAGACTAGTCAGGATGTTACAATTATTTTTGAAAGATAAATGATTTTGGAATGGTTACAAAGCAATTTTTTTTATGAATTTTTTTTCTATTCATTTCATTGAAAGGATATCACAGCTATAAAAATTAAATTATGTACAATATAGTTTTTTGTTCTAATGCTATGATTTTCGTTAATATAAGTAAGTGTTTATGATCAGTATTAGGGCACATAACATGTTAAATCATCTAAATTTTGGTGTAAAGCTAATTAAAACTAGTGGCAAACGTTTCTTGAAAATATAATAAAATAAGAAAACAAAATCATTATATTTACATTAAATGGAATACAAAAAAAAAATCGGGAATGTTTATTTTATTTATTTATCACTTATGCAATACATTTACTCCAAAAAAAATGCACTTATCCTTATTTTTCTAACATTTTTATTGATAAATTCACGCAAACGTCATCAATTGCCGTGTATACCCTCAAAAATCGCCCTCAACCGACCCCACACCGGTACAAGCATTTGTTAAATACATATTTAAGGCCACCTCAAATCATAAAGGACTATTGGCCGTTACCATATTCGATAGCCAATCAAATCACCCATTTACGGCCTAAGAGCCTGCATTTCGATATAAACGGATCTAAACCCGTAGAATATAAATGTCTTCTATAAACCATATGGCATATAAATATTATAAAGGGCGCGTTTAGGTAGGAAGACGGCATTCGGCGCCGATCTGCCAGCGTCTTTCGGCGTCAATGGACCGACTAAGCTTTGGTAAGCTTGAGCTCTGCGTTAATTTGTACTCTATTAATTTGGCAATCAGTGCTAGTTTCCTTTATTATTATTTTTTAATCTCAGAAAAAATAATAAGAATAGACCGTTAAAGCATTAGAACAAACGTCTGTTTGTGTGTGTAAACGAAGCCGATTGTTCTTACTGTGTTATTTACATAATGATTTTATATTACTATAAATAGGTGACTTCACTATTAGTATTGTGTGGCTCGTCTATTCTCATTCTTTTGGTCTGAGTTTTCATCAAGTAATTTGATGAACACTGGCAGGAGAATCACTGTAGGCGACACGCCTGCTAATCGACAGATGCATAGCCTGAGTCAATGGTTAACAGCTGCAGCGCACCTTTTACCGGAACACAGCACTGTGACGCTGCAGTGGTTACTGTTTAGACAGTCGCTGGCATTAGAAACTTTCCGCCTCGTGAAAAGTGTAGTTGTATCGGCGCCGATCAACAATGGATCGGTGCCGCAAGCCACCATCCAATCGGCGCCAATATCCACCATAGTTTTGGTGCCGATAGCCAACATCGGGTCGGCGCCGATAGCCAGCATCGGGACTGTGTCGGGACGATTCCATAGTCGCTGTAAGGTCGGCGCCGATACCTATAATCGGATCGGCACTAATAACAGGCTCTCGCCCGTCTACCTAAACGCACCCGTAAGTACATAGTTCGACACCCGTTTTTAGCAATGATGACGTCAGTTCCTGGTTAGCATGGGGTTGATCATGATATTGGCGAGTGCGTTGCGTCGCTTCCGCCAGGCGCCCGCGCCCTGCGCGTGATATTGCAGCTGTCTGTACCAGGTGCGCGTGCGTGCGCTTTCCTCAGCCTACAAATAAAATAAAAATATGGTGACACGAAATTAATAAGGACTTACCACTACCAGTCGCACTCGCAGACATCAATTAACTTTAAATACAATTAAGTCATTTTTTGTAATCTATTTATTTCGCCTCTCCGAGTCTCTTAGGATTATATTTTAATACTAATTGCGAGATTATTAATATATCGAACTCACTATCCACGTATTAATATTAATTGGCTTCGAAAGTCTAAATAATCCATTTTCTAATAATAATAATCATATGAAATAATGGCAATTAAATATAATTGACGTTTGCAGGTGCGGCAGTGAGACCACTAGTCTAAACTGAATTACTAATTACGCTTTTTTTATCCTGCATAATATAGGGTAACAGAAACCTATTTATTTTTGCGGATTATTGTAACCATCAACCAGCAATAAAATGTAGTCTGACTGCCGCACTCACAAACACCAATTAACTTTAATTCTAATTAATTCACTTTTTAAGATCAATTTATTTCGACTGTTGGAGGCGTTTATGATTATTTTCAATTATTGAATACGAGTATAGCGATATCTCTACTCACTAACCGCGTATTAAATATTAATTGGCTTCGAGTGTCAAAATGATCCGATTTCAAAAAATGGGTTAACGATCATTAACTATAAGTAACGGTTGTACTTTCGGCAGTTAGACAATGACTACGTCACTTCACCTTCAGACACCATATCTTAGAGATGATACGTGCAAGATTTTGGCCAGATGGCAAGCGACATAGACCATCACGTTCTCGGTAGTTGCAGTGCGGATTATGACCAGTCGGTATAGGAGTCTGCTATCCGAAGAAAGCCCAAGCTCGTTCTGCTTTGTTTGGCGGGTCCCGGGAACGTACCGTCATACTCTTCAGAGTCCCATCAGCAATAATCTGCCTAGTTTTTTTTATTTTTACTCCTCAATAAGAAGGTGTACAAAATACAGATAAATCTAACAGTGGATATTACATGGTAAGGTCATATTCTATTTACCCTACGTGGCTGGCTCAAGAAACCTAGTGTAGATCCCACCGGAACTGAGGTCACCCCTCTCCTGTGCCGATGCGACAGCCACGGTATTTTAGTGGGTAAGCACACACACACATACCCCGGTTAACGGTTTTCTTGCTTTTCTACTTCCATACCACAGTCATAGCTTATATTAAGAAAAAAAAACACTAATCATACACACCTTAAAAATATACGAATCTTTTGAAGTAATCTCGTGGACTTCAAAGAAGTGTTCAGGTTCGTGATCAGCGGCCACCACACACCGGTCCAAGAACAGTGGCTCCCTCTGCAACGTGTACCTTCCAGCTTTCTCCCGCACCAAGAGGAGGGCTGCCTCCCTCACTCCGCTCCTCGCGAAGAGAGCCTCTCCCTCCTTCTCCCTCGCCTCACGGTCCCTCGCTTCTCTTGTTTCTCGTATCTCGTTCGTTTTGTGGGTGATCGTTGGCTGAAAAGCAAAATAAATCTCTATATAGTAAATAAAGACGCTTTTGCGAGTTCTGTTTGTTTGTATAATTCCAAATATTACTGTCCAATACCTTAAGGAACGATTTTTCAAAATAATTTAGACAATTTTTTGCTACCCCTGTTGGGTCCGAAAAAGGCGACGAAACGCGTTACCCAGCTTGTTTTTTTTTTGCTAATGAACTAACTTTTTCCTATTAAGTACATAGTAAACAATATTTATTTACTGGGCAAAACAACATTTAAACAAAATATAATTTTGAGATGAAACACAAAATAGGTTGCTACATCATATAACTTCAGTATAAGATCACATCAATCATGAGTTACTCTCTCGGTGTCACATAATACAGTATTTTTTATATCTCCAACATTTTCTATATATCTCGGAAAGCTTCTTTTAGTTAGTACCTATGCCATGTGTTGCTTAGGTACGTACATTAAAACTGTAACAACTTCAATAAATTGATAAAGGAAAATATCATCAACACACACACATCATAGTCACGCACACGGTTGCAAGTGCAAATCTCGATCCAGCCACAAAAATAGAGTACAAAATAGCAAACCTCACCTTTCCGTTAGTAACCAAAAGAGCGTTGATTGGCGTCAGCTTGATGGTGCGTCCTTTACGCCAGTTGTTGTCGTTGGGCTGGGTGAACAGCAGCTTGCCTTCCATTGCGAACCTTAGTAACAACAGCAGAAAGTCCAAAGTTGATTAATTACTCTGGGGTACAGATTCAGAGATTTACTGCAGACGTTTTTTGAGGAAAGGGCAACGTCCATATAGCGAAATAATAACAATGACAGATGTAAGCTTTGGTACGGGAGTTGATGTGATTAATTGTATACATTTCGATTATTTCTTCTTGCTCCATTGGTCTTACTACGTCTCGAGGAATGATATCGGTGCTTGTGTTTGATAGTAGATGCCAATCAGTACCAGATTAGCCGATAAGCAAAGTGAACTCGTACGTTGTCCCGATGCACCAGTCACAGCTCAAGAAAAAGTAATCGGACTTGTAATGTAAATATCAAACTATGCATCACAGCTCCCTTAACGTAGACATTATACCTACTGTAGTAATTAGACAACTGTGTTAAGAACGTATCAGAAGATATTACAATGAGTAAGATCCTATCGGGACGAGGGCCAGCACCAAAAGAACGAGAGATAATGTTTAGGTAAAAGTCTTAATATTAAACCATTTTCTACTAACCGTACTCCGAATTATAATCCTAGCAGTATAAATTTGTCTATAAACAAAGAAAAGATGACTATGATGATGAGATGATGAATATGATTTGGGACGCAACCTTATTTTAAGGTTGTCTTTGTGGTTTTATGGTTGTCTGGAAGAAATCGCTATTAGCGATAAAGCCGCCGTATGTACTATTCTTTATGGTTTGTTCAAATTGTTGTTATTTGTTGTTTTTGTTTGTATTAAGTCATACCATTTTCTTGTTCATTTGTTTGGTGTACAATAAAGTATATTCTATTCTAATTTATTAGAAAAATATGGTAAAAAATCAAATTGCTGTTTTCCTTTGTAAACTTGCCCGTCAACCCGTCGTTACACAGACGTAAGACTATATCGTTTCTTACTTTTAGATATGATTTGACACCCGCTTATACTTATTTTTAAGTTAATATTTGACCGAAATTCCACCTATGCCCAATAACAGCTGTATCTAATAAGTGAATTTATATGAATGCAATAGTAAAATTGCATCGCTTAATCCATCGTCACTTAGTAATTCGAAATTCATAGTTACTATACACACTTGCTAGCAATTTTGTAAAGCAATATAACCCAAAAAACTTGCGTCAGTTAAGGCTTAATTTAAAAAGTGCAAGAACGATTGCTAACTACAATTCTACAAAGGATCCTTTCACAAACATATGTAATACAAAACTTCATAACCAAATTTATACCACAAGTGCGGAGTATAATTCCGTAGCTTGGAGAGCAGCCTCGAGATGCATTATTGCATGTGACGTCATAACATCGAGTTTCGTGTCAGCTTCATAATATTGTGCTATTTAACAATTTAATTTCACTCTAGACTAAATCGACGAGATTGCAATGTCTAACTGCACTACGATTATCTATTTCAACCTTCATTGTAATTGTATTCTCACATTCGTCATCCCTGAAACGGAACAGGCCGTCTTTTTCAAATCGTATTAGGCTTAATCTTCTTTTTCTTCTTCAGCCTGTGTCAGTCATCAATTTCAGGACATAGGCCTCCTCCATTTCCCTCCAGTTAAGGCGATCTTGTGCCCTTCTGATCCAGTCTGGGCCTGCGTGTCTTCTGATGTCGTCCAACCAACGTTTAGGTGGCTGGCCCCGCAATCTCCTGTTCGCACGGAGCCTCCACTCCATGAGACGCCTTGTCCACCTATTGGACTATTCCTATGGGCAATTACGTGGGAGAAATCCCTCAGTCTAGTTTTGTTTCTGATCCATTCGTTGGTTTTGTGGTCGCGCAAGCTTACTCCGAGCATCGCCTTTTCCATTGCTCTTTACGTGACTCTGAATTTCTCAGTAGACCTTTTCGTGAATGTAATGGATTCGGCCGGACACACTGCTCAAAGACTTTGGCTTTATATATTTCATACTGATCCTTCCACGGAGAATTTTACTATTCGCGTCAAATGCTGCCCACGCTTGAGCTATGCGCCGATCAATAACCGCAGTTTGGTTTTGAATGTGTAGAGTGATCTTATGGCCTAGGTAGATGTAATATGGAACTGTTTAAACCGGTAAGCGGTAGTTGTCTGTGCCTGGGATGTTGCTCAGTATTTTAGTTTTGGACACGTTGATTTTTAATCCCACTTTGTTAGATTCAGATTTAAGTTCCTCGACCATCGTCATCATAATTTCGTCATTATCGGAAAATAGGGGCAAGTCTTAAATTATTCAGCAGCTTTCCTTCTATGTTTATACCTTTGTCGTTCCCATGTAAGTTCTATAATTTAGGGGAGATTGTGTCACCTTGCCGTACACCTCTAGCTAGTGGAATATTAGGCTTAATACTATTTAAGAATGCCACTAAGCTTCTAAACAAAATGGCAAAGGTCCTATTGAAATAAAACAAGCGAATAGCTCTAACCCATTTAACTGTCTATCCACCGCCAAATGGCACCAATTTGAATTTAGCGAATTTGTGCACATCCCGGCACATAAACATTTTAGCAGGCATTAAACATTGGGTTCGCGTGGCTTATAAAAACCCCTCCCCTCACCAGTTTTCTGGATTTTCTCCTCTCTTAAACCATAAAGCATTAATTTCAGAATCAAACAAGCACAGTATGACCCACTTTCATGGTCCAGGATAATATTTTTAAACAAACATTATAATGTTTGTTTGATAGGTATTTGATATAGCAAATAACCATCTTAAAAATTATGTGCCCTCTTTATACGTATAATTACTCGTATTTGTAAAGATCTACGGTCGTAAAAATCCGTCTACAATAGCACTTGCCTCTGTTACCGGCACTAAAACGATGATTATAGGAATTATGGTTCAAGGCATAGGAGAGCACGTAATTTTAAAATAATGAAAGTATTCGAACAGGATACTATTATTGCTATTTTAAACAAATGTGTGTATAATGTATGATGACGATGATGATGATGAGGGTGATGATGATGAAAACATGATAATATCAAACACAAAGATACGTACGTTACGCTACTTTCGTACTTTCTGCTTACTCTGTACGTAGTCGTCTTCAAGCTAATACCGAATCCGTTGCTCAAATATTAGAACGGACTTCTTTATTTTCATCATCATCATTCATCATTAGCAGCCGATAGACGTCCACTGCTGAACAGAGGCCTTCCCCACAATCCCCACGCTTGGCAGGCGGCTTGGGGATCGCAGTATAGGTGGAAGATAAATCCAAAAGAAAGACGGTGCTGCCCATCTTCCCGATCTCGCTTAGTCGCCTCTTACGACACCCAACGAGAGGAGATGGGGGGATGCAATTCTAAACCAGCCCCCCACAAGTAATATTTTATTATATTGCCATGTTTTATTTTCATAAAACATGGTTAACTATTATAAATTTTAATAACAGCTTATACCTTGAGACCACAAACAATCCAGCCGCCCGCAATGGTTCTAGTAATAGGGTCATTTGTAGCATCTACCAATAGCAAAGAATGTGCCGAGACTACAATATGCCGAAACATCTCAAATTATACAAGAAGGCTAATGTTTATCTTCATGAAACGTTTAGTACTCACGTAATCTTCTTTTATTGTTACAAGAATCTTTTTATATAGTATAAAAGAGGCTCAGGCAGAATACACAAAAATGGATATTAAAATTTACTAGGTATGTTTTGGTATGTAGAATATAATTATAGATATACCATTTATATAGCACAAAAATAAAATTATGTAAGCTTATAAAGCCCACCTGGCATCATCATGATTCCAGTCCAAAACGTCAACTGCCATCTTCCTCAGTTTGATATCAGCTACGTGCAGATCATGTGCTGTTCTCCTTGCCGCCGCCAATCTGCGCCACAGAGGAACATCCCTGGCTGCAGCAGCAGCTGCCGCAGCCGCAGAGTTGATCTCCTCAAGCCTGGACTCTACGCAACGTTGTGAGGAACGTACGTCCTCTCGTTCAGTTGCGCAAGCAGCAGTCGCTCGGTATAGCCGCGAGAGAAGGAGGGGATATTTTGTCACGCGTTGTACTGGCACCTGCGAATTACGATCATTGCAAACTAAATAAACTGGATGTCAACAAAAAAAAAACACAAATTTACAAACACAAAAGTGTACCAGAATTAGAAAATAAGATTAAATTTGGTATATATACCATGAGAAATGAATTCAGATTCATCCTCCTCAAGACGGTGTTTTCCATTTGTGAAACGCGCAAGAATATCCTCAGGAGTTCCTTCTCCTTCTCGAGACCGGCTAATAGCAAAGCAGCCCCAGCCTGCTTTACACAGTACGACTGGAACGCTGTTAACATGCCCGAACATTCTAAGAGAATTTTCCCAACATTAACAGTCAGTAGGTCCTGAAAACATAGAAAGAAAATTATATTAAACAACTACAGAATAAGATAGAATTACAATTCTTGTTCTTTTTTTTATATATATCCAATACCTCGTCTCCCTGGTCAACAGCTATTTCAAGTGCATCTCTTAATTTTTCTGATAGAACTTGATTATTTTCAATAAGTTCTTCAACATTCAGGAAGATTGCACTTAACTGTTCCTGTGTGAGAAGACCAGCTACAAGCATAGGCTTATAGAACTCTTCTAGTATTATTTGGAGATCTCTTCCATATTTCTCCTCGGTTTCAACTATTTCTGTAATTATTTCCTTTCTTTCAGCCCTCTTTTTCGCACATTTTCTACATACCAATGGAGCATAACTGGAACCTGTAATAAAAAAGTTTATATTTCATCTAAAGAGTTAAAATTTTAAAATACTGTATAAATTTCATAGCATCTTATTATTACCTTGTTCTGTTATTTGAGTTTCTACGGTAGTATCACAGTCTTCGCAGAGATGTATTGGAGTATCTTTACTAGTAATTGTGTTGCAGAGTGATGTTTTCCCTTGAAGCCTACTTCTCGAGGATTTACTCGTTTCAGATCCAACACCAGAGTCATTTCTTTCAATTTCAGCTGATGTCTTCTTACAGACAACGGTCTTTTCTAATGTGTCATGATTTATTATTAGTGAGTTATCTTCACTTGAATCTGATGCATTAGATAATTGACTTGTGTTACTACTAAGATGTGTATTGATAATTTCGCTGCTAATAGTTTTATCTTTCGGCTCGTCTAATAAAGCCGCTGATTCATTATGGGCTGCATAATTTGTTATGTAAGTTTCTTCATCATCAATTCCTCTTTCTTTAGCATCTACCAAGTATGATAAAATATCATACTTTGATGCACCTTCAAATATTGAACGCGAACCAATACGTTTTTCATCGTCTAATATTAAAAGTGAATTAGGTGGAGGGTTAACCGGTAAAGGTGGTGGCATATCTCCTATTTCTTCATAAATAGGGTCACTATTAAGTCGAATTGATTCATAGTGATGATCATCGTCGGTGTTATTTGCAATCTCAATTTCACACAAAGCAGCATCAACAAGCATTTGGTAAAATTTCGATCTCGTAGAATTTGTATCGTCTTCGGTAGATAATTCACTCGCTGAAGCATTATAACAGTCTGACATAGGTTCAAGATCAGAAAAAACTCCCATAGCACCACTCTCGTACTCCATACTCTCATAGGGAGCAGAGCAGCTATTATCTTCATTATCAGGGCTTGTGGATTCATTGATTGTGCTTATATTTTTCAATTCATTGCCTTTGATATTTACCTCATTCTTTATTTCGTCGTGTTTTTCATCACTTTTGTTACTTTCTTCTTTCAAGTTCTTCAAAGAGCTTTCTATTAACTTTTCAATTGTTATTTCATCGCTGTCTGTCCCTTCTAAATTTTTTGTTTCTTGGAGTTTAATCAACGAGTTTTCTATTAGTTTTTTAACTAATTCTGAATCCAAGCCTTCTGCTAAATGTGCAAAGAAAGGATCATCAAAAAGTTTCGTAACAAAATTACCATCACTTTGTTGTTTGTTATTATTATCAATAGACTGTTGAGTATTATCCGAGCTAAATTTACTATTATCTTTCTTTCCACAAACATGCGGGATCAAATTTCGCCGTATAGCTTCGACAGGATCATTAAGTATAGAAGACATGTCACTAGAAGAGTTATGAACACGTGAACTATTTAAAGTATCATTATTTCTGTCTGAGTAATATTCTTCGTAAGTATGCGTGTCTATTTTATGTTCTGGTTCTTGAGACATCACCGCACCAATATATATTTGGCTCTTAGATTTTTTGACTTCGCTTTGTGAAGTTCCAACACTTATTGTAACCGTAGTTCCCGATTGATAGGTGTTACATGAATTTCCATAATCGTCATTTACAACAACTGAAGATAGATAAATAGGAGTATCGTTGCTTACGTTTATTGTAGAATAGCATTCATTGCCGTTTATTTCAATAGACGTTTTTCTAGGTTCATTTTCTGATGATCTTTGAATCCCAGAGCTACTTTTTGGTTCATCAGCATCAGAATCAAATTGTTTAACACGTAGAATAGTTTTTTGTTCATAGTCATTAGCATCAGACCATTCATCGCTAGTTGAACTTGAAGAATTATTACGAACAAATCTTGTTTTAACATAATTATGTTTCTTTGATTTCGTCCGTTCTTTAGATTTATATCTAGGCGGGGGCTCTGGTGATTCCGATATTCCGCGACGTAAATTAGTTAAAATAGTTCTTGTAATATCACTACTGTCACTAAGGTTTCCTGACTCTAAGTTTTCGTTGTAAGCAGATTGATTATCCCTAAAATCTATTTGTAGTGGTTGTGATGGTGCACTTGGAATGTAAACATGTTGATTACTAATTTCATTTTCTGTGACAGATGTTAAGAATACTTGACTCGTATGTCCATGTTTAACTTTTGGTCTCAAGGCCATTGTGTCTAAAAATCTCGGTGGATCTACGATAACAGTTGATGTAATTCGTTCAGATTCAGACCGCCGTAATGTTGGTATTTTCGGGATATGGTTGTCTAAAAAAAGAAATGCAACATTTTGTAAAAACAAAAAAAAAACAAAGTATATAAGGACTGGAACGTGGTATCAAAAAAAAGGATATTATTTTTAAAGAAAATCACTGACATGGTAAAAAATTAAAACCTTACCTTCTACCTTAGCTTCGTTCATAAGATCAATACTCGTTGTCTGTGGACTACTTTTTGAAACTATTTCTGTGTCTCCTTCAACAAGGGTTTCCAAATTATTATTCGGCACATAATCATGTGCCTCATTATTTTTACGCGTAACTTGATTCATCAATTGTGATAATTCTTCGCTATTCGAGTGTGTCAGACTGTGGCTTACTACATCACCTTTAGCTACTATATCTTCTTCTGTTTCCATGTTAGTATCTTCAGGAACTTCACGTACAATATTTTGTTCAAGATTAAACTCCGCTGTATATATAACTTTAGTTTCTTCATTCTCAACTAAAAATTGAACGCGTTTTCTTTGCATTATATTCTGAGAAGTAAACGCCCCCTTGTCTTTAGGTTTAGGAAGATAAAAGAGTGAATTCACACGTTTGTTTTCAAATGAGTCCTCAGTTGTTTCAAATTTAGTTTTGGATTCATTAGAGTCATAATTTCTTGGCTTTTTTAATATAGACTTTATTGTGTCAGTGTTTTGACTTTTATGTTTAGAATTACGGGCGTTATCTATTTTTCTATTAGAGTTGCGATCTGATAAGCGTTGATTGTCACTTTCACTGTCATCGTCTGTTTTGATATTCCTTATTCTTCTCGGTGGACGTTTTGGAGATATACTTTTCTGTTTAAGCCGATTGGAGGAAGACATACTTAATATTTTTTTACTTGTGCTCTTATTTAATGACGTCGATTTTTTAGACTCGGTTTTAATATTTGGTAAAGATATAGATGAAGATTTATCTTGTTTGTGTTCATAGCTTTTGAGATCATAGTCAACAGGGTCATACACTGATGTTTCTTCTAAAGCAGAAGGTTTTGATTCATCAGATATTCTTATTCTTTGCCCACTTATAGCTTTAACATTAGTATCAGACTTCGATTTCAGTAACTTAGCATTATGTTTCAAAGACTCCGGAAAAACATCTCCAAACTCGTCATCGAATTCGATTTCAACTAGAGACTTGGAACTGCTATTAGATTTAACTAAATCATAAGGATTGATGTCACAAGCTAATATAGATTTTTTAGTGTCACTTTTCGTCGTTTCTTCTTCAACCCATATTTCATTAACGCGACTCGTAGACTTACTCCTATTTTTTCGTAATGTTTCTGGACTTGCTTTTTTAGTCTTCACTCTACAAGGACTAATACTTTTGGCTCTTAATCTTGTGGTCGAAAATTGACTTCCAATGCGCGTTTCATGTGGAGGGGCCAGTCTGTTTCGTCTCATTAAATCATACGGATCTGTATCTCCATTAGACTTGAGTATAGTTGGTCGTGCTTTAGATCCCGGTACTCTAACTGTCCCAGCTCTTAACAAACCAGTATCACGATTCACTTGAGGACCTCTTACTGTACCTCCCACTAATAGTTGTGGACTTTCCGCTATAGTTAATGGCAAACGAGATCCTTTACATTTCTTACAAATACTGACTTTGGTTGAGCTGGTTTTCTTTGTACCGTTCAGGTACTCAGGACAGGAACATAGAATGACAGCATAGTTGTGAGGTGTGGGTTTTTGAGGAGTACTTATGAGAACGGGGCCAGAGACTTCTGGGTAAGCGGAGAAGACGCTAGGTCGCATAGGTGGGGTTTGAGTCCTAACGGACCCGTAGAGCCATGTCTCAGCATACTTCATTGATTTTGATAATGCTGATCCCCCTGACCCGCTAATGGTTCCGTACATGTACGGGCTATCTGGCGACTTTTCTGAAGTCTTGGAACTTGCCGACGTATTCAGTTTCAATTTCGATGACCATTTTTTCGGCCGCCGCGTATTCTCAGGAGTGTCGTATATCTGTGAAAAGAAAATATTTTGATTAGACGGTTTCTTGTTTAACAATTAAGATTTAACAATTAAGATTTTTACTATGGATTTACACATTGATTCTCTTACAAAGGATAAACAAATATTTGTCATACTGGTTATTTAGATAATTAATGGCCCAGCTGAATCATGCTAAGAATAATTATAATAATAAATAAATGTATTTAAAACCAAAAACGTGCTTTTAAAAGTACTGGATTAAAAGCAACCGTTCTCTCCGGTCTCTTCCGTAAAATTTTAGTATAAGTCGCGTTAGTATTTTAGTATAATATTTGAATATATGCGGTGAAATGAAAAGAACATAAATGCATACACAACTTGGTGTAGACAACCATCAATTAAGAATTATATTACCTACCTCCAATTAAGAATTATATAAGACAATCGCAATAAAAATAAAAACTAATAATGTCGTAAGATTAGATTCAATATCAACTTGCTGATTTATTGGGCACAAACAAAGTCAGACGTTTTTATAATTAAGTCAATAAGATTCTATCTTATTCACCTACAACGTGTCACCTTTTTAGGTCAAAAGTTTTTTACTTAATTATCCTCAGGTTTGAAGAGTTGCTAATGCAAAAAAGTGTGCTTGGCTGAGTGAATATCTAAATAACCTAGGAAGGTTAATTGCTCAGTAATAGGTCCATTAGTTCAATCTATCGTGGCATTTACAATGTTTTTGTTTTGTGATACTACTTATCTTTTTTCAGAAATTTATAGTAGGTATTTTTTTAATATAGCTTAGCGATATAATATGGATGTAATATGGATTTAATAAATGTGTATGGGAAGGTGTTGGCTAAAGAATTTATTTTTCTTTATTAAACGTTTTCTAAAAAATGGTCTGGCTCGTTTCTGTTTCGAAGAAAACTAGAAGTGCTGAATTACATAACATTCCCTGAATTTATATACCATTTCATTTTTGAGAACTTTAAATACTTCGCTAGAAACTCAATTTTGCGAAATCTTTGCATACTTGACGCGACGTAAAAATACTGTTATGACTTTAGTGATTAGATAACGGCTGTAGTGTGCAATATTTTTAGAAAACAAAAATAAAATGTAATTTGAATATACTTATAGTGAACATTTTATTTACCCAAGGATGAACACATTTTATTATGCCGAATATTGCTTCGTATTTATTAGTATTAACTTAAGTAATTTATAATTTTGATTTAATATAACAGAACATAAGAATTATGGGCTCGCACACATATCTACGAATTCACATCGCATGGCAAATATCTGCGAGAAACAAATGAATTTTTGTATTGAAAATTCATTTGTTTCTCGCAGATATTTGCGATGCGATGCGAGTTCGCAGTTATGTGTGGAAGCCCTTTATCAAGATACGCGCGAAACACCCTTCCTTGGCAGTCAGGTAAAAAAGGAAATCAACCTATGTGAAAACTAGTTAATTTTCTATTCGGACTTCAATACTTTCAAATGACTTACAAAACATATAGTACTTAGTCTGTGGTCGGTCTACCTATGGTGAGACCGATACGGCAAACTGAAATCTGTTCCTGATCACTAGTCGGGATATGCACTAACGCGGTCACGAACGGCGTACCACCGCACCGTTAGCACAACAATCGGTTGCATGGGCCGGCCCAAAAAAAGTTGCGGGCGGGGTATGCGCACGTAACGTTGTTCAAACGATATTGTTTTCAGACCAAGTTTGTCGATATTTAAATTTAACGACACCAACCTAAAATATAAATAAAATGGCGGCAGCGGACTTGCATTTTCGTGAAAATTTTTACTATAGATAGCGAACAGAAATATTAAAATGTATACAGATCGGTGCTATGATGATATACTACTAATAGCTATAGTACTTATTAGTAGACCATTTGATTAGCTACCACTAATCATAGAGACATACTTATCCTTATCGACATCAAACAATGTCTGTAAACAAGCATACTTATTTGCATTGTTCTTTCCTATTTTCTAAAAAACAACAATTCAAATATGCTTAATATTTGTATATTATTCTTTTATTTTTCATTCCTAATTTGGTACCGTGTGTACAAAAATTATAAAATAATTTAACAATCCAATGACAAAACATTATCAAAATACGCGTAATACAATCGTAGTGTTACACAATCGCGGTTGTAATTTAAAACTCTAGCTCTCGTGTGACTGTAGACACGCGACACCGAGGTTGTAAAGCCATGTAACCTACTTAGACAGGAGGCAGGGACATGACACTGATCATATTGGATTTCACTAAAGTAGGGTCAATTATATAGATCGCATTTGGCACTTCATCAAAATTTAACAACGTAACCTGTAACAGCGGTCATAAAATATTATTAATTCTTTCGAAGTTAGAACTGCGCAATTTCTTAACTTTTTTCAATTACGGTTACTACATATTTATTGCAATAATGACAAAAGGAACAGACAGAACAAAGAAACTGAATCATGTCAAATGTGACCTATAAAATCGGCACTACATTAATCTTAATGTGGAGCAGACTGGTAGACTTCGTTCGAGAGCGAGTCGATATATAGAAGCAGTAGCTGAAAATGCAAAATATGGGTCAGATTAGGATAGGATGACACAAGCAAGACGTTCGCGTTATAGTAAGCGATACGCCTGCCTATAGACAGCATTGCACTGCCACTCGTCACCCAAAACATTAGTTATTAAGTCTCTTATATCCCACAATTGTGCCCTTCACACCGGAACACAGCAATGTTTACACACTCCTGCTTAGAGCTATCAGACACCGGTCTCGCCGGCGAGGCCGAAGGGTCGTACGTATGCGACCTCAACGACGTGCATCACCCCACTGAGTTTCTTGCCGGCTCTTCTCAGTGGGGGCGCGTTGTGAACCGGTGGTAAACTCAGCCCTCTCTTAAGCGACAGCCCAAGCCGAGGCCGTGCCTCCCTGAGGTGCCCTTGAGCTCGTCGCTACTTCTGCCGTTAAAGCTAGAGCACTTTAAGCGCTCGCCTCCTGTTGTCCGGTGAAGCTGTAATGGCCATCTGCGGCTCTAACACTCCTCCTTAGCGGCAGAATATCTGACACTGCGGTGGTACTTACCTGGAGAGTCCCTTGTACAAGGGACGTAACACCTAGTAGTATTTAAAGAAGACCAGCTCAACTGGAATAATACTACCATCTTATAAATGACTAGCAGCCCATCCCGGAGTCCCACGGTTAGACTTTTTTTTCTACTCTGTTTCACCTTTCTTGCGTTAATGGCATATCATATTGTTTATAATATCATTGCCAGAGGCTTTTAAGTCCATAGCGTCTATGAACGCCACCGCTGAGGTTTTGGTAGCTAAAGATCCCACATAACCTAGTAACATAAAAAGTCTTCAAGGTAATGTTATTCTACTTTAGAACTCTAAATTCCATTTATTTTCCACTTATATCCTCAAAAGAAACAGGAATCAAGACTATTTGTAAAGCAGTTTTATTTAGTATGACATTTCCGTTCGTGATTACAACGACTATTTTTTTACTAAGCGTGTATACTGGAGAGATTGGTCCTATCGAAAAACTTTTTCGTGTCAGCCCTGGTCTAATTAATGAGTATCTGATAACATATAATGAAGAACAAGTTGTAAACAGGGTTGCTCCAACCAAAGAGGAAGTACAATTACAAATAAAAATGTTTTAGGAACCACTACTCAATTAAAACGTTTTTTTGTTAAAGTGTAATATTTTTTACTAATTTTTTTATTAATGTTGCTAAAATGGCACGGAAACACGAAAAGGAAGAAATAATTTCTTTTTATTGTATTAATAAATTCTTTTGCTATTTTTGCAGGTTTAGACGCAAATCTTCGCACTTCGCCGCATTACTATACCACAGTGTCCACAGTGTAGAAAATTATTCACGAAAACTTGGTAGGTAAGTCCATAAATCATAATATACTTAATTCAAAATATGTATAATAAAAATGCTGCAATAATTTTTGGGGATACTGACTCTTTATAGTGACATGATAAGATAAATCTGGTAGTTTATTTTTGTTATTTGGCAAAAAAGAAACACTACATTTTGAGTCAGTGCAATAAGTTACTGTCTTTATAACAAAAATAATATCGTTGATTATAACATTTATTTGCTGTCCCAAAATGTCCAAATTTAGTATTCTGTAATTGGAGGATATTTTGTTACTCTGGCTGGAGGTATAAGAGCTAAAATGAGTAATCGTTGATATGATTTTGTGGACCTAGTAAAGATAGAAATAAGTTTCAAATTGCAATGATAAATACAGGCAATTTGGCTTTTTTAGTTCCAAGATCCAGGTCTTTATTCTCGTCAAAATATACTGCTTAAGCCTGACTTTGAAACATGGAACGATTAACAAGCACGGATACGATTTTCTGTGTGTCATAAATATACCTAGATACACATAGGTCTTATAACTAAGATCTATATCAATAGGTCAATTGGATTGCAGGTGGTTTTCAAACATTGAGTTTAGTTTATAACCTTTAGTTCATAATGATGTTTGTACTTTTCTTAAATAAATAAATTGAAGTATAATGTTTTTAAATGTATTTTTGTAAAAAGAACAAATACTGTATATTACATAGATACCTATAATAATACCGTATTTTACGTACAGCTTCAAGCTGGCGCATTCGTGGCGTACCTCAAGGAACTTTTCGATATGTCAGCAACAGAATAAGGGCTAGGGCATTAACAATGGATCCAACTGGGTCGAAGTGCTTTCCGGTGGTTACCGGGTCCAATAATTACTTACTCATATTAATATCGTCTTTGGTCAACAAGGCTACGACTGATTGATTGTAACATATGCTTCACTATCTGTAGATATGGTTTATGCTCATCGTATTATAGGCATAAAAATATTTCCCTCTAATGTAGGTATAGCAAAAGACAAAAAAAAACATTAATATGTATAAATCAACTAGCACGCCAGCCCTAAAGACAAAATATCAATTATATGATAAACTAATAAAACTCGGTACGCTATGTCCGCCGTGCGCGATTTCCCGGGAGAAGTTTCCTATTCATCTTTGCGGGAAAATGTATCGGTATTTTTATTCGGAACTCGATAACAGGGTAGTTTGAGAAGTTTGTTAAAAGGTTATCGGAGGCTTTGGTACGATCCAATGTCTACCAGTTACGTTATTTTCCGCCTAAAAGATTGGTGTTATATATACAATGCCATTAATCTAATAAGAAATATTATATCGATCGTTATCGCAAAAAGATTCAATGTAGCCGTGAAAGCTATAATGGATTTAAAGATAAAGCGAATGTTGTTAAGTGAAACTTAATTACGGATGGTTTAAGGACGTTAAGTAATTGTGTTTCAGAGTGTATGTTATAATTGTATGTAGTCTAAACGGCAACGACAGATTAGTGTTATATAGTTGCGGAAATGATGTAAAAAAGTAAAAAGTTAGATTTATGAGACCTGATTAAATAAACGTGCGTATAAATTTTATGCAATTGGAAACATTGCCATTAGACATTATATTTTATTGTCTCTATTTTGACTTCGCCGAATTAATCATTATCCAAAGTGTGTTATGGCGATTTTCAATTATACGTTCACTTCGGGTTTGTTGCCATAATGTTATAACCGATATTTAGGCGTTGTTGCAAATAGATATAACAAGTTATCTCGCGAAAGCAAACCCGCAAGGTCAGTGTATTATTTTAAAACACATTAGTTTTTCAAACATAAACCCTGATATAGATTTGTCATCTTCATCATCAGTCACAAGATTTCCACTGTTGGACAAAGTCAAGCCCCCTTAGAAGTAATCCAATAGAAAGACGCTGCTGAAGAGATGAGTGGGTGCTATTGTTACCCAGACCACTAACGGGTCAAAGAATTCTACCCTGACTAAAACCCACATATCAAATAATATCGCTTATAAATAACTGCCAACCGCCAAATTCAAGACACATTGTCGTTTAACCGTTCTGTGCTATGACAAAAGCCGGTACTACAAACAATAGGTGTGCAATTGTAACGGGTCTATTCATAAACAAAGCAGCGTTTCCACTCCCATTCCCTCTACTTTCGAGCGCGATTTCCCGGCGTCGGGTTACGGTAACCCTATAGACGATGTTAGCCGATCCGGTGAATGGTGTCGTGTTCATGGCTTTAGCGTATTTTTAGATGCCACCTTTATTTATAAGGTTGACGACATCCAAACAAAAGGTTTACCAACAAAAAAATAGTAACATTTTTAAAGCATACTTTAGGAGTTAAGTAAGAAAAAACTTAATTTTAAACCATCAATTGTAAAATTCACCAAATAATAGGGTGCCTAATACTTTTGGCTAAGGCTGTATGTATATAGGTATAGTTTATTTTCAAAAAAGTATTTCTTTTTATACTATCAAGGTGGCCAGCAAGCGTGCGGGCCGCCTGATGGTAAGCAGTCACCGCAGCCTATAGACGCTAGCAATACCAGAAGAATCACTAGCGCGTTGCCGACCTTTAAGACACTAGTCTTTGTGTCCGGTAATTCACCAGCTACAATGCCCTTCACGCCGGAACACAGCAAATCTAACAGACTGCTGCTTGGCGGCAGAATATCTGACACTGCGGTGGTACCTACCTGGACGGTTCCTTGCACAAGGAACCTACCACCTAGTAAATGCGAATGTAGTATACGAGTATTTGTAACAGTCGTCTGGTTATCTATCTGGTTGTGCCTAGTTTGGAATCAAATGACTGTGTGTGACTCGTGAAGTGTGTGAGTAAGGCGCAAGCCACAAATAATAGCGTAGGGTGCGGACATGGCACAGGCGGCTTCCTGTTCCATTAAATTTCATACAAAATGCATTAAAATAAAAGTGGAATCTATATCTATCTATACTTATAATAAAACTGTAACAGGTCCAATTCTGTACATTGAAGATATTTTGAAAATTATATTTGGAGGGCATTCTATAACCGATACTGAGGCCGAAAATGTAATTTTTTTAATTTTTGTCTGTCTGTCTGTATCACGGCTGCGCATCACGCCGAAACTACTGAATGGAATCAAATGAAACTTGGCATGATTTGAGATCTTACTACGAGGTAGGATATAGGATACTTTTTATCCCGTAATCTAGCACGGTTCTTTTGGGAGAGGGGATTAAAGTCAAAATGGGTACTTGGTTATACGCTTGGTCCGATTTTATCAATTTTTCTTCATAATTATAATAAATATTAGTAAGGGAACACTCATAGAGAGTTGTTATCAAGGTTTTGTAATCGATCGGGTTAAGCAACGTTAGGTAAGGTCATTAAATAGATGGGTGACCGTTTAACGCCATTTGAACTAAACGGGTCCGTGCTTCGGAGAGCAAGTAAAAAATGGGTCCCAGTTTTAACGGACTATAAAAAAGGACGTTATGTATTCGATGGGAATGTCTGTTATTAAAAGTTTAGTTAACGTAAAAACAGCGCAGGCGGAGGTTGCGTGGGTCAGCTAGTTCAGAATAAGAATCATTTATTTGCGTAGAATACAGATAGAGAAGTTGTACAGTAAATAAAAAGTGCTGTTCCATATTCCGCCCATTCAGGACACGTTGGACGTGTAGTATGCTTGTGTAGTACCTCAAGTTTCGCATTGCTGTAAATAGTCTAGAATCATGTCCCAATTGCCACACAGGGTGCACCTAAAATCGTCTAGGCATCTGTATATTAACTGATTGTACGAGAGCGAGAGGGGCTTCGTCTTCTGAGGAAGACATGCTGACATATTGATACCAGACAACTGACCGCTCTTAGTGTTGTACGGTGCGGGGGTTACGCGGGTGCTGCTTGGGGGGACTGGTCCGACTACTATCCCTTTGGCTTTTTAGTTTGTTGAAATTTTTGTCGTAATTTATTGTTTTCTTCTTTTCTCCCTTGCTTTATGTTGCTGTTTCGAACGGCAAGACACAATATCGCTAATGTCGATTCATTTGTAACAAAACAATATGACAAGCCCGCTGAGTTTCTTGCCGGATCTTCTCAGTTGAGGCCGCGTTGTGATCCGGTGGTAGCTTTAAAAAAATGACCATTTAAAAGTGCTAGCGTTAAGCCTATTTGAAATAAAGATTTTTGAGTTTGAGTTTGAGTTTGACTTTGTACCTACTTGCAACGTCAGTTCTGCGTCATGTCCGAGCAGTGTTCAGTATTCGTAAGAGGTGACTAAGGGAAAACAAGAAGACGGGATGCGGCGTCTTTCTTTTGGATTACTTACCACCTATACTGCAATTCCTAAGAAGCAACCCCTTCCTTCTAAGGGGGAGGCCTTTATTCAGCAGTGGACGTATATGCTGCTGCTGATGATGATTATAATAATACTGATCAAACAGCTGGTGGTAGAAAGACACCCAATTCAGTGAAATAAAACTTTTTTGCACTTTTTGCTAAGCTCGCACCCTTCTCAAATGTCTGCCAATTTAGTTTCTCGGTCTGAGAGTTCTATTCTTACTTTTCGATAATAAAATAATTAATTTGCAGACGTATAAAGCCTCAATCCTAATCACTCTCAAAGCTATTAGTTAATAGCAATTGGCAATAAGTGCTTGAAATGTATACTTTTAGAAATGAAGACGATAAGAAATATAAAAGTCTAACTAAAGTAAAGAACTATTTTGTTCTTGTTAATAAATTGGTAGACTATTGAAACTGGGCGTAGGTACATAAGTAAAGTACGCCAAGATATATTACCTATATTATACATATTTACGCCCCTAATTAAAGCATTAAACATTTTGTGTCAATAAATTAATCATATATACATACTAGCTGACCCACGCAGCTCCGCCCGCGCTGTGTTTACGTTAACTAAACTTTCAATAATATACATTCGCAAAGAATACAAAACCTCCTTTTTTAAAGTCAGTTAAAACTTGAACTCATTTTGTACTTGCCCTCCGAAGCACGGAGACGTTTAGTTCAAATGGCGTTAAACGGTCACCCATCTATTTAATGACCTTTTTTTTTTGACGCGGGGGAAATCTTCGATAGATCCCCGGGAGCTGTGGGGCTCGACCGGGGTATGTGGGATTCTTACCCACTAAAACCCCCGCGGCTGTCGCATCGGCACATGAGAGGGGGGACCCCAGGGCTCTCCGGTGGGATCTGCACCAGGGGCCCCTCAGTGCCTTGCCTTTGAGCCCGCCGCCGGGGGGCGCATTGTAGCCCCCCGGGAACCTGACACGGTACTCACGGGGACGGGGGTCGCAACCCCGCCGCCGTCCTCCTCGGAGTCGCCGCCGTACTCAATGGACGCTCAAAGGGCCCACACCCCGAGCGTCCAGCGACTCCGAAGGATCTATTTAATGACCTTACCTAACGTTGCTTAACCTAATCGATTTCCAAACATTGTTAACAACTCTATGAGTGTTCCCTTACAAATATTTATTATAATTATAGTGAAAATTGTTAAAATCGGAGCAAGCGTATAACCAAGTACACATTTTGACTTTAGTCCCCTCTCCCAAGGGAACCGTGCCGAATGTCGGGATAAAAAGTATCCTATGTCCTACCTCGGAGTATTAACTCAAATCATGCCAAGTTTCGTTTCAATCCATCCAGTAGTTTCGGCGTGATGCTCAGCCGAGATACAGACAGACAGACAGACAGACAGACAGACAAAAATAGAAAAATCATTTTAAAAAAAAATTTAACCGACTTCAATATCACTGAAAAGTTTAAAATAATTGAATTATTATTGAAGTTGGTGTTAGCTTACCGGCTGTGTATATTTGGCACCAACTTCAATAATATTTAAATTATTTTATACTTTTCAGTGATATTGAAGTCGGTTCATTTTTTTTTTAAAAAGATTTTATTTTAAACTTTTTAGTGATATTTTCATATATAAAGAATGAACCATCGAAGACCGTAAAATGATCTAGGTAGATTATGATCACATTATCATCTACATAGTTTTACATAATTCATGTTTCTTCGGAAAAAAATATTCGGTCGTAATGAAATTTGCATGGAATCATCATAGTAGTTTACTCTCTCGAATAAAAAAAGAATCATCGAAATCGGTTCATAATTGTCAGAGCAATGTAATGTCGAACATCAGTTTTATGGTTTTTACCAGATAAATTCCTCCTCATTGTTCATGGTCTTCCAGGAAGTTCTTATCCGGTTGTGATAAATTTCATACAGATTCGTTACAGTGGTTTCTTCTTTCGAATAGAAAAAGAATAATTGAAATTGGTAAATATTTGCCAGTTATGACCATTTTTGTCCTTAAAAAGCGACCAAAAAGTCATCTATATAGGCTTTCCTGCAAGTTTCCTGCGCAGTCACCATTATTGTTTTTTCAGGAACTACTTATTCGGAAGCAATAATTTTTTTATGGGACCCAACTAACGGATTAAAGAATGGATGGAAGAAAGATTTTTGCAAATCGGTTCATAATTGCCAGAGTTATGCGCGAACATACATAGAAAAAAATATATATATATATATATATATATATGCAGACGAATCGAGAACCTCCTCCTTTTTTTGAAGTCGGTTAAAAAAATACATTTTTGGCTTTAGTATCGGTTATAGAATGCCCTCCAAACATATATTTCAAAATATCTTCAATGTACAGAAATGGACCTGTTACAGTTTTATTATAAGTATAGATATACTATATCCTCTTGACCGATACGACCACAGCGGCCAATTTTTCACAAGAGTTTGCGTGGACACAAGTGCACTCTCTCTTCCTTTATACCTCTCACAATCCGATGAGACGGAAGACCGACAAGACCGGGGGAGAGGTTAGGCGCAGGACTGACCTTTTATGTCCATCAGACGCATGGAACATCCTACTTTACCGATAATCAGGTGAGTGGTGAACAAAGAATACCCTACCTCTCAGTAGGACGATGACACCAAGGGCCCAAGTGCCCGCCACAGAGCCCCGCCTGTCTTAGCAGGCGGCGTACGACACCACTGCAGGGGACCACAGTCCCGAACAGTTGCCCCGGACTCCCCTAGAGGAGAAGTCCTGAGAAGACCTACGTATATAGGTGAGTGGTTTCCCACTTCGCCACGGAGACTACAAAATCATATATACCTACTAAGAAGAGAACAAGTCTAAATTATAAAAGCCCAAAAAGCCTGACTGTGAACAAACAGAATGATGTATAACATTATAAATATGTAAACGTATATACATGTATAAATATATACTTCAATTCGTCTCCTTAAGACATTACATTACTTTACTAAACCTACCTAAATAAATAAACAAACACGTGGATGATATATTTTATGAACAATAAATTCATAACAAGACAATTTGTTTCCCTCAACTGGGGAAATAAAGTATCCGAAAATCGGTGTATTAACTTCATTTCCTCATCCTTCCACATAGTTTGGGGAATTAAATAGATACATTGTTATACGACGGATATTGTTTTAGGACTGCCGATCCTATTGCGGTTTTATTTTATAAGTACCCTTTACGTGGGCTATCTACTTGATTAATATTTTCATCAGTATATTCTCTTGTTTCATTTGTATATTTTTAATCGACTTCAAAACAAGGGGGAGGTTCTCAATCTCAATTCGACTGTATAGGTATAATTTATGTATGTTCGCGCATATCTGGTACCTAATCATGAACCGATTTGAATAATTATTTCTTGTACCAATCCAACCCCGTTGTCAGAATCAAGTTAAGATTACTTTTTAACCGACTTCAAAAAAGGAGGAGGTTCTCAATTCGTCTGTATATATATATTTTTTTATTATGTATGTTCGCGCATAACTCTGGCAATTATGAACCGATTTGAAAAAATCTTTCTTCTATCCTTTAACTCAAACTCAAAAATTGTTTATTTCAAATAGGCTTAACGTTAGCACTTTTGAAAGGTCATGTTTTTTTAAAAAAAAAAAAGCTACCACCGGATCACAACGCGGCCTCAACTGAGAAGATCCGGCAAGAAACTCAGCGGGCTTGTCATTTTTTTACTTTATTTTTAAATACTTAGTGTGTTATGTTACAATTAGATCAGAGCGACAGTGTGTCTTGCCGTTCAAAAGATCAAATAAGACAGAAAAATAATAATAAAATACGACGAAAGTACAACAAACTAAAAAGCCAAAGGGATAGTAGTCGGACCAGTCCCCTCAAGCAGCACCCGCGCACGAGTTGACTCGAGCATCAGCCATCACTCCCCTCAACCATATTGGAGGGAAGGGGGTGAACCGCCACTTTCTTTAATCCGTTGATTGGGTCCCATAAAAAAAATATTGCTTACAAATATTGAAATTGGTGCCAAACACAATACACAGCTGGTAAGCTAATACCAACTTCAAAAATATTTAAATCATTTTATACTTTTCAGTGATATTGAAATCAGTAAAATTTTTTTTTTTTTAAAGATTTTATTAAATTTAACACTTCATACTTGCTAACATACCAATGTATCGTGAAAAATATCCGCCATTACTTCAGGCTCGGAACCAAATGCCACCTCATTTCAGATGTCGTGAGCCGTGATCGAGTTTCCATTAAAATACGTCACTCCTAATCTCAAGAGACATGACCTACAATATCAGGAGCGAATGATCTCGAAGCCTAGAGTAGATTCTGTTCCGCGGGTCGGTTCAGTTTTCGGTTAAAAATACTCGAAAATGCCTGGATTTGGTTGAATTTACCTATAAGTTAATTTTTATAATAATAATACCAGCCCTTGTTTATGTCCCACTGCTGGGCACGGGCCTCCCCTCAAGATGTGGGGGCTTAGGCCGTAGTCCACCACGCTGGCAAAGTGCGGATTGGAGGACTTCAAACGTCATTCGAGAGCTAGTTAGGCTTTCTCAGACATGCAGGTTTCCTCACGATGTTTTCCTTCACCGAAAGCTAGTAACAATCGCAACAGACGATTCGCACATGATTCATTGAAAAAATCAGAGGTGCGAGCTGGGGTTCGAACCTACACACCTTGTTTCCAAGGCAAGCGCTCGCCCACTGAGCTGTTGCCGCATAAACGAAAACCACCATTTAAGCAAAATAAAAGTTTTGAGTTTAGGATAATTTTTAGTTAAGTCATAATACAAACAAACCTACTGTTGAATTAATCGCTACGTTTGCCAAGTCTAGTAGTTAGATATTGACCGATACTAATAGGTCGTGCGTGGGTTCGATTCCCACACAGGACAAACATTTGTGTGCATATGTCTGTTTGTCATTTGACATAATGTTATTTTTCTGTGTAACTTACCACCTTGTCCTGTGATACAAAAAACCTTGTCATGTGATTGTAATAGTTTTATCAAAAGCAACAGATTTGAAAAAATAAATCTTGCAATAAAAAAAAATTAACCCGTATTATAAGTACATTTTTATTATCTACATGAAACGTAATTTTCTGTATCGCATATACCTATCTGCACGCTTCAGTAAACTCGTACAGGATGTCACTGCAATAAAATCGGTCTGACCCACAGAAATGACCGTGTATTCACCTGTATTCCGTCGGCTCGAGCGTCGAATTCGACAGGAAAGATTTTGAAGGCGGAATTTCGGAATTCGATAAAAAAACATTTTTGTGGCGGAAATTCTACTAACAAAACACAAGCTGACATTGTATAACTAGAGTGAATGATATTTTATATTTAGATTTTATCAAGAAGCTTATATTTAGGTGTATACATACCTATAGGTGCTTATCAAAAGAGACATACATCCTTAAGCCTTTTTTATAATAATAATTTCCTAGGACAATTAACACACGGTCATTTGATCCCAAGCTAGGCAGATCCTGTACTATGGTTACCAGTAAACACGAACAAACAGACACAATTATTTGCCCTGGTTGGGACTCGAACCACTCGTTGTGTAACCACTAGACCAACGGACCAGTCAATAGATAAATGATATCGTTTCAATGTTCCTATTCAGTTTTATGTCAAACCTATACATTTACTACATTTTTGTTGACCATTGAAAACGATGTTGATATTTTTCGTGCTATTTCCCGCGACGCGGTTTTGTTCCGCAAAAACTGGAGGACGCTTGCATGAGCGGACACTCCGCGCTTTTTGTACAATCATCCACACAGTTTGTTATATCAATACCACGCTCGGACTGTCCCATTTTCGTCCTTATAAACAACTGGGTAAAACCGAAAATGGAATGTAAACACTCACGCTTTGTTGCTGTTGATAAAATGTAGTTTGTTAAATATTTTTCGCAAAACCAGCCAGTATTTTTATTTGGTTCCTGAATGTTTACAGTGTTTAAATAATTAGTATTTACTAAATACACCTACTCGGTTTACGTCCGTTGTACGTTAAAGTGGATCCTATTAGGTATAATATACATACATAAAATCAAGCCTTTTTCCCGTAGGGGTAGGCAGAGCCCAAGGGCCGTTTTTCGCCTCCGTGAGAAACGAGACGTGATGGGTGGCGAACCACATCGCCGCCATTTTGGTTAATTAATTTATTTACATCATTGACCATTGCGTTCTCACGAATAAGGAGGGAAAGGGAAGGATAGGTGTTGTGAAAAAGAAGATTGGCAATTTAGAGTGGGAAATAGGAAAAGTAGGATATTACCGTCCAGGAGGGCAACGAATGGGACAGTAATAGCTAGGGAAGCCGGGGTCGCATACCCGTATACTATACCAGAACTACCGGACAGGTAAGTTGGGATGAGTATCCCATGACATAAACATGACAGGGGTTTAGGTATAAAGAGTAATAATTTGATAGAAAACATACATGTTGCCTAATCCATCACCAGAGTTCAACAAGGTTATACTGCTCACGATATACTACTTAAGTTGAAATTAACCTAAAGTCTAGGTCCTAGACTATTGTACACATATCGTACGATAGTTAACAAACAAAAGCACTGGACCAGAGCGACGCGACGTTGCATACACTATAAATAACACCTTTACTAAATAATCTACTCTTATTAATTACTAACTCTAGCCTAGTTACCAAATTATGTATGATGAAAAAGAAATATCCGTTAAAGAAACACAAACAAGACATACGCGGATTATATAAATTTTGATTCTATAAAGCTTTTACGGCCGAACCTACATACATTACTTATATTAAGCGTTAATCACAATTAGTTAACTGTAGTTAAATTTCTTAAGTAACGTTCGCGCTCACTGTCAAAATTTAATGCTTACTTTACAAATATTAGAATTTAAGGATGCATAATGTGCGACTAGTGCGTCCAAGGCGAAAAATCTATCGATAATTGTCGTGTGTTGCCAATACTAAACGGGTAAATAAAAGTTTTATTCTAAATATTGGCTTATTATACAAAATATAAATATTTATTCAATACTTGTAATAAAATCAATGGTATATGGAACAAATATAAGATAAACACGCGTTCTTTTAATAATTCTCACAATTATTTTTTTCATGTGGCAGTGTTGATATAGCAGTCACGCTTGACAACATTAAAAAAAACTTCAGTGACAGCAGACACCCACATATATCTCTAATATATAAAATTCTCGTGTCACAGTTTTCGTTGCCATACTCCTCCGAAACGGCTTGACCGATTTTGATGAAATTTTTTGTGCTTATCCGGTATCTATGAGAATCGGCCAACATCTATTTTTCATCCCCCTAAATGTTAGGGGTAGTCCACCCCTAAATTATTTTTTTTATTTTATGGCAAAACAACGTTTGCCGGGTCAGCTAGTTTAGATATATTTATAGCATCATCATATTTTATGAGGTTATTTTAGGGCCTCCTAAGCCTGACCCGACTGTTCATAGGAAGGTACTGGGTATCTATAGCACTTTAGCCCTTGATATCTCGATCTCCCAATGAATTCAATATTCTTTTCGAGTCGTAGTTGAACGATTGGTGTCAATCTGCAAGTACTTCTCCGGTTTATTGTCCAGAGAAAACTCGAAGAACATAGATTACTACGCCATTCGCTGACGCTCTTCTCTCGTACCGCAGAGAATAATCAAATCAATGAGACCTTCAAATAAAATATCATACATATGTTTTTCCGTATTTATGTTATCACAATTAAAATATGCCCAAAATTATAGAGAATGACTTCTTGAAACAAATAATCTAGTTATCAGCTGTTTGTTGCCGCCATAAAATGTGTCAAAATCATTGATTAGCTAATCTAAGTAACGTCTCTCGGCCACTTAAAGTTAAGTACGATTAACTAGCGCTAACTAAGCATTAACCCACTGAGAGCGCAAATAATTTGACATCTACACTAAGTAACGAGATAAGGATTAATTAACCCACTGTAGGTTCGACCGTTAGTCTCTACTTTTATACTCTCATTGAACATAATGATTACCCGTGAGGTGTCCGGGTAAGAACAGCACCCACCCATCTCCTCCCGTTGGGTGTCCGTAAAAGACTAAGGGATAACAAGAAGGACGGGCTGCAGCGTCTTTCTATTGGATTACCAACTTGATACTGCGATCGCCAAGAAGCCTGTCAAGCGTGGGGATTATGGCAACTCCTCCCTTCTAAGGGGGAGGCCTTTGTTCAGCAGTGGACGTCTTTCGGCTGCTGCTGATGATGATGATTACTTACTGCCGCACTCACAGACATCAATTAACTTTAATCGCAATTAAGTAATTTTTTTTGTAATCTATTTATTTCGAATCTCCGAGTCTCTTATGATTATCTTTTAGTATTAATTACGAGATTATTGATACATCTACTCACTATTTGCGTATTAAGTACCTATTATTTGGCTTCGAAAGTCGAAATAATCCATTTACAAAATATGACTTAATCACAATTAACTATAATTGACGTTTGTAGGTTCGGCAGTTAATGATCACTGGGACATAGACTTGAGGTTTATATTATTTGGTTTTTTAATTTACTTAAGTTCATGTTTTAGTAGTGACTAATTGACCCGCGCAGCTCCACCCGCGCTTACAACCCCTTCCTCATGAATCACTATATATATTTCTGAAAACTGCAATAAAATCCGTTCCGTAGATATATTGAAATTTTCTGTAGAAGATAAAACAGCGGGAGCGACTAATACCTACCATGTAAAGAGTTTAGTTTCGTTTCGTTTCTGTGGAGGAAAACATCGCAAGAAAACCAAAATCTTCGAAAAGCTCTGAGAACTAACCTTTTAGACGACTGTCGATTAATATTAATTTTCCAGAATAAAGGCGATAGTCATACAATATCTCGACCTCATATCTCGATAAATATGAAATATCTTGCTTGCTCGCCCTCGACGACAACGACCTATTACATATCTATCTGTCTATCTATACAATAATCACAATAAGTGGTCCACCAAGCTCCGGATCATTTCTATTTCTTTTCAATACATTTTCCCAGTATATTTTCAGTATCACATTTCAGAAAATTGTAATCTACGTGCGAACAATGCAAACGTATTTTCACATACAATACGACTTACCAAATTGTATTGGAGTAAATGTTATGATTATAAGTAATATATAATATGAAGGTCTCATATTGTGATCGGTGCCACTGCTGGCGGATTATGTTTGGACTGACACTTGCTTCAAAAATAGGAGATCGCGCGAATATTCGTTAGTAACTAACATTATTAATGTGAATGTGTGTTTGTTTGTCTTTCTTTCGCGAATTAACTATATATGCCATTAGCGCACGCCAGGCGTACAACGAGTGGAACCCAAATGGGTTTTGTAGCAGTTAGTTCCACGCCGTCCCTCGTAGTCAACGCGACATCGTCACGTCTATCATTAAAAATTGAAAATACCATCCTGTGTATTAAAAATTTAAAATGCCGTCCTATAAGTGCACAAATTACCAGGCAGAAGTAAATAAACAGTCAGGGATAACATATCACAGGGAAATATGGAAATATGAAAAAATAATTTGATTATGTAAAGTATTACAATTATTTTAATAATATTGTACAAAATAATTGGAGAAAAAGACACCGTTACGGGTCAGACAAGGATGCTCGATCACGTGTCATAGATCAAACTTGAATGCTGACAACGGAGCGCACAAAATATAGCCATCTCGTATTCTCCTTTTTTTTTTGTCGTTATGCATCTGTCCTTGTCAGTCGGTTCTTCAGCTAGCTATACCTACTACGAGTGAGTGACACAATTTTTATCGTGCGTTAGTAAGGATATAAAATATTATTATCTTTAGTAAAATATCATTGGGATCAACATGATTTTTGAGATGAATATAGTTCATAATCTGGAAAGTAATGTAAACTACTTCATGCCGACGAAGCGCGCATGGAAGTGAAAGTTCGGTTCTTCTCAGTGGGGGCGCGTTGTGAACCGGTGGTAAACTCAGCCCTCTCTCTCTTAAGCGACAGCCCAAGCCGAGGCTGGTCCTCCCTGAGGTGCCCTTGAGCTCGTCGCTACTTCTGCCGTAAAGGCTAGAGCGCTTTAAGCGCTCGCCTCCTATTGTCCGGTGAAGCTGTAATGGCCATCTGCGGCCAACAGCGTCTATCATTCCCAAAAAAAAAAAAAAAGGAAGTGTAAGTATAAGCGTATGAAACTGATGTTGCGATATCCTATCTCGTGTGTACTCATCATCATCCGCCGAAAGACGTCCATTCTCCCTGTTATCAGGGACGGTTGCCATAATCCCCACGCTTGGCAGGCGTCTTTGGGGATTCCAATAGAAAGATGATGCTGTCCGTCTTTTTTAACCGACTTCAAAAAGGAGGAGGTTCTCAATTCGTCTGTATATATTTTTTTTTTTTTTTATGTATGTTCGCGCATAACTCTGGCAATTATGAACCGATTTGAAAAAATCTTTCTTCCATCCATTCTTCAATCCATTGATTGGGTCCCATAAAAAAATTATTGCGTAGTAATAAGTAGTTCCTGAGAAAACAAGAATGGTGACTGCGCAGGAAAGTTGCAGGTAAGCCTATATAGATGACTTTTTTGTCGCTTTTTGGACAAAAATGGTTATAACTCTGGCAAATATTTACTAATTTCAATGATTCTTTTTTTATTCGAAAGAAGAAACCACTGTATTTAATCTGTATGAATTTTATCACAACCGGATAAGAGCTTCTTGGAGGACCATGAACGATGTGGAGGAATTTATCTGGTAAAAACCATAAAACTGATGTTCTCCATTACATTGCTCTGACAATTATGAACCGATTTCGATGATTCTTTTTTTATTCGAGAGAGTAAACTACTGTGATAATTCCATGGAAATTTCATTACGATCGGATAAATTGTTTCTGAGTTTCTGAAGAAACATGAATTATGTAAAAGTATGTAGACGATAATGTGAAATCATAATGTCATAACCTACCTAGATCATTTTACCGTCTTCGATGGTTCAATCTTTATGTATGAAAATATCACTAAAAAGTATAAAATAAAATCTTTTTTAAAAAAAATTGAACCGACTTCAATATCACTGAAAAGTATAAAATAATTTAAATATTATTGAAGTTGGTGCCAAACATACCCAGCAGGTACGCTAACACCAACTTATATAATATTTAAATTATTTTATACTTTTCAGTGATATTGAAGTCGGTTCAATTTTTTTTAAAAAAGATTTTATCTTTTCCCTTAACACTCAACGGAAGCAAATGCGTAGGTAGGGGTAAGTGGCGTAGCTTGCCTTAGATGGGCCCCCTGTTGGGGGGCCCCACTGATGGTACGGCCTAAGAATTTAGGATTTTACGAATTGTTGCTTACACACGTTCGGGGCCCCTGTAGCCTGGGGGCCCCGTATCATTGATACGGCTGATACGGCGGTAGCTACGCCCCCGGTAGGGGTACACATCATAGGTTATGTAACTTAATACTTTATCATCATTGGTTAATATATTTTTCACACCACCTGCTCGATAATGTCACATTATATGTCATATAAAGATGACATAAAGTGCCTCATTATATCCCTATAGTCTAGCCGGGTAATAATGTTGTACTAAACTCCCTTGGGTAATAATGTGTTTGAATTTCGAACGTCAAACGAAAATTCCTCAACACTTTTACCACAGATATATATTACTACTCTAAGCAGAGAACTGCACGAAAAACAAAACATTTGAAAATCGAACCGAGCGCGACGAGCACAACCCAGTGTTCTAGAAAAGATAATAAAATATTTAGATGATAACGCGGCAAATCACTATGTTGATATTATTGACGGTCTCGTTGGTCTAGTGGTTAGACACCCTGGCCGCTACCCAATAGGTTGTGGGTTCGATGCCCAGCAAGTGTCTGGATGTTATTTCACTATTAATTAATATTAGTTATCTGGTTTCCATAGTACAGGCTCTGCCTAGTTTGGGATCAGATTACCATGTGTGGATGGTCCCAAAATATTGTCATTATTTTAATCTATACTTATAATAAAACTGTAACAGGTCCAATTCTGTACATTGAAGATATTTTGAAAATTATGTTTGGAGGGCATTCTATAACCGATACTAAAGGCAAAAATGTTTTATTTTTTATTTTTGTCTGTCTGTCTGTCTGTCTGTATCTCGGCTGAGCATCACACCGAAACTACTGGATGGATTGAAACGAAACTTGGCATGATTTGAGTTAATACTCCGAGGTAGGACATAGGATACTTTTTATCCCGACATCCGGCACGGTTCCCTTGGGAGAGGGGAACTAAAGTCAAAATGTGTAGTTGGCTATACGCTTGCTCCGATTTTAACAATTTTTAAATATAATTATAATAAATATTTGTAAGGGAACTCTCATAGACAGTTGTTAACAATGTTTGGAAATCGATTAGGTTAAGTAACGTTACGTAAGGTCACCAGTCACCGTAAATAGATGGGTGACCGTTTAACGCCATTTGAACTAAACGTCTCCATGCTTCGGAGGGCAAGTACAAAGTGGGTCCAAGTTTTTAACCGACTTTAAAAAACAAGGTTTTGTATTCTATGCGAATGTATATTATTAAAAGTTTAGTTAGCGTAAACAGAGCGCGAGCGGAGCTGCGTGAGTCAGCTAGTTCTAGCAATATTTGTGTTTTATTACCTCGCAGTAGGTGTGAAAAGTAGTGTATTCACCTCGGGGATAAAGGTGCCTTTGTCTTGGGCGAGCTTAAATCCCTCGCTGTACTCAGGATTCTAGTATTAACTCCCTCGCTACGCTCGGGAGTTAACGCTATACTCCCTCGCTGCGCTCAGGAGTTGCTAGAATCCTTCGTTATGCTCGCGATTCAATTAAACGCCCGCGACATAAGACACTACTTTATCCCCTTGGTGCATAAACTACTATTATTTTTATACCACCAAGGTGGTAAAACAAGCAAGCGGCCCGCCTGATGGTAAGCTTTCACCGCAGCCCATGGACGCTAGCAACACCAGTAGGTTCACTAGAGCGTTGCCGACCCCGTAAAAATTTGTTAACTCCCTTTTTAAAAAACCCCATGCTGTAATTATTTATTTATACATAAAGCAAGATTTCAAGCTAAAATTTGAATTTCTTGCGAAAACATTTGCGTCAAAACGGTGTATTATGTACCTATCTAAGAAAAGCGTTTTAGTTACGAGAAGTCTCGCTAGCGGTGGAGCCGAGGATTTATATTTAAATAACAATATCACAGAGGCCCGCCAAGTTGGAGAATAAATATGAAGTTTCCAGTCACGTACAGTATTCCATTTCAGCTGGTATCATTCATGGAATTTATTGTATTACACAAGTTATAGGAAATTCCATTACAGCGCGTTCGGAAATTGTTTTTTTACTATGAATATAGTTTTGATAACTATTTTTATTGGTTGCTGTGAACGGGAATCCTTTTAGTTTTCAATCTAAAATGTCGTTACCGATATAAATGGAGGTAAAACTATTGATATTCACTTGCAAAACATTTCTATTTTAATGAAAAAAGTTTTTGATAAATTAAGTATATTGTTTTAAATATAAAAAGGAAACGTAGACTGGTATAAGTGAAGTAAAAGCTTTAAATATTTTTTAATTAGGGCTTTAATTGAAAAAAAAAAACATTTATTTATTCAAGAGGAATCTACGTATAAAATAATAAGTTAACGAATATGAAATTAAGCGGGCTACAATATCGGTATTGATTTTCAATACCATTAATAAAAATAAAACTCGCTAATATGATTGCTTTTCCAACCAATTTTAAGTAACAGCGCGTTGCGTTATCAAGTACTTTCCGTTATTCAAAGCCCACAAAAATATGAGGAAATCTCATTCGGTTCGTAATTCATCAACAAATGGATGAGCTGAGACCGACTCGGAAAGAAAAAGAGACTAAAGTCGGAATGAATTTTATGGTGTGGTTCTGCACATAATTTCAAATGATTTAGAGTATTTTTTTTACTCAAGCTAGTGACAAGACAAGCAATGCTTTCGCCTGATGGTAAGTGATATGCCTGTCTAATAGACAGCTGAATTGCACCAACACCTGTGTCCGGTAATTTCACCAGCTACAGTGCCCTTCACACCAGGATACAGCAATGTTTACACATTGTTAAAAGGTGATGTAGAATATGTCATCCAATCCCAAACTAGGCAGAGCCTGTACTATGGAAACCGGACAACTGATACTAATACTTAGATACATTTTTGTTTGTGAATACATACTTAAATAGATAAATAACACCCAGACACTTGGTGGGCATCGAACCCACGGCCGATCGGGTAGCAACCAGGGTGTCAAACCACTAGACCAACGGGCCCGTCGAATGCGTGATTTCAATCAAATGAATCATTAAAACACAGTTAAATTGGGTTTAAAAATATGGCTTTTTTAAAAAAAAAAACAACCCAAAGTAGTAGTAATAAACTATTTTTTTTATCATAGGTTGCACACTAATTTCTAGCTTTGACTTTAACTGGAAACCAAACGCCGTCCGTTAGGTTTATGACCATAGAAGAGCGACATAATTTTTGTCTCAAATCCGTTTATGCAAAACGGTACCCTAAAAGACCAATATAATCTATATCAAAATCAGCAAGTAGTACACGCAGCCTGGAACCTTTGTTCATTGTTGCGAGGAAACCAAATTCAGATAACATTAAATTAACGAATTTATTAAAAAAAACATTACCGTCCATCTGGGATATTCATATGAATTGTGTGTTCGCAGTTCTGTTTGTATGCTATTATATATTGTTATTATTTTATACTGGTTTATACTACCTTGAGGATACATGGTTTATCTCAATTTTATTCTTACGCTATTTTTTGCAAACTGAATCCATATAACAAGTATATCATGGTAGCTTCACTTGCAACCACAATTGGATTAGTTAGAAGTATCATAGCAATACTGTTGGTTAACCTAACCCTTTGACGGTTACACGCGTATGAGTTTGCAAGTTTACCTTTGCTTTGTTGTGGTGCAAGTCTTGAGCGAGTAATTTATAATATAAAGTTGTGATCGATTTACGGACTCCATACTTAGTCAATAAGAATGTCGATTTAGTTCCAAAATTGTGTATAGTTATTTATTTCACTTTGTTACGTAGACAGTACGTTTGACGTTACTGTTACGTTCGCCTGACGGCTAGGTACAAGAATAAAAACAACAAGTAAAATTACAAGTTGTTTATTGAATCGAAAATAAAAACATATACGTTAACCCGGCAGGAATTAAATTTCCACTAATAAAATTAAAACTTTAAAGTCTCTAAAATTGCACTAGAACCAATATCTAAGGTCACTAAAAATTAAGTCAAAAACACACGGGTGTGGATTCGCGGCACAGGGAAGTTATCTGGTCGGGACAAAATAATAGAGCAGGGCTTATCTTTTGGCCGTCCGATTCCTTGACGCTTGGGGGGTCTTCGGTTGTGCCTTCAGCCAACACTCGGTTGCTTGAAGGGCACCGGTGGCTCGGGTGTTACAGTGCAGCCTGAAGCGTCGCCGCTTGTACAGTCAATCTGTACGGTGAATGGTGGAGTCCCAACGTGATCGGTGTAACGGGGAACTCCCAAGCGGCACGGTGTAGTCCCAACAATGAATTCCACGGGGAACGGTGAACCCCTAGCGGTGCAACCCTAGCGGTGCAATCCTAGCGGTGAACCCCCAATCCTGGAACGCGTCGAAACATCTTCTGTAGCGCGAAAGATCCGATGCCCTGGCACTAGTGTGACCAGATATGGGCGTCGGTATCTTTCGCAAAACAATTAAATAATATGCGGAATGGAGTGGTGAAATGCATTTCCGGTTGAAATGTAATTTAAAGAAATTTAAATATTTAAATGAAATATTTTTACCCAACCCAGAATCAAATCCCCAATGTTTTATATGCCGGATAATCACCATTCCACAACGCCATGCAGAACAAAGAAAATATTACATTTTACATTAACAATTATAATAAAACATATGAAGGAACAAAGACTTTTAATATTTGTTTCCCCGGTACCTTCCCTTATAATAACCAAAACTAAATATATCTCTCAGCTATGTGATGAGCTAATAGAATAAGGAATAATTTATGTAAGCAACTACATTACAGATGGCTTTAACACTTAAAGGGAATTAAGACATTCTTATACTACAATGTACTCATACAAGACTATAAGTTTAATTTACAATGACAAACTTGTAAAGAATTTTTACTCTGGAAAATTCTATTAGACTACTAATTATGAAAAACACAATGCTTGTTACTTGCAAGTATGAACTGATATTATGGAGTTTAATCTATCTGGACATTCTAAAATAACAATTACTCATTAGAATATAGGTTAAGATTATTGGCATAGACTTCACAATGGAATTAGTTATTGAGACCATATTTCACCTGATTCTTGTGATGGCTAAAACTGACTGGGCTTTAATATTAAGATATAGGAATTTTATAAGGAAAATACCGTGTCAAAACATATATAAGAGTTATTGGAATGAATAGATAAATGAGGTTATAATTGATTGACATTAAAACATCCTGTCACATTCACTACCTAGAAGAAATGAAATTAAGAAATAAAATAGCCATAGCAACATTAATATACTATAAAAAGGTTGAGATATTACTTGCTAGACTGTAATTGGATTACCTAACATGAAAATTAATTAATTTGGATAATTGTATGAACTTACCAGGGGGTTAAAATCCGGTTTTTTAAAAAAGAACTACTCTAAACACTGGGAACAGCTATTTTGTACGTAGCACAGAACTCTTGCTCACAAATCACACGCGTGTCACTTCACAAACAATCAAAATGATCCGATCCCCTCACCCATACTTAAATATATACCAACAAATGACCTACGGCGGTCGCGACGCGATCTAGAATCACGTTCCAATCCATTTCTTCTATCCGCCAACAAAACAAGTGCGACAGAGATACGAAATGGAAAACACTAATGCTTCCGAGCGAGAAGGAGCAACTCTCGAACAGACTGGAATGTCGAGATAATAAAGTTCGATGATTCGGTTTCTGGAAATTTTTCTGCAGTGAGCGCGAATACTAGTTGCGTCGCGCGGTTCCGTACGATAATAAAAATATTTATTGTAGTTATTTGTTCGTAAATTTTTTATTTTACAATTTTAATGATTTTACGTTGTTACAACGTAACAACTTTTCAAATTGCTAAGTTTGAAACTGCTAATATTTAAGTAAGAGATTTAAATCCAGTGTGAGTCAATATATGTTGTATTCAAAGATTTATGCAAAGTTTTTTTTACCAATCTATATAACTAACAATACTATATGAAAATTCTGACACGCATAGCACACTATACTATTCCCCAATGACATAGGTATTGTTTTTTTTTATTTTATTGATAAGGCACACCTCCAGTATACATATGAAACTTTAATTGAAAAAAAAAACATTGCTGTGGGCACAATTCCTATATGTACCAATAACAGGAATGCACAGCATTTACCAACTAACATTAGTATTGTTATCCTTTAAAGGAGTATTATGTTTTATAGGATAATAGGCATGATGACTGTAACACAATACCAATAAATCTGTGGTTTTAAATATTAGAACAGATTGCATTGATTCCAAAAATGCATCTCATTTTCATAATAATAGAGAGATTTTCGTTATATTTAAGCAAATAAATTACGTAAATACAGCTAATCGCCATTTTGTAATAAACGCTGCTCAGAGTGAATGACGTCAATCCTGTGTAAATAAACAACTGTCAAACTGTCATCTCAACATTTTCTTTCATACAATGATTCACTTTTAACTTTTATACCTAGACAGATGTTTATTTACACCGCCGTAGTGACGTCACAACATGGCGCCATGCACCGGCCATCGTTTTGGAACGAAATTCAAACTCTATTTTAAAAATTGAAAATATTGCTATTAATTGTAATTTTAATACAAAAATATAATTATTTTCGGCAATAGTAGACCCGTAAGTACATTATAGAGTATTTTTTCAAAATTAGTCATCATGCCTATTATCCATCATCAATATAAAACGGCGCTGGAAATCAGTGTGGTCTGCTAATGAGTTAATATAAAAAGTGAATGTATTTTCGAATATTACTAAGAAGTAAATATTACAAATCGACGGGCCTGTTGGTCTAATGGTTAGATACCCTGGCTGCTACTTGGTAGGTCGTGGGTTCGATTCCCACCAAGTGTCTGGGTGTTATTTATCTATTTAAGTATGTATTTACAAAAAAAAAGTATATATCATCAGTTGTCTGGTTTCCATAGTACTGGCTCTGCCTAGTTTGGGATCAGATGACCGTGTGTGGAATTGTCCCAGAATATTATTATAAAAAAAAATGAAGATTGAAACAAATAAATTAACAAACGATTTGCAAATTAATTAATTTTTTAATTAAATTTTAATGTTTTTAATAAATATACGCCACAGTTTATAACATGGACACATAATTAAATTGATCCGAACGATTTCTTGTCACAAGCTCTTAAATTTTTTATTGAATACCATTTCACGCGAATGTATAAAATCGGGTGAGTATTTGCGAGGTGCAAAATAGGTCTATTTTTACGTCCCTGAAAGCCGTAACACTTCGAGTGGATTTTTATTCGTATGACATTTTTTGAAGTGCTTTATCGATACTACATATTTTGCGTTCGATTTTTATTTATATTCAGTATAAAAAATTGAGTGCTATTTGCAACGAATTACTTTTTATGTCTATTTCTGAACTTTCGTATTTAGACATTGATGGGACGTAAACCGTGTGCCAAATAAGTAACAGCGGATGGAGGCACTTAAAGTCGTTTTTTATTTTATTTATTGGCTTACGTTGCTTTGGTATTAAAAGCGTTTTATTGCAAAGTAGTAAATAAAGACTAATGTGCGCGTAAAACAGGCCGCTGAATTTGTGCAATTGAATTGAAACTATGTAATGTATATATGATTCCATCTCCTCCCGTTGTGTGTCCGTAAGAGGTGACTAAGGCAAAACAATAAGACGGGCAGCAGCGTCTTTCTATTGAATTACCTACCATCTATACTGCGATGCCCAAGACGTCTGCCAAACGCGCGGATTATGGCAACCCCTCCCTTCAAAGAGGGAGGCCTTTGTTCACGTCTTTCCGCTGCTCATAATGTATAATAATAATAATATCTTGGGACAATTCACACACGGTCTACTGATCCCAAACTAGGCAGAGCCTGTACTATGGAAACCAGATAACTGATACTAATACTTATTTTTTTTTTTGTAAATACATACTTAAATAGACAAATAACACCCAGACACTTGGTGGGAATCGAACCCACGACCCATAGGTTAGCGGACAGGGTGTCTAAGCACTAGACCAACGGGCCCGTCAATATATATATATATATGTGGGGCGTGATAAGTAAAATGTCTTGAAAGTATTGAATATTTCTTTATTCTTTTACAGCCAAAATTACAGCATAGTATTCCTGTTAAACGTCTTAGATAATTGACAACCACCGACATCGATCCGCGAGTTACCATACTAATCAAAATATAAAAAGTATTGATAGCAGGGAAAACTAAATTAATTCTAACAATAACCTCATTATATCACATATATATATATATATATGATCAATGTACTTTTGTATTACAACAAAGTCTGTTGAATGCGATTCTTAAAGGCTAGTTTTATTTTTTGTCCTATGGTTAGTGTTCAAGCTACCCTTCGGCCTCTGACTCAGCTTAACGACAGTTGTCTAACTGACAAAAACCGGGACCGACTCTTTACGTGCCCTCCGAAGCACGGAGATGATCAATTCAAATACCACTAAACGGTGTGACCATCTAAGAACTGACCTTCCCTTCGTTCAACTAATCATTTCTGATATTTACGCGAATATTACACATTGAAATGAAACTAATTTTACGGATTATATCGCGGTTTATTCTTGATTTTATTCTTGATTTTGATTTTGAAACGTTGGGTAATTAAAATCAAGAATAAACCGCGATATAATCCGTAAAGTTTCATTTCAACTAATCGTTCACCGAACGGTGATTACAAATGGCTATGAGCGCCTCAGAGGCCGAATGAAATCGCAGTATATCACCAGTAAAAACCTAAATGATAAATCCATTTTTTTTCTAAATATTCCAAAAACTTACCAAAGTACATATTCACTGAAGTAGTAGTATTCCAAAAACCACGAACGTACAAATTCACTGAAGTAGGTACAGGAAATTGCTAACGTAAAAGCTTTAAAAGGATTTTCGCACCCAAATTACAAGGAAGGTTCCATTAAAATATTGTGAATTATCCCCGCCCACGTATTATCTAGAACAAAAGGTTTCGTATAAAATTAAGCTCATTTTATGATTTGAACAATGCTTGGCGCTATTCCCGGCCGTTTTAGGTCTGTGTAATCTAATGACACTCATCTTTGTTAATTTGCCTAAAAATACAAATTCGTGCTGGCGTTTAATATTAGAGAAATCTCTGAGCGTAGTTTAGTGTCGCCGCACACAGGCCACCGACGACACTTAGCTATAGATGTTATATTATAAAGTAGAAGATAAATTATCGTTATTTTGTGGCACTTCAATATGTGCAAAATGGTCATAAATGATTGAGGAAGGAGGAATTCCATCTAAAACACGGCATACTGATTATAATATGCTTAGAAGCAGGAAATTTTTATTTCCTTGCGAATTTGCTTAGATGACCTTCTTTGATGAATTTGTCTTACTGACAATGAAACAATGGTCAGTTTTGATGTCCAGTCATTATTTACATGCCTACCAGAAGAAGACTGCATCTCAATTGTAACAAGAAAGCTAGCAGAGAAAAACATACCAGTAGGATATGCAGAACTATTAAGACACTGCCTTACATCTGGCTACCTATTGTGGAAAGAGGAGTTCTACAAGCAAGTAGATGGTGTGACGATGGGCTCACCTGTATCTCCCATTGTTGCCGATATATTTATGGAGGACTTTGAGGAGACGGCCCTTAATACTGCACCTGTTAAGCCACGATTCTACAAGCGGTACGTAGACGATACTTTCACAATATTACTAGATATTATCAGATAAAGTAACTGCTTTCCTAGATCACCTTAACTCCATAAACACTAAAATCCAATTTACAAGGGAGTTGGAATCAAATAACTCTCTAGCATTCTTAGATGTCTTAGTAATCCGTAATCCCAATAACACCTTGAGTCATACTGTGTATAGGAAAAAGACCCATACAGATAGATATCTAAACGGTGAATCTCATCATCCCCCAACACAGTTAGCTACTGTTGGAAAATCTTTGTTTCAGAGAGCACACGGGATCTGTGACGAGGAACATCTTGGTGCCGAGCTTCAACATGTCAAGCAGGTCCTGCATGATAACAAGCTCCGAGTTCCGCGCCGCCGTCACTGTGAACGTGTCAAGCCATCCACAGTCGAACGCATGCCTGCTGTATTGCCATATCGCACTCTTAGTATTGTATGGGCACAATTCAAAATTTAGTGATATTTACTTTTTGTAATAGATGGGCTCATCATCAATTGCTCTACCAATCTGCCTTTCACAGAAAGAGAAAAATGATAAAATAAACCAATAATTATTGATGTGTCCCTTTCACACCACCCTCTCTCGCACACTTTCTCCCCGCTAGAGGGGCCCAACTAGTAAGGTGCCCGTACTTGTCGAAGCCGGACTGTTCACACACGGTCCAAATTAGACTTGTGCCTTTTTATCACAAAATCTCCGATGAGTATTGAGAAATTGTTTAGTATTATAAAGGACGATTTATGGAAAATCCTGTTTATTACTGATATGTTTCAAAATACCTAATGTTAAATCAAATTAATTCTATCTTATACAAAAATAATGTGGTGGTTTCGGTACTTATTTCGAAATAATTCTCTGTATCACGAAAACATATTTATTTTTTATGTTTTATTTCAAGGTTAGATCTGTACATGATGCAAAACCATTCATAAACTTTTAAGTTGTTTCGATAATGCAACGTCTGGTATAATTATTATACAAGCAATAAGTACCTAAATTAACTACGTACTAAATTTTATAATCATGTCTGATGATCAGGTCAATTGCCAATGAAGTATAGGTACATTAACAAATAAACTATTGTTTCTTTTTCATTCAGAGAAGAATGTCGTGGTTGGAAAAAAATATGAACCTTCTTAACCGCTCTAAACCTCCACCAGATATAGAACAAATAAAATGGCCTAACGAGTGTAAAAATATTATGTTGGGGAAGGCGAAAAAGAGAATAATCCAGGGATGTCATTGCATGATAATCACACAAATCACTCTGGTAACGAAATTTCTGATACCTACTCTTCCAAATCCCAGAAAAATCCGGGGACATTCAACCATCAGTCTCTTCTTCTCTTACTGAGGCCATCGTTTCTACCGCAATACCATTAAAACGTCAATCGAAATCAAGTACCTCACCTTCAAGTTCTTACATCAATAGTTCCACGAGTTCTACTTCTAATAGTAGCTCACAGTCCCATAACTGTTCACCAAATATTTATAAACTTCCTAGTTCACAAGGCGACGAATAAACTAGTGAACAATCCCTGACTTATCAACATCAATAATATACATGGAGTAAATTGACGCCTTCGATTTTAACACCTCAAAATGTTAGAATAACAAGTACATAACAAAGTTGACCATGTCGATCCGACTACAGGACGAGAGTACGAAACCAATCCCTAGTTATTTCTCCGAAACTGTTAACAAACGCATTGGAAGGACGTTTTCAAGCTCTTGGACTGGTACGGTTTCGGCATCAACATCAATGGCGAAAACATCACTCACATTGGTTTTCCCGATGATTAGTCATTATGGCAGAGTCGCAGGAGGACCTCAATAAGATGCTCAGCGACCTCAGTAGCGTTTCCCAACAGGTGGGTCTTAAAATGAACATGGACAAGACGGAGATCATGTCTAATGTCCATGTTGCACTCGTACCGGTAGTTGTTGGGAACGATACACTCGAAGTTGTTGATCACTACGTATATCTAGGACAAACTATCCAGTTAGGTCAGTCCAACTTCGACAAAGAGGTCGCCTGAAGAATCCAACTCGGATGGGCAGCGTAAGGAAAACTACGCGATATCTTCTAGTCCAAAATACCGTAGTGACTGAAAACGAAGGTTTTTAACCAGTGTGTGTTGCCAGTGATGACATATGGTACTGAGACGTGGTCTCTAACGGCTGGCCTTTTAGAGAAGTTCAGAGTCACACAGTGAGCCATGGAGAGAGCTATGCTCGGAGTTTCTTTGCGCGACAGAATCCGAAATGTGGAGATTCGCCGAAGAACTAAGGTCACCGACATAGCTCTCAGAATCTGCAAGTTGAAGTTGCAATGGGCAGGCCACATCGCTTGAAGAACCGATAACCGTTGGGGAAGAAAGGTTCTCGAGTGGCGACCATGAACCGGAAGACGCAGCGTTGGCAGGCCTCCCACTAGGTGGACAGACGACTTTGTGCGCGTCGCGGGTAACCGATGAATGCAAATAGCCAATTGTCGTTCATTGTGGCGTTCTAAGGGGGAGGCCTATGTTCAGCAGTGGACGTCTTCCGGCCGATGATGATGATGATGAACAAAGTTCTACTGTCGATTACCATATTTCGCCGTTTAATTCTGAAGAAGAAAGCGATGTTGACATTAGTGATTCGAGCTACAAAACAGAACATATACCAATAAGGTGTTCTTCAAGCACGTCATCAGATACCAACAAATGCCGTTAATACACCTGGTACAGATGTGACAGCAACCAGAACTTTAACTAGAAAACGTAAAGCTGAGCCGAGCAAGTGGAAGCTAAATGCCCAAAAAATTAAGCTAAATTTACTTTTTTTGTTATACTTCTACACCTTTTCTTGTTGTTTTTTTGTTATTTGCGTCATGTTACGCAAAAGTTCACTTTTAAAAGTTCACTTAAAGTGAAGTTCACTTTTAAATGTTCACTTTAAGTGAACTTTTAAAAGTGAACTTTTGCGTAACATGACGCAGTTACGTTCTATTGGTGCTGTCAAAAAGAAAATAAACGGTTGGACGCTCTATAATAATTTTTTTTTTTTTTTTTTTGTATGAGTAGTACTGTTGGCCGCAGATGGCCATTACAGCTTCACCGGACAAGAGGGGCGAGCGCTTTGAGCGCTCCAGCCCGGAATCTATAATAAGCTTATTCCTGCTGCCCGAGAAATGAAGCCTACAGTTTTAGACTAAAATCCAGCGAAAAAATTTATCATGATAAACTTTAACGTGCTTTGTAAGTATGTTTTAACGTTCATGCAAAGCCCAAACGGAGATACTTCAGCATTTTTACTAATTGAACAGTTATAATTTTACTTGGACGGCTTAGAGATTTGGTTTAATTCTCTAAGTTGGACGGAATTGAAACAATTAAAAGATAGTATTAACTCTGGTGATGACTACAAAAGCTATGAAGATGTGCAATGCGATTTTTGGGATGAAACTCAAGGTAAAAGAGAGAACGGAAGTTGTGGTGTGTGTGGAAGAAGATATTAGAACTAAAATAGATATTAATCCAAAACGCTTATGGTAATGCACCTTTTGAATTAAGCTCAAATAAAAAAGTTTCAAGGAATTTGTTTCGAAGCTGATCCGTAATTGATACAATTTCTAAAAAAATATTATTTTTACTTTGAAATTAAAAGATATACGACTGAAAACAGCAAGTTAAATTATAAATAATTATATATGAGATAACCGATTATAATTTTTCGAAAAGCGGGTAATTATGAAGACTATCTAACTCAAAAAGATTACCTTAGTTTAATAAGAAAGTTTAAAATTGTTTAAAGGTTTAGATTTGTTGTGGTTGATATAATCATGATAGAAGCTAAAGAATTTTTTTATTTAATTTCTAATTTTTAAATTAATAAAGTTCCCTTTTAATTAAGTTTAATTTGTATGCTTATTATCCTAAATACAATAAAATTTAGAGTTTTCTTTGGGGTACTTTATTCAAAATAGTTATATTTTGTGTGTGTTAGAAAGCGTTATTTTATAATAAAACTCAATAACTAAACTATCCTTAGTCTAAGAAAGGCATATGACAAATAGTGTCCTCAAAATTAAATATACAATTTGTGTGAAAGGGGCCTAACTTGGAACAGATTAAATGAAATATTTTTTTTTGTACATAATTTGTACTTTTTGAAACATTAAAAATTTTAATTATGTAGTTCTATTACCCGAGATTACGTATAAATATTTTTATAAATATATAACTTAATATGATAATGTTATGAATAATTATGTAAACGAATCTGGTTTGTCGAATCTTTCATCGCTCATTCCCAAAAATCGTCATTTTTGAGATAGGCCCTTACTTTATTAGGACTGCGATATGTTAGAGGGGTAACAGACAAGATTGGCTATATCTTAAAGCAAGCTTCAATTAAAACATTTTTCAAGCCACCAAAGAAGATTAGTCAGTTTTTACCATCAGTCAAGTGCCATATACCTCTACAAGATGCAGGAGTATACAAACTGGATTGTGACTGTGGGCTCTCATACATCGGGCAAACAAAAAGATCGGTAAAAACCCGTGTAAAAGAACACGTATAGCTGACGTTAAACTTCGACGCTATACGAAGTCTGCAGTCTGTGAACATGTTCAGGATCGCACCCGCCATTATATTAGATTTGACAAACCACAAATCCTCGCAAAAGAACAGCGCTACCTACCAAGGATGATTCGTGAGGCTATTGAGATTAAAAAGCATCCAAACTTCAATAGAGAAGATGGCTGGGTGCTACCACCAGCTTGGGATCCCGTGATAAACATAGTCAAATCCAAAGACAAGCATTCCACTGCAAGACCTCAAGACACTGTAAGCTCTTTCTGCGTAGATCGGACTAACAATAATAATTAGAAGACCTGAGGGTACCCTAAGACAACTATGACATATGGACAGCTACCACCTCAGTCCGTCCATGACCATGAATGCTGTAAAGTATTCGAAACGTCGGGAAATTAAAATCAAAAATAAACCGCGATATAATCCGTAAAATTAGTTTCATTTCAAAATGTTTAGAAACATCAAGTTTTGGAAATTATTTAGACGAATTCCTTATAAAACTTAGGAGAGCTCTAAGAAAAGTTGCCTTATAAGCAGTGATCGGAGCAGGAAGATTGATTTCTCGTACTCGCAGCAAGATAGCATAACATATTATTAAATTTCTGATTATTTTTTATTTTTTGAAATCAAATATTTGTTTCTTTTATGATCCGATCAGTATTCGCTACAAATATAGATAGACCATTTATCCTTAAGAAGTCGTTTTGCTGGACTATTGTTTATCACTTTTACAGTCCGCACAAAGATAATTATCTCATACACAAGGGTGTAGATAAAGAGGGCCTCTTTCTCTCTCCTCCACTCTTTTTTTGTGTTCGCTAGTGCACATTCTCGAATACACTTAACATCAGGTAAAATCTAGCGTACATTGTATAAAAAATCTATCGCAGTACTGCTACATCATCGTTATCAGCCAGAAGGAAGGGGTTGCAATAATCCCCACGCTTGGCAGGCGTTTTGGGGATCGCAGTATAGGTTGTAGATAATCCAATAGAAAGACGCTGCTGCCAGTCTTATTGTTTTCCCTTAGTCACCTCTTACTACACCTAACGGGAAGAGATGGGTGGGTCCAATTCTTACACACTTCTTCACTTCTTAGTACATACCTGAAACAAAAGAAAAATAATACTTAAAGAACACTCATAACGGTTAACAATGCGTATTTACAGAGAAACTCTCGAAACAACAATACTTTTGAAGGCAGTCGTAATTCATCGAAAAAGGAAATTGTAAGGACCCATTTCAGCCCACTTCAATACTCATCCTTATTTAATAACGACACACACGAGAGCATTTTACAGCGAATCGACGCAAATTTGCCAATTTTGTCATATTGTTAGCAAGTCAATATCGCAAAGAGAAATGCGAAATATACTTTCAAATACGTTCCGTTTTGAGGAACCTTGCGAGTCTTGGGGGCCATGAAATATGCTATTAAATAGGTATTGAAAATTGTTTAAAATCTTGTTTTTTTACATGTTTAAGAATATCATGCACTTTCTAAGAGAACTCCGAAGTATTCAATGGACATTTGGGTGCGTGAAGTAGGTATGAACTACATACGTTTAAATAATTACCTATATTAATTTCACAGAAAAAATAGCATTAAGGGTAGAAACTTGTTACTATTAGGTAATGAGACACACATCCCACCCCAAACTCAGTGGTAGTTTAACAGACCTGAATGGAACCGATGACCTTTCGATTATATTATCATTGATGAAAACAGAAATCCGGATAGGTAATGATGAGAAAAAGTTTGTGTAAAACTCATAACCTGGACATAATTTACTTGCGCTTATAGGATAATAATAATAATATAGACAATCCACATACGATCATCTTATCTCAAACTAGGCAAACCCTGTACCATGGTAAACAGACAACCGATACCTACAAATACCTATACAGGGTGTAAGGGACTACGTACCGAAAACTTTTTTATAAGATTTCTCATATTGTCCGTTACAACATTACAGAAACCATTTATATGGAAATAACAAATGACTAACTTATTAATTTTACGTGCGGAATAATATTTACTTTTCAAATTACATTGCTAATTTCAATCAAGCCGCCTGCCAAACGTGGAGATTATGGCAACCGGGAGGGGTTCTAAGGGAGAGACCTTTGTTCAGCAGTGGACTCTTCGGCTGCTGATGATTGCTATTTTTGCACAAATGAGTAATTTATTGTTTTTAAATTGAAATTAGGCTTTATTTTTATACCAATAATGATGTTAACCTCATTTTATTAAAAAAGCGGCTTTTTTTTAGAAATTCCTGAAAATGCCGATGAAAAATTTCAACACTAGAATGTTCAGAATCATGTACTGGATCGATACGATGTCCCTAACACCCTGTATATATATATACATATATATATATATATATTGTAAATACCTACATACATATAAAGATAAACACCTAGACGCGAGGTGCTAGTCGAACCCATGACCTTTGGTAGCGACCGGGAGATCCAACCACTAGACCCGTTGATCTCGTCAAATGAAAAAATAAATTAAAAACGATGAAAATATACATTTTCTACGTAAACCAAAAATATATAAAAATCAAAATCAAATATATATAAATATATATATATTATGTAATGAGGTCAGTATTTATTATTATTATTATATTAAAATAATTTTCTGGTAGTCCACCGCGCTGGCTAATGCCGGGTTCCTATATTCAACGACCCATCGTTTGTCACGGTAATCAAGTGACTATTAACGAGGCGTCACTCAATGTTTCACAAAACTTTTCGTCCAATATGTTTGAAAAGTTTCGGCTAATATATGGTAGAAAATATTATTGTTCATTACTAAAACGGCTCAATAGATATAGGATACCGGGCATCGGTTTGGGTGGGCGGACTATAGCACGTCATTCGAAAACTTTTTTTTAAAGTTTAATAAACAAAATGAAAACTACTACAACTACTGCAGACTAAGTATTCATCATCATCATCATTAGCAGCCGATAGACGTCCACTGCTGAACAAAGGCCCCCCCTTAGAAGGGAGGGGTTGCCATAATCCCCACGCTTGGCAGGCGGCTTGGGGATCGCAGCATAGGTGGAAGATAAATCCAAAAGAAAGACGCTGCTGCCCTCTTCATGTTCTCGCTTAGTGACCACTTACGACACCCAACGAGAGGAGATGGGGGGATGCAATTTTAACCCGGTACCCCATGTGTAGTCTAAGTATTACGAATAAACATTTATGTTCATAAATATCCTATCCAACAAATACGTGATAAGTGAATTATGTATTAAAATTCAAATATGTAAGAGAATCGTAAAATAAATTGTATATTTTATGACGATGACTATACAACAACGAAGCACGTGCATTTAGAGTAAGCACTGCTGATAATATTTACATTATAATATAACGTATCCCCTTTATCTCATCTGTAATTAATTAGGTAATTACATTTTATAGCCGTCGTTATTTAGAAATTACAAGTCTGATAATATTGAATTAACTCTTGTATTTAAAACAGGACTGTGTTAAGATGTTACTCATATACATATTTATAAAATATATATGTATAATATTATATATACACAATATATTATACGACCTTTACCATCATTGATTTATTGTTTATGACTATTTGCAAAACAGTCACAAAAATAAACTTATAATCTAATTTTTAAATTAATTTTAATTTAATCCAAAGATATTTAGGTATATTATGTACAATATAAAAACTATAGTAGCACTTTAAAATGTCAATTTGTTAGTATGATAGATTTATGTTTATAACGATTATAAAGCATTAGTCAAAAAACTGATCTATTTCGGTATGGAACTACAAAAAAAAGTACTGGATTCAAGAAACTTAGCACTGAAGTTTATTTACATAATAATTAAATATTTAAAGTTTATACATAAGTTGTCGCCGCACTGGGGTACCTAAAAGACTGGCGGCGCTTCCTCTTTGTATGGCCAAGCTTATACATTGGAAACTTAGTAACTAGTTTTTCAGAGAACAAGCGGCAGTGAATAACTAGACATGGACAGATATGGCTCACCATGAGGCAAAAATCCAATTCATGTCGTCACAAAGTAGCAAAAAAGGATTACAAATAAAAATCATTAGTAAAGGCTTTCAAGTATAAATGATTTTTAATTACATCTTTTAGCATAAAAATCTTACTAATCCCAAAGCTGATCAATCAAAGCGCATCTGGTCTTGGCAAATTGACACCACAGTATATAGTGAATTAAGTGCAGCACGTACCGCGTTTAGTCATAATCTGGGCCAAAATGATAGCGTTTTGTACAGACATGAATATTTCATGCCTACTTTGTGGGCAGACGTGACATAAATACGGTAGGATGAAGAAGGAAATAATGCCGCCGATTGACAATTGTGTGAACGAGTGAAAATAGATGGTGCACAACTATTTACCTGTTCGTTCATCGATATATTATTTACACAAGATTAGCTGTCACGGCCCGAAAAATGGTCACGAAAATAGAGCTACGGAGACGGTTGTGTCCCTATTTCAAATTAGTACGAGCCGACAACAGCTAGCGTAAAGACGTGTCGAAATGTACTATTTAAAATTAATGTACAATGACCATTGCGCCTATAAAAACCGTTTACATCCTGCGCAATCCTGGATGGGTCACTCGGGCTCTTACGTTCATACGGAATATTTTAGCTATCACTGCCATATTTTGGATGAAATTTAGTAGGTGACTGCTTATCTGGTTACTTTAATTATATATCGATGTGTTCGTTGTATTCCTCAGACATATGCAAATTCCTTGGTATTCCTTCGTTGTGACCCACGCTTGGCAGACGTCTTTGATATCACACAGAAGAGGCTGCTGCCCGTATTATGGTTTTCCCTTAATCGCCTCCTACAATGCCCCACGGGAAGATATGGGAGAGTGTTATTCTTACCCAGACATACCACGGGGACACCCAACCCCATTTTTACCCGACTACGGAACGGAGGGAGGGTTATGATTTTAACAACAATGTATGTATGTATGTTCATCTGTTCCCGCATATCTTCTAATCTACTTAACATAATTTGACAAGTAGGGTGTCGTTAGAAGCGTCTTGATCGTCCGCTGGTTATAGGCTATATTATATGCTATATGAGACACTATTGTATTAGGGTAACCTGTAAGGATAGTGTACTTATGGCAATAAATAAATAAATAAATAAAAAAATCACATTATTAGACTGCGATTTTATCCGTAGTCGGGTTTTAGTTTTTAAAACTTGTAATCTTTGGGGATCGGTAAAAAAATTATGGTACCCATCCATGCGCAACTGTCTATAAATTAGTTTGACGTTTAAAATTGATACGGAACATTACACTAGAATTTCTAAACTGTTAAAATCCTTGCAAAATCCTACCGATATATCGATATTTTTTCTTCTATAAATTGCAAATTCTATAACAACTTTTTTAAAGATATCGACACTATATTTTTGGCTCTCCTGACATCGCTATACCATACTGTATCAGGTTTTTGTCTTACTTGGAATCCCTAGTTAGCAAAATATTATTAAGAAAATGTTTTAACTTATATCGAGTGCAGTGCCGATCTTACAATTTCTTATCGTGCCTGGAAATCTAATAACTTTCAGTTCACAATACTGAAGTTGTGCTCAATAACATCTGCGCCTTTCTTAAATAGAAATTGTATATAACGTTTTTCTTTACAAACATTTTCCAATCCATGAAGCTTGCATTTCTTTTCTCCCATTAAGTATCGATAGAGACAAGTCCCTTCCTGAAAGATAATCTAGAATAGTTCACGTTATTTCTAGACTTATTTTCAGAGGTATAGAATGTTATCAAAATTAAATACCACCATCCATTCATCCATTCCATCATTCATCCTCCATTCATTTGATAGAAGAGAATTTTTATAATGAAGAATTAATGACGTTAATAAACACACACACCAAACAGCTCTCTAAAAATATCATAGGAAACAATTATACCGGTAAAATACCATGCTTACTGGTAAACAATTGCAAAACAAGCGAAACAAAACCCCCAACCAGAACCGGTGAAAGAGAGTGTAAAGGTTATCAAGGGGTTACAATTATTAGTATTCCCGGCGGCGGCAACCCTTCGCTCTTAATTACTGCATCGACGCGGCCAATAAATACCGTTTCTCTTTGTAGGGCGAATGCTCGCCCATCGCTGGACTGTGACTCTTTACATTTAAAAGAAATTGTTCCCTGAGCACGCGTTATTAATAGGTTTAAGTAATAAATGATTAGAATTCACCTCGGCACCCGGGCACTTGCCTGGGGGTACTGGCAACATTAATATGCCAGGCTAATGCGATATCATCCTGACTCGCGTTTACGACTCAAACGCAACGTAATATAAAAAAAACGTGTTTCTTACATAATGGTGTCATACTACACCCACGTTTGTCGGATATCATGTAATAGAAGGATCTTTTTATGTCACACGTAACAGGACGCTTATTGTGTATATTTTTTTTACGTAAATTAGTGCTTAGCACGCTTCCCAGTGGACAGATTCATTTGCCGCAATGAGTCCGTTGTTTGTCCAGCTACAGCACCTCTTACCCGAAGACAGTTCAGTTTACACATTTCAGCTTTCAGGCAAAATATCTTGCACTACAGTGCTGCATTTACCTGAACGGTTTCTTACACAAAGTATGAAGTAAAAATAATCGAATAAATTTATAGTTGAAATATTAAATATCACTTTTTTCTAATTATTAAAAACGAATAAATATTAAAGTATCAATAAAATTAGTATATGTATGTCGTTATAGTTGCTCTAGAAATAGAAACTCTGTGAAAATTTCAACTCGACAGACTGACGGGCGGAGGTTCTGACAGCCGATGCTTAGTAATAAAGTCCCGTTGGCACACTACGGAACCCTAAAAATTTTTAAAATCATTATTATTGATATTAGCCAGGTGCATTTATTTATTTATCGTTGTTGGTTATAAATGTGTCTTCTATCAAATATAATATTTATGTGTTATACTAATATATATATTATTTTGCTGTTACGTATTTTATTGTTTATAGTTATGTTTTTTTTTCTTTTTTCGTTAATGGTTTGTAGAAACAACCCCGCCTTGCAGTTCATAGTTTCTCTCCATCCAAAGGTTGCCTGGTAGAGATCACTTTTAGTGATAAGGCCGCCCATTTCATTCCATTTTACTCTTTTTTTTGTATTTTTGTGTTTTTCTATAATGGTGACCACCATTAGATAGTAATATCTACATCAGCATCAAAAAAATTAGTCAGTAGGATCTGAATCATTATCAACAGCCGAAAGACGGTGACCAAAGAGGGAGAGGAGGTTGCCTTAATCCCTACGCTTGGCAGGCGTCTTGCAGATCGCAATATAAGACGCTAGAGTTTGGAAGAGATGGGAAGGTGTTATTATTACCCGGACACCACGGGTCGGCTAAACTTTGAATATAGAACACAAAATGCAGGCTTATTATTTATCTATTATACACCAAAATGTTCGTTTGTCAGCGTGTAAATCTGAAAGCGACCAGGCGCATAATCTCAGTGCTGCTGGTCTGAATTGTGGAAACTCGACACGCGATCGTGTCGGCTATTAATCACGTGATATCCGTAATATGTCCACGCTATATGAGTTCCCGTGACGTAATTTAATGCATCTCAACTGAATTTGGCTATGTCGGAATGACTTTGGATTTAATATACTTACATACATACATAAAATCACGCCTTTTTCCCGTAGGAGTAGGCAGAGCCCAAGGGCCGCTTTTCGCCTCCGTGAGAAACGAGACGTGATGGGTGGCGAACCACATCGCCGCCATTTTGGTTAATTAAATTATTTAAATGATTGACCATTAGCAAGTTAGAGTGGAAAATAGGAAAAGTAGGATAATATCCTACTTTTCCTTTTTGGGCGGTAATCCGCCCAGGAGGGCAAGGGATGGGACAGTAATAGCTAGGAAAGCCGGGGTCGCATACCCTTATACTATACCACAACTACCGGACAGGTAAGTTGAGATGAGTATCCCATGACTAATATACTTACTTACATATAAACAGACAAAATCTTCTAATAGGATATATTGTTAATTTTTGCATGAAACGATTGGTAATATGAATGCAGCAGCAGCCAAAAACCATCCACTGCTGGAAAAAGGCCTCCCCCATTGAAGGGAGCGGTTGCCATAATACCCACGCTTGGCAGGCATCGGATCCCAGTATAGGTAGTAGATAATCAATAGAAAGACGCTACGAGAAAACAAGAAGACTGGCAGTAGCAGTTTTCATGTTTTCCCTTAGTCGCCTCTTACGGGCTTATAGGGATAACGCCTGGGTTAAAACTAATATTTCTAATCACACCGTCAGTTAGATTATTAAAAAAATATCGGCAACATTAGTCCTAGAAGCGGCCTCGAAACTGTATGTTGAATTATCAATAGGATTGATACCAAAATAGCTCTAAAACGATAAATGAAAAAAAAAAGAAATAAAAACCAATTCACGAAATCATGGGTAGGATTTATTTGAACATTCAAAAGGCTTTTGAGTAAAGAAGATTTTGTCATCCTTACGCGATTTTTTCGGGGATTTTTCTGCCGGTGTTATTTTTAGATGCCCTTTTTCTACCCAGGAATAATTACTTAGTAGAAAGTTTGTATGCTGATTTTAACAATAATTACAATAGTAGGTATAATAGTATTCATACAGGAAAAATGGTAAGTAATAAAGTTCTACTTTCATGTTCGAATGGCGCAAATTTGATGACAAAATTCTCATACGATAAACGCTCTATTTAGAAATAACGTATGCGACACAATAGTGTTGCATGCTTTATTTCTTTAATTTATTTATTTCTTAAAATTATGAAATTTAATTTAATTGGGTGTATATAATATAACCTATTGGTTGTATAACAATGTTATTAGAATTAGTATGATAACATTTACAGAACATTTAAAAGGCTGCAATGACGAAGTATATAGTTAGTGAAGAGTCGCTAAGTAAGCACATTTTAATCATGAATAAGTATTTAAACGTATAGGCAACTTCGCCAGTATGATACACAGTCTTCGCAGCACTTTTTTAAAGATAATAATATATATAATAATCATATTTATTTCAGATAAAAAATCCATACAATTAATAAAATTAATAAATTTAACATTCAAATTATATAACAATAATAAGCAATAATCAGAATAAAATACGTTAGTAACAATTTTCCTACAATCTATGTTAGTAACAATATTATCTATGAATTACATTAAATCAGTACACAATTATTGTATACTGATTCAATGCAAAAACAAACAATAATGCTGCAAAACGGGCTCAGTGTAACAGTGCTCAGAGTAACAATAACGCTGAACACTATCCCACCAAACCCGTCACAACCCGAACCCAGTGCGCCTGAATGGGGCAGTCACACCGCGACGCAATCATCTTCAGTATACTGTTGGTACTAGCACGCAATCGCTGAAGAAGCGACGCTATCTTTTTCCGCATGACGGCATGAAAACCGTCGACATGCGCATCCGCGAACATCTGCGATGCACTGCAATAACGTGGTAACCTCAACAGCATTCTGAAGGCATTGTTGTACTGTATACGCAGGGCGTTGTAAGCCTGTCGCGTATACCATAACCTAACCACAACAAATGATTTTTAAACATGATTTTCACATTCTGCTGAAATACGAAACATTAATTACCAACAGCATCATCAGCAGCAAAAAGACGACCACTGTTGCACAAAGGCCTCCTCCTTATAAGGGAGGGGTTGCCATAAACCCCACGCTTAGCAGGATTCTTGGAGATTCCAGTATACGTGGCAGGTAATCCAATATAAAGACACTGCTGCATGTCTTCTTGTTTTCCCTTAGTCGCCTCTTACGGACACTCAACGGGAGGAGATGGGTGGGTGCTAACAATAGCACCCTGGGTAAGAACCCAGACACCCTACAGGAAGGTACACAAACAAACATCAATCAATCCGTTTAAAATTTCCCAACCAAAATTCGCGATTCTATCATTACGATACCATTAGGCGATCATAATGCTGTGCACAAACTTGGAACTTTCCTCATCAAATTCTCATAGACTTTTTCACTACACAATATCTATCACGTGCCTTTGCGGATTAACAAACAATTTACTTCACTAACAAGACAAAGGCCACGCTTTGAACTAAAACTTTTTGCAGCTATTGCTAAAACAATACCTGTCTGTGTGCGGAAAACTAAATTCTACTCGACGAAACTGCACTGCGACAAAGCGAGTGGCAAATTAATGGATTTATTCTTCACTAGTGTCAGAGAATGGTTATGCTTGCGTTTGAATCCGTCATTTTATCTGCCAAATCCATAAGAGCTGGTAGACAAAATTGTTTTACTATTTTACAGTGCTCAACCGAAATAACGATATCTAAAATTTAAATTTTGTTTTTTAGTGCGAGGCTGCGAGGTAGATATACATAGTATTTATGTCTTCATGCGATAAAAATCTGTTCAAGTGTGATCTGCAAATAGCCACAATGTGTCATATTAAGAGGCTTGTATGTATAGACTTCAGATATACAAGAGATATGCAGATAGCTCGTACAGAGCATTTATATTGCTTGTTTAAATATGTAATAATACGTTTAGGTTTACGAGAAACAATTTTCATAAAATGTTTAGTATATTATTTGTAAACAGAAAATGAATATTTTATTAACAAAGTAGTTAAATACTTTATTATTTTAGATATTCTACCGCCAAGCCGCAATATGTACATTGCTATGTTCCGGTGTGAAGGGCACTGTAGCTGCTGAAGGACACTTAATATATAATGTCTTTAGGGTCGGCAACGGGCTAGTGATTCTTAGGGCCGGTGCATATATGGCGAAGCGCACAGCAGATAATTTTTAACCGACTTCAAAAAAGGAGGAGGTTCTCAATTCATCGTGTATGTATTTTTTTTTTTAAATGTATGTTCACTCATAATTCCGCCAAATATGTACCGATTTGGATGATTCTTTTTTGTACCTAATGGACATTCCATCAAGTTGGTCCCATAAAATTTTTATTCCTTATGAACCAGTAGTTCCTGAGAAAACATGAATGGAAGGCTTCGGACCAGTTGTACCATTGAATTGTACCATTAATGGTACAAATGGGACTACGTTGTCCCATTTATACCTGTAATGGTATAGGTGGTACTAGTTAATACCAGTTGTACCATTAGACAATTATCAATGGTATAAATGGTATTTTCTTGTCCCATCTTTACACCTAATGGTATACGTGGGATAGATTGATACCACTTATACCATTGGAATATACTCGTACCTTTATTGCAATAAAACTACTTTATAGGATTTTGTTCTCTCTTTATTTTATTTTAAGATGAAAAGAATATCTATGACTATTTACAAAATGTAATATTTACTTAATACTATTGTTAGTGTGATTGTAAAACTCTATTTTTAAGATCACAGATTTAAAGTTATGTGGCAGGTAGTTTTAAAATTGTGAACTTGTTGAGGGTAGGAGACTCAAAATAGTTGAGATGTATTTTAAAAATAACAATCTGGAAGGTAGTAGTGGTAATGTGTTATGAATGGGTTGTTGTAATGACAATTTGGTGGGGGAAATGTCTGTTAGTATTTAAGGTGGAACCTCATTGTATTCTACCCATTCTATCTGTGCGCGTGGTGGAATAAAGACGTACCACGTACTGCAGTGTTTTACTCAGAAACTGTAATTAACACTATCTTATCTTAATATAATATCCTGACACTCGGTCATCTGATCCTAAACTAGGCAGAAATTTATTAAAGTAACCAGGTTACTAATACAAATACTTAGGTATTACTTTTTGTATCTACATACATACATATACAGATAAATTATATCCAGACACAAGGTGGGAATATAACCTACGATATATAAAGAAAAGCTCAACCTTTTCTTTATATATCGTAGGTTACTTTACTATCGTAACCCAGTCACCGCACCAATAAAAGCAGCAAAAACTTAAGACTAAATCTTCGAGATAAAAAACTATAGCTAGTAAGATCCTCGCGACTGCGACGTCATGACGTGAAATACTCGATCCTAAGAAAAGTACTCGATACCTTGAAGTATCGATACTTTTACGAGAACATACATACATACATAAAATCACGCCTTTTTCCCGTAGGGGTAGGCAGAGCCCATGGGCCGCTTTTCGCCCCCGTGAGAAACGAGACGTGATGGGTGGCGAACCACATCGCCGCCATTTTGGTTAATTAAATTATTTTATGATTAACCATTGCATTCTCACGGATAACGAGGGAAAGGAAAGGATAGGTGGTGTAAAAAGGAAAAAGGAGGATATTACCACCCAGGAGGGCAAGGGATGGGACAGTAATAGCTAGGGAAGCCGGGGTCGCATACCCGTATTATATACTGTACCACAACTACCGGACAGGTAAGTTGGGATGAGTATCCCATGACTCCCTTTACGAGACCGATACTTTTTTTTCGATTCTACTCATAAGTACAATGTCGATACTATGTCCCTACTTCCTTCCTGCTCCACTTCACCGTGATAAACCCAGCCCTGTCCATACGGCACGGTAACCACTTAGGCTTATCCCACCTTGGGCGTGCGCGTTACTCGAGCATGTGAACGACTCGAACGCCCCGCGGCGCGCGCGCGTGTAAGCCGCGACATCGAGGCGTAGGCGTCGCGTTTCACACCGGGCGTGTGCGCGGCGTTCACGCTGTACACACGCCGCACGTTCAAACGCTCGAGTAACGCGCACGCCCAATGTGGGATCAGCCTATCAAAAAGTAAGTATTTGTATTAGTAACCTGGTTACTTTAATACATTTCTGCCTAGTTTAGGATCAGATGACCGAGTGTCAGGATATTATTAAGATAAGATAGTATAAAGTAAATATTACATTTTGTAAATAGTCATAGATATTCTTTTCATCTTAAAATAAAAAGAGAAAAAGAAAACATCAAAAAATCATCTTAAAATAAATAAAGAGAGAACAAAATCCTTTATAGTAGTTTTATTGCAATAAAGGTACGAGTATATTCAATGGTATAAGTGGTATCAATCTATCCCACGTATACCATTAGTTGTAAAGACGGGACAAGAAAATACCATTTATACCATTGATAATTGTTTAATGGTACAACTGGTATTAACTAGTACCACCTATACCATTACAGGTATAAATGGGACAACTTAGTCCCATTTGTACCATTAATGGAACAATTCAATGGTACAACTGGTCCGAAGCCGAATGGAATGTTAGAATTATCTGATAAAACGCCTAAAAATAGATGATGTTCTAATCAATAATGGTTATAACTCATACAAATATTTACCAATTTCAGTGATTCTTTTTTTATTCGAAAGCATGAACCATAAGGATGGTTCGGTATGAATTTCATCAAGACCGGATAAGAACTTTTTCGAAGAACATGAGTGATGGGAAGGAGATATAACTGGGAGAAACCATAAAATAGATGATGTCTTCGTCTACAAAATGGTCATACGCCATCCAGATCATCGTACCGAATTCGATGGTTTCTTTTTGACCCCCGACCAAAAACGAGGTGTTATTAGTTTAGGGGGGGTCGTGTCTGTCTGTCTGATAACCGTCTGTGGCATAGCAGCGCTCAAACGAGTGGACAGATTGGCGTATGCTGGTTTATTGGAGATGGTTCTTAGCGATGTTTCTTGAAAATCGGTTTAGCTTTGAAAACCATCAGCTCTTTTCCAAGTCGAGATAGGGATATTTCGTATACAATGGACATTTTTAATTACTTCTATTACTCCGAAAGATCTGAAATTTAGAACATATGTAAATCCGTTGATACTAAAAAACTGGTACTAAGAAAATGGTAACCTTCACCAGGGTCTGATGATGGAGCAGGAAGGTGGTTACAGGATTTCTGCACCAATAAACGTAGACCCACTGAGTTTGGGCTCGTTGTGTAGGTCTCGACGAGTATCTGCTAGAAAAATGATGTTCAGAGTCTGGTGATGGGAGCAAACAGTATGATGTTAACAGGAACTCTGTTCCATGAAATGTAGGACCCACCGAATTTTAGGTCTGTGGTTGGGTTGGGAGATTTAAATTGGGAGATTAATTAAAATAAATTTATACCTGTTGGTATTAAAGCTTTATATCCAAATCGGTATATAGTTGAATAAAGACTTTTCAAGAGAATATGACTGAAAAGAATAAAATAACATTTTTATAAAAAAAAAAAAACCGACTTCAATACCGTTTGTGCTAAAATAAACACGATACTTACCCCAACACCAGAATCAACTGACCAGCACCAACTTCAATAATATTGAAGTTATTTTTCACTTTTTAGTGTGGTGTCTATTGAAGTCGGTTTAATTTTTTTTATAAAAATTTTATTCTCTGTCAAACTATTATCGACACAATACTCATACTCATAGTACAGAGTACAATACTCATAAAAAAATGCTCTGCGCTTCGCTTCGCCATGTGCGCCAGCCTTTATGGTGGTGCTAGCGTCCGTAGGCTGCGGCCTGTGGTGGATGACTGCCTACCATCAGGCCTGCCTGCATGCTTGTTTGCCACCTCGATTCATTACACATACATTTTTACACTAAGCAAAAAATCATTTCGTTTTATTACCCTGGTTCCATCTTTTTTATTAATTAATAGTGAACAATATGTTATTTATCGTATCTCATCTTAGTTTTCTGTATTTTTTACTTTGGTGTGCAAATAAAGAGTATTCTATTCTATTCTCGTCAAAAACAAAGAGAAAGAGCTTCAAAATCTACCGACAAAATATAGCTTCAGCCAACGTTTTTTATAATAATAAAAAAACATCTAAATAGCACATGGGCACGAAGGACTAGAACATTACAACCAACAATCAACTTTTTTTAACAGTTCTCTGCACAGATAACATTAGATGCATCCCGACCCCTTATCTCAACACTACGTGATCTTAATACTAATTACTGTTTATACTATCACCACATCTAAAGCCTTGCCCTGGACTTAGCTGTTAAGTTTTAAGTCCTGGATTTTAGATAAGCCTTTTAATACAAGACTCGCTTAAGATTAGAAAACCTGACTTTGTTTCTGTTTTACTCAAAATAAGCTCGTAACTGCAGATGGTACGTCATGAATTCTGCCATGGAATGAAGCAATCTAGGCTTTTTTTCGTAACACCCCGTTTGGAGTCTACACAGCCGTCGAATACCACGGCGTCCACATGAGCACCGTGACTGGTTCGTCACCGGCTCGTCACCGGGGACAGCCCCCGGTGACGAGCTCAAAGGCAAGAACCCTGAGGTGTACCTGGTGCAGATCCCACCGGAGAGCCTAAGTCAACGAAGAACAAAAAGATGCGACAACCGCAGAGGTTTAAGTCGGTAAGAATTCCACATACCCGGTTAACATCCACAGTACCCAGGGACCTATCGAAGGATCTGCAGTTGTCACCGGTGAAGACACGGTTTGACGACGACGAGGACGAGGTTTGAGTCCCGGGGAAACGCTATTTCTTTTGATTTCAGGATTTTAAGTACCTATTCACGATAAAATGCATTCAATTGCGGTAAAGTTACTCTAATAAATAGAAAATCTACTTCAACTGTTCTTGCTGCCAATTACCGGCGAAGCAATATTGACGTCACTACTTGAACAAAGAGGAGTTAGATTACGTTAAGACTAGTATAAGGTATCGTGTTAACTTCACCGGGACTTAAACTTACTACCTACGTGGTAATATAACTTATTAAATTTCTCTCACGTTACTCGAACAGGGTATTATAGAAATATATAAGATTAATAAGTTGTTATCTAGGTAATACACGAACGAAGGTATGGAATTGGTAATGTTCAGAAACAAGATCCTTTTGATAAATCTAATCTATCATTCATGTTAAATGTCATCATTACAACAATTCTTATTGAGACATTTTAATGATAATCTGCATGTTTTATGAGTTATATCGCAGTGTTTAAAATGAATAAGAGGGATTCGAAATACAAACATTCATAAATATATAACATGTTTTTCTTTACAAGATTAAAAATAGAACAATAAATGCATGAACACAGGGGTGATGGCTGACCGGGTGGTGATGATCACATCACCATCAGGTGATGGGCATAGAGTTTATACATTAAGAATCACAGAACAATAATCAGTACAAGTACTATAGAATGCTTAAATGCAAGTAAGAACCGTAGGCACAGGTAAGAACATCAAAATACATAAATATCAGGTACACGACAATAGGTACTATACCGTTAGCTGTATTAATCAACATTTGCGCTTGTAACAGATCAAACCTATTACTATTTATCACTTACATATCAATATAACTCTTGTAATATAACTTTAAATAGTTCGATTCACCTGCCCCGTAGAGGAAAGTCTGCCTACGCTTTGTGTAATGGAACCATAGACAAACGCGTACTCTATTCTTAATACTTAACTCTATGTTAAGAATAGTGTACGCGTTTGTCTATGGTCACGCGATCTATTAGAACCATGAAGATATAGGGTCAAAGTGGAGCCCAAACTCCAAATAGTTGATTGAGGCATACGCTATCCCTTACATTGAGGCCGGTTCTCTCTTTCTAAGTGGTCCAATGTGTGGTCCATGTAATAATTTAAATTACCCGAGAAATGGATACCCTAATATAGAAATGCTCTACTTCAACATCAAAAGATTGTTTTCCACCCGAAAACATAAAATACGATGACAATCATGTCTAATAATGTTTTTTTTTGGTATTGTTCTGCGAGTACGATTAGAATAATGCTCTATTGTGTTTTCGCCAATTGGAATCAAATGCAAAAATAACGATTTTAAGGGTTCGTATTTTGTGGCAACACTGGCACTTATTGTCAGCTTGAAACTGTCTGTCATTTAAATCGATCCAACATTTAAATACCATAATTTCAAGATAAAGTGAATTAAACTAATAAGAATGGTGATAAAATGTGTAGTACTTAGTTGCAAAAATATGTTGTACCCCTTAGATGATACCGAATATCACTCGTAAGTCCGATTTGTTCAATAATGTACCTACCGATGATCCCTTTGGATTATGCACCATATTTTCGATCAGTTCTTCTTTCGATAGGCACATAACACGTTTTCAGTTCGTTTGTTAGTATTGGGTTTAACTTTCTATTAATTTGTAGTTGAATTATCTAATTTAAAATATTTTACATTGTTTTCATAGAGTAACCATGGTAAAGATTTTTTGAAGACTTTCCGTTTTGGGGATTTTTTTACCGCCACTTTATGATAAAAAATATACGATGTAGGTATTTAGTTCAAAGGATTGATATGGAAAAAATATTGTATGTTCAAGTGTGTATGTAGTTTTAAACATATTATTATAATATATTTATTCTTGTCGCCTCCTAGTCCTGTTGCGTCTAGTAGCCTCCGTGGCGCAGTGGGAAACCGCTTGCTTGCGTACCGGGGGTCGCAGGTTCGAATCCTGCGGGGTGCAACAACTTTGTATATTTGTTCCTTACTGGCTAGGACAATGCAGGCTGGTCATCTGATTGTCTGTAAAGTAAGATGATCCATGCGTCGGATAGGCATATAAAATTCGTTCCTGCGCCTGACCTCTCCCCGGTCGTGTTGATCTTTCGTATCACTAAATTGTGAGAGGTAAAAGGAAGAAAGAGTGCACTTGTGGCTACGCAAGCATTTGTGCACTGGCTGATGGCTGATCTTGCGAAAGATTGGCCGATGTGGTCGTATCGGCGAGAGTACCTATATCATTCTATAAATATACATATAATCACGCCTCTTTCCCGTAGGGGTAGGCAGAGACCACTTCTTTCCACTTGCTACGATCCTTACATACTTGTTTCGCTTCGTCCACTTTCATTATTACCTTCATACATGCTCTTCGGTTTAGGGTACTCTTGACCTGGCCTTTTTTCAAGTCGTCCCTGATTTGGTCTTGAAACGTCCGCCTAAGTCTACCCCTTCCAACACTTTCATTCACACCCGCCTTATACACTATTTTCGTCAATCGTTCCTCATTCATTCTCTCGACATGGCCAAACCATCTCAGCATACCTCAATTTTTGTCACAACATCTTCTTTCATACCACAACGTTTCCTTATGTCACTATTTCTTAACCTGTCACTATACCTGTCACTATACATACTGTTTTATTTACCCGTGGTCAATATTAATACATTTTTTATTTTCTTGTAGATTTCCTAAAGATATTGAGCGAAGGAATATTATGACTATCCATTCGAAAAGAAATTTTATGAAGCTGCAATGATCTGCAGTTGGTCCAATGGAAACCTAAATTTACTGCAAATGATTTTTCTATCGTCTAATGTGTGGGTTACAAGCTGTTTTAGTTGTTTGCATATAATGGAAATTGCTATTCAATATCTTGTGATTAATTGGAGATCGTTAAACGTACTGAATAAATGATCTTGTAATACAATTTCTTTTTATCATAACTTCATATGCTTTTATTTTCACAACCATTAACTTATTATTTATTTATTACTTGATTGTCTGTAAAGTAAGATGCTCCATGCGTCAGATAGATATGTAAAATGTAGGTCCTGCGCCTGGTCTCTCAACGGTCGTGTCGGTTTTTCGTCCCGTCGTATTTTGAGAGGTAAACGGAAGCAACTAGACATATTAAATCGGTTTAAACTTAAAGCTTAAACAAACCAAGTAAGTCGTATGCGACTAAATTAAGATGATGTCCTGATTTTTCATGAAACATCAAGGTTACCCTCTTAGAACGAGAGATCCGACCTCCATGAAAGGGATAGCGTTGACCTCAGGCATGTATTTGGGAGTGTTGCCTCCACTTTGACCCTATATCTTCGTGATTAGAACACTCCTAAGAGACAGGTGAATTGAACTATTTAATATTTAAAGTTATATTAGTGATAAGTAGTGATGGGTCGATATAGTACCTATTGTCGTGTACCTGATTATGTATTTTTATGTTCTTACTCGTGGCTACATGTTCTTACTTTAATTTAGCATTCTATAGTAGGTACTTGTACTGATTCATATTCTAAGGTGATGGGTGATTAATTGTCTTTGGCTGGTTATAGAAGTTTAAGGTGATACCAACTCTAAAACAACTTTTGTTTTTATAAAAGGTTTTCAAAAACAGAGTCTCTCGGCTATGTTTTTTCCTATAAATGCTTCGAATAAACGATGCTTCTTTATTTTTTTTTAGGATGAGGTAGTTAAACATCATCATCATCATCATCACCAGCCGGAAGACGTCCACTGCTGAACATAGGCCTCCCCCTTAGACCGCCACAATGAACGACAATTTGCTATTTGCATCCACCGGTTGCCTGCGACGCGAACAATGTCGTCGGTCCACCTAGTGGGAGGCCTGCCTACGCTGCGTCTTCCGGTTCGTGGTTGCCACTCGAGAACCTTTCTTCCCCAACGGTTATCGGTTCTTCGAGCGATGTGGCCTGCCCACTGCCACTTCAACTTGCATATTCTAAACATACAATTTAAAAATACACAAATTTTTAGCATTTAAAAATAATATTACGGAGAATAATGCTCAGAGTATACATTTTGCAAATAAGCGCGCAGAGAAAACGTGAATAAGGTTAAGCTTTGTCCAAACATGTTTATCTCGAAAAACTTAGCTGAATACTCAACGGGTTTGGTGTGTGTACAAGCTGTCATCGTAATAATTATGCAGCCAGGCAGAATTTAAAACCTTAAACTCTTCCCATTGCGTGTCCGTAAGAGGCGACTAATATCAAGTTCTTGAAGAAAATAATATCTTTCCAGACAAACTTTTATAAAATACGTCAGTGGTACGGTAAGCTGATCAAAATGATTCCAAACACCATCAATCTACTGTAACTTACTTAAATAAAAGCTTGTAATAATAATACCAGACCTTTATGTCCCAATGTTGGGCACGGGCCTCGCCACCAGGTGGGGGGCTTAGGCCATAGGGAAAACAAAAACACGGGTAGCAGCGTTTTTCTATTGGATTACCTAACACGCATATTGCTAATCCCCAAGACGCCTGCTAAGCGTGGGGTTTATGGCAACTCCTCCTTTTTAACTGGAAGGCCTTTGTTCAGCAGTGGACGTCCTTCGGATGCTGAGGAGAAAACCATTTTTACATTGCAGCGCAATAACCTCATATGAATATTTTTGAATTTGGAATTACCTTAAATAACGTTCGTTAGAAAATAACAAACAACTTTGCGTTACTTGTACAAAATAATGTAGGTAATTTAATTAGATGCAAAAGAAACTACGGTTGTACATAATCAATTATGTATAGTTTTAAAAAAAAGCGTGAAACGTATGTAATTTAAAGAGGTCAAAATTGTCATTTCTTTTAATAATTCTAGTCGCATTATAAACGAGACCTTGCAATTGATTCTGAAAAAAATATTTTCAGATCTTAGACTTGCTATGTTACAGATTGTACATTACAATAAAGTTTTTAAAGAGGTTATTAGACACTTAATTCAGAATGTTACGCAAATTAGGATAGGTAAGAGTAAATCTCACCGTGCGAACGTACACACCTGCTTTGAGATTTTAGAACGAGCAAATACTGTTATGTAAATGTTATCAAAACCCTTTTTTAAAGGAAATTTTTTTATGATCATGTTTTTATATAGGTATAAAATATTATCTTAAAACTAAACATTTATTTTTCAAACAAAATTCAAAAACAGTAAAAGACGTTTTTAAACAGAATTAATAATACTTCTGGATCTAGTAAACAGATTTAGTAAACAAATATTTTTAGCTACATAGAAGCTCAAGGTACGTTAATTTCGTAAGTCAATAATTGAAAATTCGATTACAGATATAATAATGACGGATATATAATAATTACAGATATAATTTTACACTTAAGGGCTCCCACACATAACTGCGAATTCGCATCGCATCGCCAATATCTGCGAGAAACAAATGCATTTTTGTATTGAAAATTCATTTGTTTCTCGCAGATATTTGCGATGCGATGCGAATTCGCAGTTATGTGGGGAGCCTTAAACAATGATGAAACGGTATTAATCAATATAATAGAATAAATAAACCCTCTGCCTGGGGCATTTGGGCAATGAAACTTACCCAAAAAATAGATAGATAGATAGACAATTCTTTATTGCGTTCAAACAAACAGATACAAAAAGAATAAGACACAAATTAATAAAACATGCAACAATGGGCGTCCTTATCGCTAAAAGCGATCTCTTCCAGGCAACCTTTGGATGGAGAGGAAAATAATCTATACTTATAATAAAACTGTAACAGGTCCAATTATGTACATTGAAGATATTTTGAAAATTATGTTGGAGGGCATTCTATAACCGATACTAAAGCCAAAAATTATTTTTTTTTGTCTGTCTGTCTGTCTGTCTGTATCTCGGCTGAGCATCACGCCGAAACTACTGGATGGATCGAAACGAAACTTGGCATGATTTGAGTTAATACTCCGAGGTAGGACATAGGATACTTTTTATCCCGACATTCTGCACGGTTCCCTTGGGAGAGGGGACTAAAGTCAAAATGTGTGCTTGGTTATACGCTTACTCTGATTTTAACAATTTTTCATTATAATTATAATAAATATTTGTAAGGGAACACTCATAGACAGTTGTTAACAACGTTTGGAAATCGATCAGGTTTAGCAACGTTAGGTAAGGTCATTAAATAGATGGGTGACCGTTTAACGCCATTTGAACTAAACGTCTGCGTGCTTCGGAGGGCAAGTACAAAGTGGGTCCAAGTTTTTAACCAACTTTAAAAAAGGAGGTTTTGTATTCTATGCGAATGTATATTATTGAAAGTTTAGTTAACGTAAACACAGCGCGGGCGGAGCTGTGTGGGTCAGCTAGTATATTAATATTGAGATATGTTATTGAAGTGTTTTTGTACTGACAGCAATGATGTTTTACTATCATTGGTTGATATACTCACATGTAATTTCGTGAAGAACGAAAAAGTGAAATAGATTCAGATGCTAGATAGATTTTACTAGGTGATAGGTACCTAACTTGAGCAAGGGACTGTATAGGTAGATACCACCGCAGTGCCAGATATTCTGCCGCCTAGCAACTTATTGTAACATTAAAAGATGAGGTAAAAAGTAATAGGTAAGTACTAAAAGAAAATGTCGAGTCACCTGTAAAATAATGATCCCTTAGAAAATATTGTTCCCTTTATTTCTTAACGATGATTGCAGAAGTACTAATGGAACGTCTCTCAATAGAAATGTTTCAATTGAATTAACCCTTTTAATTGAATTGAAACAATTGGAATGTACACTCCCTGTTGTTTTTGGCGGAAATTCCCAAAGTCCGATTAAATATTGTATAAGGACAAGAATAATATAATTCTTCATTGTTTTTGAATGTACAATGACTTCGAATAAAATTTGATATATTTTTAATATCTTTATGGAGATTTCGCAAAATTGTTAGTCAATGTTAGCACAAAATGTGAATATCATGTCTGTGGAAATACCTAAACTGTTCCAAAGACAACGTCCAATTATATATATATATTCTCTATAACAGACTACATGAATAATTGAATAGTAAAATAAAAAACATAACAACATATAAAAATGAAATGCCGTTTTAAATTAATAAAACATTATGTTTTCTTAATATTGACGATGCAAGCAAAAAAGGTAAAAAAATAAAGTAGACAATAGAGAATATATTAGGTGGGTATATGAAAAAACAACGTAGAACAAACAAGGTTACAAGCTTAAAGATAATGCGCAGGTTTAAAGAGGGAACGGATGCAGGTGTAATAATAAAATTAGGGGACAGCCCCTGCAAATATCACCTGCCACGACCAGTTACATTTTTAATTTAATTTATAGTAACTTGTAACATAATCCTGATTCCGAATATTTGCATACACATACAGAATGTAATAAAAACACGTGTCCGATCCGTGAGAGTCTTATTGAGTGTATCAATACAAACACATGTATATAACTCATTTGTTGAATATCTCTTTTTTTTTCCTACTTTGTTCCAGAAAAACGAATCCGATCTTGTATTTTTGGTACAAATTAGAAAAAAAAGATTGAGATAGTTAACAAATGAGTTATATACATGTGTTTGTATTGATACACTGAATAATACCCTCGTGGATCGGAAACGTGTTTTTTTACATTCTGTATATTGGCAGATGATACAATAGATGTAGTGATAGGTGGAAAAAGTTTTTTGAAAAAATACTAGAATATGTCAAATCAACAAAGTTACGATGGAGTCCACCAACCTTCAGAATAGTGTTTAAAAATCCACGTAATTTAAAATGGAAGTCCAATATCTTTTGAAGGCTTAACGCATCATTTATAAGAAGAGGAAAATCACAAAACGAGTTATTATTGCGCATGGCGTGCACTACTTAAAGATAAATTATAAATTCTGATGGCAGCTAAGCAATATTCTTCGAACGAAGTCAGAACTGTTAGCTAGCGTTATAAAAATCCACCGACAATCTCGGCGGAAAATTTATGGGTCCAATAAAATGTTGAACGCTTCTTTACTACAGCTAAGAGTTGTACCAGAATTGTTTGAGGTAAAATTCGCGCAACATCTCTCAAATATATCTTCTATCAGGATGGTGTAATGTTGGAACTTTGCTGTAAAGATTAAAGCTCGAATTTAGAGCTAGAGATAGAGACTATATACTAGCGAAACATTGTACATGTTTTCATCAGCTACAAATAAAGCGGTTTCTGCATCGTTTAAAGTTTTATACTTGAATCCATTCTTTAAACACTTTTAACGAAATTCTCTACAACCTGTGAACGTATCTCATTTCTTCTTTAGCTTATGTTTTGTTCCATTTTTATTATATTTTTTGTTCCCTATTCGTAAACGTTCCTCGATGAGTTTTCAGTACCTATAGCAAACTGATCTCCAATTTACAGCAAGCATTCAACATTATTAATATTGATTTGTCGAGTCTGTACATCTACCTAGGGCTACCTCTTGATATTAGTAATGAATTTTGGGATTTATTAGTCCATAAATACAGTTTCGATAAGATATTCAAAGATTATTTAAAAATAAATTAACTGTCAGATGTGAGTTAGTTTCTGGCTCTAAACACTGACATTTTTTTTTTTTCGTATTGATACACCAAAACAACTTCCAAATAGTGGTTCCAATGGTGGGCGCGCTACTGTGGCTTTTGGTACTTATTCCTTTCACAGACACTCCTGTAAGCCGGGATCTACGAGTCATCAATAAAGACACAAAAAATTAGCCCTTGGCGTATCTCGTCGAAACGCTACTTCGGGAAACGCTAAATTGACTTCATTTGACAAGTAGAGTAATTCAGAAAGTAAAAAAACGAGGAGCTCTAATTGGCTTTCATGAACCACGAATTCTTTTGAAGATATTTAAATTCTTATAAAGATAAAATAAAGCGTCATAACTGAATTGTTGAACGAGATGATTGTTTCAGTTATACAAAATGCCAGGCAAAAAGTATAGTATTTCATTACTAGCGTTATGTTTGTACTAAAATTCTATATAAGTTTTACAGTCCTAATCCCGGTGAACATTGCGCTACGCTCGAGAGGGCTATTCACCTAGAGATCGCTTTCGAAATCGGTTTCACTATCGCAATAGTTAGTCTAGGCGTACTGAATCTGATTATCTACTACTGTTCTAGATCACTTGTAAAGAAAATACAGTTCAAAGACATTAATATTATTCGCGAGAAAGCACAATTTTGTCGGTATCATTCATTGGCGCCTTGCATTTTTTCTATTTTTTTAACCGAATTCAAAAAAGGAGAAGGTTCTCAATTCGTCGTGTTTGTATTTTTTTAAATGTATGTTCACTCATAATTCCGCCAAATATGTACCGATTTTGAGGATTCTTTTTTGTGCCTAATGGACATTCTATCAAGTTGGTCCCATATTTTTTTTTAACACGTCTTAAGACTCAATTGTTAATACATCCGTAAAGTTAACGTACATCATGCAGGAAAGCTTTAGTGTCAGCGCCAACTAGGTAAAAAAATCAATCAACTTATTTATATCTATATTAATAAAAGATCAGGGTGTTTTCTAGGAATCACGATACAGCAAAAACCATATTACGTACAATCTTAAAATTTGGAACCAACATTACTCAAATAGTCTAGGTGAACAATAAGAACGGATTTTTCGAAATTCCATACCTAAGTGGGTCAAATGGGCTCCCAAAGTTTGTATGGAAAAAAAATTTTTTTTCCTCACACGGACATGAAACTTTGTCAGTGTACTAAACAAAAGAAATAAAGGAACACGTGTATCACACTTTTTGAAAATCGACCCATATTGGGATTTTAGCCTGGTTTTTGAGTAAGCAACGCGGAAAAAAAAATTCATATTGCATTGCTGAAACTTTGCGAATACGTTAATCAAATTATAGCAATCCAAGTGCAAATAATCATTTTTTGAAAATCAACTCCTAAAGGGGTCCAATTGGGGTCCAAAAAATGTTTCTCGACATACAGTCATAAAACTTAGTTTATATATTGCACACAAGAATCTAAGAAATCTATTTCCGGCATTTTTCGAAAAACTACCCCTAAGGTCTTTTAATGGGGTTTCAAAGTTTGCACAAAGAAGGATTTCCATTTCATCCTATGATGCAGCTAGAGTAACGATACTCGGTAAATAAACTCAACACAACAATTGAAGAAACTAATTTTGAGCATTTTTGTAAAATCAACCCCTAAGTGAGTCAAATAGGCTCCCAAAGTTTGTATGGAAAAAAAAAATTTTTCGTCATACAGCCAAGTAACTTTGTCAGTGTACTGAGCAAAACAAATAAAGAAACCCGTGTATCACAACTTTTTGAAAATCGATCCTTAAAGGGATTTTATCATGGTTTTTGAGTATACAACGTAAAAAAAACATACTTACTGCATTGATGAAACTTTGCGAATATATTTATCAAATTATAGCAATCTATGTGTAAATAATCATGTGTTGAGAATCAACTCCGAAATGGGTCCAATTGGGGTCCAAAAAATGTTTTTCGACCTACAGTCATAAGACTTAGTTTGTATATTGTACACAAGAATCTAAGAAACCTATTTCCTGCATTTTTTGAAAAACAACCCCTTAGGTCATATCAAGGGGTTGCAAAGTTTGCACAAAGAAGGATTTCCATTTCATGATATGATGCAGCTAGAGTAACGAAACTCAGTAAATAAACTCAAGACAACAATTGAACAAACTTATTTTGAGAATTTTTGTAAAATCAACCCCTAAGTGGGTCAAATGGGCTCCCAAAGTTTGTATGGAAAAAAGAAAATTTTCGTCACACGGACATGAAACTTTGTCAGTGTACTAAACAAAAGAAATAAAGAAACACGTGTATTACAACTTTTTGTAAATCGACCTTTAAAGGGGTTTTAACATGGTTTTTGAGTATACAACGTAAAAAAAAACATACTTACTGCATTGATGAAACTTTGCGAATATATTTATCAAATTATAGCAATCTATGTGTAAATAATCATGTGTTGAGAATCAACTCCGAAATGGGTCCAATTGGGGTCCAAAAAATGTTTTTCGACCTACAGTCATAAGACTTAGTTTGTATATTGTACACAAGAATCTGAGAAACCTGTTTCCTGCATTATTTGAAAAACAACCCCTAAGGTCATATCAAGGGGTTGCAAAGTTTGCACAAAGAAGGATTTCCATTTCATGATATGATGCAGCTAGAGTAACGAAACTCAGTAAATAAACTCAACACAACAATTGAACAAACTTATTTTGAGAATTTTTGTAAAATCAACCCCTAAGTGGGTCAAATGGGCTCCTAAAGTTATTACGGATTTTTTTTTCATCACATGGATAAGAAATTTAGTCAATGTACTAAGCCTAAGAAATTAAGAAACACGTGTATCAAATCTTTTTCAAATTCGACCCGTAAAGGGGTGTTAGCATGGTTTTTGAGTATGAAACGCGGAAAAAAATATCATGCTGCATTGTTGAAACTTTGCGAATACATTTATCAAACTAAAGCAATGATTGTATAAATAATCATTTTTTGAAAATCAACTCCTAAAGGGGTCCAATTGGGGTCCAAAAATGTTTTTCGACCTGCAGTCATAAGAGTTAACTTATGTATTGCACACAAGAATCTAAGAAACCCATTTCCGGCATTTAGCGAAAAACAACCCCTAAAGTCATATAATGGGGTTGGAAAGTTTACACGTAGAACGATTTCCATTGAATGTTATAATGCAGCTAGAGTAACCAAAATCGGTACATAGACTCAACAAAACAGTTTAACAAATTTATTTTCAACATTTTTCAAAAATCAACCCCTACGTGGGTCAAATAGGGTATCAAAATACCATGAAAAAAAAAATTCATAGCACACGGACACGAAACTTTATCAGTGTACTGATAAAAAACACGTGTATCACATTATTTTTTAAAATCAACCCTTGAAGGGGTTTTAGCATGGTTTTTGAGTATCAAGCGCGGAAAGGAAATCATGCTGCATTGATGAAACTTTGTGAATAAATTGATCAAGTTAAAGCAATTTAATTATTTTGAAATCAACCCCTAAAAGGGTCTAATTGGATCCAAAAAAAATTTTTTTGTCCTACAGTCACAGGACTTATTTTATGCATTGCACATAATAATCTAAGAAACTTATTGCAGGCATTCTTCAAAAAACAATCCCTAAAGTCATTTTATGAAGTTGCAAAGTTTACATGAAGAAGGATATTCATTTTAGCTATAATGTTGCTACAGTCACACAACTCATTAAATAAACTCAACATAACAACAAACAAATTTTCTGCATTTTTCGGAAATCAACCCCTAACTGGGTCAAATAGGGTATCAAAGTTTGCAAAAAAATATTTTTCATCACACGGACACAAAACTTAGTCATCAAAAGAAGTTGAGAAACACGTCTGACACATTTGATTTGAAAATCAACCCTTGATTGGGTTTTAGCACGGTTTTTGAGTATGAATTCGGAAAACCGATGACTGATGACTCTGCGGATGCATTTATGAAATTAAAGAAATCCATGTGCAATTATTTTTTTTATTTCATTCCCAAAAGGGATTAATTGGGGTCCAAATCCTTTTGTTTTACCCTACGGTCACAAGACTTATTTTATTTATGTATTGCACATAATAATCTAAGAAACCTGTTTCCTGCATTCATCGAAAAATAAAACCCCTAAGATCAATTAATGGTTTCAAAGTTTGCATGCAGAAGGATTTCCATTTAATTTATAATACAGCTACAGTCACGAAACTCGGTAAATATACTCAACACAACAATTTAACAAACTAATTTTCAGCATTTTTAACGGACTTCAAAAAAGGAGAAGGTTCTCAATTTGTCTGTACATTTTTTTTTCTATGTATGATCGCGCATGATTCTGGCAACTATGAACCGATTTCAAAAAATCTTTCTGGTACGGATAGGCCACTCCGCTGATTGGGTCCCATAAAAAAAATTACTTAGGAATAAGCTCCTGAAAAAACAAAAATAGCGACTCAGAAAAAACTGTAGGAATGCCTAAAAGATGATATTTCCATCGCATTTTAAGGACGAAAGTGGTCAAACTCTGGCAAATACGAGTATTTACCAATTTCAATAATTCTTTTATATGCGAAAGAAGGAACCACTGTAATGAATATGTATAAATTTTATCACAACTAGATAAGAACTTCCTGGAGAACCATGATTGATGTGGAGGAATTACTCTGGTAAAAAAAAAGAATATATACAGACGAATTGAGAACCTCCTCCTTCTTTGAAGTCGGTTAAAAAAACATGAAACTGATGTTCTCCGTTACATTAATCTGACAAATATGAACCGATTTCGATGATTCTTTTTTATTCAAGGGAGTAAACTACTGTAATGATTTCATGCAAATTTCATTAGGACCGGATAAAGTGTTCTTGAAGAAAATATACACGTAGGTACGTCAACATCAACTTCAATAACACTTAAATTATTTTATGCTTTTTAGTGTTGTTGAAGTTGGTTCATTTTTTTTTGTTGTGTCGTGTGCAATGTTTTATTCGAAAATCAACCCGTGGGACAAATGAGGTACCAAAGTTTGTATGTAAGAAAATATTTTTTTCAGACACGAAACTTTGTCAGTGTACTCATCAAAAAATTGAGAAATACGTCTAACACATTTGTTTTGAAACCCTTAACGGGGTTTTGGCACGGTTTTTGGGTATTGAGTATACGCGAAAAAAAATTTCATGCTGCACTGATTACACTGCGGATACATTCGTCATATTGAAGCAATCCATGTTTTTTTTTTTAATTAACCCCTAAAAGCGTTCAATTTAATTCCTTCCAAAAATATTTTATTCCTACAGCCACATGACATATTTTATGTACCTACTGCATACAAGAATCCCTAAAGTTTGCGTGAAGAAAGATCTCCATTTAATGCTATAATGCAACTATGGTAACGAAACTCAGTGAATGAACTAAACAAAACTGTTGAATAAACTTATTTCCAGCATTTTTCGAAAAACAGCCGCTAAGGGCATCTACCAATGGGATTACCAAATGGTTTCCACTTAACAACCTCATATGTTTTTTAATGGAATTGCAAAATAAGTACAGTATCTTTTTAAACAAAGAAGTAAATAAGAATGTTTTGATTAGATCAGAGTTAATAAAAGTGTGAAAATATCGAAATCGATCGTCCGGAGATCGGACCAACAATAATAACTAAGAACACCTGAGGGTACATCGGCATAATTGTGACATAAGGACGTTCAACATCTCAGTTCTCCCGTGACTATGGTTGCTGCAAAACATTGGAAACGTCGGGATAGAAAAAGCTAAAATAAACCGCGATTAAATCCGTAAAAAGTAGTTTGATTTCAATGTGTAATATTCACGTAAGTAAAAGACAATAAGCTTACTATTTATGAAGCTGGCTTCAAAATACAGAAACGGTAAATGTTGTCCTTGAAAACTTGGAATGCACGATATCAAAAAGATTATCAATGCCTAAAGGATTAATGGAAATCCACAAATACATGGACGATAGATTGGTAAGTAATAATTTATTACGAACGTTTTAACTAACGCGAATGCTACACATTGAAATCAAACTATGATTTCAATGTGTAGCCTTCGCGTAAATAAAAGACAACATTGGTGTAAACAATATTTTAAAAAACCTCGATCCATAATTCTAAACACGTTTGAGTAACAAAGTAAACGCGGGCGAAGCCGCGGGCTACTGCTAGTACTTAAATACAACTTAAATACAAATAGAGTTATTTTTAAGTGCTTACATGCGACATCGTTGATCAGCTTTAAATTGTATGGTAGAAGAGAATTTGACGAGTGCCGGATTAGATAGATCCTATTTTATAATTTTACTCCAATCTAGAATGACGATATTTAAATAAAATAAAAAAATACAGTAAACTAAATTGTTTTTTTTAATAACCATGTCAAACTTTGTTACTATTAATAAAAATGTACAAATAAACAAACCAAAACTATTGGCGTCCGTTTCATGGTAAACTGTCTTTACGTACCTACTATAATTATTTATAGTATAGTATGTATAGTAACTAAAGTGATAAAATCAACTTTTTACTTCCTAGTTTAGGTATCGAATAGCTTAGAAATTAGAAGTACATAGATAGATACACAAGTCACGAATATTTAGTCCGCATTCATAACATTCGTACATTAATAAGCTACAGTTTTTTGTGGCTCTAAATTAACATATTTACTCAAGAATAATTATATGAATAGTTATAAAATTAAATGCTGTTTTAGTATCCGCTACAATGATAGATAGATAGATAATGCTTTATAAAAAAGTGAAAAAATGACAAGACCGCTGAGTTTCTTGTCGGATCTTCCCAGTTGAGGCCGCGTTGTGATTAGATTGTAGCTTTTAAAAACAAATTGACCATTCAACAGTTTTGTAGAGCCTATTTGAAATAAATATTTTTGAATTTGAATATTGCTCAACTATTATAAGACAGTCAAAAATAAAAAGTTACAGTAAAGTTAAGCGTCACAATTGTAGTTGTATTTGGTGACCTTATCACTTATAGTGATATCTACCAGACAGACTTTAGATGGAGAATCTATGAGCCTCAAGCCTCAAAAATATTTTATTAAGGGTTTATTGTATAAACAACCTGTTATACAATAAACCCTTAATAAAATATTTTTCTTAATATAATTATAGTATTAATAATTTCTGAGTAAAACACTGAAGTACTTGGCACGTCTTTATTCCACCACGCGCATAGATAGAGTGAACAGTTTTTTTGTTTTGGGAATGATAAGACGCTGTTGGCCGCAGATTTCCATTACAGCTTCACCGGACAATAGGAAGTAAGTAGAATACAATGAGATTCCGCCTTAAATACTAACAGACATTTCTCCCACCACATTGAATGTCATTACAACAACCAATTCATAACACGTTACAAATATTACCCTCCAGCTGTTATTTTTAAAATACATCCCAAACTATTTTGAGTTGCCTACCCACAACATGTTCACAATTTTAAAACTACTTGCCACCGAACTTTAAATCTGTGATGTTAAAAATAGAGTTTCACAATCACACTAACAGTTGTTTCTTGCTATAGTGGTTAATTTGAAGCCTCCACCTAAGGATAATCCCCACGCTTAGCAGGCGTCTGGGGATCACAGTAGGGTAAAAGTGGGATAGTTGCCACACTTTTTGAAATTACTTTATATTTCTCAGTGAAAAAAACAAAATTCTTTATTTGTAATACGGGTAGATACTTTGGTTTATTAGCTTCAAACTTATGAAAGGAAAAACCATCATCTTTGATATTTCCAGAGTATTGGCGATTTTTGCGGACCTCTAAATTTTGGGGCATCTATCCCATATAGGGGATAATTGCCTAATCTATGTAAATTACGTTTAGGATAGATGCCCCGCTGAAAAAGAGGCCATCTATCCTGCAAAAACTTTGATTTCACCTTACCCTTCCATGCAATCGCACAGAGACATGCAACACGGTTAACTTAGTGGTAGTTGTAGAGTCTCTCGAAAGATAAATAAAATAACATGTGATCATCCGCCAAACTAGAGAAATTACAAACGAGGCAACTATACCCCTGGGGCAACTATCCCACTTTTCCCCTATAGTAGTTAATTAATCCAACAGAAAGACTGCAGTCCATCTTCTTGATTCCTCTTAGTCGCCTCTTACGACACTAAACGGGAGGAGATGGGTGGGTGCTAATCTTACCCGGACACCCCACAAGCAATTTTTATTATTAGTTATGTATATCTTTATATATATAATTCTACTATACGTGTGTATGTCACTGAACTCCTCCTAAACGGATGGACCGATATTGATGAAATTGTTTGTGTGTGTTCAAGGGGATTCGAGAATGGTTTAGATTCACAATTTGGTTGATTGGAAAAGGTTTTTTTTTTAATTATAAGTAGTTGTTGATTTTGGAATGTTTTCCATTAAATCCAGTAGATTGCGCTACCATTGCCGTATAACATTACCATTGCCGTTTAACATTGCTTAACTGGTAGAGCTTTTCGATCTGGGTTCGATTCCCAGTCTGAGCCGTCAGAATTACTTTTCGTCATGTGTATGTCACTGAACTCCTCCTAAACGGCTGGACGGATGTTTATGAAATTGTGTGTGTTCAAGGGGATTCGAGAATGGTTTTGCGCGAGCGGAGCTGCGCCGGTCAGCTAGTTTTTTATAATTTTCTAAAGTTTGTACCGTTTAAATTTATTATGTAAGAAAATATTGTATGTAACGATCATCATTTTCTGAGCACACATAATGACGTTATTTACCCACAGATGGCGTGTAAATGTCGCATAATCTTGTGGTAAAGGCGTGTACACACTGTACCACCACCAACGGGACCCGCTAATGACAACTCTTTAGCACGTCGTTGGTACAAGCTTAGCGGATATTGTAATGACAGCTTAGTTTTTATGCTAAGTATGCATAATGACTCGGTTTACAGTTTCCCTTATCTAAACGGTTCTAGTAGTGGAGCGTGGTAACGGTTTTCATACTAATATAAAAATTTAGAAGTACTTATATTTACACGCAAGTTTTTTTTTCCGTATTTTTCAGAATATAATCTTAACTGATATGCTAAGTGGCTAGGTAACTGCATTATCTATTTTTTACTAGGTGGTAGGTTCCTTGTGCAAGGAACCGTCCAGGTAGGTACCACGGCAATATCAGATATTCTGCCGCCAAGCAGCAGTGTGTAAAAATTGCTGTTTTCTGATGTGAACGGCAGTGTAGCAGGTGAACTGTGTTACTGGACACTAAACACTTATTATGTAATGACTTAAGAATCGACAAATCTACCGTCTACTATGCAAGACCCTTAATCGCTAATTATCAAAAACCATAGAGTGTAAGCTCACTACGCTGAGATTGGCAGAATCGTGTTGGGCCTAGACTCAATGGAATAAGGCCAAAAAAAAAACATAGAACCAGTTTTAATAGTTAAACGTTCATATATTCAGTTTATCTTCATACATTTCAGCGCTTCTAACTAAAGATATCGAAAATTAGTCAAATGTATTTTTTCATTCAGATGCTGCACTGCACGCCACTCTTTACCCGAGACATTAGTTATCAAAACACAATGTTTACGTATAGCTAAAGGGTTTTTCAATTGGAGCGGGAAGATTTTGGATTTTGGTGATCAAATCCGGACTATGCAGAAGACTAATTGAAAATTAGACCACACGTATCCGTGCCACGGTACGAAGCCGAGACGGGCATTTGAACGATGTCATATTTCACACTTAATGGCACATATGGGCCTTTCAAATAAAGAAAGAATTTTGTTAATACCTCACAAACAGCTTTTTTTTATTTCATTTCAACATCTACTCACCCTTATGGAAAACCCCTTTAATTATAATAATATCTGATACTGCAATGGTGTACCTACCAGGTCGACCCCTTGCATATCTACTGTGAAAAAAATGCAAACTTTTTTTACAATCGAGTGATTTCTTTTACCAGTATTAGAGATAGGTAGGTGGGGTGGAGTTCAAGCACCATCTTATTTGAGGTTTTATGTGTTTTATATCTTCATATTTTTCCTTCATAATTAAAATTTTATCACACATAATTAATTTCAAAACATACTATCGTAGTCATGTAATAAAAATTGTTAAGCAATTTGATAATTATATTTGTTGTTTTTGCTGATTTTATATGATCATTAATCATCGGACGACACGCTTTAGAAATAAATTTAGAGTCAATAAATCATCAAGGATTTTGATATAACTTACCTCATACAACCTTAAATTGACCTTTCAAAGAGTTCGTGTCAATTATTTTACACCTGTCAAAAGCTTTTATATTCAGCTATTCATTGCTTTATGATATAAACTCAGGTCTGATTAATTATCCTTCAATTGATAGATACTTACGCACTTATTGTTTAAATTAAAAATAATATTATATCAGACCCGATTTAGACTTAGCTTATACATTAAATGTGTTTAAATAATCTTGGAAAATATGTATTCAACAACAAATAACTAAAACCGTGGAGTCATCCGTGCGGTGTCCGTGTATAACCCTCACTGCCGTTGGATGTCGTAAAAGCGATTAAGGGAGAACAAGAAGACTGGCATCAGCGTCTTTCTGTTGGATTACCACCGATACTGTGATCCCCATGACGCCTTTTTTTTTTTTTGACGCGGGGGAAATCTTCCAAAGATCCCCGGGAGCTGTGGGGCTCGACCAGGGTATGTGGGATTCTTACCCACTAAAACCCCCGCGGCTGTCGCATCGGCACATGAGAGGGGAGACCCCAGGGCTCTCCGGTGGGATCTGCACCAGGGGCCCCTCAGTGCCTTGCCTTTGAGCCCACCGCCGGGGGGCGCATTGTAGCCCCCCGGGAACCTGACACGGTACTCACGGGGACGGGGGTCGCAACCCCACCGCCGTCCTCCTCGGAGTCGCCGCCATACTCAATGGACGCTCAAAGGGCCCACACCCCGAGCGTCCAGCGACTCCGAAGGGACCCCCATGACGCCTGCCAAGCGTGGGGATTATGGCAATCCCTCCTTTTTAAGGAGTGTAAGTGTAACTAGGCTCTGCCTAGTTTGGGATCAGATGACCGTGTGGAGATGGTCCTAGAATATTATTATTATATTATATACCGCGAGGGTGCCAGGAGTAGAACAAATACACGCTGCATTTCTGCGTTCCCGGGACGTGATTTAGCGAGCATTTAGCGCTTGAGAGACTCTAGCGAGGTCCGTACGGACTCCCTCCGTAGCGACGATGAAGGCCACCAAGGAGGTTTTAGTGGGTAAAAATCCCACATAACCCTGTCTTCGCCTCAACAGAGACTGGGTACCTTTTGAGATGTTTGAGGGGAGTGATGGTTGCTGCTCGAGTCAACTCGTGCGCGGGTGCTGCTTGGGGGGACTGGTCCGACTACTATCCCTTTGGCCTTTCAATTTGTTGTATTTTCCTCGTATTTTTTTTCTCTCTCTTGTTTTATCTATCGAATGACAAGACACACTGTCGCTGATGCTAATCTAATTTAAACAAGACCGCTGAGTTTTTTGCCGGATCTTCTCAGTTGAGGCCGCGTTGTGATACGGTGGTAGCTTTTAAAAAAAAGACCGTTCAAAAGTGTTCGTTAGCTCGTTAAGCCTCTGAAATAAATAATTTAAAATTGGAATTTGAACGTTTCCTCCCCGACATGTTTTTTTTTTTAATATGGCGACGTGCGTGGGTTTCTCGACTTGAGAGAATCTCGCGCGCGTAATGTGTTCCATATTACTTCAGCGGTGCAATTTCCAAAAACCAAATTTCATTCTCGTACAACCGCGGAAATGGTTATTTCGTTGTTCTCTCGTGGCGGATGCTATAATCGGCAATTTCGTATTTAAATCCATCACGAAACCGGTTTGTTGCAGTTTCGTAACCAGCGAGTGAGTAATTACTATTTTCGACTTTAAAGAAGTGTTATAAAGTGCAAATATTGTTGATGGCTATTTTTATGTTGTTTAATGGTACAATCAAGCCCACAAGATTCAAAATATTATTTTACTAATGGCTGTAAAAATTTAAGTGTAAATGTTATTGAATGTAACAGTACATAACGTTTAACCTGAATAATATATGTAGATAATATTTATTTGTAAATAATAGAGTAATAATTATAAGTTTATTATTTGATATTTGTAACAAAATTGTAATGTAATTTTGGTACTATCATATAATACCAAAATAAAAATGTTTATGATATAGTTTTTATTAATAGGTACATATTTATTTGTTACTTTTATTATTGTCTGTACCTCTAAACATAATATTTGAAAAGCTTTATTTGCATACAAAATACACCCAGTCTTTTTGTATTCATTTACAACGAAAATGCAAATACGAATCTATATATTTACATATACATAACTATAAAACAGACGCTTTGAAAGAAATTACAGTTTTTACTGGAGCAAATATTTTTTTAATATTCTGCAGACAAACCTAGGTCTCATTACAAGCATAAAACTCCGTTTTACGGTTCATTTTCGTTTGAAACAATTATAAAGGAAGGCAAGCGTTAAAAGGTTATTGTTACCGGAAATTTTATTGGAAAAGGTGTAATTGCGCACGCATTGATTGGGCGATGCCGGATGACGTCAATTATCAGCACTTCTGAACCCAGGCTAAAGGGCCAAAGGGTTCTCATTGTTCGAAAATAATAATTTCGAGATCGTTTTAACGTTTTGTCACTGATGTTACTTATGTTTTTTTTTCTGTGCTAAAGTGGAGTATTTAGATTTCTGCGGTCGCAATTGTCAATTGCATATATTTTTTGGGACTAATCCCACCAATAATTCTCAGCACTGTGACTCCTGTAAGCCAGGATCTACAGTGGACACCATTGAAGACACCGAGGTTTAACCCTCAGCGAGTCCTGGGGAAACGCTAAATTGTCTTGGAACCCGCATCGAATTTAATCAGAAAAGTGAACAGGGGGCGTAGGAAAGACAAATTCCACTTCCCTCCTTGGCAAAGTAGGAGACAAGTAATACATTTATAATATAAGCCGGTTTAACCGCAGAAATGAAGACTTACAGACAGACGAACAATTTAGCCCATCTGCAAGGCACCACGGATTATACATCCATATTTTACATCCTAAATGTCCATATTTTACACTGTACACATCGATATAATATATAAACTAGATTTGGTGTCACGGTCCAAAAAGTGGTAGCGAGAAATAGCGCCCTTGTGTCGCTATTTCTTTACAAACAACAACAATTCTGACAAATTTATTTTTGCCGATAGGAGTGTCGCTACTGTCTATATGAAACTGTCAAACTACAAGTCATTATCATTATAAAATCGTTAGTTCACGTTTCCGCCACCAGCACAGATAAGTTTGCCACATTTTAGACGTCGTTTTGTTCGTGAATGTTTATCTAGTTTATATAATATATAAACTAGATAAATTAAATTTAATTAGATAATTAGATAAATTATAATATTATTATATCGATGACTGCACAGATAGTAACGAGCTGTATGGATAGTCTATGGGGTATCCGGGTATTAATAAAAACCGCTCATCTCCTACCGTTCGGTGTCATAAAAGGTGATTAAGGGAATACCAGAAGACGGGCAGACATCAACATCTTACTAAACCCAAGCGAGGGAGATGGATAGGCGCTTCTTACCCGGACACTCACGGTCTATCACGGCTATCACGGGCTATTGTATCAGTAGAAAATTATATACTTATATGATAATACCTACACATAAAATACAAGTGCATATTGACCTCTTTACAATCATCACTAATACATGTTTAATAATAATTAAAAAAAATTGATAAATACATTACGCTCACATAATTAATTTCAAACTAGGTTTTTCTGTATCTATAAAATAATTTAGTTTAAATTTTATGTTAATTAAAGGTGAGCCCGCGGCAGTGGAATAATTGTTTTTGGAAAATTATTTTAAAATTAGAGCAGTGTAAACCCACTAACGATATTTACGATAGACTCCAGATATTTTACAGGAGACTATGAAACTCTGATAGTATAATAAGAGTTGTATACGTTAAATCGATCAAACTAATGTATAGAGGTAGGTCCAAACAAAGAGTAGTTATTTACTCAGTACCTACCCCTGATATGAGTTTTGATAGATAACAAAACCGTTCATACTTCACGTTTGGCCCAATACATGCACACTAATGTAGGGTCAATTTAATAGGTCACTTTTGACATCTGTCAGTTTCTTTGTTCTCCCTTTTTCTTTTGTCATTATTACAATAAATTTGTAATATACGATAATTATCGAAAAAACGAAAAACTTTTGCAAAGACATCGAGAGGGGAATAAGTTTTTACAGAAGTGGCCCACATCTCAAGGCTATCACTAGATATAACTTTAGGGTGCGTGTTGGTAAACTATTCACTCCTTAGATTCTCTGACTTTATTAATGTTAATAGCAATAAACGTCTTTATAAAATCTCATTCTTACGTAATTTGGTAATCGTATGGAATGTCTATCTTGGCCAAATAGTTGCCTTTCAAGCGAGACGGGACAAGGAAATTGCTCGACGCACTGAAAATGCTTGGAGGCGCTATTGGTCAATGAAAGACCTTATAAAAGGCTCTCTACCACTTTCATTGAAAAGAAAACTCATGGACATGTGCATTTTCCCCATTCTCACCTATGGTGCACAGACTTGGTCATTAACAAAACTTCAAAAGTCCGCACTTGCCACAGTGTGTCAACGAGCGATGGAGCGCAGTATATTGGGAGTAAGGCTTACCGTTCGTGTAAGGAACTCTATACTTGGCTCTGTAACGCAAATTGCTGATGTGGGTCGCACAGCTGCAGAATTGAAGTGGAACTGGGCTGGGCATATTTGCCGCATGCCGGATACTGCATGGGCCAAAACGACCACACTATGGGTGCCACGCACTAGGACACGACGTCGTGGTAGGCCTAGACGGAGATGGCGGGATGAGCTAGACAATTTTAGGAAGGACTGGCCACAAATCGCTATGGTTCGAGAAAAGTGGAAAGAGGAAAGGGATGCCTTTGCCCTGCAGTGGGATAGTAGCGGCTGAATTATTATTATGGAATGTGCTAATGCGCAAAATAAGTTATTTTTAAATTATTGACACGTATAAACATGCATGATATGGACCACCTAGTCGACGCTAGCAAGCAAGAAGCTTCGTGATAGCAGGACCAGAAGCATTCCTTGGATTGCCAGCTTTGTAACTTTAGTTCCCTTTTTAATCCAATAGAAAGACGCTGCTGCCTGTCTTCTTGTTTTCCCATAGTCACTTCTTAAAACACCCAACAAACGGAGATTGGAGATTAGATTCTTACCCAGAAACCCCACGGCAATACTGCAAATAAATTTAGAATAGAATAGGATAGAATATACTTTATTGTACACCAAATATATGAACAAGGAAATGGTACAACTTAATACACAGTAGTACAAACGGCGGTCTTGTCGCTAATAGTGATTTCTTCCAGACAACCCTAATTATATTGAATAAACCATTTTAAAAATACGGGCAGGGTGGTGTACATCAATGTATATAATATATATATTTATTTATATCCCACGCAAATATTATTGAATACACACCTATAGATAATAAAATATAAAGTAAAAGAACAAATAATCTAAGTGACTGTTATAGTGGTCTCTGACCATCTTTTTAAAAAATGGTAGGGATTGAGCAAGTCTAATTGGAACAGACAACGCATTCCACAATGGTACAGCTTGAATGGAAAATGATTGATCATAAATTGAATTAAGAATTTAATGAAATAAAATAATATACCGATCCCAGACTTATGATATAAAAAAGAGATAAAAACAAACTCTATCCCAATGTCCCTTCATCACATTAATTACGAGCAAATGAAATCCATTTTCCTTATCAGTGTGATAAAGGACACTTATCATCGGGCTGTCGCCATATTGCGCAAACTCCGCACCGTGACGAAAGAATGAGGACATGGCCTATTTCCTATACATTATAATTAATCCTGGCGAAAATTAATTCTCATTCGATCTAAGGAAAAAGTCGGAGTAAGTTATAAGTGTTTGTATTTATATGTTGTAGGTACGTAACTAAATAAAAGTCTGTACGATAATAAATATTTTCTCTATACTTTGGAGAGCCCATAGTAACACATTGAAAATGTTGCCCCGTTGGGTGTCCGTAAAAGGCGACTAAGGGAAAACAAGAAGACGGGCAGCAGCGTTTATTTATTCGATTACCTACAACCTACACTGCTATCCCCAAGCCGCCTGCCAAGCGTGGCGATTGTGGCAACCCCTCCCTTGTAAGCGGGAGGTCTTTGTTCAGCAGTGGACGATTTGGCTGCTAATGATGAATAATGATGAAAATCTTGAGAATAGGCTAATGACTAAAAAAAATTTTTTGTCCGTCATTTAGATTGTCAAAATATATTGGACACGTATATTATCTTTTGTCGATTAAACAAAAAATTACGAAGATATAGTGCTTTGAAATGTTGCATGACGTCATTCTGGTATACAATTTTTACTGAGGTGTGTGTGACGTAAAAAGCCCCCACTCCCGAACTTAGACGCTCTATATCTTTGGCAATTTTTATTGATTTGTTAAAATACGTATCCAATATTTTTTGATAAACTAACTGACGGACTATTAGATTTATTTTAACCAGTCATCATTCTGCTACATTTTTTGACAGAATAGAAATGTTGCATCTCTAAACAGTATAGAACAAGGTCACGTCTGTGTCTTTGTTCGCCTAAGTCAGGACTTCCCAACCAAGAGAGATCACAGGGGGAAGAAAAATCCATAGCCATAATTGCCAGTTACTAGAAAAATCGTAAGTTAGATACATAGCTATATGAGTATAAATTGAAAGAGTGGGCGTATGAATTTCAGCTTTGGTCCAGGGTGTCGTGATGTATAAAAGTTGGGGACCCCTAGCCTAAGACTATACATATAGTCTCGCGGTCACGAACGGTGTATCACCTTTAAGACGACCATTGCTTGTACGAGCCGGCCGATTACATGCGGGCGGGCTAAGCGCCCATAACGTCGTTCAAACGATTTTGATTGAATACTGGCTCAGCGATCGTGACCACCACAATAAGACAATGAATTTCAAAGTTTTATATGTTCCTGTTCCTTGTGAAAGGTTAATGAGCCCTTTTTCTTTACATCGGAAACATTCCATTGTTGTCTCATGGATTGTCTTAGATTGCAAATCAAATGCCTTCAACACCTTTCTTTTTTTTTTTTGAATGATAGACGCTGTTAGCCGCAGATGGCCATTGCAGCTTCACCAGACAATAGGAGGCGAGCGCTTGAAGCGCTCTAGCCTTTACGGCAGAAGTAGCGACGAGCACAAGGGCACCTCAGGGAGGCACGGCCTCGGCTTGGGCTGTCGCTTAAGAGAGGGCTGAGTTTACCACCGGTTCACAACGCGCCCCCACTGAGAAGAACCGGCAAGAAACTCAGTGGGGTGATGCACGTCGTTGCGGTCGCATACGTACGACCCTTCGGCCTCGCCGGCGAGACCGGTGTCTGATAGCTAGTGTAGCATACGGTTGTCGGGGAGGGGTCGGCGCATCCCGGTCCAATAGGACCGTCATGGGGTCAGGAGGGTCGAGCAGTACGTGCCGTGGTCTGCGGCGCGAGTCAGAAGGACTATCAACACCGTTTACCGACAGCTGGAACTAATGTAGAAAAAATTAAGTCCAAAAAATATGTTTGTTAATGCAAAGTACTGCAAAAATTTTAATGCATATAACATCTGTAACTGCAGTGGCCCTTAAAAGACCGGTTTAAGTGACAATCGCGTTCAGTAATCGCCACTTGAAATTGGAAAGCGATTGGGCGATAAGCTGCGCACGCGCACCTGTCACCTTTCCCCACCAAATGTTGCGTAACGCAAACCTTTTGTGACTGCATATAGTTATTAAAAATACCAGTTCTGTTACGTACCAAGCACAATAAACATTTTTGCAAAGGAAATAAATATATTTACATAATGTACGCATGCCTACAATTATGACTTAGTACTTCACATGTTTGTATGAAGAATGACGTTTCGTTTATGAAAATGAAAACTACGTCATACTCCACACCGATCTGTGAACACTTGCAAGTCGTGCTAGATTTATTGATGAAAACATACGAAATAATCTCTCTCTATCTCCCCCCCTCTCTCTCTCTACGCCCCCCCCAACCCTCTATCTCTCTCTCTCTCTCTCTCTCTCTCTCTATCTCTCTCTCTCTCTCTCTCTCTCTCATCGTACTCTTACCTCTTACGGCGAAATTGACAAACCCAAGAAATTATAGTGGAGTAGCGGAAAATAGATCAAAAATATCAAACGGTAATTTTTTAACAGTAATTATTAGTTTATTTTGTGTTCTGTTCAAGTTCCTGTTATAAAAACAACTGCTAACCGGATGTACGACTTTACTTAATATCAGAATTATTATCTACGAGTGTGTCTATAAATCCTTCCTTTTCCTGTCTTGTTCTAAACAGTAAAAGCTTTCGTTTCGATATAAATAAATGCAAAAATATACAAAACGTTGAAGTATTCATCCTTACCGTCGTATTACAGGTCTTCAAAGCCTTGATTTAGCGGCTTTATTTGTTGTGGTATTACGCAAATACAAGCTACAAGTGTGGAATATTAATTCAAAGTTTCAAGTTAGGTTTAACATGCGTATGGAGTTTCAAATTTCCAATTGTTTTGGTCCATGTTCCTGTTGTAAGCAAACTTTCCAGCACCCTATGGTGATCACTGAGGGATCAGATATTTCGTCTCTTTTACTGGTTAAGCCGCTACTCTTCTGATAACCTAGTGTCCTTTATATATTCGTGGATGAAACTGCATCACAACTTACCATTCGATTGGATTGCCACAATTGTAATCATTGTGGGCAGCGTTTGGGAAACTACGCGATATCTTCTCGTCCGAAATACCACAGTGCCTAAAGACGACGGTTTTTAACCAGTGTGTGTTGCCAGTGACGACATATGGTACCGAGACGTGGTCTCTAACGGCTGGCCTTTTACAGAAGTTCAGAGTAACACAGCGAGCCATGGCATAGAGCTATGCTCGGAGTTTCTTTACGCGACAGAATCCGAAATGTGGAGATTCGCCGAAGAACTAAGGTCACCGACATAGCTCTCAGTATCTGCAAGTTGAAGTGGCAATGGGCAGGCCACATCGCTCGAAGAACCGATAACCGTTGGGGAAGAAAGGTTCTCGAGTGGCGACCACGAACCGGAAGACGCAGCGTTGGTAGGCCTCCCACTAGGTGGACAGACGACATTGTGCGCGTCGCAGGTAACCGGTGGATGCAAATAGCCAACTGTCGTTCATTGTGGCGTTCTAAGGGGGAGGCCTATGTTCAGCTGTGGACGTCTTCCGGCTGATGATGATGATCATGTAATCACTGTTCAGTAAACGATTAGTAATTTATTGTTTTCTTCTTTTCTCCCTTGCTTTATGTTTCGAACGGCAAGACGCAATATCGCTAATGTCGATTCATTTGTAACAAAACAATGTTTAAAAAAAAAGTGAAAAAATGACAAGCCCGCTGAGTTTCTTGCCGGAACTTCTCAGTTGAGGCCGCGTTGTGATCCGGTGGTAGCTTTTAAAAAAATGACCATTCAAAAGTGCTAGCGTTAAGCCTATTTGAAATAAAGATTTTTGAGTTTGAGTTTGAGTTTAATCAAGCAACGTCAGGCAAGGTCATCATGTCGTTACCTTCGGAGTCGCTGGACGTTCGGGGTGTGGGCCCTAGGACGTTCACTGAGTACGGCGGCGACTAAAAGAAGGACGGCGGCGGGGTTGCGAACCCCGTCCCCGTGAGCACTGTGACTGGTTCCCGGGGGGCTATGGCTAATGCGCCCCCTGGCGGCAGGCTCAAAGGCAAGGCAGTGAGGGGCTCATGGTGCAGTTTCCACCGGAGAGTCCGGGGGTCCCTCTCATGTGCCGATGTAACAGCCACGGTGGTTTTAGTGAGTAAGAATCCCACATGCCCCGGTCAAACACCACAGATCCCTGGGACCTTTTGAAAAAAAAAGTACATCCCGCCGTCACATAGATGCGTGGCATTTTAACTGAACGTCTCTGTCCCGTTATAAATCGGTCCGTGTTATCATCTAGTCAGCAATCGTTAAGCTGAGTCAGTCAGTAGCTTGAACCACTCTATTACCAGGTTCGCTACTAACCATACAATAAAAAAGTCAGACTGGATTGCAGTCAAGCACTAACTTGTATAAATAAAAAAAAACTCAGCGAAATATATGAAGGAATGGGCTTTACTGCGAAAAGAAATTCATAATTCCATGTATCTCTGAATACGAAACCGGTGTGAATTAACAGCTCAGCTCGGATTTCCGCGAGAACTAGGGAACTGCATATAATATGTTAACAGCATTCCACTTGGAAAGTGAATTCCGTCTGCATGCCAGTTTGTTATGCAAGTATGCAGCTAATTTGCCAAGTGACCCCCCAGTGAGGCACTAGTAGTTCTCTATGGTAACTCGATCGATAAGACTGTTGACATTAAATGAAATTTTAAATCAATTTGTTAATTTCGAAACTGTTAACTAGTAAATTATCAGCAGCAAGGTTGCCATGACACCCAAGCATGGCAATCGTCATGGCCTTACTTGTAATTGTACTTTAATAATGACAATTTCAAATTATAGTATTTATTTTATAATCAACAGATTTTTAAAAACATTAGATATAGGATTCGTAACTACAAGATTTTGCTAGAATGTAGTACAAATCAGTACTAGTCAGTTTCGTAGTAGTTACACTATTACGAAATCTCCTTCGATAATTTTAAGATTTTTTGTTATTAACAATCTATTGTAAAATGATGTCGGATGCATATTTAAGCGGTGGTCTAACATTTTATGATAATTTATATTATTATCCAAACCTTACATATTTGCCTACCCCCCTTCTATACCTAAGCCATGATACCAACTCTTCTTGATTTTTCAGCGAATCAAGCAAAAATATTTTAAGAGCAAACTTTTTCGATATCACCTTAGCCCGAAACCACAGACTTGCGAGATCACTCAAAGTATTTTTTTCCTTATAATTCCACAAACTGGTAAGAATTTCTTCACTTAGACTAGAGTCTAAGAGAGAGTAAGATAGATCTTACGTTATATTGTTATCCTGTGCTTAACGCTCTAAAAAATCAGTTCAATGGTTATCGATATTGCCAATCTAGAATCCTTTGTACCTCTGACCTCATTTTAATCTCAGACAAGTCGTGATGGTAATATCAACCTCTCGATATACTGTGACGTCATTGAGAGCCTTCTAACCGAAAGTAAGGTCAAACGGCTACAACTGCTATAGCAATATGTAGTATAATATTGTTAAAAAAAAAACAAATAGTCGTTTTAAATCCTGTTCCAACACAGGTTGTTCTGCTTGTTTTATATCTAATAATTACCTTGAGAGAATGCAAAATAATGGCAATAATTATAGCAAAAGGTTAAGCCAACAGAGAGTACTAGGAAAACTATCGGATAATTACTTAGACAGAACGTTAAATAAATTGCAGAAATCATAATAAAAGGTTTATAAGCCAATAGAGTCCGAGGAAATGAGAAAGGGGTTATCCCGTTTCAAGATCTAGATATAAAATAGCACTAGGTCCAAGAAACAATTCCGCCTTATCTTATATTATAAGAATTTATTTGCCATGCATACATTGCATTTGCGACTGTCTAATTATACATAACTAGCAATTCCCAGCGGCTACGCCCGCTATTATTTTATTTTTTCCACCCCATTTAACCCCTTTAGGAGTTGAATTTTCATAAACACTTTCTTAATGGATTCTTTACATAAACAGAAGAACCTACTGTCCAAATTTCAGCTTTCTAGGTCCAGCGGCTTGGCCTGTGCGTTGATGAATCAGTCAGTCGGGAGAAGTAATTTGTGTATATAGATTTACAAAGCGATGCAGATCGTCGTCATATATATTTTCTATGAGTATTTCTATGTGCGCATCCACACTGCGAGCCTAGCGCGTTTACTTTACTTATTAAATGCTTCAACTCATATTATAATACTTTAAAAGCGAAAAGCTCCTTATCCGTAAACAGGAGGCCAACATATAACTGTAGTGTTGTTTCTCAACGTCGTCCATTACCCGTTCATTACTGTCGGCCCGGACATGTTTGCTGACGTCACGGGGCGCGCGCGCATACGTGTGCCCGACGAACGACGCGACGGCAAGTAAACACGTCCTTTGGCCGTTAAAATGTGCCACTCAATATTTCTTCCAGGTTTCTAAATTATTTTTATTATATGAGAGTAGTGAGTAGAATTTTTTATTAAAATACAAATAGTATTTTAAGGATCTTTAATGGAACTGTCCATTAAAGACAAAAGGACAGGTGGACAGTGCAAAGTTTTTAATTCTGGATTTTGTGGTATTGTATTCTATTTTACTTTTTCCATCGATATAATATTTAAACTAGATAAACATTCACAAACAAAATGACATCTAAAATGTGGCCGCGGTGGTTGTAAACTTATCTGTGCTGGTGGCGGAAACGTGAACTATCGAATTTATAATGATAATGACTTGTAGTTTGACAGTTTCATATAGATAGTAGCGACACTCCTATCCGCAAAAATAAATTTGTCAGGATGTGGCTTGTAAAGAAATAGCGACACAGGGGTGCTATTTCTCGCTACCACTTTTTGAACCGTGACACCAAATCTAGTTTATATATTATATCGATGACTTATTCCTATAATTCCTGTTTTTAGGGTTCCATACCTAAAAGGTAAAAAAGGAACCCTTATGGTGAGACTTCGTCTGTCTGTCACACATAGATATTTCAGGAACTACTGACGCTATCGATTTAAAACTTGGGATAGTTTTAGATCTTACTTACCCAACCTCATCGTAAATGAAAAAAATAAATTTTTTCTTTAATTAATTTTTTTAATGGGCGTCGGAATGGGTCCTCAAAATTTGAATCTACTATATCTTTAGGTCATGTAGTTTTTGTCTGATAATCAAAAATACCATTCCCCCATTATCTACGAAGCTTATGGGGGGGAAAAATCTGGAATAATTATGGGTAATAAATGTCTATATTTTACAGGAAAAATAAAATATTTTTTTCTAAGTAGTACAGTTTTTTAGTAACCCTAAAAAAACCTCGACAAACAAACTTAGTTTTGCTGTGTGTTTTTTTTTGCTATCTGAGGTGTTAGACGAAAAGTAAAATATTGTATAATTATGTAAGAATACAATAAATTTTAATTAAAATGTAAGTTCACAAAAACTAGAAAACCACTAAAATGGTACAAATGTTACACATTCGTAAGAAAGTAACCCTATTTTTAAAATGCTATAGAAACTATCTGCCATAAGTGATTTGTAATAATTGTTGTGATGAGTTGTTTTGTTATTATTTTAAGAGACACATCAAGTTACACAGTAACAAATGATGCAAGAAATATTGTTAACGTTACCTTACGAATCCATCATATCTCAAAGTTAGGTGAAGAAATAAAAAAAATCTAAATGGTTTTCAAACAGCCATTAGGTATACCTAGTATGGTAACCAATTAACCTACTTATCTGAACATGGCACAAAAACTAAAAAGGAAAGAACAAAAAAAAAACGTACCAATTTTCATAAACAAAAGCGGCATTTTAAGCCTACTGTTGATTTATACAGAACGGTTATGTCAGCTTATGTCCATAGCGGGGCCATGGCCGCTACTGTGAAACAATTTTCTATTAGCTAAATAAAGATATGGCAAGAACTAAACCCATTACATACATACATAAATGACTATTCTATGTAAAAAAAACTACGTCATAATGACGTTATACTCACACCGATCTTCCATGATTTGCTAACTATGCTAAGCCGTGCCTTTACGTGTGCCTTCTTTTTTTTCGTCACTACCTTAAAAAGATCGCCGGGAACTGTAGAATTCAACCCGGGTATGTGGGATTCTTACCCATTAAAGCCCGCACTGTCGCATCGGCACATGAGAGGGGACACCCAGGCTCTCTAGTGGGATCTGCACCAGGATTCCCAGGAACCAGTCACGTTGCTCACGGGAACGGGGGTCGCAACCCCGCCACGCTGTCCTCAGAGACACCGCAGTACTCAATGAACGTCTTAGGGCCTAAACCAAGCCTTTTACGTGTGCCTATAATATCCTCTTATTTTAGTAGTAGCCTTTGTGGCGCAGAAGGAAACCGTTTGCTTTGCAAACCAGAGGTCACGGCTTCAAAACCGGGGACAGCAACAAGTTAAGAGTAGTTGTTACTTACTGGTTAGGACAATACAGGCCGATCATCTCAATGATCTTCTTTTCGTGTCGACAATGAATATACAAATACTATATGGTATTTGGCCAGGAACAGGCCACATCAATGGCGTTCTGATTTGCCTGGAGCAAGTCCTCTGTCGTACAGGTAGTCGGACAAGCGGGGCAACTAATATGGTGAGGCATATTTTGAGGGGACACACCACACTCGCAACTGATGTTGGCGTCACTGTTAATTCCCCATCTATTTAAGAGCAGCTTACAGCGGCCTACTTGAGATCTTAGCCTATTATGGTTTTTCCATGTAGGCCACGGACGGCTCTTTAAATCCTGGAAGCAGATTTTCAACTGGTGGAACGTACAGAGACTGAGGATCTCAATGATTGAAAAATTAGATGATCCATGCGTTGGATGGGAGATGTAAAAAGGTGATTCTCCGACTAACCCATTTCCGCGATAGGTCTTCTGTCCGACCTATCTGATAGTGAGCGTAAAGAAAGAGAGAGTGCATTTGTATCCACCCAAACTCTTGTGAAATATATCTACTGCGTAGCTGGCTGATCTTGTGAAAGATTAGCTGTTATGGCCGATCGGTCAGAAGGACTTTATTATAATTATATTCGTATTTGCGTCGTTGTTTACTAAAATTGCTGGTTCCAAGTTCAAATGTTAGAAGGTCACGAGCACGCTGCGCTACTTCGTGTGTTTACAAAATTGTGACTTCTGAACTTAGTTGTGTAACTTTTTATGGTACCCTACGGATTGTTTATTGCCAGTTTTATAATTATTATAATGATGAAGTGTGCCTATTTATGTAGGTACCTTTTAATGAACTTTGTATTTTGAGTATATTCACTTATATGAACCGAATAATAACATACATTGTATGTGATGTGTGCGTGTTCCATAGGTTGACAAATGAAATAAAAAATACTGAGAAGAGACAATCTTTTCACTTGTCTAAAAAAATATATTCAGTTTGAGGACTAGTAACTGCGGTAACAGCTCAGTGGGCGAGCGCTTGCCTGGGAAACAAGGTGCGCAGGTTCTTACCCCGGCTTGATTTCTTTAATTAATCATGTCCGAATCGTCTTTGTGCGATTGTTACTAGCCTTCGGTGAAGGAAAACATCGTGAGGAAACCTGCATATCTGAGAGAGCCTAAATAGCTTTCAAATGACCTGTGAAGTCCGCCAACCCGCACTTGGCCAGCGTCGTGGACTACGGCCTAAGCCCCCTCATCTTGAGGGGAGGCTCGTGCCCAGCAGTGGGACATAAACCAGGGCTGGTATTATTGAGTACCTACTATTTACTGTTTGGGAAACAGGTTTGAGATTTCAAAAAAGAAACATAATATTGCTTCTTGTCTGAATAGGTACCTAATCCATAGGACTAGCACAATTTTGGTTAGAATCAAGTAGGTAATACAGATGATATCTTTTTATGATGACCAGACCAGACAAAAAGTTGTCTGGTCTGGTAGTGTGCCTTAACATTCTTAATTGCGTCGCTGCTGTCCTTTAGCTGGGGCTGAAGTCAAGCATTTGTTGTGTAAACAAAAATTACTTATTGAAAATGGTCTTGTCTACTTAAAAATCTTCGTCTTTCTTTCTACTGTTTTGTTTAAGCGCCATCTATACATCAAAGATAGAACAAGCCACTCACCCGATGCGTGGCGTAGCATGAGGGGTCGAGACCGCCCCCGGGGCGGAACATCGCCGCGCTGACTGCTGCCATCTGCCGGCTACCTCAGGATACCCTTCCACCGCGTCATCGCTCTGAAACCAAAAAAGTACTATGAAGAATGGAGAATAAATAAATGGACTGTATTCGTGATGGTGAAGTCTATTTGACCGATATAGTTTGTTTTGGCTAAGTTTCTGATTGTGTGTAATTAGCTGCAGAGCAGATATTCGGAACTATTGAAGAAAAAGCCTTTATTTTTTAACGTTCTGTAGTATCAGTGTATCTATACGGGGTGTAAGGGACATCGTACCGAGAACCGATACCACGGATCCAGTATATGATTCTGAACATTCTAGTGTTGAAATTTTCCATGAATTTCCAAACAAAAATGCCGCTTTTTTTAATAAAATTAGGATACATTATTGGAATATTAATAAAGCCTAATTTTAATTTAAAAACAATAAATTACTTATTTGTGCAAAATTAGCAATCGCATTATTCAGCAGCCGACAGCCGAAAAGTCCACTGCTGAACAAAGGACTCTCCCTTAGAAGGGAGGGGTTGAAATAATCTCTACGCTTGGCAGGCGGCTTGATTGAAATCAGCAATGTAATTTGAAAAATAATTATTATTTCGCACGTATTCATTACATGCTCAAAAATTAACAAATTAGTCATTTGTCATTTTCCATATAAATGGTTTCTGTAATGTTGTAACGGACAAATGAGAAATCTTATAAAAAAGTTTTCGGTACGTAGACCCTATAATGTACCTACGAGTATATACTTTTACCCAACCAGGTCCTGCGTCTACTACAGGTACAGGCATATCTCTGAGTCAACACACGGAAAGATCCGCAGGCTGTATGGAAGCTCCCAGAATTGTCCTTTCAATGAAGCTATCTAGGTAGGTACTCTTCCAAATGGTGTATCACCTATAGGAAGACAATCGCATGCACGAGCCGGTCCAAAATACGTGCAGGCGGCGTAAGCGCATGTAACGTCGTTCAAACTATTTTGATTGTTCATATCCGCATCCGCAATAATATCCGTTGTTCGTATCCGCAATAGTACCTTCTTTTTAAGTAACTTAGCGATGAAACAAGCAGGCGTTCGCTAAGGACAGCTGCCTTTAGTCCCATAGTTTTACTAGTACACAGTGTTCATCACACTGAGGCACATTGCTTTGGCGGTAGAATACCTATCACCGTGTGCGATGATACGTACCTGGGGGTTTAATATGCGTTCTGTTGGTTACCGAAATAGACCATACTGTCAGTTTTCTCTATACATTTTACACCAGAACCTTTAGCGGCAACTATCGAAAACTAGTAACATGTACGGGAGTGCAATGGCGGAGATATTATTATTCGTATTAATCAGAGACTTGTTGACTTTTTATGGTAATTATATTTATAAAACAATGCACCGGTTCTCATAATATGGCGCGTCACGGGACTTATATAGGTACCTACGCAAGCACTTCACTTAACTTAGGTAAAGTTACATACGTGTGGGCCCCTTGAGCGTCCATTGAGTACGGCGGCGACTCCGAGGAGGACGGCGGCGGGGTTGCGACCCCCGTCCCCGTGAGCACCGTGACTGGTTCCCGGGGGGCAATGCGCCCCCCGGCGGCGGGCTCAAAGGCAAGGCACTGAAGGGCCCCTGGTGCAGATCCCACCGGAGAGCCCTGGGGTCCCCCCTGTCATGTGCCGATGCGACAGCCGCGGGGGTTTTAGTGGGTAAGAATCCCACATACCCCGGTCGAGCCCCACAGCTCCCGGGGATCTTTCGAAGATTTCCCCCGCGTCAAAAAAAAAAAAAAAAAAAGGGTAAAGTTACATAAGTAGGAGGGGGTGGCTACACACATACCACAGGAGAGAACATTTCGAAAACAGCTGACAGTTTGACTGATTTCGTTAACTATCTAAGCCCGTACTTGAGTCCTGGACAGTCCTTGAGGACTAATAAAAATATTGAATCTGGCCGAAATGACTACAGCGGCCAATCTTTCGCAAGATCAACAATCTACGCGGGAGATAGTATAGTGCACAAGCGCTTGCGTAGACACAAGTGCACTCTCTCTTCCTTTAAACCAAACCAAACCTTTAACAATCTGATGGGATGGAAAACCGACACGACCGAGGAGAGATCACGCGCAGGACCGACTTTTTACATGCCCATCCGACGCATGGATCATCTTACTTTACCGACTATCAGGCGATGGGCCTGCATTGTCCTAGCCAGTAAGTAACAAAGAACTACAATAAACTATTTTAAAAAAAATAAACACCGACTTCAAAGTAAATATCTAAAAAGCATAAAATAACGAAAATATATTGAAGTCGGTGCTAGATAATCACGTTAACTAACACTATCACCAGCTGACACCGACTTCAATATATTTTCGTTATTTTATGCTTTTTAGATATTTACTTTGAAGTCGGTGTTTATTTTTTTTAAAATAGTTTATTTAGCACTTTTTAGTTACTTATTTTACCATGATAGGTACCAGTACTATCACGCAACTCGAACGGCTACGTTACAGTAACTTACTGAAAACATAAAAAGTTTATATCTCTTAAACTACTAGACCGATTTTGATGAAACTTATACTCTACCCTAAGTTGAAAAATACTCTAACTATTGCAAAAAGAATTTTCAAAATCGGACTTGTAGTTTCTGAGAAATCCGTGGACAAACCTACATACATACATACATACACTCATAAAATTTGGTAAATTTGTTTAGAAGCCCACATAGACTAACATATATTAATATTACGCATTTTTATCAATATTACATACATACGCGTCGAATAGAGAACCTTCTTTTTGAAGCCGGTTAAAAAGTTGTTGCTCCCCGAGGGATTCGAACTCGCGACCTCCGCTTTGCAAAGCAAGTGGTTTCCCACTGCGCCACGGAGGCTACATGTCCTGGACCTAGGAGGCCTTGAGAACTACCACTTACGCCCGATTTCCGAAAGGATGATCAACGCAAAAATCAACTAACTAGATGTCAAATCCCCTGTCAAGTGTATTTTGGGTTGCAGAGGCAGCATGGTCAACTATTTTAATTTGAACATTCTGTCAGTTGACACGGCTGTTACAATTTGCTTCAGAAACTTCATGTCAAAGCCAATTTGGGTTTCCGAAAGGTCAACAATCGAAGTGTGTGTGTGACCCTACCCTTAACAACATTACTGTGTCCCGGCGTGGAAAGCACTAGGCATAGGTGTAAAAGTCTGAACAAAATAATAATCTGCAGTAAATACTGACTCAAAAGACAATAAATCAGATAAGCAGTAGCGGAATTTTACTGACAATGGACAAATCTATCGCTGAGATACTTCTACTAATCTTATCAAAGAAAAGAAAAAGAAAGAAAGAAAAACATTTATTCAGCGACATCTAAATCTAACTTATCTATTAAAAATTTTATTTTAAATAATGCCGCTGAAGGGTTATCCACTCAGCATGTCACTATAAGTTATCACTATAAGTTGCACAAAAATACCATTTCTCATAACTTCACGATGCGATCCAAATGCCCAACCAACCCAACCTAGGGTTCAACAAACTATATTCAATAACGAAAAAAGAGCAGGTTGTTGCGATTGTTGTGCAACGCTAGCGCATCCGTATGACGCGCCTCCGCTGCGCCGGCGCACTCGGGGTCAATGCCCCGCCTCCTACTGGGGACAATTCCCACACGGTCCTCGGTAATGAGTGCAGGTAGTGTTGTCCAAGTTCAATGTAGAAAACGGGATGTGAAATGGCTTCTTGTCGTTTTATAGGTCGTATGATGACGCCGTTCTATGTATAACCAGGTGGAACTTTTACGCGTGTCACAAACTAGCATGATAACTACGACCAATCTGTCAAGGGTGTAACGACCCAGAAGAAGATAATCAGAGGTAGCATAATTTTATTGGGTTCTTTCTTCTTCAGCTTGCCGCTTGCATAGTCTACCGTGGAGCAAGCACGAAATGGTTCATCTGAGCAATGAATTAAAAAAGACATTTTTAACGGACTTCAAAAAATGAAGTGGTTCTCAATTAAACTGTATATTTCTTTTTGTTAAAAATACATGAACCGTAAACGGGCAACAAATACATGGTCCGTGGGGTGTCTGGGTAAGTAAAGCACCCATCTCCTCCCGTTGGGTGTCCGTAAGAGACGACTTAAGGTACGCGTCCATTGGAACGCGCCGGGCGCACCGCACGCACGGCACGCAACGGATTTTAGTTTGCTTTGTATGATTTTACATAGCGCTGCGTCCATTATCCGTTATTTTTCCGATTCGGGCTGTCAAAATCATACAAAGCAAACTAAAATCCGTAGCGTGCCGTGCGTGCGGTGCGTCCGGCGCCTGCCAATGGACGCGCACCTTAAGGGAGAACAAGAAGACGGGCAGCAGCGTATTTCTATTGCATTAACTATCACCTATATTGCGGTCCTCAAGACACCTGCTAAGTGAGGATTATGGCAACCCCTCCCTACAAGGGGGGGGGGGGGGGGTTGTTCAGCAGTGGACTTAACGAACTGGAAGTCGTGGGTTCAAATCCCGCAAGGAGTAGCAACAACTTTGTGTAGTTGTCGCTCACTGGTTAGGACAATGCAGGCTGATCACCTAATTGTCTGGAAGGTAAAATGTCTGATGGGCATGTAAAAAGTCGGTCCTGCGTCTGACCTCTTGCGCACTATTATCTATCTATGTAATATGTGCCGCCGCACCCTGGACTGTTAGCTCTTGACGATTAAATCTATCCATTACGACATAAACGGAATAAAAAAAGACCCTAAGAAAGCTTTGCAGACAAATGACAAATCTGTCCAATAGGTACCACATGAAAATATGTTTTGTGTCCAAAGTTATTACAGTTCTGATATAATATCTTTGTTAAAAAGATTCTTTCTTCACACACAAAATATAAGAAAAATCATCATAATCATCAATAGCAGAAGAAACACGTCCACTGCTGAACAAAGGTTTCCTCCTTAGAAGGGAGGAGTTGCCACAATCTCCACGCTTGGTGGCGTCTTGGGGGTCGCAGTGGGTAGTGGTGGTAGATAAACTAATATCAAGGTCACTGCTGCCCGTCTTCTTTTTCTCTAAGGGTAACCTTACGGACACATAACGGAAGGGTGCTATTTTTACCCGGACACCCCGGGTTCACGGATTAACATAAAAATAAAAGGATTAAAAAACTATATATGTCAAGGTTTCAAATTAATTATCACAGAAATGAAAAATAAGTTTCATTATAATTATCAGACGCACACAGAGGTCAGTAGGTGCTCAGTACATGCTCAGTACCAACAGTTGACTAGACAAAGTAAGTAACATTATAGTTATTAGAATTACAATTGATGTTTACCTCGAATACCTTGTAATTTCCCTGCATATTTTCATTATGAGTTTACGGAAGGTTATAACAAAATAATAGCTATGATAATAGGCTTGCATTGCCTTTGTTGGCACAAATGTGCGTGGTTTTATAATAAGCTAAGTCGTATTAATAGAATAGTGTAAACTTGAATATTCCACGTATACTTATGATGAATAGGAAACCCTCATGTCCGGGTTGCAGAGATTAATTTAATAGGACAATAATATGAATAATCGTCGATTCCCACTTCGACAAAAAACAGTACGAGTCCGTTTTCTAGCCTTTATTTTAGAATTTTGGGACATAGATTTATTTGTAGGTATTAATTGTATTATATTAATAGTATATTAATTGTAGGTGTAGAAAATAACTTTTTACCGAAATACCGTAGTCTTCTTGCTAGAATTCATGTTTGGCTAGAGCTTTTTTGAGAACAAAGGTCTCTGTTGGCCGTTGTTGGCCATAACAGATCCACCGGGCAAGAAGCCTAGAGCATAAATCTAGGATGTAGTGAAAAATAATCTAAATGTAAGTCCAAGTCTATATATTTTTTTCACTACATCCTCCAAACATCCCCACTCCTTTGATTTGTTTTTATTTACTTTTCAAAATTCCGATAGCAATTTATTGACACTGATAAGATAATTGTGTTTGTGAGAACCAGATAAGAGAGAATCAGATAAAATATGACAATTCGAAAGTGCTAATTTTGACCTATTTGAAATACACCATTTTATTTTCTTTATTTTTCAAGTAGGTATCACTATAATATCTTTAGAAATGTTCATATTACTCTACATCCATACAAAAATATACTTGATGCAATACAATTAAACTCGCATTTGTAAGAATATGCATCTGTACGAGAAAAAAGAAATTAGAAACGGTCAAACGAATACCACATTATGTTTATTACTTCACAAGCAGTATTACCTCCTTTCCATATTGTTGGAAAACTATTAAAGTGAAAAGCAACGACAATGAAAGTCACCGCAATTCAGGTAATGACCTAATTCTGGCCTCTACAGCAAATGCTCCAATGACATAAAGATGTTCAGTGAAAGTTGTCCGCAAAAAAATCATTACGACTCATTACCGCTGCAAAACCAAGAGTATCCAATTTGGACAGACACTATTGTGAGATACAAAAAAAATATGTCATTGAGTTTATGATGATTGCTGATGATGTGACAACAATAGGGCTGAACAAAAATCTAAAAACAAAAGACGTATTTTTGGTTCATTATCGCCAAATCTCAATGTTTTTATAAACCCTCATGTTCCACTGTTTGACAAGGGTCCCGTCCTAGATGAAAGATGAGAGTCTTTAAGACCATCCACCACGCGTGCCGAATGCAAATTGGTTGATCAGAAATACCGTTTGAATAAATTCTACTCTAAAAACCTGTATAGGATTCCTCGCGAAGATTTCCATCAACACAATGTAATCTTTCTAATAGAACATAAGCTTTACACAAAGTTGAAATCATATTGGTAATGCGAAAGCTGAAGTGCTCTATTGGGCCTGAACCTAGCGAGGCGAGGCGTTCAAATCAAATCCTTTAGCCACCGGTCTACCACTATTCCTATCGTCTTATAAGCGCCTAATATTTAAAAACATATTTCAGAAAATGTTCTCTTTTATTTACGCGAATACTAGACATTGTAATTAATCTATTCTTACGGATTATATCGCGATTTATTTTAATTTTCCCGACATTTCGAATGCCCATACAGATAGGTACTTGAATGGTGAGTCTCATCATCCCCCAACACAGCTAGCTACAGTGGGTAAATCTTTGTTTCAAAGAGCACGCGGAATCTGTGATGATGACCATCTGAGCGCTGAGCTTCAACATGTCAAGCAAGTACTGCGTGACAACAAGCTCCGGATCCCGCGCCGCCATCATAGTGAACGTGTCAAACCAGCCACAGTGGAGCGTCAGCCTGCTGTCCTACCATATGTTAGAGGGGTTACTGACAAGATTGGCTACATCTTAAAGGGGGCTTCAATCAAAACTTATTATAAGCCACCAAAGAAGATTAGTCAATATTTACCACCTGTCAAATGCCACATACCTTTACAAGATGCAGGAGTTTATAAACTCGACTGTGACTGTGGGCTCTCCTACATTGGGCAAACAAAGCGTGCATAAAAACTCGCGTTAAAGAGCACATAGCTGATGTGAAACACCGACGCTGTACAAAATCTGCAGTCTGTGAACACATTCAGGATCGCACCCGCCATTATATCAGTTTTGATAAACCACGAATCCTTGCAAAAGAACACTGTTTCCAACCAAGGATGATTCGTGAGGCTATTGAAATCAAAAAACATCCTAATTTCAATAGAGAAGATGGTTGGGTGTTACGACCAGCTTGGGACCCTGTGATAAATATAATTAAATCCAAAACCAGACAAAACACTGCACGGCGTCAAGATACTGTAAGCTCTTACTGCGTAGGTCGGACCAACAACAATAATAACCAATAGGAATTGAGGGTACATCAATAAAAACAACAACAATAACTGAGGGTACACCGAAAATTATGACTGTATAAATAGAGCGCAGGGACGTTCAACATCTCAGTCCGCCCGTGACCATGGGTGCTGCAAAGAATTCGAAACGTCGGGAAAATTAAAATAAATCGCGATATAATCCGTAAGAATAGATTAATTACAATATTTCAGAAAAGTTTTTTAAGCAGAGAGGAGCTCATCATTTTTATTTCATGTTCATAAACTTACACTCCTGTCTGTCATGATAAAACGATCTATCGATCTCCTCGTCAATAGGTAACCCTAGTCTTAAAATAATGTCAATGCTATAAAGCATAATTATTTCATTGTCATTGTAAATTATGGGAAAAATCTTAATACAACAAAACTTCCATTGTGGACGTCAGTAGTTATTGTTACTTGGTATGATTATATAGCAAACAGTGATATGATGGTATGGAGAATATTTCTAAGTTAGTAGTACACCACATCCGTAGCAATAATTTTTTTCATATAGTTAACTGAAGTTTAAAAAACATGCTTCTTAAGAACTGCACTAAACTGCGAAAAAAACTATTAATGAACCTATGTATTTAACCGACTTCAAAAAAGGAGGAGGTTCTCAATTCGTCTGTATATATTTCTTTTTTCTATGTATGTTCGCGCATAACTCTGGCAATTATGAACCGATTTGAAAAAATCTTTCTTCCATCCACTCTTTATTCCGTTAATTGGGTCCCATAAAAAAATTAATGCTTAGTAATAAGTAGTTCCTGAAAAAACAAGAATGTTGACTGCACAGGAAAGCTGCAGGAAAGCCTATATAGATGACTTTATGTCGCTTTTTAAGGACAAAAATGGTAATAAGTCTGGCAAATATTTACCAATTTAAATAATTCTTTTTTTATTCGAAAGACTGTAATGAACCTGTATGAATTTTATTACAACCGGATAAGAACTTCTTGGAGGACCATGAATGATATGGAGGAATTTATCTGGTAAAAACCATAAAACTGATGTTCTCCTTTACATTTCTCTGACAAATATGAACCGATTTCGATGATTCTTTATTCGAGAGAGTAAACTACTATGATGATTCCATGCAAATTTCATTACGATCGGATAAATTGTTTCGGAGTTTCTGAAGAAACATGAATTATGTAAAAGTATGTAGACGATAATGTGAAATCATAATGATGTCATAACCTACCTAGATCATTTTACCGTCATCAATGGTTCAATCTATATGTATGAAAATATCACTAAAAAGTATAAAATAAACAATTTTTTAAAAAAATTGAACCGACTTCAATAACACTGAAAAGTATAAAATAATTTAAATATTATTGAAGTTGGTGCCAAATAGGTATACACAGCAGGTACGCCAACACCAACTTCTATAATATTTAAATTATTTTATACTTTTCAGTGTTATTGAAGTCGGTTCGATTTTTTTTTAATATTTTATGTAAGTAAGTGAAGAAGAAGTAATGCAAAATCTTTTCTTAATTAAACCTAGTGATCCACTGATCACTCTCTTTTACGCTTTTACCGAGCGAACATTGAAAGGCCGTGTATGCAGGTAGGTATATCATCATCATCAGCCAAAGACAGAACAAAGACCTCCCTCTGAGATGGGAGGGTTTGCCATAATCCCCACGCTTGGCAGGTGTCTTCGGGATCGAGATATAGGTGGTAGGTAATCTAATAGAAAGACGCTGCTCGTCTTCTTGTTTTCTAGTCGCCTCTTACGACACCCAACAACAGCATATGGGTGGGTGCTATAATTACCCGGACATCCCGCGGGCAATGCTGCTATAGTTCAACGTATAGTTCAAAACATAATATCACTGATCAAAACTCACATGGCATTGCAGACTCAGCTGCATATCTTATAAGCATATCTTAAAATGGTTTTGTTGCGTGCAAGGCTATAGTTTAAATAGTATGTTTAAAATAATAATTGATATGCAAATACTTAAACAAGTCTATTAAGATTGATTATGTTGACAGCATTAAATTTAATACACATTAATAATGAATAAGCAAACAATGCGCGTGGGAGTAAGAACTGTAATTTGAATTAAGTCTTAAGAGTTCGAAACTTAAACTTACTCCTAAGTGCTTTGAAGCTTACATTGCAGAGTAAATTAAGAACTAAGCGTGGGAATCATCGATATAATACCTATTTAAACTAGATTAGGTGTTACGGTCCGAAAAGTGGTACACAGAAATAGCGCCCTTGTGTCCCAATTTCTTCTCAAGCCACAGGCTGAGATAAATATGTTTGCCGATAGGAGTGTCGCTACTGTCTATATGAAACTGTCAAACTACATGTCATTATCATAATAAAACTGTTAGTTCACGTTTCCGCCACCAGCACAGTTCGCGACCTTCGCGACCACATTTTAGATGTCATTTTCTTATACATTAAATCGATGTGGTGAGAATACTCCATCTGTCACTCACTAACACTTAAAGTTAATTTAACACACCAATTAAAGTTTATTGGCATTAATTCAATTTTGAATTCGGAATATTTCGATACTCAAAGTGAATTAATACTTTGTTAGTGAGTAGAGATCTCAATCTCGTATCTTGTTCTTAATTTGAACGTAAACATAATCATGTAGAACATAAGCCTTCGAGAGTCAAAATAAACAGATTTTAATAAATGGCTTAATATGGATTAACGTTAATTGATATTTGTGAGTGTGGCGGTAAATGTCTTCTCTATTCTCCAAATGGTATTAAAATACAGCGTTCTGAGTCTGTCGTTAATTAGCTGACTTTTTTTAAAGCACTCAACAGAGTTTAATGATGTTTTAATATCTTTTTTTAAGGACGGCTATTATTATTATTTATTGTAAGGTAACGTGGGGTAAGACTGTCACCGGGGTAAGACTGTCACTTTCAAATAACTCGAAAAGTTCTGCGTTTTTTTCGGTTTTAACTTGTCGATAAAACAAGTATCATGAAATAGTTCTCGGCTCAAAACACAGTTGTCACTTCAGCTGAACTATTTGGTCAATATCACACTGTTAAAATGTCAGCTGTAAGAAAAAAAAATGGCTATTGGGTGGATCTGAAAACATCATTAAAAATTTTGAAATGGTAAATTGAGATATGTTTGCTGTAAGATAGATAGATAAATAATACTTTATTGTTAAAAATACCATTATTAAAAAACACAAAAATACAAGAAAAAAAACAGTAAAATATAATGAAACAATGGGCGGCCTTATCACTAAAAGTGATCTCTACCAGGCAACCTTTGGATGGAGAGGAACTATGAACTGCAAGGCGGGGTTGTTTATACAAACCAAATAAAAGAGAGAAAAAAAATACATAACTATCTACACTAATATTATAAAGAGGAAAACTTTGTTTGTTTGGTTGTAATGAATAGGCTCAAAAACTACTGGATCGTTTTTAAAAATTCTTTCACTATTCAAAAGCTACATTATCCACGAGTAACATAGGCTAAATTTTATTTTGGAAAAAAATAAGGTTCCGTAAGATATTTGGGTTTTTTCGGACACAAGGTGTAAAAAATCAACCAGAAAAGTTACTTATTTTGCGTACGCTGCCTAAACTATAAAAGATAGAACCATAAAATGTTCTAATTAATTGTAGATCTTATAAATATCTACAAAAAAGTCCGCGGCACACTATCTATGTCGAGGCCCAACAACCATTTTTTTATTTAAATATGTTGAATTTTGTTTGGACTACATTAACACGCATTTTTTTACTCATGCTATAAATCCTTATCAAAATAAATTTCATCATTAAGTACAGTTTATGTAGATAATATTTGGTCTTTGAATGATTAAAATTGGACATTTGGTTTTGAAGTTATGGCGAAATTAAAATATTACGATTTCTGCTGCACGGCCCGTTGCGAAGTGAGCGTCACCAAGGCGGGGGGTGCGCATGCGGGAGGGAGTTTAGATCTATGAGTAAGGTACCCGCGCGGCTAAGACGCGAGGTCGGCTCCCTCTCGATTTTTTTTAGATTTCTTTCTTAAAACTACACCTACGCAAAAGTTCTTCTCAGAGCTAATCAACAGTTCTTTTCAGGGCTAACCAACAGATTTTTTCAGGGGTTACCAACAGTTCTTTTCAGGGCTAACCAACAGTTCTTTTCAGGGCTAACCAACAGTTCTTTTCAGGGCTAAACAACAGTTCTTTTCAGAGCTAAACAACAGTTCTTTTCAGGGCTAAACAACAGTTTTTTCAGCGCTAGAATATTACACGCTGTTAGCATTTTCTTAAACATTTGAAAATGCCTAAGAGAGCCAGGTCTCAACTTTCTAAACATAGTTCTCAAGCACGGGCAGCAAGAATACGTCGTATGGGAGAATCTTCACCTGAACGTTCACAACGCCTTGCTGAACAAAATCAGAGAAACTCTCAGGTACGCGCACGAGAGTCGAGTGTCGAACGTTCGCAACGCCTTGCACAACAAAATCTGAGAACCTCTGAGTTACGTGCACGAGAGTCGGGTGAACCGATATGTATGAAATTTTGCGGGTAGGTCTGAGAATAGGTTATAAAGTATATTTTATGCCGCTGATACCATGATTGACGATGATATATAGAACGAGAGGAGGGTGCAAGAGAGGGAGAGGGGAGGGTGATGGAGTGAGTGATCGGAGCAGTTAGGTGGAGCAAGGGGGGGGGGGGAGTGAGCGGGAGCAAGTTGGGAGAAGAGAGAGGAGGGAGAGGGTTCAGAGAGGACAACGGGCAGAGGAAGAGGGGAAGTGTCACGGGGACTGAAGCGGGAGGGGAGAGATATAGCATAGAATTAGATTTTTATTATAAGAGAGAGAGAGATAAATCAAGGGAGTAGGGAGAAAAGGGGAGCAAAATGTAATTAAAGCGCGGGCGGAGCTGCGCGGGTCAGCTAGTAAACAATAAAATACGTAACAGCAAAATAATATATATATAAATACTAGTATAATAGCCATACTAGTATAATAAAATAACCAACAATAATAAATAAATAAATGCAGCCGGCTAATATCAATATAAAATTCATAGGGACAAATAAAATGCTTTCAAACAATCTTTAAAGATAGGCAGAGATGGTGCATGTCTAACAGTGACCGGTAAGGCATTCCACAGACGAACAGCTTCTACTGTGAATGACTTATCGTAAAACGAACTATTATGAGAAGGGAACATAAGAGTGAGATTTTCTGATGACCTCAAACAGTGGGAATCATTGCCGAGAAAAACAAAACGTTCCTTTAGGTAACGCGGAGAAAAATAATTAAATAGTATATTATAAAGGAGAGACAGGATGTGCGTATTCCGACGAAGACGAATAGGAAGCCACTTGAGCTTAGAACAAAATTGAGAAACATGATCATATTTGCGCAAACCAAATATAAATCGTATACAAAAATTTTGAAGACGCTCAAGTTTATTAAGCTGGTCCTCTGTAAGATCTAAATAGCAGATGTCAGCATAATCAAGAATTCATAAAAATAGAATAGAATCATAGAATTCATATAGTAAGTAGCATCATACTAACATCGAGTTTTAAATTATATTGTTAATATCACATAAAACAAATAACTTTCCTTAATATTTAACAAAATTAAACCACAACATAAAAATGTCAAAGTGGGGGAAGACTGTCAGTTTACCAGGGGCAAGACAAACGTATGTTAGTCTTCCCCCAAGTCAGATATTGTAAACATTTTCAAAGCGGGTATCGGCTTTAACTAGGTGCTAAAATATAATTATTAGTTGCTACCTAGAAAAACTAATTGTAATAAACCTCCTAGCGACGTCCCGCGCTTTTAATCACGTATACAGCGAAGAAAATTGATGACAACAGAGAGACAGAGATACATACGAATTTATAAATGGGCCTAAGCATTCTTTCGAAAGCTTCCTATATTGTTTAAATGAAAGTTTGTGAGTGTTTGTGTTTGCTCCTTCTTCATACTTTAATCGCTGAATGATTTCATAGTGACAATGAGGTTTTGATGTCGATAAAAAAAATCAACTCAAAGGTTTTACACCCCTGTTTTCAATTGTATGGTAGACTTACCCCGGATAACTATTTACACGAATAGCCGCAAAAATGAACGCTGTAGCGTTGTGATAGATTTATCTTTTACTTGATTTACTTGTTATAAACCCGATTTATTTTTAAAAATTCTATTTGGTGAACGATTTTGGATAAAATATGTCGCTGGCAGTCTTACCCCGTGTGGTGGGGCAAGACTACCAGTTTTACCTATTCCACAATTTCTTCAAAATTTCTGTTCCAGATGCGAAGGCGGTAATGTATTCATTGTTTTATATAAGCTTATAGTGTTAATGTACCAGTGGCATTACTGTCTTAAAGGTAGGGCATAAAAGTAAGTCACAAAAAGACAGTTTGTCTGTCCGACAGTAAAGTATGTTAGTCTTACCCCACCTTACTAAGAATATGACAACTTAGGCTTACAATCTTGAAAGGCGAGTCGCTAGTTATAAAACCAAGCCAATCTAAATTAGAACAAAAGTATGTGTAACGCATAAGGAACAATTTTATTGCAAGCCGTTGTCTGATCAATAAAATTACAAAATGGGTATAAAGCGTGGGTTGGTTGGTACTTAGAACGCTTTCTTCCAGCCCACACTGTATTATCTCATTGGTGTCGCATGCGCCTCATACCTTTTTTTTTTTTTTTCACGCGGCGGAAATCTTCCAAAGATCCCCAGGAGCTGTGGGGCTCGACCGGGGTATGTGGGATTCTTACCCACTAAAACCCCCGCGGCTGTCGCATCGGCACATAAAGAGGGGCGAACCTGGGGCCTCCGTTGGGATCTGCACCAGGTGCCCCTCAGTGCCTTGCCTTTGAGCCCGCCGCCGTGGGACGCATTGTAGTCCCCCGGGTGCCATCACGGTGCTCACGGGGACGGGGGTCGCAACCCCGCCGCCGTCCTTCTCGGAGTCGACGCCGTACTCAATGGACGTATGCGCATCATACCTATATTAACTAGAGAGCTAGAATAACATGGAACAAAAAACAGTGTTCAGTCACAAATTTTGGAAATTTAGATTTCCAATATTGCCGTACACTGCCAGCTGATAGAATGGTTAGCCATTCTATTCTATTGATAGTGGCTTTAAGGTGGGCCTTGTAACCACCGAAACGCACTTCGACCCAATTGGATCCATTGTGCATATAAAACTGACCGTACGTCTAATATTAGTGTCACGTCCACTGCTGAACAAAGGCCTCCCTCTTAGAAGGGACAGTTGCCCCACGCTTGGCAGGCGTCTTGGGGATCGCAGTATAGGTAGTAGGTAATCCAATAGAAGACGATGTTGCCCGTCTTCTTGTTTTCTCACTAGTCTTTCTTACGGACGGAATATTAGTGTATTTGTGTTAGATTAAGTATGAAGACTCGAAAAACGGTTCACAGAATACGCCTGTATTATAATTTTAAAATTGCAAATGTTTTCAACCTTATTATATAGTGTTTAACATTATTGATAAATGCTTGAGGATATGTAACCATTGTCGTGTTTTAGATTTTACTTTGTTCATGATTTTTAATCCAATACAAAAAAATAGATCGAATCCTTGGACACCCAATTAACACAGTTTTTAAATATATATGACGCATATTCGTGTGAATGCTATGATACCACAGCACGTAGTCGTAGGTCCGAAGCATCCCTACCTTGCGTCGGGCGTAAAAATGTATGTTCAAAAGTATATGAAATAACATTATGTTTTCAACAAAAATATCAGTATATGTGTGTGTGTACGTGACGTTACTTTATACCTACACTCTTATTCCAAGTCACAATTTTGAAGCTATAGAAAACCCCTATTTTAAAGTGCCTAGATTGAAACTGACCACAAGTAGCGTGACTGTTGCAAAAATACTTACGAGTATTAATATTCCTTTATGAATATTTGAACCATTGTTGGTAACATTATACGTTGGTAACAGCTGGCAGTGTGTGACCCAAAGAGTATCTTTTTCTGTGATATGACCGATGTCACCACCTTTTCATGTTGGTCTAGTGGTTAGACACCTTGTTCGTTGACCAATAGGTTGTGTGTTCGATTCTCACCAAGTGTCTGGGTGTTTTATTAACAGACTTCAAAAAAGGAGGAGGTTCGTAATTCGTCTGTATATATATATTTTTTTTATGTATGTTCGCGCTTAACTCTGGCAATTATGAACCGATTTGAAAAAATCTTTCTTCCATCCATTCTTCAATCCATTGATTGGGTCCCATAAAAAAAATATTGCTTGCGAATAAGTAGTTCCTGAAAAAACAAGAATGGTGACTGCGCAGGAAAGCTGCAGGAAAGCCTATATAGATGACTTTATGTCGCTTTTTAAGGACAAAAATGGTCATAACTCTGGCAAATATTTACCGATTTCAATGATTCTTTTTTTTATTCGAAAGAAGAAACCACTGTATTGAATCTGTATGAAATTTATCACAACCGGATAAGAACTTCCTGGAGGACCATGAACGATGTGGAGGAATTTATCTGGTAAAAACCATAAAACTGATGTTCTCCATTACATTGCTCCGACAATTATGAACCGATTTCGATGATTCTTTTTTTATTCGAGAGAATAAACTACTATGATGATTCCATGCAAATTTCATAACGACCGGATATTTTTTTCTGAAGAAACATGAATTATGTAAAACTATGTAGACGATAATGTGATCATAACCTATCTAGATCATTTTACGATCTTCGATGGTTCAATCTTTATATATGAAAATATCACTAAAAAGATTAAAATAAAATGGGTCACACGATATCTTTATAAAAAAAATTGAACCGACTTCAATATCACTGAAAAGTATAAAATAATTTAAATATTATTGAAGTTGGTGCCAAATATACACAGCCGGTAAGCTAACACCAACTTCAATAATATTTAAATTATTTTATACTTTTCAGTGATATTGAAGTCGGTTCAATTTTTTTTTCTATATAAGTATGTATTTACAAAAAAAAAGTATATAAGTATTAGTATCAGTTGTCTGGTTTCCATAGTACAGGCTGTGCCTAATTTGGGATCAGATGACCGTGTGTGGATTGTCCCAGAATATTATTATTAAAAAAAAAACAAAGAATTGTACGTGCTTGGTGCAACTTAAACTTAACCAATCAGGGGGCGCGCCCACCAGTTGAAATAAAAGGCTTCGTCGTTAATTCAGTTTGTATCGCGTGTACCTTTTTACTGGCAAAAGTATTTTTACCCGATCCAGTATATTATAGACCGGAAGCGAGACAGCTGTTTGCATTTAACCGCTTCGGAACATCTGACCACATGACTAATGAAACGTATATAATGTGTACATATGTACACATTTATGTATTATTATATGTATCCTATCATGACTTACGCGAGTGTAGTTTTCGCGCACGCCGCCCGCACCCATATCGATAGCCTCCAGGATATGCAGAATCGTTTCCTCCGACGTGCCGTCGGTGCCCCGTGCTACATGCGGAACGTAGATCTGCATTCCGATTTCAAGTTAGATCCCCTTCGTAAGTTCCTCAAAGAAGCGTCGAAACGCTACTTTGAATCCGCGTCCCGTCACGCGAGCAGTTTAATCCGCGCCGCCGCCGATTACGCCCCTAGTCCTTCTGACTCGCGCCGCAGACCACGGCACGTACTGCTCGACCCTCCTGACCCCATGACGGTCCTATTGGACCGGGATACGCCGAACCCTCCCCGACAACCGTATGCTACACTAGCTATCAGACACCGGTCTCGCCGGCGAGGCCGAAGGGTCGTACGTATGCGACCTCAACGACGTGCATCACCCCAGTTTCTTGCCGGTTCTTCTAAGTGGGGGCGCGTTGTGAACCGTACTACCGTTGTGTACCGTACGTTTGTGTTGTACTTCTGCCGTTAAGGCTAGAGTGCTTTAAGCGCTCGCCTCCTATTGTCCGGTGAAGCTGTAATGGCCATAGCGTCTAACATTTCCCAAAAAAAAAACAACCAAAAAGTAGTTTCATTAACTAATTTCTGTTTTCATACACAATTAACCAGGTCATCCGACCTAAGGGTCATACCGGAACTAAGTATCAATTTTCACTAAACTCCATTAATAGTCTATAGCGACTGTAGAACAAGTGACCACTTTCTATACGAGAAACGTGCACGAACATGTTAATGCATGGACGTGTTAAAGCGTACGCCTATTAGGCAATATTCGACACGGTGGCCTGTTCGGTGGCGGGCCGTCTTGAATGCTTAGCTACTTGGGTAAGCACTTGACATGTGGTTTACTAATATACGAATGTGTTATATATTTGCTCGTATTACAAAAGCGCGAAAAACCGACCGTGATAAATGAACTCAAATTTTAGTAAAAAAAAAATATCATCATCATCATCATCATCAGCCGGAAGACGTCCACTGCTGAACATAGGCCTCTCCCTTGGAACGACACAATGAAAGACACAAAAATATACACGAGTATATAATTTATGTATACGGGATGTGGTTCTGCATTCTCGCCATATTTACGGAGGTTGATATATACCTTTTAAAGAACATAAATCAATCATTAAATGATTGACGTAAAATTATGAATTATTTTTTTATGTTTGGTACGAAAAGAAATCCCGTGTGCAACCGCCACTATAAAATAACCCCGTCTGGCACCGCTCTTCGCGCAAAATAGGTAAACAAGAGTACGCGCGGAATTGCCAACCTTGGGACCTATTCTGAGCGCTGGAGAGCTCTTATTCTGGTTGAACGTTAATCATGAATCATTAATTATCTTTTAGTTATTAGCCACTGAATTATTAATCTATTTTTAATCCTAATAAATAATCCTTAACTGTTAGGTCTACAAATATGGCAAAAATGCAAAACCACATTCTGTATATGTGTAGTACTAAGTAACCCGGGGGTATCCGGGTAACATTAGCACCCTCCCATCTCCTCTCGTTGGGTGTCTGTAAGAGGCGACTAAGGGAAAACAAGAAGACGGGCAGCGTCTTTTTATTGGATCACCTATCCAAGCCGTCTCCAAGACGCCCTGGGGATTATAGCAACCCCTCCCTTCTAAGGGGGAGGCCTTTGTTTAGCCGTGGATGTCTTTCAGCTGCTGATGATGATGATGAATAAGTACATGTTATGTATATACAAACTGTGGTGGCGGATCGGTGGCCAGCTAAAGATAATTGCTAGGGTTGAATGAAATATTGTTTTTGGAGGAAATGTGACTTGAAGCCACCAAATTCGATTTTTTTTTTAAATTACTTTTAAGCATCCTAGAGACAAGATGGAAGGAAGTCAATGACCTAACACTCTGTACAACAAGTATATAATTTGTCCAGGCCTACATTGCTATTATACTCCATCCCAAATAAGCTTGCAGGCGATTACAAGTTCGTTTGCGGCTCAATAACTACATATCGCATACATTGTCAACTAGGCGCGTCAGCAAAAACAACTTTGTTTATATTATTGGTATTACCAGCCTTTTTTATTAATTTAATTACAGCGGGGGTGTTTTATGACTGCATAATAAAGTTGTAATCGCCTTCAAGCTTATTTGGTTTGGAGTGTATATTACATGCTCTTTGTACATTGCTAAAAGCGTATGCCTCTGGTGTTTATGTTAATTGCACTATATAAACTGATTGTTCCAATAAATTTTCTCATAAAAAATCTATCTAAATTGCCAACATAAACCTTTGTGAAAGGCGCAGCTAACCTCAATCGAGGCTTATTGCGATTAATATTGAAGACATGTCCTTTATGGAAACAGACGAGGCAAACATATTAATAACATTTCTCATACCTACCATTTTTGCCTTTATACACATATACAGGTTGTCCCGGAAATCGACGTCAAGCCAGAGGGCCTAGACAAGATGCAATCGCTTCATAGCGAATCTATTTCTTCATTCGCTAATGGTGTCAATTCCCAACAATTTGTAACGTGATTTTTCGATGACTTATGTCATTCTCATACATTTTTATACTTTCTATTAGCGATAGCGCTTGTAGAATGTTACATTGTCCAAGGGGGCTGAACCGGGTGATAGGTTAACTCATTAAATGTTAACAGAAAAATAAAAATATATATTTGCTATGTATTTAAAAATTTGCAGGCTGTAGATTTTTATTTATATTTTTCTGTTAACATTTATGACTTAGCATATTACTTGGCTTGACGTCGATTTCCGGGACACTGTGTATGTATAATTGTATATACAGTCGACACCAGAAACAACATCGGTTTCAACGTCGGATCGGTTATAACGACTAACTGCCGGTCCCAATATCCTATCGATCCCTTACTATAAGTTAAAATAGTTACCATCGATAGCTATAATGACATATTATATCCGTTTCAATAATAATATATTAGCAGCTTACTGTTCGTTGTTTAAATGAGTCTGTCAGGGTTTTAGTTATCGCTCCATTCCGGAGGTTTATCGCGGGATATCTATGGCTTGATCGATAATTTTAACCTATAGTTAGGGATCGATAGGATATTGGGACCGGCAGTAGATGACAAGGTCCTGGACGAATCCCTATTTAAGTACCTATGTAAACGTATCGCTTATAACAACATCGGATAAAACGACATATATGTTCAAGCGACGAACTGCCATCCATATATATTGGCTATAACGACAAAACTACAGTTTTGATTCCTAACAATATCGACGATTTGGAAGAATAAAGACAAAATCAAAGGTTATTTGCAAAACTTTTGTAAATTAAGCAGTTAAAGACGCCAGTACTTAAATAAAGTTACAGAAGAGGATTTTTAACGTGTTTTAAACACCAAAGAGCTAACAAAGTGCTAATCAGTGGTCCGATCCTTCAGAAAAAAAGCAAATGATTTCGCTCGTCATATGGGAAAGGATTTTGCGTTCTCTTCATCTTGGTTGCAACGGTTCCTTGCTAGTCATATTCTGGCTGGAAAAGTTGTGGTGAGGCTGCTGCCCTTTCTGAAGTTGTGACAGACGGGTGTTAAATTGAATTCCAATGTTAATCAAAAACTTTTTGCGGAAAATGAAACGTAGAAACAATTTTGAGATACAAATAAAAAAGAAACAGACCAAAAATGACCGATTATTATAAAAAAACTAACAAAATTAAAAAAAAAATGTATTCTTTATAACGACTATCGGATATAGCGTCCTTAGTTAAACGGTCCCTGCAGTGTCGTTATATCCGGTTTCCACTGTTCATATATGTACGTGTGTATTAAATGTCGCTGGGACTAAAATCTATAGATTTTCGGATACACTACTATATGAACACATATGTACATATGTATGATGCTATTCTCGGAACGTATGGAAATTGGAAAAATAATAAAGTATATTGTTTCTAGGTGAATGTGTACGGAGAAGAAAAAATAGGAAACATATTGTTTTATATTTGTGTATACGAATGGATAAGTCACGTTTTGTAATAAATATAATATATATTACACAATTGGAGCGGTGTACGAAACACATAAGTAGGTAAATAATTTATATACATTTTTTTAAGTTACTAAACTGAGTAGCGATAAATATTACATACATTGACGATTCTAAGAAAATGTATCAGTCTTATTTATTAAACAATGTTTTTTTAATAAATATATACATTGAAATCAAACTACTTTTACGGATTTTTGTGACCATGGGTGCTGCAAAGCATTCGAAACGTCGGGATAGTAAAATCGAAAATAAACCGCGATAAAGTCCGTAAAAGTAGTTTGATTTCAATGATTCCAATTTGATTCCAAACCTCTTTTAATAAATGTACACAAGACTGCATAATGCCCCGATTATGTATGAATAAATAAATATTTTTAGGTAATATTATTTTACAGGGATTATGAATTTGACTAATACCGGATATTTAATAAATATAATAATATCTTGGGACAATCCACACACGGTCATCCGATCCCAAACTAGGCAGAGCCTATACTATGGAAACCAGACAACTGATACTAATACCTATTTATATACATTTTTTTTGTAATAAACATACTTATATAGATAAATAGTTGGTGGGAATCGAACCCACGACCCATCGGGTATTAGCCAGGGGTCTAACCACTAGACCAACGGGCCCGTCAATATGATATCATTTCAATGTGATGATCCAAGTTAAAAGAGATGGCGGAGATTTGTAAAGCAATGTTTTTCTCTAGTAGATACTTCTCATCATCATCATCATCATCAGGCGTTCCCTGCTGAATAAAAAACGAGAGATAGAGTTGGGTGAGTGCTATTTTTACCCGGATACCCCACGGGTAATAGGCACGTCAAGTATTTAATCGTGTAGCCTTATATGTACACTGAGTAATAATATCTACGTAAAAAAACATTATGTTATCAAATAAACAATATTTAATTTATTTATTTCTGGGCTTACACATAAAATACTTATCTCTCTACAAACTGCTTTAGCGTAAAATTAGCACTTTCGGATTGTCATATTCTATAGAAAAAAACTACCACCGGATCACAACGCGGGCTCAACTGAGAAGATCGATTTAAATATATTTCTTGTATTTTTTTCTTTTCAACATAGTATCAGGTTATCGGGTTCTCACATACATAATTTTATCACTGCCAATATGTTCCTATCAAATTTAAAAAAAGTAAAAAAAGAAACGAATCAAAAGAGAATACATAAAAAATAGAAAGAAAAGGACAGTGGTCGGACCAGAGTATCAAGTTAATATTCTAGGTACCATTTTTTAGAAAGAAATGCTAATTTAATGGAAATAAGTTCAAAGATATCCTGGTTTTTTGTATGAGCCTCGAGCTTTTCATATAGAAATAAATAAAGATAAAAATTGTTACTAATAATGATACTTTTTTTGTACTACCAAGGTGGCAAGCGAGCGTGTGGCCCGCCCGATATTAAGCAGTCACCACAGGCTATAGATGCTAGCAATACTAGAAGAATCACTAGCGCGTTGCCGACCCTTAAGATATTAGATATTTAGTCTTTGTGTCCGGTAATTTCACCAGCTACAATGCCCTTCACGCCGGAACACAGCAAATATTACACACTGATGCTTGGCGGCAGAATATCTGACACTGCAGTGGTACCTACCTGGACGGTTCCTTGCACAAGGAACCTACCACCTAGTAAAATAAAAATAAATAATAATAATTATAGCAATATGTAATACGAGATATGGTGGCGTGGCTTGACTGATTATATTAGTTAATCAGATTTTATGTGATCTAAATTTGAATTTGTAATTTTTATTAAAATGGAACAACTATAAATTAAATTGTATTATTTATTTATTTATACTCTTTATTGTACACACATAAAAATAAAATTAATGGGACTTGAAGAAATTTTTACATAGGGCGGCCTTATCGCTATCCGCAATTGTATAAATAATTATAAAGAATATTTGCCGAGCTATAATAAATTGTAGTTACAGCTGCTTCTTTTTTGTGTTAAACTTAACGAACATAGCACTTTACTACAAATATAAAACTGTAAAGGTCACTTGAGAAACAGGTTCACCTAATTCGGAGATACATATTACCTCGTGAATTGATTTCAATATATTATTACTTGTAATAAGTATATTAATATATACAACAAAATTATTAACATATGCTCATTTTAAAACTTCCTAAAAGATACCTACCGCAGCACTGAAGATTCAAGATTCAAAGATTCAAGATTCAAAATTTTTATTTCAAATAGGCTTAACTAGCACTTTTGAACGGTAATTTTTTTAAAAGCTACCACCGGATCACAACGCGGCCTCAACTGAGAAGATCCGGCAAGAAACTCAGCGGGCTTGTCATTTTTTCACATTTTTTTTTAAACAAAGTTTGTCTTTTTACAATTAAATCAGCACCAGCGACAGTGTGTCCTGCCGTTCAAAATATCAAATAAAAATAAAAAATACGACAAAAATACAACAAACTAAAATGCCAAAAGGATAGTAGTCGGACCAGTCCCCCCAAGCAGCACCCGCGCACGAGTTGACTCGAGCAGCAGCCATCACTCCCCTCAACCATATTGGAGGGAAGGGGGTGACCCGCCACACGAAGCCGCCACAAGCAAAGACTTTTCGATGGCGAGCATGACCGATCCAAAATCACAGTGGCTCACGTTTAACATTTACCTTCTGCTGTTAAGCAGTGCCTCGTCAGGCAAGACACAAAGCACTTTAACATATTAAATTTTATCACAAGTCGTCTAAGTTAGATACACACTAAGAACTGAACTGGGAGGACACCTCTATTTATGTACGTAATTAATTTAAATAATCATACCGCTGAAACTTCTATATTGGGCGCAAATTTTTAAGCACATATATATTCGAAACGCAGATGGACTCGAGTTAATTCAGAATCAATTTCGATTTAATTCCGGAAGTCGTTCGCGGCTCCCACATCATGTAGCAAATATAATGTTCATATACGTGATCATCTCATTTCCACTTGAAACGTGAGATACAGATCTTGCTGTGTATCGGTTCGTGATCTCACGTTGTGAGCTACTAATTCGCTGTATCACGTTCTGATATAAAGTGTATAGATGCATGTATAGGCAATGAGCTAATAATCTATTAACTGTGAATTTGCTCCGCACTTCGGCCCTCTTGGGTCCCATTTTCATGTCGTAGCCTTTTACTCCGCAGCTGACGTCTCGAAGAGTGAGTCCCGAAAGTAGCTCATGATGCCCAGATGATTCACTCTACATATAGCAAGAAAGAGCATCGCAGTTATAATGAAATATAGCATTGACGTAGCGTACGGTACGGCGTCCGGGTAAGAATAGGACCCTCCTATCTCCTCCCGTTGGGTGTCAGTAAGAGGCGACTAAGGGAAAACAAGAAGAAGAAGCATCTTTCTATTCATTGCTGCGATCCCCATGACGCCTGCCAAGTGCGGGAATTATGGCAACTCGCCTTCTGAGGGAGAGGCATTTTTTCAACAGTCTGATGTCTTTCGGCTGTTGATAATAATAATAATGATTGACATTGACTCTTTCTCTCCTTCATAGATCTGCAAGTATTAACATTACTAGCCTCATTCTGTGGAAGTGGTCGTTGGTACCAAAACTACTCGTTGCTCCTTGGTACCGATGTGACCTGTCAGTGTAACTAGATGCCCCATATTTGTGATCTGTCAAGTTTAAGTAATTTTACCTCAAAGTCAACCCTTATTCTGGATAAAGTATAGGAGTTGGTTAGAACTATTGTTTAATGAATACGGTTTAAAAGTAATACTAATGATGATCCTTAAGTTAAAAGACATGCTTGCGTATGGAGTGTTGCAAGACACCGCGGTTCAGCACCTTAGTAATTTACTAAGTCTCCTGAGTCCAATAATTTATCTATCTACTGTACTCTTCACACCGAAACAGGGTAATGTTTATACACTACGGCTTGACCCCAGAATATCCAACACTGCTGTAGTAGTATCTCCGCAGTATTAGATATTCTGCTGCCAAAATAGCAGTAAACATTGCTGCTAGTCTAAAGGGTACTATGGAGGAATTACTGTGCACAAAAAACCATTTCATAGATATCAAAAATCATAGGCTTCATGCATTGCCCAGCGTTGATCATAACGTATCGAATCACGCAAGTAATCGACAACGCGACCGATCACGTGCCAATGATCGATACGATTGACCAACGAGCAGTTTTCTAAATCGATTCAATCGTCATCGCCGTCACCTTGCAGTAAATGAGAAAACGCGGTTTACATATTTAGGTAATAGTATTTTTATTATACATCAAGTTTTTCTTAGATTCATTCGAGTCAACGTGCTCGATCACGATTCGTGTCACGTTCTAGTTACGGCGCAGTTAATGTTTCTAATGGCAAGCGTGTTCAATTCCTATTTTGGTACTTGTAGTACCTTTCTTTACACTTTGTTAATATTTATGTACGAGTATCAATCGAAAGATATACAATTCTTTAGTAAAAAATAAAACAATCACGAATAATAATTCGGATAAGATTAAAGGTTGTAAAAAATGGATTTAGTATAGTTGTTGGTTAGGTTTTTAGTACTTTTATAGTAATGTAATTGTACTGTATGCAAGGTTTATTAATTATATTCATATTCAAAATATTTTTTTATATCTGCCTAGGCCTCACGAGCTCGTAAGTACATTGTGTCATTAGTGACACCTTTTTTCATAAAAACATCAATTTATGAAATAATTTACATTTATACATTTACAGATTTTCCCCGTTGGGTGTCCGTAAAAGGCGACTAAGGGAAAACAAGAAGACGGGCAGCAGCGTCTTTTGATTGGATTGCCTACCACCGCTACCACCGCATCATACTCTGATCCCCAAGCCAAGCGTGGGGATTATGGCAACCCCTCCCTTCTAAGGGAGAGGCCTTTGACGTTTCGGCTTCTGATGAAGATGACATATACAGATATATTCATCCAAACTAAGATACTTCCTCTGTTGCCGCAGTGGGTGGGGAAGGCATTTAAAATTAATTACCCTGTATATTATATGCAATAATAATTTCACTTCGGTACATGGCAAACAAAGTTGCGTAAGCCGTTCAATTCTACGCACAAATGCCTAGTTAAGCCCGAGGTCGATGGTGATTGATAAAAAAAGCGCAATTACACGATAGCCGCGACCTGGAGCTATTGTCTGGCTATCATCGGCAGCAGTCGTGACCGGGCCAGGATAATAGTTGCGTATTACAAGACTAGGCAAGCAGTAAAATGGTGCAAAGTAAATACTAACGAAGAAGGTTGAAACTATTAGTTAGTTAGGTGTAAGAATGGATTTGTATACATTCTTGCGAAAATAACTAACGCCATTTGAATGGTGTTAGTAATTTTCGCTTTGAGACTTATAAGTGTAACTTCAGTTCTTTTTTTATGAAATTGTTTCTTTTTAATCTATACGTGAAATAAATAACATCCGCAAATTAATACGTTTTTCATAAGAAAATATTAGCATATCGTAGCACGTTCGTTAGTTCGTTTCGAAGAATTCATTCGACGAATTACGCAATCGTGTTTGTTAAAAATCTATCAGTACCATTGTCACTTTAACTTCGGGAAAATATTAGAAATTGCAGTTTCTGGCCTTTTCATGGGTACTTTTTCAGGTTCAAGTGAAGTCTTAAGAATGAATCCAAATCAAAATGAAATCATTTTATAAACTTTAGTGATTAAATCGGAAGCAAAAATATGCTAAGTAAAAATTATAACTAGTAGATGATATCGCCTTTTATAACCACGACCAGTTCATCATCATCATCATCAGCAGCAGCCAAAAGACGTCCACTGCTGAACAAAGGCCTCGCCCTTAGAAGGGAGGTGTTGCCATAATCCCCACGCTTGGCAGGCGGCTTGGGGATCGCAGTATAGGTGGTAGGTAATCCAATAGAAAGACGATGCTGACCGTCTTCTTGTTTTCCCCGCCCCTATCTTCGTGTTTTCCATTACGAACACCGAATGGTAGGAGATGGGTGGGTGCCATTCTTACCCGGACACCCCACGGGGCACGTCCAGTTACTGCAATTAATTCAACAATTTTGTCATACGATGCCGGCTCTGTATCTACTGCTCATTCATGCTTCAACACTTTGAACATATGTTTTTATTTTGTGTTTTCCATTTGTACACTTGATGTCCTTTGTTGTATTTTTAAATAATTCTATCGCATGGGTTTGCTGGTAGAAAACTCATTTTTGAGTTAAGCTCGCCTTTGTGCATTAAATTGTAGCTCTTTTGTGTACAATAAAGTATTAATTAACATTTTACCTAATTTGTCATGTTCACGAAGAAATGCGTGTATTACACGTTTGAGAATAAGCAGTAACACATTTATCTCAAGTCGAAGCTATCACTAGGTAGGCAACTTGTCCAGGTGACCGGCCAGGTAGGTCCCACCACAGTGTCAGATCCACCAGGCAGTGTTTCAAGCATTTCCCCCAGGAATAAACACCAGATTAGACAGACGTGAACAAGGCTTCAGATTATAATAGATAACAATAACATCAAAAATTATAACAGTACTTTTATGTCAAATCTTACGTGTTGACATGCTCCAATTTGCGCAAGAAGGCTCACGATCGCATTATGGGCATACTCATAGACGCACAAACTTTATTATAATATATTTATTACCCTCACGTACACAGACGTCTCTTTTACGACATTGCGGTACGTTTTCCCACGTTAAAGTGTACATACGTTTCTTTCTATGTACTAGTAGGAACTGCTGTTGGGTAATCATTAAATTTTTACTATGAGGTGGTTGTGGTTGTGCACTTGTCAGTTTTCACACGTTATTGTACTGTTGAACAATGCGGAAGGGCACATAAAATTGTCACCTTTGCCTATTGACGTAATATGCACTACCGACGTAGTGGCGAATACATAAATCTTTAGAACTAGCCCGTATAAACTCAGTCTTCAAATAACAGTGTAGTCACATAGACTAACAGCGATTGAGCTTACTGCTATTTTTTATCTTTAATAATCTAGCTGAGGTGGCTCCATGTATACGTCGTCTCTAGTACATAATACCTCAAAGCCTTAGCCAACGGAATCGAGGTGGATTTATAGAGGTTATCGGGTAAGAAATATGGCGTGCTTGTTTGAGATGAGCTCGGTATATAGCTACAGGATATTTCACACGGAAACACAGCAATGTTTACATACTGCTGCTTAGTGGCAGAATATCTGATATCCACCCTGATGGTCCCTTAGGCTGCCTGTCCACCAGAGCGGAGCGAGGCAGTGGAGCGGAGAAACGGAGAAATATTAACCAATAAGATTGCACAAAATCTCCGCTCCAAAATCTTAGTGCAATCTTATTGGTTAATATTTCTCCGTTTCTCCGCTCCACTGCCTCACTCCGCTCCGGTGGACAGGCAGCCTTACACTGGGAACCTACCACCAACAATACTTTAGTGTCTTATGTAATATAGACAGATTATGAAGTTAAATATATTTTACTCAGTTCGAGTTGCAGATGACAGCTTACATAGGTGATAGTCATCTATTTATTACGATCTAGGACATTATGGAATGCTGCGTGCAATGGGGTTTTGAGAGTGGAGCTAATCTGATCAGCGTGTCTCGATGAGCGGCCGTGAGACCTCTTTCTTTCGACTTTTTCTGTAACAATTAATTTCTCCAAGATTTTAAGCTTTTTACGAGCTATATGCCCGAAGTACTCAAAGGAGCAGTGACAACTCAGTATGGGCGAGCGCTTGAGAACCCCGGCTCGCACCTCTGATTTTTTAAATTGATTTTGTGCAAGTCGTCTTTGTGCGATTGTTACTAGCCGTCGGTGAAGGAAAACATCGCGAGGAAACCTGCGTGTCTTAGAAAGCTTAACTGGCTTTCGAATGACGTGTGAAGTCCACCAAAACGCGCTTGGCCAGCGTGTTGGACTATGGCCTAAGCCCCTTCATCTTGAAGGGAGCCCCGTGCCCGACAGTGGGAAAAAAAAACAAGGGCTGCTAAAAAAAAACCTAAACGGTTTATCTATTAGAGATGATGACAGTAGTCTTCTCGTCCTCTAAGAATCGACAAGTTAGTCCGTTTTGCAGTCCATGGTATAAACGCAAATCGTATCATTGCGTGAACGCAAAGAACTAAACTTATAAACAAAAGTCGGAACTTATAAACAAAAGTCGGAACTTATAAACAAAAGTCGGAACTTATAGACAAAAGTCGGAACTTTTAAACAAAATGAACTTATGAACAAAAGTCGGAACTTAAAAACAAAATGAACCTATAAACAAAAGTTGGAACCATCTAAAAGTACCTATCATTCTACTTATCAGAACTTAGCACACATAAAAACGTTTGTTACTGTAATGCATTATTAATTACGTGATATAAATTTACGTTGAAATTCAAATCGGATGCGCGTACGCAAGCTGACATAAGGTGTTGCATGTATTGTGTAATATTATATGTAAGTAGACTGTAACCGACAACACGGCGCCTTCTGTGGCGTTAAGTAATTATTATACATTATTATTTTATAAATAATCAAGTTGAATTGAAAAAACGGGGAAGTCTACTTTACAAAAGATAGCAGTCAAATAATCGGACCTTGTGGCGACTAAGGAATATTTCCGTGCTTTCAAGTGTTTGTACGAAACCTATTAATGGAAGCCAACTTAAAACGCTAGATTTAGGTCCCCTGAAATTTATTTGCTTCCGTGGTGCCTCACAGGTTGGCGTACTCTAGTTGGAGCAAAAAGTCTTTAATCCTGAGGTCATATCGATTATTAGTTTAATATATGTAATAAATACTATGAATTGTAATAATACAATATGATCTAAATTATGAATCATATCCGTAACACTTATAAAATTTCATTCACACACTAACATAACGTCACTATTATTTTTACCGCGATATTTATCATTAACCGATCACTCAAGATTGTTTAACGGGTCAGTTAACGGTATACGCGAAAACCGGATCGTTAACCTGGAAAACATTTATGTTATATTAAAAAGTAACGAACGTTAACTGTGTTCGTGATTAATTATTTATTTATTAAAAGTTCAAAATATCGTAATACTAAATGTATTGGGTTATTTTTGTTAAATACGCTTGAGGTTTTAATAACAACATAATATTCATTTAATATTTGCATTAACGAAGGCGGAGGCGAAACAAATTTTTTTTTGTGCTATAGTTAGGTATTATAGAGAAGATATTTTCATACAAAAAACCGTTATTACTTTCTACAACCGACACCTTTATTATATTTATATGTGAATATATTTATATGTGAATATACAATATATGTACATAAGAAAACAAACTGTCGTCTCATTCAGTCATTAGATTTTCAAAACCACACTAAATTAAGAAAATTTATAATGTTGTCTTTTACTTACGCGAATATTACACATTGAAATTAAACTACTTTTACGGATTATATCGCGGTTTATTTTAGATTTTACTATCCCGACGTTTCGAATGCTTTGCAGCACCCATGGTCACGGGAGGACTGAGATGTTGAACGTCCTTATGTCACAATTTTACCGGTGTACCCTCAGATCTTCTTAGTTATTATTGTTGGTCCGATCTACGCAGTAAGAGCTTACAGTATCTTGAGGCCGTGCAGTGCTTTGCTTGATATTGGATTTAATTATATTTATCACAGGATCCCTAGCCGGTGGTAACACCCAACCATCTTCTCTATTGAAATTAGGTTTTTTTTTATTTCAATAGTCTCACGAATCATCCTAGGTAGGAATCGGTGTTCTTTGGCGAGGATTTGAGGATTACCAAATCTAATATAATGGTATAATCTGTATCATCCAAACTTATCGAAGTTTCAGGAGACCGCCGGGCTGGTAGCTTTTTCTGCCAACGTATAAGCTTGGCCATACAAAGGGGTAATGCCGCCAGTCTTTTAGGTACCCTTCCCTCCCAGTGCGGCGACAACTTCGAGGAAGTTTTTTACCTAGTTTAAGTGTACATATTTGTAAATAAACTGTAAATATTTTGTTTCAATAAATATCCGTAAAAGTAGTTTGATTTCAAGAAAATTTATTTCATAGAATTTTTTGGTGGATTATTAAATTTTATAAATACCGAAAGCTAAAGCTTTTTTAAAGCTTTTAGCGCAAAGAGTGCATTACACAGCCTCTTGTAACCTGAGACCATAACTATTAAGTCTCATAATACCTGTAGCTCCACTACACTGTTGTTTTACTTCATCCGGACCGCAACGTAAAAGTAATTTAGGTATTTGTCATGATTTAAGAAATTGTGTATTGATAGATATCCGATGCGCACGAAAAGTGAAGATACGGAATTCATCTAATTATTGTAGAAACTAGCAGTACTAAAAAAATCAATATTGTTTCTTGTCCGCACCTACTCAATGAATATAATTCTTCGCATTTATTAGATGAAATTAATATTTTTTATGATTCCACAATTGATTCATAAGATGATAATGACAATAATAATAACGATCACAGGAAGTCTGTTCCGGCAGATTCTTTTACGTAGATTCACATCAATACAAATATTCTAATGGTGCGGATATAAAATATAATACTTGACACAAATAACTTATGTACATAACCATATACTCATTTAAATCTTTATCTATAAAGATTCTTCCGCGTGTCGCTCTATTCAAAGATTGTATGGTTATTAGAGAATCTTTTGGCTGTGTTACACAAACGTAAAACCAATAAATACATTTATAACAAGCACGTTAATTAATAGTCTGAATATTAAATAATGTTTTTTCTCAACAATATACGAAAAAGAACCGTTGTTGAACCTATTTGAATATTCCTAAAAACCTGTCATTAGATTTTCGGGTAGGCTTTAAAATAATTTGAAATTCGTTTCAGTTAAACAGCGATAAACTGGCGTTTGTTTTTAACAAAAAATACTACTCCACTGTGAAGGTTGAATTTGTAAATAATTGTAGGAATACTTTTTTATTTTGACTTCGACGTAGCGATGTTTAAGGATAAATTACATCTGGGCCGCATGCCTCCGTTTGCGGATTTCGACGATAGCACCTTCGATCCGTAAAAAAAAACGTGCAAGAGACGAAGTTTTCTTCGTATGTCAAATTGGATCATATGGGACTCTCATACCAATAATCAGACCTCTTTCTATTTAGACTGTATCTACAGGTCTCTGGACTCTCGTTAATACAGCACTTTCACTCAACTTAGTGAGATGACATGGAAAGCGTTTGCTCGAGCATAAGAGACATGCCTGCCTATAATATAGACATTAGTTGTTAAGATTTTTGAATTTCAAGTGCTCGTTATACCGGAACACAGCAATTCAATTTGCTGCTTTGCAGGAGAACTGCGGTAGAACCTTAACCGATGTTTTCTTATACAGGGGACCTATACTATCTAATAATATTATGATAAATACATTTTCAATTTGTGTGAATTAAATAAATTTTCGAATAATAGTTCTAAAATATTTCTCAAAAACAATATTCCCGCTGCGTGTAGTTTGTCTTTTACCGTCGCTAATCCGCTACATAATTCAATTAGTGTTTAAATTACACAAAAAAAAAACAATTGGTGTTAAATATCTGTGAAACTAGTAATTAGTGCTTACTTTTTTATACTAACTGACAACTAAATACACCAAATTCTTTAATTTTATTGCGGTTTGAAAGTTTGACGTTTTAATTTCCTTTGCAGTACCAATAGCACGAGCCGTGCCCTTGTATGACAGCATACGGCCTTGCTGCTCAACTTTTTGCTGATCACGGAAAGGCGCAATACTTTGGAACACAAATAATGGCCTTCTAATTACTTTAAGGGCCATTTATTCCTACCGATTACAAGTATTGCTTAACGTCATCGCGGTGTTAGCGTCATGACTCAAGTGTAGAATATTTAAAATCGTTATCTCGCGATCGATGCGCTCCCGGGAACTCCCCACGCACTCATACCTTCCCCAGAAATACGAATTTTTCACAAATAAATTTTACTCCTTTCTCGAAAGTTGCCACTAGAAGCGCTGCTGAGTAACATATGGAGACAAACTAAAAGTATCAATGATGCTCTATAGCTGTTAAAACTAGCACCAGAGAAACAGGTTGTGATGTTTTGTAAGACTTGGCCAGTATATAAAATATGTAGGTATGTACATATATAATTTTCTTATACCGATAACCGATGGGAAAGAAAGGATAAAATTACTGAATAAGACTACGGTTTATTTTTCATTAGCATTTCGTATATTTACTGAAGATTAATAAAGGTGGTGGTTCAAGAAGACGCAGTTTTTATAAAGGCCGCTCTATATATATGTTTTAATTTCTTTTCACAGAAATTATATAACATGACGTCACAGTGTATGACGTCAGCAGCCAGCACACGTATTGTAATAATTATACAAAATTAAATAAAATCACGAGCCGTGCACCGCTGTGCTCTAATTGATAAGTGGGGTGAGCAAAAGAACAATAGTCAATTATATGTGTGCAGTGTCGGTGTTACTGCATGTTAAACAATACGATAACGTATTTGAAGCATTTGCACGTAAACACTAATTAAGTTTTCAATGCATTTAAATGTTTGGTACACAGTGTGGTAATTTTAAACGAAACCAATTTTCGGATATTTATTTAGATTGCTGATGCTAATTTTAGGGGTCAATCGCTTTACGTTACTGGGGCGTATGCTATGTTTAGCAAGGGGGAACTATGCGCACTGAGTCGGGGTCGACCACAGATATAGATTTACATAGATAATGATAGTAAAATGCATTCGCGTGTCCGAACCCCGACGAAACGTCAGGGTTGGTCGCCGCTAACTTACAGTCCGCGTGCGTCTGTTGTTGCAGCCTTGCAACCGGTCGGCCGCAAAAACTAAAAAAATCGACGGGGCATAGGCACGGAATCGGTGTCTTTGAATAGGTTTGGAGTTCCCGTCACTAAATTCGGCCGTGACGTCACAGAAGGTGTTAGAAACTTGGTTCAAAAGTCTTCACGCTTGGTTTCAATACAAATCGTGATACTTGCGTTATCTATGTAAATCTATATCTGTGGGGTCAACAATAAAATTTATATACGTACGTTAATATGGTGTCATAGTGTTCTCTATACTGTGTCTATCTTAAAAACCTTCTTTACCTGCAACAAAAGAAAAAAAAACCAATGAATTATGCCCACTTAACACATTTCATCATCTATTGCAAATTCTTAATTAATTCATCTAATCAGATTGTGAATGCCGTTGAATGACAGATAGACTTTCACAGCTCAGCGTGATAGATTGGATAATTGTTTGCCAGTCGCCAAGTTTGTACATAGAGGTATAAATTATAGAGTTGCGCTATTAAGTAATGACAGTGTTTTGGTGGATTCAAAAGATAATTATACTCTTCTAGATACCATTTTAGCACGTCTAAAACACACTCTCATTCTGTCCGTTCTAAGTTAGGTAAGAATGGGAATGATTAATTGTGCCATATCAAAACTTGTTCCTGGCTTCATGAGACTTCATTATAACTTATGTGTAAGCGACGCGAATATGGAACGCGCTTTATTATTATATACTTTTAAAATACGGTAGGGAAAAATAAAAATTGTAGTACAGCGCGTGGGGGAAAAAAGTCGTCCGCTAACCGTCGCTGCGATCGGCACGTTTATTTGTCTGTATCTCGATTTCTTTTGTTAAAGCTTCGTAATTAGAATTAAATTCATTGTTTGTGCTGAAAAAGTGTCTTTTAATCATCTCACGGATCCTGACCAGTTCATTATGTTTAGGTGACGAGTGCCGGTAGAATGCAGGTGTTGCTGTCGTATGGGCCGACGCGTCGGTTACCATCAGTCGAACTTTATTCAAAAAAAGTAGTACCATATATAAGTTGTTTTATTTCAATGTGTAGTAGTCGCGTAAATAAAAAACATTACTTCTTCTTCTTCAATTTAAGAGCTGTGCTCTTGTTGGTGAAGCAATTTCCAATCCGATGTATTATGTGCCTTTATTTTGACCTTCTGGTGCACCCACTCCTACACTCCACCTACTTTTTCTACTATCTGCTTCACGAAACTTCGCCTTGGTCTTCCTCTTTTCCCTTCTATTTTACCTTCCACTATCGTTTTAACTATCGTTTAAACGATAGTGGAAAAGAGGAAGAGGAAGACCAAGTGAAAAAACATTACATAAAGATTTAATTTGAAAACCCCCGATGCATTATAGATTAAAAGCTCAAAATACTGAAATGAAACTAATTTTACGGATTATAAAAAAAAAAAAGTTAAATTAGTTTCATTTCAATGTGTAGTATTCGCGTAAATATCAGAAATCATTAGCTCAAAATACTGTTAAAAGCCTCAGTATTTTGGTTTTGTATGTCAGTGGCATCGTAGCTTATAAAATAACTGACAGAATTGGATGCAGTTTTTTTTATAATCGGGATGGTTCTTAACAATTTTTGATGAGATCCATTTAGTTGAATATAACCCGAATAGTTGTATCTTTATGTATGTATGTGTGTTTTTTTATTTACGGGTTTGTGGAATAAGGGTGACTTCAAATTTGTAGTGCGGCTGCAGCACTGCAGATGCTCTGTTGTCGAGCGATTTTGATTTATATGAGGCTCTTATAAATCGGGCAAACAAAACGATCAGTAAAAACCCGTTTAAAAGAACATATAGCTGACGTTAAACATCGACGCTATACAAAGTCTGCAGTCTGTGAACATGTTCAGGATCGCACCCGCCATTATATTAGATTTGACAAACCACAAATCCTCATAAAAGAACAGCAATTCCTGCCAAGGATGATTCGTGAGGCTATTGAAATTAAAAAACATCCAATTTTCAATAGAGAATATGGCTGGGTGCTACCACCAGCTTGGGATCCCGTGATAAATATACCTAATCAAATCCTAAGACAAGCATTCCACTGCAAGACCTCAAGATACTGTAAGCTCTTTCTGCGTAGATCGGACTAACAATAATAATTAGAAGACTTGAGGGTACCCTAAGACAACTATGATATATGGACAGCTACCACCTCAGTCCGTGACCATGAATGTTGTAAAGTATTCGAAACGTCGGGTAATTAAAATCAAAAATAAACCGCGATATAATCCGTAAAATTAGTTTCATTTCAATGTGTAGTATTCGCGTAAATATCAAAAATCATTATATGGATTTACAAAGCAGCGATGCAGCCGCGCTGCAAATTTGAAGTCACCAAAAGAACGTCTTAGCGCTCGCCCTATAGTAAAAGTACTACATACTATATACTTATGTGATAACTACGACATATACCTATACGTCACAGAAAACGGTGGAAAACGGGCAAATTATGTGTGTAAACAAAAAAAAGAAGAGCAAATAGTCTTAAACACAAAATAGAAATGCTAAAAACATTCTCATGACAGCCATGTACAAAAATGAAGAATAAGTTACGAAGTAATAAAATAAAACATCGTCCACAAATATCAAACTGCTACTTCATTCTCGAGTCTTTGCCAATCTTTTTGCTGTTTATCAAATACATACAACATTGTAACAACTTAAAAAAAACTTATTGTCATTGACAAGTGACACGCTATAGAAAAAAGCGGTCAAGTGCGAGTCAGATTAGCACACTAAGTTTAAATGAGTCAAAAATTAAAAACCTTAAAAAATCTGTGTTGAAATCTATACATCATACCCTTTTATATTATGATATGCTACTTGATCTACATAGTAATAATTTTTCAATTTTGAAATTCGTCGCCCCATTTCGTTCCCTAAAAGAATATGAAAGAAAAAAATCATTTTAATGATTTTTTGATTTGATGATGATATGATCTTTTAGATAAGCAATCCTTAAAAGGCCCACATTTAAAAAAAAAAAACATAAATGGGTACTAAAATAGTCGGTGTGACAGACAAACATGCGAAATCGCATCATAAGAATTCCTGTTTCACCTTTTTGTTATGGAACCCTAAAAATGGGGTAGATTTTCGAATGATTGTGGTTCTTATGCCAAAAGAAATAAGAGCGTTTAAACGTCTCGTAGCTTTCCATAGAAAGAATTTTGCAGTTAATAAAATTATGCTAAAGATACACAATACATCACGCAATGCCGATGCGAAAATACTATACGAGTAAATATAACTGATCAAATCCACGCAATGGGAGACATAAAATACAACAGAGAAACATTCCCATAAATGGGAATATTACCATTTTTGGCTATTTTTGCCATGCACGTGGTTTCCCGGTTGCATATTAAATATAGAATTGAATAAATCAAACATTTTATCGGCACTATTATGACAACAGATCCAATTTTAGACTAGACAGACGGATTGAAGGAGTACTTGTATTTACCATAGATTTAATTGAATTTACCCTTATTTCTAAATTATTCTTTTTTTTTTTCTTTATTTCCTACCCCACCTTTTCTTTCATTCCTTTTTCTTCTCTCTGTTCGCTCGTTTTTAGACGGAAAATAATTTATTAGTAAGGGTTTTATAGCAGCGCTAGCAGCAAAACTGACAAACCGAACTCCTTTAGCGGCTTACACAGTAACTTCCATGAGTTACTGATTAATCCAATGCTTCATAGCACTGGTAATCATATCACAAGGATACAATGGAGAAAGAAGAGTTTAAAGAAGAAGAGTTTACAGCATGCTATTTAATCTCGTGGAAATCTACAATTCCAAAAAAAAAAATTAAATATATAAATAGCATCTATACCAGACCGCTTTCACATCCACGCACTCGATCGATTTCCATAATATTCAAAGCAAATTCTACGAAAACTTAAATATCAGCGCGTGCATTGCTCTCGCGCGTGCAGCTGAGTCGGCGCGTTATGCAAGCTGTATGTGGGTCGGGCTGCGCAGACGCAGACGTAGGGATACCAGACGACAAGAATCTCCCTGACATGTATAAGTAATCTTTTTTTCTTTCTACTTGGGCAAACTTTATGTCCTAATGTTGGTCTCGGTGATACCATAAATTTGACCAATAGACCGTAAACTATATGCAATTCAAGTTAATTCTGTAACTTACCTGGTTTTTATTTAATGTGTTTCTTAACTTTTTGCGAAGGAGAAATCTTTCAAGTTCCAAGTAGTATTTACAACTCGTGCAAGATACGGTGAACTATTAACTATTTTCAATGAATGTATAATTGACTTTGTGCATATTAATGACAAATAAACTGATTTAACCTTGGCATATCCACTTATATGACACCAAGTATTGACTTGATTGGATTCTTAATTTTATACCGAGTACACTGTTTTGCTGTCTAGCTTATTCGTTCTCTATTATTGCCCCTTAGTTCTTTAATAGTTATAGTAGTACAGTTTTCTCCTACGATTACACATATAGTTAAATAATTGTATCCATTTAAGTTCCTTAGTATGTTTTCTGAACTAAGTATTAAATTTATTTCTACATCTTTTAAGCCTACTATTTCAGTGACGTTTGTTTAAGGTATGCCAATAGCACCCGCTTTTCTACGAACTATGTAATATGTTTAAGCCTATTATCCCTTAAGAGGTTAACAGACCATCAAGTCCATGATTATAATTCTGGGTCAAACAAGAATTGTAAGAACCTTCCTATGAACAAACGCACTGTCAATATTATATACATTGAACATACACACATTATTTCATATATTGTTGTGTTTGAAAATATAGAAATCGTAAGATTTAAAATAAATATATAATAGGTACAGGTGTCCTACTCGTATGTAACAAAATGTTAACAGTTTACTAGAGAAATAAATCTTTCCATCGCATCTTATAGATCTCACCTCATAGATCAAAGATACGTTCATAAAAATTTAACGTACTAACAAGTTAGCACAATATAAAGTATACACAAAATACAGTTAGCAGTAGTAAGTTAATATTTACTACGATCAAGATAGCGTTGTTGCCTCAGGCTTAGGGTTACCAGATCAAGTAATGAGATTTGCTGACAATTCAAATTCAGCATTTTATTTCACACCTTTCTACGTCCAATAAGTTAAACTAATTATCTATTGTAAATACACTGATATACGGCGTGTGCAGGAAAACCAATTAGGCTAATATACTAGAGAGTCCTCCCTGTGGAGCAGACGTGGTGCAGTAGCGAAGCATAGCACTTTCTAATGATAACCCTTACCACTTTGTTCATTATGTCCTCGAATTAACAGAAAATCTGATATTTTATATGAATATTGTATGTGGTATGTAAAAGCAGTGAGGTTTTCTCAATAATCGCCGTGCACATATTTTAATTTAAAATCTCACTATCACTTAACACACATGGGCAATACATCCACAATGGCCGTCTATCCGTTGCATCACGAATTCGTTTGATTAGATCGTAAAAGGTTTCGATTCCCACCTCGGACAAAAATTTGTGTGCATTTATGTTGGTCTTATTCCTGGGGCTTATTTATCTATTTATGTATGTATGTTTATGAGTTGTCCAGTTGCCAAATACAGGCTCAGCCCAATTTGGGATCAATGTGAATTGTTCCAGGATATTATTATTATATTAAGCTCTTTGAAAGAATACCGGCAATTACACTGCTTAGACACTGCTTATTCTACTGCTTAGACATTGGGCCAAAATTACAGACGTATTTTAAATTTCATTCATATTTTCTAAAGTTTCTAAAAGCTGTTTATCCTATGATGTTCCCTTGGTTACATTCAAGAGTCAATCATTATTTTAAATTACTATTAAGTCTTCGCAATGTCAGATATTTTGTTGTAAAGTGACAGGATGTAAACATTGCTGTATTCCGGCGTAAATATGTAGCTGAAGAAATTACTGAGCTCAATAATCAACAATAAATAAAACAACAATAATCAATAACTAACATCCTGGGTGACGAATAGCAACTATGCCATTTTCGACCACAATCTGTTCAAGCAGTATTTTTTTTTCTACCAAGGTAGCAAGCATGCGTGTGGCTTGCCTGATAGTAAGCAGTCACCACAGCCTATAGGCGCTAGCAAAACCAGAAGAATCACTAGCGTTGCCGACACTTGAGGTAATTTGATAGTAAGTCTTTATGTTCGGTAATTTCACCAGCTACAGTGCCGGAAACAGCAATGTTTGCACATTCGCACTGACACTGCGGTGGTACATACCTGGACTACTACTACCTAGTAAAATTATTATTTCCTAGTATTATTGTAATCTTATTTTCAAGAGAGAAAGGACCGGGGCTATAAGCTGCGTATATCTGCGTCCCTTTTCCACGAAAGTAAATTACTTTAACACTGTTCTTATAAGAACGGGTGGTAGGGCCCCAACTAGTCGAACCCTTTAATCGGCGCCGTCGCCGATTACGCTCTTAGTCCTTCAGACTCGCGCCGCAGACCACAGCACGTATTGCTCGACCCACCCCCTGACTCGATCGATCCTATTGGATCACGATGCGTCGAAGCACCCTGTATGCTGCACTTGCTATCAGGAGGCCGAAGGGTCGTACGCATGCGACATCAACGACGTGCATCACCTCACAGAGTTTCTTGCCGGTTCTTCCCATCCTCTTCTTCTTTCTTCCTAGGGGCACGTTGTGAACCGGTGGTAGAATCAGCCCTCTCTCTTAAGCGACAGCCCAAGTCGAAGTCGTGCCTCCCTGAAGTGCCCTTGAGCTCGTCGCTCCTTCATGCCTTTACGGCTAGAGTGCCATATGCGCACGCCTCCTATTATCCGGTGAAGCTGTAATAGCCATCTGCGGCCAACAGCGTCTATCATTCCCAAAAAAAGCCCCAACTAGTCACGTCACGATTCCCAAAATTGCAATATATACTTTTAGACTTTCGCGTTCCATTGTTAAACTTTATTCTTATCCCTTCTTATAAAGTTTCCCAAAATTGCGTTATAAAATATATTGCGCATAGAGAATCCGAAGAAAAACACACTGGATTCAAACTTTAGATTAGAGAGACTGGGCATTTAACCTATTTGTCTGACATCTTAATACATAATTCCATTATGAGAACCCACACTTAATTTAAAACGGAGGCGGTGAAGACTATTGAATCTGGACTAATCTTTACACCAATTTGCTTTATCTGTAATCCTAAGCCTAGCTATTGAATCTGGACTAATCTTTACACCAATTTGCTTTATCTGTAATCCTAAGCCTAGCTAGCAGGATAATCTAGATGGGTACATACAGTAAGTCTTACTTTAACTAAGATAATACATAATCAATTAATCTTATGATTATAACACTAATTATTCCAATTGATCGCTGCTATTTTGCGACTGTACGTACTATTTTCAGAAAGTAATATAATTTTCTAGTATTTATGTAGTATAAACCTGACCAAGTATAATCTAATCTGATAAATAGCTTTATATTGACGTTAATGACTAGAAAATTGAGCGTTTTAATTGCTATTACTGGTTTGTTTGCTAACGCCAAGCGAAAGGTCCAGTGTCCCACCAAACACGGAAGCGTTGGGCGATTAGAAGTAATAACTTTAATAGTTTGTCTTGATGTACGGCAACCAAGTAGCGAATATTCACAGATGGTGTGGACAACCATCGAGCCAGTAATAAAATGGTACACTTTAACCCTATTCATGCTATTCACTTTATTTGTAATTTCAATACAGGATATGCTTATCATATGTTTATTTCTTGGGTGATAAAATAATTCATCGCTCATCATACATCGCTCGGAGAACCGATAACCGTTGGGGAAGAAAGGTTCTCGAGTGGCGACCACGAACCGAAAGACGCAACGTAGGTAGGCCTCCCACTAGGTGGACAGACGACATTGTGCGCGTCGCCAGTAACCGGTGGATGCAAATAGCCAACTTTCGTTCACTGTGGCGTTCAAAGGGAGAGGCCTATGTTCAGCAGTGGATGTCTTCCGGCTGGTGATGATGATGATGATGAAAATAATTCATCGCCACTTATTTACTAGTTCAAGGCAGTTCCTTAATGCAATCCAGTCTATATTGAACTATCGCCAATATGAACAGAGGAGATACCTTATCATAAACGCGAAGGTGTTATAGTGAAAGTCAAAGTACTCGTTTGTTTTTACGAGTGTGAATGGTTGCGAGGTAAACTGAAAGTGACTCTACATAATATTATCAACGACGACGATTGACAGTAAAACGGAGAATCAATATAATTTATAAACGCTTCAATGGAGTGTGGATAGAATGTCAGTTGGATGGTTTTACCCATTTGGTAGTCGACTGATTTTATAAAACCAGCGGCGTATCAGAGGATTGTCACTGGTCAGCAAGACTGCTAATTTTAATAAATGTGACATACAGTTGACATTCCAGCTATACACTGTTATGAACTAAACCATAATGGCGTCTCAGTGGCGTGTGACCATAGTTTAGTAAAATACCGAATTTTTCACAATCGTTGTCGACTTTTTCTTGTCAGACTTTTAACTAGTACTTTATTAACATTAATTTGAAAATCGAAGTATCGCTTCGATTTTTATAAGACTTTCTTGGGACAGTGTATAAAATTATACTTATACTAGCGACCCGCCCCGGCTTCGCACGGGTGTAATTGAGAAAAAAAAATGTGCGTGCGTGGAGTCCCTCCGCGCGGAAGAAGTGAAACTTCACTCTCGCTCTGTACTGTACGACACTGTACAACACCGTCCGACGCCGTACGACACCGTGCCACTCACTCACTCACTAACCCACTATCACCTACTATCACTCACTGTCATTCACTATCACTCACTATCACTCACTATCACTCACTATCACTCACTATCACCCAAAATCACCCACTATCACCCACTATCACTCACTATCAACCACAATCACCCACTATCACTCACTATCACTCACTATCACTCACTATCACTCACTATCACTCACTATCACTCACTATCGCTCACTATCACTCACTATCACTCACTATCACTCACTATCACTCACTATCACTCACTATCGTTCACTATCACTCACTATCGCTCACTATCGTTCACTATCGCTCACTATCGCTCACTCACTCACTCACTCACGCAGTGACGGCTTCACATGAGCGCTTTCATAACCTTAACAAATTTAACGCTTAACGTTTAACATCTAACACTTAACCTTTAACGCATAACGTCTAACGCGTTAAATGATGACATTTTTGGAAGTCGCATAAGAAGTTTCACTTCAAAATAAAAAAATGTGCGTGCGTGGAGTCCCTCCGCGCGGAAGAAGTGAAACTTCATTCTAGCTCTGTCTCATTCTATTCCCCTCCCAGGAGCGCTGAACGGTCAGTCCCGGTCAGTCTCGCTTAGTCCCGCTCAGTCTCGCTTAGTCCCGCTCAGTCCCGGTCAGTCCCGCTCCGTCCCGCTCAGTCCCGGTCAGTCCCGCTCAGTCCCGCTCTGTCCCGCTCAGTCCCGGTCAGTCCCGCTCAGTCCCGGTCAGTCCCGGTCTGTCCCGCTCAGTCGCGGTCAGTCGCGGTCAGTCCCGCTCAGTCCTGTTCAGTCCCGGTCAGTCCCTCTCAGTCCCGGTCAGTCCCGGTCAGTCCCGCTCAATCCCGAAAAGAGGAGGGCTGCACCGTGTACCCCTCAGTGCAAGGCAAGGGCCTTTGAAGCCGCTGTCGGGGGCGCATTATAGCCCCCCGGGAATCTGTCACCGTTGTCACAGTTAAGGGGGTGGCGGGGGAAACATCCAATATGTCCACGGGATCCCGTGGGGAAGTCAACCTGGGTATTTGGGATTTTTACCCACTAAAACTCCCGTGGCTGTCACATCGGCACATGAAAGGGAAACCTGGGTTCTCGGGTGGGATCTGCACCAGGTGTCCCTCAGTGCCTGGCCTTTAAGTCCGCCGCCGGGGGGCAAGCATATTATATCCCAGATTTACCGTATATTATATGGAACGAATGATATATAGAATGTCTAGTACGTGTTGTTGTTATGTATGTAGGTACCTCTTTAGGTTTAGTCAACGTAAGCTAATTAAATTTATTTACTTAGATAAAACTTCTAAATAAATTCAGTAAAAAACGTTCAGAGAAAAATAAAAAAAATAACAAAATGATCAAAAATAAAATGATTAAAAGTACACAAAAAAAATCCCAAAGAGAGATTTGATCCCGGACCCTGCTGTGCTTAGAAGACGCTTCCGTAACCTCCAGACCACGGCTACTCTATTATTCGAATTACTTGATCATATTCTTGTTATATGTCTGCTCAGTCCCTAATGCATATAGCGTGATATTTTACCTTAGATCCAATTGTACAAAAATTAAGTTTCCACTAATAACTAAATCATAACATTAGAGAGAAACTAACCACGTATGCATGATTTTAAATTAAAAAAAATCATTAAATATAAGAAATATATTAGAGATAAAAAGTGCCGGAGTCAATATGAGTTAAATATTTAAAACATCGAATCTTAATATAAATAAAAAAATCAAAAACAAAGTTTAATAACAAAAAAAAAAACATCCGCTCAGAGGTAGCGAACCCGGACAGTCCGTACTAAGAGGACGCTTCCGTAACCACTTGGCCAAGGAACTTTTATATTATCTGTCAAATTATCGTATCTTATTCTTGTGATATATTTGTACCGCCGTCGGTTGAGTAATATATAATACTCCTTTTTTACCCTGTCAAGGGATAAATTAAAAAAAATATGAAATACAAATTCAATTAACTTTCTTAACGAAAGTCTGTGCAAAATTTCAAGTCAATAGGACTAAGGAATCGCGTTCTCCCATACAAACTTTGCCCCCCTATTTCACCCCCTTAGAGATTGAATTTCGCAAAAACCCGTCTTAGTGAGCACCTTTGTCCTAAAAGGAACCCCCATGCAAAATTTGAGACTTCTAGCACTTGTAGTTTCTGAGATTTCGTGATGAGTGGGTTTTTGCTTACTCTTTTATATAATAAGATATACTTATAATAAAACTGTAACAGGTCCAATTCTGTACATTGAAGATATTTTGAAAATTATGTTTGGAGGGCATTCTTTAACCGATACTAAAGTAAAAAATGTTTTTTTTTATATTTGTCTGTCTGTCTATCTGTCTGTCTGTCTGTCTGTCTGTCTGCATCTCGGCTGAGCATCACGCCGAAACTACTGGATGGATTGAAACGAAACTTGGCATGATTTGAGTTAATACTAGGGTAGGTACTAAGGTAGGACATAGGATACTTTTTATTCCGACATTCGGCACGGGTCCCTTGGGAGAGGGGACTAAACTCAAAATGTGTTCTTGGTTATACGCTTGCTCCGATTTAAACAATTTTTCATTATAATTATAATAAATATTTGTAAGGGAACACTCATAGACAGTTGTTAACAATGTTTGGAAATCGATCAGGTTAAGCAACGTTAGGTAAGGTCATTAAATAGATGGGTGACCGTTTAACGCCATTTGAACTAAACGTCTCCGTGCTTCGGAGGGCAAGTACAAAGTGGGTCCAAGTTTTTAACCGACTTTAAAAAAGGAGGTTTTGTATTCTATGCGAATGTATATTATTGAAAGTATAGTTAACGTAAACACAGCGCGGGCGGAGCTGCGTGGGTCAGCTAGTAATGAATAAAATAATAATAGCAGCCCTTGTTTATGTCCCACTGTTGGGCACGGGCCTTCCCTCAAGATGAAGGGGCTTAGGCCATAGTCCACCACGTTCGAAAGCTAATTCGGCATTCTTAGACATGCAGGCTTCCTCACGATGTTTTCCTTCATCGAAAGCTAGTAACAATCGCACAAATACGATTCGCACATGATTAATTAAAGAAATCAAAGGTGCGGGCCGGGTTTCGAACTTGCGCACCTTGTTTCCAAGGCAAGCGCTCGCTCAATGAGCTGTTACTGCTGTGAAACTATTCTTAATCCTAATCATTTTGTACAAAATTATAATCATTTTGATCTGACTAATCCAATTGTTTTATTGAAATTCTTAACCAATAATTTATCTGAATGACAAATATTCATTTACTCTACCCACTGATTCTACAGTTCAACGTTTAAATAAACAATATTGAACAGTCAGTTTGCACTAACAGATTCTAACAAAACCTCACGCCCCACTAGATTTGATAAATTCCGACATACGGTTCGAATTTTCCAATGAGAGTATTTATAATAGTAGGGCTGACATTTGGAAGGGAATAATGCACTATCATTATTATTATTTAATTTGGCTTTGAAATATGACCTAATTAGGTAAAAAAAGGTGAAAGAGAGATTAGGTAAGTAAAACATGTAACTTTTTAATTTTTACAATTTACTCAAAGTAGAACAAGAATAAAGAAGAGGACAGATAGATTATTGTAGGCATACTGCACATAAAAGAAAAATGATAATAAATAAAATAATAATAATAACAGAATACGCAATAACCACAAAAAATAACACAAAGAAAGAAAAAATAATAACACATACTAATGTACTTATAGAGATTTCTCAGTTGCGTAGGGAGCCAAAACCACTGGCCACCAGTTAGGGTACTGAGGATATAAAAAGATCTGTGAGGCAAACTTAGACAAATCCCGAGTCACTGACATACAATTGTAATATTTGGTTAACGGAAGCTTATCAGAAACTCCCGTTGAAAAAAGAATACCTCTTATTTTATAATAATTTAACAATAATTTTAAAAACATTGTTAATAATAGTATTAACGCCCACAAGATTTTCAAAAATTGGGCAGCCCTGCGTAAAATCAACATCAAATACCGATTTCTCGAGTTCCCATTGCTTTCTCCATACGTTAACATCGCACTGTTAGCCCGCTATTTGCACCTCTGCCCATTGTTCTGGCGCGAATACCGAGCACAAGTGAATTGTGGAGAAGAAAATAATGGGGGAATTGCGTTACCGAAGCTACACCGTGATTTACATGGGTGCTCTAATGTGATGTGTAACCTCGATTTTGTTTTGTACAAACTTGTTTTGTATTTGGTGATACCACTATATTCGGCCGCCAAGCAGCAGTGTATAAACATTGCTGTATTCCAGTGTAAAGGGTACTGTATCTGGTAAAATTACTGAGCTCAAAAGACATACTAGTGTATCGGGTGACGAGCAACAGCTCATTGCAACTGTCTATAGGCAGGCGAGTCGCTTACTATTAGGCAATCGTTTTATTTGTCTCACCAGAGGCCTTAGGCCCGTATTAATAAATAAATCTCAGCTGAGATTCGGCACTTGAGTACGAACTTAAGTTACTGACATAATTAATAAATCAGTATTGAGTCCAGGTTTAAGATGCTGGCCTCAGCTGAGTTACTGTTGATTAATAAACAGAACTTGACATTTGAGTGTGCACTCAATCATTGTATTAAGTTGCTGTGAGCTGAGTGCAGCCAGTTCGTGACATAAGAGTGTGTATTTACGTTAAATGCGGTGGGTGTGCTCAGACAACATAATATTATTTTTTAGGTTAGGTTATGAAATTAATTATAAATTAAAAAAAAATTTTGGATATTACAATATCTTTTGTCGGAAATGTATATTAGAGACCCCTCGAATATAAATTTAATAACGATTTTAAGTAACGATAAAAAATATTTCGATGAATTTTTGAGGTTAACAAAGATAAAATATATTGCATGAAAATTCAAAATACATCACCATCACAGCTTTGCACAAAATTATCATCATAATAACTCATAACTGCTACTAGAAAAAAAAACTTAAATAGAAAAGGGTGTCTAGTATGGACTTCATGTGCTTTATAGTTAACGAACTCGATAAAACAATAATTATACTCTTTGGATCAAACTGTCAGTTTTCCCGCTTTCCCCATACATTTCACACCAGCGCCCCTAGCGGTAACTATCAAAAACTTGTAAAATGTAACAATATCGTCCATTCCGTGTGATGCAACGCTCTCGGAATACTCAGATCAGGCTCTCAAGTAGCTAACCGTAACAGCAACTTACGGTTAGTTGCTTCACCAAAAACAATACTCATTTGAGATGCTGTTGATATTCGTTTATTAATATGCGACGATATTAAGATGCTGCCCCCATCTCAAGTGCGTTTCATATGATATCGTACTTAAGTGTCTACCTGAGATCAGTTTATTAATACGGGCCTTAGTGTATTTGTTTTACAAAATAATACGTTATCACTTGCGTTCGCGTTTCTCCATAAACTCGTAGTTTATATGGACGCCTCACTTACGCGATTACTTGTATTGTTTATAAAACGAATACACTCAAGGCTCAGGTTAAATAAAATAAAATAAAAGTGATATTATCCTTGCACCCGTGGGGTGTTCGGGTAAGAATAGCACCCACCCATCTGTTTCCGTTGGGTGTCCGTTAGAGCCGACTAAGGGAAAACAAGAAGACGGGCAGCAGCGTCTTTCTATTGGATTAACACCGATACTCCTATACTGTGATCCCCAAGACGCCTGCCAAGCGTGGGGATTATAGCAACCCCTCCCTTCTAAGGGGAGGCCTTTTGTCCAACATAGGACCTGTTTCGGCTGCTGATGATGATGATCCTTGCATCCAGCATGTAAGTCCGGCCATACGTGATTTATCACCGATCATATCGTTCCTCCGTTAGATCAACCAACCTGCGACCGATGACCGCCATATAATGTTCTCTAATTAATCGCTACTCTAATTAATTATATCATACAAGCACGAGAAATATCGCACACGAAGCACTCTTGAAACGAAGTCGGGTAAAAGGCCGCTAAAAAGTATAAGCACCCAACGCGGATACAAAAAGAAACACTGTTTCCAAACGTTTGGCCGCTCATCGAGCCATCAAATCGGCCCATTCACTTAATGACAGGTTACAAATAGACGAAAGTAAGAATCCTATTGTCTGTGCTGGACTGGCTTTGTTGCTTGTTCTCACTCGTATTTCGTTGTTATGTGGCTTACTGAAGCGTATGCGTTGAAGTGGATCGATTCCGGTTGCATCCGAATGCGATTAAGCTTTAATTTTAACTCACAACGCAAAAATTACAGGTGTTGTAAGTTTGAACCTCATTATCTGCCTGTGGCACTGTAATTCCTGAACATACAGAAGTTGTTTTTTGGGATTGCTCTTGAGTTGTTGATCTTACTCGTTGGTTTAATGGGGTTCTCACGTATTTGAAATGTGCGGTATAACATACTGTCATTGTATTTTACACGCTTTAATAATGTTAAGAACTCGACTCTTCTTGTCGTGTCTGTAGCTACTGTAATCAGACACAACAAATTCTATCATTGATAAGTTTTTGCTTATTAAAGAGCTAACAATTACGAAAAAGATACTGTCGAGATAAGGAATATTATGGCCTACAAAATAATTACAGCAAAGATTACTCCATCTTGAAGAAGATTATTCAGTAAATCTAAGCCGGATGGCGTACCAGAGCTAACGTTGAATCACGCGATACTTGCATAATTATATCAAGTACCACTCCTGTTAATTAGATTGAGAGTGATGTTAAGGATATTTGCAAAGGAAATAACTTCGAGCTTAGTAGCAAATTTTACAAACCTGTGTGTTTAAATAAAATGGAGTAAAAGTTTATAAACTAATAAGAAACATATATGAAGCAGACATTTAACTATTTATGAAGCGTGTAAGAATGAAAGACACGATTACTTTTTTCTGTAAATTTAAAAACTTAAAATCCATAAGAGATTGTCATAGAGAGGATAGGAGATAATCGTGCACAAGTGCTTGAGCAGGCGCAGGTGCACTCTCACTTCCTTTACTCTCACAGTCCGATGGGACGGATGACCGACACGACAGGAGAGAAGTCAGGCGTAGGACCGACTTTTTAAATGCCTACCCGACGGTGCACGGATAATCATACTTTTAAGATAGTCAGGCTTGCATAGTCCTAGCCAGTAAAGATCAACTACACAAAGTTGTTGTTCCCCGCGGTTACGAACGAAGGCTTATTAACAATACCAGGACAATGACCCTGTGTCAAGGGACGAACAATGGTCTCAGCTGCCAGTATAGCGACTCTTCATAGGGCATTGTAGAGATCGTCAAAATTTCGCAATGTATTCTCGCTTACTCTCAATTATTTCTTTAATTGTCCGTGTACTCGGAATTCTAATAAAGCCTGCAAGTGATTCCGTGAAAGCTAAATATTGCAGAGGATATTATATAGAATGACAGAGGTTATTGAACCTTGGTTTTATGAAGTGACTCTTCAAAGTGTTTGGCGAAGAAACTGGCATAGATTAATTGCTACTTAAATAATCGGAAAAATCAGAAAGTCAATAAAAAACGAAGAAAGGAAGAATGTTGCATTTTTAAAGAGAATTTATAACGTAATAGTCCCATTCATTACTGCTTGCGTGGATAAGCTATCATAGCGTCTAATAATATCAATAGCGTGGTCCGTTATCTTGCTTACTGATATTATCAGTAGAAAGGCGTTCATTTGTGCCGCCGGGCAACGCTTTGAGATTCGACGCAGGCTACAAATCAGTGAACGTTTTGCTATTAAAATTATGTTCACAATAGGAAAATATAATTGATACACTTATCTATGACGAGACAAATAGGACGTGCATATTCACCTTTCCTCTCCTAGGTTTCTTCTCTTGTACCATTTCTAATACTTTTATTTTTGTTTAACTTATTATTTACATAATGTTTTCTGATATTTACGCGAATTGTACACATTGAAATGAAACTAATTTTACGGATTATATCGCGGTTTATTTTTGATTTTAAGCATTCATGGTCACGGGCGGACTGAGGTGGTAGCTGTTCATACGTCATAGTTGTCTTAGGGTACCCTCAGGTCTTCTAATTATTATTGTTAGTATTATTTACATTCAAGCATTTATTCTATCGTTTATTTTTTCATTCAAATAAACAATTCGTATAATCAGCCTTATGACACAATCATCACCTCGAAATGAAGCAGTCCAAGCAATTTAGAAATGACGCATTTCCTTACAATCGCTTTCGTCGTTCCCTTGTGTTAACGCACCGAGAGATTCAGGCCCATCTCCTAAGGCAATAAGCTTACGGTAGAAAGCAAGGAAATGGCGATGTGCCGCCCACGATCTAATATTGTCTCGGCCCAATAAACTGAACTGGTTTAGTTTGAAACAGAACTCCTTATTTTGATGCATTTTCTTACAATGCATTGTTTATTTAAGTGGCGATGACGTCAGCCTTTCAATAGTAACGTGTTTTCCGGTTTTCTGATTTCACTTTTTTATAATACAGAAAATATTTTAATTTCTCATTTTTGTTTAGAACTACAATCTACTCGATACTTTGGTACAATCAACGGGAATGGTGGTATGATTTTTTTTTCACCTACATGGTCTATCATGGCATAGGCATTGTACGAAGAAATCGATTTAAAAAATGAAATTGTCATTGTTTTCAGGTAACCCTACGACGTCTGCTAAGCTTATTGTCACTTTAGTCCGAATACACCTAGTCAAAATATTACCTAGAAATAACTTATTAGAAACATCTGTCAATATCGCATGATGTAGTGAAGCAAAAGTACATTTTTAAAGCTACTCGATAATTTATTTTGTACTTGTTAATATTGTTCCAACCTTTATACTTAATTCAATTCTCTGTAGATTTGCTGTCATTTCAGAAGTTTTTCTGTAAGAATAGTCTTTCAATCGACATTTAACCCTGTAGTGTCGACTAAGATATAGCAATTTTTCTCTAAAATGTCTCTAAACTTTTTATATTTATTGCTCTTTTCTTAAATCGACAAAAGTGTAGCTAATATTAGTCACCTGTAGCGACAGACAATAATTATACAACAAACGACCTTCATACGTGTTATTAACACAGATAACAAGAATGAGGATCTAAAACTACCTGCGCGAGAAACAGGAAAGTGGACACGACTTTTTAAGTGAAAAAACTGACGTACGAAGTGCGGCGTTTATGTAGGCCATCCAATTAACGCTACCATACACTGAGTACAAGAAACTCTATAAACAGCCAAGGAGGTTGAGTCATGTAAAGTGAATCAGTAAATAAAGCCGAGAGGCCCTTCAACTATTAAGTGTACCTACGGCAAGCTGGCGAGGTTTTTTTTTGCATTTCGGACCGCTGTCATTTGTTTTGTCAACTTTTATAGTAGTTATTTTAATTAAACTAAAACACAATTCCTTCTTGATATAAGCTATCATTTGAATCCGGACATCAATAATAACAATTATTCTCAAAAAAAAAACCTTCATATAAATGACTAATCTTAACCCATAATGATATTATTATTTCAAATGATAGCTAACTTTAAGATTGTAAACGAATCCTTACAGCAACCCTTTATTGTCCAAGAGGCAACCTAAGGGCAACTAAATCCGTAGCTCGCTTTACCGTTGCTTGCTCCAAACGCACTAGATCGGAACGACCCAAAACAACCCAGTTAACATTATCATCGCTGTAATTCGGTGTATGCCTAAAGCAGAGACAATTAGTCATCCAAACCTGTCTAGACTGCGATACAAATGGCTATTCTGATGTAAATGGATTCCTTTTTATTTTTTTTTCACGCAATATAATGTAAGTTAATATTTGATCATTTTTATTTAACCTCGTGATGATACACGAAATCCGTTCTCCTGATTGTGAACGACACGCCTACCCATAGGTAGCTACAGTTTACTGATGCTCGTCACCCGGTACATTAGTTATTAAGTCTCTTGTATCCGGTAATTTCACCAGCTACAGTGCCCTTCACACCGGAAAACATTAGAGGAAACCGATGCAAGCAAACTGTTCCAATTCTTAGTTGATACGTGTTATAAATGAACAAGCAAATCCGGGAGTCAACCACCAAGATTCAGTTGAAAACCAGCGTCAGGCTCAATTGTCTGACATATGCTCAACTTGAACCTGTTGCTGCAGTTATTGAACTGTCTTGTCTATCTTTTTGTTGTTGTTGTTTTTTTTTATTCGTTTGATTTTGTAATACTGCAGCAATAGACGCTTTTTTTTTTCCTTCTTCCTAATCACTTAGTCTGGTTTGAAGGGACGTTCACCACGTACGGGTGTCTACTTCATCGCCCGATGATAAAAGGGTGATAATGGAATTAAGTCGTGTAAACGGTTTCCCTCCACACACTCTCCAAAATGCATGTTGTAGAATAATACCAAGAGGTTGGCTGCTCAGCCCCTGTGCTCTAAGTTTTACAAATTCCACACCACACGCGTCGCTTTAGTCGGGATAGTGTAATTCATAATTATGTTTCTAGGGCGGTATTTATTATTTAATTAACGTATTTCCGTATACCGAATCACATTTGGACGGTTTGCTGTGATTGAGTAACAGTAATAAAAACTTTCGCGTTTACAATCTAAATGAAATAAATTAGATAATAACTTAATGGATTTTCACTTTGAATCATACTAGATTATCCATGGGTAGTTTTTAAAAGACTAACACCCGTATTCACAAACACGACAGATCGTTTGCTGTAAGTGCGCACTGACTTTAGCCAATAACAGCGCCGCTATCATTGATTATTGCAAAGGTCGCATGTTGTTTTGGTTATAATTCTAGCGAAACTGAAGTCATAGAAATTAAAAATAAAAACTATATCGGGCACTTGATTCAACTAAAATTAGTAAACATTTTTCGAAAACTAGTGAAATTTTCAAGGATATGCTTGAAAATCAAAACATGCATTCCTTTTAGGTAAATTGCCTTACATGGCCTTTTTAGACATGCAGAGCTCTTGCTGATATACCAATCCTTCCAACACGACACGCTAACATTCACTTCACTTCACTTTAAAAAAAAAAAACATGTCCTACATCGATTATAGTCGATGATTTTGCCAACAACAGAGTGTTTATCCACAGGGTAGTGATGATGGATTTAATGCGTGCTGTAATGACACTTTTACGGTAGAAAAAATTAAATATAATTTTGGAAAAAAGAATATAGCCGTTGAGAAAACAAGAAAAAGTCTAAGTGCAAATGCTCGATCAACATGGGTAAATAAATAAGAATGGAATATAAAATAAAATTGATCTTATTCTATATCCTAATATTATTTAACTGAATAAATTTGTATAAAACTGCATACACTTAAAGTAGCTTTTGACATAATTGACATACGAATATTATAATTATGTGTGTGTGTTATGTGTGTATCGACTGGATAACAGAAAAACTTCACAAAGGTAGAACATTATACACACTGCTTGCAAAAAAAAAACTCCTTATCTCTAGCATCTGATCCGTCAGCTGAAACCACAATTTACAGTTACTAATAATTACTCCTGGCGGAATGTAAGTAATGACTGTAATACAAGTAATTTCACAAGCCATAAATTATCAAATCATCGTACAGTTCTATGCGCCCGCGCACGCAGTGTAAAATTAATTCCGCTGACAACAATAGGTTGTGTTAACTTAAAGGTAAGAGACGTGCTCCGATTGGTTTTGATACATCTGCGCAATACTAACGAAAGTAACAAATATCTTGTACAAAGCACGTACATTTTGTTGCTATCAAAAGAAACGGATTGATTTATAATTGTTGTGCAAGTAGCAGGAAATCTAGCAACAGGATTACATTATTTATTGAATTAACAATTTATAGAAATGAAAAACGTACTATTAAAATTAGATCCCTACAGAAGGCCATCTCGCACTAGGTGCACCGAGGACATTGTAAGTCGCGGGTAGACGATGGCTGCAAGTGGCTATTATTTATCGCTGTGGCGATTTAAGGGCCTTAGTTCAGCAGTGGACGTGTTCCTCGTGATGATGATAATGATAATAATAAAATAATAGATAAGCATGACGTCTGCTAGTCAATAAATCTTCTAACCGTTATGTCTCCTGTGATTCTGACTTACTGCCGGTCCCAATATCCTATCGATCCCAAAAGTTAAAATCATCGATATAGTCATCGATATCCCGTGATAAATCTCCGAAATGGAGCGATAACTAAAACCCTGACAGACTGTCATTTGAACAACCAACAGTAACCTGCTAATACATATGTCATTATTGAAACGGAAATATGTCAGTATAGCTATCGATGGTAACTATTTTAACTTATAGTAAGGGATCGATATGATATTGGGACCGGCAGTTAGTCTTGAAGAAACATAGCAAGTGATTTAATGATCAACTCTAATTAATATTTATGCGTTATGTAAAACTTTATCTTCTATTCAATCAGATTTCATGACCCGATGTTGTATTTTAAATCCATAAAAAGCTAAACAGGAGACATTAGCAGAAGCAATATTGTAAAGCAGGTTATTAATAAAGATGATTGTCTAAGAAACACAGTCTCTAGGTGCGCCGACGACGTACCGCGATAGTAGTGGGCAATATAGCCTTGGTACAATTGTCGTTTTCAGATACAATTCCTAGTGTAATTGTCGTTTTCAGATACAATTCCTAGTGTAGTGCGATTGTTGAATTAATAAGTTGTACGTCAAACGTCTGTTTTTTTTATTTAACTCGTTTTTGCTTTTGTAAGTCTGCGTCCTCGACGGTGAGCGGGATGGGATCGATACAGATGAAACGGTAGTGAGTGATACAATTAAATTAAATAAAAAAATAAAAAATTAACTAACTATGTTCGAACAAAACAAGGCATAGACAGACAGACATAACTTGTGCACACAAATATGTTGTCCGGGGTGGGAATCAAATTCACGACCTTTTTGTAGTAGTTAGAAACCATGATCACTACTCATGGTTTCTAACTACTACACTAACGAACAATCAGGATTAGAGACGTTAGTTCATAAATTAAGAACAAACAATTTTTTTCATTTGACTATGTACGTGTATTTCCCCTGTTCTCGCAACCCCAAATGAGGAAGTTTAGATTTCATATAATTACCGAGATAAAATCATAATTATCTAAGAACACCGGCTGCTTAAAAGGCCGGATCAAACAGACAATTATGTTACAGAATTCAAGGTTTCTAGGTCGCGTCTATAATAAACATAACTATGTATTTCATAATATGACGAAGACATCTCATGCAGTATAAATACGCCGTGAGATAACTTGTATTTTTACAGTAATGTTTAAAAAAAGACATTTGCAAATTTTTTTATAATGTTTTATCCTTTCTGTTTAGGGTTGCCACCCGTCTCGATTTGTCTGAGCTTTTAGAATTTTGTTTAGTTTTTTTTTTAGGTGAAGGAAAACATCGTGAGGAAACCTGCATGTCTGAGAAAGCCTAACTAGCTCTCGAATGACGTGTGAAAACATAGTATCAAGTGTGTGTGTGTATCTTTGACTATCTTTAGTCTAAGTGTCGCACGCACAGGCGCCAATTAACTTTAATTCTAATTAAATCACTGTTATAATCTATTTATTTCGACTGTCGGAGCCGTTTATGATTATTTTTTATTAGTGAATACGAGACACTTGACTCACCATCTGCGTATTAAGTATTAATGGATTTCCAGTGTCGAAACAATCTGATCCAAAAAATACATTTATGATCATTAACTATACCTATTTGACGTTTGTAGGTTCGGCAGTAAGATCCGTAAGTTTTTCTTCCCGCTGCTATGGAGGTTATAAAATTACCATTATTCTGCCCATCCCCCTGTAACCGTATACAAACAGCACAAAATGCAAGTAAAAAAAACGTTGAAATTGTTCAACTTTGCAGTTTTCTGCATGTTAGAAAACTATTGGCACAACAATAACTCAAAGTTCATTTCAATCTATTATGTGTTTCGCAAAATACAATTGTAACTCCATTTTAACTTAGACAACTTAATAAGCTAGTTATTTCCGTGTCTTATTATCTACCAAAACATAACATTACTAAACACTGCACTTACAAGCAATAGTTAAAAGATATTTTGTATAGCTAAGGTCATCTCGTTTTCACCTCCGGGTTTTTGTTCATTTTTCTCACACATCAAACTGAAGGCTACAGCGGCTGTTTCTGTAATCTGTTGCTATGATTTATTGAGCCACCAATTACGGATAAATAATTGAAATAATAGCTTTGCAATAGTAATTATTTCTTCGATTGTCTTTGCATTGTTTTGATATTTTGGAGATTATACGATAAGATTTAGGTAAGTACTAGCTATTTAAATTTTTGTGAATTCTTGTAATTTTTTTTTAAAGTTTCACTTACTGAGAATAGACTTTTTCTGTCATTGATTAACTTGAAAATAAATAATAATACCAGCCCTTGTGTATGTCCCACTGCTGGGCACGGGCCTCCCCTCAAGATGAGGGGGCTTAGGCCATAGTCCACCACGCTGGCCAAGTGCGGGTTGTCGGACTTCACACGTCATTCGAGAGCTAGTTAGGCTTTCACAGACATAAAATAAATATAGAATTAAAAAATAAACCTGTAATGTATTAGCTACTAATATAAAATACCCTTATTATTAAACGGTCGCGGTACTACTTATCTAAATAGATATATAATAGTCTCTGATAAGATACAACATTCATTATAGAGTTAGCGCTAAAAACTAATGGAGATGTTCTCAATAAATGTCAATGGCTTAAATATTTACACTAATAGTATAGACCATGGCGCTTCATATCCGCGTGCACAATTTTATCATTACTTGAAGTAGCGATAATGGAACCTGCACTTTCACCGGGAATGCCTCGTTGACACTGACACAGTGGCTGGATTCCCGTCTAATAATTATAACTGCAATTACGGAATATAAAACTTATTTACTTGCAACTTTAAGTTAGATTTTGTATATTTCTTCTTAAGTGCTATCTACTTATGCTACTGTCAGTTCCGCTTATAATTCTGACCAACAGAGCCGTTCCTAGTGTCGACGATACTAATTGATAATGAGCGACTAGCCGATAATGACTGACTAGTAAGTAATGAGTGACTGCTTAAAAGTTCGTACGGACTGTATAAAAACATAAGAACGATTTAGAAATTCATGTTGTAACGATAAAGTGCGATGGTAGCCTAACGGCTAAGGACGCCGAGAAGAGCCCCCCGCTACCAAGACCAAGCCTTGGCAGTAAAATAGAATAGAATATTTATTTAATCAAGCATCAAGGACTCGTTATTACAAATTAATAAATAAATTTCAGCGATTCACATAAGGACAATCCAGTCTACTTGCAATCAGCGACAGGATACTATTGGGGCTGACCCACACTGGCGTGGGTCAGCCCCAATAGTAACGCTGGGTGGTGTAAAACCAATCTACTAGTGTTTCTTCGAACATCCCTGATGCGCTACAGAACCGAGACAGCCGCAACAGTATCCTAAACTCGTTATTGTATTGTATGGGGAGGGCATTGTAAGCTCTTTGAGTGAATCTGGCCCACAGGCTGCACGTACAGAAAGAAGTACTGCACTTCTTTGCTCGAAACAGGGTAATTTAGACGTCATGTGAGCAACGTGCAAACTTGCGAGCCAGCATATTCACTCTTATACACATTGCCCTCCGCTCCCATTCGATGTCATCATCATCCTTGAGGCTGGGGGTTAATATGTGACCAAGATATTTTTCTTTATATACCCTCTGTAAGGGCGTCCCACCGATTACAACAGAAGGAGTAACTTCAGTACATTTACCCAGAGTCTCAAAGACCATGACTTCACTTTTGGTGCAGTTATATTGGAGTTCGTGTTTTTTAACGTACTCCTCACACTGCACCTTTAGTTTCCTCAGTACTTATGTACTATGTATTTACTTATGTACTTCAAAAAACAATAGAATACTGTATACCTATTTCAACTGTTATGTTGACTTGCTCATTAAGCCTTCTTGTTCTCAACTTGAATAAATCATTGGTTAATTACCTGCAACAAAAAAAAATACATAGAAGTTAATATCAAAACAATTTAGAAACTAATTACTTATTATTGAAGTTAAATACAAAATTTATGTTAAAAAAGTAATATGTCACCCATATGAGTACATTTTTCCATTTCAGTGATCCTTGCTTTTTGGTTGCGTGTAGAACACAAAGTCGATCAATTTCTAATAAACACTTTCTGAGAGTCTACAAACATATTCATTATATTTTTTTACGACATCACATAATTAACTAGTCGATATCACCCGACCGAAGAGGCATTTGAGGGAGGGCTTACTTGTAGTCGCTATGGTCAAATTTTTCAATTTAAGATAAGCTCCCGTACCTGGCCTGGTTTAGATGTTTTTTAATCAATAGAAACTGGTGATGAACCGCGATACTTCTTTATGGCAAGAGGTGACGCAGTTGCAGATGTTAGCACAATAGCTTATTTAACACAAAGAAAAGAACAAGAGCGACAGAGGATAGGACCCTGCTTTAGATTTCCGTGAAGGCATCGCAGTGCCAGCAGCAACAGCAACAAACAAAGAAATCTGATCTTGATCCCATAGGAAATTACGATGGTCCTTCAGTCACTACCTCAGCGTCTCCAAATAGAGTACTTTACTTATCGCAGGACCATAACGCAAATCAAAATATTTATGTTGTATATTTCTAGTAAGTGCTTCTCCAGACACTCTTCGCTTAAAATTGTATATAATTTATAGTATATTCCTCCAAATATTTTCTTAGCAAAACTGCTACAGCAACGCGTGGGAACACGAAAGTGAAACAAATGAAAGCGCACACATTTTTTCAACAAAACAAAATTCGGTGCATATTTCCCAGACCTTAACAATAACCGTACCAGATAAACTTTTGATTACGTATCGTTATGAAATAATGCGATTAACACGCGCTACGAAGTTATAGAAAATTAAACTTTAAGTTTGTTAATATAGAAGTTAAAGTCGCTGCAGTTTCTTTTTTGTAGCTGGTACACTGGTGAATGAAGTTGAATTGTCAAATGTAAGCGGCGAAAAGTGTTACGACATCGTGCTAAAAAATAATCTACGATGAGCTATTAATTAGGCGTTTAACTTTCGCTTTTATATGCGTGAGACGTTCGTGATGAGAATATGCAGTGCAAACCACGACACATTAATATTCTGGCACGACGCAATAATAACGACAAGTACAAATTAGATCGAAAAATATTTCTCGAGATTTTATAACACTACGTAAGAATCTAGAAAAAAACAGTCTAATGCAATGAAAATAATTTTCAGTTTGGACGGCAGAATACTTTGTCACTGGTAAAAAATAAAAGAAAAAAAAAGAAAATAAAAAATATAAGGAAAACCGACAAGCCTTCTTAGTTGAGGCCGCATTGTAATCCGATGGCGGTAAATAAAAATACGATCACTTAAAAGTGCCAGCGGTAATCCTCTTTGGAATTAAAATTTTACGTCAGATTTTACACCTCTAACGGAACTCAACAACCGTTATGGTGAGCATAATCTTGGGGTCTTAAGTAGTAATTTTGAATTTATAAACGCGGCCAATTAATCTAGGCTGTCATCAAAGATTCCCTTTTTGAGGTCGTTGAAATGAGACTAATTTTACGGATTATATCGCAGTTTATTTTTTATTTACATAGATTCATTTCGATGAGCAATATTCGCGTAGACAAATATCAGAAATCATTATGTCGTGCGTGTATATGTGTTACGTAGTGTTTTACTTTTTTTACAACATTTATATTATGTTGTATTGTAACTATAATCTTCGAGTGTAAGACCATAAAAACAAATTGCTATTACTATATTTTAACTAAAATTTTAAAAAGGTATCGCCAATAATTAATAATAACGGAGAAATTTACATAAACTACAATTTCCTCTAGGAAATAAACAGTAATACGTTTATTTTCCGTTTAGATAAAGACAGAACTAGTAGCTATGTAATTATAACTCAGAGCCGCATTTACCCGATAAATCTCTGTTTATCATAAATCTTCATTATACACCCCAACACGACGGCAGATGAATGATAACTTGGCACCGCTACTTTCGCTTCATTCACTACTAAATAGGAACACAAGATATCTTAGTGCAGTTCATAAACGCTTTTGCTTTTGAATTACCTAGGTGATTTTCACTAGGTGGTAGGTTCTTTGTGCAAGGAACCGTCCAGGTAGGTGCCACCGCAGTGTCAGATATTCTGCGGTCAAGCAGCAGTGTGTAAACATTGCTGTGTTCCGGTGTGAACGGCACTGAGCTGGTGAAATTACTGGGCACAAAACACTTAATATCTAATATCTTAAGGGTCGGCAATGCGCCACTGATTCATCTGGTGATGCTAGCGTCGATAGGCTGCGGTGACTGCTTACCATCACGCGGGCTGCATGCTTGCTTGCCACTTTGGTGGTATAAAAAAAACTATAAAACTAAATGCCTAAATTAATTACGAAAAGAACAATAACTATTTGGTTACGAAACATTAACCTATGTCTGACCATTTATTTGTTTATATCACAATAATCTAATAACCTCGTTCAATTTAATTGCCAGTTTTAATAACAATACCTTGTCCAATGCTTGGACTTGGAACACTAACGCGACAGTGATCGTATCGATAATTACAGCTTCAGTTGCAACATTCTGACTCTGGTTTCTATATAACCAAGGTGGCAAGCAAATATGCGGCCCGCCTAATGGGAAGCAGTCACCGCAACCTATAGACACTAGCATACCTACCAGAAGAATAACTAGCGCGTTGCCTACCCTTAAGTCATTAGATATCAAGGCCAGGTTTCTTGGTCCTATTAAAATTAATTGATCAATGAATGGAAAACCATTACCTGACATATGAAAAATATATACATATAATTTTTGCATTCCTAAAAGCGAACTCCAATCCATACTATCTATATGAACTCTTGCAATCCACTAAGTCGGAGTGGTACTATTTCAGTCTATGTTAAATCTTATTTCAACATTCAAACAACTTATAAACCTGATGTTAGTTTCGTGTTTGTGTCAAAAAAAGCAAGTCAAATGATGTTACGCACCCTGACCGCAACTTGGCTATTTCCAACAAAACTCGTTTTTGCAATGTCTTAGTCACTGAATGTTTGTCTGATAAATTTTTATGTCAATGCCGGCAACATTTCGAAATCTTTCAAACATACAGGTTAGCAACTCTGACATTTGACATGGCCAAGCTTAACTTTAATCGTGTCCAGTTTTGTCGAGATTGATGTTCTGTTAGTCATATATGGTAAACGGTACTGATGTATGACTGGTTTATTTTAAGCAAAAGTTTTGGAAGATTCTTTAACTAGAAGTTATGGTACTTCCAACTTACAAATAAAATCAAAAATTCATTGAGAAAAATCGCTTTCCGAATTAACACAATGACTACCTATATATACATATATAAGGTTCATGAAAATATAGCTTTTAACACTAGAGCTCCATAGTTGCTGCTGATAGCAGAAACTTTCAAGTCTAAAAAAGATTAAACTAGCAAAATAGTCAACCCCATCGAGTCAAGTTATATTTATCTATTAACCTTAACTAATAATTTCAGTTCATTACCATATACTTATTCAAATTCTATGAGTCACTATAGAGTTATATCAATGAGGCCAAATAAGACACATGAAGCAATTTTCGGAACTTCCAGTTCAATAAAATTGCGGTATTCACCTTATTTATCAACATATTTGCTATTTAAAACTATGATTTAAGCCCTATTGCTAAGCTTCATAATCACAAATTGAAACGAACAGAATATAAATTGGTGTAGTTTCTTCAAAAGGCATGCGCGGGCGCAAATGCCACGCTCCACTCCGCCCGTACCTATATTTGAAATGTCAGAATCGTGATTTTTGTCGAGAAATGTTTCGCAAAGGTTTCGGTATTATGCTGCTTCTATTATATGAATCACTTAATATCGACCTGCTATTTAGGTTAAGCTGTAAAAAAACCCTCCCTATTACCTAGTTTTATCCGTAAATAATATTTGTTGACAAATTAAAATAAATAAACAACCAAATTAATTGCAAGATCCATAAATAGATATATCAAGAATAGTTAGGAGCATCTTGATAATTATAAAAACCTAACTGTCCTTTAAAATATACAATCGTAATTATTGATTCAGGGTCGCTTTTTGCAAAGGTTAACGTGACATAAATACGGCAAGTACATCACCTAAAACACTAGTTTTTGAAATATGTTCAGTGACACATGAAATATTCAAAATGTTAAATAAAATTATACAAATAATGTTTAATGCAAATGACATTAATATAAAGTCAGATTTCTAAGGAACTGGACAACCACTGTACCTAACTAATGCGCTTGCAATGATACTACTAGGTACAGGGAAAGTAGGTAAAGTAGTTTAGACGAGATCTATCTAAAGAGTAGATAAACGTAATTGTTAAAGCAATAGAAATAGTAAACATGTACGTAAGTGCGATTAGATGACGGAATCTGTAATAATACGTGTTAATCATTAAACGAAGTAAAGTGATGTAATCACCCATAAAATCAAGTTGGGTCTTGATATAATTATCGTAGATACAAGAACAGCTAACGGGCAATTGCGAAAAAAGGTAAATTCAAAGATAAATAAAGGTTAAGCAACCGTGCGATAAGTGTTATAAGGTCTGGGCGCCTAGTGTGAGTTTGATAGTTTACGAGAACGATAAAACTGACAGTTTTCAGTTCTATATCAGCACCTAGTGTTAACTTTCAAAAACTAGCAAAACTTACGGGATAAAACTGACAGTTTGGATCCCCATAACCGTGAAATATCTGCTTTGTTGTCTTAAAGCTCACTCAGTATGCTCTTCATACAATTCTGTATAAACCGGATGTGTGCCTGTCACGCATCGCATTCGTACTCTAAATTTGCATCATAATTTTAATAAAAGTACTTTAGACTGTGATTGTCTTGTTGATTTAAGCGTATCTTTGATAGTTAAATCTGATATTTAGATTATGTGACACGAGTATAGCTCAAGTTTGATACCTATAGTAAAAAGTGATTGAGAAAAAGTAATCAATTTTAAAAGCACTATGTGGGTGTATTATAGACACACTATGTGGGTGTAGAAATATATCAACATACCTAAGTCACGTCTTAATGAACAGCTTGTTTGCAACCCGTAATTTTGTTGGGAACCTGTTCAAAAACTCCACAAGAGAGTAACTCTAGAGTAACACACGCCACAATTTATATAAACGCAACTTAAAAAATGTATAAAACATCAACCGGAAATAAAGTTGGCCCTGAGAACCACAATCTGATGATAACATTGAAAATCATTATAATTTAAAAGAGATTTTTTTCAATGTAACGCTTTTAAAACAGTTTCGCGGTCTCATAACCATCGATAAACTACCTATCTTCTGAACTAACAGCTGAGACCATCTTGTATTATAAATTCCAATCTGTAGGGTCTCCGGAGTGGAACAATGTTTTTAAACGAAAAGCTCCACTTACAACGGTCGTGAATATTTAGTTTATGGAATTCGCATCGGTCATGGCTGACCTCGCTTTACGGAAGAACGGTATCACAATCAAATTACTTATTTTGTTTCAATGGTATCGTTCACTGATCCAATAAGATCGTTTCTCCATTAACTTAGTCCTACTTTTTAAATAGAATTTTAAGCTGCGTTATCACTGAGCAACGTTAATTACCGTTATCTTGAATTCAAATGTCAACCTGATCACTTTATTTATAAATTTTTCACAGAATATTTGGATGTTTTATTAAGCTGCATCGTAGCCACAAAGAAATTCTTTAGTACGTAAGTAAGTATTGAGACTAAGCTTATTAGCTTACTTGTGAGTCATTATTATGACTCAAGAGAAATGTTTAAAAATACCTTCAGTATAACTGTAAAAATAATTTCTTTTAAAATATTCGTTAATGTTAAGATACCAACTCTTGACGTGTAACAAACAAAATGATTAGCGATATGATACAAATTACCTAGTCACGCAATATTTTGTAGTGCGTACCAAAACCAAATTTAAACAAATTTGGCCTTTGTTCTCAACCTTCGTAGAATAAGAGATACGTACAAAATAGCAGAAACTGCTATTGCCTTCATGAAATTATTTGTCATCTATCATTTTATTCTTGTAACGAATTTACATACATATAATTTATTAACTTTGCATCGTCTCTCCAAAATTGTGGCTCGGTTGAAGAAACAAAACTTTATTTACAAAAATCGTTCTTAAGCATGCAGAGGTAAATTTCTCTGTTATTAATGTAACGGAATCAACTAAGCCCAAATATTGCATTCCCGGCAACATTACCTTCAAATGTACATTTGCTTAGTTTTAATGATTCACCCTTGACTTTTACCGATTTCTATTAGCATTTTTACGTACGCAAGGATAAAAATTATATTTGTGACCGATTTGTTCTAAATTCAGAAGTCACGACTAGAGGCGGTTCACCTGATTTTTTTATGCTAGCTTTAACTCTCTCGGCTTCTAAGTAATGGTTCCCTTGTGTTTGGGTGTTGTTTATCTATATTTGTATGTATTTTAAAAAGACATGTAAGTATTTGTATAATGAGTCTTGTTACCATAGGCTCTGTCTAGTTTGGGATTACATAATACATGTGTGAATTGTTCCAGGATATTATTATTACATCTATGTCCTACCTTGCTTAAATACATCATACTAAATAATTATCTGTTGGAAATACTATTATTAAATTATTACAGTAGCATGTGTAGGTATGTAATCTGTTTGGTAATCTATCATATTATGTCACTGTTGTGTTTGTTAAGTTTCCAAATTACCATATATCGTGCTACATTTATAACAATTATGTAAGCAATTACTAAATTGTTTCTTTTTCTATGTAAGGTAAAATTTATTTAATCATATAAAATGTTACAGGCCTAGAGGTCATTTTTTTCTGGCCATCTGCGGCCAAAAGAGAGGGACTAGAATTTCTATTTTGTTCTGTTAAAAAAAGTAGACCACTACCTACTTCCAATTTCGAAAATGCACTTTATATTTTAACATTTGACCTGCTTAGGACCGATTCGGCCAAATCCGTACCTTTAGGCTCAATTCACACCAAGATGGCAGCGGCCGGCATCGCACTTTCAGTGTGAAAGTATTTTAAACATTATCTACAATACGTAAAAGACCAGAATCGCTTGAAGAACGCGACGCCGCTCGAGGCCGCTTGAGGCCGCCCGCGCTCCGTGAATTTCAAGCGATACTGGTGTTTTACGTATTGTTGATAAAGTTTAAAATTCTTTCACACTGAAAATGCTCTGCCGGCCGAATTGAGCCTTACTCTCAGAGTTAGAAAACAAATTATTGAATCTAAATAGAACTATGATATATTGTGACTATAGAAGTATAGAAGTAAGACTATAGAAGTAGGGGAGTGCTGCTAGAGTCAACTCGTGCGCGGATGCTGCTTGGGGGGACTGGTCGCTCTGATCTAATTGTAACATGACACACTATTTAAAAAAAAAAGTGAAAAAATGACAAGCCCGCTGAGTTGCTTGCCGGATCTTCTCAGTTGAGGCCGCGGTGTGAAAACTTTTGACTTGTATTTCTATATGTTATGAAATATTTAAGAGAACTATAGTAAAGAGTTTTTTTTAACTTTCAACTACATCAAAGCCTAAATATTTAACAACCATTGAATAAGTAATCGGTGGAGCGTAATGAAACACTTTCTATGCGCTCTGAGTGACGCGATTCTGTAACTAATTCACACAAATGAAGCGATCGTTCCGTCTCTTCTAAACCACTAAATTATACTATATACAAATAGTGATAGAAGAAGACAACAGTATAAAAATTATACTCGATCTTTATTACCTAGGTACGCAGTTGATTCCGAATATGGATCGACGTAAAGACAAATAATGATAAGGCAATGAAACGATTCGTAGAAGACTTAACGGTAATTGTACATTTTTGACTAAAAGAGTGTCTTTAACTGTTAAATTGCATTGTTTATAACAATCTGAGGGTCCTATAGTCCTATAGTATTTGGGCTATACAGTAGAGGATAACATTATTTTTTCTAAACCTAGACCTCCTTCCTAGTTATTTAAAATGTGGACTTTGATAAGGCAATCATTGTACCCATAGTCGTTTCCACCCACGGCCTAATGGCCAAGCGCCTCTATAAATACCTCAAGAAGCTTACGTTATACGGCTGGATCAAGGGCCAGATGCAGAAGGCAGTGCTCCTGGAGACGGCACGCATTGTGAAGAAGTTCCTCTCTCTCGAGACGTAACCACCGTCTGCTAGGACCCTGTTTCCGCAGTCGGTTAGAACGTATTATTACTATATTTTTAAATGTATTTATTTTTATATTTATACTATGGAAATGGAATACTATTAATAATGACAAAGCTTCTTTTTAGCACGACCTACATAATATGAATATTGTTAAAACAATTTCTAGATTTAAACTACTAAGCTTTACCACATAAAATTATGTAACCGATGAAACAATTTTGATCATAGCATTAAAACAAATGGACCAGCAAATACATTTTTGGAAAGATAAATTATACAGCTACGCTTATGTAACCAAAGTACGGATGTAACTGTGTTACCTTACACATATCAATCAGTAATGCCTGATTTATCACGTAATTCAAATTGTTGCTTGAAAATGTGACACAATGGATTTTGACCATGGATATAATATAATGTATCGATGAGTTAAACCAAAATTAAGTGAAAACCGCTCGATATAATATATCAAAAGTGTAAAACTTTTGTTACTTCACAATGATATTATAAACCATAGATATGTTATATCCCTACTAATGCGCGCCAAAAAATTGTGACTCGTGTAATTAATAATAATAATAATAAGGACGTCAACGTCAAGGACGAAAAATAATTTCCAATATATAATATTTAGTTTTATATACTTATTTTTGGATAAGAAACAATTTATAGTGTGTTATTAACAGAATATAATTTATAGCAATAGACATTTACCAACTACGTATATAATCAACAAAACCTATAATATTTGGAAATTATTTCACACGGATTTGAAAATGACAACCATGACAGCTAAATTTTTACGACAGAAAAATCAATAAAAACTACAATAATACAGGATTATACGTAATGCAAGTTATATATTGGGAAGAGTTGCTATTATGAATGTTGACCCGCAGTAAGGCACACCTAAGACCCCCGGATTCGTCGCCCCACTCCGCCTCGCAGCCACCGGGCCCCAGCATAGATGGTTCGCTGGCTGCAGTTGCGTCGAGCGAGAGCGACGAATATTTCTCGCCGCCGACGTCGCCACCACCTGTACGTCGGCGGAGAGGCCGGCCGCCACGGGAACTAGGACTTTTGGAGCAACCGGCTCCGAACAGGGTCCTCGCCCCTGGTGGTGTAGTGCGGCGCATGAGATGGACGTTATCGATCAATGAGAACGTTATGCGCGCCTACTACAAGGCAACAGAGGGAGGAACTAACCTCACCGCGTACCGTGACCGGATGCTGTCTCTGTTTCAGGCGCTTGAGCCAGCAGTCAACGTCTCGGCGCAACGACTTTCTGATCAAGTGCGGGCCATCCAACGTGGTCACATGTTGGATGACGCTGTGCTTGATCGGCTACGCTCGGAGGTGCAAGGTAGCCGTGTCTTCCCATGTATACCGTCGTCGCAAGCTGTGGCCCCAGCGGTGAACACCGCACCCGCGCCACGGCCCGCAGCTAATAGCGACGATGATAGGGACGACATGACTACCGACGTAAGTACCAACGTAAGTTCCCAGTTGAGGAGTACTTTGGAGGATGTTGTTCGTGAGTATCGGACCATGCCGCAAAGCCTTAGACCTCGCTTGCCCCGTTTGCCTATGCACAAACGTAATAGAGCGCTTGTGTGTGCCTTAGATTCACTACTGTCAAGTTATTTTGACAGTAGTGAAGACCTCGCCGATGCCCACGCTCTCCTGTACTGTGCAGCCATAACGGCATGTCGCGTAGCTCGCGTCAAGTTTCCTGACGCAGCTACGCGACCGAAACCTGCTGTACCGGCTTGGCAGTGCAGGATAGAGCGTCGCATTGGCGAGGCTAGGGTACTCATAGGCAAGCTTACCTGCTTCAGGGAGGGCAATATACGCCCTAGAGTGATGCGCTTTGTGAGGCGCGCGTTCTCGGGGACCGGCATCGATCCCCGGGAATACCTTTCGCGTGTCACAGAGCGCATCGACTTTCTGAAGCAGAAAGTTTGTGCATGGGCGAACCGGATACGCAGGTATAGGGCGCGTGTGGACCGATACTCTCAGAACAACATGTTCCAAAGGGATCAAAGGTGGGTATATAGATCCTGGGAGCGACCTAGCCAGATAGTTGGTGAGGTGCAGCGGCCGGATGATGACGCCATGATTAGGTTCTGGCGCAACATCTGGTCGGTGCCCGTCACTCATTCCGAGGGTGATTGGATCGGGGATGTTGAGGAAGTATGCGAGCCATTGCCAGAAATGGGGCCCATCACCATCGGGCCCCAAGATGTAGCAGATGCAGTCCGTCCTTTGCCTAATTGGAAGGCACCCGGACCAGACGGACTGCATAATTTCTGGCTCAAGTGTATACGTAGCTCGCATATTTGCTTGGCATCTCTGTTCCAATCGGCCTTGGAATCTGGGTCGCTGCCAGAATTTATGACTACTGGAATAACCCACCTGCTCCATAAGACCGATAGTACCACGAACCCAAAGAACTATAGGCCGATAACGTGTCTGCCTACAGTTTATAAAACTCTTACATCCATTCTGAGAGCAAAAATCTACAGGCATGTTGAGGACAACTCCATCATGTCTTCGTCTCAGAATGGATGTAGGAGTGGGGCTCGTGGTACTAAGGAGCTACTCCTCATTGATATGGCCATCTGCCAGCAGGCTCGCCGGAACCGTAAGGATCTGTCGACATGTTGGATAGATTATAAGAAGGCCTTTGACTCTGTGCCTCATACATGGCTTATGAGGGTGCTAGAGTTGTATAAAGTTAATACAACTCTGCGCACCTTCCTGGCGTCATGTATGAGGCAGTGGAGAACAGTCCTTCTCTATCCAGGATCTCGACAGACCCTTGGAAACGGTGATCCAATAAGGATAGAACGGGGCATCTTCCAGGGTGATAGTCTGAGTCCTTTGTGGTTTTGTCTGGCCCTGAACCCTTTAAGCACTCTCTTAAAGAGTTCAGGGCTAGGTTGTCGGTTGCGGAGAGGTGGTCAGGTCATATCTCACCTGCTTTACATGGATGACTTGAAATTGTTTGCCCCCACTGAGCTCCAACTGATGGGCTTACTGAAGGTCACAGAAACCTTCAGTAATTCTATCAGGATGGGGTTTGGTGTGGACAAATGTGCAGTTATGCATGTAAAGCGGGGGAGGATGGTTGAGTCTAGGAGCGTACAGCTGTCAGACTCCACCGACCTGAGGACACTCTCTGCAACCGAAACCTACAAATACTTGGGTATGTCACAGGCGTTGAACATCAATGAGACTGCCATGAAACAGTCGTTGCGGGAACGCTTCTTGGGCCGCCTGAGAAAAGTACTGAAAAGTCTTTTATCAGGCGGAAACAAGGTGCGAGCCTACAACGGCTGGGTCATGCCAGTCTTGATGTACTCCTTTGGCATACTCAAGTGGACCCAGACTGAACTAGACACCCTGGATAGAACAGTTCGTACACTGTTAACCACATATCGTATGCATCATCCTCGCTCATCAGTGATGAGGTTGTATATCCCACGGAAATGTGGTGGCCGAGGCTTTTTGAATGCCAAGGTCCTACATAACCGTGAGATATGTAACCTCAGGGAATACTTCCTCCACTGCAGCGGGGAGATGCATACGGATGTGGTTGCTGTGGACAATGGACTGACCCCTCTATCCTTAGCCAAAGGGAACTGGCGCAAGCCTGTGGTGCTCACTACTGGCGATCGCGAGGCGGTATGGCAAAGTAAGGAGCTACACGGGAGGTTCTACCGGGCTCTTCATGGGCCCGATGTAGACTTCACTGCTTCCGTGGCCTGGCTACGATTCGGTGACCTCTTTGGGGAAACCGAAGGTTTTGTCTGTGCAATTATGGACGAAGTGGTGATGACGAATAACTACCGGAGATATATCCTGCGGGATGGCACCATCGACATTTGTCGGGCATGTCATCGCCCTGGTGAATCCCTCAGGCATATTATCTCCGGTTGTTCGCGTCTCGCAAACGGTGAATACTTGCACAGACATAACCAAGTGGCCAGGATAATCCACCAGCAACTTGCTTTGAAATACCGCCTTGTAACGTCGGAGGTACCGTACTACAGGTATGCAGCAGAACCAGTTCTGGAGGATGGCCATATTACCTTATACTGGGATCGATCTATCATCACAGACAGGACTATTGTTGCCAATAAGCCTGATATTGTGCTGATAGATCGCACCGAGCGTCGTGCAATGATTGTAGACATCACTGTCCCCCATGATGAGAACCTCGTGAAGGCGGAAAAAGATAAACAATGTAAATATCTTGATCTTGCGCACGAGGTTGTCGACATGTGGGACATTGATGACGCAATCATTGTACCTATAGTCGTTTCCGCTCATGGCCTTATGGCCAAGAGCCTCGATAAACATCTCAAGAGGCTCTCGTTAGACGGCTGGATCAAGGGCCAGATACATAAGGCAGTGCTATTGGAAACGGCACGCATTGTGAGGAAGTCCCTCTCTCTGGAGCCTTAACCACCGTCTGCTAGGACCCTGTTCCCGCAGCCGGTTGGAAGGTGTTTTTTTATATTTTTAAATGTATTTGTGTTTTATATTTATATTTAAAAATGTAATTAATAGTTTAAAGAGTAAATAAATGGAATAATAATAATATAATAATATCTTGGGACAATCCACACACGGTCATCTGATCCCAAACTAGGCAGAGCCTGTACTATGGAAACCAGACAACTGCTACTAATACTTATATACATTTTTTTTTTTGGAAATACATACTTAAATAGATAAATAACACCCAGACACTTGGTGGGAATCGAACCCACGACCCATCGGTTAGCGGACAGGGTGTCTAACCACTAGACCAACGGACCCGTCAATTAAAATATTTTCTCAAATATAGTTAAGGTATGATATCCTTTCCTGATTATTACTTCTATACAGTATTTTGTGCATTTTCTAAATATGCATGAAGGCATTTTACTTGATTTTCATTTTCAAAGGCACATGCCACGTTCGTTACATTTTACCAACACGTGACTTTCTTCTAGTTCAATTTCGTTGTTTCACTTTTCGTGCGCTAATGGTATATCCATTGTATAAAAATATAAAATATATGTAAAAATATAAAATATATAAACATACAGTACATCTATTGTACATCTATTGCATAATAGTACATCTATTGTATAAAATATCATTGCTACTTCATCAACATCTTTTAATTTATCACCTTAATGTTTATATATTTTATTCTTCTTCTATTATTAACGTAATGTATGATTTATGAACCCACCATCATATTAACATTATTTTTAATGTATTTTCACGTAGCTTCCTCCTCTTTTATTCAATACTTTTTTCCCTACATGACTAGCGGCGACTTATCCGAGAATGCTTCGAAGACACTCACATTAGGTGTCACTAGAACGGGAAGACTGACGCGGTAAAATTATTCTAGTCCGTCCAAAATCGATATGATAGATAATATATCGATGCCGTCCAATCATGACAATACAGTCAGTCAATGAGAACCGTTGCTTCATATTGTGCGTTGTATACCGTGATAAAAAATTTATAGCGAAACAATATGTTTGTTTGCTTGCACACCTTGAACATTTAACCCTACTATATCTTGCCGTTTGACCTATCTCGTCATTACGACATGAAAAAAGTGAGAACACAAAAATGTGAATATCAGAAAGTAATTAACTCCAAAGATGAAAGGTAAAAACTGTTGAGGAAGTACCTAATAGGGCGACTTTTAAAACGATTTTCACTAGCAATTCTCTTCAGATTATAAATACTGACACCATTTTGTCAATATTCATATACGATAGATGTGTACGTACGCATGTACTTATATGTGCATGTATTACTAACGATATTATTCCTTTGGACTCATGCAACAAAGTTCATAATTGTGTACAGTATACATTGCATGTTGTTAACAATGCGGCGGAACCACGGCTCGCCTCCGCCGGTGCCGTTTGGCTTCAAAATAGGAAGTACATCCGTGTTGCATACGTCATTTGTAATTATATTTATTTATACATTATAACGTTCGTTTTAACAACTTATTCGATTATGAGTGCTTACGTAATTTGACATTTTGATATTTTTATTTTTACCGGTTATGAAGACTGCAAGGAGAATGTTAGATCGATAGTACAAAATACTACGGCTGACCTCAAAAAGGTTTGTGTTTACCTTATTCTAAGTGGTCTGCTATGTGCCGAGACAAATATGGCAGGTGCACTATGAAAAATAATAACATCGGCTCTTCTAAGCACCGGAAAAGATGCGTGTCATACGTCAGCTGTCGCATCGAAAGCGACGGAGAAGATTCGAATATTTCCCGTTTGAAAAAAAAAACAGAACACATTCGTGGTAGTCAATATTTTTTTAATAGATGCGGATTCTACATACGGAAAAAGAAATCGAAAAGGGGGCATATCTTAGACTAGATATTTTTTATTTACTATTACTTACGAGTATTTTTCGATGTTCCGATTTGGAAAATGTATAAAGTTGTATAAAGTGGTAAATTGGGACTGCAAAACTCTCTCGTTAGAATTATTATACTCGTATCAGCTCTACTGTTTTACTTGAATACTATTGGCGCAGCATGATGATGCTGTTGTTAAGACTAGATACTTAGATAAAACCATAACTTCTATGGCGTTATATCGAAAATACATTTAAACCAAACAAAAGCTGAGGTCAATTAACGTGGATACGTTAAAACTGTCGAAGGTCACTTGTCGTAACGAAAAATTATGCAAACATGTTTAGCACATGATCCTCTTATGTTAGAACTAGTATGACACTTCTAACGTATTTAAAAAAAAAAAGAGTTTTGTTTTAAATTAATGACAGCTACAAATCAGGCTTTATACGAATAAAGTCTCAGTCCTTAAAAAAAAACAGTGTACTACAACATTCGGTATATTTCTCTGGTCAAAGAACATGTTTGCTTTTTTTTCGATATGGGATTACTAATAGCCAATGTACTGAATAAATCGCAATCATTAAACCAACAGACGTACATTCTATTTTATGCTTTCTATTCTTAATCACTGCAATTTCAAATAGATTAAGCAGGATAATCTATAACACTAATTAAAAATAAAAACTTCATACATTATAACCTGTGCAAACAAAAGTACGTCATCAAATTATCCCCTATCCGTAAATATAACCTACAAAGTTAACGTGTTACATAAATTATATTAAACCTCAGTTGATTGCGTGTATCTCAAACTCATTCAGCTTTCAAACTATCAAGCTCAGTTATTCTATTAAACGTAGCAGGGCCTGCTATTACTGGGCGCGAAACTCGAGCCAATTCCGAGATCCACTATTAAGTTAATAATGAGGAAATTATTCAACCCGCTATCTGCAGCGAGCTCACGTAGCGTGTTTTCATCATCTTTATAAAGGGTTTCGCTATATTACCAGCCAGTAATGTGTAAAGGTTTATTAATAACGTTTTAGATGAATTTAAGTATTCTTTTATTGTATAGTTAGTGACCAAACTGGTGTCAGAGTTGTTCTAGCTACACTTTGACCAAAAACAAAAGAGAGAGAAAAACAAATTACGACAAAATTGCAACAAATATAGGCCAAAGGGGTAGTAGTCGGACCAGCCCCCCAAGCAACACCCGCACACGAGTTGACTCGACTCTACTAAGTATGTAGTTATAAAATAGTATACATACTTTTATTTTTTCAACAAAACATTCCATCTACGAAGGGATGTGTATCAAAATCGTTTACGAAACTTTAATATACCGATACTAATAATATGTATTGCAATAATCGATTGTGAAACTGCCTTTTGTTACTTATTCCATTGTTACCAAATTGGGTGGCCGAATATTCTCGTATTGAAATTCAAATTGAAACTTTTGTTTTTAATTTGGCGCATGTTACAATCAAAATATTTTTTGTCGATAACAATAAGGCATTATTAAAATAATTAGCTATTTATTTTGGAGCACAAAATAAAACCGGTACCTACTTCGTTATCGTCGTTAATTCAATAGATCATCTAAAAACAAAAAACTTGTCGCCATGTTAAACAACATAATTTATATAGGCAATTTATCACGATGCAGACACATCATGAATTATAAAATTTTAACTAAATTTAATAAAGACATTAAAATATACTTAAAAAGAATCATATCTTTTACTAGCGAAATCGATTTCTTATCACTGTCACCAATGCAAATAGGTAGTTGCGAAAACGTATCGTCTCTCTATGTCCATCCCTGTTCCTGTAATTTGGGGTCGGATCTCCTCACTCTCCTACGCAAAGTCAATCTGTCTTGTGTTGGTCAATCTTGGGCAATTGGGACTTCTTGAGGTATCTCATAATATTTGACCACCAGGTTAAAGGCGACCTCTGCCTCTGTTCCGTTCAGGCATATTTAAAACAATTTGAACCACATGTAACGCGACTTTCAAAATTTTTTTCTTGAAAACGTATCTTGTAACGTAAGAAAATTTCCTGTGGTAAACTGAATGCGCTAACCCTTATTCTACTGGTATTCGATGTTTTACTGTTGTAGGGCAAAACCACAGACTAAACATAATTTAATGTAATTTAACTAATTTTACGGAGTATATCGCGACTTATTTTTAAATTTAAAATAAGCCGCGATATATTCCATAAAAATAGTTTAATTACAATGTGTAGTAGGTATTCGCGTAAATAAAAGACAACGTGCTAGATTAATTTTGTTTTCATAGACTACCATTGAAGACATATCTCCATGACCACTAAAGATATCATTATTACGCCATTCGGGGTACTACCTACTTCAACAAGTGAAACCCAATACAGCATTGACCCCAGATCTCTGCATGTAAGCAACCGACTCTGAAAAAACGGTGCCATTGCCAGCTAGTGCATAAAAAACGAAACAAGACTTTATTCGCCACTTATAACCCTATTAACATATTAATTATATAGGGTTCACATAATGTTGTCTTTTACTTACACGAATATTACACATTGAAATTAAACTACTTTAACGGAAAAAAAAAAGATAAAAAATAAAAAAATATCCGATAAAATCCGTAAAAGTAGTTTAATTTCAATATACAGGGTTAATAGAAAAATACAAAATTACCTACCTCTTAGAAACTTTCTTGCACCATTCAGATAAACATTTGTTTTATCAATTTTAAAAATGCATATTTTTTTATTTCGATTTCTACCTTAAAAATAAATAAATATAATATAGTCGAATTGAGAACTTCCTTTTTTAAGTCAGTTAAAAATAAGAAAATATTTTTTTTTATCGCAAGCTGGGAGAGGCAGACTGTTTGCATGCCCATCCGACGCATGGATCATCTTACGTTCCACACAAAATTGTTGCAATAAAAAATTTACCTTAGTAAAGTGGTTTCATAACGTGAGCTTGGATACGGGTTACAAATTATTTATTGGAAAACATGTAGTTAATACGATATTAAAATATATCTTCTTTGTTATGTATGAATCCGAACATAAGAGACTACATGCAAAACAGATAACATTAGGCATAATTTATCTATGGGCTGTCTTGTTCTTAGTGCGAATACAATTTATTATTACCTACTTATGCAGCACCTTCTTTAGCCCACCGTGAGAAAGTGTTACATAATAACAAGAAAAAGAATGTACATAGTCTTTCATTTCCTTGATAGTTGTCAAGTAGCGGATGTTCGGGTACTTAATTGAAGAATATAAATAAATAAAATTCCATTAACACCACAAGCCTTGGAATATAAATAAACAAAATTCCATTAATGTCATCAGTCAGTTAGCTTACTGCTGAGCGTCGCGATGTTCCCGATCATCTTTTGTTCTGGTAATCTTTCGCCACCTGTGTCGGTCTGTGACACAGTGTATCGCGTCGGAGATCTTCATGTGTATTGTCACTTGATCCGACCATCGTGTACGATTGCATCCTCTTGCTCTCTTTACTTCCACCTTACCAGTTACTATAAGTCGCTCCAGGTTGTCGGGGGATTTTCGGGAATATAGCCCGATAATCACCCAAAATATTCCAGCACCCTTTGCAGGCATAAGCCTTGGATTAAACTTATTTTGTGTAACTAAAAATGTTTCACAGAAACACTTTCTTTGCCCTAAACTGTTGTTGACATGTTGGACAGTGTTGAAATAACATCTGGAGTTGTATATGTATTACTCGGACCTTGTGGCGACTAAGGAAACTGTTTGTATTTTCAAGCGTTTCTGCCATATCTTTTATTGGAAACAAGTACAACAACAGTAGAAATCTAAATGTCCCCTTAAATAGAAACAGAAACGTAATCGTGTTTTGGCTATAATTAAAACTTATAGCCAAAATACGATCCGGTAGACAAACCATACGATAAATATACATAACTTATGTTATTTATTGTTACACACGCCTTATGCAAATTATCGAATTTCTCTAATATTGAGGGTCATCACGGTGACCGAGACCTAGTGTTATATAACGTCATCATAGTATTAGTCTCGAAGAAAGTGCCAGGTGCGATATCGCGATGCCACTGGCGAATTTCCAATTTCACCGGTGAACCGGTTTGGTTATCGTTTGTAGTGAGAAAGATCACAATAGATCATTTGTCGATCTTTACCGACACTTTATGGTTAAGAGATATTTTCTAGGTCAGTCACATTGTGCAAGAGACGGTCTAAATAGAAACCGACACTGTACCAGAAATTCTACTGTAACACAGCTTGCTGTGTTGCTGTGAGAAGGGTTTTGTAGGTGGAAGAAAATGTGGGATCGAGAGACCCCCTATTTATTTGTGTCATGTAGCGCCACATTTGTATCCCATCAGTGACCTTATCACTCTATCGGCCGGTCCCAATACTCTACCGCCGATAGCAATCTCAGTTAAAAAGTAACAATAAGACACTTGACATTAAATTTAATTTTCTTATCTCTAGTAAGCTTCAAGGTCTCGAAGCTAGACCAATAGCAAATATGTGCCAATAGTAAGGACAGATATTTCTATCTTTGTTTATTGAAACGGAGATATGTCATAAAGCTATCGATGGTAACTATTTTAACTTATAGTAAGAGATAGATAGGATATTGGTACTGACAGTTAATCATATCATAATCTATATGATAGAGACCATCTGTCAACACCTACCTTCATGATAGGGTATTGTTACGAGGCGAGCTATGAGAATAAGTATCATGACATTCGGATAAAAAGTTCGCATGGATGATAGATAATCTTATTTAAGCGAGCGCTTGACTTGGAAACAAAGTGCACAGGTTCGAACCCCGGCCCGCATCTCTGGATTCTTTCATTAATCATTTGCGAATCGTCTTTGTGCGATTGTTACTAGCTTTCGGTGACGGAAACATCGTGAGGAGACCTGCATGTCTGAGAAAGCCTTACTAGCTTTCGAATGACGTGTGAAGTCCGCCAACCTGCACTTGGCCAGCGTGGTGGACTATGACCTGAACCTCTTCATATTGAGGGGAGGCCCGCGCCCTACAGTGGGACAAAAACAGGGGCTGTTTTAATAATAACGTGGTCCCTAACTGTTGGCCTTCTGGATAAGCTCAGAGTCACACAATGAGCTGTGGAGAGAGCTATGCTCGGAGTTTCTTTGCGCGACAGAATCCGGAATGAGGAGATTTGCCGAAGAACCAAGGTCACCGACATAGGTCTTAAAATCTGCAAGTTTAAGTGGCAATGGGCAGGCCACATCGCTCGGCGAACCGATAACCATTGGAGAAGAAAGGTTCTCGATTGGCGACCACGCACCGGAAGACGCAGCGTAGGTAGGCCTCCCACTAGGTGGACAGACGACATTGTGCGCGTCGCAGGTAACCGGTGGATGCAAATAGCCAATTGTGGCGTCCGAAGGGGGAAGCCTATGTTCAGCAGTGGACGTCTTCCGGCTGGTGATGATGATGATTTTAATAATAACCTCCTTATCTTAAAATAACTACACCTTATTATTCGCTGTTGCAAAGTCAATAACAAATTGTCAAAAGAAAAACAACCAAATAAAACGAGGCATGTGGCTCAATTTTAAGGGTTTTTTTTATTATGTATACCTTCAAATAATAAATGGTTATTTTTAAAATTTTATTGGTTTAATTTGATTGAAAATGACCTTATGTATATATGAGTATATATATATATATATATCTGCATAGGTATATATAATAACACTTGTTATTTTTTCCGTGGTATTTTCCACGCTATCGCGACGAACGTCTGTGACCTTTTGGCAAATTAATTAATTGAACATATACATATGTATAAGCAACGTTAGATATTGCTGTATATAATGCTATTAATATCCATTCGAAGCGCTTTTTACACATAATATTTAGAATAACTTGTCTTAGGTGGTTTGGTACTGGTTGAATTTTACAATCTGTTTCAGGTAAACTACTAATTTAATGCGTGATGTAGCCTCCGTGGCGCAGTGGGAAACCGCTTGCTTTGTAAACCGGAGGTCGTGGGTTCGAATCCTGCGGGGAACAACAACTTTGTGTAGTTGTTCCTTACTGGCTAGGACAATGCAGGCTGATCACCTGATTGTCTGTAAAGTAAGAATGGGCATGTAAAAAGTCGGTCCTGCGCCTAACCTCTCCCCGGTCGTGTCGGTCTCCCGTCCCATCGGATTATGAGAGGTATAAAGGAAGAGAGAGTGCACTTGTGTCTGCGCAAACACTTGTGCACTATAATATCTCCTGCGTACATGGTTGATCTTGTTAAAGATTAGCCGCTGTGGTCGTATTGGCCAGGAGGGACAATGATGCGTGATGGCCTTAGTGGGATCTTAAAAACAGATAGAGGGCTGACAACTTACTAACGAAGTTAAGGTTATAAAGACCCGACTCCCAGTACGGAAATAGTAAGGACATGGTGTAAAAGTAATTCATTTAGTATTAGCAATTCTCTGCGGCGTCGCCAGTGTGACCGTTTTTGGTATATTCGATACCAAATTGGTAGAATTTGGGCGTCACAATTTTAATTTAGTATTTTTTTGGTATAATTTCAAATGTTAGTATATTTTGGTAAAATTTTAACTAAAAGGACATTTTGTAGTGTATTTTTTGGTAAATTTTCTGGTAGCACAAACATTCATTCATACAATTTCACTTGCATAGTTTTGTCTTTGTCTGATGTTTACGTTTATGTCTCTTTTGTACAGTTTTTATATTAATATTTTACTTTTAGTTCCACAATGCGTAATTCATTGTTGTATTACTTATTTTTTGCACGTTCGGGTGGGTAATTAATGGATGGAACATCATAACACTGCGGCTACTCGGTTGGCAACAAACGATCCCGATTGTTAAGAGATGTGTAAGAAAACATATTGAAGTCAGTGCTAGCACAGACTAAGACTAGCACGAGCTGACACCGAATTCAATATATTTTCGTTATTTTATGCTTTTTAGATAATTTACTTTGAAGTCGTTTTTTTTAAATAGTTAAATTAAGACTATCTAGTGACTTTTATTTTACCAAGATAGGTATTAGTAGTAACTTACTGAAAACATAAAAAGTTTATATCTCTTAAACTACTGGATCGATTTTGATGAAACTTGTACTCTACCCTAAGTTAAAAAATACTATAACAAAAAGAATTTTCGAAATCGGTCTTGTAGTTTCAGAGAAATCCGCGGACAAACCTACATACATACATACACTCATAAAATTTGGTAAATTTGTTTAGAAGCGCACCTAAACTACCCTATATTAATATTACGCATTTTTATTAATATTACATACATACGCGTCGAATAGAGAACCTTCTTTTTGAAGCCGGTTAAAAAATACCATTCCCTTATCTCGGAAAAGGTGGAGGGAAATATCTGAAATAATTACAGATAATACATGTGTATATATATTTTACAGGGAAAATAAAACGATATTTAAAAAAAAACTCTACAAACAAACTTACTTTAGAGTATTTTTTTGCTATCTGAGGTGTCAGACCAGACGCATATTAAAATAACTTAAATACGTCCAAAAATGGTATGGAACCCACGGTGCTCGAGTCCGACTCGCACTTGACCGTTTTTTTTAGTATAATTTTAGTATAATTCTGCATAAATATTAGTATTTTTAGTACTGAAATCATATTCTTTTAGTTGATTACCTTTTTATGAAACGGTCACACTGGGCGTCGCCCGCTATTTTTTATTTTCCATACAAAGTTTACCAACCCCTAGCGCACCACAAAAAGTTTGTTTTTGAAAATTCGCAAAACATTTATTTATTTTATTCAGAGAATCTTTTCAGTAAATTTCAAGTCCATCAAACCATAAAAAATAAAGTCTCATACAAGTAAAAACACCCCACTTAACCCCTAAGAGAGGAATTTTCAAAAACCCTTTCTTGGTGGATGCGTACAAAAAGAACCTACTTACTGTCTAAATTTCAGCTTTCTAGATCCAGCGATTTGGCCTGTGCGTTGATGAATCAGTCAGGCAGTCAAGAAAATTAATTTTACATGTATAGATTATTATTATTATTAACCTGCGGCCTTTGATAGAATTTAGTGGCCAGATGAGCAGGACTTTTGTCTGTTAGTAGTCAACTCGTCTGTTACATTGCTCAGCCACTCGCCGTACGAGACATCAGCTATTATTAATTGCCGCACTCACAAACGTGAGTTATCCTTAATATTAATTTTTACACACTTCTCACACACAAGCAACATTTTCACACTGCATTAGTCTCCTGCAACTTTCTGTTCTTTTGGTCTGAGGCTTAAATTGAGAACACTTTAAGTAAGGTTGCTAGCATCACTTCGGAGTCGCTGGACTTTCAGCTGGACGTGTGGGCCCTAGGACGTCAATTGAGTACAGCGGCGACTCCGAGGAGGCCGACGGGGCTGCGACCCCCGTCCCTGTGAGCACCGTGACCGTGGGTTATGTATGTACTTACCGATGCGACTGCCGCGGAGGTTTTAGTGCGTAAGAATTCCAGATACCTCGGTTGAGCCCCACAGCTCCCAGGAGCCGTTTGAAGGTTTCCCCCGCGAAAAAAAAAGGTTGCTAGTATCTATACAAAATATATACTTAAGGGGTTGAGATATGACTCATTAACGATCTCTAAGAGCGGAAGATATACTTACTAACAACAAACGCAGATGTAATTTTACACCGACCCCCATTCTGTTACATCCATACATCGATGCCAAGATACCCTTAACGGATAAAATATCTAATACAGGATAGGCCTAGTTAGGGCTCGGTAAACTATTATTTAAATTTTTTAATTGACTTCAAAACAAGGAGGAGGTTCTCAATTCGTCTGTATATATATATGTATATATTTTTATATTATATTTTGCGGTTAATAAAGATTGTTTTTTTTTTAATTATATTTTGTTAACTTCATGCACATAAAATACAAGGCGGACTTAATGCCTTAGGCATTTTCTAACAGTCTACCTTTGGATAGTCTAGAAATAATTTGTGGTAGGTGCCAATTAGGAGAAAAAACTACAGACCATAGATAGATACATAATAGATATATATATTATTTAGACATAATTAAATATATATATATACTATTATATATTATACATTAAGTTGTTCCATCTAATAACAAAATAAATGTATTGAGCTGTGACAATGATCGTCGGAGCATTGCCCTTTAGGACCGGTTGGGAGGTAAGGGCAACAATATTTCATTCAGGTAATACCATGCAATTAGGAGTATTTGCACATTAACCTTCAGTTTTGCCATTAAATTGAATGAGTACAACGAATTGCATTATACAACACAATATACGTATGTAGGCATTAATTCGGTTGATAATTTAAAATTTAAATTAAAAAAATGGTTTTTTATATTAAATAAATACGTGCTTTGACGTGGAGTTGCGAAAACCAGTCCGTGATACCAATACCAAAAACAAGTAAAGTTTCTAACATAAATCAAATTTTGAAAATATGTATTAAAAATAACGTTTTTATCCTTAGAACTATCCAAAAAAAAGAATAGAGTAAATTATACGCACACATAGATAAAATGAAGAAAAAATTTAACTTAAGAAAGGTACAACAGGCGGTCTTAACATTCGAATAACGCAATAGCTAAAATTATAAAGTAAAGGTATAAATATAGAATAAAGTAACCATACCTGAAACACTAGCGAAGCTCCACAGAACCGCGTTCCAATCTGCAAACAAAATAGAACCGTTTATCAAAACCGTTATTTGGTTACGCAATAACCGTTATTAGAGACGTTAATAATGGAGCAAACAGTGACGCCCACATACGGAAGAACGTTTAATATTGAGATTAAAGTTACTTAATAACATTATCTACAACATATTGCTACTTATGAAAGTGAAAATAACGAAAGTAAGAGGTCTGACGAGTTGATCGGCCGTGTTGACGAAACAAATGATGCGCATGTTTATACAATCCGTTTCGATGTGTGGGTGTACGCATTATAGTTTTAAAATTATGGTAAAAAGAACACGCAATATTTAACTTTACAATGTACTCTGTATGGACAATATATGTGAGATGTGATTCTTGTAGAATTTTAGGCATTTAATGTTTATTTTTTTGTTTATTTTTATTTTTTTAAAGTTAGTGTGTGAGACCACTATCCCACGAGCCGTTGCAAGATTTGATGAAATTGTGGAAAGTAAAGTGTTAACTTAATAATAACTCAGGGTGTGTGTGTTATAGGAATCGTTGACAGCAAAAGGGACGTAGAGGGTGCCCTTCAGTAGCCTCTAGTCACTCCTCATAAAGCACAACAGGAGAATAAAACACAACTCAACGATGAGAAGGTAAGGCTATTTAGATTCCATTTTATAAAAGGTTATGATATTTGCCCAGTCACGCTTATCCAATATTTCAACGCTGTACTAATAGGTGGATACTCGTGTAATTATTTCATAACATAGATGTCCATCAGACTTGCCATATTATGTAGGTATGGTTTAGTTAAAATCCGATTAGCATAAAATTTTAGAACTCGTCATTGGTTTCGTTGCAATACTGCATCTCGGCGTAAATGATGACACAGCGCAAAGTAATGCATGATGCTTGCACCGTACAGTTTCATTTATTTGACGTTACGGTAAAATTAGATAAACTGTACATTTAAAAAAAATGTCTCTTCGTTATTTCGTTACACTAAGATGAACTAATTTGATAATACGATCAATGTTTTCTAAACTAACATTTAAGTTGCTGTTAAAAATAGATACAATAGGCGTCAGTCCAATTTACTAAGAAATGGAAGAAGTAAATTAAATTTCCTACATTATCCGTAAATTTTCGGCCACCTTTAAAAACTTTCCACGAATTCGGCTCCACTAAAGTATAGCAGTAAAGAATATCCAAAAACAAAAGAAATTCCAACAAAACACTAAAGGGTACTCTACAATCATGTCACGTATAAATTTGGTGTAGGTCGATGTTTTAGTCCGAATACCGCTAAGTTGATTGTAAATAAAACTGGTTAGACGTGCGTTCAAGTCACTGGCCGAAGTTTAATATCCAAATCTTATAGACCCCTGTAGCCATTTTTGTAATACTTATTTGAGGGTCTTATTCTTATGGTGCCACCGTGGTAATATATTAGGAATTGCGAGATATTTCTTATTAATTTTGACCATATATATAGGCAGTTAGAGTAACTTCTTGGCTATAGCACTATTAAATAATTCAGCAGAAGTAGTATAATTGGTCTCAACAAATTCATGTGTTTTGAGAAATCAAATGTTGAGTTCTAGTGGCTCGAAATCTAGAAAGTGCTATATAACTGACATAAAAATATTTGACATTCTGATTTAGTTATCACAAAATGGATCTCCCGGTTCCCTTAAGTTGGAGGGACCACATTCGCAAGTGTAACTCGACGAGATAAATCAAGGATCGAACTAAGTGATATATATTTGGAGAGATCCAATAGGGTATGTAGAGAATCATTCAACGGGGTTCAATTGAAATCAGCGTCAGGTCCGAAAGGTCTGGCAAATGCTAAACTTAACATTTATGATGCTGTATTAATAATCTTGTTTTCTTCCTTACAAGTTACATGATTTAGGTAATATTTTTACTTTGTTGCTCCTAGGCCCTTATGAGCAAAATAGAATCACTTCTGCTCCTGAACTTATTCTGCGCGATCGTCCATGGCACTTTAAAAGTTGTCAATTGGTCAGCACTCTTCTGGAATGTTTGCCTATTCGCGAACCTTATTGGTTTCGATTTCTGCCTTAAGCACAGATTTGGTGAATGTAAAATTAAATTAAGTTTGGAATGTATATAAATTACAAAATAATGGTGATATTAATATGAAAGGCAAGATTCATGATATTAAGGTACTGAGCAAACAAAAGGCACGGTAATATTAAAGTAATGGTTGTTTGACTACTTAGATTTATGTTGGTGGCTCAAAGCAAGTTACCATAGTGCTGGCAACATCGTCTTCACAGATGGTATTACTCGATGCATAACAGATACGAGTATTTAATCGTACATGTTGCGTAACATAAACCTGCTTTTAAGGTTTCACCTCGTAAAACATTGATGTTTTAAGATTGTAATTAATTTCATATTAAATATTGTATGTTAGGAACGCATCCGCATATACCGACTTGCCTTGAATATTAACAGTCTTTGAATATGTAAAAATACAATTAAATAAACAAAATAAAGTCTGGTTCAAAGCTAAACTTTTGTCCAATTTAATACCTTCCCTTACCTTCTACTAACTAAACAATTCAATCAGTTGAGAAAGCGTTCCTTTTAAGAAAATATTTTGTTATATTCGGATAACTTGCTAGTGTCCTATTGCTAGGGAAAATTCTTCTGTTTTATCGAGGAACAATCTACAGTACAGAACATAATTAAAATAGTGAATGACAGATGACCACGAATTTTCGATTGGTCGGTATTAATAATATCCGAATAAAATTTATCTGGAGATTGAAAAATTAGGCCTAATAAAAATAGCCAGACATTTCATTTACTACCACGTTACACACAACGGGTATATAGATAGATAAACTATGCAGGCACGTCTCGTGTCTGGTGACAATGAACTCTAGGACGCCATTATTGAATGTTAATAAGCACCGTAATGAACGGACTGCACCAATTATTTTTAGGTATCATTGATACATTGAATCTTAATTAAAGCGAGTTTTAATTAAGGGCTTTTAATTTAATTAACTTAAATAAAATCAATGAACGAAATCAGCTCTACAGATTTGAATGTAATATAGGTAAGATCCAAACATTCCCGATTAAGCCAGGTTTTGACTAAAAACGAATTCTATTCAGTCAATTCGTTTAGAGCTACGATGCATTTAAATAGAGATACAGAAAAATTAAGAAAAAAACATGAGATAGGTAGCGAGATTTTGTTTCTATTTTATGGTCAATATAAAACGCGTTATTATAATAGACAATATTTTTATAACTCACTAAACCCATAGATGGTGTTTATTTTCTCTTTAAAACTTGTTATTCCAGTTTCAAATCGTCGTTGCATAACGGACTCAACATTTTGTTTGTAACAATAGCAGTCTTTAATTATGCAATAACAGTGATTAGTTACAAATATATATAATATATATTGTTACATACTTTATATTGGTCTTATTTCATAATGTATAACAGTAACATGCAGTTAAAATCTTGAGAAAAAATTCAATAACCAAAGCAAAGCAAAAAGTTCGAATTTCGAAGTAAATAATAATAATTACAAGACAGAAAAGCAGCAAATTGCAAATAGCTGGAGATACTTAAAGGGCATTATTGCTTGAGCAATGTCTTTCCACTCATAGTTCAATGGGACGGACGGAACAAAAACACAATAATGAAATGTTCAGATGCATAATTTTTATATCTCCCTTCATTACAATCTATCTCCTGTTCTGGTGGCATTCGATGCATGAATGACTTTTTTACATATTATACATCCGTCGTACACGAGAACATCTTTACCTTCAGAATTACAAGATTTACCCGCTTCACTGGAGGCTATGGACTCCATAGTATAGTATAGTCTCCATAGTATGGAGACTATTTCGTTAGAGTGTTAGTTACAAAAATAATGAAAAAAATTATGAAGGAATATTGATAATGTCGTTATAGGATTACCCGAATCAGAAGTGATATAATATAATTTATGTCACGCCACACTAAAAAAATGTGTCAGTAATAGTAGTAATATCGAAATCGAATACTTCCAGAATAGCATAGAATTATTTAAATCTCAAAGGACGGCAAAACCAAATATACTCGTATACGTACAGCATTAAAGTTTATGAAATAAATATGTGTTACGAAACCGCAAATGGTAGTGATGTAAAATTAATAACTTCACTCGCTATACGAGCAGCAAATCACTATTACTTACACTATTACCCAACAGTTGGTGAGTTGACACTTTATTAATATAGGCCAAAGCATTTTACAACGTAAAAGCTAAACTAACACTGCAAATGTATCGTACGTATGTACATAATGTTAATGAAGTAAGAACATAGTCATCATAATCACAACATCAATAACAAGAACATAGGGCTCCCACACATAACTGCGAATTCGCAGCGTATCGCAAATATCTGCGAGAAACAAATGAATTTTTCATACAAGTTCTTGAAGTGCGGCGCCGCATCACATCGCTTCGCAGTTATGTGTGGGAGCCGATAGTAAGAAGCTATAAAAAACTGGAGTAACTTTGCATAAGTATTTACGAAAGTTTAAACTTCGAACACTTTAAAGTTGACAGAACAGTGAACAGACACTGGCACTGTAAAAGAAATAATTTGTATGCATTTATGTCTCGTGTGCGTTTATAATCAGTCTCATTAGTATTTCTCTGTGGTACTGCCGGGCTTCCCGACCGTTTCGTTTTAACTTACGACCATCTGTACAAGCATTGTTCTGTTTCTAACTTTTTTATCCACTCATGGAAGTAAGAAGCATAATATTGTAAAGAAATTATTTCTGGATAACAACAAGTTCAGCTGAATCCCTGAACGAAACGCATTTGACAGATAAGTTTTCAAAGGTTTTAATTTTCAATTTTTTACACAATAGAATATATAAAACGATTTATGAAAATATGGCAATCAAACTTTAATACAAAAATGATTTAATTTTTGCTTTAATTAGGCTATCGTATACCACTAAAGCGCTACCTTGAAAAGACACACAATTTTATAATCAATAAAATTTCACCTCGTGAGCCGATTATTACTTTACTAAATAACTCAAAAACCTTCAAAATGTTATACATCATCATATAACACTAAAGCGCTGCCAATTTGTAGGATATCAGTTTATAGAGTCATCAAAATATTTAAACTCATAGCTTACTACAACTTTCACAAAACCTTCAAAATGCCATATCCATGGGTGCTTCTATTGTAAGACATGCGTCGTTATGTAAACTAGCGTTCTCTCCAATCTATTGTGACATGAGAACTGGCTTTTCTACGTAAGTAAGAAATGTTATAATGGAGTTATTTAAGACTGTTTTGAACTTGCAATGATCTTTTTGTTGTCAAAGATAGGTATCATTCTCCACAAATGCAAAAAGCCAGAGCAATCTAATTCTTTTAAGCACTAGACGAAGTCTTTAAAGATCTAACGTCTTGTAATACAAAAACTATATTAATTATCATCTTGAAATGCTATCGTGTCTTTAATTGGCCATTGTTATTGCGCGTTTAGTAACAGGCATCGTATTATCTGTGCCTCTTTGCAACCGGATTTGTTTTGTTTTCACTTTAGTCGCGAGATGCGCGTATACAAACTTATTCGTGCATTCTAGTTTTTGCAATAGGTACGGTAGAGTGTTACGTCTTGACAGTTGTTCAGCTATGATTATTTTAACATACGGTAACTACATTACCCAGGCAGATTGGCTAACTACCTACTAACTTTGCTCTGCTTTATGCCGTTGACCTAATGAGCATTTGTAAGGTAATTTTAATGTCAAATTGATGTTTTACTAAACTCTCGTCTACTGTACCATGTATGGTTTCATGGAATGCAGTAAAATTAAAAATTCCTTAGAGAAAAATTTAAATGAAAGTCAGTTAGTAACTCTCAGTGTACAAAACTTGCATGTCATTGATTGAATTTTTTAGACAGCCAATCTACCTACAAATATGATTCACATAGACAGTATAATATTATAATCCGTGCATAATTAGAAGTATCCATTATAGATTTATTTAAATAAGCTTCAGTGAGTGAGACAATGGAGTTTCTACTTTAAACGTCGGAACAACTTTCATTGGCTGCTTAACCAAATTTAATCCGTGCATTATGTCGTTTTCACGTGCTTTCTATTCCAGCGTCGATCGCGCTTGCGTCTGCGCATATATTGCGATTGGCTGTTTCTACGCTTCATAGCGCGACCTATAAATAAAAGTTAACAAAGTGCGTTAGTTGAATCGTGCAATGAAATCGCATTTAGTATGATCTATGCATAGCAACGTTATGCAAAAAACTGTCTACCATTTATACATATTCAAACTGACTTGATCTGTATTTCGACAGCATAAGGTCACAATTCTCTTAAAAATGTAGACATGGTTGACAGATTATTGCATAACAGCTCTCTTTCTGCGACTCTAAAAAGGTCACATCAAGCAGTTCACCTAAAAGCAATTCATGTTTTGAATTTCAAGCAAATCCTTAAAAATTCTACTAGTTTTTGAAAATATACTCGAAACTCGAAAATATACTATAATTTGAATTATACTCAATTCACTTAATAGCACTAATTAGCAGACTCATATCTGGTGTTAATGCTGCCATACGAAAAAAACTTAAACCGTAATTTACTCATAAATCATGATTCACCGAAAGTGGCCTTTTTAGCCCCGCTGATGTATTTATTGGTTAGGGTACAATGGACACTCCTACTTTAAGAATAGAACATCCTACTGCATAAGTACCTCCACCATACAGAACACCGTGCCCAGAACTCCATGATGAATTGTGAATGATCAATTGCTAGTCCTGACGTCAATTATTCTGTACTTAACTAAGCAATGTTTCGTGTTAAATGTTTCTGTAATTAAGCAATGTTTCGTGTTTAATTAGAATTTTTCTTTGAAATCATGTTGAAATCTGATAATTTTTCTAGTAGCCATGGGAATTTCCTCAAATTGTTTGCGTTTATACAAAACATGGATAGTATAACAACTTGATGTAAGTACCTACTTATCTTTTTAACCGACTTCAAGAAAAGGCGGAGGTTTTCAATTTGTCTCTATATATTTTTTTTTTTTTAATTTATGGTAGTCGATATAGTGTATCGGCTAAATCTAAAATTCGTTTTCTTTTTTTTGCATTAGGTGCTTTGACAGCTTGTCTAAGTTTTTTAATATTTGTGTATACTTTTATGCAGCATTTTCATTAGAAAAATGACTGTAATGGTATGATACTAAGAATTAACGATTATAATCCACTATAAAGTCTTACTTGAAATTATAAACCGCTATATTCGAGTTTTTATTACTTATCATTCTAATGAAATCGATTGGCGATGTTGAGCTTGACATTTAAAGTTGCCCGGAACTAAGTCATTTGTAACATAATCGTACACGCATCTCAAAGCAGCCGGGTCAACTTTTTTCTAATAATAACTTTTAATGTGACTCGTTACCTTGCGTGGTTAGTTCAACCGTTGACAATGAACCGGGAAGTTAAACCGACGTGAATTATGATGTCGATAATTTCATCGTTTTATATATCTGACATACTGCTCATTATGTACTAGTCATTATAGACTATTGAAAGGCAGCATGGGGCAATGCGTTGGCGGAATTGTGACCCGGGTAGAAGCGAGTGGGTGACTGGGTAACATGGGTACTGACCTCGTATGCAGCGACACAGTTGTGAAACGCCAAGATTAAAGAAAGCTGTGAACAGTTCATATTTTTTATATTGTAATACTCATGATTTTCTTATGAAACGACCTGTACTCTACGGATTGTATTAATTCTTAGGTAGAAGAAAATATTAGACTGGATTTAAATGATAAACCATTAAGGGCTGATTTTTCAATCTGTAATTATTTATTTACCGAATATTGTATTACATTTACCGACAAATTGAAAATGCGTTGTCATTGTTATTTCTTAAAAATCAAAATCAAATGTTTTATTGCTTGCTAAGTGTACATTAAGATCTTAATAATAATACATTATACTTATGACTTAGCACCTTACTTTACTTCCGAGTAATATGAATTTTAGATGACATTTTTGATACGTTATTAACAGTTAACCTGACAGATATTTTTATCCAACGATTGAAAAATGACCATTTGTAGATTTTAATCCAACTTTTAAATTCCACGTAGGGGGGAAAGTTATATCACAATTAGGTCCTGTCAATGACATGAATTTAAAAAACTGTATTTCTATGTAATCCCTTTTTTTTTATATCCAGTGCAGTTTAGTAATATATAATGAAGGAAATATAAGTGTATCAACATAGGTTACGTATAAATCATGATATTACAATGTGATAAATATTAAAAATCATTATTACATCATTAAATTGCATAAGTCAGCGATAGTAAAAGATACTTTATAATTACGTACACAGTACACTTTAATATAACTGCATAGATCTTATAACGTTCGTAAACTTTTGGAATGCTCTCATGTATTAGATAATGTCTGGTAACAAAGATTGCCGTTTCTCATAGTAAGCATCAGACCGCTTCTAAAGAGATATGAATCACTTAAACTGCAATTCAAAATATAATGGGTACAGATAGCACTACAGAAATGTTGACTAATTTACGTAGTTTACTTATAGGTATAAGATCTGATTAAACACTATCCTTAAATTATACTAAGGGTTAACCCTTACTCTGCTTAGGGTGGGCGTTAAACGAACAAACTGTCTTTTTCCACTGTTTTTGTCGTCAATGATTAAACTACGTTACATTCCACCGATAAACTACACTCGAAACCAAATAAGCTTGAAGGCGATTACAACTTTATTATGCAGTCATAAAACACCCCCGCTGTATACAGCGGGTCAACTATAGTTGACCGTTAACGCGGCAGCAAAAAAAGGTTGGTAATATGAAGTTGTTTTTGCTGACGCGCCTGGTTGACAATGTATGCGTTATTGAGCCGCAAACGAACTTGTAATCGCCTTCAAGCTTATTTGGGATGGAGTATAGTCAAATCATTAGTCTACTTTATCGGTAAACTCTATACAATACGTAAGTAGTCTGTAAATATCGACTACAAAACTTTTCGTGAACGGTATTAACGAGTCTTAACCTTAGACTGTTTTTAAAGTGTTTATCGTTGACGATAAACGGTCTCGTTGCGTCGACGGTAATTGTGTCGATGACCCATCACTACACGATATTTCTAGCAACAGCAATATCCTAGGACGAGTTTTAGATACGCAGGTACCTATAAACGATCATCCCTTAAACTTATTTCCTTACATTTCACAGTAGCGCCTCTACCGGAAAATATAGAAAACGTGTCAAATATATGAGAGTAAACTGAAAGTATGAATGTTTTCGTTTGCGATCTAATTTCGCACTAGGGGCAATCTGTGCTAGGATTTTGATACCACTTTTATATACCTACCGTGCTTATACGAAGCAAATCGTTAAGGCGCATTGCAGCATCGACTCAGCAGAAGAAGATTGATCAATTAGTAGTGATTTACATTGTTATCAAGCTAGTGCTATAGTTTCCCAGTAGCAGTAGCCTCCGTGCCACAGTACGTTAAGTCTCTTGGTAAAGAACCCGAAGGTCGCAACCGGAGCAACAAATGCAACCGAAGGAGCAACAACTTATAGTTTATGCTAACTGGTTATAGCAATCTGACCAGAGGTGGATAAGAAACATGATTACGTGTTATTTGTATCCTATACCACCCAAAAATCCTACATCACCTTTAAAATAAAAGTAATTAAGATAAATGGGAAAATTTAGACTTTTGCTCAAGTGCCAAGGTGAACTAGTTAACAGCAAAATAATTCATTAAACATACTAGAATTTAATCATTTAGCTAGTTTCAAATCGATATATCATTGTGTGTTTGCATAAGGTATAGTTAATAATGCTAAAATTTACATTTCAAATAGATAATCGCGTGTCTAATTATAATTTGTCAAACTGTCTATTATAAAAACGGTTAAGAGAGTAAGATCATTATTCTTAACTGTCAGTTATATACATACTAGACTTACGGACATTGTTACACTATCTACACACGGTATAAACCCACATCGAACTTGTAAAATATAAATCATTCCAGTGAAACTATTCAGAACGACCAATTTTGGTAACAAAAACTACTCCTACATGGCTCAACTAATTATCAACCAAAAGAATTATTCACATATTCCAAGTAAGCAAACCTAACTAAACAGATAAGCAAGACAAAAACATCATATCCATGAAAGGCGGTACAAAAGAACATTTTAAAGTGTAAATATATGAAAATGGAACAGCCAATCAAAAATGGCGGGTGAAAGTAGTATCTTCCTATTCTCACAGCCCACATGTGCTTTAGAGGAAACAAGAAAAGATAGTAGAGAACACCGTCCAAAAATATTTGCACAGGCTTTGAGTGGTACGACATGTCAAAGACTGACGGGTTTATGGTAGTCCATATATATAAAAGAGATATCAATGAAGAAAGAAGAAATATAATAAGAAATTCAAATACGAATCAAGAGATATAAAAAGTATAATTAAACGAAAAGTAAACCAGGTAGTCAAATCTCAATGAAAAATATCTAAATAGATGAATATAATAAATTGTGTTGGTCATTGGTATGGTAATTAAGTGAAGAATAATGATGAAACATTTGAAATTCCTCGGTAGAAGTACCGTGAAAAACATCTTGATTTCCTAATTTCAATAGTTCTCACGCCAAAGCATGCCGATGGCATGTAATAACCGTATTATCGCCACTGAGCAGAAAATAAGAGGTAATTGCGTAAAAACACAATATGCATAAAGTTGCAAAAATTTTAACAAATTTATTTCAAGAGGGCTGATATCGTTTAATATCTGTAGATAAGATTACAAATATATGACACTATTAAATTGCTTCATAAGTTGACACTAGCGATACTAAAGGTGACCTCGAGCCTGCAGATTTCTTATTATTTGCATATTATTATTGAAATCGCAAACTTGATTGGTACATTAAAAGTTCATGGATCAAATTTACCACTGAATAAGTAAATCCAAACACCTGGTGGTGGGTTTACAAAATGTATTAAACATACAAAATATGAGTGTTCATATTTATTGATGTATTAAAGGTTTATATACATACTACCCTAGTAGATAAGCGCAGGAACATCGCTGTAATGAGGCGTCAACTCGGTTCTAGAATCGATACCGGTGAGTGAAACGATTTCTATCGAGCCGATTTTGTCGAGATCTCGTTATGGGAATCAGTGAGCCGTGCCAACGAGTGGTTGTACAGAAGGTGGTTCACGCCCGTCGTATTTAAAAAAAACAACATTAATGTTGAAATTCAAATCGATTTAAAGAACTCACGTTCTACCAGGCATTTGGGAGTAAAAAAAAACGAGGTTTTTATATCAACAACTCTTTAAAAAATAACAAAAAGCCACGGAGATTACAACACCAATAAAATATGCAAAAACCATTAAGCAAAGTACACATTTGCTTGATTACTTAAATGCCATTTGAACTTTACAAATTACAACTAATCTAGGTACACCCGATAAACTAGAAATAAATCATGGAAAGTCAATTAAAGTGCTAAATGTAAAGAAAATAAATGATCGCATTTTTAAATGTCAAGCTCATATTATATGATAGAATAAAAACAACGATACCTAAAAAGAACATAACACTTTTTAAATTTATAACAAAAAAATAAACAATTAAATAAACGATAGTTGGCATTGACACTTTAAACCCGGATTCAGCAAGTCGATTCTTATCGCGATCGTATTGTACTAGCCGGACAAACAAGGCGAACTGGTAGGACACCTTGGCAATCAACTGAGAAAGCTGAACGTTTTTTTAATATAGTATTAACCCGATGGCTTTCTATATGATTTCTAGCAATCTAAACATAGCCTTCTTGATTCCATAATTCATAATGAAAAATTCCAACTTCATCTGAGTGACGTGTGTAATGTAAGAGTCTAGTTTAGAAATCCAGCAAGAGTTGTTAGATATATAGAGGTAGGTTAGGCTAAAATTATATTTCACGTAAAATTCATAATACGCTAGCATTTTTCATGTGTGGTGTACTAGTCATAAACCACACTGTTGAAAAATGATAAAAAAAATATTTTAAATATGATTGGAATTTTATGAAGATTAACTAGTAAACAATACTGCTTAAAAATAATAAGCTCCGTTGTTTCTATTCTGAAATGAATACAAAACAATATAGTTTTAAGCGTGAAGCAATTAGCGGAACTATAAAAAAATGTTCAGATTTTATTGCCTAAATCAATTTCATCTACAACGGTTAAAAGGTGGTTTAGTTATGTTAATGTTTACGACGTACTAATCACGAACTTAGTTACCTGTTTCTTTATTCTAAAATGAGGATATTTGAACAACATTTACAATTTATAAACCCGTTTGTAAATCGCTACCAAAATAAGCAAATATGAAACTCAATATACCTAAATGATTTCTTGTTTTTTATTACCCGCGCGTCTCTTGGCTTCAAATCAATTAAATCCCTTTGCTTAGTAGTACCAAATTGGAAAAAATCTACAACTCGCATAAGTACTACATAAATATGTCTATGTAAATAGCATTTAAATAATTAAACCGCTAATTGTATAGCCAACAGTGTTCATTTAATATGTAAAATAATTGGTGTTTTTGATCTGCACTTAAAAAGTTTAATTATCTAACGGCCGCACTCACAAACGCTAATTAACTTTAATTATAATTAAGTCACATGTTAAAATCTATTTATTTCATCTGTCGGAGCTGTTTATGATTATTTTCGATTATTGAATACAAGATAATTGATACATCTACTCACTACCAGTGTATTAATCGTTAATTGATTTCAAAAAACGGTTTTATGATTATTAACTATAACTGACGTTTGTAGGTTCGGCAGTAAGTAGACTAGTTAGTGTAATGCTCTAAGGTAGAACATAGATACGCGTATAGTATTGCCGCGTTAGAATTTGCAGATAGACAATACTCGATAGTTATTAACAGATTAACATCGCTCTAGATACGCACGCATGGTTAACCGTGACTCATCCATGAATTTTAATCAAAAGAACAGTTTTTTGTACCAATTCAAAAATGCCGTAAAAGACATAACAGTAACAAATGAATATTCAGCCAATCATACTGCACATTTTCCACAACACAGCGGAACTGTAGGCGTAATTACAAAGCTTATAACAAAATTAAAAAAGACCGTATTTAAATAGCGGTACAAGTTGAACGAAAATCGTGTAATAATGTAATTGTCACTTTTATAGTAGGTCGCAATATCAATATCACGGTATTTAAATTTTACACTTTCCAAGACTACATAGGTACACAGAAAAAAAGACCAACTGCATACATAAAAAAACAAAAATAAAATATAACCAAGAATATTAGTAACAAAATACAACCACAGACAACAAGAAAACATATAAAAGAAAAACTACTATAGAAGTAAGTAAGTAAATATCAAGTCTGCTCCACGTAAACTAGTAAACTTCTATTTTTTTTTCAATTTCCTGATCCACAATCAAAAACTCATTTTGTCCCCCAAGTCCATACAAACTTAAAGCAGCAATTTTGGATATTCTATCCATTTTAAAAATGGTTACATTGGTTACGACACGAAGGTTGCGGTTGATATCAAATACTACACAAAGAACACGTGACATTGTACAAAAAAGAAACCACAATGAAACCGACCAAATTCCAAGTTGTACTTTATCACATGAAATTAGGCCATACATAGGTGTATTTCAGATCTTGTGCCGTAAATTGCCGAGTTATGAAATCGCAGGAAAGAGATTGCATCTAAAGGAAAAGAACAATTCAGAACACGTTTAAACAAGCTGGAAACAGAGGTCCTTGACATTTGTAATAAAGAACTTGAGCACATTATGTTGTTGTAAATCTGAGAGTGAATTACATTTGAGTGAGTGGACATTATGTATTGCCATTTCTAAGAATCTTCAAAACATGTGATGTGAAACTGTTTTGTTTTATCCTAGTGAAAACGCAGGCCAATGTTCTTTTAAAACTTTTTCGATTACAGTCAAAAGTAATATTTTTGATGAACAATACCTTGCTTTTAAAGTAACGGCATTCTGTTTTAGTTTGAGATTACACTTGGATATCAAAGTAATCACTGATCGGTCACACTGAACGGGCAACGACCTAACACGAAATCTTACAATTTTCCACTCCGAGAGGCATTTCGAAAACATCTGGCGTCTAGTCCAAGAAAAAACTTGTTAATTTACTGCATTTCTGACCCTTAACATTGGCACCATAAAAGTGTTTTTCGTTTACAATAACAGGAAAAGTTAATTTTATGGAAATGTAGCTGTAGTTCAGTAATTTGTAAAACGCTTTTAAATTGTTTGATAATCTTGAATAGAGTTGCTGTCGGTCGTATTATCTATTTCGACACTTGTTTCACAGTAATTAAAGTTTAAATCAGCATATCATTTATTGATGACTTGTCAAAATGTGTTCTTCATTATTTGCATGTTATTTCGATCATAACCTGGAACTAATTGGTTTATCGGTCAAGTTGATTGAGTTGCTATGGTGTACACATAAAAAGAATCGGTCCTGTTTGGACCAAGATGTTCAATACTTTCCTATTGAATTTTATGTTTATGTTTCTATACTTCATCTTTTTTTTTTATTACAATAGATTCATATTTATTATGAGGTATATTGTCAATCTCTGTTAAATTACGCATTGATTTTGGTTAAGTGTAGTAAGTGTACTTAAATTCTGAGAATTTTATATTATTATCAAACTACCGAAGTTAGCGTCTAATTATCTATTTCTACGAACATTTCATAATTGTTCTATAAGAGTATGAATCTAAGGCTGTCACAGAATAGTTCCTATGATTGGGTTCAAAACATCTTACGACGACGAGTTTAAAATTTTAGTGTAGTAGTTATTAATACAAATCTCTATACCTTAACTTGTCGTAGCAACCGTGATTGTTATCACATAGCTTTGTTCATCCATCAACAAACAGAATCACTGATAGAGAGTCTGTAACGGTATAATTAGTCACATCTGAATGAACCACCAGGCGAGTCTAGATTCCATCACGGGCGGACCTCGATTGTTTTTTACTACAGTTTCTCTTTTAGCTGCATCATTAATGTACTTTATGGCTTGGAGTATTAGGTACTTATTTGCTTAGCTTGGTGATATCTAAAAAGTTGTCGTCCCGTATTTGTTTCTGTTAATTACTTTGATACTTTTTTTATCAAATTTTCTAATTCACATAATGTTGTCTTTAAATTAAAATAAATCGCGATATAATCCGTAAGAATAGATTGATTGCAATTTTCTAATTCATTTCATTTAGAGGTTAAACATTTATGTGCTTATCTTTGTTATTTATTTCTGTTACGCAGGACTAAGCAGGACCTATTGAGTTTTGTAAAAAGTATAGGGTACACCATGGTTTCACTTAACCATATATTGTTTGACCTTTGTAACTTATCAAGTAAATCTATGTAGACGAAACAATTTTAATTTCAAAAATGTCGTGATACTTAGCCGCTGATGATTCTTATTTCGATTATGGCTGTCTCTTTTGCACGCATAAGAATAAGAATGAATAAGATATAAGTTTGTCACTTTCAGGCAGCTAGGAAAGCCTGCTTTCACACTGGTCAAATTATATTGCACGTACTGCAAGATGCCTTCTATTTCATTAATCCGATATAATGCTATAACTTAAATCGTTGCAATGAAATAAGAATTACTTAACTATTATTTTATGATAATTTATTCACATAAATTTAGAAACAAGTATTCGACACATTTGAGCAATTTAATATCCATAATTTTTAAGTCCTTTGTCTAATGGTCACGTTTTGTCGAGATACTTGAAAAATGATATCATCCACATCGCAAGAGATCGTGACTCTAAAAATGATGATTTCCACATTTCCGTGTAGAAGTAAAAACTTGTATTTTCTGCGTAGTATTCCGGTCACACATAATAACTTAATGGATAACATAATAATGCTGAGATGGTTTGGCCATGTCGAGAGAACGAATGAGGAACAATTGACGAAAAAAATGTATAAGGCGAGTGTGAATGCAAGTGCTGGAAGAGGTAGACCTAGGCGGACGTTTCAAGACCAAATCAGGGACGTCTTGAAAAAAGGCCAGGTCAAAAGTACCCTAAACCGAAGAGCATGTATGAAGGAAATAATGAAAGTGGACGAAGCGAAACAAGTATGTAAGGATCGTAGCAAGTGGAAAGAAGTGGTTTATGTATGTATAACATAATATGAGAAACTCAGTGGAGAGGCTCGCTAAAAGGCTTATTGGTAACTCTGGGTTAGTATAGACCAATTTACAAAGCCTGGAGCACAGGCGCAGAGTAGCCAGCCTCTCGGTATTCTACAGGATGCATTTTGGAGAGTGTGCGCATGAATTACATGACTTGATTCCACCATCCCCATCCATCCCCTTCCATCATCGGACAACGAGACGCACGGCGCGCACACACCCTTATGTGGTAAACGTGCCTTCAGTCCGAACTAAGCGATTTGCATCGTCATTCATAATAAGGACAGCTAAGGACTGGAACAGTTTGCTTGCGACAGTTTTTCCGCCCGATTATAACCTGGGTGTCTTCAAAGCTAGAGTGAATAGGCTTTTAATAAGCCAGTGTGCTTTACCATCCTAGATTGCGTCGCCGCTTTCTATCAGGTGGGACTGCAGTCAAGCACTGGCTTATGAGGAGTTAAAAAAAAAACAAAACTACAGCAAATCGATTCAGAAAGTACCTCTATTTTACTTCCTTCAATGTTGTGTGATTAAGGTTGCCATTGCTCTTCATAAGGTTTTTATGGGTTTGCGACGCCATTGTATTTTCTATTTTCAATAAAGTCTTAGAAGACTATAATATTGTGTTGATACCTTGGCCACAAAATCATTTTACCATAAAACAAGTCGCATACCTGGTAGATAAACATACAACGAAAGATACAGAAATCGTAATTCACTTGAAACCAACTAATCAAAGACTCAAAATAAGAACAGATTATTATAATTATTAAAAAAACAAGCACAACAACAAATTCTTTTAATATTCGCGTCAATTTATATTGCCATACCGCGTTAGAGATCGAGTTTCGCAAGACAAGTGTTTAGGTGAGTTTTGCACAACATGAGCCGCAGGAAAACGTTGAAATCCGATTTGCATGCTGGCTGACATTGATGAAATTTTTCTTTATGTAATCCCTCTTTATGTTATTATCATTGCTATTACATAACTGTTGTTTTTAAGAGATATAGGTGCCGTGGGATTGGTGTTTTTAAATGAAAACCCGACTAAGGAAGTTTCCCAGCTTAGAGGAGATTCATCATCATCATCATCCAGTAAATGTCTACTTCCCCTTGGAACGCCACAATGAAAGACAACTGGCTATATGCACCCACCACCGGTTTCGTGTGATTCACATAATGTCGTAAACCTTTGAGTGGTGGTTTGAGTGGCGTGGTAGTGTGCATGTAGTAAATAATTTTTAATTGCCTGTGCTGCATGTGGGATCAAGAAAAAAATAACAACTGAAAAATTGCTTGTCAGAGTCATTGTGTCACCTCATTGCGGATTATACTGATGTCTTGTTCTTTAATGCGCTGCTGTACTTGGATTTAACAGTTATTTGATAATTTTTTACTTTATATCTAGTGTTAGTGTGATTGTAAAACTCTATTTTTAAGATCATAGATTTAAAGTTCTGTGGCAGGTAGTTTTATAATTGTGAACTTGTTGAGGGTATGCAACTCAAAATAGTTTGAGATGTATTTTAAAAATAACAATCTGGAAGGTAGTATTTGTAATGTGTTATGAATTGGTTGTTGTAATGACATTCAATGTGATGGGGGAAAATGTCTAGTAGTATTTAAGGTGGAACCTCATTGTATTCTATTCATTCTAACTGTGCGCGTGGTGGAATAAAGACGTACCACGTACTCCAGTGTTTTACTCAGAATTATAATTAACACTAGTTAATGTAAACTGACTTAAGCAACAAATTTTAAAACAACACTTGATTTGACATAGATAACAAAATCATCTCTTCTCATAAAAACACATGAATTTGAAAAAACACAACTTTTTACGTAACATGTCGCAAAATAATCTAATTTACTAATCAATTTTATTTCATTTCAACATAAATTAAAAACTCACCGATTTATGTGTCAATTTGTTTTTCTTCTAATTCTTATCAAAATCTATTGTGTCTATGTATCAATTAGATTTAATTTTCAGTATCATTTTGTAGCCAAAATCCTTGTCGCCTTTCACTTTTAAGTGAAAAGATAGAATCTAGAAAATAAAAACACTTTAGCAAGCAGTTTTTATATAAACAGCTGTTTCATCTTTATGTTGCGGTCGACAACCTTTTTGTTATTCCACATCCTGAGTTGTGGTTTCTTCTATAGTTATCATGTTCTCGAATAATACTTTACCGTGGGATAAACCACTATAAAGCAAATAACATATTGTACATACTTATTTTCCTATTGTTATAGTAGGTAATTACGCCAATTTGCAAAGAACGAGGACTTAAAATACACATTTGGCGACTCATTATGTACAATCTTTACCTTACCATCTGTCAATAAGGACTGCCAAATGAGCGCAATTAAAAAAAAATGCATTAATATTAATTGCAATATCGGTTGCAGAAATAAGTGCATTTAAATCTTATAGCCTGAAACTTATTTAATGGTCGGTTTCTTAAAAATTCAATAGTGGTTTACAAATTGAAATCGCAACGATTTCATTATCGATTTCAACCCATTATAAATGTACTATTTCAATTACAGTACGACACATAGAATTACAGTATAATAAAAATATTCCTTAAAGTACATCAAAAGAGAAGATACAGTTTCAAAGGAAAAAAAATGCATTTGGTCAACATCCTACCTTTTATCAAGAAAAAACTGTCTAAAGTAGCAAAAATACCCCCTCTAACTAACAAATACCTGTCTCAAACTCTATAATTTCCATTTCAAACCTCAATTTACATCAGCGCTGGGTTGATGACAACTTAGAATTGTGTCACGCCGATTATAGCTTGCGTAATCTGAACAACAGTAATGTATCCGCTGTTCCCATGGGCGCCACAAGTCATTATAACATAATTGGCCTACGACACGGTATACTCGTTCGTTGTAGCTTTTCAGTTTAGATTGTGTTGCTGTTAACACATTTTAACAAGTTAATAATCTAAACGAACGAGTTGGTGTAGTGATTATTTACTCTTTCTGTTAACTAATGGTCGTAAGTTCGATTCCTACCGGACTAATATTTGAGTCCGTGATCACGAGTGTCTTTTGTTTTTACCCGACTACGGAACGGAGGGAGGGTTATGATTTTAACAAGAATGTATGTATGTATGTATGTTCATCTGTTCCCGCATATCTTCTAATCTACTTAACATAATTTGACAAGTAGGGTCTCGTTAGAAGCGTCTTGATTGTCCGCTGGTTATAGGCTATATAATATCACATTATTAGATTGGGAGTTTAGTCGGGTTTTAGTTTTTAAAACTAATTACTTGTGGTTGTTAGTTATTTATAAGGATTAGTTTTCATAATTCATGATCTGCCTATAATAATTTGTATGCCAACAGTGCGAAAAATATACAATAATAAAATTATTAGAATATTTTCCACAATTATACACATGAACGTTTTTTACATAGAGAAACTTAGGAGTGGTCAATCAGAAACGCGTTGAAACGCTGTCGCAAAAAAGCTATAAACAACCATATCCAATGTAAATGGTTAGTTTCCTGCATCGAGTTGCTTTGCGAGTATCTCTCCTTGAATGTTCAAAGAAATCTTGAATGCGCACGCGACGGTTTCACGACCGTACGCCCGCGCCGTTTAGATTGCGCTCTGTATAAAAAACATGTTTGTATGTAGGTGACTGTAGAATAAGACTATGTAAATAGAATCAATCGATCCGTCCGTATACTTATAACATTATTATAATGAATATGATCTGTCAGGCTTAATTTGTGTACCTGACGTACCTTAGCTCCTCATAGCGTGTTCATTAATTCAAACCTACAAGTAAAACTTCAAATGGTTTGTTAGTTGGTGTAATTTGATATGATTATAATATTCAATGACCTAGTACGATATAATTTGTTAATGCATAAATACGTAGCAATGATGTAGCTTTCCAATTTTTTCTTGTGGTAATGTATTCTAGTGATAATCGGTTCTTTACGCTAATTTATGAGATGGTATAAAGAAAATATTGGGACTCAGTTCGTTTTAAATTAAAGGTTTAAATCAAACATTTGTTGGGTTAGTCATTTATCAAGTTAGGAGAAAACGAATAATTTCTTCATATTATGTACCAAAAGGAAACCAAACCAGTGACCAAAAGTTTAATATCAAAAATGAAAAATACATGAAGAGGAAACTGCGAAAAAACATAAAACTTTTGGCGAAGTATTCTATTAAGGTAAATGCAAAACGCTGAAGAAACTACAAAATATACAGAAAGCTCGATACTAATCTATCATGAATAATAGCATCGAATGTAATGCTGATGACGTACTCTGATAATACTTGGGAAGCCATACGGGAGATACCCACGGGTATCACACAATGGATTGGAGGACATCGCAGTAACAGGCAAAAGCTAAAACTCAAGAAACTGAATGATTCATGCCTCAGGAGACGAGATGCGTAGCTCGACTATCACTCAACCGTCCTGTGCCAATTCCTCTTGCAGAAGAGCCATACCGTCTAGCCAAACTGACATTTTAGTAGATTAAACCAGCAAACCCCTCCCTCCTAAGGGGGACCTTCATACAACGGTGGACCTCTATCGACTGCTGATGATGACGAATCTACCGAACTACTGATCAACACACGAATACCTAAGCAGTACAATCCCATCACGTGTCTTCAAGTTTCTTTTATCAGGCAGTGGTATAAGTACGTAGGTAATTCGGGACAAAAACATGTATCTGTTTGAACGGGAAATGTCGGTACCCTCGGATAACCTTTACAAAGAAACGCGTGAGCGCCTTAAGCGCTCAACCGTGCGAAAAGGGACCGAGTAGTTTCAATACGCCTCGAGGTGCCGTGAGCTGGAAGTAGGAAACGCGACGGGCATTCAAACAGCAACGCTGATAAACTAAATAGATATAAGAACAAATTGGAAATTTAAAAAAGCGACAAAGAATAGGAACTCATTAGAAATGGATGTTGACATTTTCATTAAGCAAAACTAAGAACTAAACCGAATTAACCAGCTTCCAAATAAAAAAAAAACGCATTCTTAATTCCTTCCTTACGTTCGGGAGCCGCATACATAACAATCCTTGTGTTTAGGAGATACGATGCTCTCGACGGATTAACTTTACGTCAAAGTTAGAACACTCTTTTTTTGTGGAGGTTACTAACAGTGATGATTAAGATAGACAGGGAACGGCAGAAATACAAGCTTTAATAAAACTGAAGCAGTCCGAGTGGGGAATTGAAACTTTTTTATAGTAACGGCGGGCCTGACTATTGAAAATTTGCTCCTAGGGAAAATTTGTTACTTGGCCTGAGATTTTCAACAACGTTCCCGCTATCGGGCGAAGACATATTTGCCGTTCGTGTTATACATCAACAAACCATACTACAATATTAAATAACTAACAAAATTGTTACACTAAATTATATGTACTTACATATATTCCATAAAACAAAGCTGAAAAATACCTCAACCATCTCGAGTCAATACTTTTAAAAAAATCCTCTATCACTCTTATTCCATAGCATTAGAACCTAATTTACTACAACATCACTATCATAATATTTGCCTACCAAACAGTTGCACAAGTGTTTAGCGGAGACAATACACTTGCCGGTGTGCCAGTTACCTGTTTTTAAAAGCGTAGATAAGTAGTTTACTTTAACAATCGAACGTGTGTACGGACGACATACCAAACATGAGATGAATCCGGCCATTGTTTGAAAATATACAAAAACAACGAAATAACAATTGTTTTTAATATTCTTGTACATTTTTACGTCTGTTTCATATGTATGGTATTACCGTGCTATGAACGAATCAGACTATTAATATTTTTTAAATAATGCGTCCTACACCGTAACTTCAGTGTGCGTAATCTCCGACATTATAATAATAATAATAATATCCTGGGACAATTCACACACGGTCATCTGATCCCAAACTAGGCAGAGCCTGTACTATGGAAACCAGACATCTGATACTAATACTTATATACTTTTTTTTTTGTAAATACATACTTATATAGATAAAACACCCAGACACTTGGTGGGAATCGAACCCACGACCTGTTGGTTAGCAGACAGGGTCACTAACCACTAGACCAACGGGCCCGTCAAACATTGTCTTTCCGTATCTAATAATAATAATAAAGAAAAAGCGGAGAAAGATAAAGAATGCAAAAACATATATCTTGATCTCACTCACGAGGTTGTCGACATGTGGGACATTGATAAGGCAATCATTGTACCTATAGTCGTTTCCGCCCATGGCCTAATGGCCAAGAGCCTCGATAAACACCTCAAAAGGCTCACGTTTTACGGCTGGATCAAGGGCCAGATGCAAAGAGCAGTGCTCCTGGACGGCACGCATTGTGAGGAAGTTCCTCTCTCTGGAGCCTTAACAACCATCTGCTAGTACCCTGTTCCCGCAGTCGGTTGGGAGCCGTTTTTTATATTTTTTTTATGTATTTTTTTATAATCTATATTTAAAAATGTAATTAATGTTGTAATATTGAAAATAAATGAAATAATAATAATATCTTGGGACAAGGGGAATAAGTTCATAGCACAGTCATTGTACGGACTAACAGAGTAGACAAAACCGAGAGCCAATAGGAATCTATCTTTTAACACTTTTCCAGTTGGTCTACCGCCGGCTGTTCGAGCAGTATAATATGTACCACATCAAATTAAGATTACTTAAACATTAACCATAAAAGCTTGTGATTCGACCCCTGATATCAAGATGTACAGAGGTAGCAATATAGATAGATCCGATTGAACACTTGAGGCTAATAACGTATTCTGTTTATAGCATTATGTTCATACGATGAGTAATATTGTCAGTGCTGTTTGAGAATTCTTGTGCTACTCTCATCACTCACTAAGATGTAGAAGAAAAAGAAATATACTACAGCATTATATCAAATCGAAAACTTTAAATCTCACCAAATTACAGAATATATATTAGGTAAATTAAGAGCTCATTCATTCGGACCTCTACCGTTTCACTATTCGACATTAATGATGGAATAGCGAACGGTGATTTACGAACATCGAGCCTCAATTACAAAGAAATCAAATTTCTATTTTCTAATATAACTTTGACCTTAACTATTAGTAAAATTATACAGTGTTTTATAACTTGCATGTATAACGTAATCGCCGAAAAATACGAAACGTAGAAAGCCATATTCAATTACTAGCACATGTGCTTTCACCACGTGTCGTAACTGTCCCCATGGGCGGTAGGGTTGTCAATATATAATACTCAGATCAAAGACAAACTGACAGATTTGTCAGTTGCACGATTCGTGCTTAATATCGCTATGTTTCTAGGTGGGATTCGAACTCAATAACTTTTTGATAGCAGACGGAGTAACTAATTTCTTTCGGTGGCTTAGATTTAAATTTAAAATGACAACTTTCAAATGACCATTTCTTAAAATAACTATACACTATATATTTAGCGTAGCTTGCTGCGGCTGCTCTGGTTCTGGAGCTATAAGTTTTGTACACATAAACCTGCCAGAAAATCACAATTCTACGCAAAAATAAATATGAAAGTAATTCCAAAATTAGTATTGATTAAAAATAATTAAGACGTAATTATAAGTATTCGTGATAACGCATTTGGTGCTTTGTCAAAAGGTGCAAAGTCCGTTAAAACATTAATTGTGAGACAAGGCAGTTGTTATCCTTAAGCACCATCACCTACTCGTAACTATGCACCTAAGTGCATCTACGTAGATAAAAAGTAAGAATTTATTACATTACTTTTGCCAGCCCTAGCAACGCGTGGCCATCTACGCGTTAAATGTTGAGGCATTTACCCATTCGATCATTGAATAAAATGCTGCTAAATGCTTGCTACTGATTCATAGCCAGTTGTAATCACTATTCGGTAAACGATCATTTGGTTTAACAACATCAGGCAAGGTCAGCCCATAGATGGGTGACCGTGTAGTCGCATTTGAACTGAACGTCTCCGAGCTTCGAAGAAAACGTAAAAAGTCCGTCCCGGTTGTTATCATCTAGAGGGCTGTTTTTAAGCCAAGCCAGAGTCCTAAGGAAGCAAACTTCGCCAATAACCTTACGACAATGTAAAAGAAGAAAAAACTGCAGCCATTACGCTGCCGCAGTAGTTACGTCCTGTGATTGTTGTGTTGATCTAAACAACAATTAGGTTATTATTAGTAATATCAAACCATTATTAATGTTGAATTTTAGACTAACCATTCCACCATTTAAAACAATATTATAATCTAGTTAGGTACTAAAATATATTCAATCAATTACATTTTGATCACGATACAAAAAATGGAGCAACTAATTTTGCCTCAAGCCTTCCTACATTATATTCTAATTAATGTAAATGATCAACATTAAAACTATATTAATATATTTACTAAAACACACATGAGGCAAAGTTCTTATCAAAAGCATTCATCAACATGTTCCAACACTGACATTTTTATAACGAGGCCTTTGAAAACATAAAATATAATAATTCAGTAGCCATACAAAGAGTCTTAGATTATTTTATAGGAGCAGTTTAAACGAAAGTGAAACGACTAACATAGACGGTAAAAATCGAGGGTAAAAGACAAAAGACAGACAAGAGGAGTTAAAAGGCTGAAGTTGTCAATCGTAGGCGAACTAGGTGTCTGAGTTCTCAGCAACTTAGGATAATGTACCTGTAAATATAGCACTCCAAGAAGATACTGATAAACAGGAAACTACATGTAATACGTGATGGAATAGAATGACAATCTTCAGTAGCGTTTGTGAAAAAGTAGTTTTACTTCTAATAACAATATAAGGATAAAAACTATTAAAGTTCTCGAGATCTGGGGACTAACATAACGCTGCAATAATCAACAAATGAAATAATTTACACAGAATATCAAGTAAGACACTAGACCAAAAGTTGATTTATTTTTTACCCCTTACCCTGTAATGGCTGACGCTGCAGAGTGAACCCTCTTGAGATGATGTCTAAAGCATTTGAATTGTGCGTCAAAACTGTTTGGTTCAAGTTAGCAATGGTTAACGTCAGTTATTTTTTTGCTAGGAGCCTTTTATTGCCTAGAGGATATCTGCTATTAAAATCAATCTACTGAACATCTATAGTTAAATTATACTCGATGACTAAGAAATCGGCATCTCATTCATCATCGTTATCTTAGACTCGTTATGTTGGTATCGAGGTCTCGACCAATTACTCTCATTTTTTCAAACTACAGAAATAACACCAAACTTGACCTGGATTTTCCTGAAACGCCTATTTATGTAAACAAAATGTCAATGTATACATATTTCAAAAGCAAAACCGGTCTTTCTTATCCAATATTCTAGGTCAGAACATACCTAAAATATATGTTGAATAAATCGTTACCGCGTAGGTAGAACATGCGTAGCAAAAATATTCAAAATTGATTACAAACCAATACGTCGTTTATTCAAAAGGTGTGTTATCAGTACCGAGGTTGTAACGTAGTGGAATACAAATCACGCGAGAAATGTCGTTTTTACTTTCGCAGTAGAAGCTCCACTTATGAAGGTTGTAAAGAGCAATGCCAGCCGTGAGCGTACCACTTTGGCAAACAACTGAATACCTTATGTGCACATGACTGGACACTTCGTGCTTATTACCTTGGATCGCGTTCCGAATGGCGGAAAATTGTTGATGCTGTTCTGTTACTTAATGCCGAAAGTGTGTGTGTGTGTGTGTGTGTATGTCTATAGAAACTTAGAGGAGATACAAGTGGAGATAGCATGATGCGCTAACCCCTCTGCCAAATTTTGTTCATATGTTCAGGTCATTCTTTATTTGTGTGCGTATCTTTTTGAATGTGTTGCGAGTTTATTATAGCGTGGGTATGCGTGAAATTGTATCTGTGTATGTTTACTTCGCCTCCCGCACCCCGCAAAAGTGCCACGAAGGGGAATCGACGCGATACTAGCTCCATTCTAATTACTCTGAGTATAGAAAGGTAGACACAATCATCTTCATCTGTTCGAGTTTTAAACGGTGTTTATTGCTGGATTGATTAACAAAGTCTTTCTTTAAACTATTTTTATTATATTATGAATGGAGTACTACATAAATACGTGAACGTGAAAGATTTACCTAAGTACCTAAACGGAATAAATAATATAAAGTGCGAAGCCATTGAAGGGACGCTAGTACCAGAAATATGAATTGTGAACTGCGACGCTATATCAGTTTACCAATTAAAGGACTTGCTGAAAATTGTGTAAAAGCAGTGATTGAGCTTTAAACTAAGTAATATTGGAATGCGACAAAGCTAAAGGAATTTCCAAATTAAAAAAATATTATATACGGTCCGTGCTATATTATAAACTAAATTTTAAGAAAGATTATAATTGGAAATAAAATGATCATTTAATCGGTTTCAACGAAATATGATAAGCGGCATTACCTAAAGGTTATTGATTATTGATTTGCTATAAATAAATGCCTACGAAGATCTTATAAAGGCAATTTGATGAAATAAGTAAAGTATATTTGCTTTAAACTCGTGGTAGTCACACAAATATATCCGATTTATTTACAAAATTCTTAAGTCTTACAAGATTATTCTTTTTTATTGCGTACAACGCGCACGCTATCAATATAAATCAAAATGCACGTAATTTGCCTAAATCGTATTTTATATTTAGATGCCATAAATCAAATTCTGCAAAAATATACCTATTATAATTTGGTAAAAATGTTTGCACTTAAAACGTAAATGTTAATACTTGTAAACGGGTCTGTGGGACGTCACGTAAAGAACAGACTATTATTACCATACAAATGACGGTCACTTTCGAAATTGTGCATTGAAATTCGGCTCTGTGGACAATTTTGAAGCACCATTGTTTGATATTTGTGAAGGTAGAACTTAAAAAATAGTGTAATAAGAAAGTGTAACGAACATAAAGATGGACCATTATCGACAAAACGTATTTCCAGTGTGGACTACTCTACATAAGATTCTTAGAAAAGTCTCTAAGACTCTGAGGGAGGGATGTTTTTATAAGAGACGTCTCCTGCCTTTCCGTGAATTGCACAAATACGTTGAACTTTTACTTAGCGCCATTGCGTTATTCTCACTTATAATATGATTAGCTACCTATTAAAATACGATTAAAGAAAATGTTCAGCACACATTATATATTTTGGGAGAGTACGAATTCGCGTTTATTTTAATTATAAATTTTATAGTTTTACAGCAACCAATGGCGCCGTCTGTATTAAAATACTTAAATATTAAAAGACACTATCGCTTAATACGAAAATTTATTAAATACGATGAACTCAGTTCTGTGTCTGAGATCTCTCCCAGTCGTGTCGGATTTCCAACAGCTTCCGGCCCATCGGATTGTGAGAGTAAGGGAAGTGAGAGTACCTACAGTATTTGCAAGCACTTGTGTAATAAAATACATATGTCTTGTGTTGGCAGTCGGCTAATGTCATCAAATATTGGTCATAGTCGGAATATACGTATAATATACTATTTACACATGAATGCCTTTCGCAAGTATATGAGGACCAAGCCCTAACACCAATGCCCGAAAAAAAAACGTATACTCTGATTTTCTTTACACGAAGAAATTCGGAACAATAAATGTATGAACACAGGAGTGATGGCCGACTGGTGGCCAGCCAAAGACTAGTCATCATCATCATCATCAGCAACAGCCAAAAGACGTCCACTGCTAAACAAAGGCCTCTCCCTTAAAAAGGAGGGGTTGCCATAATCCCCGCTCTTGGCAGGCGTCTTGGGAATCGCAGTATAGGTGGTAGTTAATTCAATAGAAAGACGCTGCTGGCCGTCTTCTTGATTTCCCTTAGTCGCCGCTTACGGACACCGAACGGGAGGAGATGGGAGGGTGCTATTCTTACCCGGACACCCCACTATTAGTTAGTAGGGTTGAATATGTCATATCTATACTTATAATAAAACTGTAACAGGTCCAATTCTGTACATTGAAGATATTTTGAAAATTATGTTTAGAGGGTATTCTATAACCGATACTGAGGCCGAAAATGTATGTTTTTTAATTTTTTCTGTCTGTCTGTATCACGGCTGAGCATCACGCCGAAACTACTGAATGGATTCAAATTAAACTTGGCATGATTTGAGATCTTACTGCGAGGTAGGACATAGAATACTTTTTATCCCGTAATCTAGCACGGTTCTTTTGGGAGAGGGGATTAAAGTCAAAATGGGTAGTACTTGGTTATACGCTTGGTCCGATTTTATCAATTTTTCTTTATAATATAATAAATATTAGTAAGGGAACACTCATAGAGAGTTGTTATCAAGGTTTTGTAATCGATCGGGTTAAGCAACGTTAGGTAAGGTCATTAAATAGATGGGTGACCGTTTAACGCCATTTGAACTAAACGGGTCCGTGCTTCGGAGAGCAAGTAAAAAGTGGGTCCCAGTTTTTAACCGACTATAAAAAAGGAGGTTATGTATTCGATGCAAATGTCTGTTATTAAAAGTTTAGCTAACGTAAAAATAGCGCAGGCGTGGGTCAGCTAGTATGTAATATAAGTGTCATATATGTCACTTGGAATTTGATCTTGATCAGGCAGGGTTCCAACCCAGGACATACATACATTTGTGTGAATGAGTTTGGTATGTTTGTCTTGTTTCTGGATGTTATTTATCTACTAAATATTTTTTTTTTGTTTCAGTTGTTATCCGTGTGGTGTCCGGGTAAGAGAACCCTCTCATCTCCTCCCATTACGTGTCCGTTAGAGGAGGTGGTGTAAGTGAAAACAAGAAGACGGGCAGCAGAAGATCCGGCAAGAAACTCAACGGGCTTGTTAGTTTTTCACTTTTTATAAACATGGTTTGTCTCGTTACAAATGGATCAGCATCAGCGATAGTAGGTTTTGCCGTTCGAAAGTAATAAAAAGAAAGAAAAGAAAATACGACAAAATTACAACAAACTAAAAATGCCAAAGGGATAGCAACCCCTCCTTTCTAAGCGGGAGGCCTTTGTTCCGCAGTGGACGATGATCAATCGTAAACTATAGAACAGTCTCTCTCTGCCTAGTTAAGAACGGCTAAGATGGCCAGTCTGTGGGTTGAACTTTATAGGAATATCTTAATTTGTTGCATAATTAAACCTCACCGCCGATAATGACTAACAAGACAAAATGACCCCACAAGCCCCACATATAATGACATCATCGCAAAACTCGTGAAAAGGTCACTAGGCTAGACCTGTCTGTCCAAGAATATATGGTAATCAGTGATATAAACATTCTGATAAAGCAGTAAGTAAATTTTATAGGAATAATAAATTAATTGGCTTTATTGCACGAGTCCGGAGAACTGATAACCGGTGGGGAAGACCTCTATTGGTGACGAAGGGCTGGAAAACGCAGTGTGTGACGGCCCCCCACTAAATGGGCTGACGACCTCGTCAAGGTGGAAGGGAGCCGTTGGATACAGGCTGCACTACATCGGTCGCAATGGAAGTGCATGGGGTAGGTCTTGTTAAACCATGTATGTCTTATGGCTGACATGATGATTGCACGAGGATAGGGAACGATTTGGCAGCTGGTGCCTGACCGCTTCTCACATGATGATGGTATAGTGCACTATATTTACTCGGCCTTAAAAACACACACATTATAATTGGACGGATTGGAATATCAAATGGCACTCGTTCGGTAAGTATAGGTATAAAAGCACTCCTTCGTAGTCTATAGAAAATAATATAAATATAATCAACCTCTTAGTAAACATACCCCGAAGAAAAAGGTGGTTGCTTGGAAGAGATCGCTTTTAGCGATAAGGCCGCCCATTGTTGCATTTTTTATTAATTTGTGTCTTATTCTTTTTGTATCTGTTTGTTTGTGCGCAATAGAGAATTGTCTATCTATCTATCTATCTAAACATTTTAATTTTCTTCCACAAATCGGTGGTAATCACTATCCAACTTTTTTTTGCGGGGAAGCCGTCAAAATTTCAGCGGGAGCTGTGGGGCTCAACCGGGGTATGTGGGATTCTTACCCACTAAAAACCCCGCGGCTACCGCATCGGCACGACACCCGGGCTCTCCGGTGGGATTAGCACCAGGAGCGCGCACCGCTGGGCGCATTATAGCCCCTCAGGAACCAGATAAGAAGAAGAAGAAGAAAAATTGTTTATTCGTAGCAATATAAATATAAAATATTAACAAAACAAGGCAGTAGACACATGATTAAAAAACTAAAATATGATAAAATAAAATAAAAATAACTTTGCTACGAAAGGGTCCCAACTCAGCATTAAGTGGCTAGTTGCCAAGCCACGCTGATCTTCCGTTGGGACCACAGAGACCTCATGGACCCTCTGCCATGCACATACAATTACACGAGAAAGAATTAAATAATAATACAATAACAAAAACAAAAAACCAAAAGAACTAAAAATGGCATCACTCTTCTTTAAATAACAATTCGTTCATAAGGTGCAAAATTAACGAAATAATGGAAAAATTCATACAATGTTCATGCAATGTTTCAATAACCGTGTATGTAATTGTGTTGTGTTGTGTTACGGTACGGTATTCACAACCCCGCCGCCGTCCTCTGCGGAGACGCCACCGTACTAAATGGACGTCCTAGGGCCGTCCAAAGGAATCTCTATCCAACTGCCCCAATTCTTTATTGGCAGACGTATCGCTTACCATCAGGTGACATGCTCGTTTCGGCACTATGTCGCCGTGGGATACCATCTCCCACCACCTCTAACATAATGATGCGTACCGGACTTTCAACATGAGAGTAGCACAACGCTCTTATGCACATTATTTTGTGATTGTGGTTTTATACGGAGTTTTTAAAATTAACAATATAACCATACTTAATTAAATCATTTGCCACAAGCGATTTCTCTAGAAGCCAGTCATGCTAGTGAGAGTCAAGAAAGTTATTGATCGTGTGAAATGTATATGACGAATTGAGTTTACAATAGCTTACATTTATTTTATAGGGGTAATATAGGCCATAGAGGGGCTTTTGGGATTTTTTTCATATAAAAATGTCATCATTTTTATATTAAGAATATCTGACACTGCGTTCTACCGATACCTATCTGGACGGCTTTATGCATAAGGGATCGAAAATTTTGACAAATCTTAATTAGGGATTTCGCGACGGAAAGTCGACGACGGTCGGTCGGTCCTCAAGTTCTCCTTATGTTCTCCACAGAATAAATAAGTAGCTATTGCACGGATAAGTTAATTATATTTATATTACTTAGATAATCATAGTATATGTACATATACTGCTTATTTTGACGAACAAAACGTAATTAATTACGAAGTTTGAGGACATTAATAACTCTATGTAATTGCGTAGATAATTGCTACGTAAGGTAATTTACACGTATAAGGTTTTTCTAGAAACAAACAATGGAGAATGAAATTACGCTTACTTACGTATTTAGGTTACATTTTTAAACGAAACATAGTGATTTTATAAACGTGCGTTGGTAATAGGTTACTCATTACATAAAAGAAATAGGGTTAATTATTACTATGTAGAGTGCTGGCCGCAGTGGAAGTCTTTCGCCTGATGATCATGATGACGTTCATAGGTTTATTTTATTGCAATTAATATGCTAGTATGCTCTAACATCGATGACTATCACTACATATAGTGATATCGATGACTATATGTAGTGATAGTGTATACGTATATCCTCATGCTGCTTAGTATCAAACAAATGGGAGTGCAGTCTAGCTCTATATTGATTCGACATCAATTATGTATGTTTTGATGTACCTACATACTTTGGCATCTATACTATAATAAAACTCAAAGAGCACTTTTTCTGTACATTGAATATTTTTCCAAAATTTCTATACTATCGACATAGAGGCCAAAACAATTTTTTTTGGAATTATTGTCTGTCTGTCTGTCTGTCTGTCCGTCGTTCTGTTCGTCCAGGTATCATTTGAAAACCCGTGGATGGATTTTGATAGGACTTTCACTGATGTGTTGTGTAGAACGGAGGCGGAGCTGCACAGGTCAGCTAGTTATAACATAAGTTTCCAAGAGTCACACACAAAAATACTTATACAATCTTAATTTTACTGTATCAATGGCGTTATAAAAATGAGGCGTTAGAAGAAGCGTGAGTATTTAATATATTAAGTTTAATTATCTTAATGAAGCAATACATTGGTTTTACTTTTTTTTATACCCAAATTGGATTTAAATACGAAAAAAGAAATAAAAACACACATACAAAAAACACAACTATTTTTATCGAAAACCAATTCCAAATTTTAATTGCGCCAGTTAGCTGCGTTCCGTTTTATGCGATGTTGTTAAAAGTGCTGAAAGTATTTCACTATATCGTGACACGGAATATATAAAAAAATCTATATTTGGAGGCGATTGCTGCACTCGCGCCAATAGGAATGGTGAATGCGGCGCCACCGAGGTTGTGCCGAGGTCGTAACGAGGTCCGACGTAGTGCCCGCTCCACTCGCACACTGATTTTAAACTTTTATAGAGATCACGACTTGTCAAGTATGATTACTGAACCTTGAATACACTAAGTGGTTCATCGGTATTATTCATGACGCCGTTAATTGCAATTTTATAATTGGACCACTATATAAGTGAGTTTGATTGATTTACGCGATCGCTTCGACTGGTGGCCTAGACATCAAAGAAAAAAACATCAGAATAAATGAGTTTGTTTGATCTTAGAGAGAGCGCAGTAATTAAGAACATTAATAATATCGCCAATTAAAATCATGGGACAGGTTTATTTAATAAATCTAGCTGCGGCTAAAAACGTCGTTCGTCGATACATGATCTGCGTGCTACTAACATAATGCGTTCAAGTGTTCTAAACTATATTAAATGTAATTTTTCTGTGTCATAAAACTTGAAAAATATCAAATAGAACTATTCATAACCTGCTTTTTTATTTTTTTGTCGCGGGGGAAGTCTTCGAAAGATCCCCGGGAGTTGTGGAGCTCGACCGGGGTATGTGGGATTCTTACCCACTAAAACCCCCGCTGCTGTCGCATCGGCACATGAGACCCAGGTCTCTCCGGTGGGATCTGCACCAGGGGCCCCTCAGTGCTATGCCTTTGAGTCATGTAGCGGGGGGCGCATTGTAGCCCCCGAGGAACCAGTCATAGTGCTCACGGGGACGGGGGGTAGCAACTCCGCCGTCCTCCTCGAAGTCGCCGCCGTACTCAATGGACGTCCTAAGGGCCCACACCCCGAACGTCCAGCGACTCCGAAGGAGAACTAGTCATAACCTACTACAACACGAAGTGTGAAACAATGAAAAGTCGCCTTGTACTAATTACAGCGCTCCTAAAGAATCTAGTGGGCGGCTAGTGGCCAACGACTGGCCCGCCTTGGTTCATGACACGAACTACATAACATCCTTTATTGAAATAGTTTATTTAATTAAAACATGTTAAAATTAAACATTTCTTTCTTCAAACTCTTCTTCATTTAACCACCTTACTCTTGCACAAAGGGGCAGTTCATTAGTGAAGATAATTACATAATGTAGTTGTTTATAAATACAAATATCTACTTAAATCTCAGATATTCAGCCGCCTAACAGTAGTGTGTCAGCATTGCTTTGTTCCGGTTTAAGGGCACTGTAGCTGATGAAATTACCGGAAAAGAAGACTTAATAATTGATGTCTTAAGGGTTGGCAACGCGTTAGTGATTCTTTTGGTGTTGCTAGCGTCGATAAACTGCGGTGACTGCTTACCATCAGGCGGGCCGTACGCTTGATTGCCACCTTGGTAGTATAAAAAACACTACAAAATTCATATGTAGTCATTTTTGATTAAATATATATTTTCATATTGTTGAACTCGTTCACCAATATTCTTAAACATAAATAAATTTGTCCGACTCTAGACTCATTATTTTATTTCAATCTAATTAAATCTTAAAAGTTACCCTAAGGCCAATTTTTCCGGCCACGCTTATAAAAACTTTATCTTATCTCTCAAATAAAACAAAAAAAATATTTTTTCTAACCAGAAGGCTACAAGATCTTCTAAACGACGTGTCAAACACGAGATTTATTCGTGAAGAACAAATATTTAATCAGTCCGTCTACGTGTCTGGCGACAATAATTCATGAGATAAACAGTGTTCTGATCCGAAAAGTGTCACGCCACCACGGTTAAAAATCCTTTAGTCACGTTTCATGCATATTTTTGTTTTTAGGAAAACTGAGGAAAAATTAAAAATATATTTTATTATATTTTAAGTTGGCAACCCTAATTAGAGTCAACAGCTAACAACGGACCGCTGACATTGGTGTTGTTCCAACATCCAACTTATGTCTTTAAAAAAAATACTGGCTGAAAAGTCTGGTTGATTTTTTAAAGAAAAAAAACAATACACAGTTTATTTCTCTTTACCGATAGCTAAGCTGATGTTTAGTTGTTTTTGGTAATTTTGTATTCAGATTCAATAAAATCTAGTGCCTAAAAGCGATTCAACCTGCTTCATGGTAAGTGTTCATTTAGGCATGGATGGATAAGCTCTAGCTAATCTATATTAATAAAATTACCAGTATAGGGAAAACGACCTAGTCTTCCAGCAAAAAGGCTATCACTTCTCAAAATGTCTCAAATAGAACATAAACATTACTTCCATAGCGTGTAAAACAACGCCATTTTAAATTATTTGGCGGTCTTCTACAAAGTGGAAGTACTTCTTCAGTCAGGCTGCACCACTTCTGAAATGGTGAATAAGCTGAAGTTTGCGACTCAGTGCAAAATAATTCGTACAAAAAAATGTAGTAATATCTAACTTTCATTTCTCGAACTCAAATACAGCCAGTACGCAAACACATTTCACAATATTCAGCTCTATTATGTACTTATGTAGTTTTGTAAATATCACTATAATAACTAGATTAATTAAACCTGGCGTATCAGTAACTTAAAAGGAGAACAGTAAAATCATTGATGGAATCAACCCAGTAGTAGTAAACCTTAGCTGCAGAATCACTTGCTAATTAGGTACATGTAGTGTCACAAACGAGCTAACTTGTTATTAATTTGTGAAAACATGTTCTCTCCCTCTCCAATTTAAGAGCTGTGCTCTTGTCGGTGAAGAAATTTCCAATCCGATCCATTATATGCCTTTATTTTAACCTCATGAAACTTCGCCTTGGTCTACCTCTTCCCTTTTTCCCGTATATTTTACCTTCCACTATCTTTTTAAAGAAGATGTCGTGTCCTATCAAGTGGCCAATCATCTGTCCTCTCCTAATTTCATACAAAAGATGCTAAGTAGTGCATAATATTTTAATTATAATTAATTATTATAATTTTATTTTTATTGAAGTGCACCATCAACTGCCCATTATGTTTCTCTCTCTCATTTTCTAGTTAGGATGCCTGGAAGAGATTCCTTTTTAGCGATAAGGCCGCCTTTGTACATTGATATCTTCAACGTATTGTTCAATTTACATGTAACTTTTGGTGTACAATAAAGTGTATTTATTATTATTATGTATTATTGTGTATTATTAATATAAAGATAATGAAACAACAATAAACAAAATAATGTGTAAAACAAATTAATTACGGACATCAATATTTAATACGAAGAGAACAACGAAAAATGGATACTACACTTGTACTGAAATAGCAATAGCAAACCGAATTTGGAGCTTACGACATAGCGGTGAAATTGAGATCACGTATGTGTTACGCTCAATGTGTGTATCTGATTGGTTTGATACGTATACGAATAAAGTCTGTTCTTTAAAACCCGGCCGGATTTTTACTGAACCGTTTTTTTTTCATATTCGGAACGGAAGATGCACGGACCGGTTTATGCCAAAAAATTATGACAAATTAAATTAATTTATTTTACCATTTACGGGATAAGATATGTATGTATAAAGATAGATTCACAAAGATATTTCAAATAGATTTTCCTATTTCAAAATATGTCTTGTACATATCTAACGTAAGGACCAAAGATACTTGCCTACCGCAAGTTGCCTATGTGCTGTATAGGAGATAATTTTATTATGATTACGATTCGTCGGTCGTAATTGAAAACAAATTTTAATGGGCGAGATTTTTTAATATTACCTACTCAAAACCCGTTTGTGTTTTAATTGGGATTCTCTGACTTACCTACTGCAACATAATTGTATTGGGTTTTTATAGATCTATTTATAATATGCACATTGGCATTTTAAGTCCTCTTTAATAGCCAAATGTACTTGACCTTTTTGCAACCAAAGTTGAAAGGCCATGATCGTTTTATTGTTAGAATATAAAATGACTACGCTATTATATGAGTACCTAGCTATAAAAGAAGTTAATAAAGAAAATTCAATTTATATTATTATATATTCTTTCATACACACACACATTGTTTACACAACTTGTTCGAAAAATATTTGTTATAGTATAACATTTCTTAAAGTCTCTATTCGCGTCTCTGTCTGTTTGTGCACTCATTTCTTTTAAGCCATATACAGCTAAGCCATACAATGATTTTTTGAAGCAGCAACATATTACCTACGCTTGACAGGCAGCTTGGGGATCGCAATACCCAAGTAACCCAATAGAAATAAGCTGCTGCCCGTCTTCTTGTTTTCCCTGAGCCGCCTCTTACGGACACTCAACGGGAAAATATGGGTGGGTGCTATTCTTCCCCGAAAACCCCACGGGACATTCATGCATTTAAGTACTTAGTATTATACAGGAGGTTTGGCTTGGGATCAGATGACCGTCTAATTAACTACATGCCTGTGTATAGTAGTTGGAAAAGACAATATTTGATAAAAAGTCAAAAACCGAGGTCAAACACAAGCTTATCCGAACCGTGGAGTCTTATCATCCATATTTAGTCTGTGGGAGCTTTTACAACCACCCTGTGTTGACACATTCATAAACATCGGATACCTTTGTTAAAGATAAAAATTATCGTTAAAATTTGTTTATATGCCACAGATTAGCCTCTACGCGTATTTTTTGTTTTTGTTTTGGAAGATATGAAAGATATGAACTTGTTTTAAGAAAACTGAATGATAACGACTTTAATAAGTGGGAGCCGCCGTAATAAAAATGAAGGTGCTATAAAAATCGGCATTGATACTCCACGAATTTAGTTATCTAAGTACTTACTGGCCCCGTACCGGCCAATGAAAATGCAAATTTTTAATGGAAAAGATCTATCTTATCCTCTTTAATGCTAACTCTATAAATATTAAAGAATTTTGCCTCTTTAGTGAAAATAAGCTTTTCGTCATTTAGCTCGTATTTCAGTAAATTAAAAATTGTGTTAAGCAAGTCTTGCTCGCAACCTGGATCGTGCTTCTAAAGTCGCCACAAACCAAAGTCTTACCACAACTGTATTGCGAAGTGTTAGGTAGGTAACTATTATGTTACTATTTGGTAAATTCGTATAACATTTATTGGTGCAATTTCGCTAATCTGATGCGTGATCCCATTACTTTTGCATAATACCATCCATTTCATCATTGGTTGCCAATGTTTAAAATATTTACTCCACTTTTAAATGCAGAACTCTTTCTTTCGATCTGATCGTTCATTATTACAGCATGTATTGTGCAACGAATAACAATTAAATAGACAAACAAATAAATTTTCGTCCGTTGCTTACTAAAAAGGACTAGAACGCTGATTTTGCAGTTAAATTTATTCAAAACAGAAGCGACGGACACGAGTGCTGTACGTAAGATGAGTCATAGACCTTTTCACCCGCTCCGTGAATTCCGTGATCATTGTTTATTCTGGACGCAAACCTGTTCCTACCGTGTTTTCCCTCGCATTTTCGTTAGAGACTTAAAAAAGAGTCTAAATGTTCAGTTTGAATATTCATCGTCTTTTCTATGAATTATGAATATTTTTGAATAAATAATTCTTAACTTTTTACTGGTGCCGTCCGTGAAACTTGTTTCTGCCATGAATAAATTATTATTAGTAAGTATGCTTTAAATTCTTCAGCTCCTCGTTAGTATGAGAGAATAATAAATTCACCAGGATGTCATCAATACACAATTATTTATTTTATTGCACAACTTTCCAACACAGATTGGCAAAAATTTCACGGCCAACAATCTCATCCCATCGAAGAAAACTCTCAATTTTCCATCGGATACATTTCTTATAAGATTCATGCAAGATAGCTTTCACCGCCACCGTTAAAGTTATACAATAAGAATAACTGTAAACATCCGTTCTTACCTCTGCTTAGACAAGTCCGTTAAAATTCCGGCACACTGCTTTTAAGATACACTAACACTTATTCGATTTTAGCGAGTCGATAGTGCGTCGGACCCCCGCACCGTTATTTCACGTCATATGCAGGGCTGCCAGATTAGGCGATTTATCGCCATTTAGGCTACCTTGGGGGGTCAAATGGCGACCAAAAAATCCAATCGGCTACCAGTAGCCATTTAGGCTACCTAGAAAAAAAGGAACGGGCGATTTAGGCTACTTCAGGATTACCTTAAAATAGCAGCGTTTTCCCTGAAAGAAAACGCATATTAAACTACTTACCTTATTCGAAGCTTATAATGAGAGCGGCACTTCCGGTTTCCCGTCATATTTGTTCCTATTGGTCTACTTCACTGTGATTTGATCGGACGTGACGTCATATTGCCAGGCGGGTGGGGGAGCTGTTGTAAAACACGCTCACTCCATTCGTGTTCATTGTGTCGAATAAATACCAGGCAGGTTTAAAAAGTAAGCTTCGAATAAGGTAAGTAGTTTTATATGCGTTTTCTTTCAGGGAAAACGCTGCTATTAAACCACAGTACCGTTATTCGAAGCTTATAATGAGACGTGTTTGTTATCGCCTGGTAATATCAGTAGATTAACGACGCCAATGTGATTTACGGATGTGTTTTAAATATCCAAGTTATAATTTTAAATAAGAATTCAATAGATTGCATTCTTATATATAGATATTTGTATATGCTAATTATTTCTTTTAGAAACGAGTAGCAGAGAAAGAGAAGTGAAGGAGAATAGAACTGTATCAATCATTAAAATCAATATTATGGCAATTATTCATTGTGTTTTTTTTTTTTTAAACAATCCAGTACAACAGTACTTTATAATATAGTTTAAAATGTATTAAAGTCTCCAATTTCAATATGCTAGCTATTATTAAAAACCACTACGCCTGTGACGCATGATAGGTAATTAATGAAGCTAAATTATATTCGTGATTTAAGTCTTTTTGACCCATCGACTGCAGCTAACTAAATAAATAACTAATAAAGATAAGATAACTGAATACATATACAAATTATTTTTGTCACTTTTAAACACAACGCCAGCTACTGCGATGTTGTATACTTTGCAGTACGTGGTCTTCCGATTAACGCACTTCTTGGACATGACTATGCTTTACAGAGTACTAGGTGATGTTGCAATGTTTACCTCTAATTATTATGCAGTGTGATAATCTTTAGCATCCAGCAAGCAACAGTGTGAAGGGTAGACTTCACTTTGTGTAGTAATAGATAAATTATATGGGATTTTTATCTAAACTCCATTAAGGCATTACTCTAGTCATTAGTCAGGGTCTTTTTATAAATGTTAAATCGTCTATATATTGCTATATATGCATGTATGTGTTCTACATGTGAAGTAAGCTACTTCCTTGAAAATTGCTTACTAAATCATATCCTAAATAGATGAGTAAAGGATTAATAAGTAAAATCGATTTAAGAACATGTTGCTAAGAATTGACAAGCTTGACTGATCAGTATTGCACATTGTCAGAGAATATTTAGAATTATTTTTATTTAGTTTAGAAAATCAAGAGCAGCTCATGATGATTCCAAACTACTTCGTGAATTTTTAATGTAATATTTGGTTTGATTTGAAAGATCAAGTCTGGATCACCAAAACTCACATTTTTAAGTTTCAGAACGAAACGTTGAACGTTGTCTGTATGTGAAAACTAGGACTCTTTAAAAGTTGTGTCATATGAATAGTGGACTCAAAACTCGTTCAAGAACAGAGTCTGCTCTCCGAAATAATTCAGGGCCAATACGATTAAATATATATTTAATCTATACCAGAATACTTCAGATCCAATACGAGTAAGTATATGTTCACTGAATACTCGAGTAATCATACATGGAGGATGATTTGTAGTCATTCTGCTCCAAAGTACCTTAAATATTTATGGACATATTATGTACTCCATATATCCTACTATCTGTCTCTACATGGATATTGTATAAAATATTATCAATGAAATTTGATTTATATTAAAGAACTAATTGAAAAATATAATATAATATTCATAAGCATCTGTGAATGGTTGGTCCCACCCCCTGTCTGCATACTAGTTTCCCTTACCTCTGTAAAGGAAACTTGTGTTCACTTTGTAATAAATGCGAAATTACAAGAGATAGTAAGCAGGATTGCAAATATTTCTTTTGGTTGCAATGCAACTGCTTTCTTTATATTTTCTTACTCCTGACATTGATCGGAAGTTAAATTATGGGGTGAAAGAATCTTTATTCTCATTAGAACAATTACAGTTCGTACAATTACACGCCTGTTCTCCGCAATTGTGAATGAGGACTGCATTACTTTTGGCTAATAATGCAGGCGATGCATTTTTGCCACAAACTTGGTTACTTACACCCAGGTACACCCACAGAATTGAGTTTGATATTGTTATAGAAACTCGTGAATGATTCCATCATTATGGATACCCAGAATTCCCAATGCTTTATTGCTTAGCTATTATCAATATATGATTACATACCTTTTAACTTTGAAATGGGATATAGTATAGAAAAAGTAATGGTGGTCTTCAAATAAAGGACATGTTGTCCCCACATCATATCCATTCATTGTTTGAAGAACTTTCTTAAAATGTTGTATCCAAAACTTTGATAAACTAATAGCAGTTTACGCTCGACTGGTCCTGATATTTTAAGACAGTAAAAATAAGGGACCATGATTAGGATCCAAGACGTGACTGCAAGCCAGGGTTATGAAAATTATATATTTACATATAATTGATTCATAGAATCACGTACGTGCTATTTTTAATAGCAACTGCAACCTTCTTCTGAAAGATAAATCTCTGTATTCCCTCCCCTCGAGAGTGGGTGATAGTCAGAAAAAACTCCCAAGAAAAAGGATATTAATAATAAGATGTGCCAGGCACGCACACACACACACACACACTGTTAATGTCATAATATATCTGCTGAATTTATCAGAAAAACAGACTCTCGAAGAGCAACATGCATTTACCGATTTACCACTCCTGCAGGGAACTGTTACTTATTGGGGTACCCTGCGGAGGTACGTAACAATTGCTAAAAACGCCCTGTCAATGGCACTTTATTCTGCTTATAATAATAATATCCTGGGACAACCCACACACGGCAATCCGATCCCAAACCAGATACAGTCTGCACAACGGCAACCATACAACTGATACGAATGCATTTTCTACATCGATCGATAAATAGTAACAGAACCTTGGTGGGAATCGAACCCACGACCACTGAGTAGGACTCAGGGTGTCTATGAGAATGACGGGCTCGTCAAATTATTATAATGAAATGCGACTTCAGAAAATAACATTCAGACTGACAAGAATGCCAAAATTGATTTAGAAAATTAGGTACGTGCTCTCTCCACGAGCTGCTATATATGTTACTGTCCCTGCGAGGGAGAGTAATAAAATGTGCAGTCCTTGCGAAGGACAATATACTGATGGTGAAATAGACTTCAGCCAACCACTTCCAAATTGACAAAACAAAATTGATTCTAAAAACCGGATACTTGCTCATGTCCCATCTTTGTGTATCTACCCTGCGAGGGTGAGTAATAAAATGTGCAGTCCTAGCGAAGCACAATATACTGATGGTGAAATAGACTTCAGCCAACCACTTCAATATTCTAAAAACCGGATACATGCTCTTATGAGAAACTAAGAAATAAATATCTATACTTATATACATATGTACCATCACGGGATGGAGGTTTATTATTTATATATATATGCCCCTCACCACCCTGCTAGGGTGGTGGTTTGTGCAACTCCATGCAATTTAAAATAGAATCTAGAAAATATGCCACGTGATGGTACATAATGCTGATTGTGAAGTAGAAGTCAGCCAACAACGGTCAGACTGACAAGATTGTCAAAATTGATTCTGAATCAGGTGCTCATGATCAACATACATGAGATGATACATACCATCCTGCGAGAGAGGTTAATTATTTGTGTACCCATCCTGCGAGGGTGGGTGATATTTGCAAATGTTATGCAAAGGAGAATAGAAATTAGACCTCGTACCACGCGATGGTATGCTGGTAAAGTAGACTTTAGCCAACAACATTTAGGCTTTGACAATATCAAAATTAAATCTGGAAACCAGGAGCTTGCCTTACGACGAGCAACTGTACATGTACTGCCCCCGAGATAGGAGGTTAATGATTTGTGCACCCATCCTGCAACGATGGATGACAACTTGTCCATGAGATAGTACTTTATATTGATTGCACTATATACGTGCCCCACTTGCCATATATACGTGAATTTTGTGTATTAGACACTAAAAGGTACTGCGTGGCGTACTCATGCACTGGATTTCTCCAAGACAGATTTGTTAATATGATACATCTCTAAGTTTCTCTACGCATCTCTCAATACTCAAGAATGCTTCGCACAAACTTATTGAAAAAGTTCTAAGAGATTTTAAGAAAACCGTAATTGTATTACAATTAATTTTGAAACAGTTATCTTTCCACCTTTCCGCTCACAGACTATAATAGTAATTAACCTACTTAGCCCACCCAAGACTACGAAATACTGTCCTGCAAGCAATGATATTGTATATAATACCATTGACTTTGTTAGATACAAAAAAAAAATATGGTCGCAAATGGTTTGTCTAAAATTGAGGTGGCGGCCACAATTATAAGACAAATACTCCATTTTTACTGTATCTAGGCTTTAATTCCCAATGCTAGGTTACCCTATGAGTATAGGTCTACTTGTCAGCACACGTGAACTTACAGATACCGCACAATCAAAAGTAATACATAAACAAAACTCACTTGTTTACTGAATTTATCCAATCCTTCACACCACATTGATAACGCCTGAGCGCCTTTTCTTCTTTCAAGTACAACTAATGTCACTGTTTCACTGTTCAGATTGTCTGTTCAGATTTTATTATTGTAAATTGACAGTATTGATGTCTGTAGTTGGCACATGTTCTAAAAGAACCATCCATTCTGAAAAAAAGCTTAGAACTAACTGTAAGAGATGTATTATTATTGTAGAACTCGCCTACAAAATAATTCTGCAAATGCTTAAAACTGCAGGTGGATGTACTATATTATCGTAGGACTAGGCTACAAAAAAATACTGCAAATGTTTTAAACTGCAGGTAGATTACAATTTGTAATAGTAACACGTTACTAAGTGTTATTTTATCCACTCAGAAATATCGTACATATATGCTTACCCACATTAAACTTTAATAAAAAAATCAATTAAACACAAGTATTAAATATTAATCTTTAAAGTTTTCAAATATACAAATTACTGTCAGTGGGTTAAATGAAAAATTATTATTTACAAATTATGACCAACATAGCCCAATTTACTTGCACTATATTCAAACCACACTATTTAATAGTATAAAACATTTCATTATCAATAGTATAAAACATTTCATTAGGAACACACAAACAAAACGAACGGCAAACACCGTTAAAAATGTTTTGTACTTACGTGCATTTTGTTCGGCTTCAACTATTTGTAGCAAATATTGTTGTCCAATATTGTATTCTTTTGGAATTATTTAGCATTTGATTTAAATTCCACAAACAGTTGTATATTGTAGCCTCGGACGGGTGTCCGTGACGGGAAACAAGACGCCAATGAACACGAATGGAGTGAGCGTGTTTTACAACAGCTCCCCCACCCGCCTGGCAATATGACGTCACGTCCGATCAAATCACAGTGAAGTAGACCAATAGGAACAAATATGACGGGAAACCGGAAGTGCCGCTCTCATTATAAGCTTCGAATAACGGTACTGTGGTTTAATTAAATAATTTCTTGTTGATTGTATGCTTCGACGAAACGTATTATGCACATCCAACGTTCTTTCGTCACTGAAGAAAGAAGTCTGCAGAATCCTTAGGTTCTTTCCATGTTACTTGCTATCTTCTATGCAATTGTCAGGCCTGTTGGTCTAGTGGTTAGACAGCCTGGCCGCTAGCCAATAGGTCGTGGGTTTGATTCCCATCAAGTGTCTGGGTATTTATTGTGTAAATATGTATTTACAAAAAAAGTAAGTATTAGTAGTATGAGTTGTCTGGTTTCCATAGTACAGGCTCTGCCTAGTTTGAGATTAGATGACTGTGTGTGGATTGCCCTTAAAAAAAAAGACCTATCCTTGCCTAGAACTGCCGCAATGAGACGTCACGAATCTAGGGTCGTTAATCATAAACCTCGGAAACGTCCGATCCCGAAAATATCTACTTAAGATTAAATATCTACTTTCGAGTTATCTTGCACCTTGCGGCGAACACGTTCTAAACTAGCGAGGTGCAAAGTTCCCGAAAAGCTCGAAAAAGCGAGCTCATGTCAATTTAAGTTACTCATTTCAACTCGCTGTATGACAAACGGTTACATGATTTTTTGGCGTGTTCTCTTTTTTCGGCTAAATATACTTAGTTAAAAATGCTAGGCGAATTAGGCTATTTGTCAAGAAAAAATATGTATATTAGGCGATTTAGGCTACTCGGTAGGCAAAATTAGGCGAATTGAGTTAGCAGATGTCTGGCAACCCTGGTCATATGTGTGTCAGATAACGAGAGAAAAATCTCACAATCTCCGTAGGCACTCACTTGTAACAGTCGAACACAGCACTGCACTAAGTTTAATTCACGAAATCACAATGTGGGTAAATTTTGAATTTGTTTTGGTGCAGGGAGGTGCGCGCGCGGCGAGTGGTAATGCGCGGTGTATGCAGCGCAAGCGTTTCGTGCGCCCGCCACTCTCTCGGCTCGGCGACTGGCCGCCCCGTAGCGCCTTCACCTTCGCCGCGAGGCAGCCCGTTTCGCAACCTCAGCCAGCGCTCGCCGGCTCCTTGCAGATATCTTGTTGCATGGCAACTGTAAAAACTGTGACGACACAACAACACACTAATTCACTGTGTCATATCGATTCTTGAACAAATCCTTAATGAGCTTCCAGCGCGATACGAGGCGATACCATTTGCAAGTAACGAATATATGCGTATCTCCGACAAATACTACCTGATACGGTCACTGTGTCGGAGTCAGTTAAAAAACACTTATTTGCTTAAGATATGATTTGAGGTAAGTAGCTATCAAAGATATAGTAGCTATGTTAAAGTTACAGGCACATGCGATGCGAAACAAGAGACCGCGACACGACTCGTCCAATAAGGATCTAGTTCAGAGTCCAGTTTATTTACTCAATACTGTATTTACCAGGTCGTAGATCTGGTATGTACTTGATACATCATTGACCGATATTCTGTCGCTCAGCAGCTAAGTTTATACTAGAGATGAAACAAATACTGCTTTGGGCAAATATCAAGTTTTCGGTGCAGCCCATCCATACCTGCGTTTAATTACGATGTTTTATTACTTCATGCACATAAAGTACAAGGCGGACTTAATGTCTTAGGTATTTTCTAACTGTCTACCTTTGAGTAGTGAAGAAATATTTTGTGGTAAGTGCCAAATAGTGAGTTGTGGATGTTTTCAATCACCTTTTCGATTACAATTTACTTAAGTGGAAATTACATTGTTAATGTAAAAGGGTAATTCAAAGGGGTGCGAATTGGCGCTTCAAGGTATATCAAGCATTTCTTAGTAACTAGGTAGGTACTTAATCTCCCTATGAGCTTGGACTTTGTCATTCTTTATAAATTTACGGTCTCCTGTCGCGGTCCCCTATCACTTGTTGTTTGCGTACCCAAAACCTGCTATAAGATCGTTTCTCCTTATACACGCTATATTTATAATCAACCTATTAGATATTATTTTTTGCCCGACGTTTTCATACATTTTACAAGCTTTTATTTAACTTGCAATGTATGTATGTAATTTGTTCGGGTGGAATCTTGCGACTCAATTTACACCCACTTTTACACGATCAAATTATTTGAAATTTTGCACATGTGTCATGGACCCGTGACAATACAATAATATGGTATCATCGAGCTGATCTGATGATGGAGCTCGAAGGTGGATACGGGAACCCTTGGATGGCTACTAGTAAACTCCTCGAATTTGGACTCATTTGTTTTGTCTTAAAGAGTTCTATTTACTTAGTACAGTATAAATACTAATCGTAAGTAGGTACGTATTACGTATACCTTATTAAAGCGTGTGTTTCTAGTTTTTTTAAACTATCAATTTGTCAACTGATAATACTGATTTCTAAAACGTTCTAAAGTACAATCTTGTATGGGTTCAGTTGCCGTTTGTATAAGCAGTACAGCTGAACACTGACAAGTTTTAATAAACAATATACATATTCAAACCCGGAACTGCACACAGATGCATTTCTTATTCTCTATCCGACTTATACTTACAAACTGGTTGTGTTGCTCTTGATCTTAACAACAAGCCTTTCAAAACTAGTACTGTGTTAATACCTAGTACTTTATTAATAGAACGTGACCACAGCGACTAAACGTGAACTTTCTATCGATAGTGTATCGATTGTATTTGTCATAACACTATGAAATATCGATAAGTGGTGAAATGCTGATAAAATCGATAAAAACGTCATTTCACGTGTCACAATATGATATATGAAGTAGTTTCGCTATGACTTCGAAGCTGAACAATAGTAATTATAGAAAGCTCCTGGATACAGCGCATATATCAGTTATATCTAAAATAGCCATCTGTTCTTTAACATACTTTCTATTCTTCAGCATTAAACAAGCGGCCAAATCTCGGTTATGTTATAAGGGCTTCGAACGTAAAGTTACCTTGATTCTGATTTTCACTATGTTAGACAGTCGGCATTGGACTGCCGCGCACCACTCGACACGTTAGTCCTTTGAGCGTGGTAATTTCACCCGCTACAGTGCTCTTCAAACGGTAACAGCTTGCACTTGAAATGTTCCGAGGTTATGGCAATAGACACGTCCAATATTATTTGGGAAACATACATACAGTAGGGATGAATAACACGATGCACTCTAGGAACGCCTGTATCTTCCTTTTGCTGCCGATAGCGCAGTAGGTACTTTCTGAGGCATACAGCGATAGACCCTTAAATATAAACATAATATAATAGTTAACTATTAATTATCCCCTTTGAATAATATTGGCCGTAGGTATGTATAATTTTTTTTTAACCTAGCCAAGTGCGCTGGAGGTTTTTGTTGGTATTTATTTGGTTTGTTATGGACACACGTCATTACAACACCTTCATATAAACACAAGGTTTGTGGTTCCATTCTGGTATTCCCATCATACTTTCCTTTGATTTAATTCTTACAAGTTTTTCCTGTAATGTGATATTTTTGTACGAAAAAAAATATCTTGGACTCCTTTTCCTTGTACGCGATTGTACCACCATTCCATCGATTTACGATTGTATCATCAATTCATTACTTACCAGTCAAGCTCCCCTCAAAAATTCTCCTCAGATCGCGCCAACCTTAAACCATAATTTATTTATTTTGTTTATTTTAGGAAATATACCTGCAACTAATAAATGATTAGTAATACAATGTTAGTAGAAAGCTGTTTACATGTCTGCATGGATACACATGTATAGATACACATTTTAAAATGGAAATCGTGCCTTCAGTCCGGACTAAGCGATTTGCTTCTTCGTTTATAATAAGGACAGCTAAGGACCGGAATAGTTTGCCTGCGTCGGGTTTCCCGCCCGATTATAATGTAGATGTCTTCAAGAATAGAGTGAATAGGCTATTAATAAGCTAGTGTGCTTTACCATCCTCGACTGCGTCACCGCTTTCCATCAAGTGGGACTGTGGTCAAGCACTGGCTTATATAGGATAAAAAAAAAAAATGGATGATAACTATAAATAAAACCACACTGCATAGACTCAAACCGAACTGTTAAAGTTACGAAGTTGAAAATACAGAATACGACAAATAAAAAAATCCTTCACCTAACGAAATTAGGGCTTAGCTGCTTTCTGGCCGATCAAAAAAGAACAAAATCAAAAATGCTCGCTTTCAAATATTTATTTTGTCCGCAATTGGAAGATGCATTTGAAATAGGAATGGCTTACGTAGGGGTGGGTTGATTCTGGGAGATATTTTGACTTATCCTATCTACAAATTCTGATGTATACACGCTGTTACCCAATGTAGAAGAGCTCATCAGGTAATGCTTTCAGAAAATAATACACGGAATGGAACACTTAAATTATCTACTTAGTGGGACTTCATGGCGGATGTTACGTGTCGGATTGCTGCATACGAGATTATACACTCACTACGATGGGGTTTTAAATAGACATTTTATGTAATACTTGTATTATTTTGTGTTTGGCTCTGAAATCCGCGGATCTAGGTTAAATAGGACATAATTTAAATATTTTTAGTTGTTCGAAGGTGTTTCGCTTTTGTGAAGTGTTCTTCTGAAGCTCTATTATGCCAGTCTACGACTGTAATAGTTTAATATGACACATTTGTTTTCTTACTCTTAACGTATAAATAAATATATAGGAGAATTAGCCATTCTCCTACATAACGCAAAAAAAAATAACAAATATGCATCGGAGAAACACCATACGAAAACCGAATGAATAAACTAAGGAAGCATTTAAAATAGAATGTATTTATGTTAGTATAGGTAGCTTTTTTTAACCGACTTCAATAAAGGAGGAGGTTCTCAATTCGTCTGTATATATATTTTTTTTTTCTATGTATGTTCTTACTGAAGATGGATGATTCTATGTTGATGAAATTTTCTCAGAAAATATTGTGCATCATCATCGTTTACTTACTTACTTATCAGAAGACGAAGACGTTAAGAAACTTATTCAAATCAATTTATTCGTTTTCGTGAGAACTACTATGCCACCGATGGACAGACATAGGAGTCAAACTTATAATCCTAATCCCGTCCACCCTCCATTTAGCGTCGATTTAAAAATCGCCTTTTTAGCTGCCACACTGAACGACCTCGCCAGCCTCTTATTTATTATGCTCTTATATTTATAAGTAAAGTAAAAAGAGCGTAAATAATGTACGATGCAAGACACTGTCTCTACACGGAAGCCGATACCGACAAATGTATTGCAATAGATTTAAATTTAAATGTATGTTCAATATCGGAAAACAATGTTGTGAAACTTTAAAAAACGCGTTACTTTAATAACGATTATAAGTGTATACAAAAAGATTTAAGCTATAGAGCTGCCTTATCACTTTTTACAACTGCCTTCTATAATAAATTCTTCAGTAAACATACAAAATACAAATGAAAATAAACTGTAGTAGCCTTCAGTAATTTCATTATAGTGAGGTCATCATCATCATCACCAGCCGGAAGACGTCCATTGCTGAACATCCCCCCCTATGTTGTGAACGCCACAATGAACGACAATTTCCTATTTCCATCCACCGGTTACCTGCGACGCGCACAATGTCGTCTGTCCACCTAGTGGGAGGAGAGGCCTACCTACGCTGCGTCATCCGGTTCGTGGTCACCACTCGAGAACCTTTCTTGCCCAACGGTTATCGGTATAGTGAAGTACCTATGCAATAATTTAAGTGAAAACTTGTTACACGTAATAAGTGAGTGGTCGCGCGCCTTAGAGGAGATTCTCTAAGGCCTCATTTACGGAGACGCGGGGCGTCGCACGTCGCGTGTTGCTGCGCGGCCCGCACCAAATTCAAATGTAGGACGTTGGATGAGTGCGTTTACGGAGAAGCGATTTTACACGCGTTTGCTTGAAATGGAGCGTGTTTTACGGTGGAGCCCGCGGATGCCATCTTTTTAGGAGAAAATTGTTTGTTAAAAAGTGAGTTAGTTCTCGCGATGCCCGCCGCGTGCTTCGCAAGAATACGACGCGGGTGCAGCGGTGGGCACCGCCACTCTTCCCGCCTCGCGTCTCTATAAACAACATCGTATATGGCTATAAGTCTGTGTTTACGCGTGCGATGATACGTGCCGCTTCACGCGCCGCCGCCGCGCCGCTACGTCCAACGCGCCGCGAGACACCACGCCACACGCGACGCGCGACGCCCCGCGTCTTCGTAAATGAGGCCTAAGACGCGTGTGAGTGGTCCAATACATATTTTTGAAGAAAATATGCCTAATTTAGTGCTGCGATATTGGTAAATATCGCAGCGCATGTCTAGAGGATCTCCTAGGCGCGCGTCCACAGACTTATTACACGTGTCACAAGTTTTTACTTAAAATATTGGTCGCTTAGGCCGGTCTATTTCGTAGTAATTCAACGTCATTGTGTGGATACATTAAAGCCCAAACCACTTAAATATTATGGCATAAATGTGAATGTAGCCTAATGACTTGTAAATAAATGTTTGCAATAATATTGGGCCATAATAGCGGCCAAAACGCGATACGTGACGAAATATTAATTGTTACAATAAAATCACCACAAAAACAAGAGTATACGAACTGTCACGCGAAATTGTGTATTGCGTTGATTGCACTACGGTTTATTATGATAGATTCCCACTACGGTTTATTATGATAGATTCCCACTAAGGGCTCCCACACATAACTGCGAGAAACAAATGAATTTTCCATATAAAAATTCATTTGTTTCTCGCAGATATTTGCGATGTGATGCGAGTTCGCAGTTATAAGGGTCCCTAAGGGTCTGGGTTTGGTCTGGGTGTTTTATCTATTTAAGTCTGATTTACAAAAAAAAATATTAGACGTATGTATTTACGTATGTAACTATCAAAAACTAGTATGTACGGGGCTACAATGTACGGGAGAAACTGACAATTTGGTCGAGCACATAAACTATCAAACCCTATACGAGACCCACTGGTGCAGGCATGTATGGATTGTCCCTGGATATTCATCAGCAGCTTAAATACATCTACTGCTGAACAAAGGCCTTACTGTTTTCCCATAGTCGCCTCTAACGGACACCCAACGGGGAGGGTGGCCATTCTTTCCCAGACAGTCCAGACACCCTACGGACCACGGCTAGACCTCTAATTACACTCTAAACAACCGTTTGTTCGTAGAGCTTCTACTGTGGTAACCTTTTGCGATTTGGTATCACTTTACCACTTTCTAATATTGTGCACTTCGCCTAAGCTTATTATTATGGTCTGAGTCAAGTATATAGCCTTTAAGAACTAATTAGGTTAGCCACGCAATGCATCGGGCATTCGTGGTAATAGAGCTCAAACAGATCGTAATATTAACATGTTTATTATAGCATTACCGTTCATTATTTAATTTATACAGCTCATGCTTAGCTCATCTTAAGATCGTTTCGAAACTGTGGGCCAGCATTTGCAACCACAAATATGCACTGGTTATAAAGCACTCGCATCTAGAATGCAATTACTTCATCAATTTTGCCTTTTGAACATCATTTGTAGCCTAAATTAGGTGGAACACTGGACCCAAATGAAAGCGTCAGGCATTAGCTTGACATTAAGCTGATCTGGGTCCCATTTTGGGCACATTGGTTATTTTTTTATAAATTGTCTTTCTGTATCTGTAACCATGTTTCATTGTGGTGTCTAAATCAATTTATCTTCTTCTTCTTTAAGCAAGACGTAATATCTTCCCCCGATAGTAAATCGCAGCTGAATAACACTACTTTGAAATGGTGTTGTGGTCCTGCAGTCTCTGTTGTCAGGCGTTCAATGATGATTCAGTTTTCTGGCTACTGAAGGACACTTACTTAATCCCTTTTAACTTTGCAGTGCCGTGATGCTCCGGCACAAGGTCTGCATGAATTAGAATTGGTTTGAAGTTTGTGATAAAGTATAAGAACAATGAAACTCCTATGATGAAACTCCTATAGATACAAAAGTGAAATACGAATAATTTTATTTGCAAGTCCAGTCACACATACAAACACAAGAACATACAAAGTCTTCTGCAAATGTAAGAAAACCGACTGGTCATGCAGTGACACAAACTATCGTCAAATAAATTGCTGTAAATGCTCTCGTAGCCTCGTGGATTGGTGATGACGGAAATTGCTTGTCTCCCATTTTTTCCAATGACGGCTAAAACCTATAGGGTATTTGTATATATCTGTAGTAATGCAATTCATCGTACCAGCACACATCTGTGTACATATACGCGTCATTGTGTTTGTATGTGGGTCGATCGTAACAGACGATAGTCACGAACAGAGAGCCCGTCGGTGGGTCGTCAACGCATCCGCCGCCGGACGCGAGCGTTGCTCTTTAACTGCGTGTGCGCACTGTTTGCGACGACACGTCAATATTAACTTTTAATTTGGGATTTTGAGGTACCTGACGGGAAATGGCGTAATGCCAAATCGCCTTCGCTTGCTTTTCGTCGCCGGAGTTTATTTATAATTTAGCAGGAGTTTCTTTTATTTTTTATATATCAGTGATGGTACAATATTTTCAATTCAAAGATTTAATAATTTTTCAATACTTTATTAATCATTGTAACACTATTTATGGATAATCTTTGCCTTTATTAAGTCGTATTTATTAAAACTCGTATTTTTTTTTCGTACTATTCAGTTTTTAGTCTATTAGAAAGTGCATTTGACCTAGCCGAGTTAGAGTTGGTTTAACACTTAATCACATTTACTTTTTATCATAAAATCTACCACCAGATCACAACGCGGCCTCAACTGAGAAGATCCGGCAAGAGACACAGTGGGCTTTTATGTATTTTTTTATTATTTTAAAAAAGAAAAATGAATAGGTAGGTAGGTACCATCTGGTTCTCATATACATAATTATTTTGACAGTGCCAATGTGTTGCTATCTGAATAATCGAAAGTAAATAAAAACCAATCAAACGACAATAAATAAAAGAAATGACGTTCGGACCAGTCCCCAGTCCAGACCAGTCGGTCGAAAATACAACAAACTAAAAGGCTAAATGGATAGTAGTCGGACCAGTCCCCCCAAGCAGCACCCGCACACGAGTATGACTTGAACAGCATCCATCACTCCCCTCAACCACATTGGAGGGAAGGCGGTGACCCGCCACACAAAGCTGGCACAAGCAAAGACTTGACCATAGATAAGAGTACATATATTCCTTAGAAATAGATGGGTAACTCCCACGTCAAACTGTTATGAAACTAAATAGCCTCGAGCATTTTTAATAAAAAAAATAGCTAAAACTATGTAAGTAGTATCCGATATAAAGAACGCGGACGTCAATAGTACATGCATAGTTATTATAGGCATAAAATAAAAATAAAAAAAAAATAAGAAAGATTTCATATGCATTCAACCTATTTACCAATGCCGCTGTAAATCTTATGATAACCGTCGTATAATACTGATCTACTATCATATTTATATTTCTAAAGTAAGCCGAACAGAGAAAAGTTGCAAAACACGCCACACGAGGGTGCTACTGGTAGTTTTTCCATTTCATTTACGATACCATACCATGGACTTGACAACAGTTTGACGGATATCAATGGACATATGCAATAATATAAGTGATGGTCCACCGCCATTCACTAGCTGCGTCCGCCGATCGGATTCTAAAGTCTACTTCAACTTACATAACAACAAAAATATTTAACTTGTTTTGCTTGCATTGCGTAGATTCTATCTTTCATTTACACAGCGGCCAGTTTCATAAGACCTGTTATCAGTGACACCTGTTCCTACTTTTGTGTTTATATCGTTTACAACATGAGAAGACCGGCAGTTCTTTTACCGCTGGTTTAGTTACTTACATCACAAAAAAGGCATATTTCTATAGATAGTAACTTGTAAGAACGGTATTTTTTGCGCTTTCAGCTTTTCATAGATAATTGATTGTCTTTTTATGTCTGAGCAAAAGCAGTGCATTTGAGAAAGGTATTGATTAGTACCTATTTTTTACCGACACAGAAAAAGCTTGCTTAACTATACCGACAATGGAATACAATACATTTAGGTAAATTCGCAGACAGTTTGTTAAAATTAAACACTATTCAGACAAACAGGTATTAAAAACCTTAAGTAGAAATATTAAAAAAAATACAGCAAAACAATGTACATACCAACTTTCCTTTAATGATCACATCACTTACACAAAGATTATACAAACTGTGAAACATTGGCAGGTAATTATACAAATGTGGGGACTCCCCCAAGTAGTCTCCGCCATCCCCAACAAACTACACCAACTCCGTCCTTATTACAATATAAGAAATACATTGACACAATTTAACAGTATGACTGCATTGCAACATATCTAGTGACAGAATAACAGAGTGACCGCACTATACAACTACTGGAACTAGCGTTCCGCACGAGATCTAATGACTGAATGTTTCTGCACCACCAGAGCAGTGCCTTATATACGCGTTCGGTCATTCTACCATCCTAACTACCCCCTTTTTTTATAAAAGTATCGGAGTATCTAACACGGCCTCTCCTGACATGAGACCGTCCCCGGGCTCGTTAGACTTTGACGACTGTTCTCCGAGAGCACGAAGACGCGAACTTCACCATCCACCGTTCACAGCACCACCCGAAGGAGCGGACTCCACCATACACCATGCGGACTACGACGAGCAGACCCCAGTTGCGTTGACTTGTCCTGCACAAAACAATACCGAAACAAAGTATGCACATAACATGAAATGTTAAGGTCTACTTCACTGCAGTTTATCGTAAGACGTATGCTACCACTAAAAATATACTGTCAGTAAGTACATAATTATAGGTACCTACCTAGGTACCTACTTCAGTAGTAAATAATTATCTCACAGGACCTTTCGTAAATCGAACTTTTTGTATACCTATCAAGCTTTTATAGTAAATCGAGCGCTAATCCCGCCGACAAACTGTTAGGCAGTTTGGCGGGTTACAACAAAATGTAAAACTTTTGTTCCAATAAAGGATTCATTTATTATTACTACTCTGCATTGACGCAGGGTCGTCTTGAATTAAAACTGTTTAGCTCGCATTATGAATGTTAACTCGTCATAACAGTTAGCCTTTTATCCCCTTAAATCTTGAGTTAATTAAAACAAATTTAAGAAAGTTTTAAATAAGAGTAAAAAGTTGGTCGTGTTACTCATATCCTTGTGCTTCTTCGTCTGCGCTCACTGCACAGTCTTGGGCAGTCATACCCGGTGCCACCTCAGCTACGCAGATTTTCGCTGTTGGTGATCAGGTCACGCCAGGACACGCCAGGACACGCCCCGCAGCGCGTCTGCTTCTGCCTGCAGTCTGCACGCCAGTTGCACGGCAGTTAATCCTAGGTATACGTAGCTAAGAAAAACAGAATAAACCGCGAGCACAGCGCTCACATGAACACATATACACACACGTCATAGAAATCAGTGATATTTTATAAATCAGTTAAAATAGAGCACAGTCAGTAAGCATTTACAGTCCTATGACTGTGCTAAAGCCTATGCTTTAATCAAGTCTCTTCCTGCGCATTCCTGCGCAACCGATACCTTGTGCGTAACCAAGCCTTACATCGGTCTCTAACAGGTTATCCCGAAACCCACGAAACGTTGTCGGTGTGTGCTCCGCCAACGCAATTCACTACCTTCACACGTCGTGGTAATCTCAAAACCACCTGTAATAGATTTACATGGTTCTAGCATACTCTTTTTGTAAATAAACATTCAAATCTTCGCACAATCAGCACTCAGTAACAAATAATCATGCTTTCATACCATTGGTTGTCATTTGCATTCGTCAATTCTCACAGTGGGCCCACAAACATTCACAACACCTGGCCAGTACACAAAAGTTAATCATTAAAAATCCGGCATTGGCTAGCATACCGTGACAGCATCCCATAGAGAAACTGCTGTCCCGTGACAGAGGCTTCCTCAAGCCTTCAATGCCAACGTGTATATGGAAGAGGCTTACAGTCCGCGTTCCATCTGCCGTGACAGGGGCTTAGGGCTAACCATGCCAACGTGTATATGGAAGAGGCTTACAGTCTGCGTTCCATCTGCCGTGACAGAGGCTTAGGGCCAACCATGTCAACGTGAATATGGAAGAGATAAGACCTCGATTCCATCTGCCGTGACAAGAGGCCTGCAGCCTGCTATGTCAACGTGAGTGAAGTAAAATTTTCCCCCTTTGTATGTTAATCATAAAATATCCAAAATCATGTGTAATCCCTAGGCTTAAAATTACAGCACGAAACAATGTCCAAAATCTATAAAACAGAGTAGGAAAACTTATATGTCAGTGTCGATACAAAATTATATAACATTTCGACTTCCAGATATGTACATATCTGTTAGCTAAGCTCACCTTAGCCTAAGCACAAGGGTCAAACCGACTCAAAACTGTATCAATCATACCGGGGCAGGTCCCGTTGGGGAAATGTCGCCTCACAACTCGCTAGATATCTACGCGCACTAACGTAAGGCATAACTGTACGCGTGTGAACCGGCTTCAGCAAAAATCATGTTTCAGCTCAAACTATCAATAACACATAAGCGATGTTTGTTTCTCATGGCATAGGTAGTGACCATAAGGTATGCGCCCGTGGCTAAGATAATTAACAAATACTTCCCAACGCATAGGCGAAGACTTGGCGACAAACACCATCACGACGAAAGCCAGCTCGGTGACAAACGCCGACGTGCTTCTGTAGCGCACGCTTTGGAACACCGCATCTCAGCACACAGCATCATGCCACAGCAAACGCCAGAAGCTTGAACTTCTCCACTGCAAACAGAAAATCAAACGCAAGCACACTTTCTTTTGCTTTAGGACGACTTACAGAACCTTAACGGCGCAGCTCCTACAGCACCTTAACGGCGCAGCTCCAACCGAAAATATCAGTGACAATAAACAAGGCAACGATGTCTTGATATTTACGTATATCGCATTTAGCCTGTTAGTAAGAATTTACCAACAGAAAATAACAGCACTGTCAGACCCAGGAATTGAATAAGACTTGAAGACTATCTGGGAGTCGAACCCAAGGCTTAGCGACCACAATACCATAGAAGATTGTCAAATAGAAGACTTGGAGACTAACTGCCTGATCTAGGAATCGAACCCAAGACTTAGCGACCACAATACCATAGACTGCCGGATCTGAGAATCGAACCCAAGACTTAGCGACCACAATACCATAGGGGGTATGTCAAATAAAGATCCAGTCCTCCACAACGGTATGCTACAACCGCATCAAACACACACTTTCGGCGGGCATGTGTTGTTTTGCTCACCTCACCGATCATAAATTCCACGCTACTTGTAAGTGATTAGCGTATTGCTACTCAATACTTTTAAAACAACATACCCTCGGTGTGTTAGTCTTTCTGCACCAAACAACAGTGTCCAACTTACGCCAGTGTCGCTATCATTACTACGAATTCAAAACTGCAGCTGCTTTTCTTACTTCGGTGTCTGGCCATTACGACCACGGAGTAGTGACAAACACCAGTCGTGTGGCGGCCCGTCGCCACTGCTGTGTGGCGGCAAAGCCACCGTGTGGGCGGCAACGACACCGTGTGGGCGGCAACGCCACCGTGCGGGCGGCAACGCCACCGTATGGGTGGCAACGCCACAGCGCCACAGTCGTGTGGTGGTATAGCGCAACCTTCATGTGGCGGTACAGTGCCACCTTCGTGTGGCGGCTCAGTGCCACCGTTAGAGCAGCCACGGCACCGTTAGGGCGGCCACGCCACAGTTAGGGCGGCCACGCCACCGTTAGGGCGGCCACGCCACCGTTAGGGCGGCCACGCCACCGTTAGGGCGGCCACGCCACCGTTAAGGCGGCAGCGCTGCGTTTAGCGCCCAACGCCACTCGTGCAGCGGCGGCCAGCGCCACAATGCAGCCACTAATACCACAATCGCCCTGGCGACTCGCACTTACACATTCTGTGAACATAACTACATACACCGAATTAAAAATTTGACAGGTAGGTATTTAAATCAACAAGTACATAGACACAGTCGGCACTCGTCAATATATTAGGCCCGTACAACCCACCGGATTATAACCGCTCGGCCTTCCACAAAACATATCCAGATCGAACCAGATTTCAAATACAATTATTAGTCGTCGACCGAGAAGATAAACAATAAGCCAAAACAACGCTTTACAAATTGCGATGACTTACTGCCAAAATTATTAGTAATCGCACTTTATAACTAGCAGTTATTATTATAACTAGCAGTCAGAACTCAGATCAACCCACTGCATAAAATAATACGAAGCAACATAATAAATCCATCTAGTTCATTGGTACTAATCTATTCGTAGCACTGGACTTTGCCGGTCATTAGGAACTTCTACGTACAAACTCACTATAGGCCTAAATAGATTCACTGGCTCGATTGTTCAACCATTGCGTGTTTGTCTCTACTGTACTGGACTTCACAACAATACTATTAGAACTGTAAGCTGCACTATTACGTGTGATCGATTGATCTAGCGATCGATCGTAATAAATTCGTGTTCCATTACCAACATGAACCTTACAACCCGTGGGTATCATTAATAATTTTAATAAAATACCAACTACCCACAATTATTATTTTTTATTCAATAAACCAATAACTACCCGCAAGCATTTTTGTTTTATTTTAATAAAACATGAACTACCCACATGTATTTTTTTCGAGAATAATAAAACATGAAAATGATGGAAACGAATATAAAAAAATGCATCAGAAAGCGAAGCGGATAGGGCAGAATCCAATCCCACTTCTGATATTAAAAACCTTAAGTAGAAATATTAAAAAAAATACAGCAAAACAATGTACATACCAACTTTCCTTTAATGATCACATCACTTACACAAAGATTATACAAACTGTGAAACATTGGCAGGTAATTATACAAATGTGGGGACTCCCCCAAGTAGTCTCCGCCATCCCCAACAAACTACACCAACTCCGTCCTTATTACAATATAAGAAATACATTGACACAATTTAACAGTATGACTGCATTGCAACATATCTAGTGACAGAATAACAGAGTGACCGCACTATACAACTACTGGAACTAGCGTTCCGCACGAGATCTAATGACTGAATGTTTCTGCACCACCAGAGCAGTGCCTTATATACGCGTTCGGTCATTCTACCATCCTAACTACCCCCTTTTTTTATAAAAGTATCGGAGTATCTAACACAGGTTTAATTTTATCTTTCATTAATACGCCAATTATGGCCATGTCTAATAAACCATCGTCCAAAATAATTTATCAGAAAGATAACACTTAGAAATTAATGACCAATATTAATCTCCGGATTTCGGATCAATTTGCTGTTTCTGTTGTTTAATTCAGTGACGTGACAAGCCACATGTGCCCCTGATGATAAGCGACCGCCCAAAGACGGCTTGCACTACACTGCCATTCTCACCTGAAGCATTAGTTAATAAGTCTCTTGAGCCCCGTAATTTCATCAGCTACACGCATACTCTCGAAAAACATAGGCCTTCCTACTGGGGCAGTGAAGCAAATGGAAATCAAAACAGATACGTATACTTATAGATTTAAAGATACCATATTAGATGGTGAATCGATGAAATAAAATAATGTAACATCTGTAAAAACGAGTTATGTAAAAATAAACTTAAAAAATAGAAGCGGATTTGACTTTGGGTAAATACAACAGGTGACTTGTTGACTGTTATTAGAAATTATGTTCTATTTGTTATAAGTTAGAGGCTATAATAGAAAAGTGATACTTATTTTCAACCAACTTACCAAAGATGAAGCGACCTTTGGTAGATCTCGTGATTCGTTGACAGCAACGCCTCCACTGTTAGAATGTGAATCTGATTGTCTGTTGCTCAGGTTATGTACTAAAGTCTAAGTGGAAGGTTATCTTGTTCAAGGGACCGATAAGTTAGGTAGATACTACCGACCTTCGGAGTCGCTGGACGTTCGGGGTGTGGGCCATTTTTTTTATTGACGCGGGGGGAATCTTCCAAAGATCCCCGGGAGCTGTGGGGCTCGACCGGGGTATGTAGGATTCTTACCCACTAAAACCCTCGCGGCTGTCGCATCGGCACATGAGAAGGGGGACCCTGGGGCTCTCCGGTGGGATCTGCACCAGGGGCCCGTCAGTGCCTTGCCTTTGAGCCCGCCGCTGGGGGGCGCATTGTAGTCACCCGGATACCGTCGCGGTGCTCGCGGGGACGGGGGTCGCAACCCCACCGCCGTCCTCGGAGTCGCCGCCATACTTGATGGACGCCTAGGGCCCACACCCCGAATTTTGGAGTCGCTGGACGTTCGGGGTGCGGGCCCTTTGAACTGAGGTCTGAGGGGCTCCTGGCGCAGATCTCACCGGAGGGCCCAGGTCTGTTTCCATGTGCCGATGCGACAGCCGCGGGAGTTTTGTAGGTAAGAATCCCACATACCCCGGTCGAGCCTCAGATCTCCCAGGGATCTTTTGAAGGATTCCCCCGCGTCAAAAAAAAAAATAGATACTAACGGAATGTCAGATATTCTGCCTTCAAGCAGCAATGTGTAATCATTGTTGTGTTCCGATGTGAAGAGCACTGTACCCACAGACTAAGTACTAAGAGATACTACACTGTAGTTGGTGAAATTCCCAAGCTCGAAAGTCTAACTTAATACCTACTGCTGTTTGTGGTGAAGAGCAACATTGCAGCTCAGTCTATAAGCAGGCTTGTAGCATACCGTCAGGCGAATCTCTTGCATGTCACGTCAATGCATTGAATAATGAAGCCGGTTAAAAATAAATATAAAACTAGAGTCCTAAGAAGTGACTTTAAGTAGACCAGGAAATTGATTACAGTTTCACCCAAAGGGTGTCACGATAAGAATAGTACTCGTACCCTCCCGTCTCCTCCCGCTGAGTTTAGAAAGCAGGAATTATTAGTATTTTTGTAATAACTAAGTAGCCCTATTTATTTTAAGGAGGAAGGTGTTGGATCATCATTATTTTTAACATTTTCGTTATTTTATGCTTTTTAGATAATTTACTTTGAAGTCGGTTTTTTTTTTTTTTTAAATAGTTTATGTATCATAGAGCCATTGTCTTTGAGTGTGTCATGGAGTCTCTTAATAAAAGTATAACTTGCTACATTTTTTTTAACTAATTTATCTTAAAAAAAACATCCCTACATACGGCCTATTCCCAGAAGTTCTACATGTATGAATACTAGGGAAAAAAACTAATACAGTCATGTACTAGTAGTACTAGTTCTACAGTCATGTAGAACTAGTAGGAATGCATTAAATATTATTTTTTCATTCCTAGTAGTCCCACACGGTGACATAAAATATTAAATAAACTTTATTAAAGAAAAGTTGAAAGACCGACAGTGTATCGCATCGTACCCGTGGAGTGTATAATAGCACCCTCCAATCTACTCCGATTGGGTGTCCCTAAAGGGCGACTAAGGGAAAACAAAAAAGACGCCTGCCAAGCGTGGGGATTATGGCAACCCCTCCCTTCTAACGAGGAGCCCTTTTGTTCAGCTATGGACGTGTTTGGACTGCTGATTACGATATTATACTTTAACCAGTGATGTAATATTTATATCGATGATTTTAATTAAGTACTTACTCATAGCCAGATGAAACCACTGTCCGGTAAACGATCAGTTGGGTAAGCAACGTCGGGCAAGGTCAGCCCTTAGATGGGTGACCGTTTATTGACATTTGAACTGAGCGTCTCCGTGCTTCAGAGGGCATGTAAAAAGTCGGTACCGGCTATTGTCAGCTAGACAGCAGTCGTTAAGCTAAGTCAGAGGGCTAAGGGCAGCTTGAAATCTCTGGCACCTATTGGCCACTAACCATACGACAAAACAAAACTAGGTACTAACTTCTGTGCCAACGCATAACGCAACACTTAAAAATTCCGACACTGTGGTCAGGCGCAGCGGTCTGTTGCACAAAGAGCTATATAAACGTCTACTCTATTTTTGTTTTGGGAACGAATTTAGAATGTTCTAATAAAGGGCGACGCCTATTGATGAATAGATCAAATATAATAGCTCCTACACACGATCAATGCATATTAAACGTCTGGCAGGCAAGTAGGTGTCAAGTCGTGCTCACTGCACCGAGTGGGCGCCAACTGGACCGGGCCACTGCCATTTCGACTGAGGTCGCATTCCAATGTTGCGGATCTATAAAAACAAAACATTATTTCAAGCCTGTAATTATGCTTTAGTACCTTAACTAGTGAGTTGCGGAGGTTGCGGGATTAATTCCCGTGGGGAGCAATATCTTTGTGTAGTTATCCTTAATGGCACAATGGTCCCTGATAGGACAATGCAGGCTGATCACCTGATTATCTGGAAAATAACTACCCTATTTTCTTTGCTTCACTCGTCTACTTCGCCTGCCTATCTTACATCTCATTTTCAGTATCTCTGTTCTAGTCATTCTAAATCTCTCCGCTCCTCACATAATCTTCTCCTCAAGTGTCCATCTCATCGTTCTAACTTCATACATTCTTCCTTTTTTGTGCAATCTATTCTTCTCTGGAATGCACTTCCTCAGGAAATCAGGATGGCTAAGAATCGCATAACATTCAAGGCTAAGCTTCGGGAGCATCTCTATCACACATTGGCAGAATGACATCCTTATTCTTCTTCATTTATAATTATTGTATATATTACTAGTATCATAATCACTTTTGTATTAGTTATAGTATATATATATATATATATATATATATATATATATATATATATATATATATATATAGTATTTTTATTCATATTTTTATGTATGTATAATATATCTATGTTCTTCAGTTTTTATTTCACACAATTCGGCACCTACCACAAAATATTTCTGCACTACCCTAAGGTAGACTGTTAGAAAATGCCTAAGGCATTAAGTCCGCCTTGTACTATAAGTGCACAAAGTTAAATAAATAAATAAATAATAAAATAAGATGATCGCGTCTGATGGGCATGAAAAAGTTGCGCCTCCGCTCCCCGGTGGTGACAGTCTTCCGTCCCAATGGATTGAAAGTAAATGAAGAAAGAGTGCACTTGTGTCTGTCTACTCAGTCACTATGCGCTGTAATATCTCCCGCGTATCGGCTAATCTTGTGAACGATCGGTCGCTGTGGTCGTATTGGCCAGAAGGACATTATAATTATATTATTTAGTGAGTAATGGCAACACCAGCAAATAGGGTTGCCAAATCCGGGATTGTCTCACACTTTACAGCATTCACGGTCACGGGCGGACTCAGGTGGTAGATGTCCCTACGTTATAGTTGACTCACGATACCCTCAGATCTTCTAATTATTATGTATGTATTGTTAGGTCCAATCTATTATGAAAGATGCTACCTTATACTATATTAAGGTCTTACAGTTTTCTGCATTCTAGAATCTTTAAATTTCAGATCAATTTGATGTCTGTTAGGCATGATCCCAGAATAGCTTTCAAACCACAGTTAGTTAATCTATATTGTGGGTCAAAATATGTATAAAATTAAAGAGTTACGTGAAGAAAAACAATAATTTGAAAAACTATTTTAAAAAAAATAAAAACCGACTTCAAAGTAAATTATCTAAAAAGCATAAAATAACGAAAATATTATTGAAGTTGGTGTTAGCGTACCTGCTGTGTATATTCTACACCAACTTCAATAATATTTTCGTTATTTTATGCTTTTTAGATAATTTACTTTGAAGTCGGTTTTTTTTTTTTTAATTAGTTTATTTAACAGTTTTTAGTGACTTATTTTACCAAGATAGGTATCAGCACTATCACGCAACTCGAACGTCTACATTACAGTAACTTACTGAAAACATAAAAAGTTTATATCTCTTAAACTACTGGACCGATTTTGATGAAATTTGTACTCTACCCTAAGTTGAAAGATACTCTAACTATTGCAAAAAGAATTTTCGAAATCGGACTTGTAGTTTCTGAGAAATCCGTGGACAAACCTACATACATACATACATACATACATACATACATACATACACTCGTGAAATTTGGTAAATTCGTTTAGAAGCCCACATAGACTAACATATATGAATATTACGCATTTTTATTAATATTACATACATACGCGTCGAATACAGAACCTCCTTTTTTGAAGTCGGTTAAAAATATATTTTTAATATCTCCATTACAAACTAATGCATAATTTCATGTAAGCGAGAATATGTACTTCCATTCGGAAGAACAATGCAAAGCCGTGGGAAAATACGTAACAATTAAAATTGAAAATAACTGTTGTATTGTTATAAACTTGTTTCCCTCGCTGCGTTAACATAAAATATGATTATGACTGCTGTAAAGAAAACATTGTATAGATTCTAACCTTCGATCATACAGTCTAAGTTTCTAACTTAGATTTTTGAAAAACATAAGCAATTCCGAAAATGTTAATAATATTTCATAAGAGATGTTGAGACTAATACGGGCAGTATTAGAGAAATATCAAGAAATTTCATGCTATCGTTTATCACCAGGCGACTGCGGCACCTACAAAAGACTATTATCGTTAATTGCTATTAATCCATTCCTTAACATCGGATTAATTCGACACGCGAAGTCAATTAATACTTAATACGCTGACAATGAGGCGAGATATCAATGATCTCGTACTCAATAATCATAAAAGGCTCCAAGAGTAGAATTGACGTTAATTGACGTTTGTAAGTGTGGCAGTAAAATTCAAAATTTTATTTCAAATAGGCTAACTTTCGAACGATCAATTTTTTAAAAGCTACCACCGGTTCACAACGAGGCCTCAACTGAGCAGATCCGGGAAGAAACTCAGCGGGCTTGTCATTTTTTCACATTTTTTTTTAAACGACGTTTATCTTGTTACAATTAGATCAGCATCAGCGACAGTGTGTCCTGCCGTTAAAAAGATCAAATAAAATAAAAAATACGACGAAAACACAACAAACTAAAAGGCCAAAGGGATAGTAGTTGGACCAGTCCCCCAAGCAGCACCCGCGCACGTGTTGACTCGAGCAGCAGCCATCACTCCCCTCAACCATATTGAAGGGAAGGGGGTGACCCGCCACACGAAGCCGCCACAAGCAAAGACTTTTCGATGGCGAGCATGACCGATCCAAAATCACAGTGGCTCACGTTTAACATTTAACTTCTGCTGTTAAGCAGTGCCTCGTCAGGCAAGACACAAAGCACTTTAACATATTACAACTTTTATCACAAGTCGTCTGAGTTAGATACACGCAAAGAATAATTTACAAGCTCAAGTGAATTGCCTTCAGAACGTAAATAAAACAACATTCAATTTTGCTGCTAGACTGCAAAAAAGTAAAAAAAAAAAGAAAACAGGACAGCGACAGTAAGTGAACGTTATAAATTAACTACCAATCAGATAGCGATTTAAGAGTACTAGGTACGATTTATGCCTCTGTCTATCTATCTATAGAATATTTGACCGAGATCTATGACGTCACAAAACTTATTGTACAAATCATATCAACTGAAAAGGGGTTCCACGATGTTGGTCGAAAGCGTAGAAAATTATTTATAAAATGGAACAGTGCGTAAGAAAGTCGTGGTTAAGTTAAAGAAACCTTTTTATTGTCTTGCTACAATGCCTTTTGGGCATTGTTTGTTTGGTCTACACTACATCCGTGACAATTTTGCAATAGTTAGATTCTACCAAACAAAATGTATTACCTAGCAACTACACAAAATTGTTTCTCCCCGCAGAATTCAAACCCACTATCTCCTACTATACCGCAGTACCTGAAGGCGAAGGCTTTTAACCAGTGTGTGAAATATGGCACTAAGACGTGGTCCCTAACTGCTGGCCTATTAGAGAAACTCAATCACACAGCGAGCTATGGCGTAAAGAGAGCTATGCTTGGAGTTTCTTTGCCTGACAGAATTCGAAATGTGGTGATTCGCTGAAGAACAGAAGTCACCGACATAGCTCTCGGAATCTGTAATTTGAAGTGGCAATGGGTAGACCACATTGCTCGAAGAACTGATAACCGACGGGGAAGAAAGCTTCTTGAATGGCGACCACGAACCGGAAGACGAAGCGAAGATGGGGCTTCCTCTAGGTGGACAGACGACATTGTGCGAGTCGCAGGTAAGCGGTGGATACAAATAGCCAATTTTCTGATGGAGAAATCCGACTGATAGCGCTTGGAAATCAAAGATGAAATCACAGCGATGTGATCAGAAGCCGCACTTGCGTGTACAGGAAGCGGATGTCGGCTTTGTTTTACACTACTAGAGACTAGGATACAATACAAAAGATAAGCCCAGAGTCTGTGCATAGCATAGCGTCGCTGAAGGTCACCGAGGCTTATGTGGTTAAAAATCCCACATAAGCAAGCTTAGAATTCTAAGTCCTACAATTTGTAACATTATATATGGCTCTATGGCAACATGTCTTTAAAAAAATATGACAAGTAAAAAGACAAGCCCGCCTAGTTTCTCGTCGGATCTTCTCAGTAGCGGCCGCGTTACGATCCGGTGGTAGTGGGTAAAAAATGATTTTTGTGTAAGTGTCGCCGCATATGCATAATAAAGATATTTTGACTTTTGACTTTGACTTTTTAACATAGCCCGGCCTCGGCTCTCTCAGAGACCGGGTCCGGACCTATTGAAGGTTTCCTCCTTGATAGCAAAAAAGAAGTTAATTTATTGGAAGCCCTTTATTGGAAGCCTTAAACTACCACTTAGTGCTAATTAAACAAGGCAGTGAGTAGGTAAATTAAATTACGAGATCATGTCGGATGGTGCCCGTGTTAAATGAGTGTCGCGTGAATTAATCACGCTATGCATTGCAAGCTGAGGCTGACCATAAACTGTGTATGCAGTTACATCATTCAGTATTTACCTCAGAGGTATATAAATACCTCTGAGGTAAATACTAAAACTCTGAGGTAAAAAAATATAAAAAAACAAATACTCCAGGAGTATTTGTTTTTTTATATTTTTTTATGACATTTGAGAGAGCGAAATACGAGTTCGAACTTCAAATTATTCGAGCCATCCGAACCAGGAAAATACATAGACAATATATACTATACAGAAAAACCATAGGCACTGTATAAAACCAGATTTTTTTGCTTTGGTTGTTGCTGCTCTATGAGGATTCGCTATGCCGCTAATGGCTGTATGGACCACAGTTGTCAGTATTTGCTGTAGGGGCTGCCATTTCTCCGACACAAGGTCCCTGTATAAGTGACATAAAAGAGTATGCATTCTACATCTCAGTTCTTCTATAACCACGGATGCCATTCAAGTTTCGAGAAACATATTTATTTTTTTATTTATTTATTGAAGGCATCCAACAGCACATTCCATCGTATACAGAAAATCTTAAACTAGTTAATTAAACTAAGCCAATATAGGATACCATAGATATGTAAATAAAGTAACAAGTTAAGTAAATAACAGTTATTGCTAAAATTAAGAAAACACAAAAAATAAAAAAGTAAAAACTGAAGAAATAAGAGTACCAAAATAATTAGGAGTAGATAAATATAGCATAAACCTTCAAAGTGGAAAAGAATGAGATAGAGTAAAGGAAAGATTACAACTTTGATTACAAAGTTAAAGTTAAAATATTTTGCTAGATACTCACAAGCTTGGTACACTGTCGAAAAATAAAATGTATAAGTATATAATATTATTTTCTTGGATAATATGTAAGACTAAAATAGTTTTGTTATTTTATATAATGTTAGCAATTTCGATTTCATTTAGAATTGAAAATTTTAAATTTTAAGTCTAAATTCTAATTCTAATTCCACCCACGCCACGTACTCGTCTTTTTTACAGTATGTTGCATAAGATAAGAAGTACTTTAAAATATCTATAAAGAAGTAAAATAGATAAATAAGGTATCAATTAAATAGTAGAGTAAGAGAGTACTATGTGTTCAGAGGTAACTGAGGAATTATGATGGTCTAGAGTCATGTCTTAATTTGTGGAGAACTTGAGATTTAAAATGTGATTTATTTAGGGCGTCACTAAATTTATGGCTATATGTATTGGTGGCACGAGAGAAAAACTCATTTTTTGCATAGTTGGTTCGTGATGTATGGAAGACTTTATGCAACGAGTGGCGAGGGCGGTGTACAAACATCGGGAAAATAAAAATCTATACTAAATCGTGATATACCTATTCCGTTGTGTAATATTTACGAACATAAATTAAAGGTTCTATATCATTTTATAATCAATTTTCCCCGTGGGGTGTCCGGGTAAGAATAGCACCCTCTCGTTGGGTGTCTGTAAAAGGCGACTAAGGGAAAACAAGAAGTTGGGTAGCAGCGTCTTTTTATTGGATTACCTCCTGTACTGCGATCCCCAAACCGCCTGCCAAGCGTGGGGATTATGGAAACCCCTCCCTTCTAAGAGAGAGACCATTTTTCAGCAGTGGACGTATCGGCTGCGGATGATGATATCATTTTAATAAACTTCCTCACCTTTGATTATCGCAAGCAATTGTTTCACATGCTCGGAAGATCAAAATTAAGACGAATGTGTGTACTTAGGTATGTGTAGAATTCTCTATCTGCCTGAAAATCTAAACGCTGGTCAAATATAGAATTATTCAATCAATCTTCATAAAAATAACATTAAGTGTTTCTGTAACGTTAAAATCCGCTTATTGAATCTCTCTGCTGGCACTAAGGCCTGTGTCTGGGAACGATTGTGACCCACGGGGACAAATTGTTAGTGTTATTACGCGTTGTTAAAGTTCGCCTCAGTACGCAGGGGACGTTACCAATGTGCTACTGGCCACTTGCGTGTTAAAAGAATAAAAAGAAATAAGTTTGTGCCCTGAAAAAGAAATATCATTTGAAAATGGAATTCGCGCCAAAATTGTTTTATGTTTTTGTGCAAAATTAGAGAAGTGCAAATGAATGTGTTACCAATATTTTATCTGTGATTGATTAATATTATTAGTGTAAGTTCAAATTTTACTGAACATTTATAAACAGTATCTCTATTATTTCACGCCTACTATTATAAAACTAGTGGCAACTTCTAAATGATAACTATTTGCTTAAATGTAAGCCACTGAAACTACGATAGTTTCTAGCGTTTTACATCCAAGGTCCCCAAGACACCTGCCAAGCGTAGGGATTATATGGCAATCCCTTCCATTCTAAGGGAGAGTCCTATGTTCAGCTGTGGACGTCATTCAACTGAGGGCTTCCAAGGTTACCTATGAGTAGTCGTTATAACTGATGACTAGGGGACCATAGACAGGTCCGTTGGTCTAGTGGTTTTGGACACACTGGCCGATACCCAAAAGTCTGGGTGTTATTATCTATGTTAGTATCAGTATTCTGGTGTCCATAGTACAGGCTCTGCTTAGTTTGCGATCAGATGATAGAACCATGTGTATCCCAGAATATTATTATTACTATTTATAATCTTAAAATTATCTATTACTAGCTGACCCGCGCAGCTCCGCCCGCGCATACATATAAACCTTCCTCTTGAATCACTATCTATTGCAGAAAACAGCATTAAAATCCGTTGCAAACCTAAGTAGTTAAAAAGATCTAGGCGTACAAACAGCGGGAGCGACTTTGTTTTATATTACTACTAGCGACCCGCCCCGGCTTCGCACGGGTGTAATTGAGAAAAAAAAAGATGTGAATAATTTAAAGTTACTGCCTTTGATTATAGAATTTCTTCATAAATAATGTTTGTAGCTGACTTTTCGTAACGCAATATGAACAAATTTTGTTTAGAAGTGACGCGTGAAAGGCCTACGTATAGCTGTCTGTCCATGGGCAAAGTACTCAACGCTTAGGTTTAAGCCTGCAACGTTGAATCTCTGAGCTTGTGATTTGTTAATTGTATTTATAATTTTATTAGAAACTGCAGACGTGTACCGGTGCACAATTTGGGTGGATTAAGGACAGGAACAGGACACCATTTCTTTAAAACCAATTTATGGAAGCAATATGGGCTTCCTTGTTCGGTTTCATCGTTAAGACGTAAACGGGGGTCAACCGGGGAATTCTTACCCACCAAAACCCCCGCGGCTATCACGTCGGCACATTAGATGGCAGACCTGGGCTATCTGTTGGTATCTGCACCAGCTGATACCACTCAGTGCCTTGACTTTGAACCAGCCGCCGGAGAGGCACATTATAGTTCCCCGGGAACCTGTCACGGTGCTCACGGTTACGGGGGTCACGGGGAAGCCTTCTATAGGTCCCCGGGACCTGTTTGCGGTCAACCGGGTTATGTAGGATTCTTAAACCCCCAACGGCCGTTAAATCAGTACATAAGAAGGAGACCTGGGCTATCCGGTGGGATCTGCACCTAGATCCCTCAGTGGCTTGCCTTTGAGCCCGCCACCGGGGGGCACAATAAAGCCACCCGAGAAACTACCATCGTGCTCAAAGATATGGGGATCGCGGGGGAAACTTCCAATAGGCCCCCCAGGATCCTGCGGGCGATCGACTGCGGTATGTGTTCGCCACAGCTGTCCACACAAAAGAGGGGGGCTGCACCGTGTACCCCGCAGCGCAAGGCAAGGGCCTTTGAAGCCGCTGCCGGGTGCGCATTATAGCCCCCGGGAATCTATCACCGTTGTCACAGTTAAGGGGGTTGCGGGGGAAACATCCAATATGTCCCCGGGATCCCGTGGGGAAGTCAACCTGGGTATTTGAGATTCTTACCCACTAAAACTCCCGTGGCTGTCACATCGGCACATGAGAGGGAAACCTGGGTTCTCGGGTGGGATCTGCACCAGGTGTCCCTCAGTGCCTGGCCTTCCGCCGCCGGTGGGCAAGCATATTATATCCCAGATTTACCTTATATTATATGGAATGATGATATATAGAATGAATTTCTCTAGTACTTGATTGTTAAGTATGTAGGTTACCTGCGACGCGCACAATGTCGTCTGTCCACCTAGTGGGAGGCCTGCCAACGCTGCGTCTTCCGGTTCGTGGTCGCCACTCGAGAACCTTTCTTCCCCAACGGTTATCGGTTCTTCTAGCGATGTGTCCTGCCCACTGCCACTTCTACTTGCAGAAGATTATATAATAAGATAGACAGACTCGGATAGCGACTTTGTTTCACACTATGTAAAGATACTTTGACGTCGTTGGTCCCCAACACCAGCCAACCTATAGAAAAAACCCTGACTGACAGACAGACAATAATTCCAATAAAGTTTTGGCTTTTTAGGGTTCCATACCTAAAAGGTAAAAAAGGAACCCTTATGGTGAGACTTCGTCTGTCTGTCTGTCTGTCTGTCACACCTATATATTTCAGGAACCGCTGACGCTATCGATTTGAAACTTGGAACAGTTTTAGATCTTTTTTACCCAACTTCATCACAAATGAAAAAGAATATATTTTTCCTTATAGTTTTTTTTAATAATAGTCGAAATGGGTCACCAAACTTTCAAAGTGAGACTACTATATCGAATGGGGTATCATATGAAAGGGCTTCATTTGTACATCTGAAAACAGATTTTTATTTTGGTTTATGTCACGTAGTTTTTGGCTGATAATCAAAAATGTAAAAAAAAAATACCGTCCCCCCCTCCCCTTATCTCCGAAGTTTGTGCAGGGAAAAATCTGAAATAATTATGGGTACTATCTATATTTTACAGGAAAAATAAAATGATCTTTCTAAATAGTACAGTTTTTTAGTAATCCTAAAACAACCACGACAAACAAACTTAGTTTTGCGGTTTGTTTTTATTAAAATAAATTACCTTAATTCGTCCAAAGATGGTATGGATAGTGGCGATCAATATAACTTGCAACCATTAAAAATATGTGTTACATAAAATTAACATTATCGTTGAACATAATAACAAATTATCCATTTTCAATTAAAATATTTTTTGCTGGCCGGCTGCCGACAGACGCCGAGTTCAGCCGAACAAACCCGAACGCGAAAGCTGCGCGCCAAATCGAGTCAGCGAACCACTTTACGGCATTCAAATTCACAGAACACTTCAAATTTTAGCTTTGTCACCCTGCACTATTGTAATTGAATTTAATTAGGTAGTTATCGATCGAGAAAGAAATTAATAAAACCACTGACTGAATTTACAGTTACTATCGACCCGGAGTGGGCGACAATGTACTCTGTGGTGTGGTGGGTGGGCGAAAAAATTTTATTGTAGTTTATTTCAAAAAAGTTAAATATTTTATAAAACAAAACCATACCGCGTTATAATAATTGTATAGCGCCATCTATTGGAGTAATGAGAACAAAATCTTTAATTTTGGACAATGTTCATTCTAAGGAGCATGTTTATTTTCTGGCATATTTGATAAATTTATTCAACGATAGCTTCGTGATATTTTTAATTTAAGAAATCCTCATTCAGTTGAAAATAATAATATCAACTAATGAATGATAGATAATAGTTAGAAAACTTTCATATGTGCAATGTTTTATGATAGGAACCGGTAGGAACCGGGACAGATTTAGAGTTGCCGCTCCGGCGTACTGTAAAAGACGATATTTGTACAATGCTTTATCAATTAAATGGATTAGAAAACGTGGCATAAGCAATGGTTTACCGTAATGAGTAGTTGAACCGTATTTGGTTTATGTCACGTAGTTTTTGGCTGATAATAAAAAAATGACAAAAAAAATACTGTTCCCCGCGTATCTCCGAAGTTTGTGGAGGAAAACATCTGAAATAATTATGGGTAGTACATGTCTATCTATATTTTACAGGAAAAATAAAATGATCTTTCTAAGTAGGTACAGTTTTTTAGTAATCCTAAAAAACCTCGATAAACGGACTTGGTTTTGCGGTTTCGTTTTTTTTTGCTATCTGAGGTGTACATGAATAGTAAAATTACTTTAATACGTCCAAAAATGGTATGGAACCCTCGGTGCGCGAGTCCGACTCGCACTTGACCGGTTTTTTTTTTATATCATACGTACAATAGGTGCATGCATATTGTATTCCTACCCAAACAGACATTTTGAAAATATATTTTCATTATCTTATTTTTATTTTGTTATATTTCGGAAACAAACAAATGATACCACTTATTACTAAATATAAGATCCAATAGTACACAAAAATCAATTCAGTTTCCACTAATAAGTAACAAAATCATAACATTAGAGAGAAGTTAACTACGTATGCATGATTTTAAATTTTAAAAAATCATTAAATATAAAAAATATATTAGAGATAAAAAGTGCCGGAGTCAATATGAGTTAAATATTTAAGACATCGAATCTTAATATAAATAAAAAAACAAAGTTTAAAAACACAAAAAAAAATCCATACACGGGTTGCGAACCCGGACAGTCCATACTTAGAGGACGCTTCCGTAACCACTTGACCAAGAAACTTTGATTTTATTCTTCGAATTACCCTATCTTATTCTTGTGATATATTTGTACCGCCGTCGGTTGAGTAATAATACTCCTTTTTTACCCTGTTAAGGGATAAATTAAAAAAAATATGAAATACAAATTCAATTAACTTTCTTAACGAAAGTCTGTGCAAAATTTCAAGTCAATAGGACTAAGGAATCGCGTTCTCCCATACAAACTTTGCCCCCCTGTTTCACCCCCTTAGAGATTGAATTTCACAAAAACCCGTCTTAGTGAGCACCTTTGTCCTAAAAGGAACCCCCATGCAAAATTTGAGACTTCTAGCACTTGTAGTTTCTGAGATTTCGTGATGAGTGGGTTTTTGCTTACTCTTTTATATAATAAGATAAGTACTACTTTGTAAAGATTTTTTTATAGAGCCTTTTATTTCCATACCTCAAATGCAAGATTACACATTTAGTTTTTTTTTGGGTTAGTATTATTAATAAGTATATTATTAGCCTAAAAATAAAATTGTTAGTAGGGTTAGTTAGACACTGGTGCCAATTCTGTTGTCACCACTACACTAAACTAGACCAAATTTTAGTTTAGTGGCGTCAAACGATTATTAAGTGCTTGATTTCGACAGCTACTAAATTGAGTTGATAGTGAGGTTTTCATTGGTCAAATCATGTTAGTTGAAAACAATTCTCTTGTTCATCTGATTACACTAAACTAAACTAAAATAATTCCCCAGCTACGATATTTATATTAATTTTAATATTTATTTTATTTTATTTTAATATATTTTTATATTAATACTTATTAATCAAAAATATTTAATATTTAGTATTTTAATATTTATTTTAATATTTGTTTAAATATTTGATTTAATATTTATTTTAATATTTAGTTCTATATTTATTGTAATATTTATTTAAATATTTTTTTAATATTTTTCATATTTATTCATATTTATTTTAGTATTTATATTAACATTTACTCTAATATTTATTAATTTATTAATATTTATTTTAACATTTATTCTAATATTTATTTTAATATTTATTTTATTTGTTATTTATGTAAATATATATTTTATATTTATTAATATTTATTTTATTATTAATATTATTTTTTTTTTCATATTTAATTTATTATTAATATTAATTTTTTTTCATATTTAATTTATTATTTATATTTTTTTTGCTAATATTTATTATATTTTATTTATTAATAAAAATATTTAATATTTTAATATTTATTTTATTATTTATATTAAGTAATATTATTTTAATATTTGTTTCATTCTATTTTAGTCTATTCTATTTTATTTTAATCGACAACTTTTAGATGCCGACTATTTTGATCTAATTTTAGTTTGAAGTTTCTAATATTAGGCATAAATGACGTAAACTGTGCACAACAGAATAGAAAAATACGTTTAAAACTAAGTTGAGTAACTAAAACCATTATATTCTATCAAACTATACCTAATTTAGTTTAATTCATGGATCTCTGAATAGGAAAGACAGACTAAACTAAAATTTTGTCTAGTTTAGTCTAGTGTGTGACAACAGAATCGGCACCAGTATCTGAGATATTTTTTTTTTCACGCGGAGGAAATCTTCCAAAGACCCCCGGGAGCTGTGGGGCTCGACCGGGGTATGTGGGATTCTTACCCACTAAAACCCGCGGCTGTCGCATCGGCACATGAGAGGGGGGACCCCAGGGCTCTCCGGTGGATCTGCACCAGGGCCCTCAGTGAATTGCCTTTGAGCCCGCCGCCGGGGGGCGCATTGTAGCCCCCCGGAACCAGTCACGGTGCTCACGGGGGCGGGGGTCGCAACCCCGCCACCGTCCTCCTCGGAGTCGCCGCCGTACTCAATGGACGTTCTAAGGGCCCACACCCCGAACGTCCAGCGACTCCGAAGTCGGGTAAAGGCCTCCTCCAACCTCTTCCACGTCTTTCTATTCCTAGCTAGTTTATTCCAATCCTTCCCTGCTATTTCTGCGATGTCATCAGCCCACCGTCTATTTCGCGTTCCCACTTCCCTTTTTCCTTTTGGTCCACTCCATTGCGTTGTTTGTGTTGTCCATCTGTTATCTGTGTAACGTGATATGTGAAGATGTAAAGATATTTAAATTATTGTTAATAAAATTTTTAATCTGAGTCATAAGGCTATTTTCTTACAGTAAAAATTGTATAACCTGTTTTGAATGAGTAGTGTCTTAGATCCTAGTCACCAAGCTATACTCAACACAGCAATATTGTATACTTACATAAACCCTGTAACTCCACTGATACGCAGTAATCTCATCATAACAAAACAAGAACAACGATAAATCACTGGTGAAACATTTCGTAATCATAAAACAAGTCGAAAACCGATGTGTCAACCAAAAGCCGCATCTTGAAACAACCGCTGTTACTTAAGCCAATTTAGCTTCACAGTAGCAACCAGTCAAAGTAGACCCCTCAATATTGGGATAACTCCCCCTTTAGAGTAATAAACACAGTCACGATCACGATGGTTCATATTACGTTGGTAGTGTTTTAGACAACCCACACTAACACTCTGATTCTATATTTCCGCCCAATCCCTATGCGAATATTTTGACTTCAATAATGGACCCTGTTCCTTTAGAAATAGGATAGAAAATATAAAAATAATTGACAAACAATATTATGGATAAAATTTTGTTGTTATTAATGATGCGGGAGATATAGTATCAAATTATCTTTTCTTTGTTGTTGATACAAACGTAGTTTGTTGTTAGTAACAAGGTTTTAATTCATCTGCCTTTGCAGGTGAATTAGACCTTGTTGACCTTGGTTTCGGTAGAAAGCCTAAAAAACACTAAGTTGGATGTTTTAAAACCTAACATCATCATCATCAGCCGAAAGACGTCCACTTCAGACCAAAGGCCACTTAGAAGGGAAGTGTTTCCATAATCCCACGCTTGGTAGACGGCTTGGACATCTTTTTTTTTTTTTGGGACTGATAGACGCTGTTGGCCGCAGATAGCCATTACAGCTTCACCGGACAATAAGGGCTTGGACATCGCTTGGCGATGTGGTGGCTTAATCCAATACAAAGACTCTGCTGCCGTCTTCTTGGTTTCCCATAGGTCCTCTTACCCGTTGGGTAACGGGAGGAGATGGGAGGGTGCTATTCTTACCCGGACACCCCACGGGTCTACATACAACCATTACATGCTATATACATGAAATATTGGTGTATATCATACATGCAGTGCATGCTGCTTTATAAATTTCCCGATTCGTTTTAGATAAATGAACTCGATAAAGCAAAATGGCAATATTATTACAAAGAAAAGGAAGAATAAGTGTGATAATCTTAACAATTTTATACGGAACAGCTGATGTTGAATCCAGTTTGCCAGTTGATTTGGCTCCCGAGGAAAAAGGTATAATTTATCTAAACTTAAAATACTTTTCTAAAAAAAACTATGTAACTAAGTATACAATACAGAAATTTATTTGTAAAACATAGGAAATAATAATATATATTATATAATGAAGTCGGTTAAAAACCAAGTCGAAATAATTACAAAGAAAAACTATTAAGCCTAAAAAACTATTTACCAAAGCCTCGTCAGTGTTCAAATGAAATTATTCATATGTCAGCATCTGATAGTGATTAGGATGCACTTAGTATGCTAATTGATTAATTAGCACATCGATCTGTCAAGCCGCCGCCAGACGAATCTGTTTATATTACATATATGCAACCTTCAAGAATAACTCACTAAACTACTTACTCATGCATGGATACGCGAAGAATAATCCCATGCCAGGAATTAATTCTAATTTAGTTTGATCCACTTAAATTATCGTCGAAATAAATTTAATCAGATGCGCTGTCTCTACCTATCAGTCTAGTCTATTTGAACTTTTCTGTAAGATTCTAGACTCAACACTAATTTAAATAAAAAGTATTACTTATTTGGAACATACATATTAAGCTCTAACGGATGAGAAAAAAAATGCTCTTTGAGCACTCCGAGTAATTTTAGCAAAAGTATTATTTTCACTTCAAATACAGCAGTATATAAAACGGCGTATATTTATTACCTTATTATCATCTTAAGTATCTCTTGCTATATACATATTGCTTCATTACCGAGTGACATCGATCCGGTCCGATAACTAAGTTGTTTAAGTAAATCGATAATGTAAATGTAGATTCTGTTTTTATGAGAATTTCACGAAAGTTACGTTCCCATCAACACAAGATATTTTATGGCAATGGCGATCGATGATGTCGATATCAAAAAACGACCTTATTCTTTTTTCACAAAAGGTCGAACTTTAACCGCTAGTAAATACACATGTTTCGTGAACTAATTTTACACGGATTTTATATTCTTAACAGAATCTGAGACCAAAGAAATATATGTGTAGTTTAAAGAAGATTATTCATTAATTTAAGTTTATACAATACAAATCTTCGGGACTAAATATTTTCATATTGTGTTATGTTTATAATGTATATATTTACCAATTGTAAATAGTATAGGCCATAGATTTAGATTAGGAACAAGAACATTTGCTAGATAATGTTTGCTTTATGTATTTTTTTACTTTGCAGTATTGCCACCGACCACACTTCCATTAACATCATTATCTTCAGTGATAACTACGGCCAATATATCAACGTCTACGTACGTCACTGTTATACCTCCAATCCCGCCCAGTGATAGAGACAGATTCCTAACATTTGCAGAGTCGGGACACCATAGAACTTTCATGTTTGCTAAAGATAACACCTTTATTCAATTGGATGGAGATATTATACAGAGATTTCAGTTAAGGTAAATAAGAGTAATGATGTTCCGGTAGGAACAACACTTTTCGGATCATCGTTATCACCTGAAAATCTTTACGTCGTCGTAATCGTGTACATCTTCATTTGATTTAAGTACGGCTTTGTGACTCGAGCCGTAAGAAAGCTGCAGTTTGTTATTATAATGCTGTTACAGCTAAAAAAATACTAGGTGATGTTTCAAATCCTTGTCTTTTCTGCAATAGACCATCCTGATAAATTCCGCATTACAACAGATACAAACTGTTGTAATGCGGTAGGATTTAACATTTCTGTGTTCGGGTGTGCTACTAGTACTGTTCAGTAGTATTTCGATAAACTAATTATTTATTGCCTCTTTATTGAACCAAACAGTAATAATGTTACAAGTAATGCAAAATAAAATTTACAATAAAACTGTCAGTGTAAATTACTGAATTAAAGAGAATTAATAACTAAGGTCTCAAGTGACAAGTGGCAGTGTCCATGCGCAGATAACTATCAGGCAGCTCGTCTCATCACTAAGTTTAAAAGATTCACTACATAATTATATTACATTATTATGCGGTAATAGCTCAGTGGGCGAGCGCTTGCCTTGGAAACAAGGTGCGCAGGTTCGAACCCCGGCTCGCACCTCTGATTTCTTCAATGAATCATGTGCGAATCGTCTTTGTACGATTGCTACTAGCTTTCGGTGAAGGAAAACATCGTGAGGAAACCTGCATGTCTGAGAAAGCCTAACTAGCTCTCGAATGACATGTGAAGTCCGCCAACCCGCACTTGGCCAGCGTGGTGGACTATGGCCTAAGCCCCCTCATCTTGAGGGGAGGCCCGTGCCCAGCAGTGGGACATAAACAAGGGCTGGTATTATTATTATTATTATTTACTACATAATTTGTCGACCTAGTAACCATTTCTGCGAATACGTAGCAATGTAATTTGGTTTTAACACATCAAAATTACCCCCAGTCACGCTGCCAGCTGCAGCAACAAAGAGTCATTTAACAACAGGATGCCGATATTTGCCCGTTGTATTGCACAGGTTATGCAGAGAGATATCCTTCAAGTTTCGCACGAGATTGCCACACGGGCTACTCGTGTATCACAATGTAAAGAATCCCGTATTCAAAATGCAACCGTACGCGTTGTATGTTATTGTGGAGAAGGGGGAATTAAAAGGTGAGTATTTTGCCTGAGCAGTAATTGGCGTTCTTCTACAACTTTGTTATTGCTCCACTTGTTAGTTAGTAGCTCAAACTTCCAATGGATGCTGAAAGTCAAACCAATATTTTTCATCTTCTCCATTCAAAGTCTGACTGGATAACATCGAAACTAGAGATTAGACTGTTCATTATGTACCTTTTTAGGACTAATTTTTGTGATGTTCTATTTTTTGTTAGTCTATACACTACTACATAATACTTATTTAAGCAAAGGACTTCTCTTCTTTTTAACCGACTTCAAAAAAGGAGGAGGTTCTCAATTCGTCAGTATATATATATATATTTTTTTTTATGTATGTTCGCATAACTCTGGCAATTATTAACCGATTTGAAAAAATCTTTCTTCCATCCATTCTTCAATCCATTGATTGGGTCCCATAAAAAAATTATTGCTTAGTAATAAGTAGTTCCTAAAAAAACAAGAATGGTGACTGCGCACTGAGAGCTGCAAGAAAGCCTATATAGATGACGTTTTAGTCGCTCGGACTCGCTCGGTCGGACAAAAATGGTCATAACTCTGGCAAATATTTACCAATTTCAATGATTCTTTTTTTATTCGAAAGAAGAAACCACTGTATTGAATCTGTATGAATTTTATTACAACCGGATAAGAACTTCCTGGAGGACCATGAACGATGTGGAGGAATTTATCTGGTAAAAACCATAAAACTGATGTTCTCCATTACATTGCTCTGACAATTATGAACCGATTTCGATGATTCTTTTTTTATTCGAGAGAGTAAACTACTATGATGTTTCCATGCAAATTTCATTACGACCGGATATTTTATTCTGAAGAAACAAGAATTATGTAAAACTATGTAGACGATAATGTGATCATAACCTACCTAGATAATTTTACGGTTTTCGATGGTTCAATCTTTATATATGAAAATATCACTAAAAAGTTTAAAATAAAATCTTTTTAAAAAAAAATTGAACCGACTTCAATATCACTGAAAAGTATAAAATAATTTAAATATTATTGAAGTTGGTGCCAAATATACACAGCAGGTACGCTAACACCAACTTCAATAATATTTAAATTATTTTATACTTTTCAGTGATATTGAAGTCGGTTCAATTTTTTTTTAAAAAGATTTTATTTATATTTAAACATTTAAAGAACCTCATGGATTCCTATTTATATTGTTATGGCGGTTTATATCTTCAAATCATTTTCAAGATTTTTAGTAATCTAAATCAATTATGCAATAATTAATTTCATGTACGTATGTAACGTTTTAAGTTAATTTCCCAATAGTTTACGGAAGTGAAAAAAGCCTCTGTAATACTTTCTAAAGAGCAACCGCCTGTACTCTGACAGCACTCTAGCCTGTAGGCCATGTCATTTTTTTTCTCCACGTCGCCACCTATTCACCCGTCTGTCTGTCAACTTGTCTATCGATCAGTCTGCCGTTTACAATGTTCTTAGAAACATATACACTGTTATTAATTATTTATTGATACCCAAGACTAGCACATAAATAACTAAGCACCTTATATCTCTTAACTCCTTGTTAGAGATATATTTCTGGTAGATGGAAATAATGATTTAATTAATGATGTTTGAAGTTGTGGTGCTAATTGTATTTATTTCTATGCTTTCTTCGTCGGTTATAAAAATTTCATCCTCTATTGGACCATATCTTTCTTGACCTTTTTTTGCAACTCGTTAACTATAATGAAGATATTATAAATAATCCCATCCTTCCTTAGTTCTATTACTGTTCCATCACAAATGTTGTTTACTTCCATAAAGTGTATTGGTTGAGTTTTCTTTTAAAACCCGTCTTTTCTACGTCATTAGAGTAGTTATAATATTTTATTAATAATGCTTACTCTATTATTTCAGTTGTTCACGTATTCGGCAAACACTTAACATCAGTAACAGTAGGTAGAGCTTTAAATAGAGACCAATGGCATAGCGTAGTAGTCACTATTGATGTTCATGGTGCGAGGCTCATCGCTAAAGTTGACCAACTTAAAGAAGAGGTTTATCTCAAGGTAAGAGAAGTTATAGAAGTACTACAACTTTGAAACACAGCTCATGACCTCAGAATATTTTATATAAATGACTTATTTCAGGGCTTAAGTTTCGATACAAATTACGGAATTACGGATAACTTGACGTCAGTCATTCTCATAGGAGGTAAGTAATATAACGCAAAATTTATTCTACTTTATCATGAAGTAAGTACAAGATAAATAAAGAAAATAAAATAAAATGCATGACAAATGTACCAACATGCTTAAATCAAGATACAACCTTAATCTTTAGACCAATGAATACAAAAACATACCTTTACTTGAATTGTAATACTTATGGACCATACTAATAAACTTTGGTATTGATAAAATTCATAACGTTCTAAATGCTAAACAAGCATTAGATTGCTTTAACATTTATACTGTCGCAGGTTTAAGCTCCGAGGAAAAACTCCACGGAGTAAAGTACATAATAGAATCATTCGTCGGATGCATCAGCGATATGGTTCTAAGTTCTGGCAAAGCTGCTTCAGACCTCCTTCCAATAGTTCCTTTAATAGCGACTAAACACGAGAACGTCAAAGAAGGGTGTATTGATAAATGCAGAACCATGGAGAATTTATGCTTCGAAGGCTCCAGGTGTATAAATGAATATAACGGGTACAGGTGCGATTGTTTCGGGACGTTGTATGAAGAGCAATTGTGTGATGTCTATAGTAAGTTCTTATTTGTTATTACAAGAATCTCGACATATGTGCCAAATGGCCGCAATTATGAGATGTTGAGAGTTTTATATGTTTATATCCCTGTATTCATAAATTTCAAGTTTAATGAGAACACTAACTTTTAACTTCAGCTTTATCAACTGTTGGACTATTACCTACACTTCTTATTCACATTTCATATCGTTACATAACATGGAACATGCTTCAATATTGATTTAATCAGTTGTCCATTAACATAAAAAATAAGCCATAAAAGTCCAAACTCTGTCCCCTTTACTTACAATACCGAAATCAGACGAATCATAAAAATGTCTTATATAAGTGCAAAGAGAGAAACTAATTAAAAAGTTACGTAAACCAGTTACGACTTTTTTCTTTTACATAATTGAAGATATTAAATAATGACGGCTGCTGAAGACTGTCTTGTGAACTTTGAAATACTCAATAATAAAAATTAAATAACAGACCTAAATTCATAATATTACTAGCCTCCGTGGCGCAGTGGGAAACCGCTTAAACCGGAGTTCACGGGTTCGAATCCTGCGGGGGGGGGGGGGCAACAACTTTGTGTAGTTGTTCCTTACTGGCTAGGCCAGTGCAGGCCCATCACCTGATTTTCTGTAAAGTATGATGATGAAGATGATCCATACGTCGGATGGGCATGTAAAAAGTCGGTCCTGCGCCTAACCTCTCCCCGGTTGTGTCGGTCTCCCGTCCCATCGGATTATGAGAGGAAAGAGAGAGTGCACTTGTGTCTACGGAAACACTTGTGCACTATAATATCTCCTGCGTATGTACATGGTTGATCTTGTGAAAGATTGGCCGCTGTGGTCGTATCGGCCAGGAGGACATTATTATTAGTTATTAAAAACGGCTTTTGCAAAGGAAGTAAGTCAATGTAGTGATATATTAATTAATCTAAAGTTTTCTCTTCGGTTTACAGTCTGGAGTAACCTGACATATTCCACAACTACAATGTTCGTGTTATATCAATGATTCAAATTATTCCGTTAGTTCATATATTTTAAAAGATATATCTACATATATCCCGCGCTATTTATGCATTCAGATCAAGTTACACAACACTGCCTCACGACTTTCGTAAATCGTTCCGTAAACAGCCTTCATATCTAGAAACAAGTGAAATATTTATCAATGCAATATCAATTGACGTAACAATTCCGATTGCAGCCGCGACCGTGTTGACTCTGAGGGGATCGAGTTACGTGTCGTATCGAGTTTACGATTGGAAGGATCGAGTACATTCGACTAACACGCGAGTCAGCCTGCACTTTAAGGTAGAATGTTGATAATATTAATTAATAATTTGTAATATTTTATCGTATTACGTGATATTACGTCGCGAGTGAAGTCGTCACATACCTAATCAATTTGTTGATTGTCTTCTGTTCGCCTTAACGCTCGGAAGGGGTGTCAAAACCTAACAGAGTAGGTACTTAAGTAATTTTTTCACAAAAAAGGCTCCTATAATATATTTCCTCGTATGCCCGAGTGTCCGTGTAAGAATAACACCCACCCACCTCCTTCCGTTGTGTTTCCGTAAGGAGCGACTAAGGGAAAACAAGAAGACTGGCAGCAGCGTATTTCTATTGGATTGTACCACCTGTACTGCGATCCCCAAGACGTAGGGATTATGGCGACCCTTCCCTTCAAAGGTCCTTCGTTCAGCAGTGGAGGTGTTTTGGCTGCTGCTGGTGATGATGATGATATACTCCCACTTACCTCCTTCTACGTATGTTAAATCCTTAATTATATGCATATATTTGGAATGAAGATGATGTGATTGCAATGAGATGCAATTGCTATTCGTTAATTGAAAATCGGCTTCTTTAGTTACGGAAAACAGTTGCATTATCAACGACCTATTTGTGCAATACTAAAACCTTGTCAATACAGAATGCATGCATTAACGTTCGCAATAAAATATCAAACCATTTAAAAACCATTTTGCATGCATTTAGATTAGAGACGCGAATCGCAGACAATTTATAGCGGTGATAATCGCGTGTGACAATATTGCTGGCATTTAACGCTTGAAAGCCTCAAAATAAACAATTTGCAGACTCGTTTCGACGACTCGGCGTTGTTCTACGCTAGCGGTCAAATTGATGACAAACATCACTACATTGCTCTATCGATTCACGATGAAAAGGTAGCAATCCAGATAGACCTTGGAGACGGACCTGTGGAGGATTATTTAGGGGAAAAAGTAAATAATAACAAGTGGCATAACCTCACAGTTATATTGCAAGAGAAAACCCTAAACGTGTATCTAAATAACGTGATAGAGACTTACGAAGTATCAGGCGTCGCAAGATACGTATGCATCGACCCAGAGATCTACATATGCGGCGGACCGGACCTATACAAAATGAAAGGCCTAAAATCTTTTAACAATTTCGCCGGAAACCTAAAGTACGTTTATTACAACGACGTATCGATACTGTACGAGCTAAAGCAAAATAACCCTAAAGTCCATTACATAGGAGTGTTGGATCCCGAGTTCGAAGAGATTGATATAGAAGTGATACCAATTACGTATCCTTTCGCGACGTCCCATATATGGTGGCCGCTGAATCAGAGCCAAAGCATCAATTTGGTATTCGATTTTAAAACGAGCAAAAACATGGCTGTGTTGGCTTACAGTCCGATTACTTCTAGCCAAGGCTACTGGGAGGTAAGAATAAATGATAATGCTTGACAAACAAGCTTCTGATTTTACTTTTATGTAAATCGGTTTTAGTTTCAAGAGCATCTTAAACAAAGTAAGTGGGGCACACCTTGACGTTATGCATTTATAAGTGAGGCTTGTTTGATCGAGGAAATAGAAGTCATATTTTATCTGAAATTGGATGTCAAATATAAACGATGTCCTGAGAATGATTTGAGTTAGATAAAATTATATTAATACAAGATTTAACTATACCTTTGTTTGTTCTATAAATAGACGATTAATCTTTACTTTTAATATTTTATATAACTGGCAATTATTCAATAGAGGATTAATTATTGATAAGTGTAAATGTATAGGCCAGATGTCATATTATATTAGCAGCTCATATTTCAACGACGCCCCGGTAATAAACACATAACCGTGATGACGCGACCTACTTATCGGTCTTCATCAAAGCCACCGAGCAGGTATTTAAATTATTTGTTTTCTGATAGAAACTATGAAGGACGTTAGCCCTTGACGTTGTAATGTAATACATAAAATTTACATACTACTGATTTGTGCCGAAAAAACTAAGACTGCGATGCTACCTGCACAGAATCGGTTAAAATAATATTAGCACACTAAACAGTTCAGACAAAAAGAGTAACGCGGGACCTTACTCACCCAATTACAGGTAAGGATGGTTAAAGAGGAAATAAGATTCGAGCTAGTAGCGGATGTGGGTAAGAACGTGACTGTTCTGAAATCGGTGAAATTCAACGTGAGCAACGATTGGCACAACGTTGAATTGGATTATAGAAAGGGAAGGATCAAATTGACTGTCGATCATCACAACAAACACGCGCAAATGTTTGGTGAGCTAAAATTTTCATATTCATTAGGTTATGTGTACACACACATTGCACACAGCAATGACGCATCAGTTCCCGTTCATCAACAAAACATGTTTAAAGCAGTAATTTACAAGCTTACACACATAGACCGCCGCATCGTATACACAAATAACTCCAACACTGTTTAACGAGACTGTACAGACCGTACGTGTCTTGTGAAACCTATAATAGGACTATGTTATTTGAAATATTATAATTACAAAATTAAATTAGATATAAAAGGACCACGATAGAAGTGAGAAGAACTGTACTTCTTAGAAATTACTGCTCTAATTTTCACCGAGGATAATATTATCCTTGACTGTCATACGAATAAAGATCGAAACTAGGTACTTACGGGTTTTTATAGCTAGCAAACTTAGTAATTAAGCACAAATACGAATTCATTTGGAATCAGTTCTGTTCTGTTTGTTTTATTTTAACAGAAAACCTAAACAGGATCCAGTTTTTTATATCGCATGCCGTACCTACAATATATGACAAGAATACGTTTTAATCCAACAACTCTTGACAAAATCCTTTACTTTTTGTGAAGAAGCGACAACCTGTTGTTTGAATAGGTATAACTAACAATTTATGAGACACATTTTAACAGGGTTGGCCTTTGAGCTGCAAGACAAGATAGTTATCGGCAGCGGGCTCAAATCGGCAAATTTGGGCTTAATCGGTTGTATGAGGAACATTAAAATAAACGGCCTACTAATAGAGCCTAGGTACGTCATTAATACCGAGAGAGTTGTCGGCGAAGTTGCAATAGACAATTGTCGATACGTCGATCCGTGCACGCGACCTAACACTTGCGAACATGGAGGCATCTGCTCGGTTAGAGAAGACAGAGTTATCTGCAACTGTGATAACACCGGTAAGTATTGTTTTTAAATCCTTCACATTGCTTCACATGAACCAGGCGACTGGTGAATGCTAATAGCAATTTCTTGTTATAAGGCCTTTGGAGTTTGGATGTCTTTCAGCTGATAATGATAATTACCTCCTGTCCACTTTTTTGGACCTAGAGGTAAAAAATTCATCGATTTTTACTTTAGGATACAACATGAAAAAAATATTTAGAATCTGAAATAAGAAACAGGCTGGTATTTCAAAGAAGTAAACGATTTTCCAAAGAATTTTAAACGTTTAAGGTTACATCGGCGAAAATTGTCATTTCGCTACATTCCGAAAGACTTGCGAAGAGTTAGCTCTTCTCGGGTATACAAGAAACGATGTGTACCTCATAGACATTGATGGCAACGGCAAGTTCCCGCCCGCCCACGTCAAGTGCGAGTTCCAGATTGAAGCCGACTCTTCTACGACGGTGGTGGAACATAATTTGCCTAGTCAAGTTGTAAGTGGTATTTCTTTAATTAATTAATTTGCAAGAACTGTATTAAGGGAAGAACTTGTCTAACTTAAGCTGTATGAATAAGGAAAAAAACAATGGAGTCGATGCTTTTGTTATCAACTAAATAAGTTTTAAAGATGGCACAATCTTTAATTCGCATACTAAGATAAATGAAGAACTGTAAATACCTAAGCAATATCGTGTGATAATGATGGACAATATAACGAGGTATCAAACCGATATACCCCAGAATTTTGAGGATATGAATAGTCCTGACGTTTATCCGTGCTAAAATTTGCCAAACTTATCTGTGGAAATTGAAATGTTGGTTGTTCAACGATAAAGTTGTAATGATATTAATATAAAATAATCTTTATTTTTAGGATGTAAGATCAGCAATCGGTCAAGATTTTAGCTTCAGAATAAAATACAGGGAATTCACAGCGGAGATGCTGCAAGAACTTATCTCCCACTCGCTGTACTGCCGACAGTACATCAAGTACGATTGCAACATGGCGCCTTTGGAACTACACAGCGCAACGTGGTTTATATCCTCGTCTAGCGATACCATCGACTACTTGGGGAATGTCAAAAGGTAATCCAATTTCATTGCGCTGGTGTGATAAAGATTTGGTCCTAAAGATTACATACTATGCGTTTCAACTAAGAATGTGGCCGCCATGATGATCGCGACTGCGGAACTTCACTCGTTTTTTACGATTTTTGTACCGCCAGCAGAGTAAACACAAAATGAAAAATTCGCCGCGGTTTTAATTATTTATTGTAATGTCTTATTTTGCTATCTATTTGTGTTAAAACATCATTTTTAGTAATTATATATTTGAAATGGCAAGATGGCGGCCACATTCTTAGTTGAAACCCATAGTACTATATTCTAACTAAATTCAAATATTAGGAGAGACGTATCTCTAAGTTGTAATCGCTAAATTCAAATATTAGGTACGTCTCTAAGTTGTTCGCGCCACGCGACTGTTCGCGTGGCGCGAACAACTAAACTAAACTGTTTTAAACAACTAAACTAAACTGTTTTAAACAACTAAACTAAACTGTTTTAAACGGATTAAACTGTTTTAATCCGCGCCGCCGCCGATTACGCCCCTAGTCCTTCTGACTCGCGCCGCAGACCACGGCACGTACTGCTCGACCCTCCTGACCCTTTGACGGCCCTATTGGACCGGGATGCGCCGAACCCTCCCCGACAACCGTATGCTACACTAGCTATCAGACACCGGTCTCGCCGGCGAGGCCGAAGGGTCGTACGTATGCGACCTCAACGACGTGCATCACCCCACTGAGTTTCTTGCCGGTTCTTTTTTGAAGTGAAACTTCTTATGCGACTTCCAAAAATCTACACTAATATTATAAAGAGGAAAGATTTGTATGTTTGTAATGAATAGGCTCCAAAACTACGGAACTGATTTCCAAAATTCTTTCACCATTAGAAAGCTACATCTTCACTGAGTAACATAGGCTATTTCATATTAAAAAAAAATAGGGATCCCTACTAAAATTAAAAAAATGTAACCAAAGGTGTGAAAAACTCAGTCATAAAATGTCTGTCATTGCATGCGCTGCGGAAACTATTGATGATACAACAAAAAAATGTTCTACAATATTATAGAACGTATCAATATCTACAAAAAAGTCCGCGATACAATATGTCTAACTATTAGAGTTTAGTACTTTTTTATATTTTAAATGTTGATAAAAGTTCCGTCTTCATTCAGATGATGTTATTGATACTTTTATAATAATCCTTATCCAATTAAATCATGTTGTATTCAAGTCTGCTTCAATATCTATACATTACTATTTATATTAAAAGATACTTCGAATTTAAAATTGTCAATCCGTTCTTTCTTCGCGTGCGCTGTATAAATTGTTAAAGATAAGACGAAATGATCTACTAAAACATGACTAAAACAGTAAAGGTTGAAAGTCTGTAAATTGTAAGTTTAGAAATAAATAAGCAAGCAAGAACACAATATTGGCTACTTTTAACATTTCTGTCTGTCTGATCACGGAAAAACGGCCCGGCTGTATGCAAATCAATGCAATTTATAATAGTGAAGGAGGTACTTTTTTGCTCTCGCGGAAACAACCTTCAACAAGTTTTTGGGACCCGTGTCCCAAACGATTTCAACCGAGAAATGTGGAATTCTTACTCACTAAAACAACCGCGGCTGGCGCAGCAGCACATGAGAGAGGGGACTGGGCCCTCCGGTAGGATCTGCACCAGGAATCCTAAAGTGCCTTGCCTGTGAGCCCGCCGCCGGGGGACTCAATATAGCCCCCCGAACCCCGCCCCGAGAACCAGACACGGTGCTCACGGGGACATGGGTCGCAACCCCGCCGCCGTACTCCTGTGAGTCGCCGCCGTACCTGCTCGATCGACGTCTAGGGCTCATACCCCAAAACGTCCAATGACTCCAAACAGTGAAGTAGGTATTTTTTTTGACGCGGGGGAAATCTTCAAAAGATTCCCAGGAGCTGTGGGGCTCGACCAGGGTATGTGGGATTCTTACCCACTAAAACCCCCGCGACTGTCGCATCGGCACATGAGAGGGGGACCCAGGTCTCTCTGGTGGGATCTGCACCAGTGAGTTGCCTTTGAACCCGCCGCTGGGGTGCGCATTATAGCCCCCCGGCGTCCCCAGTCACGGTGATCGAGGGGACGGGGGTCGAAACCCCGCCTCCGTCCTCCTCAGAGTCGCCGCCGTACTCAATGGACGTTCTAAGGTCCCACACCCCGAACGTCCAGCGACTCCGAAGGGTAAAGTAGGTACTATCCCAACTCAGAAGATACACATGGTACATGTTTTATAAAAATCAGTGAAATAGAATACTACATCCAGATTGAGCCATTGCAGCTGCATACAAACAAGGTGTCTGAGGTTAGTTGGACATACAGTTTACGAATAATTCAACTAGAAGGTATTACTTAGTATCGTAATAGATATAAATGAATACTACAAAACTAATTAGGTATACGTGCATGTAATGATCCTTTTTTTTTTTTTTTTTTTGTCTTTTGGTTAGTGGTCAAGCTGGTGTCAGTAGAGTTATTCAAGCTGCTCTTAGGCCCTCTGACTGCATGAGAGGGGACCCCCGGGCTCTCCGGTGTGAACTGCGCCAGGAGCCCCCTGCCCCTCAGTGCCTTGCCTTTGAGCCGGCCGCCGGGGGACACATTATAGCCTCCAGGGAACCAGACACGGTGCTCATGTTAACGGGGGTCGCAATCCCGCCGCCGTCCTACTCGGAGTCACCGCCGTACTCAATGGACGTCCTAGGACGACTCCGAAGATAACGACTACTGTCTACAACATACGGAACCGTCTTTTTTCGCGCGCTCCGAAGCACAAGGAAGCTTAGTTCAAACGTACAAAGAAATCCGGACGTCGACGGCTATCCATGGATTGGCCTTTGCATGACATTGCATAAGTAACGCTAGCTTATGCCATATACAAAATATTTAGCAAACTGTTCTTCTGGAACTCTTTTTGGCCGTTAAAATTTAAAATATATATAAAAGGGTTTAAAATATAAATATCGGGAAAATCCATGAAAACAGTTAAGAAAAATAATATTAAGCGCTGGCGGAGCTGCGCGGGTCAGCTAGTGTTATCATATAACGCGTTAAGCGTTAAACGATTGGTGATAGACGATAGGCGATAGGCGTTGTGAGTGGGAGTGAGTGAGTGAGTGAGTGAGTGACTTCGTTGACTTCGATGACTCCGTTGACTCCGCCGACTCCGCCGACTCCGCCGACTCCGCCGACTCAGCTGACTCCGCCGACTCAGCTGACTCCGCCGACTCAGCCGACTCCGCCGACTCCGCCGACTCCGCCGACTCCGCCGACTCCGCCGACTTCGCCGACTCCGCCGACTTCGCCGACTCCGCCGATTATTTTTTATTATTACTTTATCATTATTTTAACACTATTTTATCATTATTTTAACATTATTTTATCATTATTTTATCATTATTTTAACATTACTTTATCATTACTTTATCATTATTTTAACACTATTTTATCATTTCTTTATCATTATTTTAACATTACTTTAACATTATTTTAACACTTTTTTATCATTACTTTATCATTATTTCATTATTATTTTAACATTATTTTAACACTTTTTTATCATTATTTAACACTATTTTATCAATACTTTATCATTATTTTATCATTATTAACATAACATTACTTTATCATTACTTTATCATTATTTTAACACTATTTTATCAATACTTTATCATTATTTTATCATTATTAACATAACATTACTTTATCATTACTTTATCATTATTTTAACACTATTTAACATTATTTTATCATTACTTTAACATTATTTTAACACTATTTTATCATTATTTTAACATTATTGTATTATTACTTTAACACTATTTTATCAATACTTTATCATTATTAACATAACATTACTTTATCATTACTTTATCATTATTTTAATACTATTTTATCATTACTTTATCATAATTTCATTATTATTTTAACATTATTTTAACACTATTTTAACATTATTTTATCATTATTACATATTATTTTAACACTATTTAACATTATTTTATCATTATTTTATCATTATTTTAACATTACTTTAACATTATTTTAACCCTTTTTTATCATTATTTTAACATTATTTTAACCCTATTTTATCATTATTATTTTAACATTATTTTAACACTATTTTACCACTATTTTATCATTATTTTAACATTACTTTAACATTATTGTATTATTATTTTAACACTATTGGTGCTGCGGTTGTATGATGAGAAAGATGGATGCGCGTTAATTGCGTTAGCGAGCGAGAATGTCCCTACTTGGAGAGGATGTCAGTACACCGTATTAGCTGCTCAAGAAAACAATAGGCAACCAAAGAAAACATGCGCTTACCTCCAGTGAGCAAAGCGGGCGGGTTCAGGGCAGCTCAGCCACGTAGCGACACCAACACCAAACCCCAAGCACAGTCAATTGGTTAAGCACACACACACACACACCAATTAGTTAGTTAGTTTATTGTTAGTAGAATAATAAGCGAGCAAAACACTGGAGCGCAGCGAACGATGTACAAGAGTCCCCGGGTAATGCGATGCGAGCGATGCGGGCGAGTCGCTCCGAGCACAGTCGTCAGAGAACTATATAATTATGTGCGATGCGGCGAGTAGTTCCGAGCACCGTCGGCGGACAACTGAACGAGTCAGGATGCGTTGGCGCGCGGTTCCAAGGCGCGCGCGGTGCGGGGTACTCATGGACGGTGTTGTATCCAAAAACGATACCATATATGGTATTGCGTCGCGTCATTGGCGATGGCTTTGCCTACCATTGGTTCGCGCGGTTGCTTTCAAATGGCAAGCCCATTGCTTCAATGATATGAGCTAAAACGGCGTGAACATCCTCCCCGGCTTGGAAATCCATAGGGATTTACAAAGAAAATAATGCAGGAAAGATGGTAAAGGATATGCGGAATTAAAGACGTAAAGGATGCGATAATGATCATTTAATTATATGATGTGATGGTGATATATATGATGATATAAATGCGATTAAAATAAAATATATGCGAATAAAGTATAATAGATAAGAGAATAAAATTATTGTGATGGAAGAGGACATAGTTTAACAACTGGACGCTTAAAGGTACCAGTTGTGGTGCGAACTAAAGCAACGCGAGCGATACCGTCTTTTCCAGGGAATACAGTTTCTATAATGCCTGTCGGCCAGCGAAGCGGAGGCGTATCATCCTGGTGAACGAGAACTAAAGTGCCTGGTTTAATGGGCACGTCTGGTGTATTCCATTTTTGTTTTAATTGAAGCGTATGTAAATAATTTACACTCCATCTCTTCCAATAGCTTTGGACGAGGCTATCTAAAAGTTTTTTACGATTGCAGAGGCTAACAGAATTGTCAATTTCATATGCGGGTAAAGATTGCAAAGGTGTCGTATTAAGAAAATGAGCGGGCGTTAATATGGTATGTGGCTGATCAGACAGCAAACAAAGCGGACGCGAATTCAAAATGCATTCAATTTGCGTCATTATCGTAAGAAGTTCTTCATAACATAGAAGCTGTTGGCCAATGCAACGATATAAATGCGACTTTACACTTTTTATGTTTGCTTCCCATAATCCTCCGAAATGGGGAGCGCGAGCGGGTATATTTCGCCATGTGATTCGGCGATTGCGTAATTCGGTTTCAAAGGCCGTATGCGTATCTTTAGCGGATAAGAAACTATACAGTTCATCTAACTGTCGTTTTGCACCAATGAAGTTGGTTCCATTATCTGAATATATACATGATACTGGTCCACGTCTAGATAAAAAACGTTTAAGCGCGTCTATAAATGTGTCCGTACTTAGGTCCGATGCGATTTCAAGGTGTATGGCTTTAGTAGTCATACACACAAAGAGACATATGTAAGCCTTTTGACTTTTAATGCCACGTTTACGTGCGAGTGTGATGTTGATAGGGCCTGCGTAATCAACACCGGTGTGTGTGAAAGCTTTAGCTTCCAACACACGAGCGGGAGGAAGACTAGCCATCATAGGCGTAGGATGCGAAGGTGCAACTCTGAAGCAGAAGTTACATTGACGTATTCGTTGTCGAATTATATTGCGAGCGGAGATGATCCAATAGCGTTGCCTAAGTAAAGACATAAGAAGATGAGAACCAGTGTGACAGTTAGAGCGGTGACAGTTATCAATGATTAGATCAACTACGTGATCGCGACGAGGAAGTAAAACAGGATGACGATTTTCAAAGGGAATGTTGGCGTTTATTAATCTGCCGCCTACTCTGAGCAGATTATTTTCATCGACAAAAGGATCTAATTTTCTAAGAGCGGGAGAAGGTAAACTACCTTTATTTATATTTTTAATATCGTCAGCGAAATATTTTTGCTGTAGATCGCGAAGTAGTGCGGTTTCAGCGATGTCCAGATCAGACACTTGGATAGAATCCGAGCGCGGTAATTTGCGAGCGAAGCGTAAAACATACTATTACACGCAATAATTTATTCCATGAGGATACTCTAACGGAAAGTTCAAGAAGAGGCGAAGTATTTTCTTTTGGTATAGCGGTAAGTGTAACAGATTCTTTTATTTCAGGTATAGGACCTTCAATATTAGTTGATTCGAAAGGCACGATTGGCCATTCAGCGATTGGACTACTAATCCAGGGTGGACCATGCCACCAAAGCGGGTGGTTAAGTAATTGTGAGGGTAGTGCACCTCTCGATATAACATCGCTAGGATTTTGCGTACCTTCAATGTGAAAAAAGCGATCGGGAGATAAAAGTTCGTGTATCTTGCTGACACGATTAGCGACAAAGGTTTGCCAGCGATGCGGGAGCGAATGAATCCATGACAATGCAATGGTAGAGTCTGAGAAAGCGAATATATCCTTTATAGGGTAGCGGTTATTCAATGCGGTATATACTTGATTAACAAGTTTAGCTAAAAGTAACGATGCGCATAATTCGAGCCTTGCTAGGCTGACAGTCTTTAGAGGAGCTACCTTAGACTTAGAGCATATCAAATGAATTGATATGTCGCGGTTAGGATGTGTCACGTGTAGATATAGAACGCAACCGTAAGCTTTCATACTAGCGTCTCCAAAAGCTACTAAGTGTACAATGCAACCATTAGCGACACCTAAATGACGCGGTATACGCAGTGTGGATAGTAATTGTAATTCGTTTTTAAATGTATTAAAGCGATCGGTAATAGCTGGAGGAGGTTCCTCATCCCAACCTACCTTTGAAAGCCAAAGCTCTTGTAGTAACAACTTGGCGTACAGAATAACGGGCGCGACGAGTCCCAATATATCAAACAAACGAGCGATAGTCGAAAGAATTGCGCGTTTAGTATTATCTTTAGATGCGGGAGACGTAGTAAATGAGAATTCATCTGTTTGCGGTAACCATTTTAAACCCAAAATTTTCATAGTATCATTATTATCCGTAAACTCTATAGATGCGCGATGCGATTCCGGAACATGAGCGAGAAGTTCAGGCGAATTACTTGCCCATTTGACAAGATGAAAACCGCCAGTTTTGAACAATGCGATTAATTCGTCCACCAGGCGGATCCCGACGTCGACTGACTGCACAGACGTTGTCAAGTCGTCCATGTACAGTTCTCGAGTGGCGACATCTGCGGCGAGAGGAAAGCGTTCACGTTCGTCATCAGCGAGCTGACGAAGTGTCCGCATAGCGAGAAATGGACTTGAGCGAAGACCGAAAGCCACGGAATGAAATTGGAAAATGCGAAGCGGTTCATTTTGATCAAAGTGATATAATATTTTTTGATATTTCCTATCATCTTCTTTTAACAGAATGCGTAGGTACATTTGTTGAATGTCAGCGGTAATAGCGATTTTTAAATAGCGAAAATTTAAAAGAAGTGAGAATAAATCTGCCTGCAAATTTGGTCCAGTGTATAACAAATCATTCAGCGAAGTGCCAGTGTCGGTTTTAGCACTAGCATCTAAAACTATGCGCGTTTTTGTTGTCGCCTTATCTGGTCGTACAACAGCGTGGTGCGGAATAAAATATCCTTCTTCTACAACAGCGGGTGAATACGATATCTCCGATAAATATCCTTTTTGTAAATATTCATTAATGACGTCATTGTATGATTGACGTAGCGCGGGAAGAGAGTTAAACTTGCGTTCAAGCGAATTTAAACGACTAAGAGCGTGACAAAATGAGTTACCTAAAGATTTAGGATCACCCTTAAATGGAAGCGAAACAATATAACGTCCACAAGCGTTCCTTGTGACCGTTGATGCGTATAATTTCTCACAGGCTTGATCATCCGGACATATATTTTTAATAGAAGGCACCTCCTCGAGTTCCCAAAATTTAGCGATAGTATTATTAAGATTGTCTACCAAAGGACCGAAGGACCAGACTATACCTTCACGGTGCAGAGGCGATGTCTCACCCATGACAATATAGCCAAGCGTAGTCTCGAGAGCGTGAGGCACAGAAAGCGCGGTGTCCGAAAAATCAGCTGATCGAACGAGCGGCGATGGTATTACTTTACCAGGGAGTAAAATTGATGCGAATACTTGTGCGCCAAGAATGGCGTTTATTTCTCCAGGTGAATGCCAAAATTCATCCCCTAGCGGTAAATCAACAAAATGATCCAACATAGTAGTGTCGATCATGCGAGCGGGCAACTGATCCGTAATATGATCAACTACAAGTAACATAATATTATAATTAGCGTCCGAGACGCGCGATTGTATGGTGAGCCACACGTAACCTCTAATAGGTGCTGAATTTGACCCAACAGTTTTTAACGACGAGTTAACCATTGGTTGAATATTTAAATTTAATTTATTGCAACAAGCGAGCGAAATAATATTATTTTGTGAGCCACTATCTATTAGGCATCTTATAATAGTACGGGTTCCATTATTAGGAACATATACTTGCGCAGTAGGTAAGATTACAGTTTTATTAAAAGGATTATTATTATTATGAGCGTACATAACGCGCGTATCATTGCAACACTCGTTCGCGGCGCGCGAAGGCACAATCGTCGCGTCCGCATCCAATACTTGAGCGTGCATGCACGAAGAGGCGCGCGCGGGGGGTGGCTGGCGTTTGGTTGAACCGGCAGTCACGGCAGTGGCGAGCGATCGCGGCCGTTGCGATGGCAACGGTGGTTGCAGCGCGGGCGCGGGCGGTGTGGCTCGAACGGGCAAACGAGGCCTGTTATCGGCTACTTCGTTATGATGCGAACGTTGAGTATAATTTTCGAAATGTATAAGCGTATGATGTTTTTTATAACATTGTTTACAAACACTATTAGAAAGACAATTAGATAACGTATGTTTTGTGCTAAAACAATTTATACACATGCGATTATTTTTAATAAAATTAAAGCGATCTTTCACGGTCAATTTTTTAAATACCGGGCATTCATATAAATGCACGTGATGCGAAGTTTTACAATAAACACAAGCGGAATTATCATTTTCCGTGATAGCGAAAGTATGCGAGAATTTCGGTATATTATTACGATGTGACCGTATTTGGGAGTTATACCCTCCTATTGCGCGAGAGTCTTGCGATTGCGACGAGTTCGGTTGACGAACTATTGCGGTACGTTCGACAATTTTTATATGTTGACGAACAAAATTAATTAAGTCAGAGCTAGTAGGTATATCCTTGTCTCTGACGGATAATTCAAAGCTTTGAGCGACATGCGAGTTTAACTTTTTAAGAGCGATATGCGTAAATATAAAATCTGATAAATCATTTATTTCTAAAGCTTTTAATGCGGTCCATGAGGAATGAACACGTTCAATAAAGTTATTTAATTGTGCGGGCGAATCGGAAGTAGGTTTTATATCGAGTATATTATTTAGGTACATAGATCCAAGTAACCTTTTATCTTGGTATTTAGCGACTAAAGCGTTCCATATAGTTATGTAGTTCGATTCATTAGGTATTATACCAGCGAAAACATTTAATAAATACTGTACGCGCTGAGCGTCGGTCAGTTGCGGATTATCGTGTACATTAGTTTTAAAATTTTGATAAAAAAGCGGCCATGATTCTGGTAGTCCAGAAAATCCTACCAAATCCAATGGCGCAAGACGACAGGTAGGTATTATTACTAGCGGTAGCGGCGGCCGGTTTATCAGTTACCGGGATACGATGCGAGTCTAATAAGTTCGCGCGTGTATGTTGTATGAACGAAAACAAAGTTTCGAATGCGGTCCAATTACTAAAATCAAGTAGATACTTAGGATCAATTTCTAATAATAATGCGTTATGTTGGTCACATAAATCGTTAATACTATTGTACAGTTTATCAATGTTTGACGAATTGGCGAGAAATTCTTGTTTACTTCTTGTATCTATATCAGAAGGAATTATTTTCTTTGCGGAGTTATATAAAGAATTAACATGTGAGAATATAGCTTCTTTTTTAGCGATAATAATTTTTAATTTAGCCTCGTGCGCCATTTTGAGTCGCCTCCGGGCCGCGGGTTAGTACCTACAGGCAATATGAAAAGAACACGTGCGTAGGTACCTATGTAGGTACGAGCGAATGCGAGTCAATAATATGAAATGCGATATGATATTATGTAATTAGAGTTTATAATTTTTAAGGATGCGAAATGCGATATAAAATACTAAAATGCGGATAGGTATACGTATGTATAGGTAGGTACCTTATGAATAAGTTTATTATTAGATGCGAAATGCGAATAAATGCGATATAAATAGTAAAATGCGAATAAATATACGTATGAATAGGTAGGTACTTAGGAATGCGAAACAACAAGTAGGAACATGAATATTAAGAATAAGGAGAATAGGTATTTTCCAACGATAGCGTCTGCGTGGGAGCGTAACGGCCGGCTTTAAATCCGGTTCGAAAGGGCCATAAAATTTATGGTGCTGCGGTTGTATGATGAGAAAGATGGATGCGCGTTAATTGCGTTAGCGAGCGAGAATGTCCCTACTTGGAGAGGATGTCAGTACACCGTATTAGCTGCTCAAGAAAACAATAGGCAACCAAAGAAAACATGCGCTTACCTCCAGTGAGCAAAGCGGGCGGGTTCAGGGCAGCTCAGCCACGTAGCGACACCAACACCAAACCCCAAGCACAGTCAATTGGTTAAGCACACACACACACACACCAATTAGTTAGTTAGTTTATTGTTAGTAGAATAATAAGCGAGCAAAACACTGGAGCGCAGCGAACGATGTACAAGAGTCCCCGGGTAATGCGATGCGAGCGATGCGGGCGAGTCGCTCCGAGCACAGTCGTCAGAGAACTATATAATTATGTGCGATGCGGCGAGTAGTTCCGAGCACCGTCGGCGGACAACTGAACGAGTCAGGATGCGTTGGCGCGCGGTTCCAAGGCGCGCGCGGTGCGGGGTACTCATGGACGGTGTTGTATCCAAAAACGATACCATATATGGTATTGCGTCGCGTCATTGGCGATGGCTTTGCCTACCATTGGTTCGCGCGGTTGCTTTCAAATGGCAAGCCCATTGCTTCAATGATATGAGCTAAAACGGCGTGAACAACTATTTTATCATTACTTTATCATTATTTTATCATTATTAACATAACATTACTTTATCATTGTTTTATCATTATTTTATCATTACTTTATCATTATTTTATCATTTCTTTAACACTATTTTAACACTATTTTAACACTATTTTATCATTATTTTATAATTATTTTAACGCTACATTAACATTATTTTATCATTATATACTTTTAGACTTTCGTTCATTGTTAAACTTTATTTTTTTTATTTTATCTAATGATAAAATAAAAAAAAGCGGTCAGTACCGCTCAGTCGGTCCCGGTCAGTCAGTCCGAGTCAGTACTCGGACTGACTGAATCACACACACACATGCACATACACACACACACACACACACACACACACACACACTACACACACCCACACACACACACACACTATTATACACTATTGGACTGTGCTTACAAAGACAATTACAAACAGGAATTGACAATTTAGATAAGTAGAATGTACATTTGAAATCGGTGGGATAATAACTCTTCGTGGTGGCGGGTCACCCCCTTCCCTCCAATATGGTTGAGGGGAGTGATGGCTGCTGCTCGAGTCAACTCGTGAGCGGGTGCTGCTTGGGGGGACTGGTCCGACTACTGTACTAAGGGATAGTAATCCCTTTGGCATTTTAGTTTTTAGTTTGTTGTATTTTCGTCGTATTTTTTATTTTTATTTGATATTTTGAACGGCAGGACACACTGTCGCTGGTGCTGATTTAATTGTAAAAAGACAAACTTTGTTTAAAAAAAAAAACACAGATATAGCATTGGCGAAGGGTCAATTTTTGTAAGGGGTAAGCCGGTCCGGTACACCCAGGACATTTTCATTATATTTCTGTTCATGAAATTTTAATGAAACTCCCCAAGTCCAGGTAGTGTATAGATAGGTATTGTATTACAGTCGCAACAATAAAAGATGCGAAAAGCTTAGAACTTTCATTATCGAATATCATTAAACAGTAATTTACGATGTTAGCGTGATTTACATTATGAACAGCGCCATCTGTCGGTGAAATTGAACATACAATCAATAAAGAACTTTAATCTATCTATATATTATATCAAAGAAAGTCGTGTTAGTTACACTATTTATAACTCAAGAACGGCTTAACCGATTCGGCTGAAAATTGGTGGGGAGGTAGCTTAGAACTAGGAAATGGACATAGGATACTTTTTATCCCGGTAGGTTAAGGTTAAGCAACGTTAGGTAAGGTCATTAAATAGATGGGTGAACCGATTTGTATGAAAGTGTGCATATCGGATAGGTCTGAGAATAAGTCATACAGTATATTTCATACCGCTAGGTTAAGGTTAAGCTACATAAGGCAAGGTCATTAAATAGATGGGTGAACCGATTTGTATGAAATTTTGTGTGCATATCGGGTAGATCTGAGAATAGGCCGTAAAGTATATTTCATGCCACTAGGTTAAGGTTAAGTAATAAAAGGAAAGGTCATTAAATAGATGGGTGAACCGATATGTATGAAATTTTTTGTGCATATCGGGGAGGTCTGAGAATAGGTCATAGAGTATATTTAATGCCGCTAATACCATGATTGACGAGGATATATAGAACGAGAGGAGGGTGCAAGAGAGGAGAAAGAGGGAGAGGGGATTTGAGGAGGGGGTGATGGGGTGAGGGATCGGGGAGTTAGGTGGAGTAAGGGGGGAGTGAGAAGGAGCAAGTTCGTAGAAGGGAGAGGGGGAGAGGGTTCAGAGAGGGGATAAGAGGAAGAGGGGGAGTGTGACGAAAACCGAAGCGGGAGGGGGAAAGAGAGAAGAGAGAAAGAGCATATAATTAGAGTTTTTTTTATAAGAGAGTGAGATATGGAGAGAGATAAATCTAGGGAGGAGGGAGAAAAGGGGAGCAAAACGTAATAAAAGCGCGGGCGGAGCTGCACGGGTCAGCTAGTATCAAATAAAAATAAAAAATACGACGAAAATACAACAAACTAAAAACTAAAATGCCAAAGGATAGTAGTCGGACCAGTCCCCCCAAGCAGCACCCGCGCACGAGTCGACTCGAGCAGCAGCCATCACTCCCCTCAACCATATTGGAGGGAAGGGGGTGACCCGCCACCCCGAAGAGTTATTATCCCACCGATTTCAAATGACTCTTCGATTCTACTTATCTAAATTGTCAATTCCTGTTTGTAATTGTCTTTGTAAGCACAGTCCAATAGTGTATAATCTATGGCTCAATCACAAAGAAACTCCGAGCTTAACTAAGCTCTCGCCATAGGGAGAGAGCTTAGCTAAGCTCGGAGTTTCTTTGCGCGACCGAATCCGTAATGAGGAGATTCGCCGAAGAATCAAGGTCACCGACATGCAAGTTGAAGTGACAATGGGCAGGCCACATCGCTCGGAGAACCGATAACCGATGGGGAAGAAAGGTTCTCGAGTGGCGACCACGGACCGGAAGACGCAGCGTAGACAGGCCTCCCACTAGGTGGAACAGACCACATTGTGCTCGTCGCAGGTAACCGGTGGATGCAAATAGACAATTATCGTTAATTGTGGCATTCGAAGGGGGAGGCCTATGTTCAGCAGTGGACGTCTTCCGGCTGGTGATGATGATGATGATTGTTATTGCAGTATAGAGCAAGAAAACCTTGTCTTAATTTGCTATATTTGCTATATTATCTATGTATAGCTCAACCCATTGTTTTCATAAGCTTAATCTTGATCTTAAAGGTGCTATGGAATAAAAACCTTAAGAAAATGTATTAAGTACTAATCTAGAATTTGGTCGTTTGCTGTATTTGATCAGCAACTTACACTTTTTCCACGTAGTGATTAGTCTAAACTCTAACTGCCGAACCTACAAACATCAATTAAAATTAATGATGATTAATCCATTTTTTTAAAACAGATTACTTCGACACTCGAAGCCAATTAATACTTAATACGCTGATAGTGCGTAGAGTTAACAATTATCTCGTATTCAATAATCGAAATTGATCATAAATGGCTCCGACAGTCGAAATAAATAGATTGTAAAAAGTGAAGTGAAGTGACTTAATTAGAATTAAAGTCAATTGGGGTTTGTGAGTGCGGCAGTAAATGTTAACTTAAGTTCTCGTGATACATGAGACACACTTGCCTGATGAACGGATTAAGAAAAATATGAAGAATACTATGTTTAGAACATTTTCCCGTTGGTTGTCCGGGTAAGAATAGCACCCTCCCATCTCCTCCCATTGTGAGTCCGTAAGAGGTAACCCAGGGAAACAAGAAGGCGGGCAGCAGCGTCTTTTGATTCCCAAGACGCCTGCCAAGCGTCGGGACTATGGCAACCCCTCTCTTTTAAGGAGGAGACCTTTGTTCAGCAGTGAAAGTGGAGTATTCTAAAGAATACTTTCAATTTATACCTATTCATTCACTACCTGATAATAATAATATTGTTTTGCTCTCTCAATCTCTTTATCCATAAATCCTTATAAAGTTGGCATAATTCAGTTTCAATAATACAATATTCGGTAGCTACTGAAGGGCTATTTTAGTAACTTCCTACTAGGAGTTTGTGAACTCAAATATACCTACTCTAATGAATATTGAAACACTTCAATGAACCCACTAGCGCTTCTCAATTAACTAGGAAGTCAGAACTTTGCTTTACAGTAAAACTAATAACACTATACACATACTTGATGAAGGCAAACTTTGATAGAGTCATGTATGTAGTCTCTGAATAATCTGATCATAATATAATTTGAGAGTTTAGTCTCTGGAACTACAAAAGCTACATATTAAGCAACTTCAAAATGAAATAATCCAGAGATAATTAAACTTTTTGGCTAGGAACATTTCGGGGCGTTCAATTAAGTTAGTAGGTTCTTCAAGGTGTTTTCTTTCACCCTAAGCAAACGGTTAGATTTTCAACTACATTACATGAAGTCCTTAAGTTTTACATAAGGTAGATATCATAATGTTTTGGTGGCGGTTAAAGGCAGATCTATCTGAAGCAGTTGGTACTATTGCTGAGTAAAACTATTATTTCCATTCATAAATGAATGTTGTTATCTTTTTTAATCCAATTCCTACTCCTAGTCCATCGAAAATCTTCATCCGGTTGTGTAAAATTTGTATCAAATTTCTGTTTCCGAATGGTATTGGTCATTTGATATCTTTTGAGGTGTCTGTTTTTTTCTTTTTCTTTTTATAGAAACAGCAATAAAGGCTTATTTTTAAACAACAGCCAATATTTTCAGAGGGTACTGTCCTTGCGGTGTCAACGCAACTTGCGTGAACCCAATACATTCGTGCAACTGCGACTCGAACGAGAATAAATGGCATTCGGACGAAGGGACCTTCGTAGACCCGAAGAGTTTGGGCATCACTGAGATGTTCTTTCTACAGCAGAAAGACTTGACTGACGAGGCCCAGGGACGAATAACTTTGGGACCTTTGGAATGTGTTGAAACCAGTGAGTCTAGATTTTGTTTAACATAATGTTGTCTTTTACTTACGCGAATATTACACATTGAAATCAAACTATGTACTTACTACTACTAGATTTTGTTGTTATTACGGTACCAAATAGTAAAAAATTGATACTGGTCAATTAGCAAGATAATTTAGAGCTGATTGTTAAAGGTGCACCAAGCCAACACTACTCGTAATATATTTATTTTTTGCGCCCCTTGATGGTAAGCGCTGATGCAGTCGAAGATGAACTTGTATATATATAAAAATGAATATTTGTCTGTCTGTATGTCCCTTATAGAATCGTAAACTATCCCTTTGTATCATGTCATGATGTTTTTTAGCAAAGTGAAAGAACGTGAGCGGAGCTGCACGGGTCAGCTAGTTATAAAATAAAAATATACTCTATATAAATATATAGTCTCTCAAGCGGTAACAGCTCAGTGGGTGAGCGCTTGCCTTGGAAACAAGGTGCGTAGGTTCGAACCCCGGCTCGCACCTCTGATTTCTTCAATGAATCATGTGCGAATCGTCTTTGTGCGATTGTCACTAGCTTTCGGTGAAGGAAAACATCGTGAGGAAACCTGCATGTCTGAGAAAGCCGAGACGTGTGAAGTCCGCCAACCCGCACTTGGCCAGCGTGGTGGACTTTGGCCTAAGCCCCCTCGTCTTGAAGGGAGGCCCGTGCTCAGCAGTGGGACATAAACAAGAGCTGGTATTATTATTATTATAAATATATAGTCTCTATATTATTTCTCCTTCAAAATACGGTTGTTAATATAAATAACTTTACAGACACGCAACGTTACGTAGTGACATTCACAACGTCCCAGTCATACATAGAAGTTCCGGGTTGGAGGAAAGGTGATATTGCCTTCAGTTTTAGAACGACCGGCACCAGCGCCATCTTGCTTTTCCAACCGCCTATCAGGCCTAACTACCCTTCATTCATGGTGGCGTTAACTAGTGGTAAGTATACTAATACTCTCTATATTTTGTGATACTAACGTTCAAAAAAAGAATTGAAGAAATAAAATTCAAAATAAAACGGAAATATACTGACCACACAGAAAATAAATAAACACATCGGACTAGCACCGGCACTGGACAGTGGCAAAAGTGGCATCAAAAAGTAAAAGATTAAGTTATTAAACTAAACCAATAATAAAATCTTTTAAAAAAAAAATTGAACCGACTTCAATATCACTGAAAAGTATAAAATAATTTAAATATTACAGAAGTTGGTTTTAGCGTACCTGCTGTGTATATTTGGCACCAACTTCAATAATTTAAATTATTTTATACTTTTCAGTGATATTGAAGTCGCTCCATTTTTTTTAAAAAAGATTTTATTTTATACTTTTTAGTGATATTTTCATAAATAATGTTTGACCATCGAAGACGGTAAAATGATCTAGGTAGGTTATGATCACATTCGTCTACATAGTTTTACATAATTCATGTTTCTTCAGAAAAAAATATCCGGTCGTAATGAATTGCATGGAATCATCATAGTAGTTTACTCTCTCGAATAAAAAAAGAATCATCGAAATCGGTTTATATTTGTCAGAGTAATGTAATGGAGAACATCAGTTTTATGGTTTTTACCAGATAAATTCCCCCACATCGTTCATGGTCCTCCAGTAAGTTCTTAGCCGGTTGTGATAAAATTCATACAGATTCATTACAGTGGTTTTTTCTTTCGAATAAAAAAAAGAATCATTGAAATTGGTAAATGTTTGCCAGAGTTATGACCATTTTTGTCCGTAAAAAGCGACATACAGTCATCTATATAGGCATTTCTGCAGTTCTCCTGCGCAGTCACCATTCTTGTTTTTTCAGGAACTACTTATTCGTAAGCAATATTTTTTTTATGGGACCCAACTAACGGATTAAAGAATGGATGGAAGAAAGATTTTTTCAAATCGGTTCATAATTGCCAGAGTTATGCGCGAACATACATAGAAAAAAAATATATATATATACAGACGAATTGAGAACCTCCTCCTTTTTTGAAGTCGGTTAAAAATACACTATACTTCAATGTAACAGTAACAGCCTGTTATTAAAATCTTTATTATTCTGAGCTACGATGTCAAAGGCCACACTATTTATATATACCTATACGACCATGACTAAGATTATTTATTATTTAAAAACAATTTTAATCTTGAAAGGCCGCTAAATTATTACAACACTATTTATATGTGTACGTAATTGTATAATATTATGCTTGAATAAGAAAAGGGAACTTGCAGTTTTTAGTGTATACCTGTGTGTGTGTGTGTGTGTGTGTGTGTGTGTGTGTGTGTGTGTGTGTATTTTAAGATCTATTGAGAATAGGAGAGGAAATATGATTGGCCACTTGATACGACACGACACCTTCTTTAAAACGATAGTGGAAGGTAAAATAGAAGGAAAAAGAGGAAGACCAAGGCGAAGTTTCATGAAGCAGGTAGTAGTAAAAGTGAGTGGAGTGTCGTATCAGGGGGTCAAAATAAAGGCATATAATAGATCGGATTGGAAATTGCTTCACCGACAAGAGCACAGCTCTTAAGTTGGAGAGAGTGTATACCTAATAAAAATTTTAGGCTCACTTAGAGTTACACTTGTTTGCAAGAAACCAACAAAGAAACTGTAGGCACGTATTTATAATCATTAAAAGAATTTAGAATCACCAAAATATTTTACTAAACTGAACTATATTCCGTCCCAGAACACGAACTAACTTTCAACTTCACCCTGAATACGGGTACGACCAGAAAATTGGTGATCAACTCCAAACGCAAACTAAACGGAGGTGAATGGCACAAGATATGGATAGACTATAACTTCTACCACGTCAGGTTCATGCTCAACACGGAATACCAGATGATGAATCTACTATTAGAAGAAGAATTTGGACCATTCGAAGGATCTATGTTCATCGGTGGAGCTACCGCGTGAGTTTTAACTTCAAATTAAACTGAGTTGGGAGTTCAACATCAAGTTAAAATCCCAGACTGCATGAAAGAAAAACATTAAATTACCTAATTAGAATTGAATGACCGTGAAATAAAAACACATCAGAAATAAAAATATTCCCCAGCTCTATTGCGACATGTTTTCAAGAATCTTTACATCAGTTTTATCAATTCTGATCTGTATAAATCTAAATTTTTTTGCTTTAATTATTTAATTTCTTGTTTTGATTATGTCTTTAATACCTGCAGAGTCCATCCTATCCCATTTTCTACTCACGATTAAGATTTTTAAAATATGCAAGCAAAAGGACTAGATTTTTAAGCTTTATAATGCACTTAAACTTTTAAACTTCCTACTTTTCTATACACAGCATTGGTGACTAGTTTATGTTTGATTTAAAGATAACATGATAAAACGCACCACCGTTTTATATTTTTAGAGAACATTTAAAAAAGTCGGCAGTGAACCAAGGTTTAATAGGATGCTTCAGAGGACTCGTTGTGAATGGCGAGATCTTAGACATATATAGCTACATGTCCGTCCATCTCTCTGAAATCATAAAGGACTGTAAACCTTCGTGTGTACCTAATCCATGCCAGAACAGAGCTATATGTAAAGAACTTTGGTCTAGTTATGAATGTATATGTAAGAATCCGTGGGCTCACTTGGGAACGCATTGTGAAGAAAGTAAGTGCTACACAGTTATTGTATTATGTGTTTCAATAACAATATAATAGCAGTACCTACGATTTTTGGAGCTTTTTAATACTTTAATATGGAATAAGAGCAAAGTTTTGTCAGTAAATAGAGTTTCTTAGAAAACTTTGTAACAATTTTCAGATATTAATGAAAAAGCTTTAACGTTTCAAACAAAAGAATCTTATCTAAAAAAGAATTATCTAGTAGATAACGCAACCGATGCAGAGAAGCATAGATTGAAGAAGATGATGACTGAAAACGTGCTGATGAACTTGCGAACATACGATGACAACGCATTAGTTTTATACGCCAACGACAATTTGAACAACTTCATACATTTATTCATACACAATGGTACACAAATAATATATCTATTTAATGATGAAAATAAAATAATACAAATGAACGTGACATGCGAAAAGATCAATAAAGGTGAAAGTGTACAGATAGCTATCATAAGAACGCATAACAGCACAACCCTTCATGTGAATGAAAAAAATACTACAATTAATATAGTGGCGAAATTACTAACCAATTATACAAATAAGCCCTGGCTCAATTCGGAACTAGGTAAGTTGTTAAATGTCAGTAAGTAGTTGTTTATAGCTAAACAAAACAAGTTCAAAGAAATAGTGCGTGTAATTAAAGTGAAAGCAGCAATTCAAACATTCCTTACTTTATATAACTCCAAACATATGCATATTTTTAATGATCCTGTTTTAGGTGTCATACCAATTCTCCAAAAACCTTGAACAACGTCTTTAAATCCATTGCAGGGAGAGTGAATAAGCCCCTTTACCATAAAATGACTATAAAGAAAAAAACTATTTTTACTTTCAGAAGTGATCCGTCCACAAAGACCTCCTGCTCCTCCAACAGATTATTTTCAAATGAATCTTGGAGGATTTGACTCGGACTCTCTGCACCTAGCAGCTAGATCAACTCTTCTTCCGCAAGGAGGATATGTTGGCTGTGTCAGGGGATTTCAAATAGCTGATCATGTTGTTGACTTATCTAAAAAAGCTCTAGATAATATTGATCAAGGTAAAGGTATTTTCGACCAATATAGGGCATATTGATAGTATGGATATAAGCAAAGATCTCAAACCACAGTAATACACCAGGTACTCGTAGGTCCTTACAGTTAAAAATAACAGTTTAACGAAATTTCATTACATTTCTCAAAGTAAAAGTCAACCAAGTTAATGAATTTCTTGGTAATCGTTAAATGGACATTTACTTTTTCTTAATTTTTTATAATTCTATAGCTTTTTGCTAAAAGTAAATTTAGTAAATTGTGAACAGCTCAAGTCATTTTAGTTTAAAGACTCATTTCAGATCTAACAGGAGTCCTCCCTGAATGCAACATGAAGTGTGACTCCGAACCTTGTAAGAATGGTGGCATTTGCACTGAGGATTTCACTAACCAAGAGAGCAGTTGTGATTGCGAATTAACAAGTTACTTCGGAGAGAATTGCATGGAGGAGAAAGGTGCTGATTTCAATGGTGAAAGTATACTGCAAAGGAAATTCGCGGTTTCAGGACCTGTATATAAGGTTGAATATTGCAATTGCAATCTAATTAGATACTTATGCTTAAATGCTTCTTAGACGATTAAAATTCTGCTCCGGGTACCTTCAGACTGATGTCATTGAATACTTTTTAATTTTAGGAAGGCTAAGGATATTCAGGATACATGGAGAATTTCCGATATACGTAATACTGCAAGAATCCTCTTCACTTTCAAACAGTTTTGAGCCATTAACTTCATATTTTATTTAGAACCTTTTAAGTACAACTTTAAACACTTAACTTTTCAGGTGAAAATAAAACTGGCATTTTCGAGCAACGATCTTCGACAAAAGAACACTGTGTTATTGCTGGTGCAAACCGAAAACAAGTAACTATCCAAAAGTAAACCTATAGTTTTCAATGTAAGACGATCAGTGGTTTTAAACAATTTAATTATTTCAGGCGTAGCTATTATCTATTAGTAGCTATTACACAAGACGGTTTCTTGAAATTCGAAGAGAATAGAGAGGAAGAAGCGTATGGTGCTGAAGTTAAACACAGAAATTTTTTGAACGGTAACCATAATAATAATCATCTTCATTCAGATAAAGATTTAATATGATTTTGTCATTATTAAAGTCCATATATTATGTGATTTAACCAGGTGCTCGTCACACAGTGTACTACACAAGAACGAATCAAGAAGCTAAGTTACTAATAGATCGAATAGAAGTTCCAGTTGAGAAGTTACCGCCTCAAGTAATATCATCTGTATTAGATGTAGGTTCTAATGAAGTACAAATCGGTGGTCTAAATACTACCGATCCTAGGCTTAAGATTTACAAAGGATACAATGGATGCCTCTCCAGTAAGTATTTAGGACAACTTCGGATATTTTTTACTCAGTGCCCATTTCAAGATAATACAAAAAGATAATACTAAAAATTATTAAAGCTAGATATTTTTAGGAATGAAGAAAAATCATTCGACGATTAATTCAACAGCATTATATTCTATCTAAAACTAAAATAAAGGAAACTTTTCAATATATGACGTTAAAAGGGTGTCCACTCAGTACAATGTTGTTGCTCCTTAGGCGTAACGACGCTGGTTTTTAAATATCGATGCCCTATTTATTGGTCAATACCTACTCAAAAAAATTATATTAAGAAATTCTGGAAATCCAGAATTGCTTGGAGATATGGTGAGAGTGACATTTGTTCCATTATTATATTTTCCTCTCCAAAGATATTTACGTGGAGATAAACGACAACGAAATGAAGCCGCTGGAGGAGTATATGTTGTTCACGAAGCTGAACGCTGAGGAGGTGAACGTGGTGAACGCACAGGGCGTCAGGAGTGCGCAATGTTCCACAGAATTCGACGAAGCATGGCCTGAACAAGATCAATTCGGAGCCACGCATAACGGAAGCTTCCTAATTGTACGTTTTATTTACGAAACTTAATACAGTCAAATTAAATTTCCTAAAATTTCAACATAAATTATAATAAGATTTAAATCGTTTACAACCTAGCAATAGAGAGAGAGAGAATAGGTCTTTTTGTATTTATAATATTAACTACCTATGAATTCAGGCTCTACCAAATTGTGTTTAAAAAATACTACCACAGTAGATTGAACCTTTAACAATCAGAACTAGGTAACGTTAACGGGTAAGATTACTAGTGATCTATAAGGAATCGCTATGTTGGTGGCTGAAGGATCAACCTTCATCGCTTCCGCTGCCGTTCAGTGTGATACTCGTACTTCTGACAGGCTCCTCTTCCTTGTTTCGTCAATAAGCTATCCTATCTACAACTGAATCACCGCTTTCCATTAAGTGGGATTGCGGTCGAGTACTAGCTTATAATGAAGAAGAAGACTTTAAAAATACCAGCAAAGTTATTTTCCTAACTGGACTTTGTGCTCTTCTCTTAGAGTGTAGACAAAACATGGGTGGAAGATCCACCATCACGGAATCCCTATGACAGTTTATACCAACAGCCTGACGCTGAAGAAGAAAACACAGACAAATTCTTCATAGCCCTCATCGTAATATTCCTACTTGGTCTTTGTTACTGCGGATATCATGTAAGTAATACACATTAACGAGTTTCGAGTTTATACGATTTGTTACATCAATTAATTATCCGTGACATATGTTCAAGAAAAACTTTCTAATGAATCACTATCTATCGAGCGATTTAAAGAAAAGTTCCTATTTTCCAGATGTGGCGAACAAACAAAGCCTATAAGCTTAACTTGGAAAAGAAAACACATGAGAACATAATTAGAAGCAAGGAGCAGGCGACAAAACTACAAGAGCCAAGCATATCGTTCTTGCAGGTAATAATATTGTTACATAGGTAATCAACTAGATTTTAAACACAAATAATTAAAATAGTGGTTTACTAGAGTGAGGAACAGGAACGATATTTCTTTCAATAGTGAACTGTGTCGGTCCGATCAAGGTAACCCTAGACTGGGTATATCAAAGAATAACAAGATAAAAGAAAAATTTTCCTCGCATTCTTCCATTTATCGAATAGTAAAAAAAAAGAAATGATTTAACACAAAATAATAAAGTGATTATAAAAATGCCTATGAACAACCTAAACATCTATGTATTTATGATACATGACGGCCCCGTTGTTCTAGCGGTCAGACACCCTGCCTGCTAACCGATGGGTCGTGGGTTCGATTCCCGCCAAGTGTCTGGGTGTTGTTTATCTATTTAAGTATGTATTTACAAAAAAAAAAAGTATATACGTATTAGTATCAGTTGTCTCGTTTCCATAGTACAGGCTCTGCCTAGTTTGGGATCGGACAACCGTGTGTGGATTGTCCCAAGATATTATTATATTATTATTTTTTAGCTTAACAGAAATGAAGTTGAAGGTGCTGCTGAAGTGGATAAAAAAACCAACGGAGTCACAATAGATACAGTAATTGTGGAAATACCCATCGAACCTTCTAGCAGAAAAGGGTCATTAAGATACCGAGGTAAGCAAATAGAATAGGATAGGAGAAAAATAAATCGGAAATGTATTTTATACGAATGTAATAAGATATACCTCGCCTATTTATACAAGAATATGAAAACCCAAGGAAGACCTTGAATTGAAATAGTATAAAGTAAATACAAGCAACCATATATTTAATATCTATATGAAAAGGATCACATTAAAAACTATTTTTTCCATGTATAAAACTAGTGATGATTCAGAAGGGAATAATGGGTAATATAGGCAATTCAATCCATAACTAAGACTAAATTTATTATTTATAGTTATAGGGTTACTTCAGAAGAATCATTCGCCTTCATTGCCCTTTTGGATATACGTAGATGTGTGATATTGTATGTAATATTTATATTTTCTTTAAGTAATCTCGACATTTCGAAGCATTTTGATGATGACCCTTTACTCTGACTATATTTACAGATATTCAAGAAAAAGAAAGTGTATGGGAGACCCTGGAAGAGAAAGATGAAAATTCAGAAACTAACGAAGAAGAACAAGTTAATGGAGAAGACCGCGAGGGAGATGCGGGAGAAGAATGCGACACAGATGAAGACACTTCGTCATCTATAGAAGAGGATACCGTTAGTAACGTAAAAATATATAAAATAGTTAAGGCAGATAGGGCTCGCCTCTCACCTAGGAAGTGCCTTCACATTACAGAAGATGAAGCAATGTAACGGTACTGTTGACTGATGTACTTTGAGTGATGCAAACATTACCACAGTTGGCGTTACTTGGCTGTTCAGATGAAGATGATTCATATTTCTACTTCTTCTCTCTGCAGGCATAAAAATACCTCTGACACTGTGACCCTCTACCTTAATAAGCAAAGCACTTTCATATACGGCTGCACGCAATACCACCAGAGCTGGATCGCATAGTAAAAAAACATCCACCTCTTATAATTATTAAGATGAATAATTGATTAATATTAATTTTAGAGGATTTTTTTTTTAGTTTCGTAATTCACAGTGCCGTTGTACGTAGTTGTTAGCACAAATGTAGCTCCTTCTAGTTTTATTATGATCTTAGGGCTTCTCTGTGATGTCCAGAAGAATATTACCAGAGGTAGGGTCCAGAATTTCCATCGATATAATATTTACATAGGTACATGATCCATATTAAATCGATGGGAATTTCACTCCAAAGTAATTTTAATCAGGATATTCTCAGTTTATAACTGTACCTTTGATTATATATACGTCTAGATACCTATTAGTCTTGTAACGTTACGTTAATAAGCATAACAACCTCATTATTCGTGTGTGCGTGCAAGCCTCGTTGTACACTCGCGTCATCTGTGGTTGTGTGCGTGTTTGGGGATCTCCAGTTATAAATATTTTTCCCATAAATAGCCATAGCGTTAACGAAATAAAATAAAATAAAATAGAATAGAATAGAATAGAATAGAATAGAATAGAATAGAATAGAATAGAATAGAATAGAATAGAATAGAATAGAATAGAATAGAATAGAATAGAATAGAATAGAATAGAATAGAATAGAATAGAATAGAATAGAATAGAATAGAATAGAATAGAATAGAATAGAATAGAATAGAATAGAATAGAATAGAATAGAATAGAATAGAATAGAATAGAATAGAATAGAATAGAATAGAATAGAATAGAATAGAATAGAATAGAATAGAATAGAATAGAATAGAATAGAATAGAATAGAATAGAATAGAATAGAATAGAATAGAATAGAATAGAATAGAATAGAATAGAATAGAATAGAATAGAATAGAATAGAATAGAATAGAATAGAATAGAATAGAATAGAATAGAATAGAATAGAATAGAATAGAATAGAATAGAATAGAATAGAATAGAATAGAATAGAATAGAATAGAATAGAATAGAATAGAATAGAATAGAATAGAATAGAATAGAATAGAATAGAATAGAATAGAATAGAATAGAATAGAATAGAATAGAATAGAATAGAATAGAATAGAATAGAATAGAATAGAATAGAATAGAATAGAATAGAATAGAATAAACTAAACTAATTTAAAATAAAAGATTTGATTTGATTTGAAAAGAATTGAATTGAATTGATTTGAAAAGAATTGAATTGAATTGAAATTAAATTAAATTAAAAGGCGTGTCCCTTACCATCAGGTGAACGTCTTATTTGCCTCATGACCAGGAAGAAAAAATACTTCTAAGTACTGACCTATATAAAAGTAATTAACTTATCAAAAAAATATATAAATTAAAATTATTATAATTGATTTATTTCATATTTTGGTCACCAACTACCTACGTATAAAGTTTCATTGAATTCATTTTTGTCAAAAGAAAAATTACCCCAGACTTAAGATATATTCCCCTATTATTACCTAGCCACACCAGTCTAGTCGGACAATGTACAAATTGTCGTAAAAAACAATCGAGTTTTTATAATAATCCCTCACAGAATCTTAAGACTTATGAAGGGAAAATTAAGTTAGGATCTTTATTAATTTTACTTAGTTAATATTTTCACGATTTGATTACACAATTCGTCAAAAAGTTTTTTTTTTGCGAGCACAAACCATCGGTAGAGTTCAAGTGATACTAAACAACCAAGTATACCAATTTGATGTTTTGGTATACTTGATATTGTCAAGTGTTTGAACATCGAACACGCTATCTAGACGTATATATAATCAAAGAACTGTACCTAGTCATGTTCTTTTCGCGGCGCCATGAATTACGAAGGGTTATACGTGTCATAATAGCTAATTAAACAACTATAAACACGGTTCTTTCAGAATACAGAGGAAGATAATAATATGGCTACTAATATACGAAGAAATTCTGAGAAGGGTCCACCAACACTGACCACGCAACTACCCTACAAAATAGACGAAGACGGATCAAATGAACTTTTGACGTCAACTGCTTAGAAAATAAAACAATTTTTTATGTATAAAAGCTTGTATCCTTCGACTTTTAGAACCATGTATCATTTTACGCTTGAGTTAAAACTCTCATTCATGTCCCCAAAACTGTTCACAATTTAAACTTAACACAAAACGTAAGTAACTAACCGTGTTTTGCAATCAGTGCTTCATACACGATGTACCTACCTACATCCCTCCTCAGATGTGGCAAAATTGGTTATCACTTATGGCTTTGCCCAGTACACTGATACGGACCATGTTCGTGCTATGAAGGTATCAGGCAAAGCAATAATATTATTTGTTTGAATTTATACGATACCAGGCCACTAGACCGTTTCGTCCCTGGTGCGGCCATGGCATGGCCATACCAGGTACCAATAAATGGCCAAAATATTTATTTATTTCATGTTTACAAAGATTAATAAAACATGCCATTACAGTGACTTCTGCACTAAGTTCTGGACTTGTATCGCAGAGTCTGGATTAAGTTACTTAATAAAATAAGATAGGTACTTATAGTTTTTGTATTAGTAGGTATATATCATCGATATAATATATGTTTATATATTGATGCGATGGTATAAATCAACTTTTGTTATTTTCATACATTTTTATACAAATATTTTCGGTGCCTTGAAAACTTTTAAGCCCGGACTAAAATGAAAGCACCCGCGGATGCTCCCCAGACGCCTTCTAAAATACCATATGAATGGTAGGCAACGATGTAATTTCGTTACATCCGTACATACCTCAGAGGTACATACAGGTTTAGAAGAAAATATAAACGACAGTGTATCGTACCCATGGAAGATCAGGGTCACAATAGCACCCATCCATCTCCTCTGGTTGGGTTTCCGTAAGTAGTGACTAAGGGAAAACGAGACCCCCTTACGACCCTGCGCCCGGGTGCGCCGCACATCCTGCACTAAGGGTAAAGCTGCCCCTAGAAACCCATTCCTTAGGGAGAGGTCTTTTTTCAACAGTGGACGTCTTTGGGCTGCTGATGATGATGGGGTATCGTATCGTGTATGTAGAACGGAGGTCACCCAAGTGGAAACTCATTAGTGTGTTTTTTTTTGTACACGAAAAAAGTACCCATAACTCACTAAAACGAAATCCAGAATTTTGGTTAAAGGAACACTCCTTTAACCAAAATTCTGGATTTTTACGATTAAATTCATCATCATCGTCAACTGAAAGACGTCCACTGTAGGACGAAGGCCTCCTCCTTAGAAGAGAGGGATTGCCACAATCCCCACGTTTGGCAGGGGACCGCAGTCGGATGCTACCTATAGATGCTAGGTAATCCAACAGAAAGATGTTGCCCGTCTTCTGATTTTCCCAATGGCCTCTTACAACATTCCACGGGAAATATGATTAAATTATTGATAAGAAAATATCTACATACTCCTAGTAAAGATTAATAAGAACCAGAAAAAGTGGTTATTCAATATCCTCTTTGGTCAAAGAAGATGAACAGTTGAAAAAAAAGAACGGAAATCATAGACTCATAGAAGCATTTTGACAGTTTGTACTTGACAGCAGTCAGTCATCAATCACCATTGTATTTAGGTTAGTCTATGCTCCACAATATCAATTTTGATTTCGGAAGAGCTTGAATTTGTCATATTATGGACGAAATTGAAAAGGAAAAAATAGCAGCACTGCCATCACAATTACTAGTTACTACAATATGCCACCCCATGGAATACGCGAAAGTGCTGATCCAACTCGGATACGAGCCTCTTCCGCCGCGCCGGTCGACGACACTGTTCGGCCGCCCTGCCATGATATTACCTAACGTTTTCCAATACATCAAGTTCATCAAGGCATCAGACGGCTTCTTTGGCTGCTACAGAGGCCTATCGGCGCGAGTTCTCGGTCTAATCGCGTCCAGTCAGCTCACGTCAAAGGTAATTTATGCGGTCGGCATAGACATGCCTGAAATCAATGATCCGCCTAACATCGTCACCGACGAAGAGCCTAAAATTGAAGATTATATCAAGCTCGGACGTCGGGACATGATCATGCACACAGCATCAGTCATCGTTTCCTACCCGTTCCATGTAGTGTCTGTGCGAATGATGGCCTCCTTCATAGGCAAAGAGGAGGATTATTCATCCCTGGTAGGTGCCATTGTATCTATATACAGAGATGATGGTATTCGCGGATTCTTCCATGGAATAGTGCCAAAGTTACTTGGCGATTTGACATGTGTAGCTGTGACAGGACTGCTTGCATACTATGTAAACAAATACTTTGTCAAAACTAAGGACCTGAGATACTACACAGTTCCTCTTCTCACATTTGTCACTAGTACGCTTACTTATCCTCTGGTTGTTGTGTCGACTTGCATGGCAGTCGCCGGCTCCAGCCTGAAGGCCGGTAATCCTCCTGCTATGCCTCAATATCCATCGTGGCAGACCTGTTGGAGGGACCTACTGAGAAACAAACAACACAAGCGCGGATCCTCCCTTATCTTTAGGTACTACATCGCTCCTATTGCAGCTTTGCAGTAATCATACTGTCAGAATTATATTGCATTTATGTCTGTTTATTTGCTAAGTGTTATTCCATGTTCACCAAAGTAGTCTCAACCTCTTGAACAGAGGCATAAAATGTACATGAATAAATTGTGTAAATAATTTAGTATAAACGGTGCACCATGTGAACATTTGTTCTGCTAGATTGTTGAGTCAAGATGGTGTGGTTATATTCAAATAAATATATTTTATTTCTGAGTTAATTCTTGTTATTTTTCAAATATCACACAATGAATAAAATCAATCAACAATAACCGTAAATTATTTATCACCTAAATAAAAAACAGTGTTACATGAAAAATTACTTTATTTTAGCTAAAGTTTGGGCTTTGATGAATTCATCAACCAGTTCTTTCTTGAGCATGGCAACAGCTCTTCTATAAATGGCAGGTGCAGCTTGCGCATTACATTCTGTTTCAAACGCCATATAATCCAACCAGATAGTAACACTTTCATTTCCATGATGTTGAACTGCCAATTCATAGCATTTCCTAACATTCTTCAAGTTTGGTTTCTCTTGGGCTTGCTCTATTTCAATCATTATTCTGTGCACTTCAATCTGTGTTGGTGGTGTTCTTATAAGTTCTTGATACAGCTCTCTAGCAGTTTTGATACCACATTGCTCATACATGTTCTGGAGCAGTTTGGGTTTGACAGCCATTAAAATAACATTTTCACAAGTTTGAAATTTGGTATACAAGCTCTTCAACTGAAAAATAATAATTAACTTTGAACAATGACAACATTTATTTGCGTGATATTATGATACATGGTACATGTACACTAAAAATAATTTTTACTAAGTGCTTTGTGCAAGGAGCCATCTAGGGAGCCACCACCTAATGTCTTATATTCTGATCCTAAGCAGCAATGTGTAGATATAATGGTCCAATGTGAAGGACATTGTAAGTGTTGAAAATACAGTGCCCAAGATACTTAATAACTAAGTGTGTTCTTTAAAAAAAGTTGGATAATACTAAACCACATATAATAATAATATAGATAATACTAAACAGTGGTTCATATAAAGGCACAATCATAAAATAATATAGATAACACAATCAGTTGCAAAATGAGAAATATCAACATAAAAAAATAAGGTCAAATGATGTCCACTTACTGTAATATCCGAGTGTACATTATCTAACACCATATTGTAAAGATAAATAGAATCTTCAGATTTTAACACCTTCAGTGCATTTTGCAATGTAGACAACATTTTCTTTTCATCTGATTTACACAGATTAACTTTCTCTTCCCATATAGATCTAGCTTGCGGATTTCTATTGGATGCAGCATCTAATATCTATAAACCACATACAATAATTTAAATAAACATTACAAAATAAATATGAAAATAAATATGAAAAGGATAATTATAAATTAGTTACCTTCATCAACTCTTCATCTGACATTAAATTCTCTAGCTTCAGCATTTCTATGCCAAATGCATACATATCATTTGAAAGCAGACCATTCTCATGTCCATACATCCAAGCCTGCTTAACGGCTTTAAGTTTTTGATAATCACTGCATACACTTTCACTCACACCAAGCAATTGATGAATGAACTTTTTGCATAAATTTTCATCTGGAAACTGAAGGATGAATGTATTTGATTTCATCTATAAAAATTTACGTCAGCTCTTCATTATTATTTTACTTAGTTATAATTAATTACCTGTTGCAAAGCCTCTTCATAAACTGCCATGAAATAATTTATTTCTTTTGTATAATTGTTCTCTTCTTCAACAAACTCCTCAATATGTTCCCAGTGGTAGCCCTAAAAGTAAAATATATTACGTTCAATCAATCAATCATCATTGAAAACACATACATTTTTAAGTCTGTGTCTTTGTGATAAAAAGACAGAGACACAAACATATTATGTACTTATTAATATGATCTACAGGCAAACTGGTGATGGTCTATCTGCATCTTAAGACCAATTCAGTGCATCTATAAACTTACTTGCAATTCCTGTGATGAAATATACAGCCAAACTTCTTTATTATCACGTCTCAACCATATCTCACTCTTTATATCAGCAGGTATGGATCCAGTCATTTCATACTTTTTACACAAATCATAAAGACTGAACAGGAAGTTTGTATTTTTAATATTCTTAACACCATTTCTCCACACTATGTCTGCTCGTTTTAACTGCTTTTCCTAAAAAGAGTACAATTTAATCAGCCATACCTTTAATATAGTATTATCAATTCTGGAAATATTTATTATAATAATAAAAGAATTATTTTCTCTAGTCTCTTAAGTACGGCATACACGCGCAGGTATACCTGTACAGTTCAACTGCGCAGGTAAACCTGAGCGTGTATGCCGCAAAACTGTGCAGGTTTCCACGCCTGTACAGGCGAGTCAAAAAATATGAATTTTCATATTTTTAACTGCGCAGGTATACCTGTGCAGTTTACCTGTGCAGGCAAAACTGAGCGTGTATGGCGCTCGCCTGCGCAGGCGTCAGTTATCCGATGACTGTTAGAGGGAAAGGACGCGCGGCGCTCTAATACAGTATGTCGTCTCGTAAGCGGAATGTAGTAATGGAAGAATTTATAAACATGTACAAGTCGGAGCATTGTTTTTGGCATATTAAGTGTAAAGATTATCACGATAAAATTTAAATAATTTTATTCCTTGACATGATTATGTCACCCTGTAACGATAAAACTTTTGTACGCCGGAAACGGTAGAATACTTGGTACCATCTATTATTGTAACATAAAAATATGCTGACAAATAATGATTCTTAATCTTTTAAAAATAAAAAAGTAGCAGCAATTATAATAAATCGTAAGAAAAAAACCATCGAGAAAAGTCTTTTCATCTTATTGGGGCCTGTTGGTCTAGTGGTCACGCCGGCTGCTACCCAATAGGTAGTGGGTTCGATTCCTGCCAAGTGTCTAGGTGTTATTTATCTATTTATGTCTCTCTATTTATATGTATCTATGTATTTACAAGAAAAAGTAATCTAGTTTCCATAGTATAGGCTCTGCCTAATTTGTGATCTGTGTGGATTGTCCCAGAATATTATTATTATTCGTAGATAATTGCGGTAATAATAATTCGGTTTAAATTTCAATTCCTACAATAAGTCGACATAAGAGTACTGTTTGCTTTTCACCACTGTTCACGGTGTCGTCGTTTAATATCCTTTTCTTTAATAAAACAAACTATTAATCTATTAACGCTACTGCGTCGCAGTCATGCGCCGCTGTCGGGGCCATGGTTTCAACTGAGAGTTTGTGCAGGTTTACCGTTACGTGTATGGTCTCTATGGAGCTCAATTATACCTGTACAGTTTAACTGCACAGGTATACCTGTCAGGTATACCTGCGCGTGTATGCCGTACTTTAAGTAGCACAAACTCTTACTCTCTCTCAGTTTTGCTGTCTGTCTGACTTACTTCTTCTACATTTAAATGGCTGGTAGACAGTCACACAGTATTACTAGGTGGTAAGTTCCTTGTGCAAGGACCCATCCTAATAGGTACCACAATTTGTAAACATTGCCGTGTTCCAGTGTAAAGGGCACTGTAGCTGATGAAATTACAGGACACAAAGAACTTAATCTAAATGTGTTTAGGCAACGCTGACTGCTGACCATCAGGCGGAACTCATGCTTGTTTGAAACCTTGGTAGTATAAAAAAATAATCCTAGTATTAGTAATGTACCAGTATTTACCTGCTCTTCATCAGTTTCACTCTTGAATGTAAGTTGGATGAGTTCAATATCAAACAGCTCCAAATAAAGAACTTCAGAGTCTGGGTGCCTCTGGATGCCTTTTAACAGGAAATTCCTGGCATTCTCCAAATTGTTTGCTTCCTGACTCTCCCACTTGCTCGCTAATTGCCACATTTTTGGTTTGTCACCATGCACCTGCAATGTTACCATTAAAAACTGTTAACCTCTGTTCTCCAAAACTCAACAAACATAAATTACCCATTTTTCCAGTAACAGGTTTGGATTAAGTATTAGTAATATATGTCTGGGTCTTTGTCCCAGGGTTGTTAAAGATAGTATGGTTTCTATGGCTGCATCATCATATGGAATTGCAGTGAAGCAGTAGTTCAAATAGAGTATAAAAAAACAATATGGAATTGCAGTGAAGCAGTAGTTCAAATAGAGTATAAAAAAACAATAAATCTCAGGGCCTCACAATCTTAGCTTAGTTTGCAGCAGATAATACTGTCTTAGAAAATCCAGTTGTGAAACCCAGTTTACCCACCTGCAGCATTTGTCCGATAATCCCCAGTATGGCATGCTCAAACCCAACACTTTTACAGAACTTAATATACTCAAAATATATTTCAATATCATTCCGAAACCTGTATATAAAGTGTTTGAAAATTTTATTCAAGCGTTTAGCTATGGCATACTCTATATCATTTTTCTTTTCATTCAATTTAATCTTTCGCCTTCTAAGAGAGATATCCTCTAGCAAAGCCAGCTCATATGCAATGTACTGTGCAAAATCTTCTTTCTGTTTCACTCTCCTTTGAATGTGGTATTCAAACTCTTTGCGCTTTCTTGAAATGTCTCTGTTAAGCATAAAAAAATCTTTTAATTTAACAGTCAGGTTACAGATGGAATTCTTTCCCCTAAAGTTTGAGCACCCTGACTGGTGAAGAACCTTAACTTTACAGAACACTGCAACCGCATAGGTACCTTCACATGGCCTTCTATTTTCCATAGTGCTCTACGAGGAGTCACTGCTAGTGGCTGAACAACCATTTAATCCTTTTTGTTGCCAACTCAGTCATTTCTCTGACAATGGGTCATTTTGTTTATCCTAAGCTAGTTCTTTACTTTCTACAAAATGCATTACCACACTATTTTAAAAAGTTGTTTCAATGATGTAGGTCAGCTCAATTAGCTTAGCTTATCTTAGAACATCTTGAATGCAAACCACATTAGCAATATTACAAACTGAGTATTATTAGTAGTTTATTCTTATGGTGTAAAGTAGTGTAGATTAGATAAACTTTGAATTGACTACGAAAAACTGACTAGATTTAAGCTGCAATTTTTTAATAATGTACTTTTTTTATACTACCAAGAAGGCAAGCAGGCGTGCGGCCCGCCTGATGGTAAGCAGTCGCCACTGCCTATAGACGCAAGCTAAACCAGAAGAATCACTAACGCGTTGCCGACCCTTAAGACATTAGATATTAAGTCTTTGTGTCCGGTAATTTCACCAGCTACAGTGTCCTGAAGGGCACATTGTTATGGTGTGAACAATTAGGACACTTCTGCTTGGTGGCAGAATATCTGACACTGCGTTGGTACCTACTTGGAAGGTTCCTTGCACAAGGAACCCACCACCTAGTGAAACCCAAAAAAGTACTGTTTTGATGGTTCAAAATAGTACTTTTTACTACTACTACTAAGTCTACAAGAAACTTACTTTATTTCTTCATCGTCGTACAAATTTGTTCTTCTCATCTGTTCTAACTCATTTATCATATCCTCAATACGCTGATTTACTTGCTCTGCCATATTTAATAAATATGGTAAACACTCGTATTGAAATTTAAAACTTTATAACATATAAAGTAATTATTATAAATGTTTTGATTATTTTGAGCAATGAGTATATAGATTTTGAGGTTATTTTCTGTTTTGCGGTGTGTGTGTGACAGTGAGTGACACTGACATGACAGTTTAGGATTTTAAAGTTATAGTTGTTTGTTTGTTTCTGTCCCTTGTTGGAGCATAGATAAGAATAGTTTATACTGCCTTGGAGGAAGGACTAAAAACTCGACGAATTCTAGGTGCAGATCTTAGCTTAGGTCTCGGGTGCTTTTGTGGAGACTCCAAGGACAGCGGCGCGGGCGGCGGGGTTGCGACCCTCGTCCGCGTGTCTGGTTTCCGGGAGCTATAATGCGCCCCCTAGCGGTCGACTCAAACGCAAGGCACAAGGGGCTCGTGGTGCGGGTCTTACTGGAGCCCAGATTACCCCCCCCCCCCCTCATGTGCCGATGCGACAGCCGTGGGGGTTTTAGTGGGTAGGAATCCCATATACCCTGGTTGACCCGCTCAGGTCATTGCTGTATTCCAGCGTGAAAGGCACTGTAGCTATTGCAATTACCGGACACACAGACAGGACTATTTAATGTTTAAGGGTTGGCAGCGCGCCCGTAATTGTTCTATATAGTGTTGCTAGCGTCTATAGCTTAGAGAAAGAACGGTCTATAGGCTGCGCGGTGACTGCTTACTATCAGGCGGGCCGCATGCTTGCTTGCCACTTTGGTTGAAAATAAAAAGGTCCCGGGTACCTATCGAAGGTTACTTCGCGATAACAAGTCTGTTTTCGACCCGATGACGCCGATTGTGATTAGATCGGGCGCATTGTTAATGTGGTTACTTTCTAAGTAATATACTCTTATCTACGGCGACGGCCCGTTAGTCTAGTGGTTAGACGGCCTCACTCTGACTGCTACCCGATGGGTCGTGGGTGCGATTCCCACCAAGTGTCTAGGTGATATTTATCTATTTACAAAAAAAAATGTATAGTAGTATCAGCTGTCTGGTTTCCATAGTACAGGCTCTGCCTAGTTTGGGATCGGATGACCGTGTGTGGATTGTCCCAAGATATTATTATTATCTTTGGTGGTTACCAGAAAATAATAAAAACACCGGGAATGCATAATAAATAAACCACAATATATTCAGTATTTTTATTTTGTAATGTATTTGTTCATTTTAGATTAGAGCTAATTAACATGCATTATATTTATAATGTATGCCCTACATGAGTTACATGCAGCTTAACGATTTAAGTCTTACTAAATAATATGTCATTTCAAACCTAACTTATAATAACATCAAATTTCATATTCTATCAAAATACGTACATAAATAACATGACAAATTCTAGTAATATTTTACAGATAATAATGGTAAGTAAAAAATAAATTATTGTCTCAATATTTCTTATCACCTACTAATAATAAGAAAAAATATTATTTACAAGACGATGCTTAAAGTTCAATTTATTGTAGTGGTAATCTGCATGAGAGAGCAGTACCCACAATTTTCGTACATTTGGTGCCACATCTTTGCATACCTTTCACCAATGCCTCAAGTGTATTGAAAATATGTACATGGACAAATCCTTCTCAAATTTGATAGATACGCTTACAGCATAAATTTTTTAATTTTCTGATGGTCGAAAAGAATCGCGAACGAGTTCAATACGGGTGTATTAGTCGGTGAGTATTAGATTTCAGTGAAATTTTCAGTTACATTATGCATATAGCAACTCATTTGCACCCTATTGTGACCTAAACCACAATATATTCAGTATTTTTATTTTGTAATGTAAAGTACCTGATAAAATGAAAATAAGTGATGTTATTCATTCTCATCTAGCTGTAAATCTGATAACCCCACCGTCACAGTGCTCGATCATTCCCCTGCCTTTGAAGCAGTTTAACCAGGTTTTCGAAAACTTTTTGAAGCTTTCTCTTTCCTCGTCAGTTTTCGACACCGGGGTGACGTTTATTTCAGGTACGCATCTGCCGAAATCGATCGCCGGCAGCCAAACGTGGAAATCCGAGTCTGGGGAGTATTTGAATATATCCTGGCAGCCTTGCAAGTTGATCTGCGGCACCGGCGGTTGCCGCTGAAGCAATTTTTTCAACGTGATAAATGTAAGATTGTTGTTCTTTAGAGTTATTGTTTGGAGGTTTTTCGCGCGGCCGACGGCTCTGTGAAAGTAAAACATACATTGTACGGATTTGTCGTCATAGTAGCGAAGTTAAACTGTGCCAGCTGATAATATTTCTGAATTGAATGTGACCAAAATCGACAATAAGCTGATTCTGTATCGAAATATGTTGAGAACTTCATTGAAAAACCAGTGGTAGACTGCGATTCAACCAGATGGAAAAAGCGGCGATGCAATCAAGAAAATCTGCAGACTAGCTAGAGCACATATCTCTAGTTTAAGAGCACATTCCCCAATCCTTGGTTTAGTGGAGGCCAATTTACTACGCCTAGAGGGCAGACGCAAAGTAGCCAGCCTCTCGGTATTTCACAGGATACACTTTGGTAAGCACAGGAAATATATGACTTGCATCCAACATCACCAGGCAAAGCGCTTTGCTTCATCATCATCATCATCAGCCGGAAGACGTCCACTGCTGAACAAAGGCCTCCCCTAGACACAATGATCGACAATTTGCCATTTGCATCCACCGGTTGCCGGCGACGCGAACAATGTCGTCGGTCCACCTAGTGGGAGGCCTGCATACGCTGCGTCTTCCGGTTCGTGGTCGCCACTCGAAAACCATTCTTCCCCAACGGTTATCGGTTCTTCGAGCGATATGGTTTCATCATTTATAAGTAAAAAACCCTTGAAGACACCTAGTCATGCATGTTTCAAATTGAATAAGATGATTGCTGGTATTTATACATACCTATATAATCTCATGAACTGTCCATCAACTAATTTACAATTCGACAAGCCAAGTCTTCTAATCTTCAATTCTTTCGCGGTATCCATAAAGCTGGCCACGCATCCCACCACGTTCCCCTCAGCACCGATATTGTCCAGCTCCAAATCAACCAACAAATTTGGATTCAATGACGTCATGAGACAACTCACGAACGGCAACTTCACCGCATTGTTACTCAAATCAATCGATTCCAACGAATCGAAGTTCATGTTCGATTTAATCGATTCATTTATCGCACAATCCGATAAACCACAGTAACTCATTTTGAGTACTTTCAAACGGATATACTGGCATACTTTAACGATATTTCTGAAGCCATCATCCAATATTGCGTTAGCACTGATGTCTAGTTCTTCTAGAGATGTGCAGGCAGGTCGACTAGACTTTTCAAAGAGATTTAAGAGATACTTCGTTCCGTCACTGGTGATATTGTTCTGGCTTAAATCCAGATGTGTGAGGTGTTTCATAGTGCAAATACATTCGCTGAGTAGTTTGACGCCAGCGTCTCCTATATTGTTGTCGGATATCATGATCGCTGTGATATGTGTTTGGTGAGTGAGCGCTCGGAATAGAGGTCGAGTTTGTAAGAACGATAGCGTTTTCGCTCCGAGCGCAAGCCGTCGGGTGGTATGGCTTCTGCCTACTGCTTGCTGGATTTCCTCAGATGGAGCTGCAGATAAAAATCAATGGTAATTATTTCTGGAAAATATTACTGATTTTTATAAAGAAAGAAATTAAAATGAGTCTATGCTAGACAACCAAAGGACCATGCCCATTTGTGCCCCAGAAATGCCCAGATAAAGTATATTACAAGATTGCTCTAATAAATAAAAACTAGAATTATGTTGTTAATTTTAAATCATATGAAGCACTGGATTAAAAAAAAAGACATTCTATTGACATTGCAGTACCAGTGTATCTAACCAAATTGTTTTCACATACATATTGACACTATACTATGGAGACAGACTAGATAATTCCAAATAACTGACATGTTTATCTGATAACATACAGATAAGTATATAAAAGAACACTGATCTGGCTTAGCTTATGTGATGATGATCGTGAAGTTCCTAGTGAAAAACTAATAGCAATGCTGTCTGTAAACGATAAAATGTATAAAAAACCAGTAGGAAGTTATCATGTTTAATGTCCAATATCTTTTGAACCGGTGCTTTATATGACATTAAATCTAGTTATCATATAAATACTGTTAAATAGTTATCATATGACATAGAGCTGCAATTTGGGCATTGCATGGCATTTCTGACTGTCAGCTCCATACTAATATGGGCATGGTCCTTTGTTAATATTATATGTGCATGTCACTAAGGTTAATCTATTTATTTTAATTTAATACCCTGTGCGTCACGCACTTAAAATAACTGTTAAGACTAGCTGAAACAGTATGAAAGGTGTCAACGTCTCTTTGCTGAGCAATTAGATCTATTGGTCAGGTACTGCTAGAACCAAACGAAACGGGACTTGCCTAATCTAAAAGCTCTAAAGAGGTTGCACTTTAGAGCTTTTAATAAAATTAGATCATAATAATAATAATTCATCATAATAATTTTTTACTAGGACTGTTTACGAGAGATTACAATTTATAGATAGATGCTATAACAATCCAGGCAAACAGAATTTGCACTCACGTATTCCCAGCGCTTCGCAACACTCCAGGTACCGCTCCTCTGCGGGCGAAGCCTTCCAGTTGGAGACGCAGGTCTTCAGTTCTGGGGACGCCAGCACCAGGCTCAGTGGGTCCTCTTCCGAAAGGATAGCGCCATCTGACGTCATCAGACTGAACACTGGCCGAACGCCTGTTAGCCTGTTAACCACAAATATTTGGTCTGGTACAAAGGACCATGCCCATTTGTGCCCCAGAAATGCCCAGATAAAGTATATTACAAGATTGCTCTAATAAATAAAAACTAGAATTATGTTGTTAATTATAAATCATATGAAGCACTGGATAAAAAATAATAAAAATAAGACGTTCTGTTGACATTGCAGTACGTATCATCGTTCAATCATTAATTCATGCTTTATTTATTACGGTCTGGAATCACGTCCTTTGGCCCATGTAAAACTCAACATGATTGATATTAGTCATAAAAGTGATTACTAAATAATCGAATAATAATATACTGCTTTACAACAAAACCAAATAATAATATGATTTTATAATAAACGTTATCAGATGAAAAAAACATGGCCCAGTTAAGCATTCATTTTTGTTATCAAAAGCCAGAGACAGACTAGTTTTTTACCAACGCCATTTATGGAACTATTTGTTTGTTAACCTATCCCTCATTGACAACCTCTTAAATTATAAAATCTTAGGCTTTGTTTAGTTCGGGGCTAAATAATTGGCAAGATAAATAAAATCTTCGAAAAAGGAATCGTTTTTTTGTTGATCAATTGATCTAAGTAATCGATTCCAATATCGATTATTATTTTACCTTTGAATCATCAACGAGTTGATTAAAGATCTAAATGATGTCTCCAGACACTCAAAAGTAAAAAAGTACTTTGTGGTAGTGTATAAGTATATCTAAGCTTCAAATAAACAAATATAATTCAAACAAAAACCTAATGAAGTAATGGCTCAAAAGACTTAGCTCCAAGTTAAAAACATTTTAAAAAACTAAAATGACTGTCACTCATGCTTTCACTCTGCCTGTTTGACATCTGCCGCTGTTTTTGTGACTTGACTGTGATTTGGACTTTTCTTGTTTTCTTTGTGATAGGTACAAAATGTTGCGTTGCCTGAACTGCGGGTTACGCGTTCAAATACAGAGGCATGTGGTTACAACTCTGCCTCAAGAGTTCCTAATAATTTTATCTATTTGGCTCAGAATTGAATATGTTGTTTGTTTTCCATACATATTGACTCTATACAATGGAGACAGACTAGATAAATTCCAAATAACAGACATGTTTATCTGTTAACATACAGATAAGTATATAAAAGAACACTAATCTGGCTTAGCTTATGTGATGATGATCATGAAGTTCCTAGTGCAAAACTAATAGCAATGTTGTCTCTAAACGATAAAATGTTTAAAAAACCAGTAGGAGGTTATCATGTTTAATGTCCAATATCTTTTGAACCGGTGCTTTATATGACATTAAATCTAGATATCATATAAATACTATTAAAAAGCTATCATATGACATAGAGCTGCAATTTGGGCATTGCATGGCATTTTTGACTTTTGGCTCCATACAAATATGGGCATGGTCCTTTTGGTAGTTAACAACCGAATTTTAGTTTTGCCTTGTACATTTTACTCGTTTTTTATATTTACCGCTAGAGGCGCTAGTGTGAAATTTATGGATAAAAACCTAAACTTTGATTGTTTCTGATAACTACCATAAATTTCGTATTTTGATTCATCCAACTATGTTAAAATAACATCGGATCGGATCGCTCAGGATTCCGATTTAAACCATGTTAACACGCGAAGCGCGGTCACGCTTCGACCGCCGACAGCTTAATATACTGGATCTGATCAAGTCTGGCCCTTAAATACATGCCTATTTTTGAGTCTAAAAACCGATCACGAGATTGTCTGGAAAGTAAGATGATCTATGCTTTAGATCATAAAAGTCGGTCCTACGCCTAAACTCTCCCCAGTCGAGGATTGTGAGAGTAAAGGAATAGAGGCACTATACAGACAGCTGATCTCGTGATTGGTCGCTATGATCGTGTCGGTCAGAAGGAAATTATCATTATTAAGTGAAGCATTAAACAATATTAATTACTCACTTATAATATCTAGATGTGACTTCTTCAACCAGCCAGCTGATTGTCAATTTATTTAACTTGTCTAGCTTCAATGATATCAAAAATACTTTATCTTCAACTTGAACTTTCACAGCGGCAGGCGGCAAGATTTGTGTTTGTACCGACCTACCATTCTTGGAAGACTGTAGTATGTTTATCGGCTGTATCACATTCACTGGTTGCACAATATTGGGATTTAAATTTTGAACTATATTAAAACCATCATTGGACGTCACTTTGTTATTGAAATGAAAATTCTCGCTAGACGATTTCCTTGAAAGTGATCCCGTTGGCGGCAACCTTTTTAATTCTCTTCTAGAATTGATTTCACTATCGCTCCCACTGTTGCTTGATTGGTCGAAATCGTCTTTGCGTCGCTGAAAACCGGCTTTTAGTAATGTGCTTTGTCTTTTCCAGCGCCTTTTCATATTGTCTCTACTATCTTTATAATTTGAATCGTTAAGTTGCCTTGATATATTTCTCATCGATTCTGCTGCTGAAACTTTTGGACATACGTTTTCGTTCATTTGGAATTTATCAGAATCTGAACTATTCTCACTTACATCTATTACGTCACTGGTTCTAGATTTCCTTTTTACATTGAACTTGTTACTTTCAACAAGCGGTTCCGTTAATTTATTAATACTTTCTATACTCTCTTTGATTATTTCGTAAGATGGTTTTTTAGCAACAGTCGTCAAAGGATCACTGAGTTTTCTTTTTTTATTATTTTTACTTATTCCCAAATCATCGTCGAGCCAATCGTCATCAACTTCTTCAGGATCTAACAAAGCTGATTTTGGTTTGGATTTTTTCAAATCAACTTCAGGTAAGTCAGTAATACTTCTATTTCGCAAAGCCTCAATAGCATTCCGATATTCCTGAACTCCAGAGCTTTTTTCCTTTCTAGATTTACAGTTGTCCGATGAATCGTTGGAGTCGTCGGACGGGAACGCGGTTTGGTTTCTAACACTTTGTGACAAATTTAAATCATCATCACTATCATCGTCAATGATGTTTCGTCTTTTGAACCCTGGAGACTCTATATCCCTAATTCTGCTACTCATTTTTGAGGTACTTGGCGGAGTCGAGTTTTTAATAGCTTTTATTGGAGTTTTAGATTTTGATCGAATCAAATTATCCATATTGGTTTTATCAGCTAAACCATTAATTTTATTGCAAATACTATGGTAAAGTGTTTCTTCGTCTTTAGTGAGAATAGTGCCAGTTCGCCATTTATGTAGGACATGTAATGGTGTTTCCCCGAAGTCAGTTTTCAGTGTCGGTATGGCACCTTTGTCTAACAATAATTTCACCACTTCTAAGTGGCCGTTGCTCGCCGCGTCATATAGTGGAGTGATGCCTGTAATATCAAACAGTGGACACTGGGTTGAGGAATTCTTTTAAGAGTCTGTTTTGGACTGGAATTGAACTACAATCAACACTTCCTAGAGTGATTTTTATCGACGTGGTTTGCCGCTGACTACGAACGGGAGTATGCCGCGCTGTGACCACAATCCAAGCGTTAAAAAGGAATTAAAAACTATTAAAAACTCAACATTTTGCTATTTTTAAGGTTAACTAAACCTTATTGGTGACGAGATTGGTGGAACCGCCTAGCTGTTGACAACACTATTGCTCTGCCGATCGTCACCCGAGACATTAGTGATTAAGTTCCTTGAGCCCGGTAATTTCATCAGCTGCGGTGCCCTCTGTTCTTCTTTATAGTATGTTGCAGATACCGTGGCGAAGCGGTATTCAAATCCTGGAGAGCAACAACTTTGAGCAGTTGTTCCTTACAGGTTAGGACAATGCAGGCCGCTTGCCTAATTGTCTGGAAAGTAAGATGATCCATGCGTCCGATAGGATTGTAAAAAGTCGGTACTGCGCCTGACCTCTCCCTGCAGGCTTAGCGCGATGTGCAAATCTTGACAGATAAATGTGAGTATGACGTCACGATTACGCAGTATTTTACACTGTTGTATAGAGAACTGACGTTTCGGTGTTGAAAACTACGTCATACTCCACGTCAATCTGTCAAGATTGCAAGTCGTGCTAGGCCTACTGCAGTCTTAGCACGATTTGCCAAGACTTCGTAATCTTGACAGTTCGGTGTGGAGTATGACGTAGTTATCGACATAGAAACTTCATTTTCGGTATTAGCTAGGTCGATAACTACGTCATACTCCACACCGAACTGTCAAGATTACGAAGTCTTGGCAAATCGTGCTAAGCCTGCAGGTCGGGTCGGTCTTCCGTCCCATTGCATTATGAGAGTAAAGGAAGAGAGAGTACATTTGTATCTACGTACGCAAGTACTTGTGTAATATCCCGCGTAAATGGCTGATTTTGAAAAGATCGAAGAGTTTAACTGCACCAACTTATTAAATTGAAATATTCTCACTCACCATCACAATTAGAGCCTCCCCTGTCGTTAACGTTAGCACCATTATTGATCAGCAAGTTGGCAATCTCCAAGTGTCCATGTATGCAGGCCTCGTGTAGAGGCAACCAACCTGCGTTGTCCCTAACATTCACCGGGTGGCCTTTGGCTATCAGTCGCTCTACTAGCAACTTGTTGCCTGATATACATGCCTGGGAAATTTGAATATAACTATAATTTTGAGCCATCACGGCCAGAATGCTCTCTCTAAATTAGATTAAGATCTAAAATATCTTGCTCAAATGACCAGACTATACTACGACCGTGCCATGAAATTATCAGTCAAAAAAGTAGTCTATGAAACTGTACTTGTATGAAGAAGAGAAAAATCATTTATTTGACTAACACAACTTACACAGGTACAGATCCCACCGGAGAACCCAGGTCCAGGACTCATGTGCCGAAGCGACAGCCCCAGGGATTTTAGATGGTCAGAATCTTACATAACCCAGTTAACGCCCTAGGTCTCGGGACCTTTTCAAGGTTTCCCCTCTTTAGGAACAATTTATTTATTTATTTTATTTATTAGGACAACCAGTAATTGTTACATTAGCACACTTAAATTTACAAAATACACTGAAAATTAATTAAATGCACAATTTAAATAAGGTTCGCCAGTTCTCTATGAGCAGTTGGTATAAGGCTGCCTGTCCACCGGAGCGGAGCGAGGCAGCGGAGCGGAGAAACGGTGAAATATTAACCAATAAGATTGTACAAAAAAGAGGAGCGGAGATTTTGTGCAATCTTATTGGTTAATATTTCACCGTTTCTCCGCTCCGCTGCCTCGCTCCGCTCCGGTGGACAGGCAGCCTTAGGGACATTGTTTGTTGTCGCTTTTGCTGCCGGCAAAGCGATGACTCTGACACATGATCATCTTCCTTGTGCTGTCAATAAGCTACCTGGTGTTAGTGCACTCCCATCCGAAACTATATCCTGTTTTTCTTTACAAGATCAAAATCGGGACAATAATAATGTATGAACACAGGAGTGATGGCTACTAACATTCTAGCAGTGGCGTAGCTTGTTTTAGACGGGCCATGTATCAAATCGGGTGGCCCAAATGAAGGTACGGCCTAAGGGCTCCCACACATAACTGCGAATTCGCATCGCATCGCAAATATCTGCGAGAAACAAAAGCATTTTCAATATAAAAAATCATTTGTTTTCGCAGTTATGTGCGGGAGCCCTAAGAGCTTAAGTGAGATCGTGGAATTTATGAATTGTTGCTTACAATTGTTTGGGGCCAATGTAGCCCCGGAAACCCAAATCATTGATACGGCTGATACGACGGTAGCTACACAACTGTATACTAGGCTACAAAAATAGTAAGTAGAGATATCGCTTATCTCATACTCAGTAATGGCAAATAAGCATAAACGATTCCGAGAATTGAATTTTAAAAATGACTTAATTAGAATTGAAAATACCTGACGTTTGCGACAGTAAGTCGACTGGTAAGAGACACACTTGGTGCCACAGTTACAAAAGACAAATATAGTTAATGATCATAATTCCAGTTCCAGAAACCAAATTACCCAGTGTAAATGAGGCGCCTTTCAACTTACCACATGCAACTGAGTTTCGCCTTTCATATTCTTCTTAATCGTGTAGCCTTTACCCCTCTTTCGGGAGTCGCGTTTACTTTCGCTTATTTCTTCCTCATTTGTATCGGACAGGTCTATCGAAATGTATTAAGCAAAATGAGTACATTTGTAAATACATGCATATTATTCTATACAGCAACGAAAACAATTACCTACACTAGTTACAACTGCAGTGACAGAAATTCTGCTGCAAAAGCAATGAGCAAACATTGCTGTATTCCGGTGTGAAGAGCACTGTAGCTGGTGAAATTACCGGGATTAAGACTACCGGGGTTTAGACCAATGTTTCAGGTCACAGGCGCTTACCAGGGGAACTTTCTGTTGGTATATACAACGTGATACAAAATACCCCGTAAAAAATTTAATTAAAAAAATATTATTTTCACTGATGTGCAAACCCTATTTCAGTAAAATTAAAGAGTAAACTACGCAGAATGTACCTACATTTCCACCTAATTTGCGGAATGACAAAAAATTTAAAAGACCTAACCCATCGATATACTATAAACAAGATAAGCAGTCACGAACAAAATGACATCGAAAATGTGGTCACGGTTAAATATACTTACACAACTAAACACGTAGATAGAAATTGTAGAAAATCGTTTTAAATAATTCGGAACGTCGGACTAATAGAAGCTTTCACGTGTAGTAATAAAGTCTAATTCTGTATGCAGTAATGTTGGCACATAAAACCTTTACATCGGAGACAAAGAAAAATCAATAAAATCGCCAACGCGATACGTAAAAAGTTGTTGTTTTGACTTAAGCAAAAATATATTATCTGTTTAGTATCAATATCCGGAATCCATCTTGAGTCAAGCACCTGTCTTTCAGCCAATAGTGTGCGTTTCCTATTCCCTCTCTGATGTAAGCGCCCTCTAGAGTCTTAGTTTGGAACTACTTACGAGGCGCGCGAGCACCGGGTGATGTTTCATCATTATAGCGTCGTCTTTCGTGCAATGCACTTCAATACTTATAATAAATTCAAATCAGTGTATTCTAGTTAAGTATTTTAGTATAGTACCTCTCTAATGAAAAAAATCAACGAGTAGTGAAAGTGTGTCGCAGAATTCACGCCGATCCGGAAAAGAAGATCAAACCGTGAGTTATGTACATTGAACTATTATCCCGACGAGTGGCATTTTAACGGATTTAATATCGCCAAAGCCGCCGTCCATAATAATTATAATACAGACTGTTTATTATTATGATTATTAGGATATATTATGTTATTTTATTTATTATGATTTAAATAACCTGCGGCAGACTAAGCAAATACTAAACTTAATTGCCGTGCCCCTCCCTGTTTGTAATGATTTAAATCTAGGCCGACCTGCAGCAGACTAAGCAAATACTAAACATTTATCTTGACTAAAAACAATTTGTAAGATCCTGTTAATGTACGACCAAAGCAGATTTAATATAAAAAATTACAAGATACCTGCATTTTGTAAATAATTTTTTATAATTTTTATTTCACATGAAGATTGTATACTATTAAATTTACGGGAGTTCCAAAGAATTTAGATAACTACCCTATGTTTTGTTGAATCAAATGTTGTTTTAACGATACTTAGTAACTGTTTAAAGCATTACTTAACAAAATAGAGACGTTGTTTTCTGAAGGTTTACCGTACAATAATGTAATGGACGGTTTACTTTAAATGGTTTGCGGATGGCGAGCGGATTTGATTAAACTACGTCAAATTTCTGAAAAATTACATCGTGATGTTTTTATGAAAATACCCCCTAGTTCTGCAGTGTTATTTATTGACGAATCTGTTCAAAATTACCTTCAAAAAATTTGGGGGGGCAAGGAAAAAGTTTAATGAATCCCGGCCAGTGTCTCAATCACAATCAAAATGCCTTTATAAACATAAGCAAAAACCAGCGACAAGCAAACAAGCGAATGGAAGCGGTATCAAGTACTCGGGAATCTGGGTGACCAAAGAACATCTGCAAGCTGCCAATTGGGGCGCGAATTTAATTTTTTTTTTTTTTCGTAAACCACTATTATTTTCAAATTCCTTAGTCATGCAAAGTTATCGAACAAAAACATCGCTCGATACGTCAGCGCAGATCCAACTACATAATTTGGAGTTTGGTGGCTATCAACAGGCAGAATGTACACACAGCTCAATCTACATTCTTCCTGGTACCCAAGTCAAACGGTAGCCACCGCCTAATTTTAAATCTTTAAACAATTGAAAGACTAACGAAACCGTTTCGTCTATTAAATCTTATTCGTGTCCTAGCATTTTGCAGGACTAGGACGGGATAATGAAACTAAACCTGAGCCTAGCTTAGTTTTAAGTATCAATTGCTCATCATCGTAGATTCCGGGCTCGTATGTCATCACGGTCAAAACCAACACTAACTTTCTTCAGCGCCAAGTACCTTCGCTTCATTAACCGATTGAGTGGCGAAGCGAAGTTTCGGTGCCATCATGGTATCCGGTGCGTGGTATACTGGCAAGATTTTTTTTCTGGCATGAGAATCTGTATATCAGCTAAAGGACGACATAGCTTTTACCATCAAAATCTGTAGGAGACTGGGTTAGACGAGAAATCTGTTTTGGTACCGACATAATGCCTCGAGTTTCTCGGCGTAACTTGGGACGCAAAACGCAACGCAAAGTCCCGGTCGGTACCACAGTGCCATTCGCTACGCAAAGCACTTCACGAACAGCTCGTAAAAGGCAGTTGTTCCCTCAAACAATATCAATCTCTAATGGGGAGTATTGGGGAGACCCAACTTTGCCACATTGTTTTTGTACCGACATAATGCCTCATTTTCGCGGTATGACCTGGGACACAAAACGCAACGCAGTCCCTGTCTGTACCGAAATGCCAATCGCTACACAAATCACTTAACGAACAGCTCGAAAAAGGTAGTTGATCCCTCAAACAATATCAATCTCTAATGGGGAGACTCAACTTTGCCACATTGTTTTTGTACCGACACAATGCCTCATTTTCGCGGTATGACCTGGGGCACAAAACGCAACGCAGTCCCTGTCTGTACCAAAATGCCAATCGCTACACAAATCACTTCACGAACAGCTCGAAAAAGGCAAGTGATCCCTCAAACAATATCAATCTCTAATGGGGAGACTCAACTTTGCCACGTTGTTTTTGTACCGACAAAATGCCTCATTTTCTCGGTATGACCTGGGACACAAAACGAAACGCAATCCCTGTCTGAACCGAAGTGCCAATCGCTACGCAAAGCAGTTTACGAACAGTTTTAAAAAGGTAATTAGTCCCTCAAACAATATCAATCTTAGACAGGAAGACTCAACTTTGCCACTTTCGTCACACCGAGAGGCCAGCTTCACTGTCACACACTTCAGTAGACAGTTGCTAGCGAACCAACCTTACCCACAAGTTCGCATTCCTTAGCCATTATATGATTGAGAAATGCTATCGGAGAACTTCTGCTAGTATACGCAAGTGCAATAACTGTTAACACACACACACACAGATGCGACCGATTCGGCTGGATAGCACGCCTGGACGAAAAAGACATAGTAGGTACCTGGACAGAAACCCAAATGTCAAAAGTCCAAAAGGAAATGTTCGCCGTATAGCCAACCACAGTGCAGGGGCAGCAACAACTAATGAATACTCATATACTTCTCCAGACAGACAATCGGACCGTTGTCTTATGTAACTAAGGAAATCGGGACCAAATCAAATGTTTCTCGAACAAACTCAACTTCTTCTATTTTAGACAAACTGAACATTTGCCTTCAGGCTCAGTATTTTCCAGGCATGTTTAATGTACGCTCTCACCGAAAAGCTCTTCCCGTGCTGTCACAACATCTCACATCAATAGCAACAGAAAGAGTAGCTATTCCAAATGTGTGGGACACTGAAAATAGATCTGTTCGCCTCGAGAACAGCACGTGTCACACCAAAATATGCATCAGCAGACGTCCAGGATCAACATGTCTTATGATGCGTTTTGCCACCCATGGCATTACAGTCTTGCAAGGTTATTTCCACCTTTAACCCCTATTTCAACAGTAGGGGCTGAACCACCTGAATCGAGCCAGCGGACTGTATCTACTGATAGTGGAATAACGGATTTTGGTTTCTAGATGCATAACGCAGAATTTTACATTCGTATTATCTGATTTCATATCAAGCACAGAGCATCTAGCCTATACACTGTCACAGGCACACATCCACCAAAGGTTAAGACTTCCAATTTGAAGTATGACTGATTTTGGGAGCAAGACTCATTATCTGGAAGGACAGATCAGGAACAAAAACTTTTAATGTGAAGCTGGCGGAGTTGAACAACCAGCTGGGAGCCGAAGTTCAAAATGGTACGAGTTGAATTCTATAAAATATATCTTCAAATTTCTTTAGCATATGTTTAAAGCTTTTACATTTGCTCGTGAAAAGCCTATTAAGCCTCCTAATGGGAATCTAAAATTGCTGTTATATTATAATGTTCTAAATGAAAATATATTCACTAGAAATTAATCAAAAGTAGCCATGTTACTGCTATTAGCATCGGATTTTAGAGTACATAATGCGTATTGAAAGCGATAGTTTAATAATTATGTTATTTTATGGCCAGCTTTTGGTTCGAAAACCAATAGCGAGAGACAGTCTGATAGAAATTTAAATGCGGTGTTATGGATCAGACAATTGTTGACGTTAACCTTAACTCGACATACCGAAATTAATAATTTGTCTATCCAGAAACATTATTGGCGGCTGGATAAATTCTCTAATGGCATATGCTAGAATCAAAGCCTCACCAGGCTCTGTAGGCCCAGCTATAGCATCCCTAAACGGGTGACAGTTTAGTTATAATATCTTTTATTGGCGCAAATACTACACATTGTTATTGATAAAATCCTCATATCAGGAAACTGGAAGACTGTACCGTACACCTTGCAAAATTACTATCTGAAGATCATATTTTATTATTGCCATTTACCTTACTTTGATCCCATTCATTATTTTTCACACAGTAGGTAGTATTATTTTGCATTTACAAACTTAATTAGTGTACATACTTAGTGCCTAGTCGTACTTCATAAAATAAAAATGAAGTATGGATTTTTAATTACTATTATTTAATCGAACATAATAATTCATGTTATATCTGATTTAAACTTTATGATTTTTAATAATATAACCTATTCTTACACATTATAGCGTCTATTGCAAGCTACATAGCTTACACACCAGGTGATAACAAACAAATCACTCAAGATGGATTCCGGATATTGATACTAAACAGATAATAGAGTTTTTCATAAAATAAAACTTACCTATTATCTTTTCATCAATATCCGGAATCCAGGTAAGCCCTACCTGGTGCATCATGAGTGCCATAATGATGAAACATCACCCGGTGCTCGCGCGCCTCGTAAGTAGTTCCAAACTAAGACTCTAGAGGGCGCTTACATCAGAGAGGGAATAGGAAACGCACACTATTGGCTGAAAGACAGGTGCTTGACTCAAGATGGATTCCGGATATTGATGAAAAGATAATAGGTAAGTTTTATTTTATGAAAAACTCTCTATTTTATTTAAAAGAAAATCTTAACCAAAATCTTAAATAAGGTTCAAAACAATTGCAGACAATTTGACAGTTACACAGTTTTGGAGCTGAGAAATGTGTGCTTCCATTGTGTGTGTACTGACTTACCAACTTATCCGTGCTGATGGCAAAAATGAGAACTAACTTTTTTACTATGGTAATGACGTGTAGTTTGACAGTTTCGTATAGACAGTGGCGACACTCCTATCGGCAACATTAATTTTGTCAGTCGGCATGGCAGTTGCGAACTACTAGCGGAGAAAATATCTAATAATTTTTATTTCGTGTCGTCTCGTTATCTTACTTATATTTATTATTTAAACTAGTAGTAATAAGAATACGAAACGAAAAAATAATTCTCCATCTGGAATTTTAGTATTACGGTAAGTATTTGGACAGTTTTTAAACGCGCAATAAAGAATTTCGATACGTCCTTACGCTAGCTGTTGTCGGCTCGTACTAATTTCAAATAGCGACACAACCGTCTCCGTGGCGCTATTTTCATGACCACTTTTCGGGTCGTGACAGCTAATCTAGTTGGTATAGTATATCGATGACCTAACCTAACGAAACAACCTAAACGAACACTTAGTTTTTCATAATAAACGTCAACAGATTTGAAATTGACAATATTTTTTTTTCAACTAGACATTTTTTGAAGCCAGTACTTGAATATAAAACATACATACATACTTGAATACAATAAGATTTATGAATGAAAAATAGAAGAACTATTAAATAATATACAATTATTTGGTAAAATAGGTATGTAGGCCTTTCTGTTAAATAATTTTGTACCCCTTGTATACAACGTGTTACAAAATACCCGTAAAAAATATAATTAATTATCAAAGCCAACAATTTTGTCAACTCTAGTAAGCTGTCATGTCAGGGAACCAGATTATTTAACAGATAGGCCTACGTACCTATTTTACCTAATAATCGGTTATATACAGGGTGGAATTTTGTAATACTGCAACTTTACTGTACTGTGTATGGAAAATTTTACTCAAAGAAAACATTCCTTTATTTTTTTAAAGAAAGAAAACTGCATTCGAATATTTTTAAAAATTCGCTTGCCGCACCCGGTAATCGAACCGACTAAAATCTCTAAAAGTTGCACCCTGTACTTTTATTGCATCGATCGTTAGGGTCAATTATAAGGATGAAATCTCTCTAACAAACTTCATAAATTAAATAAAAGGAAAACAATGAAATCTTAAATTATTAATTCAATGGATCAAGTTAAAGCACTTTTACTCAAAGATCCATCTGCTTACTTATGTTATTAATTAATAATTATGATTGACGTCATTTATCCATTAAAATGAAGTTTTTTTTGTGGGGATATGTAAAAAATCAAATTTACATTAAATCTTATGAGAATGTAAACGAGTTGAGAGTTGAAGTTCAGAATACGATTTATAACATTCACCACAATACGTTATTAAAGGTTACTAGAAATGAATTCGTTAGAAGAATAAATTTGTGTAACCAAGAAGATGGAGCCCATTTCGAGCAATTAATTAGTTAGTTTACCATTTTTTGTAAATAATTAAAATAATTTAAGATTTCATTGTTTTCCTTTTATTTAATTTATGAAGTTTGTTAGAGAGATTTCATCCTTATAATTGACCCTAACGATCGATGCAATAAAAGTACAGGGTGCAACTTTTAGAGATTTTAGTCGGTTCGATTACCGGGAGCGGCAAGCGAATTTTTAAAAATCTTCGAATGTAGGTTTCTTTCTTTTAAAAAATAAAGGAATGTTTTCTTTGAATAAAATTTTCTATCTACAGTATTAAGAGTACTTCCCCTTCAGGTGGCATTACAAAATTCCACCATGTATACCTACACTAAATTGGTTTAAAAAAGTACATGTATACAAGAAGTACCTGTGAGTAGGTGTCCAGGTAGCACCGACCCATCCTGTCTCTTGTTGGGTGTCGTAAGAGGCGATTAAGGGAAAACCAACAGACGGGCAGCCGTGTCTTTCTATTAGATCACCTATACTGCGATCCCGATGAAGCTTGCCTGCCAAGCGTGGCGATTATGGCAAGTTGCCGTGAATCGGCTGATGATGATTACCTGTGAGGTCTTCAAGAACTATATCGTCACCGATGTGCGTGTCATCGTCCCCACCACCGGCAGAGCTTTGTTCGTCTTCTGAATTCTCCAAATTGTCCAAGTCCTTGTAACCTAACGCCTTCAAATCGTCTCTAGTTTGTTCCATCCTGTCCGTTTCGCAATACTCTTCTTGATATTTCAATAAACATTTCAATATTCTGACCTCGTATTTCTTTTTATTCCATTTTTGTGCCTATAAAATTTGATAGGCAAAAAATCAATGATATTTATTTTATACAGTAGATATGCCACAGTAGATATGCCATATCTACTGTATAAAAGTGAAACAACGAAATTCACCCAAATTGGGTGAACTAGCAGTAAGTCACGCGTCGGTAAAATGTAACGAAAACGTCATTGAAAATCAAGTAAAATGCCTTCATGCGTGTTTCGAAAATGCACAAAGTACTGTACAAAACTAAATAATAAGAAAAGGATATCATACCTTAACTATTTAAGAGAAAATATTTTAATTACACGAGTCACAATTTTTGGCGTGCATCAGTAGGGATATAACATAAATGGTTTATAATTTCATTGCAAAAAATACTTAAGAAAACAATCATTGAATTGACAGTAAGTATACTGTACTCGTAAGATTTTTTGCCTGAATGCCCCACAAGGAGCGGTATGCTTTTCGAAATTGAGTATTTAAGTATGTCTATTTCTACGGAACGGCCTATATTTTGTTAGATTCCTCTTATTTGTGGGAGTGACTTAATTGCAATGATCACAAAATGCATTGTTAGTTTATAGGGTTTATCTTCAGTGTCCGGGCATTTTTCCCATCACAGTTTTTTTTTTTTATTTATTTATTAGGATTACCAACGATTGTTACACTAATACATTATCATAACATTTGCCATAAAGATTTGAACTAAATGCACAATCACTTAAAGGTAAACTCAACATGCAATTATTAAAGTAGGTACAGTTTTTTTTTCTTTACAGCAGCTAGCAGTTTACTTAAATATAACTTAAAATTATCTTACAAATTATTGTATCTAAAAACAAAGACTTCTCTTAGACTACTCTTAGTGGCATTTACTTAGGTATGTTGATATATGGTGATAAAACATGCATATGGAGTCAAAATTGACATCGACTAGATCACTAAATTGATTCAGAAGCTTGCAAAGCTTCCTAGTATACTTACAGCTTTCCTAGCTTCGATGCACGCCTTCTCAATTTGTTCGTAAGGTTTTTTAGCCAAGAATAATGTTTCCGCGATGTTGAATAGTGTAGTATAAGCTTCCTTAGGCACATCCTTTATCAATTCATACTCTTTTTCATAGTAGTCCAGTGCCTCGTTGTAGGATCCCATGTCTTTGTATGTTTGATATAAACTGAAATAAATAAGTAAAAACATTTATTTTAGTCCCGTTTCAGCTACTTAATAGACGTATCCTGTATCCCCGTAGGCTGTCCGGGTAAGAACAATACTCTTCCATCTACTCTCGTTGGGTGTTCGTAATAGGCGACTTAGAAGGGAAACTACAAGACGGGTGCCGGCGTCCGTTTTACCTTTTCAAAATCTCAGGAGCCCCTCATTGCCTTGCTTTGAGTCCGCCGCGGGGCGTCTTGTATCCCCCCGGGAACCTGTCACGGTGCTCACGGGGACGGGGGGTCGCAACCCCGCTGCCTTCCTCTTCAGAGTCGTCGCCGTACTCAATGGACGTCGTAGCCTACGACTCGTAGGACCAACACCTCGATCGTACAACACCTATTTTAACGTCATAAAAAGTCAGACGCTTTTTTTCTCCAAAATCTAGAATCGTTGAGATCGCGCATGCCACGTAGTCATCATCATCACCAGCAGCCGCCCTTAGAAAGGCTTGCAGTGCCATAATCCACGCACTTGACAGAAAGTACAAAAAACGATGTTGCCCGTCTTCTTGTTTTCCTTTAGTCGCCAACACCCAACGAGAGTAGATGGGAGGGTGCTTTTTTTTTTTTTTTTTTTATTCAACATAAGCTAGTGCTTGACTGCAGACCCACCTGATGGAAAGTGGCGACGCAATCGAAGATGGTAAGGCGCACTAGCTTATTAAAAGCCTATTCACTCTAGCCTTGAAGACACCCACATTATAATCGGCCGGGAAAACCGACGCAGGCAAACTGTTCCAATCCTTAGCTGTCCTCAATATAAACGAAGAGGCAAATCGTTTAGTCCGGACTGAAGGCACTTTCACCACATAAGGGTGTGTATGCGCAGTGCGTGCGTGCTATTATTATCCGGTCACCCCACGGGAAAAGTAACAGACAATCCATTACCTAACGTATATAGGTATAAGTGTCTTCCCACTATCTCCAGCCAGTTCCGCATGATCTAGCATCTTGAGATAGTACTCCACGGCGCTCGAGAAATTGCGTAAGTAACAAGCGCCGTCGCCTAGTTTCTCGTACAACTTCTTGAAGCTCACATGGTCTGAGGGATCGGTAGATACTAGCAAGTCTTCTGTGTAACACATTGCCGCGACTGTCGAAAAGACATTACAGTTTATTTTTAATCGACTTCAAAAAGGAGGTTCTGTATTCGATGCGTATTAAAAGAAAGTCGTGTTAGGTACACTATTTGTAAATCAAGAACGGCTGAACAGATTTGGCTGAAAATTGGTGGGGAGGAGACGGACATACTTTTTATAACTAGGTTAAGCAACATAAGGCAAGGTTATACATAGATGGGTGACCATTTGATTCCATTCTAAGCGTCTTCGTGTTTCGGAGGGCAAGTAAAAGATTAACCGACTTCAAAAAAGGAGGTTATGTAGTACGAGTACCTACGTATATAATACTATTAAAAATGTGTAATATTCACATAATAAGCCTATGCGGGCATCGATATACTATCTAAACAAGATTGGCTGTCACGGCCCGAAAAGTGGTCACGAAAATAGCGCCACGGAGACGGTTGTGTCGCTATTTCAAATTAGTACGAGCCGACAACAGCTAGCGTAAGGACGTGTCGAAACTCCTTATTGCGCGTTTAAAAACTCATCGTAACACTAAAATTGCAGATGAAGTATCTTTTTTTCGTTCGGTAATCTTATTACTACTAATTTAAATAATAAATATAAATAATATATCACTTTAATTCGAAATAACAATTATTTATTTGATATTTTCTCCGCTAGTAATTCGCCAACTGCCAATCCACTGGCTGACAAATTTATTTTTGCCAATAGGAGTGGCGCTACCGTCTATGCGAAACTGTCAAACTACACGTCATTACCATAATAAGACAGTTAGTTCTCATTTCCACCACCAGCATACATAATTTGGTCAATCGGTACACGTGCGTTACGTAGTCTTCGAACAAAGAATGCATGGAGTGGCTTCATTGTTATAAAATTTTGCAATTATTTCACAACTGCGTAAAATAGAAAGTGTTTATATTTTAATGGTAATTTTTATCCTATTGTATCGAAATTTAATCTAATTGGTACAGTGAAATATGTTCGAGACGCAGACTGTGAGATTAAAGTAGAAATGAATAGATATAGGGGTATCCCGCTTTAAGAATTTTACTAAGTAGAATTTGTTTCAATGATTCCGAATATCCATTGGTTTGACGTACTAACTGCCGGTCCCAATATCCTATCTACCTCTTGCTATCAGTTAAAATACACACATCAAAAGTGTCTAGGGATCAAGCATTTTTAAGCGGATTTCTTGAGATTGAGATGTGGCTTTGTAATAAATTTATGATTTTATAAATTTATATGGATCCTTTTTGGTGCATTTCATAATTTGAATCAGGAACTGTGAATCAAATTCGAGTAAAAGATGAAAATCAGCTGTCAATATTTTCCCTATAAAAACATACAACGCATTGAAGACATTATTAGTGCTACTGTTTCCCTACTACTGATTAAAACCAACGTTATTATGGAGCGGCGACGTCATTTAAGCAGGGAAGAAATGCTCAGAGCCGTGGGAATGATAGAAGCTGGTTCCCGGCAACGTACTGTGGCTTTAGCTCTGAATACAAGTCAGAGTGTTATCAGTCGACTTTGGACACGTTACCGAAGCACTGGTACCGTGGCTGAGCGCCATGGAGGACGGTATCGCTGCACCACATGGAGACAAGACCGATATATTCAAATCTTAACTCGAAGAGCTCCAACAATAACTGCCATGATGTTAGCCGTGAGGCTTCATCACTCTTCAGGGAACTTAATTAGCGACCAAACAGTCAGAAACCGCTTGCATGAAGTGAACCTTCATTCCCGAAGACCGCTACGGGTACCACCTATAGCAATGCACAATCGTAGGATTCGATATCAATGGGCTCTTGAACACAGAAATTGGGCAGAAGAACAATGGCGTTTCGTGTGCTTTTCTGATGAGTCTCGTTTTGGTATGAGACCGGATACAAGACGTATACGACACTGGAGAACCCCTGGACGCCAACAGCGATTAAAATCCTGCCAGGAAGTCCATCCTTATAGTGGTGGAACCATCATGGTATGGGCGGGTATTTAGATCGGCGGAAGAACTGAGTTGATTTGGATCAGAGGCAACCTCAACGCTCAAATTTATGCTGAGACGATTGTATCAGACGTCATCGTTCCTCTACAAGTGCAAATCGGTCCCTTATTTCAGTTAATGCATGATAATGCACGACCGCACACCGCAAGAGTTGTAAGACAGACTCTCGCCGCAGCTAACATCAATGTCCTGCCCTGGCCTGCTCAGTCGCCAGACTTGAACCCGATTGAGCATGCATGGGATATGCTACAGAGAAGAGCTCTGCCGAATATGGAGGGTATCCAGTCGCAAGAAGACCTTTTTTTGTTGTTGCAACGAACATGGGCGGCCATTCCACAGCGTGATTTGGATGAACTCATTTTGAGTATGCCAAACCGATGTTCTTGTGTTGTTAGTGTTCGCGGTAGAAACACGGATTATTAATTGTTTAAGTTACCCAATAAAATTTTAAAGAAAATTGTTATTTCAGTCTTTTTTTCGAACTTTTGTGTTAGTGGTTCAAATGTCAAAAATCCCTTTATTAGGAAAATGGCAAATTTCTTTATTAATGCAAAGGTGACTTGGTTTATCGTTACTGTGACAAACGAAAACACTTTATTTGATGAATCCTTAAAGAAAATTTTAATTAATATCAATCAGGAGAAAAGTTATTGCAAAAATATATGTTGATCCCTAGACACTTTTGATGTGTGTAGATACCATCGATAGCTATTATGACACATTTGCGTTTCAATAAACAAAGACAGATAAGAAATATTTACCTTTACTGATTGATCTATCTTTCCGTGGTCCCAAAGCTTACCAAAGTTAAGTAGATTCATAGAAAATGACTGTCAAGTGTTTCTATAAAATATTAGCAGCTTACTGTTGGTAGTTCAAATGACAGTTTTAGGCTATCGCTCCATTTCGGAGGTTTATCGCGGGATAATCATCTGATTTCTCGTACTTTGTAAATAAATGTAATGAAATTAATATGAATAATAATAAAAATAACATTATTTTAATAAATGAATGAACCAATATTTTTTATTATACCCCAGAAAACCTGTCACGGTGCTCACGGTGACGAAGGTCGCAATCCCGCCACTGTCCTAGCAGCCACCGCCGTACTCGATGGCTAGTCCCCACACTCCAAGCGTTCTGGTGACTCCGAAGCTTTATCGTTATATTAGAGTCCCGGGCTACTACCGATGCCTTTTTTGATGCGAGGGAAACCTTCAAAAGGTCCCCAGGACCCTGTGAGGGTTCCTGCGGAACCCTAAAATAGCTTAGTTAGCAACATATAATAATAATAATATCCTGGGGCAATTCACACACGGTCATCTGATCCCAAACTAGGCAGAGCCTGTACTATGGAAACCAGACAACTGATACTAATACATAATTATATACTTTTAGTATATTTTTTTTGTAAAATACATACATAAATAGATAAAACACCCAGACACTTGGTGGGAATCGAACCCACGACCCGTTGGGTAGCAGACAGGGTCACTAACCACTAGACCAACGGGGCCGTCATGTGTTTGTCATTTGTCTCAAGTGGCAGAAAGTTGAGCGCAGGAACACTAAAGGCACGCGTCCATTGGCCCGCGCCGGACGCACCGCACGCACGGCACGCAACGGTTTTTGGTTTGCTTTCTATGATTTTACATAGCGCTACGTCCATTATCCGCGCCGGCATTTTTCGATGCGGGCTGTCAAAATCATAGAAATCAAACTAAAATCCGTTGCGTACCGTGCGTGCGGTGCGTCCGGCGCTGGCCAATGGACGCGTACCTTTAGAATCCTAAGGTTACAACGACGTCAATTTTGTTATTGAAACAGCAGTAACAGATAGTTTAAAGTTAACTTTTTATCTGAGCTTGCTATCGGCGATAGAGTATTGGGACCGGCCGTAAGTTTACTAAACCGAATGTTAGAGAATTTTGAATTCGATTTTATATGTATTTATATATATGTATGTATATTTCATCTAGTCGATTAAGACCTTTCATTTGATACGCATATTAATATAGTGACAAATGAATGCAGATATGCTACTAGAAAGACATAACCATAATTCTGGAGAAATTGGGTAGAAAGTAATGCTTACTTTTATGGCTAGCATAACATTATACGTAACTTGCTATATTTTTACACTACGTTTATTCTGGATTAAAAAACGTAAACAACTCCATACCTTTTCTTAGCCAACTGTACGTCTAATCGTTGAAACACAATGGAAGCTGTGTGCTTCTCAGCTACAAAGCCGAATTGTCTGCAATTATTTTGAACCTTATTTTATAGTTGTTAAGCTTTATTTTTACATGAATATATTATTGTTTTGCGTGTACGTGTATAGTTGTAAGTATGTGTAACCGCGACCAAATTTTAGATGTCATTTTGTTAGTGAATGCCTATCTAGTTTAGATAGTATATCGATGTATGCGGGCATCTAAAAACGTAAAAAGAGCGCGGGCGGAGCAGCGTGGGTCAGCTAGTGTAATATAAATCAAGATGCGTAATATTCCCATATGCCAGTTGGTGCTAGTGTTAGTTAACATGATGTGCTTAGCACTGATATCAACATACACACATCAAAAGTGTCTAGGGATCAACATATATTTTTGCAATAACTTTTCTCCTGATTGATATTAATTAAAATTTTCTTTAAGGATTCATCAAATAAAGTGTTTTCATTTGTCACAGTAACGATAAACCAAGTCACCTTTGCATTAATAAAGAAATTTGCCATTTTCCTAATAAAGGGATTTTTGACATTTGAACCACTAACACAAAAGTTCGAAAAAAAGACTGAAATAACAGTTTTCTTTAAAATTTTATTGGGTAACTTAAACAATTAATAATCCGTGTTTCTACCGCGAACACTAACAACACAAGAACATCGGTTTGGCATACTCAAAATGAGTTCATCCAAATCACGCTGTGGAATGGCCGCCCATGTTCGTTGCAACAACAAAAAAAGGTCTTCTTGCGACTGGATACCCTCCATATTCGGCAGAGCTCTTCTCTGTAGCATATCCCATGCATGCTCAATCGGGTTCAAGTCTGGCGACTGAGCAGGCCAGGGCAGGACATTGATGTTAGCTGCGGCGAGAGTCTATCTTACAACTCTTGCGGTGTGCGGTCGTGCATTATCATGCATTAACTGAAATAAGGGACCGATTTGCACTTGTAGAGGAACGATGACGTCTGATACAATCGTCTCAGCATAAATTTGAGCGTTGAGGTTGCCTCTGATCCAAATCAACTCAGTTCTTCCGCCGATCCAAATACCCGCCCATACCATGATGGTTCCACCACTATAAGGATGGACTTCCTGGCAGGATTTTAATCGCTGTTGGCGTCCAGGGGTTCTCCAGTGTCGTATACGTCTTGTATCCGGTCTCATACCAAAACGAGACTCATCAGAAAAGCACACGAAACGCCATTGTTCTTCTGCCCAATTTCTGTGTTCAAGAGCCCATTGATATCGAATCCTACGATTGTGCATTGCTATAGGTGGTACCCGTAGCGGTCTTCGGGAATGAAGGTTCACTTCATGCAAGCGGTTTCTGACTGTTTGGTCGCTAATTAAGTTCCCTGAAGAGTGATGAAGCCTCACGGCTAACATCATGGCAGTTATTGTTGGAGCTCTTCGAGTTAAGATTTGAATATATCGGTCTTGTCTCCGTGTGGTGCAGCGATACCGTCCTCCATGGCGCTCAGCCACGGTACCAGTGCTTCGGTAACGTGTCCAAAGTCGACTGATAACACTCTGACTTGTATTCAGAGCTAAAGCCACAGTACGTTGCCGGGAACCAGCTTCTATCATTCCCACGGCTCTGAGCATTTCTTCCCTGCTTAAATGACGTCGCCGCTCCATAATAACGTTGGTTTTAATCAGTAGTAGGGAAACAGTAGCACTAATAATGTCTTCAATGCGTTGTATGTTTTTATAGGGAAAATATTGACAGCTGATTTTCATCTTTTACTCGAATTTGATTCACAGTTCCTGATTCAAATTATGAAATGCACCAAAAAGGATCCATATAAATTTATAAAATCATAAATTTATTACAAAGCCACATCTCAATCTCAAGAAATCCGCTTAAAAATGCTTGATCCCTAGACACTTTTGATGTGTGTATTTTAGTTATTTTATGCTTCTTATATATATTATTTTTAAGTCTGTTTTTATTTGACGGGCCCTTTGTGTTGGTTTAGTGGTTAGACACCCTGGCTGCTACCCGATGGGTCGTGGGTTCGATTCCCACCAAGTGTCTGGGTGTTATTTCTCTATGAATAGAAGAAGAAGAAGAAACACATTTATTTGACCAACACACAATGATAGTAAAACTACAAAGAAAGTACATGAAAATATTAAAAAAAAATAAAAACCGACTTCAAAGTAAATTATCTAAAAAGCATAAAATAACGAAAATATTATTGAAGTTGGTGCAGAATATACACAGCAGGTACGCTAACACCAACTTCAATAATATTTTCGTTATTTTATGCTTTTTAGATAATTTACTTTGAAGTCGGTTTTTATTTTTTTAAAATAGTTTATTTAACACTTTTTAGTGACTTATTTTACCAAGATAGGTATCAGCACTATCACGCAACTCGAACGTCTACATTACAGTAACTTACTGAAAACATAAAAAGTTTATATCTCTTAAAGTACCGGACCGATTTTGATGAAATTTGTACTCTACCCTAAGTTGAAAGATACTCTAACTATTGCAAAAAGAATTTTTGAAATCAGACTTGTAGTTTCTGAGAAATCCGCGGACAAACCTACATACATACATACATACACTCGTGAAATTTGGTAAATTCGTTTAGAAGCCCACATAGACTAACATATATGAATATTACGCATTTTTATTAATATTACATACATACGCGTCGAATACAGAACCTCCATTTTTGAAGTCGGTTAAAAACAGTTGTGTGGGGCTAAACAGGATGCCGCCTCAGCATACTGCTGTGCCGTAATGAATTACAACACTGCGCTGGTATTCTGGCAGCACCTTAAGAGATGATAGATAGATGTATGTACGTATTTACAAAAAAAAACTATATAAGCATTAGTATCAGTTGTCTGGGTTCCATAGTACAGGCTCTGCCTAGTTAGTGATCGGATGACCGTGTATGGATTGTCCCTAGATATTATTATTTTATTTCTAAATTTTTTTTCTTTTTTCTTAATGCTGCTCTCATTAGGTAGCACCATGTGAATATTGCTTTGACGTACGTACATTACAGTTAAAATAAAATACATCGATATACTATCTAAACAAGATTAGCTGTCACGGCCCGAAAAGTGGTCACGAAAATAGAGAGGCTGTCGCTTATTTCAAATTAGTACGAGCCGACGACAGGATGTATCGAAATTCCTTTTTGCGCGTTTATAAACTGTCCAAATAATATAATACTTATCGTAATACTAAAATTGCAGATGGGGAAATTTTTTTTCGTTTCGTTTTCTTATTACTACTAGTTTAATTAATAAATATAAGTAAGATATCATTATAATACGAAATAAAAATTATTTATTTGATATTTTCTCCGCTAGAGACTGACAAAATTAATGTTGCCGATAGGCGTGTCGCCACTGTCTATACGAAACTGTTAAACTACACGTCATTACCATAATAAAAAAGTTAGTTCTCATTTTTGCCACCAGCACGGATAAGTTTGTAAGTCAGTACACACACAATGGAAACACACCTGTTTTGAACCTTATTTTATAGTGGTTAAGATTGTCTTTTAAATGAGTACAGTCAAAACAACTACTTTTTTTCGTATAATTTTGGCGGTTTTATTGATTTTTCTTTGTCTCCGACTATTACATCCTCTTTGGTCTCCGATGTAAAGGTTTTATGTGCCAACATTACTGCATACAGAATTAGACTTTATTACTACATGTGAAGGCTGCTATTAGTCCGACGTTCCGAATTATTTAAAACTATTTTCTACAATTTCTAGCTACGTGTATAGTTGTGTAAATAAATGTAACCGCGACCACATTTTCGATGTCATTTTGTTCGTGACAGCTAATCTAGTTGGTATAGTATATCGATGATAAAATAACTTAATTCACGCAATCATGGCTAGTTGGAAACATTGTTCGATAAAAGATCAGTTGCTTAAGCAATGTCAGACAATATCAGTTCATAGATCAGCCATACTCAACCTGCGGCCCGCTAGCCTTTTCTATACGGCCCGAAGTTTAGTACAGTATTTTTAGATTGACTGTAGTATTTTATTGATAAGTGTACAAACGTAATGCAATTCTCAGTGACAGTCAGGCAGCTCTGAAGGCTCTGAATTCCTTCCGAGTTGCTTCTAAACGAGTCAAAGAAGGTGTTACAGGTTTGAACAACCTGGGAAGACACAACAATGTCAGCCTTATCTGGGTACCTGGACACGAAGGCGTCGAGGGCAATGAGAAGGCAGATAGACTAGCGAGGGCCGGCTCACAGAGTCATTTGGTTGGCCCCGAACCATTTGTGGGGATTCCGTATGGAACATATCACCAAGCATTATATGCACATGCTAGGAACGAACACATGAAGGAATGGAGGGCAGCGTCAGGCCTAAACCACTCCAAAGCGTTCTCTAGCGGAAGGGTGGACTGTGGAGTTAAATAAATAAGGCACCTAATAGGTGCACTCACGGGACATTTTGGCACCAACGAGCATCTACACAGAATGAGGCTAAGTACTGGTGACATTTGCAGATTCTGCGAAGATGAAAAAGAGTCAATGCGACACATATTGTGTAGCTGCGACGCTCTTGCGAGACGTAGGTTGAGTCATTTGGGAGTAGCCTATCCTACACCAAATGATTATGTACAGCTCCAAGCTGGCGCGATCATCGCGTACCTGAGGGAGCTCTTCGATACGCCAGCAACAGAGTAAGGGCTAGGGCATGCACAATGGATCCAACTGGGTCGAGGTGCGTTCCGGGGATACCGGGCCCAAATTTATAGCCACCAAGAATAGACTAGAATAGAACGTAATGCAAAAAATGTCCTTCGAATGTATAAATGTTCACTCGCTTACTCTCATAAAATAGCGCGCACACAGAATACTAATTAGTTACGCTATTTAAGTAAAGAAATGTATTTCATTAGTGGAAGATCCATGAATTGTGGCGGCTTCGTGTGGCGGGCACCCCCTTCCCTCCAATATGGTTGAGGGGAGTGATGGATGCTGCTCGAGTCAACTCGTGCGCGGGTGCTGCTTGGGGGGACTGGTCCGACTACTATCCCTTTGGCATTTTAGTTTGTTGTATTTTCGTCGTATTTGTTATTTTATTTGATATTTTGAACGGCAGGACACACTGTCGCTGGTGCTGATCTAATTGTAAAAAGACAAACTTTGTTTTAAAAAAAAAATGTGAAAAAATGACAAGCCCGCTGAGTTTCTTGCCGGATCTTCTCAGTTGAGGCCGCGTTGTGATCCGGTGGTAGCTTTTAAATAAAAAATAAAAAATGACCGTTCAAAAGTGCTAGCGTTAAGCCTATTTGAAATAAAAATTTTGAATTTGATTTTTGAATTATTAAATACATAAATGCTATATTTCAAATATGCGATTTATTGTAATTTAATATACTAGTTAAACACACAATGTAGGCTAGATTATTGCGGCCCGCAGGATAAAGCAGAAGGTACCTACTATGCGGCCCGCGGGGTAAAGCAGAAGCGACTATGTGGCCCAGGGGAAAAAAAGGTTGAGTATGAAATGCCATAGTATGCCTGCTTCACAGGACACGTAAAAAATTAGCCATGGTCGTTGTTTTCTAGACAATACTAAAGTTATAAGGCCAAGTCAGAGGTCTAAAGGCAGCATGAACATCTTTGGTATGGTACTTGGTTAACTACTAACCACACAACAAAAAAATAATAACTGAATTCACAAATGCCTATTATATACTAAGCTCCTCATCTTATTGACTCAATCACTCATTCATGGATTGAAATATAAAATTTGCATTATGTTGTCTTTTATTTACGCGAATACTACACATTGAAATAAAACAATAATAACTAAGAAGACTTGACAACTTGACTTAGGGGTTACACCGCTATTATTGTGACATAAGAACGTTCACATCTCAGTCCTCCCATGACCATGGGTGCTCTACAAAGCATTCGAAAACTAAGGAAAGTAAAATTTAAAATAAACTGAGATATAATCCGTACAAGTAATAAGTTTTACAAACTAAAACCGCGGTCTAATAATGTGATATTATATAGCCTATAACCAGCGGACAATCAAGACGCTTCTAACGACACCCTACTTGTCAAATTATGTTAAGTAGATTGGAAGATATGCGGGAACAGATGAACATACATACATACATTCTTGTTAAAATCATAGCCCTCCCTCCGTTCCGTAGTCAGGTAAAAAGTAATTTTATTTTAACAAAACCTTCGCTTAATGATGCTCGCTGATGAGAGTTAATAGACTCATTATTCTCATAATAATGAGAATAATGAGTCTATTAACTCTGACTGTGTTAGGATAGGATGACATTTATGGGATTGAAATATTTAAGAACAGTAGTTACATTCTCTTACCAACACGAAGATTGGACTCAATGTTGCTTCTCTCCTCTTCATCAGGGGTTTTGAGCTTCCAAGCTTTCAGCAGCACCTGTTTAGCACTCTGGTAGTCTGACATTTTGCACAATACATCTGCCTTTGATGACAGAGTCTCACATGTTTTCAAGATCTGGAATGATGAGATTTTATGTTAGAAAATTGAAAAGTATTTGAAAGAAATTATTAGAAGAGTGCTAAGCATTTATTTGTGTTACATTATTTGAAAAGAATCAAATAATATTATCATCATCATCATAAGCCAGAAGACGTCCACTGCTGGACACAGGCATCTCCCTTAGACTGCCACAATAAAGTCAAAATATCTTTATTATGTATAGGCCCCACGGAGGCACTTACACAAAAATCATTTTTACAAACTACCACCGGATCGTAACGCGGCCGCTACTGAGAAGATCCGGCAAGAAACTCAGCGGGCTTGTCTTTTTTTGTCATTTTTTTTTTAAATAGTTTTACAAATTTTACTTATGTCAACCTTAAACTTCTAAGCTTGCATGAGTTGAGCAGTTCAAGCCCACGCAGCTTTATCCTCCAGGTAATCCGAGATTTTATAATAAGCCTTTTTTGACAAACGGCTTTTTATCAAAGGTTTAAATTTCTTTATTGGAAGATCTCGGCTATCCTGTGGCAGTTTGTTATAAAAGCGTATACTTTGGCCCATAAACGATTTGCCTGTTCTGTGGAGACGCGTGGCATGTACAACAAGATCGTGTTTGTTCCGGGTATTAATATTATGTGTATCACTATACTTTTTAAAAGAACTGATATTTTTTTTAACATAAACTAAATTTTCAAATATGTATTGTGACACAGCCGTTAGAATATCTATCTCTTTGAATTTCTAAGTGAATCAATAGGAGCCAGATTGTAAATGGCTCTCACAGCTCTTTTCTGCAGAATAAAAATAGTACTTATTAAGTTCTGCAGAAGATCCCCACAGTAATATGCCATATGACATAACACTGTGAAAATAGCTGAAATAAACAATTCTAGCGGTTTCAACATCAGTTAAACGTCTAATTTTCTTGACTGCATAAGCCGCGGAACTTAGCCTACCCGACAACTTCTTAATTTGTGGGCCCCACTGTAGTTTGGCGTCAATTGTTATACCTAAAAACACAGTCGACGCCTCAAGGTCCAACGCTGCTCCATTTATTTCTACATTGGTTGCCAGCTGTCTCACATTAGGAGTTACAAATTTCATACATTTAGTTTTGGTCTCATAAAGTTTTAAATTTTTAACATTGAACCAATGGACAACCATAGAAAGTTCACTTCGTCATAATCATGGAGTTTACGCTTAACTTTAAATAGAAGAGATGTATCATCCGCGAACAATACAATATTAAGTTTGTCCCCCACGAAGTAGGGTAAGTCATTAATATATATTAAAAACAAAAATGGGCCTAATATTGAACCTTGAGGAACGCCCAGGGAGACCACGGAACCTGGAGATCTCTTACCGTTTACATCGACCCAATAAACAACCGTTAGCCAAATTCATCCACCGGTTGCCTGCAACGCAAGCAATGTCGTCGGTCCACCTAGTGGGAGGCATGCCTACGCTGCGTCTTCCGGTTCGTGGTCGCCACTCAAGAACCTTTCTTCCCCAATGGTTATTGGTTAAAGTAATTTATCTCTCAAATAATTTTCAAAAAACTATTGGTACCTTATCCTCCAGTCTGCTAGCCACCTCCAAAGCCTTATTCAAAGAGCTCAATGCTTTAGAGTACTCCTTCCTCTTATTGCAATGAAGCAGAGCCTCAGTCGTGTAGCAATTGTGAAGAACTTCATACAAGTCTTGTGTTGAGCATATTGTTATAGCTTTATTGATGCAGTCTAGTGCTTTGTCAAGGTGTCCTAGATGCTCTTGAACGACACCAATATTGAGGAGTAAACGGGCTCTCATGTCCATTAGTTCGTGTTTGTTTATTTTACCACTTAGACTGAAATGAGCACAGAATTAGGTGACAACTAAAGTGTGCTTGCTGAGCAGGAAGAATTCAGTACATTGACCTGTTTATACTTGTCTCTATCACTCTTGCGTAAATCACATTGCGTCACGCTCATGGCGGGGCTACACCTACACGCGAATATTCGTGTCGCCTTGTCGCGATAAAACTTCGTCTTCGCCCAACGGCGAAGTCGCTGGCTACATTATCGTCCTAGCAAAAGCACGTGGTATTCGGGCGAATATTCGTCGGAATCAGTAATGCCAGATGCATTGAGCGTTTTATAATCTGTATATAAATCTGTACCTACCTATGCCTTATCATGAAATCTGTATAAAATATGTATGGACAAAAGAGCTAAAATAAGTGAATTGGATAGATAGAATTAAATAAAAAAAAAACAGTCAACTGCAAGTTGGACTCGCGCATCCAGGGTTCCAGGGCATACCTTTGATGGGACGTATAGTTATTTTACTATTCGTCTAATACCTCATAAACTAAACCGGAAAACTCAGTTTGATAGTCGAGGATAAAAAATAATAACGACGTTTGTATTAACCACTAGATGTCCCGCGCAGCTTCTGCCCTCGTAATTTTCTAGTGTTTCTTTCATATGAACCTTCTCTTGACAATAACAAACACAAACAAAAAAAGAATTAGCGCCAATGTGCCTGCATATTGCCGTGACCAAAGGAAACAACAGGGGGACAACATTTAAGATTATTATAATTTACTACGGAATAAGAAATCTGATATATGGCAACGCTGCTGCAACTGCAAGGCGAAGTGTAGCCAGTTCGGCGAAGTTTGTCGCGATAAAATCCTTTGATGCGTGTCAATTTACCGACAACACCGCGAAGGCATTCGTGTTCGCCCGAATACATCGCGCTAGCACGAACTGTTTGGCCACACTTGTCGCGATAACGCGAATCTTCGCCGAAGCGCGCAGGTGTAGCCGAGAGGTCTATAGTATTACTATGATCTGTGGTCACGCTCACACAGACGGCGGTCGTTGGTATTGGTATAGCGGGCTGGTTTCCGCAACTCCAGGACAAAGCGCGTATTTTGCGTGCGGGTGGGACTAGATTTATTCGATCCATCCAAACTCCTCGAGACAGGCTAGCAATCGCTTGATGCCGCTGACAATCTCTTGGAGAGTTCTTGGGTTTCTGAAGAACTTAACCCTGTATGCAGCGACCTCCGGGCAACTCACGGAAGCGAACCGAGCGCGACGGAATGAGATTTACGCAAGTGCAAAAAAGACAGGTATACAATTTAATAAACAATGCCTATTGGGTTCTACCATTTTAGTAAAAGAGTGAGTTAGTAAAAAAAATATCATTCACACATTTCCATTTCATGTGCTGTAATGTGCATCAGTATAAGCACACATAAGCTATTGATATAACACACAGTAAGATAAGACTTTAAAAATATGTTAAGCTAGCTGACCCACGCAGCACCGCCCACACTGTTTTTATGTTTATTATAATCCTTTCTTTTCTCTTTCTGTCGACTCTCTTCTCCTCCCTATCTCACTACTCTCAATCTACCTCTATCTCTCATCTCCATATCTCACTGAGATTAAATATTTAAGTAAGTTAAGTAATCCGTAAGTACTTACTTTTCACACAACATCAGACTCTTCATAAAAGCCTTTTCAGCCGCCTTCAGGGATACTTTAGCTTCCTCATCTTCATTAGAACTCTGTCCTTGCAGTAGATATATTCTGCCCAATGTTGCCATTGCCCTTTGCTCCTCAACTAAGTTTTTTAATTCTCTTGCTACAGCTAATTTTTAAAAACAAACAGTGCATGTAGGTAGATAATAAATACCTATACTAGCAAATGGACAGTTGTTGATACAAATACATATAACTATTATGTATTACTTTATATTATTGTATTATTACTACAAGAAAACATATAAGTATTACTAATATGTATAATATTAGTTCTTTGTAAACTTATATACACAGATAAATAATAAAAAGAAAGAAAGCAAATAGACTTGTTCATGTACACAAAGGCTTGTCTAGGGTGTATAACCACACCATAGGCACATGAGAAATATAAAGATTACATTACTTTGCTGCATTATTTTTATAAGGTGATGATTTACATGAATATTCCTACTAGACCATACTTCACTTCAAAGTGGTTTCTATATTTTGCATATGAATTTTATAGCGTCTTCTGTAGTGGCGCAGATGGAAACCACTTGCTTTGCAAACCAGAGGTCGTGGGTTTGAATTCCGTGGGGGGCAATAACTTTGTGTAGTTGTTCCTTACTGGTTAAGACAATGCAGGCCGATAACCTGATTGTCTGTAAAGTAAGATGATCCATGCATCAGATAGGCATGTAAAAGTTGATCCTGCGCCTAACCTCTCCCCTGTCGTGTCGGTCTTCTGTCCCATTGGATTATGAGAGATATAAAGGAAGAGAGAGTGCACTTGTCTAAGCAAGTGCTTATGCACTATATCTCCCGTATATGACTGATCTTCAGAAAGATTGACCGCTGTGGTTGTATCGGCCAGGAGGACATTTTATAGCTTCTACTGGATTAGCACTAATATCAGAACTGCAAAACAATAGGCTTGTTTTTATATACTTTATATTCGCCAGAGCTTGGCTGCAGTCCCACATGATGGAAAGCAGCAACGCAATCAAGAATGGTAAAACACACTAGCTTATTAATTTTATTTACTATCGCTTTAACCAGCTGCTGCCCTGACATGGCACTTGTTCCTGCTATTATGGTCTCTTGCGAAGAACCCTACCACTTATATTCCATTTCAAATATACTTGAAAATTACTACAACTTTATATGAGGCCGAAGAACACACCATCCATATATTGATGGGCCTGTTGTTCTAGTGGTTAGACAACCTGGCTGCTACCCAATAGGTATTGGGTTCAATTACCACCAAGTGTATGGGTGTTATTTATCTATTTAAAAAAAAGACTATAAGTATACTATTAGTTGTCTGTTTTCCATAATACACTCTGCTTAGTTTGGGATCATATGACCATGTGTGGATTGTCACAAAATATGACGGGCCTGTTGGTCTAGACTTAGTGGTTAGACACCCTGGCCGCTACCCAATGGGTCGTGGGTTCGATTCCCACCAAGTGTCTGGGTGTTATTTATCTAAGTAAGTATTTACAAAAAAAAAGTATTAAAGAAAATAAAAGTAAATAAAGTAAGTAAGTATATAAAGTAGACAGCTAAGGACTGGAACAGTTTGCCTGCGTAGGTTTTCCCGCCCGATTATAATGTGGGTGTCTATAAGACTAGAGTGAATAGGCTTTTAATAAGCTAGTGTGTTTTGCCATCCTCGATTGCGTCGCCGCTTTCCATCAGGTGGGACTGCAGTCAAGCACTAGCTTATGTGTTACAAAAAAAAAATATAAGTATTAATATCAGTTGTCTGGTTTCCATAGTACAGGCTCTGCCTAGTTTGGGATCGGATGACCGTGTGTGGATTGTCCCAAGATATTATTATTATTATTTAACCCCACAGAGCTCGCCATAAATGAAGTATATTGTAGCATATTTTGAAAGTACAACAAATAAAATGGTTAGAAAGTTGCGACACAAACAAATTGCTAATTGTTCACAAGTTCATTTGCTGCAGAATGTACTAGCACATCATAAAACATACCCAAATGCCGCTCCTCATATTTAAGAGCCTTGTCAAATTCTGCCATCAGCATATACATCTCTCCAATCATTCGGTTACTGGTACCCCATTCCAAACGCAGCCCCAACTCCTTGTAAATAGCAGATTCACTTTTATACTCGTCCAAGGCATCACCATATCGATTGTGTTTGTAATAAAAAGTGGCCAAATCATTGCAAGCCTCGGCCAACGCACGCCTATTGCTCCCGTGCAAAGCTTTCTTCTTTCTTCGTATAAGTTCTAAAATTATTACAAAAATATTTTAGTCAATAGTAGCTACTTAACGTCGCAAACGAGCAATTGAGTGTTCGTCGGATCTCGTTTAACTTACTTTCCTCTTCCATTATTTCTTTCTTATATTATCATCAGTTCCAATGCATTATTTATTTATATTGTAAGGAATGTAAGGATTTCACATAAAATCTACGCATAAAATAAACATTAAAATAAAGTTTTTCAGGCGCGAACATACGAGTCTATTTTAATGATTGAACCATAGATAGAGTCAATCCTCTTTGCATAGAGTAAGCCAAGGTGTTGCAACTATTTGGGAAATTTCCCCCTAAACTCAATTCCAAATACCCTAAAACAGGGGTGGCAACTTAGAGGAAATACCACTGGAGAGAGCATGATGCGCTAACTCCTTTGGTACTTTCTCTGAGGGTGGCAACCAATGCCACGCGTGCCACTGACTCAGAGTAATTAGAATGGAGCTAGTATCGCGTCGATTCCCCGAACAAATTTTTCGTGGCACTTTTGCGGGGTGCGGGAGGCGAAGTAAACACACACAGATACAATTTCATGCAGACCCACACTATAATAAACCCGCAACACATTCAAAAAGATACGCACACAAATAAAGAATGACCTGAACATATGAACAAAATTTGGCAAAGGGGTTAGCGCATCATGATCTCTCCAGTCAGTGGTATCTCCTCTAAGTCTCATATCGACGATAAATAACACCCGTCCGGGTTACTTGATGGGAATCGAATCCACGACCTATCGAGTAGCGACCAGGGTATCTAGCCGAGGTAGACCAATGGGCCTGTCAAGTCAAAATCTAGTTAACTAAATCGAATAATATAAATCTTTATTTTGTCTCTCGTGATACTCTTCATTGCCTGAGCGAGCTTAGTCTCTTCAATACGTTCTTCCACAGCTACAATAAGCCGTACAATCATAATTTATAATTTTCTCCCATCGTCCGAACCACAACATTGCGTCCATTCAGTATCAATGCTAGAATTAACTGACAAATCAGAGGGTGGAATCGAACGTCGACTTTGTTCATACAAAATAATAGCTTGAATGCCTTCGGATCAGTCAATCAGATCCAACTATCGGATAAAAAAAAATCTGGCCTATCTCTTTGAAGCCAGCCAGCCCAAAGAACAAAATTAGCGTTTTAGCTTCTTCACTTCAATGACTGACCAAGAAGCTTCTTGTGTGACTGACTAACTGTCTGTCAGTGTTGCAAACTACTTAAACAAATTGTCTCGAAACGTCGTCGCTCAAAACGTTCAAAAATCGCTAGAAGTCGCTACTAAATTAGTTATAGCGGGGCTACATATGCACGCGAAGATTCGCGTTATCGCGACAAGTGTAGCCAAACAATTCGTGCTAGCGCGATGTATTCGGGTGAACACGAACGCCTTCGCGGTGTTGTCGGTAAATTGACACGCATCAAAGGATTTTGTCGCGACAAACTTCGCCGAACTGGCTACACTTCGCCTTTGCAGTTGCAGCAGCGTTGCCATATATCAGATTTCTTATTCCGTAGTAAATTATAATAATCTTAAATGTTGTCCACTTGATGTTTCCTTTGGTCACAGCAATATGCAGGCATATTGGCGGCTAGACCAATTTCGCTAATTCTTTTTTTGTTTGTGTTTTTTATAGTCAAGAGAAGGTTCATATGAAAGAAACACTAGAAAATTACGAGGGCAGAGCTGCGCGGGACATCTAGTGGTTAATACAAACGTCGTTATTATTTTTTATCCTCGACTATCAAACTGAGTTTTCCGGTTTAGTTGATGAGGTATTAGACGAATAGTAAAGTAACTATACGACCAATCAAAGGTATGCCCTGGAACTCTGGATGCGCGAGTCCAATTTGCAGTTGACTGTTTTTTTTTTATTTAATCCTACCTAACCAATTCACTTATTTTAGCTCTTTTGTCCATACATATTTTATACAGATTTCATGATAATAAGGCATTAGGTACAGATTTATATACAGATTATAAAACGCTCAATGCATCTGGCAACACTGATTCCGACTAATATTCGCCCGAATACCACGTGCTCACAGACGTATTAGGGATGCTACGCATCACGTGCTTTTGCTAGGACAACAATGTAGCCAGCAACTTCGCCGTTGGGCGAAGACGAAGTTTTATCGCGATAGGGCGACACGAATATTCGCGCGCATATACGTAGCCGAGAGGTTAGACATGATTGTTGCCGGAAGTTGGCCCTTGGTTCAACTTGGTTTACTCTTCTTTATTCCTTACTCCAACCCTCCAAGCTTTACCGCAGCTTTACTCTACTCCTTTACTCTATGACACTACGATCCAATCATCAAAATAGATTCGGCTCAAATCGGCTCTATTTTCAAAAAAATTCAAATGTTTTCTTTCTTTTCTTGTTTTGATAAGTTTTATAATCTTGACTTGACTCAGCTGGCTTAAAACTTTGAAAGAAAGAAGTAGAGTGGATTGATAACTAAACTAGTTCAGACTTAAGTGCCGTGCTTCTTTCCAAATTTAAAATTTTAATGTACTATGCATCGATATACTTGGTATTAAGAAACTTTTTACATAATTTCACTGACATTAATATAGAAATCAATGAATAATTTAGAGAAGCTGATACCTGATACCTGTAATTAAAAACTTGGTGAGTATATAATTATTTTCTCCAATAATTATGTAATTTCACTTTGATTAAACTTTATTATTATTATTTATTAAAAATATCGGACAACAAAGATCCATTATGTTAGTAAAACCTATTCTAAAACTTACGCTATGTTAGTACTTAATAACTAGTTGTGATCTGGTCCTCTGGGTGAGTTCCCAGATCAGTGGGCTGTCCGGCCTTGTTGCTATCGCATGTAGGCTGCTGCTGGGGCTGCCTCGCACCCTAGATACAAGTGACGCCGACTTTTTGCGCCAGATGGCATCAAATCCATCTGTACGCGCATTTGCAAACATAGTCGACGCACTGCAAAATTTCGGCAGTCGCAGCAGCACCCTAAATGCATTATTATATTGGACCCGCAGAGCATTGTAAGATTTCTTAGTATAACTGACCCACAGGGCCCCCGAGTACAGTGATGTGCAATACGCCTTAAAAAGCGTAACTTTCACCTCGTCTGTACATCGCGGAAACCTGTGAGTCAGCATGTTCGCTCGTACTGACAATGCTCTGCGTTCCCTCTCCATATCATCATCGTCTTTCTGGTCGTGCGTGACAATATGCCCCAGGTATTTAAACCTATCCACCCTGTTTATCTTTACACCATGTAATAATATTGGGGGTACCGTTACTGGGTCATTGGCGCCTGCCCGAAAGACGATGTATTCTGTTTTGGCACTGTTGTATTTAAGTCCATGTGCCGCCGCATACGACTCACACACGCCGAGCAATTTACGAATAGCGCTGATCGAGGGGGCCAGCAGCACAAAATTATTTATTATTATTGCTCAGAATCTTTATTTAATCAACTTCTGTGTTTACTGAAGGTTAGCTTTATTTGTATTTTCTACGTATTCAAATAAAATAATAAACAATTTGAACCGACAGCAATAAAAATAATAATATAGGCATAGATTTCGAATTTTAATCAAGTAGCTAAGAAAAAAAAAAAAAAAAAAACTAAAAAAAAAAAACTGTAAATATTATAAACTGTAAATATTTTGTTTCAATTAACTAAGTAGCTAAGTAGTACCAACTTAATCAATTTCTTTTACAATTTACAATTAGCCAATCGGTTCAAAAACTTGTTACTGAATTTATTAAAAAAAAGGTTTACTGCCGACCCTACAAACGTCAATTATAGTTAATGATAATGAAATCATTTAAATCGGATTATTTCGACGTTGGAAGCTTATTACTTAGACTATAGAATATGATCGAAGGCTTATTATTACTTAATACATATTTAATAATCGAAAATAAACATAAACAGATCCGACAATCGAGATAAATATACTTTAAAAAGTGACAAAATTAGAATTAAAGTTAATTGGTATTTGTGAGTGCGGCCGTTAGCCATTGAAAGGTCATGGCCCATAATCTGACCTGGTTAATTATTGTTTTATGTAACAAAACTATCACAAAACTATGGAGTAAATGTTCATTAAAGATTGGAAATTAAACACATCTATAGTTGTGTTTAAATCAAATATAATTAAAACATTCTGTCAATTAAATATCATTACAGTTGTATGCAACCCTGTGTGGACAGGTACATTGTCTGTGTGATAGCATAGTCTGTCCTGTAAATCCAGCCATATCTCATTTCTGTTCACTATGGGTAAAGTTTCCATACTTGGTAGGCAATGACCTTTGGTAGAACGATCTTGGTAATTTATGATCACCATATTGGTATATACAAGTGCTAAATAACTTATGTCCAATCCCTAAACGGAATACAAATAATATGTGTATTTTAATGTATATCTTCTTATGTTAATAATGTAACATGTACTAAGACTAATAAGTAATGTGTATGTGCCCAAAATTGTGAATTGTGAGTGTATTTGTGAAATTCTCATGTAAGTGAAATTATTTCTTATGAGAATAAAGTTCTTAACCCATAATATGCACAATGCTGTTGGTACAAATTTTACCGTCAGAGTAATAAAAAATATCATTGTACCTAATGGTTTTTACCATACAAGTTCCTACCCATCATTGATATTTCTTGAAATAGTTTTTATTCAGTTGTGATAAAATTCATACAGAATCTTTGTTATGGTTCACTGTATCGAACAAAACAAAAGATTTATTGGAATATGTAAATATTTGTTAGAGTTTGATGAAGATCATTTATTGCTTAGAATATTGTCTTTAGGCAGTTTAGATTATTAATTCTACATTCATGCTCCTTCAGGAAATACATGTTTGTGATGACATTTCTATGGCACCCTTTCAGTGGACAGCAACTTTCATTATAAAAATTTAAAGTGGGCTTGGTTGGCCAAATCCGTAACAATATGGAAAAGTGTAAAAATATGTTGAAAATTAAATTAAATTATGTAAAAAAAAAGATTTCATGTGTCCTATAAAAAATTATTACTTGACGTAGTAGATACTATACTACGTATTTTATTCTGAGGCATACTTAGCAAATAAAGTGATAATACTTTCACAGAACAAAATATATTTGTTGCTAATGAATGCTAATACTGGCCACATACAATTTTTGATTTTTTATTGAATTGCCCGTGGGGTGGCCGGGTAAGAATAGCACCCACCCATCTCTTCCCTTTGGGTGTACGTAAAAGGCGACTAAGGGAAATCAAAAGACGGGCAGCAGCGTCTTCTGTTTAAAGTTCCATCTCTTCACACAAACTGCGATCCCCAAGACGCCTGCCAAGCGTGGGGATTATGGCAAACCCCCCCCCCCCCCCCAAACAATGATAGACGCAAATTGCATACGGCCCCCAGTCCCCGGCGGCTCCTCTATTCCTCGCCTTGGTAGCAGGCGGGGTAACGAGCAGGGGGTGCTAAGAACCTCCGGCAGATGCTACCACCCCCACCGAACTTTGGCCCTGGTAACACACAACATCCGCACGATGAGGACCGATGAGAAGATTGTCGAGCTGGAGGAAGAATTGAGCAAGTTACGTTGGGACATCTTGGGATTATCTGAAATCCGGCGAGAGGGACAGGATACGATAACCCTTGATTCTGGCAACATGCTCTTCTTCCGGGAAGGAGACCGGAAATCCCAGGGTGGTGTCGGGTTTCTCGTCCGTAAGTGCCTTATTAACAACGTGGTCGATAGTGTGTCGAGTAGGGTAGCGTACCTTATACTCCGAATAACCAGTCGGTATTCGTTGTAGGTTATACAGGTTTACGCGCCGACCTCGGCACACCCTGACGATGAAGTAGAGGCTATGTATGAGGAGATAGCAGAAGCCATACATACCTCCAAAACACACTTCACCGTTGTTATGGGGGACTTCTACGCGAAGGTGGACACACGGAATGGCGATGAGTTGAGAGTGGGGTCATATGGGTACGGGCAGCGGAACCAAAGCGGCCAGCGGCTGGTCGACTTCATGGAGAAGGAGCGACTCTTTGCGATGAACTCCTTCTTCAAGAAGCGACCATCCAGGAAGTGGACGTGGATAAGCCCCGATGGTTTAACCAAAAATCATATAGACTTCATCATGACGACCAAGAAGCATATATTCCATGATGTCTCCGTGATCGGCAGGGTGAAAACCGGGAGTGATCACCGTATTGTTAGAGGCACATTGAATATCAATGTTAAGCTCGAAAGGTCTCGTCTGATGAAATCCACACTCCGTCCAGGATCCGCCCAAATCCAGAACCCCGAAGACTCAACTCGAACTGCATAATCGCTTCCAGTGCCTCGCCGAATGCGAAACTGCGGACGAGATAAACAATGGGTTGGTGCAAACTGTCCACGCAGTGGGGTCCAAGTTCTATAAGACCCCACGCCGTACAAAACCTCAAAAGCTCTCCAATACAACCATTAAGCTAATGGAAAACCGGACTGAGACGAGACTGCAATCTTCAGCTGATATGTCGGAATTTGCCGAACTCAATAGACGAATCTCGAAATCCATGCGACACGACTTGCGTTCCTATAATACAGCATGTATTAAGGACGCAATTGAGCGGAACCAAGGCTCTAAAGTGTTCGTAAAGAATTCGTCTATTGGGCGCAGCCAAATGACCAGGCTGAAGATCGACAACGGCAGTGTCATCTCATCGAAACCGGAGATATTGAGAGAGCTCGAGAGGTTTTACGGACAGTTATACACCTCAACACAGGAACCCATTGCCAGAACAGCTCAGGACACCCGAGCCAAACTAACCCGACACTACACTGAGGACATCCCAGACATCAGCCTGTACGAGATTAGAATGGCTCTCAAACAGCTTAAGAACAACAAGGCGCCGGGTGAAGACGGAATCACAACAGAACTTCTGAGAGCGGGTGGAAAACCGGTACTTTTAGTCCTCCAGAAGTTATTTAATTCCCTCTTACTCGAGGGTACTACGCCAGAAGCATGGCACGGGAGTGTGGTGGTTCTTTTCTTCAAAAAAGGTGATAACACCTTATTGAAGAACTATAGACCCATCTCACTCCTGAGCCATGTATACAAGCTGTTTTCGAGAGTCATTACGAACCGTCTCGAACGCAGGTTTGATGACTTCCAGCCTCCCGAACAAGCCGGGTTCCGAAAAGGCTTTAGCACCGTAGACCACATACATACGCTCCGCCAGATTATACAGAAGACCGAGGAGTATAATCGGCCATTATGTCTAGCGTTTTTGGACTACGAAAAAGCCTTCGATTCAATCGAGACCTGGGCGGTATTGCAGTCCCTCCAGCGGTGCCATATTGACTATAGGTACATCGAAGTGTTGAAGTGTTTGTACAGCAGCGCCACCATGTCGATCCGACTACAGGACGAGAGCACGAAACCAATCCCATTGCAGCGAGGTGTGAGACAGGGAGACGTTATTTCTCCGAAACTGTTCACAAACGCATTGGAGGACGTTTTCCAGCTCTTGGACTGGTACGGATTCGGCATCAACATCAATGGCGAATACATCACTCACCTTCGTTTTGCCGATGATATAGTCATTATGGCAGAGTCGCTGGAGGACCTCAATACGATGCTCAGCGACCTCAGTAGCGTTTCCCAACAGGTGGGTCTTAAAATGAACATGGACAAGACGAAGATCATGTCTAATGTCCATGTTGCACCCGTACCGGTAGTTGTTGGGAACGATACAGTCGAAGTTGTTGACCACTACGTATACCACGGACACAGGACAAACTATCCAGTTAGGTCGGTCCAACTTCGACAAAGAGGTCGCCCGAAGAATCCAACTCGGATGGGCAGCGTTCGGGAAACTACGTGACATCTTCTCATCAGAAATTCCGCAGTGCCTGAAGACAAAGGTTTTTAACCAGTGTGTGTTGCCAGTGATGACATATGGTACTGAGACGTGGTCTTTAACAGCTGGCCTTTTGGAGAAGCTCAGAGTCACACAACGAGCTATGGAGAGAGCTATGCTCGGAGTTTCTTTGCGCGACAGAATCCGGAATGAGGAGATTCGCCGAAGAACCAAGGTCACCGACATAGCTCGTAGAATATGCAAGTTGAAGTGGCAGTGGGCAGGCCACATCGCTCGAAGAACCGATAACCGTTGGGGAAGAAAGGTTCTCGAGTGGCGACCACGAACCGGAAGACGCAGCGTAGGCAGGCCTCCCACTAGGTGGACCGACGACATTGTTCGCGTCGCAGGCAACCGGTGGATGCAAATAGCAAATTGTCGTTCATTGTGGCGGTCTAAGGGGGAGGCCTTTGTTCAGCAGTGGACGTCTTCCGGCTGGTGATGATGATGATGATTGAATTGCGATTGTTTTCGTTACCTTTCTATTATGAATTAGTTTTTGATTAGTATCTTCAACAAAAGGACTACTTAGGTATTTTTTCTGTACTTAGTGTAGTGTAGGTATAATATTATCCTCCTCCATAGAAATAAATTTTGCAGACTTTTTTAACAATAAGAATGTATTTGTTCAGAAACTGTAAAGCTAAAATCTATTACCTATGTATTCTGTGCTAAAACTTTAAGGTTCAAAATTTCAGATAAGTACTTGATTGATTGTATTGTTCGAAATATATTTCGCATCCAATTTGAGTTATCAGAAGTATCTACTTACTTACTTATTTATAAAGTAAGATTCTATTCTCCAATAAATATTATCACATAGTGAATAAGTGCTTTCATCTACATTCCTATTCATGGGGTGCGACGGCCCGGCGCCGAGGCGCCCCGTCTTTCGACCTCACTGCTAATGCCCTCTCCGTACTTGAACAGAAAATCCTTTTGAAAACCATTATCGTGATAATTAGGTCAATGTTTGTTTTATTATTAGTGATAAACCTGGGATCAGATTTGTTAAAGCTGCCCTTAGGCCTCTGACTTTGCTTTACGACTGCTATCTATCTAGATGACAACCGGGATTCACTTTTTACGTGCCCTAAAATTCTACTAAACGATCACCCATCTATAGGTATCATCTATATCTTATTTATAATCCTTATTTCTTTTGTTTAGTTTGTCTGGAAGAAATAGCTTCTGGCATTGAGATACACATTAGATTATATCATCTCTACACACATTATTTAGTACATTATATCATCTCAATGGCTTTTAGCGACAAGATCGCCTATTGTACCCTCAGAGAAAGAATCTAAAATTGTACCTACCTGTCTTAAGTCTTTTCTTCAATGTACTTATATAAAACATACAATAAAAGGTATTCTATTTTATAGACTAACCTTGCTTGACGTTGCTTTAGTTTACCGAACAGTGAAATCAACTAGCATTACATTGAGGTAATAAGTGTATCATTATTATAGTTGTTCAATTTATTTATTTATTCTTTATGCACATAAAATACATAGGACTTAATACCAGAGGCATTCAGTCAGTCCCAGTCCCAGACAGTCCCAGTCTACTTACCTTAGGGTTAGGGTGATGCAGCGACAATTCATGGTAGGTGCAAGCATACCAAGTAAAACAATATAATCATACATATAAAAACATAAACGAATAAATATAAGTATATAAAATTCAATGTGTTATAGAAAGCCAATATTATAATATACTTACTTGAAAATCAATAATTTTTATTACGAGTATCTATAAGGAGTTTTCTTAAGACGCTAATTCATTAAATACTTATATTTATTTGTTATATATTTACTAACGCATGTTTGCAACGTTATCAAGAAACAAATTAGGTACTCAAACAGAAAAGAAATAAGTGAAAATGGGTGGCCTCATCGCTAAGAAGTGATTTCTTCCAGGCAACCTTAAATACTCCTCGTATTTGTGACAAAATATATACGCAAATATCATCATTATCAAAGAGCATCATTAATGTATTAGTTAGATCTTTCATTCCATCTATCTTCTTCACTAGTTGTAATATTTAAAGCCTGTTACACGTAAATGCAGCTTGCATTAAATCAATCACATGCCCAAAACAGACCGTGTTCACTGTGCTATAAAACAATTTACTAACGATATCCGACAGCAGAACGGTTTGCGGCAAAAATAGAATTTAAGTTACTCTAAAAATATATATATCCATTTCCACATCGGAAATGTCGCTGGCTTAACACGAGCATCACCTGGTGATATGCACGCCCCGCGTTCCTAACACGAAATCGGTCGACGAACCGGCAAATCTGGGCCATGAAACCATATTGCCTAACATTTTCGTACATAAAGATTTCCCACTGAATTCGCAATTTCCGTTAAATCTCTCTGGAAGGAATATTAACTTCATTGGAGCGTAACTAAGAATGTGAATAAATTAGGAACGCGACTGAAGATCAGTGAGGAGCATGATGATAAGTAATAACATTAGCATTGATTATGGAAAGTGTTAATGTGACCGATATGCAAGACCCTCATAGTTCCGTATCGGTCGAAACAAATGTCAACAAGCGCCAGCTCTCTCGTCAATGGACAAGATCGATGGCCATTGATTCACGCTTTGCCTTTAAATACTGCATTCACAGAAAGCTTACTGTTAAATCTACATGAGTTCATCAGAACTGTCCGAACGGTACCAAGATTCCGGTTCTAATTAAAGCGAAGTGATTCAACTTCTCGTCCGATGTTAATTTGCCTAAAATTCGCATCGTATCTAACGGACATTCTGTGGAAAGCAGACAAATTCTTAATAATGGAGGTCGTTCAATCCTGCCCATTATTTACTTACTGCAAAATTGAAAGCCCAGCTTGATAATTGGTATACATACACATTTATAATCCACGAAAATATTGCAGTAGTTATTGTAAATACGATATCTGGTTTCTTCATAGCAATTAATAGGAAATTTATGGCGTGGCCAAGGGATTATATTGCACAACCCCGCGTTATGTCGGCCTAAATACCTATTACTGCGCAGTGTGTAATCTCTGCATGAATATCTGAAAACAAATAATTGAGGAACGCAAACGTTCACCATGGGGCAATGTTTGTTAAATACTGTCCCGAATTTTAAAACGAATCGGGCCGTTGTATTGTTTGGAGTTGTAATAAAATTAACTCGGTATACGTGTAACGATCGCAGAGGAGTAAAACCCATTGTGTGCAGTAGCTAATAGCTCCAGAATTAGCTCTTATGTTTACTTATTGAACCATACTAACGCGACTATATGTAAGAAAGCTTTGAGTAATGATGATACTCTCCGCTACTTAACGTTATCTAACAAAGACGCGGTAGAAAGTTTCCAAATACATTATAGTAAGTAAGATTGCTAAGAGCGTGCATGTTATACATATTTAAAAATGTAAATGGTCTCACTGTGACTGGTAATCAACAACAGTTATAGTTAGAAAACGTATCTTTATTTTGGATTTCAAACAGTAAATATTGCGCTGACGCGAGTTGCTGAGCTCCGATCCATTCATCCAGTTACCAACTGTGATGTTCCGAAAATATCATTATGGAGCAACGGCCGGGAAGCTCCACGGTTTTATTATAGACCTCATCTATTATGCATTTAGTAAACACCAATCACGGGTTGGGGTCGTAAACGAAAATCGTTACTGGACGCCAAATGTGGAGCACAGTGCGAACTCGTTGATAAAATTATATCTTGGCCCTGCCGATGCTATAATCGAACTATGCAAGTCGGTCCCATTCACTGAGCAACGGAACGGGTCCCCCGTTGCGACTTGTAACATCTGTTTTTATACTCCACCCTTACACGCGGTGAAAGCTACGGTTTGGCTACGGTATTCATTACCATGGCTGACGTCATCATTTTATACATCACCGTAAATTATATACTTAGCTGATATTCACTTGCAAAGTCAGTCTGGTTTAAAAAAAAACCAAGAGCGAAAGATAGGAACATTTCAACGTTTTCAACCATACAGCTAGGGTTACCAACTCTTGAAAGGACTAACCCGGGAGAATCGAGTATCCTGGAGGGGGGCGGGGGGTGAGTATTGTGAAGAAAATCTCAATGTACCATTCGAGCAGCATCTAATATTTGTCGGTTTTCACCACAAAATCATAAAACCTTTTCAAAAAAAAAACGAAGTTTGTAGTTGTATATTTACAGTTTATTTACAGACATGTACACTTAAACTAGTTAGTATTTGTAACTCTACTTTTAACAAACATGACCATTTTGTTCAATTCAGGACAGGGACTTTTGTCTTTCAATATCGTAAGGAAGTCAACCCAGCTTATATCCACTCGAATTTCCTTAACGCGCTGTGGTTGCATCTCACGCGAAAGTCCAACCTCATCGTGTTTTAATTACTTAACCGATTGTAGAAACACTATGATAAAGTAGTAAAAGTATGTCTATGACTCTTGCATGCCCTCCACTGTAGAGGGCGAGGGGCTACTTACTATACCGTATTGTGTGTAGAGGGTTTGCACAGTCGTGCACGCCGGTAATTGTCTATTATGTAGAGAAGGCATGAGAAACCGCTGAATTCAACCAAGGAATCGACAACGTCGACGGCGAGACGAACAGGTTTACACTGGTAGCGACGAATGCGTACATATTTAGAAATACCGGAGATTTGATTCCACCCCGGGAGGTCGGGAGGTTAACCATTATTACCGGAGTCTCCCGGGCAATCCGGGAGGGTTGGGAACCCTACATACAGCTGATGTGCACAGATGCACATGCTGTATTATTATAATTAAGCCTTTGTAATATAAAATTATTTATGTGGATAAAGAAGAGCTCCGTAGCTTGTCATTACAAATTATAAGAAGTTCTCCCACGCGAAAGGTGCTTCATAAATTAACAACAATGGTCGCAGGCTGTTCTTTTACGACAGGCGCGCTGCGGTATGGTATCAATGCAGTGTACGTGCTTTGATTACATTCTAGGCATAGTAGACTTGCTTTTGCAATATTTAAAACTATTTGAAATAGACAGCATTTATAGTAGTTGCTGAAATATATCGTTGTGACATACTGACAGATGAAGTGGGTATAAGGGTTTCTTTTAACCTTATAAGTACACTTAACACCTCTAAGAAATCCTTTTTGTAAGTATAACTAAAATTGTCGTCTGGAAAAGTCTATTAGAAATGCAAAATTCGTGTTTCATTTGCACGTCGCTTAGCATTTAACTCGGCAATTATTCAACGAGTAAAACTTCTCCCGCAAACTTACCGTTCACAGTTGTCTTCAACATTTCAACCCTGTAGCCTACTGCTGAATTGTAGAAAAAAAAGGAGTTACATACTGAACATTGAAAATAACTTTAGCCAATCTCAGTCGGACTGACATACACACTCACACTCGACTGACTGCATACTCGGACGGTATGGTCTCTTGAATGCGACAGTTAGTGTATTATCCAGACTCCAGAAGTTTTAAGACACATTTGGCGTATCATATAGGCCCAATACGAAGAGACGCACAAGAATTTGTTTACACCAAATAAGTGTTACCTTATTTGTAGTTTCTTTTTTATTTTCGTTCATCGCGGATGGCCATGACAACAGCTCAATCGGATAAAAGTTGTGAGCTCTTAGTCAGGACAGCGACGTGGTCAAAGGCACCGCTTCAGGGATAGTTAGCCTCGGCTCCAGGTGTCGCTTGTAGAGGAATGGCCTCTGAGTATAATGCTTTTTGGTTGAATCGACCCTTAGCGCGTTACACCAACAAGGAAAAAATATTGTCAACAGCTGCCTTTGTTACATTGTTCAATTCTGCACTAAGTTATTTATATCAACAAATGAAGGAAAACATACATTACAAATGTTATATAGACTAGTTCATGCGGGTTTATGCCTAAGGCACGTCCAAAATATTGCTCTAAATTTAACTTAATAAACTGTGGTATAATCCGTAAAGGTAATTTGATTTCTTATTAAACATTAATTGACGCGTTCTGTAAAACAAACGGCTTCATAGATTTTATCTAGTGGTTTCTAGATTCAAGACTTCTTTTTCCACCAGGCGGTGATGAAAGAAAGAGAGAACGCCACCATGTTGATCTGACTACAGGACGAGAGCACAGAACCAATCCCATTGCAGCGAAGTGTGAGACAGGGAGACGTTATTGCTCCGAAACTGTTAACAAACGCATTGGAGAACATTTTCAAGCTCTTGGACTGGAATGGGTGGAAGGGCGTGAGGGTATGCAGGGAGTAGGAGAGCGAGAGGAGGGTGCGAGCGAGGCAAAACAATAAAAGAACTCCGTTCTAAGCTGATGTCCATACGACACCTCTCAATTTTAGTTTTTAGTAAGGTATTGTACTTGTTACAGCACAAGAGATTAAAGATTACAGGGCAATGCTCACAGTATTCCGAAAATGGTCGAATGAATGTCGCCTCGACCATTTCAGGTTTAATTAATTCAAAGTTGTCGCTTCGGCTCGTTGAAGTAAGATCCAGATATCAATGTATTACTTATGTAAAACTGAATATTGGTACTTAATGCAAATAATATTCATCTTTTTAATAATAATAATGTTCTGGGACAGTCCACACAGGGTCATCTGATCCCATACCAGGCAGAGCCTGTACTGTGGAAACCAGACAGCTGATACTGATATTTATACATTTTTTTTAAATACATGCTTAAATAGATAAATAACACCCAGACACTTGGTGGGAATCGAATCCACGAATCTATTGGGTAGCGGCCAGGGTGTCTAACCACTAGACTAACAGGCCCGTCAGCCCCACACTATACTTAATGCATCATAGATTAATGCTCCTATTTAAACCTTGTACTACAATTTTACAAAGAGTAGAACATTTTCTTGAAAAGATAATAGTGGCCTAGTGGCCGAAATGGATGGATGGAAAAGAGGCCAGTCCAAACCCTGTTAGTAGTAATATGATTATCCCATTATTTTGCAGCTTTGTTTACGCACAACGAAGAAAATCCAGCATATTATTATAATGTATCTACGAGTATGTATTACGTAAAAAAAAAAACATACAGGACGAATTGAGAATCTCCTTTTTTGTGGTCTGTTAAAAAAGAGAAATATTAACGTAACAAAGGTAGTTTATTGCGGGAACGCCTGCAGTCTTAGCACAGTCTGTAGGCAAAGAGTACTCCGTCTTTTGCCTTCAATGATACTGCGTTTGACATCTTGAAAAAGATACCCATGTTATAATAACGTTTCGCGTAAAAATCTCAAAGCGTTTTTAATTTCCGCCGACGCAAATAATCTCTTTGGGCGGTCTTATTTTACACCATATAAAAAAAACGTTCTAGGCTGAAGTCATGCTAAAATCCGTAGGTATATGCATACTTGCATAGCGCGAGCCATTACCTGTCGTGCCAGTAACATGGTTACGTTTCGGTACTCCATTTACATAGAAACGAGCGATGAAATCGTATTTCCATTATAATTAATTTCTACGCTGATTTTGTTTCGCGAAGCAATTGCCGCAGCGGTTACGGCTTACGATTTTCGATACATTGATTGCCATCAATTGCAATTTTTTATATCGAAATTGATCGCAATCGTATTAGAGTGATTGTGGTAGGTAGGGGATTGCCCGTGACTTAATTCGTTAGCATAATTATAGTTGGCTTTAATAAAAATCCCTTAGCTGTTACTAAGCTAAACCACACACCTTTAAAATAATTAAAGGATAATCAGTCGTCATTTTTTAGCGCTGATCAGTAACATCCACATAAATCAACTTAAGTAAGACCTTATAGTGCCAAAAACAGAAGTTTTGTTCTTTTCGCTGTTAAAATTATTTATAGTATTAACAATTTCTGACGCGTTTCCTTCTTCTCTGAAAGTTTTATTGATTAGTCTTCAGGGGTAGAATCCTTTTTCGGCAACGTTGTTTTCGGCCCATGGGACCCTTCGTCACATTGTCGAATGTTTCATCTGTTTCTCCATCATATCGGCTTAAGTTTGCACGTCTTAGATCGGCCACGTGATCTCTTGTCTTTAGTACTGCCAATGCCTTTTTAAATTCGCATTGCCCTTTTCATACCGTGCCCAAAGTAGGTCAGAATACATTGTTCGCAGTTGATAAATAACAGCACTTTATTGTGAAGTTCAGATAATATCGACTGATTGCTTGTAGCATAATAACTTGTTACGCTGCAGTTGTTTATTCTGTTTTTTATAGCTAGATCCGTATTGGCAATATTTGCATATTTTGTATTTTTAAACCTGTTTATTATTGTATATTGCCATATAAAGATTCTTCTTATCCTGATTTTTGGTTAGAATGCTTAGGTATCCATGTGATTCTAGATTTTAGGTATCCGTCTGAAGCACCACATTTCAAACTTTATAAATTGTAAATCTGGAAAAAGTATTACTACAGCGTTAACAAAATATGAAATTAATTCAATTTGTCGCTGCCAAGTTGCATCAAATTCTTCCTCCAGTCCCATCGTAACGCTTACATACAGGGACAGAGAAAATTCAAACGATCCTGTTTCGAGTTTATATTAGTATTGTTAGTTATAGTTTCTGAGCTTAAGTACTTGGCACGTCTTTATTCGACCACGTGCACAGATAGAATGAACAGATTTTTTTTTTTTGGGAATGATAGACGCTGTTGGCCGCAGATGGCCATTACAGCTTCACCGGACAATAGGAGGCGAGCGCTTGAAGCGCTCTAGCCTTTACGGCAGAAGTAGCGACGAGCTCAAGGGCACCTCAGGGAGGCACGGCCTCGGCTTGGGCTGTCGCTTAAGAGAGGGCTGAGTTTACCACCGGTTCACAACTCGCCCCGACTGAGAAGAACCGGCAAGAAACTCAGTGGGGTGATGCACGTCGTTGAGGTCGCATACGTACGACCCTTCGGCCTCGCCGGCGAGACCGGTGTCTGATAGCTAGTGTAGCATACGGTTGTCGGGGAGGGTTCGGCGCATCCCGGTCCAATATGACCGTCATGGGGTCAGGAGGGTTGAGCAGTACGTGCCGTGGTCTGCGGCGCGAGTCAGAAGGACTAGGGGCGTAATCGGCGGCGGCGCGGATTAAACTGTTCGCGTGACGAGACGCGGATTCAAAGTAGCATTCCGACGCTTCTTTGAGGAACTTACGAAGGGGATCTAACTTGAAATCGGAATGCAGATCTACGTTCCGCATGTACCACGGGGCACCGACGGCACGTCGGAGGAAAAGATTTTGGATAACCTGGAGGCTATCGATATGGGTGCGGGCGGCGTGCGCGAAAACTACACTAGCGTAAGTCATGATTGGGCGAATGCAAGCTTTGTATAATGTCAACTTATTTCTAAGCGACATTTTACTCCGCTTGCAGAGAAGGGGATACAGGCGACCTAATACGAAAGCCGCTCGATTGCGGACGGACCTAATGTGCGGGCCGAAAGTCATGGCGGAGTCCAAGGTGACTCCGAGGTACTTAACCTTCCTAGTCCAGGGGATAGGGCGATTGAATATATTGGATATTGGGGCCAGTCGTCTGTTGGGCCGAAGGCTCCGCGCGGAGAACATATTGGCGGGTCCCCGGGAGAAGACCACCGCGGCACTCTTCTCCGGGTTCACCTCTATGCGCCACGTACGGAACCATTGACCCAGGGCGTCGACTGCGGCTTGAAGAGCACGCGTTAAATAGGACATGTTCCTATGGGAATAATAGAGAGAGCGGTGTCATCCGCGTAAAGGGCGAGTTGGACTCTGCTCGAACGAGGAATGTCGTTCGTGAACAGGCTGAACAAGAGGGGAGAGAGCACGGAGCCGGCCTGTATAGGATGGGGCGAATAAAACGTACCTTCGACCCGGTATCGAAAGGTACGATTCGAGAGAAAGTCTCGTATGATGAGTACGAGCCTATCGGGGACTCCTAACTGGAAGAGCTTGTATATCAAGCCGTTGTGCCAGACCTTGTCGAAGGCCTTGGCAACATTGAAGAATAGGGCGCCTGTGTAGACGGGCTTGGGCTGGTTGAGCCCGGTCAGGATGTGCTCCGTGAGGCGGTGCACCTGGTGGACGCAAGAGTGTCTGGTTCGAAAGCCAAACTGCTCGTCAATAAGGATATTATTAGAGATGACAAAGTCTTTGAGTCTCGCTAGTAGCAAGCGCTCATAGAGTTTGCCGAGAGATTTTAGGAGACTGATAGGCCGGTAGCTCGCAGGGCTGCTGCGAGGCTTACCCGGCTTAGGGATACCTACTACATCCGCGTCTTTCCATTCGGCAGGAAAGACGCAGTGGGACATGGCTGCGTTGAAGATAATTACTAAAAAACATATCAGATGGACAGGGAGAACCTTGAGGACGCGATTGGAGATGCCGTCGGAACCCGGTGCTTTCTGCGGCTTAAGGCCTTTGATTAGGTCTTCCACCTCGGTCTGCGTGACTGGGGAGAGGGATTCGGTGGGAGGGAGTGAGGACCTGCGCTCTACTTCCCTATCCACGAGATCGAGGTGCGTCGGATCGACGGGAGCGGAGCTGGGTGTGCACTGACTCTCTAGAGAGTCAGCGAGAACCTCAGGCTTCTCGTCGTCCTCGAACGCGGGTGGGTCGCCTGAAGGGCGGGTCAAGCGGGGCATGGTGGCTACCGTGTCGGTTTTGAGGGATCTCGCGAGCCGCCAGTAAGCCTAATGAACAGAATACAATGCGATTCCGCCTTAAATACTACCAGACATTTTCCCCCACCACATTGAATGTCATTACAACAACCAATTCATAACACATTACAAATATTACCTTCCAGCTTGTTATTACTAAAATACATCTTAAATTATTATGATGTTTGTAACATTTAATTTTGTAATATTGCAGCATGTATGAATTTTGAGTTGCATACCCTCAACAAGTTCACAATTTAAAAACTACTTGCCACAGAACTTTAAATCTGTGATCTTAAAAATAGATAACACCCCACATTCTTATTTACAGGAACGTTTCTCCTTCACATATTCACCTGACGTCCTTTGTAGATCCCATCTTCGCACCTTATTAAAAGTCGGTTTTACTACTAATTCAATGTTAATTTATTATGTACCTACGTATTATTGCTATGTATTATTGTATACAATTACCTATACACAAGCCAACATATATTTTCGTTTTATTTTCTTTAAGTTGATATATTATATTATTTTGTATTTTTAAAGATACTTGCTATCGTACGTACATACAACTTTATAGTACTTAGTGTATCTACTTTGAGGGTGGGTAATTGGTGGGTACCTGACATACAGGAATTTCCTAGTTCGGGTGCCTTTTGGTAATTTTTATTTAATTAACCTAGGGCGGTAACAGCTCAGTGGGCGAGCGCTTGCCTTGGAAACAAAGTGCGCAGGTTCGACTCCCGGCTCGCACCTCTGATTTCTTTAATTAATCATGTGCGAATCGTCTTTGTGCGATTGTTACTAGCTCTCGGTGAAGGAAAACATCGTGAGGAAACCTGCATGTCTGAGAAAGCCTAACTAGCTCTCGAATGACGTGTGAAGTCCGCCAACCCGCACTTGGCCAGCGTGGTGGACTATGGCCTAAGCCCCCTCATCTTGAGGGGAGGCCCGTGCCCAGCAGTGGGACATAAACAAGGGCTGATATTATTATTATTATTATTATTTTAAGATACACCTACAAAACTGTTTATTTATAAGTGCGCAAATGTGTAATTTCTTTGTGAAATAAATATATTATTATATATATTATTCCTAATGTTTTATTGTATTTTTATATATATAGTTATTTATTCTATATTTTTTGTATATTTAGATACATGTGTTTTTCTTATACAAGTATACATTTATTTATACACACTGCGTCCTATTTCTTTCTTTTGCCTTTTCTCTCCTGGGCAAGGTGGAAGAGATTTCTATAGAAATAAGCTGTGCCCTACCTGTACTATCCTAAGACTTCTATTACCATATTATTGTGTGTGTACATAAACTTATAAAATAAATAAATTGGGTTCAATCACACTAACAGTATGTAATAATAACCGAACTTATTCAATTTATCTACAGAAAATGTTCAGATACGATCCACTTAACATTTTGTTATAGTTCCAATAGAATACTTACAAGAAAATGTTATTGCGTTCATACATTATAGGTAGATAGATAGATAGATAATACTTTATTGTTCTACCATTATTAAAAAACACAAAAATACAAGAAAAGAAAACAGTAAAATAGAATGAAACAATGGGCGGCCTTATCACTAAAAGTGATCTCTACCAGGCAACCTTTGGATGGAGAGGAACTATGAACTGCAAGGGCAAGGCGGGGTTGTTTATACAAACCAATTATAAAAGAGAAAAAAAAAACAGAACTATAAACACTAAAATACGTAACAGCAAAATAATCTTATTATATAAAAGAGTAGACAAAAACCCACTCATCACGAAATCTCAGAAACTACAAGTGCTAGGAGTCTCAAACTTTGCATGGGGTTTCCTTTTAAGACGTAGGTGCTCACTAAGACGCGATTTTGCGAAATTCAACCTCTAAGGGGGTCAAACAGGGGGGCAAAGTTTGTATGGGAGAACGCGATTCCTTGGTCCTATTGACTTGAAATTTTGCACAGACATTCGTTAAGAAAATTAATTGAATTGATTAGTCATTCATATTTTTCATAATTTATCCCTAAACAGGGTAAAAAAGAAGTATTATTACTCAACCGATGGCGGTACAAATATATTACAATAATAAGATACAATAATTCGAAATATAAAATAAAAGTTTCTTGGCCAAGTGGTTACGGAAGCGTCCTCTAAGTACGGACTGTCCGGGTTCGCTACCTCTGAGCGGATTTTTTTTTTGTATTATTAAACTTTGTTTTTGATTTTTTTATTTATATTAAGATTCGATGTTTTAAATATTTGACGCATATTGACTCCGGCACTTTTTATCTCTAATATATTTCTTATATTTAATGATTTTTTTTAATTTAAAATCATGCATACGTGGTTAGTTTCTCTCTAATGTTATGATTTAGTTATTAGTGGAAACTTAGTTTTTGTACAATTGGATCTAAGGTAAAATATCACGCTATATGCATTAGGGACTGAGCAGACATATAACAAGAATATGATCAAGTAATTCGAATAATAGAGAGTAGCCGTGGTCTGGAGGTTACGGAAGCGTCTTCTAAGCACAGCAGGGTCCGGAATCAAATCTCTCTTTGGGATTCTTTTTGTGTACTTTTAATCATTTTATTTTTGATCATTTTGTTATTTTTTTTATTTTTCTCTGAAGGTTTTTTACTGAATTTATTTAGAAGTTTTATCTAAGTAAATAAATTTAATTAGCTTACGTTGACTAAACCTAAAGAGGTACCTACATACTTAACAATCAAGTACGTACTAGACATTCTATATATCATTCGTTCCATATAATATACGGTAAATCTGGGATATAATATGCTTGCCCCCCGGCGGCGGACTTAAAGGCCAGGCACTGAGGGACACCTGGTGCAGATCCCACCCGAGAACCCAGGTTTCCCTCTCATGTGCCGATGTGACAGCCACGGGAGTTTTAGTGGGTAAAAATCCCAAATACCCAGGTTGACTTTGGTAAACAAGTCGGTAAAATAAGCGAAATGAAATGGTATTCAAATATAAACTTCTTCATAACTTAAACTTTGCTTTTGTTTAATCCTGTGAGTAAACCTTTATCAAGAATATTAACCAAGAATTGCCAAGAAGTCTCTTTGCAAGGATGCTTGAAAAACAAAGTATAAAGCCAATTACATTTATACAATTCCGATAAATATTCAATAGCAATTGTTATTAACATCATAAACATATGTAGGTTAAAATTACTATTTTACTAATCGCAGTGTGGTCGCTATTGTTTATAGGAACTTAGCGAACAAGATACAAGAAAATAAACTCGGCTGCTTACGTATTGTATCTGTAGTTTTCTATAAGTCCGTTCATCCATGTAAATGTGGCGGACCCTAGATAAGAGTTATTTTGAAACAGATCCCTAACCATCTTTAATCGACATTAACAAATCATAACTCTTTAAAGTTACTAAAAGTAATAAATTTTCACCTCTATCTAAATTGAAAATGCTTGACATGTTTCCATTATATTAAGTGGCACTAAGACGAAATATATTTTAGACGTATAAAAAAAAATCTTAAACAAATAATGTAGGCAATCAATATAATAATGACATATTTTGGCTGCCATTTTTAAGTGATTTCTGATATGAAGGAAAATACTAAACATTGAAAAAAATCAACTTGATTGTGATTCTCATACCTACCGGTAAACGACAAGATTTTGCAAACGACAAACGACGACAAAATGTTGTGCGATAAATAACATATAGCCGACATTACACGTAGAGACACTGCCCAAACTCTCGTAATCTGTGGATCGGCTCCGCACTTGTGTGTAATCAGATTAGACAAACCACAAATCCTAATAAATTAACACCAGGATGTTTCGTGATCATGCTCTTGGAATGGAATAATAAACATATTTTTATCTATACTTATAATAAAACTGTAACAGGTCCAATTCTGTACATTGAAGATATTTTGAAAATTATATTTGGAGGGCATTCTATAACCGATACTGAGGCCGAAAATGTATTTTTTTTAATTCTTGTCTGTCTGTCTGTCTGTCTGTCTGTATCACGGCTGAGCATCACGCCGAAACTACTAAATGGATTCAAATGAAACTTGGCATGATTTGAGATCTTACTACGAGGTAGCACATAGGATACTTTTTATCCCGTAATCTAGCACGGTTCTTTTGGGAGAGGGTATTAAAGTCAAAATGGGTAGTTGGTTATACGCTTGGTCCGATTTTATCAATTTTTCTTTATAATATAATAAATATCAGTAAGGTAACACTCATAGAGAGTTGTTATCAAGGTTTTGTAATCGATCGGGTTAAGCAACGTTAGGTAAGGTCATTATCTAGATGGGTGACCGTTTAACGCCATTTGGACTAAACGGATCCGTGCTTCGGAGAGCAAGTAAAAAGTGGGTCCCAGTTTTTAACCGACTATAAAAAGGAGGCGTGTATTCGATGCGAATGTCTGTTATTAAAAGTTTAGTTAACGTAAAAATAACGCAGGCGGAGCTGCGTGGGTCAGCTAGTTAATATTAAAAGTGTCTTCTAAAATAAATAGTAAATGAAATATTAACAAATGTAGTACCTATTAAATATGTCAGCTAGTTAGTTTCAGTTTAACTTACTTTATTTGTACTAAGAGTTTGGAAGCCCACTCTGCTAACCTTCATTAGATCACTACAAAATTGATATAGAATCACTGATCGAATGTTGAGTATTCATTACAATTGAAAGGCCTTTTGTTTCATTGTGTGTGGCTTCTCCTAATAACAATTTTCGTCATGAGCTATTGTCTTCCTTTTTCTGTTTATTGTTTTCCTTAGTTGACGATAACATAAAAACCCACTTAGACGATATTAAAGGAAGTATTTTTCCTTTTAAATGAAAGTGTTCTAAGATAGTGATTGTACGCATTCTTTCTGCATGGAAAATAATGCTATGCAATAGAGTATATCCGTCATGGTTTTAGGTCGCAAACAATGGTTTTCGTCTGAGAAGACACAGGTACATTTTACTAAGTTCCTATAGCGCCAAAGCTGGTGTAGGCGAAGTTTTTGCCGCAAGCGTTGTGCACTACTGGGTCAACAGTTCGCTCGAGTACCAGCCTAGAGACGCGGAGTCTTCCAGTCACTAACTTACGAGTTTCGTGTGTTATGCTACACATTAAACACGTAACATTTTATAGCTTGGTAATTTTTTATACTAATGCATCCAACCACTTGAAATTATTATGCACTTTGGATTTCCAGGTAATGCTATCTACTTCTTAGGCATCAGACGTCTCAAAACGGATGTTCTATTGTTTACATGGTTAAAGTGACATTGTCTGAGAATTCTGTCGGAATCCCGTCTTATATTAGATACATATTATAGGTATTGGTTTTTATTTTTGCATGATATCTTCTTATTCGTTTTAGACGTTTGTTATTTACTTCTTTCCATAATATTAATGACCTGGTGATATTTGCTAAATTAAGTTGGATAATGTAATAGATGTTGTATATGCCTTGTCCGCTCGACGTATTGATTTTTGTTATTTGCATCCCGTCTGCTCCCTTGTAAGTACATCTGCTGCTATTGTTGGGTGAATAGTCATTTATGTGTTGCATCTAAATATAGTTTGAAAAACGAATGGTTTACATTTTCTTAAACCACTTGAGAATATTCTACCATAGCTGGTTCTTGTAATAATACTAAGCACAATGGTTCTTCATTAGTCAGTAGATTAAGCAATGAACAGAATTGAGTGCATTTTGCTCAGTCAGGGCGCGACTCACAAGTAAAGGGATAAAGTCCTCCTTGATTGACATTATCACCTCGACACGTAATTAGTATAATCACCACACTCGTGACTGCATCCCTTTAAACTAAGAGCCTCACGTTCTAATTATAGCCACCGCTGGAATATATTTAAATAGAGCTTTGTTTATTGTTGTTATGGCGCTATTTCGAAATCTACCTGACGTACCTTCCTGTTGTCTGGAAATAGGCGTTCACGTGTATCAGTATTTAGGTCGCGTCCATTCCATTTATAATTATCTCTGGTGATGTGACGCTTCATCACCCACAAAGCTCCATTACTTGATTGGGTGTGGCTTTCGTGTGGCAGCTAATGCTGATCGACTGTCTTATGTACTCGTATACAGTTAACTTATAAATTTTATATGTGTAATCCACCCCCTTCCACTGTTTACTATTAAAATTGAGCTAAACCGATAATCATCGTCTGCATGATCCATGTATTAGTATTTTGTGAACTTTGATTTTGTTAATTTTTTTTGCTTCAATGACAGAAGTTTAAGGTCTCGTTTTGATGTTATTTATATAAATAGTTATTAATATCCTATCAGTTTCATTCCGTCTTACCTCCCAGGTGAGATTAATAGTAGCGTTAATCTCCGCAGCGGCACTTTGACGGTATCGCCTCCTGGTCTTAGTAAATTGAGTAATTACCGACTGAGATTACTCCGTAATTTAAGGGGCGGAAAGTATCGATCACCCTATTAACGTCACCACACTGGGATAAACTTAAGTTTATTATTTTGTACCAATTTATTTTTTTACTGATTTGTAAGATATTGTTAGATCACAGAGTTAGATGGATTTCAATTTTTTTAACCAATCAGCAGTTCAGCGCTCGAACCTTGCAAGAACAGTTTAAACGAAGAGGCTACCAGACGTTCTATATATATAAAAACAATTTTAAACCAGTGATTTATTATTTATATATTATTATACTTATATATTATTTCGATACCAGTAGGTACTGCTAGTTCGTCCAATCTTTCAAATATTTGGCGCTAAGTGCTTGATCTATTTGTATTTGTAAAATAAGCAAGCAACCAAAAAACACTGCTATTCTACTTCGTGTAAAATAAAACAGTGGAGATTGGATGACCGTTTATTATTAAAATAAGATTTAGTTTTTTAAATGATCACACCTACCTACACGTCAACAATCTGAAATAATATTGACGTATTTCCACTTTATAATTATATCTAACAAACTATCATAAATGGTTGTTGCAGCTTTCTCCGAACCTTCAATTTCAAGTTTACTGAATCGTCTAGACGACTGTAGTAATATGTTCGCCCTTTTGAGATTCGGCAGTTCAGTGCACCGTCTGTCTGCCCTCTACCTAACTTGATGCGCGTTACAATGAGCTTGTACCTTCAGGCTCTCCTCTCTCAATTGTATTTACTATAGCAACATTTCAAATTATAACTCTATAATAGAAATGTTCTCTATAATGAAGCTTAATTTTAAAGTTGAATGAAGTATTTTGACCCTGGGACCAAGTCACTAGCAATCTCCTTCATTCACTCAATATGACACAGTTGGGAGAAAATATTTTCTGGTAGCTTTTTCTGCTAGCGCACAGACTAGCATGAGATTGGTCATCCAATAAAATCTTTTTTTTTTTAAATTGAACCGACTTCAATATCACTGAAAAGTATAAAATAATTTAAATATTATAGAAGTTGGTGTTAGCGTACCTGCTGGGTATATTAAAATTTGGCACCATCTTCAATAATATTTAAATTATTTTATACTTTTCAGTGATATTGAAGTCGGTTCAATTTTTTTTTTAAAAGATTTTATTTTAAATTTTTAGTGATATTTTCATATATAAAGATTGAACCATCGAAGACCGTAAAATGATCTAGGTAGGTTATGATCACATTATCGTCTACATAGTTTTACATAATTCATGTTTCTTCAGAAAAAAATATCCGGTCGTAATGAAACTTGCATGGAATCATCATAGTAGTTTACTCTCTCGAATAAAAAAAGAATCATCGAAATCGGTTCATAATTGTCAGAGCAATGTACTTAATGGAGAACATCAGTTTTATGGCTATGTGCCAAATATACACAGCCGGTAAGCTAACACCAACTTCAACAATATTTAAATTATTTTATACTTTTCAGTGATATTGAAGTCGGTTCATTTTTTTTTTTAAAAGATTTTATTACCAGATAAATTCCTCCACATCGTTCATGGTCCTCCAGGAAGTTCTTATCCGGTTGTGATAAAATTCATACAGATTCAATACAGTGGTTTCTTCTTTCGAATAAAAAAAGAATCATTGAAATTGGTAAATATTTGCCAGAGTTATGACCATTTATGTCCTTAAAAAGCGACATAAAGTCATCTATATAGGCTTTCCTGCAGCTTTCCCGCGCAGTCACCATTCTTGTTTTCTCAGGAACTACTTATTACTAAGCAATATTTTTTTTATGGGACCCAATCAATGGATTGAAGAATCGATGGAAGAAAGATTTTTTCAAATCGGTTCATAATTGCCAGAGTTATGCGCGAACATACATTAAAAAAAATATATATATACAGACGAATTGAGAACCTCCTCCTTTTTGAAGTCGGTTAAAAAGGGGTTGGCCCTCCCCTCGCAGTGTGGTGACAACTTGTAAATAAACTTGATGTTAATAAATGTGTATCGTCGAGTTATGCGTTATGGGTATGCTTACGTTGCATACCTAGTATCACCCGATTTTCTTGCTTAATTGTCTGGAAATTAAAATAACCCCTGCGTTTGATGGTCATGTAAAAGTCGGTCCAGAGGCTAATCTCTCACCGGTCGTGTCTACAGCAGCATTTGTGCACTATAATAATTCTCGTGTGGATTGTTGATCTTGTGAAATATTGACTGATGTGGACGTGTCGCCCAGGAGGACATTATTTTTATCACCAAGTTAATGCATACTGTTTCTAAAAGCATCTGTGCTTTTAGTTTTTCACTTAGAACTTTGTAAAGCTTTAGTGATTTGTGGTTTTGGAATCCCTTTCATAATAGATTGCACCAGCTACTTCTGGATAGCTCTGTCAATTTGAATTCACAAAATATTTAAATCTTTTCAAATATTAGCGACCAGATAATAGAAACCCAATTACTAAACTAGATTTGAAAAGAAGATAGAAGTCCATTTGATGGATTTTGTTCCATTTATAGTGATTGGATTATGAGACGTTTTTAAAGTCGAAATGCAATTAATTAATTCGCGATAAGATGAAGATTTATAATATTAATTTTGGCATTCACCGCCGTGGAATTGGTAATAACGCGAACGCCTCTACAATGATGTCACGGAGTATTATCACATTGATTTTGAGTTGGGCATATCGCCTTGAATGAAACGTGATGTCATTAATATACAAAAAATGCGGTTGTTCTTTATTGTTAAGACTATTTCTTCGATTTTATGTAAAACAATGCGCTGCTTGAATTTAAAGGTTACTTTACAAACGGGCTTAAAATAAAGGGCTTATAATAAGGGGGTGAATTGATGCGGTGATAACCTATTGGCTAAGGAAACTTGACGTCGGGAGGCGCTAGTTTGGACACCAGCCTAGCGTTGGCGACACTAATGTGATTTATGTGAATTATGTAGATACTAATCGAAAAATTTATACATTCTCTAACGGTAAAGGAAAATATCGTAAGGTAACCCAGGCCTACCCAAGAAATTACTTAAAAAGTGTCAAAAACACTTCGACCGCGTGGTATAATTTTGCCTAGGCCTTTTTATAACGAGGGCTTCTCTCCTTACCCAGAATTAGGGCATTTACGGGTTTATATTGTTATTAAGGAGCTAAAACTATCTTTACATCACCTTTGCCGGAATGTCACGATTGCTATAAAACGCCTTTCCAAATTTACATAGCTTTAATAGGTAATCTTAAGAGCATACATACTTTTGATGTTAGTTACTTCATTCATACGACTTTAAATTGTAAGATATTTTAGAGGTGTATCTAGCTGTTTTCTTACTTCCGGTCGCAATATCCTATCGATCCCTAACTGTAAGTTAAAATCATCGATATCCCGCGATAAACCTCCGAAATGGAGCGATAACTGACAGACTGTCATTTGAACAACCAACAGTAAGCTGCTAACTGCTAATAAGTTATTAATGAAACGGAAATATGTCATTGTAGCTATTGATGGTACCTATTTTAACTTATAATAAGGGATCGATAGGATATTGGGTGGGACCGGCAGTTAGTCTTCAGGTCTTATGTGATGAAAAACCTAAAAAACGTTTTGCCTTTGTTCAATAGTGACCTAAAATATTGATTTTTAAAGTTTTATTATGGTACTAGCTGACCCGCGCAGCTCCGCCCGCGCTTTTATTACATTTTGCTCCCCTTTTCTCCCTCCTCCCTAGATTTATCTTTCTCCATCTCTCTCTCTCTTATAAAAAAATCTAATTATATGCTCTCTCTTTCCCCCTCCCGCTTCGGTTTCCGTCACACTCCCCCTATTCCTCTCCCTGTTGTCCCCTCTCTGAACCCTCTCTCTTCTACGAACTTGCTCCTTCTCACTCCCCCCTTACTCCACCTAACTCCCCCGATCCCTCACCCCATCACCCCCTCCTCGAATCTCCTCTCCCTCTTTCTCCTCTCTTGCACCCTCCTCTCGTTCTATATATCCTCGTCAATCATGGTATCAGCGGCATTACATATACTTTATGACCTATTCTCAGACCTCCCCGATATGCACACAAAATTTCATACATATCGGTTCACCCATCTATTTAATGACCTTTCCTTATGTTGCTTAACCTTAACCTAGTGGCATGAAATATACTTTACGGCCTATTCTCAGACCCACCCGATATGCACACAAAATTTCATACAAATCGGTTCACCCATCTATTTAATGACCTTGCCTTATGTTGCTTAACCTTAACCTAGCGGTGTGAAATATACTGTATGACCTATTCTCAGACCTACCCGATATGCACACTTTCATACAAATCGGTTCACCCATCTATTTAATGACCTTACCTAACATTGCTTAACCTTAGCCTACCGGGATAAAAAGTATACTATGTCCGTTTCCTGGTTCGAAGCTACCTCCCTACCAATTTTCAGCCGAATCGGTTAGGCCGTTCTTGAGTTATAAATAGTGTATAACTAACTAACACGACTTTCTTTTATATATAGATTAAAGTTCTATAGTGATTGTATGTTCAATTTCACCGATAGATGGCGCTGTTCATAATGTAAATCACGCTAACATCGTAAATTACTGTCTAATGATATTCGATAATGAAAGTTCTAAGTCTTTCGCATCTTTTATTGTTGCGACTGTAATGCAATACCTATACACTACCTGGACTTGGGGAGTTTCATTAAAATTTCATGAACCATCTTATGCAAACTAAATGTCTGCTCAGTCCCTATTGTATATAGCGTAATAATACATATCTTAATGATTAACTGATCAGTCTATAATTACCCTATTCACATACAAAGGAAATTACGTGGTAATATGTGCAAGTAATGTTTCACTGCTTAGCCCCTATGAAACATAGCGTGATGTTTTATATACTAATTTATACCTTGACTTCTACACAACACATCAGTGAAAGTCCTATCAAAATCCATCCACGGGTTTTCAAATGATACCTGGACGAACAGAACGACAGACAGACAGACAATAATTCCAAAAAAAATTGTTTTGGCCTCTATGTCGATAGTACAGTATCCCCACATAGAAATTTTGGAAAAATATTCAATGTACAGACAAAGTGCTCTTTGGTTTTTATTATAGTATAGATTTCAACCCTTATTTTTGTCTTCTACTGTAATATGCGGAGTTCTTTATTTTATCATACGTGCGTTAATAATGGCATGATTTAAATGGCGTCTTCCGGTATCTTGAACATCATATTAAAGTAAGCATTAAAGAAAGATTCTTCAGTGGTATTAATGTTTATATGGTTTTTAGAAGGCAAACGTCACGGCTACACTTAATTTTCAAGTCAAAAAATCTTTACGCGTCTATTGTGTAGGAAATATTCGTTTTCGTCGTTTGGTTCTTTATTTAGTTTTACAATTGTTTTATTTACAAAAGTATTACTCAAAACCATTTTCATTTTATAATATAAAATTGCTGCTACACTGTAAAAATAAGATCGATTTAATTTAGGCTATGAAAGTGACTTTTTTTTATTTTTAGACCTGTCGTATGCTTTGGTTTACCTGATTATCCACACTTCAAACAATACTGTTATTTAGATATCTTCTGGTTTATTTATTAACAGCTATTGCTTTGTCAAAACAATTAGGTCGAAATGATCTACCAAATGTGTAGTTTCTAAGATTTATTTAATTCCTATACCTGTACCTATTTAAAAATCAATCATGTTTTGTAACTTACATATTTCACCATTATCTTTATAACTTGACTAAGATATTCCAATTATATACTGTTATCATGCAGCTATAAAATGTTAATTAGCGTATATGAAACGCAATAAAATAATCAAGTCTAAAAATTTCACTGTAGACATGATGTCGAAATTTTTGAAACATTTTATAGGGATCCAATAAGTAAGAAATAATGTGGCTCCAAGTACTTGAAAAACAGTAATAGAGTTATTATCACTATTATATTTTTTTCAGGGGTTGTTTGTTGGGGATTATAGGGCCAATTTTGACTGGACATTGGCACAAAATAATTTCAGAAGCGAAATCTCTGTTATGTAGTTCATCATCATCATCATCATCAGCCTACAGTCGTCCACTGCTGGACATAGGCCTCTCCAATATCACGCCACCGACTACGATCCTCGGCTTTTCTCATCCAATTTCTGCCCGCCACTTTACGTATATCGTCACTCCATCTAGCTTGCGGACGTCCCACGCTACGTTTGCCGACTCGCGGTCTCCACTCAAGAACTCGTTTGCTCCAACGATTATCGGTTCTACGGCAGATATGTCCAGCCCACTGCCACTTCAGCTTGCTAGTCCGGTGACCTATGTCGATAACTTTGGTTCTCTGTCTGATCACCTCGTTCCGAATTCGATCTTTCAGAGAAACTCCAAGCATAGACCTTTCCATTGCTCGCTGAGCGACTTTAAGTTTGTGGACCAGCCCCACCGTGAGTGTCCACGTTTCGGCTCCGTATGTCATAACAGGTAGGACGCACTCATTGAAGACTTTTGTCTTCAGATTCTGTGGGATTGGTGACGAAAATACTCGACGTAATTTCCCAAATGCTGCCCAGCCCAGCTGTATGTACACACATCAAAAGTGTCTAGGGATCAACATATATTTTTGCAATAACTTTTCTCCTGATTGATATTAATTAAAATTTTCTTTAAGGATTCATCAAATAAAGTGTTTTCGTTTGTCACAGTAACGATAAACCAAGTCACCTTTGCATTAATAAAGAAATTTGCCATTTTCCTAATAAAGGGATTTTTGACATTTGAACCACTAACACAAAAGTTCGAAAAAAAGACTGAAATAACAGTTTTCTTTAAAATTTTATTGGGTAACTTAAACAATTAATAATCCGTGTTTCTACCGCGAACACTAACAACACAAGAACATCGGTTTGGCATACTCAAAATGAGTTCATCCAAATCACGCTGTGGAATGGCCGCCCATGTTCGTTGCAACAACAAAAAAAGGTCTTCTTGCGACTGGATACCCTCCATATTCGGCAGAGCTCTTCTCTGTAGCATATCCCATGCATGCTCAATCGGGTTCAAGTCTGGCGACTGAGCAGGCCAGGGCAGGACATTGATGTTAGCTGCGGCGAGAGTCTGTCTTACAACTCTTGCGGTGTGCGGTCGTGCATTATCATGCATTAACTGAAATAAGGGACCGATTTGCACTTGTAGAGGAACGATGACGTCTGATACAATCGTCTCAGCATAAATTTGAGCGTTGAGGTTGCCTCTGATCCAAATCAACTCAGTTCTTCCGCCGATCCAAATACCCGCCCATACCATGATGGTTCCACCACTATAAGGATGGACTTCCTGGCAGGATTTTAATCGCTGTTGGCGTCCAGGGGTTCTCCAGTGTCGTATACGTCTTGTATCCGGTCTCATACCAAAACGAGACTCATCAGAAAAGCACACGAAACGCCATTGTTCTTCTGCCCAATTTCTGTGTTCAAGAGCCCATTGATATCGAATCCTACGATTGTGCATTGCTATAGGTGGTACCCGTAGCGGTCTTCGGGAATGAAGGTTCACTTCATGCAAGCGGTTTCTGACTGTTTGGTCGCTAATTAAGTTCCCTGAAGAGTGATGAAGCCTCACGGCTAACATCATGGCAGTTATTGTTGGAGCTCTTCGAGTTAAGATTTGAATATATCGGTCTTGTCTCCGTGTGGTGCAGCGATACCGTCCTCCATGGCGCTCAGCCACGGTACCAGTGCTTCGGTAACGTGTCCAAAGTCGACTGATAACACTCTGACTTGTATTCAGAGCTAAAGCCACAGTACGTTGCCGGGAACCAGCTTCTATCATTCCCACGGCTCTGAGCATTTCTTCCCTGCTTAAATGACGTCGCCGCTCCATAATAACGTTGGTTTTAATCAGTAGTAGGGAAACAGTAGCACTAATAATGTCTTCAATGCGTTGTATGTTTTTATAGGGAAAATATTGACAGCTGATTTTCATCTTTTACTCGAATTTGATTCACAGTTCCTGATTCAAATTATGAAATGCACCAAAAAGGATCCATATAAATTTATAAAATCATAAATTTATTACAAAGCCACATCTCAATCTCAAGAAATCCGCTTAAAAATGCTTGATCCCTAGACACTTTTGATGTGTGTAGTTGCTCACAAACAAATAAGGTAATATAATGATACATTTCGAAGATTAAAAGAAGCCGACTACAAAACAACTCGATGCACATTATGATGGAGCATGGGTGAAACTAAAGACCCGCCACACACGCTGATTCGCAATAAATCTTCTTTATGTTTGGTTTCCAAATGTCGCCTGAAAATACAAAGTACAACAACGGATTCGGACGCCGCCGTTCGGCATGCTAGCGGCGTTCGGGCGTGGTCCTCGTGTATTTTTATTGCCTCACTTTGTCGGTATATGGAACACTTAACTTTCGCACAGCATGGTGTGCCATTTGTTCTTGTTACATCTTATCAAACTCTAAAGGACCTGTGTTTATTGTTTACCTCACATACTCACGTTGAGGTCAGTGATGCACCATAAACCGAGGCGATAGTGAATTTTATGCCCTCAAGCAATCTCTTAACTGGACGTTTTCACTGATTTAAAATTAAACAATATCTAATGAAGAACAATAAAACGCTTACCGCGTGCGGGATACCGTGACTTAGTAATTTATTGCCGTTTTCGTACCATCTGCGCCAGATTTTCTACTCACCAATGTACGATGCGGATGAGTCAATATCGTCGAATCATTTATGTTCTCTAACTTTTATTTTATTTGTTACAATTTGGTGGTTCAGTTCTCTGGTTCGTTTGTATGTAATTAGGTAACATTTTATAATGTTAATAAAATTACAATTACAATTTCCGGACAGGATTTGAGTGGTCATTTTATTGGCTGTGAACTTAGTAACCAGTTGACTGCACTTTGATTTTACGACGCGCATGAATCAGCGACAGTGCATTCATTAAAACGGGATGTGAACGTGTTTAACAGAACCTTTCCTTTATTTCTAATGACTAAGGTATTGTGTTCATACTTAAAGGAGCTACAGCTTACGATGACGCCTTTACGACCCGAAAATAACGAGAACGTTCTAGTATAAGTCAATAAAGTTGTTACTTTTATTTGTCTGTCTTTCCATGACTAGAAATAACTCGCTATGAAATGATATCTTATAACTGAAACTGTATATGTAAATCGTAGGCATCACCCTTTACACAAATGTTAACAAGGGCTGAAGTTAGATCGCTACACACGAGGTGCTCGGATATATTTAGCTTCCCAACAAAACATTTGCAGGAGCGTTAGCTCTTCTTACAACGGTAAAATTAATCCATTATTTTACTAGAAGTTTAAATATTTTATAAAATCTTTGCCTTTACTTTGCTTATTACAACAATAACGGAGAAAATATATAAAAAGTAATTATTATAACTATTTTTCAGTTGGAGTATCGGTATCTGAATAATATTCAATGTGTTTAACTTTATGGTGGTTAACCTTGTGTACAGAAATTGAGCAGAATAGAATATTTTAGTAATAACATTTTGGTAAACAATCATTGCACACGAACACTTTCTTCAATAGGAAAATAACGGAAATGATTCTGGATTTCAGGAAAATATATCCCAGTAGCATCGCCTAAACGGTTCTTATGTAAACGAATCCATTTCTTAAATATAGCCCATAGTTGATACAAATTTCTTGACGAAAAGATTCCATCTACACTCTTTTCTTTGTTTCTTTTTGTAACATTTTGTCAATAGACATCTGTTTGGGTTGCTCTGTATTGTCAGTAGATTTTTGGAATTAATAAATCTATTTCGAAACAGTTCTTTGATCGTCGCCGGCTAAATCTCAATGTAAAGTTCATTCATCTTCTTCTTTTATCATTAGCTTTGTATACATTCGTTATCATATCACTCGGCAGTGACACAGACTCGTTCGGCGCCTCTGCTAGAGTAGCGTTCGACGCGCGCCCCCTACTGTGTTCCCCCGTCCCCTCACCACAGGCGTCTCCGCCTGATGCAGTCTCTACACAACCGTCAGGGGATTCGTACGCGACTTTGTTGGCGAAAAGCTTATCGTGTTCGAGCTTTGATAAATTTATAACTATGTGCTATTTGTTATGCCGCATGGTATCGTATCATCGACTTTATTGAATTAATGAGTGTTAATTAGTGTTAGTAAATATATTTTTGTCATACCTGAATAGTGTTCGTCTACGGTTTGGTAGTGTTGGCGCAGTTTATTTTAACTAATTTCGTGAAAGTGGTTTCATCAATCGTTGGGATGTTTTTGTTGAACTAGGATCTTAATTTAAAGGTTTGTTATCTATTTGTTCTTTATTTAAAATTTGGTTCCCATTGTTTCCTTTTTTTAACCCGTCAGCAGTTGTTACTTTACATTATTGATTAGTTGATTTCAGTATCTGTGAAAGACTTTTAAACATTTTTAGTTGACTGTAAGTTCGTAACGTTTGTGATGACATAAATATTTAATTATCCCACGATGCTATGACGAAGGGTGAGTTCGTCGTGTTAGAGCAGGACAGAGACATCCATAGCTCCAGTAGAGAGGGGTTGCCAAGTCCATAGAGCGAGACCATAAGGATTTCCGTGTGAATATAAGCAGCCATCGGATTCACACAAATATTAACAGTTTTATTCTCTCCTAGGAGTCTCCTAATACAGGCATTATTTGCTTAAAATGAGACTTCATTTACTAGCAAGCTGTACAATTTTGTTCATCGAATAAATTATTTGTATTTGTATTATTAAATTTTTTGATAGGCGTACCAAGTAACCTAACACGTAAACTATAAACTTAATTATCTTCCGTCATGCAGCATGCTTCCGTCAGAATACATATTAAATTATTTTTAATTGATAAATAAAGTACATATTAGAAATTCCGTTTGGTTTCTCATGTAATAATTTTATGTTATAATAGGCATCCGGTCGCAATAAACCTAAGATGTTAATGAGCCTGCTTTTGGTGGTGAAACATTTATTAAATAAGATTAGAGGTAGGGCGGAAGGTTCATGCGGATCACGAACAAGTTACAACATGACCATTTTAGACGTGATATTTTTTGATAATTCATATTGATTGAAAGTTACTTAATCTAGAACCTATAATTGATTTAATTAAACATTTGCTTTACTTGCTCAGGTTGGAAAGATTATTACATAATTATGATAAAAAAATATACTTACTTATTATATAAAATGTATTCATTACTTTCACGTAAAACAATAGTTTATCCTTTCACACGTTAGCCATCAAACGAGAGCAAGACATTTTAGAGGTGTTCATTTGAAATCACACTTTCTTCTTTAATAACTAGATTGTGGTACGATTACGTCACCAAATACGCATGTGTGGTGAATGGATTGACACCATAAACAAATTAAGCGTGAACATGAATTATGAATTAATTTCTAATGTTGGATTTAGTTATCTTCGATGCTTCAAGCGATAACCTCATTGCCTAACGCCATGTTTTATCATTTCCGCAATTATTTGATAGATCAAACAAATCATGGAAATTTTGAAGGATTTGTAGCAACTCTCCCAGAAATAGATATAGGTAGTAACATTCTACATAGGTACACATTTATTTAATGACCGGTGGCACAACTTGGGCTGAGTCTTTTTAATACTGTCAAATAGTATATCGATGACTGTCAATAAGAAGTCTGTTCACATTCACTACATGTTAAGTGAAATTCGACAATTGTACCATAACATATTTAGTTCAATTGAATAATGGTTTACTGTTATTTGCGTCATTGATTTGATGAAATCCGTTTGTCACATTCATGGGTATAATTTGCTTTATTGTCTGCAATGGTCGCTACCAGTCAATGAAGAGGACACTGACCCATTGGATTACTTAGTTCCGATTTATGGATGCCTCTGGCATGACTGTTATCAACTCTTTTCTGTATATGTAAAATCATATTTATTAACAATCTCGAGGCTCTTGCGCGCCTCTGGCGTCCTTTTCAATTTGGTTAGATAGGGAACATAAAGCTAGATTAAATTTAAAATTCAAATGATTCTCAAGCGCCAGAGTGATGAATCACCACCTAGTAACTGTAGATCCTCCTCTTGAGTATCGTCACTGTGAAACGCTATCAGCTTCGAAGATTATGGCTTTGAATGGATCACATGCGATTGTTACTTTAATATTTGTGGGTTTATACTTTCAGTGCCATAAGTATAAAAAAGAAATTAATATTGTAACTTGTAACAAAGCGATATTCTATAATGAAGAAACCAACTTACGGTTATGATTTAACATAGTGCATGGTGGTATATCTACTATTATCAATCACGTAACTGTATGTCAGTCAGTATGTAATTTTCTGAAATACTTTACATCAACTTTGATAATTTCAATCAATCACTTTATTGGGTTTAACGCTGTTTATTCTAACACAAGCATCTTCAATAACAACATCTACTTTTTAGGTGATTTGATATAGTATACCGTGACGTGAATTCCGTAGTTCATTCATTATTCAAATTAAAATTCTTTTTTGTCTCGAACATTTTATAGCTGTACGAAGCATTTCTAATTACATATCTGAGAATGAACATCTAACAATCGGATCAAAGGCCACTGACCTGTCTGCCGCTCGGCTATTGAATCGTTGTTTGTCATTAATATTTATGGCCTGTGCACTCTTCCACCCAGCGCTTCGGGGAAGTAGACACCTGAGTGTGTTTGTCCATTACACCATCCGCCTACTTGGCTGAATACGTGTTAATTACAGACAAAAATACTTTCTAAAGATTGCCTTTTCCTTGTATGTTATCGTAGTTATTGTCGTCTACTGTCATTTCAAGCTGAGCACACAAGATTCTTTTAACCTCTAGATGTTTACTTTTTTTGGTTCTGAGCTCTTTATTGTTCAGTCCAGCCAGTGCACACAATGACGTACCGTGTGGTGTAACGTGACCAAAGTTTGTCGAAGGCAACTCACGACGAGATAGTCTCTAGTATCGCATGGCAGACCATTTCCTGCCGGTGACTCGCATCAATTTTGTATGGAAATGGATGGTGCACCGTGCACCCGGAGTGTGTTTTTGTGTTCTTCAAGCATCCATTTATATTTTTATGCCACATATACTGGCTGCAATGAGTGATGGTACAGTCCGTAACATGGAACTACTTTTAGTTTAGACTGATTTGATAAAGTCGATGAAAGCACGAAGAGCGGCGCGTTGTTGCGAAACATTGAATAACTTTTCACTAGGTGGTAGGACCGTTTTCCAACCTCATGCTGGTAGGTTATCATCTAGTGTTAGATATTCTGCCACCAAGCAGCAATGTGTAACCATTGCTGTAATCTGGTGTGAAGGACACTCTAGCTGGTGTCTCAGTCGACAGGCGGCAGTGCAGTGCAGCTGTCTATGGGCAGACGTGTGTCTTACCATCAGGCGAACGACTTGCTTGTCTCGAAATTTTTAAAAATACTTCTCCGAATACTCATAGACCCAGTCTATGAGTAGACATCAGTCAGTCAGTCAGATAATTCTATCAGTATAGATGGTTTTGGTATAAATAATTATTATTTACAAAAATGACAGAGAATGATTTCGGAGAGCTGTACTGTACGTGACTTTTATTACATGAGTAAATGCCGGGTACTTATTTTTTTTTCTTTTGGGATCAAGGCTATATACATTCCAGCCTCCAAGATAACTGATCAGCTGTCGTTTAGAGTTGTACAGTCACAAGCATAAATATATTACCATGGACAGTTCGCCAAAAATATCTAATTTCATGATTCATTCATTAATTTCTGATCTCAACATGACGGAAAAAATATGTGATCATTTATAAAAGCATATACATGTAGCAGCAGATATATCGGACATCAAAGGAATACCAAAACTATCTGACAACACATGCGATCCAAAAATATGAGCCACCTATTAGAATGCAAAAATATCTGGCATGTCTTGCGTTATAAACATCACGCTGACGCTTACAGCATAAACATCTGACAAAATGTTTCGAACCATTTTTCTTCTATATCGCAATAAGTTCCGCTCATTTTGCAAAAACTTGTGATGTAGCACTGGCAGCATAAACATCTGACAAAATGTTTCGAGTAATGTTTCTTCTATATCGCAATAAGTTCCGCTCATTTTGCAAAAACATGTGATGTAGCACTGACAGCATAAACATCTGACAAAATGTTTCGAGTCATTTTTCTTCTATATTGCAATAAGTTCCGCTCATTTTGCAAAAACATGTGATGTAGCACTGGCAGCATAAATATCTGACACCTGACCCTAATAATTTGAGTTAAATTGTTCTGTTCTTTATTAATAGTAAGTTCATTTGTATATAATTATTTTGTTTTTCTTTACTATACTCGCGCAATTTTCAGAAACTAACAGAACCGATTTAAAAATATTTGTGATTAAGATAGGGATTAGGTACAGGTTCGGAGTTTGAATCTCAATACAGGAATTTGGAAATAATAAGCAATCAAGTAATAATTTTCTTTATTAATAAAAACGATCCATGTTAATCAATATAAATGGAAGATTTATTAATTCACACTAGCAGAAAAATATTTTTTTTTTTTACTTGTTTTATTCAACATAAGCTAGTGCTCGATTGCAGACCCACCTGATGGAAAGTGGCCACGCAATCGAAGATGGTAAAGCACACTGGCTTTTTAAAAGCCTATTCACTCTAGCCTTGAAGACACCCACATTATAATCTGGCGGAAAAACCGACGCAGGCAAACTGTTCCAATCCTTATTATAAACGAAGAGGTAAATCGTTTAGTCTGGACTGAAGGTACTTTCACCACAAAAGGGTGTGCATGCGCAGTGCGTCTCGACGTCCGATGATAGAAGGGGAATGGTGGAATCAAGTCATGCAATTCCTGCGCACACTCTCCAAAATGCATCCTGTAGAATACCGAGAGGCTAGCTACTTTACGCCTGTGCTCTAGGCTTTGTAGATTATCTTCTACGTGGTAAATAATAATAATATTATGGGAAAATCCACACACGGTCATCTGATCCCAAACTAGGCAGAGCCTGTACTATGCAATACTATGGATATACCAGACAACTGATACTAATACTTAATATACTTTTTTTTGTAAATACATACTTATATAGATAAAACACCCAGACACTTGGTGGGAATCGAACCCACGACCTATTAGTCAGCGGATAGGGTGTCTAACCACTACATCAACAGGCCCGCCAACAACAACAATAACAAGAACACAAACACACAATACATACAATAGCAAGAATTTAACTATAACGTTTCATTTAGTGGGTATTTCGATATTTGTTCACTTTGATTAGTTCTCGCTACCTACCGTACTTATCATTTACGTTTACGTAATAGCGCCAGGGCGGCACTTCTTGAAAATTGTGCGAGTATAGTAAATAAAATCATAGTAATTATATACAAATGAACTTATTAATAATAAAATAACTCAAATTATTATGGTCAGGTGTCATATATTTATGCAGCCAGTGCTACATCACATCTTTTTGCAAAATGAGCGGAACTTATTCCGATATAGAAAAAATATGGCTCGAAACATTTTGTCACATGTTTATGCTGTCCGCGTCAGCGTGATGTTTATAACGCAAGAAATGTCAGATATTTTCGCATTCTAATAGGTGGCTCATATTTTTGAAGTCAATGCGGCATTCTATATTTTTGCATCGCATGTGTTGGCAGATAGTTTTGGTGTTACTTTGATGTCAGATATATCTGCGGCTACATGTATATGCTTTTATAAATGATCACATATTTTTTCCGTCATGTCGAGATCAGAAATTAATGAATGAATCATGAAATTAGATATTTTTGGCGAACTGTTCATGGTAATATATTTATGCTTGTGACTGTACACACCATTAGCTATATTGCAATTTAATAGCAAACTGGTCAGTCAAGCAGCAATGCTGATGATGATGTCAAGATTAAACATGACAGCATTGTTTAACTGTCGTATCAGATGCTAATATTATGATAACACTGTTAGGTTGACCAACAATATCTGATTCAAACGTTACCGTACATTTGAATCAGATGCATTTTAACTAACAGATTTGAGGTACTTCTATTTATAACCGTGTTGTATTCTATGGGTTTTCCTCATATTGTGTACATGTAAACGGAAGCATTGCTTACACACAAACGTACAGGCTCAGGATTACTTACATTAAAACACTTTTTGATTGTAGCTAATGATGACTTTCGTTCGAAGTGATTATAGTACTATAATCTGTCCATAATGAATTAGTCATCAAGCAACTGTTCCAACGATGAATTCAACCTTTTTTCCTTAATTTCACCTTTCGTTAACTTTATTGTATTATACTTATACGTAAAGCCTGTAACATTATCAGTGCTGTTTGACCTTTTGATGGTGTACTTTTAAAGGTTAATTGATTGTGGTTCATTAAGAGCATTTGCTAAATGTATCATGGCACGTTTAAGTCTTCAATGCTTGTATTACCGTTTAGCAGTAAAACATTATCTGAGATTCATAACATTTACTGATACACTTCTGCGTATTTTCTAGGTCAGATAACATATACCTACTCGTAGTGTGTGATTTACAAATGAGTATGTATGTAAGTAACTAATGGCAGTTTCAATTCAATTAGTCTGCCAGACTAAATCGTTAGTTAATCTGCTCCATCATCGTACCGTAATAAAATTGTTCCTTGTTTATACAGAATTACTATTTGATTGCCGAGTGCCGTATAGTAACGGCCATGCGGGCTATACCTACGGGTAAACCGGCTATTTACGGAGTACTATTGTTTGGTTAATTTTGTATCGGCGATAAAGCTGCTGTGATTTACCCCTAGTAAATCTTAACAGTCATCCTTATTAATGATGTAATCAACATTACTTTATGACAGCCTGACATCTTTTTACCGTATCTGATTCACGGTTAAATTTATAAATATTATTGAATCCTAAATCCCTGGTATGTTAGTTACAATTCTCTCATTTATGAAAATTCACAAACGCTGTCATCAGTAACTAAGAGCAGCACTGCGTGATCAAGTGCTTGGGGCTAAAACCATTGGCCCTCGTAACGTATATTCGGTTTATAAAAGAGTGTAATGTTGATTACATATAACATATAGTCATTTTTTTGTTGTTATATTACCCTTTAAATCTCGGTATAATTTCTCAAATTAATATCTTCAATGTGTTATGAAAATAAAAACATTATTTAAATAAAAAAGAAGTTGACGACCGATTCCAATAAAATTATTACTTTAATATTTTTATTTTAATAGATGTTGAAAAGGGGATTGCCTAACCATAAATATCATATTCCTGAGCAGAACATCAAAGGCTTCATATCCAACCATTTAGAAAAGGACTCGTTTAGAATGGACTACCTAATAATTGACGTTCGCTTGTACCTACTGATTGAAATTTGAACGATCTTTTTGAACATACAGAAATAGTTCGAGATAAATATAGATAGACGGGGAACGCAGAAGTTGATAGATTACTGACAAAACTTGTTACGAGAAACCATTTCAACGAATGTTTGTTCTGAACTTGATATTATGTAGCGAACGATGTTGTCGAGTAGTAAAACTGAAGTCGCCCAACGGTACCTTGATAAAACACCATAAAACTTGGAATGGCAGTGCGTCCGCGATGTTTTTGGTACGCTGACCTCGCCCGAGTAGCCGTTAACCGAAATCAGCTATCATGTTCCGATCAATTTGTTTCTTACACGACTAGATTCGAAACACCTCACCGAAGCAAGGCAGTACCACGTGCCGGTAATACAAAAGAGGTATTATCGAACGCGGTTGAGCTATCCGAAGCCCAAACAATGGGCTGGTCCTTCAAAGCTATTAAACGAACTTACACAATCTTTTGTGTCGGTCTGTGGTGTCGACCGATTTTACAGGTAACATTGTGGCTAGACTGCGATTGATTGTAACTGTATACTTTAATATCCGGATGATTTTGCATACTGTCTTAAGTTGATCTCATTTGGTATCTGAAACGAGATTTAATTTTTCTATTTGGTTTGTTTCGTTATCTTCATTTAAACATTTATGCAAACACCATGCAAATTAAACTGTGGAGCAATCTTTAGCTGCATAGGCTTAAGAAATTGACATTTCTGTTAATGCAATCATTTTGATGAAAAAAATCTGGCTTGGATTAAACAAACTATAAAGGTAATGTGGTATAATAGTCTAATAAATCCTATTCTATTAATAGGAATTTGAAATTTTCATTACTATTACGTTTATATTTTAATTATTTAGAATTCTGACTAGGCTTAAAATGTTCTGACAAAACTGAAATATTACAATGCCAGGAGAGTCGTGTCGCCATTAGTTGTTTAACCTAGTGCCTATATAAAAAAAATATGTTTCAAAGTTAAATAAATGCTAATATTTTCTTTCTCCGCAGGTACGAGAAATGTAAATCCTGTTTAATGCCGGTAAGTCCCAAGATATTATTATCATTATAATTGGTCATTTGACCATTTTATACCTTGACATTTTCTATTATGACCTTATTCGTCTAAACCCTGTACAATAATTAGCTCACCCCACTTTACTTATATTACTTTTTCATATGATGATATTCTTGAAATATACAGAGTACCTAATATAGCCTATCTTAGCAAAGATGGAAACAGGGGTAAGGCCACCATGAACTCTTATGGCAGGGCAGTTTGACACGAAAAGTGACATGTGTACCTACAATAAGCGCACGTCTCGTGTTAAACTGCCCTGCACTCAGAGTAATTAGAATGGAGCTAGTATCGCGTCGATTCCCCGAACAAATTTTTGGTGGCACTTTTACGGGGTGCGGGAGGCGAAGTAAACACACAAAGATACAATTTCACGCATACCCACACTATAATAAACTCGCAACACATTCAAAAAGATACGCACACAAATAAAGAATGACCTGAACATATGAACAAAATTTGGCAGAGGGGTTAGCACATCATGATCTCTCCAGTGGTATCTCCTCTAAGGCCCTGCAGGCTTATCACGATTTCGTCGATGCCAAGATTTCGTAATCTTGACAGTTCGGTGTGGAGTATGACGTGGTTATCGACCCAGCTAATACCGAAAATGACGTTTCTATGTCGATAACTACGTCATACTCCACACCGAACTGTCAAGATTACGAAGTCTTGGCAAATCGTGCTAAGACTGCTGCAAGCCTAGCAGTCGTGCTAGGCTTGGCAATCTTGACAGATCGGTGTGGAGTATGACGTAGTTAACAACATCGAAATGTCATTCTCTAATCTCTAAACAAAAATGTGAAATGCTACGTCATAGTGACGTCATACTCACACTCATATGTCAAGATTGGCACATCGTGCTAAGCCTGCTGCTGTAAGAGTTCATGGTAAGGCTCCAGGAATGGGGAGAAGGTTTAATGTGCTAAAATATTATTTCTAATTTTTTTAAAGTAAGTACAACCATTTTGTGTTTTTATTTCATGTATACCTTTTAATGTAACATGTAGTTAAATATATATGTTTCTCGTTAGTATATTTTAACACCTGTCGCACATCATTTACATTTAAACATAATAACTGTAATGTTAACTTAGTATAATTACTATTATACATCACGTCTTTACCTAATGTAGGTACCTACTTTATATAGCTCAACAAAGTGTTTTATAATTTTGGTATTTAGTTTTAATTTGAAATAAGCACTTAGTGAATGTTATTACTAAATTGGCATCACGGGAAATCATTTATGAATCCCTTAATAACTTTTTAGCAGGCAGGGCTAAATGCATTATTTATTAACATGCTTTAAAAGATAATTAAATGATCGTGGACACCAGTTAGACAAATGCACAAAGATATAAACTAATTTTACGGATTTTACTATCATTTATTCAAATATTTCGCGACATTTTATTTCAATGTTGTTGTAAAAAAAATGTTTATTTTTCAAGTAAATAGTACTAAAACATTAAGTAACTTCATTCGAAACGTTTAAACGTGAAAAACGGCAAGCTACGCGGAATTTTAAATTTAATGCTATCGCAAAGAAATATTTAGCTCTGCTCTGAGGGTTTCAAATAGTAAATAGCATAATAAAATAGATGGAAGATGGTAATTGTAAAAATATAACTGGTTATAAATTCGGTTTGTATAATTATCCCTCTCATTTGCGGTTATTTAAATATTTTCTCTTTATGTTACCGGTGCCATGATGCCGTGAATTTCATTTAAAAAAGATCATCACGCTTTATAATAGTGTTAACGAACCATATAGTATTAACATAATATTGTGTGTATATTTTTTATGGTTTCCGTGCTATGGCAAAGTTATAGGGTTTAAAGCACCCCTGCGTGTGCTGGTCGCTGAACTCTAGTCAAAAGTATATGTTTCAGCTGCTTTCACTGCCCCTCGAAGGCTTTCGATCGTGACGAGTTTTATAATGGTGTTAGATTCTTTCTTTACACACACACTGCTTTTTATTTCATTTCAACACATTTTACAGTTTAGTACTTTGATGAAACTGCAAATGATTTCAGTAAAGTTTGAGTTTTTATTTTACATAATTCCTTCAAACCAGTATTAAAATAAAAATTCATGCTTCATAATTGACCTGTGAAAATAACGCGAAATCGACTTGTTAATAATAGTAAATAGATATCGAGTTGCACAAAAATAAATATATTAAAATATACATACTGAAAGTCGTAAAGTCAAATAGGTAGGGTACATAATAATGACGACATTGTTGAGATTGACAATACTCTCAGTCCAACACCCGCAGGGATCGGTGAATTAATTGCAGTTATTACGCAACTACTTAACTATTAGTTCGCCAGATTGTCTGCGGAACACAATTCAGACGGATTCTCACGTTGTACACGTGATTACTGAATGAAACGTACAATTATTTGCCCTATCATTTATTGGAAGGAAGAATAAAATTGTTGGCAAATAACCTTAGGGGGTAATTTGCTGTGTACGAAGTTGCAAGTTTTATTTCTAAACCAGGCGTGTGAATGGTTGAACAAATTCTTTAGTACATGTAATTCGTGTGTGTTACTGCTACTATTTACAGAAAGTTCTGAATATTTATCTTTGAAGCGAATAATATAAAGGAGCCAGAATTTGAAGTTTCACAAACAGCTTTCGTTACAAAGATTAAAAGCCCTGTCTACAAACGAATAAAACTTGTAAGCCAAATATTTCCAACTCAGCGTTTTCAAATTTCTAGTTCCCTTTGGGCTTTTTAATTTAATTTTAACTATCCGATGGACGAACACTGTTACTGAAGCTACAAGTATTCAGTTTGTCTAAACATTAGTCACTTGTTTTTATACTCCCCCCCTCATCTCCTCCCGTTGGGTGTCCGTAGGAGGCGATTATGGGAAAACAAGAAGGCGGGCAGCAGCATCTTTCTATTGGATTACCTACCACTTAGACTTACTGCAATCCCCCAAAACGCCCCATTTCTAAGGGGAAGGCCAATGTTCAGCAGTGGACTTTCGGCTGTTGCTGATCTTATACTAATCAATAGGTACCCATTTGTGTGCAATGCGCAATGTAAACTAAGTACTATTCACAATACATGAAATATTTCCAGTTCAAAACATATCGTGCACAAAGTAAATTGCAATGACGGCTTGAAAACTCTTTGTTGCGTTTGTTCTACTTTTCAATCCATATAAAACCGATCGACGCACGGTACGGGTTATGTTTCCCACTACCGTTAGGGTTTCCGAAAGCCCGATGGGACTCGTTTCGTGAAAATCAAGACGTGAACTGCGCATTGAAGGTCTTATTACGAGAACGAGATGACGTTTTGGTATTTTTTTGGGTTATCGTGAACTAAAACTATACATTGGAATGTATTGCTAAAAACAGAAACTTAAGAAGTGAAAGTAAGGTAACCTACAGAGAACAAAGGAGTTACTTTATGAGGTTAGAAATGTAGATGAATTATTACATCAACAAACTTCTAAATTGGATTAGTTTCTAAAACTTGACTTTTCAGTATATGTTCTTCGTTGTCTAGCTAGAACATAAAGTCTAAACTGGTATCAATAATGCAACGGTTGGTAGAAGTTTGTTTACAAGCAAGTCAGTAATTTCGTAATGCAACCTCATTGTAAAGCTGTTTATGCATTATTTCATAGCTGTTACCTCGCCTTGTTTATCCAGTCAGCTGTTCAGGCCGGTGTTTAGCAAATAAGTTAGCGTTTAGTGCAGGCTCGCAATGTGTTTATTTCATTTCAAATAGTTCTTTTATGTGATGACGACGTACAGTGAGAGACATTTCTGGTTGCGGTTCTTTAGGTTGATAATAGCTTGCGCGGACCCAACATATGTGTAGGCGAGGTAGGCGCACGTAACGTAGTTCAAACGATTTTGTTTTATATCTGGTGTAGCGTTCGTTAACGCGACCGCATTTAATGCAAAATATATTTTGACGCTTTTGTCAGCGTCAAAAATGTTCTCTGAGTTTATTAATAGCAAACTCAGGTCCGAAAGTCCCACAATGGCAAAAAGTTTTTTTCTTGCTTGTAAAATTTTATAACTATGAGGAGTTGCAATGTTGGTGGCTAAAGAATTCTCGAAGAATCACCGTTAGTACCTTTTATCATTTGAACAAAGATTCCTCTGACACAGAGTCCTTGTCCTTCAAAATTCAAAATTCAAAATTCAAAAATTTTTATTTCAAGTAGGCTTAACGCTAGCACTTTTGAACGGTCATTTTTTTTAAAAGCTACCACCGGATCACAACGCGGCCTCAACTGAGACCTTATTTTGTTAATATGCTAGTACTGTATGACTGCATCACCATTAAGTTAAGCATTAGCTTGTATTGAGTAAAGAAATCTCATAGTAAGTTAATGATTAACTATCTAATCCAGTGGTAATTAGTAGATTTTGAAATCTTGTATTGATATGATAGTACACAAAGTGAGGAGGTAATTATTGATTTTATCGGACTCTGAATGTGGCAGTGAGACCTCTTTTGTTTTTAACCGACTTCAAAAAAGGAGGAGGTTCTCAATTCGTCTGTATATATATATTTTTTTATTTTTTTTTATGTATGTTCGCGCATAACTCTGTCAATTATGAACCGATTTGAAAAAATCTTTCTTCCATCCATTCTTCAATCCATTGATAGGGTCCCATAAAAAAAATTATTGTTTAGTAATAAGTAGTTCCTGAAAAAACAAGAATGGTGACTGCGCACTGAGAGCTGCAGGAAAGCCTATATCGATGACTTTATGTCGCTTTTTAAGGACAAAAATGGTCATAACTCTGCCAAATATTTACCAATTTCAATGATTCTTTTTTTATTCGAAAGAAGAAACCACTGTATTAAATCTGTATGAATTTTATTACAACCGGATAAGAACTTCCTGGAGGACCATGAACGATGTGGAGGAATTTATCTGGTAAAAACCATAAAACTGATGTTCTCCATTACATTGCTCTGACAATTATGAACCGATTGCGATGATTCTTTTTTTATTCGAGAGAGTAAACTGATATGATGATTCCATGCAAATTTCATTACGACCGGATATTTTTTTCTGAAGAAACATGAATTACGTAAAACTATGTAGACGATAATGTGATCATAACCTACCTAGATAATTTTACGGTTTTCGATGGTTCAATCTTTATATATGAAAATATCACTAAAAAGTTCAAAATAAAATCTTTTAAAAAAAAATTGAACCGACTTCAATATCACTGAAAAGTAAGCTAACACCAACTTCAATAATATTTAAATTATTTTATACTTTTCAGTAATATTGAAGTCGGTTCAATTTTTTTTAAAGATTTTATATTTCGTCTATTAATAAATAATTTATCATTTAATGGATTATTGTCTTATCTTTACTTCACTTAAAATAATATGTTCAGTTCGGCATAGATAGTCTCCGAACGTGCCAAGCTAAATATATCAAAAGCATTTGAAGCTCAAGTTCAGGGACCCGCTAATGCCTTGTTATAACTGTGCCGCTTTAAATACGTAGGACGTATTACAACTCCTACTAAATAAATTTACTAGTTCTTGAACTCCAATCTTACAATTAAAATGTCATTCTCATACACCGAGGTAAGAGGTAATATATATATTGGAAACGAATTGAAAAACAAGAATAAATACAATTAGTATCGGCGTTAGGTTAGGGGACAGTCTTTTAAACAGTTGTAACCATGATAATCTAGCTGGCTATCATCTGTTGTACTCCTAAATTGTGAGTTATATTTAAGTCGTCGTCTGGTGCTTAGGGAAGGCAATTTATTTTAAAACTAATGTGTGAAAACAGCTTGGGGCGCGAGTGAAATTAATAAATGTCATAATCATGCACAACCGCACCCCGAGCCACTCTGATCCTTTGAAACGTGCGAGTAAAATGTTTCCCTTCGTGCCTTAACAGTGCTCTCTCACTGTCGTCCTTTCATGTCTGCGAGACTGAATTTTTAATTTTCTTTCATCGGTTTATACTTTATTCACACTAGGTATTCTTATCTTGTCCTAAAATAACTATAAAACTCAGAAGATTTAATTTCTATGGATAAATATCCCTTTAGTGTATTATATAGTTAAAATTGTTTCGCCCCGTATATTAAGTTCTCATTTCTATTGTCTTCCAGTTGTAACGAGTAAAAATATATTTCTATATGTGCTTGCTTTTCATTGCATTTTGAACAATATCTGACAGCATGTGCGTGCATTTGGTCGATTTCTCATATCCAACATTCCATTTATGAATCCCAAGAATGTGCAGCCCAATATACGAAGTTCTATAGTTACTAGCAGTGATTCCAGATGCTGTTTCGAGGACAAAATTGCTTGGAAATATTGCGATCACATTTCTTCCAAGTCCTATTCGGTCGGGGTCGGGAGCATGTTTGAGACAATAAAATAATGTTCCTTTCATAACGAGACTAAATTACAACCGCTGAAATCGCTGACATTCATTTCAGTGAGAATTTATGAAGCGAATAGCGTTGACATTGATTTATTTTTCGTTACGCGAAAACATGCCCGATAGGCACAGAGCATGAGCTTAAAAGGAATTTAATTAATCGTAAAATAATTTTGTTGGAAGAAGTGAACATCAGCAAACAACAAGCTCTGATTAAAATATTCGATTACAAAATAGCATTAAATCAAACAAATTTTCTAGCGATTGATCCTAATAACGTCAAAGTGGATGTGAAAGAATCGGAAGAAAACCAAAATCGGAACGAAAATAGTAGCAACAATCTAAGCATTGTGTTGGTGCGGCTGGGCAGTTCGTCTGGCGGTGTTCCGTCGCAGAGCGGTGTAATTGAGCGTATGATACGTGGCGCGCTGACCGGCTGTGACCACTCCCTGGGAACACTGCAGGGTCTGCAGGGCTGGCCTGAATATTAAAATCTGTAAATTATTAAATTCAATTTCAGTTGGCGAAGAAACAACTGATTTAATTACGAGGTTGTTTGAAACTTGAATATTCTATATAAATGTGGTGCTCATGAAGTGTGATAATTAGTCATAATAACCACATACAGTGTTGCAATATGCAATTTTGTATCATAATCATTAATTATGTTGTCTAGAGCTTAATTAAAGACAAAAGTCTTTTTGTTACAATAACCGTGTTTTGTATAATCCAGAGATAATTTCATACATATAGATACATACTATTAAATGCATACCCGGTCATATATAGTCCCGGCCATTCAGGAGGTGAGGAATGGTCCCGGTTAGGAATCAAACCCAAAACTATTACGTAGGAGGCGGGGGTTGTATAACCACTACACCAAGGAGCCTTGACAAATATGAGTCATGGACGTGGAGAATATTATTTTCCGCTTAAGTATGAATATACGTATCGTACCTAACATAAATATTAAACCACATAATTTTAGCCTGAATTCAGTAGCTAATATTTTAAAAATTCCTAACTTATTATATTAACTATTATAAATTCTTCTAATTCTAATAAATAAATGCCAAACAATAAAATGGATATCAGCTTTATTAACACATATATAAATATGTAATCGATAATTCTAGTAGATAGAGAGTGGTTAAACATGATAATATTATTAAAAAAAAAACCAGATAAATAATAATTTAATTTAACAAGCGATAATTCGTTTCCAGTAAAGAAATGATCGAAGCTATAATACCGATAAAAAACTGACTGATTAAATTACATATTTATCGTATTTAAAATATCATTACCAAGAGCGATATCATTAATAAACATATGTAAAACACAAGCTTAGATTACGATGTGATTGCACTCTTGTTAATTAGATTACGGATAACTGACCCTGATAGTGGTAGCCCTAGAATCTTATAAGCAAACGTGATAGTAGGTATACGTGACCACATGATGGTGCCCAGCCGTGTGGTCACTCCACAGCTGCACATTGTGTCGTACATAAAACACAGGCTGTTAACGCACAGTTTGTTTAAACTACCTTGAAACACGTGGACATTAGATCACGTTTTAGGTATACACATTCAACATACACTCAGCAGCAATCACCTGTCATATTATTCCAGAGAGCTAACTTTTCTGAAAATTTCGTTAGTGTATAGTTGATTTCGTCGATAAGTGATAGGTCAATAATTTTAACTGGAACTTTTGTAGACATTCCTTATTCTCTCTAGTCTATTTTTAAATCATTCAGCATTGACGTAAACAATCACATTTCTTTTTTCTAGTTTGTTTCCTATTCTTCTGCTGCTGTTCTGCGTCCAGATCCAAAAAATAGCTTACTTTTATCTTATATCAGCTATTATCGTGTTTCATAGAACGAGTCACAATATCTTGCCATTATTTTTAATCAACGTAATGGCGTAGGAAGTTTTGTTCAAAATTCACTACTTGAGCAATCATTGTAAGTGGATGCGATAAGAGCTACAAGTTGAAAGCGTAATGGCGTAATGTAAGCAAAGAAAACTCCATATCGCTCCGTCGATCAAGGCATAACTAACACGAAAACATGACAAGAACTAATCATACAGCAATGCCTTTGGTTCATAGGTATTATCATTTTGAAAAGAAAATTGTTGGATCGCTTGTATAAGTAAGATTAAGAGATTACCATTGTAGGCGTTGGTTTTAACACAAATATTTGTAAACAATAAACATCTTTGTTCGGTGTGAATTTTGTAAAATAATCAGCATACGTGGGAAGAGAGGTCCGCCCACACGTTGCCATTGTTAAGGACTACGGTCTGGTGAATATTTATATTCAAACAAATGACATTTTATTTCACAATTTCTGTTATCTTCTTGATTGTGGCTCGAATAAAACCGGCCCGTAATAGTCTACAGCCGGTAATTTACTGTATCGGGGTTTACGCTTAAAAAATATTCCATCTACATTGATGGCTCTAGATCAGGTCATCCATCCTTTGTGTGAGATTACTAGTACTCTTTTTAGCCGACTGCAAATATACAGATCTAAACTAAAACAACTAAATATACATTTTTTGCTTTTTATAATTATTTTCACGTTAATAATCTGAAATACACATAAAACCAAGGTCAAGTGTAAAAATTACGTATAGTATCTAAATTGTAGGTATGTACGTGGTATCGTAATTAACCTTTACAAAATATTGATTGTGTTACGTACATAAAATATCATTACACTCAAATGATTAGACGGAATAGGATGTATACTCGTAAACATTCTTTAAAAGGTTCTTGTAGCTATTTGATGTCCTCATACATTTTTTACATAACCTATTCATTCCTTTGAAATGGTTGGACTGGCAAGTAATTGTATATGCTTGTCGTGATTAAATATTCCCATAGGCGTTACAGGATCATATGCGATTATCATGCGCTCGTGCACGTCCGTGGCCCTAACAACGTGTTGTAGCGTTACTACGATAAATAATCCACTGATTTATCCTCACCGTGTACAGGCTCCTAGCCTAGTAAATCCTTTTGCTCCTTTGTATTCTATTGATTTAAATAAAATAAATAAATAAATATAAATATCTTGGGACAATCCACACACGGTCATCCGATCCCAAACTAGGCAGAGCCTGTACTATGGAAACCAGACAACTGATACTAATACTTATATACTTTTTTTTTGTAAATACATACTTAAATAGATAAACAACACCCAGACACTTGGCGGGAATCGAACCCACGACCCATCGGTTAGCAGGCATTTGGTTATTTAGTTGCTGCTCTTTTATTTCTGATTCAAAGTATTTGGTATTGGTATCACGGGCTGGTTTTCGCAACTCGACGTCAAAGTGCGTATTTTGCGTACGGGTGGGAATAGACTCATTCGATCCACCCCAACTCCTCGAGAAAGGCCAGCAAGCACTTGATGCCACGGACGATCCCTCGGAGAAAACTCGGGTTACCGAAGTACTACCCCCGGGCATCTCGGCAGCACGTGGGCCGCTCTTTCCTCCTCCACCATGCACGCTCTGCACAGGTGCAGAGCGGGCATGGTGGAGGCATGCTGTCAGTGATTCCTATGACAAAAAGGGGTTTATTAAATGAACCATGACATGGACAGGACATTGTCCTGTTATGGCCTCCGTGACTATGACTGATTCAAAGTAATTCATAGTTGCATATTTACGTTAGGGCATTTGACATGACCTGAGTAGCAATTTTTTTTCAATGATGCTGAATATCTTAATTTCACAAAATGTGGTAAAAGTATAAAAGTATAGGTGTTACAACGTGTTTATGGAACAGTCCAGCAACATGCCATTATAATTGTATGGTATACAAATATACAATGATGGCATGATGTGCATACATACATGTACCTACTAAGAATAATTACATACCGTATTGAATTATTGTCAAGGTAATTTTGGTTATATTTATATATCTTGTGGAACATTTGGCATTAGTATTTAAGTGTACTTTTTACTTCTCATAATACCAGATAAATGATTAATTAAGTCTCTTTTGGCTTTTGGTTGTAAAACGGGCAATAATAGATTTTACGATTAAAACTAATTTCACTTAAAATTTACTGTTTGCTGTTTCGGTACTTATTTGAACAATTTAATTACGTCTCGTTTTATGTTTTGTTTTAAGGCAACAGCTGAAACGGCGTGTTTACTTTAATAGGTTTTAATCAAATATATCGTTTATAAATGTCAGGGAGCCCAATGGTTTTTAATCAGAGTTTTACTGTCGCACTCACAAACCCCAATTAACATTAAGGGGCAGTTCAAGTATTACGTAAGCACTATTTCTTTGTTTTGCTTATTTTGGATGCTAGCAGTCGGTGCTAGCACATCATGTTAACTAAGACTAGCACGAGCTGACACCGACCTCAATATATTTTCGTTATTTTATGCTTTTTAGATAATTTACTTTGAAGACGGTTTTTATTTTATTTAAAATAGTTTATTTAATACTTTTTAGTGACTTTTATTTTAACAAAATAGGTGTCAGTAGTTTCACGCAACTCGAACTTCTACGTTACAGTAACTTACTGAACACATAAAAAGTTTATATCTCTTAAATTACTAGACCAATTTTGATGAAACTTGTACTCTACCCTAAGTTGAAAAATACTTTAACTATTGCAAAAAGAATTTTCGAAATCGGACCTGTAGTTTCTGAGAAATCCGCGGACAAACCTACATACATACATACATATATACATACATACATACATACATACATACATACATACATACATACATACATACATACATACACTCATAAAATTTGGTAAATACATTTTTAATTGAAAAATGTTTACGTAAGCATGGGGGGGGGGGGTAAGAGCTTTGCTTACTTTTGCTGATAAGGGGGATGGGGGGTAAATAATTGTAATAAATCTGCTTACGTAATATTTGAACGGCCCCTAATTCTAATTAAGTCACTTTTTAAAATATGTTTATTTCGACCGTCGGAACCGTTTATGATTAATTTCGATTACTGAACACGAGATAATTATTATCTCTACTCACTATCTGCGTATAAAGTATTAATGGGCTTCGAGTGTCGAAATAATCCGATTTCAAAAAATGTATTAACGATCATTAACTTTAAATTATGTATGTAGGTTCGGCAGTTAGTCTTATATTGTGTATATTGTAAAGCTTTTCGTATTTCGGCTGGATACCAAGTGCGCGGAAAGAGCCTCCTCAAAAGAAGATGGACCAATTTGTTGGCTGGGCGCAACCTGGAAAATCTTGCTTGACCAACCTTTCCACTAGAACATGAGTGGCTTCTAGTATACATACAGGGTGACATGAAAAGAAGACGACCCTATTTTAAAGACCTAGCTAAGTGAAAAAGTTACTCTGCCTTCTTTGAATGTTTTATGTTCATTTTTAATGTTCTGCATAAAACGAATTAATCACCAGATTGTAAAGGCTGCGAAAGATATATGCAGTCAGCTCATGCTGACTGAGCAAATATTTCAGACTTCACAGCTATTATCCATATAATAGCTGTGAAATCTGAAATATTTGCAAATTTATCATAGTCTTTACAATATCTTTGTATCTAGGCCGATATTTTTATGTAAGCAACACAACGAGGGAAAGTCGTAAACTTGCACAACTTTCATATATTATGCGTTCTAATCTTTTTACCTCCTTTCACATGCCGAAGGTGTGCCCAACCGGAGCATATAATATGCTCTCAAAGACCCTCCTGGGTCCAACAATAGGGTGTTTTATGTTCAAAACTACACACATGTGCGATTTATAGAAGACCACTGTTTTACATTTTCAAGAGTACTTTTTGGTACACAATTGTATTATTCGCGTAAAAGTGAGACTGGAACCTCTTGAAACATTCACAAAAGGTGAATTCCGAGGGGTTCTGTACAAATTATATATCGTAAAGTCAGGATACAGTAGAGTACTAATATTCATTAGGGTGAGAAGGGTAAACATGGATACAATGGGAAATATTTTCGCAACTTAAGTAGTTACTTGGCATCTGGACGTTTATCTAGCTTAAATGTACAATAACTTTTCCCTTCAACTTATTTAGAAATGGATTTCTGATATTTAAGCAAATAAATACTACACAATGAAATAAAACTCATCGAGATCAGTGTTTCTTTTTTGTTTTAAATTGTTTATACTTATTTCGTTTTTATTTTCTTCTCAAAAGGCTTATGGAGGATAATATTTTCATGAGTCTCTGTTTATCAGCCGGTAATGTTAAATGAATTGATAATCGATTACATTTTTTTTTCAATATTACCTACCGGTGGACGCAGGTGTCACGAACGGAACGGATGTGATCCGGCTAGCTATTTAGGGCGCGGTCGGAAATAATAATTTACCTATACCTGCGGTTGGGTCACTTAATTGTGTTATTTATATCATATTATGTAAATAACTAAAAGCCAATGTGGATCACGTTAATTTGAAAACTGTTAGGATCTGATAAAAATTTAAAGCTACTTCTATGGACCACCGTTATTAAATGAGACGGGACCCGTTAGTATTGTGGTTACTAATTGTTGTTGTATACCCCTTACTAATTCTTCGGGGGTTGATTTCTACGCAGAGGGCCTAGACAAAATACAATCGCTTCATAGCGATTCTATTTCTTCATTCGCTAACGTTGTCAATTCCCTATAATTTGTCACGTGATTTTTCTATGTCTTATGTCATTCTCATACATATTTATAGTTTCTATTAGCGTAAATGCCTGTAGAATGTTACATTGTCTCGAGGACCAGGTCAAAACTTTATGTGCATGAACGTATTTGTTTCTCTTGTGTCTGGTTATTATTTATCTATTTATGTATGTACCTATTAAATTTGTGAAAAAGTATATAAGTATTTGTATCAGTCGCCTCTTTACTATAGTCCAGGTTTTGCCTAGTTTTGAATTAGATGACCGTGTGTGGATTGTCCCAGGATATTAATATTATCATATTTGAAAAAATCTACGCTTTTTATGTAATTTTAGGTAATGGTTACGCAAAAGTTTCTCTGCAATAAATATTATCTAATTATATAATTTTTTTTAATTGCTTGTTATTTCTAGGTTTGATTCAATTTTGTTTTTTAATCACTCCGTATACTAGGTGTATTATTTTTGTTTCGATGATTGTTGACTAGAGTTCTATAATTAGGTTTTAAATTTTATAAATCAGCCTCACGTACCTACCTAAAATAATGTCGAAAAAAGCCGACGGTACATTTTTTTTTCTTTTATTACGTAATTGGCGTTCAAAATTATTATGGTATTGTTTATACTACAAGGTAAAACCCCAATTATAAATTACTGCGATCCACTCGAAAACATAATTATAATTAATTTACCGCATTGTTCTCCGTGTTCATAATAACGTAAACTTACTAATATGCTGTGATTGACTAATAAAATTAGTTAATTATAATTGCACAAACGAATAATTTTGAAAGACATACGCATACAAATCGATTAGTTACTTGGAAATCATTTGATTTTAATTGATGTCTCAAAAAAGAATTCAATTCGGCTTTAAATTCCAATATTTTTCTAATCTAATTTTCAGTTCTGTCTTGTCGATATAAATACGAATACCATGGGACTATTATAAATGTCGTATTGGAGAGATTGGTCAATCAGCAAGATTTAGATATAAGGAATATATGAGTTTATTTAGAGGCTAATGTGCTTTACTTTCCATCAGGTGGGACTGCAGTCAAGCACTAAATTATAAGTAGTAAAAAATTTAATTTACTTAACGAAGTATCTCATCAAAGTTTCCCACCAAAATTTTTCTCATTATTTTGATTTAAGTTTATTACTTCACGTAAGTGTCCAATCAGCCCGTCTCCACTCGTGAGAGCTATATACAAATATACCACTCAGAACATTGCTCTTTTAAGCAAGTACCTACTTATCTTACCCTCTAGTTATTTATTCGATCTTAGTTTTCTCTCTTGCTAAATAGTCTAATTAGAAATGACTTGTTGTTGTACAACAACACAAGGAACAACATTTCCCACAACACAGGGTATCCTAGTGTGGGGTCTAGTGTATGTTTATTTGTAAAACACACTTTTTTGCTCAATAAAAACATTTTGATTTTTTTTAGTTTGTTGTTCCTATTCTAGCCATTAATTAATTCTCTAAAAACATTGTCTGTTTTTTGTACTTTAGTACATTATATCTCAATGGTTTTTGTAAACAAAATTATAAAAAATATATACCATTAGCAAACCCTGTGGTGCATAAAGACTTTATTTCCATCGGCAATAAGTCGCAGACACCACGACGACAAGGTCTTACCTTCATATAAGAGGACTTTGACCGACCTTTTTCAGTACTTCAGAAAATATAAAAAGTGAGAGTTATATTAAATTTACTAGCTTAATATTATTTGAGGTGAGTGCTCCCTTGTTTATTACATTTAAAGCTTGATATTCTTGCCTTTGATCCAACCTATAACGAATTTAAACACAAATTGCACTGCATTTTTCGGCTTTGCAATTACATTTTGCAATCAACGAAACAAACGATGGTTATTCGTTAGCTTGAAAACTGAAGCTTATCGTATCGTAGACTTAATAGCGATTCTACATAATCAGATCCCATATCGAAATGAAACACTGATCTGATATGGTAACTATGTAGTTAAATGTGTAAAATATGTATGCAACCTGCCTTTGACATTATCCACTCCGATATCACTGAAATATTTCGTGTCACTAAACTTATTAAAGGCGTTCAATATCAAATTCACGGGCTACAAAAAAACTCTTATTCTTTAGTTAATCAGTATTTTTGAAGTGAAACTTCTTATGCGACTTCCAAAAATGTTATCAAATAACGCGTTAAGCGTTAAATGATAGGTGATAGGCGTTAAGTGATAGGTGTTAAACAATAGGCGATAGGCGTAAATTTGTTAAGGTTATGAAAGCGCTCATGTGACGCCGTCACTGAGTGAGTGGGTGAGTTGGGGTGAGTTGGGGTGAGTTGGGGTGAGTTGGGTGAGTTGGGGTGAGTTGGGGTGTGTTGGGGTGAGTTGGGTGAGTTGGGGCGAGTTGGGGTGAGTTGGGTGAGTTGGTTGAGTTGAGTGTGTGTGTGTGTGTGTGTGTGTGTGTGAGTGAGTGAGTGAGAGTGAGTGAGTGAGGGACCGACCGAACGACCGATCGACTGAGCGAGGATGAAGTTTCACTTCTTCCGCGCGAAGGGACTCCACGCACGCACATTTTTTTTGAAGTGAAACTTCTTATGCGACTTCCAAAAATGTTATCACATAATGCGTCAAGCGTTAAATGAGTCACCTTAACGCGTTATCGCTTAACGCGTTAAGTGATAGGTGTTAAACGATAGGCGATAGGCGTGGGCGAGTTGGCTTGAGTTAATTTGAGTGTTGGTTTGAGTGTTGGTTTGAGTGTTGGTTTGAGTGTTGGTTTGAGTGTTGGTTTGATTGTTGGTTTGAGTGTTGGTTTGAGAGTTGGTTTGAGAGTTGGTTTGAGAGTTGGTTTGAGAGTTGGTTTGAGAGTTGGTTTGAGAGTTGGTTTGAGAGTTGGTTTGAGAGTTGGTTTGAGAGTCGGTTTGAGAGTGGTTTGAGAGTTGGTTTGAGTGTTGGTTTGAGTGTTGGTTTGAGTGTAGGTTTGAGAGTTGGTTTGAGAGTTGGTTTGAGAGTTGGTTTGAGAGTTGGTTTGAGAGTTGGTTTTAGAGTTGGTTTGAGAGTTGGTTTGAGAGTTGGTTTGAGAGTTGGTTTGAGAGTTGGTTTGAGAGTTGGTTTGAGAGTTGGTTTGAGTGTTGGTTTGAGTGTTGGTTTGAGTGTTGGTTTGAGTGTAGGTTTGAGTGTTGGTTTGAGAGTTGGTTTGAGAGTTGGTTTGAGTTGGTTTGAGAGTTGGTTTGAGTTGGTTTGAGAGTTGAGTTGAGTTGGTTAGTGTGTGTGTGTGTGTGTGTGTGAGTGAGTGAGTGAGTGAGTGAGGGGCCGACCGACCGACCGACCGACCGATCGACTGAGCGAGAATGAAGTTTCACTTCTTCCGCGCGGAGGGACTCCACGCACGCACATTTTTTTTTAAAAGTATATCAGCTTAAAGATTTGTTTATTTAACTTATTGACAAGACAAGTAAGACGTTTGCCTGATGTGATGGTGTATCACTTACCATGTGCCACGTGCCTATAGACAGCTACACTGCACAGACTGCACTGTCACTCGTTACCCGAGAAAATAGTTATGAAGTTCCTAGCCTAGAAACCTAGTTATTTTACTAGCCAGGTCTGCACACCGTAACACATTTACACACTGCAGTTTGTTTAAGAATATCTGCGAGCACCTGCCTGGTGGTCCGGTACCAGGTACGGTCCCTTGCATAAGGGACCTACCCCCCAATTTCTCAAGTTTCCATCTGCGTCAGTATATTCGGCTAGTATATCCTATCTCGAAATAAACGCGAGCTGATCGTACAGAACTGTTTTTAAACCGCCTTTTTAACCGGCTTCATTAACCGGCTTCAAAAAGAAGGTTCTCTATTCGACGCGTATGTATGTAATATTAATAAAAATGCGTAATATTAATATATGTTAGTCTATGTGGGCTACTAAACAAATTTCCCAAATTTTATGAGGGTATGTATGTATGTAGGTTTGTCCACGGATTTCTCAGAAACTACAGGTCCGATTTCGAAAATTCTTTTTGCAATGGTTAGAGTATTTTTCAACTTAGGGTAGAGTACAAGTTTCATCAAAATCGGTCCAGTAATTTAAGAGATATAAACTTTTTATGTTTTCAGTAAGTTACTGCAACGTAGACGTTCGAGTTGCGTGATAGTGCTGATACCTATATTGCTAAAATAAAAGTCACTAAAAAGTGTTAATTAAACTATTTTTGAAAAATTAAAAACCGACTTCAAAGTAAATTATCTAAAAAGCATAAAATAACGAAAATATATTGAAGTCGGTGCTAGCACATCATGTCAACTAAGACTAGCACGAGCTGACACCGACTTCAATATATTTTCGTTATTTTATGCTTTTTAAATAATTTACTTTGAAATCGGTTTTTATTTTTAACCGGCTTCAAAAAGTAGGTTCTCTATTCGACGCGTATGTATGTAATATTAATAAAAATGCGTAATATTAATATATGTTAGTCTATGAGGGCTTCTAAACAAATTTACCAAAATCGGTCCAGTAGTTTAAGAGATATAAACTTTTTATGTGTTCAGTAAGTTACTGTAACGTAGACGTTGGAGTTGCGTGATAGTGCTAATACCTATTTTGCTAAAATAAGTTACTAAAAAGTGTTAAATAAACTATTTAAAAAAAAAAAAAAAACCGACTTCAAAGTAAATTATCTAAAAAGCATAAAATAACGAAAATATATTGAAGTCGGTGTCAGCTCGTGCTAGTCTTAGTTAACGTGATGTGCTAGCACCGACTTCAATATATTTTCGTTATTTTATGCTTTTTAGATAATTTACTTTGAAGTCGGTTTATATATTTTTTTAAATAGTTTATTTCAAAAATAGTTTATTCCAATTAATTATTCCAAATTGAAAGACGGGTAAAGTATTTAGTTTGGTAAACAAATACGTATCACGGTTTCCGGGGCACTGACTCCCCACACCCTTATTGTGGTTCATTATAAACTCATAAATTGTCGCGTGCTCAGATATAAAACTGCTTCGTGGTTGAAGTTTTTGTGTCACGATGTTATTTCAGAAGTATTAATACCGGGCCAAAATTTCCTGATTCAATATAATGTTTAATGCAAAATAATAAAATTTATTGTTAATTCTAATACCATGAAGCAGATAAACATATTAATATGAGTTAATGAATTAATAACCGCGTTTGTATTAATCTTAATTAAAAAATCGCTGGGAGATTATTGTTCATTATATTTAACCTTTATTCTCTGAAATATGAGAACGAAAACGCACATCATTGGATATTTACTTACATTACTAATCTGTAGCACATGACACATTGACGTCAGCGGCCTATAGTTTTGCTGTTTTCACCGGGAAAAACTATTTGGAGGACTAATTATTTGAAGGACTGAATGAGTAATTGTCGTGTTCGATATTGCGTGAGTATCGTTCGGAAGTGGGCTACGTCGACAGGCGGTACATGGGAGTAGGGAAGCCCTATGGTATTGATCGCTCGCGCCCCATGCGTTATGACCATCGGCGACAGGAGGGCGCTCCCGGCTTCCCGTAAACACGTCCAATGGGTTCAACATGAGCGCTGCGAAGACTACCGGCCAGCTAAGAAAGTTACGGCTTCTAATCCCTCCATAAACTTCAACAATAATGATACACGTATGTAGTTATGAGTGAAATGTGAATATTGGCCAGAATTCGTGCTCACAGAAATCAAATTATCTCAGATAAATTTATGCGATTTAATAACAGTCTGTAGGACGACCGTCTGATTGTCGACCCCCGTGACCCGATCTCGAAGGTCTTTGTACTAATAGCCCTGTGCCTAATCGTCGACCCTGAACGCAGAAAGTATATTGTCCTATGAATAAGGCTGAACAGGCTTTTTAAACTGATTTGGGTGTGAATTTACACAAATGGATAATTTGACCTGTTTGTTTCCGGAGTTATTTTATGCTGGCGGAAATACTGAACGACAAAGAGATCCCACGTCATGGGTTTTATTACAATGTGACCAATTCATTTATATATATACATGTACTTGAAGTTATTGTGTATCTGTTTCTATCTTTCTATTGCTTGTACTTGTATATGTCTCATTGTGCTGACTAAATAAATATACTTCTTCTTCTTCCTAATAATAAATAATAAACGCGTTCTGCTGTTTCTTCCCAAGATGGAGATTCCTACGAAATAAGTGCATTCATCAATTAATTTTTTTTCATCTCTATTTCCAATACAAATATTGCATCGTCCATCGTTCGGACGCAAACATCCCGTGTAAGCAAAGGAAGTAGGTTAACCAAATATAATTTAATCACTTCACGATTAACTTGCATCTTGTGCTATTTTCAATTGCCCAGTAGGCCCTCATTGCCCCATACTTGCCGTGTCTTCGTTGTAAAAGTTTCGAAACCAAATCTTGGAAATATGGTAATGGAGTTCATTTTTGTTTATCGGACTTTCCCCTATGCGGGTGCATTGTCATGTCCTCCTGTCCTTTTGTGCCCCCACTGTAACGCCTAGCTGGGCTTCCGTGAAAGAGATAAACAAGATTAAGTGCCCATTTATCGCCTACCTGTACCAAACAGTCACCAACATAGACGTGTCGCCATGGTCAACGGAAATTGCCCAAACTGAGAGGGTTATGCTAGAGGGGAAATATCCAAGATATTTTCTTGTAGGGGTGCAAAGATTTAGGGCCAGAGATAGAAGACAGTTCGATGTTTATCTTTGCCGTAAGTATATTGATATATTAGATCTTCAACGGTGCGTTTCTGTCCAAAATTTCATATAGAATATCCTCCAGTTAACATTATTTATCGTTTCGATTCGTGTCAGTTTTTGAAGTTTACAGTGTCCATGAATGTAAGTCGAACAAAACATCGGTGCGGAAGCTCATCTATTCCACCATTCTCATTTTCTCCCTTGCTTTATGTTTCGAACGGCAGGACACAATATCGCTAATGTCGATTCATTTGTAACAAAACAATGTTTAAAAAAAAAAAGTGAAAAAATGACAAGCCCGCTGAGTTTCTTGCCGGATCTTCTCAGTTGAGGCCGCGTTGTGATCCGGTGGTAGCTTCTAAAAAATGACGATTCAAAAGTGCTAGCGTTAAGCCTATTTGAAATAAAGATTTTTGAGTTTGAGTTTTATTCAATCGTCGTCCCACATTCGTTTCGGTAATCTGTGCTATTGTTTATTGAGCTATTGTCACTATTAACACTGTACAGACCAGTGCCAAAGCCATTTGTTAACAGAACTTTACGTTATATTCAATAACTTCAAGCTACTTGTGCTAATTTATTTTGTGTATGTATTTATTCAAAAATTCTCTCTCGTAACTAATGTTATCTTATCGATAAGAGTAATTCAATTTGAATATGATATTTATATCTAGGGACAACCCACACGAGGTTATTGATCTCAAACTAGGCAGAGCCTTTACTATGCTAACAAGACAACTGATAGAAAAACATACTTACACGATGTGCATAAACGAATATCTTATTATAATGGTTATATAAGGGGATAGGTCCCATGTGCAAAAGACTGGCCATTGTAGGTATAACCGCAGTGCCAGATTCTGTCTCAAAGCAGCAGTGAACAAATATTACTGTGTTCCGTCTGGTGTGACAAGCAGTGTAGTTGGAGAACTTCTGGGTTCATAAGACTTGTAACTAATGTCTCAGCTGTCCATCAGGCGATCGTCTCGGTGGTACAAGACATTAAATATCTTATTCTGATGATTTCCGGCGGATGGTGTCTACAGATACGTCCACCGCTATTACAATCACGCGTGCCTTGCGTTCTTATATCTGATTACACACTACACGGTCCTTGCTCGTCGCTTTATCATTTGTATCTAGTTTGTGCAGAATTTAAACTTACGATTAACTAGCTAAGTTGGATTAAATGAAATTATCTAGTAGTTTAGCGTGTTTGCAGTTTATTAGGCAAGGTTTCACATCTACGTACTGCTAATATCCCATATAGCGCTTTTTGGTAGCCGTTACGAAACAAGTCGACACTTTTGTGTCGACACTGATTGATTCTAGTAACATTTTCTGGTCGCCGAGTCGACTTTGTTCCGTCGCTACGACTAAAAATGGGGAACAGTCGACACAGTAACATTTGGTTTTAAAGTTACGTTGCTGTGTGGTAACATTGTTCTTAGTCTGCGACCACTTCTCAGAAATCATTCGTTCTTTCATGGTTCTTTCATTCACTTTTTGCTTAGCGAAGTGAAGTTTTAAATGAAAAAAATAATAAGAAGAAAAAGTTATCGGCCATCATTGTTTTGTCAACATAAGTTTTTATTACTAAATTACTTGGTTTTTATCGTTCAAATAGAGGTGGGAAAGGAAATTCATTGTGTAATTTGTTGAAATAGTTTGAAATTTATCAACGCGCCATCATATTAATGTAATTTCACCTGTGTAGTACAATGTAAACAATATTTTTACTGACAAATCTTTACATTCCCAGAGCTTGGAAGCTATTGTTTTAATAGATTAATCTCTTTTAATACTTATTATATATTATGGAACCAAGAATAAAACCATAAAGTTGGTAAATAATTGGATAAAACATTTGTATTTTAAGAAAATATTTAAGTCACAACTGGTCACTAAGTTACGAGACTGTGTCGAAATATGTCGACGCAAAATCAGAAGTAGTTATAAAGTTACCGAATTTACAAAATGGTATATTGGTGCCGATTCTGTTGTCACACACTAGACTAAACTAGACTAAATTTTAGTTTAGTCGTGTCTTTCCTATTCAGTGATCCATGAATTAAACTAAATTAGGTATAATTTGATAGAATATAATGGTTTTAGTTACTCAACTTAGTTTTAAACGTATTTTGCTATTCTGTTGTGCACAGTTTACGTCATTTATGCCTAATATTAGAAACTTCAAACTAAAATTAGATCAAAATAGTCGGCATCTAAAACACGTCGATTAAAATAAAATAGAATAGACTAAAATAGAATGAAATAAATATTAAAATTAATATTAAAATAAATATTAGAATAAATATTAAAATAAATATTAATATAAATAATAAAATAAATATTAAAATATTAAATATTTTTTATAAATAAATAAAATAAAATAAATATTAATAAATATTAAAATAAATATAAATAATTATTAAAAAAATAATATAAATAATAATAAATAAAAAAAATATATTAACAAATATTAAAATAAAATAAATATAAAAATTATAAAAAATTCAAAAATAAATATTAAAATAAATATTGAAATAAATATTAAAATAAATATTAATAAATATTTTAAAAAAATATTAATAAAAATTATTATTTTAATTTTAATATTTATCTATTTATTTTTTAATATTTATTTTAATATTTATTTCAATATTTATTTCAATATTTATTTTAATATTTATTTAATATTTTTTATTTATTAATATTTATTTTTGTATTTATATTCATATTTATTCTAATATTTATTAATATTTATCAATATTTATTTTATTTTAATATTTGTTAATATATTTTTTTTTATTTATTATTATTTATTTTATTATTTATATTTTTTTTTTAATAATTATTAAGATTTATTCATATTTATTTTATTTTAACATTTTATTTTATTTATTAATAAAAAATATTTAATATTTTAATATTTATTTTATTATTTATATTCATATTTGTATTAATATTAAAATTAATATAAGTATCGTAGCCGGAGAATTATTTTAGTTTAGTTTAGTGTAATCAGATGAACAAGAGAATTGTTTTCAACTAACATGATTTGACCAATGAAAACCTCACTATCAACTCAATTTAGTAGCTGTCGAAATCAAATTAAGCACTTAATCATTGTTTGACACCACTAAACTAAAATTTAGTCTAGTTTAGTGTAGTGGTGACAACAGAATCGGCACCATTGTTTCCAGCAATTCTCAAACTTTTGGAGGCCATACAAATAAAATGACGACTACAAGCAAATGTGGTGGCAAGTGTGGCAAGTGGTGATCAGGATCTAATCGATTTCTAAATGAATCATCAGTACGCAAAGGCATGTCCGTTCTGGGAAAACTCATATGCTGACCTCTTCTATCGTATTCTCCGATTACTGTACATTTCATACATCCATGGTAACTGTTAAACCCCACAGTACCTGAAATAAAAAATATCACGAAATACTTATATATTACATTATTTAAAACGCACCGTACCTCCACTCCGGTACACTACTTATATATTTAATTTTGCATTCACCTTTTATAAAGCACCTCGCAGGTGTATCACATATAAAGCAACGAATTTTGATGGTAACTATTTGCTTTTGAACCAGTAATCTATCATGAAGTAACTTTAAGAGCTAAAAATATGTACTTACTTGGAGGTAGATTTTCTGGAACCATTAATTTGTTTACTTTTCTGTAGAAAGTTGATGTGAGACGTGTGAGTTTCGGATTTTTACTCATTTTTAACCGACTTCAAAAAACGAGGAGGTTCTCAATTCGTCTATATATATATATTTTTTTTTTATGTATGTTCGCGCATAACTCCGGCAATTATGAACCGATTTGAAAAAATCTTTCTTCCATCCATTCTTCAATCCATTGATTGGGTCCCATAAAAAAATTATTGCTTATTAATAAGTAGTTCATGAAAAAACAAGTATGGTGACTGCGCACTGAGAGCTGCAAGAAAGCCTATATAGATGATTTTATGTCGCTTTTTAAGGACAAAAATGGTCATAACTCTGGCAAATATTTACCAATTTCAATGATTCTTTTTTTATTCGAAAGAAGAAACCACTGTATTGAATCTGTATGAATTTTATTACAACCGGATAAGAACTTCCTGGAGGACCATGAACAATGTGGAGGAATTTATCTGGTAAAAACCATAAAACTGTTGTTCTCCATTACATTGCTCTGACAATTATGAACCGATTTCGATGATTCTTTTTTTATTCGAGAGAGTAAACTACTATGATGTTTCCATGCAAATTTCATTACGACCAGATATTTTGTTCTGAAGAAACATGAATTATGTAAAACTATGTAGACGATAATGTGATCATAACCTACCTAGATAATTTTACGGTTTTCGATGGTTCAATCTTTATATATGAAAATATCACTAAAAAGTTTAAAATAAAATCTTTTTAAAAAGAAATCGAACCGACTTCAATATCACTGAAAAGTATAAAATAATTTAAATATTATTGAAGTTGGTGCCAAATATACACAGCCGGTAAGCTAACACCAACTTCAATAATATTTAAATTATTTTATACTTTTCAGTGATATTGTAGTCGGTTCGATTTTTTTTTTAAAAAGATTTTATTAACTACACTTGTAGGAACAGTTTGAAAAACAGTGTCTTATGACCACTTATTTATTTACATTTTAGCAATATATTGTTCAGTAACAATGTCGTAACGTTACAACACTTCGTGTAAGTATATATTTTAAATTACTATTCTGGTAACATAGTTACCACACCGTTACTACACATAAACACATTGCGTTTAAAAATAAGTCGACACAAATGTTTACGTTACGTGTGAACACAAAGACTACACATAGTAACTAAAAATTTTCTGGTCACATTGTGTGGGAACTGTTACCACACATAGAGACCAAACCCCACACAGTAACTATGTTTAGTAACAGTTACGAAACTATGCGACGTGTTACTGCTTTTATGATTCTGTGACCGAAAAGTGCTATATAGGAATAATGATGATGATGAATGAGAATAATTAATTTCTTGAGAGAAGCGAGAGAAAATCCAGGACCGTATTCGCGCTTTTGGCGAACAGACTACAGAAATCTGTGACCGAAAATGCAGGATTTGGATTTTATTACCTTTCTTACCACAGTCCGACTTGAGAGACATCAGGCGCAGGATCTTTTTATATGTCCATCCATCCACCTTCTTTCTTTGCCGTGGATGATCATCATCCCGAGCATGAAATAATCCTATACCACCGTAACCGGTAAGGATAATTTACTCAAATAATCATAATATCATGGGAGACATGGTCATCTGATCCCAAACTAGGCAAAGTCTGTATGGCAACCAGACAAGTGTTATTTTTTTTGTAATGATATACATAGGTAGGTACTTAAATAGATAAAAAAAACACACAGTGACTTGGGTGGGAATCAAAACTACGACCTATTGGGTAGCAGCCATGGTGTCTAACCAGTAGACCGACAGGTCCGTCACAGCAACAAATAGGTTGCTTACGCGAGATTAGAACCCAAGATCTCTGATTTATGTAGCAAACGGCTTTACCCGCTGCGAAGGCTTTCCAAAAAACGTTTAAAACAATCGCCTTTACAAAACTTATTAAGAATGGTAAGGAAGCATTGCCCCATGTTTCCTCATCAAATACTCTTATTACAAACGCGGTACCAAAAGGCAAATGTGCTTCCTGAATTCAAATTACCTGTTATTTTACTAACAAGCTTCCTACATCAGAATCTGTATTTAAACGCTCCGATGAATCGTTTGTCTTTCGGAAGGGGCTCATATTAAAAGTATCGAGGTTTAATTATATGTACATAATGTCTTCAATGCCCATACTGCGATGGGTAGTGAAAACTCTAATTGGCTTCAATAGTAATTTATATGTGAAAAAATAGGTGTTTTCTCAAAAAAATTTAATACAGGTTTCAATAGTAATTTACGAGTATGTGAAAAAATAGGAGTTTTCTCAAAAAGTTTCATATACTTACTTAACAAGACAGGATTCAATAGTAATTTACAAGTATGTCAGAAAATAGGTGTTTTCTCAAAAAAATTTCATATACTTAACAAAATACAGCTTTCAATAGTAATTTACGAGTATGTGAAAAAGTAGGTGTTTTCTCAAAAAAAGTTTCATATACTTATCAAAATACATTTTAAATGTGAGGTAATAATACTCGTAATAAGCGATTCATAATGGTCTATTATTCTGCTAGGGAAACTATTATAACAACTTCTAGTAGTTGGATTGGGAATTGTCCCTAATAGCTTTTATTATCTCACCACTTTAAAGTATTCCCAACTCTGAGAAATATTAAAGTCAAGTTAAAGCAGTAGTCGCGAACAAATTGCCTATTATAACACTGCTGCGACTAAAACGTTTTAAAGAATTAAAGAAATCTCAACAATTAAAAATTGAGACGATTATAAATGTAGTGTATTATTTTAGCTGCTCGTGCCTAATCACGAGTAAAAACACACTACCTATAATAACCAATTGTTACCAATTGTTAACTAATTGTTACCTAAATTTCACACTTTAACCAGTACGATTGAATTGACTAGCGTCACGAGAAATTTATAATCCATGCCACGTTATGCAATGAAATAAATTCCACCTTAATTGCACTTAATGTAAATGATTTTCTTGTGGTTCTGCTTATTAATAAATATGTTACACTTAAGTTTTGCTGTCGAAAATTGCGTTCCTTGGTAAGTGTACTTAAAAAGCTCTACATATGTATATGTGTCATCGATGAAACGATTATTATACACATTCTACTGTACCGTTATAATCCACATGAAAGCAAGTTTTCTGTAAAGATGGTGAGCAGTTTAATGACAACAACATTCAGTGCAGACTAGCAGCCCATTGTCTCGGGCACAGCTGTGCCTAACGACCATCCTACGTCGTCCAAATACAAATCACTGTCAAGTTCAATAGAAGTGACGCGTGACGACTTACAAATATAAATTCTTACAAATTCATCGAAATAGTTTCATGTAACATTACGTAAACTTGGTGGGAATGTAAAATACTACTTAAATAACTAATTTTTTTACTTATATAAATTCACACAGTATTTTCTACCTAAAATAAATTGACTGTTCCTGTTAAACGGCAGGATTTAAAAAAATATTGGCTGTTGCATATTACACCACCCACCACCATTTGTATATCCAAAGATCCTCTAAAAACAACATCTAAGTTTTTGAGTTTGCGTTCCACCTTAATGAAACATTTATTTATATTACTACCTTAATAATGATACGCACGGTTAAAATATTGCTCTGCCGTTAGACTAACTAGTGTAACTCACGACTATTAGATCTCAAGTTACTTCCTACATTTGCGGCTTCACGCAAACCGACATAAATAACATACGAGAAATAGGGATATTTCTCATAGATGTAAACCGAAACATTGGACTTGTTGCAGATTATGTTAATATTATAACATTAATATAATCATCACAATGTATAAAACGGATAATGTATTTTTTTAAAAGAAAAAGATAATTCTCGTGTTCATGAATTCGAAGAATTTGAAAAAAAAATTAGGATTGTTACATGTGGTTATATTTTAGGGTAATAGTTGCACTGGCCACCTTTTTTCTTTTTATTTATCCCGTGGAATTTATTGCCAACGTATCTGATTTTTCCAGTTCAGTCGAGATCAGGCTTTATTCGTCTTACAATATGAATAGCAGATAAAAAATGTAGGTGTTTCCGTATCCTCTTTGTGGTTCAAGTTCAAGATACCGCCCGACTGGGTTTATTGACCGACCTCTGTACATGCGCAACAAGCGATTAATATTGCTCTACAATTTTTCTATCACCGGGCTTAGTTCAGGAACCAAATAACACGTTTAACTTCTCAATCTCATTAACGATTCGTTTTTGTGTTGCCGTATTTCTATTCATAGCAAGAACGATGCGTTCCTGTTCATTCAACATTTGGGTATTGATTATCCTCTTATCTAAAGCGGTCTTGTTTGAACAAGGCTTCGTTAAACCCTTTTATTGGCCTCTCAGGCTTAACTACAAACGTTTAGGGACATTGATTCGGATTTCTATTCGGCCTCTAATATTTTACTTTTTTTATCTTATTTATTGCAGCGCTGGCTGTATCTTTTGTACAGACAATAATTCGTGTACACTGAACATAATACATTAAAATGTGCTCATGAATAATTTCTATGTATTGAAGTTCAAGCTTTATCAAAATAACTTATGATCCCAGTTCTTCGTGTAATGGCCATTCTGTGGTGTCATTCAATTTTTAACCGGCTTCATTTATTTTACTATCAGTTTTGGTTCTGGTAGAGTTGGTATATTCGGTTTTAGGGGAACAATGGTGCGTTGGTGATGTTATTGATTCGTGGCAACAGGTGGCTGGGGCGTCTCGTCCCCCGCTTAGCTCTGCACCACCATCTTTACTTTCGTCTTCTGGAGATGATTTGCCTCTATGTATACTATCATTAACGCCATATTCTGTAATTATAAAACACAAGAACATTATGTTCTTAGTAATTATAATACTTGTTAAAATTCAATCACACTTTATGGAGTCATGACGGTAGACGAACTGACTAATACTACTCGTAAGTTAACCACCATAAACTGTAATAGTTTAGTTGCTATGTTAAACTATCTTTCAATTAAGTTCTAGGCTGGACTTAGGTAGGTTGTTTTATGGTATTATAATGTTGTCTTTATTGCTATTTTAAATTGGTAACAAAATGATTATGTATCGGAATTCGCAAAATCTGTTTGATCTGCTGTGTGTAAATCGGCTCAATTTACGACACAACCATTGTAAGTTAGCTGCGATGTATCGATAAGCTGTTACCGTCTACTACTTCGATTCTCTCCCCTGCTTGTCGACAAAGTGCCTGTGTCGCAGCAAAATGAATTGTTAGACTGTATTTTGGGTAGGTATTTAGGTACCTCGGCCGCTGCCATAAAACTATTTAGTGATTCTGGTCTTCAATAAAACTATGTTTTCGCCGGTTCATTATTTTGTTTTGACGTCAGCGTTCGCTCATTATGTGATTAGCTTCGTCATGCAGTTTTTACACGGTCGTTGGTTTTCATCATGAATTTATTTATACCTTTCCGAGTATTTGAAGAATAGAATACGAAGTAGCTGAGGCGTATCGATGGTTGTATCGCCTTGTCCGATATCTTCTTCCGTGTTGTTTACATTTAACAAGAATATCAGCCTCATTTTTGTAACAAAAATGTATATTTAGCAAAAACAACCTTATTGTGTCTCCTTGGAATTTGTTTCTGCTTTTATTTATTTAAACCTCGATTATTTGATAGACCTACATTATTTGGACAACATTCCGACATTATAATATTTTATTGGTCACAATATAATAGCAGTTTTTTTTTTCCAATAGCATTATACATCATCAATAAGTGAACGCACTTCATCGTACGAGGAATACTTTGGAATTTTATGTATTTCGTACGATACTATAACTATAGGATATTAATGTTGTATGTATACATTGTATCGACTGGCTGCAAGCCGGATGTTATTGTGTATTCTCCACACGAGGACGGAATATTGACAAAACGTCCAACGTCAAATCGAGTTCTGTGTTAACTACGAATTCTGTGCTTATAAGGAAAACGATTTGATAATGCAAGGGATACGTAATTCTAGGTATTGTTTATACCCTACTGTAGCCTTTTTGGCGAGTTTGTTCTTATTCATTGATCTAACCATGGCTCTTTTAATTGAGAACATGAACATTTTAATTAATTGCATTTTTTAGTTAGTGGTTGATCGCAATCATATCACATGGTAAGTGGCGATTCAGTCTTAGATGGTAAATCGAACTGACTTATTAACATCACCAAGACAACGACCCTTTGTCAAAGGATCGATGTGATGATAAACCACCAGTAGAAATAATTCTTATAGAACACCAGTGACCTTAGGAACATACCGTCAATCAAAGATCGTGTTATGGCTACTTGTGGTGGTATATTCCCATGGAGAAAATCTAATTTTGAGTGCATCCTTCTCTTCCTGAAATTATTGTATGGATTACTGACCAGTTCTTTGAATGCTACAAACAAAACCATTGAAAATTCATTGTTAGGAGGCTATCTAACTTTAAGACAGACAACCGTGGGTATATTATTTAGATCGATGCAAGCATTATATACCATTTGAAAACTGGTTTGGTCTTCGGGAGTTCAATTTAACATGTAACTTTCTTTTTCGTAAGTAACAAAATAAATAACAAACCAGTCATGTAAATCAAAATGAAATAAAATTAAAATATTAGAAAGTTATAAAATAATTTATTTAATTTAGAAAACTATAAATTCATTACAGAATCCAAGATAAGGTTGTAAAACAGAAATGGAACATCTTTCTAAACGTAAAATATTGGCAATGAAAACACGCATAAAAACTATACTAAGTCTGGTAATCTCAAACGATGTTTTATTTTTCCATTTCATAGTACCTACTACGCTTCAGATAGCTGAACAGAAACTTATAAATATTTGTTACTTATTTTAAATTAATTGAAAATGTTTTTTCGATGTTTCGTAAAGATGTAATGAAATATTAAACATTATTTAAAATCTGTATTCGAACATTGGGTACGCCTTCTATTAATTTGTTGATGTAAAACATTTTGTAATTCTTTTTGTGTAATGTATTTATATTGTTCGGCCTTGAAAAAATAATATCTATTACTTGAAGAGACGTCGAAGTCCCTACATATAGAGTTAAAGTTACTTTCCAAAGTTAATAAAAGTATTACTTCGCGAAAAAAGCTGGTAACAGCTGGTTATTACGGTACTTACATAAGGCTTGCGTCAGATGGCAACCGTCCCACAACGTCCTTAGTCAATGGCCTACATTGGGAGAGTACATTTTTTAAAATGAGGTTTAATATCGTTTGAAAAATGGACCATGTCAACTTTGTTTACTATAATGAAGAAGAAGACAAGTCTAAGTTTAACTACTACATGATAAGCCCTTGTGAGAACATCCAAGTAATTACCACTGCAATGAGCTATTGTGTCAGTACTTCTGTTTACCAATGTGAAGGGTGATCGAAGCTACAGCTTATGAGTTTTAAAGTTACCAGACATTTTTAATTTCTAACATTCAACTTAGTTCTCATTACTTAAGTGAATGTTGTAGGTTTTTATTTTAGTTTAAAATACATTATAAGGAAATCAGTTGTTTTCTAATCAGTAATTGCCCGCGCTGTAGCAGCATTAACACCCCTTTTTTCTCTGAGCTTTCTACGGGACCTCTGAAGGCCTCCAGCGCCCACAAGGGGGCAATATCGCCCACTTTGAGAAAGTCTGGTTTACTTGGAGAAATTACAGCGCCCGAGATACTTTATATTCAGATAACGGGCGGCAGTGCAACGTAACAACGATCGTAATCAGAGGAAAGTTGCTCGTCTCTTCATCATTTACTAATTTGTTTGAAAACCAGCTCACAGTCTCGACCCGAAAATGTCCTACGATTATTTATTATTACCTCGTGTATAAGCTCCTTAGAGGCAAAAACATATGACGCCGTAAGAGCTAGGAGCTGTCTAGACAGACAATAAAAACGAACTAGGCCATATGTGGAGACGTGTAGTTACCCCACAACAAACTGCCCGCAGAATCTGATCCCCAGCAATCTACTTATATTGAGTGACCTGGAGTGGAGTTCTTATAATTGGTTAGAATACCATTGCTACAAAAGGCTCTCCTCTTTCATGGAAGCTGTCAAGGTTCAGGTCATGCACCAAAGGGGATAGTGCTGAGTCAGACGTTTTCTTCGCATTTAGTGACTAGCACGATAAGAAAATATCCACACAAACTGATAAGAATTCGGTTAACTAAATATAGCGGTGGATACACAACCAAACCTTTTTGTTTTATGGGGGGTGGGGTAACATTCAATGTTCCAGGTGTATGATCGAACATGTTCCAACGGTGCCGGTAACCAGACAATAACAGGATATACATATCCTGTTACTGTCTGGTTAGACTACCCTGGATCCTGGGGTTAATATGTTCTGATGTGAAGGGCAGTGTAACTAGTGAAATTGCCAGGCTGAAGAGACTTAAAAAATAAAGTCTCTAGCGACGAGCGGCAGTGCAGTGTAGGTGTCTATAGGTATGCGTGCCCCTTACCATCGAACGTCCCGTCTCTAGTTTGATTAAAAAAATACTATCGAAGTTAGAAACGGCGCGGGCGTCGCACTGCATTCTAACATTAGAGATGGTCTCCCTAACCCTTACTATATATATGTATGCAACATGTCTATACTGTAAAGTAAAAGAAAGCACATCCCATACGTTATCTCTCGCAAACATAACTTTCCCCTATTTGCCAACAGATAAACAGACATAGCAGAAGACTATAAATCACAGTTTTTATCGTATTTCGTATCGATCTTTATACCTGTTATCATGGGCCTGAGCCGTGGGAACGAGAACTAGATAAGGGCTGAATTGAACTACTATGTAATTGTTTGTGGTTGTGTGGTATTTAGTCATTTTTTATTGTTTTTTTTTTTTTCGTTTGTGTGTAGGAGTAGTACTGTTGGCCGCAGATGGCCATTACAGCGGGGGGCGAGCGCTTTAAGCGCTCCAGCCAGAAAGGTAGCGACTAGCTCAAGGGCACCTCAGGGAGGCACGGCCTCGGCTTGGGCTGCCGCTTAGGGAGTATGAGTTTACCACCGGTTCACAACGCGCCCCCGCTGAGAAGAACCGGCAAGAAACTCAGCGAGGGGATGCATGTCGAGGTCGCATGCGTGCGTGTCTGTGTGTAGGTGTGTTTACGACTCGTGACGTCGTTGTCGGTGTTGGTGTAGTGTCATGGTCCAGGAGGACGGACATCGGGTCGGGCTATTTAGTCACTACCATATAGTGACTGAATGATGACTGAACGCATATCCAGTGAGTCATTAGAATTAGATGAGTCAATAGATTCCGAACGAGTATATCGTCCCCATTGGCCTCTTAAGTCTTCCATGGCTAGCTGATTCAAAAGCAAATGGGGCCGAAGACAGTCCTTGTGACTGTCTTCGGCCCCATTTGGTGGGCTTGGAGTAACCCTAAAGTTAATAACATATTTAACAGATATTTTAAAGTATTATGTTTTGATAAATAAATACTTTTAAAAAAGACTCGCCGATTTGTTTCTTTTGAAAATGGACCCAGAACAGGTTGGGAACCTCTGGATTAGAGCGTTTATCACATGTAGGTCGTGTTTTCTTAGCGAAAATTACAATGAGTAATATTTTGTAACTGATATTTTTTGCTATCAATAGTAAAGTCAATAATAAACTTTTGGAATTGATAAATTAGTAGACAGGTACTACTAGTGAAATAAGAAACGGCTTCAACCGGTTAAATTTGAAAGTACTCTATCAAACTTTCAAATTTCGTTTTTATTAATAGATTTGCATACATTTGGAATTAATATGCCTTTTAAGAAAGGTATGATACACCGGCAACGTCCGGTCAATAAATGTAGCCGCCCGACTGAGAAAGGTCTACCACCATATCGAACACTAGCCACAATCACAACGCCGGCTACCTAGACTAGTGGCGATGTAACCACAACGCCACCTAGTGTAGTGCCATTATAAACATAGCGCCACCTAGTCTAGTGGCGTTGTAAAAACAACGTCTCCTAGTCTAGTGGTGTTGTGTTCCTGTGGTGAGTAAGAATGATGATTAACGATATTCTAAACCTTTAGTAACAGGTAGTGTAATAAATTTTGTTCTTTTGATACTGAACACTGGTTTCAGGTATTGCGTTAACACTTTGTATATGAAGTATGTTTAATAAATGTCTGTAGGTATTAGTCGTTATTGTATTACAATTAGGTACTTATATGATATTTAGTTGAATATCTAAAAGATATTTTTCCTGCTTTGTACCTACCAGCAACACGCATACTCCATTTACGGATCGGACAGTGGTATTTAACACTATAATGTTCCGGGTAAATGACCAAATAACTGACACATTCATTGCGTGTACCGTGTACGAGGCCTGCCTTTTAAATTCTGTCGTTTCCATAATTCCCGGCAATTTTGAATTTGGAACTGTTCTATATTCGAATGTGTTTAAATTTTGAATCTCAAAACAGTTGAAAGTATTAGGATTAATGCTATTGTTTATAGGCCGACCGTTTAACTCGCGTATCGCCTGCGCGGTAAGAAGGGAGCGGGGGCGGGTAACGCTACACACGGAGTCAATAATCAAAAGATTTATCTCGAGATAGACATTGTTGGTAAAGAATAAAATAATAAGTATCTTTTTTTTAAGTTTTACAAATATTTTATAATAGCTTCATAGGTACAAAATCATAAAACAATAATTAACTCCGTTTAAGAAATATTTAACCACAGATAAAATTTGTATAGGACTATTCGTCACTAATATTCATATCGCTTGAATCATCATCACTGTCTGTGTAGCTTGAGGAGTCAGAATCTTGCAAATTAATAATAAATCGGTCCATCTCTTCATCAACGATGCGATCGTGCAGACAATATTCATCTTAAATAGTTTGTACATGTTTATCGCAGTTAACCCATTTTTCTACAGAGAATTCGGCAAATAACTGTTCCAGTGTATTTTTCTTTTTGTCTAAATTAGAATCAATTTCAATTTTTGCGAGCTGTCCTTTGATATCCCCCCAAACCAATTCGATTGGGTTCAGGTCTGGGTGATATGGAGGCAGTCATAAGACTTCATGACCTGCCGCCTTTAAAATTTCATCTATTTTGTAAATATTTTCTGTCGCGTGTTGTTTGATTAAATTCAATAAATCACATTTTCTTAGAGACGTATCAAATTCAACATTGTGTCTTTGCAGCCAGGTTTGCATGGTGGCTTTTGTGGATGTAATTGTAGGTTTTTGTCCTCTTGTACCGTGTGGTATGCGGCATTATCCATAACAATAACTGAGCTTGGCGGTAAATTTGGCAATAGCTTTTCTTTAGTCCATTTGCTGAAGTTAACAAAATTCATATCGCTATGATAATCTCCGGTTTTGCTTTTGGATTTAAAAATAAAAAGAGCTCCATCGATAAATCCGGCTTGTCCACCAGCATGTACAATAATTAAACGTGGCCCTTTGCCAATATGCGACAGCACCCCTCGTTCTTCATTGGATTGCCAACACGCCGGTACATTTAATGACGAATTGACATATGTTTCATCGAGGTAAACAATGTTTCTTTGATCTCTTCTGTGCTTCTTTATCGCATTAAGATAACGCCACCGCCATGATACGATGTTTGGTTGTTCAATCAGTAATTTTCTTTTTGATTGACATTTCTTAAATCGAAAGCCAAGTTTATGAATTAATGTTCTCAAATATTCTCGGCCACAATTTAAAATTCCTTCTTCTCTGAGTTTCGCATTCAAAATTTTTAATGTAGGAACCTTCTTATAAACCGTATAAAATTGAGTTATTTTTCTTCTAACAACGCCCTCTGTAAAACTGTCAACTTCAATTTTTTTCTTTCGGATTTGTTTAATTTTTTTTGGTGATTTAAAATTTACATTATTTTGTTCATCTTTCAGTTCATTTCCTTCTTTTATTATTTTACATATGGTAGTCACCGAAAGTCTTAGCAACAAGTTTGTTTAGGTTTACGTCTTCAAGATACTCTGTAGAATTATGATCTTGTTTTCTGGCTTTAAAAAAAGAATATACATTGTATGCTATTTGTTTAGCTTGCTTGTTAATTTTGTTCGCAAAACTGGAAGAGCGATTCATCTTGAGATTTATCTTGGCAGTCGTATACCTTGTGCGTTTATCTTCAAGCGTCCGTAACAAAAACACCAACCGCGCGCTGCGAGCACAGCCAGCGCACTGCCGCACTTGACGTAAGCTCTCTGCTCCGCGCACCCCTTTCACCCATCCGCTAACATCTCCCCTCGCTCCCTTCTTACCGCGCAGGCGATACGCGAGTTAAACGGTCGGCCAATAGTCACAGCGTCGATTGGAATCTATCAGGCTACGTACGAAAATGAATCTTTCTAAGGAAAATCTTCGTGCAGTAATTTTCTACAACTTTAGAAGACGCCTGACACGGCTTCAGTGTTTTGAAGAGCTAACATCTGTGTTCAGTGATGAAGCCCCATGTCTGCGGACTGTCGAACGCTGGTATTTAGAATTCCAGCGTGGACATACTAGTGTTAGTGACAAATCTCGCGAAGGACGCCCAAAATCCGCCTTCACTGAAGATAACATCATTGCTGTGAGACAACTAATTCTCGAAGATCGTCATGTGACGTATCGAGAGATAGAGGCTCTATTAGGCATCTCAGGGCCAACCGTTCAGAAAATCTTGCATTAAGCGCTTGGTGTGAGAAAGCTAGTTTGCCGTTGGATACCGCATCTGCTTTCCGACGATCACAAGGCGGCCCGCGTCAGATGGTGTAAGAAATCTCTGCAAAGGTTCAACCGAGGAGAGTCAAATCACGTCTACGACATCATCAGTGGTGACGAAACTTGGATCTATGCCTACGATCCTGATTCCAACCAACAATCTACAATCTGGGTCTTTCAAGACGAGCCAAAGCCGACTAAAGTTGTTCGTCCTCGAAGCACTTCAAAGAAGATGGTGGCCACGTTCGTTGGAAAAACCGGCCATGTTGCGACTATTGCACTTGAAGATCGTAGAACGGTTAACGCAGAGTGGTATACCACAGTTTGTTTACCACAAGTCATCGCCGAACTTCGAAAATCTAACTCAAAGCGACGCATCATCCTGCACCACGACAACGCAAGCTCACACAGCGCTCGTCAAACGATTGAGTATTTGAAGCAGGAAAAAGTAGAAATTCTTGACCATCCTCCATACAGTCCTGACCTAGCACTAACGATTTCTTTACATTTCCTAAAATTAAGAAAAGTTTTCGTGGTAAAAGGTTCCAGCCCGGTGAAGGAGCAGTCGACGCTTAATTTAACGCCCGCGACATAAGATACTACTTTATCCCCTTGGTGCATAAACTACTAATAAATGTGAGTTATAAGGAACTACGTACGAGTGTCCCAATAAATTCGTTATCGCAGTACCCTTTATCAGTGCGTGCAGGAAAGCACAACAAGTTCATTAGCACCAACTTGATAACAGCGACGTTGCCATTTGGACCCCAAAGAGAGAAAGAAATCAACACAGTACATACCTACTTAAATAAGTGTTTTTTTATTTACCTTTGTAATTTAATTTATAATACGTACCTACCTACAGCTCAAGACTGGATAAGTGTGCCTGTCACGTCGGTGTTCTTTGACCAATATAATATAAAAGCTACGTTAAAGCCTTTTAATAAGCCAGTATGTTTTATCATCTCCGATTGCATCGGCTCTTTCTATCAGGTGGGATTGCAGTATACCATTGGTAAAGTATTAAACTCAAAAGTATTAACCACTGACGAAGGGAACCTAAAAGACTGACGGCTTTTCCTATTTGTATGGCGAAGCTTTTTTTTTATCCAATATAAGCCAGTGCTTGACCACAGTCCCCCCTGATGGAAAGCGGTGACGCAGTCGAGGATGATAAAGCACACTAGGTTATTAATAGCCTATTCACTCTAGTCTTGATGACATCTACATTATAAGCGGGCGGGTAAACCGACGCAGGCAAACTATTCCGGTCCTTAGCTGTCCATATTATAAACGAAGAAGCAAATCGCTTAGTCCGGACTCAGGCACGTAAGCTTATACGAAACACCTACAAGACCGACAGTCTTCTGAGACTTCGATCAGTTTGATGAAGTTTCTTTCACCAAACGGTTTTTACGGTTTCCCCCATGCTCTTACACCACAAAGAGCGGAGATACTCGTACGTAGATAGCGGGAACCTAGATTTGCACTTCAGTGGCCGCAGCAAAAGGTAAAAGTAATTACTAATGTAATCAGCTAATTAAAATTAGATATGTAATAAACAAACAAAAATACAAAGTGAATCATTGAGTAAATTGTGGTGTTCAAATCGTCTAGGTTGACTGACAACGCTTTCATTGTTATCTCTATAGATAAGAGCATTAATGTAACCTAGTTCGTCGACAATGACTTCTCTTACCTAAAAAAAACACGTGCGGCACGCACTTTTGATAAAATTAAGTACGGTTAAATTTACAACGAAAGGAATACCAAAAAATAAATGTTGGCCAGGACGAAGGAACTAATACAATACAATGTTCCTGAGGTTAATAAGGCGAAAGTGATAAGAAAAAACAAGAGAATGTCTACGACTCCTAACTTTAACCCGAACCTAAAAGACTGTTATTACCTGTTGTAGCCGAAATATTGAGCATAAAAAACTATTTAAAAAAAAATAAAACCCACTTCAAAGTAAATTATCTAAAAAGCATAAAATAACGAAAATATTATTGAAGTTGGTGTTAGCGTACCTGCTGTGTATATTCTGCACCAACTTCAATAATATTTTCGTTATTTTATGCTTTTTAGATAATTTACTTTGAAGTCGGTTTTTATTTTTTTTAAATAGTTTATTTAACACTTTTTAGTGACTTATTTTACCAAGATAGGTATCAGCACTATCACGCAACTCGAACGTCTACATTACAGTAACTTACTGAAAACATAAAAAGTTTATATCTCTTAAACTACTGGACCGAGTTTGATGAAATTTGTACTCTACCCTAAGTTGAAAGATACTAACTAACTATTGAAAAAAGAATTTTCGAAATCGGACTTGTAGTTTCTGAGAAATCCGCGGACAAACCTACATACATACACTCGTGAAATTTGGTAAATTCGTTTAGAAGCCCACATAGACTAACATATATGAATATTACGCATTTTTATTAATATTACATACATACGCGTCGAATACAGAACCTCCTTTTTTGAAGTCGGTTAAAAAACACATTCGAATCGCTTCATCTCGATCACCTGTCGGCAGCAGTCTGAAACATTGTGAGGTGTTAAGGATACACTGGGCACAAAATACCAATGTGTTCTATAATAAAATAATAGACATAACTGATTAATCTACAGACTTCTTCGAAGTAGGCTTATACTGGAAAATCGTATTTTATATAGTTAATTAAATTAAAATATTTTTGCGCTCCTGACATTGGATAGGACGATAGCGCCGCTCGATTGGAAAATATTAATCAGACATTATTAATCTTCCCGTTGATATAGGAATAGGTATATCACACGTATTTGATATTTTTTTTTTAATTTTCCAGGAGCGGCTTGGCGCGGCGTAACCGGCGGGCCGCGCCATGGGTAATAAGTGCTGCAGCCGCCGCCATGACCCGGAACGACCTCCAAGTGAGAGCCCCACTTATACATTTCTTTAATACCACATAGTAATAAGACGAGGGACACGCCAAACTATGAACAGCCGCATAGCACTGCCGCTCGTCACCTGAGACACCTATAAGTCCTACCTATAAGCTCAGTCTATAAACCAATAGTATATTAGTTTGTACACTGTGCTATAAGTGTGTAAGTGTATACCTATAAGATCACCAGCTGCAGGGCCTTTGTTTATATCGAGAACGTCCGTCTCTGGTGCAAACACCATCTAGTTGGAAAAAACTGCTTGCACAATCTCTTTAACTAATATTTCCATGTTTTTTAAATTATCTTGAAGGAACTGTAGAATATGCTACCGCGACACCCAATGGTCATTTTCCATATCATAATCTACGTCGTTTGATAAAAAGATTAAGTTGTTCAAACCTTTGTTACTCATTTACAGTGTATTAACAATGAAATAACTTATCTTATTACCAGTGAGATTATTGTTACGTAACAGTTTCTTGTGGTTTTATGTAAGTTTATAAATTCAGCATTAAGCCCTGAAAGGAGATGTTCCATTTTGGGCCACCACTATGTACACTACATGAAAAAATAGGAAAAACATAGGAGAGTTTCATAAAAATACTTGTAAATTAATTTGAAGCACAGTACAATTGTACATAAATGATTACTTATGGAGTTATTTAGTATGTCCACCCTGTTTTTAGGGCAGCCATGACAGTTGCGTTTTACATTAGTTTACTACTTGACCTAGCTACTAGTATCTAATCTGTGTACTTGACAGTTTATGCTATAGGCATGACGTTTCGTAATTGATTGTTTACGTGAGTACATATTATTTTTCGGTGTTTTTAGTGATTATTTAAGTTTACGAACATTAATTGATTGCTTCTTTCTTGGCCCGGGGCTTTATTGTATTGATTATCGGCTGTGATTTGGATTGTAATCCATCGTATGAGTGCTATTTCACAACAAGTTCAATCGCAGGTATGTTCACTCAGTCAGTTGTTGTCAAAATTACATTTAAGTTACGTATTTCCGGTCCATCATATTATTGTGTGGTGTTGCTACAGTAGTATTATATTCTCTTTTGTGTTGCTCTCCTTGACCAAGATATCTTAAATGTACAAGAAAACGAAGCAATATTAAAAAAAAGAGAACATTACAAATCAGTTACTATATTGCATAGTTATATATTCATATAGTGTACATGGTGCTGGCCCAAGCTCCATACATTTCTGGAACAACTCCTTTCGTCTGAAATGTTTTTACTAGGCTTCAAATCCCTTTTACTTCTTTTTGTAACCAACTTCAGGACCACTAATTCTATAGCTTGTCTCACAAGTAAATAAATATAAACTTAAGCCGCTTTGCGGGATTAAGCGGATTACGATGGAAATAGAAGAAAATCTCGCCAGACGCGCTTCCTTCGTTCCTTTGGGGCTAGATCAATGTTTGTTTAGGACCAAACGTTAGATATTTACTATTGATGGATTTAGTTTCAAAACAAAGTGCTCTTTATTTTAATACCATGTCCAATGTACACTGAACTAAATTAGTTTTTGGGATGTTTCAGCGTATAAAAGTAAAAGATATTTAAAATCAAGTTTGATTATTATTTCAGTGCGGCAGGTAAAGATAAGGAAAATAATAAGTAATGAAAATTAAGATACAATGTAACATTTTAATAGTTCAATAAAAATAAATTCCAACAATTCAAATGCACGTTCATGGTCGTTTCGATTCCACAGTTCTGGTGTATACATTTTTATTAAGGTAGGTAAAAATAATTTAATTAAAATATTTGTTTTGAACGAACAAGTTTCGAATCGGGGCATAGTGAAAAAAAAACCGGTCAAATGCGAGTCTGACTCGCGCACCGTAGGTTCTGTATCTTCAATGGAGAATGAGTAATGGGCGAAATAAAAGAAAAATCTGTTTTGAAATGTGTAAATGAAACCATTTCATTTGATACCCCACTGGATATTGTAATCTAGTTTTGGCCCCACAAAAAAAAATCACCATCCAAACTTTAGATCGACAATATCATCGTGGTTGCTTGATATTCCAGTGTGACAAACAGGCAGACAGACGAAGTCGCACCATAAGGGTTTTTTTGGTACGGAACCCTAATAATTCAAAAGGTATTTCCTTGGCAAGACAATGGTGCGTTTAGATATTTTCGCACGATGCTAGCCGCCCATTAGCCGCAATTTGCGTTCATTCGTTACTAGTTTACTGGTGCGCCGGTGTTTTGGGGCCACGTCCATTGTTGAGAAACAACATTAATTGCACCTCAATGGTCATTTGAATCAAACCATTAAAATTCGATGTAATTAATGTGCGAACGTGGTAACCAATTTTGTTGCAACAACGTATTGTGGTTTGCATAAAATACAGAATAATGCGTTCATAATGTTGCATTGGGACGAGTATTATTTTATATTTATTAGTAAATACTAAATAAAGTACACGACATAAACTAAAATATTAAAAAAACGTGTTATGGGACACGTTTTAGCAACGTATGCCGTGTCCAGTATCCTGCTACCGATAGCCGTAACACAACAATAGCCAAAGCTAGAAAAGAAATTCCGTCCATCGGTTTTGATGAACTTAGCTCCTATTGAAAGACTTGGCGAAAATATCGTCCCCGTAGAGCGAAAAGTCACCACAACACTTATCTTAAAATTACTATATCGTGTTAGTGAGTTTGGCAACAAAGAAAACTTAGATAAAAATGTTTAAAGAAAAAGGATTAAAGTAATTAAGTCTACTCAGGTACTTGTTCCGTTGACTTTGAAGATCCAACATGCTAACATGGTGAATTTTCACCCTAACTAAAAACAAAACTATTTGACTTTTTAAAAATATTGTTAGACAGGTAGATAGAGAAAAATACGGTGAGTCTGATGACATTTAAAACTCATTTTGGCCATTTAGGGACTTGGTGACTTTTCACTCTACGGGGACGATATACACTCATTCGATTTTTCGATATCAGCCAGTTGTTGCCAGGTCCTATTGATTAGTTTGTGGCATCGATAAAAAAACACAGAGTTTTTCTTACTTGTCTATGAAAATATTAATACTACGTCTATTTTTTTTTTTCGCATACGAAGTTGTTATAAGTGACTTTAAGGGAACGACGAACACAATTGATCATTCTGTGTAGCTTTTTTTTTGACACGGGGGCGCGGCTGTCGCATCGGCACATGAGAGGGGTCTCAGGTTCTCCGGTGGCATCTACACCAGGGGCCCCTCAGTGCCTTGCCTTTGAGCCCGCCGCCGGGGGGCGCATTGTAGCCCCCCGGGAACCTGTGACGGTGCTCACGGGGATAGGGGTCGCAACCCCGCCGCCGTCCTCCTCGGCGTCGCCGCCGTACTCAATGGTCGTTCTAAGGGCCCACACCCCGAACCTCCAGCGACTCCGAAGGATGATTCTATGTAGCTACGCCAATCTATTTTCCCGAACCTTGCACTTGCGCTGCGCAAAAGTACGAAAATTTTTGTTACCTACCGACACGACACACCACCGCAGTAAGCCAAGTTGTTACCGACACGGCACACCATTATAAGAAACCGAATTGTTGTGTCCCACGCAGGACACGGACACCGATTGCAAATCGTTCGTTTGCGCATTGCAGTTTAATTTTTAATGTTGCTTGTGTCTTCTACCGACGACTTTTATGGTTTCTGATTACCCACACCGAACACTTTTTAATCGGTGACGAGTATATATACTTTTTGTGTCACAAAAACACTACACACACACACACACGTGTAGACACTTTTTGTGTTGTCTACGTGTGCGCAGGGAGTGGCTGATTTCATGTTAATTATATAATTATTATTTTTTGTAACTGGTAGCTTGACACAAAAGTGTCTACGTTTGCGCAGCGCCTTAGTGGTGAAAAAACTGATATTTAATACGTATATTCTTTTTTTTTTCAGTATACAACGCTGGACACAAGAACGACACGGGGTTCCCGCAATATCCGCCGTCTTTGGACCCGCGGTACACAGGTGAACCCAACACTCGGGGGACGTCTCGACCGCCGGCCGACATAGTGCGCACGCGCAACCCAAAATGTAGGTGGAAATTTTGACGAGCCTGTTGGTCTAGTGGTGACACCCCGGTCGCTACCCAATAATAATGAAATCACCGCACATAAGAGACATTATAACTAATGTCTCGAGTGACGAGCGGCAGTGCAATGCTGTCTATAGGCAGGCGTTTCGCCTACCATCAGGTAAACGTCTGGCTTGTCTCGGCACAAAATAAAAAAAAAAGAAACTGTCAGTCAAGTAGGAGTGAACATCAGAAGTGAAAACTTCTTAGTCCTTACATTCGTCTTCTTTAGGTATATGGTGTCTCTCCAATCAATTAAGGTTGGCTAACAGCTCCGTACACTTGTCTCTGTCTCAGGCGAGCCGAAACAGCTCAGCGGCCATCGATAAAATAAACTAGATAAACATTCACTAACAAAATAACATCTGAAATGTGGTCACGGGGGCCGCGGACTTATCTGTGCTGGTGGCGGAAACGTGAACTAACGGTTTTATAATGACGTGTAGTTTGACAGTTTCATAATATACAGTAGCGACACTCCTGTCGGCAAAAATAATTTTGTCAGGCTGTGGCTTGATACCGACACAAGGGCGATAATTCTGTGTGCCACTTTTCGCCTCGTAACACCTAATCTAGTTTAAATAGTATATCGACGTAAGCGGCACTCGAGATACCCGTCCACTCCCTGATGTTTCTCAACCAAGACTTCTTTCTACGACCCATTCTTATCTTTCCCGCAACTTTTCCCATCATGATAACTTGTAGAAACTCATAATCTTTCATGCCGTAGCACGTGGCCGAGATGTGAGACTTTTCTCTTTTTGGTGTTCAAAAGCATGCGTTTTATTCTAACCTTTTTGACGGGCCCTTTGGTTAGGACACCCTAGCTGCTACCCGATGGGTCGTGGGTTCAATTCCCACCAAGTGTCTGGGTGTTATTTATCTATTTAAGTACATATGTATTTACAAAAAAAAATGTATCAGTTGTCTGGTTTCCATAGTACAGACTCTGCCTAGTTTGGGATCGGATGACCGTGTGTGGATTGTCCCAAGATATTATTATTACTTTGTAACCTTTACCTTACCTAAAATTCATAGTTCTGCATCCGAGCGTGAAGATCACGCATCATCAGTGTTTTTGCCCCATCCCAAAAGTACCCAACGTACTGAAACAAGTTTTCACTTCAAAAATTCTCTATTGTTTAGGCATAGTGACGAGCGGTCGTCGCGTAGTCAAAGCGCTATGTTCGTACTCTGCGCGCGCGGAGTCGGACATCTCTTTCCACAAGGGCGACCGCATGGAGGTGATCAGCGATGCAGAGCCCGACTGGTGGCGTGTGCTACATCTAGCCTCGCGCCGCGAGGGACTGGTGCCCGTCAACTTCGTCGCCGAAGAGAGCTCCGTCGAGTGCGAGGAGTGAGTTGCCATTCAATCACTTACTAAATTACTTGTTGTACTTTGACTTTTCAATATTTTCATGTAAAGAAGGCCATACACGCAAGGGTGTATCTGGTTTGCCTGTACCTTACCATGAACTCTGGCAACTGTACAGGCAAACCTGTCTGGTATACCCGTACCGTGCAGGTACCTGCGCACCTGCGTAGCTGCGTGATACGTAGCACAATGCCAACTTTTTAAAAAACCCCCGTTAGGTAGTTTTTCAATAGTGGCTTTATAATGTATGTGTCGCTCTCGTTCGCATCGGCTAGTTTTGACACCAAAATCGGTGTCTTGCAGACTTTAATCGTCATCGCCATGAATCGTCTTTAATAGACGTAGAGGCCATAGTGGCGGTAGCTGGTGGTAGTTTTACATGATAATGAAGATGTAATATCGCGGACACAAACGCTGTACCAGTTTTCAATCAAAATCGCACGATCGACGTTCCGTACTCTTACCCCGCCTGCATGTATTTTGGGCCGGCGCGTGCAGGCGATTATCATCCTAAAGGTGGTACACGGTTTGTGACCGCGAGAGTACATGTGTAAATATTGATATTGATTCGGATTTTCCGGGACCATCCCGGATTTTTCGGCTATCTAGTAACTTTTATTGTTTATACGATCGTGCGATCTCACGTGGTTAAGCTCTAGTTTGTAACACTTTTCTAAGACCGCCCACCGCACTTTGCAGTTGGTTCTTTCCGCACGTATCGCGGAAAGAGGCGGACAAGCTCCTGCTCGCTGAGAGCAACCCGCGGGGCACGTTTCTAGTGCGGCCCGCGGAACACAACCCCCATGGATTCAGTCTCAGCGTCAAGGACTGGGAAGAGGGTCGGGGGTACCACGTGAAGCACTACAAGATCAAGCCGCTCGACAACGGCGGCTTCTACATAGCGACCAATCAAACGTTCCCGAGTTTACCCGCCCTAGTCATGAGCTATACGAGTGAGTTATCTTTTTATGTTTTCCATCCATATAAAATGTGTACTAGATTTAAGATTCTACCACTATCTTCTTGAGCAGTATTATCGTAATGTTATTGTCATTAGAGAAAGGAACGGATAGCTCCGACCCTTTAAACTGCGAGTGTCTGGGTCTCAAAGTAGTAGTAAGCAAAGTTATGACGATGATGTTTTCCTAGCCAAATATGCAAGAATAACATATTATAGTGCGCGAGGGTAAATTCGAAAAAAAATATTTAATTATATGAAAGCAACACTAATGATGGCGATATATGAAAGCGACTACTATGCATTTCAAGCCACGCTATGTAAATAAAGGATGCTGATGTTGTTCCAGAAAATGCGCTAGGGTTGTGCCACGTGCTAGCGAGGCCGTGCCCACGGCCCGAGCCCCAGATGTGGGACCTGGGGCCCGAGCTGCGCGACCAGTGGGAGATACCTAGGAACGAGGTGCAGCTCATACGCAAACTGGGGCAGGGCAACTTCGGCGAGGTCTACTACGGCAAGTGGCGGAACAATATTGAGGTACGACCCGCGTTTACAGAACTACTAGCTTATTTGTTAGTTATATCACACGGTTACACACATGCCACTCTGTACACTTATACCATCGATATACTATACCAACTAGATTAGCTGTCACGACCCGAAAAGTGGTCACGAAAATAGAGCTACGGAGACGGCTGTCGCTCTATTTCAAATTAGTACGAGCCGACAACAGGATGTATCGAAATTCCTTATTGCGCGTTTATAAACTGTCCAAATAATATAATACTTATCGTAATACTCAAATTGCAGATGGAGATTTTTTTTTACTTTCGTGTTCTTATTACTACTAGTTTAAATAATAAATTTATGTAAGACTAGCTGACCCACGCAGCTCCGCCCGCGCTGTGTTTACGTTTACTAAACTTTCAATAATATACATTCGCATAGAATACAAAACCTCCTTTTTTAAAGTCGGTTAAAAACTTGGACCCACTTTGTGCTTGCCCTCCGAAGCACGGAAACGTTTAGTTCAAATGGCGTTAAACGGTCACCCATCTATTTAAAGACCTTACCTAACGTTGCTTAACCTGATCGATTTCCAAACATTGTTAACAACTGTCTATGAGTGTTCCCTTACAAATATTTATTATAATTATAAAGAAAAAATGATAAAATCGAACCAAGCGTATAACCAAGTACCCATTTTGACTTTAATCCCCTCTCCCAAAAGAACCGTGCTAGATTATGAGATAAAAAGTATCCTATGTCCTACCTCGTAGTAAGATCTCAAATCATGCCAAGTTTCGTTTCAATCCATCCAGTAGTTTCGGCGTGATGCTCAGCCGAGATACAGACAGACAGACAGACAGACAAAAATTAAAAAAAATACATTTTCGGCCTCAGTATCGGTTATAGAATGCCCTCCAAATATAATTTTCAAAATATCTTCAATGTACAGAATTGGACCTGTTACAGTTTTATTATAAGTATAGATATCATTATAATACGTAATAAAAATTATTTATTTGATATTTTCTCCGCTAGTAGTTCGCAACTGCCATGCCGAGACTGACAAAATTAATGTTGCCGATAGGCGTGTCGCCACTGTCTATACGAAACTGTTAAACTACACGTCATTACCATAATAAAAAAGTTAGTTCTCATTTTTGCCACCAGCACGGATAAGTTTGTAAGTCAGTACACACACAATGGAAACACACCTGTTTTGAACCTTATTTTATCGTGGTTAAGATTTTCTTTTAAATGAGTACATTTTTGTTTAAGTCAAAACAACTACTTTTTTTCGTATAGCTTTGGCGATTTTATTGATTTTTCTTTGTCTCCGATGTAAAGGTTTTATGTGCCAACTTTACTGCATACAGAATTAGACTTTATTACTACATGTGAAGGCTTCTATTAGTCCGACGTTCCGAATTATTTAAAACTATTTTCTACAATTTCTAGCTACGCAATGATATTTTACTAAAGATATGCTATATCCCTACTAACGCTCGATAAAAGTTGTCTCACTTGTAGTTAGCTATACCTAGCTATACATTTTCCTACCTATAGTCTGACAAGGACAGATGCATAACGAGAAAAGTAAGAGAATACGAGATGGCTATATTTTGTGCGTTCCGTTGTCAGCGTTGGTTAAACGCTTGTCAGTGTCATCTTGCCAACTGACACATTCAATTTTACAATTACTTCTTACAATATTATTATGAAAAATTGAAATACTTTACAAAATCAAATTATTTTTTCTAAGTTACATGTGCTATATTATCCCTGACTGTTTATTTAATTTTGTCTGGTAATTTGTGCACATATTAAATACGCAGGACGGCATTTTCAATTTTTAATGATAGACGTCACGATGCTGCATTGACTACGCGGGACGGCGTGCGACTAACTGCTACAAAACCCAGTTGGGTGATACTCGCTGAACATCTGGCGTGCGCTAATAGCATATCTATAGTATTTAATATCATTGTAGCTACGTGTATAGTTGTGTAAGTATATGTAACCGAGACCACATTTTCGATGTCATTTTGTTCGTGACAGCTAATCTAGTTGGTATAGTATATCGATGACTTATACACTAATTTTTGCTTTGTGATTTTATTTTATACATATACTAGCAGTCCTATAAACATACAAATACTTGCAGTCCCCTACTCTAAAAACTTCTTTCAGTTAGTTTTTAGCAAATCGACTCTTCTAATAAAGTGAGATCTGAAATTATACACCCTTTTTCACCCACTTAGGAATTGATTTTCAAAAAGAATAATTCATCATAGGTATATATAGTAAGAAAACTACAGAGTTTCAAGTATAAAGATTAAAAATTTCACCCCCTTTATAAAGATTTTTTCAGGTGAATTATTGGACAAATAAAAAAGGCAAAACTTATTAAAATATGTTTCTTGCAGGTCGCAGTGAAAACGCTAAGGGAAGGCACGATGTCGACGCAAGCGTTTCTCCAAGAGGCGGGCATCATGAAGAAGTTCCGTCACATACGACTGGTGGCTTTATACGCGGTCTGCTCACAACAGGAGCCCGTCTACATAGTACAAGAATACATGAGCAAGGGCTCCCTGCTCGAATTCCTTAGAAATGGCGAGGGAAAATTCCTCAAATTCGAGGATTTAGTCTACATAGCCGCGCAAGTCGCCTCGGGAATGGAGTACTTGGAATCCAAAATGCTGATACACAGAGACCTAGCCGCTAGGAACGTGTTAATAGGAGACAATAATGAAGCCAAAATATGTGACTTTGGACTAGCTAGAGTGATCGAAGACAACGAATACTGCCCTAAGCAAGGGTCCAGGTTTCCAGTGAAATGGACCGCGCCAGAAGCGATAATATACGGACGATTCTCAATCAAAAGCGACGTTTGGTCGTACGGGATATTGTTAATGGAACTATTCACGTATGGCCAGGTGCCCTACCCCGGACTCCACGGTAAAGACGTGATTGAAAAGGTAGAACGGGGGTACAGAATGCCGAAGCCGATCGGCCATTATCTACCAGACGATATATACTCTCTCATGCTGCAATGCTGGGATGCGTTACCGGAAAAACGGCCTACATTCGAATTCCTCCATCACTATTTCGAATCGTTCACAGTGACCAGTGAGATACCATACAGAGAAGTGCAAGACTAGTGCTGTGATAATGTGAAATAATTGTGCGTGACTGTGTGTAAGGTCCTTAGCAAATATTCGCGTTGTAATCTGTGTGGACGCGGACCGGCGATCGCATATTATAAACAACCGTTTAGTATTTTTATACTTGAAGCGTTTTGAAAACAATACAGGAACATGTGAGCTTCTTTACTATTCTGTTGATAGCTATTCTGTTTTGTGATTCGGGGATTGGTAAACTATGTAGTCGATGGCCAATTAATTGATCTAATCGTAGGTCATTTGAAATGTCAGTCTCAGTACTAGGTAATACTTGCCTCATACAACGGACCGTTCAGGTAGTTACATCAACATCACCTGAAATATATCCACTGCATAACATAGGCCTTCCCCTTGGAGCACCACAATGGATGGCAATTTGCTATTTGCATCACAGGTTGTCTGTGATTCGTGACACAATGTTGTCAGTCCATGTAGTGCGAGGCCTGCCTGCAGCCTAAGACACCAATATGTAAACATTGCTGTGTACCTACTGATGTGAAGGGCAGCAGGACTGGAGTAATTAGTGAGCTTAAAAGACTTACTGAATAACTAATGTTTTGTGACAAGCCGCAGTGAATTTTGTCCATAAAAGGTATCACTTACCAAACCATCAGGCAAACATGCTCATCTATTACTGAATTAGCAAAGATAACTTACTGCCGCACTCAGTGTTTGTTAATGGATCATTATCTCCTTGCGTAGTGTAAATACAGTCTTTAATCATTTTAAAAGGTGCAGCAAATACTCTAAATCTAAAGATTTGAGGTCTATTTTCTTGTGTTGTGTCTGATTAAAACACATTTTCACTAGGTGGTAGGTTCCTTGTGCAAGGAACCGTCCAGATAGGTACCACCGCAGTGTCAGATATTCTACCGCCAAGCAGCAGTGTGTAAGCATTGCTGTGTTCCGGCGTGAAGGGCACTGTAGCTGGTGAAATTACCGGACACAAAGACTTAACATCTAATGTCTTAAGGGTCGGCAACGCGCTAGTGATTCTTCTGGTGTTGCTAGCGTCTATAGGCTACGGTGACTGCTTACCATCAGGCGGGCCGTACGCTTGCTTGCCACCTTGGTAGTATAAAAAAAAATTAAAAATTGTCTAAAAAAACTTTATCCTGATCATCGAATTTGGATCAAAAGCTATAACTTTACTGGCTTTCTTTATTTGTCTTCAGGATAATTAACAGATATACAATCAATTAGACATAATTTTTTGTAAAATTACCTATGATGGAAATATTGGTTTTTGATCAGACACAACTGAATTGTAACTATGTCGAATGAGATTATTCAAGCCGTGTTTTTAGGATTGCAATCAGTACAGCCTTGCTGATTACAATTTTTAAAACAACCTGTTTTTAATTTAACGATTCGCAGTGGCTATCTAAATATATGCTTGCTTAGGGATATAATCATGACGCAATAGCGGACTCTGGGTGCGGCATTATAGCTAGAAAATGTATACGTATTTATAGTATGGCACATAATTTCACTTTCTGTGTTATTTATGTAGCATATAAGCACTGGTATATAGTATTCTTTTGCATTTTTGTACAAACGAAATTGTTCACTACCACATAAGCAATAAGGTTTTAAATCGAAATATTTTCATATTCTAAAGCGATGTGTGATATTTCCTGATCACTTAAGGCAATACTAAAGTAATGACGATCTCAATGTCCTACGCTTCACTCGTGCTTTGCAATGAGATTAAATATTAAAGCACAATCCACATTTAATATTGAATTTCATACAAATTCCTGTCCTTGTATTGATCGAAACAAAAGAACTGTAAGCTTACTCTGGAGAATTGTTCCAAATTTAACTTCAATTAAATTGGAAGACACCATTGGATAATGAATAACCCCACTCGCCCCACTCGGTCGAAATTGTTTTGAATTGAAATTGACATTGGTTTCCAGAGTAAGCTAGCTGATGTACCTAACGAGGCTCCTTTGCAACCTTCCATAACAATAGCACTTGGTTATTTCTTCACTGTCTTTTAATGGATAGTTATGCCTCGTATTCACTTAGAGCCAAATTTCCAACGCGTGTTAATATGTCGGGCGATGTCGGTCGACAAATCACCATCACACAGACCGGCTCGGAGAGCAGAGCAGATTTTGATAGCAATTAAAATAAGAGTTTTGGATAATTCTAACAAGGTTTATTTTTATATTTCACTTCTTTTGTTAGGCTGGCTCTTAAGCATTCTCAATAACAAAAGAAGTGATATGTAAAAATTAACCTTGTTTCAATTAACCAAAACTCTATTTTAATTGCAATCAAAATCTGTTCTGCTCTCTGAGCCGGTCTGTGTGTACGGATACTTATCTGTTATCGGCCTGCCGCTTCAGTGTTCAAAATTAGTTTTTAACTAATACTGTGAATGTGTTTTGCGCTGCAATGTGGATTTGTCTCCTAGTGAATACGAGGCTTTAAATCTTGAGTAATAATAATGATTTAAAGATGGCTAACCTGTGTGCAAAGCCTCAATAGTTATCTAGTTTCCCCGAATCCAAAATGGCATAAATTTGCAATGCTCAATGATGTTGCACAATTCTTGCAAAGGGGCCACTTCCCCTCATGTAAAAAGACAAATAATACTAGCTTTAGGACCATATACCAAAGAGTTAATTGTACATTAAGAGCGAATGATAGATGTAGAGAGAAGCGTATTTAATTTATAGCATAATTGTGACCTGTAATTATTTGACAAATATCGATATTTTGACGTGTATTTTACAGTTAAATTATATTATAAATAATTGTTAATTGGATTATAATCTTGACTGATCATTGTCCGTTGTTTACTTAACCGTTTAAATCTCAATTTTGGTTTATTTTCGTCGCCTAAAAAGTATTAAGTCTATGCTTTAACCAATTAATCGTTTTGTCGCCCTAGGAAATGTATAGAGCCAATGGAAATAGTGTCTTAATAACATTCCAAATATTCAATCACGTTAAATTTGGACACTTTTGTATGAAAAATAATATGTTTAGATTTATAAGATTTTGTACATACAATGAAATAAATGTCATTGATATAAATATATCTGTTTTATTTACACTTTATACATATATTATATACATATAGTAAATTAAGACTATAACAAACAAACAACAGAATATAAAAAATAAAGTACAAATCACAGTATTCTAGTAAAGGTATTTTATCTAATACATGTGTACAATGTTTTATTTTATAGATTCTTCAACTTTTACCCGCATTTAAGCAACATTATAAGCAAATAATAAAACGTACGCCAAAATAAATAAAATATAAAAATTGTAAATAAAATATGGACTTGTCATATCAAGCTAATAATGTTTTATAGCTAAACTAAATAAATAATTACATTAGATCACTGGTTCACATACTTTCTTTTAATTATAGAAATTAAATACTGGATAAGTTGAGCCATTATTGTATAGAATATAAATAACACTTTAATAGATATAAAATTCTTAATAAATATGCAAGGCAATGATGATATCACTTTAACTTAAAATAATTATAATATTAGTTAATCAAAAACATTATAACCTTGTTATCCACCAATTTTGTGACTATGCCTTTGTGACTGTTATAATAGTCTAACCAATTCAGCAGACAAACTATAAAATAAATAAACATATTTTCCTATACTCACTGATACATATTATTGGTACTTATAAATTGGGACCAGTAACCACCGGAACGCACTTCGACCCAGTTGGATCCATTGTGCATACCCTAGCCCTTACTCTCTTGCTGACGTGTCAAAGAATTCGCTACGATTGCGCCAGCTTGGAGCTATACAGGGAGTAGGTTACTGAATTTATAGCTTAGTTATTTGAAGATTTGTTTTTTTTTGACACAAAACAATACACTATCGGACAAAATTCATTGCTGAATCACAATCATATTATATCGCATTTTGACATAATTATGTATATTACTAATCATTACCTTTTGTTTTTTAATGCAAGTGACGAGGCAGTGTGTACACCAGAATGGATCGCCAACTTAGACCAGCGTGGCGAGACTGGCTTCCCTTGAGGCGAATAAACCCCTTCAATATGATTGATCCCCTTCAATGCCATTCACCCCAATATAAATAACATTCTACATCTAGATATAAATTACCAACTAAAATACAATTTGTCATTTAGCTACTTAGGGTAAAAAAATCCTCATAATGCGACACCTATTAAAAATACCAAAAAATTACTCTAACTACATTAGCTACACGGTGTCCGCATACATCTTACTCTTGATCCTTAAATACCTGTATTCGGATTGGTAGCAAGTGTTCATGTAATGCCAGCACCCGAGAAGTGGTGCGGGCACGTAGTTGGGATGCTTCTTGCTGTAATGATTCAGATATATGGCCAATACCACTAGCATCCCTGACCATACATATCTGGGGAAGAAGAATTGAATTTATGAGACCTACTGTCACACAACCAACCATAGATAAGAGTATATTACTTAGAAATAGATAGGTAACTCCCACGTCAAAACGCGCCCCCTAGCACCAGCGCCTCCAGCGGTGTGATTTGAAACTTTAATAGCCTCGAGAATTTTTAATAAAAAAAAAATAGCTAAATCTTTGTAGTATTCGATATAAAGTACGCGGAAGTCAATAGTATATGCATTAGTAATAAAGGAATGAAATAAAAAAAGAAAAATAATTTCGAACCCCATCCACAGCCCCACCCATAGGTTGGGGTTCGAACCCGCGCCCCCTAGACTTCGTATTAATTTGATTCCAACCTATTTACCGCTACCGCTGCAAGTCCTATGACGTCAGTTGCAAAATACTGATCTACTATCTCAGTTTCATTCCGAACAGAGAAAAGTTGCAAATCACGCCGCATGAGGGTGCTACTGTTAGCTTTTTCCATTTTTTCTAAGATACCATACAATGCAACCAACTATTGCCAGTGATACAATTTTTGGAAGCTAATTATTTAGATTCTCAAAGCAGTTTCACTTTTTAGTCATCATCATCATCATCATCAGCCGAAACACGTCCACTGCTGAACAAAGGCCTCCCCTAGAAGAAGGGAGGGGTTGCCATAATCCCCCACGCTTGGCGTCTTTGAGTTGTATCGGCTATAAGTAATCCTATAAAGACGCTGCTGTTGCGCGTTTTCTTGTTTTCCCTTAGACCCCTTGACATCCAACGGGAGGAGATGGGTGGGGACACCCCACGGGTCGCGGGTGGAATCTCACGATTAGGTAAAACCCGTTATCATTTTGCTCCACCCACTGGATGGTTTTTTTTTTCTTTATACTACCAAGGTGGCAAGCAAGCGTGCCGCCCGCCTGATGGTAAGCAGTCACCGCAGCCTATAGACGCTACACACCAGAAGAATCACCAGCGCGTTGCCGACCCTTAAGACATTAGATATTGTCTTTGTGTCGGGTAATTTCACCAGCTATAGTGCCCTTCACGCCGGAACACAGCAATGCTTACACACTGCTGCTTGGCGGCAGAATATCTGACACTGCGGTGGTACCTACCTGGACGGTTCCTTGCACAAGGAACCTACCACCTAGTACAAAAAAAAACCTAGTAAATGTAAACCTACAAAACCTCACCTACACCTAGTAAATGTTTGACACATTGGATGATTACTGGTTACCCATTTATTATAATGTACCGAAGATATGTGATTTTATACATACATACATACATATATTCACACATTTTCCCCGTAAGGGGTAGGCAGAGTCCATGGGCCGCTTTTCGTCCCCGTGAGAAACGAGACGTGATGGGTGGCGAACCACATCGCCGGCATTTTGGTTAATTAAATTATTTTATGATTCACCATTGCGTTCTCATGAATAACGAGGGAGAGGGAAGGATAGGTGGTGTAAAAAGGAAATAGTAAAAGTAGGATATTACCACCCAGGAGGGCAAGGTATGGGACAGTAATAATAATAATATAATAATAATATCTTGGGACAATCCACACACGGTCATCCGATCCCAAACTAGGCAGAGCCTGTACTATGGAAACCAGACAACTGATACTAATACTTATATACTTTTTTTTTTGTAAATACATACTTAAATAGATAAACAACACCCAGACACTTGGCGGGAATCGAACCCACGACCCATCGGTTAGCAGGCAGGGTGTCTGACCACTAGACCAACGGGCCCGTCACAGTAATAGCTAGGGAAGCCGGGGTCGCATACCCGTATACTATACCACAACTACCGGACAGGTAAGTTGGGATGAGTATCCCATGACTACTACTACTATGTGATTCTATTATAGCTATTATAATGCGTTAAAGTTATAGTGTGATTCTATTATAGCTATTATAATACTATATACATACTGGAAGACAAAAGGCTTGCTGAACAGCAGGAACGAGATGATGATGGACAACGCTTTCCTGAAGGCGGTGACTGTGACGGCGACGGTGGCGCCGCATATCCTAACCAGCGTTAATACCGCCTGTAAGCCCATGTACCCGCTTACGCTTAGCAGGAATATATTCGCGTATATTGTAGCCGGCTTCTGTGGAATTTAAAAATGCTAAAATGAACTTTTTGTAAAAAAAGCTTACACTATAGCTTTTTATCTTTCTGTCTTACAGTGGCTTGTCTAATGTGTTTCTCCACAGGATCCCATATACAACGTGTGAACGAATAAAAGCAAAAACAGGAAGTAGTTTGATCAGTGTCGAGAGCAGACTTGAGAGCAGACTTAAAATAATAATAAGTTAATTTTTAATATATATAATTATAGTGTTAAAACACCCTAACCGGTCACTGAAGGTATATAATACAGTTATACATATAATGATATAATAATAATAATAATAATACCAGCCTTTGTTTATGTCCCACTGCTGGGCACGGGCCTCCCTTCAAGATGAAGGGGCTTAGGCCGTAGTCCACCACGCTGGCCAAGTGCGGGTTGGCGGACTTCACACTTCATTCGAGAGCTAGTTAGGCTTTCTCAGACATGCAGGTTTCATCACGATGTTTTTACTTCACCGAAAGCTAGTAACAATCGCACAAAGACGATTCGCACATGATTCATTGAAGAAATCAGAGGTGCGAGACGGGGTTCGAACCTGCGCACCTTGTTTCCAAGGCAAGCGCTCGCCCACTGAGCTGTTACCGCATAACGCCACAATGAACGACAACTGGCTTGTATCCACCGATTACCTGCGACGCGCACAATGTCGTCTGTCCACCTAGTGGGAGGCCTACCTACGCTGCGTCTTCCGGGTCGTGGTCGCCACTCGAGAACCTTTCTCCCCCATCGGTTCTCATTACCCATTGCCACTTGCAGATTCTGAGAGCTATGTCGGTAACCTTAGTTCAGCGGCGAATCTCCACATTTCGGATCTATCGCGCAAAGAAACTCCGAGCCCTCTCCAGTATATATTTACTAATATTAAAATTACTCATCATCATCATCATCATCACCCGCCGGAAGACGTCCACTGCTGAACATAGGCCTCCACCTTCGAAAAAAAAATCGAAAAATTACTACTTATCGTTATTTACCAATATTAAAGTTGTTCATATTCAATGTACAATGAACCTTAAGATATTAATTACACAGTTAAAACTTACCTGGGAACAAAATACATATCCCTCAGTCAATATCCCACCAAAGCCCGTGATCACCAGCAAGTAAATGCTCGCGATCGCGTACGAGTAGAATACAACCTCGTTGTTCGATGCCTGGTGTTGTTTCATAGCTTTCTCTTGCACGTTACCGATAATCGCATCGCAGAGGAGAGCCAGGCTTATCACTACTACACCTATAAAGTCGAAGTTGGGAGATGTGCTTGAATCCGCTACAAAATAAAATATTTTATTACTTACCATGGTCATAAGTCAGAAACTGTTTTATGAATGACTGGTCAGGTCTGGGTGTGGTAGGCATTGCCCCCCAGTCTGCGTTGCGTATTTTCAAATATTTGAAATGGCTTGATTTAAAGATTTTTCCGAAATTTATTCATTCATTGATATGAGCTAATTTTTAGGGTTCCATACCTTAAAGGTAAAAAAGAATTATGGTGTGAGTTTGTCTGTCTGTTTTCACACCTGTATATTTCAAGAACCGCTGATACTATAGATTTGAAACTTGGAATAGTTATAGATCTTACTTACTCAATGGGACTTTAAAATTTTATAGTGAGGTATCATATGAAAGGGCTTCATTTGTACATTTCAAAAAGAATTTTGAGTTTGGTTTTTGTCACATAGTTTTTGGCTTATAATAAAACATGTCAAAAGAAATACCATATGGTCCAAAGAAGGTATGGAACCCTTGGTGAGCGAGGTCGACTCGCACTTGACCTGTTTTTTTAAAACTTAAGAAGATGCTGACTTTCTACCAAAGGTAAAGAACACATTAGCTCATGTACTGCTTTTTGTGACTTGAGTTGTAATATAATTTAATATAATAAGCCTCAAGTAAGCTTGAGCCAAAAGCCTCAAGTGAGCTTGAGCCAAAAGCCTCAAGTGAGCTTGGGCCAAACTAATGCTTGGCCTAATCATGTCCTAAGTGTATATGTCTCACCCAAGGTAAACATGGTAAGTCCAACGCACATGACCACAGCAGCAACATAGTCCAGGAAACCGTATCTCTTGCCCAATATAATTATACTGCCAATCATCACTGGAATCAGCTTGCAGCTCTTGAAGATAAGCTGTGTTGGATAATTCAGGTAGCTCAATGCTAGGTTCGACAATGACATCGTGCCTAACGTCAGAGCTGCTAGTATTGCATATGTTCTTATAGGTACTCTGAAAAAAAATTTGCAGCTTTCAATCACTAGCGACTGACCCTTTGGTGTAGTGGTTAGAACAGTGGCGTGCAGTCCATACAGGCAAAAAGATTTTGCCTGCCCCACTTTGACTCCTCTGAATGACTATAATTTAATAAATATTCTAAGAAATCTCCTCTTTTGCCTACACTGGCATAAAAGTGTATGCACGCCACTGAGTTAGAATCCCCTGGCTCAAAAGATGTTGTGTTGACCTCCCAACCAAGACAAACATTTGTTTGCATGACCATGTCTATCTGAGAGGTATACCAGACATAGATAAAGAAATTTTACTATTTTATAATCATAACAGCTATTCCGTTTATTTATAACTTTGGATGCTTGTTGTACTCTTGCTGAAGGTTAATGACCTCATACTGCATAAGTATTGAATAGACCGCCTATTTTTGTGGATGTGGCATGATAAATATAAAGATAACTAAGAAGTAGCACAATTAATTCTTCTCTTGATACTGAACAAACTTGAGAGTTTAAGGTTTTGCATTAATACATTAAGAATTTCACCAGGGCATGTGTGTTTAAAGCAGTTGTCAGATTGCCCATTTTGGGATTGATATATATTCAGTACTATTGGCCCGTCCTGGCGTCTAGCACTAGTTTTTGAGTTTATTCGTTACAAACCTCAAAAAATACAAATCTTTCCTCTTTATAAGTGTTGATAAAACTCCATTTCATATCTGGGAGACCTCTTAATTATATTGATAGAACATTGCTTATTATCAAACATTGCATTAACAATAGAGTTGCTAGTTGCTACAACTTCAATACACATTAATACTTACTTCCGTTTTATTGGATTTCTTATCAACGACTCCACATAACTCAGTAGCATTGTAATTAAAAATTGTACTAATGTTATGTAAAGGCTCACTGGCTTCACTTCAGGCTTGGCAAATATCAGTTCTAAGAAATAGCCATATGCTAGGTAACATATAAATACAAAGATAGAACAACATAGGAACTGCGTTAGTTCACTGTATGGAGTTAGGTCTAAGCACAGGATATTTATTTGGGCTTTCTCATTCTTCTGCCCATTCACACTTTTGCTAGGTATATCGATACGAATGATTGCATCTTTTGGTGGATTCATGGTCTCTAAAACTTAAATATTTAATATTGTATATGTTATTTTAAGATTTATATTTTTTTTATATGTATTTAATCTGAAACAAAACATATTATATTTTAGTTCATCATTCAGACAAAAATCACAACATTTTCCTGCTTAAAAATTGAACATTCTTATTCTATTATTTATGATTTAATTAAAATAAACTAAAGGACAACCTTATCAGGGAGGTAGTCCTAGGATAAGAAAGCAGCGTATAATATCGGATACACCTTATCGCAATTTTGGTCTGAAATAAATAGGTTACACAACTTACCAAATAACATATAACACTGAAAACACCGGTTAATTGTGCAGTACCTAGGTTTTTATTTCGTTTTCTATAACCTAAACAAAAACAAATCCCATCTGCCAAGTGCCGATCTGTCATAATCAATCATCAATCAATCATATTAAGAGCGCGTTCCACTTGGGGCCCACAACGATCAAAACGCTCCTTTTGTCGTTCCACATAGCGACCGCGGTCGTTGTGGTCGCTGCGAATACGTCACTCATGCGTCATGACTTACGCTCACGCGAAGCTTACGACGACCCATCTAAGAAGGTGGGTCGTAGTGAGCGTTCCACTTGAGTTTACGACGACGGTAGCGCTCACAAGCAAGTGGAAAGGCGAAAACTGCGGTCGTGAGCGTGGTCGTTGTGGGCCCCAAGTGGAACGCAGCCTAAGTAGGTACCTAATTCCCAAAGAGGATGTAAACAGAACACATGTCATGTCATTCCTTGGAGGAAGGACTAAAGCCAGAAACACATTAGGCTGACGTCGTGTCGTGACTCAACGCGTCACCAGCATATCGGTTAGAGATGGGTTAGAGCGTAGACAGAATATAACAAGACATCTAGCTAGCGTGCCGCCGATAAGGACAGAAAATAACGGAAAATAATCATTCGTACACTTAACACACGTTATGGATATTTATTCAAATGCACCTAATAAGTAGTATAAACGATATTTCATAACGCAATTCAATTTAAAACTCCAAAGCTAGGTCGTGAACTAGAAAATTTCATGAGTACTCGAAGAAAACGCACCGTAGGTGCGCCAGATTTTGAACACACGCTAAGGGACAAAAAATCATATGCTCTGTTTCTTTCTATCACATAAAATATATATAAATGCATCCTTTTCTTGAGCGAATGAGAAAGAAAGTGCCAGCTCTCTATTGTTTTCTTTCTCTAAGGGTTAGAGTCTGTCTAGTTTTTGTTGACACTACTAGTTTTGCGGTTTTAGAAACTGACAACATTGCGATAAATGTCATTTGTTGTTTACATAACCTCAAGATTAAATCAGTTTGTGAATATTTCTGCGTATTTCAAATGAAATATTACTTGAAACTATTGTGGCGACTAGAACCTCTTTGCCACTTGGAAACGTGTGAACGTATTTTCTATGTGTTTTGAATGCCGAACAGCTCGGTTTAGAACGTGCTGTCTGACTAGTGTTTGACACATTCTTTGTAAATATTTAGTAGAGTCAAGTCGTGATTATTGAAATATTATAGTAAAACCAATTATTTATTTAATACCAAAGTGATCGTGGAATCACGAGTCGTAGTGTAAACGACACACCAGTGCTTTGCAGGTCAATAAACGTTTGGAACCTCGTCTGATATTATCATTTGGAGCAGATAATTTACGAAAGGTCAAAGGACCTTCATTGGTGACACCGACGTGATCGTGACGGATGGCGCGGAACCCTAAATTTAATGAAATTTGTTTCTAACTGGGTTGGTGTATGTGGAACGACCAAGACCTTTACATAAATTATTTAAATATTTAATTTATGTAAAGGTCTTGGTCGTTCCACATACACCAACCCAGTTAGAAACAAATTTCATTAAATTTAGGGTTCCGCGCCATCCGTTATTATCATCGATATGGCTGAAAGCAAAAGCGACTATGGCGAGGCGGCAGGTGAAACGGTAGTCGTAAATCGTGTGTCCATCCGTACCCCGCCCTTCTGCAAGGACCGTCCAACATTGATTGCAGAGCTAAACCATAAGTTAGAAGAACTTACTCGCGTATTGGCTTCTTTAGCCAACCGAGATGTTGACCAACGGGGCCGCTCGCGAGAACGTAGACTAGGTAAATTTAGGAACCGATCACGTTCGCGCAACAGCGAGTTATGCTATTACCATGACCGATTCGGAATGAAAGCAAGGAAGTGCGTCCAACCGTGCAAATGGTCTGGCCCTCCACCTTCAGCGGCTGGTGGCTGCAACCAGTCGTCGGGAAAACCTATAGAGCGTCCGGTTTTGGCGACTGCCTAACGCTCAGCCACAAGTCGCCGTCTTTTCGTAACTGACCGGTATACTAACAGAAAGTTTCTGGTGGATACTGGTTCAGACGTTAGCTGCGTACCAGTTATTAGTGTTAGCAAGCTGAAAAGACAGCCGCAGCCGTACGATTTAGTGGCAGCAAACGGTTCTAAAATTCAAACTTACGGTTTAGTCACGTTATGCTTAAACTTAGGTCTTAGGCGCAGTTTATCTTGGAATTTTGTAATTGTGGATGTAGAAACTGGAATAATAGGATCAGACTTTTTGTCGCAGTATAACCTACTTCCTGACTGCACTCATGGGAAGCTTCACGACGGGATGACAGGTTTGTCATCTTTCGCGGAACTCCAAGACGTTAGCGAGTCCAGCGTCAAAATTATTTCCATCCCCGAATCGCCTTTCTCAGCGATCCTTCAGAAATTTCCGAGTATCACGCGCCCCCCTGGTGTACTTCAGGAGCCTAAACACGCAACTGTGCATTATATTAAGACAACTGATGGCCCTCCGGTATCATCGCGGCCGCGTCGTCTGGCTCCATTGAAGCTTCGCGCAGCACAGAAGAGTTTGAGGACATGGTCAAGGCTGGGACAGCCAGGCCATCTTCTAGTCCTTGGTCTTCAGCTTTACACCTGGTGGAAAAGAAAGATTCAACGTGGCGACCGTGTGGCGATTATCGCGCCTTAAATGCACGCACTGTTCCGGACAGATATCCGGTTCGGCACATAGGTGACGTCTGCCAGAACCTTGCTGGAAGTACTTGCACTTCACACCTTCAGCAAACGACTCATCACACTCATCGCACGTCAACATTTTCGAAATCAAAATGAAGAAAAAAATTGGTGATATGTTAAAACAAAGATAAAACTTGATTCGACAGGATAAAAAATAAAGTATAAATTTTCGCAGGTAGGTCACGTCTACTTATACGCGCATGAATCCGCGCGTGTGACTCACTCAAGCGCAAATCGAACACTGAATAAATATAATTTACAACAACCTCCGTATTTGCTTTACACAAAGGGTAAAATTTCCCTTACGTGGCAACTCTAAATTTAGTATGTACTTATTTTTCTGTCCTTATCGGCGGCACGCTTGGTATATGTCCATGAAGCTATTAGGGTCAAAGTGGAGGAAACACTCCCAAATACATGCCTGAGGTCAACGCTATCCCTTTCATTGAGGTCGGATCTCTCTTTCTAAGAGGGCAACCTTAATGTTTCATGAAAAATCAGGACATCTTTTTAACTTCGTCGCTTAATACGACTTACTTGGCTTGTTTACCAAGTGTCTGGGTGTTTTATCTATATAAGTATGTATTTACAAAAAAAAAAGTATATAAGTATTAGTATCAGTTGTCTGGTTTCCATAGTACAGGCTCTGCCTAGTTTGGGATCAGATGACCGTGTGTGAATTGTCCCAGGATATTATTATATTATTATTATGCTTTAAGTTTAAACCGATTAAATATGTCTAGTTGCTTAATCAGTCTGATTATGGGTTGGAGCAGCCCAAATACGGAAGAACTGTGTACAAGAAGAACAAACTGTGATTGATAGGGAAACAGATGATAAATAAATAAGGACCTCCTTCTGGCCGATATGACCACAGTGGGTATTTTGAAAGATCTCAGTCTACGCAAAATATATTATAGTGCGCAAGTGCTTGCGTAGACACAACTGCACTCTCTCTCTCTCTCTCTTCCGTTTACCTCTCAAAATACGATGGGATGAAAAACCGACACGACCGGGGAGAGACCAGGTGCAGGATCAACATTTTACATGCCCATCTTACGCATGGAGCATCTTACTTTACAGAAAATCAAGGGATAAATAATAAGCTAATGGTTGTGAAAATAAAAGCATATGAAGTTATGATTAAAAAAAAATTGTGCTATAAAATCATTTATTCAGTACGTTTAACGATCTCCGATTAATCACAAGATACTGAATAGCAATTAGCATTATATACAAACAACTAAAACACCTTTTAACCAACACATTAGACGATAGAAAAAGCATTCGCGGTAAATTTAGTTTTCCATTGGACCAACAGCAGATCATTGCAGCTTCATCAAATTTATTTTCCAATGGGACAATGGATAGTCATAGGTACATTCCTTCACTCAATATTTTTAGGAAATCTACAAGAAAATAAAAAATGTATTAATATTGACCAGGGGTAAATAAAACAGTATGTATATTTATGGAATGATATAGGTACTCTCGCCAATACGGCCAATCCAACCACAGCGGATAATCTTTCGCAAGATCAGCCATCATCCAGTGCACAAATGCTTGCGTAGACACAAGTGCACAAGTGTACTTTACATGCCTATCCGACGCATGGATCATCTTACTTTACAGACAATGACCGGCCTGCATTATCCTAGCCAGTGAGGAACAACTACACATAGTTGTTGCTCCCCGCAGGATTCGAACCTGCGACCCCCGGTATGCAAGCAAGCGGTTTCCCACTGCGCCACGGAGGCTACTAGACGCGACAGGACTAGGAGGCGACAAGAATAAATATGATTTTAATAATATGTATCTAATAAGTTACAAAACTAACTGTACCTAAACTTAACCTACATACCTACACACTTGTAAAATTAATAAACATACAATATGTTTTCAATATCAATCCTTTGAACTAAATAAGTACATCGTTTATTTTTTGATCATAAAGTGGCGGTAAAAAATCCCCAAAACGGAAAGTCTTCAAAAAATCTTTACCATGGTTACTCTATTAAAATAATGTGAAATATTTTAAAATTAAATAATTCAAGTACAAATTAATATAAACTTAAACCCAATACTAACAAACGAACTGAAAACGTGTTATGTGCCTATCGAAAGAAGAACTGATCGAAAATATGGTGCATAATGCACAGGGATCATCGGTAGGTAATTATTGAACAAAATCGCACTTACGAGTGATATTCGGTATTAAATACTGGATACAACATATTTTTGCAACCAAGTACTGCACATTTTATCACCATTTTTATGATTTTAATTCACTTTATCGTGAAATTATGGTATTTAAATGTTTGATCGATTTATATGACAGACAGTTTCATGCTGACAATAAGCGACAGTGTTGCCACAAAATACGAACCCTTAAAATCGGTAATTAAAATTGCATTTGAGTATAATTGGCGAAAACACAATAGAGCATTATTCTAATCGAACTCGCAGAACAGTACCAATATTTTTTTTATTAGACATGATTGTCATCGTATTTTAAGTTTTCGGGTGGAAAACATTCTTTTGATGTGTAAGTAAAGCATTTCTATATTAGGGTATCCATTTCTCGGGTAATTTCAATTATAAGATGGACCACACATCGGACCTCAATGAAAGGGATAGCGTATGCCTCAATCAAGTATTTGGAGTTTGGGCTCCATTGTTGACCTACTAGCTTCATGTATATGTCTGTATTATATTCTGTCTATGGATTCCAAAGAGGATGTTACTTAGAGGAAGAAAACAATAGAGGGCTGGACACTTTCTTTCTCATTCACGCAAGAAAAGAATGCGTTTATGTAGGTTACGTGTGATAGAAAGAAACAGTGTATATGATTTTTTGTCCCTCAGCATGTGTTCGATTTTTCCGCGCCGTGGGTGCGAAACAAATTTGACGTTTGCTCCCACTTTGCTCCGTAACAATTTTATCGTGGTTTTAATATTAAATAAATAACTTAAAATTCAATAAAAAACTAACTGTGACATTACTGTGTGTTGTAGAAATCCTATAAGAATCGTGCAGTGCAGTATTATAGGCTGTAAAAGTGACAGTGAACGTAAAATTAGTGGAGTATCGTTTCACAGGTAAACGTGAATTATTATGGCCAATTTAGAGATTACATTTAGAAACTAATACATGTAAACGACTTATTTAGATCTTCATCATCAGCCGGAAGACGTCCACTGCTGAACATAGGCCTCCCCCTTAGAACGCCACAATGAACGACAATTGGCTATTTGCATCCACCGGTTACCTGCGACGCGCACAATGTCGTCTGTCCACCTAGTGGGAGGCCTGCCAACGCTGCGCTGCGTTTTTAGATCTTATTGCTCTAAATTAGTTACTATTTTACTTGAAAGTTACGTGTAAGATCGATAAATTCTTGTTTTTCATCCATAACCTAAAATTTTCAGTTTATTGATCGCCATTATCAGTGTTGCCAGTGTATAAAAGAGAGACTACCATAAATAAGTGGTAAATTATTATTAAGTGCATCATACACGATCCCACATGCTGGGTGCATCGAAGAATTTCTCAGATTTCCCGAATTTATTTTTATGATTTCCTGAAAATATGGATATTTGTATACTGTGGATAGCAGCAACAAAAAGAATTAATTAGGTTGCTAAAAGTTATTCCCGAATGCTTAAATATTCAGAAATAACGTAAGCGCTCAAGTAATTCGTCCAAGGCTGCGCAGGACGTATTCATTCGTTATTTATAGGCACAATGGTCATTGTACATTTAATCGTGCTTTTACTATATGCATGTTGTTTAAATATATGTATGTATGTTGTTGGTTACAATTTATTGGTAAAGGAGTTGTTCCAGAAATGTATGGAGCCTGGGCCAACACCATGTACACTATATGTATATATAACTATGCAATATAGTAACTGTTTTGTAATGTTCTCTTTTTTTAATATGGCTTCGTTTTATTGTACATTTAAGATATCTTGGTCAAGTAGAGCAACACCAAAGAGAATATAATACTACTGTAGCAACACCACACAATAATATGATGGATCGGAAATACGTAACTAAAATGTAATTTTGACAACTGACTATACCTGCGATTGAACTTTTTGTGAAATAGCACTTAGACGACGGATTCCAATCCAAATCACAGGTGATAATCAATACAGTAAAGCCCCGGGTCAAGAAAGAAACAGTCAATGAATGTCCGTAAACATAAATAATCACTAAAAACTCCGAAATACATTGTGTACTCCACGCGTAAACAATCTATTACGAAACGTCACCTATAGCATTAGCTGTCAAGTAGTAAACCAACGTCAAACGCAACTGTCATGGCTGCCCTAAAACAGGGTGGACATACTAAATAACTCCATAAGTAATCATTTATGTACAATTGTACTCTGCTTCAAATTAATTTATAAGTATTTTTATGAAACTCTCCTATGTTTTTCCTATTTTTCCATGTAGTGTACATAGTGTTGGCCCAAAATGGAACATCTCCTTTGTCTGAATTATAAATAAATAGTACCGACGTTGAATAGTTTGTTTCATTTGCCCCCCTATTATGTACCTATCTCGTTTGTCAACTAAAGTGATGATCAATAAAGCAAAGTGACTATTAAATAACTATCAAATGATTCATTTGGCATTGCCTAACTTGAATCACCAATAAATACCACACACTTTCAGTAGACATCAAAGTTTGGTGGACAACTGAAGCTTGATAGTCACTTTGCTTTATTGATCATCACTTTTTTTTTTGTAGGAATAGTACTGTTTCACCGGACAAGAGGACGAGCGCTTAAAGCGCTCCAGCCAGAAAGGTTTGGGTAGCGACTAGCACAAGGGCACCTCAGGGAGGCACGGCCTCGGCTTGGGCTGCCGCTTAGAGAAAATGAGTTTACCACCGGTTCACAACGCGCCCCCGCTGAGAAGAACCGGCAAGAAACTCAGCGTGGGGATGCATGTCGACGTTGCATGCGTACGGATCCCTTCGGCCTCGCCGGCGAGACCGGTGTCTGTGTGTTGATGTGTTTACGACTCTTGACATCGTTGTTGGTGTTGTGTCATGGTCCAGGAGGACGGACATCGGGTCGGGTGGGTCGAGCAGTACATGCCGCGGACGGCGGCGATGTACGGCTGTTCGACGATCTGAGGGACCTGGCCGCTGCCCAATAGGACATGGGTTCGATTCCGAAGGATTCCGAACAATTGTCTGGGTGTTATTTATCTATTTAAATATGTATTTATACAGTTTACAAGTATTTGTAATCATTTATCTGGTTACCTTACTAAAGGATCTGCGTAGATTGAGATCAGGTGGTCATTGGTCAAGCGTAGATTGTCCCAAGATACTAGTACTATAGATTTGTATATTGGAGAAATTTACTAAAACTTACCCGGTAAATGGCCATAGTATGTATTATATTAAGTTATAAGAAAGCCAATTTTTGCCTACCTCTCTGGGAAATAGCATATTATTGTTTTTATCTCTTAACTTTTTTGTATGAGGCTAATAATTATCTACAGCTCTTAGCCACTTTAATCACCACGTGATATCACCCAGGTGAACAATGTGGAATAGACCATAGCTACAGCATATATGATATTAAGTGTACATTCACTTTGTAGCCTCCGTCGTGGGTTCGAATCCTGCGAAGGGCAACAAATTTGAGTAGTTGTTCCTTACTGGCTAGGACAATGCAGGCCGATGACCTGATTGTCTGTAAAGTAAGATGATCCATGTGTCGGGATTTGCGATAGGACGTATGCCCGACTCCCGTCCGTCAAATTAAAACACCGAGCTTTGGTAATAAACACTTATAATCAAATTGAGAGAGAACAACTTATAATACAGTGGAGTAATCGTAATAATTAAAACATGTCTGCCATAGATACTAGCGCGCTGTCATCTTTTTGACAGCCCCTTTGGCGTTCCGAAACCGTGATCCGAGATACGCCACACATGCGTCGGATGGGCAGGTAAAAAGTCGGTCCTGCGCTTAACTTCTCCCCAGTCGTGTCAGCCTTCCGTCCCATCGGATTATGAGAGGTACCTATTATATAAAGGAAGAGAGAGTGCACTTGTGTCTACGCAAGCACTTGTGCACTATAATATCTCCTGCGTACATGGCTGATCTTGTGAAAGATTGGCCGCTGTGGTCGTTTCGGCTAGAAGGACATTATTATTACAATCACTTTCGTACTTTTTGCAGACTGTCATTGATTAAGACGATATAATGTAAGAAAAGTAAATGTTGTGTCAAAAAAGTGGTTTTTGGTTAGGAAAGAAAATATAATTTACAACAACCTCCGTATTTGCTTTACACAAAGGGTAAAATTTCCCTTACGTGGCAACTCTAAATTTAGTATGTACTTATTTTTCTGTCCTTATCGGCGGCACGCTTGGTATATGTCTGTATTATATTCTGTCTACGGGATGTTATTTAACGTGCACACCAGGGTTGCCAGATATCAGCTAACCCAGTTCATCTAATTTTGCCTACCGAGTAGCCTAATATATTTTTTAAGTGAAACTTCTTATGCGACTTCCAAAAATGTTATCACATAACGCGTCAAGCGTTAAATGAAGCACCTTAACGCGTTATCGCTTAACGCGTTAAGTGATAGGTGTTAAACGATAAGCGATAGGCGTAAATTTGTTAAGGTTATGAAAGCGCTCATGTGACGCCGTCACTGAGTGAGTGGGTGAGTGGGTAAGTGGATAGTGAGTGGATAGTGAGTGGATAGTGAGTGGAAAGTGAGTGGATAGTGAGTGGATAGTGAGTGGATAGTGAGTGGAAAGTGAGTGGATAGTGAGTGGATAGTGAGTGGATAGTGAGTGGATAGTGAGTGGATAGTGAGTGGATAGTGAGTGGATAGTGAGTGGATAGTGAGTGGATAGTGAGTGGATAGTGAGTGGATAGTGAGTGGATAGTGAGTGGATAGTGAGTGGATAGTGAGTGGATAGTGAGTGGATAGTGAGTGGATAGTGAGTGGATAGTGAGTGGATAGTGAGTGGATAGTGAGTGGATAGTGAGTGGATAGTGAGTGGATAGTGAGTGGATAGTGAGTGAGTGAGTGAGTGAGTGAGTGACCGCCGACTCCGCCGACTCCGCCGACTCCGTTGACTCCGTTGACTCCGTTGATTCCGTTGACTTTGTTGACTTTGTTGACTTCGTTGACTTCGTTGCGCGGGGAGGTGGAATAGAAAGACACAGAGCGAGAATGAAGTTTCACTTCTTCCGCGCGAAGGGACTCCACGTACGCACTTTTTTTTTACAAGTATCTTCGCATAAAATTATATCAGTGAAATAAAATTATCTTTCGGTACTTATGATTTTGCAAGTTGCCAACACGACAATACAGATACTTCCTTGGAAAAGACAGGCTTGAAGACTTATAGACTATATAGGCATCTAGATATTCTTCTAGATGCCTATATAGTCTTCCAGCCTGTATTTTCCAAAGAAGTTATATAGCCCTTACGCTTCAAGCTGTTCGTATAACCGAACCATTTACAATAGTTTTCAGTTGATAAACTATTGACTACTTTCTTAATAAGAAGACCAGATCACATTACATGTTCGAATGGACAAGGGCGAATTTAACCTCGCACGCTTTATAGCTAAAAGTAAGATCCAACAGGTACCCGTCCTGGAAACTGTTTATGCCGATGCATGATGTCTGCCAGTTTGCAGCGCTTGCAAGGCTATCTAGACAGTTTATACGCATCCTGTCAAAAATTCGGTTTAGTTATCAGTACCTGAAAAACTCAGATTTTGAAACAACCTGCAAAAGGTCAATCTGCAGATGACGCTACAGTAGATCTAGCTGAAAAGCCACTGGATGAAGTTGTAGCCTTTCGGTATTTTGGAAGTCTAGTGCGCAATGACAATCGTCTTGATTCTGAACCGGTCTCACCGGTGAGGCCGAAGGGTCATGCGTATGCAATGTAGACATGCATGCCCTCGCTCAGTTTCTTGTCGGTTCTTCTCAGTGGGGGCGCGTTGTGAACCGGTGGTAAACTCACTTTCTCTAAGCGGCAGCCTCCCTGAGTTACCCTTGTGCTATTCGCTACTCCAACTCTTCCGGCTGGAGCGCTTTAAGCGCTCCTCCTTTTGTCCGGTGAAGCTGTTATGACCATCTGCGGCCAACAGTACTAAAAAAAAAAAGTTTTGTTTCTGAGATACCTGCCAGAATCGCGAAAGCTGCTGCAACCTTTGGAAAATTAAGACAACGTGTTTGGAAAGCGCAAGACCTGAAAGTCAAGACCAAAATTTATTGCCGTATACAAAGCTATTTTGCTTCTTAGACTGTTTTACGCCTCGGAAACCTACTGCCTTTACAGGAAAGATTTTAAACGCCTCGTATCTTTACTTTCTTTCTTTTTTTTGTTTTCTAAGTATCATAATTGTTGCACTAGCTAACTATCCCACTTTTATGTTTCATTCTCTCTTTTTTCCATCCCAAGGTTGCCTGGAAGAAATCGCGAATAGCGATAAGGCCGCCCTTTGTACATATTTCAGTTTTTAAGTGTTTTTATGTGCTTTATTTTATGTGTAGGTGAGTTTGTGTACAATAAAGAGTATATATATCATCTATCTTCCATCTCCCATTAAAATCTTCCAATAAAAATGACTCCGCGCTATTTTAAGCCTGAGATGGTAAGATCATGTAGCTAACACGGAGGTACTTCGACGTATAGGGTTTGGAGGGCTTGTTAATGAAAAGCCAACTGCATTGGTGTGGCCACTTAGTTCGTATGGGCTCATCTAGGTTACATATGATTAGCTCCAGCGCTGAGATTGGCTCAGGTAAGGATAAACCCGGAGGGCTGTACCTGCGCTACAAAGGCGTCCTAAAACGTCACTTTAAATCATGTAGTATAAGTGGTCATACGTGCGGCACAAAGACTGAAGGGTTCTGTCGCAGCTCCTGCTGAATCCGAGTGGCCCAAGTGACAGTGTTGCCGTCGCCTATATACCGGGGTAGTACGATCGAAGTCCCTTTATGGCGCGCCAGTGTGGGCGGATATCCTGACTGCCCAAACCGACCTCACTGCAACCACCACAGAGGGTCATCCGTGGTGGGTGATACGCGGATACCGCACAATATCGTGCAAGGCCTCATGACGCCGGCGCGGCGGCGGGGGCCATAACCTAGGACTTTGAGGTGCTGGTGTTGACCGCAGTTTACTGGCAGAACACATAAACGCGAAGCCGGGGTGGAGCACCTCCTGGTGAAGTTTAGCACAAGACGATGTCCTTGTGTGGTCGCACGAGCATATCGGTGGTGCGCCGGCCGGGTCGTAAAAAACTGGGAGCATCGGAAATACGGCACGCTCACCTTCCTGGTGGCTCATAGGCGAATAGCCGCTGGTGGGACGAGTACACGGCGAAGCAACGCACTCTTACGTTGTTAACGTCCTGTCTGAACGAACAAAGCGATCTATTTCGTCATTTACCATATGTACCTACAAATAAGGAATCAAATTGCGTTGCCCAGGCAATAATATAATGTATATACCTATGTATTTTCAAGGCCAGATTAAATAGGGTTTTTATAAGCTAGAGTGCTTTACTATCCTAGATAGAATCGCCGCTTGCCATCAGGTGGGATTGCGATCGAGCGATCAAGCAAGCAATACCTCTTATATCGAGTAAAATAGGTAGTGAAGTGTAGCGTATAGCAAATTTTTGTCTTCTTTCAACGTCTGAATGACATTGAAAGAAGACAAAAATTTGCTATACAACAACAAAACCTATGCAAGTCAAGGGCCCATTCATTTTTGCTACGGGCCCCGCGCTGGCTTAATCCGGCACTGGGCACAGGTAAGAACAACAAAATACATAAATATCACGTACATGACAATAGGTACTATACCGTTTGCTGTATTTATCGACATTTGCGCTTATAACAGATCAAACCTATTACTACTTATCACTTACATTATTCGAACCCGGACCGCCCGCATGGCAGGCGAGTATTCTATACCACTGCACCATGAAAATTTAAAAAAGATTACAAGGTCGCTAAATGTTTTTACCGGACTGTTTGCCGGATCTTCTTCTCACAAAGAAGTAAGTATAATGAATATAATTCTAATAGGCTAATGCGACTTATAAGTTTTTTAACTCGTTTTGTAGATATTCGGTTTACTGAAATATTATAATATCAAAAATTGATGGCAACGACTTATGCAAATTCTTTGGTAATTATAAATTGAAAGCAGGCACTTGGTATATTGAATTTCTAATGTATGACTACGACCCATTTTTTACACATATATACAGCAAGTTTATTTATGTAAGTACCTACATTTGTTATTTGATTCTATAGAATTGAAACAGCCAGTACAAACAAACGTGTGTAGTTAATCAACTTACAATAACTTCCTACAGTGAATTTATACGCCATTTACTGTGTAGAGCTATTGATGAGACAAAGGCTTACTAAATAAATTGCACCCAAATCCTTCGAAGTCTTAGGAAACCATCGGTTTGTAAGCTTATTATGGGTCGTCTTATAATGTTTGTGGGGTTTATCTTCTCAGGCAACGCCAGGCAAATATTCAACTTTTTGAAGTTGAGAACTCGGAGCCCGTTGGCTCGAATCGTAACAAGAATAAAATCTTTTTTAAAAAAAATTGAACCGACTTCAATATCACTGAAAAGTATAAAATAATTTAAATATTATTGAAGTTGGTGCCAAATATACACAGCAGGTACGCTAACACCAACTTCAATAATATTTAAATTATTTTATACTTTTCAGTGATATTGAAGTCGGTTCAATTTTTTTTAAAAAAGATTTTATTTTAAACTTTTTAGTGATATTTTCATATATAAAGATTGAACCATCGAAAACCGTAAAATTATCTGGTAGGTTATGATCACATTATCGTCTACATAGTTTTACATAATTCATGTTTCTTCAGAAAAAAATATCCGGTCGTAATGAAATTTGCATGGAAACATCATAGTAGTTTATTATGTGTTCCGTTTGACGTCCGAAGTCCTTTTATGAGGGAGTGCATCGTCTTTTTCTTCGCTTTGCCGCTAGATGTCGCTACCTTACCGTCACGTGACCGCCACCTACAGCGCCACAGTGGCCAAATCTGTAACTAAATGAGATTGCACAGAGCAAGCCGCCATCTTTGTCATTGTTGCGTCGTTTTCGGAACCGAACGCGTCGTTACAGTTTTTCTGTTGAAAAAATATTTAAATTGTTATTTTATTGTAGCTTTCGAGACTAAAAGTAGAAAGTTACCCAATATTTATTTTTACGAAAAGATAATTAAAACCGTTACGTAGAATTGCTTAAAAATCCCGGGAGGTTTCATACCGCGGAAACAGAATTAATTTTACGAGTGTACTTGCTTAGTGATCGTGAATCAACGCATTTAGGCTCAGTGATAACCGGTGCTCTCCAAGAAGATTCCAGGTTACCCACAACATCAAGATCATCGGGGTCAAGCCCCTCCTCCGGCGAAGGTTAGAGGTACTATCAGGACATCTGGTAAGTCTTTTAATAATATATTTTGGGCGAAAAATATTTCGGGATATAGTATCCCCGCTACAGCACCGATAAATGTAAATAATATTTTCACATCTACCTGGTGTAAATTATATTAAACTGTGGTAATTAAATGCTCCCATTATTTTTGGGACTAATCTTACCACACATTCTCGCCACTGTGACTCCTTTAGGCGGGGATCTGCAGTGGTTACCAGTGAAGACACCAGGGGTTCCATAATGTTGCCATTGAGGAACCTGCTGTACCTCGAGCATCTGCTCGAGCAGGATTGTTAAACTATCGCGTACAATACAAAAATTTAACAGTCTGGATTGGAATTCCGTATATCATACCATTCGTTACTGTTTCCATTCGTTTCAAAAATTAATGCAAAATTAAGATATTTAGAGGATCCTCCGCTCTATTCATTATTATAAATTAGATCGTAGTTTCGTGGCCCCATCTAATGCTTTTTTGTGCATAACTATTGCTCTTTAGTGCATAAAATGAATTCCTGAACGTTGCTTTACGGAATTTTACGCGATGGTAGATAAAGCCGGAGACCAAGTCAAAATGATCTTTTTACAAAAAGTTGAAGGTTTCTTTTGGTTTGTTATTCCGATTGCAATAAAGTTTCTTATGACATATCCAATTCGGTATTTCGTACATCTCTTATAAAGCTCTTCTCAGGAGTTTAAAAGAGACCTGTTAAGATATGGGGGAAAACTTATTCGCTCTGCAGAATTTATGTGCAATCCCAAAAACTTTACTGATTATTTTACTAGCCAACGCCACTATTTAAATCTTGGTACGGCCAGTCACCAGTGTGTTCTAGCTAGATCTCGTATAGGAAGCCATTTCGCTTCTTCCGATATGGTCTAGTGGCTAAGAGACCTGGCTCTCTCCCAGGAGGCTTGGGTTCAATTCCCGGTATCGGAACCAAAGGCATTAAAGCAAATCAATATATAATATAAAACAAAAATTTTGATTACGATAAATAGAAACAAGGGGGGGGGGGGGGGCGATAAGCATGCGTTCTTCGCAGAACTATTCTGAAATTAATTTTTGCTGCTCGCATTCCATTCGCTGAGAGACCACCCCTAGTACCAAAAATGGAAGCTTGAAAATGTTTTCGTTTTCAAACTGCACGTTTGAAAACATTTTCAAGCTCCAACTTGAATCTCTAGACATCGGCCTAGAGATTCAAACCATTCAAGACACAAATTTAAAATCATCACTATTAACAGCACGCCCGCGTTCCGGACGAAATTATATGTATAAATTTGCGCCGAGGATGCGGGTCGCAGGCGACGTCGTCGTCATGCGAACAACGACAGGCCTATTATCTCATAACCAAAGATCATAGACTACCTACGCATTGGTTACGAAGGATGACTGTTGTACCCTTCGGGTTAGCAGCAGCACCGAGAATGTTCCCCACAGTATCGATTTGGACTGCCGAAATCTTTCGCAACAAGTCCTTGTCAGTCCGTATATTTGATCGACTCTATATTAGTCCACCAGTGCAAGGCGATGCGGAAACTTCAAATTGCCATTGCCATAGTTTCTCAAAAGCCAGGACATGGAAATCGATTCAGAAAAATCAATTCTCACCCCAAACAGATGTTTTAATAGTATGGAACACATCTCCACGTCAAGTATTCATATATTAAAAGTCCGTCAACACTTTCTGAGTGTCTTAACAGCAGGCAGTTGGCCCCTCAAGCAGGCGCAACGCCTCTTAGGGTGCCTAACTTTTGCAACCTTCATCACCCAACGGGGAAGGTTGCATTGCCGCACGCTGTAGCCCCACAGCATCCGTTTCGCACCGTCCATGCTTCTTTCAGAACGTGGTACAAAGCGATCTGGAATGGTGGTTAGAAAACTACGATCAGAAAACTTCCATTTATCACGAGCGACTCTGTCCATTACGAGTATTCTGATCACGGACACATTCAATGGCCAGCGTCAGTCAACAACGACAAGGCACTTGAAGTCGACGCCATTTGAAGTGGCATTGCGCCCTAAAGTTCCCTTTAGGGTGCAATGCGCCTTTAGTTGGAATTACGCTGTGATAGCTATTCTTATAAACAGCAAAAGCTTTCGAAACTTCAATCAAAGTAATCTTACAGTTCGACAGCAAAACCACATTATGTTCCGGATGTAGGAACAAGGGCGACACGAAATCTTTAATGCTCTTGGAATAAAGCAACTCTTGACTAACAGTCTCAGTTCTTTGTCCCTTGCACCTACCGGGTCTGTACCACCCTAAAGGGAATTACAAAATACGCTGTGGTAGCTGTTCTTATAAACAGCAAAAGCTATCGAAACTTCAATCAAAGTAATCTTACAGTTCGACAGCAAAACCACACTATGTTCCGTATGTAGGAACGAGGGCGACACGAAATTTTTAATGCTCTTGGAATAAAGCAACTCTTGACTAACAGCCGCAGTTCTTTGTCCCTTACACCTACCGGGTGTGTACAGTACGTAGACCAGCCTGCTCTCATTCACTGCCGGATCGATGCTCTCACGAAATCGATCCGGCACAGAGTGATCAGCTTTAGGAGAACTCCAGATGTACACCTCTCCGCGTCAAGCAAAGCTTACGTGAGCTTAGCTTATTGAGGTATGTTACGCTGGACCTGGCAAACTAGCACGTGTAGTTTCACAACGCTTTCAGCAGTTGTTGGAGTAACGATCATGCGTGGATCTTTCTCCATCAATTCTCCTGCGTCCGCGTGTGCATGTGTGGTCATCTCAACCAGTCGCAAGAGCGGTTCATTATAATAGTACCCATGATTGTGAAAGTGTTAAATGAAAGTAGAAATAACTTTGAAACGGTTTGTTGGATTCAGCAACAAGCCGATCTCTAGTTCAAGTACCCATACTGCGACAGCTACAGTACTATAGCTGGAAGCTTGGCTCATTTCGGCTGGGATACCGTAACTCAAAGCGGGTCACCAGACTATAAACAGTTCTTGTCAACATATTAGAAAACGTTTACGCTTAATAATTATATCCCGATATAGGCAACATGGGCTCAGTGGTGAACTCAAATTAAATTGCACTATCGTCGTCTAAAATCGTCCGTCCGTCGGTCATTATTTTAACAAACCCATTTTTAAGTAAATTAAAGATTTGCTTATTGAACTACACACATCAAAAGTGTCTAGGGATCAACATATATTTTTGCAATAACTTTTCTCCTGATTGATATTAATTAAAATTTTCTTTAAGGATTCATCAAATAAAGTGTTTTCGTTTGTTACAGTAACGATAAACCAAGTCACCTTTGCATTAATAAAGAAATTTGCCATTTTCCTAATAAAGGGATTTTTGACATTTGAACCACTAACACAAAAGTTCGAAAAAAAGACTGAAATAACAGTTTTCTTTAAAATTTTATTGGGTAACTTAAACAATTAATAATCCGTGTTTCTACCGCGAACACTAACAACACAAGAACATCGGTTTGGCATACTCAAAATGAGTTCATCCAAATCACGCTGTGGAATGGCCGCCCATGTTCGTTGCAACAACAAAAAAAGGTCTTCTTGCGACTGGATACCCTCCATATTCGGCAGAGCTCTTCTCTGTAGCATATCCCATGCATGCTCAATCGGGTTCAAGTCTGGCGACTGAGCAGGCCAGGGCAGGACATTGATGTTAGCTGCGGCGAGAGTCTGTCTTACAACTCTTGCGGTGTGCGGTCGTGCATTATCATGCATTAACTGAAATAAGGGACCGATTTGCACTTGTAGAGGAACGATGACGTCTGATACAATCGTCTCAGCATAAATTTGAGCGTTGAGGTTGCCTCTGATCCAAATCAACTCAGTTCTTCCGCCGATCCAAATACCCGCCCATACCATGATGGTTCCACCACTATAAGGATGGACTTCCTGGCAGGATTTTAATCGCTGTTGGCGTCCAGGGGTTCTCCAGTGTCGTATACGTCTTGTATCCGGTCTCATACCAAAACGAGACTCATCAGAAAAGCACACGAAACGCCATTGTTCTTCTGCCCAATTTCTGTGTTCAAGAGCCCATTGATTTCGAATCCTACGATTGTGCATTGCTATAGGTGGTACCCGTAGCGGTCTTCGGGAATGAAGGTTCACTTCATGCAAGTGCAAATCGGTCCCTTATTTCAGTTAATGCATGATAATGCACGACCGCACACCGCAAGAGTTGTAAGACAGACTCTCGCCGCAGCTAACATCAATGTCCTGCCCTGGCCTGCTCAGTCGCCAGACTTGAACCCGATTGAGCATGCATGGGATATGCTACAGAGAAGAGCTCTGCCGAATATGGAGGGTATCCAGTCGCAAGAAGACCTTTTTTTGTTGTTGCAACGAACATGGGCGGCCATTCCACAGCGTGATTTGGATGAACTCATTTTGAGTATGCCAAACCGATGTTCTTGTGTTGTTAGTGTTCGCGGTAGAAACACGGATTATTAATTGTTTAAGTTACCCAATAAAATTTTAAAGAAAACTGTTATTTCAGTCTTTTTTTCGAACTTTTGTGTTAGTGGTTCAAATGTCAAAAATCCCTTTATTAGGAAAATGGCAAATTTCTTTATTAATGCAAAGGTGACTTGGTTTATCGTTACTGTGACAAACGAAAACACTTTATTTGATGAATCCTTAAAGAAAATTTTAATTAATATCAATCAGGAGAAAAGTTATTGCAAAAATATATGTTGATCCCTAGACACTTTTGATGTGTGTATTTTCGTGGTTAAATCGGTTATACCATCAGTATGTGAAACTATAACTGATGCCGAAAGAGCTTCAAATAATTAAGTTAAGGCATAATCATTTATACTAACTTACTACTTAATTGTTAAAGCCATTTCATGAGCTCCAACAACTGCTTATCTGAGATGCCAGAAAAATTGTATTACTGATACAATTTTTTAATAATAACAACCCTAGATTTGTTGTTCTGTGATGATGAATTTGTCCAATTTATTAGACATTTTAATCATTTCTCTGGTTCGCCTCAGGTCCTAGAGTAACATGACTTGACTCTTTACATTGACAAGGATGACTATCACTTTATATCCAATATTTAGTTCCCAGGAATTTGCATGTATCTCCTGTTTGTTTCTCAACAAGCTTATTCTTGATTCTCAAGCAGACTGCTTCGTGTGAACGTTACTATTTGGATCAACAGATAAGTTGTACATTATTGACATCCTCCGTCCTTGAATAAATTTATTTTTATAACAAGGGAACCTCTTAGATCAGCTATTACCGCGATCCTATGGGGCTTTTGGGTATGGTGAACTCTGTCTGAAGCAGTTATAGCGGCTACACTTGGCTAGCTTTAAATCACCTATTTATTTCTTACTATTAAGAAAAGTGTAATATATGTGGGTAGTTAATTATAGATTAACTTTAACTGTGTGTAGCTGTCAATGTACTTTTTGTTACTTTTTGAATTAAACGTCTCAACGATCTGCAAGGTTTTATTGTGCTCACAAATAATAATATCCGCCACTGGACATATATAACAATTGGCGACGGATTATAACGTAATCTACGTGTGCGTTACGTTTTGGTGATAAGAAAATACGAAGAAATGGCAGTCGGCAAGATTGGACACTTTGACTTAGTTAAGGACAATTGGGATTTGTACATCGACCGGCTGGAACAGTATTTTGTTGTCAATGATGTTAAAGAAACACGGAAAGTGGCCACATTAATTACGGTGGTGGGCGCTGCAAGCTTACTTGATGGCCTATAGGAACGTGGAACATAGCACAACGGGTTCTTCCCCATCTATTTTACTGCAGCGCAGGTCACTGAGATCGCGATTAGACTTATTAAAGGCTGATAGGATGCAAGAGAACCGTGTACATGAAGCACAACGTAAGCAATGCCAATACGCTGGGGGAAAGGAAAGGTCGATGGCAATTGGTGATAACGTACTAGTACGAGATTATGGGGGAAGAGATAAGTGGTCAGCAGGGTGTATACAAGAGAGGTTAGGTTCTCGTTTATATGTGGTGGGAAAGGAAAACGATTTGCCTGTTAAAAGACACATAGATCAAATTAAAAAAAAAGCATTTTATCCCGATGAAGTACCATCAGAAGATCATCGTGTCTGAGTCAGAGGGCCGTGCCCAGTCTGTCGAGGTAGTAGCGAATACTCAAGATAGTGTTGGAACCTCAACCGAATCACCGGCGGAATCTTCTAAACGTATTAGGAGACCAGTTAAGAGATATGGTTTTGAATTCGATTAATAACAATATTGTTTATAATGATAAATTAAGGGTGAAGGTGTAATATATGTGGGTAGTTAATTATAGATTAACTTTAACTGTGTGTAGCTGTCAATGTACTTTTTGTTACTTTTTGAATTAAACGTCTCAACGATCTGCAAGGTTTTATTGTGCTCACAAATAATAATATCCGCCACTGGACATATATAACAAAAAGTACCCTATTTCTGCTTCAGGATTCCTCCTAGAGCTCATGTCAGCCCATTTCTAAATAAACATTATATTCTCAAAATGAGGCATCGTCGCAAACTACATTTGGCATGTCTCCTTTTCGGTATTCTGCAACATAAGGCACCTTCATATCTTTACGGAAAGTTGATATGGATGTCTAGCCGAAGGTCATGTGAGTCGCGGCAGTGCGCAGCTCAGCTATCAACGCAGCATCATAGATCAGCAGCATTCAGAGGCAGTTTCCGATACGCTGCATCAAAGTGCTGGAATAATATCCCACCACCGTTAAGAAACTTACAATGTTTAGCCGCGTTTAGACGTCATCTCAAAAAACTTCTCTGTGCACATCAAATAGGACAAGAAACGCTAAGGCATGACACCAGCCTAATCTAATTTAATGAGATCTGCTTCAAATTTTCTGCTGCTCTATTCTACTGATTAAATCTGTCTAACTCCTCATTTTGGTATGATATTATTACCGATATTTTAACTAACGTAAACTAGCGCCTTTATGAAACCGTACGAAAATATTATTTCTTATTTCTTGAATATATATATATTTTAGAAGTACCAATGATACCAAATCGAAAAAATCACTATCCATTTTATTCTCAGCCTATTTTATTAGGGCTTTTGTGGGGATAAATTTGGTGATTTGATTTGAAAAATCTGTATCAATTGAATAGTCTATTGAACTATTCTATATTGTGCATTTTTGATCAAGCTGATTTAAAGAATATAATTCTCTTCATTGTACACCTAGAAAATATTCTAAGATATAATTATGCGAATGGCAGTCTTATCGATTGAAGCCACTTCTTCTAGACAACCATGTTAAAAGAAAGAAGTTATAAAAGATAATTAGGGCAGATTATGATTTAATTAGTTGTTTTTTTTTTTCATATATTTTTGTACTAATAACAAAATCTATCACATTGTTGCGTTTTACTATGCAAGCCACCAGGAGATAACAAACAGATCTCTCATAAAAGGACTTCGGACGTCAAACGGAACACATAATATGAAAATTTTACCTTAGAATAAAATTTGTATTATGTTTCCTAAGACGTCCGAAGTCCATACAATGCCTTCCTGGTGTTATATATACCAGCATCATTTTATGAGCCGTACAATGACAAAGATGGCGGCTTGCTCTGTGCAATCTCATTTAGTTACAGATTTGGCCACTGTGGCGCTGTAGGTGGCGGTCACGTGACGGTAAGGTAGCGACATCTAGCGGCAAAGCGAAGAAAAAGACGATGCACTCTCTCATAAAAGGACTTCGGACGTCTTAGGAAACATAATACAAATTTTATTCTAAGGTAAAATTTTCATACTCTCTCGAATAAAAAAAGAATCATCGAAATCGGTTCATAGTTGTCAGAGCAATGTAATGGAGAACATCAGTTTTATGGTTTTTACCAGATAAATTCCTCCACATCGTTCATGGTCCTCCAGGAAGTTCTTATCCGGTTGTAATAAAATTCATACAGATTCAATACAGTGGTTTCTTCTTTCGAATAAAAAAAAAATCATTGAAATTGGTAAATATTTGCCAGAGTTGTGACTATTTTTGTCCGACCGAGCGAGTCCGAGCGACTAAAACGTCATCTATATAGGCTTTCTTGCAGCTCTCAGTGCGCAGTCACCATTCTTGTTTTTTCAGGAACTACATATTACTAAGCAATAATTTTTTTATGGGACCCAATTAACGGATTAAAGAATGGATGGAAGAAAAATTTTTTCAAATCGGTTCATAATTGCCAGAGTTATGCGCGAACATACATAGAAAAAAAAAAAATATATATATATACAGACGAATTGAGAACCTCCTCCTTTTTTGAAGTCGGTTAAAAAACCGCGCAAAAAAAATAGGCCCGGGCTCCGAAGGGTTAAGAGGTTCTACGATATTACGGGTTAGTGTTACGGGCCCGTTGGCAATAGGTAGGAGTGTTCGTTATATTATATAACTGATATAATAATCCACTATTTATAAATAATCAAATCGCTTATTATTTGATATCTTAGGCAAGCGTTATTTAAATTACATAGGTATTGCACGCACGCCGCATGACCACAGCCGCCTGCCACGACGCGGCGACGATACTAACGAAATATCGTAAAAACTATTTTATTCATTTCATTACTGGACACTGATTCAAATATAGTTCTTAAGTAATTGTCTTAGAGTATTAATTGGCACGTGACTCGTCATCGTGGGCCACGACTCAAGGACCAAGGTCAATTTCACTTTGCCGTATAATATTTTGTCACGAGTTGCATGCCAAATAATACTTTAATACAACTGCTTAAGAACTATATTTAAATCAGTGTCCAGTAATATCTAACGTTTGCACGTTAGATGATTTCCAACGATATTTATCCTATTTGTTCGTATCATAATTATAATAACGTTCGTTAGTTTATTTTCGTTTCGTTGAATCAATCAGTGCGGCTTACTGGCTTGACCTTGTATGACGTATTTATTTACGTACGCGATTATCGTCTGTCGTGTTTGTAAGCGATTCCGATTTGTGTTTTTTTTTCAAATAAAGCATCGTGTTGGTTTGTTTACTGTATTAAAACTGTAAATTAAAGTTAGTTTTAGTTAAGTGTTTATAATATAAATAATAATAGGTTAGGCAATTTTTGTAAAAAGTTTATTGTAGTTATAGTTAGAAGTGGGGCTAGAATATAATATTCTTTACTAAAAAAAATACTGCCCGCTAATCGCTCGAATAGCAGCCGCAGCTCGAACATATTGTTATTCTTAAGTCCACATAGCTATTAAAAAACGTTTAACGAACGGCGCGACGATAATCCAAACGCGACGTTAGGAAGCTAACTGATATATTAAAGCGTAAAAAATAACATGCGTTTTACAAGTAGCATATCGTTATAACGCGTTTTTAATATATAGCCGTTGCGAACACTCCTAGCAATAGGCCCGTTATATATTATGGCCTTGACCTTGGGACCCTTGGTAACGGATTTTTCAACCCTAGACACTTTGGTTTGATCACAGACAATAACTTTTTTTGAATAAAATTTAGCTTGGCAACATTTTATCGTCTGTCTGGTTGTCAAACAAAGAGAAAATAGAAAATACCTACCTATCTACGATATTTTCCCAAAAATCTAGTGTATTTTGTGCTATCAAATAATTTCGCGTGATAAGGTGTGTTACTCTGATTGTAGACCTAATAGTTATGCGTTGTATATCTTCAGAATAAGTGTAACCAGGTTGTCATCTCCGCAGATCGCATAATCTAACAAGCTGGATTGACTTGAAGATAATGATGGACTCGGACTCGTCCGGCGCGGACTTCTGCCGGTTCTGCCGCTCCGAGGCCTCGTCCGACCGGCCTCTCTTCCATCCGTGCATATGTACGGGCTCGATAAAATGGATCCATCAGGAATGCCTAGTGCAGTGGATGCGATACTCGAGAAAAGAGATTTGCGAGCTGTGCGGTCACCGGTTCTCCTTCATGCCGATCTACTCCCCTGACATGCCACGGAGGCTGCCTATCCGAGACGTCGTCGGCGGGCTAGTCACGTCCGTCGCGTCAGCAGTTAAAGACTGGCTGCATTACACCCTGGTCGCTCTCGCCTGGCTCGGCATAGTTCCCCTCACCGCCTGCCGAACGTACCGCTGCCTTTTCTCTGGTTCCCTGGACCCTGTGATTTCTTTGCCATTTGATATTGTGTCTGCTGAAAACCTCGCCAAGGACGTCTTCTCAGGTTGCTTTGTAGTGACATGCACATTGTTCTCTTTCATTGGCCTCGTTTGGCTGAGAGAGCAAATCATGCATGGGGGTGGACCCGACTGGATGGAGAGAGAGAACTTGCCTGTACCTGCCCCTGAAGACATTGTGTTACCTGATAATAATAATGACAGAGTAAATGAAGGAGTTGTAGCTGTAGAAGAAGATGGGGCCAGGGAAGAAGTTAATGGTGAAGGCGGAGAAGACCCATTGGTGGGGGATGAAGCGAACTGGAATCCGATGGAATGGGACCGAGCTGCTGCTGAAGAGCTGACCTGGGCTCGGTTGCTTGGCTTGGATGGGTCTATGGTGTTTTTAGAGCATGTGTTCTGGGTTGTATCTCTGAACACATTGTTCATAGTTGTGTTCGCGTTTTGTCCATACCATATTGGGAGACTGGGGGCTGCATTGGCTGGGTTGACTGCAGAAGGTCCCTTTGCTGGGCCTTTGACAGCACTAGCGGGCTATGTCCTCGTGGGAGCCATTCTGGCAGTCCTTCACGGCATAGCATCATTACTACGTCTGAGGAGTGCCAAGAAAGCTTTGGGATTCTGTTACGTTGTAGTGAAAGTTGCACTGCTGTCTGTTGTTGAGGTAAGTTTCACTTATTATATATCTATACTAGCAATTTCCTGTGGCTTTGCCCACTAATTTTTTTCAGAGTTTACCAACCCCTAACCTAACCTAACACACCCCAAAAGGTTGTTTTTGAAAATTTGCGAAACACGTATTGATTTATTTTATTTAGAGAATCTTTTCAGTAAATTTCAAGTCAATCGAACCATACAACAAAAAGTTTCATACAAATGAAAACACCCCATTTAACCCCTTTAGGAGTCGAATTTTCAAAAATCCTTTCTTAGTGGATGCTTACGTTATAAGAAGAACCTACTGTCCAAATTTCAGCTTTCTAGGTCCAGCGGTTTGGCCTGTGCGTTGATGAATCAGTCAGTCAGGACAAGTAATTTTATATGTATAGATAACATAACTTTACTATTTAAGAAATATCTTATACAGGATTGTGTTATTTCACAGTATTAGTTATTGTACAGTTTCCATTACTCAATGATATGAATAATTTAAAACTCCATATTCACCCTTGTCTAATCTTATATCTGCAGCACTATGATAGCCACCTTGACCTGAGTAATTCCTTTCTCTGGGCTGCTTAACAAAAACAGTTTTTTTAAGGAATAACAATTGTTCCTTCAGAATCACTTAGCTAACTTTTATAAAACAAAAGGAAAAGAAAAAAAGCAATGAAAGTCAATGTACCCGCAGATTTAGTTTCTCTACAAATGTCCAGTTCATTGGTGTTCAATGTAAATTTTCATTGTTTTAAGTATGTAAATTCTTGTTTTAAATTTCCAAATTTTATATGTATCAGGTTATTGTCTACAACAAGTGAGTAAATGACTCATATATGTTTACTTGTACTGTACACAAAATACTTGTTTACAGAAAATTAATATTCATGTAACAGTCAGACATCAATTACATTGAAAAATGTATATAAATCATGCTTTATTTCCATAATTTAACATACTTGCATACAAATTAAGAATTACTGACCCTTCCTAAGTAACGTGACTTTCTTTTCTCTAAATTATCTGAAAATATCTTAAAAACACATTTGTTGAGACTAGTTAAGCAACATGGTCATTTACAATTTTACCTATCATTATATAAGTTGTAAGTATAACTATAAGTCCTCCTAAAAATTTTTTTTTTTTTTTTATATATAGCAAGTACTCATGACAATGATCCATAGGAGAGCAGTGACAGCTCAGTGGCCAAATCCTTGCATTTTAAACAAGACAAAACCCGGCTCGCACCTCTGATTTCTTTAATAATCATGTGTGAATCGTCTTTTGCATTTCATATGACAAGCCACAATGCAACTATCTATGTTTAGGCTTGTTGCTTACCAGTGTGTACTGCACATCTCAATACTAAACTGCATAATATTAAAGAAGTTCATCTACTCTGATGATTTAATCCAAATACTGGACTACTATCCCTTTGGCCTTTTTGTTGTATTTTCGTCGTATTTTTTTTTCTCTCTTTGATCTTTTGAACGGCAGGACACAATGTCGCTGATGCTGTTCTAATTGTAACAAGACAAACACTGTTTAAGAAAAAAACTGAAAAAATGACAAGCCTGCTGAGTTTCCTAAGTTTCTTGCTGGATCTTCTCAGTTGAGGCTGCATTGTGATCCGGTGGTAGCTTTAAAAAAAAAAATTGACCGTTCAAAAGGGCCCAATTAAGCCTATTTGAAATAAATGGATTTGAATTTGATTGAAACATGTGAGAAATCGCAGGATGTAAACTTGAAGAATTTTATTTAATTTTGCAGATTGGAGTGATCCCGCTAGTATGTGGCTGGTGGCTGGACCTATGTTCTCTGTCGATGTTCGACGCGACACTGAAAGACCGCGAAGCGAGTTTGCAAGCTGCTCCCTGGACTTTGATGTTCATTCACTGGCTCGTTGGGATGGTGTACGTCTACTACTTTGCCTCGTTCATTCTACTGCTGAGGGAAGTGCTGAGGCCTGGAGTCCTGTGGTTCTTGAAGAATTTAAATGACCCCGATTTTAGTCCTGTGCAGGTTAGTTTATTTATCACACTAAAAGCTGAGATATTATCATTATTTAAAAAGACATAAAATAATCAAGTTTACTCTTTGAAAGTGAAGACCGGTAGAAGAAAAAAAGACTTTGAAAGACAGAGCAGCAGCTACAATTAGGCACTTTATATACTCAATTGCTATTTTTAGGTGCTCATCACCAGTTTTAATAACTAATTGATAAACAATTATTTGGATAAGCAATCATCAGCAGCTGAAACACATACAACACTGAGCAAAGAACTCCCCTTAGAAGGGAGGTGTTGCCATATTCCCCATGCCTGGCAGGCATCTTGGGGATTGCAGTATAGGTGGTGGTAATCCAATAGAAAGATGCTGCTGCCAGTCTTCTTGTTTTCCCTTAGTCGCTTCTTACGGACACCCAACAGGGTTCTTTCTTACCAGGAGACCCCACGGATGGTTAAGCAATGGCAGTCCTTAAATGGTGGGATAGGATCAGTAGTTTGGTGGCATTTGAACTGAGTGTCTTTGCTTCGATGGCTATGGAAATAGTCTACTCTGATGGTTGTCATCATTATAGACAGTTGTCACTAAGCCAAGTCAAAGGCTTAAGGTCAGCAATAACTCTGAACCATAGAGAGATCAGGCACAGGACTTACTATTTCCGTGGATCCTCTTGGAATCGTGATTTTACTTACTGGACAGATCATTGCACAAGGAACCTACCACCTAGTAAAAGTGCCCATCATCATCATCATCATCAGCCGGAAGACGTCCACTGCTGAACATAGGACTCCCCCTTAGAACGCCACAATGAACGACAATTGGCTATTTGCATCCACCGGTTACCTGCGACGCGCACAATGTCGTCTGTCCACCTAGTGGGAGGCCTGCCAACGCTGCGTCTTCCGGTTCGTGGTCGCCACTCGAGAACCTTTCTTCCCCAACGGTTATCGGTTCTTCGAGCGATGTGGCCTGCCCATTGCCACTTCAACTTGCAGATTCTGAGAGCTATGTCGGTGACCTTAGTTCTTCGGCGAATCTCCACATTTCGGATTCTGTCGCGCAAAGAAACTCCGAGCATAGCTCTCTCCATGGCTCGTTGTGTGACTCTGAACTTTTCTAAAAGGCCAGCCGTTAGAGACCAAAAAAAAAAAGTGCCCACTGGGTTTGAACCCACAAGTTCCAGTTTGCAAAGCTAGCAGCTTCCCGCCGCGCTATGGAGGCTACACCCCTCACCCAGTAGAAACTAATCTTGTTTTTTACTCTTGTTTCTCAGGAAATGATCCATCTGTCAGTGTGGTCACACATCCGCCGGCTCGTGGTGTCCGCCATGATATTCGGCACCGCGGTATTGTTCATGCTATGGCTTCCGATCAGGGTCATCAAATACGTCCTCCCGGGCTTCCTGCCGTACGCTGTGGCAGTGCATACGGAGGCGCCGGTCAATGAACTCAGCTTGGAGTTGCTTTTACTGCAGGTAAGTTATTATGGACAGGAAGAAAAGAAGCAGCTTCTTTTTTAGTGTTTTATTCAATACTACCTATCTGTAGGCTCTTTAGCTAGGTACCCTAGATGTCCATAGAACATGGCAGTGATTTTATTTTTATTTTTTGGGATAGAGTCTATCCATCTAGCTGTTGGTCGCAGATGGCCATTACAGCTTCACCGGACAATAGGAGGCGAGCGCTTAAAGCGCTCTAGCCTTAACGGCAGAAGTAGCGACGAGCTCAAGGGCACCTCAGGGAGGCACGGCCTCGGCTTGGGCTGTCGCGTAAGAGAGGGCTGAATTTACCACCGGTTCACAACGCGCCCCCACTGAGAAGAACTGGCATGAAACTCAGTGGGGTGATGCACGTCGTTGAGGTCGCATGCGTACGACCCTTCGGCCTCGCCGGCGAGACCGGTGTCTGATAGCTAGTGTAGCATACTGTTGTCGGGGAGGGTTCGGCGCATCCCGGTCCAATAAGACCGTCATGGGGTCAGGAACATGGCCGGGATTGTAGCTGTGTTGTTCATTATCATGCAAACTTCGTAGTTACATCATAACGGAGGGGATAAAACATTATGGCCGGGGAATGATATTGCTTCTTCAATTTCAATTTCGGCAAATCATCAGCCGAAACACGCTTGGCAGGCGTCTTGGGAATCGCAGTATAGGTAGGTAATCCATTAGACGAATTCCAGATTGCTGATGCTAAAAGAATCCCATAGCTCTACCGTCAGCTCTATAAAGCGTCGTTTTACCGGCTCCCATAAGAAATTACGTTAGCCCGTCAGCAAATATTGGTGATAATTCGTTTCCTGGACACCCCCCACCCATTTCTCCAATTTTTAGTATACAGTGTAAATGGACTATTATGAAAGAACTAATAAAGCATTTGTATTAATAAATGGGAAAGTAACTTTCTCTCTGCTTGTCCATTTGTATATTCATTACTTAACGACTGAACCGGTCTTGATGACATTTGATTAGGAAATAGTTTGCATAATTAGGAAGTTCATGGGTGCTTCTTTATTTTCAACAAAAAATTCCAACGGTATACATATGTACATATATGTATAGTAGTCTCACTTTAAAATTTTGATGACCCATTTCGATCCCCATTGAAAAGATTTTTTTTTATTTATTTGCGATGCGGTTGGGTATATAAGATTTTTAAAACAATTTTCTGTTTCAAACCGATAACACAGTGGTTTCTGAAACAGGTGTGACAGACAGACTACACATTTTACCTTTTAGGTATGGAACTTAGGTATACTCAAAAGGTGAACACTTTTTATTTAGTTTGTTGAACTGCTTGTGAATGTATAATTTGAGTTTGAATGTTAATAACTCCACAAATTCCGATATACACGAATAGTGGTTAAAGAAATAGTCACTATTTGATGGCTGTTGTTAATTCATAACATTAATAAATTCCGACCTCTTAAACTGAATGCCGTAGGCGGCGTGTGAATGTATGTATAATGTATCATTATTATTACATCCTTCTGTACAATTGAAATGGTTAAGACCAAGGTCGTTTCATATCTACATCTATATACACTTAATATTACAAAGAGGAAATATTTGTATTTTTTAATGTAACGAATAAACTCAAAAACCTATTTCATAAATTCTTGTATTTAACGTAATATCGTGCTGCAATATATTTTATCGGGTGTTTTATGCCGCTAGTCAACTGAGACATTAAATGTTACATTTCATGCGTCAGGTAATTTCACTAGCTACAGTGCCCTTAACAACCTTTAGAAGGTACATACCTGAACGGTCCCTTGCACAAGAGACCTCAACATCATTGTGTGATGAGCACATAAATAAATTTTTTAGCTTCGTTTTGTGGACTGTTAATAATGAACTCCAATATCGTTTATGGCCTTTATTTTTATATATTTACAATTACAATCAATTAGTACGTGCGATCACTGAGGTGGTACATGAAGCAGAGAGGCTAATACAATGTTGCCAGAGTACAAAATAGGAGACAATAAATGGTTAATTATTATGTTGCCAACAATCATCAGTAGCCGAAACACGTCCATTGCTGAACAAAGACCTTCCCTTTAGAAGGGAGGGGTTGCCATAATCCCCACGCGTGGCAGGCGTCTTATACCACAGTATATGTCGTAGGTAATCCAATAGAAAGACGCTGCTGCCCGTTTTCTTGTTTTCTCTTAGCCACTTCTAACGGACATCCGACGAGATGAGATGGGAGGTGGCTATTCTTACCAGGACACCCCACCGGACCTGCCGCCTAATAAATAATCTCATCATCATCATCAGCCGGAAGACGTCCACTGCTGAACATAGGCCTCCCCCTTAGAACGCCACAATGAACGACAATTGGCTATTTGCATGCGCCGGTTACCTGCGACGCGCACAATTTCGTCTGTCCACCTAGTGGGAGGCCTGCCTACGCTGCGTCTTCCGGTTCGTGGTCGCCACTCGAGATGTTTTCTTCCCCAACGGTTTTCGAATCTTCGAGCGATGTGGCCTGCCCAGAGCCACTTTAACTTGCAGAAATATAGATGTACGTTTGTAGGTGATCCTGCCGGCTCTTTTAGAGCAGTCGCATACGCGCACTTGGTTAAAAGCGGGAGTGAGAGCATGGTGCGCGCTGGCGGCCGCAGCCCTAGGGCTCCGGTCCTACCTGCTGGGGGAGGCTCGAGCGCCTGCACCGCCTCACCGCCCACCACACCATCCCCACCAGCTGGGAGCCGCACACCAGGTACTTACCACCCACTATAGCCTGCCACTCCATATGTATTAGTTCCACTTCACATGCATTACTATTTGTAACCTTAGTGGGAATACTGCTTGCTTTACAAACTGAAGGTCTTCACTGAAGACTGACTTCTTTCTTCTTCTTCTTCTTTCTGACTGTCTTGACTGAAGGTCACTTTAATCTTCTTTTCCTCTACCGCTCTGGGGTTTGCTGGTAGAAAACTCAATTATGAGTTAAGCTCGCCTTTGTACTTCTTTCATGTATTGTATTTTATCTGTGTCTTGTGTGTATGTGTACAATAAAGAATTAAAGGTCGCCGGTTCAAGTACCGCAGCAGCTTAGCGTAGTTATTGCTTAATGAAAATGCAAGCCGATCACCTGATTGGTTATGATTGTGAAAAATCTATTTCGCTTGGCAAGGGATCAACCTAGATTTGAGACGCAGACAGTCAACTTTGAGTTACCGTAAGACGAATAAAAAGTTGGACTAATCATCATCATCAGCATAAAGTCGTCCACTGCTCAATAAACGCCTCCCCTTAGACGGGAGGGGTTTACAAAAGCCTTCCCTTAGACAGAAGGGTTGCATAATTCCCACGCTTGGAAGGCGTCATGAGGATCGCAGTATAGGAGCTAGGAAATCCAATAGAAAGACGCTGCTGCCCGTCTTCTTGTTTTCCCTTAATCGCCTTTTACGGACACCCAACGGGAGAAGATGGGAAGGTGCTATTCTTACCCGAAAACCCTACGTATACTACTAATCTATACTATAATAAAACTCAAAGAGCACTTTTTCTGTACATTGAATATTTTTCCACAATTTCTATGTGGGGATACTATACTATCGACATAGAGGCCAAAACAATTTTTTTTTGGAATTATTGTCTGTCTGTCTGTCGTTCTGTTGGTCCAGGTATCATTTGAAAACCCGTGGATGGATTTTGATAGGACTTTCACTGATGTGTTGTGTAGAAGTCTAGGTATAAATTGGTATATAAAACATCACGCTATGTTTCATAGGGGCTAAGCAGTGAAACATTACTTGCACATATTACCACGTAATTTCCTTTGTATGTGAATAGGGTAATTATAGACTGATCAGTTAATCATTAAGATATGTATTATTACGCTATATACAATAGGGACTGAGCAGACATTTAGTTTGCATAAGATATGGCATTGGCGAAGGGTCAATTTTTGTAAGGGGTAAGCCGGTCCGGTACACCCAGGAAATTTTCATTAGATTTCTGTATTGTTCTAAGTACTTTGCTGATAGCATTATGACATTATATCTTTGAAAAGTTAAAATCTGTAAAATCTGTCGTTCATGAAATTTTAATGAAACTCCCCAAGTCAAGGTAGTGTATAGGTATTGTATCACGTCGCAACAATAACAGATGCAAAATACTAAGAACTTTTATTATCGAATATCATTAGACAGTAATTTACGATGTTAGCGTGATTTACATTATGAACAGCGCCATCTATCGGTGAAATTGAACATACAATCACTATAGAACTTTAATCAAGCTAAATATAAGAAAGTCGTGTTAGTTACACTATTTATAACTCAAGAACGTGTGGCGACTCGACACAAGATGACGCCACATGTGGTAACAGCGACGCGAGGAAGAAGCGAATAGTACTACATACAACAAGACAGATGGCGCCACCGATTTCTGAATCGTGCAAGCGAAGTTTCTCCAACTCGGAGAATATATACAACATCCCGACTACATCTGTCGGGGGCTTCGGCCCTGACCGAGCATCACATCTCGCTCGGTCGGAGGATCCTCCCTTTAGCACCGCCGCCGTCGCATCGCTAAACTGGTGACCCCGCACAGAACATCGACGCAGCCTTCAGATCCGGACAACAGCGCAGCTTCGCCATCGCTCTCTTCCCACAGCAGCAACTCTCCAGCAACAACCAGCGAGTCACAAGCCAGCCAGTACCCCGGCCTCATCGGACGACCACCGCATTGCAGCTGCAGATGCAAGCCTGGTCTGCCTTCGGCCACAACTTGGCACAGCACCCCTGCACTACGGCCGGTCCTTGTAAGAAGAGCACATTCCTCTCACCGGCACGTCTAGCAGCCGCCAGCCATTCACTGCACACCTCGACTCACAGAGGATGACGCAGTAGCAGCCCCGACTCACTGGGACTGCATCCACTGGCACTGGCATAGCGACTGGAGTGCAAGGACAAGCTGGCACATGCATCGACTTCCAGTCTTCGGGGGGGAGTGATGTGGCGACTCGACACAAGATGACGCCACATGTGGTACAGCGACGCGAGGAAGAAGCGAATAGTACTACATACAACAAGACAGATGGCGCCACCGATTTCTGAATCGTGCAAGCGATTGGTGGGGAGGTAGCTTAGTACCAGGAAACGGACATAGGATACTTTTTATCCCGGTAGGTTAAGGTTAAGCAACGTTAGGTAAGGTCATTAAATAGATGGGTGAACCGATTTGTATGAAAGTGTGCATATCGGGTAGGTCTGAGAATAGATCATACAGTGTATTTCATACCACTAGGTTAAGGTTAAGCAACATAAGGCAAGGTCATTAAATAGATGGGTGAACCGATTTGTATGAAATTTTGTGTGCATATCGGGGAGCTCTGAGAATAGGTCATAAAGTATATTTAATGCCGCTGATACCATGATTGACGAGGATATATAGAACGAGAGGAGGGTGCAAGAGAGGAGAAAGAGGGAGGGGATTCAAGGAGGGGGTGACGGGGTGAGGGATCGGGGGAGTTAGGTGGAGTAAGGGGGGAGTGAGAAGGAGCAAGTTCGTAGAAGAGAGAGGGGGAGAGGGTTCAGAGAGGGGACAACAGGAAGAGGGGGAGTGTGACGGAAACCGAAGCGGGAGGGGAAAGAGAAGGGAGAGAAAGAGCATATAAGAGAGAGATATGGAGAGAGATAAATCTAGGGAGGAGGGAGAAAAGGGGAGCAAAATGTAATAAAAGCGCGGGCGGAGCTAAGCGGGTCAGCTAGTATTTAAATATAATTATAATTTCTTGGGTGCGCTACCTATTTAAGCGGCTCGGCAGATTCGATTCGGCAGTATTTTTTTGAACGGCGGCGGCAAATCTGGGTGGCTTTTTTTTTGCCCAACGACTCTGCCGATTAATGCCGGCCCTTATTGGCCGCCCGACGGCCTTATTCTTGAACATTCACCAACAAATGATCGATTATGCCGCCCGGGTGTGCCGATTTATGCCGACTCTCTTAAATATGTAGCGCCCCAAATTATAATTTTAATTCATGTTCTCTTTTTTAGGCGTTGATGCGTCGCGACGGGCCAGCCGGCTTCGAGCCGTACACGCGAGTGTCGTGGTTCCCTGTGCGGCTTGGCGCGTTATTGGTCCTCGTCTCGATCTCCCTCGTGATGGCCAGTGCACTCACTCTGGTATTATCACTTGTATTTAAATCTTTTCTTTTGTGGAGGAAGCCTTGAAAAGCTACCCAGTCTCCGTAGGGGCAGAGTTCGGGTTATGTGGGACTATGTCCAATGCTGAAAGGCCCTCAAAGGGCGGGTTTACCATAATTCCCACGTTTAGCAGGCGTCTTGGGGATCGCAGTTTAAGTAAGTAATCCAATGGAAAGACGCTGATGCCCGTCTTCTTGTGTTCCTTTAGTCGCCTCTTATTGACACCCGGTGGGAGGAGATGGGAAGGTTTTATTCTTACTCGGACACCCTTCGGTTACTTATTGACTCATATATTGGCCTCTACATCTATTATAGATGATTTAAACAATGCGTGTATGAGATTTGACACCTTTTTGATGGTTAAATAATCCAATGCGAGATCGGCACATGATCGTCCACATCTTGAGGCGACGATGCTGTCGTGTCGTTTCGCTCTCTTTATCCCCAACACCGACAACGACGTCACGAGTCGTAAACACATCAACACACAGACACCGGTCTCGCCGGCGAGGCCGAAGGGTCGTACGCATGCGACCTCGACATCCCTCGCTGAGTTTCTTGCCGGTTCTTCTCAGCGGGGGAGCGTTGTGAACCGGTGGTAAACTCATACTCTCTAAGCGGCAGTCCAAGCCGAGGCCGTGCCTCCTTGAGGTGCCCTTGTGCTAGTCGCCACCCAACTGGCTGGAGCACTTAAAGCGCTCGCCCTCTTGTCTGGTGAAGCTGTAATGGCCATCTGCGGCCAACAGTACTACTCCTACACAAAACAAAAAAAAAAGCTCTCTTTATAGCAAAACTATCGCACCAGGTTCTATCGTGAATCTTCTGGCCTGGCCATATCATACATTGATTTCTTCCCGTTTTGAAAGGCAAAGTGATATTTGTATGTATCTTTTCAACTCTTCCTCAATACGAGAAATGAAAATTGAGGAGATTGATATCTTAAAAAGCTCTCGACATAAGAAAACGAATTCATAGTAAATGAATGGCTGAATTTTCATGAAAAATAATTAAGTATCATCCCAGCCAGCTTTCAAATTAAATAATCGCGTTCAAATCTGTCTATTGCTTTGGAAACAATGCCGCCACGAACAATGTTGAGACGAATACACAGGCTTCAAGCTCACCTCTTTTTTGGGTCGGTTAAAACAACTGGCGGAGTAGCTTCTAATAACAAAAGTAAAAAATAATAGCAAGCATGGCATCATAAGCCATAGCCATCATATGACAGTTTCTCATCAATCCTGACTCGGTTATTTTTTCGTCCGTAACAGGTGATTCCCGTCGCCATTGGTAGGAAAGTGATGGCATTATGGTTGCCTAAAGCTTCGGACGGCGTTCATGAACTATACACTGCTGCGTGCGGTAAGTAAATCAAATAAATATAATCTAATATCTTTTATATTTCTAATGAATACGTCACAGCGGTTTTGAACCTTATTTTACAGGTTTTAAGTATAATTTTGTATTTTATTTTTTACGCGTATGCAACTACTGGCGTGTTTTCTGTATAAATGAGTCTGAGGCGCTCATAGCCAGTTGTAATCACTGTTCGGCAAACGAGCGGTGAAGCAACGTCAGGCGAGTTCAATCTATAGATGGGATGACTAGGTCACTAAACTGAACTGCTACCCAACAGGCAGGTGGGTTCGTTTTTCATCCTCGAAAAACTTTTGTGTGTCTGAATATATCTGTTTCGCGTCTGGGTGTTATTTGTACGTTGCCGCTGTTACCTTCAGTAACGTAATCCGTAAAACGCGGATAGATTATAACGAGTGCTGATATGCGTTGGATTTGAATAATTTCAAATAATTTTATGACAAAATATAACATGTTGTAAAAATTATTATTGCAATTGATTATATTACTGGTTCTGAATAAACTATTGTCAGGTTTATACTAAAAACAATGTTGTATAAATCGTATTGTTACGCACAAGTTCGGGTAATTTGTTCGCATGATGGACGACGGTAGATTTTTTTTGGAGTTTATGATTTGGTTACAAAGCTTTTTAAGTCATCGATAATAATAATATCTTGGGACCATTTTACACACGGTCATCTGATCCAAAACTACGCAGATCTTCGCACTATGGAAACCAGACAACTGATACAAATATCCTTTTTTTGTTAACACATACTTAAATAAGTAGTTAAATAACGCCCAGATACTTGGTGGGAATCGAATTGACCCTTCGGGCCGGATCCGTCATCATCGATGATTATCAATCAAATCAATCAATAAATAATTTGATTGATTGATTTGATATTTGATATGATTTTATACCATTTGGGGAAGACGATATGACAATTAATGAAAAAACTGGTAATACCGGTACATAGGAATATTTTGAAACTGTCAAATAAATCCTAACATAGAAATTGAAAAAGAAAATTTTCGAACAAACTATATTGCAGAAAAACTTAATAAAAAAAAAAAAATATATACAGACGAATTGAGAACCTCCTCCTTTTTTGAAGTCGGTTAAAAATAAAACACCATTTGTAAATATTGGGTCTCTAACCTCTGGTGCGAGTGGCCACGTTTTTAACGTGGCGAGTTAGCTACATGTACTACATACCGATGCGTAGGTTATTCACCTGACGGTGACGCGTAGTAACATTATACATCACGTAGAAAATGTGATAAAAGAAAAATAGTGTCCTGTGACTAAACTTTTGGATATATTTGATTAATTTTTCGTACGTAGACTGGAAACATTACACACATGAGATTTAATTTACTGTCGTATTATCTATCCACAGATGGTATAAATATTGTGTATTAATAACCATTACGTCCCGCTAGGGATGTACGTGTGTTGGGCGCTAGGGCGGGGCGGGACGCTCGCGGCCCAGTGGGCCCGCGGCGGGCGAGCACAGCTAGCGGCGCGAGCGGCGCTGTGGGCGCGGGTCGCCGCTCGCGCCGCGCTCGCCGCGCTCGCTCTGCTCGGACTCGTGCCGCTCATGTTCGGCCTGCTGCTAGAACTGGTAATATATTCACTTATACGGGCTGTAAGGGACATCGTACCGAAAACCGATACCAGGGATCCAGTACATGATTCTGAACATTCTAGTGTTGAAATTTTACATCGGCTTTTTCATGAATTTCCAAAAAAAATGCCGCTCTTTTGTTTTATAAAATAAGGATAACATCATTATTGGTATAATAATAAAGCCTAATTTCAATTTAAAAACGGAGGGGAACTTTCCCTGAGAAGGGAGGGGTTGCCATAATCCCCACGTTTGCAGGTGGCTTGGGATCGCAGTATAGATAGAACATAAATCCAAATGAAAGACGCTGCTACCCGTCTTCCTGTTCTCGCTTAGTCGCCTCTTACGACACCCAACGAGAGGAGATGGGGGGGTGCAATTCTAACCCGGCACCCCACAGGCAACTACTCACTATCCGAGTATAATTCGATTTTAAGAATAGGCATGATGACTAGTTTTGAAAAAATACTCTATAATGTACTTACGGGTCTACTATTGCTGAAAATAATTATATTTTTGTATTAAATTTACAATTAATAGCAATATTTTCAAATTTTAAAATAGAGTTTTAATTTCGTTCCAAAACGAAGGCATGGCGCCATTTTGTGACGTCACTAAGGTATAAATAAACATCTCTCTGTAGGTATAAAAGTGAATCATTGTATGAAAGAAAAAGTTGAGATGACAGTTTGACAGTTGTTTATTTATACCAGATTGACGTCATTCACTCTGATCAGTGTTTATTACAAAATGGCGATTAGCTGTATTTAAGTAATTTATTTGGTTAAATATCACGAAAATCTCTCTATCATTATGAAAATGAGATGCTTTTTTGGAATCAGTGCAATCTGTTCTAACATTCAAAACCACAGATTCATTGGTATTGTGTTGCAGTCATCATGCCTATCGGATAGCAATACTAAACTGCAAATGATTTTTTCCAGGTGTTAGTGATTCCACTTAGGGTTCCGCTCGAGCAGTCCCCGGTACTGTTCGTGTGGCAAGATTGGGCGCTGGGCGTCCTATACACGAAGATCGTGTGCGCTCTTACAATGATGGGCCCTGATTGGGCGATGCGCCGTGCGATCGAGAAGGCTTACAGAGACGGCATCAGAGAAATGGATCTGAAGTAAGAGTTATTTCTGTTTTTAAAATTAGCTTCTATTTTCAAATTTAATTGGTGGTTAACATCGATATACTAAACAAGATAAGTAGTCACGAACAAAATAACATCGAAAATGTGGTCGCGGTTACGTATACTTACAGAACTATTCACGTAGCTAGAAATTGTAGAAAATAGGTTTAAATAATTCGCAACGTTGGTCTAATAGAAGCCTTCACAAGTAGTAATAAAGTCTAATTCTGTATGCAGTAATGTTGGCACATATAACCTTTACATCGGAGGTAAAGTAAACGCAATAAAATCGTCAACGTGATACGAAAATAAGAAGCTGTTTTGACTAAACAAAAATATATTCATTTAAAAGGAAATCTTAACCACTATAAAATAAGGTTCAAAACAGTTTGCAGACAATTTGGCACTTACACAGTATTGGAGCTGAGAGATGTATGCTTCCATTGTGTGTGTACTGACTTACCAACTTATCCGTGCTAATGGCAAAAATGAGAACTAACTTTTTATTATGATAATGGCGTGTAGTTTGACAGTTTCGTATAGACAGTGGCGACACTCCTATCGGTAAAATTAATTTTGTCAGCCTGGGGCTTAGCAATTGCGAAATACTTGCGGAGAAAATATCAAATGAATAATTGTTATTTAGTATTATAATGATATCTTACTTATATTTATTATTCAAACTAGTCGTAATAAGAATACTAAACGTAAAAAAGTTTCTCCATCTGCAATTTTCGTATTACGATAAGTATTTGGACAGCTTTTATACGCGCAATAGGGCATTTATATAATGATAATTTATTTCAAAAAACACACAGTTTTACAACACACAATTACAAACTAGACACAACAATAAACATTCTTAAAAGAATTACCAGGGGTTCCCAAACTAGGCACAGCCTGTATCTTGGGAAACCAGCTAAGAAGTGGACATCAGAATTTAAACAAGACTTGTTTAGAAGAAGTGTTTAGATAAGCTTGAGAATGTGCGAAAGTGTATATGTGCCTATGTCAGTGTTTGTACGTTTGTGTATGATAGGCAAAGGAGTACCTACTAAATCCGAATTTGAGAGGTTTATCTATTAATACATAGAGATTCTGTTTGATTATAATCCAGACTTAAAAGCAACTTTGTCAATTCTTCCTTAACTTCCTTCACAGAAAGAACACTCAGATTATGACGAGATGTAACAGCATTGTACGTGGCCAAAAAACAGACGCGAGCAAATCTTTTTGCAAAGGTGGTTTTAACTGTAGGGGTAGGTACCCTGAAAACGCGTTTTTTCAAGAGTTTTTTATAATCTGGCGATTTAAGAAGCGACTTATGAACAGATAGACAGGCCCTTAAAATATACAATTGCCTAACACGCAAAACTTTCATGGTACAATAAAGTGAATCCGTCGGAAATCTAAAAGTTTTCCGTAGCATTACCTTTAAAATTCCACGTTGAGCACTTGGCAATACGAGTCATACCCTTATCCGTGACAGAAAAAACGTTTTCCCAAGTAGATCCCCGGAACAGAACCACGGTGTCGTCAGCGTAACAGATAAGCTCCGCACAAGGGATTTCCAGGTCATGTAAGTCATTCATATATATAAGAAATAGCGTGGGTCCGAGAATACTACCTTGTGGGACGCCAAAGTTAACTGGTAGCTGATCGCTTTTAAGACCATTAATCTGCACTAGTTGTTGTCTGTTTGATAGATAACTCGTGAACCAGTCCAATGCAACCCCACGAATACCAATTTTTTCCAATTTTTTTAGGAGAATAGGCACTGAAACGGTATCGAACGCCTTGGCCAGATCTAGAAAGACTGCTAAGCAACTACGCCCTTTATCAAGGTAGCTAGATGTAAGATCAGTGAGTAGTGCCACTGCGTCACTCGTAGATTTTTGTCTCCTGAAACCAAATTGTTTATCTGACAACAGGTTCTGCGTTTCCAAATAGTTAACGAGCCTCTTGTTTACTATTTTCTCCAAGAGCTTGGAGAAAGCAGTCAGAAGAGACATAGGCCTGTAATTTTTCGGATCATCTGTTGCTCCATCTTTGTGAATTGGTGTAATGGAAGCCACTTTCCACATTGACGGAAAGAGGCCAGCTTGTAAACTTAGATTAAAAATATGAGACAATGGCGTCAAAATCTGTTTCCTAGTAGCCTTCAATAAGCTGTTAGTAATCCCGTCCAAACCAGGAGAACAATCGATTTTTAGTTGGCTTTCACCCGTTTTGGCGAGGATTTCTTGAGATAGTTCTTGACCAATCGACGCAAAGTATTTATTACAGACATTCAGAGATGTTGCAGAGTCAGTAGTGATTGATAACAGTTCATTATTGTTCTGGTTTTTCTGCTGAAGATGACATATTGACTTTACTGTGTTCCAAAGTTTTATGGGATTCATTTTGGACAATTCGAGTTCACTAGCTTCATGTTCTGTTTTCACTTTTCTGAGAATCTCGTTGCAGTAGTTCCTTTTTTTTCAATACGTCCTTACGCTATTTCAATACGTCCTTACGCTAGCTGTGGTCATGCTATGGAAACTTAGAACAAAGTCAGTGGGTCGCTGTTTACATTGCTCTCTAGTAACACATTCAGCAAAATAAGCCCGTTGTAAATAGTTTTAAGCTATCCAACACTAGATGGCGTTGAATAACAATAACCGAATTTCACACAGAAAGGTCTTTCGAAGTTACCAATGTAAAAAATAAATCCGTATTAATATAGGTTTTCTCTAAAATTATTTAAGCCAGGTTTTCATTCTAATATAAATGTATTGTAATTATGAAAAGACAATGAAAAATTATTATTATTTATGTTACAACCATCAACTATTGTAGAACAGTTAAAAAATGGCTATTATGTGATATAGCATCAGCGTTGTTAGATCAACAAAACTGTGTCCATCTTTTTAGTATCGGTCTTTCGTCGGCCTTTGAGTCTTTATTAGCCAACAAACCACAAAACATTTTTGATTAATAATTGGGTCAAATATTAAGTACCGTAAATGCGGGTTACTTTAGCTCTAGCAGGTTACATTGGCTCAAAACGGAAAAAGATTGAATTTCCTATCTTTTCGTAACTATCACAGAAAACGATCTAACTTTAGTCGGAAATGAGAGATGGCATAGTACTACCATCTCTAATTTCCGACTTACTTATTTCTTATTGGCTGCACAAATGTATCGAGAGGAAAACTGACAATTTATTTAAACTTGTAGGTAGTGAAAAAAGGTAATATAATTTCATCCATTTTTGTTATAAAGTTCTTACATTAGCTCTAAAAAAGAAATTGTATGGTTTTTGTTATATAAAAAAATCCCAAGCCAAAGTAACCCTCTTCATAGAACAACTTTGGCTCAAAATAAAAAATAAATAAAAAATATTTAAACATTTACGTATGTACATATTAGGTATGCATACATTTTGAGGACAAGTGTTTATTACTTGCTTAGATACTGTCATTATTTATCAAATAAAAGCATTAAAAACTTTACTAGGAACCACACTTCACAGCAATTTCTGAAAATAACATTAAAAGAAGCCGAAGTAACCCGCATCTACGGTACCTATTTTTATTACATATTTAGGACGAGAATCGAGTACCGAGCGCTCTGTATTAATATGTCCCATGTTCAACATTGTAGTGTAAAAAAATCTAAATAAATTGAAGTATGTTAAATATAATTCGTTCAGTTCGGAGTTTCTGAATAAATTATTATTTACGAATTGATCGTGATCCACGCACTAGCTAAATACATAAATAAACTTGAAAAACATAATCCTCATTCTGACGCAGTTAGGTAATAAACCTTTTTTTAATATTTCCTTTTTCTACCAAAAAACGTCCCTTTCCAGTACAGATTTCGCGGCTTCGGCCATTATTTTAATTCAGTTGCTGGCAACGTGGCAACACTGTGCAGTAGTAATATTCCTCAGAGGTTATAGTTTGTTTTTATGAAAATTTCGGTTTACTGTGAATATGCAAGCTGCTGTAGTTTCCTTTTTAATACAATATCAATGTTTACAAGTGTTTTCAGTGATATCATAAAGTGAAACTTAGTCTGAGTGTGATTAAACTACGTCTGTTGTGATATGTTGACTTCCGTTCGTGACTACATGGAAACTTTAATTCTAGCTTAGGTTAACTTATATTTTGTGACTTGTACCATTTATGAATTATGATATTAAATACTATATTTTACATGTTGTGTTTTTTTATTTTATAACTAAATAACCTATACTTACACAATATAGGCAATATAGGGTTTGATATACTTAGGGGCTGTACTATACGTACCAATAGCTACTAGGTATGTAGTTCATGAATGAGCTACAGGCGGGCAGAACTTTAGTTAGCGTCCTCGAGCCACGCGAGAGTTGCCTATCTATTTCAGTATATACATACTATTCTTATCTATGGCTGTGGTCGGCTCGTACTAATTTGAAATAGCGACACAAACGTCTCCGTGGCGCTATTTTCGTGACCACTTTTCGGACCGTGACAGCAAATCTAGTTGGTATAGTAGTGGTGGTGGCTAAGCATGCATGATTTTTTTTCTATTTAAAACGTGTTACAAAATATTGTTTTTTTTTTTTGTTTAGTGTACTTTGTGTTATGTCAGGATTTTATAAACATCTTGTTTTACACCGAGTTCTTTATACAACGATCGGTCATTCGTCACCTTAACCATTCGTTATAAAGTCAGTACTAACGAGGCGTCAGTCAGCGTTGCAAAGATTTTTACGTCAAAGAATTACGTCAGGGAAATTTTCAGCTGTCTGGTAGAAAATATTACTGTTCGTTACTAACACGAGTTGTTTCATACATATAGGACTTTAGATTACAATAAATAAAATTAAAGTCCGTGTTTATAATTATGATGTTTCTCATTTATTTTATTTGTTAATGTCAGAGATGTCAATCCAATATAAAAAACTATGTTGACATTTTATTACGTGCCTGTTTGCTAACCATAGCTTCACACAAAGAGTTTATAATTAATGTTAATTCTAAACATATAACATCTTCTCTTGAAGCTCATGGTTGGTACTTAGCAAGCTTTGATAATTATGCATGCAGGTTGACTTCCTTACATAACATTACCAGTCTTGGTTTATAGACGGCCTTTGTTAACATGTCTGCAATTTGGTCCTTAGTACCAATTTTATCTATTTTGATAGTCCCATCAGCTACGGTTTCCCGAATGAAGAAATGTCGTAACTTGATGTGCTTGGTTCTGTTATGGAACTCATAAGGCGGATTGTAAGCCAGTTTGATCGCTGACTCGTTGTCAATATGAAGTACAGGAGTCTCAGATAATTGTTCTATGTTTTCAATCAACCGTTTAAGCCATATAATTTCTCTAGCAGCTTCACTGGCAGCAACAATTTCGGCTTCCGTGCTTGAGATTGCGACTGATGTCTGTAGTTGACTTCTCCATGATATCGGGCCTCCATAAACACATATTAGGCCAGAAGTCGATCTACCCGTGTCAGAGTCTCCACCGTGATCAGCATCACTGTAGCAGACCAGTTCTTTTTGCGTACCTTTTCTGTAGGTGATGCAATAATCTCGAGTACCATTCAGATAGCGAAATATTCTTTTAACTTTTGCTATATATGTTCTGGTTGGGGTTTCCAGATGTCTGGATGCGACACCGACGGCATAAGCAATATCGGGCCTTGTTCCTACCATCAAATATGCAAGGGCTCCAACCGCTTCTCTATATGGAAACGCGGTGGCTTCTCCGGCTTCTTCTCTTAATTCAGAGTCTTTAACTATGGGTGTAGGGACAGCCTTACTGTTCTGCATACCAAATTTTTCTAGTATTTTCTTTGTGTAGGCTCCTTGATGTACTTTAATACAATCTTCCTCTTTCTCTATCTCAAGTCCCAAAATAATAGGACTTTTTGTTATTCTGGATCTTTATTTTAAATTGCTTTTGAATCTTCTCGATAAATTCATCGATTAATGCCTGTGATGTGCCAGCTATGATGCCATCATCAACGTACAGTGCCAGTATCAATCTTTCTCTTCCCCTCTTCATTGAGAAGAGACAAGGATCTTCTCCAGGTGCGAACCCTTGTCGTAGAAGAAAATCTTTGATGCAGTTGTTCCAGCATAGCGGAGCTTGCTCCAGTCCATATAAACTTCGTTTCAACTTGCATACTTTATTACTTCCATCGTTATATCCTTCAGGCTGTTTGACGTAAATTTCTTCGTTTAAACTTCCATAAAGAAATGCTGTAGAAATGTTGTCTCGAGCAGCAATACTCAACAGTAATCTGATTGAGCTCATTTTTGCAACTGGACTAAATGTCTTCTCATAATCAACGCCTTTTTTCTGCGAATAGCCAACTGCCACAAGTCTGGCTTTGTATTTGTTAATAGATCCATCTGAGTTTCGTTTTATCTTATAGACCCATTTACTGGATATGGCTTTTCGTCCTTTTGGCAGATTCACTAAGTCCCATGTTTGGTTCTGTTTTAGTGATTTTAGTTCATCGTCCATAGCCTTTCGCCATTTTTGTTTGTCTATAGACGTCATTACTTCCTTGTAGGACTTCGGTTCTTCTTCACAATCGTAGACCATTTCTACACTGTTAAGAACAAAGTCTTCAAATCTACATGGCGGCTTGATTTTTGATCGATCTCTCAGACTTATGGTACCTGCAGGTTGTTCTTCAGGTTGTTCATTATGAACTTCATTTTCTGGAGATGATTCTTGATGTTGATCGACTTGAATATCTTCTCTTGTTAAGATATCTTCAGATTCGTCTTGTAGATTTATGTCAGAATGCGATAAATCTATGTTTGATGAGACATTCTCGTCGTCAGATTCAGCAGTGTCAAAGTTGATAGAATCATTAATTGGAATATTTGGTTCATTCGACTCATCTTGACCAACAGAATTATCTGTAGATTCCATTGGGGCTGGAAATGGAATAACAATTAATTTTGAAATCTTCTCCTCAGGTCTTGAAGTTAGAAATTCATCATCGGTTTCCATTACCTTCTCGATTGGGTTTAGTGTATTTTCTTCAAATATAACATCTCTGGAGTTTATGACAGTCAAAGTACTTTTTACCCAAACTCGATAACCTTCATCATCGTTGTAACCAATAAGAATACCTTTCTTGGCTTTCTTGTCCAATTTTTTGCGTGAAACTTTAGGAACATGAGCGTAACATGTGCTTCCGATTATTCTCAAATGTCCAATTCTTGGCTTTTTACCATACCAGAGCTCATGTGGTGTCTTGCCCTTGTTTGTCGGACCAGTACGATTAAGTACGTAGACAACACCCTAACCCTTAACCCCCCAGCGAGTGGATAACCCTTCAGCGGCATTATTTAAAATAAAAATTGTAATAGATAAGTTAGATTTAGATGTCGCTGAATAAATGTTTTTCTTTCTTTCTTTTCTTTCAACAGTATTCGTTATTTCAGCCCATAAACCTTGAGGTAGTTCCTTACCAGGAGCATGCATAATCGCTCTGACAGCTTCTACTACTGTTCTGTTCTCACGTTCAGCAGCATTCTGCTGTGGCGTATGCGGCATAGTACATCTATGTGCAATACCCTCCTTTTGCAGGATTGTCTTTACGTCATTATTGACGAATTCACCTCCGTTGTCAGTAAAGAGTTCTTTGATAGTGTGGCCTGTGGCTTTTACTTGAGCTATGAATTGTACCAACTTATCCTTGACATCACTTTTCTGTTTCATTAGGTACAGGTAGCGAAATTTTGAGAAATCATCTTTTAGTAGCAGAAAGTAGCGGTATTTGGAAATAGAGTAGACAAATGGACCACAAACGTCACCATAAATGCGTTCACCTGGTTTAGACGCTCCCTCTCTCGTTCCGAATTTCAGACGATGAGTTTTTCCATAAATGCAGGCTTCACAAGCTGTTTTATCAGTTGGATTTGATATTTTGATACCCAGCTCCCGTTCTACTACTTCCCTTACATGCGACTTGCTTTGGTGTACAAGCCTCTCGTGGTAAAGCTGTAGCATATCGTTTGTGTCCACTGCATTGATGTTTAGTTCTACAGGATTAGATGGTTTGTTCTTCAGACGAAGTTTATAAAGACCTCCATTTTTTGTTCTATCTCCTAGTAGAATTGGTTCTCCATCCGCTAGTAGTTGGCAGCTTCTTGTTTTAGATACAAAAGTGCTGTCTTTCAACCTATCTTGAGCAGCCAAGACAGAAAAAAGATTTTTCGATATCCCTGGAACATACCATACATCATTCAAAGTGATCAGATGCTTTTGACCATAAATATTTGCTTCAACAATGACAGATCCCCTTCCAACAGCTGGAATTGATTGTCCACTTGCCGTTGTTACTGAATGTGAATTCTGTTCAAATGTTATGAAGTCTTCAAATAAATCGACTCGGTTTGTGACATGGCTGGTGGCGCCATTGTCGACATACCATTGGTTTCTATCAATTTTGGCTGTAGAGTTTACTTCATCTATATTCATTAGCATCATGCTAGCTTTGCAATTATTGTTGACAGAACCTGGATTTTTTGATGTTGATGGTCTTTCTGAAGTTTTCTCTGATCCTATCGGTCGTCCATCAGCTATCCATTTACGGCAGTGTTGAACATAATGATTGTTCAAACCACAATATTTACATTTCTTTGACTTATCTTTGACAGCTGGCTTCTTGCGAAATTTTGACTTGCCTTTACCTCCGGTTAAAGCGAGTATTTCTTCATCTTTACCTTGAGAACCTTGAGACTGTAATGCTCGTTCATAAGAACACAGGTGAGCAGTCAATTTTTCGATACTGCGATCTTTCTTCGCTAACAGCTTCCAACTGGATATAAATTGGAAATATTCTTGAGGACAGCTTTCCAAAGTTTTTCCCATAAGAAAGATTTCTGGTAGTTCTGTGACTCCTTCTTTCTTCATTTCCGAAGCGAGTTCTTGCCATAAATTTCGTAATTTTGACAGATGCGTACTAATGTTATCACTTGGATCCTTCACATATTTAAAGAATGACATTATTAAATCATACGCTCGATCATCTGAATCTCCTTCGTAAACGCGGTGTAACTCCAGCCAAGCTTCTCTTGCTGTTTCGAAGCGCATCACTTTCATGATGTTTTCTTGCGTCAAATTAGTCGTAATGATGAGAAACGCCATACTGTCTTCTTTGAAATATTTTTCTAGCTCAGTAGCAGTTTTGCCTGTTCTTACAAAATCATTTTCTACGATATGTAACAGACCATTACCTTTTAGAGCTAATTTCAATTGGAATTTCCATGTGACCCAGTTGTGTTCGTTCAATTGTAAGATTTGAAACTTTGCGGCCCCGTCCATTGCGTAGCTCCAGTTTCGTCTTTACGATAAAATATTCCGGTGTCAATTCCTTAGGACAGATCGTGATCGACAAAAGAATGAGTGCGATTCACGTTATTTTTCAGCGCTTAGCTACCACTTTAGATTACAATAAATAAAATTAAAGTCCGTGTTTATAATTATGATGTTTCTCATTTATTTTATTTGTTAATGTCAGAGATGTCAATCCAATATAAAAAACTATGTTGACATTTTATTACGTGCCTGTTTGCTAACCATAGCTTCACACAAAGAGTTTATAATTAATGTTAATTCTAAACATATAACATAGGATCCCGGCATAAGAGGCTGGTATTTTCTTTAGGTCAAGTATTTTTAGTTTTTAGTATTTATTTATTTATTTTATTGTTTTCGGAAAACCAACAGCACATACAATACACTTAAAACATTACAATAGAAACAGATGGCCATTTACAGGTCTTCACAAATATTAATAAGGTAGACATACAAATATCGATTTGCTGAGAGATAAAAAAATATAGAAAATATATAGATGTGACCAATAGAAGGAAATACAAAATAAATAATAAAAATAGATACTGCGTTACGAAATAACATTAAAAAACATAGCAACAACTTTTTGTCGTATTGCTTCAGGGCTCGTATTAAAAATATTGTTACGTGCGGGTGGGTATTAAAATGCCGATTAACGTAAAAGAAGATTTTATTCCACGTACACTCACACTGTATACACACAAGGCACAGTATACACACAAGGCACAGTAGTCCGAATCGCACAGTACTTCACAGTAGTCCGAATCGCACAGTACTTCACAGTAGTCCAAAGTCGTCGAAAGGGTCGCTGGTACAATTCTCTTCGATCACTTCCTTAAGATGTTTCCGCTGGCGCTTGTAAACACAAACTGTCTGGACGCTTCTATGTGTCGGCTTACATACCTAAATTAACAGAGGGGTGGAAGCTTCGAGATTATTCACGTAAAAACCTACTTAGTCTAGCGTTATCGCGAGCTGATACAATAGCGGTGCGGCCTTCAAGAATAAAAGAACAATAGGCGGGGGCAGTGAACCGAGAGCGAGTGAGCTATATGTACATAACCTAAGTACTTACCGAATTTGAGGGAACTACTTTCTATTGAGAAGTCTAGTTTTTTCAGTACGGATCGATAGTAGACCTATAGACTAACAATGCGTTTTGAGATCATTGCAATTAAGTAATAATTAACGGAGTAATTAACACTTTTATGTCCCAGTCGTAACAATATCAATATGTTTCGATAAATTGTTAAAAGTTGTGATCGCGCGCAATAGATAAGTGTTTTGCCTATAATTAGTATGAGAAAAAGGTACAGTTAAAGGGATGTGATGACTATGTATTCTTCGTGTGTTCTTTGTTATCGAGGTAACAGTGGGTATGTATCATCATCACCACTACTGGACACAGACCTCTCCCAATACACGTCATTGAGCCCGATCTTCGGCTCTCCTCATCCATTCATAATCAGTCTGCATGTGTATCGCCAGGTTCATCCTGATGGAGGTGGCGATGCCTATCGTGTGCTGGCTGGGGCTGGCGCTGGCGGTGCCGTACGCGTTCGCTCACAGCGTCGCGCCGCTCGTGCTGCACGCGCCCGCGCAGCGCAACCTGCTCAAGCGGCGCGTGTACCCCGCGCTGCTGCTCATGGCCGTGCTGTGCGCGCTCACCGTGTTCCAGGTACGTACATGTTCCAGGTACGTACATGTTCCAGCGCAGCGCAACCTGCTCAAGCGGCGCGTGTACCCCGCGCTGCTGCTCATGGCCGTGCTGTGCGCGCTCACCGTGTTCCAGGTACGTACATGTTCCAGGTACGTACATGTTCCAGCGCAGCGCAACCTGCTCAAGCGGCGCGTGTACCCCGCGTTGCTGCTCATGGCCGTGCTGTGCGCGCTCACCGTGTTCCAGGTACGTACGTGTTCCAGGTACGTACATGTTCCAGGTACGTACATGTTCCAGCGCAGCGCAACCTGCTCAAGCGGCGCGTGTACCCCGCGCTGCTGCTCATGGCCGTGCTGTGCGCGCTCACCGTGTTCCAGGTACGTACATGTTCCAGCGCAGCGCAACCTGCTCAAGCGGCGCGTGTACCCCGCGCTGCTGCTCATGGCCGTGCTGTGCGCGCTCACCGTGTTCCAGGTACGTACATGTTCCAGGTACGTACATGTTCCAGCGCAGCGCAACCTGCTCAAGCGGCGCGTGTACCCCGCGCTGCTGCTCATGGCCGTGCTGTGCGCGCTCACCGTGTTCCAGGTACGTACATGTTCCAGGTACGTACATGTTCCAGCGCAGCGCAACCTGCTCAAGCGGCGCGTGTACCCCGCGCTGCTGCTCATGGCCGTGCTGTGCGCGCTCACCGTGTTCCAGGTACGTACATGTTCCAGGTACGTACATGTTCCAGCGCAGCGCAACCTGCTCAAGCGGCGCGTGTACCCCGCGCTGCTGCTCATGGCCGTGCTGTGCGCGCTCACCGTGTTCCAGGTACGTACATGTTCCAGGTACGTACATGTTCCAGCGCAGCGCAACCTGCTCAAGCGGCGCGTGTACCCCGCGCTGCTGCTCATGGCCGTGCTGTGCGCGCTCACCGTGTTCCAGGTACGTACATGTTCCAGCGCAGCGCAACCTGCTCAAGCGGCGCGTGTACCCCGCGCTGCTGCTCATGGCCGTGCTGTGCGCGCTCACCGTGTTCCAGGTACGTACATGTTCCAGGTACGTACATGTTCCAGCGCAGCGCAACCTGCTCAAGCGGCGCGTGTACTCCGCGCTGCTGCTCATGGCCGTGCTGTGCGCGCTCACCGTGTTCCAGGTACGTACATGTTCCAGGTACGTACATGTTCCAGCGCAGCGCAACCTGTTCAAGCGGCGCGTGTACCCCGCGCTGCTGCTCATGGCCGTGCTGTGCGCGCTCACCGTGTTCCAGGTACGTACATGTTCCAGCGCAGCGCAACCTGCTCAAGCGGCGCGTGTACCCCGCGCTGCTGCTCATGGCCGTGCTGTGCGCGCTCACCGTGTTCCAGGTACGTACATGTTCCAGCGCAGCGCAACCTGCTCAAGCGGCGCGTGTACCCCGCGCTGCTGCTCATGGCCGTGCTGTGCGCGCTCACCGTGTTCCAGGTACGTACATGTTCCAGCGCAGCGCAACCTGCTCAAGCGGCGCGTGTACCCCGCGCTGCTGCTCATGGCCGTGCTGTGCGCGCTCACCGTGTTCCAGGTACGTACATGTTCCAGGTACGTACATGTTCCAGCGCAGCGCAACCTGCTCAAGCGGCGCGTGTACCCCGCGCTGCTGCTCATGGCCGTGCTGTGCGCGCTCACCGTGTTCCAGGTACGTACATGTTCCAGGTACGTACATGTTCCAGGTACGTACATGTTCCAGGTACGTACATGTTCCAGGTACGTACATGTTCCAGGTACGTACATGTTCCAGGTACGTACATGTTCCAGGTACGTACATGTTCCAGGTACGTACATGTTCCAGGTACGTACATGTTCCAGCGCAGCGCAACCTGCTCAAGCGACGCGTGTACCCCGTGCTGCTGCTCATGGCCGTGCTGTGCGCGCTCACCGTGTTCCAGGTACGTACATGTTCCAGGTCCATACATGTCCCAGGTACGTTCATGTTCCAAGTACATATATTATTATGTTCCCCGTGTTTACCTGTTCGCTCACAACTTGGGCCTTTTGTATATGTACATAGCCGTTTGGCGCGCATCTTGCAGAAGTTATAAATAAGATGAAAGTAGTGTTCAGATACTAATAATAATACTGATACTAATAATGATGGCAGAGGGTCCATGGGGTTGCAAACGGGTTCCAACGGAAGACCAGCGCGGCTTGGAAGCAAGCCGCTTAATGCTGAGTTGGAACCCTTTCGTAGCAAGTTAACTTATTATAATCATATTTTTGTTTGTTTTTCTTGTATCGTCTACGAATAAATGTTTTTCTTCTTCTTCTAATATTTATCCTGATTCTGAAAAAAAATGTCGATGTAAATCCTGCATATTTGTGCTTTTAACCGTCATAACAATTTCTCGTATTCGATCTTTCTGTTATAGATCCATATATCCAAACTATTACAAACAAGAATCTAATAACAAAAACGTAGTCCACTGTCTTTGAATACGCCTATTCCAAACACTAAACTGATCGTTAATCTGTCCTACAGATACGTCAATTCCGCAAACTATACGAGCACATAAAGAACGACAAGTACCTAGTCGGTCAGCGTCTAGTCAACTACGACCACCGGCGACACAAACAGCAGCAGAACGCGGCCGTGACGCCCGCCAACTGAACGTGACGTCACACGCCACGATGACGCCACACCGGACGACTACGCTACTAGCCCATTCTGACATTACACCATTTATACATAAGAGAAAGTTTCATTTATTACTAGGGAACGGGATTGGCGTTTAGATTAACTGACTTCTTATTTCTTATCTTTTTTTTCGTTTCTCTATTACTGCATATTTCCAATTTTCTATGCTGTTTTGGAGTGTGTAACTGCTAAATGGGCGATAGAAGTTGGTTTTAGTTTGTGTCAAATGTAATATTAAACATAGGCTACCTCGAGTGATCTTTTCTAGAGCTTTTTACTGAAGGGAAAATGACCACGCCAGACGTCGTTTCTTAACATATTTATTTACAGAAGCAGCAGCTTTTGCTATTGATATCCGTATTATATTTCGACATGTCCTATTGGCCTAATAGGCGAAGTATGGCGTCGTATGACACCTATAAGGGAGAGGCGGATATATTTTAATATCCATTCTCCCTGTCCATTGAGGCTGAAAGGACTAGCATTGTTAAGAAACGATGTCCTTTAAAGTACGAGATTTAACTACAGGTTTTTTTAGAGCTGGCAGATCCTGCATAGCCAATTTCAAGTAAGTATAAAAAAAATATATATTATGATTCATTTTTATTGAATTGTTCATAAAATGATTTTCTTTTCAAGCTTAATTTTTGGGTATTCGTGGCCAACATTCATTAGATTAGATACAATCATGAGAGCCAAAAAATGTTTGCAATCTTAACCATTCCAATCTTCTTCTCTTTAATCTTAAAGGAGTCTGCCCAATGCATCGGATCATACCATGACCTACGAAGGTATCGGCTATAAAAATATTGTTTGCATGAATTAATACGAAGCAACGCACACTAGATTGTTCGTCTCTGGCCGTGCTTTGGCCGTACATAGACCGGGCCTGTCAAACTCATGAAATGACTTGTGGTAGGCGACGTGTCCAAATATTGTTTTTCTGTGTGTGCGGTTAAAGCAGTTTGTTCATAGTGTATTTATACTGTAAAGTAAACGTATTCTCCGCTTCAAATGAATTTGTAAAGGAATACAAATTCGTTTGCGGTTCAATAACTACATAACGCCTACATTGTTGACTTCACGTGGCCGCAAATACAACTTTGTATTACCAAGCCTTTTTGCTACCGCGTCGCATTGTCAAGTATACGGCGCGCGTGTTTTACGACCGCTTAATAAAGCTGTAAACGTTTTCAGTTTTATTTGGTACAGACTATATGTATATATGATACGTTTTGAGTGCATACCGTGCCTGATACGTTCATAGCACTGTCATGGTATGGCTTTGTGCAATGTGCAGACGTTTTAATTCTGAATTGTATTGAATATTTTACGTATTTACTTCCTTTGATTTGATTTTCACATGCTGTAGATATAACATTAGGTATCTTACATATTATACGGTTTTCTTTAATGTAGTGCGGTAAACCGGATTGTCCGTCGTCTATGAAATACTTTTAAATAATAATTGATTAATGTCAAGGCACAGGCATGTTAGGTAGGTACCTAATCTTTGTAAATAGAAATTGAAAAATATTTTAAAGGCGTGTAGTTTTGACATTATATGTCTAGTTTTAGATCTTCGCCCACGCTGTTATTTTGGAGCCAACTTGATAGGTTTTATACATTCAGCATTGTCCCGTATCGGAATTATTTAATTTTAACATTTACTCATTTTATATTGGTATTTCGTCGATTTAATTTAACTGTAAACATGTAAAACGCTTACCAAAAATAGCTAAAGAAATTATAATATTTTAAGTGATGTCAACGACGAATTATTTGGCTAAAATAGTTGAATGTTTAATAAAAGATATATTCTGAATCGACATGTATTTTATTCGACTAAATGTTTTAGTCGATTTGTCACAGATCTTTTCTCTTACACATTGAAAATTCTGCGCGATTTATTATATTTCGTAATAAAATATAAATGTTCTAAAAGACACTAGACTGAGAAGTGGGAGTTTTCTTAATGAGCTGCTTTTTATTATTATAAAATGAATACATCAATATATCAATTTTTAATAACAAGAACTTACATAAATCTAAAGAAAGCATCCCAAGACCCGGTCTTTGTTAAGCTTCATTGCCAGTATTAAAAAAAAGAATTGATAACACACTTTCTTTACTAAAGGAGTCTGCCCAGTATACCGGACTATACCAAGACCGTGCTATGGAGGTATCAGGCAAAACGCTCTTTAAATGAATTAATATGAAGCAAAGCCCACTAGCCCACCATTTCCTCCGTCTGTGCCATGGCCGTAGAAATGCCAAAATTACAAACGTGCGTGAAGTTTTTGTGCGTTTTAAAATCAAACAAATTAAATAATCAATCATCAGAAGGTAAAATGTAATTATACATAAGTATGGGAACGGATTAAGGACTAGTAATTTTTACGTTCTGACGAAAGAGATTAAATAATTTAAATGTATGTATCTTATGCTAAAGTGACCGTTGGGAACATTTTGGTTTAAATCTTTCTCAGACTTATATTAGTTAGATACTTATAAAAATAAACGGTAGGCTCATTCAGTCATTTTTTAATTCATTATATTATAATTTTTAATCAAAGATTTTGTCATAGTGGGTTTTTCAGTACCGCATTTCATATTTCCTTTAAAAATATTTTTGGCCGCTTAGTTTGTACAAGAATTATTACCACTGGTAACAAGTTTTGTGGTGTATAAATCTTGCTCCCTTTAGCCTGTCTAATCCCAAATAGTTGAATAGTCTTTGGTTCTAGTGCAGTTTTTACTGTTAAGATCTTTGATGTGATGTAGAGGTTTGGACTGAGTTTTTACTGTCCTTGTAACTCTTGTATATCTAGTAAATCTTCCATGGCAGCAGTAAAATTATGGAAAATTGATTTAAATCTTTTATTACATTTTAATTTGCTTATTAATATTATTATAGTTTGAATAAAATGTAATCTGTCTCATTGCTGCAGTTTAAATCTCGCAAGACTTTACCAAATATGATATACTTAAGTACTATGAATGATCTTTATTATTTTAAATGGTCTTTATAATTAATGCACTGAATGCGGCAGTTACACCGACTTCTAAACCTCGTAATTCAAAATTGCCTACGTTAAGGACCGATGATATTTCGATATTTTTATAACTAGGAACTTAGGAACTTAACTTTATTCTCATTACTTATAAATATAAGCTTATGGTGACAGGTATTTAGTTCTTATATAGCGTCTTAGGTTTTGCGAACTAGGTATTGCCAAAAATTTGAAATTAGATAAGGTCATTCATTTGTTTGTTTTTAGGAAAGACAAATTTAAATTCATTTTTTTTACAAATTTAAAACCTATTTTTATTTGTGACTCATAAATCATATCGATAAAAATGGCGAACGTTATATTTCGAAAAACGTCTATTTGAAAGAAAAAATACATTATTTTATTTCTCTAGCGTTAAGTAGTTTTATATTAATGTTATTTATTGTACACTGCTCAACTCTTTTTTTATTGTTTTTTACTGGGTCTATTCTCAAATAAACTTCGTGTAGTCGTAGAAAATATGTAGGTAATTTTTTTACCGTTATTGCTGGCTGACAAATAAAAATAACAATGTAGATAATAAATTATGAACAGTTAATGTTGAGAATGGACTCGTTATTACGTTTAAACTTCATTTTTGTCGCTGTTTTTCTTTTTATTTGAATCTAAGGCCAATCGATTGGAGTTAGGGTGCGTTCAGATAGAAAGATAGGAGCTGGCGCCGACCGGGCAGCGCCTGGCTTTGCTTCTGGTCGGCGTAGACCTTTATAAGTATATCAATCTTAATAATTTATCTGTGGAGTTGATAATTTCGATTATTCCCAGTCGTCACCACTGGCTACGTCCCCACTGGTGACAAACGGGAAAATCATTACTACGAGCCTTTTCTTTTTCCGTATCGATATGAGACTACTTCAGATTTTACTTGCCCGCTCTAGAAGAGGTCGTCTGCTTAGCTTAACACTTCGTACATTGTAGTCTGTGTTACTGATTCTGTAGCCTTCTCCAGCTTCCATTGTGTAGTGATATCGGCGCCGATAGGAGTTGCCGGTCGGCGCTGGCTGTTGTCGCTACCTGAACGCGCCTTTACTCTTCTCTTCATTTTTAAATAAATAAAATTATTATTAAAATAATGTGTTGTTTCATTTTTGTTGCGTTATTCAGATATCACCATCGATATACTATCTAAGCAAGATTAGCTGTCACGGCCCGAAAAGTGGTCACGAAAATAGAGCTACGGAGACGGTTGTGTTGCTATTTCAAAGTAAGAGCCGACAACAGCTAGCGTAAAGACGTGTCGAAATGCCTCATTTGCGTCTAAAAACTGCCTTAATACACGTCGCAACAGCAAATTTTCATACGGAACATATATTTCCCATTAGTAGTAGTTAATAGTATTAGATTAAATGATAGATATCAGTAAGATATCACTAAAACACGAAATAATAAATATTTCTTTAAATATCTCTGCTACTAGTCCGCCAAGCTACCGGCCGTACTTCTGCCGTAAAGGCTAGAGTACTTCTGCCGTAAAGGCTAGAGCGCTTCAAGCGCTCGCCTCCTATTGTCCGGTGAAGCTGCAATAGCCATCTGCGGTTAACAGCGTCTATCATTCCCAAAAAAGCTACCGGCCGACCAAATTAAGTTTGCCGCTACTGTCTAAACAAAACACTCAAACTACACGTAGTTCTCATAAGATTATAGTTCAATTCTCGTTGTGCCACCAGCAAAGATAAGTTGGTCGGCCTACGTTGAGACTTGTTCGGTCGCCCCCCGTGCCTACGGTTATCCCGTTTTCCCTTTCGCGCGTTGTACGCCATTATCCCTGTCTCGTTCGTGGCGTGGCTTGAACGGTACTACGGGTATAATGCGCTACGGTAGGAACATCCCAGAAATAGTTTTAACGCTATACATCGTTGTTTTTGTAGCGTAAATATTGTTACAGCATTGTACAAAAAAAATAATGTACAATGACCATTGCGCCTATAAAAACCGTTTACAGCCTGCGCAGTCCTGGACGGGTCACTCGGGCTCTTACGTTCATACGGAATATTTAAGCTATCACTACCATATTTTGGATGAAATTTAGTAGGTGACTGCTTATCTGGTTACTTATTATGCAGGATGGAATTTTGTAATGCCACCTGAAGAGAAAGTACTCTTAATACTGTAGATAGAAAATTTCACTCAAAGAAAACATTCCTTTATTTTTTTAAAGAAAGAAAACTGCATTCGAAGATTTTTAAAAATTCGCTTGCCGCACCCGGTAATCGAACCGACTAAAATCTCTAAAAGTTGCACCCTGTACTTTTATTGCATCGATCGTTGGGGTCAATTATAAGGATGAAATCTCTCTTACAAACTTAATAAATTAAATAAAAGGAAAACAATAAAATCTTAAATTATTAATTCAATGCTTATGTTGTTAATTAATAATTATCATTGACGTCATTTATCCATTAAAATGACTTATTACTATTATTTAGGACGATTGCAATTTGCACGTTTGTAATGCAGACTCCTTTCTTAGATGCGACATAACTCCGTGTGTGTCGTAGTTTAAATATGAATAGAATAGAATAGTTTATTTCAATTCGAAAACAGGAACACTTAGACTACTACATTAATTATTATAATACACAGCAGCTGCTCAAGTGTTTGGCGTGTGTTTATGGAATGTTACATTTGAAAATGGATTTTCATTTGTTATTCACATTTGATTGTTTTTACAAATCATTTCATATTTGTGTCACGGTAAAAATGGCTTATCAAGAACAATTTGATTTAATGGAAGCTTATTTTTTAAAGAACAAAGATGTGAATCGTGCTCTGCGGTGGTATGGAGAGAGATATCGAGATCGACAGGCACCAACTCGGTTTGTACTGAAAAGAATGGTAGAAAATTTAAAGAATAGGTACGGGTAGTTTCAAAAAGCGACGGCAAACTCTTCAGCAGAACAACTTCGATTTTGATCTAAATGTTTTAACATACTTCGAAGCATTTCCGAAGGCTTCAAGCAGAGATGCTGCCGAAGTAATTGGAACAACCCATACTCGCGTACTTAAAGTGCTGAAAAAGTATAAGTTTAAATGTTATCGCGATGGTCGGTTGGTACAAAAATTGCATCCTGGGGATTGTGAGAGACGACTACAATTTTGTCAAGACATGCTAAGAGAAATTGACCGTAACCCTAATTTTTTGAGTAACATTGTATGGTCTGGCGAAACCAACTTCAGCAATAACGGCATGTACAATCGCCGCAATAACCACTATTGGTCTCGAGTGAATCCTCTTCGTGTTCACGAAACTAAAAGTCAAGTAAGATTTTCTTTCATCGTTTGGTTTATGAGAAATATGGTTGTGTTAGTCCATGTGAACGAAGGTCACTTACTGCCGCACTCACAGATATCAATTAACTTTAATCGCATTTAAGTCATTTTAATCTATTTCGAATCTCCGAGTCTCTCATACTCTCCGAGTATGATAATCTTTTAGTATTAATTACAAGATTATTGATATACTTATCTACTCACTATTCGTAATCACAATTAACTATAATTAACGTTTGTAGGTTCGGCAGTTAAACACTTTCAAGTATTTAGAAATACTGGAATTCTACAGTAAGATGGTGCTCCAGCCCATAACAGCAGAATCACTACTGCCTACATTAATAACCATTTTAATACCTGGATTGGTACAAACGGCACAATCAGATGGCCTGCGAGATCACCAGATCTCACCCCTTTAGATTTCTTTTTGGTGGGGGTTGATATGTAAAAAATCAAATTTACATTAAATCTTATGAGAATGTAAACGAGTTGAGAGTTGAAGTTCAGAAGACGATTTATAACATTCACCACAACACGTTATTAAAGGTTACTAGAAATGAATTCGTTAGAAGAATAAATTTGTGTAACCAAGAAGATGGAGCCCATTTCGACCAATTAATGAGTTAGTTTACCATTTTTTGTAAATAATTAAAATAATTTAAGATTTCATTGTTTTCCTTTTATTTAATTTATGAAGTTTGTTAGAGAGATTTCATCCTTATAATTGACCCTAACGATCGATGCAATAAAAGTACAGGTTGCAACTTTTAGAGATTTTAGTCGGTTCGATTACCGCGTGCGCCAAGCGAATTTTAAAAAATCTTCGAATGCAGTTTTCTTTCTTTTAAAAAATAAAGGAATGTTTTCTTTGAGTAAAATTTTCTATCTACAGTATTAAGAGTACTTCCCCTTCAGGTGGCATTACAAAATTCCACCCTGTATATCGATGGATATCACTGTCTGATCGCTGAGGGAATTATTCTGCGTCGCAATACAATCATACCTATTAACTGTTTTGTTCTATATCTCATTATATTATGTTCTTCGTGATTTGTACCGGCGTGAAGACTCGACCTGAGAGATCAGCCATAGAGCCGGCTATTTACATGCCCATTCGAGGCATGAGTCATTTAATATAATTTTCCAGTTAATCAAGTGATCTGTGACTGTGTTGTGTTGTGTTCTTACGAATATCATTCATTTGTTCTCCACAGGACTAATCCTGTGGAGAACAAATTATTGGTTCTTGCTTGTTCTAAAACAAGTGATCTTCATTTTGTAAAGCAAGCGAATTCTAATACTAAGCGAGCGACTCCACTGCATCACAAAGGTGACGGTCTCAGTATAAATTATATATAGATAGGTACAGGTAAAAACATTAAACACTACAGACAAATGACTAATCACGCTTGTCGGGCGCCGCCGCTATTGCAAGAACTCGTTGCTGTAGCTTGACCTTGGGTAACTTGGTGCCTTTGCTTGATCAATACATATAGGTAAGGTAAATAGTCCTGCCCATAAGAATGCTCTGTCCTGTACCTACCCCAAGGTTGACTGGAAGAGATCGCTTTAGCGATAAGTCCGCCTTGTTGTTCACAGTTATTAATTGTTTTAATTTCAAATATATCCTTTTATGTGTAATAAAGAGTATTTGTATTGTATTGTATAGTCTTTCATCATCATCAGCAGCCAAAAGACATCCACTGCTGAACTAAGGTGCCCCCCTTAAGAAGGGGTTGGGTCTCCCCCCGTAGGGGTGACTAACCACTAGACCAACAGGCCGGTCAAGATTTAGGATTTTAGCTACAGCTGGTGATATAGGCATGATGAATAATTTTGAAAAAATACTCTAAAATGTACTTACGGGTCTACTATTGCCGAAAATAATCATATTTTTGTATTAAATTTACAAATAATAGCAATATTTTCAATTTTTAAAATAGAGTTTTAATTTCGATCCACAACGATGGCCGGTGCATGGTGCCATTTTGTGACGTCACTACGGTGTAAATAAACATCTGTCTGTAGGTATAAAAGTGACTCATTGTATGAAAGAAACAGTTGAGATGACAGGTTGATAGTTGTTTATTTACACCGGATTGACGTCATTCACTCTGATCAGCGTTTATTACAAAATGGCGATTAGCTGTGTTTATGTAATTTATCTGCTTAAATATCACGAACATCTCTATTATTATGAAAATGAGATGCATTTTTGCAATCAGTGCAATCTGTTCTAATATTTAAAACGACAGATTTATTGGTATTGTGTTGCATTCATCATGCCTATTACCGGACACAAATGACTTTAATTGCCTTAAGGGTCTGCTACGCATTAATAACTATTTTAGTGTTGCTAGCATCGATATACTATTATCTATGGTTGCTAGCGTCTTAAGGCTGCGGGGCTGCGGTGACTGCTTACCATTAGGCGGGCCCCATGCTAGCTTGCCACCAGGGGCGTAGCTACCGCCATATCAGCCGTGTCAATTTAACGGGGTTCCCGGCTTTCACAGTCCCCGTTTGCCCTTCATTTCAAATTTAGATTTCGTTGAGTTTGAGATCTGATTTCCACTAAGACCCAAGTGCACCGACATTTTAACGTCCGTTAGGTATCTATTTTTCAGAATCGATTATCTATTTTTCACCACCACCATAACCCCGGTTATGGACCCTTAACAGTCCATTAGCTTAACCTAGCTCGACACCTCAGGTCACCGTTAAGGACTGTTAAGTAGTTAAATAGATAATCAATTCTGAAAAATTGATAATGGATGGACGTTTAAATGTCGGTGCACTTGGGCCTAAATACCTCATATTTTGCAGAGAATCACATCTTAACCTAGCTCGACACCCCCGGTCACCGTTAAGGACTGTTAAGTAGTTAAATATATCAATTCTGAAAAACAGATAATGCTCGTTTAAATGTCGGTGCACTTGGGTCTAAATACCACATATTTTGCAGAGAATCACTTTAGCCAACAGCAATATAAAACGTTCATTCAACTCAACAGCATCAATTTTATATCCGACACGTGACTAGTTTATCGTCTATTGTCATCGATATACTAATGTCTATTGTAGACGCTTTGTAAAGAGCAATATAAATTCAACTCGGGTGTGACATCATTATTATATAATACTGGATATTACGTGCTGTATAGCACAATGTTGTATATAATAAGTACCTACTCAAAGCAGCTTGATATTACACATACCTATTCATAAGACTATGATATGACTATAAGACGACACTGTGTTTGAAATTGTGTTGAATAAATGCATAAAGCGTATGGTAAACGAAGTGACAGCTCAGTGGGCGAGCGCTTGCCGTGGCAACAAGATGTGCAGGTTCGAACCCCGGCTTGCACCTCTGTTTTCTTTTATGAATCCTGTGCGAATCATCTTTGTGCGATTTGTTACTAGCTTTCGGTGAAGGAAAACATCGCGAGGAAACCTGCATGTCTAAGAAAGCCTAACTAGCTTTCGAATGACGTGTGAAGTCCGCCAACCCGAATTGGCCAGCGTGGTGGACTATGACCTTAGCCCCTTCGTCTTCAAGGGAGGCCGTGCCCTACAGTGAGACAAAAATCTAGGCTGTTAAAAAATATCTTCATCGACTGTCCACTGCTGTACAAAGGCCTCCCCTTAGAAGGGAGGGGTTGCCATAATCCCCACGCTTGGCAGGTGGCTTGGGGATCGCAGCATAGTTGGTAAGTAATCCAATAGAAAGACGCTGCTGCCCGTCTTCTTGTTTTCCCTTAGTCGCCTCTTACGGACACACCACGGGAAGAGATGGGTGGGTGCTGTTCTTACGCAGACACCCCACGGGTGTGCAAAATGTTAGCACCCCAGCCGGTGTGCCTATATAAATGAGGTGCAAGCTGAGACAAAGACATTCATACAGCGGTCACGGAACAGTCAACGGTCTACCCTCACCAGGATATATATCTTGTTTTGCAAATATTTAATTTTATAGATACTCAATATTTATATTTAGTCTAAAAGGTAAGAGGTAAGGTAGTTCTCTAAGGTAGACTGGCAGAAAATGCCTAAGGCATTAAGTCCGCCTATGTACAATTGTGCATGAAGAATAAAATAAAATAAATAAATAAATATATGGTTTGAAGAATTAAGATTGTAAGTGACTTGTTATTATTTTCTCTATTGTCTATTGTGATTTATGATCTTTTACTGTGTGACTAGATATAGAAGTTCTATATAATATCATGCTAAAGATTTAAATAATCGTCATACAAAAATATGCGGTGCGGGGATTACCGCAGCCCCTCCCTACTAAGGGGGAGGCCTTTGTTCAGCAGAGGACGTGTTTCGGCTGCTGACGAAGCATCAGTGATTGAACACTAAACGCTCCGGTGTGAAAGGCACAGTAGCTGATGAAATTTCCATGTAAAGAGATTTAATAATCAATGTCTCGGGTGTTAAGTCAAATTCAAAATCATTTATTTCAAATAAGTAGGCTTAACGATAGCACTTTTTATAGTATATAACATATATATAACGATAGCCAGTTCGTGAGCAGCTCTACCCGCGCAATTAGTGGACTGAGAATTCAGCCATTCCACACGGTGGGCGTTAAAATCTCCGAGGATCACCAACTCCGCTGATGGGTACCGATCAGGAACTTTATCAGTCGTCGATTGGAGGTGCTCAAACAATCGCTTAATTTCCAAGTCACCACTGTGGGACCTGTAAAGGCAGGCGTAAACTCGATTATGATCGCCATGATCTACGCGCAGCCATAAAACATACAGGTCCCTGTCTTCCAGGTCATAGAGACGACGACAGCAAATATCCTCCCGAAGATATGCACAAACTCCAGCACGGGGCCCAAACTTGTGCTCCAACTTGTATCCAGTGTAATGCAAATATGAAGTATCATCCGGGCAGGATATTTGCGTCTCCGTAAGAAATAGCAGGGTCGGCTGTGCAGTCTCGAGATGTTGGTGGACTGCATTGATATTGGCGTGTAGACCCCTGATGTTGCAAAAGTCCATACTATGTGTGGACGAAGATGCCGCTGATTTAACGTTTTTTTTTTTTTTGCACACATTCTTTGTTTTTAAAAAGGGAGTTTTTTTAGAGGATTCGCTATGGTGACAGCAGACGGGACAAAGCGTGGTGTCAACCCACCAAAACACTGTGTAAGTTGTGTGGCTTGCTGACGCGGCGAGCAGAAGGGCCCCCGGTCCCCCCCTATTGCAGTAGTCGGGTCCACCCCGGTCTCCTCCGGCACGACCACTACACTAGAGATTATGCGCGAGACTGGCAGTTCAGCCTCCCAGGGCGGAGATTACGTAATCCCTGGGTTCGGGAACCCGTTCAGCCTGCGGGCGGCCAGCGTTCAACCGTTTCACCGGGTCTCCCTGACCGCAGCGGCAACATGCCCCGCCTACACAGCGGAAGGCGGTGTTATGGCACCACAGGTCCCACAGCTGCCAGCACAGCGACCCCCCATAGAGCGCTGGTAACCTTACTCACCGCAGAAACACAACACCACTCGGAGGCTGCGTTACTTTATTGCGATTTTCTGCAAGGTGGAGGTCCTTCCCCAGTCGGGCTGCTCCAATTCAAGCGGACGAACCCGCTATGCCCTACCTCTCTTAAAACATTACAGCTAATCCATATTCAATTATACCTACTTACTTACTAGAGACAAGATTTGCGACTAAACTCTTGAGTAAACATTAAACGAACGGTTCTCAATTACTTAACATTAATTAATTTGAAAAAAGAGAAACCGAGTTACATGAATGACTTCGCAAATGAAATCGATATCTGCAATAAAAACAAACTGTAAATGGAATCCGTTTACTTACTGCAGATACCCCATTTCACTGGAAGTCAATTACTTAGGTACCTATATAAAATGAAACAAGGTGTTGCAAAGGGGTTTAACCCAACCAAACTGTAATAGAGGATTTGCGCCCAAATTTTCTTCATAGACATTTCCTGCAAAGTTATTGAAGACATAGACACACCTACCTAAAGGTATTTGTATACAAAATCCATAGAATAGGTACTAAGGGATGAGATAATAACTCATTAAAACTTTAGGTGCGGTAGTTAGAATTCTTTCTCATAGTTCAAACTCAAACTCAATAAACTATTTTAAAATGTATATAAACCGACTTCAAAGTAAATTATCTAAAAAGCATAAAATAACGAAAATATATTGAAGTCGGTGCTAGCACATCATGTTAACTAAGACTAGCACGAGCTGACACCGACTTCAATATACTTTCGTTATTTTATTCTTTTTTCTTTTTACATTGAAGTCGGTTTTTATTTTTTTTAATAGTTTATTTAACACTTTTTAGTGACTTTTATTTTAGCAAAATAGGTATCAGCACTATCACGCAACTCGAAAGACTACGTTACAGTAACTTACTAAAACATAAAAAAATTATATCTCTTAAACTACTTGACCGATTTTGATGAAACTTATACTCTACCCTAAGTTGAAAAATACTCTAACTATTGCAAAAAGAATTTTCGAAATCGGACTTGTAGTTTCTGAGAAATCCGCGGACAAACCTACATGCATACATACATACACTCATAAAATTTGGTAAATTTGTTTAGAAGCCCATATAGATTAACATATATTAATATTACGCATTTTTATTAATATTATATACATACGCGTCGAATAGAGAACCTTCTTTTTGAAGCTGGTTAAAAATAGTTTATTTCAAATAGGCTTAACGCTAGCACTTTTGAAAGGTCATGTTTTTTTTTTTTTTAATTACCACCGGATCACAACGCGGCCTCAACTGAGAAGATCCGGCAAGAAACTCAGCGGGCTTGTCATTTTATCAATTTTTTTTAAACAGTGTGTCATCTTACAATTAGATCAGAACGACAGTGTGTCTAGCCGTTCAAAAGATCAAATAAGACAGAAAAAAATAATAAAATACGACGAAAGTACAACAAACTAACAAGCCAAAGGGATAGTAGTCGGACCAGTCCCCCCAAGCAGCACCCGCGCACGAGTTCACAAGAGAAGTATGATCTAATGAGATAAGGATAGAATTTGAGCCCCCGATACAAAAAGAAGGGGTGATGTTAGTTTGTGTATGTTGCCACAGGACACAAATCAGTACAAGTACTATAGTTTCAAGTAAGAACTGTCTTCGTTTTGTACCTACTCGTTGCTAAAAATCCTTTTTTAAAGCTGAATTTTTGTTTGTTTTATATTATCTGATTCATAGCTCTATCCTGCATGTTCGATGAATGGGTTTTTTCCTGTCCCAGCATTTTTATTCTGATTTATACTAGCTGACCGGCGCAGCTCCGCCCGCGCATATTACATACAGGGGGACTACGTACCGAATTTTTTTTATATAATTTCTCATATTGTCCGTTACAACATTATAAAAACCATTTATATGGAAAATTACAAATGACTAACTTGTTAATTTTTGAGTATGTAATGAATACGTGCGGAATAGTATTTATTTTTCAAATTACATTGCTAATTTCAATCAAGCCGCCTGCCAAACATGGAGATTATGGCAACCCCTCTCTTCTAAGGGAGAGGCATTTGTTCAGCAGTGGACTTTTCGGCTGATGATGATTGCTAATTTTGCACAAATAAGTAATTTATTGTTTTTAAATTGAAATTAGGCTTTATTATTATACCAATAATAATGTTATCCTAATTTTATTTAAAAAAGCGGCATTTTTTTTTTGAAAATTCATGAAAAATCCGATGAAAAATTTCAACACTAGAATGTTCAGAATCATGTACTGGTTTTCGGTACGATATCTCTTACACCCCGTATAACCTAATAAGGCCTAAACCATATAATTGCTATTATTTGTCATTGATTCTGTTCACGCTCTATAAGTCACCACTTTAGCACGTAGTTAGGTGGGGTAGATGTTGATTATTAAATCTGTCTAGAGTAGACAAGATAACACTTACAGCGAAGGCCTAGAATAATTTGCCTGCGTCTGTAGTCTCCCCCAATTATAATGTAGGTCTCTTCAAGGTTAGTTTGAAAAGGTTTCTCTAGAACCTACGCTTACTTAATACACTACAAATTATCTCAGATTTCTTTATGAAATGTTTCTTTTAAGATTTTTATTCTATGTGCCCGGGATTTTAAACAGTCTTGGGACTGCCCTGCGACTCGGTTTGAGTAAGTACTCAGTACCTACGCGCGTAGGCTTTGACTTTGTGTGCGTGGGAGCTTTTATGGTTTAGATGGTATAGGTACCTACTTAAGAAACTTCTTCAAGTCTTTAGATATTTAGGTACTTACCTATTATCAGTTAGTTGTTAGTTGTGGTTGTTATCATTGCAAAGAAGATTTACTTAAGTAAGTACCTTCTTTGCTACTGCGAAAAGCTTTTGGTAATAATAATTATGTGTAATGTTATAATTATTATCATCTTCGTATATCTAATAAAATTTTTATAAAAAAAAAACCGACTTCAATAGACACCACACTAAAAAGTGAAAAATAACTTCAATATTATTGAAGTTGGTGCTGGTTAGTTGATTCTGGTGTTGGGGTAAGTATCGTGTTTATATTAGCACCAACTTCAAGAATATTGAAGTTATTTTTCACTTTTTAGTGTGGTGTCTATTGAAGTCGGTTTTTTTTTTTATAAAAATTTTATTTTATTCTTTTTAGTCATATTCTCTTGAAAAGTCTTTATTCAACTATATACCGATATAAAGCTTTAATACCAACAGGTATAAATTTATTTTAATTAAAATCTCCCAACCCAACCACAGATCTAAAATTCGGTGGGTCCTACATTTCATGGAACAGAGTTCCTATTAACATCATACTGTTTGCTCCCATCACCAGACTCTGAACATCATTTTTCTAGCAGATACTCGTCGAGACCTACACAACGAGCCCAAACTCAGTGGGTCTACGTTTATTGGTGCAGAAATCCTGTGACCACCTTCCTGCTCCATCATCAGACCCTGGTGAAGGTTACCATTTTCTTAGAACCAGTTTTTTAGTATCAACGGATTTACATATGTTCTAAATTTCAGATCTTTCGGAGTAATAGAAGTAATTAAAAATGTCCATTGTATATGAAATATCCCTATCTCGACTTGGAAAAGAGCTGATGGTTTTCAAAGCTAAACCGATTTTCATGAAACATCGCTAAGAACCATCTCCAATAAACCAGCATACGCCAATCTGTCCACTCGTTTGAGCGCTGCGATGCCACAGACAGACAGACACGCCCCCCCCCCCCCAAACTAATAACACCTCGTTTTTGGTCGGGGGTCAAAAAGAAACCATCGAATTCGGTACGATGATCTGGATGGCGTATGACCATTTTGTAGACGAAGACATCATCTATTTTATGGTTTCTCCCAGTTATATCTCCTTCCCATCACTCATGTTCTTCGAAAAAGTTCTTATCCGGTCTTGATGAAATTCATACCGATCCATCCTTATGGTTCATGCTTTCGAATAAAAAAAGAATCACTGAAATTGGTAAATATTTGTATGAGTTATAACCATTATTGATTAGAACATCATCTATTTTTAGGCGTTTTACCAGATAATTCTAACATTCCATTCATGTTTTCTCAGGAACTACTGGTTCATAAGGAATAAAAATTTTATGGGACCAACTTGATGGAATGTCCATTAGGTACAAAAAAGAATCATCCAAATCGGTACATATTTGACGGAATTATGAGTGAACATACATTAAAAAAAAAAAAAAAAAAATACATACACGATGAATTGAGAACCTCCTCCTTTTTTGAAGTCGGTTAAAAATGGGATGAATTACTGTCCGTTAATCTCGCTAAAGCTCAAAAACGGATTGCCATATTTGAATAAATTTTATTTTGTTTTGTTCGCTCTAATCCAGGGGTGGAGGTAATTAAATAAAAAATAAATGGAAAACTCCATAAAAAAGCTCAGCTAGATTAAAAAGGTATATCTGTGATTTTACACTTAAAATAGAAAAGTACATCATTATTACAAACACAGAGAGAATGGGTTCGATTATAAAATAGTGGGTAACTATAGTAACAGCGTGGTTCTTTTAAAACGACTTCATTGATTTTCTAAATTATTATATTTGTATTAGGTATAGGAGCTTGGTTTATATACGTTTTGCATTAAGTATACAAATATGGTTGTCAAATTTTTATTTTAACAGAATTTGCTATTTTACAGAAAATAAACATATACCTGTGAAAGCAAAAGTAATTTGGAATAAAAAAAAATTAAACCTAGGTACTTACCTATCAAGTACCTATCCTGTATGGTGATTTTTCTGGCATAAAAAGCAAAGATACGCTGCAAATTAATATGGTTAGGTTTACCACAAGTTATTCACAATCTTGGATTTTTGCATATAAGTATACTTAGATTGTAATAAGAATTTATTCATCATACGTTCATTAGTTCATACGTTCTATAAAATTGTATAAGATACTCGTAATAGGGTATATTTCAGCCCTTCGGAGTCGCTGGACGTTCGGGGTGTAGGCCCTTCGAACGTCCATTGAATACGGCGGTGACTCCGAGGAGGACGGCGGCGGGGTTGCGACCCCCGTCCCCGTGAGTACCGTGTCAGGTTCCCGGGGGGCTACAATGCGCCCCCTGGCGGTGGGCTCAAAGGCAAGGCACTGAGGGGCCCCTGGTGCAGATCCCACCGGAGAGCCCTGGGGTCCCCCTCTCATGTGCCGATGTGACAGCCGCGGGGGTTTTAGTGGGTAAGAATCCCACATACCCCGGTCGAGCCCCACAGCTCTCGGGGATCTTTGGAAGATTGCCCCCGAGTCAAAAAAAAGGGTATATTTTAGCCAAATATTATTTTGTATGCATGTATCACAGCAGTTGTTGACCTATTTAGTTCAAAATGTGTTAATCTAAAAGGCTCTTAGTTAAATCTATTAGAGCCAGGGCGGGTGGTCGACGCGTCGGCAGGCGATCGTTGGGCGCACCATAACGATCATAATACCCGGATAATCGTCAGTTATACTAATTTTCATTTGGGGAGTATGAGACTGTTCAAGACTGCTTAAGATACGATGAATATTAATAATAACATTCCGGGACAACTTATACACGGTAATCTGATACTTACCAAACTAGGCAGAACCTATACCACAGTCTATAAACCATTTGTACACTGTGCCTATACTATGATAACCAGGCTTACTTGACGCATTTTTTATTTAACTATTGGTTGCGCCATCTACATGCACGCTATTACACTAACTAACATTCAATCATTCGCACACATCTATTTTTAACCGACTTCAAAAAAGGAGGAGGTTCTCAATTCGTCTGTATATATATATTTTTTTTTATGTATGTTCGCGCATAACTCTGTCAATTATGAACCGATTTGAAAAAATCTTTCTTCCATCCATTCTTCAATCCATTGATAGGGTCCCATAAAAAAAAATATTGCGTAGTAATAAGTAGTTCTTGAAAAAACAAGAATGGTGACTGCGCACTGAGAGCTGCAGGAAAGCCTATATCGATGACTTTATGTCGCTTTTTAAGGACAAAAATGGTCATAACTCTGGCAAATATTTACCAATTTCAATGATTCTTTTTTTATTCGAAAGAAGAAACCACTGTATTAAATCTGTATGAATTTTATTACAACCGGATAAGAACTTCCTGGAGGAACATGAACGATGTGGAGGAATTTATCTGGTAAAAACCATAAAACTGATGTTCTCCATTACATTGCTCTGAAAATTATGAACCGATTGCGATGATTCTTTTTTTATTCAAGAGAGTAAACTGCTATGATGATTCCATGCAAATTTCATTACGACCGGATATTTTTTTCTGAAGAAACATGAATTATGTAAAACTATGTAGACGATAATGTGATCATAACCTATCTAGATAATTTTACGGTTTTCGATGGTTCAATCTGTATATATGAAAATATCACTAAAAAGTATAAAATACAATCTTTTAAAAAAAAAATTGAACCGACTTCAATATCACTGAAAAGTATAAAATAATTTAAATATTATTGAAGTTGGTGCCAAATATACACAGCCGGTAAGCTAACACCAACTTCAATAATATTTAAATTATTTTATACTTTTCAGTGATATTGAAGTCGGTTCAATTTTTTTTTTTAAATTTTATATCTATATACGCTAATTGCACCTATTCAGAACGAATGCACGGAATGGACCCATGGACCAATCGCATCGCGTTATTTGAAACCGTCGCACGCAACGTCACATTCCACCAAGAAGCTTGAGCCCTCCGGACGCGTACGCTATCGAAGCTGAACTTACTTAATTTCATTATTTTTCGGGCTCGCTTTACTATCTCGCGCAATCCTACTTTCAATAAATTATTGGTGAAGATCTCGAGAAACGCTGAACCAGCCGCCGACGAAGTACACACAAGTAAGTGCATTCGCTTCCCTACTTTATTCACCAACTATCAAATAGAAATTGACGAAGACAAAGAGCTTCTAAGTTCAGGAGTGGGGTTCGTGACGTCACGCCTCTGTAAAAAGTGTACTGCTACAGCTACAGCTTCAGAACACGTGTCTTAATATATTTTGATGAATGACTCACTAAATAGAATTTTTTAGGCATCCTACTTTACCAGCTATAGTGCCCTTGGTGTCGTTTACACAGAAACACATCAATGTTCACAAATTACCTTTGGGGGACAGAATATCTGACACTGCGGTGGTACTTGCCTGAAGGGTTCCTTGCACAATGGACCTGCGTTTTATTATTATTTTTTAATCATATTTCTTGATAGCTGTACGTTGCAGTTACTAAAGATTTAGTTCTCATTTTATTACATGAATTGTGGTATCTCTACAGATCGGCGCCGAATTGAGTTATACAGATTTGTAACAGTGAACCCTTTTTATTTTGACCATGTTATACATCGATATACTATGTTATACAAACATATTTACTTACGTTTAGGGATTGTGCTGCAGAAAAGTATGCATTTAATAAAAAAAATGTTTTATACTTAATCTAATTACAATTTATAGCTGTTTTCTCATATTTTAATTAATCACTATCGAATAATTAATTTATTGCAAGAGCTAGTTACTTTTGAGCTAGAGAAAAAGGCCGGATTTTTTTGGTAGGGAACTTCTTCTTTATATATAACTAGCTGACCCAGGCAGCTCTGCCTGCGCTATTTTTACGTTAACTAAACTTTTAATAACAGACATTCGCATCGAATACATAACCTCCTTCTTTATAGTCGGTTAAAAACTGGGACCCACTTTTTACTTGCTCTCCGCACGGACCCGTTTAGTTCAAATGGCGTTAAACGGTCATCTATCTATTTAATGACCTTACCTAACGTTGCTTAACCCGATCGATTACAAAACCTTGATAACAACTCTCTATGAGTGTTCCCTTACTAATATTTATAATATTATAAAGAAAAATTGATAAAATTGGACCAAGCGTATAACCAAGTACCCATTTTGACTTTAATCCCCTCTCCCAAAAGAACCGTGCTAGATTACGGGATAAAAAGTATCCTATGTCCTACCTCGTAGTAAGATCTCAAATCATGCCAAGTTTCATTTGAATCCATTCAGTAGTTTCGGCGTGATGCGCAGCCGTGATACAGACAGACAGACAGACAGACAGACAAAAATTAAAAAAATTACATTTTCGGCCTCAGTATCGGTTATACTCGTAGATACTCCAAATATAATTTTCAAAATATCTTCAATGTACAGAATTGGACCTGTTACAGTTTTATTATAAGTATAGATAGATATGGAACGAAGAGGCGAGAAATAATTGAATAATTAACCATAGGTACTCATTTATGCAGAAAGTGTTCTAGAAATGTTCTCGAGTGGCAACCACGAACCAGATGACTCAGCGTAGGTAGGCCTCCCACTAAGTGGACAGACGACATTGTGCGAGTCGCAAACCGGTAGATGCATATAGCCAATTGTCGTTCATTGAGGCGTTGGAAGGGGGAGATATGTTCAGCAGTGGACGTCTTCCGGTTGGTGATGATGACTCATTTATGCCCCAAGTTGGATTATGTATGTTCTAAACTCTTTCAGCTTTCAGGACATGAATGATAGAGCATCGGTTACATATCGGTTATAGTCTAAGATCCCGTTATAGAACGACCTTCACCGAGCTGGTTAATGGATAAAACGTATTTTATATTCAATTTAATATGTCAATAAATATAATGCACATGGGTTGTCTAAAAAAATTCAGTCCAGGATAAGATTAATTAATAATTTAAAAAAATAATATTTTTTAGTTTTTCACCGGTTTGGTTAATAGACAAATTCCATACCAATCGAAAGTTTATAGCCCTTAGAATATGCAAACGTTAGGTTGCCTTATCTTTTCCAGTCACAACTCTCGGGTTGGCAGGTATAAACAGGTAAATCGATACTAGTACTAACTTGCACCGGTCTGGTTAATGAATTAAAATTAAATGAAAATAAAGATTATTTCATTACGAACACGGTGGTATAGGGTTGTCTGCGAAAATTCAGTACTGAATTGCGGTTGTCGAATTTTAAAAAGTGAAATATTGCTGCGAGTGAATATGTGCTACTGAGAGGTCCCAGCCAACCATCCTTAATACTTTAATAAATATTTTAATTTAATTTTAATTAATTAACCAGACCGGTGCAAGTTAGTACTAGTATTGATTTACCTGTTTATACCTGCCAACCCGAGAGTTGTGACTGGAAAAGAAAAGGCAACCTAACTTTTGCATATTCTATGGGCTTTATGCTTTCGATTGGTATGGAATTTGTCTATTAACCAAACCGGTGAAAAAGTAAAAAAAAAAACATTTTTTAAATATTAATTAACCTTATCCTGGACTGAATTTTTTTAGACAACCCATGTGCAATATATTTATTGACATATTAAATTGAATATAAAATACTTTTTATCCATTAACCAGCTCGGTGAAGGTCGTTCTATGACGGGATCCTCTACTATTAGGTAAGTACTAGCCCAGCAGTAGGACTTTCATTGTTCGAGAACAATACAGATTTCAAATACGTCGTCGTTCACTCAGTATTTACAGATCAAATAAAGATCACTAGACTCTGAGCTGGTACGTAAATAGTAGGTACATTTGACGGCTCGCATCGACGACGGGCAGCCATTTGTAAATAAATATTAACACTGACTTTGATCTTACTTGCAAGTTGTATTGATTTTCTGTTATGTAAATATACTATACCCTGGTTTTCCACCAAGGACAATTGGTAGGGTTCAATATGTCATATTCAACCCTAGCAATTGTCTTTGGCTGATCGGTGGCCAGCCAAAGAATCTTGTGTTCATTTATTTATTTTTACGTTTTAGATCTTGTAAAGTATCGGTATAATATTTGACGAGCCCGTTGGCCTAGTGGTTGGACACTCTGGCTGCTACCCGATGGGTCGTGGGTTCGATTCCCACCAAGTGTCTGGGTGTTATTTATATAGTTAAGTATGTATTTACAAAAAAAAATATAAGTATTAGTATCAGTTGTCTGGTTTCCATAGTACAGGCTCTGTCTAGTTTGGGATCGGATGACCGTGTGTGGATTGTCCCAATATACTAGGTATAAGTAATACGTATGTACTTATGTGTGTACTATGCGTTTCAATTAAGAATGTGGCCGCCATGATGATCGCGACTGCGGAACTTCACTCGTTTTTTACGATTTTTGTACCGGCAGCAGGGTAAACACAAAATGAAAAATTCGCCCCGGTTTTGATTATTTATTGTAATGTATTATTTTGCTATCTATTTTTGTTAAAACATCATTTTTAGTAATTATATATTTGTGTTGTATTAAATATATGCTCTATAATTAATACTGGCAATTGAAACTCTACAAGTTTAAATTACAATTTTATATTTAAAATATGAATTGTATTAATGTCGCTCAAAAATAAATATTAAAACACGAAGCACGCGTTTCTCTCCTAATTTACAACAAATCGTTATCAGCACGAAGTAAAAGGTAAAACTGTGCTTATTAATAGTGTTTACGAATAAAAATATATACATTTTTGAGTCGGGACATTAAAATTAATAAAAGAAAATGTCAAGGTGTGATTCACATTCCGAACGATGTTTGTCTTCGTCGCCGCTGCCATCACTTCTTTTACGTAGTAAGGAAGGATATACAACGTGGAAGTTTAAAATGAGGAACTACCTCATCCACGAAGATCTATGGTGTGCAATTGATGGTTACGAAGATGGAGATGCGACGTCCATACAAGTAAAAGCCAGAAATGATAAAAAGGCACTGGCCAAGATCTGTTTGACGGTAGATGGACCTGTGATAACCCATATTAGAAATTCAAAAACAGCAGCAGAAGCTTGGAAAGCTTTACAGGATGCTTACGAAGATAAAGGTATGAGTAGAAGATTATCACTCGAAAGAAAGCTATATAGACTCTCGTTATGTAGTTTTCAAGACATTGAGGCGTATGTCAATGCTGTCCTTAGTACGGCACAGGATTTAGCTGAAATAGGCAAAATAATTGATGATGCCTCAATTGTTGCGATTTTATTAGGAGAACTCACTCCAAAATTTGAGCCCCTGATAATGGCATTAGAGAGCAGCAATATCGAAGTGAGCACCGATTTAGTTAAAAGGAAGCTGTTGAATGAGATGTCTAAATTAGAGTCTGCAACGGATACAGTGTTTAAAGCGACGAGTAGATTGAGAAAGTATTGTGTTAAGAAGAAGAAAGAAATTGTTTGCTACGACTGCAATAAACCTGGACACAAACGGCCGGACTGTCCTCTACGTAATAAGGAAAAGAAAGGCGTTAGTTCATCTGAGGAGACCACTTTGCTTACCGCTCTTGGCGTATCTTCGTCTTCAGATAAGTGGTTTATTGATTCTGGCGCATCTAAACACATGACTCCAAGAAAAGATTGGTTTAAGAACCTACAACCATTAGAAAGTTCAGTTATTATCGCTAACGGTGAGAAAATCGACTGTGGAGGTGTTGGAGATATATCTATTAATACTTCTTCTGAGGTGATGTGATTCTGCATGGTTCTGCTAGCGGAGGGCTGTACACCCTTGATTGTACGACTAATTCTCTCCGAAATGTTGCGTACGATGTGCACTCTGACTCGTCAAACAGGTACCAATTACGGCACAAACGGTTAGGTCACTTATGTCGTATAGGTATGAACACGCTAAAGAATTCTCACGTAGGTATCGACTATCCAGAAGTCGATAAGTCTAGCTGCGTTGCCTGTGTTGAAGGCAAGCAAGCGAGGAAACCTTTCAAGAAAATTACGTATAAGAAAGCTACTACACAACTTGAATTGATTCACTCTGATTTATGCGGACCAATGTCTGAAACGTCATTCCAAGGTAACAAATATATTTTAGTTTTCATTGATGATTACTCACGGATGATTTACCCTTACTTCATTGCTTCTAAGGCCGAAGTCAAAGAAACATTTTGTGTTTTTCAAGCATTCGTTGAAAGGCAAACTGGTGCTCAGTGTCATACTCTGCAGCAGAGCCACCGCATTAAATACCAATCAATGATATCTTAAAATGATGTACGTTGAACGTACATAATGTACATATACCGATTACCTATGTACGTATGCTAGTTTACGAAATAATCGACGTTGTTTGTGGCTCTGCTGGGGAGCATACTCTGCAGCAGAGCCACGTTGTACACGCATTCAGAAAGGATAAAACTGACTGTTTTTTGATAAAACCTGATGTACGAGTGATGTATAATGTGTACGTGTTCAAAAATATCATTATTAGATAGTGGTTTTGTTTATTTCATTATAAATAGTTATGTATGGAGTAAATGGAGCATCATTCATCTGACATATTATATTTCACATACCATGTAGTCCCCTTGCCTGCATCAGGAGGATATAATCATTAGTTAGTTCTAACATTTAGTTAATTATTTTATTTTTAGTTCACTTCGTTTAACTAATTTTTAGTAGTTACCACTGAAAATGCTGGTGTGAAATATATGAAAAATAACTGAAAATGTTAACTATCTTACAAACTCTACTAGATCCCTAGTTATATAAGCAGTGTCAGTTTTTATCATTCGAACGTGTTGCTTGTATCGTTATTAAGTTAGGAAAATAAGATGATACGTGACCGATGCATAATACAACTGCATTTTCAGACAGTTCGGTCATCATCATCAGCCGGAAGACGTCCACTGCTGAACATAGGCCTCCACCTTAGAACGCCACAATGAACGACAATTGGCTATTTGCATTCACCGGTTACCTGCGACGCGCACAATGTCGTCTATCCACCTAGTGGGAGGCCTGCCAACGCTGCGTCTTCCGGTTCGTGGTCGCCACTCGAGAACCTTTCTTCCCCAACGATTATCGGTTCTTCGAGCGATGTGGCCTGCCCATTGCCACTTCAACTTGCAGATTCTGAGAGCTATGTTGGTGACCTTGGTTCTTCGGCGAATCTCCACATTTCGGATTCTGTCACGCCAAGAAACTCCAAGCATAGCTCTCTCCATGGCTCGTTGTGTGACTCTGAACTTCTCTAAAAGGCCAGCCGTTAGAGACCACGTCTCAGTAGCATATGTCATCACTGGCTGTTGCCAGTGATGACATACACACACTAGTTAAAAACCTTCGTCTTCAGACACTGCAATATTTCGGACGAGAAGATATCGCGTATTTTCCCGAACGCTGCCCATCTGAGTTGGATCCTTCGGGCGACCTCTTTGTTGAAGTTGGACCGACCTAACTGGACAATCTGCCCAAGGTATACGTAGTGGTCAACAACTTCGAGTGTATCGTTCCCAACAACTACCAGTACGGGTGCAACATGGACATTAGACATGATCTTTTCAATAGCCTCACGAATCATCCTTGGTAGGTAGCGCTGTTCCTTTGCGAGGATTTGTGGTTTGTCAAATCTAATATAATGGCGGGTGCGATCCTGAACATGTTCACAGACTGCAGACTTCGTATAGCGTCGATGTTTAACGTCAGCTATATGTTCTTTTACACGGGTTTTAATAAAATTTGTTAGTAATAGTAGTGGTGTGGTAGTAGTTTATTAGTTTTTATATAATCCGTAAAACTAGTTACATTTCAATTATTTTATTTTATTTGGGACAACAAACGATTATATAATATGGTAAAATAACAAATATGAATCCTGAAATAGGTAATTATGCAATCTGCACCGTTGACCACAGAATAAACTTAAATTACAGCACAGAGTTTTTAAATACTTACTTAAATCAGAGATTTTATAGTCTTTCATGCCTAATGCACAAGAAATAAGTTACCTTTTCTTTTGTTCTCGCGGGGGGAATCTGAATCCGAAGGAAATCCCACAAGGTTTCAGAAACCTTTTGAACGTCAACCAAGTATTTGAAGCTCTTGCCCACTGAAACCCTCACGGCTGTCGCATCGGCATATTAGAGGGGATCCTGGGTTCTCTGCGAGGATCTGCACCATGTGCCTTTTAGTGCATTTCCTATGAAGGGCGGGGGGGTTATATTATAGCTCCTTGGAACCAGTCATGGTGCTCACGAGGACGGGGGTCGCAACTTCACCGCCATCTTTCTCGGAGTTTATAATGCGTATGGCTAATAGTTTGCCTGCGTCGGTTTTCCTTTCCAAATATAATGTGGATGTCTTCAAGGAAGAGAGAATAGCCTTTTAATAAGCTAGTGTGGAATTGCAGCCAAGCACTAGCTTATAATGACTACAAAAAAGACTTGCCGCCGTACTTGATGGACGTCTAGGCCCACCCATACTGGAAATGGCCTAGAATATCTTCGAGATCCTACGTGATTAGGATTGGAAAAAAATAGGGTAATTAGTATAGATCTTAAGATTATAATAGACTAGGTAATGAATCCAACTTCCCAAGGATAATGGAGGAAAAACATCGTAACGGAAATGTTAAAAAAGCCATTTAACTCATTCTTTAGTATAGTTACAGCTGAGTATCCTAAAATTTAGCTCAAAGTACTCTCTAAACATGAGTAATAAAGATGATTAGCTATCAACGACAGTATTTCTAGTTATCACAAATTTATTGTTATTTTTTGGGTTCCATAGAAAAATCCAAAAATGTTGATTATCTCTGGATGTACGCAAAATTGACACTTGGGTATTCTCGTCATGCATTAAGGATGTTTAGAGCATGCGTTTAAGTAAATAAACAATCAGTGTTGAGCGTTTTTTGGGTCATTTTTCATACCTACTGTGGGACAGGGGACTACATGTTACATTACAATATGTCAGACAAATGTCAGATGAATGATGCTCCATATATAATTATTTATAATGAAATAAAGAAAATCACTATCTAATAATGATATTTTTGAACACGTACACATTAAACAACACTAGTACATCAGTTTTTATCAAAAAACAGTCAGTTTTATCCTTTCTGAATGCGTGTACAACGTGGCTCTGCTGCAGAGTATGCTCCCAGCAGAGCCACAAACATCGTCCATTATTTCGTAAACTAGTACACGTACATCGGTTACTGGTGTATGTACATTATGTACGTGCGACGTACATCATTTTAAGGTATAATTGACCGGTTATCTATGACTATAATTTAAAAAAGGTAAAATCAATGATATTTATATCATTGGGTAAAATAAACAAAACCACTATCTAATAATGATATTTTTGAACACGTACACATTAAACAACACTAGTACATCAGTTTTTATCAAAAAACAGTCAGTTTTATCCTTTCTGAATGCGTGTACAACGTGGCTCTGCTGCAGAGTATGCTCCCAGCAGAGCCACAAACATCGTCCATTATTTCGTAAACTAGTACACGTACATCGGTTACTGGTGTATGTACATTATGTACGTGCGACGTACATCATTTTAAGGTATAATTGACCGGTTATCTATGACTATAATTTAAAAAAGGTAAAATCAATGATATTTATATCATTGGGTAAAATAAACAAAACCACTATCTAATAATGATATTTTTGAACACGTACACATTATACAACACTCGTACATCAGGTTTTATCAAAAAACAGTCAGTTTTATCCTTTCTGAATGCGTGTACAACGTGGCTCTGCTGCAGAGTATGCTCCCCAGCAGAGCCACAAACAACGTCCATTATTTCGTAAACTAGCATACGTACATAGGTAATCGGTATATGTACATTATGTACGTTCAACGTACATCATTTTAAGATATCATTGATTGGTATTTAATGCGGTGGCTCTGCTGCAGAGTATGACACGGTGCTCAAATTAAAAAACTAAGAACCGACTGTGGCAAAGAGTATGTCAATAAGGATTTATCAGATTATTTATCATCTAAAGGAGTGATACATGAAACTACCGTTGGTTACAGTCCTCAGCAGAATGGAGTTGCAGAGCGAACTAATCGCTCTATAGTGGAGAAAGCGCGCTCAATGCTAGCTGAGAGTTCACTGTCTAAGGCGTATTGGGAAGATGTTTTCAAGGTAGCAGTTTATTTGAAGAACAGGTCTCCGCATCGTGCTCTAAATAATAAAACACCATTTGAGAAATGGAACGGTCACAAAGCTGACTTGAGCCATTTGCGTGTGTTTGGATGTAGAGCACTTATACAAGTTCCGGCATGTCAACGAAAAAAGTTGGATATGAAAGCTAAGGAGGTAATATTTGTAGGATATTCAGATGATTCCAAAAGCTACTACTTTAGGGAATCTTCAAATCCAAGGCGTTTGCAGAAATCCAGAGATGTGACTTTTTTCGAAGATCGTTTTACACAATTAAAAGGTGATGAAAGTGAGTTCCAGCCTGAGAGACCTGAACCTATTGTTTTATTTGAAACTGGTATCGAGAAGCTTGAGGATTCATTAAATCATCAAGAAAATAGGTCTCTATGCAGTGACGATGAAAATGATTTTAATTCAGCAGAAGAATCTGCAAGTCCTCAGCGGTTAGGCTCAGCTGAGAATCAGCATGAATCTGCAAGTCCTGAGTGGTTAGGGTCAGCTGAGAATCAGCATGTAAGTAGATACCCTAACAGGATTCGTAAAAAAACGGACTTCTATGCTTCTATGATATGCAATGATAATAATTTAGAGCCAAGTAGCTATCGTGAAGCAGTCAGTGTGGAAGATGCTGATAAATGGCGTTTGGCAATGACTGACGAGCACAACTCGTTACTGAAATTGAAGACATGGAAGCTTGTTGATCGTCCTATAGATAAGAAGATTATACCCTGTAAGTGGGTCTATAAGTTAAAAACTGATGCTAACGGTAATATTTTGAAGTATAAGGCAAGACTAGTGGCCAAAGGTTTCAAGCAGGTAGAAGGTATTGACTACAATGAAACATTTGCCCCAGTTATTCGTCATTCTTCACTCCGCACATTGTTTGCTTTAGCTGCTGAGATGGACCTAAATATGCGACATTTGGACGTCGATACCGCTTTTCTTAACGGTGATCTTGAGGAAGAGGTATACATGCAGCAACCAGAAGGATTTGTCATAAAAGGACAAGAAAATAAGGTCTTTCTGCTGCACAAATCTTTATATGGGCTCAAACAAGCACCACGTGCATGGAATAAGATGTTGGATAAAACATTGTTGAAATTAGGTTTTATTATAAAATAAAATTTTTATAAAAAAAAAATAAACCGACTTCAATAGACACCACACTAAAAAGTGAAAAATAACTTCAATACTCGTATTATTGAAGTTGGTGCTGGTCAGTTGATTCTGGTGTTAGGGTAAGTATCGTGTTTTTTTTAGCACCAACTTCAAGAATATTGAAGTTATTTTTCACTTTTTAGTGTGGTGTCTATTGAAGTCGGTTTATTTTTTTTTTATAAAAATTTTATTTTATTCTTTTTAGTCATATTCTCTTGAAAAGTCTTTATTCAACTATATACCGATTTGGATATAAAGCTTAATACCAACAGGTATAAATTTATTTTAATTAAAATCTCCAAACCCAACCACAGATCTAAAATTCGGTGGGTCCTACATTTCATGGAACAGAGTTCCTGTTAACATCATACTGTTTGCTCCCATCACCAGACTCTGAACATCATTTTTCTAGAAGATACTCGTCGAGACCTACACAACGAGCCCAAACTCAGTGGGTCTACGTTTATTGGTGCAGAAATCCTGTGACCACCTTCCTGCTCCATCATCAGACCCTGGTGAATGTTACCATTTTCTTAGTACCAGTTTTTTAGTATCAACGGATTTACATATGTTCTAAATTTCAGATCTTTCGGAGTAATAGAAGTAATTAAAAATGTCCATTGTATACGAAATATCCCTATCTCGACTTGGAAAAGAGCTGATGGTTTTCAAAGCTAAACCGATTTTCAAGAAACATCGCTAAGAACCATCTCCAATAAACCAGCATACGCCAATCTGTCCACTCGTTTGAGCGCTGCGATGCCACAGACAGTTATCAGACAGACAGACACGCCCCCCCCCCAAACTAATAACACCTCGTTTTTGGTCGGGGGTCAAAAAGAAACCATCGAATTCGGTACGATGATCTGGATGGCGTATGACCATTTTGTAGACGAAGACATCATCTATTTTATGGTTTCTCCCAGTTATATCTCCTTCCCATCACTCATGTTCTTCGAAAAAGTTCTTATCCGGTCTTGATGAAATTCATACCGAACCATCCTTATCGTTCATGATTTCGAATAAAAAACGAATCACTGAAATTGGTAAATATTTGTATGAGTTATAACCATTATTGATTAGAACATCATCTATTTTTAGGCGTTTTACCAGATAATTCTAACATTCCATTCATGTTTTCTCAGGAACTACTGGTTCATAAGGAATAAAAAAATTATGGGACCATCTTGATGGAATGTCCATTAGGTACAAAAAAGAATCATCCAAATCGGTACATATTTGGCGGAATTATGAGTGAACATACATTAAAAAAAAAAAAAATACATACACGATGAATTGAGAACCTCCTCCTTTTTTGAAGTCGGTTAAAAACTCCGTCGGAACCATGCGTATATAAGAAACCTTTTGGTAAAGACTTCGTGATACTGGCAGTGTACGTCGATGACCTAATTGTCTTTTATAAAGATGATACGACATTTGACATTGTCAAGTCAAATCTGAAAAAAATATTTTCGATTAAGGATCTTGGAGAATTACAATTCTACTTAGGATTAAACATTAGTAAAAATAATGGTGAAATACAGGTTAGTCAAAAGACGTTCATATTAAACCTATTGAAAAAATTTGGTATGGACAAATGTAAACCCGTGAACACACCATCGAGTCTAAAAGAACTAGCGGTTGGTACTGGAGAGGACGAGTATCCTTATCAATGTTTGATAGGATCCCTTATGTATCTAGCAGTCAACAGTCGACCTGATATTGCATATGTAACAAGCTATTTAAGTCAGTTCAATACGAGATTCAGTAAAGAACATTGGTTAGCAGCAAAAAGAGTGTTGCAGTATTTGAAAAGTACTCTCGAATTTGCTCTTACTTACAGAAAGACTGGAAAATGGCTTCATTCCTATGTTGATGCGAATTGGGCAGGACGACAGTGCAACTTGGATAGATTGTCTTATACGGGATATTATTTTGTATTTGGAGGAGGTCCAGTTGCCTGGCAATCCAAAAAACAGAAGACCGTAGCGTTGTCGTCTACCGAAGCGGAATACATGGCGCTTACTGCTGCAGCTAAGGAAGCCTGCTACTTAAAACGTTTTTTGGAAGAACTGTGTGGTAAGTCTGGTACTGTTGTGGTTTATAATGACAGTCAGAGTGCACAGAGTTTAGTTCAAAATCCTATTCATCATGAAAGGACGAAACATATTGACACTAAATACCACTTTATTAGAGAAAAAGTGTCTGACGGAACTATTGAAATAAGATATATGCGTTCAGATACAATGTTTGCGGATGTACTTACTAAACCTTTAGGACGTGTGGCACATCAACGGTGTACAGTCGGTTTAGGTTTTGTTTAGGTATTTTATTTTATAGTGGTATTGTGGTATATGTTTTTTGTTCTTTTCTATTCGTTTTTCTTATAGAGTTTTAATTGAGGGCGGATGTTGTATTAAATATATGCTCTATAATTAATACTGGCAATTGAAACTCTACAAGTTTAAATTACAATTTTATATTTAAAATATGAATTGTATTAATGTCACTCAAAAATAAATATTAAAACACGAAGCACGCGTTTCTCCTAATTTACAACAATTTGAAATGGCAAGATGGCGGCCACCTTCTTAGTTGAAACGTATTGTATCTATAGAAAGTAAAGATTTGTATTAAAGTATTATGTTGTCCTTTTACTATATAATTTATATATCATGGCATCTTTTTTATTCAGCCTAGCGTCGAGACTAGAAAGTTGTTCCCCAGATCCTCGACCGAGCATCCTTTCTTTCAGATTACCACTTACTAAAGTTTACTACCTGCGTGATTCCCATTACTAGTGATATGACGAAATCAGGGGAAGCTGGGTCAGGGATTCAATACTGAATTTGAAATACCAACAACTGTGATGCAAGAACAGTGTTGATAGCGAACCGCAGGGAACTTTAAACGAATTACCACCGATATTCGCTGACGGGCTAATGCAATTTCTTAGGAGTGGTTGTAAAATGACGCTTTTGCTGTGTTTAGCAATTTATACAGCTGACGGTAGAGCTATCTTCTTCTTCTTTAAGTGCCTCTCCATTACTGAAGGTTGGCGGTTAGATTCCGAAACTTCACTTTATCCATGGCTAGTCTGAATAGCTGTTCTATAGACTTGATTCCGGTCCATTCTCTGATGTTACGTAGCCAGGACATCTTTCGTCTTCCAACTCTTCTTTTCCCTGCTATTTTCCCCATCATAATGGTCTGTAGCAGGTTATATTTGTTATGCCTGAGGATGTGACCCAAGTACGCTACTTTACGCTGCTTGATTATGCGAACCAGTTCTACTTTTTTGGACATTCGGCGGAGCACTTCGACGTTTGTCACCTTTTGTGTCCAACTAATACGAAGCATGCGACGATACGTCCACATTTCGAAAGCTGCGATCTTTCGTCTGAGATCTTCTTTTAGCGTCCACGCCTCACATCCGTAAAGTACAACTGGCCAAATATAGCATTGTAAAAGCCGGGTTCGGAGTGTTATTGATAACTGTCGAGAGCACAACACTTTTTTCATGGTCATGAATGACGTTTGAGCAATCTCTATACGTGTGCGGATCTCCGTATCGCTCTCAAATGTATCTGTTAACCACGAACCTAGATATTTGTACTTGCTGACCCTCTCTAAGTTGTTACATCCTACTTTAATTGCAGCATAGGGTTTTGCTGATTCTCTACTACCATGTAGAGCAGAGCTACTACCATGTAGGGTAGAGCTATGGAACACTTTTATTATTTTCAAATCTTGACATATATCTAAACCTTCTCACTCTATCTATTGGTGGAAATCGCATGATAAATCCGTTCAGTAGTTTTTGAGTAGGTATATCGCGAACAGGCAGACAGACGCAGAGAAAACTTTGTGTTTACCCGGCTACAGAACGGAGGGAGGGTTGTGATTTTAACAAGAATGTATGTATGTATGTTCATTTGTTCCCGCGTATCTTCTAATCTACTTAACATAATTGGACAACTAGAGTGTCGTTAGAAGCGTCTTGATTGTCCGCTGGTTATAGGCTATATAATATCACATTATTAGACTGCGATTTTATCCGTAGTCGGGTTTTAGTTTTAAAACTTATTAAGTAATATGTAGTGAAGTGATTGAAGTAAGTATGTAGTACATAAAATGATGTTATTCTATCGGTAATCATTTTAGGCACCTTTCAATATATTTGCCGAAAATTCCGATCCCGTGAATACTTCGTAACTCCGAAAATGATTGGCATTGCTCGAGCGCCTTTGGCACGCGTCTTCATATTTCTCGATTCACAACATAATATTATAAAGCAGAGATGAAATAAATCAGGTAAGATTAATGGCGTGTCGGATCCACCATTTTGCACTTGGTAAGCGGTACTATGGCCTAAGCTAGGATATTAGCGATAGGTATACATATTTATACAAAACTATTTGTATAATAGTGCAGGTATTGTTGTATGTATGTACCTAGGTAGGAATGTTCGTCGGAGTCGCTGGACTTTCGGGGTGTGGGCCCTAGGACGTCCTTTGAGTGCGGCGGCAACTCCGAAGAGGACGACGGCGGGGTTGCGACCCCCTGTCCCCTTGAGCAACTTGACACGTTCCCGGGGCGGCGGACTCAAAGGCAAGGCCCAGAGGGGTCCTGGTGCAGATCCCACCGGAGAGCCCGCCTTTTATGTGCCGATGCGACAGACGCGGGGGTTTTAGTGGGTAAATATCCCACATACTGCGGTCCAGCTCCAAAGCTCCCGGGACCCTTTTGCAGATTTTCCCCGCGAAAAAAGGGAGGTATGTTACAATTTTCATTTCAAACTTTTGTTTTCTGGGTTGGGAACTAGTGTCACGATAGTTCTAAGCTAAGCGTGGTGTGTGTCCCGTGGGGTGCTGGGTTAGAATTCATCGCCCCATCTCCTCTCGTTGGGTGTCGTAAGAGGCGACTGGGCGAGAACAGGAAGACGGGCAGCAGCGTCTTTCATTTGGATTTATCTTCGACCTATACTGTGCTCCCCAAGTCGCCTGCTTAGTGAGGCGATTATGGCAACCCCTCCCTTCTAAGGGGGAGGCCTTTGTTCTGCAGTGGACGTCTATCGGCTGCTAATGATGATAATGACGAGGCGTGGTGAAATGTAATGATTAGTTTCATGGAGATAACTTTGTTTGACTTTAACCATTCAATCCTCATCGCTATAAACCTACATGTTGCCTTCAGGCACATCTCGTTAAACGTGTTCGAACCCTTATGTAGTAACGTACTACATATAATAATAATAAGTAGAGCTATATGCGCCAGGGGTTGAAGTGTTAAAGGGCATAACGCCGCGAGTAACTACGGAGAAAGCGCAGCACACCTCTCGACACCCCTGAGCCACTCACACCGGCGTTGTATTCCGTCGTCTTGTGACGACTATATGGAGAGCCCATCTAGTGGGTGGCAAGTCACCACTTGTCACAATATAATTAGTATACCTACTAATTATAGCAAGTGACCCCGACCTTTTGCAATAGCCCAGTGTTCAGTCCACCAAATGCTCACAAAAAAAAAATATATAAATCTTTCCACATCCTTACAATAGTCCCTACACCACACAGTCAACTGCTGTTTATATCGTATTTCCAACAGTTGATCCTGACAGGTGTGTTCCATGTCAATAATTCCTTCTAACAGGCCTCTACGTGTTGGATTCGTCCCCATGCAAGCTTTTTAAAAGGCCGCGTGTAAAAACCCGATAAAATCAAATAAATAATAATATCTCACAAACTAGCGACGGAAATACTCGGTATCGCGGACACTTACAAGTTAAATTTATTTTACGTAGTAAGTGACTACCGGGTTCCGAAGCGATTTATCTAGTTACACGATGGCCCGGCCCAGGTGTTCACCTGTGGAATTGCTCTACATTTTACAGACTCTGTAGACAGTAATGATTCTAGTACTTATACTCGTAATAGGGACAGGGATGACGCTGTTTTCTAGATTATTATCAGTCTTGTCGGATTAATTGATATAACGTCTCTTTGGGCAGGTAAACCGTAAAGTGGTACAAATTAAACTGATTTATATACGACTGCTTTATAAAGCTGTAACAGCTCAGTGGGCGAGCGCTTGCCTTGGAAATAAAGTGCGCAGTTTCGAACCCCGGCTCGCTCCACTGATTTCTTTAATTATGTGCGAATCATCTTTGTGCGATTGTTACTAGCTGTCGGGGAAGGAAAACATCGTGAGGAAACCTGCATGGATGCTGCAGAAATGACGTGTGAAGTCCACCAACCTGCACTTGGCCAGCATAGTGGACTATGGCCTAAGCCCCTTTATCTTGAGGGGAGGCCCGTGCCTAACAGTTGGACAAAACAAGGTCTGGTATTGTTATTATTTTTTATGATCATTTCCATAATTATGGACGGCGAACGTAACTGCTTTTATATACAACTTAATGAATAGATAAGCTAGACTTATGGAAAGCGACATGCCCTCCAATGGACAGTTGTCTTGCGCTTGTCGTCTGTTACAGTAGTTAAGCTTTTAGTATTAACTCTAGCTAATGCCGCGTACAGATTTGCGTAATGTAGCATGCAATGTAACACGCAATGAAAGCATTTGCCGTCAACATTGTCACAATGTATCATGCATCATCATCATCATCAGCCGGAAGACGTCCACTGCTGAACATAGGCCTCCCCCTTAGAACGCCACAATGAACGACAATTGGCTATTTGCATCCACCGGTTACCTGCAACGCGCACAATGTCGTCTGTCCACCTAGTGGGAGGCTTGCCAACGCTGCGTCTTCCGGTTCGTGGTCGCCACTCGGGAACTTTTCTTCCCCAAGGGTTATCGGTTCTTCGAGCGATGTGGCCTGCCCATTGCCACTTCAATTTGCAGATTCTGAGAGCTATGTCGGTGACCTTGGTTCTTCGGCGAATCTCCACATTTCGGATTCAGTCGCGCAAAGAAACTCAGAGCATAGCTCTCTCCATGGCTCGTTGTGTGACTCTGAACTTCTCTAAAAGGCCAGCCGTTAGGGACCATGTATCTTGCAATGAAACAGAATTCCCATAGTGTGGACCGGCTTGCGCGCACGAACAGAGCATTTCAACTCATGTGCGTCGCGTTTCGCAATTTGTCGGTTTTTTCGCCGAACACAAAGGGACGCGCAGAGTGCACGGAGCGCCAGTGTGCACGGGTTGTGTGAACGCGCGCGAACCATGAAAGAAAAGAGACTGAGCCATGTTCGCCGCGCGCATGCCGGAAACAGATGCGAGCACGTACATGCTCGGTTCGTGCGCGCCCTGCGTTCACACTTGTGAAATGCTCCTTTCATGTTACATTGCATGCTACATTACGCAAATCTGTACGCGGCATAACAGACTTTTAATTTCAGTACAGCTCTAGCTCTTACTTACTTACTCTTACTTTACTTAACCCGTGGGGTGTCCGGGTAAGAATATCACCCTCCCATCTCCTCCCGTTGGGTCTGTAAGAGGCGACTAAGGGAAAACAAGAAGACGGGCAGCAGAGTCTTTCTATTGGATTACCTAACACCTATACTGCGACCCCCAGGACGCCTGAGAAGCGTGGGGATTATGGCAACACCTCTCTTCTAAGGGGGAGGAGTTTGTTCACCAGGGGAGGCCTTTGTTCCCCAGTGGACGACTTTCGGTTGAAGATGACTAGCTCTTCATACCTGCACATGCTGTTTTACTGCAGAAAATCTGGCATTGCAGCGGGTTCCACCTGGTGAAGGCATCAGAAAATCTTTGCGAAGTGTTGGAGCGTTGGTTAATAAGCTATGGCCTGACTTTTCTTCATATCTAGGTATTCAAAAGTAGCTTTAAAAAGCTGATTATTTTTTATATTTACACCCCAGACGCCTCAACGGACCATATTTTTTTATCGTATGAAAGTAATTTTACAAACTTTTTTTATTACCTACTCCTTAAAAGTATATATTTTACGACACATAAAAACGTCTATTTCGAATCTGACGTAACAAACGGCTTCACGAATTTCACTTACAAATTTACATATCGTGTTCTCAAACACTTAATTAACTTCAAGTTTTCATCTATTATTTATTTTGTAAAACTGTGCCCGCTAGACGTTTTCAAAGCACCGCGCGCCGGTTGGATGACAAAGTTATACTGCTTCGTTATTAAATACTGTTTTTAGGGTTCCATAATTAAAAGGTATGTACCTGTCTGTCTGTCACACCTACATATATATTTCAGGAATCACTGATGCTATCAATTTGAAACTTGGAATAATTTTAGATCTTACTTATCCAACTACATAGGAAGTTTAAAAAAAAATCTTATATTAGATATTGTTTTTTAATTGGGGTCGAAATGGGAGTCAAAATTTCAAAGTGAAACAACTATATCGAGTGGGTATCATGGTATGGCATGGTATCATATATAAGGGCCTTTTATGCACAATTCAAAACAGATTTTTATTTCGGTTTATGTCACGTTTTTATTATAAGCCAAGAACTCTTGGCTGACAAAATTACAAAAAAATACCGTTCCCGAGATAATCTCCGAAGTTTGTGGAGGGAAAAATCTGAAATAATTATGGATAATAAATGGTTATATATATTTTACCGGAATAATGAAATCTGTTTATAAGTAGTACTTACAGTTTTTTAATAATCTTAAAAAAACCCTCGACAAACGAACTTAGTTTTGCGGTGAACTTAGTATTGCGGTTTGGTTTTTCGCTATCTGTGGTGTTAGGTTAGAGGAATAGTAAAATAACTTTAATACGTCCAAAGACGGTATGGAACCTACGGCGTGCGAGTCCGACTCGCTCTTGACCGTATTTTTTGTCGCCTGTTTTTTGTGTTTTTATTTAGTTGATATTTACCTTTAGACCACTACGTTTGAATATTATCGAAATATAATGATAATAATAATACCATCCCTTGTTTATGTCCCACTGCTGGGCACGGGCCTCTATTAAGATCCTTTTCATTCGCAGTAGTCTATTTTAGGTCATTGTAAACTATATTTCCCTATTAGTAATAGTATGGTGAGCCGATGGTGGGCGCAACAGATATCTGTTGCTGTAAGTGTGGCCACGGTATTGTGATTTGCCATGGCTTTGGGTAAACATGGGATGTATCTAAATGAATTATGCAGATTTTATTAAGATATGAGAGTTTGTTAGTCATTGTATTATAATGTTGTGGTTACAAACAGCAGTAATTTTTACATCACTCATTATAGAAAGTGCCATGATTATAACTACAAGAAAATTCGATTACCGTTTTACGATAAAAGCAGTATACCATTGTTATGTAACTATTATTTCCTATGTTTCTGATTTCTTTCGAGTTAACCTGTACAGAAATTAAAAAAGAAAATTTAAATCAAATTTAGAATACAAAACCATCATAATTATGAATGTAAAAAGTTTAGTTAATGTTACTAAATTATTTTGATACTCATTGTAAAAGTTAGCAGCTGTTGTTTAGCAGCATCTCTAAAGTTTTATGAAATAGATATCTTCTTATCTATATTATTCAAAATTAAGAAATTGTAGTACTTAGTAAAGCCTTTGTATTAAATCTGTGATACTCAAGATTCAGTGTTATGTATCCAAAACTTGGTGTTATCGAAGTAAAATTAGAAACTACTGACCTAATTTAAGTCATGTGATAGCCAGCTTAACCGCGTTAATACCTAGTATTATCTATGCCTGCCGTTCTTCAGGCTTCTTTAGATTTAGAAAACTCAGGGTAATTTAATTCATGTCTGGTATCCCCCACCCTTCGTAGCCAGTGTCGTGCGAACGTCGAATGCAGACACCCGTGTGTAGCTGCATCGAACCGTAGTGCTACGGGCTGCGCGCTACGAGGTTTATTGAGCATTTGACGTGCATTGAATATCCGCGTTTAATTCTCTTTTCGAGTGCAGTGAAAGACTAGAAAAAACCGTTCAATGTGACAAACAGAGAAAAATAAAGTTGGTTTTAGTTTGGAAAAATAAATATCCATTTTGACATGGTTACAAATTTTTAAACTTATATTTTTAAACTGTTTTATGTGTTTTTTACTATTAATGAGATTGTCCAAATTTTAATTTTCATTCAAATACGTACTTAATGGCTTTTATATAGATAACGAAAAAAAGTAAATTTAAAAAACCGGATGTAATGGTCAAAAAACAAAAACATAAATATTAAAAAAAAAAAAATTGTATAATAAAGTGCTTAAGTATATTATGGACCTTCAGACTACCTTAAGTATGTTGGTATATACACATAAATATAAAGCGTACACATTCATTTAATTTTCTTCCACTACCAAATAAGGTACCATAAGAAAGTTAATAAAGTATTATAAATAACCCTCAGACGTGATATTCCGGAGTTCATAAAAAAGGGTTCGCACGAAAATCACATATCTACTGCCGAATCCAGGAGAATGGGCTTACCTGCCAGCATTTCAGGGTCGTATGAGGCGATCAGCTTGAGGCATTGCGGAGCAAGAGGTATCGCACTTGGAATTTAGATATAAAATGTACCCAATTTACTACACATGTACCGAGAATACGGGACGTTTTAATCAATTTGGTTTAAAAATAGAATAAGGATTCATTATTTCCCGGAGCATATTTAATTACTGCAACTTATTAATGTAATTTTACTCTATTTTTTTAGACATAATTGTCTTAATCCGTACATATTGTAGTATTTATTTATAGAATATGTTTATAGAAGTGTCGCCGTAGGATGATAATTTAAGCTAAGCATCATCAAACATTTGTATCACAATTTTTTTTTTATACTACCAAGCGTATGGCCCGCCTGATGGTAAACAGCTACCGCAGCCTATAGACGCTAGCAACACCAGAAGAATCACTAGCGCGTTGAAGTCTTTGTGTCCAGTAATTAAATAACCCGGATTTATATCAAATATAATTAAGACAAATCATGCCTATAGAAAAACTTCTTTCAACGAGCTTCGTTAAAAGGTGGTTGAAAGACATTTTTTTTTCATGAGCACAATACAATACAAATATTCTTTATTGTACACCAAAAGAGAAGGTACAATAACATTCAACCAACCTTCCTTATCTATACTTATAATAAAACTGTAACAGATCCAATTCTGTACATTGAAGATATTTTGAAAATTATATTTGGAGGGCATTCTATAACCGAACCTGAGGCCGAATATGTAATTTTTTTAATTTTTGTCTGTCTGTCTGTCTGTCTGTCTGTCTGTCTGTCTGTATCACGGCTGAGCATCACGCCGAAACTACTGAATGGATTCAATTGAAACTTGGCATGATTTGAGATCTTACTACGAGGTAGGACATAGGATACTTTTTATTCCGTAATCTAGCACGGTTCTTTTGGGAGAAGGGATTAAAGTCAAAACGGGTACTTGGTTATACGCTTGGTCCGATTTTATCAATTTTTCTTTATAGTATAATAAATATTAATAAGGGACACTCATAGATAGTTGTTATCAAGGTTTTGTAATCGATCGGGTTAAGCAACGTTAGGTAAGGTCATTAAATAGATGGGTGACCGTTTAACGCCATTTGAACTAAACGGGTCCGTGCTTCGGAGAGCAAGTAAAAAGTGGGTCCCAGTTCTTAACCGACTATAAAAAAGGAGGTTATGTATTCGATGCGAATGTCTGTTATTAAAAGTTTAGTTAACGTAAAACTAGCGCAGGCGGAGCTGCGTGGGTCAGCTAGTATTTTATACTATCTATAAATTCGTTGCATCTGATTTTGCCCCAATGGAATTAATTGAGTTTTCGGCTATGAATGTAATATTTCGTGTATTCCGGGTATTCCAAAATACAGCATTACCATCGTAGGTTTTTGAAGTGAAACTTCTTATGCGACTTCCAAAAATCTTATCACATAACGCGTCAAGCGTTAAATGAAGCACCTTAACGCGTTATCGCTTAACGCGTTAAGTGATAGGTGTTAAACGATAGGCGATAGGCGTAAATTTGTTAAGGTTATGAAAGCGCTCATGTGACGCCGTCACTGAGTGAGTGGGTGAGTGGGTGAGTGGATAGTGAGTGGATAGTGAGTGGATAGTGAGTGGATAGTGAGTGGATAGTGAGTGAGTGAGTGAGTGAGTGAGTGAGTGACCGCCGACTCCGCCGACTCCGCCGACACCGTTGACTCCGTGGACTCCGTTGATTCCGTTGACTTTGTTGACTTCGTTGACTTCGTTGCGCGGGGAGGTGGAATAGAAAGAGACAGAGCGAGAATGAAGTTTCACTTCTTCCGCGCGGAGGGACTCCACGCACGCACATTTTTTTTTATTTATACTTTTTTAACATATACAGTTAAGGATTAGTTGGATGGTTTATCCGGCAATATACATAACACTGCAAGCTGGTAAGTTTTAATAGCCATGAATATTTCTTAATTAATACTTGTAAAGTTATGAGTTTCGATAAGTAAAATCGTGATATCTTTACGCAATAGCGTTGCAAATATATTTTTACCAAGTAAAAAACTTTCTAAAAATTGTCGCTACACTTGGGACAATCGGAACCGGGTTAGCGTACGTTATAACAGTCATAAGGGGCCTTAGAATTCTGTTTTTTTTTGGTGAAACTTCTTATGTGACTTCCAAAAATGTTATCACTTAACGCGTTAAACGTTAAGCGTTAATTTTATTAAGGTTATAAAAACGCTCATGTGACGCAGTCATTCGTGGTTCGGTGTGGTTCGGTGTGGTTCGGTGTGGTTCGGTGAGGTTCGGTGTAGTTCGGTGTGGTACGATGTGGTACGGTGTGGCACGGTCTGGCACGGTGTGGCACGTTGTGGCACGGTGTGGCACGGTGTGGCACGGTGTAGCACGGTGTGGTACGGTGTCGTACGGTGTCATACAGTGTGGTACAGTACCGAGCGAGAGTTTCACTTCTTCCGCGCGGAGGGACTGCACGCACGCACATTTTTTTTCCTGTTGTGATATTTGTTGTATTTGAAGAAGTCTCTCAATTTAGCGTCCCTCTAGGCAAAGGCCTTCTCTAGCAATTTACATTGCTCTTTAGAACGGGCTACTTTTCCCGAAAAGGGACCCGCAGTGAGTTTTAGCTCGCCCTCCCATCTCCTAATAAAGCCTTCTCCCACTTCGTGTATTGCCTCTGTGGTGTTTGATATTAACGGTTATAAAATATTAAATTGATCATTACGGATTCACGACGAATAGATCAAAATTTGGTTCGCGGTTCCTGAAATATATAGGTGTGACAGACAGACAAGTGAAGTGGAATATATGTATTTCCAACTTCTCCTATCTACATATTTGTTGCGGGTTCCGGGACAGTTTGGCGTTCTCCTGGGACTCGCCGAGGGTCAAACCTCGGTGTCTTCAGTGGTGACCACTGTAGATGCTTTACAGAAATAACAGTGGTGGGAATGAGTGGTGGGATTAGTCTAAAAGAAAAAAAAAAAGTGCGTGCGTGGAGTCCCTCCGCGCGGAAGAAGTGAAACTTCATTCTCGCTCAGTCGATCGGTCGGTCGGTCGGTCGGTCCCTCACTCACTCACTCAGTCACACACACACACACACACACCCAGACACACACACACACACTAACTCAACTCAACTCAACTCAACTCAACTCAACTCAACTCAACTCAACTCAACTCAACTCAACTCAACTCAACTCAACTCAACTCAACTCAACTCAACTCAACTGAAACTCAACTGAAACTCAACTGAAACCCACTGAAACCCACTGAAACCCACTGAAACCCACTGAAACCCACTGAAACCCACTGAAACCCACTGAAACCCACTGAAACCTACTGAAACCCACTCACCCACTCACTCAGTGACGGCGTCACATGAGCGCTTTCATAACCTTAACAAATTTACGCCTATCGCCTATCGTTTAACACCTATCACTTAATGCGTTAAGCGATAACGCGTTAAGGTGATTCATTTAACGCTTAACGCGTTATGTGATAACATTTTTGGAAGTCGCATAAGAAGTTTCACTTCAAAAAAGACAGACAAATGAAGTCTCACCATAAGGGTTCCTTTTTTACCTTTTAGTTATGAAACCCTACAGAGATGGAAGAACTCGGTAAAGTCGTTTTCAAGTTATGACGTGACCAAGAGATACATAATAAGTAGAACATTTTACCACCCACACACGTATACCTATGTAAGTATATATGTATAGATTATAACACACGATCATGAAAAACTAGATTAGTCTGCCCCAGGAATTGAATTAGTTCACTGAGTTTCCCCATTAACAAGCCGACGGCGATACCAACCCTCTGGGTATAAGGGAAGTTGCCTCGTGATTAGAACTTTTGCTAAACGCTAAGTACTTGTAATAAGTACATACGTATACAGGGTGTAAGGGACTACGTACCGAAAACGTTTTTATAAGATTTCTCATATTGTCCGTTACAACATTACAGACACCAGCAGTTTATATGGAAAATGATAAATGACTAACTTGTTAATTTTTGAGCATGTAATGAATACGTGCGGAATAATATTTATTTTTCAAATTACATTGTTAATTTCAATCAAGCCACCTGCCAAGCCTCCCTTAGAAGGGAGGGGTTGCCATAATCTCCAGCATTTTTTTTTGAAATTCATGAAAAAGCCGATGAAAAATTTCATCACTAGAATGTTCAGAATCATGTACTGGATCCCTGGTATCGGTTTTCGGTACGATGTCCCTTACACCCCGTATACCTTAATATAAGAGACATAATATAAAATTTGCCCGTACCCATCCGTTGATTGTCGTACGAGGCGACTAAGCGAAAACAAGAAGACTTGCAGTAGCGTCTTTCTATGACGACTCCAAGACGCCTGTCAGGCATGGAGATGGCAAATCCCTCTAACTAAGGGGGAGGCCTTTGTTCAGCAGTGGACGTCTTCCACCTGATGATGGTGAATATAACACATATTGGTCCAAATTGGAATATTAGGTATGTATTTAATTTATTATTAGGTCTCTTTTAAACACAATAATAATAATAATCCTTATTTTGTCCCACTATTGGGCACGGGTTTCCCCTTAAGATGAAGGGACTAGTCTACCACGCTGGCCAAGTGCGGGTTGGCGGACTTCACACGTCATTCGAAAGCTAGTAAGGCTTCCTCAGACATGCAGGTTTCCTCACGATGTTTAACTCGCACCAAAGGCGATTCACACATGATTAATGAAAGAAATCAGAGGTGCAAGCCGGGGTTTGAACCTGCGCAACTTGTTTCTAAGGCAGGCGCTCGCCCTCTGAGCTGCTGGTGCTGCTTTTAAACACGTCAGGTGTAATTATAATTAGTATCAGGGAATAATACCCTGCAGGGTTTCCGTTACACACTATACCTTCATGTCACTCGTATACGAAATGAAAACGATAAGTGATAGGTATCACAAACTTATATACGAGTAGATACTAATGTGACTGTAGTTCAACATAACAAAATAATTGAAACTCATGAAAGGCACCACCGCATTGCTCTCAAGTTATATTTGTGTTGCACTTAAAATAACCAGATGTATCTCCAAAAAAAATATTTATTACCACCATACATAACTGCCGCATCCACAAACTTCATTTAGTGTTAATTATATCTAGGTAATAAAAAAGAAATAAGTTCTTGAAATCGGCTTATATCCAAACTCGAAGCCTTACTTTATATACATACTGTTAGAGATATCTGAGTGGAGATATATGTAGATTATCACGTAATAACGGAACATAAGTATAAACGGCTTCGATAGTCCAAATACCATATTAAACATATGGCTTAATGATGTCTTTTTGATGTTTTTGAGTGAAATAGTAAGACATAGATTTAGAATTTATTGCATTACCCACACTTACTTCAATATTGCATCTTTCTCCCCTGTATAAACACATAAGTAGTTATTCACCAGGTAACTAAGTAATATGCAAACTCGAATGCTTCAACAGGCGGTCCCCAGCGAGCTGCACTCCTGAAAGCTACTCCAAGAAATAGATTCCACGTAATATAAATTGTGCATGCCAATTCGATTCAGGTTGATTCGCGCGAATGTAGCCGGCCAGATGGTGCCGGCTTTCGGCTTTATATATAAAGGTATAAACGATATTTTTCAGATATCAGACCTGTTCGCCTAGCAAAATAATTTTTGTTCCAAATACGTATATTGCTAACGCTTACGCTAAGTGTTCAGGAAGTTTTGTGCATGCAGTTATATTAGTTTAGTGACGTCATGATATAGATTAACGTCAGGATGATATGGCTTTTGAGTGTTACGAGGGTTGACCCTCAAAATCACAGACCAGGATCAATAGCAGGCTTCAAGTAGATTTAGATAGTATTTGAAAAAAATGCTGAGTAGACTACGTCGTCGACTAATATCGTCGTAGGTACTTTCCTGCGAATTTAGATATTTCCTAGGGACTACTTATTTTGTATGTAGTTTTCTCACAATATTTTTTTTTACTAATTTCTTTCCAATAAAGATATCTAAATGGTTTCTCGAAACGATTCATCCTTTACTGAAGTTTGGGTGTTATGTGCTTGTGGTATAAGCCGGGATAAAAGAAATCCAAAAAGCGATTTGCTCTGGTTTTTGTGTACGTACCCACTGTGTCACTCTTTTCTGTCCGTCTTGAGAGCGTTGTTTTATATATAAAACATTAAATGGCCAGGTTGCGGTGCGATGTTCAAAGTATTTATTAGAAACTAATCTTCTAATATTCTTTGCTAAGCGTTCCACTATTATGAAGTTGTAGCGTTTTACAAAAGATGACGTAACTTTTTGCGTCAGCAGCATTCCGTTATAATTTTAAATTTTAGTTTTCCCGAAAAACGGCTGTCTTCTAAGTTGCATAATAATGATAATTTTATTAACCTGATACAATTCACACATGATTTTCTGTTTCCAAACTATGTAGGCTAAGCCTGTATTATGGTGACCAGACAACTGATACAAATATAAAGTGTATACACTATAATATAATATTTCATCGTACTAATGAACGTGCTATAGTACTAGTGAAATTCCAAAATATGAACCACTTTTTTGTAAGATGATACTTTAACCATTTTCATTACTGCTGTTCTACTTTATTAAATTCCTTTGAGCCTAACAAGCAAGCGAATCTTTTGTTGTTATTAAATATTATACGATGTATCTAAAAAGACTCACCCAGAGTAATATTTTTCTAGTATAACGTACAAAAACAGTTTTCAAGTGCGTAGATACTCATAATATTAAATAACAATGAATTTCATTTTGAATTTTAATACACCGTTATCCTAAATAAACTTTTTAAACACTCTCGAACGCACATAAGTATAAAAGATTATAGTTTTTGTTTATGAAATATAAAACAAAAACTTGAATCTTTTAGGTTTAAAATGGCGCCGACTGTTATACTTACATAAATAAAATACTTAGTACATTTGAAATGAATGAATGTTATTCGTGTTTCTGGCGGGTTTGTCGGAGAGTTCTCCAGTAATCCATACCTAACAGTAAATTAAGTGTCTGTCTCTGTGCACGAAATAATCTTCTTTTCAAAAGCCCTGTTCTTTTTAACCGGCTTCAAAAAGTAGGTTCTCTATTCGACGCTTATGTATGTAATATTAATAAAAATGCGTAATATTAATATATGTTAGTCTATGTGGGCTTCTAAACAAATTTACCAAATTTTATGAGTATGTATGTATGTATGTAGGTTTGTCCGCGGATTTCTCAGAAACTACAAGTCCGATTTCAAAAATTATTTTGCAATAGTTAGAGTATTTTTCAAATTAGGGTAGAGTACAAGTTTCATCAAAATCGGTCCAGTAGTTTAAGAGATAATGTTTTCAGTAAGTTACTGTAACGCAGACGTTCGAGTTGCGTCATAGTACTGATACCTATTTTGCTAAAATAAAAGTCACTAAAAAGTGTTATATAAACTATTTAAAAAAAATAATAACCGACTTCAACGTAAATTATCTAAAAAGCATAAAATAACGAAAATATATTGAAGTCGGTGTCAGCTCGTGCTAGTCTTAGTTAACATGATGTGCTAGCACCGACTTCAATATATTTTCGTTATTTTATGCTTTTTAACAGACTTCAAAAAAGGAGGTTCTGTATTCGACGCGTATGTATGTAATATTAATAAAAATGCGTAATATTCATATATGTTAGTCTATGTGGGCTTCTAAACGAATTTACCAAATTTCACGCGTGTATGTATGTATGTATGTATGTATGTATGTATGTATGTATGTATGTATGTATGTATGTATGTATGTATGTATGTAGGTTTGTCCACGGATTTCTCAGAAACTACAAGTCCGATTTCGAAAATTCTTTTTGCAATAGTTAGAGTATCTTTCAACTTAGGGTAGAGTACAAATTTCATCAAAATCGGTCCAGTAGTTTAAGAGATATAAACTTTTTATGTTTTCAGTAAGTTACTGTAATGTAGACGTCCGAGTTGCGTGATAGTGCTGATACCTATCTTGGTAAAATAAGTCACTAAAAAGTGTTAAATAAACTATTTAAAAAAAAAAAAAAACCGACTTCAAAGTAAATTATCTAAAAAGCATAAAATAACGAAAATATTATTGAAGTTGGTGCAGAATATACACATCAGGTACGCTAACACCAACTTCAATAATATTTTCGTTATTTTATGCTTTTTAGATAATTTACTTTGAAGTCGGTTTTTATTTTTTTTAAAATAGTTTATTTAACACTTTTTAGTGACTTATTTTACCAAGATAGGTATCAGCACTATCACGCAACTCGGACGTCTACATTACAGTAACTTACTGAAAACATAAAAAGTTTATATCTCTTAAACTACTGGACCGATTTTGATGAAATTTGTACTCTACCCTAAGTTGAAAGATACTCTAACTATTGCAAAAAGAATTTTCGAAATCGGACTTGTAGTTTCTGAGAAATCCGTGGACAAACCTACATACATACATACATACATACATACATGCAGAATATACACATCAGGTACGCTAACACCAACTTCAATAATATTTTCGTTATTTTATGCTTTTTAGATAATTTACTTTGAAGTCGGTTTTTATTTTTTTTAAAATAGTTTTTAGATAATTTACTTTGAAGTCGGTTATTATTTTTTTTTAAAATAGTTTTTGCCCTATTAACAAAGAGAAAAGATTTTTTTATAAATACGACTTTGAAGACATTCTTCAACTTCAAGGCTCTACTTACATATTTTGTCGTCTTCAAATTACTGTATCGCGTAGCTTATTTCAAGCAAGCTTTACTACATTTATGTAATTTTACTTTAAATCCATACATGCTCCATACATTTTGTTCTGAGACGTAATTGAAAATTTTCTTGGCTTGTGGCAGATGTAGGTACAAGGTAGGTATAGAAGTCCTTGCTTCTCTGTCGGTTCAGTATAGCCTTTTCACATTGCCGTAGCTCGCTGTGCGAGTCTGTGATCCAGACCATCATAAGATTTTTTTTTTAAACTGTACTGAGTCACAGAAACGGAATCTTTTTTGATTGTGCGTATCAAATCAATTTCACAAGACAAAAAGCTTTGAGACCACCGAGTTTCCCGGAATCTGACGAAAAAAAAAAGAAAAAACCTATTTCTCTCTGGTGTATATTTTATCTGTTTCCAAAGCGAGACACGTAATTCCATAATAGCGGGGTACTTTAATGTTGACTGTCGGGGAATATTTGCCATTTCAACGAGTTTCGAAAAGCATTTGGAGTCTTGCAACGTAGTCAGGATATTGGGTCGGCAATAATCGTAGAACCAAACAAAACTGGTGAGAACTAATAAGAATAAGGGAACTAAGCGATTCGAACCGAAGTACCAAGTTCTATTTTTTAAAATTAATAATATTACTTTTATAAAATAAATTGCTATACATAAACATTGAGGTATATTTAATACTACAATGTACATAAATGAGTTTATTTAAGCGGCGCAATAAAGTGGACAATTTTTGTTTTGACAGGGATGTCCACGAAATAATGGAAAATGGTGTCTTTAAAATTAATTTATTGTCGTGTGATTTGTCATGTCGGCGTCACAGCTCTTCTTTTTAAACGATTACATAATATTATTGTAAATGCCTAAAGCTACATCATGAGCGCTGTGTACCTATTGTACTTACTTATTGTTTTTGAAGTGAAACTTCTTATGAGACTTCTAGTCTATAGTGTGTGTCAGTGTGTGTGTGAGTGTGTGTGTGAGTGTGTGTGAGTGTGTGGGTGCGTGTGTGTATGTGTGTGTGTGTAAGTGTGTGTGTGTAAGTGTGTGTGTGTGGGAGTTTGTGTGAGAGTGTGTGGGAGTTTGTGTGAGAGTGTGTGTGAGTGTGTGTGAGTGAGTGAGGGACCGACCGACCGATCGACCGACCGACCGACCGACTGACTGACTGACTGACTGTAGAAAGAGACAGTACGAGAATGAAGTTTCACTTCTTCCGCGCGGAGGGACTCCAAACACGCACATTTTTTTTTTGGTTTTTGTGATAGGTTTCTTTGCGTACGACACCGTCCAAGTCAGTGCCAACGCCAGTGTCAGGTATATTCTACAAGAGAGCAGGAAGCTTAGCTATTTCGGTGTGAAGAGCACTGTAACTGGTAAATTATTGCGCTTTTTTGTTGTATGGTTAGTGGCTAGTAGAGTTTTCAAGCTGCTCTTAGGCCTCTTAGCTTACCGACTGCTGTCTAGATGACAATAGCCGGGACTGACTTTTAAATGCCACTAAACGGTCACCCATCTAAGGAGTGACTTTGCCTGATGTTGCTTACTCAACTGAGTGTTTACCGAAAAGTGGTTACAACTAGCCAGTTGTAACCACTTTTCGGTAAACACTCAGTATAGCCATACACAATCATATAAACACAATCTTGCTGTGCACTCCACGCGTCTCCACAGAATTAGCAATTCCTTTATGGGCCAAGGTATACGTTTTTATAATAAACTGCCCCGGGATATACGAGATCTACCAATAAACAAATTTAAAACTACCATTAAGAGCCATTTGTCTAAAAAAAGGCTATTATAAAATCTCGGATTACCTGGAGGATAAAGCTGCGTGGACTTGAACTGCTGTACTCTTACAAGTTTATAGTTTAAGATATATATATATTGTAATATTGTTTTTTATTATATAATTGAAAAAAGACCAGCCCGCTGAGTTTCTTGCCGGATCTTTTCAGTGGAGGCCGCGTTACGATCCAGTGGTAATTGTAAAAAAATGACAATAATGTAAGAGCCCCCGTGAGGCCTATGCTTAATAAAGAATTTTGAGTTTGAGTTATAAGCGTATTATTGCGCTTAAGAGGCTTCAACTGGCTATGAGAGTATTATTGCGCTTAACAACTAATGTCTCAGTTGACAAGCTGCAGTGTCGCTTATCATAAGGCGACGTCTTACTCGCTTTGCTACTTATCAGGGGCGTACCTACCGCCGTAATAATGACACGGGGCCCCGATCTACAGAGCCCCTGAACGTTTGTAAGCAAAAATTCGTAAATCGTTATAAAAATTCACTGCTGTGAAATTTGTGATCACAGTATCTAAACATGTGGTCAAGTGTCAATTTTCAATAGTATCCAAAGCATGCTTATTATTGACATTAAAATGAGTGAAATGGTTTTTTTTTAATTTGTCAGAACCCGTTTGACGTTGAGTTTCGGGACATCCTGTCTATTTAATTCAATGCGCGCGTATTTGTGAAAAATCTTTACCCTGCATTTGGACCCCCTAACAAATTTTATACAGGGCCCATCAAAGGCAAGCTACGCCACTGCTTCTCAGTCTCAAACATAAAACACCACTAGAACATCTTTCTACCACACACTAATATATAGAGTGTTAAAAGAATTATTGCTCAGCGATTTAACGTAACCTCGACCTTAACATTAAAGCTGTGCTGGTATCGGGGCGAATTGATGTCCCATAGTTAGAGACATCCTTTATCGTCAGTAAAATTGATGGCTCGGGTCATTGACACTTCCTTCGAAAGAAGTCAACGGGGAATCCGTTAGATTTTCTAAGATAATATGTGTTCTCCAATATCGATATCGTCCAGAAGATATTTTCAATCATTATTTTGGGTGTAGTTTTTTTTTATATATACTTAATTTCTCGAAGTCTCAGGAGACCGTAGGGCTGATATTTTTTCTTCCAACGTATAAGCTTGGCTATACAAAGAGGTAATGCCGTTAGTCTTTTAGGTACCCTTCCCTCCCAGTGCGGCGACAACTTGGAGGAAGTTTTTTACTAAGTTTAAGTAGGCATATTTGTATATATACTGTAAATATTTAGTTTTTTATGTAAATAAAAGTTAATCTTAGTTGTTGACGGGCCCATTGGTCTAGTGGTTAGACACCCAGTCCGCTAACCGATGGGTCGTGGGTTCGAGTCCCACCAAGTGTCTGGGTGTTATTTATCTATTTAAGTATGTATTTACAAAAACAATGTATATAAGTATTAGTATCAGTTGTCTGGTTTCCATAGTACAAGCTCTGCCTAGTTTGGGATTAGATGACCGTGTGTGGATTGTCCCAAGATATTATTATTATTATTTATATACCTTATGGTAAGTGGAGATGCAGTTGTGGACACACTAATACACAAGTCAAGCCTCTGTTGTGCAGTGGGAAACCACTTGCTTTGCAAACCGGAGGTCACGGGTTGGAATCAGCGGAGAGCACTAACTTTGTGTAGTTGTTCCTTACTGGCCAGGTCAATGCAGGCCAAACCTGATTGTAAAGAAAGATGATGATGATCCATGCGTCGGGTGGGCATGTAAAAAGTCCGTCCTGCGCCAATTCTCTCCACGTTCGTGTCAATCTTCAGTCCCATCGGACTGTGAGGGGTAAAGTCAGAGAGCGTGCACTTGTGTCGACGCAAGCAGTTGTACACTATAATATCTCCCGCGTAGATGACTGATCTTGTGAAAGATTGTCCGCTGTGGTCGTATCGACCTGTGCCACTAAGTTCAACTATAAGTTCAACTAGGTTCAACTGGTTGAACTTATTGGACAAAAACGTCCAATTATTTCAACTTTGATATTTTTTAGAATAGTAGAACTTACTGGACAATATTGATCCTATTAGTTCAACTTTCTATTTAAATCATAAATCATTTAATCATCACCAGGAGGACGTTAGCTAGAACAGCTCTCGCACTAGGTTAACCACTAACCATTCTATAAAAAAGTATGCTTGCTTTGCTTCCCTCAAGGGATGTTTTACCTCATCTATATGTATAATTCAATTTATAAGTAGGAAAGGCAAATCTCGTGCGTTCGGCGGATTAATATGGGTGATCGAACGAACGGCCTCTTATCTCGAGGGTCCTGTAATAAACTTACTCAATCGGAAATATTATTTCGTGACCATCTGGTTCAATTTTATAATCGAATGAGATTTTATTATTTAAGCACTTTACAGACATCAGAACATAGAGACGCATACGACAATATTTCCATTTTTTGCTTCAGACGACAGAATGTCTTATGATTATGGTGGTACCTTTTTTTTTGGGGCGGGAAGGAAACCTTAAAAAAGTCTTAAGGTCAAAAGGTCCGACCTCTCTCCGTATAGGTGGAGGCCGGTCATGCTCGCCATCGAAAAGTCTTTGCTTGTGGCAGCTTCGTGTGGCGGGTCACCCCCTTCCCTCTGATATGGTTGAGGGGAGTGATGGCTGCTGCTCGAGTCAACTCGTGCGCGGGTGCTGCTTGGGGGGACTGGTCCGACTACTATCCCTTTGGCCTTTTAGTTTGTTGAAATTTTTGTCGTAATTTATTGTTTTCTTCTTTTCTCCCTTGCTTTGTTTCGAACGGCAAGACACAATATCGCTAATGTCGATTCATTTGTAACAAAACAATGTTTAAAAAAAAAGTGAAAAAATGACAAGCCCGCTGAGTTTCTTGCCGGATCTTCTCAGTTGAGGCCGCGTTGTGATCCGGTGGTAGGTTTTAAAAAATGACCATTCAAAAGTGCTAGCGTTAAGCCTATTTGAAATAAAGATTTTTGAGTTTGAGTTTGAGTTTGAGTAATTATTTCAGATTTTTCCCTCCACAAACTTCTGGGCAACGATAATATTTTTACATTTTTGATTATAAATATTTTTGAAATGTGCAAATAAAGCCCTTTCATATGAGACTCCACTCGATATACTCGATGTAGTCTCACTTTGATAATTCCACTGCTATACAAATTCCCCTCCCTTAGAAGCCTAGCCCATCTAGCTTACCAAACGCTCCAACACTTTGCAAAGATTTTCTGATCCATCTTACCAGAATGCCTTCGCCAGGTGGGTCCCGCTGCAATGCCAGATTTTCTGCAGTAAAGCAGCATGTGCAGGTATGAAGAGCTAGTCATCTTCAACCGAAAGTTGTCCACTGGGGAACAAAGGCCTCCCCGTTAGAAAGGAGGTGTTGCCATAAACCCCACGCTTGGCAGGCGGCTTGGGGATCGCATTATAGGTGGTAGGTATTTAATAAAAAGACGTTGCTGTCCGTCTTCTTGATTTCCCTTAGTCGCCTCTTACGGACGGCCAACGGGAAGAGATGGGGTGGGACCAAACCGGGTATTAAAAACAAAGGAGTGATCTGGGAGCACGCGCGATGACCGCTAATTGAGTAGTGATCTTGCGTGAATAGGTTAAAATTGTTAATTTAGCATTATTGGACGGTTTCACCGTACAATTTGGTATAAGGCTTGGTAAATAATATCTAAAACTATTCTAAATTTCAAATCAATAGCATCCCTGGTTTCTGAAACATATAGGTATGACAGACAGACAGACGCACAAACAGACAGACGAAATCGCACCGTAAGTGTTCGATGGCACCCTAAAAATGGTGGATAAACTTAATGTTTTGTTAAATTCGCCGTAAAAATTCGTAAATATAGAGATGAGAACCTACTATAAAAGAACATCGTCACTATTTTAGAAAAGCTGGGTACTTGTCGTACTGTAAAATTAAGCTTTTATCTCCAGATTATCAAGCCATAATTTGGATATTAATCTATCGTAGCTTACTAGGTAGAGATTTGAAACGACGATAAAACTATTTTTAAAACGTTACAGCTTGAAAACGACTATAGTTTTCAGCACGTAGTTTTAATTCTGATATAATATTCTGTGTCACGCCTGGCTAGGTAAAAGTTAAGAACCGTAAAATTGATAACTTTATAGTAAAAATCGATAAGTGATATCGGTCTGCGTTCGGCTTTGTTTGGCCAGATAAGTACAGAACCAACGCGCTAATATTTGGGCTTTCTTTTTTGCCCGAATGTCCCAAAAGGAGGGTTATATTTTTCTTAGGTCTATTTCTTTGGTACTATCTACAGCCTTAATGGCTTGATGGACTGTGGGAGTGACATAGGATACATATATTTTTACAAAAAAATCTAGTATGGCGGCCGACATCAATATGGGTATCAAATCATAGGTCTTAATAAGACGACTTGAAATATATATACATGTGTATAACTTATACACAGTATAACTTATATACAGTATAACTTATATACAGTATAAGTATTATGTATGTGTAATGAAATTTAACACCATTTTGTTTGTCTGCAGTTGGGCTTTTTATGCTTTTATAATTTAAAAATATACAAGTATACTTGTTAAGTTGTTACCTACTTACTTTTTAGTATACTGCAATAAATTACATACTTACATGTTATAATTTGGCGAAATTAAACAATATATTGAATAAAAATTGAGATTAGATTCAAGAGTATAATCCTCTTAGTTTTAGAAGTAAGGTAGTCGCAGGTCCTCAGCGCCCGGCTGAGCCGCTCACAAAATACATTAGAGCCCCAACCTCTGCCCACATTTGCAGGGTTATGTAAAAGGTTAAATAGGAATCCTTACGGTGTGACTTTGTCTGTCCGTCTATCAGACCAATATATATATATATATATATATATATATATATAGAGATCCCTTTACGGTAAATGTTGATCAGACGCGACTTCACGCGAGCACTTTGTTGATCCAAAAACACATGTTGATCCGGTGCCTTTTGTTGATCCAATATGCATCTCTGGTAACTAATGTGGCTCCGACCGGATCAACATCTACACTCACGGGACTGTTTACTAGCGCTGGCCTAAGTTGATCCGATATACAAATCCACCTTGCGATAGTTACGGTAAATGTTGATCCGATTTAAATGAGCCAATCAGAACACAGCAAACGATCGGATTGGCTGAAAGCAGCCGCGACGTTGCCGTTCCGTATCTTGGATCGTACAAGCTACAGATTAAACGGATAACTCAACACCACTACTTGTAGCGGATTTCTGGTAGTCATACTAATTTGTCATATCAATATGTCTATGAGGACATACATAACATCCTGTAGGAAAAACGAATGCCAATGCAATAATGCGTTAAACGTTAAGCGTTAAATTTGTTAAGGTTATAAAAGCGCTCTTAAGGTTATGAAAGCGTTCACGTGACGCTGTCATTCAGTGTCGTTCAGTGTCTGACTGACTGAATGACAGACTGACTGATAGACTGACTGATAGACTGACTGATAGACTGACTGATTGACTGACTGATGGAGTACCTGATAGACTGACTGATAGACTGACTGATAGACTGACTGACTGATTGACTGTTTGATAGACTGACTGATAGACTGACTGATAGCCTAACTGATAGACTGACTGATAGACTGAATGATAGACAGACTGATAGACTGACTGATAGACTGACTGACCGACTGATAGACTGTTTGATAGACTGACTGATAGACTGACTGGTAGACTGACTGATAGACTGACTGATAGACTGGCAGACTGATAGACTGTTTGATAGACTGACTGATAGACTGACTGATAGATTGACTGATAGACTGACTGATAGACTGACTGATAGACTGACTGACTGATAGACTGTTTGATAGGCTGACTGATAGACTGACTGATAGACTGAGTGACTGACTGACGTCCCTCCGCGCACGCACATTTCTTTTTCTCAGTAGGAATATATGCATTACGTTGTTGAAATAAGGTCAAATTTGCTACGATACCACCACCACCTCCACTGCATCCCCCTCCATCTCCACCATACACTGCCCTCGCTCTACACCCCCGCCTCCACCACTGTCTCCGTTCTCTCCAGGCTAAGAGAACGGAGACAGTAGTGGAGGCGGAGGAAGAGGCAGCGTAGTTTGTGGTGAAGGCGGCGGCAGCGAAGGTGGTAGTGCAGGCGGAGGCGGCCGGAGCGGAATTCGTGGTGAAGTTGGAGATAGCGTTTGCGGGTAGAGCGGGGTCGGAGGTGGACCAAGCTGAGTTTGTGGTGGAGGCGGAGGGAGCGGAATTTATGGTGGAGGTAGCGGAGGAGGAGAACGAAGGCTTTAGAGCGGGGGCGGTGCATGGTGGAGGTGGAGGCAGAGGCAACGGAGGTGGTGGTGGATGCACTGGAGTGCAGTACAGTGGGGACCGCGTGAGGACAAGTGGGGCTCACATTAAGGACAGGTGTTTACATACGATACTGCTCCATCATCAGACCCTGATCACCATTTTTCTAGCAACTGCTCGTAGAGACCTACCCAACGAGCCCAAACTCAGTGGGTCTACGTTTATTGGTGCAGATATCCTGTGATCACCTTCCTGCCCCATCATCAGAACATGAATACCATTTTCCTAGCAAGTACTCTTCGAGACCTACCCAACGAGCCCAAACTCAGTGGGTCTACGTTTATTAGTGCAGAAATCCTGTGACCACCTTCCTGCTCCATCATCAGACCCTGATCACCATTTTTCTAACAACTACTAGTCGAGACCTACGTAACGAGCCCAAACTCAGTGGGTCTACGATTATTGGTGCATAATTCCTGTGACCACCTTCCTGCTCCATCATCAAACCCTGATCACTATTTTCCTAGCAACTACTCGCCGAGACCTACCCAACGAGCCCAAACTCAGTGGGTCTACGTTTATCGGTGCAGAAATCATGTGACCACCTTCCTGCTCCATCAACAGACCCTGATCACAATTTTTCTAGCAACAACTCGTTGAGGCCTACCCAACGAGCCCAAATTCTGTAGTTCTACGTTTATTGGTGCAGAGATCCTGTGACCACCTTCCTGCTCTATCATCAGACTCTGGTGAAAGGTTGCCATTTTCTTAGTACCAGTTTTTTAGTATCATCCGACTTACAAATGTTCTAAATTTCAGATTTTTCGGAGTAATAAGAAGTACCTAATGAAAAATGTCCATTGTATACAGATTGTATACGAAGTATTCCTATCTCGACTTGAAAAAGAGCTGATGGTCTTCAAACAGCTAAACTGATTTTTAAGAACCATCGCTAAGAACCATCTTCATTAAACCAGCTTTCAAATAAAAAAAAACCGCATACAAATCTGTCTACTCGTTTGAGCCCTGCGATGCCACAGACAGTTATACAGACAGACAGACAATTACCGCCCGGGATAGGCGTCAAACTTATAACACCACTCGTTTTTGGTCGAGGGTTAAAAAGAAACCATCGAATTCGGTAGGATTATCTGAATGGACTATGACGATTTTATAGACGAAGATCATCTATTTTATGGTTTCTAGCAGTTTAATCTCCTCCCCATCACGCATGTTCTTTGAAAAAGTTCTTATCCGATCATGATGAAATTCATACCGAACCATCGTAATGGTTTATTCTTTCGAATAATAAATTATTGAAGTACGTAAATATTTGTAGGAGTTATAATCATTTTGTTGCTTATAATATCAACTTTCAGGCATTTTACCGAATAATTCTAACATTCCATTGTTGTTCTTTCAGAAACTAGTGGTTCATAAGGAATAAACATTTTTAGGGACCAACTTGATAGAACGTCCATTAGGTACAAAAAAGAATCATCCAAATCGGTTCATATTTGGCGGAATTATAAGCGAACATACATTATAAAAAAACACGACGAATTGATAACCTCCTCCTTTTTTGCTGTCGGTTAAAATCTCGCGTAAACGTTTTTCCGCAATAAAATCTGTCAAACGAGTGAGTGAAGGTAATTTCCAAATTTTGTTCCTCAAACGCAGCGGCTAACGCATCTTTCTTACCTTATTACTCTACCGAAGTTGTCTACTGGGTTCTCTTTCACACGCAGAACGCGACGTTGCCGCTTTGTGTTCGAGTACCTATCCGTCAATTTTGGCTCCGGATCAACTTACTCTAAGTAAATGTCGCATATAAGTTAAATATACTCTGGATCTAAGAAATCACATTCAGTATGATTTTTTCGACCGTTATTGGATCAACAAATGTTGGTCGAATCGCTGACGAGTATGTTGAAATCCTGTCAGTGCAGATCCACTGACGTCACGCGCGCATCAAGGCCGGATCAAAGTATATCAGGTTGCGCGACGGAGAGCTGAGTATACACGTAAAATAGGTGGATCAACATTTGTTCTAACTTCTCACTGGATCAACATTTACCGTGAAAGGTTGATTATATATATACGACAACGACTAATGATATAGATTAGAAATTTAGATGTTTGAAATATCGCTTACCCTTACTACCGAACCAAAAATATGTTTTTTTGTTATTTTCTTTTCCATAGGGGGGTGTCAAAATGTCAATCAAGTGCTTTTTTACGCAAGGGATTTTTTTTTTCATAATTAAAACGGATTTTAATTTTATTATACGTCACATAGTTGTTGACTCATAATAAAAACCAACAAAATACCTAATACCCCTGGAAAATAAACGGATGTTGCAAAGTAGCACAGTTTTTTAAAATCATCAAAATGCTTTGCCAAACAAAATAAGATATGCGGTTTGATCTTTTTGCTATATATATATAAGGTGTTAGATGGATAGCAAACTAACTAAACTACATACACACATACAGGTACAAGGTACCTACATGCAAAAATGTACGGAACCCACAGTGCACGAGTCCGACTCGAACTTGACCAGTATATTCTATAGGACTACGGGATATATCGATATTGCCGCGTTGTCTTAGCTTGGCTGTTTGTGTTTCGAAGCACAAGTTTTACGTAACGCCGGCACGCGCTTGGAATTATAATAAAAAAGGATTCGCAACGTAATCAAATCTTTTTTAAAATAAGCACGCCATTTTTTACCTTCGAACCTTTGCTCGGAGCTTTTCTTTATTAAGATATATTATAATATTTCATATAATATAAAATATATATTATTGGCTTCTGTTTTGACTTTACGTAGCGTCAATTTTAAAGATACCTACAATTATTATTAGATAATTATACAATGATATTAAAAACATAGATGTGTTAAGATATACAATTCTTTATTGCGCACAAAAAAAAACCAGATAAGTACTAATAGAAAAAGATACAAAATAATTATTATTATGACATGCAACAATGGGCGGCCTTATCGCTAAAAACGATATCTACCTACCCTACTAATTCCCCCCCAAAAATGTGCCAAAAACCCACGTAATTCAAATATTTTTTCATATGGAATGCCTATTATTTACTTTTGTGCAGTACTTTGTGCAGTTTTTAAATACGCAAGACGCCATTTTACCTTTCAAAATCAAGAAAGTCTTTCGTCAGGTTCGTTACATTTTACCAACGGTACCTAATGCTAGTTCATACAATCGGATGAATGTCGTGTCTTCACTTTTAATGCGCTAATGTCATATCTATTGTATATAAAAATATCACAATATCACAAGTGTTGCGAATTTACATTTTATACACCTCATAGTAAACATCAAATATCTTATTACAGAATTTGTAATGTGTCGGTTTCATTTAATGTAGGGCGGTAACATCACTGTCACCTCCGCCACAAGAAGACGTATACAATACAATACAATACAAATATTCTTTATTGTACACCAAAAGAGAAGATACAGCTTAAAAAGGAAAAGTAAAATTGCGTAAGTATATTTATAATAAACAGCTGATCACATTTAATTAAACATAGCTAAGAACCATCACGTTGAAGCAGTAACAACTCAACAGTGGGCATGCGCTTGCTACCTTGGAAACAAGGTGTGCAGGTTGGTACCCCGGCTCGCACCTCTGATTTCTTTAATTAATCATGTGCGATTATTACAGGCTTTCGAACCCGTGTGGTGTCCGGGTAAGAATAGCACCCTACCATCTGCTCCCGTTGGGTGTCCATAAAGAATCTGAAACCTTTCTTCCCCATCGGTTATCGGTTCTTCGAGCGTGGCCTGCCCATTGCCACTTCAACTTGCAGATTCTGAGAACTATGTCGGTGACCTTAGTTCTTCAGCGAATCTTCAAATTTCGAATTCTATCGCGCAAAGAAACTCCGAGCATAACTCTCTCCATAGCTCGTTGTGTGACTCGTAGCTTTTCTAATATAAGGTACTCAGAATATCGTAGGTACCTACTAATTAACTCGAACTCATCTATATCTATAAAAATGCCCCTTGCACCGATCTAATTTTGTACACTCTTCTTTCTTTGTCCAATCCATACTACTTTGGAATGCACTCCCTCAACACATAAGGATGGCTAAAACAACTTTATCTTTTAAAAAGCTTCTAAAAGATCACATAATTAGTACCCCTTTGGAATCATTACTTCACTAGTCTGTTATTATATATATATATATATTTATAAATATTAATAAGTATATATTATGATGTGTTTTAATTATAATTATGTATTATTATTTATGTTATGGTAATTATTTATATATTATATTGTTTTGTATATTTATATAGTTTATTTTTCTTTGTATTAATAGTTTAGTATTATAATTATTTATTGTGTTGTAGTTTTATATTCATATTTTTTTTTAATGTAGAATTTCAATGAATTTTTTTTTCCCTTTTATTGCACCTACCTTTGTAAATTTTCTGGACCACCCTAAGGTAGACTGGCAGAAAATGCCTCAGGCATTAAGTCCGCCTATGTACTAATGTGCATAAAGTATTAAATAAATAAATAAAAATCAATGCCACTTTTCGTTGTAATTTTATAACTCAAGAACGGGCTCACCTATCCAAACCAAATGTTTAGGCTTTGCTCGGACTATTTAGTAGATGGTTTATGTGAAGTTTGCACAAAATCGGTAGAGAGGTTCTTCATTTATCACATTTTTTGTAACAAATTAATTCAATAAATGGCGGATCATTTTGTAAATGGGGATTTTGCTGTCAAATTGAACCTTTTTTCAGAATTAATTTTTTTTTAGTGTTGACAGTAAAAGCATGTTGTTATGTCATTCATGCGGTCATTTTATTTTGGACGTGCTTCGAATAAAGCAAATTGTCAGCGATAATTATTGCTTTGTGTTTATATTTTTTGATCAAATGTAATGTAATATATAATGTATGCGTGTACTTTTCTCGGTTTTTTAGCGAGCCGTCGGTGTTTCTTATCGTTTACAGGCTTTATTTGAATTAAATTGTCAAAAGCATTTACACAAACGGTAAGTTTGGAACTGTTGAAGTGAATAACATGTATGCATGTGTGTTTCTTCATTTGAAAAAACATATTGTGTACCACTATTATTGTAGCAATTTGTTTTTAATTTGATTTATTCTTTTTTAATTGAAGGAAAAATGCCATTTTTTGTTTGAATAAATGAATTTGATGTTCCAATTAAATGTTTTTAATATTTCACTTTATAAATACGTAGCGAAGCACGTACCCGGCCGCTAGTATAATATACTCGTAATAACGATGTAGATACTTATGCGTTGTAAGACGCAGTTAAAGAAGATACGATCGCGTTCAAAATTGAAGTGAAATCAACGTTATGACGTCATTACGATCGTATGTAAGCGATTTTGAAGAAACTTGGTCTTGTGACACAGAATTCCCCGATGTGTTGTGTATTCCGTACGTAGGTGTATGTATGTTAGGGAGGTTATTTTCGCTATCTTCAAGTTAACGTGACAGCAGGGAATGACGTGAGCGACATTTCAACTTAACGGACGGAATGGTATTAGCCGTCTATTTTTAGAATGGTACTTGATTTTGGGGTCCTCTTTGAAATTTGCTGCAAGTTTATCGAAGTCGTAATATGTACTTGTTATCATAGGTACGAGTACCTGATGATACAGTGTACATATGTACCTAGTGGTGGCTTCCAAATAAATAAAGTCTTGTTTTATTTCAAAGCAGTCTTTTCATGTTTGATGAAAATGTTTTGTGTTTAGATGTTCACTTTGATTTCATATATCTGGTTTTTAATCGGAATCAAATTTAGGTTAACATGGACTAATATTTATGTCCATACATGATTTTGATGAAATTGAAACAAAGATAATGTGCGTCATGACCACACACAGGCCCGTTTTTTCCGAAACAACCACACGCGTACTTACCTACAGAGTGAGGACGGGAGTTTGCTAATATAAAATAAATAATGGCGCGGCTTAACTGGATAAAAATAATCACATGACGAAAATGATTAAATTCTCCAGCGGTACGGTCATGTAAAGTAAAACGCATGTAACATGAAAAGTTAAAGCGAAGCGGGAGTTCTTTTGTAATAACATAAATATTCGCTAAAAGTGAAGGAAAATATAAGTAGAGAACCAGGCGTGTCCCAGATTATTCAAACAATATGTCTGCTCCGCCAATCCGTTAAGCCGGCGGCGTGGTGGATGACTTAAGCCCTACTGTAGCGACTACGTCATAACGCAAAAGATGACGCTGCATTAAAGATGGCGTCATAAGAACAAGTGGCAGCCTGTTCTCAAGTATCAGCACCTTGTGTGACCCAGACCTTCTCTAAAAGGCCAACAGTTAGGATCACGTCTTAGTACCATATTTCATCACTGACTGCCAGTGACTGGCAACACACACTGGATACAAACCTTCGTCTTCAGGCACTGCGATATTTTGGACGAGTAGCTTAGTATTTTATATTTATAAATAGAACATCAAATTTTGGGGGGTTCTTCTCCTGACCGAGCTAACATCGCTTGTTCGGAGGATCGTCCCTTTAGTAGCGCCACCCTTAAACTCTCATCTCATGAAGAGGACTTGACGAGGAAAAGAACCCTTGTCTAACATTTACGAATTTAAAAAAAGAATTAATTTGTTGTACAAACATAGGTGTCAAACTTACGGCCTGTCTGGGTTAAACACAACAGAATTAACGATTCTGATTTTCTTTATTTCATAAACTGCGATAGGTACTCTAAATACTGATGAAATATCGATACCAAATACAAGCGTTGTTTCTCTTGAGACTGATGTTTTTGGTAATTTGAACTTGACAGTCGCTGGGGAAATCTAATAGTTTAGCGGGCACATGTGGCGGCAACTTGTAGGTAATTTCATTTTGCGATCAAACATTATAGAAAATATCTGGAATACTTACCTATTGACGAGCAGCAACGTACTTACTTACTTAATACATAGGTTTTCCGCTTCAACGGTTTTTTTTGGAAATGATACTTACCTACTGTTGGCCGTAGATCCGTAGATGATCAAGACACCTTCACTGGACAAGAGGAGGCGAGTGCTTGGGGTGACTTCAGATTCATAGCGCGGCTGCAGCGCGACAGCAGCGTGGCTGCAGTACTGCTTTGTAAATCCATATCTATACTTATAATAAAACTATAACAGGTCCAATTCTGTACATTGAAGATATTTTCAAAATTATATTTGGAGGGCATTCTATAACCGATACTGAGGCCGAAAATGTTTTTTTTTTTTAATTTTTGTCTGTCTGTCTGTCCGTCTGTCTGTCTGTCTGTATCACGGCTGAGCATCACGCCGAAACTACTGAATGGATTCAAATCAAACTTAGCATGATCTGAGATCTTACTACGAGGTAGGACATAGGATACTTTTTATCCCGTAATCTAGCACGGTTCTTTTGGGAGAGGGGATTAAAGTCAAAACGGGTATTTGGTTATACGCTTGGTCCGATTTTATCAATTTTTCTTTATAATATAATAAATATTAGTAAGGGAACACTCATAGAGAGTTGTTATCAAGGTTTTGTAATCGATCTGGTTAAGCAACGTTAGGTAAGGTCATTAAATAGATGGGTGACCGCTTAACGCCATTTGAACTAAACGGGTCCGTGCTTCGGAGAGCAAGTAAAAAGTGGGTCCCAGTTTTTAACCGACTATAAAAAATGAGGTTATGTATTCGATGCGAATGTCTGTTATTCAAAGTTTAGTAAACGTAAAAATAGCGCAGGCGGAGCTGCGTGGGTCAGCTAGTAAATAAATAAAAGCGTGTTAAAAACGTGCGACAGCAGAGCCTGTAGCGCTTTTGATGTCTGACCGGCGGGAGATGATCTGAAGGTACAGTAGCCGCTCATAGTCACCTTTGTTGCAGCGGTACCTCTCATATAGGGTGATTTTCCGAATCTACTGAGCTTCTGTGGACAGAAGCTGGACTTAGATGTCGATATCTACATTACCACTTAACGTCTCGTTGTTGTAATCCCGCTTTGCGATAATTAATGAAATAGTCTCGTATTTAATGCGTCTTGCATTGTGCATATTTTATAAATTCTTTCGGTTTTTATGTTATGCCTACTATGGGAAAAATGTCCTTCTGGCCGATTCGACTACTGCGATCAATGTTTCAAAAGATCTCTTATCTACACGGGGGATATTACAGAGCAAAAGTGCTTGCGTAGACACAGTTGCACCACCTTTTCCTTCCGAAAACAGGTTAGGTCAGGAGCAGGACCGACTTTGCATATGCTATCCAATACTTGGACCTTATTTATTTCCTCGTCTCCTTTCTATCCTTCCTTGAGTTTTTTTTATTCAACTTAAGCTAGTGCTTGACTGCAGTGCCACCTGATGGTAAGCTAGCATATTAAAAGCCTATTCACTCTAGTCTTGAAGAAACACATTATAATCAGGCATGAAACTGACGCAGGCAAACTGTTCCAGTCCTTAGCTGTCCCTATTACAATTGAAGAAGCAAATCGCTTAGTCCAGACTGAAGGCACGTTCACCACATAAGGGTGTGTAAGAGTTAAGAGTGGCTATCTATCGAATGACCTTGTCAATGGTATACCTACAAGGTTCACCATTCGAAGTTTGAAGTAAGTAAATTAATTACATCTACAAAATATCCCGCAGGTTTCATGCAGTCACCTCAATATTGAGCAAAAAATTATACATCGCTTATTAAGCCTGAGTACGCGGTAGGTAACATCCCAAAATGTTCTTGTAAGAACAGTATCCCTTAAAGCCAAAATGTTCTTGAAAACCAGTATTCCATAAAGGCAAAGTCATGTTGCACAGGAAGCCCGCATGGGCCGCTTTCATGTCGAGCAGCTCGTCACATGTCGCGAACAATTTAAATACACATTTGTTTGTGGCTTCGTCACTTTGGCTTTTGTATTTTATTTCCGCGACATCAAAAGACATTGTTGATAGAATGGAAGGGTATTGTGTATTGTTTGCTAAGAGTTTCGGTCTACAAATAGTGGAGGTGTTTCTTGTCTTATGTTTTGTCTTTTTATTATTATTAAATTTACTGAAACAAACAAGACGTTCCTCTGAAGGTAAGCGACAAGCTAGCCTGTAGGCTGTCTATAGACAGCTACAGTACACTGTCACTAATCTCACGAGACTTTAGTTATTAATTCTCTTGAGGTCAGTACAGCTACAGTGCCTTTGACACCAGAATACAGGAATGTTTACACAAATACACATATAGTTGAACACAAGGGATCTATCATCTAGTACTCTTACTGCTGCACTCACAAACGCCAATTAATTTTAATTCTAATTATGTCACTTTTTGATATCTATATTTTTCTACTGTCGGAGCCATTTTTGATTACTTTCGATTATTGAACACGAGATAATTGATATCTCTACTCACTGTCTGCGTATTAAGTAATAATGGGCAGCGAGTGTCGAAATAATCCGATTTCAAAAAATGGATTAATCATCATTAACTTTAATTGACGTTTGTAGGTTCGGCAGTTATCATGTAAGATAAGGGATTTGACTGTTTTTGTATAACATACGGTTTGGTCCTCGTTAGGGGTCAATAAGTTGTTAATGTTTTTAGGGTTCCATACCTAAAAGGTAAAAAAGGAACCCTGACTTCGTCTGTCTGTCTGTCACACCTATATATTTTAGGAACCACTGATGCTATCGATTTGAAACTTGGAACAGCTTTAGATTTTGCTTACCCAACCTGATCGCAAATGAAAAAAATATACCTATTATAGGTCTACCAGAATCTCATGGCATAAAATAATAAAAAAAAAAAATGTGATTTTAATATGGCAATGTCAATTGTCACCTGTCAAATCAAAGTACGTGATTTGTCAACCGCTGCTAAGATTTTGTGATATCTTCAAGACAATTAGTTTCTTTTTGTGAAAATGTCGAAAAAGCCACTTCGATCTCAAGCGAGAAATATTGTTTTCAATGTGTATCGTAAAATAAGGGAAGAAGAAGGCGTAAATCAAACTCAAACGTTGATTTTAAAGCGCGTCGTAGAGTTGACCGGTAAGTTGGGCTGAGTTGTTAAGATACTTTTGGTATATTTTATATTTTTCTTACATAATTGTAGCTTCTTTATAGGGGTTTCCAGTACTACTATACGGCGAATCGTAAGTGAGGGCACATCAAATGATGGTGTATTTTCCACGCCTGGTAAAAAGAGGAGGGGGGAAGAAGAAAATCAACTTGGACAGTTTCGATTTAGAATTGATTAGAAATAAAGGCGTAAATGTCAACTTCTTGAAGTAGTGAAACAAAACATGTCTGCGCCCAGGTATGAGATAGATGAAGTATTAAAATCGCACGGTCACGAAGTTTTAAGACTCCCACCATTGCACTTTGAATCCCATACAAATGATTTGGGGTATAATGAAGCAAAAAGTTGCTGATAAAAATGTAAATAGGCCTGCAAGTGACATTAAATTATTAACAGAAGAAGCTTTCTCACAAATTGGTGCAGAGGAATGGCGAAAATGTTGTGAACATGTAAAGAAAGTTGAAAATGATTTTATCAAGCAAGATAGAATAATTGAAATGCTAGAAGAGCGATTTATAGTAAATACCTCTTTATCTTCATCATCTGATGAAGAACAAGAAATGCAAGTGGAGTTCTTGGAATCGTTTTCTAGTTCTGAATGAAGTGTGAATAACTCTTATGATTTAAATGATATAATATAATAAATTAGCACATAAAGTAATATAAAATTAATTTATTTTTCCTATGTTAAGAACCTGATGTATAACAACAGTTTTCATTCACATACCTAATATACTTCATGTTCATTAATACCAAAGAGAAATAAAAATCAAACAGTATCAAGACCGTTTAATCCAATTTCCCTAGTATTGCACACAATAAATTCTTATTTCCCCATTTGCCATGAGATTCTGGTAGACCTATACTTAACTTACTTTTTTATAATGGGGGTCCAAAAGGGTTACCAAAATTTCAAAGTGAAACTACTATATCAAGTGGGGTATCATATGAAAGGCTTTATTTGCACATCTCAAAACAGAGTTTTTTTTATTTAGGTTTATGTCACGTAGTGTTTGGCTGATAATAAAAAAAAACAAAAAAAATACCGTTCACCCCTTTATCTCAGAAGTTTGTGGAGGGAAAAATCTGAAATATACTACATGTCTATCTATATTATACAGGAAAAATAAAATGCTTTTTTAAATACGAGTAGGTAGTATACAGTTTTTTAGTAATCATAAAAACAAACGACACCTCGACAAACAAAATTAGTTTTGCGGTTTGGGCTTTTTGCTATCTGAGGTGTTACATGAACAGTGAAATTACTTTAATACATCCAAAGAAATAGGTAGAGAGTTGAAATTTTCACAGAGATTTCTATAACGACAAATACAAATTTTATTGATACTATAATTAAAAATGATTTATGAAATAAAATTAATAATGGTACTGAACCCTTTAAGTGCGAGCCCGGCTTGTTGTCTTCACCGATTTTTTGTAATTTCTAAAAATAAATAAAACCTGGATACAGTCTACATTCATCTGTGTCCAAATAGGTCCCTTTATTGTATGTACTTACTGATTATTATTAGCTGCATTGACCCAAAAAGTAAGTAACGATAGACCTCTTAATATGTGTGTCGAAGTGTTATCTTCAGACCCTTGCAGTCCCAGGGGACACCAACCCATTGACCTCTTACGTTTCATTGATTCCAGTATTTCGTTCGACTTTTACAAATTAGATTTATTAAGAAAGAGGTCGTTAAATGTCGGACAACATAAGTAACCTACTGGGTATATTTAGTTCTTTTTTCATTTAGTTTTCATGTCCTTTAGTTGCTTGTAGTGCGTTTAAGGTTAAAATTTTTGCCAACTATTTCAGAAAGAGGGTGATGTTAGATTTTGAACCTTTCACCTGACTACTAAAGTTTATTTTGCAAATACAATGAATCCATTAGGACACGACCGACGCGGCGACGACACACACACTCACACACTCGACACAATCGAGATACAAAAGTCACGATTTTTGTCCGAAAAGTGTTCCGATCCAAGCTTAGTGCCTCTAATCCGGGTTTGTTTTTACTACTTGACAATTGGAGGCAGTCTTGGTGACCGTACGAACCGCAGGAATCGGCAATGTTCCCGTGTCCAAATTTAACACCATTGCCATCCATTTAGATATTATTTATTTTAGTCCATGTTATGCTGTCACCATTGTATTTATCTTTGTAACGACTAACGATATCTTAGAATTAGGTGTAGGTAGGTACAGTAAATTCTAGTTCAAATTCCTTATAACTTAGTTCAAGTTCTAATGACAAATTTTACACTTCAATAATTTTATGTAGGTATTGTTTTGTTAACTGTGCTCAGACTACAATGAAAACTTGTATATAGACTACAGTTCCTACGTTAACAATAAATATTTACTTAATAAAATATTTTATACTTAACATAGTTTCTTAACTTTTAACAAAAAATTGAGTCAAGTTTCAAATCTCTGCTAGTCACGTCTATAATGATGTTTTAAAATTTAACAAGAGTTTTACTAATCACTGGTAAATAATGTAACATAGTTAATATTTTGTTCATGATGAGTTAATATTTACGGGTCCAGCCGTCATTTACAAGGTATATTTAAGGCTAATGGAAAGTTTGATGGTTATATTTACGGGCCCGTTGGTCTAGTGGTTAAAAACAAAGTGTGTGTTGCCAGTGATGACATATGGTACTGAGAAGTGGTCTTTAACAGCTGGCCTTTTGGAGAAGCTCAGAGTCACACAACGAGCTATGGAGAGAGCTATGCTCGGGGTTTCTTTGCGCGACAGAATCCGCAATGAGGAGATTCGCCGAAGAACCAACGTCACCGACATAGCTCTCAGAATCTGCAAGTTGAAGTGGCAATGGGCAGGCCACATCGCTCGAAGAACCGATAACCGTTGAGGAAGAAAGGTTCTCAAGTGGCGACCACGAACTAGAAGACGCAGCGTAGGTAGGCCTCCCACTAGGTGGACAAACGACATTGTGGATGGTGGATGCAAATCGCCAATTGTCGTTCATTGTGGCGTTCCAAGTGGGAGAAGTAATTATTGAATTTAACTTATTCTATAAGATATAGTGTGCAGTGTGTACGAGATATATAATCATAATTTTTTTTTTTATATTTTTACACTACTCATCTTATTAATTAATAATAATAATACTAGCCCTTGTTTATGTCCCACTGCTGGGCAAGGGGTCCCCTTCAAGATGAGACGGCTTAGGCCAAGGCCACCACCCTGGCCAAGTACGGGTTGGCGGACTTCACACGTCATTCGAAAGCTAGTTAGGCTTTCTCAGACATGCAGATTTCCTCACGATGTTTTCCTTCACCGAAAGCTAGTAACAATCGCACAAAGACGATTCGCACATGATTAATTAAAGAAATCAGAGGTGCGAGCCGGGGATCGAACCGGCGCACCTCGTTTCCAAGGCAAGCGCTCGCCCACTGAGCTGTTACAGCTTATCTTATTAATTAAGACATGTTTAGTACATAATTAGTCTTGCTTTTATAAAGTCCTTGTAAGATCCGTCCTTGTAAATTTTAATAACCTTATTAGGAAGGGAAAGATACTATTTTTACATAATATATGGGATGTCCGGGTAAGAAAAAAAAAAAGATATATATATACAGACGAATTGAGAACCTCCTCCTTTTTTGAAGTCGGTTAAAAATAGCATTCACCTCCTCCCGTTAGGTATCTGTAAGAGGTGGCTAATAGAAAACCAGAAGACAGGCAGCAGTATATTTCTATTGGATTACCTACTGCCTATACTGCGATCCCCAAGACGGCTGCCAAGCGTGAGGATTATGGCAACCCCTCCCTTCTAAGGGGGAGGCCTTTGTTCAATAGTGGTTGTCTTTTGGCCGCTGCTGATGATGATGGTAAAGTAGCCGTAGGTAAAAGTTACTAATACAGCAGTATATGCATCTTCATATACCTACATATATCAAAACTCAACATTTTTGAAAGACACTTTGTCTATCTGTCTATACATATAAAATTACTTGTCCTGACTGACTGACTGATTCATCAACGCACAGGCCAAACCGCTGGACCTAGAAAGCTGAAATTTGGACAGTAGGTTCTTCTTATGACGTAAGCATCCACTAAGAAAGGATTTTTGAAAATTCGACTCCTAAAGGGGTTAAATGGGGTGTTTTTTTTTGTATGAAACTTTTTATTGTATTGTTCGATTGACATAAAATTTACTGAAAAGATTCTCTAAATAAAATAAATCAATACGTGTTTCGCGAATTTTCAAAAACAACCTTTGGGGGTGTGTTAGGGGTTGGTAAAAAATTATTATTTTTTTACTCTGTAAAAAATTAGCTGGCGAAGCCGCAGGAAATTGCTAGTATAATAATACACTTTCAAGTTAATTTTGAAAACAAACGAGAAATATTCGTTTTTTTTCGTTTATTCTAATATTTTCATTACCCAACATACCTACATAAATTCCAAGGGTTTATCAAAACGTTCGTTATTTGATTGGCCTACGGGATTTATACGAAATGACCCAATTAAAACTTGTGTCGGCAAGCGGCGACCATTGTCCATTGATGTATGGTTTAGGCAAGCACTCATGTGTGACGAGCGATACGTTTTGTAGCTGTACGATATCTATCATCCTTCTCAATATAAAACTATGTACCATCCCGCTATCATTTATGCAATCTAGTTCTTTTTCACACAATACAACCTTTTAAACGCGGGTTTCACACGGTTTTTTTAATATCCCGAAGCAAACTGGAGTTATACTTCGTTTATTTCACGAAGACAAGGCTGATTTACATGCAGCAGATGAGATATTATGCTGCCCAAGTCACATATTTAAAGATAAAAATACATATTTTTAAAAATAAAATTCACTATTTTGACTCATTTCCCGGCAACGGCACGCAACCAGTCGCCATCTTCATTACGTGATTTTGTGATGCCCGAGTCACACGTAAATTTACCTCCGCAAATCAAATAAGATTGGATTTAAAGAAAATTTCCGCTAGTGAATATATTGTATCGTCATAAGATGTTTCAGCTGTTTATTATGTTTATTTATGTGCTGTAGTTTGTATACATGTTCACACCAGATTAAGCTTAATCTAAAAAAAAAAAAAAAATTGCGCTCTAATCGAATGTTAACCTCTACGTTCCACACTATTTAACAGAAAATATGAATTGTTTCCCACTCATCTATCTTCAATTACTATACCTATATGTATACGAAAGCGGGAAGTATACATGGGTCGTCGATAGCCTTCGATACGTTTGTTTATGTATAAGATGCACATATATTATAAATATGGAAACTTTTTCTTCATGTGCACTGTGTCCACTTTACTCTTCTTTTTTTCAACTCTCTTCTTACAGGTCTGCTGGAAGAGATTTCATATGAAATAAGCAGCACTTTTGTACATTTTTTCCTATTAATTTTATGTAATTGTTTCCTTCTGTGTGCATAAATTGAAAAATAAATAATGAACCTTGCAGGGCAGGTTCTTTGAATGGGGTTGGAGATCGCTTTCTATATTGTTTGAAAATTGAAAACTAGAGATACCGCAGAGAGATGTATATCTCTGCCATTACAGAACCGAAAGTCATTGTCGCGGTATTTAGTATACCTACTTGTATATCTTGCATGAAAAGTAAACAAGAAATTTATTAAGTATAGATAGGCAATATGCCTTAATAACTTTAATTAATTTTTTTCGATGCTCTAAACATCCTGCATGTAAATCAGCCTTGTCTTCGTGAAATAAACGAAGTATAATTGAGAATCAAACGAACTTACCTTGTGAAGTTTGATGTCTAATTATATGAGTTTATTGAACGAAGACAAGATACTCCCGCCCTCCCTCAATACTCCCGAAAAGTATCGAAAAAAATTGGCTCTAAAAGTAATGAAGATGGCGACTGGTTGCGTGCCGTTGCCGGGAAATGAGTCAAAATAGTGAATTTTATTTTTAAAAATATGTATTTTTATCTTTAAATATGTGACTTGGGCAGCATAATATCTCGTCTGCTGCATGTAAATCAGCCTTGTCTTCGTTCAATAAACTCATATAATTAGACATCAAACTTCACAAGGTAAGTTCGTTTGATTCTCAATAATGGAACCATCATTTTAACGTTCGTGTTCGTTCCTGTCCGTTCATTATGACGCGGTTTTCTTTTCTTTAAAAGCTGGTCTAATCTAATGGCACCTTAGCTATGTTAGTTTGTAAATCGGTTCAGTCGTTTACTATAAATCCATTTTAGATCAATTTGAGTATTTTTATAACAATACGACACAAAAAAAAACACCCATGTTAGTAATAAGCATACCTATGGTAAGCAAATAAAGATGATTTGATTTGATTTAATACTAGTTTAGAGGTGGTGGTACCCTGGTATGTATTCTGGGTTCATGATAAAGAAAGAAATGAAAATGATTATTATTGCTATGCGATGAAAATTATCCCGTGATGTGTCCGGGTAAGGTTAGTAACCTTCCATCTCCTCCCGTTGTGTCCGTACGAGGTGACTAAGGGAAAACAAGTAGACGGGCAGCAGCGTCTTTATATTGGACTAGCTGACCCACGCAGCTCCACCCGCGCTTTGTTTACCTTAGCTAAACTTTCAATAATATTCATTCGCATAGAATACAAAACCTCCTTTTTTAAAGTCGTTTAGAAACTTGGACCCACTTTGTACTTGCACTCCGAAGCAGGGAGACGTTTAGTTCAAATGGCGTTAAACGGTCACCCATCTATTTAATGACCTTACCTAACGTTGCTTAACCTGATCGATTTCAAACATTGTTAACAACTGTCTATGAGTGTTCCCTTACAAATATTTATTATAATTATAATTAAAAATTGTTAAAATCGGAGCAAGCGTATAACCAAGTACACATTTTGACTTTAGTCCCTTCTCCCAAGGGAACCGTGCCGAATGTCGGGATAAAAAGTATCCTATGTCCTACCTCGGAGTATTAACTCAAATCATGCCAAGTTTCGTTTCAATCCATACAGTAGTTTCGGCGTGATGCTCGGCCGAGATACAGACAGACAGACAGACAGACAGACAGACAGAAAAAAATTAAAAAAATTACATTTTTGGCCTCAGTATCGATTATAGAATGCCCTCCAAATATAATTTTCAAAATATCTTCAATGTACAGAATTGGACCTCTTACAGTTTTATTATAGTATAGATTATGTACCACCTATACGGTGATCCCCCAAGACGCCTACCAAGCGTGGGGATTTTGGCAACCCCTCCCTTCTAAGGGGGAGGCCTTTGTTCAGCAATGGGCGTGATTAGGCTGCTGCTGCTGCTGATGATGATGATGAAAATGGTCACGCTTTAATTCATTAAGCAACTGTTATTTCAGTACCTACTATTACAGAGAAAATTATTCGACTAACCTTTTTAGTCATTCTTGGGATTTGCATACCTTTCTCTATCCTATTGCATATATCGTCCATTTAATAGAAGCGTTTTGGTATCGGCAAATATCGCTTCGTCCCGTTCCAAGTGGTGCCAAATGGCGGTTGGGTGACCACTAAAATAATCGGTTTTCGATAAGCTCGATGCTGCAACAACGGCTTACGAACTCATTCCGTGTTTACGTTGAGCAGGAGATGGAAGTAGCCTCGCATTTATATAGGGTTTTGTATGGTTTCGTTCCATTTCTATTAAAATATTTGTTTTTATTGTTGTCTTAGCTACTTATTATGTTTCAGTATTCCATGTAAACCTGAAATTGGTAGGTATAATATAAGATTTTTTATTTTATTTATGCTGTTGGGTTTCCTTTGGATCTTTCCCGCTGTTTGTAAGCTTAGATCTTTTAAACTACGTAACGGATTTTAATGCAGTTTTCGGCAATAGATAGTGATTCAAGAGGAAGGTTTATGTGTAGTACCTATACCCGTGATGTGGTGTGTGATGCCGTGGTTAGTGGTTAATAATAAATAAAATAATCAAAATGTTCCACTGTCAATATCTAGTTATTATGCAGGTTTGATAAAACGAACGGGACTCGAAGGGGATGATCAATGCTTCTACTGGGAATCATCCGCACATTTAATACCTATTACATTTATTAAATAATATCGAAGTCCATTAAAAAACAATATTATTTCGTTAATTAAAAAAATAATGATCACAGCATTCAAACATTTAAAAAAGAACTTACCAGAGCCGGGGAATCGAGCCATCTAAAAATGCAAAAAATAGACAGTCACTATTTTATTGAACTTATCGTTAATCAATGAGAAAATCTCTCGAATAAACATCGTATAGAAGTCCTTGTAGAACACAATAATGTTTACGACATACGTATGCAATCTAACATAACAGTAGTGTTACACAAGCACGTTTGGTCAGTATCGCACTTGGGCGCTAAGTTTATCGATGTTCCGCACGGATAGCCGACGACAATAGCGAAAATTAACCTCACTACTCATTAGTGTTGTATGTTATATCGATAAATACATTTCACATAAGTCGTAGGTAGGTGTCATATATTCTATCAGTAGGAAATTATACACATTGCTGTTTAAGTGTGAAGAGCAAGCTATTGTCCTTTACCATCGAACCGCTTATTCCTAAACTCGATACAAGCAATTCATTCGTTGCTTAATAATATATTTCCTTATATAACTACTGCTACTAACTTTTCCCAAACCCCAGGATTCGCTCCCTTAGCTTAATACACAAAGCTTCAATAAAATTTCTGTAAGCTAATAATCTTCAGTCATACAATCGAGATTTATCTCGGGGATTTCCTGGTTATTCTACAAAACAGAGGGAAAAATAAGTGTTATTTTTTCCCCAATACTATTCCAATGTGTCGAGATAAGTTGTAAAGATTAAGACAATTCCCTTCTATAATTGGTGCGTCCTTTCCTTAATGTCGACACGTGTGGCAACACTATTTTCACTTATTGCGCCCCCGTTACTCTATATTTTGCGCCCCAGTTCTCCCGCACAACGCGGATAGTCCAATTAGGAAGCAGCTGCTACATGTCGCTACCGATTTCGTTGTAATTGACTTTTTAAGATTGTCCGTTTACAGATTATAAAACTCTCTTATTATCTCACTGTCGTACTAGCTTACTAACGTAACTTACTCTAATACTACTGGCATTTTTTTAAAGTTAAGGTGCACGCACGCCATGGCTTGTGAGCGATTTGAGCGACCATAACTGGACGTTTATGGTTATAGTATTTCTTAATTTTTTAATTCTTTATGTGATTTTTATAATGATAACTAGCGGCCCGGTACGTGCTTCGCTACGTATAAAGTGAAATATTAAAAACATTTAATTGGACCATCAAATTCATTTATTCAAATAAAAAAATGCCATTTTTCGTTCAATCAAATTAAAAACGAATTGCTACATTAATAGTGGTACACAATATGTTTTTTCAAATGAAGAAACACACATGCATACCAGGCGCGGTCGCAGCCAACGATTTGGGGGGGGGGTCACATTTGACGGTCCCGTTGGTGTTGTACCTAGACTAGGTTAGGGTTAATTGCTACCCAGTTTTGCCGTGTACGAATATGGATTTGGGGGGGGGGGGATCATGACCCCTACGACCCCTCCTCTCGGACCGCCACTGATGCATACATGTTAATCACTTCAACAGTTCAAAACTTACCGTTTGTGTAAATGCTTATGACAATTTAATTCAAATAAAGCCTGTTAACGATATGAAACATCGATGGCTTGCTAAAAAAACGAGAAAAGTACACGCTCACATTATATACATTACATTACAACAAAAAATATAAACACAAAGCAATAATTATCGCTGACAATTTGCTTTATTCGAAGCACGTCCAAAATAAAATGGCATGAATGACATAACAACATGCTTTTACTGTCAACACTAAAAAAAAGTTTTAATTCTGAAAAAAGGTTCAATTTGACAGCAAAATCCCCATTTACAAAATGATCCGCCATTTATTGAATTAATTTGTTACAAAAAATGTGATAAATGAAGAACCGCTCTACCGATTTTGTGCAAACTTCACATAAACCATCTACTAAATAGTCCGAACAAAGCCTAAACATTTGGTTTGGATAGGTGAGCCCGTTCTTGAGTTATGAAATTACAACGAAAAGTGGCATTGATTTTTATATATATAGATGTATTATCAAATTGGTTCTAACAGTGCCAAATCAAATTTTAGTTTAGTTTTGTGATGTTCTTGTGTGCGGTAACAGCTCAGTGGGTGAGCGCTTGCCTTGGAAACAAGGTGCGCAATTTCGAACCCCGGCTCGCACCTCTGATTTCTTTAATGAATCATGTGCGATTGTTACTAGCTTTCTGTGAAGGAAAACATCGTGCGAAAACCTGCATGTCTGAGAAGCATAACTAGCTCTGGAATGACGCATGAAGTCCTCGAACCCGCACTTGGCCAGCGTGGTGGACTATGGCCTAAGCCCCCTCATCTTGAGGGGAGGCACGTGCACAACAGTGGGAGATAAACAAGGGCTGGTATTATTATTATTATTTGTGAAGTTCTTGTGTGGAGTGAATCTGGTACTCTGGTTTTGGTGGAGGGTTCATGGTGTCACCCGGAGTGCCAACGGAAGACCAGTGCAGCTTGCATCGCTTCATGCTGAGTTGGGGCCCTTTCGTGGCAAGCTATTTATATGTATAACACCCTAATTAGTTCCATTACTGTATTGCTTTCGCTTCGAATAAAACCTTTCGTCTTCTTCTTTTTCCAGTTAAATCAGTGAAATACCAAAGAACACCTTAGAATAATTAGTACCATAAAATAGTCTAACTTTTTTTTTTATTTTAATCTTAATCAAAACTCGGCTAAATACTGCCAGGGACGCCATGCAATGGCACATTTATGATGACTTTTAAGTAAGAGACTGTCTGGCATTAATATGCGTCTTTAACGTCTCTTTTGTATAGCGCAGTGGCGTGCACAGAATGTAGGCAAAAATATGTGTGAGTTATCTAAACTCTAAGCTATTTGTTAGTGTGCCACCACAAATATCCTTAAATGGACTAACATTACAGACGTATCAATTTACATTCAAAAAGATCACGTTATACTCGTACCATGTCAGTACAAAATATATTTAAATTAACATTATTAACATTAGAGAAATCGTAGGGAAGGCAAAGTCTTTTAGTATGTATGGACCATCTGAATGATTTTATTACAGTTTATAAATGCAAATTAATAGGTCTATAGAATCTGCTAACTTATGGATATATAGCATTTTCGCGAGCCCACACAATAGAGGCGACATTTCGAGAAGTAAACGAACAATAGGTGGGGCAGTGAACTGAGAGCGAGCAATAAGTAGGTACAATACCTACTTGCCGAATTTGAGGGAACAACTTTCTATTGACAATTCTAGATTTTTCTATACGGATCCATAGTAGACCTATAAACTAACAATGCATTTGATCATTGTAATTAAATAATAATTAACCGAGCAATTAGCACTTTTATGTCGCAGTCGTAACAATATTTTTGTAGATCGCAGCTAACTACTACCTTGGCCTGGTGTAATGTTTCTACTGTGATTAAGGTTGATAGTGCTTATGAAGAGTTTCTATGCTAGCTCACCCATTTTCCTATCCACGCAGCAATGCCACTGACACAGTTTCCTTTTTATTGTGTTGCTTGTAATCGTGTACTTACTGCTATCATTTACAGTTACCATTAGGTAATGATGATTAGGTGGGGCTTATAGTGCACTGAATTAGTAGGCTCAATCGACAATGGGCTGGCTATATTTGCTGTAAAACTTTTTTTTTAAATTTATTTGGTAAACAAACAGTGAGAATACTTAAAAAATACTAATTAAAAAGCGATACACTATTCTAATATTTACGCATTTAGAAATGTTATTGCTAGTTTTCTTAAATGCTACGTACTTAATAATAACTCACACATAAGTAGTTACACAAATACGTACTTATAGTTAAATGCAAAGTTAGTTATGTTAAGTAGGTACAACAGGTATTATTTTAGTTTTATTAAAGAAACAGTTTTGTCTATATTTAGTGCAAGAACGAGGAGCTGATAAATAATAAGGATGCCGTACCGATCTTCCAGGGACATGCAGGTTTATTTTAGACAGTAAATATGGGGAGTCGATGTAATTTTGAGCTATCTTAACCAAAAATAAGATGTCCGCAATTCTACGTCTTTCTTGTAGAGGGAGTATACAATGTTGTCTAGTCAATATCGTAACAGTTGCATTTATACTGTAGAAGCCTCAAAAACTTTCCTTGTATACTTTCTAGTCTATCTATATAAACACTAAAACTTAGTACTATTGGTAGTGACGTGCAATTACTTCGTTCTTAGGTTCCATAATATATTTATTATTCCTTATAAAATATATATAAATGAACTGCCTGTTTGAACTGCACCTCACTGACTATTCGTACGTATTTGAAGGCCGCATAAGAAAACAAAGCACTGTAATACACACTACATGCACTTACAGGCAAAGTGTAGCGACTTTCTTAACATATCTGACAACAATATAATGAAAATGCTCAGGATCAATCTCGAATAGGCAAGGAATTAAATAGGCCCAACTTCTGTAGCATATGTTGTATACGAATTATTGTGGTTTGAGTGAAATTCGCGTAGCCGGCTTGCTACGAAGCGTAGTAGATGGCTACGAGGCGTACTAGATGGCTACGAGGGGTAGTAGATGGCTACGCAGTGAACGATGTTCAGTTCAGTCGCGTAGCCACTCGTCAGCTACGATTTATAGTGAACTAGTTTTGGTTGTTAAATAATTAAATTACTTAAAATAATTAATTCTTAGTGTTGCATAATGAAATATGACCACGACGTGCTACCTACTTTATAGTGGACGGATATAGGATTTTGAATAATAAAAACAATGTTTATGGTGTTGCAAGTGAATTTAACAATAATTATGTTCAGAGCATATATATATCGCGTAGCTGCTACAACCACTACGCTCGTAGTGCTACATAGTTAGTTACACCCGCTATATTGCAGTTGCATCAGCTAGTCATATAATTATAATTAGTATTTTGTACCGCAGTTAGTAGACTCCATTACTGTTATTTGTTATCTCTATTTGCGAAAACTTTTAATTGGTCTTCTGTTACTTTCCATTATGTAAACCTTGTACTAACTGTAGATATTTTGAATTTAAAAAAAAAAAAAAAACCCTAGTGAAGGTATTTCTCGACTCCAAACCAATAACAATACAACAAAAAGAAGTAAAAAAGCTTTTTACCTTTTATTAGGCGCCCACTTTCCGATATGTTACCGTCTCACTGAATACGAGTATAAATACGGTCTTTGTACAACAATCTTTGTATGTATTTTATTAGTTGAATGGAGTACTGTAATCGGGTGCTTGGGATTTTTTTGTGTTCAGATTATTGCGATGATGATGATGATTTTATGATCATGATTGTTTTTTTATTTTTTTTATTTATTTATTATCATACAAACAACTATCTTTACAGGCAATCCCAATTCGATAGTGTAGGTTCCTATTTTAAACAACACATTAGCCGCAGATGGCCATTACAGCTTCACCGGACAATAGGAGGCGAGCACTTGAAGCGCTCTAGCCTTTACGGCAGAAGTAGCGACGAGCTCAAGGGCACCTCAGGGAGGCACGGCCTCGGCTTGGGCTGTCGCTTAAGAGAGGGCTGAGTTTACCACCGGTTCACAACGCGCCCCCACTGAGAAGAACCGGCAAGAAACTCAGTGGGGTGATGCACGTCGTTGAGGTCGCATACGTACGACCCTTCGGCCTCGCCGGCGAGACCGGTGTCTGATAGCTAGTGTAGGTACACACTTACACAAGTGTGTCTATTTCTATGGCACGCTGTGTGGCTTGCTTGATATCCGACAGAGGTGTCGTTATTGTATAAACTATTATATTCTATTGGTGGCTATAAAATCGGGCCCGGTAACCACCGGAACGCACTTCGACCCAGTTGGATCCATTGTGCATGCCCTAGCCCTTACTCTGTTTCTGGCGTGTCGAAGAGTTCCCTCAGGTACGCAACGATTGCGCCAGCTTGGAGCTGTACATAATCATCTGGTGTAGGATAGGCTACTCCCAGATGACTCAACCTACGTCTCGCAAGAGCGTCGCAGCCACACAATGTGTGTCGCATTTACTCTTTTTCGCCTTCGCAGAATCTGCAAGTATTAACAGTACTTATAGCCTCATTCTGTGGAGGTGCTCATTGGTTCCAAAATTTCCCGTGAGTGCACCTATTAGGTGCCTATAAATCAGTAAGTGTGGAAATAAATAAATAAAATTCTTATATAATTTTTCAAAAATCAAGAATGGCAGCCATCTATTGGGTTTTTCTTTTTCGTTAATATTTTTTTTTCATATTATACACAGATCCATAATTAAATTGGAGATTCTATTTCTCAACCGGATTTTTATGTTTTATCGTTCATTAATTAAACATTAGCCTGGTAGGGTAATTCATATAATATCGCAGGTCTTATTATCAAATGCTTAATTTCCATAATTTTTTCAGTATTCAGATTCAGTAACTGAATAAAAATGTTATTAGTAACTAGCTGACCCACGTAGCTCCGCCCACGCTGTGTTTACGTTAACTAAACTTTCAATAAAATACATTCGCATACAATACAAAACCTCCTTTTTTAAAGTCGGTTAAAAACTTGGACCCACTTTGTACTTGCCCTCCAAAGCACGGAAACGTTTAGTTCAAATGGCGTTAAACGGTCACCCATCTATTTAATGACCTTAGCTAACGTTGCTTAACCTGATCGATTTCCAAAAATTGTTAACAACTGTCTATGAGTGTTCCCTTACAAATATTTATTATAATTATGAAGAAAAAATGATAAAATCGGACCAAGCGTATAACCAAGTACCCATTTTGACTTTAATCCTCTCTCCCAAAAGAACCGTGCTAGATTACGGGATAAAAAGTATCCTATGTCCTACCTCGTAGTAAGATCTCAAATCATGCCAAGTTTCGTTTCAATCCATCCAGTAGTTTCGGCGTGATGCTCAGCCGAGATACAGACAGACAGACAGACAAACAGACAGACAGACGGACAGACAGACAGACAGACAGACAAAAATTAAAAAAAATACATTTTCGGCCTCAGTATCGGTTATAGAATGCCCTCCAAATATAATTTTCAAAATATCTTCAATGTACAGAATTGGACCTGTTACAGTTTTATTATAAGTATATAAGATGGTTGAAAACCATTTATACTTATAATAAAACTGTATAATTAATAATATTCGCAGCATCATTAATTATACCCATGGTGTACAGTAAAGGTATGGAAAATTCATATCTAAACACAAAAAATAATGGAAAAAACATTTTGTCGCTCTAAAGATTCAATATGTGAAATCGTCAGAAGAAAAGACAGTATAGTCGCACGGCACGTGATTGTCCCAAACTTTGTCAATTTCGCATAAATCTTTATGAATTGTCGTTGGTCCCAAAATAATGGGATAGCCCACCTATCCCATTATTTCGACCCAACGTCAATTTTATTCCATTATAACTTTTCTTGAATGACGAGGGCTAACAAATATCCCGTCATCAAATTGATGATAGTATGCAAATGACGGTTTACAGATACATAAAAACACAGTCCTATTACGGTACGTACGTACATGACTTTCCGGATGCGTGACAGCTTAGAACTTTATTGCGCCGAGATATGAACGGATAAATCCGTAGGGATCGCGGCTAAGCCACGCTGGTCATGAGATTTGTAGTGCAAGCGTTTATCCAATAGGGGCTTAGCTTCAGTCACTGATTTGAATTTGTAACCGTAAAGTTTCTTTTTGAGGATAGAAATTTTTGATTTTACTGACCGTCCCTTCGTGTTTTAGAAGGCACGTGAAAAATCGGTCGCTTTCGATGTGTAGAGAAAATTGGGTCTAAATTCGTGGCACCGGGTCGCTTCGACTCATATAATTACTAGGGCTAGAACATAGAACCAAAACACATACGATACTTTTAGCATTACCTAGCGACATCGAATATTATCAAAATCAAAGTCAAAAATCTTTATTTGGATAAGTACATTTATTGAAACAAAATATTTACAGTTTATTTACAAACATGTACACTTAAACTAGGTAAAAAACTTCCTCGAAGTTGTCGCCGCACTGGGAGGGAAGGGTACCTAAAAGACTGGCGGCATTACCCCTTTGTATGGCCAAGCTTATACGTTGGCCGAAAAACCACTTAATTATACCACCTCTTTATTTTAATTAGGCTTAACACTAGCACTTTTGAATATCAATATTTTAAAAGCTACCACCGGGTCACAACGCGGCCTCAACTGAGAAGATCCGGCAAGAAACTCAGCGGGCTTGTAATTTTTTTGTTTTTTTTAAACATTGTTTTGTTACAATTTATCATCGACATTAGCAATAGTGTGTCCTGCCGTTAGAAAAATAAAGCAAGGGAGGAAAGAAGAAAACAATAAATTACGACAAATATTTGAACAAACTAAAAGGCCAAAGGGATAGTAGTCGGACCAGTCGGACCAAGCAGCACCCGCGCACGTGTTGACTCGAGCAGCAGCCATCACTCCCCTACCATATTAGAGGGAAGGGGGTGACCCGCCACACGAAGCCGCCACATCCATATCTAGCGATCAGTTGTATTAAAATCATGCGTTTTAACGATTGCTTCAATGCTACATTGCCTTTATCAGTCTTGCTATGGTAAAATGTGTTAAAACCCCTACTTTGAGCAACTAAATAGCTTATGACTGCTGATACGTAAAAGTATCGTGTGTGCTAGTCATTAGGCAATTATTGTCAACTTTTGGGAACGGACACGTACATACAATTGGTTCAATTGTTCATAACTCTGTTTTTTTTTATATACATAATGTATATTGATACCAGTTGCTTATCTACCAACTGTATAATTAATTATAACAGTTCAAATACATTTTTTTTACCAGCAAGGTGGAAGACAAGCATGAGGCCCGCCTGATGGTAAGCAGTCACCGCAGCCTATGGATGCTAGCAACACCAGTAGGATCACTAGCGCGTTGCCGACCCCGTAGATATTTGATAACTCCCTTTTTGAATAACCTCATGCCGTAATTATTCGGAATATAAGATACATAAGAATATCTCCAACAATTCTCATTACGTCTGAACTAACTTTTTCTATTATAAATTAGTTATTTACTTAAGTTTTTTATTAAAAGTTCTTATAAAATTTAATTTCGACTTTGTAAACTACAGATTTTTAGCTCCAGAAAATTTTTAACCATGTCATAATTGATTATAAAAATAGTTAAGAGAAATGTGATAAAAATGATTCTTGTAAGTGCAAAATAAAACCCGACGATGCTGAACGGTACAACGAACAGTGGCGGGTTGTCCCTGCAGTCTTCCCCTGTGAAAGTGTCAACGTCACCCGTCAGAGCGTCCCCGAGCCCGGTGAGGGCGCCACCGTCGCCTCTGAAGTCGTCTCTAGCGAGTGGCAGGAGATCACCTCGGCGTTGCCAGTTCGCGGCGCCGCCGGTGGAGGATGCCAGAGACAAATGCGGGAGCTCGTGGCTGTGTCGGCGGGGCGCAGGGGTCGGGGAGGAATCGGACCCGGAACGGTCCCCGGGCCCAAGTGCCCCGATACCTCAGGCTTGCGACGAGTCAGTGCCACCACCGAAAAACTGCTTCCGACTGGTTATGCTTGGGTGAGTAATTTATTAACTTATTTTGTAAAATAAAACTATGTGATAAGACATATGCCTGATGTTAAGAGACACGCTCTCCCAAATGTATCACTCCCACTCACGTCTGAGACGTTAGTTACGAATTTATATTAGCTTTTCCCTTTCTTTAGTCCAATAATATCTCCAGCAGCAGCAGCATCAGCCGAGCCGTCCACTGATAAAAAAACCCCAACCCCCCCCCCCCCCCCTAAAAGGGAGTGGTTGCCATAATCCCCACACTTGAACATCACCAATAACAGTGTTTCTTACACTGCACACTGCTGGTTGCGGTTCAATATCTAATGCTGGCGCCTCACATGGGCTATGTTGGCTCCAAGTTATACTGTTGGATCCAACACACCAATGTGAGGATCGATCTTATTATTGGATAAAAACGGAACATTGCGTCCAATAGCCAATGTCAACCCGACTTGTGTCGGTTTTTTGTACAAGTTCAAAGGCGAGGGGAGTGAAGTGTGTAGGCGGGGGGCCAACTTGGGTCCAACGTCACTTCTCGATCCACACATTGGTTGCATCAGTACGCGCTCATTTTTATCATCCAGAATCGCCTTTTCCTTGGCTTCTTTTTTCTTTGACTAATTAAATAATAATAATATGTGCTCAATGCGTGGGCGTAAGTAGCCAGAGCGAAAAGTATCCCGTCCGACATGACTTGCTAGCAATAAATTTGATGAATAAATGATACCTGCTCAAACGTCCAGCCTTCCAATGCTCTTGGCATGAGTGTTTGCCCAATTATATTGGAGCCCATATGAGCCCGCAATCTAGGTTGCAATTATTGGTCATTCTATTCGTAGCCAGCGTTGGAACCAAGTCATAAGCCCATGTGAGGCGCCAGCATAACAATGCAGAGCCGCGTAGTAGCGCCTTGCGATGCACAAATGACCTACCACCACTATTTAAAAATATATCACTATTATATATACAATTATGAGGTATGATGACGTAGTTGGTAAAACTGTCTTTGTGGAAATTCAAATATCCCAGTAGTACTTAGTTACTTCTCATCCCCTCGAGATTACGAGCGTAAAAGTAAAATTTATTACAAAGTTTGGTATAAAATATGTAATATGCATTAAAATTAGGTGTGGGCTGCTTTGTGTCCCTTTAGTGAAAGGTGTGCGTTAATAATAAAATGACGTCATACTTAATAGTTTTAATTTATCGCTGTTTTTATAGTCGTTGTCAAGGATGTGTGGTAGTAAAACTGCTAATTAGATATGTAGACCGTAGATAGATACTATTAATAGTCATGAAACTCATTAAAATAATAAAAATTGTTATCTGCGAAACAGCTTAAAGTTAAAATAACCAATAACAAACCATAACAACAAAGTTATTGGTAATTCTAATAAGTACTTTCCATAATTTTATTATAAGAAAGTTTTAATAAGCTTTGTCTCGTATAGGTTATAAAGTTTTATGAACTTTAGTAATTCTGAGACAATGTTTATTTAGGTTTACAAAGTTGCGGTGCCAAGATTTGCGTACTTCGTTAAAAATGTACGCTGTTTTTGGTCTTACGGGAGTCGTAGTAATATTTATAAACGATTACGATATTTGGATGGATTTACGATGGCTGCTGCTCGAGTCAACTCGTGCGCGGGTGCTGCTTGGGGGGACTGGTCCGACTACTATCCCTTTGGCTTTTTAGTTTGTTGTACTTTGTATTTTTTTAATTTTTTTTGTCTTATTTGATATTTTGAACGGCAAGACACACTGTCGCTCTGATCTAATTGTAGCATTGTAACATGACACACTGTTTAAAAAAAAAGTGATAAAATGACAAGCCCGCTGAGTTTCTTGCCGGATCTTCTCAGTTGAGGCCGCGTTGTGATCCGGTGGTAGCTTCTTTAAAAAAAAAAAAAACTTTCAAAAGTGCTAGCATTAAGCCTATTTGAAATAAACTATTTTTGAGTTTTGAGAGTTTGGATACACAATACTAGCGGGCCATGCAAAAACTTAAAAAAAAATCTATTATAAAAAGACACTGGTGGGTTAGAATATTACTTGGTTAATGAAAGAATCAAAGATGTTGGGTGCGTTCCACTAAACGCCCACGACCATCGATATACTATACCAACTAGATTAGCTGTCACGACCCGAAAAGTGGTAACGAAAATAGAGTTACGGAGACGGCTGTCGCTCTATTTCAAATTAGTACGAGCCGACAACAGCTAGCGTAAGGACGTATCGAAATTTCTTATTGCGCGTTTATAAACTGTCCAAATACTTATCGTAATACTAAAATTGCAGATGGAGATTTTTTTTTCGTTTCGTGTTCTTATTACTACTAGTCTATCTATACTTATAATAAAACTGTAACAGGTCCAATTCTGTACATTGAAGATATTTTAAAAATTATATTTGGAAGGCATTCTATAACTGATACTGAGGCCGAAAATGTATTTTTTTTAATTTTTGTCTGTCTGTCTGTCTGTCTGTATCACGGCTGAGCATCACGCCGAAACTACTGAATGGATTCAAATGAAACTTGGCATGATTTGAGATCTTACTACGAGGTAGGACATAGGATACTTTTTATCCCGTAATCTAGCACGGTTCTTTTGGGAGAGGGGATTAAAGTCAAAACGGGTACTTGGTTATACGCTTGGTCCGATTGTATCAATTTTTTTATAAAATATGATAAATATTAGTAAGGGAACACTCATAGAGAGTTGTTATCAAGGTTTTGTAATCGATCGGGTTAAGCAACGTTAGGTAAGGTCATTATATAGATGGGTGACCGTTTAACGCCATTTGAACTAAACGGGTCCGTGCTTCAGAGAGCAAGTAAAAAGTGGGTCCCTGTTTTTAACCGACTATAAAAAATGAGGTTATGTATTCGATGCGAATGTCTGTTATTCAAAGTTTAGTTAACGTAAAAATAGGGCAGGCGGAGCTGCGTGGGTCAGCTAGTTTAAATAATAAATATAAGTAAGATATCATTATAATACGAAATAAAAATTATTTATTTGATATTTTCTCCGCTAGTAGTTCGCAACTGCCATGCCGAGACTGACAAAATTAATGTTGCCGATAGGCGTGTCGCCACTGTCTATACGAAACTGTCAAACTACACGTCATTACCATAATAAAAAAGTTAGTTCTCATTTTTGCCACCAGCACGGATAAGTTTGTAAGTCAGTACACACACAATGGAAACACACCTGTTTTTAACCTTATTTTATAGTGGTTAAGATTTTCTTTTAAATGAGTACATTTTTGTTTAAGTCAAAACAACTACTTTTTTTCGTATAGCGTTGGCGATTTTATTGATTTTTCTTTGTCTCCGATGTAAAGGTTTTATGTGCCAATATTACTGCATACAGAATTAGACTTTATTACTACATGTCAAGGCTTCTATTAGTCCGACGTTCCGAATTATTTAAAACTATTTTCTACAATTTCTAGCTACGTGTATAGTTGTGTAAGTATATGTAACCGCGACCACATTTTCGATGTCATTTTGTTCGTGACAGCTAGTCTAGTTGGTATAGTATATCGATGCCCACGACGATCAAAATGCTCCTATAGGCTGGTTTTCGTGTCACGCGGACCGCACGCTGACTGTCGACGCGGACAGCAGAAATGTATGAACTTCTAGGAAGCGTTTTAGAATAACGCGTAACTATCAGTGCGTGTGTTGCTCAGCGCGGACGGGTCCGCGGTCGTCCGCGTCACGCGTCGGTGCCGCGTAGCGGTCGGCGCTGATCATCGCTCGCGCGCCTTAGTCGTTCCACATAACGACCGCGGTCGTTGTCGCAGCGAAAACATCACTCATGACGTCATGACTTACGCTCACACGAAGCTTACGACGACCCATCTAAAAAGGTGGGTCGAAGTGATAGTGGAGAAAATTAGCGGCATTTTCAAAACCTAAAGTATGAAAGATGGCGACCGTGAAACTTACGTTATTTCATGTGGAAAGAGATTTCAGTAGAAGTGAATGTTTCTGCAGGAAAAGACATTTTAATTACATACTAATTAAATTATAAGTTTTTATAAATTAAATATATTTTTTTAATATAAATTTATTTAAATAATAATTATTTAAGTTTACTTTCAAGGCTTACAGATTATAACCTAACCTCTTAAATCTGTTGCTTTCTTTTACTAACGCCACGCTCAAAACGCTCTATAATCCATTCCACTTGAGTTTACGACAGTAACGCTCACAAGCAAGTGGAACGGGAAAAACTGCGGTTGTGAGCATGATCGTTGTGAACGCTTAGTGGAACGCACCCGTTATAATATCTTTACATAGGTATAGTTAGAAATGAAAAAACAACATTACCTACCAATAAAATTAAAATTTATCGTCACATTTTTGTATTAAATTTTGTATGTACTCAAGAATTTAAAACGTGATGAAAGATTTTGGTATACAAAATTCCCAGAGGCCGCTCTTTAGCCTATATTTAATCTCTTTGCCTACATGTCTTTCACCTAAACACTTTAATAGGGGATCAGTGTTACTCAACAAGTAACTAAGAAAGTGGTAGGCCTCCGTAAGAACAATGTTTTAAAAAAATCGGTTTCGTTGTTAAACACGTTGTCTGACCGTTGTTTCTGTAAACACATACCAGTCATGAATGTCATCTGCAGTGACTGTAACAACGAACGACACACTCGTGAGAATGTTCAATCAGTTTTATTAGCATTGACCGATACAACGCGTGTTTTACGAGTGTTGCGAGACTCGTAAAACATGAGCGTCTCGCAGATTGCGATCGCCGTGAGCTGTACTGGTTCTTTTGTCGGGAAATTGTGCGTTTGGGTGTCGTAACACTCGTAACCTGAGTAATGTATTACATACGTTACTAGTACAATAGCGCTGTGTGCGTGGTTTAAATCGCAGTCGGGCGAGGACGTAGCGGTTTCAAAGTGACTTTGTATACTACCAACTACCAAGGTGGCAAGCAAGAATGCGGCCCGCCTGATGGTAAGAAGTCACCGCAGCCTGTAGACGCTAGCAACGCCAGAAGAATCACAAGCGCGTTGCCGACCCTTAAGACATTAGATATTAAGTCACAGATATATATTTACATAGATAACGCAAATGCATGTACTTCGCGTCGTCCATTAATCACGTGATGTTTTTTAGCAACTTTTTAACCCCTCCCCCCATATGTGGTGAGGTTTTTAAACTCCCCCCCCCATCCAAAATCACGTGTATTTATTTATACTCTTTATTGTACACACATAAAAATAAAATTAAAAGGACGTGTGGCACTTTCTGGCTGGGCCACGGTGACTGATCGTAATTATGATTGAACAGGGATTTAGTCGCTAATTAGTCGAAATTAGTCGTAAAATTTGAGAATTAGTCGGTCCGTGGTTTAAAAGTTATAGGGGTACCCCGGTGGCCCTGCCAGGGAGGACTCTTTCTGGCTGGGCCACCGCTAGATCTCGACAACCAAAGCACCCCACGAAAATCTAACGACGCTCAGATTTAGTCGTTAATTAGTCGAAATTAGTCGTAAAGTATTGGAATTAGTCGGTCAGTGGTTTAAAAGTTATAGGGGTACCCCGGTGGCCCTGCCAGAGAGGACTCTTTCTGGCAGGGCCACCACTATATCTCGACAATCAAAGCACCTTGCGGAAATCTGCCAGCACGTAGATTTAGTCGTTAATTAGTCGAAATTAGTCGTGAAATTACAGATTTGGTCGTATCTTGGTTAAAAAGATATAAGGCATTGTTTTTTATTAGGAGTAGTCTAAGAGCCAGAGTGGATTACTTTTCGAAAGAATGCATAAACACGAAAAAGTAATTTTAATATCCTGGTGACTACAATTTTAAAGCGTCACTGTCAAATAAATACAAACCGGCTATAAATAGACCGTTGAACTTGACATTATTGTATTTTAGAGTCAAGCGAAAGTGATAAAAATTTTGCCGTTAGTTAATTTATTCCCACTCCTAGACTATTCGCCGCCATCTTCTTTAAACGTACAGTCGCGTGCAATTGTGTATCAGTAATATAAGATAGCAAATAAAATGATACTGTCATTACGTTAATCACTGTAAATACATATATTTCCTTAAAAAAATTAATGCAATTTTTTTAATGTCAAGGAGTAAAGGGAATGTAATCTTAATTCTAAACACTTACTTTAGAAAAAATACAAACAGTTGTGCGGTTTTGATATTTTCATATCTGGGGGTGTTGGAAGAATAACAAAGTAACTTTTATAATGTCAACGTGGTACGGAACAGTGCACGACTCCGACTCACACTTGACAGGTTTTTTACTTACTGGTTATGCGGTAAAGTATGCGTAGTACTTTAATACTTACTTATTTACCTTAAAAAAATAAACTTCTCCTGGCCAATACGACCACAGCTGCAAAATATTAACCATCTACGCGAGAAACATTATATTGCACAAGAGCTTTCGTAGACAGAAGTACATAGAGATGTACCTATTTCTGTCTAATTCACTTGTGACTTGGTTATGTGAGTAAAGGAAGAGTCCTTTACTCACATAACCAAGTGGGGCTTTTTACATGTCCATCAGATGAATCATTTAAGTTGAAGGATCTGTTCGTCTAGTGGTTAGACATCCTGGACGCTGCCTAATAGGTCGTGGGTTCGATTCCCACCCTGTGTTTGGGTGCCATTTATCTATTTAAGTATTTATTTACAAAAAAGTATATACGTAGGTAATGATAGTAATAATATAACGATAGTATTCTGGGACAATCTACTCACGGGCATCTGATCCTAAACTAGACAGAACCTGTATCATGGAAACCAGACAACTGATTCTAATGCTTATATTTTTTTGTAAATACTTACTTATATATTTATAGATAAAACACCCAGACACTTGGTGGGAATCGATTACGTATTAGTCTTCTGTTGTAGTTTCTGTATTAGTTATCTGGTTTCCATAGTACCGGCTCTGCCTAGTTTGGGATCAGATAACCGGGTGTGTATTGTCCCAAATAAAACGAAACTCCAGACAATCCGGTGATGGGCCAGCATTGTCCTAGTTAGTAAGGGACAACTACACAAAGTAGTTGCTTGCCGCGGGATTGTAATCTGTGACCTCCGCTTTGCAAAGCAAGTGGTTTCCCGCTGCACCGGACCACGGAGACCTCTTTAAAATAATAATAATGTCCTCCTGGCCGACACTTCCACAACGACCAATCTTTAACAAGATCAGCCATGTACGCAGGAAATATAATATTGCACAAGTGCTTGCATAGACACAAGTACAGTCTCTTTCTTTTACCTCACAATCTGAAGGGACTGAAGACCGGCGCGACAAGGGTGAGGTCAAGCGCAGGACCAACTTTTTACATGCCCATCCGACCCCGGGATCAACTTACCTTACAATCAGGTGATCGGATTGCATTATCCAAGTCGGTAAGGACCAACTACACAAATTTGTTGCCCCGCCCCCCACGGGGTTTGAACCCGCGACCTCCTCTTTGCAAAGCAAGCGGTTTCTTACTGCGCCACGGAGGCGCCAGAGGAAGTATATTTAATTTCATCAAATACTTAGTAGGTTATACAAAAGTATTTTCTACTCGCCTGTACCCAATGTATGGAGAAAAAGTATTCATCAATATCTTTTTATGTACTTGCCGACTAATTCTGTAACTTTGCGAATAATTTCGACTAATTAACGACTAAATCTACGTGCCGGCAGATTTCCGCAAGGTGCTTTGATTGTCGAGATATAGTGGTGGCCCTGCCAGAAAGAGTCCTCTCTGGCAGGGCCACCGGGGTACCCCTATAACTTTTAAACCACTGACCGACTAATTCCAATACTTTACGACAAATTTCGACTAATTAACGACTAAATCTGAGCGTCGTTAGATTTTCGTGGGGTGCTTTGGTTGTCGAGATCTAGCGGTGGCCCAGCCAGAAAGAGTCCTCCCTGGCAGGGCCACCGGGGTACCCCTATAACTTTTAAACCACGGACCGACTAATTCTCAAATTTTACGACTAATTTCGACTAATTAGCGACTAAATCCCTGTTCAATCAGAATTACGATCAGTCACCGTGGCCCAGCCAGAAAGTGCCACACTAAAAGGACTTGAAGAAATTTATATTATAATTGATTTATTATTCGTGTATTTTTTGTACAAAATTTCAATATAGTTTATATTGAAATTTTCGGTATATTATATTTAAATACAGGTACTTAACTGATTAAATGTTGAAGGGGTAGTCGTTGCCGGCAACGGTGAGTCAAGGCCACGTGCCGCTGTTTGGTTTAGAAATCGTGCATTCAACGAAAAATAAATACACGTGATGTCTCATTATACACCTCCTGGTGATATATCGAGATTTTTTCGGAACCCCTCCCCCCCCCTTTTCGAGCCTCACGTGATTAATGGATGACCCCTAACATACTTACTTTTAGGAATTTGAAAAAAAAAAAAATTATGTATTTTAAAACTTTATTAGTAATAACCCCCCACCGAACTTTGGCCCTGGCAACACACAACATCCGCACGATGAGGACCGATGAGAAGATTGTCGAGCTGGAGGAAGAATTGAGCAAGTTGCGTTGGGACATCTTGGGATTATCTGAAATCCGACGAGAGGGACAGGATACGATAACCCTTGATTCTGGCAACATGCTCTTCTTCCGAGAAGGAGACCGGAAATCCCAGGGTGGTGTCGGGTTTCTCGTCCGTAAGTCCCTTATTAAAAACGTGATTAAGGTCGATAGTGTGTCGAGCAGGGTAGCGTACCTTATACTCAGAATAACCAGTCGGTATTCGTTGAAGGTTATACAGGTTTACGCGCCGACCTTGGCACACCCTGACGATGAAGTAGAGGCTATGTATGAGGAGATAGCAGAAGCCATACATACCTCCAAAACACACTTCACCGTTGTTATGGGGGACTTCAACGCAAAGGTGGGCACACGGAATGGCGATGAGTTGAGTGTGGGGTCTTATGGGTACGGGCAGCGGAACCAAAGGGGCCAGCGGCTGGTCGACTTCATGGAGAAGGAGGGACTCTTTGTGATGAACTCCTTCTTCAAGAAGCGACCATCCAGGAAGTGGACGTGGATAAGCCCCGATGGTTCAACCAAAAATGAGATCGACTTCATCATGACGACCAAGAAGCATATATTCGATGATGTCTCCGTGATCGGCAGGGTGAAAACCGGTAGCGATCACCGCATTGTTAGCGGCACATTGAGTATCAATGTCAAGCTCGAGAGGTCTCGTCTGATGAAGTCCACGCTCCGTCCGGGAACCGCCCAAATCCAAAATCCCGAAGACTTTCAACTCGAACTACACAATCGCTTTCAGTGCCTAGCCGAATGCGAAACTGCGGACGAGGTAAACAATGGGTTGGTGCAAACTGTCCATGCAGTGGGGTCCAAGTTCTTTAAGACTCCACGCCGTAATAAGCCTCAGAAGCTCTCCAATCAAACCATTAAGTTAATGGAAACCCGGACTGAGATGAGACTGCAATCTTCAGCTGATATGTCAGAATGCTATATGCTGAACTCAATAGACGAATCTCGAAATCCATGCGTCACGACTTGCGTTCCTATAATACAGCATGTATTAAGGACGCGATTGAGCGGAACCAAGGCTCTAAAGTGTTCGCAAAGAATTCGTCTATTGGGCGCAGCCACATGACCAGGCTGAAGATCGACGACGGCAGTGTCATCTCATCGAAACCGGAGATATTGAGAGAGCTCGAGAGGTTTTACGGACAGTTATACACCTCTACACAGGAACCCACTGTCAGAACAGCTCAGGATACCAGAGCCAAATTAACCCGACACTACACTGAGGACATCCCAGACATCAGCCTGTACGAGATTAGAATGGCTCTCAAACAGCTTAAGAACAACAAGGCGCCGGGTGAAGATGGAATCACAACAGAACTTCTGAGAGCGGGTGGAAAACCGGTACTTTTAGTCCTCCAGAAGTTATTTAATTCCGTCTTACTCGAGGGTACTACGCCAGAAGCATGGCACAGGAGTGTGGTGGTTCTTTTCTTCAAAAAAGGTGATAACACTTTATTAAAGAATTATAGACCCATCTCACTCCTGAGCCATGTATACAAGCTGTTTTCGAGAGTCATTACGAACCGTCTCGAATGCAGGTTAGATGACTTCCAGCCTCCCGAACAAGCCGGGTTCCGAAAAGGCTTTAGCACCGTAGACCACATACATACGCTCCGCCAGATTATACAGAAGACCGAGGAGTATAATCGGCCATTATGTCTAGCGTTTGTGGACTACGAAAAAGCCTTCGATTCAATCGAGACCTGGGCGGTATTGCAGTCCCTCCAGCGGTGCCACATTGACTATAGGTACTCGACATCGAAGTGTTGAAGTGTTTGTACAGCAACGCCACCATGTCGATCCGACTACAGGACGAGAGCACGAAACCAATCCCATTGCAGCGAGGTGTGAGACAGGGAGACGTTATTTCTCCGAAACTGTTCTCAAACGCATTGGAGGACGTTTTCAAGCTCTTGGACTGGTACGGACTCGGCATCAACATCAATGGCGAATACATCACTCACCTTCGTTTTGCCGATGATATAGTAATTATGGCAGAGTCGCTGGAGGACCTCAATACGATGCTCAGTGACCTCAGTAGCGTTTCCCAACAGGTGGGTCTTATAATGAACATGGACAAGACGAAGATCATGTCTAATGTCCATGTTGCACCCGTACCGGTAGTTGTTGGGAACGATACAGTCGAAGTTGTTAACCACTACGTATACCTAGGACAAACTATCCAGTTATTATGACGTCACACCCGCTCGGGTTTGTTCAGGAGCTGTCGGCGTGTTTCCGGTACTGGATTCAAAAATTATATTTTTAATTTTGAAATAACTTTTGAATTATTGCGAAAAAAAAAACAAAAAATAGTTTTATTATAAAACTTATATATGATCTTTCCATTTATCACAAAAAAATAATTCTAATATCCAATTGTGAGTAGATATTCACAACCAGACATGTTGATCCAAGTACACCTTTTGGGTAGCAGCCAGGGCTTCGCGTCGTCAAGATTTAAATTACAGATATTGCTTTTACATATTATTTTTTTATGTTTGAAGACAGAAGAATATAATTATTATAAAAAAGTTTGATAAAAAGAAATCTATGGAAAATTTAGAATTTTTTAATTCCCACTACATAAATCAGTAGCAACCTGCCCCGGTTCCCACTACTACTACTTTTATACATTTAAACCTTCAGTGAAAAATAATCTAACTGTTGCTGAAAATCGCTTAAAAGTCCGTTGCGTGGTTTAGAAGGAGTTCGCAGATACACAGACAGACGCGAATAGCGACTTTCTTTTATATTATATAAAGATTAAAGTTGGAAAAAGACTGTTTTAGAGGAATCACTGTGCCAGCAACGAAAGCGACGAACTATTAGTCCCTTAGAGTCGAAGGTGGAGTAGTTTCCGATTTTCTGTAGGTAGAGGTAGGAAAAAAAGCGGATAGACTGTGGCTATCACTTCGTTTTCGAGTGAATTGTATATGGAAGCTTGATACTGTTAACTGTGTGTGTGTGTGTGTGTGTGTGTGTGTGTGTATGTGTGTGTGTGTTGTAACTGTGTTGTTGTTGTTTGTTGTTTGTTACTGTTGTTGTTGTTGCAATTAAAAAGGAATAATGAGACAGATTTACGCTGAAACATTGCCTCGTAAAATCGGTCTCTTAAGAGAATTCTATTCATAAATCAATTAAAGACGTACACTTAGCGACAACTAGTAAGGGTAGGTATTATCGGTATACAAATTATACGAAATTGAGATAGATGAGAGATTAGCGTAGTTCGTGCGGCAGCTTTGATCGTTGGCTCGGGAAATTGATGGATTATAACCGACCGTTATCTGTTAGGTTACGGCGCAGTCTGATTTAACAGTTATTATTATTAACTAGCTGACCCACGCAGCTCCGCCTGCGCTACGTTAACTTTACGTTAACTAAACTTTTAATAACAGACATTCGCATCGAATACATAACCTCCTTTTTTATAGTTGGTTAAAAACTGGGACCCACTTTTTACTTGCTCTCCAAAGCACGGACCCGTTTAGTTCAAATGGCGTTAAACGGTCACCCATCTATTTAATGACCTTACCTAACGTTGCTTAACCCGATCGATTACAAAACCTTGATACTCTCTATGAGTGTTCCCTTACTAATATTTATTATATTATAAAGAAAAATTGATAAAATCGGACCAAGCGTATAACCAACTACCCATTTTGACTTTAATACCCTCTCCCAAAAGAACCGTGCTAGATTACGGGATAAAAAGTATCCTATGTCCTACCTCATAGTAAGATCTCAAATCATGCCAAGTTTCATTTGAATCCATTCAGTAGTTTCGGCGTGATGCTCAGCCGTGATACAGACAGGTCACCGACATAGCTCTCAGAATCTGCTAGTTGAAGTGGCAATGGGCAGGCCACATCGCTCGAAGAACAGATAACACTAGGTGTAGGTGGACAGACTACATCGTGCGCATCGCAGGTAACCGGTGGATGCAAATAGCCAATTGTCGTTCATTGTGGCGTACTAAGGAGATGCCTATGTTCAGCAGTGGACGTCTTCCGGCTGATGATGATACTGATGTAAAACAGTGCATCGAAAGAAAGGCGTGCGACCTAATAAAATTAAAGTTAATTGGCGTTTGTGGGTGCGACAGTTAGAATTGTTAAAGTTGTCCGTGTCCGTGACTAGGCTTAACGACTGCTTTTTCTAATTATTATTGTGTGTTATTATTACCGTAAGCTCTTTCTGCGTAGATCGGACTAACAATAATAATTAGAAGACCTGAAAAGAAAGACGCTGCTGCCCGTCTTCCCGTTCCCGCTTAGTCGCCTCTTACGACACCCAACGAGAGGAGATGGGGGGGGGGGGTGCAATTCTAACCCGGCACCCCACGGGGAGTTTTTTTTTTTTTTTTTGGAATGATAGACGCTGTTAGCCGCAGATGGCCATTGCAGCTTCACCGGACAATAGGAGGCGAGCGCTTGAAGCGCTCTAGCCTTTACGGCAGAAGTAGCGACGAGCACAAGGGCACCTCAGGAAGGCACGGCCTCGGTTTGGGCTGTCGCTTAAGAGAGGGCTGAGTTTACCACCGGTTCACAACGCGCCCCCACTGAGAAGAACCGGCAAGAAACTCAGTGGGGTGATGCACGTCGTTGCGGTCGCATACGTACGACCCTTCGGCCTCGCCGGCGAGACCGGTGTCTGATAGCTAGTGTAGCATACGGTTGTCGGGGAGGGGTAGGCGCATCCCGGTCCAATAGGACCGTCAAGGGGCCAGGAGGGTGCCCACGGGGAGAATATCTGCATGTTGTAGTGGAACCAAACTAATTGCCTTGTGTGGTTGCGGTGTTTATGCCCACGGCTATACGGATACACTCCGTGTCTATGCATTAGTACATGTCAAAGCTAAAACACATATTGTGTACAATATTGCATGTAGCGGACGTCAACCGCATGTAGGAATATGAAATATTTTGTTGTAGGCAAAAAATATCTAAATAGACACCAAAGGAGGGGTAATATTATTTTGACACCTGAGTCTGTCTATACGTGTATGTGTCTGGTATCCGTAGCTCAAAAAAAGAATGAAGGGTAATACATTTAAATAATTATACCACCCCTTGTTTATGTCCCACTGTTGGGCACGGGCCTCCCCTCAAGATGAGTGGTCTTAGGCCGTAGTCCACCACGCTGGCCAAGTGCGGGTTGGCAGACTTCACACGTCATTCGAAAGCTAGTTAGGCTTTTTCAGACATGCAGGTTTCCTCGCGTTGTTTTCCTTCACCGAAACCTAGTAGCAATCGCACAAAGACGATTCGCACATGATTAATTAAAGAAATCAGAGGTGCGAGCCGGGGTTCGAACCTGCGCACCTTGTTTCCAAGGCAAGCGCTCGCCCACTGAGCTGTTACCGCTACATTTCAATACGTTTTTTTTTTCAATTTTAAATCACTTAGCTCTATGTTGGATCAAAATGTATTCAGCAGTTTTTTTTATCAAACTCATAACTCTCATAACTCCTTCCTCAGTTAAGGGTTAATAAAAGGTTAAGTACCAATAGCTAAGGCATTGAGCAGTACTTTGTGCATTTTCTAAATGCCCATGACTGTATTTTACTTGATTTACAAAGGCACACGTCACGTTCGTTGCATTTTACCGATGCGGGACTTACTGCTAGTTCATACAATCGTATGAACTCCGTGAACAACGTTCACTTTTCGTGCGCTACTGGCATAACTATTGTATAAATATCTATTGTATAAAATATAATAGTAGTCATAATCGTATAACAGCTTCAAGGAATAGCTTACAACCAACTGTGAAACTGTGATCCAGTTAAGTCGGTCCAACTTCGACAAAGAGGTCGCCCAAAGAATCTAACTCGGATTGGCAGTGTTCGGGAAACTACGCGATATCTTCTCGTCCGAAATACCGCAGTGCCTGAATACGAAGGTTTTTAACCTTAACTAGTGTGTGTTGCCAAGTGATGACATATGGTACTGAGACGTGGTCCCTAATAGCTGGCCTTTTAGATAAGCTCACAGTCACACAACGAGCTATGGCAGAGCTATGCTCGGAGTTTCTTAACGTATTCGTAATGAGAAGATGCGCCGAAGATCCAAGGTCACTGACATAGCTCTAAACATCTGCAAGTTGAAGTGGCAATGGGCCGGCCACATCGTTCGAAGGACCGATAACCGATGGGGAAGAAAGGTTCTCGAGTGGCGACCACGGACCGGAAGACGCAGCGTAGTTAGGCGTTGCTCGTCGCGGGTAACCGGTGGATGAAAACTTAATTTAAATTCCAATTTTAGAAACGACCTTAAATGTACTTGGGTACATTCTTTTTTTCAAGCATTAAAGTTTTTAATGTGCCTGCTGTACATCCCTAATGATGACCAAATAAATGAGACCTACACCACCACCAAATGATGTTGCCGGGCTTTATGCGGTTGGAGCTCATTCTCTCGTGGTCGCCCTGTGGCACAGTTCTTTAAAATTCAACGCTTATGAATTTAGAATTGGGCCGAATTCCATGAGCGCTAGTAACGGAACACCCACGGGATCGCCTCTATTCAAATATTTAGCTTTATTAGACACGATGTGTTGGACTGGGAATATGTTTACTTAATGCTAATATGGTATTATGTAGGTTGCGTTATAAGACAAACTGCCACATTCAAAAACTCTATTGTAACCGACTTCAAAAAAGGAAGAGGTTCTAAATTTGACTGTATAAGTATTTTTTTTTTTCTATAATATGCATACAACAGTTTATTTAACGGACCAAAAGCAACTGTCAGCTACAGTTGCTTTATAGTTGTAAAAATATATATATATACAGTCGAATTGAGAACCTCCTCCTTTTTTGAAGTCGGTTAAAAAGAATAGATTGCTATTTATTGTACACCAGAAATTCATTTAAAAATAATGTAGCTTAAATGAATTAATATACAAATGGCGGTCTTATCGCTAATAGCAATCTCTTCCAGACAATCATAAAGGAAGAAGCTGGCGCAGGATAGATATGGGCCGCTACGCGGTGCATATAATTAACGAAACTGCTTGATGGGAAGGTGGAGTATAATATAATGGTGCACTTTTTACCTCCATTCATGCTATCCACTTTATGTATAATTAGAATATAGGTAGTTGTTGAGATTTCTTTGTAGATATAAAGTAATCTATGTAACCACAGATATTGGCTTATTAAATGTCGAGAAATATCATAACTAATAGTACTAAATCATATCCTATATTGAAATTACAAATAAAGTGAATAACATTAATAGTGATAAAAACTGTACTATTATATTATACCCTCTCCACCTACCCAACAAACATTTTACGGTTTGAATTTCGCGGTGTTACGTACTTTCTAATAGGGATTGCAATCTGGCGTCAATTTCAATCCGGCCGGATCCGACTATATTCCCATTGATCCGGCCGACCTACTTTATAAAAAAAAGCAATATTAACTTTATTTCCAAGGTCCAACGGACAAACAATTCAAATCTAGTCATGTGGTGTAGTTAACTATTGTAACGACGGTAACCTCAGTCTTCCTAAATATCACTTTTACAGATGGATTAATTATTTTAGTAAGTAACTTTATAAAATCTTTTTTTTTTTGACGCGGGGGAAATCTTCCAAAGATCCCCGGGAGCTGTGGGGCTCGACCGGGATATGTGGGATTCTTATCCACTAAAACCCCCGCGGCTGTCGCATCGGCACATGAGAGGGGGGACCCCAGGGCTCTCCGGTGGGATCTGCACCAGGGGCCCCTCAGTGCCTTGCCTTTGAGCCCGCCGCCGGGGGCGCGTTGTAGCCCCCCGGGAACCTGACACGGTACTCACGGGGACGGGGGTCGCAACCCCGCCGCTGTCCTCCTCGGAGTCGCCGCCGTACTCAATCGACGTTCAAAGGGCCCACACCCCGAACGTCCAGCGACTCCGAAGGTACTTTTTAGGTTATTGAGAGATCACAGAACTTGATCATCATCATCACCATCCGGAAGACGTTTACTGTTGAACAAGAAAAGCGCTATGATTTTGCCTAAAATTGCTATCGCCGGATCCGGTATACTGGTACCGGATCCGGTAAACGTTCAATGATGCCGGATCTACCGGATCCGTATTTCCGGATTTCAATCCCTACTTTCTAATAGGATATAAATAAATTATTATAAATAAAAGTAAAGGAAAAACGTAAGAAAACACTTATCACCGTTTCGGTTGTGATTAAAGTATAGATTGAATTATAAATCCGCAGGTGCGAAAATATGTAAAACTTCTCTAATTCCGTATGTATATGCAATTACTCAAATAGTCCTGCAGGGTCTTGCTTAAGTATTTAACTACCGGCAGGGAGGGCTGAGCGCCATCAAGGGCTAGTAAACAAGAGCCGACAGTCTTGGCCCTATTTGAACAGGTGAAAGGCACCTACAGGAACGCTTGCAAATGATAATCCTTTGATCTTTTCAGTCCACCGCTTCTATTCATAGCTTTACAGTTTCTTGTGCTTGACGTCGGGTGCCGTCTATTTGTGTTTGTTATTTATACAATTAAGAGAAACTGTAAATATAATCTTTTTAACCGACTTCAAAAAAGGAGGTTCTGTATTCGACGCGCATGTATGTAATATTAATAAAAATGCGTAATATTCATATATGTTAGTCTATGTGGGCTTCTAAACGAATTTACCAAATTTCACGAGTGTATGTATGTATGTATGTATGTATGTATGTATGTATGTATGTATGTATGTATGTATGTAGGTTTGTCCGCGGATTTCTCAGAAACTACAAGTCCGATTTCGAAAATTCTTTTTGCAATAGTTAGAGTATCTTTCAACTTAGGGTAGAGTACAAATTTCATCAAAATCGGTCCAGTAGTTTAAGAGATATAAACTTTTTATGTTTTCAGTAAGTTACTGTAATGTAGACGTTCGAGTTGCGTGATAGTGCTGATACCTATCTTGGTAAAATAAGTCACTAAAAAGTGTTAAATAAACTATTTAAAAAAAAATAAAAACCGACTTCAAAGTAAATTATCTAAAAAGCATAAAATAACGAAAATATTATTGAAGTTGGTGCAGAATATACACAGCAGGTACGCTAACACCAACTTCAATAATATTTTCGTTATTTTATGCTTTTTAGATAATTTACTTTGAAGTCGGTTTTTATTTTTTTTAAAATAGTTTATTAAGGATTTATGAGAAAGTTTCAAGTAATGTATCAATATGACTCTTTATGCTTTGTAATAACTGAAAGGATAATGACTTTCAGTGTATGGAATTTGGGCTAAAGTTGCATCAAAATCAAACTCTCTTTTTTACAGACTACATTTATCGTAATAACTTCTGCAAAAGCTCTTTTTGTAAACAAAACTGTGGTTTTGGAGTAATTTTATAAAATTGCACATAACCTAAAAACATGTGACCTTGGGTAACAACGTAAACTTGAGTACAGAAAAGCGTTGAGATTTTTTTCTTTTACTCTTACAGTAGGACGTATCATTGGATGCCACCGTAATCACATCATCAGCAGCCGATTCACTGCTGAACAGAAGCCCCTCCCCCCGTAGAAGGGAGGGGTTGCCATAATCCCCACGCTTGGCAGGCGCCTCGGGATCGCAGTATGGTAGGTATTCCAATAGAAAGACGCTGCTGCCTTTCTTCTTGTTTTCCCTTAGTTACCTCTTACGGAAACCCAATGGGAGGAGATGTGAGGGTGCTACTCTTACCCGGACACCCTAAGGGTAATCACATTATCACACCAATAACAAATTAGGGTGACCAGTCAGACTAAAATAGTGCGCATAGTCTAGAACCTGGCTTGAATACTAACGAATCAACTTGGTAAGTGAAAGAATAAATAAAATAAAACAAGTCCATTTGCTAAGCAAAGTCAAAAATATTTATTTATGCTTGTCAGAGAATCTGGACTGGTCCCTATTTTTTTTTTCTGACAGACCCGGTCCTCCATCTCTCTTTTTGCTGACCTCCAGCAAGCAGCGCTCGTTCCAATCATGGGATCTAAAACATTCAATAAATATATACCTACATACATTAAGCATTTAATTTAAAAAAACATTTCACAATGGGTACACACCACCAACATGGGTATGGTTTCATAACTTGATAAAAGTATGTAAGTAATTCCCCCGTGCCGGGTTAGAATTGCATCCCCTATCTCCTCTCGTTGAGTCTCGTAAGAGGCGACTAAGCGAGAATGGGAATCTTCCCATCAGAAAGACGCTGCTGCCCATCTGGGCAGCAGCGTCTTTCTTTTGGATTGATTTTCCACCTATACTACGATCCCCAGGCCGCCTGCCAAGAGTGGGGATTATGGAAACCCCTCCCTTCTAAGGGGGAGGCCTTTGTTCAGTAGTGGAAGCTTTCGGCTGCTAATGATGATGATGTAAGTAATTTAACTGTCTGTTTAGAAATACCTGAAAATGGTCAGGCAGTAATGGTTTCAAACTAGATAATATTATCTAATAACTAAAAACTGTTTTTTGAAAAAATGCGAAACCTTGAACAAGAATACACAGTATATCACTATCATAATAATAGATATTATTATCACTATCAACTAGAATATTTAACCAGACGAAGATTTTGTTTCATATATGTATGTATAACAATAATATTTACCAGATGCAGCGGAACATGTCTTACTCAAATTCTTCTGTCTTGTTGATCTTTATTTACAAGATTTATTCTAGTTGCATGTAGAAGAGAATTGCCACAAGATAAACATACTCTTCTATCACTTAATGATGTTAAAGATACATTCCTTTCACTGATTAGATTTGATCTATCTTGAACACTGTACGATGACAGCTGCAATAAAATCATAATTGAAAAAGTGTTGTTGTTGTTGTTTCTATTGTTAGATACCTATGCACTTTGCTTTGTTTTCTAGTTTGACAGGAATGCTAAATGTAAGTTTTGATATCTATAATCTGTAACCTCCTACCAGCCTCCTTCCTGTATAATGTATTTTTTGTTTATTATCTACTTATGAGAATCTAAAATTAATAAACGTTTTTATGATTATAAATAGTAGGTAGGCCCTACAATCTATAATAAATTAGTCAGAAAATAGAAGGTTACCTACTTACTGCTTACCTGAGTATGAGTTATCGATAGTAGACGATATTTGGGTTGTTTTATTTATAGTACCTAAGTAATTACCATCTAATTGTACATTGGTTTTGCCGCGTCACTCAACAGCAAACCGCACGGACGGCACGACTCGATGCATATACCACAGACACAGAGTACATTATTGCAAATAAGTAAGTTCTACTTCTCCACAACTTCCATTACGGTTTTTTTCTCATTTAATGACACTGGTGAAACTTAATCGACGCAACACTGATGAATTATTAGGTAGGTAATTACTCAATCGTATTCCTCTTTGTTAGCAAAGCAAAGCATAGACTCACGATAGACCAGACAGACTAGGGATACGAAAAACATATCGATACTTTTTAAAATCGAGTATTTTTCCATTAGATACCGATACTTTTGTACTCGATACTTTTACTCCATTCCATGAGTAGGTACTTTTTACAGGTATCTTATCGAATAAATATTACATGTTACCTACTTAAAACTTATTTTATGTGATGTGGCTCATGTTTATGGCATACCATCTAATTCTATTATTTCGAACCTTCTAAAATATATATTGATTTATTTCGATACCAATACGAAAGGTATCGCTACTTTCTATTCGTTACCGTGTCGACATGTTTGCTAGTTTAGCGATGAGACGGCGGCGCTGCTAAAGGGAGGATCCTCCGACCGAGCGAGATGTGATGCTCGGCCAGGGCCGAAGCCCCCGACAGATGTTGTCGGGATGTTGTATATATTCTCCGAGTTGGAGAAACTTCGCTTGCACGATTCAGAAATCGGTGGCGCAATCTGTCTTGTTGTATGCAGTACTATTCGCTTCTTCTTCGCGTCGCTGTACCACATGTGGCGTCATCTTGTGTCGAGTCGCCACACTAGTACTAGGGACACAAAAAAAGGACCGATATTTTCCTTTCGATACCGATACTTTCGTACTCTATACTTTGAATTCGTTACTTTTACTCAATGATTACTTTTTGGCAGGTATCATAATAAATAAGTCATAGAAAAAAAAACTTAATGACGCACGTATTAATTTTTTGAAAAATATACAACTTATGTCACTCCCACAACTAAGACAACACGTGTAATGAACCCAAATCCATGAAACCGTTTAGGCTAAAGGCCGTACCAAAGGAATGGGCAAACATACTTACATACATCCTCATCATCAGCCGGAAGACGTCCACTGCTGAATATGGGCCTCCCCCTTAGAACGCCACAATGAACGACAATTGGCTATTTGCATCCTCTGGTTACCTGTGATGCGCACAATGTCGTCTTTCATCCTAGTGGGAGGCCTGACTACGCTACGTCTGTTGGTTTGTGGTCGCCACTCGAGAACTTTTCTTCCCAAACACCGAGCATAGCTCACTCTATTGCTCATTGTGTGACTCAGAGCTTCTCTAAAAGGCCAGTAATTAAGGACCACGTGTCAGTACCATATGTCATCACTGGCAGCACACACTGGTTAAAAGCCTTCGTCTTCGGGCACTGAGGTACTTTCGGACTAAAAGGTTTCCCCTTATTTTCTCGAACGCTGCCCATCCGAGTTGGATTCATTCTTACATGCATACACCCTAAAAACATAGCCCACCAACAAAAAAATATTGATGTATAAAAAATATTGATTGTTCGTGGCGATATTTAATATTTCGATATATAGATACTTAGATATAAAATATCAAGTATCGAAATCGTATCAAAAACTATATTTATACTCGATTATGATATTTATGTCCTTAAAAATCGGTAAAAAAAATTATGGCACCCACTCACGGCCTCCTTGTCCTTCAGAATCGCGCCGCCGCCGGTGCCGTCCGCGATACGTATTGTTAGATCCTCCAGACCCAATGTTGGCCCTATTGGACCATGACTACTATATATCGAATCTGATAATGTTATACAAAAATATCGATACTATTTAAAGCGATTTGGCCATACTGACTGATATCCCTATTCTATTACATTCTACATCTCTATGACCGACGAAATAACCATAGCTAAATAAATGTAATGCAATGGAAGTACAATAACCATACTTTTTTTAATTAGAATAAATTTCACAGTTTTTAGATAAAATCCAGGATACGTAATATCGTAAAAAAATATGAAAATAATTTCTATAATATTTTGGTTTTGCGGCAAGAGACTTTCTAAGGCATAAAAAGTCATTCGCCTTTAATCTGAAAACATTAATAGCCCTCTAGCGAACTACTACTATCTCTTTGGCCTTTTAGTTTGTTGTAATTTTTGTCGTAATTTATTGTTTTCTTCTTTTCTCCCTTGCTTTATGTTTCGAACGGCAGGACACACTATCGCTAATGTTGATCCAATTGTAACAAGACAAACAATGTTTAAAAAAAGTAAAAAAATTACAAGCCTGCTGAGTTTCTTGCCGGATCTTCTAAGTTGAGGCCGCGTTGTGTAAGCCTATTTGAAATAAACATTTTTGACTTAGACTTCGAGCGCCTAGCGCTGGAGAAGCTCTGGCGACGACCGAGTGCCCAGAATCTCTAATCTCAGAGTCCATAAAGGCTACTGGGGAGATTCATACATAACCCAGCGCTTTTTAAGGTTTTATCCACGACAGCATGAAGAAAGATGCACTATATTTATTTGGGTTACGTTTGCAAAAATCTTTTGGTGATATAATATCTAAAAGTAATAAAGGCATCAACGCTATATTGGAACACTTAAATATGTCAGTGAATAACTCAGTAATCCTAAGGGAACTCCTCTTTATAAATTCATATTGCTTTCTCAATACGATGTACGATATTCTCTATCGAATTCGACCTTTCAATAGATTGCAAGATTACGTATTCTGTAAGTAGATTTATGATATTATTCATATCGAAACCCTTTGTATCCGCATGAGTCGGGTGCATCGAATCGAGCTGCAAAATTGATTTTAACAACGTTAGTAGACATAGAAGTGATAAATTAGTAAATGCAATAGAAAATAATACAGAAAAAGAATCCATGGTACAGCAATCCATGCGGGTACCTACTGGTAATATCCGGCAATTGGATAAAGCGGAAAAAACAAAAAATATACTAAGCTCTCATAGCCCCCAAATTGGCAATGGGGATTCCTTGAAAATTTAATGAGCAATGAAAGCGAGTGGCTGCTTGATAATTGCGTGAATAAGCGTTTCTATAATTAAGTAATTATGAGTAAATTTTATATAATGGTCTTGGATAGTATATTTATATTTTATCGTTTTGGGTATTGTCTGACTGATCAGTTACTTACTAACCAGGGAAGTATGATCAATATTTACTATAATAAGAATTCAAATCCAACTTCTAGTTATTATTATTATATATTGTTGTTTTATCGATATAAAGTCCTTAATTTTAGTAGTCCCTATCGATCTCTTTGAAAATCCTTTTTGCAGCGGTTTTTGGTGGATTATTGGTCGATATCCGTATTTATGGGATATGTATTGGGCTATATTAATACTAAAAAACTTCATATTTTTTGCCTAATATAATGAAGTTGCTGTTAAAATTATCGAAAACACATTACAAATTTTTGATTTGTGATTGTAGGAAAATATTCCTTCTAATTATGATATATTTAATAAAGAACTTATACGAAAAGCGAAAAGAATCTTCAACTCCCCGAGGAGGCCCAAAATTTGTCGCTGGAGGGAATTAAAAGGCTTGATTAGGGATTCCATATGGCTGCGTGTATTTCCGCAATTCGGAAAGCCATCGCTTCCGCGTTCGTAAATGGCTTTCATCGTTAGGGTACCTACAGCGAGGCCTTCTAATACTATCGCAGAGCCAGTTGGGAATTCATCGATATCTTCATATGACTCATTCAAAGAAGGTTAAATATGAAAAAAATATTAAATTTTGGTAGCTGTAAGTTTCTTGTCTAAATGGTGACTATGGTACACACCGATATTTAGATTTGGGATATAGATTCCTACTTACTATTGCTACTAGTTTAAGGTTTAAGAAATGAAAATAAGATTTCGGATGACAATTGTTGTGTAAGAAAGGTGATATAATGTGGGCTTATCGGTGAAAATTTCTCTTATTAAACATCATACTTTGGGATTTTTGTTGTAGGTATAAGATAATCTTTATTAACTGTTTCGTCTATATTAAGCGCTTGTTACTAATATCCTGTACCATCTCGCTATACCGTAAATTATTAGGATACAAGCCTCGTTTTCTCTTACAGTTTTTGCCATTCACTCGCCAAAAATCTTTGTCTTTGCTGGTTTTTTTTTTTTGTAGGAGTAGTACTGTTGGCCGCAGATGGCCATTACAGCTTCACCGGACAAGAGGGCGAGCACTCCAGATTGCACCTGCTACTGTTAGTTCTGCACCAAATACGACTGGTGCACTTCCACTTCAGCTCTTGAATCCTCTAGCATTTTAACATTTATGGCATAATTTGTTCAATATTTTTTCTTCTTCTAGGTCAGCGAGAGTGGGCAAAACGTCTCTCGTCTCTCGATTCCTTGGCACCAAGTTTGAGGACAGCTACACACCTACAATTGAAGACTTCCACCGCAAACTATACAGGATCCGTGGCGAGGTGTACCAGCTGGACTTGCTCGATACGTCCGGGAACCATCCCTTTCCTGCTATGAGACGACTGTCTTTCCTTACAGGTTAGTTGAACCTTGATACTAGGTTTTATTTTACAAGAGACCGCAGATAATGCGATACGCGATGTAGCATTAGCTGCATTACGTCAGTCTGTAAATGTCACAGAATTTAAAAGACGAGTTAAAGAGCACTATCTTTCTTTATCTTGACATTTTGTTATATATGTATAGTATTTATCGTCTATTGTATATTAGTGTATATTTTATAGTAATATACTTATTAGTATGTATTTATGTTTACTATATTATATGTCCGTATGTATTTTATTTAGATAATGTATATGTCACAGTAAAAACTCTGAGGGCACCATAAAAATAACGTGATGTCAGCAATGCCGACGTTACTGACACAAAAGTTACTCTTGCTATAAGATTTTGACAGTTAATTATTATAAAAATATGGGGACTCCCCCAAGTGGTCTCTCCTCCGGCCCCTACAACCACACCCACGCCAGCCTTTAACCATCAGTGGGATTATCATTGCTTATGATTATTAATTATTATCACAAGATTGCTTGACTAATTCATATTAGTAATTCAAACGGACTTTGCTAGTCGGACTCACCGACTAATTACGCCAAACCTTTAATTAAAAGCCGAATCGGACACATCCAATCCAGATGAGTAAATGCAGCACCCAGGAAAATCTGCAAATATAACTTAAAACACAAAACACACATTATCAGTTGCAAAGACCACAATCTCACAACTGATCGTTACGAAACGAGACAGGTCCGAACGGTCTGACGATCCGAGCGACACTGCCACGAATGCGGCCGTTGCGTTTTATTTATAGTAAATCCAAATTCACTTTTGTGTAAAACTACCCTCAATAATTATTATTAATTCTACAAATAGCGTTGTATTTGTAGTAAATCCAAATTCACTTTTGTGTAAGAATTATTAATTTAACAAACAATTTAATCACAAGAATAATTCGAATAATGACAACTTAAACTTCAATAAGAATGACGAAACAAGGAGGCCGAAACGTCTCCACCCCGACATATATAAATTAATTATTTTGTTATTTATATTTCTTAAACACACTACATCCCATTTCTTTCTTCCAACTTTACACTCGCAGGCCTGCTGGAACAAATTACTTTAGAAATAAGTTGTGCCTTTGTAACTATTCTTTCCTATATTTTCGTTTTCCTGTAATTTTATTGTGTGTACATTACATTATATAACATACATTACACATACATTATAATAAAATAAATAAAAATACATTGAGGCGATTCTCTTTATTTGTCACTGTCGACGAAAACTTTTCTTACTTGGTAATTGGCAATGTACATAAGTATATATATACTAGTCGTTTTTTCAGCGCTTTCGTCTTCCAAAGTAGAGTATAGAACACTATTATTACATCTGCTTCTGCGATATTTTGAAGAATATTCAGCATTAAACTCCGATTTCATCGTAATTTACACCTTAGCTAGCCTAGCTAAAGTGTAAATTATGATGAAATCGGGCGACAACAAAGGGAATGTTTCATTAGGTGGTTACAAACAAGCCTCCGAGGAACCATGGACCGAACTTGCTAATCCCGTTTGATGCATGACAGTGTTGACGCCATGGTCTGCTATTCCGTTGGCCACGGGAGATTAATAGACACTGTAAATACATGTATGATGTTTAGTGACGGGGTGATGTTTCGTAATTCATTACTTCGTATGGGCAAATCGCTTTTCTGTTTAAAAACAAGGCAGAATTGAAAGAAACGTGAACTTCAAAGTTAGAAGTGGGGCGTTTAGTAGATGTTTAGATTAATCCTGATCGAACTCTAAAACGTTAGTTTTCAATACATATCCGCTCACGTAAAGGTCACTTAAAAAGTAAGTATACCTTTATTTATACTATAAACATTGTTATATTCATAATTATGTATTTCTTTAGATTTTTAACAACATTTATACATTCTAATTTACTGCTTACGTACGTAATAGTAGTACCTATTCACGTCATAGTTACATTATATATTAATTAGCTTTTGTAGTGTAACTAGTACCACCTAGTAAATTTAGCATTTCTTATAAAATAGAGAACATTCACACATTTTTACCCGATTACGGAACGGAGGGAGGGTTATGATTTTAACAAGAATGTATGTATATATGTTCATCTGTTCCCGCATATCTTCTAATCTGCTTAACATAATTTGACAAGTAGGGTATCGTTAGAAGCGTCTTGATTGTCCGCTGGTTATATGCTATATAATATCACAATAATAGATTGCGGTTTTATCCGTAGTCGGGTTTAAGATTTTAAAACTTATTACTTGTTCTAAATTCGGGTAGAAAGCGTGCCAAGATCTTTAACACCCTCGCCCATTTTACGTTTTAGGAATCCAATTAGGACGAGGCGACACTAAAACAGGGTAGTGTAGATCTTCCTTAAACACTCGTAACGTAGGGTCCGTAAAGTTGGTATTAACCAGTCTTTGTGGTAGTCAGCACTAATGTTTAGAGAATGATAGAACGAGTCGGGTCGTTTATATGATAACAGTGCATTATATTCTGCTTATCTGTATTCAGCACGTATTAACGATGACAGCCTGGGGTGTAAAGTTATGGTTGTTTTATGTATATTATTCAGGAAGCTACATACCTACCTGTAATATTTATTTTAGACGTGAGCGTTATTTAAATGTGTATTAGGGCTCCCACACATAACTGCGAACTCGCATCGCATCGCAAATATCTGCGAGAAACAAATGAATTGTTGTATTGATAATTCATTTGTTTCTCGCAGATATTTGCGATTATATATATTTCGCAGTTATGGGCACACATAATTAATAAGTTGCAGGAACTTGTATCGAAAATTCATTTGTTTCACGCCGCATCGCATCGCATCGCAGTTATGTGTGGGAGCCCTAAAACATAACTTTCATTGCACACCTGTACATATTTTTACTGAAATGTTGTGTTTGTGTTTTATATTATAAACATCATCAGCAGCAGCTGAAATACGTCCATTGCTAAACAAAAGGCCTCCCCCTTAGAAGGGAGGGGTTGCCATAATCCCCACGCTTGGCAGGCGTCTTGGGGATCTAAGTATAGGTGGAAGATAAATACAAAAGAAAGACGATGCTGTCTGCGTCTTATTCTCGCTCAGTCACCTCTTACGACACTCAACGAGAGGAGACGGGGCGATGCAATTCTAACCCGGCACCTCGCGGCGAATGAATGTTATAAACGGAGCGCAGAAATTAAAGAAATACAGATTGACGAATACGTAGAGTAGGTACTGTTAGTGTGATTGTGAAACTCTATTTTTAACATCACAGATTTAAAGCTCAAAATAGTTTGGGATGTATTTTAAAAATAACAAGCTGGAGGGTAATATTTGTAACGTGTTATGAATTGGTTGTTGTAATGACATTCAATGTGGTGGGAGAAATGTCTGTTAGTGTTTAAGGCGGAATCTCATTGTATTCTGGTCACTCTATCTATGCGCGTGGTAGAATAAGGACGTGCCAAGTACCTCAGTGTTTTACTCAGAAATACTTATATCTAGGACAGGCAGAGTGCAAATTCTTTTGATCCAAGTAGGCATTGTGTAAACTTTGTGATTGGTGGAAAAAGGACCTTAAAAATTCAATCATTAAATTCGATTCAAAGTTGGTAGAACTTTGGACTTCTTAGTGTCTACTACGTATTAAAAATAAATGCTGACCCGATACGTCTGCGCGCGGCAGATATTGGTAATAATGGAATTCATCAATAGCATGTGTTAACAGTACCTACGGGTGGGTTCTGAATAAATTTGAAACATTGGACGTCTACTTTTTCATTATTTTCATAGGATTACTACTGGTACTCGAACTCGATTGCTAATCACGGCAAGACGAGACATAGGTAAAAGTTCACTGTTTAAGCGAGTCCAGTGAAATACCGCGTGATTTTTTTAACCATTCGTATCGCCGTATTTAATATAATTAGGTACTACAAATTTAAATCTTTATAATGTCAACCTCAATAATGTGACACCCCGAGAATTTATTTTGATAAATGAAATTATTATTCTATCCTGTGATTCGGACCTGTTACTAGCAGATGTTTTGCTAAGGCAGATTTTAAATATAATCATTATTAAAATACTGCTAGTCTTTTAATATAAATATGGATCGAGACACTTGAAAGGGAGACACTATATTACTGCCAGAATTGCTTACAAGTACAGACCACTTACATAGACTAGAACTGCGTATATTAGTTTTAGTGTATTTTCCCTTTGACCTTAGCAACGCTGCCCAGAAGGGTTAATAACAACTTTATTGCCTCCTAACTACATGAAAGGGTTAGTCGCCTCGGGCTTATTGTCGAAAGGAAATAATTTCCTAAAGCATGGTTACGCATACGCATAAAACTTATATATCGAAAGATAAGATTTACCCTAAAGGTGACTTCAAATTTGCTGCAGTGCTGCAGACACTCTGCTTTAATGCATATAAATCAAAAACGCGTGTCGTTCCGATACAGAAGTCACCGTAGTAAAAAAATGGATAGAAAATAATAATATATACTATACTATATTAAATACTATACTATGATACTATATTACATATTATTAAATATGATTTTTATCTTCGTTTTTTTTTTGTCAGCATTACTCATTAAGCAAAAAACGATTTTAATAATAAAAAAAATATACTAAAAATAATACTGAGCGTCTAAGTTGGCCTTAAGACACCTTTTTAATAATTTCCGATGGACACCTTGATAAGTGAACCTAAAAACTTTTTCATGACACAAAAAAATAATATAATCATTACTAAGTAAAATTAAACCTGAGAATATTTTAGTTTCAATGACTTCGCAAAAATAAACCATAAATCTCTGGTTCCAACTATTGTATGAAACTTTGCTTATTCAATTTCCCTCAGTAAGTACTTACATTTAGGTACACTGAGGCTTGGAAGGTCTTCATTCACAGCCTCTCATCTTGCTTACGCAAAGTTCCCCAGATTTATGAGTCAATAAATAGTTCTTTTTATGTTCAATTTCGGCCCGGCCCGGCATTCTCGTAGGCAATATGGGTAGGTCAGGACAAGAAAAAGTGATATATAGGGTTGCTTTGTTGCTCCTCAAAAACTATTCTCGAGTCCCTTGTGGAAAAAATATTTGCAGCCTGCGATAATGCTGTTATAAAACTTTTATGGCCATTTCTTTATGGCTTCTGTTATATTTTTTGCGGTTTGCAAGACCTAACATTTTCGCAAAAATTGTTGGACTGTAGCAGTTATTCCTAAACTTTGTTGTTAAACCTAAACAGTTATAATTTAATAAAAAATACTATAACATCTTAGAAGCAGAATCTTTACAATACACAATTTGACGAATTCTCGATTTGACTAATACAGGGTGGCCAGAACAGTGACGTCATAATTTTTTTTTTAGGTGCCTCATGTTGAGAGGTATCTGATGATTCAGATAGATATAGAGGGGTGATCCCCTATGTATGTTCTACGATTTTTCGTAGTTTACGAGTTATGATTTTATTTATGAGTTTTTGCAAAATTGCGACCGGATCGGTTAGAAACATTTCAAAAAAAAAAGTAGAAGGTTTCTTCGATTTTTTTTCTTGCAGCTAAATCTCTATGATAAAATAAACAGCCTCATAACTTTAATGGAAGTTCTTACAAAATTGAACTAAAATTGACAATTTATGTTAAGTGAGTTATCATTAAAATTTTCAACTGAAAATTAAAAATCTAAACTGATAATTTCTTAGTTTCTAAGTAGCTTCAGAGAATGCGCTCAGTTTAGATTTTTAATTTTAAGATGAAAATTTAAATGATAACCCACATAACATATGTTCTCAACTTTAGGTCAATTTTGTAGTAATTTCCATTAAAGTTATGAGGCTGTTTATTTTATGCATAAATATAAAGTTTATAGAGATTTAGATGCAAGAAAAAAAAATCGAAGAAACCTTCTACTTTTTTTTTAGAAATGTTTCAAACTGATGCGGTCGAAAATTTGCAAAAATTCATTAGTAAAATCGTAACTCGAAAACTACGAAAAATCGTAGAACATATATAAATAACAATAATTCATTTCTGCAGTGTTTCTTTACAGTTTTCCTTTGCAATCGCATAGACTTCATTAGTCATCATTCATCATTAGCAGCCGACAGAAGTCCACTGCAGAACAAAGGCCTCCTCCCTTAGTAGGGAAGGGTTGCCATAATCCCCACGCTTTGCAAGCGGCTTGGGGATCGCAGTATAGGTGGAAGATAAATCCAAAAGAAAGACGCTGCCCATCTCCCTATTCTCGCTTAGTCGCCTCTTACGACACCCAACGAGATGAGATGGGGGATGCAATTTTAACCCGGCACCCTACGGGGAAGACGCATAGACTTATTCTCATTTAAATATTATTGAATTTTAGTATTTAGAGCAGAATTATTTATGACTAGCTGACCCACGTAGCTCCGCCTACGCTATTTTTACGTTAACTAAACTTTTAATAACAGACATTCGCATCGAATACATAACCTCCTTTTTTATAGTCGGTTAAAAACTGGGACCCACTTTTTACTTGCTCTCCGAAGCACGGACCCGTTTAATTCAAATGGCGGTAAACGGTCACCCATCTATTTAATGACCTTACCTAACGTTGCTTAACCCGATCGATTACAAAACCTTGATAACAACTCTCTATGAGTGTTCCCTTACTAATATTTATTATATTATAAAGAAAAAATGATAAAATCGGACCAAGCGTATAACTAAGTACCCATTTTCACTTTAATCCCCTCTCCCAAAAGAACCGTGCTAGATTACGGGATAAAAAGTATCCTATGTCCTACCTCGTAGTAAGATCTCAAATCATGCCAAGTTTCATTTTAATCCATTCAGTAGTTTCGCCGTGGGATGCCGGCTAAGAATTTGCATCCCCCCCTCTCTTCCCGTGGGTTTCGTAAGAGGCGATTGAGGGAAAGCCAGAAGACGGGCAGCAGTGTCTTTGAGGGAAAGCCAGAAGACGGGCAGCAGCGTCTTCTGTGTAATATATCCATCTTTTCACAACTGCGATCCCCAAGACGCCTGCCAAGCGTGGGGATTATGGCAAACCCCCCCCCCCCCCCCCCAATGATTGACAATGGTCATTTACGGCCCCGAGTCCCCGGCAGCTCCTCTATTCCCCGCCTTGGTAGCGGGCGGGGTAACGGTCGAGCAGGGGGTGCGAAGAACACGCTTAGGACTGACGAGAAGATTATCGAGCTGGAGGAAGAATTGAGCAAGTTACGTTGGGATATCTTGGGATTATCTGAAATCCGACGAGAGGGACAGGATACGATAACCCTTGATTCCGGAAACTTGCTCTTCTTCCGGGAAGGAGACCGAAAATCTCAGGGTGGTGTTGGGTTTCTCGTCCGTAAGTCCCTCATTAACAACGTTATAAAGGTCGATAGTGTGTCGAGCAGGGTAGCGTACCTTATACTCAGAATAACCAGTCGGTATTCGTTGGAGGTTATACAGGTTTACGCGCCGACCTCGGCACACCCTGACGATGAAGTAGAGGCTATGTATGAGGAGATAGCAGAAACCATACATACCTCCAAAACACACTTCACCGTTGTTATGGGGGACTTCAACGCGAAGGTGGGCACACGGAATGGCGATGAGTTGAAAGTGGGGTCATATGGGTACGGGCAGCGGAACCAAAGGGGCCAGCGGCTGGTCGACTTCATGGAGAAGGAGGGACTCTTTGCGATGAACTCCTTCTTCAAGAAGCGACCATCCAGGAAGTGGACGTGGATAAGCCCCGATGGTTCAACCAAAAATGAGATCGACTTCATCATGACGACCAACAAGCATATATTCGATGATGTCTCCGTGATCGGCAGGGTGAAAACCGGTAGCGATCACCGCATTGTTAGAGGCACATTGAATATCAATATCAAGCTTGAGAGGTCCCGTCTGATGAAGTCCACGCTCCGTCCGGGAACCGCCCAAATCCAAAACCCCGAAGACTTTCAACTCGCAACTATAATACAGCATGTATTAAGGACGCAATTGAGCGGAACCAAGGCTCTAAAGTGTTTGCAAAGAATTCGTCTATTGGGCAAAGCCAAGTGACCAAGCTGAAGATCGACGACGGCAGTGTCATCTCATCAAAGTCGGAGATATTGAGAGAGCTCGAGAGGTTTTACGGACAGTTGTACACCTCGACACGAAAACCCATTGCCCGAACAGCTCAGGACACCAGAGCCCAACTAACCCGACACTACACTGAGGACATCCCAGACATCAGCTTGTACGAGATTAGAATGGCTCTCAAACAGCTTAAGAACAACAAGGCGCCGGGTGAAGACGGAATCACAACAGAACTTCTGAGAGCGGGTGGAAAACCGGTACTTTTAGTCCTCCAGAAGTTATTTAATTCCGTCTTACTCGAGGGTACTACGCCAGAAGCATGGCACAGGAGTGTGGTGGTTCTCTTCTTCAAAAAAGGTGATAACACTTTATTGAAGAATTATAGACCCATCTCACTCCTGAGCCATGTATACAAGCTGTTTTCGAGAGTCATTACGAACCGTCTCGAACGCAGGTTTGATGACTTCCAGCCTCCCGAACAAGCCGGGTTCCGAAAAGGCTTTAGCACCGTAGACCACATACATACGCTCCGCCAGATTATACAGAAGACCGAGGAGTATAATCGGCCATTATGTCTAGCGTTTGTGGACTACGAAAAAGCCTTCGATTCAATCGAGACCTGGGCGGTATTGCAGTCCCTCCAGCGGTGCCACATTGACTATAGGTATATCGAAGTGTTGAAGTGTTTGTACAGCAACGCCACCATGTCGATCCGACTACAGGAAGAGAGCACGAAACCAATCCCATTGCAGCGAGGTGTGAGACAGGGAGACGTTATTTCTCCGAAACTGTTCTCAAACGCATTGGAGGACGTTTTCAAGCTCTTGGACTGGTACGGATTCGGCATCAACATCAATGGCGAATACATCACTCACCTTCGTTTTGCCGACGATATAGTCATTATGGCAGAGTCGCTGGAGGACCTCAATACGATGCTCAGCGACCTCAGTAGCGTTTCCCAACAGGTGGGTCTTAAGATGAACATGGACAAGACGAAGATCATGTCTAATGTCCATGTTGCACCCGTACCGGTAGTTGTTGGGAACGATACACTCGAAGTTGTTGACCACTACGTATACCTAGGACAAACTGTCCAGTTAGGTCGGTCCAACTTGGACAAAGAGGTCGCCCGAAGAATCCAACTCGGATGGGCAGCGTTCGGGAAACTACGCGATATCTTCGCGTCCAAAATACCGCAGTGCCTGAAGACGAAGGTTTTTAACCAGTGTGTGTTGCCAGTGATGACATATGGTACTGAGACGTGGTCTCTAACGGCTGGCCTTTTAGAAAAGTTCAGAGTCACACAACGAGCCATGGAGAGAGCTATGCTCGGAGTTTCTTTGCGCGACAGAATCCGAAATGTGGAGATTCGCCGAAGAACTAAGGTCACCGACATAGCTCTCAGAATCTGCAAGTTGAAGTAGCAATGGGCAGGCCACATCGCTCGAAGAACCGATAACCGTTGGGGAAGAAAGGTTCTCGAGTGGCGACCACGAACCGGAAGACGCAGCGTTGGCAGGCTTCCCACTAGGTGGACAGACGACATTGTGCGCGTCGCAGGTAACCGGTGGATGCAAATAGCCAATTGTCGTTCATTGTGGCGTTCTAAGGGGGAGGCCTATGTTCAGCAGTGGACGTCTTCCGGCTGATGATGATGATGATGAGTAGTTTCGGCGTGATACAGACAGACAGACAGACAAAAATTAAAAAAATTACCTTTTTGGCCTCAGTATCGGTTATAGAATGCCCTCCAAATATAATTTCCAAAATATCTTCAATGTACAGAATTGGACCTGTTACAGTTTTATTATAAGTATGGATAAGCATTCTAAAAAAAACATTATAAAGGTTATTAGTATTTTTTAATTAACCCTGTTTATTCGAACCACTACATTTCCAAAGCTAGACCACTAGACCGTGTACCGCAACATTTCCATTTACAGTTTACAGAGTCATTAGCCAACGAGGTGTTGTATTTGACAGCCAGTGCTGCTAGCCAAACATTATGTCCACAAATTGCACTGTGTTAATTGCTCTCAGGCGGTGCGTGGTGTCCGACAAACGCTGACAGCCTATAGATATTGGCTTTGGCTTTCATTGAAGATTCACTGGAGCATGAATTTATGTGACAATGTTTGGACAGGGCCCTCTAATATACGTCTTTGGACTACTGTTGTTCAAAATATCAAAAGTAGAACATTAATTTTTTTTTTGGCCTTAGTCTAGGCCTAACACGATTCTGCCAAAGAACATTAATATACTTACACGTCTCGAGTGTCGCAATCTAGAAATACCTTTTGACAGCTGTCAGATTTAATTACATTTGACTTGACTAACAAATTTTTAGTTAGTTTGAAAGATTTGATTTAAAAATTAGTTATTTAGAAAAATACAGGCTGTAATATTTTTAAATAATAATAATGATAAAAATTGCATAGGTTTTTTTGTAATCGTGTAAGTACGCTACATTGGGAAAAAGAAAAAATACCTGCTTTCTCTTAGTCTTTTGTTTTTCTTTTCTTAACGGCCAGTGATCGCTTTGTGATTTTGTGTACAATATTTTTTGTAAGCTATAGTTTCTTATTGTGGTATCATAAATATACCTATCACGAGAACTTAAGTATTATAAATTATGTATAGGTAGGTACTTAAAAAACAGATATTAACTTTCGGCTGCAGTTTTCGATTACAATTGAGGCTTAGAGATAGCAGAAGGTCCCTCTGTTACACTACGAATAAAGTAGCAATCGCCCAACTAAATTTAAATGTAATCGAAATGGGTTTTATACGTCTACACTAATATCTACACTTCTACACTAATATTATAAAGAGGAAAGATTTGTTTGTTTGTAATGAATAGGCACCAAAACTACTGAACTGATTTCCAAAATTCTTTCACCATTAGAAAGCTACATCTTCACTGAGTAACATAGGCTATTTCATATTAAAAAAAAAATAGGGATCCCTACTAAAATTAAAATAATGTAACCCAAGGTGTGAAAAACTCAGTCATAAAATGTCTGTCATTGCATGCGCTGCGGAAACTATTGATGATACAACAAAAAAATGTTCTACAATATTATAGAACGTATCAATATCTACAAAAAAGTCCGCGCTACCATATGTTGCTAACTATTAGAGTTATGTCACTACAAGTACTTTTTTATATTTTAAATGTTGATAAAAGTTCCGTCTTCATTCAGATGATGTTATTGATACCTTTATAATAATCCTTATCCAATTAAATCATGTTGTATTCAAGTCTGCTTCAATATCTATACATTACTATTTATATTATTGAAATCGGACATTCCGTTCAAAAGATACTTCGAATTTAAAATTGTCAATCCGTTCTTTCTTCGCGTGCGCTGCATAAATTGTTAAAGATAAGACGAAACGATCTACTAAAACATAACTAAAACAGTAAAGGTTGAAAATTATAATTTGAGTCTGTAAATTATAATTTTAGAAATAAATAAGCAAGAAAGAACACAATATTGGCTACTTTTAACATTTCTGTCTGTCTGATCACGGAAAAATGGCCCGGCTGTATGCAAATCAATGCAATTTATAATAGTGAAGGAGGTACTTTTTTGCTCTCGCGGAAACAACCTTCAACAAGTTTTTGGGACCCGTGTCCCCACCAATTTTAACCGGGAAATGTGGAATTCTTACTCATTAAAACAACTGCGGATGGCGCAGCAGTACATGAGAGACCCCTCTCTCACCACCGGAGGGCCCAGTCCCCACTGGGCCCTCCGGTGGGTTCTGCACCAGGAATCCCTAAGTGCCTTGCCTGTGAGCCCGCCGCCGGGGGACTCAATATAGCCCCCCCGAGAACCAGACACGGTGCTCACGGGGACATGGGTCGCAACCCCGCCGCCGTACTCCTGTGAGTCGCCGCCGTACCTACTCGATCGACGTCTAGGGCTCATACCCCAAAACGTCCAATGACTCCAAACAGTGAAGTAGGTATATTTTTGACGCGGGGGAAATCTTCAAAATATTCCCAGGAGCTGTGGGGCTCGACCAGGGTATGTGGGATTCTTACCCACTAAAACACCCGCGACTGTCGCATCGGCACATGAGAGGGGACCCAGGTCTCTCCGGTGGGATCTGCACCAGTGAGTTGCCTTTGAGCCCGCCGCTGGGGTGCGCATTATAGCCCCCCGGTGGCCCCAGTCACGGTGATCGAGGGGACGGGGGTCGAAACCCCGCCTCCGTCCTCCTCGGAGTCACCGCCGTACTCAATGGACGTTCTAAGGTCCCACACCCCGAACGTCCAGCGACTCCGAAGGATAAAGTAGGTACTATCCCAACTTAGAAGATACACATGGTACATGTTTTATAAAAATCAGTGAAATAGAATACTACATCCAGAATGAGCCATTGCAGCTGCATACAAACAAGGTGTCTGAGGTTAGTTGGACATACAGTTTACGAATAATTCAACTAGAAGGTATTACGTATTACCTACTTAGTATCGTAATAGATATAAATGAATACTACAAAACTAATTAGGTATACGTGCATGTAATGACCCGTTTAATTTTTTTTGTCTTTTGGTTAGTGGCCAAGCTGGTGTCAGTAGAGTTAATCAAGCTGCCCTTAGGCCCTCTGACTGCATAACGACAACTGTCTTTTTTTTCGCGGAATCTTCTATAGTTCCCCGGGAGCTGTGGGGCTCGACCGGGATATGAGGGAATCTTACCCACTAAAACACCCGCAGCTGTCGCATCGGCAAATGAGAGAGGACCCCCGGGCTCTCCGGTGTGAACTGCGCCAGGAGCCCCCTGCCCCTCAGTGCCTTACCTTTGAGCCCGCCGCCGGGGGGGACATTATAGCCTCCCGGGAACCAGACACGGTGCTCACGGGAACGGGGGTCGCAATCCCGCCGCCGTCCTACTCGGAGTCACCGCCGTACTCAATGGACGTCCTAGGGCGACTCCGAAGGTAACGACTACTGTCTACAACATACAGAACCGTCTTTTTTCGCGCGCTCCGAAGCACAGGGAAGCTTAGTTCAAACGTACAAAGAAATCCGAACGTCGACGGCTATCCATGGATTGACCTTGCTTGACATTACATAACTAACGCTAGCTTATGCCATATACAAAATATTTAGCAAACTGTTCTTCTGGAACTCTTTTTGGCTGTTAAAATTTTAGGCCAGAGGGTTTAAAATATAAATATCGTGAAAATCCATGAAAACAGTTAAGAAAAATAATATTAAGCGCTGGCGGAGCTGCGCGGGTCAGCTAGTTCGTCAATAAAAACCAAAGTTTTAATCAAAGTCCAATAGCCAGCCACTCATGCAAACAAAATTCGTAAAAAGGGACAATTCTAGATGTGTCAGGATCCACGCAACCGCATAAAATTTGTAACGTAGATTATAATGCTTTAAGTTAATTGCGACAGTAAATTTAACAAAACAGACATCATTCATTTATAATGGTAATAAGCGTACCTAATATATTCGCTCGCACGAAGCTTTTGATAGACGGCAACAAAACACGGTGTGTTGCATGAAATATTTTGTAAGGCATATACCTATTCGGAATCGGATCATACGATGATACGATGATCGTGACCTAGTAGTTGTGTATTGGTAGGCACTGTTTAGTCAGGATGACAAATAACAGTTACAGTGGAATTGTAGATAAGTTTAGTGCATTTTATTTTTAAAGCCCCGTCGCATACAATAGTCAAAATAACTATTTGCAAAAAAATACATAATGAATACCTACTGTTAGTTCATTTTATCTAAACTCGTATCGTAATATTCGAATTATGAACTCAAAATCATTACTCTACTACAACAAGCTTTCACATGCCTCTTTAAAAAAATTAAAATATTTTTAAAGTAAGGTCTCTGAGGTCTCCTGAACAAAACGATGCATGCTTTAAAATAACTTTTTTTTCCATTATAAAATATCTTAGTTTTGTCTATCAACAATAATGCCAAGTTAGCTGCCAAGTCTTCAGTTATTCATTCTTTTACCGACCAAAGAGATTACAAATCGAATTTTTAGGCCTCGATCTAGTAGGGCGCAATCATAGATTTATAATGGTTTTTATTATAAATCTATGGGCGCGATACATTGTTTTTTTGTGGGACGCAGTTGTACGCACTGCGCATAAGAGTTACCTATTTAAACATATTTAAATTAGTTGAGCACCATATTATCTGTTTAGTGTTTTGTATTGTAGTTGGGTGGTTTAAACTTTTTTTTACCTACTACATGAGTTTAGATCTTTTAAACTCATGTAATGGGTAAAAAAAAAGTAACAAAACAAAGTTAGTATTGTATGAAACTGCACATAATTAGGTATTAAAACACTCGTGTGATACTGTTATGAACCCAGCCGAATGCGAGGTAAATCGATAGCGGATAAAATCGATACCTAGCGAAAGTAAGTAAATTAATTTGTAGTATAAGTTTTTTTTTACACAAGTGCTAGCATAGACACAGGTGCACTATTTTCCTTCACTCTTAAAATCCAGTGAGACGGATAAACGACACGACCGGCGAAAGATCAGGTGCGGGACCGACTTTTTACATGCCTATCCGACGAATGGATCATCTTATTTACAGACCCGTTTGTAAAAAACAAGCGCAAGTAACAGACTATTATTACCCGACTACGGAACGGAGGGAGGGTTATGATTTTAACAACAATGAATGTATGTATGTTCATCTGTTCCCGCATAATTTCTAATCTACTTTACTTAATTTGTCAAGTAGGGTGTCGTTAGAAGCGTCTTGATTGTCCGCTGGTTATAGGCTATATAATATCACATTATTAGACTGCGATTTTATCCGTAGTCGGGTTTTCGTTTTTAAAACTTATTACTTGTGTATAAAAGTGACTTGCGTCATTTTATTTTTATTTTATTTAGGAAACTACAGCTTTTTTATAAAAACAATTATAGGTGTCTTTAACGGTACACTAAGCCAAAATTGAGTTCCACGACAATTTATGGAATAGTAATAGGTTCACTTATTAGTAATAATGTGGTTTTGCTCTGTGTTACATGTAGTTAGCTATATAATGAAAGCTAAATAACATAACATAAAAACATACTATATACTTAAGGCTTCATGCAGAGCTTCAATTTATTCGAAGGCTTTACTTAACTTCGTTACTTAAGAGTTGATGGGGCTCGCAATTTGCTAGGAAATAACACACCTGCAGTACTCGCTTTCATACTCCTCTAAGCGGCTTTTGTATAAAAACTTATATTCGTATTGTCTCTGAGAACAATGTCTTTGTATAGATCATAATTAAAGTGCTGTTTGTTGTTGTTAAATAGCGAATATTTCCAAAATTAAATTAAAAAACGATTTAAAGATAAACGGTTTTCTAAATTGAAATTAAACTACTTTACAGATTTTATCCGGATTTACGGATTTTTATCAAAAAATAAACCGCGATTAAATCCGTAAAAGTAGTTTGATTTCAATGTGTAAAATTCGCGTAAGTAAAAGACAACATTACGGTTTTCTAAAGTTTAACGTTCGATTTTGGGCTTGTTGGTCTAGTGGTTAGACACCCTGAACGCTACCCAATAGGCCGTGGGTTCGATTCCCACCAAGTGCCTGGGTGTTTTATCTACATAAGTATGTATTTACAAAAAAAGGATACAAGTTCATTAGTATCACTTGTCTGGTTTCCATGGTACAACAGACTCTCCCTACTTTGAGATCAGATGACCGTTTTTAGTTTTTAGCGCTGTACCTATCTACTATGCAAGTAAGTTGCATATGTGTTACGTAACATGAGTACTTAATGATAGATTTACCCAGTCTACACGCCATTCAAACATTGAGAAACAAAAGGGTAGTTAAAAAAGTATACTTTCATCGGATTAACATCAAAAATACCTAATTGGTCTAATTCTCTCCACCCGGTGAACCCAGGTACCTATTTAATATTCGAGTCCATGTTCCAACTTTATCCAGTAATACCTGCCGACCATTTAAAGCCATTACGAACTGAATAAGACTGTTAAAATTCCAAAGGAGGCGGAGATTTATCTGAAATAGATGCACGGAATACAGAAAGATTTTTTGATTGTACAAATAAAGAATGACCTGAACATATGAATAAAAATTTGGCAGAGGGGTTAGCGCATCATGATCTCTCCAGTGGTATCTCCTATAAGGCACCAAATGGTGATTCACGGAGAATAAAATATAAAACAATCTTGATTTAATATTAAATTTAATTTACATTGACGAACGGAAAACAAAAAGTATATAAAAATATTGCCATATAGAATTTAGGGGTACCCATAATTAGATACAAAAACTGCCAATGACTTTATGTTTGTTACCAATCTTCGATTTTTAAATAATTTTGATCGATGTCAATTTATGTATACCAAGTTAAAATATCATCTAAGAACGTTAATTGATTAATGTTTTATGAACGTAGTTGGCACGTGCAGGGACCGTATACCTATAGCTCGCATACTTGCAAGTATGCGAGCTATAGGTATGCGTATTATTAGGTAAGTACTGCGATTGATATCGAGTTCGAAAATGGATGAATTTATTCATCCATGTTTCGATGTATGACAAAAATACATATACGATGAATAGATAGATCGACTGTAGTCAGAGTTCTTTTAAAGTTTTGTTTAAAATCGGAATTTCACTAAATGCACAATCAGTTTACAGATCATTATAGAATGTAAGATCTTCATTAAACAAGTTCTCATAAAAGACAAAGATTTTGCATATTATGTTGCTGATAGCAGATGAGATTTTGACGTTACAGTATTTTTCTATTGAGATTCGTTCAGTAGAGATAGATGTTCTTTTACAAAAATAGACTGTAAAATAACATCTATAATGTACCTACTAGCGACCTATCTTTAGCACCTAGTTGCCTTCAATATGTGGTTACCAAATGAGATTAGGATATAATTACATACAATCACACTAGCAAGTTGGCAGGAAACTATATTACTAAATTCCCACACGTTTCCGAGCCTCAATCTAATGTAGAGTGGCCAACTATCCTGTTTTGTAGGATATTCTCTAAATTATTTCCGTTATTTCTCGATCAAGCATGGACTCTTTTCTTGGTCCTTCCGTGACCCGTGATATAAATGCTACAGGTCTGGTACCAGTATTGATAGTTTACTAAGACTATCGAACTGTCAGTTATGAGTTTCCCCCTACGTTTCACAGCAGCAAACGCCTCTAGCAGTAAAATAATTATTAAAAACGAGTAAAATGTACGGGAGAACAACTCATCATCATCATCATCATCAGCTGTAAGACGTCCACTGCAGAACAAAGGCCTCTACCTCAGAAGGGAGAGGTTGCTATGTCAATTGTTTCAAATCAATTTGTGCCACATCGCGATCAAACATAGATTTAAATTAATAAAACAAAAAATCTGCGTGATATAGAGAATTAGGTGGCTGACTGAAAATCGATCCGACCTGGTTAGCAAACCCAGAATCTTTAGATCACCACAAGATGTTTATCATATTTTTTAAACTCAAACTCAAAAATCTTTATTTCAAATAGGCTTAAATAGGCACTTTTGAATGGTCATCTTTTTAAAAGCTACCACCGGATCACAACGCGGCCTCAACTGAGAAGATCTGGCAAGAAACTCAGAAGGCTTGTCATTTTTTCACTTTTTTTTTAAACATTGTTTTGTTACAAATGAATCGACATTAGCGATAGTGTGTCCTGCCATTCGAAACATAAAGCAAGGGAGAAAAGAAGAAAACAATAAATTACGACAGAAATTACAACAAACTAAAAGGCCAAAGGGATAGTAGTCGGACCAGCCCCCCCAAACAGCACCCGCGCACGAGTTCACTCGAGCAGCAGCCATCACTCCCCTCAACCATATTAGAGGGAAGGGGGGAATATTATTACGGCATAATATGTCATCTCTTCTCTAATCTCTAAACAGGTATGAGTCAAACAAAGTCGCTGTCCGCACCTGTCCTGTTAATTACTTTTTGGTAGTTCTTTATTTAAGTTAGTTCCAATAGGCTTATATAAATAACGAAGGTCAAAAAAATTGTGGCAGCTTGCTAATAGAAAGTAAAGAGAATTATGGTTGTCTTTTATTTACGCGAATACTACACATTAAGTAATGAGAAATATTATTATTAGTAGGAATTCCTGTTTTAACGTGGGACGTGGTAACCCTAGTCTGACGTTAATTAGAAATTAACGGGGAGCGATTATACCGAGTACTAATTACGTACAGCTTCCATTATTATAAAGTTATTGTTCATATAAGGTAAGGTTGTACACTTTGACGTAATTTAGGTTATAAGCAACATAATAAAGAGCTAGTACATAATACCTCAATGTATACTAGTGTAGTGCAGTCAAGTTTTACAAACAATAGCATAACCATTGAAGTCTTTGAATACGATTCCATTTTAAATGAAATAAATGTATTTCATTTCGTTTTTCATTTCATTTCATTTATTTTATTTTATTCAGGAAACAAACAGTCATGCAAGTAAATCGTAATACAATAAATGGTAGTAAACAAAGACTAACTAGTTCCATAAAATGTTACTTTGTGTATACAATTGCAAAAACAAGATATTAGTTAGCTAAGTAAATCAACTTGCTTAAACAATGAAATTTTTTTTTTTTGTTATTTATTCATAGTAAAAGAAATGGTTACAAAATGTTAAATAAGCTGAGTATTACAAAATTAGGTACTAGGCATTAAAGTTAATTGCTTCTTACGAATTTTTTATTCCTTGTGTTTCCTTACATTTACGACTGCAACACCACTTACCGTCCCCGTCAAGCTATATTGAGTAGAAAACATTTTTTTTTTGCCCGACTCCCCCAGGAGCGGGCCTATTTTTGCAAGAGTATGTATATCTATTTCTTTGGTACGGCCTACTTTAGACTTAAAATGTCGTTAGATTCGTCTCAGTGGGAGTGACATAGGCTATATATTTTTTTTTAAATAATCTGCTTATATGGCGGCCGACTGTCACCATTTTGTATTGTTTTTTATTTAGAAAAACATCTAAGTGGGTACGATTGAAAGGTATTTTCGAGAAAAAAATATACATATACATACCTATGTACACGTTTTATGTATGTATAATGTAATTCAAGTTCACTTTGTTTTTTTCGAAGTCAGGCTTTAAAAGTTTTTAAAATTTATACTTATTTGTTTTCCTAACAAATATAGCTTTGATATAATTATTGATCCTCGTTCTCAAGGAAATTCCTTATGACATCAGAATGTAAAACGTTCGGTGATAGGCAATATGTACCGATATTAATACCTACTGTCGTGCACTTGCATTAATTGCTTTAGCGACGCAGAGCGGTGACGCCGTGATATACGAAGCAAACACTAACACAATTTGTGCTACAGTAGGTAAAATAATATCTTAGAGAAGGAAAACATAGGAAAATAGGAGAGACGAGAAGGTACTCTCGCGGTCACAAGTGGTGTATTACCTTTAGAATGATAATCGCTTGCACGAGCCGGCCCAAAATACCTGCGGACGAGGTAAGCGCACTTAACGTCGTACAAAACGATTTTGATTGAAAACTGGTACACCGTACTTGTCCGCGATAGTATATACACCTATACGAATAGAACGAAAAGCGTTGTGGTCTGAGCGATTAGTTCAGCGTTGTGGTCTGAGCTATAAGTTCGTTGTAGCGAAGGTTGCGGGTCCGACACGAACCCAATTTATGTACTGAACTTTTTTTAAAAAGTAATTAATTATGAAATCCGGAACGGATTTTTATGAAACATACCGATTTAACCGACTTTCAGACAGTCCATTCACATGTACCTACAACAACAACAATAATTCTTTTATGTCCATAAATTGTGTAAGTACACCATTTTGAGAATCGCCTGACTTCTGCTGTAGTAAAAACTGTGTTACAGAAACCAGTGTCATCCCTATATTTTTTGAACACAATTATTACATCCAAACAGTTTGTCTGGTTTATACAGACCGGTGCACTATCTACTAACTATGTACTAGTTTCTACATTTATAGCATCTAAACAGGTAATCCCTTTAGCTAAAAACCTCTTTGCTTGGTTAATAATGGATAAGTATTTAACAATTAACTTACCTCGGCGAAAAGGGCAGATTTTCCCGAAGCAGGTCAAAAACCGTTTCACATACCTACTATACTGTAACGTTAACGAAATCCCACAAATATCCAATTCAGTGTGAATTATTGATAATGTTATGTAATTTGTCCTCGTCGTGGCCAAACGTGCCCGAATGACAATGTGACGATTCGACACTGACAAATCTATTATTGGACACTTGATATCGATTGGATTATTATTTATACGAGTAACATATTGGCAATGTCAAAGAACAAAGTTTAATTTGCAAAATTTCTAAAAGGCGCAGGACCGTTGTGAAAATTTATCGAACTTACAAATAATATACCTAGGTATATCTGAGAATCTCAGTCCTGGCACAATTGACCCAGGTTCATGTGATCTCAAACTAAGGCAGAGCCTATACTATGGCAACTAGAAACTGATACAAATAAATAAAATTGTAAAATCTGCCATAACAGCCCGCCCCGATAGATAAGTAGAAACGAACCAGCGAAAGAATGCAAAAAAAGCATCAATTCAAACGGGTGAATTCAAACGAAGAAAGCCTGCAGCCGCACTGCTGTCGCGCTGCAGGCGCTTAAATTTGAAGTCACCCAAACACTCCAATTTTTTTCCTTCATAAGAAGGACTGTGGGCTTAAATAATTGAATCACCAGAAATAGATCACAAATCAGGCATCAAATGGCACTCCCGGGACATATTGGTACCAACAAGAACTTACACAAAATGAGGCTGAGTAGGTACCGTAGATATCTACTTGCAGATTCTGCGAAGGTAAAAAACAGTGAATGCTAAACATATTGCACAGCTGCGACGCTCTTGCAAGACGTTGATTGAATCGTCTGGGAGATGCTTATCCTATATCAGATGAGATTAATACAGCTCCACGTTGGCGCAATCGTGGCGTACCATAGGGAACTCTTCGTCACGTCAGCAATAGATTAAGACGTAGGGCATGCAGAATGGCTCCAACTAGGTTAAAGTGCGTTCCGGTCATTACCAGGCCTAATTTATGGACAACAAATAGAACACAATACAAGTAGGTACGGTAAACCTTACTATATTTACGGAATATGAACAGATTTGTTTTATCAAACTTCGATTTTGCTTTGACAGTTCCAAATCTAATTTTGAACCCTCGTCAAGCCTGTCGTTACTGATTGAACATGTTTTGACATAAGATTAACTCAAATACTGGAAACTTGGATTTTATTCAGAAGAGTATTGTAATATATATACTAAGGTTGTCTGGAAGAAATCGCAACCTGCGATAAGACCGCCCAATGTATACCATTGTATTTTTTCTTTGTACTTCTTTGTTTTCCTGTACTTTTTGGTGTGCAATAAAGAGTTCTCTATCTCTATCTAGTATTTAAATTTAATAATAGCAAATAACAAGTTCACATCTTCTAGAAAAGAAATATGTCCTTGAAATAAGAGAGACCTAGGTATATCAGCACGTATTAGACTGTATTTCTAGTCATAAATGCAATAAATTTAAATAGCTATGTATTTGTACATAACATAAAATAAAGACCTGCTGTAGAAATTTTAAAATTAAATTTACGAATTGGATGAATGAAATCAAACTACTTTTACGGATTTTATCTTGTGCAAAATCGCCAAAGTTGTATGGGTTGCCCAAAGTACATAAACCCAATGCTCCGCTACGTCCGATTGTGAGCCAGATCGACACACCAACTTACAGATTGGCTCAGCACGTAGCAGGAGTACTTTCATCACTAAGAAGCACACACCAGGGATTCATACCATTTTGTCAGTGAAATTAAACATCTGTGTCTTACTGACAATGAAACTATGGTCAGTTTTGATGTCCAGTCCCTATTTACATGCCTACCTGTGGTGGACCTCATTGAAATTGTAAAAAAGAGGCTAGCTGAGAATAACATGCCAAAGGAGTATGCAGAACTATTAGGACATTGCCTTACATCGGGCTATCTATTGTGGAAGGAGCAATTCTATAAGCAAGTAGATTGAGTAGCAATGGGCTCGCCTGTATCTCCTGTAGTTGCTGACATTTTTATGGAAGACTTCGAGGAGACAGCCCTCCAAACTTCACCTGTTACTCCGAGATTCTACAAGCGGTATGTAGATGACACTTTCACAATACTACCATCTGATAAAATAACTGTATTGGTAAATCATCTTAACTCCATCAATCCAAAAATTCATTTCACAATGGAGTTGGAATCAAATAACTCACTAGCTTTCTTAGATGTATTAGTAATACGTAATCCTGATAACACCTTGGGCCATACTGTGTACATAAAACCAACCCATACAGAGTTAGCTACTGTCGGAAAATCTTTGTTTCAGAGAGCACGCGGAATCTGTGATGATGACTATCTGAGCGCTGAGCTGCAACATGTCAAGCAAGTACTGCATGACAACAAGCTCCGAGTCCCGCGCCGCCGTCATAGAGAACGTGTCAAACCAGCCAATGTCGAGCGTCAGCCTGCTGTTCTACCATATGTTAGAGGGGTTACAGACAATATTGGCTACATCTTAAAGCGAGCTTCGATCAAAACTTATTTTAAGCCACCAAGGAAGATTAGTCAGTTTTTACCACCTGTCAAGTGCCATATACCTCTACAAGATGCAGGAGTTTATAAACTCGATTGTGACTGTGAGCTGTCCTACATTGGGCAAACAAAGCGTGCAATAAAAACTCGCGTTAAAGAACACATAGCTGATGTGAAACACCGACGATGTACGAAGCCTGCAGTATGTGAACACGTTCAGGATCGCACCCACCATTATATTAGATTTGATAAACCACAAATCCTCGCAAAAGAACACCGATTCCTACCTAGGATGATTCGTGAGGCTATTGAAATCAAAAAACATCCTAATTTCAATAGAGAAGATGGTTGGGTGTAACCACCGGCTTGGGATCCTGTGATAAATATAATTACATCCAATATCAATCAAAACACTGCACGGCCTCAAGATACTGTAAGCTCTTATTGCGTAGATCGGACCAACAATAATAACTAAGAAGACCTGAGGGTACACCGGCATAATTGTGACATAAGGACGTTCAACATCTCAGTCCTCCCGTGACCATGGGTGCTGCAAAGCATTCGAAACGTCGGGATAGTAAAAACAAAAAATAAACCGCGATAAAATTCGTAAAAGTAGTTTGATTTCAATGGATGAATGAAAATAACTTAATCACATAAACAATTTGGCTTTTTGCTATCTAAGGTATTAAACGATTAACAAACTAACAATAAAATATATGTCAAAAAGGTACGGAACCCAGTATGCGCGAGTCCAACTAGGACTGTCGAGTCCTAGTTGGACTCGCGCATAGTGGATTTTTTAAAGTTTATTCTACTACATATATACTTTATTTACTGTCTGTATCTATATAGTAAAATTTTGTATCTATTGACGAAGACAACCTAGAACACTATTACGCCATATATTACGTCACTTATAGGATTAATTAAGTTTGTGGATAGTAATTTATCAACAACTTGCTGCCAACTTAATTGCTCTATTTACTATTAAGTGTGTACTGTACATAGTTCAGCTTAAATTAACTATGCTTATATAAGCTTGATGTTCAATTTGAATATGCCTATTTACAAAAAAATTGCGAGTGTGAATTATAAAGCCATCATGTATAATGGGGTGGAGACTGTAGGGTCTCCGGTGGAAGGTGACGCGACGTGATCCATTTATTACTGGGGTGTCGGTTGTCATTGTTCGGATTATTCTGGTATCTGTCCATCACGACTACGGCGCAGGGACCAACGCCAGGTCGCATCGCACAGTATAGGCGGCAACGCCACCGTTTGGGCGCCGCTGGGGATCATCCAACATGACGGTGAAGCGCCCAACGCCACGGTTCGGTGGCCAGTGCCTTAGGGCACAGCAAACACCTGGGCGACTAGCACTTCACGATCTGTGAACACAGCAGACTACAAAAATCTAATTATTAATTTACCAGACCAACAAAATAGACCTGGTATTTAAATGAAAAGTACATAGAAACCATTGACGCTCATCAGCAAAATCACTCAGCCCATTGCTCGGCCTTCCTTCAAACGACGCGCAACGATTATAACAAAGAAAACGCTCATACTAATAGTAATGGTAATTGAAAAGCCACTAAACTTCGTTTACCAAATTGATACATCCAACTGACACCAATAATAACACTAAGCAAAATCATCATTAGCATAGAACTGAAATCTACCCGTTCCTAAAAATAATGTGGAACAAAGAAACGAAATCGTAATAATAAAGAGCCAACGTCACCTTCCACCGGAGACCCTACAGTCTCTGACCCGTTATGTACATTTTTGGAATTTATTCGGATTGTCTAGGTCGATTATGACATAAAATAATAAACTATTTAAAAAAAAATAAAAACCGACTTCAAAGTAAATTATCTAAAAAGCATAAAATAACGAAAATATTATTGAAGTTGGTGCAGAATATACACAGCAGGTACGCTAACACCAACTTCAATAATATTTTCGTTATTTTATGCTTTTTAGATAATTTACTTTGAAGTCGGTTTTTATTTTTTTTAAATAGTTTATTTAACACTTTTTAGTGACTTATTCTAACAAGATAGGTATCAGCACTATCACGCAACTCGAACGTCTACATTACAGTAACTTACTGAAAACATAAAAAGTTTATATCTCTTAAACTACTGGACCGATTTTGATGAAATTTGTACTCTACCCTAAGTTGAAAGATACTCTAACTATTGCAAAAAGAATTTTTGAAATCGGACTTGTAGTTTCTGAGAAATCCGCGGACAAACCTACATACATACATACATACATACATACACTCGTGAAATTTGGTAAATTCGTTTAGAAGCCCACATAGACTAACATATATGAAAATTACGCATTTTTATTAATATTACATACATACGCGTCGAATACAGAACCTCCTTTTTTGAAGTCGGTTAAAAACTACAGAGCCAATGCAGATTTTCAGCATATCTTTTTTATTTATTTAGTTAATATCTATTCATATAGTTTACTTAATTACCAAAACGCTAAGAACCTCCAGTAAATGTATAAGTTATTTTTTTATATATCCTGATTCTTTTTAGTAATTTCTTAATATAATTTTACTTATTAAGGTATCGAGTTTCCATATATGGTTCAATTTTTGTAATAAACTACACTAATACGAGGGATGCCTTTTAAGTTTTGTCGTTTGAAGAAAAAAACACAACTAGAACCTTATAGTACTTTTTATTGTTTTTCAAAGTATTCACCACGTAGCTTAATACACTTTTCCATTCGCTCAAACCAGTTATTATAACATTTATTCCACTCTAAAGTGGGGGTGTTCAAAATGGCTGACTTGAAAGCGTCGACTGCTTCTTCACCGGACTGGAACCTTTGACCACGAAGACTTTTCTTAATTTTAGGAAATGTAAAGAAATCGTTAGGGCTTAGGTCAGGACTGTATGGAGGATGGTCAAGAATTTCTACTTTTTCCTGCTTCAAATACTCAATCGTTTGACGAGCGCTGTGTGAGCTTACGTTGCCGTGGTGCAGGATGATGCGTCACTTTGAGTTAGATTTTCGAAGTTCGGCGATGACTTGTGGTAAACAAACTGTGGTTTACCACTCTGCGTTAACCGTTCTACGATCTTCAAGTGCAATAGTCGCAACATGGCCGGTTTTTCCAACGAACGTGGCCACCATCTTCTTTGAAATGCTTCGAGAACGAACAACTTTAGTCAGCTTTGGCTCGTCTTGATAGACCCAGATTGTAGATTGGGGTTTGGAATCAGGATCGTAGGCATAGATCCAAGATTCGTCACCACTGATGATGTCGTAGACGTGATTTGACTCTCCTCGGTTGAACCTTTGCAGAGTTTTCTTACATCATCTGACGCGGGCCGCCTTGTGATCGTCGGAAAGCAGATGCGGTATCCAACGGCAAACTAGCTTTCTCACACCAAGCGCTTCATGCAAGATGTTCTGAATGGTTGTCCTTGAGATGCCTAATAGAGCCTCTATCTCTCGATACGTCACATGACGATCTTCGAGAATTAGTTGTCTCACAGCAATGATGTTATCTTCAGTGAAGGCGGATTTTGGGCGTCCTTCGCGAGAGTTGTCACTAACACTAGTATGTTCACGCTGGAATTCTAAATACCAGCGTTCGACAGTCCGCAGACATGGGGCTTCATCGCTGAACATAGATGTTAGCTCTTCAAAACACTGAAGCCGTGTCAGGCCTCTTTTAAAGTTGTAGAAAATTATTGCACGAAGATTTTCCTTAGAAAGATTCATTTTCGTACGCTTTGATTATATATACGTCTAGATACCTAATAGTCTTGTAACGTTACGTTAATAAGCATAACAACCTCATAATTCGTGTGTGCGTGCAGGCCTCGTTGTACACTCGCGTCATCTGTGGTTGTGTGCGTGTTTGGGGATCTCCAGTTATAAATATTTTTCCCATAAATAGCGATAGCGTTGTGGATTGATATGTACTTTGCAAATGTGTAATTCCTTTTTTTTAAAATATAACGTATAGCTGTTTGATGTCCAAATAAAATAAAATAAAATAAAATAAAATAAAATAAAATAAAATAAAATAAAATAAAATAAAATAAAATAAAATAAAATAAAATAAAATAAAATAAAATAAAATAAAATAAAATAAAATAAAATAAAATAAAATAAAATAAAATAAAATAAAATAAAATAAAATAAAATAAAATAAAATAAAATAAAATAAAATAAAATAAAATAAAATAAAATAAAATAAAATAAAATAAAATAAAATAAAATAAAATAAAATAAAATAAAATAAAATAAAATAAAATAAAATAAAATAAAATAAAATAAAATAAAATAAAATAAAATAAAATAAAATAAAATAAAATAAAATAAAATAAAATAAAATAAAATAAAATAAAATAAAATAAAATAAAATAAAATAAAATAAAATAAAATAAAATAAAATAAAATAAAATAAAATAAAATAAAATAAAATAAAATAAAATAAAATAAAATAAAATAAAATAAAATAAAATAAAATAAAATAAAATAAAATAAAATAAAATAAAATAAAATAAAATAAAATAAATAATAAAGAAATTGATTTGATTTGAAAAGAATTGAATTGAAATTAAATTAAATTAAATGGCGTGTCCCTTACCATCAGGTGAACGTCTTATTTGCCTCATGACCAGGAAGAAAAAATACTTCTAAGTACTTACCGATATAAAAGTAATTAATTTATCAAAAAAATAAATTAAAATTATTATAATTGATTTATTTCATGTTTTGGTCACTAACTACGTATTAAGTTTCATTGAATTCATTTTTGTCAAAAGAAAAATTACCCCAGACTTAAGATATATTCCCCCATTATTACCTAGCCACACCAGTCTAGTCGGACAATGTACAAATTGTCGTAAAAAACAATCGAGTTTTTATAATAATCCCTCACAGAATCTTAAGACTTATGAATGGAAAATTAAGTTAGGATCTTTATTAATTTTACTTAGTTAATATTTTCACGATTTGATTACACAATTCGGCAAAAAGTTTTTTTTTTGCGAGCACAAACCATTGGTAGAGTTCAAATGATACTAAACAACCAAGTATACCAATTTGATGTTTTGGTATACTTGATATTGTCAAGTGTTTGAACATCGAACACGCTATCTAGACGTATATATAATCAAAGTTCGTACGTAACCGGACAGATTCCAATCGACGCCGTGACTAAACAATAGCATTAATCCTAATACTTTCAACTGTTTTGAGATTCAAAATTTAAACATTTTAAACACATTCGAATATAGAACACTTCCAAATTCAAAATTGCCGGGAAATATGGAAACGACAGAACTTAAAAGGGAGGCCTCGTATACTATATTATTCACAAAAATATCGTCTGTTGACAATTAGAGTTTCCATCCTGTATAAATAAAGTAAAAGTGTCTCAGTCTAGTCGAATTTGCTAAAAACTGACTGTATTAAATAACGAAAAAAGAACAGTTACAAAGTAATACATGGTCTTCATTAATTTATATATTTTGTAGGTGATATTTTCGTGCTGGTTTTCGCCATGGACAGCCGGGAGTCGTTCGAGGAGGTGATTCGCCTCCGCGAACAAATCCTGGAGACCAAGGCCAGCGCTAGCAGTGGAGGCAGCAGAGGACGCCGCCAAGCCCCCAGGGTGCCTATGGCGATAGCGGGCAATAAATGCGACAGGGATCTTAAGTACGTAATATAATTATTATTCTAGAGCCGCCGCAGCTTCCTATTGTGGCTAAGTTCACGTGAACGCGGGATGTCCAGGTATCTTAGTACAAGACCAACGGCACCGTCAACTATGACCCCCTCCCCCCTCCAAAATCGTTGGCTGCGACTGCGCCTGAACAGTAGGGAGTAATCTCAGTAATAATAACAGAGAGTAATCAAAGTAATAAAAGTAATATCAATAGACAGTAATCGAAGTAATAATAATAAAGAGTAATCTAAGTAATAAAAATAAACAGTAATCAAAGTAATAATAATAGAGACTAACCTAAGTACCTATTAACAATAGAGAATCTAGAGCAGCCATACTCAACTTGCGGCCCGCTAGCCTTTTCTATGCGGCCCGAAGTCTAGTACAGTATTTTTAGATTAACTGTAGTATTTTATTGATAAGTGTACAAAAAGTAATGCAAATAAACTATTTTATAAAAAATAAAATCCGACTTCAAAGTAAATTATCTAAAAAGCATAAAATAACGAAAATATGTATATTGAAGTCGGTGCTAGCTAATGATGTTAACTAACACTATCACCAGCTGACACCGACTTCAATATATTTTCGTTATTTTATGCTTTTTAGATAATTTGCTTTGAAGTCGGTTTTTATTTTTTATAAAATAGTTTATTTAACACTTTTTAGTGACTTATTTTACCAAGATACGTATCAGCACTATCACGCAACTCGAACGTCTACGTTACAGTAACTTACTGAAAACATAAAAAGTTTATATCTCTTAAACTATTAGACCGATTTTGATGAAACTTGTACTCTACCCTAAGTTGAACAATACTCTAACTATTGCAAAAAGAATTTTCGAAATCGGACTTGTAGTTTCTGAGAAATCGGCGGACAAACTTACATACATACGTACATACACTCATAAATTTTGGTAAATTTGTTTAGAAGCCCACATAGACTAACATATATTAATATTACGCATTTTTATCAATATTACATACGCGTCGTCGTCGCGTCGTTCGAATGAATAAATGTTCATTTCACTCGCTTACTCTCATAAAATAGCATGCATACCAAATTGAAGTAAAGAAATGTCTTCTATTAATGGAAAATCCTTTTATTTTTAAATAAATGCTATATTTGTAACATGTGATTGAATGTAATTTAATATACTTAGGGTATTGAAATGAAACTAATTTTACGGATTATATGCTCTAAAGTATTCGAAACGTCGGGTAATTAAAATCATAAATAAGACGCGATATGATCCGTAAAATTAGTTTCATTTCAATGTGTAGTATTCGCGTAAATATCAGAAATCATTACTTAGGGTAGTTATAATTAAACATACAATTTAGGCTAGATTATTGCGGCCCGCAGAGTAAAGCCGAAGCGACTATGCGGCCTAGGGGTAAAAAAGGTTGAGTATGGCTGATCTAGAGTAATGACAATATATGGGCAGTGTAGCTTTACAGGCAGGCGTGGCGCTTACCATAGGGAAAAGAAAACGCCTTGTTTGTCTCGATTAGGTTTAATAAAATATCCATCCGGTTTTATCCCTGGCCGTTATAAAATGCTAAACTACGCTAATCTACCACATAGCACCCTCTTAAAAGTTGAATAATATTTTAACATAAATTTTGTGGCTACCTGTGCCATTATCATTTAATGGCTTACCGTGGAAGTTTTTGAGAGCCGTTTTAAATTTTCACTCGACTCTGGGTCGCAATGCCTTGTTCTCGGAACGAATGTTTTAACGCTTTCTGAGGGAAAGATTAAGGGGGTAACATGCGCCAATGACCTTGAGAATCTGACCGCTCCGGCCGAGAGTTGTCATCGTAGAGGGCGCTACCAGCAAATATGAATATAACATTTGAAAAATTATAGACTAAAATATGCAGATGTGTCAAATTAAGTTTTGTTAATTTTGCCTATTCCGTTATAGAATGAAATTTCAATAAAATTATATCTATTGCAAATATATTTAATAATATCACTTTTCGATGTTTTGTTGATTATGTATACGTAAAATAAATGACTGATGAATTATTTAAATGCATGATGAAAACCGATTTTAACTCAAAGCTTTTTGTCATTTCATAGTGACACGAAAAGAACAAGACTGATGCAGTTTAAGAACGGTAACCCAATATTTAATATCTTGATTTATACCTTGGCGTGCCACCTAATTACAATCTGATAACAACAACTTACAGTGGTAACGTAGTTGACGTGTTGCGTCAGGATATGGATTATTGCATTTCATATTCCAAACTTCATATCAAAGGTTCAGTTCGTCTATTATAGAATGGCCAATACCTGACTAGTAAGACTTATACATACTTCTATTATATTATTGGTGGTTATTAGTTAGGTCCGGTTACAACCGGAACGCACTTCGACCCAGCTGAATACATTGTGCCTGCCATTCGGAATCCATATGAATACGTACTACTTATAACTTACAGTAGTCATAGCGGATTTTTGTGTGTCTGAAGTTAGGGTTGGCGAACCATTGCGCAAGTACAGTTGTGAGTACTGAATACATAAACATTGTAGCCTAGTCGGCGAGCAAAAGAAATAAGAACACAAAAAGAGGGCTACACAAATTTATTAAATAATAGAAACGAGAAGAAAGTTACGTTACAGGGGGAGGTCGATTACTAGTTAGCTTGTTCGCACGTATAACAAAAATAGCTGTAACTTAACTAGGGGTCGTTAGGGAACGCAACGGCGATTCCCGCGGTCTTCGGCGTCCTCCTTCTCCTTGGAGTGGCCAGGCATGCCACGGATGCGAAGTCTGGACTAGACCCGGTCGTCAGCAACACAGCCACGAACTTGTGGCCGGCAAAAATGCGAAGCCTTCCGCCCGAAGGGGGTACACTCTTGCCCGAAGGGAGAACTCTTCGCCCGAAGGGAGAAACTTTTCACCCGAAGGAAGAAACTTTTCACCCGAAGGAAGAAACCCTGGAACGCCACATAAGCGTTCCTGTAGACGCCGTTCCCTAACGCGACACCCTCCAAACCAGCTTTCAGTTGGTGGAGGCTGCCTCATTATGGAGACGTCTACAGGAATAAAAGGTACACCCTAACAATATAAAGTAAAACATGGGCCTAATAGTACCTATTCACATATGGAAGGATTACAATTAAAAAATCCTACAGCAGCGATTACATAATTTAAACAACTTACCAGTAATACTGGGTTTTCTGGTTGATATTCACTTTAATAATAGATTAGAATAGAAATAGAATTTTATAAATAGACTTTAGCAATTAAGAATTCCGTAGAACCCGCTGGCAGTATTGGACTAACACGATAATGAGGCGTGATGTTCGTAGCTCAGCTGAGATGGCAGTGGCTCGCTCATCTTCTGAGTCAAAAACGAAACCTCTCCAGTGGAGATGGCGTCGAACCGTCTAGAAAAACCAGTACCTAATTCGGTGGCCGCCTACGATTGGACGACACTTTTAGAATACGGGTACTGAGCATTTATCGCATCGTCTCGCCCTCGGTAGACTCCGCCTATTTTAAATCAAATACCCTCTATTAAAAAGTGATTCTTACCTAGGTATCTAAATTTTACCTATGGTTCTATCAATGAAAATAATAGGAATGCCTGATGCAGCTTTCATCGCCTATTACCAGAAATAACTAAAATAAGAACATAGTATTCCCCAATCGATGTAAACAGGTCGTATATTAATATAAACGCCTCGTTAAAAATTATTAGTAATAAGTAAGATTACTATGCGTTGCTATTACTACCATTATAGGCGTAATTCAACGTCCTGTTAAAACAGCTGTCTTTTACTTATTTATTAACGAAATGAGTTTAAAACAATGTAGCTATGCTACAACATAATAAAAATCGGTAAAAAAACTTTTAAGTTAAACGGTTTTATTTTATGTGCACTGAAAACTATAAAATAAATAAATAGTTACTTACCTATCAACCTACGTAGGTGATCTCGGTCATTAATATCTCTGATGGTAGTGGTTGTCATAACATGAACTATGTCAGCGGCCGAAAGGCAGTTCATGAAAGAACACTAACTCCAGGGTTTGCTTGGTAGGTAAACTAAGCAGCCCACACTATAACAAGTAGGTATTTTGACCTTCTAGTTCAGAAATATTTTAGTACTAGGCAGAATAGCTTTTAGGCATATTAGACTAAAATAAAAACGTGGGGCCCATTAACTATTTCTGTATTACTTTCTACTATACTAAGTGTGGATTGCATCGACTTATTATAATCGTCATCATCATCATCCTAGCGGTTTATCCCGGTCGCATCCGAAACCTCATAGCTCCGGAGTCCAGGGTCCACTGAATCGACTTACTATAATCGTAACTGGAGGTTTTGACCATCAATAACCAGCCGTTACGGCTTCACCAGCGAACGCCGAGCTCATGATCTACCAAAGTATAAGATATGCTCTGATATGCTCCATAGGTATGATTTCAGAGGGGCCCCACGTTTTTATTTTAGTCTAATATGCCTAAAAGCTATTCTGCCTAGTACTAAAATATTTCTGAACTAGAAGGTCAAAATACCTACTTGTTATAGTGTGGGCTGCTTAGTTTACCTACCAAGCAAACCCTGGAGTTAGTGTTCTTTCATGAACTGCCTTTCGGCCGCTGACATAGTTCATGTTATGACAACCACTACCATCAGAGATATTAATGACCGAGATCACCTACGTAGGTTGATAGGTAAGTAACTATTTATTTATTTTGTAGTTTTCAGTGCACATAAAATAAAACCGTTTAACTTAAAAGTTTTTTTACCGATTTTTATTTTCTTGTTTTTAGTATTTAGTGAAATTGTCTACCGAATATTCCTCATTCTATTTAATTCATTCAGTGCATCATTATTACATGGTTTCTTACCTGATAATTTAGTATAATCTAATTCCTCAATACATAGCCCTTTCAGAGACTTGACTCGACTTAGAGTCACGTATGCTTGTCCTTCCTCAAACAATTTGCACGCCGGCAAATCCCGAAGTGAAAACGCTGTGATCACCTTGATGCCATGAAGCCCGAATAATTCTAGCAACGTCATTAATACTAATGAATACATTTGGAATTTCAATTCTTTCAGGTTCACGGTTTTCAGGTATATCTGGCACACTAAGTCGTATTAAGTCTTGTTCACTAATCTGGACATTTTCGTCAATGCGTACATCTCTATAAAGCGGGTTATTTCTAGTTAACCATCTTAAAGCGCTGTAGACTTTTTCGCGAGATATTGTGAATTCTCTTGTGATGTTCAAATTCTCCAAACGTTCTGTAACTACAACGATACCCACCTGGCTGGAAGATCTTGGAAGCATATTAGGTAATCTTTCACTGACCTCAAAGATATCTTGGGCAAACAACACTGCTTGTCCGCGGAAACCGTACTGCCCGTATAGCCCAGTAAATTTTACGATTTTAACAAACGGGATGATTCTACACAGCAATCGCTGCTCTGCTTGCGTCAGCGCTTGAATCTCATCCGGTATTGAACCTGGATCCAGATTATTCCAGTATGCCTTTGATGGTGCTATTGTTTTATTACTGGTCACATGTGTTTGGCAGCGCGAACATAAAAGTAATGTTGTTTTTGAAGACAGTTCTGCAGGTAGATATCCTAATGCAGCTGTGTTGTAACGTACAGTATGAATTTGGTTAGGATAACAATGCTTCGTGCAAATGTCACAAACGTGTATACACGATGTGTTAATAGCATTTTCAAACGCTTGTACATGATTTTCAGCTCTGCGTTGCTGTGCACGCTCACGTTGGTTATTTAACCGGTGGTGGCGTTGCTCAGGTGTTTCTGACGCTAATAGCTCTCTTTGTCTGTTACGTTGTAATCTTAGCCTGGACTCATGACGCTCAAGTGTTTCTGACGCTATTAGCTCTCTTCGTCTGTCACGTTGTGATGCTAGCCTAGACTCATGACGCTCAGATGTTTCTGATGCTAACAACTCTCTTTGTCTGTCACGTTGTGATGCTAGCCTGGACTCATGACGCTCGGGTATTTCTGACGCTATTAGCTCTCTTCGTATGTCACGTAGTGATGCTAGCCTGCACTCATGACGCTCAGGTGTTTCTGACTCTACCAGCTGCCTTTGTCTCTCACGTTGTGCTATTAACCTGGTATCATGTTGCTCAGGTGTTTCTGTTGCTAACCGTTCGCTTCGTTTCTGTAGTCGACTGTGGGTTTCATTTTCACTTTCCTTTGCACGTTTCGTTCTATACTTTTCTTTTGCCTTTTCGAGCCTTCTTTTTCGTTGTGTAGCAGTTTCGTTTTTATTTTTGTTTGCTTTTTTATTTATTGTTATCATGTTGTTCCCACGATTAAGGGGCATTTTGACGGTCGACCCCCAGAGGTCCAGTAAAGGGGCAAGGCTTAATATACAACAAGATGCGCCCAATCTTGAGGGGGAAGCGCTTACGACATTATATTTTTATCCACCCTAATGCCATACAGTCCTCGGCACGTTTTAACTTATTACCTTAACTTGGGTGGTATAGCTACCGCTTACTAACGAGGTATCTAATTACCTATTCTTTTTTATCTGCCCCTCTAACGTCACACAATCTTGGACGCAACTGTTCTCGACACGACTAATCATGCCCCCACCTAATACGCCATTTTGTAACAGCGTCCATCTTGAGTTTGAAATTTTGACATAATGACAGTATTCTGCTAGTGTAGTCCTATTATTTGATACCCATATTGTGGTGGTTGTGGAAAAATATGTACCTAGTCCGCCATATTGGAACGGCGTCCATCTTGAATTTTAAATTTTGACATAATCATCGTGTTTTACTAGTGTAGCCCTTTCATTTGATACCCATATTGAGGGGGTTAAGGAAAAATATGTAATCCGCCATTTTGTATCGGCGGCCATCTTAGATTTATAATGTTATTGATTTTATTATATTGTATTGTCATCTAAATTAAATGTGTGTACCAAATTTCAGATCAATCTGACAACGGGAAGGTGCTTAAATTTCAATTTCTAATTTTGACCCAAATAAATAAACAAATAAATTCCGTACGGGTCGAGCTAAATAAAACCGTTTAAAAATAGCTACTGCGCAGCGTCTTGCAGCCAACTTCAGACACACAAAGATCCGCCGTGACTACTGTAAGCGTATTTGAAATGAAACTATGCACAAAATTCTAAGGTTTCTGTTCTGCACGTCAAAACAAAAGCGTTTAACAGAGCCTTCAAAATATAGTTTTTTTTTTCTTAAAAGGTAGATTTTTTTCTTAAAAAGGGACCTTTTTAATATATTTCCTGAGTTCCAAATTCTCTAACCAATAAACATCCATCTGATAGTTAAGCTTTTTGATCCCTGGAAAAATGAACTGAAACCAAATTGATGATTGATTGAGATGTTCGAGTTTGATAAAGAGAGTGACTTAAGATGCTGCAATGCATGCCAGTGGCCCTGATGAGACACTAGCGGTATTATTAAAGAAGCGTGTAACTGTAGTGTTTCCTATTCTAATGCGTATATTCTCTTTAAGAGCGGCACAAGTACCCGAATCTTGGAAGCTTGCTAGCATCCAACCTTACTCAAGACCAGATACCCAAGTCGTGCAAACGTCGACCCAAGTCGTGCAAACCCAAAAATCATAAATTATTATTATTGCGACAATTAGTTCCGTGATAAAAATTATAGCACCCATCCATCTCCTCCCATTGGGTGTCCGTAAAAGGTAACAAGAAGACGAGCAGCAGCGTCTTTTTATTGGATTACCTACCACCTATACTGTGATTCCCAACCGCCTGCCAGGCGTGGGGATTATGACAACCCCTCCCCTCCAAGGGAGAGAGGACCTTTGTTGAACAGTAGACGTTTCGGCTGCTGATGATGATGTTGATGAGTTCCGCGATCGACTCCATAATGGTCATCGAACTGAAACTATGATAAGATACTTAACTTTTTACATCATTAAGTACAGGTCAAAATGACCCAGACTCAATACAAACAGATTATGTTCATGCACATGAATGTTTTTCCTGTGTGGGAATCGACCCCAAGACCTTAAGGGCAGCGGCCAGGGTAGTAAACTACAAAATCAGCTGACCTGTGTTGTTATTCAATATACGTGGCTGCCAAAGGAATCCGTAGCACTGTTTGATTGAACGCACGAATTCAGTAATAGTCTTTTTTAGTGTAACGTCATATTATGAACGTAACGTAACTTCATCTTGAGTTCTGTACCTCTTGCGGGGTTTGAACTACGCGGAGCATTTGACATTGATTGTAATAAACAATCTGGTTTTAGACTAACTAATATATTATTATTATTATTAATATGTTAGTTACTCTAAAACCATATACGGTGGTATTTTTTCTCGTGTCTGCCAACAACACCATCATTTTTTTTTTTTGGGACTAATCCCACCACTCATTCCCACCACTGTTACTCCTGTAAGCCAGGATCTACAGTGGTCACCACTGAAGACACCGAGGTTTGACCCTTGGCGAGTCCCAGGGGAACGCTAAATTGTCTTGGAACCCGCAACAAATTTAATTAAAAAGGTAGATAGGAGGAGTCGGAAATACATATATTCCACTTCCCTCCTTTGCAAAGCGGGAGACAAGCAAAGAATTAATAAACGGTTGATACAACCTCAAAAAGGAAGACTCTTACAGGCGGACCAATGAAGGCTAGTCCACCCGTAAGGCACCACGGATTCTGCTAATATTTTAAGGGGCCTATTTGATTTTTCAAACTTGTTTCCAATAATAGGTATGGCAAAAACGTTTGAACGCACGGAAGTTCTCCTTAGTCGCCACAAGGTCCATGTAATATACGACTCCAGATGTCACAACCAAACTGTCTAGCATAAGGCTACGCTCATGTTGCCAGAGACTGCACTCCCAAAGTATATGATGGGCAGTTTGTTCGTACTCATTATTTATCGTAGAACACTGACAGAGAGGCGAAGGCACTAGATTGAAGGAAAATAGTTTACAACACCATCAGTTTATTGTTACGCAACTTAGTTAAGTAAAAAGGTATTACCTGATAGTAATCGAAGCACCCACCCATAGAAAAGTCTCTTCCTGTCCCTGTCATCCAAAACTATAATTATAGCCTTTTGGTCCAATAGTTTTTTTGCCAGCTACAGTGACCTTCTACTTATGTTACACAGCGGAAGAAATCTAAGATTAAAGTGGCGCCACCTAGATAGCACACAAGTACCCTTCCAACTTAACCATCCAGATGTCTCAAAAGACGAGCAACTGTCCAATGCAACTGTCCGTAGGTAAGCGTGTTGCTCACCACCAAGCCAACCCATGTACTCGACTCGTTGCTAAGTTGCAAAAACCAACATGATAGTAATAATAACACCGTTAATGTTTTGACAAAAAAATCATAATGTAAAGGATAAATGATATCATAATGTATGTCATTTTGTTGACCTACACAGTATAAAATACGATTTAAATTAGTAAGATCATATGACTCTGATACGCTTTAAAAGTTAGGCATAATACTCGGCAACAATACTTTCGTATACTCTATGATGAACCAAAAATATGTTATTACCATAAAAATATATTTAATTAAATATACATGTATAGATTTCATTTGAAATGATTTATAATGTTATAATTATACCATTTGTAACATATCTTAATTAAAAATATGTTCAAAATCATTTAAATTAATTTCGTCTTGTCAAAAAAAATTCGAGCACGTCCACCCGCCGTAACAGTCCACGAAGGACTGATAGAAGGCGATCGCGGGGGCGCTGCAAGGGGAAATGCATAGCGTACGTGGTTTTTCTATAATTTCTTGTAAAACATGTATGAAATTAAGAAATGTAATCAATACAAATTGTAGAATAGATTATGTGCTTTTTAATAGTCCAAGTTTGACGTCTATCCGATGAACGGATGTTGAACGCTAACGCAATTCATATCCAACATAGTACATTTTTTAAATACATATTGCTTGAAAACGTTATACTTAATCCAATATCTAATCAATAAAACTATTTGCTGAAGATCTGAGGTATAAGTACATATAATTTTCATAGCCAATGCAATAGCGGATTGATCCATCGAACTCTTTAAACTAAGGCTATTTTTGCAATTTTACCGTTGTTACCCCCTTAACTGTTATTGTTTAAAAAAAGCGTGTTAAAAAAGGCTTTGTGTCTTGGCTGACGAGGCAGTGCTAAGCAGCAGTTAAAATGTGAGCCACTGGGATATTGGATCGGTCAAACTCGCCATCGGAGTCTTTGCTAGTGGCGGCTTAGTATGGCGTGTCACCCCCTTCCCTCTACTCGATTGAGGGGAGTGAAGGCTGCGGGTGCTGCTTGGGGGGACTACTGCTTTGACTTTTTGGTATATACACCTGGTATTTTTTAACCGACTTCAAAAAGGAGGTTCTGTATTCGACGCGTATGTATGTAATATTAATAAAAATGCGTAATATTCATATATGTTAGTCTATGTGGGCTTCTAAACGAATTTACCAAATTTCACGAGTGTATGTATGTATGTATGTATGTATGTATGTATGTAGGTTTGTCCACGGATTTCTCAGAAACTACAAGTCCGATTTCGAAAATTCTTTTTGCAATAGTTAGAGTATCTTTCAACTTAGGGTAGAGTACAAGTTTCATCAAAATCGGTCCAGTAGTTTAAGAGATATTAACTTTTTACGTTTTCAGTAAGTTACTGTAACGTAGACGTTCGAGTTGCGTGATAGTGCTGATACCTATTTTGGTAAAATAAGTCACTAAAAAGTGTTAAATAAACTATTTAAAAAAAAAAACCGACTTCAAAGTAAATTATCTAAAAAGCATAAAATAACGAAAATATTATTGAAGTTGGTGCAGAATATACACAGCAGGTACGCTAACACCAACTTCAATAATATTTTCGTTATTTTATGATTTTTAGATAATTTACTTTGAAGTCGGTTTTTATTTTTTTTTTAAATAGTTTTTCTCCTTTTCCTTTTACCCGATCCGGTGGTAGCTTTAAAAAAATACCAACCATTGAAAAGTGCCTATTTAAAATAAATAATTTCATTTCGTATATCAAACGTATAGCTTTCTGCCTCTCTCCCTATCCCCCCTCCCCCTCTCTCTCTCTCTCTCTCTGGGAATCATCATCATCAGCAGCAGTCAAAAGACGTCCATTGTTGAACAAAATGCCTCTCCCTTAGAAGGAAAAGGTGGGCATAATCCCCACGCTTGGCAGGCGTCTCGTCTTGAGGATCGTAGTATACGTGGTAAGTAATTCAATAGAAAGAAGGTGCTGCCTGTCTTATTGTTTTCCCTTAGTCGCCTCTTACGTTACGAATATCCAACGGGAGGAGATGGGAGGGTACTATTCTTACCTGGACACTCGGGCCGCAGGGAAATAGAGAAATAGGGAATATGGGAACAGTTATTTGTAACTTCAACTCAGTTCAGATCCGGTCTAGTCTAGATGCCTCGTCTATGTGAATGATCCAATATCGTACATACTATCTATCTATAGGTACCTATATTTTACACAGAAAATGTTTATAAGATTCGCAGCATCATTTGTCACGGGTTCTCATGAATAATTCGTGCAAAAGTTGAATGCGTCCCTGATGTTCATACGCGTTATTACGCAAAACGCACATGGTGAAGGGGTTTGATCAGGAAAATTTGGATTACAGAAAAGTAGCCATTAGTTAACAATCTTAACTCGTGTATATTTAAACTAAACCTTACGCAGCTAACTTTAATTTTGACGCATTTACGTTTTGCACAAACTGTTATTTTGCGCCTACAGCGCAAAAATGAGGGCTGTCCTCAGTGAGCTGTTATTACTACGTAGTAATAACAGCTCACTGGGTGTCCTATGTTTGTACCATTGTGTTTGTCTGTCTGTGGCATCGTACCTACAAACGAATGGATGGAACTATTCAACCGTTTGTTTCGAGAATTTCGAATGGACGGATTTGATCGTGGTTTATTTGAAAGCTGTTTTGATTGGGTTGGTTCTAACTATGATTGATTGATAAAATCTATCCAATCGTTTAACCGTTTATTATAAATTCGTCATTTTGTATGTTTTTTGTTGTTGTTCAGGACTGTACAACCAGAAGAGGCGGTCGCGTTCTGCAGCACGCAAGATTCCGCGTGCGTTTTCGTCGAGACATCAGCCAAGAAGAATTTCCACGTCGACGATCTATTCTATGAGCTCTTCGTAGTTGCAAATTTACCCCTAGAAATGGCGCCGAACCACCACAAGCGAGTGAGCACAGCCTTTGGAAGCCCTTGCACGTTACCTCCTACTAGTAGCCAAAGTAGTAGAAGTAAGAAATGTACACTGTCTATAAAGAGGAGACTTTCAGACGCGTGCGGAGTTGTCGCACCGAATGTGAGAAGGCCTAGTATTCGTACCGACCTTATGATAATGAGAACAAAGACTTGTGCCAAAGGGGACACGGACAGTACCAGTGGAAGTCCAAAACTCACCCTCAACAGGTTCGTTAGATCAACTGGACAGAGTGAAAAGAGATCATGTATTGTACAGTGATATTCGTTGTTATTATAAATAACTGACCATAATGTTGCCAATTTACAAGTGTTCTGATCGGGACAGGTGCTATAGAAAATGATGTTAACAGCCTTCAAATTCTCTACACTCCAAACCAAATAAGCTTGAAGGCGATTACAACTTTATTATGCAGTCATAAAACACCCCCGCTGTATAGTTGACCGGCAGCAAAAAAAGGTTGGTAATACCTACTCGTACAAAGTTGTTTTTGCTGACGCGCCTAGTTGACAATGTATGCGTTATGTAGTTATTGAGCCGCAAACGAACTTGTAATCGCCTTCAAACTTATTTGGGATTGAGTATATAATGACTGCGGCACAAAAATAGGTACACATTTAAATTAATATTTTGCATCCTTCGATAAAGTTTGACGTAAAGTATTTTGTTTCCACAGTAGTTTTATCTATTGGCGTTTATAAAACAGACGACATTTTTGTTGAATTTTGGTTTTGCCAATGAAGCAAAAATTAATATACTTACTATTTTTTGGCGTTTATTTTGTCGTATGGAGGTTAAGATTACCGCTTCATATTGGGGAGAATTCAACAGAGAACTATAAAGGAGAGTTATTATAGAATGTCCGATGAAGGACGAAGTAAAGGATGAGGTGTAGGATTATTTAACACTGTGCCATGCTGTAAATGATTGATTATATTTCATTGCTTTATACTTCAGATATATATGAATTGACAATGTAGTTTATCTCTATATACTAGCGAGTTGCGCACGTTTAGAGACGTAAAACTGTGTTTTACTTTTTTTTTTTTTTTTTTACCACTAGTTACGTCACGGACGGTCCAGACACCTCATTGTTTCTTTGTGCGCAGCGACGAGCGCACGCGCCTAAGCAAAAGCAGTTTAGTGATATTAAAATATTAAAACATATCTATTAATGTGGGAAAAATCGTGATCGGCTGCGACCCTATCGCGATAACATAAGTACCTGCGAGCTACTTATGATTAACTACAAAAAAAAAATTAAGTTGTGTGTCTAAAAATACTTGATAGTAAACAAGTTACCTACCCACTTATTATTCGAATTACTACCCTCGAGTTCGAGTCAATAATATCTACCGTCAAAGAAAAAGTGACGAATGACAACAAAATGTTTAAAAGTTAACAAAGTCGTGATTGACCGAGAGTCAATTACGACAACATAATTAGCTGCGAACTAATTATGAGTCATGGATTCATGACAAATGAATGCAGTTGATGCATCCAATTGATTATTTATCGGATGCAAGACAAGTTCCATAGATTTCTGGTAAGTAACACATAATTCCTTGTAATATCCATAGGAAATAGGGAATACAACTATTGATGGTAGTCATCACGGCGACATGATTGGCTGCGAGCTAATCAAGAGCCATGGATTATACAAATGAGATAGGACATGCGTGCAATCTCAAAGAGATATACACGTCCCAACCTACAATTTATTTTGTCTAAAGTAATACCCACTAAACAAAGGTTACACACAAGATACTATTATTAATTTTTCTGCTCAACTACCCACCACTTTTAATTTTTAATTCGTGCATTTACACATATAATAGTACGAGCCCCGAGTCTGGCTGAACTACCAACGGGTCTTCAACATGAAAGCGGCTCTGCCTAAGTGGTTCAACTATCAAACAATCGCACATTGGTGCGATTGTTTATCGCCAGATCCTGGTTTCAATTCCCAGGTTGATTAGGTCTTTTTCACGGGGTTTTCATAAAGAAATCCTGCGCTGGGTTTCCAAAAGGCATCCCTCTAGTGGAAATTGGTTTAGAAGTGTGCATAGCAAATGCCTACAAGGCATAGCTATACTATTCCCAGAGAAAAAAAACTTTATGGTATACATTATTGGCAGAATGAAAATATTTTGTACTCTTGTGGTCCTGTGTCGGAATCCAGGACATGTTACGTACGTTTCTATATAAGAGTATAGAAATAAAGGTAAAGGTGGTATAAGTACATAAAGGTAAGTACCAATCCAAACTTATGCAAAACAATTAACTTGCATATAAGTCCGACCTTGAATTTATGCTGTGCAAAAAAGTATGATAAAATCAATAAATAAATGGCAATTTGGGATGTGACAAGAGCACTTTATCCTATTTATCAAGACTATGTCAGGACAAAGAGTTATGACTTACGTATTTCCGTGTTGGCGTGAAAATCACAGTTATTCATGCCTTATTGGTCAGTCAATAACATTTTCTGGGTCTATTAGCCCAGGGTGCGTCCAATTAGCATACATATTGGTATAATTACATAATATACTCTAGTCGAGGTGGCATTTCCTTGCACCTCAACAGCATGATAATTAATAAACAAGGTTCACAGATAAGAAAACAAAACTCCTGAATCATCAGCCCCTTCCACACCTTGTAGAAGAACTGGGCGGTACCTTCTAGCTGCCCTTGAAAAGGGGGGGGGGCGAGATAAGGGGAAGGCCAACAGCAGCATCAATCGCATGTTCTAGCGCTAAAGGATACCGGCTGGACTAACATGTACGCCTCATCATGTAAGGTACAACAAACAGTCAGATCTAGATTTCAAATGTTGGCCACAAACGTATGTATTTTACTTGTATATAAGTAACAAATTTCCCAGCCATGTTAACATGGATATTGTGAAAACGACGTTTCATGTCATCTTTGTTCTGAAGTAGGTAATTAACTAAAACTAAATAGCACCACATCCAAACTTTACTTGCATTATAAGCAGAGGTATGGATGCTTATATTGCAACACATATATAAACTTAGTATCGTTATTTCATTGGACACATTTAATGAGAATACCTTATTCTAGTTTTAGTAAACTACTAAACAGAGGATTTAACCATAAATATGTATATTGTATGAAAATCAGAAACGAATTCTGTTCCTTAAATTGCAATGAGGAAATAAATAATACACTCAAACCGGAAGTCTAACCCTTTGCTGTCACATTGTTAGATCATCGGCATTTAGTACAAATATAAAATATATTTGACGCCAAAACCTAAGTTCGGCAAGCGATTCATTTATATATTAAAACATTTTAAAATATTTGCACTTATATTTATATAATATCAATATAGCTTTTATCCTCTCTACTTATAGATAGTATTTAAAAATCATTACCACAGTGAAACTTGAACTTAACAACAGTTTACACCACTTTGTCATACTGACCATAAGATTCCCAGTCTGAAATTACCGGTACTAGTAACAACAATATTATATAATATATAAATATAGTAAAATAATTTTTTTATATAAATATCATCTACCTTCTATGGTACCGAGAATAATAACTAAGATTAACTATTAAGATAGAGGTTAAATAACCTATCAATCTTATCATAGAAAATATTTTAAGTTTTGTGGCATAATCACATAGAGATATCAGCCGACGTATATATTATTCTAAATTACAGCGTACACAATACATACTCTCGTATGTTTCGCTTTAACGGTGCTTTATGAGGTTATGGTGAAATTTTATTAAAATGATTGTAATTAAATAAATTGGGACCGTAAATTTATAATTGCAATAGACAAAATAAGATACATCGAACTGATAAAAGTATACTTATTTACCGGTGGTAACAAACAACGTGCAATACGGTTGTTATAGAATAATAATTATCTGATTCATGCACATATATTCCCTTGATGACGATTATCTTGATGACATATGCATAGCGATAAAAATGTATATATTTATGAAATTTAAAACCAAAAGTTAGATAAAATAAGAATTAAATAAAAAAAATAAAAAAAAAAAAAAAAAAAAAAATACAAAATTGGAATTTAAAATTAGAATTAAATTTACAAAAAGAAAAAATAAGGGTTAATTAATTACCAAGCTGGCGTGAGAAGCGTATCCGTTTGCGTTTCTTATAATAAATATTTCTCGAACGCAGATTCTGATTGGAAACATCATTTTGGTCTTTAAATTTATGTTACAGAAAACTTAAGCCCAGCAACTTAAATTCCAATACAGCAAATTCAACTTCCTAGCTCAGCAAAAACAAGATAGGTATGCATATGCAGTATATCCACACTAACACACAACCCAGGGTGAGTTAATTTATTTTCATGTGTTCGCCATTATCGTTAATGTCCCGTCGAAGAAATCGATGATTAAGCTACGGGAAATCATTATTCTTTTCCCAAATTGATAATATTGGCCATGGGACACTTAAACACCAAACTAACCTGTATACAGCATGAATGCACTTGCCTTTCACGCGGTATACTTAATAATGACGGCCATCGATGAAAAATACCATAAAAAGCATAGCGTTCCATCAAAACTATCGTTTAAACAAAGTATGAGTATCAACCCTCTACATAAATACCGTGATACCGGCCGGCGTAGTGTTGTGCCAACACAGATATTGGATCATTATTTCTATTATTAAAATCTTATCGTATTTTCTGCTCATAGAAATAGAACTCAATAAGTTAAAAGTAAGTATAAACCAAAACCTGCTTGTTTTGGACCTAAGTACGAGTATAAAACACTAATACTTGAGACCTATAAGAGATATTTAATCACTTTAGAATCATAAAACTTTCGACAAGTTGTAAAAGAATATCAATAATAGGCTAAGGTAACTGCAAGTTCAAATACATAAATACGGATATCTAATAAATGTATGTAGATATCATAAAGAGTTAAGATAGTCATAAAAAAAAAAAAAAAGTGATTAGAACATCGGCCCTTTGACATTCCAGTTCTATTTTAGTTCTTCTTTAACAAGAGAAATATACACCTAGTCTTTAACGACTATACCTTCGTAACAAGACATATAAGGACTACTCAACTAATCAGTCAGTAAAATAAACAAGTGATTTAAAAAAAAAAAAAAAAACGTTGTCTAGGGTATTTCTTAAATTGTTTTCCGTGCATAACAAACGTCACCTTGGCCGTACGATTTGCGGGTCTTAGGAGGTACTCCTACCGTCATAGCTAGAAAACCGTCAGCTAAACTAACTTATTAGTGGTTTTTTGATAAACTTATTATTATTACCTATTATAACGCCGTTAATTATTACCTATTATAAATCTACAAAAAAATATCAGTTTAACTAATATTTTACTTAAACTATACTATATTACTTAAAAAAAAAAAAAAAAAAAATTGCTATACCATCGAAACAAAACCTTACTCTCTAAACATCTACATTGTCAATTCATATATATCTGAAGTATAAAGCAATGAAATATAATAGATGATCAAACGAACTTCTTGTAGTGAAGTTCGATCATTATTATATGAATTGCTTTATACGAAGATATAAAAACCCGCCCACCCATGATTAAATCACATAACACGTGTTCAGTGCATTTAACCCTTGAATAAGGTTTTGTTGAATTATAGGCATAAACATAATCTCTAAAGAATGAGGTGTCTGGACCGTCCGTGACGTAACTAGTGGTAAAAAAAAAAAAAAAAAAAAGTAAAACACAGTTTTACGTCTCTAAACGTGCGCAACTCGCTAGTATATAGAGATAAACTACATTGTCAATTCATATATATCTTCGTATAAAGCAATTCATATAATAATGATCGAACTTCACTACAAGAAGTTCGTTTGATCATCTATAATTGCGTGCTGTCGATACATTTGGGCTATCTGGCTGTATTCTTATTCATTCCCTAGTCGCTAATTTAATATAAATATGGGTTATAGCTTTATTACTGTCCCCTCCATATACGACGATTTTATTAGCCTCTATAACGAAAAACTTAGTCAACAGAAATACTTAGTACTAAAGTCAATGGTGTATAATATAGGGGTCCATATTAAAAGGAAACATAAGCAAAATGACTCAAAATCAGAATGACTAAAAAGCAGAACGATCTTCGCGCAAAAAGATCCAGAAATGAAAACATAATACCACAAAATATACTAGATGATCAAACGAACTTCTTGAAGTGAAGTTCGATCATTATTATATGAATTGCTTTATACGAAGATATATATGAATTGACAATGTAGTTTATCTCTATATACTAGCGAGTTGCGCACGTTTAGAGACGTAAAACTGTGTTTTTTTTTTTACCACTAGTTACGTCGCGGACGGTCCAGACACCTCATTCTTTAGAGATTATGTTTATGCCTATAATTCAACAAAACCTTATTCAAGGGTTAAATGCACTGAACACGTGTTATGTGATTTAATCATGGGTGGGCGGGTTTTTATATCTTCGTATAAAGCAATTCATATAATAATGACCGAACTTCACTTCAAGAAGTTCGTTTGATCATCTATTATATTTCATTGCTTTATACTTCAGATATATATGAATTGACAATGTAGATGTTTAGAGAGTAAGGTTTTGTTTCGATGGTATAGCTATTTTTTTTTTTTTTTTAGGAAAATAGTATAGTTTAAGTAAAATATTAGTTAAACTGATAATTTTTTGTAGATTTATAATAGGTTATAATTAACGGGGTTATAATAGGTAATAATAATAAGTTTATCAAAAACCACTAATAAGTTAGTTTAGCTGACGGTTTTCTAGCTATGACAGTAGGAGTACCTCCTAAGACCCGCAAATCTTACGGCCAAGGTTATGCACGGAAGACAATTTAAGAAATACCCTAGTCTGGTTTTTTTTTTTTTTTTTTTAATCACTTGTTTATTTTACTGACTGATTAGTTGAGCTGTGAGTGATCTATGTTAGTAAAACTTTTACTATGTTAGTTGTCCTTATATGTCTTGTTACGAAGGTATAGTCGTTAAATACCAGGTGTATATTTCTCTTGTTAAAGAAGAACTAAAATAGAACTAGAATGTCAAAGGGCCGATGTTCTATCACTTTTTTTATGACTATCTTAACTTATTTTTGCGTGCTTAAGATATCTACATACATTTATTAGATATCCGTATTTATGTATTTGCACTTGCAGTTACCTTAGCCTATTATTGATATTATTTTACAACTTGTCTAAAGTTTTATGATTCTAAAGTGATTAAATATCTTTTATAAGTCTCAAGTATTAGTGTTTCACACTCGTACTTAGGTCCAAAACAAGCAGGTTTTGGTTTATACTTACTTTTAACTTATTGAGTTCTATTTCTATAAGCAGAAAATACGATAAGATTTTAATAATAGAAATAAAGATCCAATATCTGTGTTGGCACAACACTACGCCAGCCGGTATCACGGTATTTATGTAGAGGGTTGATACTCATACTTTGTTTAAACGATTGTTTTGATGGAACGCTATGCTTTTTATGGTATTTTTCATCGATGGCCGTCATTATTAAGTATACCTCGTGAAAGGCAAGTGCATGCATGCTGTATACAGGTTAGTTTGGTGTTTAAGTGTCCCATGGCCAATATTATCAATTTGGGAAAAGAATAATGATTTCCCGTAGCTTAATCATCGATTTCTTCGATGGGACATTAACGATAATGGCAAACACATGAAAATAAATTAACTCACCCTGGGTTGTGTGTTAGTGTGGATATACTGCATATGCATACCTATCTTGTTTTTGCTGAGCTAGGAAGTTGAATTTACTGTATTGGAATTAAAGTTGCTAGGCTTAAGTTTTCTGTAACATAAATTTAAAGACCAAAATGATGTTTCCAATCAGAATCTGCGTTCGAGAAATATTTATTATAAGAAACGCAAACGGATACGCTTCTCACGCCAGCTTGGTAATTAATTAACCCTTATTTTTTATTTTTGTAAATTTAATTCTAATTTTAAATTTCAATTTTGTATTTTATAATTCTTATAATTTTATATAACTTTTGGTTTTAAATTTCATAAATATATATATTTTTATCGCTATGCATATGTCGTCAAGATAATCATCATTAAAGGAATATATATGCATGAATCAGATAATTATTATTCTATAACAACGTATTGCACGTTGTTGGTTACCTCCGGTAAAAAGGTATACTTTTATCAGTTCGATGTATCTTATTTTGTCTATTGCAATTATAAATTTACGGTCACAATTTATTTAATTACAATCATTTTAATAAAATTTCACCATAACCTCATCAAGCACCGTTAAGGCCAAACATACGAGAGTATGTATTGTGTACGCTGTAATTTAGAATAATATATACGTCGGCTGATATCTCTATGTGATTATGCCACAAAACTTAAAATATTTTCTATGATAAGATTGATAGGTTATTTAACCTCTATCTTAATAGTTAATCTTAGTTATTATTCTCGGTACCATAGAAGGTAGATGATATTTATATAAAAAAATTATTTTACTATATTTATATATTATATAATATTGTTGTTACTAGTACCGGTAATTTCAGACTGGGAATCTTATGGTCAGTATGACAAAGTGGTGTAAACTGTTGTTAAGTTCAAGTTTCACTGTGGTAATGATTTTAAATATTATCTATAAGTAGAGAGGATAAAAGCTATATTGATATTATATAAATATAAGTGCAAATATTTTAAAATATTTTAATATATAAATGAATCGCTTGCCGAACTTAGGTTTTGGCGTCAAATATATTTTATATTTGTACTAAATGCCGATGATCTAACAATGTGATAGCAAAGGGTTAGACTTCCGGTTTGAGTGTATTATTTTTTTTCCTCATTGCAATTTAAGGAACAGAATTCGTTTCTGATTTACATAAAATATACATATTTATGGTTAAATCCTCTGTTTAGTAGTTTACTAAAACTAGAATAAGTTAATCTCATTAATTGTGTCCAATGAAATAACGATACTAAGTTTATATATGTGTTGCAATATAAGCATCCATACCTCTGCTTATAATGTAAGTAAAGTTTGGATGTGGTGCTATTTAGTTTTAGTTAATTACCTACTTCAGAACAAAGATGACATGAAACGTCGTTTTCACAATATCCATGTTAACATGGCTGGGAAATTTGTTACTTATATAATTATACAAGTAAAATACATATGTTTGTGGCCAACATTTGAAATCTAAATCTGACTATTTGTTGTACCTTACATGATGAGGCGTACATGTTAGTCCAGCCGGTATCCTTTAGCGCTAGAACATGCGATTGATGCTGCTGTTGGCCTTCCCCTTACCTCGCCCCCCCCCCTTTTCAAGGGCAGCTAGAAGGTACCGCCCAGTTCTTCTACAAGGTGTGGAAGGGGCTGATGATTCAGGAGTTTTGTTTTCTTATCTGTGAACCTTGTTTATTAATTATCATGCTGTTGAGGTGCAAGGAAATGCCACCTCGACTAGAGTATATTATGTAATTATACCAATACCTATGCTAATTGGACGCACCCTGGGCTAATAGACCCAGAAAATGTTATTGACTGACCAATAAGGCATGAATAACTGTGATTTTCACGCCAACACGGAAATACGTAAGTCATACCTCTTTGTCCTGACATAGTCTTGATAACTAGGATAAAGTGCTCTTGTCACATCCCAAATTGTCATTTATTTATTGATTTTATCATACTTTTTTGCACAGCATAAATTCAAGGTCGGACTTATATGCAAGTTAATTGTTTTGCATAAGTTTAGATTGATACTTTACCTTTATTTCTATACTCTTATATAGAAACGTACGTAACATGTCCGACACAGGAACACAAGAGTACAAAATATTTGCATTCTGCCAATAATGTATACCATAAAGTTTTTTTTTTTTTCTCTGGTAATAGTATAGCCTTGCCTTGTAGGCATTTGCTATGCACGCTTCTAAACCAATTTCCACTAGAGGGATGCCTTTTGGAAACCCAGCGCAGGATTTCTTTATGAAAACCCCGTGAAAAAGACCTAATCAACCTGGGAATTGAAACCAGGATCTGGCGATAAACAATCGCACCAATGTGCGATTGTTCGATAGTTGAACCACTTAGGCAGAGCCGCTTTCATGTTGAAGACCCGTTGGTAGTTCAGCCAGACTCGGGGCTCGCACCATTATATGTGTAAATGCACGAATTAAAAATTAAAAGTGGTGGGTAGTTGAGCAGAAAAAAGAATAATAGTATCTTGTGTGTAACCTTTGTTTAGTGGGTATTACTTTAGACAAAATAAATTGTAGGTTGGGACGTGTATATCTCTTTGAGATTGCACGCATTTCCTATCTCATTTGTATAATCCATGGCTCTTGATTAGCTCGCAGCCAATCATGTCGCCGTGATGACTACCATCAATAGTTGTATTCCCTATTTCCTATGGATGTTACAAGTAATTATGTGTTACTTACCAGAAATCTATGGAACTTGTCTTGCATCCGATAAATAATCAATTGGATGCCTCAACTGCATTCATTTGTCATGAATCCATGACTCATAATTAGTTCGCAGCTAATTATGTTGTCATAATTGACTCTCGGTCAATCACGACTTTGTTAACTTTTAAACATTTTGTTGTCATTCGTCACTTTTTCTTTGACGGTAGATATTATTGACTCGAACTCGAAGGTAGTAATTCGAATAATAAGTGGGTAGGTAACTTGTTTACTACCAAGTATTTTTAGACACACAACTTAATTTATTTATAGTTAATCATAAGTAGCTCGCAGGTACTTATGTTATCGCGATAGGCTCGCAGCCGATCACGATTTTTCCCACATTAATAGATATGTTTTAATATTTTAATATCACTAAACTGTTTTTGCTTAGGCGCGTGCGCTCGTCGCTGCGCACAAAGAAACAATGGGGTGTCTGGACCGTCCGCGACGTAACTAGTGGTAAAAAAAAAAAAACACAGTTTTACGTCTCTAAACGTGCGCAACTCGCTAGTATATAGAGATAAACTACATTGTCAATTCATATATATCTGAAGTATAAAGCAATGAAATATAATTAACCCTATATTGTGTTGAATATCCAGCCTCATTATTACCTTTAGAAATACAAAGGTTTTGATTAGTCGTTAGTGTCCGAAACGAAACTACCAAGTAGATTACTTATGACCCCAATATTAGTAAATATTAGTTAACAACTGTAATTTATAGTATTAATATAACAGAATGGTGTAATCAACGTCATTTATCTAACAACTTTATAAAGAATCCATTAATAAGTTATAGATAAGTTAAATTGGACATTATGGGTAAGAAGTTCGAGGAACTTGTTAAAAGTGTTGCTCGCTATTTTGTTTAGATTATAATAAAAAATGTTTTGAATATATAAAATTGTGTATATATAAAATAATAAAGATTGTTGTCGAGCTTGGAATGTGCTAAAATTATAAAATGTTTATTCTACGAGTATCTACATCTTGATTCTTGTAACTGTAATCTTCAACAGGACACTGTGAATTTTATGTGTAACTCTTTTGGCAGCCAAGTAACAAAAAACATATCACACATGTTTTCATCATCATCATCAGCAGCCCAAAGACGTCCACTGCGGAACAAAGGCATTCCCCTTAGAAGGGAGGGGTTGCCATAATCCCCACGCTTGGCAGGCGGCTTGGGGATCGCAGTATAGGTGGTAGGTAATCCAATAGAAATACGCTGCTGCCCGTCTTCTTGTTTTCCCTTAGTCGCCTCTTACGAACACCCAACGGGAGGAGATGGGAGGTTGCTATTCTAACCAGAATACTCCATGGGTACACACATGTTTTAGAAACCCGATATTAGGCAATATTCCCTGAAAGTGGCAGTCTGTAGTATCTACAATAGTTCCACAAAACGGTTATGAAACGCGTTTATAAAAATCGCACGTGTATTCGTAATATGAGAAAATATTGTTTTATCAGTTCTTTTCTGCAATAATTTGTTGATCAGAGTACGAATGGCACCGAAGTGATATTATACCGTTAAGCATCAGTGTACCAGCCAGTGTATTATAACGGGTGTAAGGGACATCGTACCGAAAACCGATACCAGGGATCCAGAACACGATTCTGAACATCCTAGTGTTGAAATTTTTCATCGGCTTTTTCATGAATTTCCAAAAAAAAAATCACTTTTTTTAAATAAAATTAGTGTAACATCATTATTGGTAGAATAATAAAGCCTAATTTTAATTTAAAAACAATTAATTAATTATTTGTGTTTTTATTTTATTTTTATTTATTTATTTATTCACAAAAACAGTGCATAGGCAATTAATTAATAGGCAATTAACTATTATTATTTTAGAAAATTAGCAATGTAATTTGAAAAATAAACATTATTCCGCATATATTCATTACATGCTCGAAAATTAATAAGTTAGTCATTTGTCATTTACTATAGAAATGGTTACTGTAATGTTGTAACGGACATTATTTGACGTCTTATAAATTTTTTTTCGGTACGATGTCCCTTACACCCTGTATAGTACCTACCAGTACCAGTGTATTAGTAGGTATATAATTTTCTAGTAGAAACAAAACTGTGGTCCCGTGTGCAGGGATGACACCATCAGCAGCCGAAAGATGTCCACCGCTAACCGAAGGCCTCCCCCTTAGAAGGGAGAGGTTGCCATAATCCCCACGCTTGGCAGACGGTTTGGGGATCGCAGTATAGGTGGTAGGGTACTCCAATATAAAGACACTGCTGCCCGTCTTCCTGTCTTTGCTTAGCCGCCTTTTAGGCCTCTGCCTCGAATCTTGCGGGCAGCGGGGTGGCAGCGGGGTGGTGGCGGTGGCGGCGCGTGAGCGGCAGGATCTTATGCGTAAATTCAAATGGACCGGTTTTCGAAAAAAGCGGCGCGTTAGTGGGGCGGGTGGTGTCCGCCCGAGCCACCGCCGTCGCCGCCCCGCTGCCCGCAAGTTTCGTGGCTGAGGCCTTACGGACATTCAACGGGAGGAGATGCAGGACACAGTAGCTGGAGAAATTATTGGACTCCAAAGGCTTCGAATCTGATGAAAATGTTTTCGGTGATATTCTGTAGACGCTATTTACAAATAATTTGTAAGTATGAAATTACATCATTATAAATAGAATAATCAAATCTTTTCAATGATGGTTTCGTGAATATTATTACCATGAGCAACAGCCGAAGGACGTCCACTGATCAAAAGCCTACCCCTTGGTAAGGAAGTGTTGTCACTGGCCTAGGCTTGGAGGCGTCTTGGGGTTCGCAGTGTAGGTGGTAGACAAACCAATAGCAAAACGCTGCTGATAATCCAAAAGAAGACGGGCGTCTTCTTATTTTCCCTCGCCTCGTATGGCACCCAATGGGAGAAGATGGGTGGATGGATGCTATTCTTACCCGGACACCCCACGGGAATATTGTTTACAAAACCTTACCGAAAAGTTCTTCATCAAATTCAAAAACTGAAATTTCTGCTGTATCGAATACCTAGCCCTACAGTAAAACTACTGGTTCAGGTTTTCAGTAAAAGTATAATTCTGATCACAGACTGCATTAGTTACAAAATTCTGATGTATGCAGATTTCGCGTTATCTTACATGTTTTCAACAATGTAATCTTATTATTGATAATATGGGACCAATGATTATGATGTTTATTGGTTGTTCATTTCCGAAACAAATCGGTCTCTTTTAGTTTTACCAAACATTCATTTTTAGTTATAATTGACTTTATTGTACTTATTATAAATTATATTATATACCTGCGTTGTTAATATCATTAATTATTATACTTAGCCTTTCTACTATTGTATCCTTTTATAATCTTTTATCTATACCATCTGTCACCTTGCCTATATTAAAGAGTTGTTTTTAAATATTGTCTATTTTATTGTGTTACCCTATAGTTAGAGATGTAACTTATCTAAGATACAATGATCTAAAATACAGTTACAAGATACAAAATACGTATTTTCATCTTGTATCTAAAATATATTTTTTAAATGTATTTTGTATCTTGTATTTCAGAAAGGTATTTGTATTTGCTATCTGAAATACTTAATTTGAAAGGATCTTGATATTTTTTTTGACGTGGGGAAACCTTCAAAAGGTCCCCGGGAGCTGTGGGGTTCAACCGAAGATGTGGGATTCTTACCCACTAAAACCCCCGTGGCCGTCGCATCGACATATGAGATGGGTCCTAGGTCCAGAGGCCCCTCAGTGCCATACCTATAAGCCCACCGCCGGAGGCGCATTGTAGCCCCCCGGGAACCAGTCACGGTGCTCACGGGGACGGGGGTCGCATCCCCGCCGCCGTCCTCCTCGGAGTCCCCGCCGTACCTACTCAATGAGTAGTAGTTCTGTTACCTATCCTAGGAGCTAAAACCTACCATAATGGTAGTCGATCTTTGACTGAACTTGGTACAAAATTCAGTTACGAAGAATGTATTATATTAAGTAAGTTTGTTTGTCATTTGGCTAGTGGCCAGCCAACCTGGGCCTGTACCGTCACCTCTAATAGCAATATTATTTTCACCTTATTTCCTCGATAGAAAGTGACTGAGCTATAAACTATATTGACGTCTCTACCTCATGTCAGATAATAGAGGTATTACTGCTATTAGGGCCCTGTTGTCAGATTTGTTTAGGCTTATTTTGGACTTGGCTTAACGATGACTGATGTCTAGATTCTAGACAGCAGTCTAGATTCTAGAAGACAACAGTCGGGATCGACTTTTACGTGCCCTACGAAGCATGGAAAAGTAAATTCAATGGCCACTAAACGGTCACAAATCTGTGAACTGAACTTGCTTAACGTTGACTTGTAAGCAATAAAAAACATAGAAGTCAAATGAATATAAACAAGTATAGGCTAATTTGAATGATTTCATACTTATATAGTAAATATTATAACCAGTGAAGCAATAGGTAACTGATAGCATGTGAACGCAACCTCCATTGTGACTCATATATATTTTATGTTTCGTCTCTGCCTCGACGGCTTCTGTATTGCTCACGCTTTTGTTTTTTTTCCTCGTATATTAATAAACTGAATTTCATTACTAATAAATCTTATACATATATTATTCCATGGATATACCTCTAACCATCATGGTAGCAGAGCGTGGTTGCGATCCACGGACCTAATGATAAATATGATAAAATCTTTTTAAAAAAAAATTGAACCGACTTCAATATCACTGAAAAGTATAAAATAATTTAAATATTATTGAAGTTGGTGTTAGCGTACCTGCTGTGTATATTTGGCACCAACTTCAATAATATTTAAATTATTTTATACTTTTCAGTGATATTGAAGTCGGTTCAATTTTTTTTTAAAAAGATTTTATTTTAAACTTTTTAGTGATATTTTCATATATAAAGATTGAACCATCGAAAACCGTAAAATTATCTAGGTAGGTTATGATCACATTATCGTCTACATAGTTTTACATAATTCATGTTTCTTCAGAAAATAATATCCGGTCGTAATGAAATTTGCATGGAAACATCATAGTAGTTTACTCTCTCGAATAAAAAAAGAATCATCGAAATCGGTTCATAATTGTCAGAGCAATGTAATGGAGAACATCAGTTTTATGGTTTTTACCAGATAAATTCCTCCACATCGTTCATGGTCCTCCAGGAAGTTCTTATCCGGTTGTAATAAAATTCATACAGATTCAATACAGTGGTTTCTTCTTTCGAATAAAAAAATAATCATTGAAATTGGTAAATATTTGCCAGAGTTATGACCATTTTTGTCCGACCGAGCGAGTCCGAGCGACTAAAACGTCATCTATATAGGCTTTCTTGCAACTCTCAGTGCGCAGTCACCATTCTTGTTTTTTTAGGAACTACTTATTACTAAGCAATAATTTTTTTATGGGACCCAATCAATGGATTGAAGAATGGATGGAAGAAAGATTTTTTCAAATCGGTTAATAATTGCCAGAGTTATGCGCGAACATACATAAAAAAAAAAAAAAAAAAAAAAAATATATACAGACGAATTGAGAACCTCCTCCTTTTTTGAAGTCGGTTAAAAAGGACAATTACGTATACCATGTTAACTTTGTGATAGTATAATTTATTTTCAAATAAAAAGTAATTAATTGTTTTAACCGACTTCAAAAAAGGAGGAGGTTCTCAATTTTTGGAGGTTTTATGTATGTTCGCGCATAACTCTGGCAATTATGAACCGATTTGAAAAAATCTTTCTTCCATCCGTTAATTGGGTCCCATAAAAAAAATATTGCTTACGAATAAGTAGTTCCTAAAAAAACATGAATGGTGACTGCGCAGGAAACCTGCAGGAATGCCTATAAGATGACTTTATGTCGCTTTTTAAGGACAAAAATGATCATAACTCTGGCAAATATCAATTTCAGTGATTCTTTTTTTATTCGAAAGAAATAAAACCACTGTAATGAATCTGTATGAATTTAATCACAACCGGATAAGACCACCTGAAGACTTCCTGGAGGACCAGGAACGATGTGAGGGAATTTATCTCGTAAAAACCATAAAACTGGTGTTCTCCATTACGTTACTCTGACAAATATGAAACGATTTCGATGATTATTTTTTTATTCGAGAGAGTAAACTACTATGATGATTCCATGAAAATTTCATTACGACCGGATATTTTTTTCTGAAGAAACATCAATTATGTAAATCTATGTAGACGATAATGTGAGCATAACCTACCTAGATCATTTTACCGTCTTCGATGGTTCAGTCTTTATGTATGAAAATATCACTAAAAACTTTAAAATAAAATCCTTTAAAATAAAATTGAACCGACTTCAATATCACTGAAAAGTATAAAATAATTTAAATATTATAGAAGTTGGTGTAAGCGTACTTGCCGTGTATATTTGGCACCAACTTCAATAATATTTAAATTATTTTATACTTTTCAGTGATATTGAAGTCGGTTCAATTTTTTTTTTTAAAGATTTTATTATTAGTACAGGCATTCACCTATTCTTATTTTTCAACTTTTTTTTCGTGTTGATATGATCAGGACATCATGCTTAAGTGCCATCAGTGTTAGAAAATAAAAACAGAAATAACTGTAAGTACTTATTACAAAAAAATCACTTTAATAAAGCTTTCAAATCAAAACAAACAAATAATTTTACAACGTAAAATCAATTACCTCTTGTTCTATCTAATTTCCTATACGCATACAGATGATTAAATTAACAGTACTTTAATGCCTACTGATCACAGTACCTAATAACTTACAATAGTAGTAGTAGTTAGTGGTACAAAATAAGAAATCACATTACTTAAGTCTTTCAATCACAGCAGTCAATTCCCTTCTTTCGCAATCTTCTCTTTGGTACTATGCTCTAAATTCTTCAGGAGCAAATTTATTAATCGCTTCTGCAGCCGCTCGGAGTTAAGCGAACTGGTGTTGCTCTTCACTTGCGCATAATTCGACTTTATTTCGTCTATCAACGTCATGGATTTAATTTTGAACAGTCTCACTTGTTCTTGCGTCATAGTCTCAAGTTCAGGTAGTAAGCTGAGAAGGAACATTTTTAAGGCATTGCTTCCATTTGTGATAATAGCAGGTTTGGAAGCGGCTGCAGTTGCTCTGTTTCTGTTTTTCACGAATTCCGTGTGGTTTTTCCTACTTCCAGGTATGAAACGTTTTCTTCTTCGTGTAGTCATAGGTGCAGGATTATTGGCTAGCAAATCATTTAATAGTCCAGTGTCAGCATGAGTGCCAGCGTTTTGATCACTCTCGACAAACTCATCGGGCTCGACTTTAATAAAATCTACCACAATATCATCGGCACTGTGGTTTGAGTAGTGAGATTCAAATTGATTTTCTTCTGTGCTGTCTAAACCTGATATCGGCTTCAGATACGGTAGTATGAACTTTAGGTACTCTGTTAGGTAGTAAGGTTTCTTCATTTTGTGTCCGGTTTGCTTCATGCTTCTGAGGAATGACGATCTTATGTTTCTCCATTTCTCTTTGCATTCACTTACTGAAATAAAATTAAAAGGACACTTATTATTATCACACTAAATTATCAATTAATTTCGCGGCGAATCCTTCAAAAGGCCGGTAGCTGTGGGGTTCAACCGGGGTAAGTGGGATTCTTATCCACTAAAGCTCCCGTGGCTATCTCATCGGTACATGAGAGGGGTCATCTGGGTTCCCTGGTGCGATCTGCACCAGCAGCCCCTCAGTGCCTTGCCCGACGACGAGGGGCGTAGACCCCGAGAACCAGACCGCAACCCCGCCACCGTGCTCCTTGGAGTCAATGAAGCTGCTGTATTCAGTGGACCTCTTAGGGTCCACACCCTGAACGTCCAGCGACTTCGAAGGATACTAAATAATCCTAAGGCAACTTAATAAGACAAAATCTGAAAATTAAAAGAAATCTCCTTTGATTTCCGCTGTACTCTCGCGGTCACAAGCGATGTACCACCTTTAGGACGAGAATCGCTTGCACGTGCCGATCCAAAATACGTGCGGGTGGGGTAAGCGTACGTAACGTTGTTCAAACGATTTGGATTGAAATCTGGTACACCGTTCGTGTCCACGATAGTACACTGAAGAACCAACAACTGCCAGAAAGCGTTGGTAACACAACGTTATTGGTATAATCAAGGACAATAAGTTTGTTACACAGTGGTGCATGTTTCTAGCAGGGCTAGCAGACATATAAGAAACATATTGTAGGCGCAATGTATTCTCGCGGTCACGAACGATATACCACCTTTAGGACGATAATAACTTGCAAGAGCCGGCCCAAAATACGTGCGAACGGGGTAAGCGCACGGAACGTCGTTCCAACTATTTTGATTGAAAACTGCTAGAGTTCGTGTCTGCGATAGTACCTACTTATAAATTGTTTTACAATGCACACATACAAAACGAGTGAAGCTCGATGCGCTTCAATTGCGAACGCCACTGTTGTATGAATTGTTATAGGATATAGACACGTAATAATAATAAACAAACCATACAGTCAACACGCAGTTTATTTTGGGGTCGCCACCAAATATTTTTCTCTAGAGACACTCCATCAAAAGATGATATTTATTTATTTAAGAGCAAATCGACCAAATTCGTAGGGTCGCAACTACCTGAAAAAATTAACTACTTATCAACCACCGATGAAATTATTTTTTTTACCAAGCCATCGATAGACTAAAGTACTTAGATCGTTATTGAAAAAATTCACATTTTGACGGAATTATACAAAATGACCACATTATAAAACAACTTCTATAATGTACCACCTAAGTAGTTTCAGTGTTACACACATTTAAACAATAAAAAGGTCCCAATTAAGTACATACATATTGCATACATACGTAATACTTATCGGTAAACTAATATTGACTATTATTGGTCTAGTATAGTCACCCTACCCGTCTAATATTCGTTCATTAAAATTCCGTGCGCGATGGTACATCAAAAAAATTTATACATTGTACCTAATATGTAATTGCAAATTAATTTCTAGGTAGCTTGACCTACAAACGCAACATTAAATGAATTATCAAAGACGCGTCATAATTATGGATATTACAAGTCATTTATTACGACAAACGAGTACCTCTATCTATAGTATCTCTCAGAGATGTAAACAAACAGTTTACCTGTCATATTCGTGTTGGTTGCGATGGTCGCCCAAGCTTCTTCGACGATATCCTTACGGTTGTATTCCGCCAAATTGAAATTGTACAAAAACTCATATTTCTCTATTTGTTTGATTAATTGTATTTCTATTGCCATTTCTATATTGTAATAGTGATAAACAGGCACGCCGCGCTATGCGGCAACGATACGCCGACTGCAGATTGGCTGCCGCACCGAAAATGTGTCGCGTCCCCCCCGCGCCGCGCCGCCGTCGGGTCGCGCCGCGTCCGCTCGGTCACGCTCGGCATGCCGACCGCGAGCCGAGCCGCAGGTAGCTACTAGCGTCGGTTATCGACCCGATGACGACGCCGCGCCGCTGCAACATACCGCACAGAGCGTACTGTCGACTGTCGAGGACATGCTTCAACCTTCAACGTACTTGACAAATTGGTACCACGGGCAGAACTTTGTTGCGACATTCACTTTTCACCCGATTGCTCCAGAAGGAGGGCTATGTTTTTCGAAAGTATAATATAAATGTATGTTCAATTATACGGAGCATTGTCACGGCGGCGATCATTGGACATTCAGCAATGATATTACATTCAATAGATATGCCATTAGCGCACGAAAAGTGAAACAACGAAATTCTCCCAAATTGGGTGAACTAGCAGTAAGTCATGCGTCGTAATGTAACGAATGAGACGTGCCTTTGAAAATCAAGTAATCATTATGCGTATTTAGAAAATGCCCAAAGTACTGTACAAAAGTAAATAATAAGTAAAGGATTTAACTACTTACATATTATATGAAAAATATTGTAATACATGAGTAGGGCCTGGATTTATATGTAAATACATATTTTTAATTTCGTTAGTTTGTGCTCAGTATGTTGTTTTCTTCACGAATCATGACATTTGGAATGAGAAAATGCAATTTTTATTCTCCATATTTTTCCATATTTTGGCATATTTCAAAGATAAGTCCATATTTTTACGAAAATGAATATATTTCTGTAAAAATGGTAGCAAATAGATGTATACGAAACAAAGTACTTACGATAAACGAAGGTAAATCACAAAAAAATGTTCATACGGGGTAGGAACAATTTGCGAATGAGCAAAATATTTATTATTCTGTAAACGTGTCACATCGCAGTCACGGGTCGTTACAGTAAGCTATCGGCGCTAAATTCAGCGTCTATTCACCTACTACTTTCCCCGTATTCACCTTATAGATACACCTTTAAAAAATCACTGTCGCGAATAGCGGTCCGTCAGGTTCGAACCCGCGACCTCCGGTTTGCAAAGCAAGCGATTTCCCACTGCGCCACTGAGGCTACAACAGGAGGCCAGTCACATACTGCGATGTTGAACGATTATTCAGCCAGTACCAAGCCTTATTTTGACCAAACAGTACGACCTTGAATTTTCATCCATCCATTCGTTAGTCGTACAAACTTAAACATGCCTTTTTTGCATTGGGGGTTACAAAACATGAGATCCGTGTACTGCAATAACACAAATACTGAAAAGAACTGCCATATACCTGAAACTTATGGTTATCTTTAACTCCATATTTCTCCATATTTTTCCATATTTTCAATTTTTAGTCCATATTTTATGTACATATTTTGGAATTTTAAATACATATAAATCCGGTCCCTATACATGAGTCATAATTTTTGGCGCGCATTAGTATGGATATAACACATCTATGATTTATAATATCATTGGCATTCAGACTATCATTTAAGTAGAGCAAGCACGGAGGAGGTATCGGCGGTTCACTTGTTACTCAGCTGCGCGGAGGTCTCCTCATATAGGACTGAGTATTCGGTAAGGTTACCAACAAATGTATTACGAGTATCGGTAAGTACTCGTAATATATTTGTCCAGCAAGCACCTGGTTTCCTGGAATTTCATGAGGAGTTAGGGTGAATCTAATAGATCCAATCTTACTGCATGAAAAAGTCGCAAATTGTGGTAGAGTTGCGGAAATCAACTCCCTATACCTACTGGTTATATGGTTGTCTATGGTTGCCTATACTATAATATGGTTGTCTGGAAGTAACTACTTATAGCGATAAGACCGCCATTTGTACATTCTGTGTTTAAGTTCTAAGTTTATATTGTATCTTCTTCTTGGTGTACAATAAAGAGTATACTGATACTTTTATTGCTCGTCTTCCGCTTTGCAAAACATGAAACTGAAATTTGTATCTTTTGAACTCCTGCGTATATTGTTTGACAACTAATGTGCGTGATGATCACTATAGCAAAGTGACCATCAAATAACTGTAAAATGATTCATTAGGTATTCCTAAATTGAGTGATCAATAAATACCATAACACACTTTCAGTTGACATCAAAGTTCAGTGGACAACTGAAGCTTGATAGTCACTTGGGTGGCTTAGATACGCAAGCTGGCATCCATACCTTTGTAATTAAATTTGTTGCGGATTCTAAGACAAATTAGCGTTTCCCCGGGACTCGCCAAGGGTTAAACCTCGGTGTCTTCACTGTTGGGAATAAGTAGCGAGATTAGTACCGATTAAAAAAAAAGAAAAAAAAAGCAATTACCCGAAGTTGTCACTGCACCGGGAGGGAACGGTGCCTAAATTATTGGCAGCTTTTAATTTTTGTGAACAAGCTTATGTTAAAATACACTGACTGAACAACCGATTGTCTCCTCAGATTTAAATGAGTTTAAATTAAAGTATACTTTTATCTAACCGTTCTTGTTATGATACTAATGCCCGCATGTTTTTACCGCACTGTCGCAAATAGATAACTAGAATTAATGGTGACATACAATCAACATAGCTCGAGGCTCCATGGATGGTGGTACTTAAATGCCCTACGTCCCCGTATCCGTAGAATAAACAGGTGCAGAAATCTCACGAATAAAACGGTGTGAACTGGGTCAACAACACTTCAGAACTCTCAACACAGTAGTTGTTGTAAAATGGAGCTCTCAAGTAACGACAATAAAAATCTACAAATTCTGAAGCGTCGGCGCCCCGTGCCCAGTATTGAAATGATAAAATCATGCCGGAAGTAAAATCGACAAGATCTATCCATGGGTCTGTTAAGTAATAGATCGTTGAATCTACCAAAGACAATAGATTAGAACACGGTATTTAAACATTATATTTCTCATCTAATCTTAATCTTAAATCTTACTGTTACGATATTTATCTCGAACAAAAACCATAACAATAAAACATTTTATATGTAGATAAGTCATATTTTATGAATTTTCCCTTTAATCACAAAACACCATACCAACAGGTGAGTTGGGTGAGTTGGGGTGAGTTGGGGTGAGTTGGGGTGAGTTGGGTGAGTTGGGTGAGTTGGGGTGAGTTGGGCCGAGTTGGGGCGAGTTGGGGCGAGTTGGGGCGAGTTGGGGTGAGTTGGGGTGAGTTGGGGTGAGTTGGGATAAGTTGGGGTGAGTTGGGGTCAGTTGGGGTGAGTTGGGGCGAGTTGGGGCGAGTTGGGGCGAGTTGGGGCGAGTTGAGTTGAGTTGTGTGTGTGTGTGTGTGTGTGTGTGTGTGTGTGAGTGAGTGAGTGAGTGAGTGAGTGAGTGAGTGAGTGAGTGAGTGAGGGACCGACCGAACGACCGATCGACTGAGCGAGAATAAAGTTTCACTTCTTCCGCGCGGAGGGACTCCACGCACGCACATTTTTTTTTGTGTATATAATTGCTGGCGTATGTTATTTAACATTTTATTTACTAATTATGGGCTTTAACTTCTATTTCGTAATTTTAATTGCGTTTTTTGAGTTAATCGACTTTACATGATTTATTATAAAAATGAAAAGCATGACTGACTTTCCCGCTGAGGATTTAAAGTCAGTTCCCTCTCAGAGCGTCCTAGACTCAACTAGTAGTATTGTTGAAGAACAACCTACAACGGTTGATGAACAACGAAGAGCTACTAAAACGCTTTATGCTGTATCACCAGTTTGCAGCAGTAGAGATAGCAGTATTGACGGTTCTGAAGCTGACCCAAATGATGAAATCCGACTCCCAAAAAAATTATAATATTCTCTTCTGATTTTAGATCGGTCATGCTCGCCATTAAAAAGGCTTTGCTTGTGGCGGCTTCATGAGGCGGGTCATCTTCAATATGGTTGAGGGGAGTGATGGCTGCTGCGAGCAGTCAACTCGTGCGCACCCGCGCATGAGTCGACTCCTGCAGCTTTCCTTTGGCCTTTTAGTTTGTTGTACTTCCGTCGTTTTTTGTTTTCTCTCTTATTTGTTCTTTTGAACAGCAAGACACACTGTCGCTGATGCTGATCTAATTGTACATGACAAACACTGTTTCAAAAAAGTGAACAAATGACAAGCCCGCTAAGTTTCTTGCCGGATCTTCTCAGTTGAGGCCGCGTTGTGATCCGGTGGTAGCTATTTATTTTGATTTTGACTACTCCGCGTGAAACTACTTCTCCTGCTTCAATGCCTCGACCTCGATCCCTTTCATCTAGCAGGTCAGGTTCTTCCAGCTCGAAGAACTTAAGAGACAGTTCCAGCAGTAGCTCAGGCAGTAGCTCTACAGTGGTAAATACTACTGTCTAACTGGGTAGATCGGACCAACAATAATAACTAAGAATACCTGAGGGTACACCGGCATAATTGTGACATAAGGACGTTCAACATCTCAGTCCTCCCGTGACCATGGGTGCTGCAAAGCATTCAAAACGTCGGGATTTTAAAATCTATAAAATAAACCGGGATAAAATCCGTAAAAGTAATTTCATTTCAATACTACTGTAGAGCCCTTTGGTAAGAAAAAAATAAGAACTGCTCAGGATTGGAACAATTTTCCTGCGTCAGTTTTCCCGCCTGATTATAATGTAAGTGTCTTCAAGACTAGAATGAATTGACTTTTAACAAGCTATTGTGCTTATCCATCATCAATCACTACTTTTCATAGTCAATCACTAGATTAAATAAATATTAAAGGAAATTATTCATTTTGGGACAAACAGTGAGTGTCGGCCAGAAAAAAAAGTATAATATTCGTATAGAGCACACAATTTCTATATTTTTTACTACGACATCAACCCCGTGTGCCCATGGTTATATTGTTACAAACTTTCTGAATACAATAAAGTGGTTCTCATGTTGGCTCCGAATATTGAATTTTTTTCTGGCACTTTCACTTTTTGGTCCAAAAATGTATGAAACGTGAATGATGTCCTTTAAAAAATATATAGCATATTATTTCAATAATTTATAAAAAGTAACTAAACCAAACATACACAAAGAAGAGAATATTTCTTATTTTAGTAGGTTAAATTTTGTAGTAATTGTATTTCTTTAAAGTATAATATAACTCTAAATATTCATCAGAAAAGTTAAATAATGTTGGGGTGAAAACTAACAGAACTATTTTTTCTGTCAGATAAAGTAAATTACCTCAAAATAATGCACAAAAAAATAGCATTCAGCTGGTACAAAACTAAGGTAACCGAATATTTTATATTTTTTCAGCTATTTATCATTCAATGTAACAGTTATATTGAATTTAATGAGCCTAATAAGGAACCCTTTCTGGAAGTTTCATTACATTTTCAATATAATGTCGTAGGCATGCCAAAATCAGTTTTTCGTCGTTTCTGAAAAATAAGGTATTTTGAGTTGCACTAGTTTTCATCTAGGGGTGCGAATTATGATCGACTGCAAGGTTGCACGTACATTTATTTATTTATTTAACAATGCCCATCATTTTTGTCGAACGAACGCAACGCGACTCGATTAAGGGTCAGAGGGCCTAGACAAGATGCAATCGCTACATAGCGAATCTATTTCTTCATTCGCTAACGGTGTCAATTCCCTACAATTTGTCACGTGGTTTTTCGATGACTTATGTCATTCTCATACATTTTTATACTTTCTATTAGCGATAGCGATTGTAGAATGTTACATTGTCTAGGGGGGCAGGTACGTTGGTCACATTCTGTCGTCTGATATGAAAGATGATGCCGAAATTGATCGCCAGCAACGGGCACTCTCGGTGGTGGGAAATATTATTATGATAGCAAGAAGATTTTTTAAAGCTAATGTTCAAACTTAAGTGCATTTATTTGAATCATACTGTCAAATCTTCTACACTTGCCAACTCTGGACAAATTATAAGGAGGTCATTGGATGGTATTCGTGTACAATATAATAACATTTTCAGACACCTCATGGGATAAAATCGGTGCTGTAGTGCCTGTAGCATGTTTACGGAGGCGCGTCTGAACACGTTCAATGCCATTGAGAGAAGCTGAATTGCTTCATATATGGCCAGGGTTGGTCAGTGTAGAAAGGGTATTACTAAAGAACTAGCAGACCGATTGTCTACAACGAACATGTGTAGACATTGGCGTGAAATAGCTCCTAAAATTCTTTTTTTACTGGAATGTATGTTTTTTTGTTTAGTTTGGTTATTATTTATTTATTCTGTTTTGTTTCTTCGTTTTTTGTCAATGTGTCTTTGTATTTGTTTTTTTTTTGTATGGATCAAGAGTCTGAAATAAACGTATTATTATTATTATTTTGGTTTAACTAATAGGCTGATGAAGTTCTCTGTTTTATCAAAAAAACTACGCATTTGTAGTTTTGTTTTTGTCTAAATTGTTCTTATTGTGATTGTTTATCGTAAAGATTATTATTATAAAATTAAATAATACCTGGAAATTGTTTTGGCGTGAAGAATAATATCAGTAAAATCTTTTTTTTTATATTTCATCCAACTTCTTGATTATTTATTTGCATTTCAAATTCCTCTGCGAGTTTACTATTATTCAGAAGGATTAGTCAAATCCTGGTGACTTTATAAAACAACAACTTTACAAAACTTTACAACTTTAAAAACAACTTTAAAACTTTATAAAAAAACAATGTTTTTTTATAAAGTACCTACTGGGTATTATTTTATACCATATAATGTATGGTATATATCAACATAATAACAATGACATCTATAATACCTCAATAGTAGCATGTGATATTTGTAAAAGGGTCAATGTTGAAACTCAGGCGGTTTTGTTACCATAACCGTAACCAAAAAGATTCAGCTTTTCAATTCAAACACAGAAAAAGGTGAAATAAATTATAATTTGATACATTTGGAATATACATATTTAATGTAATAATTTTGTTTAGTTAAAAATTAAACTTGTAATTACTAAGTAATTCGATGTTATAGTAATTTTAACAAAGCCATGTATTTGAACTAAATAAAATATATAACCTTTTTCAAAAAAATTAAGCTAGTAAACCTTATTTTTTGCCCACTGTGCATCGATGACAGCAATCGCGTGCAGCGAGTCGCGAAAACGAGATGCAGCATTGATCATCATCATCATCATCATCATCAGCCGGAAGACGTCCACTGCTGAACATAGGCCTCCCCCTTAGAACGCCACAATGAACAACAATTGGCTATTTGCATCCACCGGTTACCTGCGACAAGCACAATGTCGTCTGTCCACCTAGTGGGAGGCCTGCCAACGCTGCGTCTTCCGGTTCGTGGTCGCCACTCGAGAACCTTTCTTCCCCAACGGTTATCGGTTCTTCGAGCGATGTGGCCTGCCCATTGCTACTTCAACTTGCAGATTCTGAGAGCTATGTCGGTGACCTTAGTTCTTCGGCGAATCTCCACATTTCGGATTCTGTCGCGCAAAGAAACTCCGAGCATAGCTCTCTCCATGGCTCGTTGCGTGACTCTGAACTTTTCTAAAAGGCCAGCCGTTAGAGACCACGTCTCAGTACCATATGTCATCACTGGCAACACACACTGGTTAAAAACCTTCGTCTTCAGGCACTGCGGTATTTTGGACGAGAAGATATCGCGTAGTTTCCCGAACGTTTCGCGTTTGCAGCATTGACGCGGTTGCTAAAACGCGCGACTCCGATACAGCGATCGAGTGCAAGGAGTTGAAGGAGTCGCTCAATGGTCGCTAATGATTTGCTAAAACGCGATGCAGTCGCAAAATTGCCAGTCGCTGCAGCTATAAAACGCTAGTGGGCTGTGGCCCTTAGGCCTCATTTACGGAGACGCGGGGCATCGCGCGTCGCGTGTGGCGTGGCGTCTCGCGGCGCGTCGGACGTTTTTATTGTTTACGTAGCGGTGGCGCGTGAAGCGGCACGTATCATCGCACGCGTAAACACAGACTTATAGCAATATTTGATGCTGTTTATAGAGACGCGGGGCGGGAAGAGTGGCGGTGCCCACCGCTGCGCCTGCCACGGGCAACGGCGGTGCAACTCACTGTTTAACATACAATTTTCTTCTAAAAAAAATCGATCATATCATACTCCATTGCGATGGTGACTACGTCTGTGTTGCACGATTACCAAATAGACTGGCAGAAGGTTCCGCCATAGGCATCGCTTTATCGAGAATCGCCGCTGCGTGCGCCGCCGCGATTAACGCCGCGTGGGTCGTGACGATGCCATCCGCGGGCTCCGCCGTAAAACACACTCCATTTCAAGCAAACGCGTGTAAAATCGCGTCTCCGTAAACGCACTCATACAACGCCCTACATTTGAGTTTAGTGCGGGACGCGCCGCCACACCCGACGCGCGACTCCCCGCGTCTCCGTAAATGAGGCCTTAGGGAAATCATTAATATATAAAATGAATTCATTTTTTTGTCATTCTTAATTTTTGTTTTTTATAATCAAGTTACTTAAATCACATACCTTCATTTTCTTATAATTATCTTCATTTTTTTTACCTGACACCAAAAATGAAAAGAACAGAATAAAGCAGGACGGGGAAAAATCTATAAATTAAAAGCCGGGCCGCAGCTCGTGTTCGTCATAGCACATTTATTCGCAAACTGGTGAAAAAACAAAATAATGTTGCAAACAAAATATATAAAAATGTTCCACTATAAATTTGAATTAAATTTTATTTTATTATTTATTTATTAAAATCTACTTGCATCTAAAATAATTATAAAAGTGGCCAAAAAGGTTTGCAACGATGCAGGTCGCCAACATGTTTTTTCTTTCTTCTCATTGTTCTTTTTTTTGTCACTTTATATTTTACATAAGTCCCGTATTTATAAAAAGTCTCTCGTTGCAATTTTATTTTAATTAGTATACACTAATATTATTTAATTGTCTTTACACTTTTTTTCAAACATTTATAAAAACTCATGCCTCAGTACTGCCCAGAAGGCAGCACTGGCAGGGTCGCCATGCAATGAAAGAACTTGTTGCGACTCAAGCAGCCTTATTAATAAACTATGATTAGCGTCAGAATAACTTTACTCCAAGACTTATGCAAATATTAGGCAATTATGGTATTAATAAACTAGGAGTAAGGACGGAGTTATCTAATCAAAATTTACTCCCGGAGTAAAAGTTACTCCGCGGAGCCCCATGGTTTAACGCTTGAGTAAGCATAGATTTGTATTATATTTCTAACTTCCATTGAGATATTTGTTTGGTGTTCATTCGAGTACCTACTTACTAGTGTCGGATTTTGTAATTATTGTGGATTAAAATGAATAGAGATTATTTCATTGACGATTTGAGAATGATAGAAAGAATTGAAGAAATATTACCATTAATAAGGCATGTGAAATTGTATAAACCTCGCAATAACCCTTTTGAAGACGAGTTTAAATATAAATATAGATTTACATGCTCAAGTGCATATTACATTAGTGAAATGGTTAAAAATGATTTGGCTGGAGATGAAAGAGGAGGCTTTATACCACCTCACTTGAAAGTTTTAGCTGCAATAAGGACTTGAGCTCGTGGAGAGGTAAATAACCTATCTCAATAAAATAAACTATTATTAGGCTAGATATGTAGGCGACAGCCGGATTAAGAAATAACTAGAACTGATTTTAAAACTATTTTTTTTAAATTAAATTACATTTTTAATATCTAACTTAAATATGTAGTGACCGCTTCGTTGTTAGAAGCTAAGTGAAGAGCCGATTCCGTCGCCATGGGTCCATTCAGTGGATCTAGTTGTGCGCCGTCAGCTGGTTTTCGGTACACGTGCCGGATGCGTTCATACAATAGGCCTTCTGTTCTTGGATAGGTTGCATTTTCAGCAAGTTTTGCATTACACGCGCCGGCTCGTGCTTGAGGCCCACCGTGGTTTGCTCTTACACGCGTCCTTTGAGGAGCACTGTAGTTTCTTGTTAGGGACGGTGTAGCTATACAGCTACACCGTCTAGATCCCCGATCCCCGGCCTAATTGTTATATACTTTCTTGCTTTAAAGATAATATTCTGCTAATAAAAAATAGCACAAATTCTAAAACCACTATTTTCGATTCAACAAGAGAAATACAGAATGATGTAAGAGAAATACAGAGTGATAGTTGTGATTGTCAAATAAAAGTGTCAAATATCAAAATTTACCTAACTGCCAGTGTCTTTTTATTCGACCAGGTCATTTTGTTCATTCTTTTTACTTTTAATATCAGTGGGTTGCCATAACATACACCTTAATCTCAGTGTAAGAATTGTATTGTTACTCCGAACCTACTTCGTATTTATTAATGCCGTTATTAACACGTAGCTATTCCGTGACTAGTCTAGAATTAACTACTCCCTGTGTAACTTTTGAGTAAGAGAAAAATAAGCAATTTTTATTAATAATACAGAGGATGTTTATTACTGATTCTAAATCTAATGCCCTCCTGCTCCTCGCCTTATATACTACTTAATACTAAAATACATAAGGAAGGTGTCACTACACACTACAGCCTCACTCATACTAGTCCTGATATACTACCATCTCGGACCAAGTATTGTCCACGAAGATGTCCAGCTCATACCACCATTTTGTCTTCGGTCTGCCTCTATTACTGCAACCACCGATATGTGTCCATTTCGTCACGATGTGAGACCATCTGTGCACCTCTATGCGTCAGCTTCAGCCAGACCAAAAGTCAAAGACAACCCCACACTGTTATACAAAGGAAACATCCCCCCCCCCCCCCCCCACTACTAAGGAGGTGGTCTTTGTTCAGCAGTGGACGTCATCCGGATGATGACGATTAGATAATTAAATAATTTGGTTAACGATAGTTTTGAGATTAGTACCTAGTACATATTTATCCTTTTTTTTTTTTGACGCGGGGGACATCTTCGAAAGATCCCCGGGAGCTGTGGGGCTCGACCGGGGTATGTGGGATTCTTACCCACTAAAACCCCCGCGGCTGTCACATCGGCACATGAGAGGTCCCCACGTAGACGGGGGTCGCAACCCCGTCGCCGTCCTGCTCAGAGTCGCCGCCGTACTCAATGCACGTTCTAAGGACCACACCCCCGAACGTCCTACGGTACGACGCCTAGTTACATATCCTAGGATGATTAGAGATTATCTTATTTAACACGTTCATCATGCGAACAACGGATATGTACGTCACATATTTGTAGTTCTGCTGTAGCACAACGTACTATCACGTCCAACGAAAACTTGATTTATTGAGCACGACGTTATAGAGCGGCGTCTAGCCATACTAATGTCTAAGAGAAGGGTTGCTGTGCCACGATAGGTACATCGAACTCGCATATTTCTAGTGCTACGCCGCATCGATTATTTTTGACATCTTTGATAGCTCTTGGTTGTAGTACTATCTACTGTTAATTATAATTTCTGAGCAAAACACTGGAGTACGTGGTACGTCTTTATTCCACCACGCGCACAGATAGAATGACCAAAATACAATGAGGTTCCACCTTAAATACTACTATATATTTTCCCCCACCACATTGAATGTCATTACCGCAACCAATTCATAACACATTACAAATACTACCTTCCAGATTGTTATTTTTAAAATACATCTCAAACTATTTTGAGTTGCATACCCTCAACAAGTTCACAATTATAAAACTACCTGCCACCGAACTTTAAATCTGTGATCTTAAAAATAGAGTTTTACAATCACACTAACACTACCTACTTTGTTTGCGCACAACGTCACTATACGTCGACCAAAGTATATAGACGTTGACGTCTTAGGAAGTCAGTGCAATAAATACTAGTACTTAATTTGCTAGCACAACGTTGCTAGACGCCACTAGTGAGTAAAAATAAACTTTTTTTAGTGTTGACAGTAAAAGCATGTTGTTATGTCATTCATGCAGTCATTTTATTTTGGACGTGCTTCGAATAAAGGAAATTGTCAGCGATAATTGAGAGAGAGAGAGAGAGAGAGAGCTATGCTTGGAGTTTCTTTGCGCGATAGAATCCGAAATGTGGAGATTTGCCGAAGAACCAAGGTCACTGACATAGCTCTCAGAATCTGCAAGTTGAAGGGCAATGGGCAGGCACATCGCTCGAAGAACCGATAACCGTTGGGGAAGAAAGGTTCTCGAGTGGCGACCACGGAACAGAAGACGCAGCGTAGGCAGGCCTCCCATTAGGTGAAATAATTAAATGCTGGACCTGCTGGTGAACATGCTAGCAAACATGCTGGCGGACATGCTGAACATAATAAACATATTTCGCTTTAAGAGGGAAACCAAACTCAACAAAAATCCTTTTAAATAATCGTCCTAAAAATTACTCATAGATGATATTAATGGTTCTACTTAAAACCCTTGTCCCAATACACATTGTTATAAAGCTGTAAGTATTTTGTAATCCCCATTTTATATTCCGTCCGGTTTAAGCGTGGTTATCATGTATTCACTTTATGAAGCATTCATCGTCTGAACCGCAAACCCGCGCCGCGTAATGAGCACAGTTTGTCAAACATTCACAAAACAGTAACTAATGAAGAGTGTTCGTGGGTTTTTAATAATACTACCCGTTATGTTACATATTTTTCACGCAAACGCGGCGAGGAGTTGTACAATTATTGTAAAGAGCTTAAATATAGAGCCACCTTTAGGATATTTGCACACAAACAATGTTATCATTTTCTTTTTACAACTGAAACCTTTATTATATTTTTCAGTCATTATCAGCCGGAAGATGTCCACTACTGAACGAAGTCCTTCCCTTTTTTGCCATAATTCCCACGCTTAGCAGGCATCATCTTGAGGATCGCAATATACATAGGTGATATGTAAATCCAAAAGAAAGACTGTTTTCCGTAGGCGTGTGTGTTGTTGTTGCTTCGGTGCACACGTGGGGTGTATACTTTTCAGTAAATATACAAAATACATTTTAAAATACAGTCATTTTCATATCAATTATTACATTCCATAATGTTTACAAGGTCTTAAATTAGTGGCTTAATGCTAAATAATATTATGTACACCGGCATAATTGTGACATAAGGACGTTCAACATCACAGTCCTCCCGTGACCATGGGTGCTGCAAAGCATTCGTTTTTTTTTTTTTTTTCCTTTTTGTAGGAGTAGTACTGTTGGCCGCAGATGGCCATTACAGCTTCACCGGACAAGTATGCAAAGCATTTGAAACGTTGGGATGGTAGGTACAATTTTTGTCAGCGATAAATAAGTCTTTGTTTCAAACATGATACTTAATACTAATTTGTAAAGCTGAATCACGCACTGAAAATATGCACGAACCGTTTGAATAATGTCTGAACTTTCAAATCCCCCGGCACTCTTCACTTTTATGGGACTTTTTCCCTAGATTAATATAAACTTGGGCCAAATATTTTTAACTTTGGACATTATTCTTACATTTCGTCTTCAGCTTCTGTTCGGTGAATTATAGGATACTTAATTTGAAATCTGTTTTCTTTTCTTCTTTGTAAATCCTCGAGAAAGTTATATAAACCACTTCGACCTCGCGGACATTCTAAACTGTAAATTTAATTCAGCTGATAATTAACACCCGTATTCACAAACACACGGAACCTGTGTACTTAGTATTGAATGCAGCAATGTGATTGACTTTAACCAACACAGCACGTTGCAAGGTTTACTTCAATAAAACAACAAAAAACTATGCAAGTCAGGGGCCCCTAGTTCATATTTGTTACGGCTTAATCCAGCACTGTCAGCACCTAATTCAATACTAAGTTCCAAGGGTTCGTGAAGGTAGAGTATAGTTTGTCAATAAGGGTTCTCTTGAAACCTAAGATTTTTAAGTCTTAAAGGTAATAAAAATATCTAAAAGTGTGAGTATGGAAATGCACTCGTACGGCCGGGATGTGATATTTTTCGTAATTAAGTTTTCCTATGATATTCCTTAATTTCTACACCGATTTAGGTAGCCAGAGAAATAGCCAATCGATTTATTTAGATAATTTTGAAAATAAAATCAGTTGTAGCCATAAAATGCGTTTTATTGAATCATCATCATCATCATCAGCCAGAAGACGTCCACTGCTGAAGATAGGCCTCCCGTTCGAACGCCACAATGAACGACGTTTTATTGAATACCATTCCACAAATGACTAGATTCTGATAATGAGAACAAAGTTCTTCATTGTATTTCTATACAATTTACAGGCCCTTCACTATCATCTTGAATGGAAACCAAACAGAATAGCCGTCACCATCGCGATGTAAAGCCATTCATGAAGTGAATAGAGAGATCAGTAACAGATAAGCGAAGTAGTCGGGTGAGAAGTGAAGCTTGTTCTATCATATATTAAAAGACCTTCCGGCCCCTATTTTTTTTTTGTCGTATGGTTAGTGGCTAACCTGGTGTCAGAGTTTTCAAGCTGCCCTTAGGCCTCTGACTTAGCTTAACGAACTGCTGTCTATATGACAACAGCTGGGACCGACTTTTAACATGCCCTCCGAAGCACGGAGACGTTCAGTTTAAATGCCACTAAACGGTCACCCATCTAAGGACTGACCTTGCCTGACGTTGCTTACCCAACAGATCATTTACCGAACAGTGGTTACAACTAACTATGAGCATCTCCGTCCGTGGGGCGTCCGGCCCCTATGACATGTGCCTATATACGAATAAGATTAAAATTGGAGTACATATTAAATTTTTTTTGGTCTATGTACACTGCTCGTTAAAAAAAAAGATTTATTTTCCTTATATAATACTAGCAGAGCCGCGCAGCTCCACTTGCGCTTTTTTTCCTAAACAAAAATTGCTCTCTAAATTTCAATTTCCGATCAAAGAAATAAAATACACTCTTCCTCCTTCTCGCTCTCGCTCGCCATCTCGCACTCGCTCTGGCTCTCGCTCCCAGTCACCCTCCCATATCCACTTCCACTTCCACTTCCGCTCCCGCTCGCGCCCCCACTCCCGCTCTCACTCCCACTTCCACTCTCACTCCCACTTCCGCTCCCGCTAAAGCTCACTGCTGGTCACTTCCGATTCTCATACAAAATTAACAACTCAAATCTCAGAAACGGCTTGACCGTTTCTGAGTTTTTGCATGGCTAGACAGCTTCTCATTTTTATAGGTACTTACATATAGAATAACAGAATAATGGATACATTCTTAAATATGTTACATATGACATAAAAATATCATAAAACCAGCTTGTTGCGTAATATGTAAAAATCGCATTCTCGTCACGAACATTATTATTAAAAATTGTGTGAAGATAACCAAGCGTGCCTTTAATCTTTTATTACTTATCGTGATTATTACACCAGTCACGTAGCTACATATGCCCCTTATTTTATGATTTTTGCTTTCGCCATAGACTAAATAAAACGGTATTGCATTTTTCTGGTGTCGATAGAATGAAAGAAATTATTATTTTTAGGGCAATAACGCACTAGGTCGCAGCGGCTAGCAATCGACCACGGGCCGCAGACGCGTCGTCGCTTCGATCTCGTTGGCCGCAGCAGTTCGATTGGGCCGCTGCTAGCCGCGTGCGTCCAGGTGCCTGGTGTGCTCCACGGAGATTTCATAATAAATATAATAATCTTAGCTGAAAAAATCAAAAACACTACAGCACTAACGCAACGGCCAGGTCATAGATACATTAGTAAGGTAAGGTAGTCCTAAGATTGTCTGGAAGAAATCGCACTAGCAATAAGACCGCCCAATGTATACCAGTGTATAATTTTTTTTCATTTCTATTTCCTGTACTTTTTGGTGTGCAATAAAGAGTTGTCTATCTATCTATCAGTATGAAATCGCCATCAAGCACGCGCTGCGCATCTGGCATCGCGCGGCTACCGGCCCCATCGAGCCGCGGCGACCAACGACATCGAAGCGATGCATCTGCGGCCCGTGGTCCATCGCATGTCGTCCATCTTTTAATCGTTGCTCAAAAATTGCAGCTGGTTTTTTAAAGCAATGATGTATTAATATAATAATGTTAAGTATATAATATTTATACGTGAATTATTAACTATTATTTAGCAAGTGAATATTGTTACCTAATACTATGAGTCTTGATACTTGAAGATAAAGAATTTATTCATTTATTTATTTATCTGCGGCCCGCATAGACGGTCGCTGGCCGCTAGTGCGCTATTGCCCTTATTTAAATTATTTTGACAATTTATCTTCTTTATTAATTTGTATACTTATGGCTAAAGGTATATTGTATAATTTTATTGTGATTTAATTAATAGAAAGTTTCGATATTTGTTGTCATTGTGTGTATGCCAACATCATTATTTTCCTATGGGTTTCTATTTTCATTCATAAGAAAACGTTGTGATATCATTTTGTGATCTTAAATTATTTCAAGTATTAGTTTTGTTGTATTAGTATTATTATTAGTAGTATTTATAGGTGTACTTATATCATTAAAAGCCATACAACAAATCCATTTATTCAAAAATTATTTACTTAATAGCTGACAGCTACAAGACTTTACACATAACAAAATATCAGTTCAAGCAGTCAAGGGAAAATATCGAATTCTTATTGATTTTTTCTACCCGTGATGACATACGCAGCCCAGACGTGGCCACTCACGTTACGACTATAATTCAAGGTCGCTCAGCGGGCTATGCTGAGTGTTTCTCTGAGGGACCGAATACGGAATGAAGTAGTTCGCCAGAGAACCAAAGTGACCGACTTAGCTCAAAAGATTAGCCAGCTGAAGTGGCAGTGGGCTGGTCATATTTGCCGAAGAACCGAAGACCGTTGGGGTAAACTGGTTCTGGAGTGGAGACCGCGAATTGGAAAGCGTAGTGTAGGACGCCCTGTGACTAGATGGAGCAACGATATCCGTAGAGGGGTTGGCAGACACTGGATGAGGAGAGCCGAAGATCGGGCTCAGTGGCGTGCCTTGGGGGAGGCCTATGTCCAGCAGTGGACTGATGATGATAATGATTGATTTTTTAAAATTTTACCCAGGAACGTTTTACTTGTCTAGAAGCAAAGTATGCACTAACAGATCTCTAAATTCTACACGTCTAATCTACTTACATTTACTTTAGTTAAGCGTCGCGACTGTAATTGTAATTAGAAACTTGTGTAAACGAAAGCTTGATTTGATTCAGTTTACCTAGCAAGGTGCGGAGCAGCCGACACGGTTTGGGCGGGATGGCTACCCACACGTTACATAAATTCAGAACAGTCCACAATCTGCTCCAAACAAGATAAAATTTATTTAGCTATAATATTATTCATCATCATCATCATCATCACCAGCCGGAAGACGTCCACTGCTGAACATAGGCCTCCCCCTTCGAACGCCACAATGACCGACAATTGGCTATTTGCATCCACCGGTTACCTGCGATGCGCACAATGTCGTCTGTCCACCTAGTGGGAGGCCTACCTACGCTGCGTCTTCCGGTTCGTGGTCGCCACTCGAGAACCTTTCTTCCCCAGCGGTTATCGGTTCGCCGAGCGATGTGGCCTGCCCATTGCCACTTCAACTTGCAGATTTTAAGAGCTATGTCGGTGACCTTGGTTCTTCGGCGAATCTCCTCATTTCGGATTCTGTCGCGCAAAGAAACTCCGAGCATAGCTCTCTCCATAGCTCGTTGTGTGACTCTGAGCTTATCCAAAAGGCCAACAGTTAGGGACCACGTCTCAGTACCATATGTCATCACTGGCAACACACACTGGTTAAAAACCTTCGTCTTTAGGCACTGCGGTATTTTGGACGAGAAGATTTCGCGTAGTTTCCCGAACGCTGCCCATCCGAGTTGGATTCTTCGGGCGACCTCTTTGTCGAAGTTGGACCGACCTACCTGGATAGTTTGTCCTAGGTATACATAGTGGTCAACAACTTCGAGTGTATCGTTCCCAACAATTACCGGTACGGGTGCAACATGGACATTAGACATGATCTTCGTCTTGTCCATGTTCATTTTAAGACCCACCTGTTGGGAAACGCTACTGAGGTCGCTGAGCATCGTATTGAGGTCCTCCAGCGACTCTGCCATAATGACTATATCATCGGCAAAACGAAGGTGAGTGATGTATTCGCCATTGATATTGATGCCGAATCCGTTCCAGTCCAAGAGCTTGAAAACGTCCTCCAATGCGTTTGTGAACAGTTTCGGAGAAATAACGTCTCCCTGTCTCACACCACGCTGCAATGGGATTGGTTTCGTGCTCTCGTCCTGTAGTCGGATCGACATGGTGGCGTTGCTGTACAAACACTTCAACGCTTCGATGTACCTATAGTCAATGTGGCACCGCTGGAGAGATTGCAATACTGCCCAGGTCTCGATTGAATCAAAGGCTTTCTCGTAGTCCACAAACGCTAGACATAATGGCCGATTATACTCCTCGGTCTTCTGTATAATCTGGCGGAGCGTATGTATGTGGTCTACGGTGCTAAAGCCTTTTCGGAACCCGGCTTGTTCGGGAGGCTGGAAGTCATCAAACCTGCGTTCGAGACGGTTCGTAATGACTCTCGAAAACAGCTTGTATACATGGCTCAGGAGTAATATTATTCACGCCTATGAAATAACTCTTAAGGATTCAGATAATGTAGTAAAAAATATGTAGTTGGTTAAAAATGCATTAGTTAGGTACCTTAGACGAAATAACCTACATAATGTAGTAAGTAAATCAATGATAAGAGAGGTCTTTTTAGGGTTCCATATCTAAAAGGTAAAAAAGGAACCCTTTAGATGTGACTTCGTCTGCCTGTCTGTTTGTCATCCCTAGGTATAAGTATATTTCATGAACCACTGGTGCTATCGATTTGGAATAGTTTTAGATCTTACTTACCCGACCTCATAGCAATTGAAAAACAATATTAATTTTCTTTTACTTTTTTAATGGGTAAAATTCAAAATGGGGTCTCAAAATTTTAAAGTAACACTGCTATATCGAGTGGGGTATCATATGAAAGGGCTTCATTTGCACATCACAAAACAGATTTTTATTTTGGTTTACGTCGTGTAGTTTTTTTGGCTGATAATCAAAATATCAAAAAAATAGTGTACTTGCCCTCCGAACCACGGAGACGTTTAGTTCAAATGGCGTTAAACGGTCACCCATCTATTTAATGACCTTACCTAACGTTGCTTAACCTGATCGATTTCCAAACATTGTTAACAACTGTCTATGAGTGTTCCCTTACAAATATTTATTATAATTATAATGAAAAATTGTTAAAATCGGAGCAAGCGTATAACCAAGTACACATTTTGACTTTAGTCCCCTCTCCCAAGGGAACCGTGCCGAATGTCGGGATAAAAAGTATCCTATGTCCTACCTCGGAGTATTAACTCAAATCATGCCAAGTTTTGTTTCAATCCATCTAGTAGTTTCAGCGTGATGCGTAGCCGAGATACAGACAGACAGACAAAAAAAAAATAGATTTTTGGCATTAGTATCGGTTATAGAATGCCCTCCAAACATAATTTTCAAAATATCTTCAATGTACTGAATTGGACCTGTTACAGTTTTATTATAAGTATGGATAGATATAGATATTTATATCAGTAGGTAAAGATATTTAAGTAATTAAAAAAAACATAAAAAAATAATAATTATGAAATTGAAAAAGGTGCTTTACAAATGCAAATCATTTACGTTAGGACAGGAAGGTTTCGAACTTTTTTTTTTCCTGATTCATTTCCTCTCGAGCCCGCGTTAGAATTGAATGTCGTGAAAAAAGTGCACCACACATATAAATAACCCGTAGATAAACATGTTACTGTTATCTTAACCATCTTCAAAAAAGATCTTGGCTCCTTTCCTTGTTAGGGTCGTGGCCAGTGCGTGGCTGTAATTTCCCAAAGATTAACCGCTGTTACGTTGGGTGCAACTGTTACGTGGACAGTACGTTGAACGTCACTGTTACGTTTGCCCGACGGCTAGGTACAAGAAATAAGTACAACAAGTAAAATAACAAGTAGTTTATTGAATCGACAAAAAAAATAAAATACGTTAACCCGGCAGGAAGTTAAATTTTCACTAATAAAATGAAAACTCTATAGTCTCTAAAAATCGCACTAGTACCAATATCTAAGGTCTCTAAAGTAAAGTCAAAACACACGGGTGTGGATTCGCGGCACAGGGAAGTTATCTGGTCGGAACAAAAAAAGGTGCAGGGCTTAACTTTTGGCCGTCCGAGTCCTCGACGCTTGGGGGTCTTCGGTAGTGCCTTCAGCCGACACTCGGTTACTTGAAGGGCACTGGTGGCTCGGGGTTACAGTGCAGCCTGAAGCGTCGCCGCTTGTACAGACAATCTGTACGGTGAACGGTGGAGTCCCAACGGTGAACGGTGTAACAGGGAACTCCAAGCGGGCACGGTGTAGTCCCAACAGTGAACTCCAAACGGGGAACTCCCAACGGTGAATTCCAACGGGGTACGGTGAAGTCCTAGCGGTGCAGCCCTAGCGGTGAAATCTTAGCGGTGCACCCCCAATCCTGGAACGCGTCGAAACATCTTCTGTAGCGCGAAAGATCCGATGCCCTGGCACTAGTGTGACCAGATAAGGGCGTCGGTATCTTTCGCAAAACAATTAAATATTATGCGGAATGGAGTGGTGAATGTAATTTAAAGAAATTAAATATTTAAATGAAATATTTTTACCCAACCCAGAATCAAATTCCCAATGTTTTATATGCCGGATAATCACCATTCCACAACGCCATGCAGAACAAAGAAAACATTACATTTTGCATTAGCAATTATAATTAAAACATATAGGAGGAACAAAGACTTTTAATATTTATTTCCCCGGTACTTTCCCTTATAATAACAAAACTAAATATATCTCCCAGCTGTGTGATGAACTAATAGAATAGAGAATAATTTATGTAAGCAACTACATTACAGTTGGCTATAACACTTAAAGGAAATTTAAGACATTCTTATACAACAATGCACACATTAGAAATACAAGACTATAAGTTTAATTTACAATGACAACTTGTAAACAATTTTAACTCTGGAAACTTCTATTAGACTACTAATTATGAAAAACACAATGATTGTTCCTTGCAAGTATAACTGATATTATGGAATTTAAACTATCTGGACAGTCTAAAATAACAATTACTCATTAGAATATAGGTTAAGATTACTGGCATAGACTACACAATGGAATTAGTTATGATGCTATATTTCACCTGATTCTTGTGATGACTAAAACTGATTGAGCTTTAATATTAAGATATAGGAATTTTATAAGGAAAATACCGTGTCGAAACATATAAATGAATTATTGGAATGAAAACATAAATGAGGTTATAATTGATTGACATTAAAACATCCTGTCACATTCAGTACATTGAAGAAATGAAATTAAGAAATAAAATAGCAATAGCAACGATAATAATACTATGAAAAGGTTGAGATATTACTTGCTAGACCGTAACTGAATTACCTAACATGAAAATTAATTAATTTGGATAATTGTATAAACTTACCAGGGGGTTCCAACCGCCTATTCACAACACAAACACACTTAGGTCACATTTTGTACTTCAACACTACACAGAACAACGAATAAACATGATAATGACCGCTTCCCGGGTCATCTACCCAAATATATATTCCGCCGATGGCCTACCGCGCGGACGGCGCGATCGAGAATGAAATTCCGAATCCCTTCCTTCTATTCGAAAACATAACATGTGCGACGGAGATAGGAAATAGAAAACAATGATGCTTCCGAGCGAGAAGGAGCATACATAGAAGGATCTCGTCGCTGAAGGTGTGAGAATTGTAGACATGATTTCTAGAAAATTGTTTCCGATGTTGACACTGCATAATACCTTATATGGCGCTGTGAGCGCTAATACTAGTTGCGTCGCGCGGCTTCCGTACGATAATAGAAATATGGTATTGCGGTTGTTTGTTCGTAAAGTTTTTTATTTTACAATTTAATGATTCTACGTTGTTACAACGTAACACCGCGTCGGGGATATATTCTGTTCATCCCTAATAGAAACCTTAGGAGACTCTATGAGAGTATTTATCCCTTAACCTAACCTTATTATTGTAGTAAGTAAGTACAATATTAGACGGGTCTACAATTATCTATATCTTTACTATAGGCCTTTTTCGCGTGGGTGACTCAACACCGCAGAGCCGAAACTACCAAAGCTAGGACTACAAAATTTGAACAGGAGGTTCATTTTATGGATTTACCAATCAATAAGAAAGGATTTTTGGAAATTCGCACTCTAAGGGTGTGAAATAGGGGTTGAAAGTTTGTATGGGAAGGGTGTAAAAACATTGTCATTTAACTTGAAATTTTGCACTTGGACAAAAATAATAAGACCCGTGTATCAGCGTTTTTCAGAATTCGTTAGTTAAGGTTGTAAAATATAGGATGAAAGTTTGTATGGGATGGGTGTAAAAACATTGTCTTTTGGCTACAAATTTTGTAATTAGACTCTTTAATAAAAATAATAAGATACGTGTATCAACGTTTTTCAGAATTCGTCAGTTAAGGGTGTAAAATAGGGAATGAAAGTATGTGTGTTAAAAAACATTTTGTACCTATCTGTCTATTGACCTGCAATTTACGCACGCATACTATTTCTGTTTTTATGAAAATTCATCACTTAAGGCTTTAAAATAAGAATTGAACCTTTGTATGGTGATTTTTTTTTTGTTCATTGATTTAATGTACCTACTCTTAATTTAAAAGCACCTTCATCTGAATTAAATTAAGGGATAAGATTTGTATTGTATGATAGGATACCTGCTACCAGTATGGGATATAAAATAATTGATACGGTTGTGGTGGATACGCGTGGTGTAGACATGGAAGACACAATACATTAGAGTTTTTTAAACCAATTACAGTTTTTGAATTTATCAATACGCCAAGAGGTCCACCTCATAGCCTCAAAATTATAGGTAAGGTATCCAAATATTATAATTAGATGAATAATTTTAATCCCCTTAACATGTGCATGTGTGCAATGGGGTAAGATTACAGTTTAGATTATAAAAAATAATATTATCGAAGCCATTATCCTCATTGGACCAGCTTGGTCAAACTATGCACATTTCTCGCATCCCTTTAATGCCTATAGACAGACCTTTAGTGTCAGCAATTTCCGGTGAAACTTCTCATGTTATTACTATAGTATATATATAACTATAGTATATACTATATACATACTATATTATATAACCTAAACGAATTTCAAGGTCAAACCATAAAATATTTTGTTGGAATCGATCTACGAGAAGAATGTTTTTCCCATGGATAGTTATATGATTGGTCTCTATAGAGCAGGACATGCTAAAAACCAATACATCTTGATGAACACTAATTGGAATATGAAAAGTCGTGTACCTATTCAGTAATTTTATTTTAATTATTTTATTCTTTCTTCATGTACAAAAGCTATAGTCTAAGTTAATTTAATTCATGGACTAGGATTATAGAATAATTTTATGACAGTAGTACTTAGGTTTCTGAAATAGCAACAGCTCAGTGGCCAGCGCTTGCCTTGGAAACAAGGTGTGCTGGTTCGAACCCCGGCTCAACCCTCTGGTTTCTTTATTTAATCATGTGCGAATCGTCATTGTGTGATTGTTACCAGCTTTCGGTGAAGAAAAACAGAAAGTAGCTTTCGAATGACGTATGAAGTCATCCAACCCGCACTTGGCCAGCGTGGTGGACTATGGCCTAAGCTTCTACATTTTTAGACGAGGCCGGTGTCCAACAGTGGGACAAAAACAAGGGCTGGTAAAGAAAATAGGTTTCTATGGAGTAACCTAAAGTTTCTTGAACGTTCTATAGTTTGTGTGGGCCACCTTTCGGCAAGTTGTATATTAATTTTTTTGGATAGTTTCTCCTAAGAGGAAAAATAGAGAAGGAAAGTTTGCAATTTGTCGAATTTACGTGAAACTTAGCTAATTTAATACTTTTGGTTAATACTCTTCAACAAATTATTTACAACGCGTTATTTAAAATTCAATTTATAAGGGTGGTAAAATAAATCCAAAAATGTTGTAGTTATGGCAAAATTGGTAGGGGAAATTTTATTCTACGAAAATCTACTGTAGGTAAGGTAAGGTATTATTCTTTAAACATATTATAATCTAAACATAACATTTTTCCACCCGTGCAAAGCCGGGGCGGGCCGCTAGTAGATTATAAAGCCGGTTAAAAAAATAAATCAAAATGGTCAAAATTTCATATAGAAAACCGCTTTCAAATAATTCTATTAATATGAAATCTACGACGCGACATACAGACACAAAGTCAAAGTCAAAATATCTTTAGTATGTATAGGCCCCACGGAGGCACTTACCCAAAAATCATTTTTACCAACTACCACCGGATCGTAACGCGGCCGCTACTGAGAAGATCCGGCAAGAAACTCAGCGGGTTTGTCTTTTTTAACCGACTTCAAAAAAGGAGGAGGTTCTCAATTCGTCTGATAATATTTTTTTTTTTCTATGTACACACATCAAAAGTGTCTAGGGATCAAGCATTTTTAAGCGGATTTCTTGAGATTGAGATGTGGCTTTGTAATAAATTTATGATTTTATAAAGTTATATGGATCCTTTTTGGTGCATTTCATAATTTGAATCAGGAACTGTGAATCAAATTCGAGTAAAAGATGAAAATCAGCTGTCAATATTTTCCCTATAAAAACATACAACGCATTGAAGACATTATTAGTGCTACTGTTTCCCTACTACTGATTAAAACCAACGTTATTATGGAGCGGCGACGTCATTTAAGCAGGGAAGAAATGCTCAGAGCCGTGGGAATGATAGAAGCTGGTTCCCGGCAACGTACTGTGGCTTTAGCTCTGAATACAAGTCAGAGTGTTATCAGTCGACTTTGGACACGTTACCGAAGCACTGGTACCGTGGCTGAGCGCCATGGAGGACGGTATCGCTGCACCACACGGAGACAAGACCGATATATTCAAATCTTAACTCGAAGAGCTCCAACAATAACTGCCATGATGTTAGCCGTGAGGCTTCATCACTCTTCAGGGAACTTAATTAGCGACCAAACAGTCAGAAACCGCTTGCATGAAGTGAACCTTCATTCCCGAAGACCGCTACGGGTACCACCTATAGCAATGCACAATCGTAGGATTCGATATCAATGGGCTCTTGAACACAGAAATTGGGCAGAAGAACAATGGCGTTTCGTGTGCTTTTCTGATGAGTCTCGTTTTGGTATGAGACCGGATACAAGACGTATACGACACTGGAGAACCCCTGGACGCCAACAGCGATTAAAATCCTGCCAGGAAGTCCATCCTTATAGTGGTGGAACCATCATGGTATGGGCGGGTATTTGGATCGGCGGAAGAACTGAGTTGATTTGGATCAGAGGCAACCTCAACGCTCAAATTTATGCTGAGACGATTGTATCAGACGTCATCGTTCCTCTACAAGTGCAAATCGGTCCCTTATTTCAGTTAATGCATGATAATGCACGACCGCACACCGCAAGAGTTGTAAGACAGACTCTCGCCGCAGCTAACATCAATGTCCTGCCCTGGCCTGCTCAGTCGCCAGACTTGAACCCGATTGAGCATGCATGGGATATGCTACAGAGAAGAGCTCTGCCGAATATGGAGGGTATCCAGTCGCAAGAAGACCTTTTTTTGTTGTTGCAACGAACATGGGCGGCCATTCCACAGCGTGATTTGGATGAACTCATTTTGAGTATGCCAAACCGATGTTCTTGTGTTGTTAGTGTTCGCGGTAGAAACACGGATTATTAATTGTTTAAGTTACCCAATAAAATTTTAAAGAAAACTGTTATTTCAGTCTTTTTTTCGAACTTTTGTGTTAGTGGTTCAAATGTCCAAAATCCCTTTATTAGGAAAATGGCAAATTTCTTTATTAATGCAAAGGTGACTTGGTTTATCGTTACTGTGACAAACGAAAACACTTTATTTGATGAATCCTTAAAGAAAATTTTAATTAATATCAATCAGGAGAAAAGTTATTGCAAAAATATATGTTGATCCCTAGACACTTTTGATGTGTGTAGTTAGAGTTAGTGCATTAATCAGTGGGTAAAACGTAGAACGTTATTTAGTTGTATATGTACTATGCGTTTCATCTAAGAAGGTGGCCGCCATGATGATCGCGACTGTGGAACTTCACTCGTTTTTTAAAAATTTTGTAGCGGCAGCAGAGTAAACACAAAAGGAAAAATTCGCCTCGGTTTTGATTATTTATTGTAATATCTTATTTTGCAATCTATTTTTGTTAAAACATCATTTTTAGTAATTATATATTTGAAATGGCAAGATGGCGGCCACCTTCTTAGTTGAAACGCATTATAAAGGAGAGGTGCTATAAGTTTGAAGCTAATGTCTTGTTCATGTGTTAAACCTTTGATATAAAGTCGATTGTCAAAAAAGGCTTATTATAAAATCTCTGATTACCTGAAGGATAAAACTGCGTGGGCTTGAACTGCTAAACTCATGCAAGCTTAGAATTTTAAGGCTACATAAGTACATATGTATATATAATTTGTAAAATAATTCGCACAATAGTTTAAAAAAAATATGACAAATAAAATATAAAAAAAAAATTGAACCGACTTCAATAACACTAAAAAGTATAAAATAATTTAAATATTAAAGAAATTGGTGTTAGCGTACCTGCTGTGTATATTTGGCACCAACTTCAATAATATTTAAATTATTTTATACTTTTTAGTGTTATTGAAGTCGGTTCAATTTTTTTTTTTAATTTTTTATTTTATACTTTTTAGTGATATTTTCATACATAAAGATTGAACCATCGAATACGGTAAAATGATCTAGGTAGGTTATGACATCATTATGATTTCACATTATCGTCTACATACACACATCAAAAGTGTCTAGGGATCAACATATATTTTTGCAATAACTTTTCTCCTGATTGATATTAATTAAAATTTTCTTTAAGGATTCATCAAATAAAGTGTTTTCGTTTGTCACAGTAACGATAAACCAAGTCACCTTTGCATTAATAAAGAAATTTGCCATTTTCCTAATAAAGGGATTTTTGACATTTGAACCACTAACACAAAAGTTCGAAAAAAAGACTGAAATAACAGTTTTCTTTAAAATTTTATTGGGTAACTTAAACAATTAATAATCCGTGTTTCTACCGCGAACACTAACAACACAAGAACATCGGTTTGGCATACTCAAAATGAGTTCATCCAAATCACGCTGTGGAATGGCCGCCCATGTTCGTTGCAACAACAAAAAAAGGTCTTCTTGCGACTGGATACCCTCCATATTCGGCAGAGCTCTTCTCTGTAGCATATCCCATGCATGCTCAATCGGGTTCAAGTCTGGCGACTGAGCAGGCCAGGGCAGGACATTGATGTTAGACGCGGCGAGAGTCTGTCTTACAACTCTTGCGGTGTGCGGTCGTGCATTATCATGCATTAACTGAAATAAGGGACCGATTTGCACTTGTAGAGGAACGATGACGTCTGATACAATCGTCTCAGCATAAATTTGAGCGTTGAGGTTGCCTCTGATCCAAATCAACTCAGTTCTTCCGCCGATCCAAATACCCGCCCATACCACGATGGTTCCACCACTATAAGGATGGACTTCCTGGCAGGATTTTAATCGCTGTTGGCGTCCAGGGGTTCTCCAGTGTCGTATACGTCTTGTATCCGGTCTCATACCAAAACGAGACTCATCAGAAAAGCACACGAAACGCCATTGTTCTTCTGCCCAATTTCTGTGTTCAAGAGCCCATTGATATCGAATCCTACGATTGTGCATTGCTATAGGTGGTACCCGTAGCGGTCTTCGGGAATGAAGGTTCACTTCATGCAAGCGGTTTCTGACTGTTTGGTCGCTAATTAAGTTCCCTGAAGAGTGATGAAGCCTCACGGCTAACATCATGGCAGTTATTGTTGGAGCTCTTCGAGTTAAGATTTGAATATATCGGTCTTGTCTCCGTGTGGTGCAGCGATACCGTCCTCCATGGCGCTCAGCCACGGTACCAGTGCTTCGGTAACGTGTCCAAAGTTGACTGATAACACTCTGACTTGTATTCAGAGCTAAAGCCACAGTACGTTGCCGGGAACCAGCTTCTATCATTCCCACGGCTCTGAGCATTTCTTCCCTGCTTAAATGACGTCGCCGCTCCATAATAACGTTGGTTTTAATCAGTAGTAGGGAAACAGTAGCACTAATAATGTCTTCAATGCGTTGTATGTTTTTATAGGGAAAATATTGACAGCTGATTTTCATCTTTTACTCGAATTTGATTCACAGTTCCTGATTCAAATTATGAAATGCACCAAAAAGGATCCATATAAATTTATAAAATCATAAATTTATTACAAAGCCACATCTCAATCTCAAGAAATCCGCTTAAAAATGCTTGATCCCTAGACACTTTTGATGTGTGTACTTTTACATAATACATGTTTCTTCAGAAACTCAGAAACAATTTATCCGATCGTAATAAAATTTGCATGGAATCATCATCGTAGTTTACTCTCTCGAATAAAAAAACTTTGGCGCCAAGCTGTGATTCGTCCGATTTCAAAGAATGCCAATCCAGTATCCAGATCACAAGGATTTACGTCCAATTAGTATCTTATCTTGCCTTTCTAAGATATTGGAGCGAGTGGTCTATACGCAGGTAATGGAGTATTTAGAAACCAACAAGATGTTACCGGTTGCAATCAGGTTTCAGAAAAGGTTGTGGCACGGCTACGGCGCTATGTAATGTAGTTGGAAATATACTTGAAGCGCGTGATAAAGGAGAGGGGTCAAAACTTGTGCTATTAGATTATTCGCGTGCATTTGATGCCATTAACACGACTCTACTCCTGTCTAAGATGGCATACTATGGCTTTACCGTAGATACCATCAAATGGTTTGAAAGTTATCTTATGAATAGGCAACAAATAGTTCAAGTACGTGGTGTTGATGGTACAACTGTCTCATCGGAGCCAACGAGCTTCAGTCGTGGGGTACCACAGGGATCGATCCTAGGTCCGCTTTTATTTATATTGTATAGTGCAGATGTCATAAATTGTATCCAGCAATGTAAGTACCACATATATGCGGATGACCTACAACTATACATATCTTTTAATCCCAAAGATACCAATAAGGCAGTAAAGAATATTAATAGTGATCTTCAGAGAATTGTTGAATGGTCTGAACGTAACTCTTTAGTTTTGAATCCCTCAAAGACTAAATTTATGGTAATTGGGAGTCGGCAACAAGTGAAGAATATAATGGAAGTAAGGCCTACAATAGTAATAAAAGGGGAGAAAATCGATATGGTTAAGGTGGCTTGCAATTTAGGCCTGACTATTGATTCAGAACTACGCTTTGAGGCTCATATTAATAAGGTAGCCAGAGACTGATTTTATAGGTTAAAGATTCTATACTCCATACGAGATTATGTTAGTGTGGACGTAAGGAAACTACTGGTAGAGAGTCCTAGTATTATCAAAACTTAATTATTGCGACACAGTTTACGGACCGTGCCTATTAAAAAGATCAGAAAAGCTGATCCAACGGATTCAAAACGCTTGCGCCCGGTACTGTTTCCAAATTCCAAAGAGGAGTTACATTACCCCATATTTGAATCAAAACAACATTTTGAAGATGGCTGCCAGAAGAAAATTACACTTGTCTTGCCTCTTATTTGGAGTCATGGCTAATCAGAAGCCTAAATACTTATATGACAAGATTAAATGGAGACAAAGTAGGTCGCAACTACATGCGTTGAGATCTACAATGTGTCCGCTGGTGTCATACAGGCATCGAACGGCGGCATTTGAAGGTTGTTTCAAGCATGCAGCCACACAATGTTGGAATGATATACCTCCACCAATTCGAGCCCTAAAATCAATTGATTCATTTAAGTATAATCTTAAGAAACATTTAATACAGGCTCAGAAAAGTGACCCTACTTATGGCTGAACATATTGTTATTAGAAACATATTAGACTTTAAAGTCGCAGTTAAAATAATAAACATTGACTGCTAGTACACACATCAAAAGTGTCTAGGGATCAACATATATTTTTGCAATAACTTTTCTCCTGATTGATATTAATTAAAATTTTCTTTAAGGATTCATCAAATAAAGTGTTTTCGTTTGTCACAGTAACGATAAACCAAGTCACCTTTGCATTAATAAAGAAATTTGCCATTTTCCTAATAAAGGGATTTTTGACATTTGAACCACTAACACAAAAGTTCGAAAAAAAGACTGAAATAACAGTTTTCTTTAAAATTTTATTGGGTAACTTAAACAATTAATAATCCGTGTTTCTACCGCGAACACTAGCAACACAAGAACATCGGTTTGGCATACTCAAAATGAGTTCATCCAAATCACGCTGTGGAATGGCCGCCCATGTTCGTTGCAACAACAAAAAAAGGTCTTCTTGCGACTGGATACCCTCCATATTCGGCAGAGCTCTTCTCTGTAGCATATCCCATGCATGCTCAATCGGGTTCAAGTCTGGCGACTGAGCAGGCCAGGGCAGGACATTGATGTTAGCTGCGGCGAGAGTCTGTCTTACAACTCTTGCGGTGTGCGGTCGTGCATTATCATGCATTAACTGAAATAAGGGACCGATTTGCACTTGTAGAGGAACGATGACGTCTGATACAATCGTCTCAGCATAAATTTCATGGTATGGGCGGGTATTTGGATCGGCGGAAGAACTGAGTTGATTTGGATCAGAGGCAACCTCAACGCTCAAATTTATGCTGAGACGATTGTATCAGACGTCATCGTTCCTCTACAAGTGCAAATCGGTCCCTTATTTCAGTTAATGCATGATAATGCACGACCGCACACCGCAAGAGTTGTAAGACAGACTCTCGCCGCAGCTAACATCAATGTCCTGCCCTGGCCTGCTCAGTCGCCAGACTTGAACCCGATTGAGCATGCATGGGATATGCTACAGAGAAGAGCTCTGCCGAATATGGAGGGTATCCAGTCGCAAGAAGACCTTTTTTTGTTGTTGCAACGAACATGGGCGGCCATTCCACAGCGTGATTTGGATGAACTCATTTTGAGTATGCCAAACCGATGTTCTTGTGTTGTTAGTGTTCGCGGTAGAAACACGGATTATTAATTGTTTAAGTTACCCAATAAAATTTTAAAGAAAACTGTTATTTCAGTCTTTTTTTCGAACTTTTGTGTTAGTGGTTCAAATGTCAAAAATCCCTTTATTAGGAAAATGGCAAATTTCTTTATTAATGCAAAGGTGACTTGGTTTATCGTTACTGTGACAAACGAAAACACTTTATTTGATGAATCCTTAAAGAAAATTTTAATTAATATCAATCAGGAGAAAAGTTATTGCAAAAATATATGTTGATCCCTAGACACTTTTGATGTGTGTACATTATCTGACCTGTTCCGTAGTTCTGCCCAAAGGTAAATGGTTTTCGTGACTTTATCGAGCCATTACGACACTAACAACAAATTACTTGTCCGACAAGTGCAACACTGTTTAAGTGAGTAGTCGACAGCTAGGGTTGTCCAAAACATCATTATTCTACTTGTATACCAATTCAAGCCCCCTTCCCTCTAATATGGTTGAGGGGAGTGATGGCTGCTGCTCGAGTCAACTCGTGCGCGGGTGCTGCTTGGGGGGACTGGTCCGACTTCTATCCATTTGGCCTTTTAGTTTGTCGTAATTTATTGTTTTCTTCTTTTCTCCCCTGCTTTATGTTTCGAACGGCAGGACACAATATCGCTAATGTCGATTCATTTGTAACAAAACAATGTTTAAAAAAAAAAGTGAAAAAATGACAAGCCCGCTGAGTTTCTTGCCGGATCTTCTCAGTTGAGGCCGCGTTGTGATCCGGTGGTAGCTTCTAAAAAATGACGATTCAAAAGTGCTAGCGTTAAGCCTATTTGAAATAAAGAATTTTGAGTTTGAGTTTAAGCAATTATTAAACTAATTTAAGATTCTTTTATATAATTTAACCCTATCATTAGCCGGAAAACGTCCACTGCTGAACATAGGCCTTCTACTTGGAACGCTACAAAGAATGATAACTCGCTATTTGCATCCGTCGTCAGACAATGACGTGGGAGGCCTGCCTACGCTGCGTGTTCCTCTTTGTGGTCTACTTAACTACTAGTAAATACATAATCAGCAGCCGAAACGTCCACTGCTAAAAAAGGCCTCTCTCTTAGAAGGGAGGGGTTGCCATAATCCCCACGCTTGGCAGGCGGGTTGGGGATCGCAGTATAGCTGGTAGGTGATCAAATAAAAAAAATACGCTGCTGCCCGTCTTCTTGTTTTCCTTAGTAGCCTTTTACGGACACCCAACGGAAGGAGACGAGAGACCCGGACACCCCACTAACTACTATTTATTAATAAGCAAATTATAAATACTAATTGATGTATGATACTTTTTTTTGGGCCAGGATTTCAAAATCATGTCAAATAATCTGAATAATGAGTAAACGTTCCTGAATTCAGGTGAAAGGGCACTTGTAGGTGGTTTAATTACTATAGGCTTAATAGCAGTGGCGTGCATACACTTTTATGCCAGGGTAGGCAAAAAAAGGTTTCTTAGAATAGTCAATACTTATAATAAAACTGTAACAGGTCCAATTCTGTACATTGAAGATATTTTGAAAATTATGTTTGGAGGCATTCTATAACCGATACTAAAGCCAAAAATGTTTTTTTTTTTTTGTCCACTGCTGAGCAAGGCCTCCCCCTTAGAAGGGAGGGGTTGCCATAATCCCCACGCTTGACAGGCGGCTTAGGGATTCTTTGGACTTGTTAAAGTTATTTTACTATTCGTCGAACACCTCAGATAGTCAAAAAACCAAACCGCAAAATAAAGTTTGCTTGTCGAGTTTTTTTTTTAGAAAAAAAAAAGTGTATACAACTATATGCAAAGAAAGTATGATACCCTCGATGAGCGAGTACGACTCGCACTTGACCGGTTTTTTTTTTACCTTTTAGGTATGGAACCCTAAAAAATATGACATTGTACCCTAATCTTAAGCAGCTTGATTGTAATCACGTAAGTACTTATAATAATGAGATTTATCTCAACCCTCACCTACCTAAAACATCCACTCAAGTGTATCGAGTTCCCGTCAACCCTCATGGGTTCCCCCCCCCCTCCCCCCTTGGTCATTTTATCAGGACATGCGAAGTAATAACTTTTGTTTTGGCCTTCCCCAACTCGTAATAGAGTTGGAGACCTCACTCAAACTTTGATCGAATCGGCTTGACGTATATCGACAACCTTATTCGGACAGTTAATGAAGTGATTATATCTATTTCTGGATGAAAGGATCAGATTTTTTTGACGGAAGAAAACGAACAATTTATTGACATGAGTGTCATCTCAGTTGAGCCAACTATTCAATAAATTATTTTGCAAATATGGGACCAATCTGGAAGTATATACCTACTTTCAAATACAAAAAAAACGAATCAGTTCATAAATGACAGAGTTCTGATGTAATAAACATAAAACTAATTAGCATACAACCGAATTGAGGACGTCCTCCTTTTTTGAAGTCGGTTGAAAAATTATGAAATCTGTCCTTTTATTTTTTACTTGCTACTAAATATAAGCCAGTGTTTGACTACAGTCCCACCTGATGGAAAGCGACGAAGCAATCAGGGATAGTAAAGCATACCTACCTGCTAGCTTATTATAAGCCTATTCACTCTAGCCTTGAAGACACCCACATTATGATCCGTCGGAAAAATTGACGCAGGTAAACTGTTCCTATCCTTAGCTGTCCTTATTATAAATGACGAAGCATCGCTTAATCCGGACCGAAGGCATTCATTAGGGAGCCACTTTTTATTGATAGGACACTCAAGACGTTCGACTGATAGAAAGCGATACGTCTACTAAATACAGCTGCAAAACACTGCTGCGCGTCGCCCTTGATATTAGATACTAGCTGACCCACGCAGCTCCGCCTGCGCTATTTTTACGTTAACTAAACTTTTAATAACAGAAATTCGCATCGAATACATAACCTCCTTTTTTATAGTCGGTTAAAAACTGGGACCCACTTTTTACTTGCTCTCCGAAGCACGGACCCGTTTAGTTCAAATGGCGTTAAACGGCCACCCATCTATTTAATGACCTTACCAAACGTTGCTTAACCCGATCGATTACAAAACCTTGATAACAACTCTCTATGAGTGTTCCGTTACTAATATTTATTATGTTATAAAGAAAAGTTGATAAAATCGGACCAAGCGTATAACCAAGTACCCATTTTGACTTTAATCCCCTCTCCCAAAAGAACCGTGCTAGACTAGATTACGGGATAAAAAGTATCCTATGTCCTACCTCGTAGTAAGATCTCAAATCATGCCAAGTTTCATTTGAATCCATTCAGTAGTTTCGGCGTGATGCTCAGCCGTGATACAGACAGACAGACAGACAAATATTTAAAAAATTACATTTTCGGCCTCATTATCGGTTATAGAATGCCCTCCAAATATAATTTTCAAAATATCTTCAATGTACAGAATTGGACCTGTTACAGTTTTATTACAAGTATAGATTTAGCCTCTCTTTGGACATTTTACACACTGCTGCGGCAGAATATCTAGCACTTCGGAGTACCCAGACCCTGCTTTTCTTTACAAGATCAAAGTTGGAACAATATATGTACTATGTATGAACACAGGAGCGTTGGCTAGCCACCGATCAACAAACACTCATGGTTTCAGACATTTAAAGTTACGATTTTGATCTCTTAAAGAAAAACAGGGTATATCTGGAAGACCACTTATAAATCTACTGCTACTAGACGTATACTTCACAATGCTCCTTTTTTGCGTCGGAAATTAATAACACAATCGATGTTGGGACGCCTCATAAATTCTATTACGTGTTGAAAGCTTGCAAATTGAATTGTTAGGCTTTGAGATTGGTTAATCAAATGCGCGGCTGATACAAAGCAAACATGGCGGTAATATTCATAATTATACGTTGGGATATCTTGGGATTATCTGAAATCCGACGAGAGGGACAGGGTACGATAACCCTTGATTCCGGAAACTTGCTCTTCTTCCGGGAAGGAGACCGAAAATCTCAGGGTGGTGTTGGGTTTCTCGTCCGTAAGTCCCTCATTAACAACGTTATAAAGGTCGATAGTGTGTCGAGCAGGGTAGCGTACCTTATACTCAGAATAACCAGTCGGTATTCGTTGAAGGTTATACAGGTTTACGCGCCGACCTCGGCACACCCTGACGATGAAGTAGAGGCTATGTATGAGGAGATAGCAGAAGCCATACATACCTCCAAAACACACTTCACCGTTGTTATGGGGGACTTCAACGCGAAGGTGGGCACACGGAATGGCGATGAGTTGAAAGTGGGGTCATATGGGTACGGGCAGCGGAACCAAAGGGGCCAGCGGCTGGTCGACTTCATGGAGAAGGAGGGACTCTTTGCGATGAACTCCTTCTTCAAGAAGCGACCATCCAGGAAGTGGACGTGGATAAGCCCCGATGGTTCAACCAAAAATGAGATCGACTTCATCATGACGACCAACAAGCATATATTCGATGATGTCTCCGTGATCGGCAGGGTGAAAACCGGTAGCGATCACCGCATTGTTAGAGGCACATTGAATATCAATGTCAAGCTTGAGAGGTCCCGTCTGATGAAGTCCACGCTCCGTCCGGGAACCGCCCAAATCCAAAACCCCGAAGACTTTCAACTCGAACTACACAATCGCTTCCAGTGCCTAGCCGAATGCGAAACTGCGGACGAGTTAAACAATGGGTTGGTGCAAACTGTCCATGCAGTAGGGTCCAAGTTCTTTAAGACCCCACGCCGTAATAAGCCTCAGAAGCTCTCCAATCAAACCATTAAGTTAATGGAAACCCGAACTGAGATGAGACTGCAATCTTCAGCTGATATGTCGGAATATGCTGAACTCAATAGACGAATCTCGAAATCCATGCGACACGACTTGCGTTCCTATAATACAGCATGTATTAAGGACGCAATTGAGCGGAACCAAGGCTCTAAAGTGTTTGCAAAGAATTCGTCTATTGGGCAAAGCCAAGTGACCAAGCTGAAGATCGACGACGGCAGTGTCATCTCATCAAAGTCGGAGATATTGAGAGAGCTCGAGAGGTTTTACGGACAGTTGTACACCTCGACACGAAAACCCATTGCCCGAACAGCTCAGGACACCAGAGCCAAACTAACCCGACACTACACTGAGGACATCCCAGACATCAGCTTGTACGAGATTAGAATGGCTCTCAAACAGCTTAAGAACAACAAGGCGCCGGGTGAAGACGGAATCATAACAGAACTTCTGAGAGCGGGTGGAAAACCGGTACTTTTAGTCCTCCAGAAGTTATTTAATTCCGTCTTACTCGAGGGTACTACGCCAGAAGCATGGCACGGGAGTGTGGTGGTTCTCTTCTTCAAAAAAGGTGATAACACTTTATTGAAGAATTATAGACCCATCTCACTCCTGAGCCATGTATACAAGCTGTTTTCGAGAGTCATTACGAATCGTCTCGAACGCAGGTTTGATGACTTCCAGCCTCCCGAACAAGCCGGGTTCCGAAAAGGCTTTAGCACCGTAGACCACATACATACGCTCCGCCAGATTATACAGAAGACCGAGGAGTATAATCGGCCATTATGTCTAGCGTTTGTGGACTACGAAAAAGCCTTCGATTCAATCGAGACCTGGGCGGTATTGCAGTCCCTCCAGCGGTGTCACATTGACTATAGGTACATCGAAGTGTTGAAGTGTTTGTACAGCAACGCCACCATGTCGATCCGACTACAGGAAGAGAGCACGAAACCAATCCCATTGCAGCGAGGTGTGAGACAGGGAGACGTTATTTCTCCGAAACTGTTCTCAAACGCATTGGAGGACGTTTTCAAGCTCTTGGACTGGTACGGATTCGGCATCAACATCAATGGCGAATACATCACTCACCTTCGTTTTGCCGACGATATAGTCATTATGGCAGAGTCGCTGGAGGACCTCAATACGATGCTCAGCGACCTCAGTAGCGTTTCCCAACAGGTGGGTCTTAAAATGAACATGGACAAGACGAAGATCATGTCTAATGTCCATGTTGCACCCGTACCGGTAGTTGTTGGGAACGATACTCTCGAAGTTGTTGACCACTACGTATACCTAGGACAAACTGTCCAGTTAGGTCGGTCCAACTTTGACAAAGAGGTCGCCCGAAGAATCCAACTCGGATGGGCAGCGTTCGGGAAACTACGCGATATCTTCTCGTCCAAAATACCGCAGTGCCTGAAGACGAAGGTTTTTAACCAGTGTGTGTTGCCAGTGATGACATATGGTACTGAGACGTGGTCTCTAACGGCTGGCCTTTTAGAAAAGTTCAGAGTCACACAACGAGCCATGGAGAGAGCTATGCTCGGAGTTTTCTTTGCGCGACAGAATCCGAAATGTGGAGATTCGCCGAAGAACTAAGGTCACCGACATAGCTCTCAGAATCTGCAAGTTGAAGTGGCAATGGGCAGGCCACATCGCTCGAAGAACCGATAACCGTTGGGGAAGAAAGGTTCTCGAGTGGCGACCACGAACCGGAAGACGCAGCGTTGGCAGGCCTCCCACTAGGTGGACAGACGACATTGTGCGCGTCGCAGGTAACCGGTGGATGCAAATAGCCAATTGTCGTTCATTGTGGCGTTCTAAGGGGGAGGCCTATGTTCAGCAGTGGACGTCTTCCGGCTGATGATGATATGCACATAATCTATGTGGGCACATAGATTATGTGCATATTGCGCATTTTTAATAGTATGCTCCTTTTTGAACTCGGTTACAAAAAAAACGGGGGGAAAAACGGGGATCCACTTTTTACTTGCCCTCCGAAGTACGGAGACGCGTAGTTCAAATTCCATTAAACGATTACCCATCTATGTAACGACCTTGCCTAACGTTGCTTAACCTAGCGGTTTGAAATATACTTTACGAATTATTCTCATACCTACCAAATATATAATAAACTATTTAAAAAAAAAAAACCGACTTCAAAGTAAATTATCTAAAAATCATAAAATAACGAAAATATATTGAAGTCGGTGCTAGCACATCATGTTAAACTAAGACTAGCACGAGCTGACACCGACTTCAATATACACACATCAAAAGTGTCTAGGGATCAAGCATTTTTAAGCGGATTTCTTGAGATTGAGATGTGGCTTTGTAATAAATTTATGATTTTATAAATTTATATGGATCCTTTTTGGTGCATTTCATAATTTGAATCAGGAACTGTGAATCAAATTCGAGTAAAAGATGATAATCAGCTGTCAATATTTTCCCTATAAAAACATACAACGCATTGAAGACATTATTAGTGCTACTGTTTCCCTACTACTGATTAAAACCAACGTTATTATGGAGCGGCGACGTCATTTAAGCAGGGAAGAAATGCTCAGAGCCGTGGGAATGATAGAAGCTGGTTCCCGGCAACGTACTGTGGCTTTAGCTCTGAATACAAGTCAGAGTGTTATCAGTCGACTTTGGACACGTTACTGAAGCACTGGTACCGTGGCTGAGCGCCATGGAGGACGGTATCGCTGCACCACACGGAGACAAGACCGATATATTCAAATCTTAACTCGAAGAGCTCCAACAATAACTGCCATGATGTTAGCCGTGAGGCTTCATCACTCTTCAGGGAACTTAATTAGCGACCAAACAGTCAGAAACCGCTTGCATGAAGTGAACCTTCATTCCCGAAGACCGCTACGGGTACCACCTATAGCAATGCACAATCGTAGGATTCGATATCAATGGGCTCTTGAACACAGAAATTGGGCAGAAGAACAATGGCGTTTCGTGTGCTTTTCTGATGAGTCTCGTTTTGGTATGAGACCGGATACAAGACGTATACGACACTGGAGAACCCCTGGACGCCAACAGCGATTAAAATCCTGCCAGGAAGTCCATCCTTATAGTGGTGGAACCATCATGGTATGGGCGGGTATTTGGATCGGCGGAAGAACTGAGTTGATTTGGATCAGAGGCAACCTCAACGCTCAAATTTATGCTGAGACGATTGTATCAGACGTCATCGTTCCTCTACAAGTGCAAATCGGCCCCTTATTTCAGTTAATGCATGATAATGCACGACCGCACACCGCAAGAGTTGTAAGACAGACTCTCGCCGCAGCTAACATCAATGTCCTGCCCTGGCCTGCTCAGTCGCCAGACTTGAACCCGATTGAGCATGCATGGGATATGCTACAGAGAAGAGCTCTGCCGAATATGGAGGGTATCCAGTCGCAAGAAGACCTTTTTTTGTTGTTGCAACGAACATGGGCGGCCATTCCACAGCGTGATTTGGATGAACTCATTTTGAGTATGCCAAACCGATGTTCTTGTGTTGTTAGTGTTCGCGGTAGAAACACGGATTATTAATTGTTTAAGTTACCCAATACAATTTTAAAGAAAACTGTTATTTCAGTCTTTTTTTCGAACTTTTGTGTTAGTGGTTCAAATGTCAAAAATCCCTTTATTAGGAAAATGGCAAATTTCTTTATTAATGCAAAGGTGACTTGGTTTATCGTTACTGTGACAAACGAAAACACTTTATTTGATGAATCCTTAAAGAAAATTTTAATTAATATCAATCAGGAGAAAAGTTATTGCAAAAATATATGTTGATCCCTAGACACTTTTGATGTGTGTATTTTCGTTATTTTATGATTTTTAGATAATTTACTTTGAAGTCTGTTTTTATTTTTTTTTAAATAGTTTATTTAACACTTTTTAGTGACTTTTATTTTACCAAGACAGGTATCAGCACTATCACGCAACTCGATCGTCTACGTCACAGTAACTTACTGAAAACATAAAAAGTTTATATCTCTTAAACTACTGGACTGATTTTGATGAAACTTATACTCTACCCTAATTTGAAAAATACTCTAACTATTGCAAAAATAATTTTTGAAATCGGACTTGTAGTTTCTGAGAAATCCGCGGACAAACCTACATACATACATACATATATACATACATACATATATACATACATACATATATACATACATACATACATACATACACTGATAAAATTTGGTAAATTTGTTTAGAAGCCCACATAGACTAACATATATTAATATTACGCATTTTTATTAATATTACATACATACGCGTCGAATAGAGAACCTTCTTTTTGAAGCCGGTTAAAAAACATTTCATACAAATCGGTTCAGCCGTTTCGGAGGAGTTTGGTAACAAACAACGTGACACCACAATTTTATATATTAGATACAGGTGTTTTTAGCAAACACAAACTATTAAATAATATATTATATTCTACTTAATTAATATAAATGCAAAATGCATTGTTAGTTTCTAGACCTACTCTCGATTTGTAAGGGAAAATACAGGATTAGCAACGGGGAGTCAACGGCAAGTAGTTCTAGAAGTTTCGCTGTCCTTCGCTGAGTAGCGTTATTTGTTTGCCATAACTTCTGTTTATTAGTACCTACCTGTTGACTTGTGTAGGTATGTGCTGGAAGTAAATACCTAGTTGGTTCTAGGACGTTCCTACTATAAAATAATCCAGCGTGCTAAGGGGGCGATTTAAGTACTGATTCAGAACCGACAGCGAAGACATCTCATTACGTAAAAATAAACTATTTAAAAAAAAATAAAAACCGACTTCAAAGAAAATTATCTAAAAAGCATAAAATAATGAAAATATATTGAAGTCGGTGCTAGCTAATCATGTTAACTAACACTATCACCAGCTGCTGACACCGACTTCAATATATTTTCGTTATTTTATGCTTTTTAGATAATTTACTTTGAAGTTGGTTTTTATTTTTTTTAAATAGTTTATTTAACACTTTTTAGTGACTTATTTTACCATGATAGGTACCAGCACTATCACGCAACTCGAAGGTCTACGTTACAGTAACATACTGAAAACATAAAAAGTTTATATCTCTTAAACTACTGGACTGATTTTGATGAAACTTGTACTCTACCCTATGTTGAAAAATACCCTAAATATTGCAAAAAGAATTTTCGAAATCGGACTTGTAGTTTCTGAGAAATCCGCGGACAAACCTACATACATACATACATACTGACATACATACATACATACATACATGCATACATACATACATACATACACTCATAAAATTTGGTAAATTTGTTTAGAAGCCCACATAGACTAATATATATTAATATTACGCATTTTTATCAATATTACATACATACGCGTCGAATAGAGAACCTTCTTTTTGAAGCCGGTTAAAAATGTAGACCTCTGTTATCTACTACGTAACTCGGGCTACTAGCAGTGCCTTGTGAATTCGGTATAGTGTTATATTCTACATGTAAACCAACCCGCACGAAAAAATATTGTTAGGAATCATCAAGTATTCATAATACGTATAGATTTACATGATACAAGTGATGATACAAATTGCTCATTACACACGAGGCTGTGGATTGCAGCTCGCACCGCAGGCGATGGCGTAATTCAGCCGAACGTGTAGTAGCTGAGTTCACGAATTTCATACGACGTTTTTCAACACACTTAAAATTATTTACCACAAAGCGACAAATACAATAAAAATATATGACAATTATTTAAATGCAATGTGAGTGAACATACATCCAAATTCAAAATTATAATTTTAAGTGCTAAAATGCTCTTTTTACTCGCATACAACTTGCAGTAAGGTACTAATTTAACTTTGTAGAGATAATTCTATTACACACTAGTGCGTAATGTCATTATTACGCACGTGTGTCTTATAGCTAGATTTATGGCCCTAAAAACGATGTAATAAGGCTCACATTACGAGCAAGTGTGATGAAAACTTGTTTCCAATAATAGGTATGGCAGTAACGCTTAAACGCACGGAAGTTTTTATTAGTCATCCACAAGGTCTAGATGTTACAACCAAACTGTCTAACATAAGGTGGTTCGCGGTTTTCTCAACATATTTCTATTTTTCTGTGTCACGACACTTAAGGGATGGTCCTCATTGAACCGGTACAAGCAATTCCATTCGTCGGCCCACCGAGCTGTAAAATAGAATTTTTACGCGTGTACACCTCCCCTTACAGTATATATTGGAAGCTTCAGTGAAGGATGTTAAGGTACTACTTAAATCAATGTTGCATCGATCATTATTGGTACTGGTACAAAACAAGGTACAAAATAATTATATACTATTGATACCAGTGTTCTATTTTTAAAATTGAATTCTTCGATTAGATGTCCAAATACCGAAGATCAAGTCTTTGCCTGTGTGTACTCTCTTGCAGTTATCTGCCCTGGCCCTCTAATAGACCATGTAACATTCTAACGCTTTGTTAACGCGAATAGAAAGTATAAAAAGTATGAGAATGACATAAGACAGAAAAAATCACGTTACAAATTATAATATAATATATAATAATATCTTGGGACAATCCACACACAGGCATCTGATCCCAAACTAAGCAGAGCCTGTACTATGGAAACCAGACAACTGATACTAATACTTATATTACATTTTTTTTGTAAATATGTATTTACAAACTAAGTAAGTACGTACGTGTAAGTATGTACTTAAATAAATAAATAACACCCAGACACTTGGTGGGAACCGAACCTACGACCCTTCGGGTAGCCACCCTGGCTGCTACCACTAGACCAACCAGTATTTTGTGCCAACAGGCCCGTCAATTCTAAGGAATTGACACCGTTAGCGAATTAAGAAATAGAATCGCTATGAAGCGATTGTATGAGATTACAGTATGACATTCGACACTGAAACTTAAGCTGAACTCTGCGAGTTGTGAGTCAGATTTCTTCATACATACAAGGCACTTGTGTGATATGTACAAAAAAGAGCCGCGGACATAGTGGTAAAGTTTAGTGCGCAAACTCGTTCTAGGGGTACTGGACCTGCACTGTCCGATTGGCCGAATATTAAATGTCGTTAGTCACCACGTTCTTATGTATTCTTCTGTTTTGGCTACTGAAAAAAAAGCATGTAAGTAAAAATTGAGTTTATCGTGAATGCACCGTACATTCGCTCGCTTTTCATTCCCGCTTCGAAGCTGCGAGGCACAGTTAAAATATACATATTTATACTGTGCTGCGAGGACTGACTTTTGTAATACGACACCTTACAATACTGCACTTTCCAATTTCAATGAGTAGTACTGTCATATGACAGTAGGTAGGATTGCATGAACTTATAAAATCAATACCTAGGACAAACTGTCCAGTTAGGTCGGTCCAACTTTGACAAAGAGGTCGCCCGAAGAATCCAACTCGGATGGGCAGCGTTCGGAAAACTACGCGATATCTTCTCGTCCAAAATACCGCAGTGCCTGAAGACGAAGGTTTTTAACCAGTGTGTGTTGCCAGTGATGACATATGGTACTGAGACGTGGTCTCTAACGGCTGGCCTTTTAGAAAAGTTCAGAGTCACACAACGAGCCATGGAGAGAGCTATGCTCGGAGTTTCTTTGCGCGACAGAATCCGAAATGTGGAGATTCGCCGAAGAACTAAGGTCACCGACATAGCTCTCAGAATCTGCAAGTTGAAGTGGCAATGGGCAGGCCACATCGCTCGAAGAACCGATAACCGTTGGGGAAGAAAGGTTCTCGAGTGGCGACCACGAACCGGAAGACGCAGCGTTGGCAGGCCTCCCACTAGGTGGACAGACGACATTGTGCGCGTCGCAGGTAACCGGTGGATGCAAATAGCCAATTGTCGTTCATTGTGGCGTACTAAGGGGGAGGCCTATGTTCAGCAGTGGACGTCTTCCGGCTGATGATGATGATGATGATAAAATCAATATGCGTATTAAACAAGGTGTATTAGGGGAAGATGGCTTTAGTCGTACCACAGCCTAAGTCGTACTTTTGGAGATTCGAATGACGTAATAAAAATGTTTTTTAATAAATAAATTGTAGACATTTTTCCTTAGAGGGTACGACTTGTGCAACCTTCCCCTATTGCCCGTAGGGAGTGCGAGTAAGAATAGCAACCACCTATCTCCTCCCTGTGGGGGACTAAGGGAAAACAAGAAGACGGGCAGCAGCGTCTTTCAATTGGTATACCTATTTTTTTTTATTTTTGACGCGGGGGAAATCTTCGAAAGATTCGAGAGCTGTGGGGCTCGACCGGGGTATGTGGGATTCTTACCCACTAAAACCACGGTGCTCACGGGGACGGGGGTCGCAACCCCGCCGCCGTCCTCCTCGGAGTCGCCGCCGTACTCAATGGACGCTCAAGGGGCCCACACCCCGAGCGTCCAGCGACTCCAAAGGTCAATTGGATTACCTATACCAACTATACCTACTGCGATTCTAAGGGCCTTTGTTCAACAGTGGTCGTCTTTTGGCTGATAATGGTGAAATTCTAGAAATCAGCAGCAAATGATTTCGTGGCAACAATTCAAACAATTTGACGGTCCCGTTGAATCCTCACACGGTCCCTAGGCAACCCCGGACCTAAGGGGCACTCACCCCGGGCTACAGTTTCAGGGGGCGCCAGAAACGTAAGTAGATAATAAAGAGTTCATTTATTAAAAGATTATTAATGTCCCATTAACGAAAAATGTCCCACTGTTGGGCACGGGCCTCCCCTCAAGATGAAGGGCTTAGGCCATAGTCTACCACACTGGCCAAGTGCGGGTTGGCTGACTCCACCGAAAGCTAATAACTTCTATGCTTTTCTATAATATTAACAATTTAGGTTAACGCTTGATGACGTTATCGAATAGTCCTGTCTTGCCACATTACGTCCTGTCATGCCACGTCGCAAGATCTGTTTTTAGCTATAATATATATATGTCGGCAGATGGCCATCACCCCCTGATTCCTGGCGTATCACGGAACATCAGATCCCTGACCCGGGTATTGACCCCAGGTTCCCCAATAACGAACGAAGACTTGAAAGATTATACAGTCGTTTATTCTCAGATCACATTCGTAACAACGGTTTACTTTAAAGACCACAATCCAGAGGGGACTGCTCAAAGCATCCGGCGACGGCGACTGTTTTCACCCAATATGGCGACCGCGCCGGCCGGCCCCTGTGTTTTGTTAGCACGCGCAAGTGACGCCGCCTGACGGCCACTCGCGGTACTGGCCTCCGAGTAAACCAGCCTTCTTGGTTCTTCCATATCCCGACATATATAATAATAATTAAAAAACTAAGAGAAACCATTTCTACCATCACTTCAATGATATCATCTGTGGTAAGTTTAGAATCCACCCGAGCGCGCTAGCGATAAAAAATCTCCTAAAGAAAGAAATCTCCTAAATAAGTTATTCAGAGATATAAACTCTTCATCCATTTTAAGATGGAGTTGAGTATTAATAAGGTTGAAAAGCAATATAAGGATTTTATTCATTTCCTCATTTCCTGATCCGGGATATTGGATTACTGTGGAACCTACTTTGATTATCTCGCCTGTCTATTGTACTGAGAGCTTGTTGTTGTGTGAGGACAGTAACGTTTCAGAGTTAATTAATACACGCTATTACGTATGGAATATCTTTTTTAATGATTCTGGGTATTCGCATTTGTAGCTGTATCCGCGGCTTCGCACGCAGCCAGTAGGTACATAACACGATCCATCTCCATTCAACTTGATCATATTCGGTCCGACTCGATCCGACCCTTTTGTTTTTCGCGGGGACACCTTCAAAAGGTCCTCGGGACCTGTGGGGGTCAACCAGGTATGTGGGATTCTTACCCACTAAAGCCCACGCGGCTGTTGCATCGGCACATGAGTGGGGACACCAAAGCTCTTCGGTGGGATCTGCACCAGTGGGATCTGTGCCTTGCATTTGAGCGTTCACGGTGTCACGGTGCTCACGTGGATGGGGGTCACAACCCCGCTGCCGTCCTCCTAGGAGTCTCCACCGTACTGGATGGACATCCTAAGTAAGGGCCACACCCCGACCGTCCAGCGACTCCGAAGGAAGTCAATCCGGCTCGATCCAACCCCGTCTGACCCCCCGATCCGACTCGATCGATTTACACAAATTATACCCGTTACCCTAATATATTGATGCCCCGTCCTGCAGGAACCCTCCAATTTTTCGGGATAAATAGTGCCTACCTTAAATTCTAGCTCATTATCTTAGTTAAGCGGTCAGCGGGGCATCACTTGCTTTGCAAACTTTGCTTTTTTTTGAGGTCACGGGTTCCAATCCCGCAGGAAGCAACAACTTTTTGTAATTGTTTCTTACTGGTTAGGTGCTTACTAGTCAATGCCAGAGGCATTCTCTACCAGTCTATCTTAGGGCTATGCAGACAAATCATTAGGTATTATTTATGTCCCTTCGGAGTCGCTGGACGCTCGGGGTGTGGGCCCCTTGAGCGTCCATTGAGTATGGCGGCGACTCCGAGGAGGACGGCGGCGGGGTTGCGACCCCCGTCCCCGTGAGCACCGTGACAGGTTCCCGGGGGGCTTAATGCGCCCCCCGGCGGCGGGCTCAAAGGCAAGGCACTGAGGGGCCCCTGGTGCAGATCCCACCGGAGAGCCCTGGGGTTCCCCCTTTCATGTGCCGATGCGACAGCCGCGGGGGTTTTAGTGGGTAAGAATCCCACATACCCCGGTCGAGCCCCACAGCTCCCGGGGATCTTTCGAAGATTTCCCCCGCGTCAAAAAAGAAAAAAAAAAGGTATTATTTATGTTGTGCAGCTAGCTGCTATGCTCTCGGGAGTAGTCTATCCTTCAACAGATCGAGTCCTGCTCGAGTTAAGACGTGCGCGGGTACTGCTTGGGGGGACTGGTCCGACTACTATCCCATTGGCCTTTTAGTTTGTTATTTTCATCTTTTCTCCCTTGCTTTATGTTTCGAACGGCAGGACACACTATCGCTAATGTCGATTCAATTGTAACAAAACAAAAAATGATTATAAAAGTGATAAAATGACAAGCCCGCGTTGTGATCCAGTAGTAGCTTTTAAAAAAAAATACCATTCAGTTCGTTAAGCCTATTTGAAAATAAAGATTTTTGACTTTGACTTTGATATGATTATACCTACACAGCTCCAAACTGGCGCAATCCTGGCGTACCATAAGTAACTTTTCGACACGTCAGCAGCAGAGTATGGGTTGGTCAGGGCGCAAGCCCTATTTTGCATACAATGGATCCAATAGCGCCGAAGTGCATTCCGGTGATTACCGAGACCAATTATAGCCAACGAATACAATAGAAAGGGAATGGGATTGAGTTGGATCGACTTCGATCGAGTTGAATCGAGTCAAGTCTGGGGTAGAGTTGAAACTGGTACGAAGCGCCAATCAGGACTGCCGCTCAAAAACATCGCTTGAATTTGATTAATGGGTACAACGCGTGCGAAGCCGCGGGTACATCTAGTTAAAAAATAAAAATACACTTGAAACATCAAGTTTTAAATCCTCTGTGGGCTATATAGCCCATTTAACAAACCTATAATACACACAACTGGTTAAACGTATAAAGTTATTTCCGCGCGAGCACCGCATGAACGAATACATAATTATTAATCTCCTCCAAACAATATCCCTTATAATAAATTAATGCTGAACTTATTTCCCCGCTGTTTGTATAATTCTCAACTCAGTTAAATAACGGTAGCTTGTTGAATTTATGTATGAAAAGATAACAGATAAAATGTGTGCACTAATTACTGAAAACAAAGGACAATGCGGGAAATATCCTGTCAAATTGGAGCAGTTACTTTGTTTAGGTAGTTGTTCCGACTGACAGTCTTCTGTCCGATTATGAGAGTAAAGGAAGGAACAGTACATTTAGTATCCGTCTAGATAGCTGGTCTTGTAAAATATTGGCCACTGTGGTCGTATCGATCAGAAGGACATTAATATTCATTTATTACTATTACTTTTTATCTTCCAATCTATCTTTTTTAAATCCCAAGGTTTTCTGGAAGAAATCGCGAATAGCGTCTTTTGTTTTATATTCCATTTTAAGTCTATTTAAAAGCACTTATTCGATTCACACGAGGCAACCATGAGCGATGGTTACTTAGAAGAGTAAATTAAAAATCGTAACGTAAAAGGAGTTGTAATATAGAAATCGAGAAATGCAATCATATTTGATTCTGTGTAATACGTATAACTTGCTAGTGATTTGGCGTCTCTCCAATCATGTCTCATGTATAAGAAAACACGTTTAACAAATACTATTTTGAATAATGTTGTCTTTTATTTGCGCGAATATTACACATTGAAATCAAACTACTTTTACGGATTGTATCGCGGTTTATTTTTGATTTTACTATCCCGACGTTTCGAATGCTTTGCATCACCCATGGTCACGGGAGGACTGAGATAGTGGTTAGCCTCATTTGCCGGAAATGGATGTATACGTTTTGTTATTATTTTATGATCTCCCTCAGGTTTTTCCGGCGAATAAATATTCTTATTCTTTTTTTATTCTTAAATAATGTCATTACTAAAAATTGTATGAAGTAATATGAACATCGTGGCTAAATATTCCAGCGTATAGCATTATATTAAACAAAAGTGCATTCTCAACTTCAAGTACATTAACGTTGAAACTATTTGTTTGCAGCATAGCAACACGGGCTTTCATAAATACAAGGTACATCCGCCGTGTGCAAGCAAACTGCACACAAAAGCTGAACTGCAACTGCACGAGTGCGCAACAGGAAACGACTAACGCTGGACGCCTCAATCACACCGCAGTGTAACATAATAACAATATTACTTTACTAACATTTTGCAAGGTAGGTACTTCCTGGATGGACTTTAAAGCCATGTCCGTGCGTGCCTCAGGGTCTTTTTTCATCATTTGCATCTGCACGTATATGCTGAGCAAAGTCTCCCCTTTAGTAGGGAGGGGTTGCCATAATCCTTTTTTGATTATATGGATTTTATTTTTTCAGTTTTTCGGAAGTTCTGTCCCAAAGCAGCAGTGTGAAAGCATGACTGTGAGAAAGGCGCTTAAGCTAGTATGTATCAGGTGGTGGTGTGGTGTCACAGGTAGGTGCGTCACTCACAATTAGGCGGGGATCCTTCTTGTTTAAGAATTGTTTTTAATAAAATGCTTTTTTAATCTTTACCCGTATGTCTTGCCAAAATAAAGCAAAACAGTTTTATATTAATAATTTTATAAGAAATGGATTATGTGTCGAATCACTGCCACTAGCAGTAAAACGGACTTAATACGATTTCTCATCCACCAGCATAACTCCTGAAAAAGCACTAAAAAACTAATTACGAAAGTGTGCTAAGACACTTAACCTACCTAGCTCCAATATTATTCTTGCACCTTCAGTCAGTTTAGTAACTAAAATAAAAATATTATTCTAAGAATTAAATAATTCTAATAAAAGTTACAAGGCGGTGCAATTGCGAAAACTACCTGACTGTAAACTGTAGTTTAGTGGAACCCGGCCAAGTCGAGATAGATGTCGCCAGCGAAGCTTGTGGTACAATTAAACGTAGCTGAATTCAAAGGCTTCAAGTATTTACAAATGGTTTGCATATCATTATCGTGTGACCTCATCTTCATTCATGCGGCTTCTTAAAACAAACAGTAATAAAATAATAATACAAGCCCTTGTTTTTGTCCCACTGTTGGGTACGGGCTTCCCTTCAAGATGAAGGGGCTTAGGCCATAGCCCACCACGCTGACCAAGTGCGGGTTGGCGGACTTCACACGTCATTCGAAAGCTAGTTAGGCTTTCTCAGACATTTAGGTTTCCTCACGATGTTTTCCTTCACCGAAAGCATGTGACAATCGCACAAAGACGATTTGCACATGATTAATTAAAGAAATCAGAAGTGAGAGCCGGGTTTCTAACCTGCGCACCTTGTTTCCAAGGCAAGCGCTGCTGCTGCTGTTGTTAAAACAAATAGTGAATGTATTATTTTTTTATTTACCCACATTTATAACACGATAACAGTTATACCAAATCGACGCTAAAAATACTTACATTAACTGTTAATAAGAACTAAGTTATCGCACTTTCTGTGCATTTGTATGCTACTTCTGCGAATTTAGACAGCTTGTAGGCTGTGCGTGTAGAGGGGTGAAAAAAGCATTCTTTATGATAAGCTTGCTTTTTTTCAGGAAAATTAATAGGTTACACGTTTTAGTTATAAGAAAACTAGGGTAATTACATAAATAGTTTTTGTTCTAAGAAAAGTATTTAAATTCCGTCTAAAACTAATTACTTTCTGCCAAACGAGACGTTTTCAATAACTACGAATATAAATTAGAAATTTTCTTCGAATAATCTAACAGTGGGGCTTTTTAATTAAATATTAATGATTAGTTAGGCGAGAGAAGTACGGCGCATAAGAAACTGTCAATTAAAAAATAATCTGGATGTATGAAAAAAATATTATCCTGAAAATCGCCCAGCCCAGTACGATTAGAATTTGGTTTTTATAAGAGACTAATAATCCGAAAATTTAGTGGTATATTTGTCAAAAAAGACGGTTCTTTTTTATATTCCTAGTTTTGGATTTCGAAATTCATTCTGTATAAACATGTGTAAGTATTATGTTTTATACAAATTTTTGTATATGTACTCGTCACTACAATTACATACAATTGGTTCGTTTACTATCCAAACCTATACCTAAAGGTAATTTAAACTCTAATCAATCACATGGAGCTGCAATATTGGAGCTGCTACAAAATGTCGATTTTAACCGCAAAAAAATGGAGTATTCATTGATACTAATGGCAAGTATCCTAAATAGCTTATACCTAAATTATAGCGTAATATGCTCCCCAATTAGTGGTAATGCGGTCCCAAGGGTATGCGAGGCTTAAGGGTACTTGTAAAAAATGTAGTTTTGCCATTAAGGTTGACTGCTGTAATGCAGCTAGAGAAAATAATCATATTCTGGGACAGTCGACACACTGCATTAAATACAAATAATATTATAAAATAATCTTTTTTGGAACTAAAAACATAGATGATATGGATTGATACAAAAATGTGATACGATGATAGCTCTCATTATTTAAAACTGTGTCGTAGCCGCCTCTAAACAGGAAGCAGCGGTCTAACAGTGGGTTTTATATAGTACCACTAGGTATTGTCGTCAAACGTATAGGTACTAACCTATACGTTTGACGACAATATAGCTGAAAACAAACAAGTACATAGTTACAAAACTTGCATGCAGTATATGTGCGAGTATGTGTGCGTGTGCGTGTGTGTGTAATTTTTATCATGGGGAAAGTTAAGGAATAAAAGTAAAAATGATTTTTTTTTCTGTAAATGAATATTAATTTCCTTACCGGTCACTGTTAGACATGCACCATATCTGCCTATCTTTAAAGATCGTTTGAAAGCATTTTATTTGTCCCTATGAATTTTATATTGATATTAGCCGGCTGCATTTATTTATTTATTATTGTTGGTTATTTATATTTGATTCTATCAAATATAATGTTTATGTATTATACTAATATTTATATATATTATTTTGCTGTTACGTATTTTATTGTTTATAGTTATGTATTTTTGTTCCCTTTTTTAATTGGTTTGTATAAACAACCCCGCCTTGCAGTTCATAGTTCCTCTCCATCCAAAGGTTGCCTGGTAGAGATCACTTTTAGTGATAAGGCCGCCCATTGTTTCATTCTATTTTACTGTTTTTTTTCTTGTATTTTTGTGTTTTTTAATAATGGTGGAACAATAAAGTATTATCTATCTATCTATCTATCTATCTATTAATGTACTTATAAGTATACTTTCGTGTCAAGACTAACTAAACGTTGACGTGATACATAGCTCACTGTACAATAGTCAGATGAAATTGGAGCATAAGAGTTCCTTTTACCTTTTCCAGCCTACCTCTAAAACGACTGATGTTATAAACCCAGTCACATAAGTTGAAGCCAGTTGATTTTGCATACCGCGTCCCACTTGATCGACTGTTGGTGTCGGTGCCGATGCCGGTGCAGTGTCAACTGACACATATTAGCACAACAGAAACAAAGGGTCAAAGAGAGGGTTAGAAATTCAGGATGTACTCCACAGGACCCTACGTTCCAACGTGACTATTTGTTGAATGGTTAAGTACTTACACTGTCACGGTATCACGGGGAGGGGGGGTCGTAACCCCGCCGCCGTCCTCGGAGTCGCGGCCGTAAAGGACGTCCTAGGACCCACACCCCGAACGTGCAGCGATTCCGAAGAGCCGGATACATACTATGTCGTGTCGAGTTGTGACACAAAACGACATGACGACGTAGTTTCCAGAGTCCAGTTATTTTACCAGCTACAGTGCACGAAATTCCCTATTTATTTTCTTCATTGTTTTGCATGGCATTTTTACCATTCTCCAACATCAGGCACCTAGGTCGCCGAGGGCAAATTGTCTGCGAGCCGACGATACTTCATTTTTAAAAGGGCTCTTGGCTCGACCCAACTCTAGCTCAAACCACAAACTCCAAAATTAAATAACAGGCTTTATTATTATTCGCGTTCTATAAGCCGCATAATTAGATTCCATTCACTCTGTGATTTCGTTTTGTTTTAACTCCATTTTTAGATTTATATGTCGACAAAGGGATCGAATATAAAATACGTTGAAAGCGTAAAAAGATAGATAGATAAATGTATAATATTTTACTATACAACAAATAAAAACCAAAACAAAACAAGAAAAATACAGCATATTTACAATGGGCGGCCTTATCAGTAATATTGATCTCTTCCATAGAACTTGGATGAAGAGAAATAGTAATAGTTAAAGGCGGTACAGAATGCAACGGTATAAGTAGTCAGTTTTAAGACTTCTGAATCCGGTAATTTCACTATTTTCATGAGTACTATGCTATACTTACTTACTTATAACTTGCTTACCTGTTTGATTTTAATATGAAATCAAATTTATAGTACCATCAACACCGATATATAAAATTGTATACTTAAATGTATGTGAGTGGGTGTGTGTGCGCGCGTGTTTGTGTGTGTATGTGTGTGTATGTGTGTGTGTGTGTGCGAGGGTGCAAGACTCCGATCGAGTGATCGAAATAACCTAGATACTAGGGTACCCGTAAATGTAACCCACTTTCTTCATTATAGGTATCTTCTCTTGTAACATGGAAAATGTCAATACACGAACTGTCTATTCACAAACACACTTCCTATTCTAACTCACACAGACTGTGAACGCGAATATGAGCAGATTGGTTCGTTACATTTCATACACACAAGCCGGGAACGAGACTGGAGAGATACTTCAATACGATCCAGTCACCAGCATCCAGCGGCCCTTAATTAGTCGTGTGTTTTGTTAATTTCGTCGTTCTTTGGCGTATCTGCATCTATTGCCATCTATGTTCAGTATCAGTACATACAGGTTTAAGGCCACGGCACACCAAATGCGTAGACGTAGGCTTACACAAGCACGTGCAAGTATGACGTTGTAATTTCTGGAATTTTTAACAGATTTCCACAAAGGATTTTTTAACAGACTTCCAAAACTGTATATTCTTTTTGTATGTATGTTCGCGCATATCTTTGGCAATTATTAATTGATTTGAAGAATTATTTCTTGTACGATCAACTCATTGGGTATGAAAAAAAAATTATTACGTACGCATAAGTAGTTCCTACAAAACCAAGAAGTCAGAAAAAATTGTATAAATGCCTAAAAGATGACAGTTTTCTTGCTTTGTAAGGAACAATCAAATCTTTTTAAAAAAAATTGAACCGACTTCAATATCACTGAAAAGTATAAAATAATTTAAATATTATTGAAGTTGGTGTTAGCTTACCGGCTGTGTATATTTGGCACCAACTTCAATAATATTTAAATTATTTTATACTTTTCAGTGATATTGAAGTCGGTTAAATTTTTTTTTGAAATGATTTTATTTTAAACTTTTTAGTGATATTTTCATATATAAAGATTGAACCATCGAAGACCGTAAAATGATCTAGGTAGGTTATGATCACATTATCGTCTACATAGTTTTACATAATTCATGTTTCTTCAGAAACTCAGAAACTATTTATCCGGTCGTAATGAAATTTGCATGGAATCATCATAATAGTTTACTCTCTCGAATAAAAAAAGAATCATCGAAATCGGTTCATAATTGTCAGAGCAATGTAATGGAGAACATCAGTTTTATGGTTTTTACCAGATAAATTCCTCCTCATCGTTCATGGTCCTCCAGGAAGTTCTTATCCGGTTGTGATAAATTTCATACAGATTCATTACAGTGGTTTCTTCTTTCGAATAAAAAAAGAATCATTGGAATTGGTAAATATTTGCCAGAGTTATGACCATTTTTGTCCTTAAAAAGCGACATAAAGTCATCTATATAGGCTTTCCTGCAGCTTTCCTGCGCAGACACCATTCTTGTTTTTTCAGGAACTATTTATTACTAAGCAATAATTTTTTTATGGGACCCAATCAATGGATGGAAGAAAGATTTTTTCAAATCGGTTCATAATTGCCAGTGTTATGCGCGAACATACATTAAAAAAATATATATATACACAGACGTATTGAGAACCTCCTCCTTTTTTGAAGTCTGTTAAAAATGATCATAACTCTGGCAAATATTTGATTCTTTTTTCATTCGAAGGAAGGAACCACTCTTAGCGAATCTGTATGAATTTTATCACAATCGCATAAGAACTTTCTGGAGAACCATGAACGACTGTAATGTATCTGGTGTATCTGGTAAAAACCATAAAATTGATGTTCTCCATTACATTACTCTGACAAATATGAACGAATTCGATGATAATTTTTTTATTCGAGAGATTAAACTACTATAATGATTCCATGCAAATTTCATTATGACCGGATAAAGTGTTGCTGAAGAAACATGAATCATAACTAGGTACTGGATTTATATGTAAATACATATTTTTAATTTCAATAGTTTTCGCTCAGTATGTTGTTTTCTTCACGAATCATGACATTAGGAAAGAGAAAATGTAATTCTTATTTTCCATATTTTTCCATGTTTTGGCATATTTCAAAGTCCATATTTTTACAAAAATGAATATATTTCTGTAAAAAGGGTAGCAAATAGATGTATACGAAACAAAGTACTTACGATAAGCGAAGGTAAATCAGAAAAAAAAATCATATGGGGTAGGAACAATTTGCGAATGAGCAAAATATTTATTATTCTGTAAACGTGTCACATCGCAGTCAGGGTCGCTGAATTTATTGTACTTTCCCCGTATTCACGTTATAAAATGCACCATTAAAAAATCACTGTCGCGAATAGCGGTCCGTCAGGCTCGAACCCGCGACTTCCGGTTTGCAAAGAAAACGGTTTCCCACTGCGCCAATGAGGCTAAAACAGGAGACCAGTCACATACTGCGATGTTGAAAGGTTATTCAGCCAGTGCCAGGTGTGCTAGGCCTTATTTTGACCAAACAGAACGACCTTGATTTTACATCTATCCATTCGTTAGGAAGCTAGATGCCACAGACAGACAGAGAGACATAAGCGTACAAACATGCTTTTTTTGCAATGGGGTAACCCCCATTGTTGTTGTATTGTAAAAAAAATATGAGATCTGTGTACTGCAGCAACGCAAATACTGAAAAGAGCTGCCATATACCTGAAATTTATGGTTATTTTAACTCCATATTTTTCCATATTTTCGCTTTTTAGTCGATATTATCGTTTTTTTAGTCCATATTATATGTACATATTTTGGAATTTTAAATACATATAAATCCGGCCCCTAATCATAATCTACCTAGATCCTTTTACCGTCTTCGATGGTACAATCTTTATGTATGAAAATCTATCTAAAAATTATAAAATAAATTATAATAAAAAAATCCGCATTGTTACCGTACCTACTGTGTATATTTAGCACCAACTTTAGAGTTGGTAATATTTATAAATTATTTTATACTGTTGGTAATATGGTTGGTTGGTAATATTTATAAAGAGGCAGCTTTCAAGGCCCAGAAAAAATGTATAAGATTTGTCACCTTAAGCATACGGATAGTTGCATGCCATTCTTTAAAAAAATTAAAATTCTTACATTACCCTCGCTATATATTTTTGAAATGGCTATTTTTGTTAGGAAAAATCTCAATCTCTTTAACAAATTACGCAGTCGAAGATATAACAATCAAATAGGTTTTCCTCACAATAAGACTATTTTTTTAAAATAAAAGTATATTCTGTATGGCTCCTCGAATATACAATAATTTACCCGAAACGATTCTTGAGTGTATTGATTACAACATGTTTAGAGCGAAACTTAGAATGTTCCTGCTAGAAAAGGCATAGGTACTATTCTGTTAATGATTACTTAACATCTAAACAGTAATTATCATCATCATTAATGACATACTGTGATATTTAATATTAAGGTTTTAAAATAGTAATTTACTGTGAATATTTTTAAATGTATAATAATAATGACCACAATTTAATATTTTAACTTAATTGCATGCCTCAATGGCTGAATATGGTGAATCAAGCATGTTTATTTCTAAGACCTCTTTCTCTGTATCTACCCATATTACTGCAATAATAAACGAATTGAATTGAATTGAAATTATTTTATACTTTTAGTGTTATTGGAGTAGGTTAAATTTTTTTCTAATATTTTTTAAGAAACAGCACACCATTTGCATGACGTAATGACGCAAAGTCATAGTACATGCAGGTACATGTTCGCATTTAGTGAGCTCTGGTCTTTAATATTTAGTCTCCGTGGCACAGCAAGAAATCGCTTGCTTTGCAAACCGGAGGTCGAGGATTCAAATCCCGCGGGGAGGAACACCTTGGTGTGGCCTTACTGGCTTGGACAATGCAGCCCGGTGAGCTGATTGTCTGGAAAATAAAATGATCCTTGCGTCGTATGGGCATGTAAAAATCGGAGAGGTCGTGTCGGTCTTTCGTCGCGTCGGATTGTGAGAGTAAAGGAAAAAATACCGGTCAAGTGCGAGTCGGACTCGCCCACCCGCCCACCATCATTTATTTTACTAGTCGTCTTACACCTCAAATAGCAAAAAAAAAACGCAAAGCTAAGTTTGTTTGTCGAGGTTTTTTTAGGATTATTATAAAACTGTACTACTTAGAAAGATCATTTTATTTTTCCTGTAAAATATAGATAGACATGTATTACCCATACTTATTTCAGATTTTCCCTCCACAAACTTCGGAGATAAGTGGGGGGGGGAGGTAACGGTATTTTTTTTTACAATTTTGATTATCAGCCAAAAACTGCATGACATAAACTAAAATAAAAATCTGTTTTGAGATGTGCAAATGGAGCCCTCTCATATGATACCCCACTCAATATAGTAGTCTCACTTTGAAATTTTGATGACCCATTTCGACCCCCATTGTAAAAAAAGTAAAAGAAAAAAAATATTTTTTTCATTTGCGATGGGGTTGGGTAGTTAAGATCTAAAACTATTCCAAGTTTCAAATTGATAGCATCAGTGGTTCCTGAAATATATAGGTGTGTGACAGACAGACAGACGAAGTCAGACCATTAAGGTGCGCGTCCATTGGCAGGCGCCGGACGCACCGCACGCCCGGCACGCACGCAACGGATTTTAGTTTGCTTTGTATGATTTTACATAGCGCTGCGTCCATTATCCGCGCCGGCATTTTCCGTTGCGTGCCGTGCGTGCGATGCGTCCGGCGCGTGCCAATGGACGCGCACCTTAAGGGTTCCTTTTTTACCTCTTAGGTATGGAAACCTAAAAAGAGTGCACTTGTGTTAACGCAAGCACTTATGCACTATAATATCTCCCACTATATGATCTTCTAAAAGATTGGCTGCTGTGGTCGTATCGGCCAGAAGGACATTATTATTATTCATTTTTATTTCCGTATATTATCGTTTGTTTTACCACCCTAATGATAGAGTGGTTCAAGCTGTCTTTAGGCCTCTGACTTGGCTTAACGAATGCTGTCTAGGCGACAACAGCCAGGACCGACTTCTTACGTGGCCTCCGAATCATCAAAATGCTCAGTTCAGATGCCGCTAAACGGTCACCCATCTAAGGACTGACCTTGCCTGACATTGTTTAACTTTACAAAACAGTGATTACAACTAAGCGCCTTAAATAGATATAGTACAGGATGAGCGTCTTAAATATATGTATATACAGGTTGGATTTTTGTCGCAAAGTAAGGACAGATTCTCTCTTTTCTATAATTGGTGGCTAAGAATCGGCGACAACTCGAAAGGAAAGACAGATACTCTCGCTGTCACAAGCGGTGTGTCACCTTTAAGACGATAATCGCTTGCACGAGCCGGCTCATAATACGTGTGGACGGGGTAAGTGCACGTAACGTCGTTCAAACGATTTTGATTGAAAACTGGTACACCGTTCGTGTCCATAGATAGTATCTTAACCGTTATAGTTACAGGAAGGAGACCTATAACTTTATAACTTTTTTTTTTGACGCGGTGGAAATCTTCAAAAGATCCCCGGGAGCTGTGGGACTCGACCGGGGAATGTGGGATTCTTACCCACTAAAACTCCCCGGCTATCGCATCGGCACATGAGAGGGGACCCAGGTCTTTCCGGTGGGATCTACACCAGGGGCCCCTCAGTACCTTGCCTGTGAGCCCGCCGCCGGGGGCGCATTGTAGCCCCCCGAGAACCTGACACGGTGCTCACGGGGTCGCAACCCCGCCGCCGTCCTCCTCGGCGTCGCCGCCGTACTCAATGGACGTCCTAAGGGCCCACACCCCGAACGTCCAGCGACTTCGAAGGAACTTTATAACTTAACTTAACTCTCCGTGGGGTGTCTGGGTAAGAATAGCACCCTCCCATCTCCTCCCGTTGGGTGTCCGTAAAAGGCGGCAAAGGGAAACCAAGAAGACATCGTATTTTTTTTATTTTATTACCTACCACCTATACTATGATCCACAAGCCGCCTGCCAAGCATAGGGATTATAGCAACCCTTCCCTTCTAAGGGAGAGGCCTTTGTTCAGCGATGGACGTCCATCGGCTGCTGATGATGATGATGATAACTTTATAACATATACGGAACTGCCGCTGTCTAAAAAATCCACCTGTACGAGTATATGGACGAGGAAAATTTGCTGTATGTAAAGAAAAACATTAGTGCTTTTGCAAAGAATAGTGACCATCATAATGTAAACACCCGGAACAAACACAATCTTGCTGTACACTCCACGCGTCTCCACAGAATTAGTAATTCGTTCATGGGCCAAGGTATACGTTTCTATAATAAACTGCCACAGGATATCCGAGACCTACCAATTAATAAATTCAAAAGCACTATTAAAAGCCGGTTGTCTAAAAAGGGCTACTATAAAATCTCGGATTACCTGGAGGATAAAGCTGCGTGGGCTTAAACTGTGATACTCATGCGAGCTTATAATTTTAAGACATCTTTTGTAAAAGCGATTTTTATTGTTAACATTATACTTAATTGAATTAAAAAATTACAAGCCCTCTGAGTTTCTTGCCGGATCTTCTCTTGTGATCCGGTGGTAGTTTTAAAAAAATGACAATATGTAAGTGCCCTCGTGAGGCCTATGCATAATAAAGATATTTTGATTTTGATTTTATATACCACCTAAAGTTTCTAAGAAAAATAATTGATAAAACTTTCAAATCTTTCTTAATACTGTATCTATCTATTTATATTTTAACGTAGATCCCTTGAGCACCCGACTTCAACTTTACTGCAATTAAACTTAACATTTGACCCAGCGGCAGCGTTGCGAAAAATTAATCCCAGCGGGGATGAACTGACTTGTACTACGACTTACAGTTTAGAAGTCGTACTAATTACCTGTTATTATGTACCTACCGTTGACTTGAGTTTCAGTTGGAGTTTATTTTTATGAAGCATTCTAAGTTTGAATGGAAATAATCATTGTACAAAAAAAAAAATGACTAACATAGAAAAAAGAAAAATATTACTAGTGAGTTTATACTTACTTTGCAATTTCGGAACCAAGACTAAATAGTTCGACTACGGAAAACTGAGGAGCATATCATCATCATCAGCTATAAGACGTCCACTGTTGAACACATCCCCTTAGAACGCCACAATAATCAATTGGCTATTTACATCCACCGGTTACCTGCGACGCGCACAATGCGGTGTTTTCTCGTGGACCCACTATTTTGTCCCACCAGTGGGTCCACGAGGGAGAACTATTTCTCGTGGACCCACTGTTGCTTATTAACATCCTATATATATATATAGCAAGGGTTGGGGGATAATAGTATGAAATTATCCTATGAATAAAATAATATTAACTATAATTTATTAAATGAAATCTATATTATCGGACATTATATACACCACATAATATTACACCAGAAGTACCAGGGCGGCATAAGATACAAGGAGGCCTCGCGCATTTTGCCATCCAGTAATAAGCTCTGGGTATGAGTTGTTTAATGGTATGGATTATTATACCCGTGAGATGTCCGGGTAAGACAACAGGCTTCTACGATCGAACAGTTTGGAAGTAAATATTCCAAGTAGTTACACCGGCTGAATGTGGTAGCTCCAGACGGAATTTCAAAGGGCATCCACGAAATAGCGCGTGAAACCGCAAAATTGCGCATTCTTAAACGTTATTACCGGAAGTACTATGGCAACAGAGGGCACAAAGAGGCCTTCCCCTTTCGTGAGACATCTAGTTTTACCAAACTGTGACTACTTTGCTTCAATATTTATACCAGAAGTACCAGGGTAGCATAGGACATAAGGTGGTCTCATCATGAATGATGGTTAACTTCTTAATGGACAGTTTATAACTTAGTAATGCCCTTTAAGAATGCAGTTGTAGTGAAAAAATGAGAGTGGAAGCCTAAAAAACTGCAACGATTTACACCGACCAGCGGAAGCGCATATTTTTTGTCTGCCACTTGTCACTTCACTATACGATAGATAAATTTTGACAATGCAAAAAGGTGCTATACATCTTTATTATACAGGAGGAACATTTAATAACCGTTGAGTGCAGTGGGTCCACGAGAAATAGTTCTCCCTCGTGGACCCAAAATTGTGGTGGGATAAAATAGTGGGTCCACGAGAAAACACCCGCACAATGTCGTCTGTCCACCTAGTGGGAGGCCTTCCTATGCTGTATGATCCGGTTTGTGGTCGCCACTCGAGAACCTTTCGTCGGGTATCGGTTCTTGGAGCGATGTGGCCTTCTGAGCACTATGTCGGTGACCTTAGTTCTTCGGGGAATCTCCTCTATAATACGGATATTGTCACGCCAAGAAACTCCGAGCATAGCTCTCTCCATAGCTCGTTGTGTGACTCTGTGCTTCTCTAAAAGGCCAGCTGTTAAGGACCACTTCTAGCAGAATTTACATTTACACGTAGTACATATTACATCCATACATTTATATAATTGAAATTATAGTGCAACTGATTTTTCAGAGTAACTTCACTAATCCAAATTCTTGGATTTAACTGTCATTTGAATTTTAATCGTAATAGAAAGGCGTTTCAAATGGCAAAATAATTCCGTACATTTGACACCAAATTGCTTATAAATTATTAATTTCAGACGGAACTATTCGGAGCATTATAACTGAAATTTAGCTTTATAAGTGAATGCTATAAGTCAGATAAATAAAGATTCCAGTAATTGAGAGTAGTAATTGAGTATACGACTATTTATATCATCCTTTCTATAAAAACCATTGTCACTACAACTTCATAAAGCTGCTAGATGTTGGCTTTGTAATTTCATGTTCGAATTTACAGTCTAGCCCTCGAATTAACAGATTTATTTCAACATCAAGAGACGTTATATATAATCTATGTAAAAATAATACAAAATACAGAAAGCAAAATATAAACAGATTTTAAACAATGCTTGTATGTTCGGTGCAACCGCAACGGGGAAAATTAGTTCGCGTTCCGGAATAAACTTATTTAAGCGGGAACAAATCAGATTAATCCGGTTTTAAATGCGACACTTTGCTCTCGACGTTATTATGTGATACCACAGCACAGCCCCGGGCCACAGATACGTCGAGTTACATGTTATTTGCTTTTATTTTTTAATGCATTTGCTAATTTATTTTTCAGTCATACATAATATGTATATTTGAGGATAAAAGTGAATACCCACTACGCCGGTCCATACCGTACCATAATCGTACTGAAACGTATCAGGCTAACAAATGTATTTGTATGAAGCAATACTACTAGACCACTAGATCACTGCTTATCCAGCCATGGAGGTTTCTGTCAAAATTAAAAAGAATGTTTTCCCCATGACATGAGATGGTGCTATTCCGCTACGCGCCGCCCCAGTATAAATCATAAAGTCTATATTGTCAGTTTGTGTGTATAATTAGAAGTGTTTGTTTATGGTGTATTATTTAGACTGTGGTACAGACGACAGTCTGGATGCCGGGCACGATACGCACATGATACGTTTTCAGTGCATAGTAGTTTGTCATTTCTTTTCCGGCTTGATACGTTATAGAGCGTCCAACCGTTTATTTTCTTTTTGACAGCACCAATAGAACGTAACTGCGTCATGTTACGCAAAAGTTCACTTTTAAAAGTTCACTTAAAGTGAAGTTCACTTTTAAAAGTTCACTTTAAGTGAACTTTTAAAAGTGAACTTTTGCGTAACATGACGCAGTTACGTTCTATTGATGCTGTCAAAAAGAAAATAAACGGTTGGATCTATTATAATAGCACGGTGATGGTATACCCCGGTGTACTGGGTAGACTCCTTTAAAATCACTATTTGTAATATAGTGACTTGGTCGCATACTCCTTATTATCAGTCGGGCTTAGCTTTAACCACTTCTGTATCTTCAAAGCCTCCATGGCGCAGTGAGAAACCGCTTGTTTTGCAAACCGGAGACCGCAGGTTCGAATCCCGCAAAAAGCAATAGCTTTGTGTGGTTGTTCCTTACAGGCTAGGACAATGCAGGCCATTTGTCTGTAATGTTGATCCATGCGTCGGATGGGCATGTAAAAAGTCTGTTCTGCGCCTGATTTCTCCCCGGTTGTGTCGGTATTCCGTCCCATCGGATTGTGAGAGGTAAAAGGAAGAGAGAGTGGACTTGTGTCTACGCAAGCACTTCTGCACTATAATATCTCCCGCTGGTCCGGCCCGGCTGATCGAAAAGATTGGCCGCTGTGGTCGTATCGGCCAGGAGGACATTATTATTTATTTAAAAAGATTCCGACTCCACTGCATTCTACAGCGGCATCTATCGCAATTTAAAAAATATATGTAAAACCCGACCGGGTGTTCAAATAGAGTTCCATGCAGCGGACGCAGCTGTAATATCGCTCGCATAGAAAATTTATTCATTGTCATCTAATTCACTTTTCTGTTCACCAAGGCAAGCCGTCGCTATGACAGCTACGGAATTGCATTTTCTTCGATATCAAAGTTACATAACCATATTCAATAAGTTATAAGAATCGTATGCATTTCATGGCGTATGATTGAGTCAATCCACATGGACATCTAAATTCCAAACTAGGCATAAATTAGCCATTGTAACGTTGTATTACTTACTATTACACATTATACACACACACACACACACACACGCACACATATTACACATTATCACATTATTCGTAATAAACCTTTATTTGTAAATGTATAAATTTCACTACTTATTCAGTTTCTCTATTTCTATTGCTTGTACTTATATATGTCTCATTGTGCTGACTAAATAAATATACTTCTTCTTCTACTACTTATAATAATAAGCCTTTAATTCAGAACGGGGATGATGACTGATTAAAAAAATAATAATTGTTATTAATCCGTTAGATTAACAAACAATATTTGATACGTATTTTTTTATCTAACAAATCAATAAAAGTTGCCAAAGATATATAGAGCGTCTAAGTTCAGGGCTAGACAAGTGGCAAACGCTTTGTATCTATTCCATATCGACAATCATAAACGCTTTAGCGATATCGTTCTTCGTTTGGTAGCCAAATGTACTAGGAGTTATCGAACGCTTATTCTATTCGATCGCTACGAAAAATAACAAATATAGTCTATGGTTTCGTTCTTAAATGTCATCCAAGTATCTGTCACTTGGGCATTGCAGGGCTAGACAAGTGGCAAACGCTTTGTATCTATTCCATATCGACAATCATTAGCGGCAAATGTTGCGTGACACCCACAATCCTCTGATAGGACCCTGTAGCTAAGAAGCTTAGCGTACATAGCACCTACAAAAAAAAATATCTCCGTAATATATCTAATAATAGGTCAAATATGCGCCATTTTGTAGCGTTATCTACAAGTGTTTGGCGATCGCTTCGTTTCGTACGCTTTGATTCGAAGTAGAATGTCAAACCTGCCACTTGGCTACGGTTTCGATGGGAATTAATGTACTATTCCGACGTTTCGTTTCATCGAATAGATTAGAATGACATTTGGCTACCAATTTTCTATTCTATTCGTTAGATCAAATTACTTATCGTATGTTTATGTCATTCCCATACATTCAGTATTCTATTCTATTAGCGTTTGTGCCACTTGTCTAGCCGTGCAGGAGTGGCGCGTTTGACGTAACGCCTCAGTAAAAATTGTATACTTCCATAAAAAGCATACTGGTACCTTACAGCCATAGGCCGAAAAACGGCCTTCTAACTAGTTTCCAAACGCCTGAAATACTGGCAAAAGCCACTGATCCGCGGAAATTTATAGCAAAACTTAGTGCCAACTCGCGACGCGAGATTTAAGATAGCAAGTAGGTACTTACTTAAAGGGAAAGGATCACCTGATAAATCACACCTGGTACCCCTTAGCGAGATATATTTTTTATGAATAAAACATGCCTGTGAAAAAAATGATAAGACATTGTACTACTCTACCTTACTACATAGTATAAAACAAAGTCACTTTCCGCTGTCTGTCTGTCCCTATGTATGGTTAGATTTTGATGCGGTTTTTCTTATTAGATAGAGTGATTCAAGAGGAAGGTTTATTTGTATTAAACATGCATAATATAGTAGAGAAACACTGATAATTTTAGAGATTTCTAATGTGATGTCGTAAATAAACACATTTCTTTGCGCTTTCATTGCAAACGCTGGCTGAACCCTATGAGATAGATCAAAATAATGCACTACAGTATTATACACCTTAACAGGGTCTACAAAAAAGTCCGCGATGGTATATGTTTATCTCTTTGGGATAACCCACAATAACCATTTTTTTATCCTTTACTTTATATTATTAACCTCTAAAGATAACATTTTTGTATTGTCTAATGACAAAGAAGCTGTGAACGTTGTATATAAAGTCATTCTTTAGTATATCTAGTATCAGCATTGCTCCCGTGCGAAGCCGGGGCGGGTCGCTAGTTCAAAAATAAAGAAAAAATTTAGCATCATACTTTTGTTGAACTGCATGGATTCAATACACCTTGTTATGTGGTACTTACACAAAAGCGTAGCCTTTTGTAGTTGCTACAGTTGTAGCAAACCATTTTGATAAGGCTACGCCCGCCGCAGCGTTCATATGTATGAAAGTCAAGCGGAACGAGTTAGCCTTATTTACATTAATAATAAACCAGCAAATTCAATGTAGATTATCCTTTCACGGTACACTGTTTGCTTTACATAAGTTAGGAACCACAGTTATGCTACATTGAACATTGTGAGTAGTGCCATAAGTTTTCTAAATTATAAACAAATAAAGTGGATATTATATTTTTAATTGCTATATGGTGATAAATATATATATCCCCCGTGGGGGGTTTAGAATTGCATCCCCCCATCTCCTCTCGTCGGGTGTCGTAAGAGGCGACTAAGCGATAACGGGCGGGCAACAGCGTCTTTCTTTTGGATTTATCTTCCACCTATATCGCGATCCCCAAGCCCCCTGCCAAGCGTGGGGATTATGGCAACCCCTCCCTTCTAAGGGGGAGGCCTTTTGTTCAGTAGTGGATGTGTCTCGGCTGCTGATGAATAAATATAGGGCACGGTGAAATAGCCGGGATGTGGTTTGTTTGTTGGTCGTTTAGTTGGTGGTCAACTTACTGTCCAGATTATTCAAGCTGCCCGAAGCTGCCCTTAGGCCCTGACTTGGCTTATCGACTGCTGTCTAGATGACAACAACCGGGGATCAACTTTTTAAGTGTCATCCGAAGCACAGCGGGGAGTGATGGCTGCTGCTCGAGTCAACTCGTGCGCGAGTGCTGCTTGGGGGGACTGGTCCGACTTCTATCCCTTTGGCCTTTTAGTTTGTCGTAATTTATTGTTTTCTTCTTTTCTTCCTTGCTTTATGTTTCGAACGGCAGGACACAATATCGCTAATGTCGATTCATTTGTAACAAAACAATGTTTAAAAAAAAAGTGAAAAAATGACAAGCCCGCTGAGTTTCTTGCCGGATCTTCTCAGTTGAGGCCGCGTTGTGATCCGGTGGTAGCTTTTAAAAAATGACGATTCAAAAGTGCTAGCGTTAAGCCTATTTGAAATAAAGATTTTTGAGTTTGAGTTTGAGCGACACGACTCTATACACTTTTCAAGTGGTAGCCAAATCAAAAACTAGAAGTGATAGCGAAATACACTCGAAGAAGTCACAGCCCTTATTTTTATGAACAATAAAACTAAATTCATGGGATTTTTAAAAATAATATTCCTAGCTAGGAATCGCACCCGTTGGATTGGATATTAGTGACTCCACTAATAGGGATCAAATTGTGGGATGTAAAGACATATGACAAAACTAAAGGAAAAGGTTAAATTTAAACTGATCGCACAATAAAACTACGAACTTACGGGAAGTGGTAGATTAGACGATAGTGAAATTAACCAAACGAACACAGTTGGATGTTGGAAGGGACATAGTTAAACTACCTAAAGGTAAAGAAATACGTACCTAATCTAAAGTTCAGCCTTTGAAGAGAACGAACGTAGTCGATTTTAATAACTGATAGTGAGTGGGGTTTCAGGATTAGCGTTTACGTGCTCGTATCGCTAATCGATCGTTTTCTGAATCTGAGATAAGAGCTCCCCTGCCCGTATTACATAGCACCCCTCTTACAGATGTAGCGTAGCTAACGCAGCGTATTGTTTACATTGCCACTATGACTGCATGTTAACTTTTACGAACTGTATAAATTACGCAATGTATGTTACAATTATCGAAGCGTTCGATCTTGTCTGATTTTCAGCTCACACTCGACATTTCCATGAGTCAACATATCCCTCAGAACCTTACTATCTTGTAAATCTGTTTAATTTGTAATATCCCTTAGACAATCTCGAAATAACGTTATTTTTATATTATACCGAAAAAATAGATCATAGTGAATGTTTAATAGCACAATGGCTAAATCTGCTTGCTATAAACTGAAGATTACGTGTTCAAATCCTAGAAGCAACAGTTTAGGAGGTATTTACTTAGGATATGCATACGACGTATCCGATTTTAAGAACTGGATTAGTATTCATCATCATCAGCCGGAAGACGTCCACTGCTGAACCAAGACCTCCTCCTTAGACTGCCACAATGAACGACGTTGCGACGACGCGCACAATGTCGTCTGTCCACCTAGTGGGAAGCCTGCCTACCCTGCGTCTCCCGGTTCATGGTTGCCACTCGAGAAACCGACGGGTCTAACAAGTAATAAGTTATATAAACTAAAACCCAACTACGAATAAAATCGCAGTCTAATAATGTGATATTATATAGCCTATAACCAGCGGACAATGAAGACGCTTCTAACGACACCCTACTTGTCATATTATGTTAAGTAGATTAGAAGATATACGGGAACAGATGAACATACATACATACATTCTTGTTAAAATCATAACCCTCCCTCCGTTCCGTAGTCGGGTAAAAATTGCACCATCGGTGAATCATAATATGAGTAAGCTAGGGTTAATTTTTTTTATATGGCCGCATTAGCACCAAATAATTACGAATTTGCTAATAAATGAATTGAGTATGATTCACCTAAAATATATGACCATTTTACAAAAAATAAAAAAATTGCGAACGATACTGGGAATGTAGAATACGAATTCCTTTTAGATGAAATGCTTAATGTGACAATTTTAGGCCTGCTGACCTTTCTTATTGTTAATTAACATTAATTGACGTGTTTGAGTGCGGCAATTAAAATACGAACCCTTGATGTATCATGTACTTACCTATAAGAAACGAAAATTGCATCATTCATTATACTTATTTCCTTTTGCGTGGAATAGCAAAAGGAAATATATTCGTAGCAAAAAATACCTATGCAATTATACCATTCCTTTTGTTTATCGCATATTTACCGCATTATTCAAACGTCATGCAATGTGTTGTGAAATACGTCAAGTGTTTTTATTTGCTACCCTTATGAAACATAGAAATTGGGTCGCATTATAAGTAATATCCATACTTTAAGATCGATAATAGACTTGCGTCTATGTTGTATTTAAATACTGTAAAGTAATAAACATCCGACTATAAAGTATCAAAGTCAAAGTCAAAGTCAAAAGTCAAAATATCTTTATTATGTATAGGCCCCACGGAGGCACTTACACAATAATCATTTTTACAAACTACCACCGGATCGTAACGCGGCCGCTACTGAGAAGATCCGGCAAGAAATTCAGCGGGCTTGTCTTTTTTTGTCATTTTTTTTTAAAAAATAGTTTTACAAATTTTACTTATGTCAGCCTTAAACTTCTAAGCTTGCTTGAGTTGAGCAGTTCAAGCCCACGCAGCTTTATCCTCCAGGTAATCCGAGATTTTATAATAAGCCTTTTTTGACAAAAGGCTTTTTATCAAAGGTTTAAATTTCTTTATTGGAAGATCTCGGATATCCTGTGGCAGTTTGTTATAAAAGCGTATACTTTGGCCCATAAACGATTTGCCTGTTCTGTGGAGACGCGTGGCATGTACAACAAGATCGTGTTTGTCCCGGGTATTAATATATAATAAAACTTACTTAATTAAATTTGTTTAAACTTCAATCTCAATATTATTTGCACTAGATGAGCATCACTAGTCACTACATAGTAATAAAAAAGTCGCTTCCCGCTGTCTGTCTGTCCCTATATTATATATGCTTAGATCTTTAAAACTACGCAACGGATTTTGATGCGGTTTTTCTTAATAGAGTGATTCAATTGGAAGGTTTATTATGTATAATACATGCATAATATAGTAGAGAAACACTGATAATTTTAGAGGATTTTAATGAGATGTCGTAATTATAGACTTTTTTGCGCTTACATTGCAAATACTAGCTGAAAATGATCAAAATAATGTACTACAGTATTCTACACCTTAACAAGGTCTACAAAAAAGTCCGCGATGGTGTATATGTTATCTCTTAGGGATAACCCACAATAACCATTTTTTATCCTTTACGTTTTATGAGAAATACCTAATGGCTTATTTACGAAGCGATTTTAAGCAATACAGCATTAATCCTTATCCTATTATACATTATTTACCACCCGTGCGTAGCCGGGACGGGCCGCTAGTTTATATATAAAACTAACTATCTATTTAAAAAATATGCGACGAATTGAGTGCCTCTTCTTTTTTTGGGAGATTGCTTAGTTTTAATTGTTTAAAGTAAAGTCCATCTGACTCTATAAGTTGCTTGGTTACCATAGTACAGGCTCTGTCTAGTTTGGGTTCAGATGACCGTGTGTAGATTATTCCAGATCCCTTGTCCCGTGTCCTATCAGTCCTTAAAAGGTTTGGCGGCACTCAGTACTAAATATAAAATACAAAAAAAACTTCATAGGTAAAAAATCTACATCAGAATATTTAAATACAACCCAAGCACACATTCTAGCCGATATTCATTCGTTAGAAAGGTTATAAAGCTAAAGATTTGCTTAAATAGATAACAGACCTAATGTAATGAATCACAACCAAAGTACCTTGGCCAGTACTTCAGAGATAGTCTTAATGGAATAAACTCATAAAAAGTATTTTAAGGTCTCTGTGATAAATTAATATAGATAATTACTGGAGTGCGTCGGCCACTGGGGAAAATCTAATGCTATAAGTTTAAAATTAAGTAGATTTTTTTATGCTTTTGTTTTAAAATAGTGATGGACCACGATCTGAGCTGATGGTTAATGGTATTGCAACCATGGATGATAACGTACTAGGAAAAATACTGTATGGCCAAAGTATCACTGCAAACGCTACGGCGGCGGTGGAGGCGCGATGTCCCCCGCTCGCGCGTTATGAACTGGGGCCATAGATACACTACATACGCCCATACCATCAGCTTTATAAAGTTAGCCAGTGCAGACTTTGATTTTATATTCGAATACATATTTTAAATAGATTAAATACCATACATGGCTATAAGTAGTAGACAAAATGAATTTATTAATGCGACATCTAGCCTATATCATAGATTAGATTATGAATGTATGGCAAAATAAAACTCCTAGTATTATTATAATTAAGTATTCAGATCCCGTTACAGTACTTCCCCAGATGAGTTGCTTCAATTTTGAGCGGGAATCCCCGCTGCACCCGACATCTTTTGAAAATTCTAAAAAATTAAATATGAAATCTTTATTAAATTTGGTGCTGACCTCATTATTAAGCCAACTTCATTTCTTATTTCATTTCATTAGAGAGTTAACGTATTCTTATATTTTTTTTATATTTTAATACAGCTTGAGTAAAAATTGAGGGATGCAAAATAAGAAAAGTTATCAGTCTTTATTAAACAACACAAAGATATTATAGTTATTAAAATATTCATATACTTACATAATTTAGAGGTAATATCTATGGTTACGATGAATGCAATGATATTTTACTAAAGATAATAATATGTTGTATCCCTACTAACACACGATAAAAGTTGTGTCACTGATAGTTAGCTATACCTAGCTATACATTTTCCTACTTATAGTCTGACAAAGACAGATGCATAACGAGAAAAGTAGGAGAAAACGAGATGGCTATATTTTATGGCTATAGTTCCGTTGTCAGCGTTGTTGGTTAAACGCTTGTCAGTGTCATCTTGTCAACTGACACATTCAATTTTACAATTATTTCTTACGATATTATTAAGAAAATTGAAATACTTTACAAAATCTAATTATTTTTTCAAAGTTACATGTGCTATATTATCCCTGTTTATTTACTTTTGCCTGGTAATTTGTGCACATATTAAATACGATACGATGTTGCATTGACTACGCGGGACGGGGCGTGCGACTTACTGCTACAAAACCCAATTGGGGGATACTCGCTGAACGTCTGGCGAGCGCTAATGGCATATCTATTGTATATAATATCATTGGATGAATATAATTTATGACGCATTCAGATACGATTAGCTGATGCTTACAAAAAAATAATTACAATAAACTCTAAAAAAAACATTAGAATTATAAATTCTTTATTGATGAGGATTAATGTCCTTTACGCGATTATTTTTATGATCCCAGTTCTGAGTTCCGTTATTAAGGGGTTTTAAGACCCTAAAACTTCCTTCGTTGCTTCGACATCGGAACGAACCGGTTTGCCTGCCTTTATATATCCGCATCAAGGTACTAGGCATTTGTACGTAAATTAAAGCGCCATTTTACCACACCAACATTTACAAAACAAAATTCCTCAGCTCTGGTTCAGAGCAAGTCTAAATTAATTTCTGTCTGCCTAAATAGTCTGTCTAAATAATTTTCCGCCCTCTCCAGTATTCGTGTAATGTGTGACCCGACGAGGCATTTAGGAAATCTAATTCGAAATAATTTAGGAAATGTACCACGAGGGCAAGTGTGTGGAAGGGATGTTTGGCTTGCGTGGGCCTCTGTCAATTATAGAGATAACGTTTGGGAGTTGTGGTAAGCCACAAACGTATAGATCCTGTATGAACTGATACTACGCTATTGTCACGCGGTGGGAAGCCTGTAGTGTATTCGTTTTACAAATAAGTAATTAGAAAACAAATATCAGGTGTCGTGAAATACAGGGTTTCCATAGTTTAGGCTTCAGTCCGCCCAGTCTTAGTCTTAATTAGGTATTCACATTGTTATCTTGTTATGATATTAATTTGTGGTGGAAATAATGAAAAACTTTTTTTACAGTTAGATGTGGTCTTGTCTAAGTGTAGACGGAAGCGTTGTTCTTGTATAGTCATTGGTAGTAGATTGGGGCTTGCGACAAATCAAAAACGCACAGTTCTGCATGAGCGTGCTACGACCTTGTAGTATTGTTCTGGGGCTACAAGGCACGTGCTTGTCACGGTGGAATTGTAGTTCTCAGCAAATAACTGTTGGGTCGCGTAGCATTTGTAGGGACTTGTGGCAAACCGCAAATACATAGATCTGGCATGAGCGTGCTACGACGCACGTGCTTGTCACGGTAGAATTGTAGTTCTCAGCAAATAACTGTTGGGTCGCGTAGCATTTGTAGGGACTTGTGGCAAACCGCAAATACATAGATCTGGCATGAGCGTGCTACGACGCACGTGCTTGTCACGGTGGAATTGTAGTTCTCAGCAAATAACTGTTGGGTCGCGTAGCATTTGTAGGGACTTGTGGCAAACCGCAAATACATAGATCTGGCATGAGCGTGCTACGACGCACGTGCTTGTCACGGTGGAATTGTAGTTCTCAGCAAATAACTGTTGGGTCGCGTAGCATTTGTAGGGACTTGTGGCAAACCGCAAATACATAGATCTGGCATGAGCGTGCTACGACGCACGTGCTTGTCACGGTGGAATTGAAGTTCTCAGCAAATAACTGTTGGGTCGCGTAGCATTTGTAGCGACTTGTGGCAAACGGGAAACATACAGATACTGCATGGGCGTGCGTCTACGCTAATACGTACACTTATCTCGAAGTACCTATACACGGAAGTAGTTTTCTCGGGTTCTCGGCTAATTGTAGTGGTGCAATTGCGTAACTTTTGTAGTAGTTTGGGGCTTGCGGCAAACCAAAAAACGCATTGATCCGATATGAGCGCGCTACTACGCTTACACGTGCTCTTGCAAGCTTAGATTTTTATAGTTACTGGAATATTCAAAGTTCGTTAATGACCTATTATCTCATCTCTTAGTATAAATGTTGTCTTACAACCCACACAAGATAATGATTCATTACCGTAATCTCGACAGCACCAGTTAATAACTAGTCATGGGTCGACGATGCATTTACCGTCGATGTAACGAGACCGTTGATCGTCAAAGATATTAAACTGGTTTATAAAACACTCTAAAGTTTAGACTAGTTAAAACCATTGATGATAAGTTTAGTAGTCGACCTTCACATACTATTTACGTGTTGCCTAGAGTTCACCGCTAAACTAGTCTAATAAAAACTAATTTATCGGTGCACTTTAAACTATTTTATTCGATGACGGAAAAACACAGTCGAAGAATATCAGTTTGTTTGTTCAACGCAAAAAAAAGAAGACATCCACCCTTATAGATATCTAAATAATGTCTTGGGTGGCAAGCGGTAGTGCAGTCGTCCATAGGCAGATGTATCCCATCCCTTCCTTCCACCATCCGGCGAATGTCCTGTTTACGTACTAAAATGAAAAAAAAAAACTCTTAAACCTGACCACCGATGTTATTCGTATCAACATAAAACAGAACGGTTACAAATGGAACATTAACTCCTATTTGTTCGGGATTAACGAACCGAGTTGGAACGCATTAGATGTTGGAAGATGTGCTGCGTAATATTTATGATAACATACTTGATAATGAGGGATATAAAATATCCGTTACCCCATTTATACAATGTTACTGTTATTACAATTAATATATTTTTATTATGTAGATTTGTAAGTATATTATTATATTAAGTAAGTCTCTATTTAGATCTTCTATCTACTATTTTATTTGAAATGAAACTAATTTTACGGATTATATCGCGGTTTATTTTTGATTTTAATTTCCCGACGTTTCGAATACTTTACAGCATTCATGGTCACGGGCGGACTGAGGTGGTAGCTGTCCACGACGCTGGAACAACTAATTCGCTAACGTGCTTTTTGTAAACTTTACAGGAGAGCGATTAAAAGTTAGATTTTTCAGAAAAAAAATTATAACTTTTTTTCTATAGTTTATATTGAAAAGTCGAGTACTAAAAAGTTGTAGATAATGTTGATGTCTACAAAGAGCTTTTTATTATATTGCTTGAAACTTGCGTATTCTCGAAATAAATGTCTCGTTAGACTTTGATACTTTTTCATCAGCACGGAATAATAGTTAACGTCAATTTTCAAAGTAGTAAGGTTTGTCTAATTAGCTTACAAACCTTTATTGTTTCCTATGAAACCCTGAAAAATGCATTTAGATTCAAATAACATCAATACAAAACCAGACAAATTGCATTAAGCAGTTACTCTTAATTTTTAAAAGTCCAGTATAAAGGATAAAGGCACTTAGATGAAAGCATTAGCTCCCATATCAAACCTGTTTTTTGATCATCGGTACATTCATAAAAATATGCAAAAACATGAAAAGAGTATTTATTGAAAAAAAAAAGTCACACTGAAATGTGGGTATCGTCATCTTCTTCGTCAGATTCAGGTAGATTATCTGGCATATTTTTCTTCAGCAATTTCCTTTATTCTGCATGGTACACTCTGGGTATTATATTTTTTTCGCATAAATGCATCAGGTCATCGTACTTTTTTTCCGATATAGGGATGCTTGACTTATAAATTGGCAGAAGTTGCTTGGAAGTACCAATCACTTCAATTGTTTCAGCTTGAGATTCTTGTTGCATGGAATATTTTACTTTTACAGGCTTACCTTTTCTCATTGTCACGCTGGCCAATTTACTAATTTTTTCGGATAAATTTGCTTTGAAATATTTGTCCCCAATTTTGCCATATCCGAGAAAATCCGTATGATTCAAGACCGATATGTTATAGGGAGCGTAACATTTTCGTGCTAGCTGAAAGACTATTGCCCACTGAGATGGAGCCCATATAGTATCAGTTATGCTATTTTCTATTACAGCATCCATTGAATCAACAGGCATCATTGTGTGGCCGGGTAGAAGAAAATTTATTTGTATCGTCGTTATATTATTACATCTTTGTAGAATATAATGCAATGCTGCTAAAACCGTTTTATTTTTATTTTGCTCTGGGAACGAGTCGCTGTAAAGTAATAAACACTGGGCTTCGTTACGGCGATCCATTTCTACATACTTTACTAAAATTGTGGCAATCTCATTCGCTCCTGTTTTTCCTTCACTTTCTCCCCATGTAAAGCAATATCCGTTTCTGGTAATACTTTCATAAAACGTTAAGTTGTACACTGCATATTTACGCGTATAAAACAATAGCAGCGTTTTCCCTGAAAGAAAACGCATATTAAAATACTTACCTTATTCAAAGCTTATTATGAGAGTGGCACTTCCTGTTTCCCGTCGACTTTGCTCCTATTGGTCAACTTTCTTGTGATTTGACCGGAAATAGCATCACCATGGCAGGCGAGGGCAGCAAGGGTTTGTTAAATATGCCCGTTCGCCCCGCTCTTGTTCATTGTGTCGAAGAATTACCAGGCAGGATTAAAAGCTAAGCTTTGAATAAGGTAAGTATTTTAATATGCGTTTTCTTTCAGGGAAAACGCTGCTATTAAATCACTGTACCGTTATTCAAAGCTTATTATGAGACGTGTTTGTTTTCGCCTGGTGATGCCAGTATACATGACGCCAATGTGATTGTGATACATAGATGTATTGTAATATCCATGTGTGAATTTTAAATAGAAATGCAATAAATTGCATACTTATATATCTACATAGTCTGATATCTACATAGAATTTCTTTTAGAAATGGGTAGCAAAGATAAGAGAACTGTATCTCAACCATTGGAATGGTCTCAACCATTGATTGGAATCAATGTTATGGGCAATTGATAATCAATAATTATTTATATGCGATGTACTTTTGACTTCGATTTTATAAAACTGTCTAAAATGTATTAAAGACCTCCAATTTCCAGGAGGTAGCTAGTATCAAAAACTTAACTATGCTTGTAGCGCATGATAGCTAACTATTTAAGCTAGATTATGTTGGTAATTTTAGTCTTTTTAAACCAATCAACGGCAGCTATCGTAACTGGAATATACAAACAATTTGTTTTTGGTATTTAACACTGATGCTTTAAGCGCAAAACAAATTTTATTTTAACGCTGCAGGCGTTGCAAGCAGGTGGTTTTCCGATTAACGCAATTCCATGACGCGACTATGAATTACATCCTACCAGGTGGTGTTGCAATGTTTAGCTAAGCTACTGCATGAAAATTATCCTTGGACAGGAAATTCACTAAATCATATCCTATTTAAAAGACTCTTGAGGATTGACAAGTATAATCGATATAAGAACATATCGTGACAAGAAATTACCAGTAAAAAAAACTGGACTGATCAGTAGGACTGTACAATCGTCAGACAAATGATTTAGGCCAAATAATGTTAAATGACAATTGTTTACTTATTTTTATTATGTATTTATGTATGAATCTGCTATAAAACTGTCCCAAAATGATAACAATACTTTAAATTAGATTAGAAAAAGTCGGCACAGATTTTACAGACTAGGTTCTGGTACTATGTGAATTTCAATGTATATATGTTTTAGATTGCAAAGTCAAGTCCTTTACATTTCCACTTTCAGGATCACGTTGTATGTTAATAGATAGTATGCCCACCTGTACGTCCACTAAGACTAAGGTTGTGAGATATGAATCAAAACTCGTTCAAGAAACGAGTCTACTCCCCAGAATACTTCAGCGATTAAGTATGTGTTAACCCACACAGTATGTTTACCTTATAACCATATACTCAAAGATTTAAACATAGATGATATTTTATGGTATACCTGCTCTGAAGTCCCGAAAATATTTATTGTAAATATTAATTTATGGACTTAGGTAAGTACTCAGTCTGTACTACTATCTCAAAAAAAAATGATCTGTTAATAGAATCTGTTTCTAAATGGATATTGAAAATAATCAATAAAATTTGATTTGTATTTGATTAATATTTCGTAGCGAACTTTATCTGGTATGTACATACTTATAATGTAATATCCGTAAGTGAATGGGTGAGACCCCCCCCCCCCCCCGTCTTTGCGGAGGTAAATGCAACTTTTTGTCATAAAATCGAAATTGCAAGGGATAATAATCAGGATTGCTAACATTTCTTTCGGTTACAAATGTCCTGACATTGATCGGAATTTAAATTACACGCTTTTTTCTACCAATTTTCTGGCTGATAAAAATGCATGCGATGCAGTGTTGCTACAATTTCGGGTAAGTGGTTTACTTACCATACAATACAATTGAGTTTTCTAATATTATGGAACCTCCTGGATAATTCTTTTAGGCATTATCATTGATTGCATTATGTTATTATAGGTCCTCAAAACTTCCAATGATTAATTGCTAAACAGCTATTATAATTGTAAGATTACATACTTTCCTTTTTTGTAATGTGGTAAGTAATAGTATAGAAAAACAAATGTTGGTTTTCGAATAACCTTGAAGGAAGGACTAAAGATGCCAGGAATGGCACTTGGGGCGGCCCTTCCCTCCATTATTTGTAGGAGTTTTTTACAATATTCTGTACAAAACTTCGGTAGACTTATAGTAGTTTCTGCTTGGTGGGTCCTGATATACCAAGACTGTCAAGAGAGGGGACCAAGAGTAAGATCCAAGACGTGACTGCGAGCCATAATTATGCAATGAATCCTCATTAAGAAGTATACATATATTAATATATGTTAAATATTCATGTTCATACAATCACGTATGTGCTATTTGGAATAGCAAATATACATACATCCTTCATCTGTAAAGTAAATCTCTGTGTTCCATCCCCCACGAGAGTGGGTCATATTCTGTGCAAGCTCTTCGAAACAGAGGTCAATAATAAGACGGACGATGTGCCAAGTGATGGCACTTATGTTAAAGTATCTAGGCTGAATTTATTCTTAAATAAGAGGTGAATGCAACTGTGCAGAGAGAGCAATGCCTTTATCCGTCCTGCAAAGGACTGTTTAATATCTCAGGTCAATCCACACTCATTCGTTTGATCCCAACCTAGACAGAGTCTGTACAATGGTAACCAGACAACTGATACAAAATACATATTTATATACTTTTCATACTTATATCGATAAACATCACACACTTGGTGGGAATAGAACCCGGCGATAGCAACCCGAGAATCTCACCATTACAGCAACGGGCCCGTCAAATTATTATGTTAAAATAGACTTAGCAAACAACTTTCAGACATTTTGAATGTCCTCGATATCCAAATGATCCTAAAAATCAGGTACCTACGTGCTTTCTTCACGAGCTGCTATTTGTATACCATCCCTGCGAAGGAGGTTAAGTCTATGTGTACCAACCCTGCGGGGGTGAGTAATAAATTATTTAGTCCCTGCAAAGGACAATATCATCATCATCATCATTAGCAGCCGATATACGTCCACAGCTGAATAAAGGCCTCTCCCTTAGAAGGGAGGGGTTTCCATAATCCCCACACTTGGCAGACGGCTTGGGGATCAATAAAGGACAATATGCTGGTGGTGAAATAGACTTCAGCCAACCATTTTTAAATTAACTAGGTTGTCAAAATTGATTCCAAATCCAGATGAGCAACCATCTATGTACCATCCCTGCGAGGGAGGTTAAGTCTTTGTGTACCCACCCTGCGGGGGTGGGCAGTAAATTGCTCAGTCCCTGCAAAGTAAAGTACGCGGATGGTGAAATATACTTCAGGCAACCATTTTTATATTGACAAGATTGACAAAAATTGATTCCAAAACTAGATGAGTACTCACATGATGAGCAACCATGTATGTACCGTCCCTGCGAGGGAGGTTAAGTGTTTGTTTACCCACCCTGCGGGGGTGGGTAGAAAATGGTTTAGTCCCTGCAAAGGAAAGTACGCTGATGGTGAAATAGACTTTCAGCCAACCATTTTCAAATTGACAAGGTTGTCAAAATGGATTCCAAAAACCAGATGTGCTCTCATGATGAGCAACAATATACCGTCCCCGCGAGGGAGGTTAATTATTTGTATACCCACCCAGTGAGGGTGGGGTATATTTTATGCGATGATACGATGAAGTGGACTTCATTATCTGAAAACCAGGTGCTTACCCTCTCGAGAAGCCACTGTACATGTCCCCCCTTCTTTGGTTATTTATTTGTGTACCCAACCTGCGAGGGTGGATAATAACTTGTGCCATGGGATAGCACTATATACTTATTGTAACCATAATGGGTTAGCCAGATTTGTGAATTTCGTGTAGGGTAGAATATATATTGCCTACGCCATCGGCTTTCTTGAATACAAACATAATTGAACACTTTTATGAATCAAGGTGGAATATTAATCTTTTGGTTACCATGATAGCTCCTCTACGTTACTCGATACTCTCAGCAATGTGTCCTTTGAACAGTTTCTTATAAATATTTTTATTTATTTATTACTAAAATTGTATTTTATTTTACTATTTTAAGACACAATAAAAAAATAAAAATGGACGCAATGGTGCGTCTGTATAACTGGGATACTAATTAACTGAACTCACTTGTTTGCTGTCTTTCACGTTGATAATAGAGTCACTATTTCACTGTTCAGATTTTCGTAAATTGACAGTATTGCTACTGTCTGCAAAATAATGTGGTTTAAAGAAATATTCATTCTGAAAAAAAGCTTAGAACTAACTGTAAGAAATGTATTATCATCGTAGGACTTTGCTACAAAATAATTCAGCAAATGTTTAAAACTGCGGGTAGATTGTAAAGAAAATAATTTGCATTATTAATATGATTTATGGGTCGTTTACTAAGAGTCGTTTTTTATCCACTTAGAAATCTCGTACGTACAAATTACCAGCAATAAACTTTACGAAAAATATCATTTCTGCACAAGTATTAAAAACTAAGTTTCGAGTTTTCAAAATAAAATTGTCGGTAGACTGAATGGAAAATAATTATTTATAAAAATATTGCTTACATAGCCCAATTTACTTGGACTATATTCAAACCACAAAATATTCATTAGTGTAAAACATTTCATTAGGAACAAAGAAACAAAACGAACGGCAAAAACCGTTAAAATGTTTTTACTCACTGTTTGCTTGGCTTCCAACTATTTGTAACAACTATTGTTGTTCACTATTTTATTCCTTTGGAATTATTTAGAATTTGATTTGAATTCCATAAATAGTTGTAATATTGTAGCCTCGGACAGGTGTCCGTGACGGGAAATAAGACGCCAATGAACAAGAGCGGGGCGAGCGGGCATATTTAACAAACCCTTGCTGCCCTCGCCTGCCATGGTGATGCTATTTCCGGTCAAATCACAAGAAAGTTGACCAATAGGAGCAAAGTCGACGGGAAACAGGAAGTGCCACTCTCATAATAAGCTTTGAATAACGGTACAGTGATTTAATAGCATATTTTCACCCATTGGCGTGTTGAGAACTTTCTGCATATCGAAAGACACACAAAGTGTATATTTATCTCTGAGTCTTATAGTTTTATGAAATTTAAATCGTTGATCACATGCTCTACTTTCCAGGTCATGTTTTTCTTTCTTGATCTTTGCTCTATCTTCGTTTTCATCAAATCATTGTAAGAAACGCATTCGTCTTTTTTTGGCACATGAAAGCCTATGTTAAAGTCATTCGAAAATATTTTTCGGAATACTTTTTCGCCAACGTAATCAATTCCGCCATTTTGTTGCTAAATTTTATATTTCTCATATAAATTCGTGATATTTTTCATTTCTCTAGGCAGGTAAACGCACGTTGAATCCTTTCTGCAGTAGTGAGATGGCACTGCTGGGAAGTTCATAATGAAATTTTTTACTGATTAGACTTTTATTGAGCTAAAATGCCATTTTGATACTTTGCTAGAAACGGCTAACGTGCAATTTTTATTTACGTTCGGCTAGGAAAAAGTTTTAACGTGCCCTGCAGTTCCTTTTGGGGTAAGGTACAAATGGCTAACAAACATTGTATGGATAATTGAAGACAGGAATAACGTCTAAACAAAATATTTCACATCAATGATTGACTTATGACCACTTTATTTAAAACTTGATGAAAAATGGGTTTGTAAGGGCCAGTATTTTTGAAAAATCACAAAATTTAAAATGACTAACGAGCCAAAAAAGTGCTCCAATCGTTCTGAAACCCGGCTCATTAGACGGAGAAAAATCCGCTGATTCTAACGATATATTAAGTCCATTTGCCCAAAAATGGTCCGTTAGCGAATTAGTCGTTCCAGCGTCGATATGTCATAGTTGTCTTAGGGTACCCTCAGGTCTTCTAATTACTATTGTTAGTCCGATCTAAAAAATAAAATTAGTTTCATTTCAATGTGTAATATTCGCGTAAGTATCAGAAATCATTATACTATTTTATTTGTTTAGTCTAGTATTAGTTGTACTTGCTCTCCCAATCTACTCTCCTATTCTCTCTCTACCACTCAGGGGTTTGCTGTTGGAGAACTCAATAATGAGTTAAGCTCGCCTTTGTATTGTATTTTATCTATATCTTGTGTGTAAGTATATGTACTATAATTCTTTAAAGAATAACAAGTATAAATTATAAAAACATAAAAAAAACGACTGCGAACAAACAAAATGGTCTTAAATTATATTATACTAGCTGACCCGCGCAGCTCCGCCCGCGCTTTAATTACATTTTGCTCCCCTTTTCTCCCTACTTCCTTGATTTATCTCTCTCCATCTCTCTCTCTTTATAATAAAAATCTAATTCTATGCTATTTCTCTCCCCTCCCGCTTCGGTCCCCTTCACACTTCCCCTCTTCCTCTCCCCGTTGTCCTCTCTGAACCCTCACCCTCCTCTCTCTTCTCCCAACTTGCTCCCTCTCACTACCCCCCCCCCCCTTGCTCCACCTAACTCCTCCGATCACTTACTCCATCACCCTCCCCTCTCCCTCTCTTGCACCCTCCTCTCGTTCTATATATCCTCGTCAATCAGGTATCAGCGGCATAAAATATACTTTATAACCTCGTGCACGTAACTCAGAGGTTCTCAGATTTTGTTGTGCAAGGCGTTGCGAACGTTCGACACTCGACTCTCGTGCGCGTACCTGAGAGTTTCTCTGATTTTGTTCAGCAAGGCGATGTGAACGTTCAGGTGAAGATTCTCCCATACGACGTATTCTTGCTGCCCGTGCTTGAGAACTATGTTTAGAAAGTTGAGACCTGGCTCTCTTAGGCATTTTCAAATGTTTAAGAAAATGCTAATAGCGTGTAATATTCTAGCTCTGAAAAGAACTGTTGTTTAGCCCTGAAAATAAACAGTTATTTTATTGTTATTTTCTTTTCAGGGCTAAACAACAGTGTTTAGCCCTGAAAAGAACTGTTGGTTACCCCTGAAAAAATCTGTTGGTTAGCCCTGAAAAGAACTGTTGATTAGCTCTGAGAAGAACTATTGTTTAGCTCTGAGAAGAACTTTTGCGAAAGAAAACTAAAAAAAATCGCACGAAAATTATTAGAATTCGCGCACGACCGCTGCGTAGGTAGCCGGTAATATACTCTTATCTATGGGTAGCCGACCTCGCGTCTGAGCCGAGCCGCGCGGGCACCTTACTCAATTAAACCTAAACTCCCCTCCCGCATGCGCACCGCCTTGGTGACGCTCACTTCGCAACGGGCCGTGCAGCAGAAATCTTTTAATTTATTTATAAGCAGTAATATTTTAATTTCGCCATAACTTCAAAACCAAATGTCCAATTTTAATCATTCAAAGACCAAATATTATCTACATAAACTGTACTTAATGATGAAATAATTTATTTTGATAAGGATTAATAGCATGAGTAAAATAAATGAGTTTCAATTTAATCCAAACAAAATTCAAGATTTTTAACTAAAAAAATGGTTGTTGGGCCTCACTCGACATAGATACGCGCATGTGCTGCATACTTTTTTGTAGATATTTATAAGATCTACAATTAATTAGAACATTTTATGGTTCTATCTTTTATAGTTTAGGCAGCGTACGCAAAATAAGTAACTTTTCTGGTTGATTTTTTACACCTTGTGTCCGAAAAAATCCAAATATCTTACGGAACCCTATTTTTTTCCAAAATAAAATTTAGTCTATGTTACTCGTAGATAATGTAGCTTTCAAATGGTGAAAGAATTTTTAAAAACGGTCCAGTAGTTTTTGAGCCTATTCATTACAACCAAACAAACAAAGTTTTCCTCTTTATAATATTAGTGTAGATTAGTGTAGATATACATAATACGTATACATATGTATATATATATATTTCAACTCATTAAGACCTTTCATTTAATACAAATATTTTTTTTATATAAATATATAGCCTAAGTCACCCACACAACTAAGACGAATGTAACGACATATTATAAGTCACTGTCCATCACGACGGTTAAGCTGTCGGCCGTGCCAAAAAAATAGACATACATCTTTGATATAATCAAAGACATACATACATAAATCCTTACATACATACATTACCCTCGGAAAACATAACCCTCCGCCTGGGGCATTCGGGCAAAAAGCTAACAACGAAAATATATATCCTATGTACCTACATTTAGAAATGTCTGTAAAAAATAAATGAAACAATATTCGTTTAGTTTTGTCGTAGATATGTCGTCATAAACTGTGAGTCACACTATCCTCACCTCAGTAACTTATGTCCATTGAAAAGTAAATAAAAAAGCTTACATAAGCATAGGATGTTTTCAGAGCTATATAGGATATTTAAAGAGCACACAGTTGCAATGCTGGAAGGAAATAACAACCAATTCAGCGATTAAAGTATTATCAAAGCATTATCAGTTTAGTTTTGGAACGATTACAGTTCATAAAATAGCTCCCACAATGATTACAGTTCGGTTGCAATAAAGATAGTGCCACATCCCTGTGCAGTCGTAAACATGATCACATGGAAATAACAGTGTTAAGTCTATTGTAGCTTGAAAATACTGTTATGTTTGTTCTAGCTTAGAATAGCACATAAGGTAAACATTTATAAACCAATAGTATGTAAGCTGATCCTTGTGATCGACATAGTTCAAAGGATTAGCAATCTGAAGTGGCAGTGGGCTGGTCATATTTGCCGCAGAACCGATGACCGTTGGGGTAAACTGGTTCTGGAGTGGAGACTTTCTAAGTAATATAGGTACTCTTATCTAAGGTAGAGACCGCGAAGCGGGAAGCGTAGTGTAGGACGCCTTGTGTTGTGGAGCGACGATATTCGCGGAGCGGGTGGAAGAAACTGGATTAGGAGAGCTGAAGCTCCGGCTCAGTGGCGAGCTTTGGGGGAGGCCTGTGTCCAACAGTAGACTGATGTGGGCTGATGGAAATGATGCTGATCGTTATTAGTAAAAAATATTTCTTTAATAAAAATCTTCTACAGCAGCGACATCTAGTTTCAAATATGGAACTAAATCAGACAGCTTTTTGTAATCAGTTATCCACTGATTTAAAATAGCTATAGGTACATTTTTCATTACCACAATTAGTTAGTCTTTCCGTCAGTCAGTCATAACCGGCAAGAAAGACTTTCTCTAGCCCATTGAAGTATTATGTACTTTAGCCTACGTACTGTTATAGATCCCTCATGTTCCCGACTGTACAACCCTAAGCACCTATCCCGCACACTCAGCATTTCCTTTCCTTAGAATAACATCACGCCACGCACACGTCATCCAATCCATCCATCACCACCTCAGTCCGTCTCCATCCTTCATCCGCGGTGCACAGCAGCCAACCGATTTAATTAAGCACTTCATAATTATATTTAATTCAATTTAATTCAAATAAATCATTTATTCTTTTAAAATTGTTTTTTAAAAAGACAAATCTAAAGTCGGTCGTAACAATGGTGGCAGCTGAAAAGGGATCAAACTAGATCCTCGGTACCCTCCGAAGTGCAGTTACAATTAAGTCGAAGCAGTGAAAGTGTGAACAATTATCTATATACAAATTATCCTGAAAAACACACAAAGTGCACCAAATAAAACGGACTCACAATTCCTATTTCTCTTATAAACAAACATTTATTCTTAATCACTTATATCCAGAGGTCACGTCGACCCTAAATCCTACGTGTAAAGTGAAAAAACAATTATCATGTTCCTGATTATAAGTATCCTGGTATGCGGAGTATCAACGTAAGTGGAACCAATTTCCTTCATCTCGAGTGAATATAAGAATCACAGTGATCCAGTGTATTAGTGTTGTGCGAAATCCTAGTGCTTCGAAAATTATTCAAATATTATAACAATACTTCTAAAATTATTCGAATCTATTTTTAGAATTTGTTTAAATAAAACTTTGTGTTACATTGTATTCGTTACCGAGTAGTCTCGCTAGTCCATTCGAATTTCTTAGAACAAAGCTTATCTCGCCTAGCCTTCTCGTTAATTCTTTGACCATATACCTGCAACAATGTCTCAAGACAAAGCCAACGTAAAGTCACAATCTGAACCGTCGGAAGTCATAGATTTAAATGTCCTAATTAAATTCATAAAACCATTTGACGGAAGCAGAAACTTATTAACGCCTTTTATAACTAATTGTTCCAATGCATACAACCTCGCCTCAGCCAGTCAGAAAAATATAGTTTTTAAGTTTATCATATGCCAACTGCAAGGCCGAGCCGAAGCTGCATGCTCAATTAAAGAGTTTAGCAACTGGGACCAACTCAAAGAATTTCTAAATACACAATTCGGACAAAAGAAATGCTACTCGCACTTGCTCACCGACCTCCAAGAGTGTCGCCAAATGCCCAGTGAGACTGTGACGCAGTACTCACTAAGACTAGAGACATGTTTGGCCCAATTGTTAACCGAAGTTACACTTTCTAACACAAAGAAGACAGAGCTTATAGGTAAAACGAGTGCAATGGAAGAAATGGCGCTACACACATTCGTCCTTGGGCTACAGCCCAAGATATCCAATAATATTCGGGTTCGATCCCCGAAGACATTAAATGATGCCATTAATGCAGCAATTTCCGAAGAAAAGTTCCAACATTTTATTAACAGGAAATATCACCCCACGAACGATCCTGGCCCTTCGAAACCGCGAAATTTCTTTAGATCTGAAAATAAAATACGCGAATTCAGGCCTAACGTCGGATTTCAACAACCACCGCGACTCCATCCCCTATATTGTCGATACTGTAAAAACACAGGTCATGTCTTAGAAAATTGCCGAAGAAGGGAACATAATAACCAACGATTCGGTGTCCCGCAAAATTCACAAGGCCCAAACCGCGTAAATTTCGTAGACCCAAGAGAAGATGTCGTCGATAATTTCCGTGAAGATCATCAATCTTTAAACTAAACCAAGGCCCGCGTTGGTGTCGGTCGGGCCACCGCTATCAAAAATCCGACACACATTTTATACGATATCCTTATTCTAATTATCCTAATAATAATAATCCTAAATTCTTACCTAAATCCTCAGGGTCAAGCGCATCCGATACAAGGCATTGCCGCTATGAACCCGAAATAAAAAATCAAATCATTAAAAATGATAATAATTATTCAAAATACTTACATAATTCCTCAGGGTCAAAGGCTTCCGCTACAAGGAACCGCCACGACGAACCTGTAATTCAAAATAAAATTATAAAAAATAATAATAATCCTGATTCTTCCTTATTAAATGCGACTTCCGTTACAAGGTCAAGCCGTAATTTTAAATCCTTACCATCCAGTCACAATGATGAAAAGAAAATAATAATCAATTCCCAAAAAGAGAAATACCTACCTAAAATCCCGGTTCAAGAAGAAACCGCAACAGAGTCGTTACATGATTCTGAAATATATAATTGTACTACAAACATTTCTCATAGGTATTTACCATATATTAAAGTACTTTACCTCTGTATCCTCGAAGCCTCTATCCTTATTAGTTGACACAGGCGCATCCTTTAGCCTCATTATGAAGTCTGCTGTCACAAAGATGCCTGAAATCGAAAAGAATATTATAAAATTCAAAGGCATTGATTCCAAAGGTACAAAATCCACTCTAGGTCACATTCCAATCCAATTCGAGTCTTTAGAACATCATTTCCATATCGTTGAAGGAATAGAATTCCCTTATGATGGTATAATAGGCAACGATATATTTAACAACATGAACGGTAATATAGACTATCCTAAACGATTACTAGTATTAAATAAGCAAACTTTCAAACTTAATTTCAACGATCCAATTTTCTTTATCCCTGCAAGAACTGAAACGGTGATAGAATGTACCGTACTAAATCCTGAGCTCCGAGAAGGGCTTATATTAGATCAACATCCTATAGAAAATCTACTTATTGCCAATTGCATAGTAACAGTAAAAAATAATTCGCGCGTTAACATCACAGTCGTTAACACTTCAGAAGAACCTATTTCATTTGATCCTGACCTTAAATTAAAATTAATTCCTTTTGATGATTCTGAAACTATTCAAAGTATATATAACCTAAGAACGGACGAGCAACATACACATAATAACGCCTATGTCAGATCTAAACGAGTAACTGAACAAATCCGTACTTCTCATTTAAATCATGAAGAAAGGAAAAGTCTTCTAGAAGTTTGTGCTGATTTTTCCGACATCTTTCATCTTCCTGGTGATCAATTGACACATACTGACAAAATCCAACATGAAATAAAAACATCAACTTCTGTCCCAGTCCACGTAAAATCCTATCGATTCCCTGATTGCCACAAAAAGGAAGTAGCCTCACAAATGGATAAAATGCTCGAACAAGGTATAATCAAACCATCCTCATCACCATGGTCATCACCCATTTGGGTAGTGCCAAAGAAGTTAGATGCTTCCGGTGAGAGAAAATGGAGAGTCGTAATAGACTATCGAAAGCTTAATGATATAACCATCGGTGATTCGTATCCCATTCCAAATATTTCCGAAATTCTTGATCAACTTGGCAAAAGCAAATATTTTAGCACACTCGATTTAGCCTCAGGCTTCCATCAAATTAAGATGAATCCCGAAGATTCTGCTAAAACAGCGTTTTCCGTACCTCAAGGCCATTATGAATTCACCAGAATGCCCTTTGGGTTGAAAAATGCACCATCCACGTTCCAGAGACTGATGAATTCGGCTCTTTCTGGCTTACAAGGCCTACAGTGTTTCGTCTATCTCGATGATATCGTTATTTATTCCTACGACCTTCCTTCCCACATCGATAACCTCTCCAACGTCTTTAAAAGACTCCGTAACTTCAACTTGAAATTACAGCCAGATAAATGCGAATTCCTGCGTAAAGAAGTGTCTTACTTAGGACACATTATCACTGATCAGGGTGTGAAGCCCAATCCAGAAAAACTAAAAGCCGTTCACCAGTTTCCTATTCCAAAATCTCCAAAAGATATCAAATCATTCTTAGGCTTTGTTTCCTATTACCGTAGATTTATTCCTGATTTTTCGAAATTAGCCAAGCCTTTAACCAGTCTATTAAAGAAAGACGTCCCCTTTATATGGGAAAACGAACATCAACTTGCATTTGATAGCCTGAAAGAAAAACTTACTTCTGCACCTCTATTAGCATATCCTGATTTTTCCAAACCTTTTATCTTAACGACAGACGCGTCCAATTATGCTATTAGTGCCATACTTTCCCAAGGTGAACTAGGTAAAGATAGGCCAATTGCTTATGCATCCCGTACTCTAAATAAAAGTGAGTGTAACTATAGCACCACTGAAAAAGAACTGCTCGCTATCCTATTCGGTTGTAAAACATTCCGTCCATATCTCTACGGCAGAACTTTCCAAATCGTCACTGACCATCGACCTCTTAAATGGCTATTTAATCACAAAGATCCAGGTAGTAAATTACAAAGATGGCGACTTAAACTCGAGGAATACGAATACCAAATAGTTTATCGCAAAGGCAAACTCAATGCCGCTGATGCTCTCTCTAGATATCCTCCACAAAACCCAGAGCTCATAAATCCTGTCGCTCCTCAACCAGTTCCTGGACCTTCACGTGCCAACGACGATAGTCCTCTATTTCCCGACACTAATTCAAATGACTATGAAAACCTTCTAAACCCAGAAGCCATTCCTCCTCTTTCTCCAGACCGAGAAGACTTACTAGAATTACCAGACGACCTAAGAGGCTTAAACCTCGATGACCTAGAAACACAAAATAATCCTAATACCAACTTACCTTCTCCTCGCGACGCTCCTCAGCAATCTCCTAATCCAATCGACGTTCCTATTGATCCGCTTGACAGTCCCATCACCAGACCTGAAACATATACAAAATTCCTTAAAGATATCTCTAATAAAAACTTTAATACTAATACTAAAATTATAGAACATAACGAAAACTTATTAAAAGGTATTCATAAAAATATAATCATTCCCACATCCATAGATATGGATGACTCTATTCCCTACGTTGAAGATGTCTTGTCAAGTTTCCCTGACAAAGATAAAGTATTATCCTCAGAAAGAACCTTAAATTCATTCCTTACGCATAAAAGGCAAAGCAAAACTTATTACTTTTTATTCACCAAAGTGCATCACTTCGATACATCTACCTATCCAGACATCTTTGAGTCTTTGAGAACCTTACGAAACGAGCTAGTCGTATCCTTAAACGAAGATGAAAAATCAATAGCAATTACTGATTTTAAAAATCCATTCGATAAACACTATTTCACTAAAATATATAACATCATTCTGTATCTATTTAACAACACAGACATAGAAGTACATATTTACCATAATAATATCCAATATCCATCCTTAGCTGAAATCAAACAAATACTTAAAGATAATCATGACCTACCCATGGCTGGTCATGTAGGTTCTACCAGAATGTTTAATAGAATAGCTGAAAGATATTACTGGAAAGGTATGCGCTCAGACATAGAAAACTATGTAAAATCGTGCCAGTTATGTCAGACAAATAAATCTCTGCGTCAGACGAACAGGGCACCCATGCAAATAACTAGTACAGCCAGCACGGCATTCGAAAAAATATTCCTTGACGTCGTAGGACCTTTACCAGAATCCGGCACAGCCAAATTAAAATATATCCTCACATTACAGGACGATCTTACAAAATATTCCATAGCGTATCCCATTAGAAGTACAACCGCAGAAGAAACAAGCGAATGTCTCCTTCACTTCATTTCCATCTTTGGAATTCCCAAATTTATCGTCACCGATCAAGGTAGCAACTTCACAGCTGAACTTTTCAAACAAACATGTTCATTCCTGAAAATCAAACAAATCTGGTCAACACCTTACCATCCTCAAACACAAGGCGCATTAGAACGAAGCCATTCTACATTAAAGGAATACCTAAAATCTTTCATAGATCAAGATCCTACCACATGGTCCAGATATGTTTACACAGCCATGTTAGCTTACAACACTAACATCCATTCAACCACAAATTTCACTCCGTACGAACTAGTATTTGGTAACAAACCCTACTTACCGGATTCCATATACGAAAGTAACCTTGACGCTACTTATCAAGAATATGTAAGACTCCTACAACAAAGATTAAAATATGCACGTACCAAAGCCATTGAAAATATACAACATTCCAAGGAACGTTCAAAAAATTATTACGATAACCGTTCACGTCCTATCACTTATAAAGTAGGTGATTATGTATACTTGAAAAACCACCTCCGTATGGGCAAATCGTTGGCCCCAATATGGAAAGGCCCTTATAAAATCGTAAAGGTACACGGAAATAACAACGCGTCATTGTTAATAAACAGACGACACATCAAACATCATTTCGACGAAATGAAACTAGCCCGTAGAGCCATATAAATATTACCTAATTAGTATAAGTATTATTAAATAAAATAAGTATGTACATATCCTTATAAACTTCTACTTCGCTTTCCTTACAGTACCACTGTTTGGAGTTTCCCGGACGTCATAAGTCCAATGGAGAGTGGTCCTGGAATCTATTTCGATCCGATTGGTTATATGAAAATAATTAATGGAAATTTAAGTATAATTATACCAGTAGATATAAGCTTTATTAGTCCCCATTTGGATAACATTAATCAAGTATTAAGCTCAACCCGTAATTTGTGTAATCAAAGTGAAGTTTTCTTAAATTCAGAGTGTGAAAATATACTTCAACCATTAGAAGTTAGATTTTCCGACATGGTCAGAGACTTTGATTCGATTTCCCATCTCATCTCACGAAGAACCAAGCGTTCGGCATGGTTCGGTGTTATCGGTACCGTAGCCAAACATCTATTCGGCACAATGGACGAAGACGATGCTATTCGGTACGACAAGGCTGTTCATGCTCTGGTAAACGACCAACGTAACCTAGCTTCCTTAATGAAAGAAAGCATCCTTGTCACTAAGTCTACCTTTAATGCTATTAATAAAACAGTGAACCAACTCGTCGAAAACGAGAAATTCTTGAACAGCGCTGTCGACTTTTTATCCGATAGATTACACAATCTTTCTGTGGTGGCCACAGTATTGTCCACTAAAAGTAAGTTTATGGAAATTATAAATATGTTAGAAAATAGTATACTTACCTTATCCTTTAAATTAGAAGACATTGCAAATGGACTAATGTTTAGTAAAAATAATATCCTTTACCCTGCTATCTGTTCTCCTAAAGAACTTTATAAAGAATTAGTTAGTAACTATAGATTTTTACCGAGTTCAAAAGAACTCCCAGTTGTCTTAGATTTAAGTAATATCCATTTATTAATAGAAATGTCTAGCATAAGTTCCTATTATTTAGAAAATAAGGTTATTTTTATTGTTAAGTTACCTCTTGTCAATCCGTTAGAATTTAATCTATATCATGTATTACCTCTACCAATCCCTTTCAATAACAACTCTTATGCCATGATAATTCCAACTACAGCATACATTGGTTTTTCCAGGGACAAAAATCAATACTGTAAAATCAATAGTTTAAATGACTGTAAACCAATCAATGAAAATTACATTTGTAACGATATTAATATTATATCCAGCAACGCTTATCCGACATGCGAAAGCGAGATTGTTTCAAAAACATTGACAGAAGTCCCCAATGAATGCTCTATCAAATATGTAAATGGCAATATTGAAATATTTCAAGGTTTAAACAATAACCATTGGATTTTTGTAATATCCCAAAAATCTAAATTTACTCTTGATTGTATTAATAATAATATGTATGAAACCAACATAGCCGGGACAGGTATTATTGAAATACCAACCAATTGTATTGGCTATTGTAGTGGCCTTCAGCTAGTTCCTAAACAGATTGTTAAAATTAACGCAACTCATATTAATGTAAATTATAATATTATACAAAGTAATCTAAGTATATCAAAACTCCCGCATACAAATCTCTCGCGTCTCTCAAACATTAAACATATTAACCTCGAGTCTTTACCTCATTATAAAGAGAGTTTTGATACACTAGATCGTAAACTTGAAGAATTCATACAAAAACCGAATGTTAGCTTGTATTCAGAAAATTACCTTTTTATTATTGTAATATGTTGTATTCTAGTTTTAACAAGCATTTATGTTAGTTATAAGTTGTATAGATTAAGGCACCGTCGCACCGTTCCTTCTTCCAATTCCAGTCACGCTGATAATCCCGATCCTGACATAGAACTTACCTCTTCCATTGATACTCCTAGAATCCGCATCCAAGCCTAAAAATCATGAACTTACCTCATTCCTACAGTTTCTGACATAAACTTCACTTACCGGTGTAAGTTTAGTCTTAACCGGGGGGCTGTTATAGATCCCTCATGTTCCCGACTGTACAACCCTAAGCACCTATCCCGCACACTCAGCATTTCCTTTCCTTAGAATAACATCACGCCACGCACACGTCATCCAATCCATCCATCACCACCTCAGTCCGTCTCCATCCTTCATCCGCGGTGCACAGCAGCCAACCGATTTAATTAAGCACTTCATAATTATATTTAATTCAATTTAATTCAAATAAATCATTTATTCTTTTAAAATTGTTTTTTAAAAAGACAAATCTAAAGTCGGTCGTAACAGTACCTAACCTATACCTACATGCAGGTAATAGTACCTCAATGATTACATGGTTGGTGGAAAAGTTGAGGCCACTGCCGTATATTAAAGGTCTCATATCCGTATTGTATGCTGACCCTTTGATCAGAATTGTCTTTTCTTAATTTAGTTCATATGAAAACTCTTGGAAGCCTCCATCCAACGAAGTTAACGGCTCTCCGACATCTTAAATAATTAGTAGTCTGTTCATCTAGTGGGGGACCAAGTATCTTCATCCCAACGATCCTTAATCCTCCGGATTGAATTGGATAAGTACAAAAGTATAGGTGGACTTATTAATATTTTATCTACCTATACGGTCCTCTTTGACAGTCACAGACTGTCAAAGACCAATATACCTACTACATGAATGTATTTAATTCCTAACATATAGGTATTGATATAGAAATAAGAGATAAATATAATCACCGTGAAATCATGATTTTTAGATTTCATCTCAACTTGCATAAAACTATTCAAAGTTTTTTATTACACACTATTGTAAGCGGGCTATGAAAATTAATCTTGCAGTAAACCCGTGAGAACACCCTCTATCTTAAAATTATATCTATTCGTAGAGCTTACCAAGTAGCTAGATATTAAACAAATCTATTTACACTTTAGTTTTAGGTACCTACACGATAATGTTAGAAATTCATAATGTTTTTATGCGCAATATTCCGGACGTACACTATATACAGGTTTTAATTTTGTATACCGAGCTTATAACTAATTACTATCCTCTATGCTTCCCCGTAGGGTGTCCAGGTTAGCATAGCACCTCCCCATCTCCTCCAGTTGGGAGTTCGTAAGAGGCGACTAGGGGAAAACAAGAAGACGGGCAGCAGTGTCTTTCTATTGCATTACCTACCACAGATACTGCGACCTTCAAGCCTCCTGCCTAGCGTGGGGATTATAGCAACCAATCCTTTCTAATCAGTGGCGTAGCTTGCCCGAGACGGGCCCTGATCAAAGTTTGTTAGGGGGCCCAAATAAAGGTAAGGCCTAAGGGTTTGACTGAGACTAGGATAACATTGTACGAACTTTTGCTTACACCCGTTCGGGGCCCCATATAATTGATATGTCTGATACGGCGGTAGCTACGCCCCTGTTCCTAATGTAGGTACGTTTTAAATAAGTAGGTGTAAAGTGTGTGTGTGTACCTATCTGTGTGTAACTGTGTACGTTTAAGGAATATCGCACATAAAGTTTATTTTTAAATTCAATCAATATTATATACTTACTTCCCTACATACTTACTCGTAAATGCATACTTATAGTTGTTCCGTGTAGCTTCATGTTTGTTCCTCCCAGTACTTAGGTACTTTGAATATGGAATGGTGAATATTTACTAAACTGCCTACCAATTTAAGTACATTCATAGTTCAGTTCAGTGACGGGCCCGTTGGTCTAGTGGTTAGTGACCCTGTCTGCTAACCAACAGGTCGTGGGTTCGATTCCCACCAAGTGTCTGGGTGTTTTATCTATTTAAGTATGTATTTACAAAAAAAAGTATATAAGTATTAGTATCAGTTGTCTGGTTTCCATAGTACAGGCTCTGCCTAGTTTGGGATCAGATGGCCGTGTGTGAATTGTTCCAGGATATTATTATATTCATAGTTCAGTATTACCGTAAGTACTTGGTAAGTACTTATCTGCAGAGGCGTATTTAAGAATTTGGCGCCCCGGGCCATTAGGATTTGCCGCCCCATACACTAGTATTTTTTTTTATCCAATATATTCTATTATATTCTTGGTGGATATAAATTTGGGCCCGGTATTCCCGGAACGCACTTCGACCCAGTTGGAGCCATTGTGCATGCCCTAGCCCTTACTCTGTTGCTGGCGTATCGAAGAGCTCCGTCAGGTACGCAACGATCGCGCCAGCTTGGAGCTGTACATAATCATTTGGTGTAGGATAGGCTACTCTCAGATGATGCAACCTACGTCTCGCAAGAGCGTCGCAGCCACACAATATGTGTCGCATTGACTCTTTTTCATCTTCGCAGAATCTGCAAATGTCACTAGTACTTAGCCTCATTCTGTGTAGATGCTCGTTGGTGCCAAAATGTCCCGTAAGTGCACCCATCAGGTGCCTTATTTGTGATCTGTTTAGGTTTAATAATTTGACCCCACAGTCCACCCTTCCGCTAGAGAACGCTTTGGAGTGGTTAAGGCCTGACGCTGCCCTCCATTCCTTCATGTGTTCGTTTCTAGCATGTGCATACAATGCTTGGAGATATGTTCCATACGGAATCCCCACAAATGGTTCGGGGCCAACCAAATGTCTCTGTGAGCCGGCCCTCGCTAATCCATCTGCCTTCTCATTGCCCTCGACGCCTTCATGTCCAGGTACCCAGATAAGGCTGACATTGTTGTGTCTTCCCATATTGTTCAAGCCTGTAACACCTTCTTTGACCAGTTTACAAGCAACTCTGAAGGAATTCAGAGCCTTTATCCAATATAAGCCAGTGCTGGACCACAGTCCCACCTGATGGAAAGCGGTGACGCAGTCGAGGATGGTAAAGCACACTAGCTTATGAATAGCCTATTCACTCTAGTCTTGAAGACATCTACATTATAATCGGGCGGGAAAACCGACGCAGGCAGTTTGCCTGCGTCGGTTTCCAGTCCTCAGCTGTCCCTATTATAAACGAAGAACTCCGGACTGAAAGCTCGTTTACCACATATGGGTGCGTGTGCGCTGTGCGTCTCGTCGTCCGATGATAGAAGGGTGATGGTGGGATCAATTCATTTAATTCCTGCGCACACTCTCCAACATGCAGCCTGTAGAATACCGAGAGGCTGGCTACTCTGCGCCTGTGCTCTAGGCTTTTTAGATTGGCCTCCACGAACCTAGTGTCACCAATTAGCCTTTTAGCACGCTTCTCCACCGAGTTCAAAGCTGCTAGATGGCATTTTGCAGCACCAGCCCATATGACTACAGTACTCCACACACCAGTGGCGGTCCGAGAGGGGGAGTCGTAGGGGTCATGACCCCCTAAAATCACAAACTCTTACACGTCAAATTGACAAACTTTATTTCTTACTTTAAAACGTTTAACCAATTTTATCCAAAATAGGTTACGCACTTGAAACACACAGACGCAAAATGAGAATCGAACCCACGACCTATTGGCTAGCGGCCAGGGCACTAGACCAACGGGCCCGTCAACTATGACCACCCCACCCCCCAAAATCGTTGGCTGTGACCGCGCCTGCCACACACGACCTGACTTGCGTTTTATATACCTAACATAGAAGCAGTCCCAGTGTGAAGTACCGCCGGATCTTTACAAGGACACCAAGCTTCCTTGCGGCTACTTTGGCCTTGGACACAATGAACAGCCCAAAGATTAGGTTTGAGGAAATATCAACCTCAAGAACTGAAGGCGGTTGGTGTATTCTAAGGATACATTCTGGAAAGTAGGAGCCAAGGTGAACGGACTCCTTTTAGCGGTGAACAGACGCTTATGTTTTGGCTGCGCCGCCCTACCATCTCTCTTTGGATATGTACAAAAACTACACGCACAACAACGTTGAAAGTGAAACATCCCGAATTCCCGACTAGTTCAAACAAATCAGTTTTAGTTTAAGTTAATCATGTAGGTTTTTTAATCCTTCAATCATTTAAAACCAAAAAGAAAGACGCACATAGCTAAGCGAGGTGCGGCTCCCGCCGCCCCTCTAAGCCTGCCGCCCCGGGCCATGGCCCCCTTGGCCCTAGGGTAAATACGCCCCTGCTTATCTGTTCTGCAACTAAATGGTATCTGAAGTTGGCGTATGCATTCCGAATGGAAATGGAAAACGCCGAGGTAGTTTGAAACGGCCGTTTGTCGTAGTCTGTTTAAACTAGGATTTAGGGCGAGATCACATTGCTGTGTCGACGAATGACGTAACTGCATCTTTAAGTACCTAACTACTTTTTCTAAGAGCCTTTACCTAAGAGTTTCACAAGAAGGAATAGTAACAAACAGTTCGTTATGGTAAACCAAAATATCATTGAGGTCAATCTAATATTAATGTTTTTATATTATTACTAGCTGACCCACGCAGCTCCGCCCGCGCTGTGTTTACGGTTACTAAACTTTCAATAATATACATTCGCATAGAATACAAAACCTCCTTTTTTAAAGTCGGTTATAAACTTGGACCCACTTTGTACTTGCCCTCCAAAGCACGGAAACGTTTAGTTCAAATGGCGTTAAACGGTCACCCATCTATTTAATGACCTTAGCTAACGTTGCTTAACCTGATCGATTTCCAAAAATTGTTAACAACTGTCTATGAGTGTTCCCTTACAAATATTTATTATAATTATAAAGAAAAAATGATAAAATCGGACCAAGCGTATAACCAAGTACCCATTTTGACTTTAATCCTCTCTCCCAAAAGAACCGTGCTAGATTACGGGATAAAAAGTATCCTATGTCCTACCTCGTTCGTAGTAAGATCTCAAATCATGCCAAGTTTCATTTGAATCCATTCAGTAGTTTCGGCGTGATGCTCAGCCGTGATACAGACAGACAGACAGACAAATATAAAAAAAAAATATATTTTCGGCCTCAGTATCGGTTATAGAATGCCCTCCAAATATAATTTTCAAAATATCTTCAATGTACAGAATTGGACCTGTTACAGTTTTATTATAATTATAGATGTATCAAAGGTCATTCCAATTTTTATACATACCTCAAGTCCCATGGGACCATCGATATACTACATGGGACAAATAACTTCACTAGAATTCTCCGCGTAAGTAGGGGAGAAGGGGGCAGTTTTGAGCGGGGGCAGTTTTGAATTATATTATTTCTGAACGGGACTTTCTTGTTATCTAGGGTATTATTCGTTTGAAATGTTGGCAACATTCATCTTGTCATCTGTCACTTCAGTCATTCGTTCTTTCTGGATGTCAAAATAAAATAAACACTTTCATTGTTTTTGAAACGTGCCGGTAAATATTTGTTAGAAATATCGTAAGAGTTTGACAGCTATGTGAGTATTATAGTCGCAATGTTTGCTATTTATATTTAATCCTCATATCATTGTACTCTTTATTTACTTTAAGAACTATCGTCACTTGATTTCAGTTTTTACGAAATCTATTTGTGTTTACGTAAACTGTTTCTGGGGCAGATCTGAACAAAACACACGGGGCACTATTGAACTATTTGTTCAAATGTGCCCCTGTTGCAGATTAAAACAAAATAACCTATTTTATTGTTGTTTTATTTTTTTCTCATATTACATAAAATAATTGATTTGATTGATTTTATTTGTTCGAAATTTATAATTACAACGATTTGAATTATTATTTTTATTGTCATTAGATAAAATGGTTAGAAACTATAAAAGAAAAAGAGATACCGAAGTAAATGAAGAGGATGCCAAAAGAGCTGTTTTGTGTGTTGTGAATGACGGTTTAAAATTAAGAACTGCTGCTGCCATTTACAACATTAAACCAAACACGTTATTTTATAGAGTAAAGAAATATAAAGAAAATATCACTCCCAAAAGTGAACATTTTACCAGTAAGCACACAGTTTGTCAAGTGTTTAACAACAATGAAGAAGCAATGTTAGAGGAATATTTTCTTAAAAGGTCCAAAATGCATTATGGATTAACATATTTGCAAGGAAGGCAGCTGGCATATGAATATGCAACAGCATTAAACAAATGTCCAGAGAAATGGACAAGTAATAAAAAGGCGGGCGTTGATTGGATGCAAGGTTTTATGAAGAGGCATAAGAATTTGTCCCTAAGAAAACCTGAAAACACTAGTCTATCTAGGTCAACGAGTTTCAACAGGCACAATGTCAATTTATTTTTTGATAATTATGAAAAAGTGTTAGAGAAAGGAGTATTTAATCCAGATCGCATATTTAACTTGGATGAAACCAATATTATGACTGTGGTACAATCCCCAAATGTTATCGCCAAAACAGGCCAGAAGCAAGTTGGACAGAGTGTTTCGGCAGAAAGGGGACAATTAATTACAATGTGTGCTATAATAAATGCCCAAGGAAACACCATACCACCTGTTTTTGTTTTCCCGAGAGCTAGGTTCCATGACACAATGCTCTTTGGAGCCCCAGCAGGCAGCTTGGGTTTGGCAAACAGTCCTAAGAGCGGCTGGATGACAGGACCTTTATTCGTCAAAGTCCTTCAACATATTCAGAAAGCAACAAGGTGTACCAAAGATGATAAAATTCTTTTACTGATGGACAATCACGAAAGTCATTGCACCTTAGATGCAATAAACTATAGCAGAGAAAATGGAATTGTACTGCTGACTTTTCCTCCGCATTGTACACATAAAATGCAGCCATTGGACGTAGCCGTTAACAGTTCCTTTAAGTCCAAGATTGCAGTTGCTCAGAATGACTGGTTACTAAATCATCCTGGTCGAACGATATCTATACATGACCTAGCAAGCATTGTCACTCCTGCTTATAATGCTTCTCACACCATCAATAACATCATATCAGGATTCTCCACCCCAGGCATTTACCCGTTTTCCAGAAACAAATTTACTGATGACGATTTTGAGTGCTCGGAAGTTACCAATCGTCAAATTGAAAATGTTGATTCTGCTGCCAGAGTACCTCAGAATAGTGCACATTCATCTCATAATGGCTGTGTTGATATTGTGCAATCTGCAGTTGACACAGCTGATGATGCTGGACAAGCTATTCATGGAAGTGCTAGTGTAACAGCAGAACCTCAAAATATAGCGCGCTCATCTGATAATCAGACTGCAGTTGATATCGACTCTGATGCCACTGATGCCGAAAGTGTTGATGCTGAAAAACCTATGAATAGCAGAGTTCATCAAGATAATGCAGGTCAGATTGCAGATAAATCTTCTTGTGAAACTACTGAAGCTATTTATACCAATTCAGTTAATCATGGTGCATGTGTAATCTTAACACCTGAAGCAGTTAGACCATATCCAAAAGCTGCTGCTCGCAAGGGAACAACAGGAAGAAAGAAAGTAACATCGCGTGTCTTGACTGATACTCCGGAAAAAAATAATATAGAGTCAGCATATATAGAACGGATGAAACGTTTAAATAAGTCTTCAATTCGTCCTATTGCTAAAAGAGGCAGACAGGTAACTAAGAAAAATAAGGGAAACAAGGCAAGAACTGACTCAAGACAGGTGACTAAGAAGAAATCAGTTTTGAAAGAGAAGAATAAGACAAGGACTGAGTCAAGCACAGAATCGGAATCGGAAGATAATATATCAGTGCACGACGATTCTGACATGGATGTAAGCGTTGATCAACTTCATATTGAACTTAGTGATGATTCTAGTGAGGAAGGATCTCCTAAACCATTATACATTGATAATTTACACGTCAATGATTACGTACTGGTGCAATGTCAGTCTGCAACACTAAAATCATCTAAGCATTTTGTTGGCATAATTAAGATAAAAGAATCCAGCATGTTAACAGTTTCTTTTATGAAGAAAAAAACGGGTTTTAAGTTTTACTTTCCCGATAAAGAAGATGAATGGCCTGTACCAATGACAGACGTAGTGGCGAAACTACCAGCTCCAAATAATTTTCCTGGAACTTCCCGTACAGCATGTCTGTTTTGGTTTAAATTTGATTTTACTAAATTCAACTTAGGTTAGGTAATTAAGTACTTTTTAACTTAATTTTATTAGATTGTTACCATGACAAGTCGATACTTACCAAAGCCTAATGCTCTTATTGAAAAAGAAAGACAATAATAATTGTTTATAAAAGTTAATTACTGAATTTAAACTTGTTTGTGATTTTTTAACACTGCCCCGCATGATTTTTCAAAACTGCCCCTTAAAGGTTTATTCAGATAAATAGAACCCGAGCTTTTTTTAGAACCATTTTATTTTTTAATTAACATTAGTAATGTTTGTAAAGCCAAATGTTGTAAATGATAAGTATAGACGTGATAATGCATTTAATTGATTTGGAACATGCGTATTTTTTCATTTTATTACGCTATTTCAAAACTGCCCCAGAGTGATTCAAAACTGCCCCATGAGTGGGGTAGATTTGAACCAAAGCATGTTTTAAAAAAATGGTAAAATATGTCATTATCGCATATGAAAACAAACAGAAACTTATTTTAAAGTATGGTCTAAGCCCTATAGGAACTGAAAATAATAGACAAATGTTGTCAAACTTCCTTGAAATGAATATAGAATTGATAGCTCAAAAAGTGTTCAAAACTGCCCCCTTCTCCCCTATAGGTAATCTTCTTTGTCTTTTTTATCTTTTAGTACAAGTATAAAACAAAGTCGCCCCGCTGTTTGTAGTTTAGATCTTTTAAACTACGCAACGGATTTTAATACAGTTTACAATAGAAAGAGTGATTCAAGAGGAAGGTTTGTTAAATAGTCTAGCGATACCCGTGCGAATCCGTGGTGGGTGGCTAGGCTAGTAGTATATTTTATAAACAAATCAATTGCATGCTACTTAATCTACAGTAAGTATACTTATTCCTTCTCATAGCACCTACCTTGTGAAACAGTACCACCAAAATACTACAAACCAAAATCTTTCTTTTAGTAGGCAGTGCAATGAAACTTTCGTGGACATACACTATTTTAATACGTGTCTTAGTAAAAGCCTTGTCTCGGGGTCCTGTAAAACACTCTCGGGGTGACATCTAGCAGGAGTTAATCGTAGCTAATAGAGATTCAGTTTACACCTCGGTTTACACATTGTATACATTTTACTTTGTGATAGCTGACGCTAGAGGTACTTGTGACAAACTAAAAGTTTACAATGTTTTCGTACGAAAACCTTGTCCGTCCCGTGTCGTCTCCAAGTCATATAAAAACGTTTATTCCATGTACTCCGATTAGTAGTTCGATCATCGGACAGATAGGAATATTTTTTTCTTCAAAATTCCCATGTGTCCGTCCGGCTTCTGTGATCGAACAGGTTGGACACCACCCTAGCGAGCGACCCGCGCCACTGAAGGCAACACCTAAGTTATGTAAAAAAAAACGAAGTGTTTATATACCCAAACTTTATTGCAAAATCTATTCAAATTACATAGTACTCAACGATCACACTTTCAAACGTATACTTTATTATAACAATTATATTTTATTATTTTTTTTTTTTTAATTATTATATTGGCTGTTGTGTAAGACCCTAATCTATTAAAATGGCAATCAAAATAAAAAACTGAGAAAACAATATGTTTTGTAAATTGCTTAGATCATATAAAAGAAAATTGATACGGACAACTGATATTGATTGAGTTTTTTATACTAGTGTCGCTACCTACTGCTGACTGATAACTCAGTCATTATTAATAAACTGAAATTAATTGATCAACGCCTTTCATGGACAAATCAGATTGACGCACTGTCAATACGGCTGAGAAAGCTCTCACATTTTTAAAAAACTAAGCCGTGTTGGTAGTACTGATCTTCTAAAAATTGTACTTTCAAAGTTATATTTCTTCGATAACTGTATCCTCGAAATGACAAGATTTAAGTGTAGGTGTACTGCTTACAAATGGCTTTATACAAAAAACTATTACGATACGGAAAGTTTATTAGAAATTCTTGTTTAAATGATTGCAAATAAGGTAACATGCACAGCAGAGTGTAGTATAATGTATAGTTGTTAAGTTTACTATGTATTATGGATACGGGAATTTCAAAAATTAATATATGTATTAAATTATTTAATTTTCTCTTTACAGGTCTAATTGTTTTGGCAGTTCCACGACACAGGGTATCCTAGTGTGGAGCCCAGTGATCTATTAAAAGGTTAGAACTAAGTAATATGTACTTGAAAGTTGTATATTTTTACCTGTTGTTCTAATTCTTGAGATAAATAAATATCTTTATCTTTATATCTTTAAACACTAGTATAAAAATGTAATGTTAGTTTTATACAATAAATTTCAGCTCAAGTTCAAAGTGTAACAACTGATGTGATGCTGACTGTACCATAGGCAAATTAGTTGTTTGTACCAGTTTTTCAAACATAGATAACAGTAACATGCACACTTATATATTTATATATACATACACTATAGGGGTAATGACCTCACTTTATCTTACTATATTAAAAACATTTGTGTATTTAGGTAAGTTTAGCAATATTTTGCTTCTTTTCTTTTTGTTAAGGGCTAATGATATTCAACCAGTATTACAGCACAAGAAGTAAACACATGATATTTTTTTACAATTTCATTCATCAGTTCATTTATATGTCTTAGTTTTAATATGTTTAGCATACATATATGTATATTTATTATAGTACAAAAGATTCATAGTTGGGTTAGATAATCATTTAAATGGTAGAACTATATAGAACATAACATAATTAGAAATACTTTCCAGTAATGCAAATCAATGACTAATGTGTACTATAATTAGTTGCTTATCTTTGCTTTTAATTGCGTCCATATAGACTACATTCCAAAGATAACACTTCAACATTTTGTTCAGAATTGGCGAATAATTTATGAATAAAATATGGAATATACACCAAAAAACAACCCGCTAAGGCAACTTTATTTTTCTTATCAAACTGAGTGTTTAAAGATGACAACACAGACTGGGTGACATTTAGTTTAGTGATACTAATATGTAGTAAAAAATAACTATGCTTAATATGATGATGTCAAATATCCAAACATGTTTTTCTTTACATCAGCTCTTAGTAGGGAATGTAAATTATATTAATAGTAAGGCACAAATAATAGCTGGAGTACTTTAATATCCACTCATTCATAACATATTGATTCTATGTAAGTATAGGCAAATTCATTGTTTTTTTTATCTACATAGAAGATGTTATTTTGAGATTAAAATTTAGTGTTGAAAGTGGGAAAACTAATTACAGAACACTGTATTGATAGATGATGCAATATATTCCCACTTCTTATAAGGGTACCTTGTATGTAGTACCTATCATTTGCTTATAAGACTTCTACTTAACATAATGGCCAAATATGATAATTGATCTTAAAATAATTACATTATTGCTCTTTCTTAAATTTTATATTGTATCCTAGTTTTATTTTAAATATACGATATTCATGTATATATTACAACACATTTAGAGATTTGTTCTAAAATGAAAATAAAAGACTAATTTGTTTAGCTATTGTTTTACTTGTCTTAAAAAGTAATGTTCTACTTTATCATCATCACCTGTGTTGTAATATAAACAAACAATTTTCCAACAGCAAACAATAATGTTTTCATTATAAACATTTCAATATTCAACTTTGCTTGTCAAAAAGTTTAACAAAGGCTTATGTCACTCGAATCTTTAACCAAACAGGGCTCCACAGTTTGAACATCTTCTGTTTTTCAGAGCTAGGCAGCATAGTATACCAATAGGGAAGAACAGTATGGCACATAAGATCCCGAGGCATGTGAAGTCATCCTCGAGAATGCCGACGCGACAGGCGGGACACGCTCCCACCGCAATGATCGGAGGAGGTATTATAATGCTAGTTGCACCATAATTCGGAACAAACGCCGTACCTGGCGGTGGAACCCCGTAAGGAGTGTAGCCTGGGGGCGGAGGCGGGTACGTGGAGCCCGGAGCACTCGCCGGCTGAGCCCCCGGCCCTGTAATACACACGGACCATTTGAGACGTTCGTTGTATACAAAATATTTACAAACAATTAACACAGCAATTCAACGATTTAAAACTCGATAAAAGAATTGGCATTTTGTCTACAAGAACGTTCTATTGCAGACGGTGCGCAGTTCAACGGGGGCAGCTTATCTTTGTTGTGATTCATTAACTTCAGGTTTTATAGAAACAAGATCGTCACTTACCTGGTGGCATTGTCGCAGAATACGGGGGTGGCTGGTCGGTTACAGTGGGCTTTTCCATATTGTTAACTAAATAGTTTCCTTTCAATAGTTTCAATGCTTTTGGACAAAAAACGCAAAGAAAAATAACACAAAAAGAAATAAAACTGCTTGCATGCAAAAACCAACCAGATAACTGTCAAAAAGACAGCAAATTACATCTGTCTGTCAAACTGACCAACGAAATGCTTTGAAATGACCAACAAACTTTTTTCTTGAAAAACCTGGCTATCAGGCTATTAGACCAGCCCATCAATTTAGAATTTTTCAGAACGTGGCGCACAGCTGCAGCTGACACAGGACACTACAGTGACCACCAAGGTGACCATACTGCTGCTGATATTATATTTTAGTTATTTTTGTGGCGTCTAAAGCCCGGTACACACGACAACGATATAACGTAGCGATCAGATCAGCTGACGATCGACGCAGATATCGTAGACGTGTAGACACTCCAAGAGCGTTCGATTGACTGCTGGTTCAGATCGCTACGTTATATCGTTGCCGTGTGTACCGGGCATTAGTCTATTGAAGTCAGTTTTTTTTAACCGACTTCAAAAAAGGAGGAGGTTCTCAATTCGTCTGTATATATATATTTTTTTTTATGTATGTTCGCGCATAACTCTGGCAATTATTAACCGATTTGAAAAAATCTTTCTTCCATCCATTCTTCAATCCATTGATTGGGTCCCATAAAAAAAATATTGCTTAGTAATAAGTAGTTCCTAAAAAAACAAGAATGGTGACTGCGCACTGAGAGCTGCAAGAAAGCCTATATATATGACGTTTTAGTCGCTCGGACTCGCTTGGTTGGACAAAAATGGTCATAACTCTGGCAAATATTTACCAATTTCAATTATTCTTTTTTTATTCGAAAGAAGAAACCACTGTATTGAATCTGTATGAATTTTATTACAACCGGATAAGAACTTCCTGGAGGACCATGAACGATGTGGAGGAATTTATCGCGTAAAAACCATAAAACTGATGTTCTCCATTAAGTACATTGCTCTGACAATTATGAACCGATTTCGATGATTCTTTTTTTATTCGAGAGAGTAAACTACTATGATGTTTCCATGCAAATTTCATTACGACCGGATATTTTTTCTGAAGAAACATGAATTATGTAAAACTATGTAGACGATAATGTGATCATAACCTACCTAGATAATTTTACGGTTTTCGATGGTTCAATCTTTATATATGAAAATATCACTAAGAAGTTTAAAATAAAATCTTTTTAAAAAAAAATTGAACCGACTTCAATATCACTGAAAAGTATAAAATAATTTAAATATTATTGAAGTTGGTGCCAAATATACACAGCAGGTACGCTAACACCAACTTCAATAATATTTAAATTATTTTATACTTTTCAGTGATATTGAAGTCGGTTCAATTTTTTTTTAAAAGATTTTATTAAATTAATAAACTTTGCATTCTTTCTTTCCTATTCAAATTACAATGTTTGATTTTTTCCCCGAGTAAAAACGAGAGTTGAATTGGTCTCGAGGAGTAGTTGGTACACAGAAGATCAGCAGGAAAATCATCTCAGAACTTTGCTTCCTACAATAACTTTGTTCTTTTCTAAATGTTTATAACGCCTTGTCCTAATATGTATAATGTACTATCGCGGACACGAAAGGTGTACCAATTTTCAATGAAAATCGTTTGAACTACGTTACGTGCGCTTACCTCGTCGTACGTATTTTGGGCCGGCTCGTGCAAGCGATTATCGTCCTAAAGGTCATATACCGCTTGTGACCGCGAGAGTACTTGACGTGTCATGTGTAAGGATTAGTCAGGAAACTTCATGTTTGTTTGTTGTTGTCGCCACACAGTGTAAATAGAAAAGGTTCTTTTAGATATTAATGCACATTTCGATACCGTAACACTTAAATTCCTTTGGTTAAATTCATGGGGCGGTCGGCAAATGACGAGGGAAAATCAAGAACACTGTCTTTACAAGCATCCTAGTCGCGCATAAATTACATAGAATTATGCGCTGGCATCTTAATCGTCTGTGCACACAGGTTGGCATTTTCGATTTCAGGAGTTATCTATTGAGGAAATAATACAAGCATTCAATACTTTGAACTTTCAATATATTCATAATATTTCACAAAACAATAACTATTAACGTCATCTAACTATATCTAATTGATGTCTACTATAATATTTACAATATAACTTGTTCTCTCACTCACTCGATAATATTAGATACTATAAATTCATGTTGATTGCCGTTTATTCCGTAGGTATATGGCAAGCATCGACACGATTACCTACTAAAATTTATATTGAAAGCTGTAAAACATAAATGTCAAAATATACATTTAACATAACATGATCACTTAAATTTACAAACAAAAGTGAGAAATTCAAAATTTGTACATTAAGCTAAGTCTCAGAGAAAGTACCAAAGGAGTTAGTATCGCGTCGATTCCCCGAACAAATTTTTCGTGGCACTTTTGCGGGGTGCGGGAGGCGAAGTAAACACACACAGATACACTTTCACGCATACCCACTCTATAATAAACTCGCAACACATTCAAAAATACACGCACACAAATAAAGAATGACCTGACCATATGACCAAAAATTTGGCAGAGGGGGTTAGCGCATCATGCTCTCTCCAGTGGTATCTCCTCTAAGAGCTAAGTAGGTATTAATGGTACAGTACGGGCCAGGTCGACATGGCAATCGGGGAGGTACCCCCCCGCATATCGTTCGCGTAAGACAACGCGGGTGATGTGCGGGTATGCGGGGTGTACCCTCCCCCGCGTCTCAACTCATACCCTGAATGCTATGTCGACCTGTCGTGTACTGTACTTACTAGTGTACTAGTTACAGGCTCAAAGGCAAGCCTCTGAAGGGTACCTCTCATGTGCCGATGAGACAGCCGCAGGGGTTTTAGTGGGTAAGATGCAGGTACAAGTTCCCAGGTACCTTTTGAGGATTAGGTATGAGAAGACTTTAAATTTCACTTTTGTTGGTAAATACCTATTTAATATAAACACAATATATCACAATAAAAACATTACAACAGTGATACAACTTTTCTTTTAGATTCCCTTAAAGCAAAAAGCAAATTATTTAGAAACAGTAATTTAACCGATTACAATAGTTTTCAATTTATCCTAAATTGCGTTTCAAAAATTACTCAAGTTTATTCCCCATTATTCTAAAGTATTTACGTAAATGGTCTCAGTTATTCTCGAGCACATGCGTGTTGCGGTCAGTGAACTATTCGACTTCGGCGCCCGCGCTGACCCTACCCACTTCCATACCTACATAGCTATTGTTCCGTAAATACCCAGACTTCTACAGTTAAAATTTATTTGTGGTTTTCGGCTTTAGGGTATACAAAAGCTAATGTTGTATACATAAACCAGTCGAAGAACTAAAAAAAATAATAAAACACGTTACTGTGCGAGAATCGCGGCAGCCGAAGTTACACAAGAATAGTTTCTCGAACGCGAGCGGCGAAAAATCGTAATCGATTATCGTATGCGAGAAGAACGCCAAATTGATTTGCATACACACGATCTCCAAGTAGATTATATGGAGCGATACTTGCTTTCGAGAGGCGACAGTCGCACCGTTTGTTTACACTAGGCGATAGATTGTTGACAACGCGCATACGAGAAACTCTTCTTGTGTAATTTCAGTCGATCAAAATCAATTAAGTAGGTACTGATCTTTATAAAAAAAAACCCGGATTCAAAGTTTTTTTTTTGCGTCAGCGATTACTCAATCTGCTGGATCAAGATCAGTTATTCATTTTGTTAGTCACTGAGTTAAGTAAAAGTTAAGGGCTGCGACGCCATATAATTATAATGATATAATAAAGGTTACGCGGTTTGGTTGTTAAATGACATATACAACAGATTATTTAACTAAAATTCACTGGGTAGTCAGCAATGTCTTACATAAAAAAAAATGAGAATGTATATGATTGAAATTATTTTATGTACTTAGATATTGTACTTTCAGAAATTTTAAATTAAAACTATAGCCAGGCTGTTTTTAACTGTTAATCTATATGTTATTTTGGTAGACCTAGCACATACCAGTGGCTTGGCGAGTTTTGTACAGGGCACACCTTTAAACAGAACAAATATTTATATCATAGAAATAAAATGAAAAACGTATTTTATAAATTATTCAATTAGAAAAAATCATCAAAAAGAGTATTTCATTTCAATTCCAATGTTTTATCTAGATATCAAATGTCAAGAAAGGCCAAGTTGCAACCGATTGCATTCGTGTTTAAATTGTTTTATATGGAGAAACTAAACTTGTAAAAAAACGTCACGTCCATATTTATCTTCATAAGGTAATACTAGCATCACTAGCACTAAAGTTATTTAGCAGATCACAATCAATTTAACAGATCACATTTGACGCTTCATCAAAATTTAATAACGAAACGTTGTTACGGCGGGCATAATTTTTTTTTTTTCGAAGTTAGAACTGCATAATTCCTTAACTTTTTTCGATTACGATTACATATTTATTGTAAGAATGACAAAAGAAACAGAACAAAGAAATTGAACAACAGATGTCAAATGTGCTCTATACAGTAATGGCTATTAAAAAATATACATTAACACATTTGCAAAAAGGAAATGTCTGTCACCTTAAGAACTATAGTTACTTGCATATTTCTGATTCATATGGCCGATTAAATAAAAGTGACCGTCAGAATGGCAGGTCAACAGACGTATATCGATTTGAAATGGTGTCCAAAAATTGCTTACCAATTGCTTATATTTGGTTACCATTATGAGGAATTTGCTTACTGCATATTTTAGAAGAAACACAACATTTTAGGTTGACCGTCCATCCTGACGTCAGAATGGCTGGTCAACATCCGTATACGTAGTAACTACTTGGAATTACAGAAGTTTTCATGGACCAGAAATTGCTTATCAATTGCTTACTCCGTAATTTATAAACTTCGATCCTGTAGCTATCAAGGAAATAAAGATATTGTAAAGTTTAATAACAAAACCAACAGCGCCTGTTAAAAGTATGAGTGCAAGCAATCGTTTACGTTCAAAACTTTGCTTGCATAAGCGAAAGGCTCTATCGCTCGTTGCTAAGCAAACAGTAGGCACTTCTTGAGCACTTAGGCACTCGAACTATTAGCACCCTCGCTAAGCTCGTGCGCCAAACCATCTCCTGCCTAAATAGGTCACTTTCATCCCTTGTGTAACAATCTACTATTTCACGTGTATACCTAGAGTAAAGCGCTTTTTATTTATGTAAAAACTGGGTCACTTGGGATTGCTGACACTTTGAAACATGTTCAAGGGAACCACAAACTTTCTTCCCCTTAGTGAAAAGTAAATTATAAGTATCAGTAGTGTTACAAAATTGTTGATAATATTTTTAAATAACAATTTTACGCCGCGATTTAGCCGTGGCTTTATAAGTTAGGACATGGTTTGCATAGTTTTTAATTTTTTGACAGCAGGGAAAATCACTTTCCAGGGACGAAAAGTACTGTTTTCATTCCTCTGATCAGGTAACTTCAAGCCTTTGATTATATATATGTACGTCTAGCTAGATACCTAGTCGTCTTGTAAAGTTTCGTCACTGAGCGTCGCAGCCTCATATTCGTATAGGCGTGCAGGCCTCGTTGTACACTTGCGTCATCTGTGGTTGGGTGCGTGTTTGGGGATCTCCGGTTATAAATATTTTTTCCAAAAATAGGCTGGATAGATTCCTAGTGTCATTCGAGACTTGGTCTTATTATGACTTATGGTGTTATTGCGTGTGATTGCTTTTCATTGCTTGTTGCGTATCGCTTAACACTTTTAGTGACTTTTATTCGAGCAAAATAGGTATCAACACTATCACGCAACTCGAACGTCTACGTTACAGTAACTTACTGAAAACATAAAAAGTTTATATCTCTTAAACTACTGTACCGATTTTGATTAAACTTGTACTCTACCCTAAGTTGAAAAATACTCTAACTATGGCAAAAAGAATTTTCGAAATCGGACCTGTAGTTTCTGAGAAATCCGTGGACAAACCTACATACATACATACATACACTCACAAAATTTGGTAAGTTTGTTTAGAAGCCCACATAGACTAACATATATTAATATTACGCATTTTTATTAATATTACATACATACGCGTCGAATACAGAACCTTCTTTTTGAAGCCGGCTAAAAATTAATCTACCCTCATTTTAGCATAAAATGCTGTTTGAATGTACGTACTGCGATGTAAGTATTCTGTTAGGTACATAAGTACGTATAAGTCTAAAAACTCGGGTAAAAAATAATATAACTTCAAATACAGCTAAAATAGAATATACTTTAATTTCACTATCCCGGATATGACCACGTGTACCAGTTTTCAATAAAAATAGTTTGAAGGACGTTACGTGCGCTTACCCCGCCCGCACGTATTTCGGGCCGTCACGTGCATGCGATTGTGTCGTCCTAATGGTGATACACCGCTTGTGACCGCGAGAGTACACCAAACAAATAAACAAGGAAATGAAACAACTTAATACAAAATGGACAAACGACGGTCTTATCACTATACTAAGCAGCTATGATTTTAAAATCTTAAAGAATTGCCTACTGTTTGCTTAGCAACGAGCGATAGAGCCTTTCGCTTATGCAAGCAAAGTTTTTAACGTGAACGATTGCTTGCTCTCATACTTTTAACAGGCGCTGTTGGTTTAGTTATTAAACTTTACAATATCTTTATTTCCTTGATAGCTACAGGATCGAAGTTTATAAATTACGGAGTAAGCAATTGATAAGCAATTTCTGGCCCATGAAAACTTCTGTAATTCCAAGTAGTTACTAGGTACGTATACGGATGTTGACCAGCCATTCTGACGTCAGGATGGACGGTCAACCTAAAATGTTTTGTTTCTTCTAAAATATGCAGTAAGCAAATTTCTCATCATGGTAACCAAATATAATCAATTGGTAAGCAATTTTTGGACACCATTTCAAATCGAAATACGTCTGTTGACCTGCCATTCTGACGGTCACAAATAAAAATTGACTTGTAATTGATACGTCAATAATGATATAGTAGACCTTATGGCACGCTACGCGATAATTTAAACTATTTCTTTGTACCGCAAGTATATGCCATATTGTATACCTACTACCAAATAAATATATGATATGCACATACGGCTTTATGAAGTTATATATAACGTGTTACAAAATACCCCGTAAAAATCAATAAAAAAATATTATTATTTTCACTGATGTGCAAACGCTATTTCAGTAAAATTAAAAAGTAAACTACGCAGAATGTACCTACATTTCTACCTAATTCGCGGAACGACAAAACATTTAAAAGACCTAACCTTACTAGGGTTGACAAACATTTTTGGCTTTGATAATTAATTATATTTTTTACGGGATATTTTGTAACACGTTGTATAACATAAAGACATGTAATAATAACCCTGTATTATTCTCCCACATTAAAACAGATCAGAAACACGAGCCCCGATAGAATTGTGTGAAACAAGCTATTTTATAATAGTAAGTAAATATATAAATTCTGGTCAAGTTTTAGTATATCTATGGCAAGTTATCAGGGCGGCTATACATCGTAATATATATCCCAGAACGTCATGGAATGTGCTTAAAAATATCAACATATAATTAGCTCCATTTTTTGTAGTCTGTCCTATATAAATTTGCTGTGCTATATAGTATACTTTTAGGTATGATACATTATCAAAATGACAGTCGATTATAACTTTTGTTACAATCGCTTAAATTGAACTGTTTGCAGTCGCGGCGGCAGTAGTGCGAGCGCTAGAAACACATGGGCACCCAGCACTCGGTCATCTCATGCGCGATGGCAGTAGTACAAGCACTAGTAGTGCATAATGGGTACCCTGCACCCGGAGTTGTCATCGCGTCGGTAGAAGTGGGAGCGCTAGAAGTGTGCGGGCATCCAGCACCCGATGCTGTTATCGCGGCGACAGTAATGCGAGCAGTAGAAGTTCATGGGTACCCAGCACCCGGTGTGGTCATGTTGGCAATAATGGGAGCATTAGAAGCGCATGGGCATCCAGCACCCGGTGTTGTCGTCGCGGCGATAGTAATGCGAGCGATTGTCCGGGAACACGGTCACGGCTGGGAACGGATGTTGCTGGATGAACTTCAGTGTCAGACGGATCTGCAATGTTTACATGAAGACTTTATTGGTTTATGTATTACCTACCATATTTAATTGTCTAAAAGTACAATGGATTGTATGTTTCCATTGAAAAAAAAAAAAAATTACAAAATTAATTTGCGTGGGTCTTACTCTTACTACCTCTATAATATCTAAATCATCATGAGTCCACTGCTGGACATAGGCCTCCCCCAAGGCACGCCACTGAGCCCGATCTTCGTCTCTCCTCATCCAGTGTCTGTCAACCGCTCTGCGGATATCGTCGCTCCACCTAGTCACAGGGCGTCCTACCAGAACCAGTTCACCCCAACGGTCTTTGGTTCTTCGAAAAATATGACTAGCCCACTGCCATTTCAGCTGGCTACTCCTTTGAGCTATGTCGGTCACTTTGGTTCTCTGGCGAACTACTTCATTCCGTATTCGGTCTGAAGTAGACTCTCTCGATAGAATTAGTAAACTAATAGCGATCTCTTCCAGATATCGATATAATATTTAAACTAGATTAGGTGTTACGGTCCGAAAAGTGGCGCACAAAAATTGCGCCCTTGTGTCGCTATTTCTTTTCAAGCCACAAAAACACCTATAATGTAAGTATAGAACTATATATTTGAGAAAAATACTTCTAGCATACAATATTTCCACTCCTTCCAGCACCCTAGCAGGTGGGACTGCAGTCACTGGCTTTGTATAGTAAAAAAAGTGAACATACATTGTGTACGAAGTGCGCGGGCTCTACAGCGGGCGTGGTGCTAAGGTGCTGCCGTATGAAGTCGTCTGATTGTTCCAGCCAGAGGTCGACGCCTCGCAGCGGCTCGTAGCTGAACGGACCGATGCGCAGCATGCCCACCGTGTTGTCGTATATGTCTAGCACCTGCGCCGTTCACACCCTCGTTAAATAGTATAGTATAGTATAATAGTATAGTACAGGCTCTGCCTAGTTTGGGATCGGATGACCGTGTGTGGAATGTCCCAAGATATTATTATTATTATTAAATAATGCCTACTATACACAACGCGTCCCAAAATTCAACGATAAGCGGACACCAGAGGGTGGATCTACTCATGACTACCAGAGAAAAAAAACATATATCTCAAAATAAAATCAGAATTATTAAAAACAAAAATTGTCGTGGTATATCTTAATAAGGGTGTGAATTTTCGAAGATTTTTTTTTTCTAATAAAAAAATAATTGAGAAGATTTTTTTTCTTATTTTTGCTCGAGTAGTCATAAGCAGGGCCACCCTCTGGTGACTTATCGTTGTATTTTGGGACACATTGTATATAACAGTTTAGAACAAATCCTGCCACTCAGTGCCTCACACAACTCTTGCAAGTCAAGATCTATAGCGGACACCACAGAAGACACCGAGGCTAGACCCTCGGTGAGTCCTAGGTCTTGGAATCCATTGAAATCAAACTATATTTACGGTTTTTTTTTTTTGGAAGCCACTAAAAATTTCATTATACCTAAAGAAAATAGGGGTACCCCACCCCCGTGGGGTGTGCGGGCCAGAATAAAACACACCCATCTTATCCCATTGGGTGTTGTTGTGTAAAGGAAAACCTGAAGACAGACAGCAGCTTTTTTATGTTAAATATCAATTTCCGCGTATTCTTTCCCAAGCGTGGTGAGTTTTGATTTTGACATCCACTTGTTCCCTTGCAAAGCGGGAGACAAGCAATAAATTACATAATGTCGATACACCCTCGAAAAAGAAGACTTACAGGCAGGCCAACGAAGGCTAGGCCACCCGTAAGGCACCATGGATAACTACTATTACTAAAAAAATTCAGTTACTTTAAGACCCGAACTATTTTGCGTAACGCTTGAGTCCAACAATCAGTACCAAGTTCCTTACGTTCCGTACTCAAACTTTACTGCCTTCACACCTGACAATTCTTGCTACTTTTTCCCTGCCTAACTGCCGCGCTCACAAACACCAATTAACCTTAATAGTAATATAGTCACTTTTTAAAATCTATTTATTTCGACTGTCGGAGCCCTCAGAGTAATTAGAATAGAGCTAGTATCGCGTCGATTCGCCGAACAAATTTTTCGTGGCACTTTTGCGGGGTGCGGGAGGCGAAGTAAACACACACAGATACAATTTCACGCATACCCACAATAATAATAAACTCGCAACACATTCAAAAAGATACGCACACAAATAAAGAATGACCTGTCCATATGAACAAAATTTGGCAGAGGGGTTAGCTCATCATGCTATCTCCAGTGGTATCTCCTCTAAGGTCGGAGCCATTTATGATTAATTTCGATTATTGAATACGAGATAATTGTTATCTACTAACTATCAGCGTATTAAGTATTAATTGGCTTCGATAGTCGAAATAATCCGATTTCAAAAAATGGATTAATCATCATTAACTTTAATTGACATTTGTAGCTTCGGCGGTACAGTGCGTTTCACGAAAGAGTTCCCATCGTGGTTAAGTTGGTATAATTGAATTAGGTGTTGTCATTAAATTTAAAAATATTTACCCTCAATATAGGGAAAATACACTCTAATATAAATCACACGGATGTATTCACTAGAATTACGTAAATACGCAGTACCCTAATTTATATTTTGCGATTTATACAGGTTAAATACATAGAATTAAAGACAGAAATCATTATCAATCATTTTATGCTCTCATAAGGTGTGGCTTGGCTGTTGTGGCCAATTGTAATGGATAAATACAATCATGTCAATAACTGGAGGACATAAATCGTTTACCATTTATAATGTTGATCATTTATTTACCTGGGCAAAAATGGAATTAAAACATGGCCCTGGTAACATTATTTTACCTACCCGAAATGGCGACAATTCAGGATCTTACTTGTTCAAAGGTAATTAAAGTCTTTTGGTGAGATTTTCAAGCGCACAAAACCTTTTCATCTTTTTAAATAGTTATCTTTCACTACTTCTCAATGTCTTAGACATGATTTTGTCGTATAATTAGCGAATAATGTGCAAAAACAAAAACATTTTGACACACGCGATCGTCTCTGACAAACAGGATGACCAACTTAACTACAATGGGAACTCTTTCGTGAAACGCACTATAAGTCTTTATCCCTAAAGAGTATGATACAGAACAGGTCGCATCCGCGCAAGGAACAGTACAAGTGTTACCTGTCCGGAGTAGGGTCCGCTGGTGATGGTGCGAGCGCCTCGCAGCGGCAGCTCGGGCCCCTTGTCGGGGAAGGAGGCGGGGAACAGGTCGCCGGCGCGGATGTCCACGCCCACGCCTGTCACTAGAGGCGCGGCCGACCCGCTGCCCAGCGTAGTGTTCAATTCGCAGCAGCAGGCAAGCGTCAGGTCGATCTCCACTGACAGCCGGTGGAACGACACTGGGAACAGGACTCGGGGTTCAGTAAGCTATTTCGGTATTTAACTCTAACACGTTTCAGCCTGAAAAGCATGAGTGAGTAATACTGGTTTGTTACATTTTACTATTTATTTAAAAGCATTCAAATAATATTATTTTGTTCGACTGTCCCAGAAGGTCAAGAAGGAAGATAATCTTTAAAAAAAATCTATTAAAATAAAATCGAATCTCGCCGCCACTTGAAATTTTGACGCCCCATTTGGGCCCGGAAAATAAAATAAATAGAAGATATTGGCCTGATGAAATGGGAGAAAAATATTTTTTCCACCTGCGATATTTAGAACTTCATATTGGATATTTGTTTATTTAAAGTTTAAACTTACTAACTTTAAGGCATTCTATACCAGTCAACCTTTCGGTTAATGGGAAACACGTCAACATATCAATATAAGTTGCTTGAAATATATCACTGCATGATAAACATGTTCTGATTTTTAGTCTCTACGTATAATAAGTCCACTTATTGATCCCTAAATGATTCACTGCTCGCAACTCATGTCCCGAGACGCACATATTCGCCCACGCGCCATTACCGCCGTCGGCTGGCAGATTGACAACGCCACTGGCACCTTCGCGTCACTGCGAATAGTTTATTTCCGAATTCTAAACACTGAGTACTGTTCTATTCGATTGAAAAATCATGGCGCCCCAATTTTTACGTAATATACTCATTACTGAAAAAAAAATAAGGTGACCAGTATGTAGAAAGATTTCTTGGAAATCCAGTTTTAGTACTTACATATCTACGTAATATTATTGAATAGATATCTCAAGGAGTAGAGCGAGACAATGCTAGAAAATATAATTTAATTCCGACGGCATGTTGTTAATACCTACATGAACTGCGAGCTATGCGAGCGATAATATAAATACTATGTGAAAGTGTTTTGTGTCTTGCCTGACGAGGTACTGCTTAACAGCAGAAGTTAAATGTGAGCCACGGGTGATTTTGGTTCGGTCATGCTCGCCATCGAAAAGTCTTTGCTTGTGGCGGCTTCGTGTGGCGGGTCACCCCCTTCTCTCTGATATGGTTGAGGGGAGTGATGGCTGCTGCTCGAGTCAACTCGTGCGCGGGTGCTGCTTGGGGGGACTGGTCCGACTACTATCCCTTTGGCCTTTTAGTTTGTTGAAATTTTTGTCGTAATTTATTATTTTCTTCTTTTCTCCCTTGCTTTATGTTTCGAACGGCAAGACACAATATCGCTAATGTCGATTCATTTGTAACAAAACAATGTTTAAAAAAAGTGAAAAATGACAAGCCCGCTGAGTTTCTTGCCGGATCTTCTCAGTTGAGGCCGCGTTGTGATTCGGTGGTAGCTTTTAAAAAATGACCATTCAAAAGTGCTAGCGTTAAGCCTATTTGAAATAAAGATTTTTGAGTTTGAGTTTGAGTTATGTCAGTGGTTTTTCGCCGAATTTCCTTATCGTGGATTTTATGGTGTAAATAAACTCTGAGTATAGCTCTCTCTTACCTGTAGGGAGTACGTGTAAGAATCACACCTTCCCATCTCTTCCCGTTGGGTGTCCACCTAACGGGAAGGGGCGACCAAGGGAAAATAAGAGAACGGGCAGCAGCGCCCTCCATTCTAAGGGTAGGCCTTTTTGTTCAGCAGTGGACATTTTTCGACTGCTGCTGATGATAATGATATCTCTCTCCCTCTCCTTCTCTCTCTCTCTCTTTCTCTACACCTTGTTGTGTGACTGTGAGTAGAACTACGCACGTCACTCCAGTAGCAACACACACTGGTCAATTTCAATCACTGCCTTCAGATACTGCGGTGTATCGGACCAAAAAAATATCGCGTGATTTTTCGAACGCTGCCTGTCCGAATTGAATTTTGGGGCGACCTCTTTGTAGAAGTTGAACGGGCCTAACTGGACAGTCTGTTCAAGTTAGACATAGTGGTCAACAAGTTCCAACTGTATAGTTCCCTAACGACGTTCGATGAATAAGGATAGTCAATTCGATGTTGAATGTACCTATTCGTAATACGATAATACCTATATCTATTGGTTATCCTTTATTTATCACGACCTACCTGCACGGTAATAACCATTACACTATCTGGCCCGTCAAATCTATACTTATAATAAAACTGTAACAGGTCCAATTCTGTACATTGAAGATATTTTGAAAATTATATTTGGAGGGCATTCTATAACTGATACTGAGGCCGAAAATGTAATTTTTTTAATTTTTGTCTGTCTGTCTGTCTGTCTGTATCTCGGCTGAGCATCACGCCGAAACTACTGGATGGATTGAAACGAAACTTGGCATGATTTGAGATCTTACTATGAGGTAGGACATAGGATACTTTTTATCCCGTAATCTAGCACGGTTCTTTTGGGAGAGGGGATTAAAGTCAAAATGGGTACTTGGTTATACGCTTGGTCCGATTTTATCATTTTTTCTTTATAATTATAATAAATATTTGTAAGGGAACACTCATAGACAGTTGTTAACAATGATTGGAAATCGATCAGATTAAGCAACGTTAGGTAAGGTCATTAAATAGATGGGTGACGGTTTAACGCCATTTGAATTAAACGTTTCCGTGCTTCGGAGTGCAAGCACAAAGTGGGTCCAAGTTTTTAACCGACTTTAAAAAAGGAGGTTTTGTATTCTATGCGAATGTATATTATTGAAAGTTTAGTAAACGTAAACACAACGCGGGCGGAGCTGCGTGGGTCAGCTAGTAAGTAATAATAATGTTCTCCATGCCGAATCCAACCAAGGCGGCTAATCTACCGTTTTTAACATAATAAGCACGAGATATTATAGGTGCACAAGTGGTGATAGATAGGTGATTGGAGTGTATTCTCCTAACCAGTAAGGAACAACACAGGGATTTGAACCTGCGGCATCTGGTTTGCAAAGCGAGCGGTTGCCGGCTGCACCACGGAGGTTACATGTCAACTAAGTATCCGTAGTCACTTACGCATAATATTAGCGAACAGCTCGTCCGAGTACCGGTGGGGGTCGGTGAACCCGCCCACGAGCTGCAGCTCCAGTCTCCCCTCGGGGTAGCCGACCGCCAGCTGTTGGACCCGCGAGACCATCGCCGCCGACGCCTCCGCCGTGCCGGACCCATCTAAATGTGCTAGAGCGATCGCCCCTGACCCTACAACAATTATTTTACCGTCAAAATATAAAAATGTTCGTAAGAAAGAAGAAACAGTATCTTTTATATCGTTGCTCTCAATTTAATATAGAAAAAGAATCTCAAACGGATATTCACAAGATCAGCCATCCACGCGGGAGATATTATAGTGGACAAGCAATGATATTTTATACAATAGATATGCTATTAACGCACGAAAAGTGAAACTGCGAAATTCACCCAAATTGGATGAAATAACAGTAAGTCACGCATCGGTAAAATGTAACGAACGTGTGCCTTTGAAAATTGAGTAAAATGCCTTCATGCGTATTTAGAAAATGCACAAGTATTGTACAAAAGTAAATAATAAAGAAATGATATTATACCTTAACTATATATGAGAAAATATTTTAATTACATGAGTCCCAATTTTTGACGCGCATTATTAGGGATATAACATGTCTATGGTTTATAATATCATTGTGCACAAGGGCTTTGTGTCTACTCCAAGTGCGTACTCTCCTGTTTTACTATCACAATCCGATGGGACGGAAGACCGACACGGTCTTATTCCCATAAGTCAGGCGCAGGACCAACTTTTTAACACGGCCATCCGACGCATGGATCATATTACTAGCCAGACAATTAAGTGATCGGCCCGCATCGTCCTAACCAGTAAGGAACAGGCCCCGCGGGATTTGATCACGTGAACTCCGGCTTGCAAAGCAAGCGGTTTTCCCACTGCGCCATGGAGACTACAAATTAAAAGGTTCAGAGAGTTAAAAAGATAAATATGAATTAACATGACCCGTATAGTTCTTCCGGCCAGCTGTACCCATTTCAATGCAATAAATATACAAATATTATTTGGGACCAATTTTAGTAATATGTCGTATGTGTATATCTTACCTGAGTGTCTGACAACTACTATAATACATGATGTGGCGTCATCTGATCCAATGATGGAGACATTTTCTGAAATGAGGAGAGAATAATTGAATTAGCATCAACCAGTTTTTATTGGTCCTAATTGGACTGAGGTAATAAACGCAATTGAATGATCTAATTAGCTAAAATAGCCTTGCGAATCGCAGAGGAATGCGAGATTTTCACTTACGGGTCTAATTCAATTCGAGGTAATGAGTCTTTATAAGTATTTCTGTGACAAATCTGCTGATAAGTTTTGAAAGCGTGTGCCAATGCGGTATTTTTAACCGACTTCAAAAAAGGAGGTTCTGTATTCGACGCGTATGTATGTAATATTAATAGAAATGCGTAATATTCATATATGTTAGTCTATGTGGGCTTCTAAACAAATTTACCAAATTTCACGAGTGTATGTATGTATGTAGGTTTGTCCGCGGATTTCTCAGAAACTACAAGTCCGATTTGGAAAATTCTTTTTTGCAATAGTTAGAGTATTTTTCAACTTAGGGTAGAGTACAAGTTTCATCAAAATCGGTCCAGTAGTTTAAGAGATATAAACTTTTTATGTTTTCAGTAAGTTACTGTAATGTAGACGTTCCAGTTACGTGATAGTGCTGATACCTATCTTGGTAAAATAAGTCACTAAAAAGTTTTAAATAAACTATTTAAAAAAAATAAAAACCGACTTCAAAGTAAATTATCTATAAAGCATAAAATAACGAAAATATTATTGAAGTTGGTGCAGAATATACACAGCAGGTACGCTAACACCAACTTCTATAATATTTTCGTTATTTTATGCTTTTTTTTCTTCCGGGAAGGAGATCGAAAATCTCAGGGTGGTGTTGGGTTTCTCGTCCGTAAGTCTCTCATTAACAACGTTGTAAAGGTCGATAGTGTGTCGAGCAGGGTAGCGTACCTTATACTCAGAATAACCAGTCGGTATTCGTTGAAGGTTATACAGGTTTACGCTCCGACCTCGGCACACCCTGACGATGAAGTAGAGGCTATGTATGAGGAGATAGCAGAAGCCATACATACCTCCAAAACACACTTCACCGTTGTTATGGGGGACTTCAACGCGAAGGTGGGCACACGGAATGGCGATGAGTTGAGAGTGGGGTCATATGGGTACGGGCAGCGGAACCAAAGGGGCCAGCGGCTGGTCGACTTCTTGGAGAAGGAGGGACTCTTTGCGATGAACTCCTTCTTCAAGAAGCGACCATCCAGGAAGTGGACGTGGATAAGCCCCGATGGTTCAACCAAAAATGAGATTGACTTCATCATGACGACCAAGAAGCATATATTCGATGATGTATCCGTGATCGGCAGGGTGAAAACCGGTAGCGATCACCGAATTGTTAGAGGCACATTGAATATCAACGTCAAGCTTGAGAGGTCCCGTCTGATGAAGTCCACGCTCCGTCCGGGAACCGCCCAAATCCGAAACCCCGAAGACTTTCTACTCGAACTGCATAATCGCTTCCAGTGCCTCGCCGAATGCGAAACTGCGGACGAGATAAACAATGGGTTGGTGCAAACTGTTCACGCAGTGGGGTCCAAGTTCTTTAAGACCCCACGCCGTACAAAGCCTCAAAAGCTCTCCAATACAACCATTAAGCTAATGGAAAACCGGACTGAGATGAGACTGCAATCTTCAGCTGATATGTCGGGTTATGCCATACTCAATAGACGAATCTCGAAATCCGTGCGACACGACTTGCGTTCCTACAATACAGCATGTATTAAGGACGCAATTGAGCGGAACCAAGGCTCTAAAGTGTTCGCAAAGAATTCGTCTATTGGGCGTAGCCAAATGACAAAGCTGAAGATCGATGACGGCAGTGTCATCTCATCGAAACCGGAGATATTGAGAGAGCTTGAGAGATTTTACGGACAGTTATACACCTCAACACGGGATCCCATTGCCAGAACAGCTCAGGACACCAGAGCCAAACTAACCCGACATTACACTGAAGACATCCCAGACATCAGCCTATACGAGATTAGAATGGCTCTCAAACAGCTTAAGAACAACAAGGCGCCGGGTGAAGACGGAATCACAACAGAACTTCTGAGAGCGGGTGGAAAACCGGTACTTTTAGTCCTCCAGAAGTTATTTAATTCCGTCTTACTCGAGGGTACTACGCCAGAAGCATGGCACAGGAGTGTGGTGGTTCTTTTCTTCAAAAAAGGTGATAACACTTTATTGAAGAATTATAGACCCATCTCACTCCTGAGCCATGTATACAAGCTGTTTTCTAGAGTCATTACGAACCGTCTCGAACGCAGGTTTGATGACTTCCAGCCTCCCGAACAAGCCGGGTTCCGAAAAGGCTTTAGCACCGTAGACCACATACATACGCTCCGCCAGATTATACAGAAGACCGAGGAGTATAATCGGCCATTATGTCTAGCGTTTGTGGACTACGAAAAAGCCTTCGATTCAATCGAGACCTGGGCGGTATTGCAGTCCCTCCAGCGGTGCCACATTGACTATAGGTACATCGAAGTGTTGAAGTGTACAGCAACGCCACCATGTCGATCCGACTACAGGACGAGAGCACGAAACCAATCCCATTGCAGCGAGGTGTGAGACAGGGAGACGTTATTTCTCCGAAACTGTTCTCAAATGCATTGGAGGACGTTTTCAAGCTCTTGGACTGGTACGGATTCGGCATCAACATCAATGGCGAATACATCACTCACCTTCGTTTTGCCGATGATATAGTCATTATGGCAGAGTCGCTGGAGGACCTCAATACGATGCTCAGCGACCTCAGTAGCGTTTCCCAACAGGTGGGTCTTAAAATGAACATGGACAAGACGAAGATCATGTCTAATGTCCATGTTGCACCCGTACCGGTAGTTGTTGGGAACGATACACTCGAAGTTGTTGACCACTACGTATACCTAGGACAAACTATCCAGTTAGGTCGGTCCAACTTCGACAAAGAGGTCGCCCGAAGTCACCGACATAGCTCTCAGAATCTGCAAGTTGAAGTGGCAATGGGCAGGCCACATCGCTCGAAGAACCGATAACCGTTGGGGAAGAAAGGTTCTCGAGTGGCGACCACGAACCGGAAGACGCAGCGTAGGCAGGCCTCCCACTAGGTGGACAGACGACATTGTGCGCGTCGCAGGTAACCGGTGGATGCAAATAGCCAATTGTCGTTCATTGTGGCGTTCTAAGGGGGAGGCCTATGTTCAGCAGTGGACGTCTTCCGGCTGATGATGAGTCGGTTTTTATTTTTTTTTTAATAATTTATTAAACACGACTTTCCCCTTCTTAATACATTGTGCGCCATTGGACTCGACTCTCGGCTTCTCTAATTCACATCCTAGCCTAGCACCCACTATCCTGGCATATCTTAACGTATAAGGCAAAGAGGACGTAATAAGAAGAGTCCGAACTCCCATACATTCTATATTTTAAGGTTTGTGTACAAAGTTTAGATAACCTAATGAAATTATCAAGTCTGACAACCTGACAACATCAGCTAAAGTGGCTCCATTTAGTGCTCATACTTGAAACTAAATAGCATGTGGTACATTAAAAAAATATATATTTCATCTCATTATATATTCTTATAATATTTTTTTCTTCAATTTATGAAACAATTTAAGGCAAATCAATGATATACAATATCATTGAGGCAAATACTTAATAGGTATAATGATTTGAACCCGAGTCCAACATCTCGTCATCACAGACAGAAGTCCTTAATCACGGCGCGAATCCATACAATTGTTTTGTTCTATGGAGTTGCGCTGGCCTGACTTAAGGATGTTTAACTTCTTTTGCTGGTTCCATTCGCGGCGGCGGGTTCAAAGCAAGGCACTGAAGGTGTACCTGGTGCAGATCTCACCGTAGTGCCCTCCACTCTCATGTGCCGATGGAATAGCCGCGGAGGTTTAAATCCCACATACCCTGGTTGACCCGGAAACAAAAAAAAACGTCCATCTAATGTACTAGTTATTTACTGTCATGTGGAACGACCGCTGCGAGCTCTCTCTGGGCGACGTAGAGCAGGCCCGGGGGCGGCACCACGCGCGTCGCGGCTGCTATCAGCTGCGCCGCGGCGTCCCTGTAGCCCGGGTGAGCGGTAAGCAGCGCGCGCACCGAAGTCGGACACTCGTCCGCGAGCACGCCATTCAGCACCACCACCATGCTAACACTGCAATAGAAGGATTAGCGTTACACTTCGTTTATATCAAGGACAGCTAAGGAATGGAACAGTTCGCCTAGATCAGTTTACCCGCCTGCAAAACTGGAGTTAATAGGAATAAGCTAGTGGGCTCCACTTTCCATCAGGTGGGACTGCAATCAAGCACTAGCTTATGTGGGATTTAAAAAATCTGGAAAAAGTCAATCCAAACTAATTTTAATTTTCCACCACGTCAACACTCCGTGTCATCAGAGTGGCGTAGCCATCCGCGTTGACAAGACAGCAGCGCCAATCGGCCTCGCGAGCCTTATGTGTGGTCGGTGTGGACGTGCCTCGGGGTTTTTCGGGCGCACGTTGCCTCGGCCGAGCGTGGCTCAGGGTCGAGCCGTTGGCTGTCGGTAAACGGGACGCGCTCAAAGGTGCCTCGGTGTGTGCTGTTCGTCCGGTGTGGACGGTGGTTTTTTTAGCTCGCGAGCCAGCCTTTACAGAACAGCAGATATTAACGAATCGTCCAATTCATCGAATGATGGCTCGGACTGCCTCGGGAGCCACGGCTCGGGGTTTCCAGGCAAACTACTGAGGTTGCCTCGCAAGCGCCGGTGTGGACGCGGCATTCACGAATCCATTATTGAAGTGGTTTGACAATTTGGTAAGATAATTAATGTACATAGGGTTTAGGAAACGTTTTTATTTGTGACGTGTGTGTATAACCGCATAGCAGACGACACGAGAGAACTTCCAGAGGCAGAGAGAATAAAATTTACACGGTACCAAATTGTACGGTACCTATCACTTTTAAGGGTTTAAGCATAGTATGATTGCCAAAATGTTGGTTTAATCCTCTAAGGCCAAAATAGATGCCTGACCAATTTAACCGAAACTTATCGAGAATATCAAGTCTAAACGAAGCTTGTTATTATGATAAACAATACTTTGGAGTATAATTTCTCTAATTCCCAATAGCGTTAGGAACAATTTGCAATTATTACTTTTGTATCCGATATCTTAGGACGGTATACATTCATATGTTCGCTAAAGCAAGTGTTGAAGATTATTATTTGTCCGTGCGTACCTACACATTACATGATACAACATAGTAATGCGGAAACGTACTCGATCAGATTGTAGGATCTTGTGGATCAAATTTCAGTTCAATGGGACTTTGTAACGGTACAGGACCTTCTGTGGTACATATTTCGAAAACCTAATTCGTTTACTATACAATTTTGTATGTCAGTTGTTGTTGTTAGTTGTAGAGAAAATTGTGTGGTATTAAGCCTCTTTTGCTTCCTCAATATTTATATTTTGTCTCATGTTTGCTCAACAGTTGAGACTGCTGCATGAGAAAACAGGAACAATTTGGGCCCTAATTCTCTATGTCCGCGCTACATTTCGCGCTTAAGTCTTGCTCTGCTGAAAACGAAGTCAATATCGCCTAATAGCGCAATATTTAATGTGTTTTCATGTAAAAATCCTGTAATTGTGCACGTCCCCCAAAAAATCGAAACAAAGTAACTTCATGATCAGGACATCAACGTGATTTTGTAGACAAAATTTAACCGTGAAATCTGAAAATGGAGGAATCATAGAGTAGGGCTTCGTTGTTTTATGGTAATTTACCATCACTTAACACGCTTTTTTCCTATAAGAAGTATACCTTTCATTCCCACTAAATAACAACCAACAAGTTACATATATACAATTCTAACATTTTAATTAACTCATAGCTATTCATCTCTAACCATTATAATCGTAGACGCGATTCATTATATGTTTTTTCCGAATAAATACATCATATTTATTTTTTAACCGACTTCAAAAAAGGAGGAGGTTCTCAATTCGTCTGTATATATATATATTTTTTTTTTATGTATGTTCGCGCATAACTCTGGCAATTATTAACCGATTTGAAAAAATCTTTCTCCCATCCATTCTTCAATCCATTGATTGGGTCCCATAAAAAAATTATTGCTTAGTAATAAGTAGTTCCTAAAAAAACAAGAATGATGACTGCGCACTGAGAGTTGCAAGAAAGCCTATATAGATGACGTTTTAGTCGCTCGGACTCGCTCGGTCGGACAAAAATGGTCATAACTCTGGCAAATATTTACCAATTTCAATGATTCTTTTTTTATTCGAAAGAAGAAACCACTGTATTGAATCTGTATGAATTTTATTACAACCGGATAAGAACTTCCTGGAGGACCATGAACGATGTGGAGGAATTTATCTGGTAAAAACCATAAAACTGATGTTCTCCATTACATTGCTCTGACAATTATGAACCGATTTCGATGATTTTTTTTTTATTCGAGAGAGTAAACTACTATGATGTTTCCATGCAAATTTCATTACGACCGGATATTATTTTCTGAAGAAACATGAATTATGTAAAACTATGTAGACGATAATGTGATCATAACCTACCTAGATAATTTTACGGTTTTCGATGGTTCAATCTTTATATATGAAAATATCACTAAAAAGTTTAAAATAAAATCTTTTTAAAAAAAAATTGAACCGACTTCAATATCACTGAAAAGTATAAAATAATTTAAATATTATTGAAGTTGGTGCCAAATATACACAGCAGGTACGCTAACACCAACTTCAATAATATTTAAATTATTTTATACTTTTCAGTGATATTGAAGTCGGTTCAATTTTTTTTAAAAAGATTTTATCTACCTATACGTTACGATAAACAAATATTTTTAGTAGTATATATTATGATAGTATACCTATATACACTAACTGTCAAGAATCTATTACAAGAGTGTGTAAGCAAAACTCATAACATATAAAAATGATTAATGACTTCAGTTATACATTCAATTCTAAAGTCAAAGCCAAAATATCTACATTATGTACAGGCCTCATAGAGGCACTTACACGAAAATCATTTTTTATATTAAAATGGCTCACTTCCACAATTAACACCACATCTCATATGTTTAAATTCATCGAACCTATTACACTAAAGAGGGTGCCGAAAAATAAACTACTACTATTACCACTAGGTGGAAGGTCCCTTGTACAAGGGACCATTTAGGTAGGTACCACCGCAGTGTCAAATATTCTGCCGCCAGGCAGCAGTGAGTAAACATTGCTGTGTTCCGGTGTGAAGGGCACTGTACCTACTCGTAGCTTGTGAAATTAGGAGGCTCCAGTGACTTAAGACTCAGGTGAAGAACGGCACTGATTAACAGTTCTCTGTAGGTCGGCGTATCGCTTACCATCAGGCGAACTTCTTGCTGCTCTCATCAAGTTGGATAAAAAAAAACATAAACTTCATATTGGAAAATTCATCAGACCGCCGGATTAGAGAGCGTACCAAAAAATTACATACACATTGGAAAAACATAACCCTCTTTTTGAGGCAATTGAGTATGACACCTCGATGATGTACGCCACGCTTGCTCAATTGTTTCCTAGCTGGATAATGTATTCGTAACTGCGCAGGGTCATACAAATGACATCGGTCCCCATTCTATACGGCGAGTACCTGCCGTTCATTTACATTGCGCCGGCGCCGCTGTCTTCCACATAATAGCTTTTCAACGAATACAAAAAAAACTGTAGACATGATTTTTGACTTACAAATGTGCCTACAGATAGAGGATAGAAGTAGTAAAAACCTCAAATGATCCATAAAAACATTATCGCCACATAACATAATCATTGCTCGTGTTTAAAATTACTTACCGATAGCTTAATGAAGCGTATCCAAAACAACATTTAAAATGTGCTGTGATTTATGAAAATTATTAGTAATGCTCGCGCGATAAGATAATGACAATTGGGCTGATCTCTAAAAATTTACATTTATAACTACGGTTTTGGCAGTTAAATTTGCATGCAAAGACGTCAATACGTAAGATGAGCAAACAAGTAAGATAATACGTAACGCCTTAACACATAGTAGGTAGTAATTAATACCTATAACACAGATAGCCACTACTGTTGTAAAACCCCGTACATAATTTGCACTAACAAGGTTGGCGCATGGCTGTCCACACGAGCAATATTTTATACAATTTAAAAATAGTTTAGCGTTATTACAGAAAAAGCAGTGACAGTGGGCGAGCGCTTACCTTGAAAAACAAGGTCCGCAGGTTCGAACCTCGGCTCGCACCTCCTATTTCGTTAAAATTAGTCATGTGCGAATCGTCATTGTGCGATTGTTACTAGCTAACAATGTCATCCCGGACTTTGCGGTTTCAAAGAAGTTATATTCCCCGCACTTTGAAGTTGTGGAATGAATTGCCTGCTGAGGTTTTCCCGAATAATTACAGCATGGGGTTTTTTAAAAAGGGAGTTAACAAATTTTTACGGGGTCGGCGACTCGCTAGTGATCCTCCTGGTGTTGCTAGCGTCCATAGGCTGCGGTGACTGCTTACAATCAGGCGGGCCGCATGCTAGTTTGCCACCTTAGTGGTATAAAAAAAAAGCTTTCGGTAAAGGAAAACATCGTGTGGAAACCTGCATGTCTGAAAAAGCCAACTAGCTTTCGAATGACGTGTAAAGTCCACCAACCTGCACTTCGCCAGCGTGGTGGACTACGGCCTAAGCTCCTTCATCTTGAAGGGGAGGCCCGTGCCCAACAGTCGGACAAAAACAAGGGCTGTTAAACAAATACAGAAAAGCTAGACACGCTAGTAGATATGCAAGTGATTTTAAAGTATCAAAGACGATATTGATGTACAAGTAATAAGTTTTAAAAACTAAAACCCGACTATGGATAAAATCGCAGTCTAATAATGTGATATTATAAAGCCTATAACCAGCGGACAATCAAGAGTTCAAGACGCTTCTAACGACACCCTACTTGTCAAATTATGTGAAGTAGATTAGAAGATATGCGGGAACAGATGAACATACATACATTCTTGTTAAAATCATAAACCAACCTTCCTCCCTTCCGTAGTCGGGTAAAAAGGAAACGGAGACAATAATGACCTAAGGTTTTGTAGTCTCCAACTAAAAATATGAAATGGACAAAGTAGAGGCAGCCCTGACAGCATATACCCTTGCAGTATATTTTTATTACCAATATATCACTTGTATGCATGACAGAATCGTTTATCAATGTATGTAGCTATTTTTAGCTCATAATAATTATTACTTAGCTATTGGAAGCCACTTACTCATAGTCATTATTTTCCGCGCGAAATGATAATACGTTTTTAACGGTAGTTTTTTTTAACCAGGGATCTTGAGATTCACATTGTACGTACCTTACTTTAGCTGTGGGGGTTTTCCAACTGTTCCGTAAATATATATCATTACAAGCAATTGACAACAGTAGACTATCATCACCTCGTTTAATTTATTTTAGGTTGTTCATAATCTATCTGGCTCTTCAGGGTCAATGTAAACGAACTACAACATCTGATTAACTTTACTGCAAATCTCCGTATTATAAACAAAACGCCAAATAAATTAAACAAAAGTAATAATTAATATTGTATTATCATCACGCAAAATTAAATCAGCAACAACTTATTTCTTGAGCAATATAATTAAAATAAAATTATATTTTATTGAATGATAAAGCAAACTTAAAATTGATATCGATAAGTAGAGGAATGATGTAACAAATAATGTAGACGTATTACTTAATACAATAATTATGTAGATACGAACACAGTGGTCGCATCATTAAAGATACAAGTAATGAAATAGTCATAAACATTATCTTTGTCTGTGTCCTCATTGCTAGACAATTTCATAATAAAACACGCAATAACTGCACTTATGTATACAGAATTCGATAGTATTTTTAGTTGTGTACATTAAAGTATTTTTGGTATGGTATAAGCTGAGTTTTCCCTGAAAGAAAACGCATATTAAACTATGTACTAACCCTCTTTGAAGCTTAATTTTTAAACCTGCCTGCGGTTATTCGAAACTGCGAGCAAATATTAAAGTAATATTGATGTCATAAGTCATTTGTATAACATAAGTATAAAAATGATGTAGGTCTTCATGAATGCATGTGAAACGCTATGTTATACCAGACGGCGTACAAAAGTGTTGTTAGTAACTAATTAATTAAATGTTATTAGGTAATAATACACACATCAAAAGTGTCTAGGGATCAACATATATTTTTGCAATAACTTTTCTCCTGATTGATATTAATTAAAATTTTCTTTAAGGATTCATCAAATAAAGTGTTTTCGTTTGTCACAGTAACGATAAACCAAGTCACCTTTGCATTAATAAAGAAATTTGCCATTTTCCTAATAAAGGGATTTTTGACGTTTGAACCACTAACACAAAAGTTCGAAAAAAATACTGAAATAACAGTTTTCTTTAAAATTTTATTGGGTAACTTAAACAATTAATAATCCGTGTTTCTACCGCGAACACTAACAACACAAGAACATCGGTTTGGCATACTCAAAATGAGTTCATCCAAATCACGCTGTGGAATGGCCGCCCATGTTCGTTGCAACAACAAAAAAAGGTCTTCTTGCGACTGGATACCCTCCATATTCGGCAGAGCTCTTCTCTGTAGCATATCCCATGCATGCTCAATCGGGTTCAAGTCTGGCGACTGAGCAGGCCAGGGCAGGACATTGATGTTAGCTGCGGCGAGAGTCTGTCTTACAACTCTTGCGGTGTGCGGTCGTGCATTATCATGCATTAACTGAAATAAGGGACCGATTTGCACTTGTAGAGGAACGATGACGTCTGATACAATCGTCTCAGCATAAATTTGAGCGTTGAGGTTGCCTCTGATCCAAATCAACTCAGTTCTTCCGCCGATCCCCGCCCATACCATGATGGTTCCACCACTATAAGGATGGACTTCCTGGCAGGATTTTAATCGCTGTTGGCGTCCAGGGGTTCTCCAGTGTCGTATACGTCTTGTATCCGGTCTCATACCAAAACGAGACTCATCAGAAAAGCACACGAAACGCCATTGTTCTTCTGCCCATTTTTTTGCCCAAAAATGCTTGATCCCTAGACACTTTTGATGTGTGTATTATTAGGTTAGGAAATTTATTAAAATAATTAAAATTTTATATTACAAATGTTGCTGCTTTAAATGTCAAAGAATTGTGATATAAATAAATGTTAATATGGAAAATTTATACATTAAAAATAGAGATGTCAAAGGATCACTGAGGCCTATCTAATTTCCGATTGTTGAGTCAGACACATATTCACTTGCCTGGTAATTGTAGTGTGATATCCGATCAAATCACGACTTATAGAAGCAAGTAGACAAATGACTAGCCTTAGCTCTATCTAGAGTTGCTATTGTAAGAATTCAACCACTTCATTAAATCGATCGTATTGGACTTTTGTTTTTGTTTTTCAAACAAAAGAACGCAACGTTCGCGTATCAAGTTATCATCTTTTCTATAAAACTTTGTTTTCACGGAATGCCGTCCCCGTTATAAAAAGCGCTCAGTTTCTAACTGGAAAAGCATACCACTAAATACCTATTGAACAAAAACCTAATCCACAGCTGTTGAGTTTCTCTCATAACCAAGAACCTTACGCTTTAAAGAAGATTAACACAAAACAAACCAATCAGACATACTCAACGTCTCGTCATCGTTGCTAAAATTGTGTGGCTAGGAAAGTACCTACTTTAAAAATTGAAATAAACTCTCAGTAACCTTTTCAAAGTTTGTTTGCAAGTATCGCAGCTGTGGTTGTTATGAGTAGATATTATGTATGAAAGTGGATAAAGTGCTTTCAAAGGTAAACAAATAATTGAACAAACGCATGTCCCATGGTTAAAAAAACGACCGTGCAACCGCCACCCTATTCACGTTTTCTTACGGCTCCAAAATCTACAAAACAAAACGCATTCATCATTAAAATGAATTCACTATAGAAATACTCAGAAATATTTCTACAAAAAAAAAAGAATATAGAGAAACGGTAGACTTGTGCAAACACATTCACGCTACCGTCTGTCTCGAGATTTATAAAGAATTTTACAATTACTTAAACAGCATACCTTTGTCCTTGCTAACGAGACTATGATTAATGATCGGACGACGTTTCGATGGTACCTAACTGACACTTGGAATCGTAGTCCCGTAGTCGACCCATCCGGTCAAACGGAAAAAATCCCATTCAGACGCATTGGTTTGGCAATTTAAAAAGCAAATGTACAATTGAACGGTCAATGACAATAGCCTAATTATAGATTTCTAAAATAAATTACGGACGTCGTATATCATAGATGGTATGTGAGAACACTGATAAGTGCTCATTATTTACTGTTAGTATGGAATAATGTAGCATTGGATATTGGCTTATGATTGTTATTTGATTTGGGTGCACTGTTGTGCGACGTCATTATCACACTATAATGATATGACAAATAGGTCCTTTATTCAATATCTTTATTTTGCATAGATTTGTCGGAGGCATATACATAAAAATCTTTCTTTTTATAAACAGCCACCGGATCGTTACGCGGCCGCGGCGTACTTAGAAGATCCGGTAATAAACACAGCGGTTGTGTTTTTATTTATTTTTATTTATATTTATTTGAAACATACGATTACATTTTACTTTTAGACTAAACATTATATAAAGTTCATAAATCAGTTAAGTTTCCACTTAAAAATTAACAAATATTATAAGTATTGGCATTAATAAAAATTAGTCAATATTTCAATATTTTGTTTTTGTCATACTATTCCTTTATTAACACACAGCAGATGAATACAGCGCCATTCGTGTTATATTACCGTGGTATTCTGTAAGCATGGTGGGTAGGATAAGCTCACGACAGCAACCGGTGGAGGCAATGCGTTAAAAAAGGACAAAAGAGTCGTGATATAGTTTGACAATCTGGATGAAAAGAGAGCGAAACGGCAAGAGCAGCTCAGTCTATCATAACACACATCCGCTTAAGGTGTGGAATATCATGCCGATCTTGTATTTGTTTGTTTAGCTATCAAAGTGAGAGTCAGGCCCACACACTGCCTAAATTAGGTGTTATAGGCGTAATGCCATGGATAGATAGATTCTCTAAGGAGGTGCTTCTTTCCCAGACAGGCTTTTCCGATTCGCCCTAAGCTCTTAATTTACATCTGTCAACTCAACAAAATATGGCCATGACAACTGTCTACCCAGGAAGACACTTATTAAGTAAAAAGTTTGCGACTTACATAGATCCCGCAAGCTGCAGCGGCGTATTTTAAACACTCGTGCGCAAAATGCACATCGATATATTAAAAAAAAACACGATCACTACCACATTCCTAATTCAAAATTGACCACTGAATCCTTATTTAAATTATTTTTCTCCAAAAAAAAAGAATGAAGAAAAAAAATATTATGTAGTCTCTTCCAAAAACACTGGCCGGACACACGATCGCGTTAGGAGAACACGAAAAGCTACTGAGATGGTTTGTTGTTGGGTTATCGGCGGTGCCGTCATGAGCACATCGAATGCCGCGGACTTACTAACTTGTTATTGTTATGATAATACTTATTATGTTGGAAATAGTGCTCCGATAGTGTCCGTATCATGCGACGGCCAATTAAGAAATATACCATCGGACGTTATCGAGACGTGTAATAATAAACAAGCGGAGGCGCTCGCCAATATTACTTACATTGATAAATAAATTAATCGTCGTTTCCTGGAAAGCGTGAAAGAAATAATACGAGTTCAGTAAAGGATAAAATTGCCAATGCATCTACAGAATACAAATAACCAACTACTGTACCAACTGTAGCATATGCTTACTAAATATTTAAAGAAAATGCACATTAAAATAAAATCTTTTTAAAAAAAAATTGAACCGACTTCAATATCACTGAAAAGTATAAAATAATTTAAATATTATTGAAGTTGGTGTTAGCGTACCTGCTGTTTTATATTTGACACCAACTTCAATAATATTTAAATTATTTTATACTTTTCAGTAATATTGAAGTCGGTTCAATTTTTTTTTAAAAAGATTTTATTTTAAACTTTTTAGTGATATTTTCATATATAAAGATTGAACCATCGAAAACCGTAAAATTATCTAGGTAGGTTATGATCACATTATCGTCTACATAGTTTTACATAATTCATGTTTCTTCAGAAAATAATATCCGGTCGTAATGAAATTTGCATGGAAACATCATAGTAGTTTACTCTCTCGAATAAAAAAAGAATCATCGAAATCGGTTCATAATTGTCAGAGCAATGTAATGGAGAACATCAGTTTTATGGTTTTTACCAGATAAATTCCTCCACACCGTTCATGGTCCTCCAGGAAGTTCTTATCCGGTTGTAATAAAATTCATACAGATTCAATACAGTGGTTTCTTCTTTCGAATAAAAAAAGAATCATTGAAATTGGTAAATATTTGCCAGAGTTATGACCATTTTTGTCCGACCGAGCGAGTCCGAGCGACTAAAACGTCATCTATATAGGCTTTCTTGCAACTCTCAGTGCGCAGTCACCATTCTTGTTTTTTAGGAACTACTTATTACTAAGCAATAATTTTTTTATGGGACCCAATCAATGGATTGAAGAATGGATGGAAGAAAGATTTTTTCATATCGGTTAATAATTGCCAGAGTTATGCGCGAACATACATAAAAAAAAAAAAAAAAAAAAAATATATATACACACGAATTGAGAACCTCCTCCTTTTTTGAAGTCGGTTAATGAATGCAAATATGATTTATTTGCATTTTGCATTTATTATTCAATGTATGTAAAGATTATACTTTACATTATTAAAATGTAAAATAATTTTGATGTAACAATTAAAGATCATTTCAAATTGATAAACTAAAAATCTAACATCATGAAGTGATGTTTGTTAACAAATCACAGAACATGTACATCACCTCTTTGACACGTCTGCAACATCCTAAGTTAATCCGATGTTTAAAAATCCTTGAAAGTTACATTGAATTCTTTCGGTCTTATTCATAAAAAGTTATCACACACTTATAGGCTCGCTATAGTATGATTTTCAAAAAGTATTATTCATAAACGCATTTTAGCACTAAAACGTTCTTTAGCTATGTTGTATAGTTATAGAGGGCAGACCCCTACTATAACAGTGCTTTATGCGTGATATAAGGTAAAAAATGGCCGACTTTCAACAGCTGATTATTAATTATTAAGAAAATGACATTTGTGTCAGTGTAACATCCATCAGTTCAATTTTTTTCTTTAGTTGAGCCTCATTGGGAAGGCAAAGAGTTCTAGCCCATACAGGTTTCATATCCGTTCAATTTCGTAAGAAATCAAAATAGCAGTATACTCACTACAAACTTTTATGATTTATTATTTTATTCAGTACTTAAAGTTTATTTTATTATTATTATTATACAATTTAATATATTTTAATATAAGTTAGTTTATTTTAGGTTAGTTATTATTACGCGCTTGTTACAACATTACCAAACAAACATTAACAATCAAATAACAATGATAATGATCCTGATAATTGATACTTATACTTATATAAGTACCTTTTTTATTGTAAATACATATTTAAATAGATAAATAACACCCAGACACTTAGCGGGAATCGAACCCACGACCTATTGGGTAGCAGCCAGGGTGTCCAACCACTAGACCAACACGCCCGTCAAATCGACAGTCGTCATCGTTTCGTAGACAATAAAATGTTTTCTAATCTGTAATAATGTCTATGATCACACCTAGGCGGTGTGTAGACACATATTATCTGTGGGCGATTGGGTGTATTCGGTCAATTTGTTGACCAATTTCATTATAATGGCAATACTTTGATTGAAAAACGTTCTATAGAGACGTATTAGTTATAGATGGTTTATGAAACGTTTATGAATAAGCAACTTTATAGAACGTTTTATAACCTTATAGAACACTATAACTAATCAGTGCTTAAAACCTTTGATAAGCTTTTTTTTATGAATAAGACCGTTTGTCTTTATTTATTCATTCTTAAAAAAATATTTCGTTAGTGATATCCTGTGCACTATATCCGGAGACAGCGACTTTTAAATATCTCTATCCTGTCAGTGGAAGGCTCAGATGTGGCTCGCGAAACCGAACTTTGAATAAATTAATAGTTTAAAAAACTACAAATACACGTTATTTTATGGTATAGGTACTGCACTAAAAATAAATTAATAAATTGGACAATATCGACAAATCTGAGCGTCTCCGAAGTGGCCAGATGATAATCTGTCGGTATATCAAAGCGGTTGTTCCGATGCACACTGGGCTAATTGGACTTAATTGATGTAAAAGATAGGGTTGCCATTTACCAAAGTGTACTGAAAAGCTTTCTATTTGAAATTAGCTGACCTTCTGGAAAATATTTAGACTTTTGATGATGTAGTATAGAAAAGTATCTCTATATTTATATTAAAAATCACATTTTGGAATTCTGAGCTTTTTTCAACCTAATAAACGATGCAATTCTGCAATCAAAGATATATACATTATGTAAAGTAGGTACTTAGCTATTTCTCATATAAACCTGGTTTTATTTTAACTCATTTACTCTTAGTGTCGTCGCATACGGGCCACCGGCCACAACCACAAAACGCAGCCACCGACCTATTTCCTGTTGTTTTCATACATTTTGCATGGACTCGCCGCACACTGTAAACGCCGGTGGTCTCCACACGCCACAAAACGCCGACACAAGCCACTAGTGGTCGACTCGGCTACAAAACGCCACCACAAAACGCCGACACAAGCCACTCGCGCGATTCCCCACCCCTCTCTCCCTTCATTTCACTGCAAGCACGAGTTAAAAAAAAATGGCGGCCACCGACCACAAGTGTCCAATATGGACCACAAGTGGCTGTCGCGCGCGTCAGTGTCTTTTGTAGCCGCTTCTAGCTTCAAATGGCGGCGTTTGTGACTGTGGCTAGTGGCCCGTGTGCGGCGACAGTTATTCTTGAAGCCAGTCATCGATATATTAAAGCCAGTAGTAGACTGGCTTCAAATCAAAATGTGACGAAACTTTTAGCACGCAAATAAATACCAAGCACACGCATGTTTAACATCACAGCCCGTTTACGAAATTTTCTTACACATTTTAGGTACTTTTAACGGACAACCCTAAATAAAGGCCATGCTCCACTCCACACCACTTAAATGGATTTACAGCTGTCTGGAATTGAAGCGACGATTTAACAACTGTCTGAGTTGACGATAATTCGAATCTGTGTCAGAGACATATTAACAATATAATTAAAATTTAATTAATCAATTTTATATTTATATAGCCGTTAACTGTATGATTAATACACAATTATGTGCCTACAAGAAAAATAAAAATAAAAGCGTTTTAATGAATGTGATGAAACTTATCTAAACACTTGTAACGATTAAAATAGGAATAATATAACGGATTATAACGCGGTTTAGACAGAAGTAGACATTACTTCTGTCATATCAGGAAAGATGAACAACGAGGCAACGAGGTAATCTTAAACAAAAGATGCAGTTCTCCAAAAAAGGGGACCATTTGTGTTCAGATTAAATTCACATGCGGCAATGAGGACCATTACTACTATTATTAGGATACTAGAAATGAAGTAAAGTGTACGAAAGTGGCTTTCATCAGCTATGATGTCAGAAAAGACAAATTTAAACATACGTGATTTAAGTGCCGATAGAAGCTATCTAAGTACTAAGTCACAACAGAATTACTTTTTTATTCAAATAAATACCGTTTAGATAACAGTTTACACGAAAAATTCATTATGGCTAACACACACACTGTGACATCATCCAAGTATGCGCATATCGTCTAGCAATAATTGCAAAATCCTTATCAACCGCAGTGATCATTCGATACACAATAATGAAACATTGAACTATAAATAATTAAATTGCTAATAAACTGAAACCCCATACCATTGTAAGACTAGACATCCGGGTAGTGAATCGAACGCGGCCATAACTCCCCCTAAGGCCATTAGGCTACAAATTCGTGACACAGGGCCAGAACACGGGCTGGCCCGTTATGGCGAGCCGGCCAATAGAACTGTCCAGAAACTTATTAACGACCGAGAGACAATGACGGTCTTGCTATTACGTGGTAGCGCCTATGATCAGGGAACAGAGCGGGCACGCATGCACCCTGTACGGTGTCAACTTCGCACGAGTTGGATGTAAGTCATGCGAGCGCATTGAATAGAGGTTATAGTGGTTAAAACAATTAGGTCCATACTCCGGAAGGATAGAATTTATTACTTGAGGGCGTGGAATAAATTAAGATGAATGTGGAATTCGATAAAGCTAATGTCAATATGTGTCATTGGTATTTAGATTTTTGTAGCAAGAGAAGCGAACGCTTGAAGTGAGGAAAAAACTCTTCATTACATCTTGTATCTTGTACGTACATCTGCTATTTGGCATTACCTTAAATGTTGATAATCATGACTATGTTCTGTTTGATCATGCACACTAATCAGAAGACCTTATTTGGCAAGTGCAAGTGGAACTATCGAATCGGTCACTCTCCGTTCCCACGGCAGGTTAATGACTAAGCAAAATGTTTAGCAGAAACGCGAACCTTTTATGCTCGCTCCTCCATTATACGGCTCATTTGCGGCAAAAGACAAACGACTGATAGGAGGCGAGCACAAATTTTGCCGATATAATCGTTCCTCTAAAACAATGGTTATCGCTGGCGCGCGATACCGGCGCTGATACGGTCCATCCGGCCTGATGGATGCTGCACGCTCTACAGATACCATCTCCATCGTGACGTCCGCCTCGCTCGCCTGTGCATCAATTATTATTCAATATCTCCAATATTCGTCCCACCGCAGCCGATGGATCCCCGATACCATTATTGAGGTTAACGTTTGATTTGATTCCCCGGGTTGGCCCGGTCAAGTGACAATCGTATCGGCAGCGAGAGGTGATCGTAATTGAATAATGGATTTATTTGTCAGAAGCATCGATCTGTTCAACGTTCATAATAAGCACTGACAAAATATCAATTGCTATCACAAATATGATTTTATCTGGCTGAAGATGTGGCTAATGAAACGTACTATTTACCGAACTGTCTAATATAGAGGCCGACGTTTGATTAATTTTGAATGCGCGAGATAAGTTATCGACAATGGAAATATATTTGGTTAATTAAACCGAATGATAACTGACTGCCGATACAGTGTGTACATGACATAAAATAAACATAAAAACTCGTGGTAAGATCAATGAACTGTCGCGAAGAAATAAATACAATGCGTCAATTAACAGTGGAATATTTCTTGTAGACGTTAATTAAACTGTCAACTTACGTTTAATAGGTGGAGCTGTCGATGTCAAGATCATTCAGGTCGCTGAGCCACCTGTAACAGAAACGAGTACATTTGATGCGGTTATAAATTCACATCCCCTTAATCTCAAAGCTTCTTCTGTGAGCTAACATCAATAAAGGCAGAAAGGTCCAGGAAAAGCCGACACACGTGCCGCGGGTGCCTCGCAGGCCTCAGCAGACAGAGATGTAACGATTATGCATCTAATACTATCGGGAGGTGAGATCTCGCACGATTCCGCAAACATTCGCCGACGAGCGCCAACACATTCAACCCATGATAAAAATTAAAATAACGCGACAGTGAATTATGAGGCATGCCTCCGTCCGCTACAATATCGAGAACAGCGGTAATGCTAATTCAATAGCGTAATATCTCCGTATCTCGATGTAGTCCCCCGCGGTCGATCCGCCGGAGATAGTCTACGATCGCGCCGATATGGTTTTGTTCGTGATTTATTTTGGTCGCTCCCATATAAGTGCCGTGTACGGCAACAATGGAACAGAGTTGGGATTTACGACAGACGATTTGGTAGCGATAAAAGATTTAGCCGTGTTCACGGAAGGGTTGGAAAGTACCTATGCATTAACGCGAGTCCGGTTCCGAACCAGTGCTGCAAAATAAATGAAACCAGCATTGCGGCTCGCGTCAGTGCGAGGGATTCTAAAATACCTATACGAGTAGCATAAACAAGACGAGGACCGGAGATAAGTGAAGAACTTAATGTACACGCATAAATTTTAATTAGTTACGTTCTCCGGGGCATTCGTAATGTGAATGCGAAAATACGTTGGTCGTCCGAGATTGTCGTAAACTTAGACTTAAAATATCATTGATTTGCTTATTTGATTAAAACTATGCAACTATATTTATGGATTAGGGTCATTAATGTAGTGTGTGTGTCAGATAAATAGGTGCAAAGTAAGCTGGCGATGGTATTGTATATCTTACTATAACCACATCAAAGTACCTTCTCAATCTAGATAAATACTTGTGGATACCTAAAGAAAGCAAGTAGCCGTCTCGTAGTAAGTATGTAATTTATAGTACCTAGAGTTAACCATTTATGTACTAAAGTTGTGTGTGTGACTGTATGGTTGTTTATTGGGCAGAGAGTTACGTCGTGTAGGCGGACGATGTTTTTATTTAGGTACTAGCTTACCCACGCAGCTCCGCCTGCGCCATTTTTACGTTAACTAAATTTTTAATAACAGACATTCGCATTGAATACATAACCTCCTTTTTTATAGTCGGTTAAAAACTGGGACCTACTTTTTACTTGCTCTCCGAAGCACGGACCCGTTTAGTTCAAATGGCGTTAAACGGTCACCCATCTATTTAATGACCTTACCTAATGTTGCTTAACCCGATCGATTACAAAACCTTGATAACAACTCTCTATGACTGTTACCTTACTAATATTTATTATAATTATAAAGAAAAATTGATAAAATCGGACCAAGCGTATAACCAAGTATCCCGTTTTGACTTTAATCCCCTCTCCCAAAAGAACCGTGCTAGATTACGGGATAAAAAGTATCCTATGTCCTACCTCGTAGTAAGATCTCAAGTCATGCCAAGTTTCATTTGAATCCATTCAGTAGTTTCGGCGTGAAGCGCAGCCGTGATACAGACAGACAGGCAGACAGACAGTCAAAAATTAAAAAAATTACATTTTCGGCCTCGGTATCGGTTATAGAATGTCCTCCAAATATAATTTTCAAAATATATTCAATGTACAGAATTGGACCTGTTACAGTTTTATTATAAGTATAGATAGATATAGATATATAAATGATTTGTTGCGGAATACTAGACATGATACAGATTGCAAATTCCCAAGTCAAAATTTACAGTCATGTCCTGTGTCAAATCCGTCATAATACGTAGGTAGTGAAATAACAATAGTTTTTTTAATGTTAACTAGCTATTCGAATTATTCATAAAGCAGACTATATGTATCTGTTTATTTTTCCTTATTAATAAGAATTAGGTGGAAACTCGACGAAAAATAAGTAAAGACTCAACAAAAGACTTGTAAAGAGCTTTCGACGTTCCCTTTCCCTCTAAAACATATTAAGGCGTATCTATTAAATACAAGAGCTTTAATTACAATCATATTGAACAAGAATAACGTTAAGATCATAAACCAGTTTGAAGCGCCACGGGCGAAGCCCATTCAAGTCGAATATTGCTTATTTACTACAGATTTAAATTATTCAAACATACATTTTCGGCCTCGGTATCGGTTATAGAATGTCCTCCAAATATAATTTTCAAAATATATTCAATGTACAGAATTGGACCTGTTACAGTTTTATTATAAGTATAGATAGATATAGATATATAAATGATTTGTTGCGGAATACTAGACATGATACAGATTGCAAATTCCCAAGTCAAAATTTACAGTCATGTCCTGTGTCAAATCCGTCATAATACGTAGGTAGTGAAATAACAATAGTTTTTTTAATGTTAACTAGCTATTCGAATTATTCATAAAGCAGACTATATGTATCTGTTTATTTTTCCTTATTAATAAGAATTAGGTGGAAACTCGACGAAAAATAAGTAAAGACTCAACAAAAGACTTGTAAAGAGCTTTCGACGTTCCCTTTCCCTCTAAAACATATTAAGGCGTATCTATTAAATACAAGAGCTTTAATTACAATCATATTGAACAAGAATAACGTTAAGATCATAAACCAGTTTGAAGCGCCACGGGCGAAGCCCATTCAAGTCGAATATTGCTTATTTACTACAGATTTAAATTATTCAAAACAGATTATGGCTTAGTTCATAATAAATGTAAATCGTTTTGAATTAACTTTCATTGTTTAATGAATATTAATTTAATAAGGTTGTTGACCTTTGTCTTAGAATGTCTTTCTTTTACGTTCTCGTTTACTACGTTTCTCGTTTCGGCTGGAGTTAAAACTGAAGCATGGACATAGATATACAGGATGCTTTCTGCAAAACAGCGATGGTCATAAGTCCATATACAAAATATAGGCGTATTGCTGACGTCATTTAGTATACATATTTGCAACTTGCGAAGAAAAATATACATAGGTGCGGACGAGTAACACGTGTATTACATTATGAAGTCGAAAACACGCAATCTATCACCACGTATGTTATTTATTGCTACATGTGAACCGCGCCTCATTTGCATATGCGATAACATTGATCTAGAGATAAGCAACTCATATTTGACACATGATAAATAAATGCACATACAAAAAGAGCTTGGACAGTTTAATTATTGTATCGTTTTACACGCGAAGCCTAGTTGTTGCTCGCTGATGTTATTTTGGTCTTGGTCTTACGGTACATGACGCCTGGAAATCAATTCTGATACTAAATATGTATAATCATAATGGTTAGTGGTTCTTTTTAATTTATTTATCATGACATTAAGATTAAATGATAGCTAAACTAATCGTTATTAAAATATTTAGCAGTCTACCGTTTGTGGATTGCTTTAAGTAAAATTTATCGTATAAAATATGTGTAGCTAACCCAATGTTGGTTGCTAGTTTATTTTTCAGCAATCCCACTTCTCTTTTAAACCATTGAGACGTTAACTATGATCGACAAACTACTGAAATCCTGTCGCGAGACCAGTAGGGTTAATACTGCCTAGGAAGCCAATGTAAACAATCCAATCCGCGCAGTGCCACTTCGCAAAATTACAACTTAAGCAAAGCAGAGTGTGAGCCATTCTCAAATTAGAGAAAGAAGACTATTCAAATGAGGAACCAGCTTATTTTACTGGGGTCAACCTCACGACTCGTTTAGACCACAGTAACTATTGTAAGTCAGGATCTACAGTAGTTACCAGTGAATCAACCGAAGTTTGACTCTGGGAGAGTCCCAGGAAATGTAAAATTGTCTTTATATAAAGTAAGAAGTTGAAAAACATAAACTTCACGCTCCACTCTTTAAAAAATCGAAAGACAAGTAAAAATCACATACACTACAATTGCCCTTTCACATATCTGGGATGTTTGCGGAGGTTAGGGTTGATGGCTTCCACAAACGCAGTGCCTTAGTTCTAAGCAGAATTCCCGCTAGCTCCCACGGCATCCTGAGTGCATTGTGTGACAGATGATACAGTCATATAGCGTCACTAGGTGCCACTTCACATGCCTGTCATGTTATTTAGTTTACAGAACTAACACTAACTTTATGCACAATGGATCCAACTGGGACGAAGTGGGTTCCGGTGGTTAACGGCCCGATTTTATAGCCACCAACAATAGAACACTACCTTTACTACATTAAGAAAAAATACTTACACAATATAGATCTAAGGATTTGAAATAAACATATATTATAATATGTTCGTAGGTCGGTCAAGGAAAGCTTACAGTTGACCCAACCGCGTGCAATAAAGATAAAGATAAACCTAGTATCAATTTTCATCGTATTGCAATATAAAATTCTAATAAGGAAATGCGTCTACCAAGTAGTATTTTTAATTAATTGTAAGCCGATATTCTGTAATAATTTTAACAGACACCTGAATATCTCAAACACGATTGGTTGCTGTAGATAATCATCAACAGTTTTACGATTATTTAATGTTGTATATCGAGCCTACAAACGTATTTTGTATCATTAAATGTTATCTGGTCGTATCAATTTCCTATTCAGTAGCTTAACACGGCGATGTAGAAACTTGGAGGCATACTCTGGATTTTAAAACTTAATTAGAAAGATTCAGACAGGCCACCACAACTCCATAGAACAAAACAATTGTATGGATTTGTGTACACAGTTTCAGCAACTTAATAAAAACAACGACCACCAACTACAATAATATTCAAGACATTTAAAGATATTGTAAGTTTAAATCATTGTAAGAAAGCTGCTGATTAGTCTTTTTTATTATCATTTTAATATTTGCCATATATTATTTCATAAATTAAAGTAAAAAAGATTAAAAGCATGTAAAATTAGATGAAAGATATAAAATCATTTAAAATTTCCTCCATGTTATTTAGATGGAGCTACTTTAGCTGATGTTGTCAGGTTGTCAGAGTGGATAATTTCATTATATTAACTAAAATGTGTACACAAACCTTGAAATATCGAATGTACGAGAGTTCTGACTCCTCTTTGGATCCAGACTTTTTCTACATTTTACGTAGGTACATAAAGCGTACTTATACACATATACATAATAAAGTAGTTCAACTCTTTTTACAAAGAGTTATCATTCTTATTCCGGCATGATCTGGTCAACTGGCAAGCAGCAACTTTGCACTTCGATTTGCTTAAAGCAAATCTTCCCAAGTGGAAGTAGACGTAGCTTCTACTGGTGATGATAATGTATATCCATTTATTTATATTAGACCATTCATTAGACACCTTTATGTTTTTAAAGTTACACCAAAATGGAGCCAGTGTCTAAATTTCGTGTTATTGTCACAAACTCAGACTAATCTGACACTCTATGTGCTGAAATCTATCAAACGGTTTAACACAAGATATAGCAAGCTAAAATATACAAGCGAGAACAAACATATCATTCCTTCTGATCTTTTAGAAGGCAGAAGACTGTGGTGGTACCTATCTTCAAGTATAGACCTTCCAACATCTCCAGCACGTGGGATCTAGTAGCTTAAAGTAATTTTATTCTTGAATAGGTACCTTTACAATACCAGATAATACGTAATCCAAATAATCTCGTTCCGAAACATTCGTAAAACGATAGTAGCCCTCAGATGCGATCTGCGCAAGAGTTTATCTATCGTCGCCGGCGCATTAACGCAAATTGCGCTAATTGTGAAAACCCGAGGAAAGTAACTGTGCTAGCCACTAGTGTCTTCCTTTCGACTTGTTTACGAGATTTTGCAATCTGGTTTGCAATACATGGGTGAGGTTTTATGACACCTATCAAGCCTATTTCATAGCCGCGCCGGCTATAATTAAAATAACAAAGGCACACAGATTTTGACATCAATACTGTCATACGCTAAAATAACTTGTGAATGGCGTCACTGGCTTCCGTAACAGTTTTTATAAAAGAATGTCCACTTCTTACGACATAAATACTGCAAAAGTTGTACCTATTAGTAGTAGTACTTTTAATTTAATGTTACAATCGGATAAGATCACGGAGATAAAAAGAGCAGGGTCGACTCTCAGATGCCCATCCGACGCTTGGATCATCCTAATTTTGAGACGATCCGTTGATTGGCCTGTTTCTAGCCAGTAAGGAAGAACTACGAAAAATGTCATGCATAATATGAACCCTTAACATCCGGATTTCTCTGAAATTTTCCTCTCTCATATCTTCCTTTCTCAGGATGTATTTTAGTGAGCAGTGGGCGCTGGAAAGGCTCTGGGTAGGTTCGAATAGAGGGCCCAGAGTCTTCCATAACGTCAATGAAGGCCATCAGGGAGGGTTTAGTGGGTAAAAGCCCCACATAACTCGGACTCCGCGCCTACGCTACGGAATCCGTGTACTTCTTTAAAGGTTTCCTCCCCGACGGGAATAAAATACATAGGAACCTAGGACTTTAATGTCAGCAGCCGTGATTGCGATAACCAGATAATAGGCACTCAAGTAGGTATCCTAATAATGCAAAGCCACAATAATCACGTAAAATGTTTCGAAATGCCGTCTGACATAACAATGATACATAATTATCTGTTATTTATAAATAAGTCAATAGAACGCTCATTCATTACCTATACTCTTGCAAAGCGTCCACTATATCGCACAAATTCAAAGTAGGTATGTATTGCTTTTTTTATTTCAGAACAGACGGCATAGAAGATTAATTAAGGCGCTACAACACTATTAAAAAAATATTTCGATGTGTATAATTCGCCAAAATATTACAAATCTTTAATTAAAGAGAAGTAACAACAGCAATTTCACATTAGTGTATTTGTTTTTATTATATTTACGCGTAGGTACGGTGCATATTATTTTTGAAAGTAAAAATCAAACTTTGAGTTTATAAAAATCTAACACAAATATCAACTCTTATAATACTAGGTACGTCCAGGTAGGTACCACCGCAGTATGAGATATTCTGCCGCCAAGCAGCAGTGTGTGAGCATTGCTGTGTTCCGGCGTGAAGGGCACTGTAGTTGGTGAAATTACCGGAGACAAAGACTCAATATCTAATGTCTTAAGGGTCGGCAACGCGCTGATGATTCTTCTGGTGTTGCTAGCGTCTATAGGCTGCAGTGACTGCTTACCATCGGGCCACACGTTGCTGGCCAACTAGCTTGTATAAAACAGTAATCTGCAAATTTTAAATAGAAAATCCAGCATCCGTATTCTATTAACAGTCAATGAACTAACTTAAAACTAGTTATACTCGAGATGGGATCAGACGCGCAATTAACAGTAATTATGACGTCGAGTGTACACTCTTGCCGATTGCCAAACGCACAATGCAAGCCGGAGAGACGAGATTGCGCAAGCGCAGTCTCAGCCGATCGTAATCACACAAGACATTCTGTTTTATTATTACCAGTCACAGATGTTATCGCATATCGGCGACTTCGTCCTCTTTCCTAATCGATTTAGTAAGCTTGTGGAAATGAACTATTAGTGGATAACAATATATTGCCGCAATCGATATAATCTATTTGATTAGGTGTTACGGTCCGAAAAGTGGCACATAGAAATAGCGCCCTTGTGTTGCTATTTCTTTTCAAGCCACAGGCAGACAAAATTATTTTTGCCGATAGGAGTGTCGCTACTGTCTACATGAAACTGTCAAACTACACGTCATTATCATAATAAAACCTTTAATTCACGTTTCCGCCACCAGCACATATGTATAAGTCCGCGACCCCCGGGACCACATTTTATGTCATTTTGTTATGAACGTTTATCTAATTTATGTATTAAATCGATGTTTGTCGCAAAAAATACATTTTTTTATTCAAGTTGGTGACGTAAAAGCAAAATGTTCGCCTGATGGTAGGAAACACTCTTGCCTATAGACAGCTGCATGGCACTGCTACTCATCACCCGAGACAGTCTCAGGAGCTTGCTAATTTCACCAGCTATAGTTCCCTTCACACCGGAACACAGCTTGGCAGCAGAATATCTGACACTGCGGTGGTACCTACCACTTGGTAAATTTCATGGGAAGTGAGTGCTGAAAAGCCTTATTTAATTGTATACACATGTGAAAAAATAATTCGCTCAACATAGCAATCTGTTAAGATTGTGTAGAATATATATAGGTAGAGATTTCTCTATCACCCAGCAATCATGCTTGGCAGCAATATACTACCTGACACCGCATAGTAAAAGTTTTCGATAAGCGACAAATTCCTGACCGCTGATTAGATGTAATACGGCCGTTGAGATTCATCCAAAAATTAACACATATTACGTAAGAAAACGGCAATAGCAATCGAATGATCACAAACTCCCGACCACACCATACCCGCGTGACCGATATCACCCACCATCGTAGGTATCGCTGATTCGCGTGATTGCAACCAGTGACTCATTGCTACAGGAAGTGTCGGTTATCGCTTGACATCGGCACACGCGATCGCTACCTATAATTAATATTTTCCATCATTTACAAATTGACGCGTAACTCTTATTGCGAACGCATAAGAACGATATTGGGACGCGGGTAATGCAATTGATTATACATACAGTGAAAGGACTAGGCAGGTGTAAGCAGAAAGTTGCAAATTAGAAAAGTTTATTAGCAATAAAGTATGTCAGACAGTTTACACAGGCATCGTAATGTGACAGGATTCATAATAAGAAAGAGTTACAAATATGGTAGAGTCGTGTAAATTTATTGATTCCTAAGGCTAGCCCCACACGTACAATATTATTGTCAATACAATATTGACAATATTTTTCATCAATAATGAGCTCCGCATACTACACAATATTATTGTCAATATTTCGTGGTATAATTTGACTCAGTCGTTTAGTGGCCAGATTCGTGTGCACACGTTTCATATACAAAAAAAAGCAATCCAGAAGGAAACGATGAATTAGACATGGTTGAGAAAATTACCTAAGCTAAATCATTTCAATCTAATAAATGAACTACGAGTTACAGCAGAACATAATTTTAATAAAAAATAGCAGTCTTCAAAAACTATTACATTGATAATTGATAGTTTTTGTAGAAAATAAATATGATTCTATATTTCTGGGAAAGTTTCCCATGTTTTATCATCATCATCAGAAACTGAAAGACGTCCACTGCTAAACAAAGGCCTCCCCCTTAGAAGAAAGGGGTTGCCATAATCCCCACGCTTGGCAGGCGTCCTGGGGATCGCAGTATAGGTGGTAGGTAATCCAATAGAAAGACGCTGCTGCCCGTCTTCTTGTTTTCCCTTAGTCGCCTCTAACGGACACCCAACGGGAACATAGGAAAGAGTGCTATTTTTACTCGCATATCCCACGGGGAATGCTTTATAAATTATAATAAATATTGGTTTTGGATTCCACAATTTATCTACGTTTTTAGTTTTTTATCTACAATATTTTTATTTTTCTTGTCCTCCATTTAGAACAAAAACAGGAACGTCTGCTTGCTTAGAAATCGTTTCTTCAACTAAAATATTGCCGTGCGCCCGCACACGTCAATATTATTGACAGCCTCCCTCCAATATTGTCGCGACAAAATCAGAATATCTGGAAATAGACAATAATATTGATCAATACCGCAGTACGGGCCGCACACACACAATATTATTGACAATATGCACTATATTGACAATAATATTGAGCGTGTGCGGCTAGCCTAATATTTACACATTCGAATAAAACAAATTTTACTCATTATATCAAAAATAAAACGAAAAGCACTTATTATAGCTGTACACCTATAGAAAAATCAGTAAAAGTAAATAAATCGAAAAAAATAATTATGACCGGACAGATTAGCAAAATACCCCTATGTGCGACGTTACGTGCGCTTACCCCGTCCGCACGTACTTTGGGCCGGCTCGTGCAAGCGATTATCGTTCTAAATGTGATACACCGCTTGTGACCTTTTTTTTTTTGGGAACCACGATAGTACGTGGTTGGTGGTGTCCGTACGTGGTTGTGGTATTTTGTAAGGTTGGGATGTTCTTGTCCAGTAGGACTGCTTCAGTTTTTGGTAGTCGAAACTGCTGTGCCTTGTGTGTCTTGGTAGTCTATTTTATGGCGTTACGTTTCTACCAAGTGATCAAAATACCAAGGATTTATAGCAGTTGAGGCGAATTTCACAATGTTAAAAAGCAATTTCCATTTTTCATCCAAAACATTCCGGAAAATTGTAAGCTACTTAGTTACAAATTACTCAACAGTAAAACAACAACGCATCTATAAAATTTTTTGTTCGATTTAACCAGAACGAATGGCCCATGGAGTCCGCGAGAGAATAGCATCCTCCCATTTCCTCCCGTTGGGTGTCCGTAAAAGGCAACTAAGGAAAAAATAAGACAGGCAGCAGCGTTTTTCTATTGCATTACCTACCACTGCGATTCCCAAGACGCCTGCCAAGCGTGGGGAATATGGCAACCCCGCCCTTCTAAGGAGGTGGCCTTTTTTCAGCTGTGGACGTGTTTTGGCTGATGATAATGAACCAGAAGGAATAAAAGGTGACTGTATAAATTCGTCACCCGTGTCTGTAGGTACGTTTACCTATCAAATACAACACCGCCAGCTTCCCATTAACAGCTCTACATAATTGAATAGTTAACGAATGCATATCACACCAGCACCAATAGCTGGCCCTCTAGACAATGTAACATTCTACAAGCGTGAACGCAAATACATAGTATTAAAATATATTAGAATAACATAAGACAGAAAAGTCACGTGACAAATAGGCTAGATGACAATTTTTTATTTTATTCCGTCATTTAAATTATCAAAAAATATTGGACACATATTTTTTCTTTTGTCGATTAAACAAAAAATTACGAATATATAGTGCTTTGAAATGTTGCGTGACGTCACTCCAGTATACAATTTTTACTGAGGTGTGACGTAAAAAGCCCCCACTTCCGAACTTAGACGCTCTATCTCTATATCTTTGGCAATTTTTATTGATTTGTTAAATAAAAAAATACGTGTCCAATATTTTTTGATAATTTAACTGACGGACTAATTAGTTTTTTTTACAGTCATCATCCCTATTATAGGTAATTGACACCGTTAGTGAATGCAGAAATAGAATCGCTATGACGTGATTGTATCTTGTTTAGGCCCTTTGAAACTAATGAGAAAGAATAAAATGTGTTATAGAAAACTCAAATTGTGATCGTTATTGATTTAAACTGTAAAGCTGGTTTCAGACTACGCTATAATATATAGCTATATAGTATATAGCACAACAATATCGCGCACCATACATTGTTATGGACACGTTCACACTGTACTGTACTATATATTATTGGCTTACTATACGCTATAAATTGGTGCGATGTGCTGAGTTCATGCTGTGCTATATCGCGCTGCCCCCTTTTCTTCCTCCCTCACCTCCAGCCGTCCCGCAAACGAAACGAGCGATATACTATAAATGCTTGCGATAATATCGCATAATGTGAACGCCATGCTATATAGTATAACTTTAGGTCCTTCTTTGCTATCTATATAGCTATAATTATAGCGTAGTCTGAAACCAGCTTAAGGAATGTATAAAATGTGGTTACGCGATTAAGTTTGGAGTTAGACTTTCCTAGCAATAAAATCTTGTGAAAATAATTTACCACCGATAATATTAAAGTATTATTCCAAATTATACGGCAGGATTGGTGCCAAATTTGAATATTTATACTAACTCATTGTAAATTATGCGATTTATTATGGGACTAAGACCGATACCACACTAGCGAGTTTCCAGCGCGGCGATCGTTCAGTTCAAGACACCATCTAAACCCAAAATGAAATATATGAAAAAATTCTTCGCTAATAATAAAAATATATATCCTAGTTAACTAGGATTGAACCGCGTATTATTTTGCTACCAAAACTAAATACTAAGGGAACGCTCTTAGTCTCAGGATGAACGATCCGTGCTATGAACGTATCAGGCCAAAAAATATTCTTATTCTTTCTAGAAACGGTACAAGAAACAATGCCCACTAGAGCGCGAGCGTCGCGTATCCGGCCGTCGCATGCTCGCTTCTGTCAAAATTTAAAACATTGATTCTGGCGTCGGCGTCGTTGTCATTCCGCTAGACGCTGCCACATGTGAATAATACTGTCTATATTGTCTCTCTGTGTGTGTAGTTAGAGGCCGTTTTATAATAGTGTATTATTTTCACTGTGGTACAGTCGACAGCCTGGCTGCCGGGCACGATACAGACTTGATAAGTTCTGTTAATTGTTTTCAGTGCCTGATATTGTATGGCCCTGAGCAGACTCCAAAAGTACTCACGGCGAGCTCCCCCGCAAACGCATGGATGACGTTAACGGGCGATTACCTAATTGAAGCACGTTCGCCTATCGCTGGTGTGATGTAGCCTTAACAGTCAAATAGCATACATGCACGTCATAACGCCGTGAATCACCTACACTGCCAAGAATTTGTCCACTTGAGGAGCGAGAGTTATCATTTTCAACGAAATATGTAGCCTCGCTATCATTTTATGGAAAAAGAAACAGATACGTTGTCAGTGACATGAAATGAAATCATCATTGATAACACAAAAGTGGCGGCATTCTGCAAAAAAAAAGAACAATTTATATTTTTGTTACCCCACACTCCTACGAATATTATTACAAACATAGGTACATAGAGGTGAGAATGTAATAATTACTAAGCGTATAATGATTTTTAACGGACTACAACTGAGGGAACTCATAGCCAGCTCTGTTCGGCAAACGATGTGCAACGTTAGGCAAGATCCATAAGAAGGTGGCAGTTTAGTGTGGTGGTGAGAAGCCATTAATTTCTAAGCGCATAAGGTTTTTTAACTGGCTTCAAGTAGGGTATCTATTAGCCAGTTGTGATCACTGTCTGGCATACGATCTGTTGGTTAAGCAACGTCAGGCAAGGTCCCTAGGAACATGGCAGTTTAGTGTACATAGAGGTGAGAACCCATTAATTTCTAAGCACATAATGGTTTTTAACTGACTTCAACTGGGGGGATCTCACACACAGTTGTGATCACTGTTCGGCAAACGATCTGTTGGTTAAAGCTAGCCATTCACAAGTAACCTGTGCAGTTAAACTGTACAGGCACAGGTATAATTGCGCGTGTATGGCTAACTTTTAGCAGCGTCCAGCAAAGTCTATAGGAAGGTGGCATTTTAGATGCAATCGATCTGTCTGAATGACTCCGTACATCGAGGGCACGTAAATAAATATAGATAGATAGATAGATAATACTTTATTGTTCCACCATTATTAAAAAACACAAAAATACAAGAAAAAAAAAACAGAAAAAATAAAATAAAAATAATAATAATTATTATTATTTGTCGGGCGGAAACAGGGTGCGTGCCTACAACGGTTGGGTCATGCCAGTCTTAATGTACTCCTTTGGCATACTCAAGTGGACTCAGACTGAACTAGACACCCTGGATAGAATAGTTCGTACACTGTTAACCGCATATCGTATGCATCATCCTCGCTCTTCCGTGATGAGGTTGTATATCCCACGGAAATGTGGTGGCCGAGGCTTTTTAAATGCCAAGACCCTACACAACCGTGAGATATATAACCTCAGGGAATATTTCCTCCACTGCGGCGGAGAGATGCATACGGATGTGGTTGCTGTGGACAGTGGACTGACCCCTCTATCCTTAGCCAAAGGGAACTGGCGCAAGCCTGTGGTGCTCACCACTGGCGATCGCGAGGCGGTATGGCAAAGTAAGGAGCTACACGGAAGGTTCTACCGGGCTCTTCATGGGCCCGATGTAGACTTCTCAGCCTCCGTGGCCTGGCTACGATTCGGTGACCTCTTTGGGGAAACCGAAGGTTCTGTCTGTGCAATTATGGACGAAGTTGTGATGACGAACAACTACCGGAAATATATCCTGAGGGATGGCACCATCGACATTTGTCGGGCATGTCATCGCCCTGGTGAATCCCTCAGGCATATTATTTCCGGTTGTTCGCGTCTCGCAAATGGTGAATACTTGCACAGACACAACCAAGTGGCCAGGATAATCCACCAGCAACTTGCTTTGAAATACCGCCTTGTGACGTCAGAGGTACCGTACTACAGGTACGTACCAGAACCAGTTCTGGAGGATGGCCATATCACCTTATACTGGGACCGATCTATCATCACAGACAGGACTATTGTCGCCAATAGACCTGATATTGTGCTGATAGATCGCACCGAGCGTCGTGCAATGATTGTAGACATCACTGTCCCCCATGACGAGAACCTCGTGAAAGCGGAGAAAGATAAAGAATGCAAATATCTTGATCTCGCGCACGAGGTTGTCGACCTGTGGGACATTGATAAGGCAATCATTGTACCTATAGTCGTATCCGCCCATGGCCCAATGGCCAAGAGCCTCGATAAACACCTCAAGAGGCTCACGTTAGACGGCTGGATCAAGGGCCAGATGCAGAAGGCAGTGCTCCTGGAGACGGCACGCATTGTGAGGAAGTTCCTCTCTCTGGAGCCTTAACCACCGTCTGCTAGGACCCTGTTCCCGCAGCCGGTTGGAAGCGGTTTTTTATATATTTTTAAATGTACTTGTTTTTATAATTATATTTAAAAATGTAAAAAAATCAGTTAAAAATGAATAAATGGAATAATAATAATAAAAATATAAATATAGAATGTTGTTAAACATGTATTTAGTAAATATTTACTCAATAATAATAATATTTCTCATAAATACCACAATACCACGGGGCAGCGCGCGGCCTAGCTTAGAATTCTTTAAAGTCGTAAAATATAAGTGAAGTAATGATTTCTGATACTTACGCGAATATTACACATTGAAATGAAACTAATTTTACGGATTATATCGCGGTTTATTTTTGATTTTTATTTCCCGACGTTTCGAATACTTTACAGCATTCATGGTCACGGGCGGACTGAGGTGGTAGCTGTCCATATGTCATAGTTGTCTTAGGGTACATCAAAAATAAACCGCGATATAATCCGTAAAATTAGTTTCATTTCAATAAGTGAAGTACCTAATTTATGGGTATCTGAATACACATAATTCTGTGTATAAGCTGTCTAAGAATTTCATAAACAAATTGAATTATATTTTTACGTTAACTAAGAATGGTGATTAAATATTCAAAATACAGATATAAATGATTCAAAAAGAGCATATTACAAAGGAATGACAAATCATTTGCATATATTGTACCACGCTGGTATGCGTAAGCGCACAGAAATGTTAAAAATTGATAACTTAATTCTGATTGGTACACACTAACATTAAACTTTATAATATCATCTCAGCGAGGGATAACGATTGAATTCTGAGATTCCGTTAAGTAGGTACTATTTTAATGGTTACGGTAAAGCATTCTTAATATGGCTAGATATTGATAAACGATTATAATATAAATAATCTACAATACTGCTTGGACCACAGACAATTAATTTGTCTGTGGTTTGGACATAACACTTTTGTCACCGTTATAACAACATTTGAATTTAAATACACTAATACATTAATGGATTAATGTAGAATTCTTATAATAATATTTCTGGTAAAAATAATTTTATAATAGTAAATTACTTTCCAATCAGTATAGTTTAAAATTTAAATAAATATTAAAATGATAAATTACCGATAGGAAGAGACTGCGATAATAGTAGGTCAGTCACCATGAAAAGTTAGTTTACGATACAGTACAAATAAACTGATTTGAATATTTGGTATGATATAAAACTCATACTTATATGTGTGTGTTTAGAAAAAATACAGTCTTACAAATCATCCAAAGCTGACAAGATGTCTATCAAAAGATGCGTATAAGGACTCTCTATCCCTGCCTACTCCGTAACTTCCTTCCGCAAGGGACCTGGCGTTTTAAGTACTAAGCAGAATAAAATATTGAAATTAAACTACTTTTACGGATTTTATCGCGGTTTATTTATTGATTTTACTATCCCTTCGTTTCGAATGCTTTGCAGCACCCATGGTCACGGGAGGACTGAGATGTTGAACTTCCTTATGTCACAATTATGCCGGTGTACCCTCAGGTCTTCTTAGTTATTATTGTTGGTCCGATCTACGCAGTAAGAGCTTACAGTATCTTGAGGCCGTGCAGTGTTTTGATTGATATTGGATTTAATTATATTTATCACAGGATCCCAAGCCGGTGGTAACACCCAACCATCTTCTCTATTGAAATTAGGATGTTTTTTGATTTCAATAGCCTCACGAATCATCCTAGGCAGGAATCGGTGTTCTTTTGCGAGGATTTGTGGTTTATCAAATCTAATATAATGGTGGGTGCGATCCTGAATGTGTTCACATACTGCAGACTTCGTACAGCGTCGGTGTTTCACATCAGCTATGTGTTCTTTAACGCGAGTTTTTATTGCACGCTTTGTTTGCCCAATGTAGGAGAGCCCACAGTCACAATCGAGTTTATAAACTCCTGCATCTTGTAGAGGTATATGGCACTATAACCTGAGGGTACACCGGCATAATTGTGACATAAGGAAGTTCAACATCTCAGTCCTCCCGTGACCATGGGTGCTGCAAAGCATTCGAAACGTCGGGATAGTAAAATCAATAAATAAACCGCGATAAAATCCGTAAAAGTAGTTTAATTTCAATGTGTAATATTCGCGTAAGTAAAAGTCGGTTAAAAATAACTACTATTAAACGAATCATTCAACATATACCTACGGCAAATAATGATAAAAAAGCATATAATTAGTAGAGTCGGTATTAAAATGTAACAAACAAGTAATTAACAATAAGTAAAACATTGTAATAACTACTCATTAAATAAATAAATTCTGATAAAAAGAAACTGTTCCAAGTTAATCTTTCTGAATGATATACCAAGGATCATACAGAAAACTTTGACTAAGCCCGTTTATTAATTTGGAATAAAGTGAAGGTTATATTTTTAAATTTCAAATTCACAACAGTCTTAATGACAGGTACAATACCGCCTAGTTTAAAATACACTACGGTAAACTAAATTAGCATTGAAACACAAGCACAAGAGCCATCCAATATAGAAACTTGACATGTTCCAACCGAGTCGAGGGGTTACCTCAGTCAACTCGAAATGTATAAAGCGTATTTAAATTCAATTTTCATTCAATTTGCAATAGAGAAGACGGAACATGTTAGAAACGGTGAAAGCTTAATGTGATCCGCATAAATAGGATTTCATGTTGGACATGTATATCAGTTTAGACTCACGAAACGACATACAAATTCGCATTTTATGAAGGCTTCAACAAGCAAAAACACCAGAGATAAAAGATTTAACATAAACTGAATCTTAAATTAAAGAATTGGTATGTCCTTGTAGAAGATACCAAATAACATGTCCTAGGTGATAAACGATGGTGTCTTACAACTGAAAGTCCTGCTCCTATCGTCAAAAATTCTTTGAATTAGTGCAAAATCATCAATCATCATAAAATCGACAATTACACATTGCAATAAAGGTCTAATTTACGATAGTTAATCCGGGCCTATTGAAAATATAATACCTAACCATAGAATAGGTATTAGAACTCCAAAAAAATAAGAAGGGAAAATAATAAAGACACGGACCAACACGCAATAATCGCGAAGCATCTAAACGCGTGCATAATTGCGCACACGTTCAAGGCGTTGCCGACGAGGGCGTAGAGAATTCGCGCTGAAACAGAGCATCAACGCTAGATGCTAATGATAAAACCGCGCCAACGTTAAAGAGAAAGGACAGCTACAATACTCAAGTCTGATCAGATACATGAAATGTCAGATCATTATTGAGATACTGAAGAAGTTGACATAGCATTTACAAGATGATCTAGAAATAAAAAAAGATAAAAACCCGGTGAATAAGCCGCAAGCAATAAAAATCATTGAACGAATTAAGGTCTTAAATGAAGTTAAAACTAGACCTTTAGGAAATTAAATTATTGAGAAATAGAACCCTTCATTAATCTGCAATAATTACAAGTCGAAATGAACCTGGATAACATCCTGCTCAGCCTAACACAGTACAATACCCTATAAGGAGAACGTGACAAACCGATCTAGATAAACGTATCAGATGAGATCGGGATCAGAATGCTGTTCCGATATGACTTTACAAGCCTCTCATTATTTACTGCGATATTTTCTGTTGCAAACAAGTGGTGTTTATTAATGCCATAATAAGTATTACTCAACATAAGTAATATGCAAGTTTTAGTAACAAAATTGAGATGATGATAATCTACGTTGAAAAATGCACTCATGTACACAAGTTAAGCAATATTTAAACTACATAGGACCACCACCACGATAACACGTCTATCTATCAGGTTACATATTTCGGTATGGTATATTACGGAAATATTAAAATGATCGTAAACAAACCAATAAAATGTTGGACTTATATGATTTTTACAACCTCTAAACCAAAATATTTATTAAAATTCTGTATTGAATCAACAGTTTTGTAATATAACGAGACGATTGCATAACACACGCCTGTCCTTGGTCAGCTACACTGAATTGACGATTGTCACTCTAAGACATTATAACCACTCTACTAAGACACCTTTTACCAGCTCAAGCTGTTTATCTTCTAAACACCCTTAAAGCTCAGCAACTATAATAATATAGACGTTGTCGATATTGTTGTTGTTAGTATGAAAGAGCATACTAAGTTTCGTGAATCAGTTGTTAAATCAGATTCTTAAACTAGTCAACAAGCTAGTTAACAGTTATTGTAGGTATCTTGCTGTGCGTGTTAGTAAACGCATAATTATAATAGTAATGTATGTTATGGTATTAATATTAATGTATGTTATTTCTGTAGAGGGTGGCTCCTTCGAGCACTAAATATATAAAGTGTATTCAATTTAAATTGAACTTACATTTATATCACGTTGGTGTCACTTTTCGGCGTTCATGCGCGTTTGGGATACTGTTCCTGAAACAATAAAAATGAAGTTTAAAAAATATATTGATATTTTTTTATAATTTATGAATAACAGTTATGGTTTTCAAATAGCTTAAACGTGTCGCTTTAGTAGCAAGTGATAGCGTTCCATTATTTATGCACGTCCAAAGTCTCCGCGGTGAACGGCCAACGACTAAGGAATGTGAATTGTAAGCGCCCGTGAGAAATACAAATATGAAATTAATTGTATTTTTTTAAAGCCATACTATCTTTTTGCTGGGCAAGCATTTCACCTATCGTTGAGAGAATTTTGTTAGACCTCATTCCACTGGAATAGTTTGCCTGCATAGGTTTTCTCAGACGCTTATAATGTGGGTGTCTTCAAGGCAAGAGTGAATAGACTTTTGGTAAGCTAGTGTGCTTTACCATCATCGATTTATCACCGCTTTCTATCAGGTGAGATTGCAGACAAGCTCTAGGTTATTTTGAAAAAATATATCGCGGTTTATTTTATATTTTTACTTTTCAGATAGTTTTATTTAAAATTCGCGATAATAAAAAAAAACATTAGATAACCTCATGTTTAGTGAAGTCTTCAAAACAATATAAAAAAGTCGTGAAACAATGAAAAGAAAAAAGAATTAAGATAGCAAAACCACTTTGAAGAATGTAGAAATAGTTCCTCATCATATACTCATCAAAATTAATATCACGGAAAACATTACTTTAAGTTAGTAATACATTTAATAATATCGGTTGATTCTTGCACAAACAAATCAAAATGGGGCAGTGCCCACTCAGACTGTTTCCATATTTCATAATTGCAATAAAGACGAAGCGATATCTTCATTACTGCGCGGCGCACAATATCGATGCAACTATAATTACAGTCTCGAGCCAACGGATGAAATTAATTCTGGACCGTTACGTGAAATAGTGCACAACTTTATAGCGGCCATGATATCCAGAGATATAAGAAACTACAGTTATTAGAATCTATGTAACAGAAAAGACGATTGAAACAAAACATTAAACATTCTTGCACGAAATATTTTTTTAGAGAGAAATTACAAAGAAGCTTTGGACAAAAATGACGAAAAGAATGGACATCCGTCAAAAAAAAATTGATCAAATATAGGACATCCAAATTGGACAAAGAAATTTGATGTGTGGAATACCACCCTAACACCCGTTAAAAATACAGAAGATCCAGTAAATAAAACTCCGATTAGCGTAGTTTTCCAATGGTAAATAAGGTTGCCTTTGAGGAGTTAGCCAGTGACAAGAGCTCTAAGGCTGACGTGCCTGCAGCGCTGCGAAGCTTACAATGAACCCTCCAAAAATAAATCAATTTCTGTCATAATATTTATATAGCACCACCACTTTATAGAATAAAATTTAAGTAGTCGTGAATAAAAACCTGTAGGCAAACGAAGATGGTATACTCGAAAATAAAGATGTAGTTTTATCTTTAAAAGAGATAAACTGCTATCTCAAAACGCATTTCTTTAAGAACATCGTCAATCATTATGTGTAACGCCAAACAAATCTTATCTATTAGCTGCACATAAATTATACAAGAAATGTTAACAGTTTTGGTCGAGTACTTAAAATGGGTGTTATAATAAAAACGCGTCGCCGTCCCTAAGATCGAAGTGCGTTATCTAAGTTCCGAGAAACATGATAAAAAATGGCCTTGTGACGACACAACCGTAGCAAGGAAGCCGATATTATTTAAGTAATAGAATTATTTTTAAATGAAAAAAATTGTTTTTGTCAGTCATAGGTGATTTAGCACACTAGCTTATTACTCGGAGGAAGCGCTTTGCTAGCTGCTAAACGGTCGAAACCGACTTTAACCGCCAACAACGACTGGATGAAATAATTAGGGCAACGTATATATAAACCTTCTAAGATAAGCCAAGCATGGCTAACTGTGGCACTTTTTCGATTTTATCGTATTTTTGAAAACTATTCAGTTTGTTGTAAGTGATTCTAGTCCCTTCGATAATTAGTAAATGTTGCTCGAAATTTCAGCAGAAACAGTAAAAACCCGTCAATTAATTTATTAGCGTAAAACACTGACAAAGAAGCGAGCTCTTTCTGAGTGTTCTACGATTAATAATGAGTACGAACAATCTGCCCATCAAATACTTTGGGAGTGCAGTCTCTGGCAACATGAGCGTAGCCATAAACTTAGACAGTTTGATTGTGACATCAGGAGTCGCAGTAGTCGTATGTTACATGGACCTTGTGGCCCCTAAGAAGAACTTCCGTGCGTTCAAGCGTTTTTGCCATACCTATTATTTAAGAAATCAAATAGGCACCTTAAAATATTAGCAGCATCCGTGGTACCTGACGGCTGGACTAGCCTTCGTTGGTCCGCCTGTAAGTGGTCGGCCACACTGCAGGCCTAGCGCGGTGGCGACGGCGGGCGCGAAATATCAAACATATGAAACCGCCGCTTGTGGCTACACTGAAGTGACTTAGGCGGGAGCCTAGCGCGACCGGCTTGAGCGAGTTAGCAGCGGTACTCCACTGAGTTTCTTGCCGGTTCTTCTCAGTGGGGGCGCGTTGTGAACCGGTGGTAAATTCAGCTCTCTCTTAAGCGACAGCCCAAGCCGAGGCCATGCCTCCCTGAGGTGCCCTTGAGCTCGTCGCTACTTCTGCCGTTAAGGCTAGAGTGCTTTAAGCGATCGCCTCCTATTGTCCGGTGAAGCTGTAATGGCCACCTGCAGCCAACAGCGTCTATCAATCCCAAAAAAATAATAATTTTTTTTATAATCCAATAACTTTTTTGGCTACTTTTTCAATTTTTAATATAAATAAAAAAAATATCTTTATTTATTTAACTGTTTTTAGTTATTTTGTGCGCACCCAGCACACCATCTCTTGTGTTCAACGCCTCCCATCTCAGGATTGACCTATGGTTTGCGACACCTGAAATAAGTTTTAGCGCCACAACAGCCCGCGCGTCACTGTGGCCGCCCGCCGCGCCCGCGCTAGGCTCAAGTCATCGCGCGTTCACTGTGGCCAACCACTAAGTCTTCCTTTTTGAGGTCGTATCGACCTTCTGTGAATTAATTGCATGTCTCCCAAGCGGGAGACATGCAATTAATTCTGGAAGTGGAAGGGAAGTGGAATTTCTGTATTTCCAACTCCTATCTACCTTTTATTATTAAATTTGTTGCGGGTTCCAAGACAATTTAGCGTTTCACAGGGGCTCTCCGAGGGTCAAACCTCGGTGTCTTCAGTGGTGACCACTGTAGATCCTGACTTACACGAGTAACAGTGGCGGGAATGAGTGGTGGGGTTAAAAAATAAAATCCCGTCAAACATCGTTTGCGATTCTAAACTGTTTTAAGCGAAGTTTTGTGTGATACAAAACTTTACACAAGACCGTAAATCCGAAATAGGATCCCTATTCAAATTTTCATTGACATTTCTTTCATATCCCTTTATTATTCAATGATTCTGGATTATGGCATTATAGGTGTATTTTGTAAAATATAATGTTTTCGGATTCTATTGATTGCTTACGATTCACTTAATGTTTATAACACATTTGTGCTGCCAGAGAATACCTTTGCATACAAAGCAATCTAATTTGACTACAATGCTACCATATTAACAAATAAACTAGAAACTACAATTAAATGTGTTATTCATTACAATGCCTCAACTAGACCTTGCAATATTTGCTTCAAGGAAAGGAAGTATGTAATGGAATAATAATTATAGAACTTATACATATTCTGTTGAAATTTTTGTAGTGCAGAGCGAAACTCGTGGTGGATAATAATCTAATTCATAAGAGCAGTGATATTTTGTAGAACCAACACGGACTGCGTGTAATTGCGGTCGTATCGCATGCTGTAGTATTTCATCGATGGCTCAGAAAGTTCAGAAACCAAATCACAGCAATTTCGTGCAGCATTATAACAACGTTTTTGTGAAATTACACGTTGCGTATCGACCGCACCGTATGTTTATTGAAAGTAGGAGGTCATCTTTATAATGTGCTGCGGTTTAGAAATAAATGTATCAGACAGTTTTTTTATTGAACTTAGAAACGAGACAAGACGTTCCCTGATAAAAGCTGCATTTGCCACTCGTCACCCAAGACATTCAGTTATTAGTCCACCAGCAGTAGTAATTTCATCAGCTACAGTGCCTCGAAATACAAAAATGTTTACGCATTGCTGGTTGGTGGCAGAATATCGACTCTATACTATCAACCCTACCCTCTTGGCCTTTTTACTATCAAAAGCAAATTACCAAAACGTCTCGCCGTGGCATGCACACCCTTTTACTACAAGGTAAAAGCAAATTACCAGTACGTCTAATTCTAAGGTTTTTTGGGGGTTTTTTGTGTCTCCTAAAATATCCATAAATAAAACTGATATTTAAAGATATATTATTATTTGCCTTTTTAAAACTTAACTTATAATATATGATTTCATATTTTTATCATAAACGTCTCAAGAAGTAATAGGGTGGGCAAGGTCGTTTTGCCAGTATGGACTGCACTAAGAATATCTGACACTGCGGTGGTACTTGAACAGTCCCTTGCACAAGGGACCACCACCTAGTAACATAAGCATTTTTAACTGCCACCAGAACATTGACAAGCTTTTAACCTTGTAGGTATGTACAAGTTCTATTTTGAAAGGTTCTGACGCGGCATGCGATCGTAATTACTTATTAAAATTTGATTTCACTGCCGATTTGTTTATGTTAATTACACACGTTTAAATACGTTTAGAAAGTAAAATTATATAATATACGAGTAATATCGGCCAGTGCGTGGATATTGAATAGATCATCAGCAATAAATGAGACAATATTGTGGAGCGGCGCAGCGCGGGCGAGGGCTACGCAGACGATTAGGAGCTCCACACACTAACCGCGATGCGATTAGAGAGTAGATGGCTAAAATCCTGCCCAATCGCGCCAGCCTGTAGTGTGCAATGGCTCGAAAAGATTTTTCATCGCGATTTAGTGATGAGACGAGCAGTAATAAACATGAGATAATAGCATAGTTATGTCGCTTGCCACGTGAGTCATTAGCCGTTTTATCTCTTAGGCTCCATAGCAAAACGGGAAGATTCGCACAGTTGTGTGAGGTAGAATGGTATTAAAAACTCCAGTAGTTTACTCGTATCTAGCTAATCGATTTTTGCACAAGAGCCCCACGAACTAGAAACCACATACAAAATTTGGCCGTTACAGTAACCCGCGCCTCATCGCGTCGCGCTGCCTGGCGTTTGGTGAGTAAATCTCTTTAGGTCCCACTATCACTGATGTTGTCATTAATCATTCGTCAGTGGCGTCCGCGCGAACATAAAACATTGAGATTACACCAGCCGTAAATGTTACATCACACACAGTTAAATACATAGATAAGTAATATTAAAAATAGCTGGCTAACAAACAGTTGACTAAATTAACGGATTTCAACAATATAAAATAATGGGATGGCGCATTTAGAAGCTGAAGTCATGAAGCTGCGCCAAAGTATAATGAAAGTAGTATACTTCATAATATCAATAAAATTATTATAAATGATGATGACGAGCAGCCGAAAGTCAACACCTATTGAGGCAATATGACAAAACGCACGGCAGGCTTCCACCCAAAGCTTCCACCCTTAACTTGTAGAAATTCGGAACGAACCAGTGCTGACAAAACGTTTTCGTCATTTTATTTTAGTACAACTAAAGACTGGAATAATTAGCCTAAGTCGGTCTTCCCGTCTAACTTTAAAGTGTTGGTGTCTTAAAGGCTACGCTAAATAGGTTTGGTTTTACCTTCACCGACTGCATCGTCGTTTACCATTAAGATAAGGATCGCAGTCAGGCACTAGTCATAGTCAAACGTTAAAATTGAGATTACATTATATCTCAATGTTAGCGAATCATTGTCAATTCACCTAGGCTTTTAAGGTCCCGAACCTGCGTGTATTACACACATAAAAAGTACAACAGTCTAAAGCCTCGTTTACGGAAACGCGGGGCGTCGCGCGTCGCGTGTGGCGTGGCGTCTCGCGGCGCGTCGGACGTTTTTATTGTTTACGTAGCGGCGGCGCGTGAAGCGGCGCGTATCATCGCACGCGTAAACACAAACTTATAGCAATATATGATGCTGTTATTAGAGACGCGGGGCGGGAAGAGTGGCGGTGCAACGGCGGTGCAACTCACTTTTTAACATACAATTTACTTCTAAAAAAAAATCGATCATATCATACTCCATTGCGATGATGACTACGTCTGTGTTGCATGATTACCAAATAGACTGGCAGAAAGTTCCGCCACACGCGGCGATGCCATCCGCGGGCGCCGCCGTAAAACACGCTCCATTTCAAGCAAACGCGTGTAAAATCGCTTATCCGTAAACACACTCATACAACGCCCTACATTTATATTTAGTGCGGGCCGCGCCGCCACACGCGACGCGCGACGCCCCGCGTCTCCGTAAATGAGGCCTAAGATAAAATGCGTATACTAGTCGTAGGTACCATCCAAACAACGAAAGACGTTAAAATAAAACAAACAATCATAACGGTAACACCGAACTCGCTAGTAGATAATTCCATTGACGATTAGACTGCCCCGACACGCGAGAATGATAAACTAAAATCGAAAACAACAGACAATGCGGCACTCTCCCGAGGCCCTGTACCGACATTAAATGACATTCCACCGAATGACGACGTCTCCGCAGACAAATGTAAAAAAAAAGTTATTAACGAACGTATTCAATTGTGAATTCATGGCAGGCACTCGTGGTGTCATTTAGCGTTTAATTGGATAGTGTAGGTATCATGAACGAGACAAGGAAACCGACGAGCTTTCGATGACTTGATTAAGCTTTCAATTCAACACCGTCAATCTTTTGATGACTACTATTATATTTAGCATAAGGTGGTTACACAAACAAATATCTAAGATGCAAACTGTTGTGTCACACGAATGTGACGGAGAAATGCAAAACATTTTGAGGAATAGCCAACTTGCCTCGCGAAAGTATGATCTTATCTTAGAAACGCTCACGAAGCGTCCCCAAGCGTTTCGCGTAATTCAAAATTTTCTGAATTTAAATAGTAAAAGGCGCAAGACACGAATGCATAAGTCTTCAAAAGTAGCTAGAGGTCACAGCCGCTGAGGTTACAAGATGATAATGTTAGACTAGCCACTACATTTTTAAATGAATTTTATAACATTAAATTATTATATTTTTTTGCAAAGTTCCAGTAACATAACATTAATTTACTTACATGGTCAAAATTCAGAATCTTTTATATCTAGATGGTACAAATTACGTTACATTGATTAGCCTTATGTTGACATAGCTGTCAATTAAAGAGACTGTCAATACAAGTATCTGCTAGCATAAACCATTGATATCGAATGTATTCAACTAAGAAACCGAATGGGTGGTGAGATGATCCGATAACGTATTCGGTTAAGGATCGATGGATCGATACTTGAGTGTGTCACACGCCACCGCAGATGGATCCACGTTGTATTGAAACGTCACTGCTGCGATAACATCCGAGCATCGTTAAGACCTTTTACTAGCATCACAGTACGCGGGGAGTCGACCGCATTAGTTATTCAATTATGCAAACTCAGTCTATCTGATAGCCGTTTCAACGGAACTTTCAAGGTATTTCAATGATGCACATGAAAAGAGGAATGACAATAGTCTCAAAATATCCCAGATGGTATCTGTTCGGAGAAGATACAAAAGAATCTACAACAATATAATATATATCGGAGATGAGGCGACCTCAACAAGGAGACATGCAGATCATAAAGTTTTAAAAGTGATATACAAATTCGTGATCCATCAATAAGATTGCGTGAAAGTACACTTGACGTCGCGGGAGGGTGTTAAAACCGTCGCCGGCGCATCCACGGTTCCCTCGAATAAAGGCTCGTTACGCGCTCGCGCTCATGAATGATGGATAGCCGTGGCCGATCAGCCAACACGCGCACTTGCCTCTAAGAACAATTCGTTTCCAAGCGTAGTTTTAATCCTTATTACAAACGACTAAGCTTCAAAATCGAACAGCCCGTCAAACGGTCAAGTGTAATTTTGATGTCTGGTACCAAACAGCGTGATTGACAAGTCCGTGCCGATGCTATCGGTCACTATAAATAACACTGCCACCGCTAGTTAGTGCACATTCATTGCTTTATCGCTTTCGTGAGATGAGTAGAACGGGATACTGTCTCAAATATAATCTTTACATTCACACGCGAAATCTCCAGCATACAAATCTGTAACACATGGAGAGATCGGTACTGTTTTTTTGAATTTATAATGTACGCAAAATTTTATCTTGTTCCAGAAGTCACGAAAATAAACTTTTACTATCTTGTCAAGATATAAAAGTGGGAAGTAACACGACCGCCAACATTGATGTACCTATTCTACAAACAAAACAGACGTTGCCAAATTATTCGCCATCTAATTCATCTACCTACATGACTTTTTGGCAACAGACGTATAATTTCAGAAAAAAATATTCGCATCTAACAACATACTGTTTATCATTGTAAATGAAACTACAGTATTTATTATACTCAATATGTTCGTTTCATTAGGCAACGGCAAGTGAAATAAATACTTGGATGACAGTGAAAGTACCAATAGATAGTTCAACGGGACGCGTAACATTCAGCGGTATACATTCAATTACGACATTAATAAATATCGTCATATATTCGGGTAATAAATTATGTCATTAAAGACAGTTAACAAGTTTACATGGATGCTGTTTTCCCGTACAATATATTATGTGGGCACAGCGTTCGGGGACGACGGTAGGGCCGGCGCAGACGCAACCGTTACTTCGTGTCCAATAAATTCAAGAACAAACGACAGCAATAAGGTACAGAGCGTGTCCGGACATCCATCTCCTGTCAGACGCTGTACGGCCATATAAAGAGCCGCCACGATACGTCATACACAAACGGCTAGGCGATAAATCAAATTCGGTAACAGCATCGATAGATCGAACGAATAAAATTAAAATGACTACATTGTAAATACCGTTTACATAATTCAAAACGAATATTAGATAGATGGTGATGCGGTGGAGATGAATGAATGACGCTATTGATATGAATATTCTTAGAGATCAAGTAGAAATCAATGCGGTATCAATAAGAAACTGGAATAATAACGGATCTTTTGAGAGTTCAAGGCTTCTAAGGCTAAACGCTACAGTTTACGACATATGAAAAAAATGCACATCCAAAAAAAGCTAGCAAAACCACTATCCACTTTCCACGTAAAGAATCATTAGGATCCATATCGTAATACGGACTTAAGTAGTTTTTTGTACAATTTAGTGACGATACGAGCAGCACTATGGACAATTACATTATACTGCTACATGTCTGGCAATTTCACCAGCTTCTGTGTTCTTATACTCCGAGACACATCAGTGCTTGCACACTGATGCCTTTGCAGCAAAATATCTGACACCGTGGTAGGGTGTTGTAGGTGAGACCGTTCAGCTAGGCCTGGACGGTCATATGGACTGTGGGGATCTATTAAATTGTGTGCCAATAACAGTTATGCGAATTTTTGTTACAAGCCTATCGGATAAATATGAAGATTCTAAACCTCGTCCTTTAATAAAAAAATATTTATCGGATACATCCATCGATATACTATCCTAAACAAGATTAGCTGTCACGGCCCGAAAAGCGGTCACGAAAATAGAGCTACGGAGACGGTTGTGTCGCTATTTCAAATTAGTAAGAGCCGACAACAGCTAGCGTAAAGACGTGTCGAAATGCCTCATTTGCGTCTAAAAACTGCCTTAATACACGTCGCAACAGCAAATTTTCATACGGAACATATATTTCCCATTAGTAGTAAAAATTCAAAATTTTTATTTCAAATAGGCTTAACGCTAGCACTTTTGAACGGTCATTTTGTTTTTTTAAAGCTACCACCGGATCACAACGCGGCCTCAACTGAGAAGATCCGGCAAGAAACTCAGCGGGCTTGTCATTTTTTCACATTTTTTTTTTTTAAAACAAAGTTTGTCTTTTTACAATTAGATCAGCACCAGCGACAGTGTGTCCAGCCGTTCAAAATATCAAATAAAATAAAAAATACGACGAAAATACAACAAACTAAAATGCCAAAGGGATAGTAGTCGGACCAGTCCCCCCAAGCAGCACCCGCGCACGAGTTGACTCGAGCAGCAGCCATCACTCCCCTCAACCATATTGGAGGGAAGGGGGTGACCCGCCACACGAAGCCGCCACAAGCAAAGACTTTTCGATGGCGAGCATGACCGATCCAAAATCACAGTGGCACACGTTAAACATTTACCTTCTGCTGTTAAGCAGTGCCTCGTCAGGCAAGACACAAAGCACTTTAACATATTACCAACTTTTGTCACAAGTCGTCTAAGTTAGATACACACCAAGAATAATTTACAAGCTCAAGTGAATTGCCTTCATAACGTAAATAAAGTAATAATCAATTTTGCTGCTAGACTACAAAAGAAAAAAAAGAAAATAAAAAAAGGATAAAAGGACAGCGGCCGGACCAGTCCCCCCAAGCAGCACCCGCGCACGAGTAGTTAATAGTATTAGATTAAATTATAGATATCAGTAAGAAATCATTAAAACACGAAATAATAAATATTTCTTTATATATCTCTGCTACTAGTCCGCCAACCGCCAAGCTACCGGCTGACCAAATTAAGTTTGCCGCTACTGTCTAAACAAAACACTCAAACTACACGTAGTTCTCATAAGATTATAGTTCAATTCTCGTTGCGCCACCAGCAAAGATAAGTTGGTCGGCCTACGTTGAGACTTGTTCGGTCGCCCCCGTGTCTCCGGTTATCCCGTTCTCCCTTTCGCGCGTTGTCCGCCACTATCCCTGTCTCGTTCGTGGCGTGGCTTGAACGGTACTACGGGTATAATGCGCTACGGTAGTAACATCGCAGAAATAGTTTTAACGCTATACATCGTTGTTTTTGTAGCGTAAATATTGATACAGCATTGTACAAAAAAATTAATGTACAATGACCATTGCGCCTATAAAAACCGTTTAGATCCTGCGCAGTCGTGGACGGGTCACTCGGGCTCTTACGTTCATACGGAATAATTATTTAAGCTATCACTACCATATTTTGGATGAAATTTAGTAGGTGACTGCTTATCTGGTTACTTATTATATATCGATGGATACATCGATATATTATTCGGATCGCTCTGACTGTAATCGTAAACGTAGATTATTATAAGGTTATAGCTTTTCTGTGAGAAAATTCAAAATGGGTATCTATGGGTATGCAGATGACAGCACTGTTGTGGAGAGCTACATTCCGAGTGTTCGGGCCAGTAAGGATGTGATCCAGTCCGAAAGTGTAGCGATGGTAGAGCGTGCTAATCGCACACTTCAGGCGGTCTCCGAATGGGGTGATGCCAACCTTGTGCGATTCAACGCCGCTAATACACAAGCGTGTCTTTTCACCGCCAAACGGAGTCTTTTCACCTCGGTTCCTACTTTTCAGTATGTATCCTTGGAATACACCGACCGCCTTCAATTGTTGGGAGTTGAAATTTCATCAAACCTCAACTTTGGGCGGTTCATTGGGTCCAAGGCCAAGGTAGCTGCAAGGAAGCTAGGTGTCCTTGCAAAGGTCCATCGGTACTTCACACCGGAGCAGCTTTTGATGTTATATAAAGCGCAAGTCCGATCGTGTGTGGAGTACTGTAGTCACATATGGGCTGGTGCTGCGAAATGCCATCTTTCAGCTTTGGACTCAGTGGAGAGGCGCGCTAAGAGGCTTATTGGTAACTCTGGTTTAGTAGAGACCAATTTACAAAGCCTGGAGCACAGGCGCAGAGTAGCCAGCCTCTCTGTATTCTACAGGTGCATTTTGGAGAGTGTGCGCAGGAATTACATGACTTGATTCCACCATCCCCCTTCCATCATCGGACAACGAGACGCACGGCGCGCACACACCCTTATGTGGTAAACGTGCCTTCAGTCCGAACTAAGCGATTTGCATCGTCATTCATAATAAGGACGGCTAAGGACTGGAACAGTTTGCCTGCGTCAGTTTTTCCGCCCGATTATAATCTGGGTGTCTTCAAAGCTAGAGTGAATAGGCTTTTAATAAGCCAGTGTGCTTTACCATCCCAGATTGCGTTGCCACTTTCCATCAGGTGGGACTGCAGTCAAGCACTGGCTTAAAGGGAGTAAAAAAATATGAATTTTTAACTGTCTTCAGTAATAGTTTATTGGGATTACCCACTATTACATGTGATTTAAGATATCTGGCAAATATAACACACTCTACAAAGATGACATAAGTTCTGTTACGTTTTAATTGAAATAAATGTATAAACGGAAAAAGAAGAAGGATTAATGACATTAATTATTTTACTAAGATGTAATGTATGATACTTAAACGAATTAAAAAAATAACTGATGACCCTCGTAAAAACTGAGTAGGTACCATAGACGCCAATATCTCCTTGTAGTTTTGTTATCTCTATTCGAGGACTATACGTCTGTTCCGAAATAAGATGAAAAGATATTATAAGTGTAACATCAATGAGATAATTGTTGTAGATGACATCAAGTGTACGACTGGCGATGAAGACAAGGCAGATGTCTCGGCAGCGGATGTTAGTCATACGAGGTGCACTGACAAACCTCACATTGATACCAGTGCGAATGAAGCCCGCAATAGTAATTATAATTGAAGACTTCCCGTCGGGGAGTCCGACCGTTTAACTGATCGAATCAAATACATCATTGGTTTTATTTGATTTTATGTTTACATTATCAAATTGAGTTTTTACTCTTTAAAACTCCGTTTTTGATGTTATTCAACATCGATTTGTTATTTTTGTACTAGAGTTAATGTGAATCTCGAAAATGGAATAAGAATACAATAAATGCGCTAAGTCATACCACGGAACCTGAAGAGGTCTGTCGAGACTTCGTATACCTGCATGCGCATTCGGACAGAGGACATGGGGAGACGTAAAAATATTTTTTTCACAATGATCGCTACTCCAGAAGATTGCGAACCTCCGCCTCTTGAATGTGACTAATGACAGATAACATTTTGGAAGCTGAATATTTGTTGTATTTGCTTTAAAAGAGCATAACAATTCTGTATCCATATGTAAAAAGCAAAAATAAATGAACTAAATGCTCGTTCTTAGTTCGTTAATAAATGCTTAGAAACTTATTTTGTGGTGAATTAGTTTTGTTTACTATTTTTAAACAATTTTTATATTTAAATGCTTATGTGCAATTGCTTCAAAATTTCGGATGTAGACAAGAAAACTTCATTCGAGTTGAAGGAGATTCTCGAGAATAAACTGAATAAAATAAACTTTTACCTAACTATGTGTTTAATCAGCAAATGGAGGAAATATTTTCCTTTAGTGATGTTTACTAACAATTTCCTTCTAACTACGATTTGCGTCAGAAAGTCATAATCGCGGAAAGATTATGGGAGTATATTCTGAGTGATATCGAGTTTAGGACACGATATTTTCTTAATTCAATTAAAGAGTTTTTTTCCAATGCGGATAGAAGTAACGATCGTCAGTCAGTTTAATGATATCGTATCAGTTAGAATAAACCGTACCTCTTAAAGTAAGTAGCAATCTGTCATTTTATTGCAAACGATAACTATCTGTGATTGCGCACGTTAGTGTTGTGACGATAGGTAGGTACACACATAAATATCGAAGGGTGTACCTACTGGAAAACGTTTTATTGGGCTGTTTGCAACAGAAGTACAGGTGTACGTGAAAAATAATAAGATATTTTTAATTACGAAAGCGTGCATCACAACTACAATATTTAACCCTTCCAATTCCAAGCCAACATAATAAGAATAACACGCACAATAATAACAATGCTACAATCTGGACCCACCTCCGCAAGGTCATCCAAACGGCTCCTAACATGGCATCAATAACTTAACCCCTCGCGTCAAGAGGTGTAACGTTATTGTCAATTAGTGGTCATAAAATTCATAGACAGTGCACGAGACCGTAACCCGGCGAGCCGCCTACGCAACTCACTCGCTAACGTGACATGAAGATGCGGTCATTTTGACAATTTGGATGTGGCTCGATTTGGTGCGGATTTTTATGTGCATTTAGTGATGTGTAACAGGGCATGTTACATGCATCTATTGTACACTAGAAGCTTCGTGTAAAGTACTTTATGATACCCTTATTATAGCTGTTCTACACTAAAATTATGCTATGAGAATAAGGATAACTGAAACAGTAGGTAAAATAAAATACTTTGCTGAAAATAAAGAGAATACATTACTTCACATATTTGATCAATGATTTTGACATTTAAATCAAAATAGCTGTAAATAATATTTTTTGGACCATTCCAATGACTAAATTTTTAATAAATGCTTATAAAACCAATGAATGTCTACATACGATACTTTGTTGATCTTTTTTTGTTATGATTTTTGTCTTAATCGAACGATAATAGAAATAATAAATAGAGAAATTTGATCAAATATAGGACATAGAAATTGGACAAAGAAATTTGACGAATGGAATACCACCCTTAAGTAAAACAAAAGGAGAAATAAATAGACTGTGAGGCGATGGAAACTTCGTGAATGTGGGAGTTTTATAACATAATTAATAAATATTTTAAATATGATAAAGGAAAATAGAATATGCAAACGAAGATACGAATTTTAAATAATGTATGTCTGTAACAGAAGATACCGTTTACACGGATATTTTTTTAGATGTGCCTAATTAATACAGGCAGTCTATACGAAAGGTCATCTTAAAACAATGGTGACTATGAAATTAGCATTGTGATTAAAACAACATGGGAATGTTTTGGCATGTGAAACTTGGATTATATTAGACTGGTTTTCGTACGCCAACAACCTGTTAAGTTACTATCACTTATTAAATGATAATACCTCACTGATTCTGATTATAGAAATATCAACAAATATCAATAATACTTATCCGTTTAATCTGCAGGAAAAAATGACAGTTAAATTTTGAGTAAGTACAAGAAAAAATAATTTATAATTACAAATTGATTATCTATTGGAATTACAAAATTTAAACGTGAAAACGACTTCCTCTGCTGATTTTACATTTTTGTACCAATAAAACCATGATTTGTGGCCAAGCATTTTTTTTTTGTTTTGCTATTTATTAACCCATGAAAAGGCGTTTTGGCGCGTGCGTGATTGATTGAAGCTCCGCCCACAACGAAGCAACAAGTTATACAATAAGTTAAAATAAACTTTTATCAGAACATATAATGCGGACCATGTTATCTCTGTAGTAAAATATGTTATGTCCCTGTTATCGTATTGGAATTATAATGACCGTCGGAGTCCGTTGGCCATACTTGTAATATTGAAAAACTATAATTCAAAGTGATAAAAATAATGAGACTTACAATATTCTGGAAAACACAGTCTTCGATAACTCGAATGGAACTCACACCAAAGTTATATAAATGACACAGCACTCAGTTCATAACAACACCGCACGTAAAACATAAGCTGAACGTGACACGCGCGCTCTCTATGACGTCTGAACGTAGAATGGTATCTATCTTGATGATGATGGTGAAGCGAAAGACAGGGGAAGAAGCAGTGGTGCGGGGTGCGGGTTGAGGGGTGCGAGGCGCAGTGGGCGTGGCCTCGCAGGTGTATCAACTCGAACCATGATGTATGCGCATGTTAACACTCGGATTTGAACACGCCTCACTGTCACGTATACAGTTGAATTATCGGCGGAACTATTTTAATTGTTTGTACGAAGGCGAAAGTGTAATAAACTCAAGACACTCGTTAATTATGAATGGTAAAGCACTCGACAGTTTCGTTTATAAATTCACGTGCCGTTGTCAGGCGGGCGACTGACATGTTGATGGGATTTAAGATAAAGATTTGGGTGTTCGACACTTGTGGTTTCTTTAATTTCTTGTTATTATAATACATATTAATTACATTGTTTGGTAATGAACACTTAGGATGTAATTTACTGGCCAGCTGTTTTGTTAATAATTCTGTCTGACGGTTATTTAATTTAGTCGCTGTGCGAATTCGGAACGTTTATAAATTTCCATAATTATAGGTTAGCATTACGGCTCGACATGTTATGGGTGTCAAAAATTCTTGAACCAGTTAGATGTCTAAACCAAGAATTTCTATAGTACTTTATAATCTTCTATAACTTATATAATTCCTATTATTATTAAAACACATTCAGCATGCAAAGTAGGTACTATATCGTTTTTTTACGAAACACGAAATTTAAAACGAAAGAGAATTGTCAAATCTCGGTCTGGAAGTGTCAAAATCCAATTAAACTAGTCACTTAATTTACTATCGCAAAAACCAAATGCATTTAATTAAATAAAAGCAATTTATATGTCACACTTTTTCCCCGCTTTACCCACGTAAACGGATCGACATTAACTGGGTGCAATTGCAATTTAGTGTTGAACTATAACTCTTGTTGACATCTTAATAACCGCCATCTTTTCCATCAGAGGCGAGATTTATTGCCCCCGCGACTGGCCCGTACGCATTTACGGGTTAACTATCAATCACCGTTAAATGCAGTTCAATTTGAACTAAAAGAATCTTTGAACTAATCATTCGTTAATTTGGACCTTATATTTTATACTTACTATACGTTTTATACTTAGGTACTATATGTACTGTACGTAGTACTGTACTTATATTTTCTGTTTCGTCTTAGATTTAGTTTTTGAATATTTTGTTAATTCGTCGTTTCTCAAAACATATCGAAGTATGAGTAGAAATTAACTGAATTTGGTAAGTAATGTTTTCTTGAATTATGCCAAACATTTGTGTTCATGAATGATAATGACTTGTCTTTATAGTATTATTATCTGGTTGCCATAGTACAGGCTATATCTAGTTTGGGATTAAATGACCGTTACTGGATTTTCCCAGGATACTAATTTGATTGTCCTTATCGTACTTGCGGAATTTATTCATGAAGTTACATGTTAATCTACCGCTCATTATACTAATGATACAATAGTTATACTTCGAATGCCCTTCGTCAAAACCCGCCAGTTATAACCCGTCAACGGGGTGCGTTGGATAATTGCGAACTCGTTCGAGCCCGCCTTAATTAACCCATAACTCAAACTCGCACTTATAGTCTCGTCGATATATCGAACAATCGCCTGGAGATATTCATATTTGTGCGCATGACGAAAAACATATTACTGGTAATGAAAAAAAATAATGTTTAAATTAATATACGATAGCGTTTGAAGGGTTATGTGATTGCGAGCAGCGTTTCCATCATAGTTGGAATAGCCGGAAACATAGTCACATTATTCTGCCATCAAATAGCTGTGTGTAAACATTGCTGTGTACCACCGGTGATAAAGGCAGTGTAGCAGATAGGCAGGCGTGTCTCTTACCAACAGGAGAACGTCTAAAAAACGAATGCCACCATCGATCGGCGCTGTGTTGTCCTGTGGTATTTCAGATTCAAAACTTACGTATTGCAGTTACGGCAGCTAAAGTAAACACTACAATAATGTATTTACGCTATTACAATTTAAAATGAGATACTCCGCACTCCACTAAAACACAAATAAATTTAAATTCTAAATTCGTGAAGACAATCGTGAAAGGTTGCACATAAATAATCAACTGATCGGATGATTTAAATACCAAACAATGGCACAGACATTAAATATTAGGTTTTCACAATGATGCGACTTAAACCTGCGACAGTTTAAAATAAAATTTAGTTTGTAAATAATTATTTCGTAATTTAAAAATGATTTTACTACAAAATCTATAAGGGACGAGATAGTGACTCTTTAACGGATACTGAGTGTTATGAAAAGATCACGAAGTCACTGACGAAAATCTTCTATACCTACCTGTTTGTACATATGTCGGGAAGGCGTAATTAAATTTGAACTAATGAACTAGGTACATCTTCTTCGAACTAATTTCACGGATTATTTGAATTTGACAAACCAAAAATCCTCGCAAAAGAATACCGATTCCCGCCTGCCTATTGAAATTTAAAATATCCTAATTTCAATAGAGTAGACGGCTGGCTGCTACCACCGGCTTGGGATCCCGTGAAAAATATAAAGAAATCCAAAATCAAGCATTTCACTGCACTACAACATAATGTAAGCTCTTTAAGCGTAGGTTGAAGTATCAATAATAATTAGAAGATCTGAGGATCCTGAGGCAACTAGGACATGTGCATCTTCCACCTCGGTCCTCCCGTGACAATGATTGAATGCTGTAAAAAGTGTTTGAAGCGTCGGAAAAGTAAAATCAAAAAATAAATCACGACATAATCCGAAGTTGCTTTCGTCATTAAATTGAATGAATAAAACTAATTACTGCGCTGCGTCATCCATGAAACTTCTCCTAAGATTGTACATATATTGTGGTCAACCATTGCCTAGATAAATTGAGTAGTCATTTTCTGTGTTATTGCAAACATTTTCTGTTCACACTACGAAGCAGACATTCTAACGAACTGTGTAATATCGACATAATTCTAACAATTTTGTAAATTACAAATGATGAGAACCAGAATTTTCGCAATACGGTGCCTTTGTGCAGAATTGGCTACCTACTTGTAACATAATACCAGTAACAAGAATTCTGCCAATTTACTTGGACTGGCTACATTCACATCATCCGTAAGTAGGTACACAAAACATAGTAATCATACTATGAATAATACAATCGATAAATCACCGTGATACGTACAAATTACCGACAAAGATTTCACTTTGATAGCTAATTATTTCGTTTTCACTACGATTATTGCTATTAATTAATAGTTATATTCATCTTAGCGGCGTAACCGGAAATAAATAGTGTTAGCCGACTACATCGTATCCACGCATTAGGGCTCGTGTACACCAATCGGACGACGATAAAACGACCTGCATTATGTCGTTTATATCACAAGGCCCATTGGTGCAGGGGTAGCTGCTTCTTATGTGTTATTTGTCTGTATATACATGTATTTATACCTATTAATTATCGGTTGCCTGATTGCCATAGTATTTTTGCGTGTTCCTAGGACAATTATTATTATTATAATCAGGCCGCCTGCTGCCTTGGGCGAACGATTCCGGCATGCCAAAGGTGGCGCAATCGTTGTACTGTTTACACCGAGTTGACTGCCACCTTCAAACAATTCAAATAAAATTAATTTGGACCTCAATAACTAATAACACATTGTTAACTTGGCGTGACAGCAAGCTGTTTTCAAATACGAGGGCGTGTTTTCGACCGTATATTAAAGTTTATTTGAAATGAAGTATAATTGCTACAGCCTCCGATGCATACATCTGTTTGCTCGACAATCACGCGCGTCTGTCTTGCGGAAAGCGTTCGAAACGTCCAACATGATGTATTTACATAATGGCGGGCGATCTGGCACCTGGTACAAACGAGCCATTATACAGGTGCAGCATATTTAGTGTCGTGTTTGATTAATAGGCGTAATAAAAATATATAAAGCTATTTAAATCAATACTAGTGTCAAACCACCTATATTATCTCAAGAGTTTGTTCGACCTATGGCTTCGTTTATTTTTAGATTTTAGATTTATTTATTTATTTCTCATCACAATGTACTACTTATACTAACTATATGCTAAAATTTATAACTTAATATACGGAAAATTTAAATATGAGGAGAAGAGTTAGACGTTTTTGATAGAATATCTTTGTATATTTGATGCTGTAGTTCACGTGAATTAATTGTATCAGTTCATATAATGAGAGTAAAATTGCCAATACCATAGAACAAACGATGTTAGCACCAGCAAAAGATCATTGAAGCTTTAATTAAGAAGATAGTTAAGCTTTTACGTGGCAAATAAAACAAGTGGTTCATTGATTATTCCGTCACTTTCCTTCTGCCATCCTTGCCTCTGTAGCGCACAATTACAGTAGCAGTGGTCTATTGAAATATGAAAGCGCGTACGCACCCATATTCGTAGTAGTGTTGCCAGAGTTTAAGGTTTTTAGGGAAATTTCGAAACCGTTAAAAGCAAACACATTAATCTGTGCAAAATAACAGCTATACAGCAAACATGAAACCGTTTGTGACTTCCTGATATCTGGAGATATCAGAGCAACAAGACCAATAGGTAACTTGCTCTAGAACGTCCATTGAGTACGGCGGCGACTCCGAGGAGGACGGTGGCGGGGTTGCGACCCCCGTCCCCGTGAGCACCGTGTCTGGTGCTCAAAGGCAAGGCCAGTGCCGCGGCTACTGAGCCGAGCCGCGGGGGTTTTAGTGGAATCCCACATAGCCCGGTCGAGCCCCACAGCTCCCGGGGATCTTTCCATGTCACAAATTAACCAGCTATACCCAACGAGCTAAAATCTGCCGTCAAAGATCAATCAAATCCGTTATCTTACCAGTAAGATCGGGGGATCTGCTTTGCAAGCAATTATACCCATTCTGTAATAATCCACTATACCTATATACCCACCACTATTATATATCATCAATGTTATCGACAAGATTTCAATTACAGGTGGTCAAAGCAAAGGTTCCTTTTATTAAATTAGGTACTTTAAAACTCAAATTACAGACTTTTAAAGTCCCATAATCGGTAGGCTAGCCGCACACGGTCAATAATGTTGACAATATTCTACAACCCGCCAATATTCTACAGCGAGGTGCACAGTTGGGGCACAGGGTTGTAGAATATTGACAATATTATTGACCGTGTGCGGGCTACCGTAAAATTAGTTTCATTTCAATATGAAATAATAAGCTTTTAATATTATATCATAAATAAGACTGTTTTCAGTAAGGAAACTGAAAAAGTACATTTGGTTCTGTCTCTATTAAAAGTCGCTGGCGGTTGAGAAACCACCTTCCCTTTTACTGCCAGCAGCATTGCGATGTCTCTTACACTGGATCATTTTCTTTTGTTAATTAACTAGTGACCTTTAATCCCCGGATGGCTGGTACGAACCAACAGTTGAGATCGCGGTCAAGGACAACTTAGAAAAACTTTTTACTCATGAGTAAAAAGTGCGTTCTTCTAATAATGTTGTCCTTTATTTACGCGAATAATACTACACTGAAATAAATCAACGTAGTTTTATTTCAATTCCGTCTTCTATATCGCCGGATCTTCTCAGTGGAGGCATTAGGTAGTGATTATAAGTTGAGACTATGTAAGAGCCCCCCGAGAGAGATAATGAAAGATATTTTGATATATTTTAATTTAGATATATCTCATCATCATTCGTCATTAGCAACCGAAAGACGTCCACAGCTGAACAAAGGTATCCCCCTTAGAAGGGAAGGGTTGCCATAATCCCCACGCTTGGCAGGCGGCTTGGGGATCGCAGTATAGGAGTAAGATAAATCCAAAAGAAAGACGCTGCTTCCCGTCTTCCCGTTCTCGCTTAGTCGCCTCTTACGACACCCAACGAGAGGAGATGGGGGGATGCAATACTAACCCGGCACCCCATGGGTATGTACCAATATTTATTTATGGATGTACATTGAAAGTCCTTCCGGTCCTTCCAAATCGGCATTACATGGGTGTACGAAGCGACCAGCCGGACCCAGGAGTGATATCTCGCAACGCAGTTTATAATTCAACAACAATAAACAGATAGTTAATTGCGATGCTGTCACGGACGCAGTATATGGTAATGAGGCGTAGGGATCGCGGCTGCACGGACAATATCTCTTGACGGTGAAAGGTAAAATGGTTGTGGTGCAAAATGTAAGCGGGCTGCGGGAAGAGAAGTGTGGAAAAGTAACCTTGCTAAACGAATAATCAAATTAAAAGATTTGTGACACAAAAAAGGCCTCTTACGGCCGAACCTACAAACGTCAATTAAAGTTAATGATCTTTAATCAATTTTTTGAAATCGGATTATTTCGATACTCGAAGCCAATTAATACTTATACGCAGATAGTGAGTAGAGATGTCAATTATCTCGTGTTCAATAATCGAAATTAATCATAAATGGCTTCGACAGTCGAAATAAATAGATTTCAACAAGTGGCTTAATGAGAATTAAAGTTAATTGGCGTTTATGAGTGCGGCAGTTAGCCAGTGAAGTAAAAATATATAAGTAGGTTTTATATTCTATTGTTCATATAAAAATACTTGAAAACTTCTTTAAAAATGTGAAGAATGAAACAACAAACATCAACGGGTCTAAAAAGCCCACTTTCGATGAATCATAATAAGCTACGGCTACATTTAATTTCTATTCGTATGGCAGCATTAACACCAAATATGAATCTGCTAATAAATGAATTGAGTATGATTCATCTAAAATGTGTGACGATTTAACGAAAATAACAGGAATTGCGAAGGATTTGTTGGAAATGAAGAATACAAAATCATTTTAGATGAAATGCTTAATGTGTCTTTTTTAGACCCGCAGATTATAAGTTCATTCGAAAACACCCATGAATAACTGCCATTGCTATAACTTAAGTTTTAATGGATAAATAACCAAGCGGTTTATTTCAAATTGACATCGATTTCAGCAACTGTATAATATTATATAACGGTATATTTGCCAGTGTATAAGGCACAAACAATGATGGTGGTATAATTTACTTAATTACATCATCTTAGTTTGTCTAATTTGGCTACCTAACATTTATCGCTGACTACTCATAGTTTGCACCACATTCTCATAGTGTTTGCTTAGCCCATAGCCCGTGTCGGCGAGATAGGTGCAGTACATGCGCTTTCAGGTACGGCCGCCACAATCTGAGAAGCTGACACCAATAGCTCTTTATCAGCCGATCGCGCCTTTGAGAAAGTTGAACAGACATAGTGGAATGAGGATTTGGGTACTTAAGTGTCACCTCTTAATTTGGACTTCGATCAGCTTTCCTCTACCTATTGTTTACTTTGATCAGAAAGCCTTGCTTGCAAACTGCTATTGTTTGTTTTCATGGGTGAATCATTTGAACATAAAGAAATAAGGGGATAAAATTAAGGAGATAAGAAAGCTGCAATAATATTAAAGTAAAATATCTGCTGTCACACTCCAATCCTTAAATAGTTTCCAACATTAAAAGGGGATCGCATTCTGTACATTGAAGATATTTTGAAAATTATATTTGGAGGGCATTCTATAACCGATACTGAGGCCGAAAATGTATTTTTTTTAATTTTTGTCTGTCTGTCTGTCTGTCTGTCTGTCTGTATCACGGCTGAGCATCACGCCGAAACTACTGAATGGATTCAAATGAAACTTGGCATGATTTGAGATCTTACTACGAGGTAGGACATAGGATACTTTTTATCCCGTAATCTAGCACGGTTCATTTGGGAGAGGGGATTAAAGTCAAAATGGGTACTTGGTTATACGCTTGGTCCGATTTTATCAATTTTTCTTTATAATATAATAAATATTAGTAAGGGAACACTCATAGAGAGTTGTTATCAAGGTTTTGTAATCGATCTGGTTAAGCAACGTTAGGTAAGGTCATTAAATAGATGGGTGACCGCTTAACGCCATTTGAACTAAACGGGTCCGTGCTTCGGAGAGCAAGTAAAAAGTGGGTCCCAGTTTTTAACCGACTATAAAAAATGAGGTTATGTATTCGATGCGAATGTCTGTTATTCAAAGTTTAGTTAACGTAAAAATAGCGCAGGCGGAGCTGCGTGGGTCAGCTAGTGCTCAATATAATGTAAAAACAATAACTCATTAGATAAAGATAAATACAAGGAAGGTGTTGGATCACTTTAAGTACGTAGGTATACCATAAAAGTGTTATTAATGGCTATATACCCAATCGTCTCTGTAACATAGACGTAAGTAGACAATTAAATACTCGTTGCATGATTAATTATTTCCTTATTTACTTGCGAACAAAAAGTACGCTAACGGGAACTGGATAGACGAGTTTAGCCTCACCTTGGTAAACTAATAAACGCCTACATACAAATCAAAAGCTAATTTGTGCGTAATTTAGCTAATTTAAAATAACTCGCGGCAATGCAACTAATTTTAATTAATTTGACCGAGCGTTTACACTACACTCCAAAACAAATATGTTTGAAGGCGATTACAACTTTATTATGCAGTCATAAAACACCCCCGCTGTATAAGAGTATTTGACCGTTAACGCGGCAGCAAAAAAGGTTGGTAATACAAAGTTGTTTTTGCTGACGCGCCTAGTTGGCAATGTATGCGTTATGTAGTTATTGAGCCGTAAACGAACTTGTAAATCTTGTAATCGCCTTCAAGCTTATTTGGGATGGAGTATACGTTAACATTATTGATTATTCAACAGGCTATATTTTAGGTATAGATCACGCGGGGAAACCTTCAATAGGTCCTGAGAGTGTGGGGGTTAATCGAGGTATGTGGGATTCTTACCCACTAAAACCCCCGCGGTCGTCGCATCAGCACATGAGAAACAGGGCTCTCCAGTGGGATCTGCAACTGGTGCTTGCCTTAAGCCCGCCGCCAGGGGGCGACACAGGCAAGCAAAAAATCTGACAAGACCAACTTACGCCCCTTTTGCTTTGGAGTTTTAAAAAATTCTGCATAAAAAGAACACACACAGCTTTTGCCACGGAATCTAGTAATGAGTAAACGAACATTTACGATCTAATTATACAAATGCCATTCGGGATAGCGCTGGTCATTTTATATTTGCACGCAGCTGTAATCGGTTCGGTTCTCACGAGATCGCTGCCATTCCGCGATTGGGCGATGGCCGACCGTAAGCAATGTAGGCTAATTTTACGGGTAAAAGTTGTGTTAACTGCTAATGAGAAATTATGGCGGTAAATGCTCACAAACGAAGTTCATTATGTAGATGTCAACAGCAAACTTGAACAATAAATGTGACACAAAACACACACAGATACACACTATGGGAACACATAAGTTATTCATGTGTTGTTCCAATTTCGATCGTGTAATGAAATACAGGGTATATATGTATATTATGATTCTGTAGTACCGTAAGTGCAGTCTTTTGTAACGTAACGTTATTGGTTCTTCAAGAACAATTGGGTAGGAATATTTCACTTACGAGAAATAAGCTAGTTCTTAACTTGTACACGTACTTCTTAAGGTTATATTGACCTGTGTGATTTTGACTTATATCCCGCTTTGCAAAGAAGGGAAGACGAATTAATATCTTTTTTAACTTTTCCTTGTACATGTATATTTTTTGTTGCAGATTCCACCACAGTCAAGTGTTTACTTGGGACTCGGCAAGGGGGAAATTTCATTACCCACGTGTGACAAACGAGGATGTTGCGTGTGACCACTGTAGATCCTAGCTGACAGGAGGCACAGTTGTGGGATAGGTTGTGGGAATGAGAGGTCAGATTTTGTACCAATAATAAATTGCTAAATCAATAATTTCACACTACATGCACAGTATAAATATGTATACAGTATGGAAGCTACCTACAAACGCTCGAAACGGCACACTCACACAAACATGCGCGTCGACGAGAGTTCTAAGCGAATGTCGCGATGCCTTCAGTTGTGCGTGCCGCGAAGTTAGTCTCCGCGATCTTTTTAAAAATTCATCAAAACCGAAGCTATCGTACGAGTATTTTAAATTGCCTGCTGATTTTAAAATGTAAGAATGATAGGTGTATTGTTATTCTTATATTATTGTATCGTTATATTATATCTGGTTTGTGTGATCGATCATAATGAATTCGTGAACTTATTTGTAAATCCAGAATGGCGGCGCTTTTATTAACACAAAAGTAAATCAAAGATGGCGGTTGCAATAATTATCAACTATTTTGTTATGGTTGTAGTTTTCGTGGTTTTCCGGGGTGTTATAGCGGATAATGCTGCCAAACTGTAAAAGTTATCAACTATTTTGTCATGGGTATCGTTTTCATGGTTTTCGAGGGTATTGCCGAGAGCCGCTGGTGCTATCAAATTCAAGATGGCGGCCGCAATGAAATTTTAACTTTTTCGTCACTTTTTTTTACTTTTTTTTTCATATCGCATAATATTTAAACACTATTTGAAATCAGCATTTAGATGTAATAGCATTTAGTTGTAATAGTATACCTACAGTGTATTTATGAATAGACTAAGGATAATTATAAGATCACTTTTAGCCTAATTTTTCAATCTGATGAAGTCATTTTTTTTTTTTTCATTTCATGTTCCTGCTTCTCAATTTCTTGTGGTCAGTTTCAATTGCTTGTGTTGTTTTTATTATTTGTAAAACCTGTGTCCGGTGTATGCTGTTGCGCTCCGACGCACTCTCACTGACGGGTATCCACGGAAGTTCAGCGTCGTTGTGCCAGCTAGGAGCAACGGCACATGCTGTTTGGATAACCTGTCAACGGCATTCTAATTATTAGTTTAAGTGTACTAAGTAGGCTAGCCTACTTAGTACACTTAAACTAATAATTAGAATTAGAATTGTACAGTAACTAGTTACTGTACAAGATGTCGTTGAATAAATGTTTTTCTTTCTTTCTTTTTTCTTTCTACTTTTTCGTTACGTCTTAATGACAAAGTTTAAGATCTATAGTTCTAGAAGTTACTGTATGTACAAGTTATTAAAAAAATTTAAGGTGTCAACCCTATCGCTTCCATGGAGTGTAGGTAATTATTTCGTCAACTAGGCTTAGTTTCCAAACTGTATCCATATTTTAACTGTGCTACATGGGTCTAATAGACGCGAGAGCCGCAAAAGTTATGACAAGGTGGACGTTGCGGCGTCCACCTTGTCATAACTTTACGAGACTTTGCGAGACACAAAAGAGATCAAAGGAAAGGCCTAAAAAGCGTTGGTTTGACTGTGTGGAAGAGGATTTAAGGAAGTTGAAAAAGTATACTGGAAGAGGGTCCCCAAACATCGCGGCAACTGGGGGAAGATTGTGGAGGAGGCCAAGACCCACAAAGGGTTGTAGCGCCATCGGAAGAAGAAGAAGAACGGGTTTAGGTAATATATGTACACCATTACAGTAAACATGATATTAAATAAAAATAAATTTTGAAAGTGTTACATCTAACGTTATTCAGTACGATGTGAAGAAGGGTAGCTTCTTAATAGTTTATTAGTATGTTAAAATTAACCCTATTCAACCCTGTGCATTATTGTGGATACAAATAATCCATCAAATTAAAATAAATACAAAAACAAAGCACTTAGAACCTATAAAATATAATAACTCGTACCCGAGCTACGTAGAAATAATACTTATTCGTAGTGCGAGAGTGTACGATCCAGTAAAAAGTAAACATTTTAGTGGCCACCAATTCAATACAAACTACGAGACACGTTCGAGGCTAGGTGTTGCCGGTAGTAGTGTAGTAAAGGAATACATACACGAGACCGCTCTGTGTAAAATAATACGAAATGCACCAGGACGGAACCAACAGACGACATAAGTAGAGTATATACTGGAACCAGATATAAATAACGTACGAAAATTTAAATTGTCAACTGGCCGAGGAGTAGACCGATTTCGTCAAAAGGGAATTTGCATAAAAATTATAATGAGAAAATAAAAAAATATTTTATTAATAAGTAGTGATTTTAAAAAGTACATTACTCAAACATATTTCTCTGATGATTATCTCAAACGCGACTTACGCATTTCAAACACCAGTCAGCGTAAATGACGTTATGCGGTTGGTGGCTAGGGATCGCTCCCGGGAATTCCCGGTACCGATTTTTCCCGTGAAGTCCCGGTGTTTCCGGTAGAAAACTCGACCTTTGATTTGCCATTTATACATATTTTAATTCTCTTTTTTGCTTGCTAAAAATCTTAATTATACACGTAAAAAAATAATGCCAGTTTCCCATTGGTACTTATTGTATGCATTATTGTGGGAAGTTTTCTCTCCGGTTCTAGTTACTCTTATGCACCTCATGTACATTGGTACATTGGGTATTGACCCACAACGGGATCCCATACAGCTCTGATAAGAACGGTTTATGTTAGCGCTACGTTGGTCGTGTCGGATTATCAATAACATAAAGTAGAGTAAACTGATTTCGCAGTTAGGTCGCTGGTAGCAACAGTTCGAGGAAACAACAGCAGGCTCATCATTACGAGGTGAATAATGGTTTTGTCGCGCTTTGCTACGAGCTTTCACACGTAATGTAGTGGATGCGTTGTATTAACTATGATTTGTAATTTAATCTTGAAGCCTTGGTCGGAAGATTTGTCCGTGATAATTTGGCAGTCGTATAAATATTGGCTTTCTTAAATCGATCGTATCGCCCCATATTACATTATATACAAGCGTACGGCCCGCCTGATGGTAAGCAGCCACTGTAACAACCCTGTATATTATATGCATAGATAGATTCCTTATTCCTGCATTCAAATCATCCCCTCCTTTTATTCCATTCGTTCCTATAATCATTATGGCGCGAGATCTGTGCGCGTAAGCAACGTTAAGAAAGTACAAAACCCCGCATCAAAGAAGAGTGCGCTAATCATCATCATATTACTTTCCGATAATATACGCCGGCCGGCTTTAACAAATTGTGCATCAAGTGACTTTCGTTCGGGTCCTGTGAGTGTGCTGCAGCAGCCACCAATAATTCGTACGCGAGGCGAACACCGAGCCTGGTGAGTCCCTTTGATTTCATCCTATCCCCTATTCACATCTATCGTAAATCTTTCACCTTACTGTCCGCTTATCATTTGAAGAACCAAATACCTAACATTTCTATCCCATTTGTGTCCTTTAATTTCACCAGCTACAGTGCCCTTCACGCCGGAACACAGCAATGCTTACACATTGCTGCTTGGCGGCAGAATATCTGACACTGCGGTGAGGTACCTCCGCAGGGTCAGATAGGCTCCTGGTAGGTACGCCAGGACGGTTTCTTGCACAAGGAACCTACCACCTAGTAATCTCTATTTGCAATTTCAAATTCCAAATTGGAGTGAAAAATCTGAGCGAGGTCTGGCCGCTAGTTACCGTTCGCGGATTCAACTCGTTCATCATAAGTAGTAAAGAATGATCTCGCCTAGCGAGGATTTTCACACATTTTATTATGTAGAAAACTATTGTACACTTACTATAATTGTTATATTATGTACTAGCAAACTTCAAGAATGAGCTAGCTCTCGAATGACGTGTGAAATCCGCCAAAACGCACTTGGCCAACGTGGTGGACTATGGCCTAAGCCCCCTCTCATATTGAGGGGAGGCCCGTGCCCAGCAGTGGGACATAAATTATAATTATTATTATTAAACTTCAAGAGCGCGCGATTTTTTATTTTTCGAGGATTTTAATATTTAACGAGAACTAATATTTAAATTATAAGAAGAAATTTAATATTTAAACTAAAAAAGCACAATAATTGAAAGCCCATGTAATAACCCTTTGTACTTTTTATTTTTAACCGACTTCAAAAATGGAGGAGGTTCTCAATTCGTCTGTATATATATATTTTTTTTCTTTGTATGTTCGCGCATAACTCTGGCAATTATGAACCGATTTGAAAAAATCTTTCTTCCATCCATTCTTTAATCCGTTAATTGGGTCCCAAAAAAAAATTAAATAAGTAGTTCCTGAAAAAACAAGAATGGTGACTGCGCACTGAGAGCTGCAAGAAAGCCTATATAGATGACGTTTTAGTCGCTTTTTAAGGACAAAAATGGTCATAACTCTGGCAAATATTTACCAATTTCAATGATTCTTTTTTATTCGAAAGAAGAAACCACTGTATTGAATCTGTATGAATTTTATTACAACCGGATAAGAACTTCCTGGAGGACCATGAACGATGTGGAGCAATTTATCTGGTAAAAACCATAAAACTGATGTTCTCCATTACATTGCTCTGACAATTATGAACCGATTTCGATGATTCTTTTTTTATTCGAGAGAGTAAACTACTATGATGATTCCATGCAAATTTCATTACGACCGGATATTTTTTTCTGAAGAAACATGAATTATGTAAAACTATGTATACGATAATGTGATCATAACCTACCTAGATAATTTTACGGTTTTCGATGGTTCAATCTTTATATATGAAAATATCACTAAAAAGTTTAAAATAAAATCTTTTTAAAAAAAAATTGAACCGACTTCAACATCACTGAAAAGTATAAAATAATTTAAATATTATTGAAGTTGGTGCCAAATATACACAGCAGGTACTCTAACACCAACTTCAATAATATTTAAATTATTTTATACTTTTCAGTGATGTTGAAGTCGGTTCAATTTTTTTTTTAAAGATTTTATTGCAAGTAAATTTATTACTATCTATATGTGTGCAATAAAGAGTTAATAAATAAATAATTCTACTGCGATTAAAACTTTAAATGAATGCTTACAATAAATACATCTATACATAGCAAACTAATAAACTCCTCTCTATTGTCAACTAAAACGATGTGTAAAGAGCATTTACAAGGCAAAGTAATGCAGGCGCTCTCTATGGCAACACTAAATGGCGGATAACCACAAACTCGGCCGCTTAATAGGTGGTCTAAAGTACACATTATGTACCATTAGGGTTCTCGACCACGACAATTCTACTAAATTCATATTAATGCCATTGTAAGTACGATGGGTGATCGAAAAGTAATGATAATCGGATGTTTGTAGAGCACATAGTTATGTTTTTTTTTTGCTTTCTCATATATCCACTAGTTCAGTATAAAAAATAATATAAATAGGCCATGATTACTGGGAGCTACATTCATTTGTATACGAACAGTCGGAGAGTCAACATCAAAATGGAGAAAAACTAAATCAGAGCGGTCTTCAAGAACCTCATTTTGAAAAAAAAAACTATCAAAGACATACATAGCGACCTAGTGGAAACGTTAGGGGACTCTGCTCCTCCATATTCCACAGTTGGTCAAAGGAGTTTAAGCAAGGTAGAACATCCACAGAAGATGAAGATCGCGAGGGACGCCCGTCCTCGTCCCTCACTGTACAAAAATAAAAAAAGTCAAAGATGTTGTATTGGCAGATCGAGGAGTGACCATAAGGCATGTAGCTGAGGTCACAGGGATCTCATATGGCAGTGTTCAACGAATCTTTGCGAACGAACTTTTTTTTTTTTTTTTTTTTTTTTTTTTATCTTAATGCTGTACCTTGTGGTAACACCATATAAATTACAATCTAGCCTAAAGACTAATCAGTAATATTAATTTGACCTAAACGAATAAATTAAAATAGTGTAAGAATGTGTCCAATGGCACTTTTCTTATTGTCTCTTTTAAGGCGAAGACACTTTGTTATTGTGTTCTACACTGCACTACACTGCACTAATTTAATATTTAAACTAACTCAAAAGGTTTTGTCCTTTTCAGTCTTCTCACTATGTCCGTGTTGTCGAGGAGCTGGATAGCCTCGACATTCACATGGTAATGAAGCCGATATTGATGAGCTTCAGCATAATCCTTAATAATTTTGGCAACGAGGTCCACTTTGAGGTCCCGATGGAGGTCGTTTATTCTTATGTACCAGGGCGCATTTACAATACCTCTGAGTACTTTGTTCTGAAATCGTTGTATTGTCTGTACGTTACTTTGTTTGGTACAGCCCCACAACTGTATACCATAAGTCCATACTGGCATCAGGACTTGCTTGTATAAAAGGATTTTGTTTTGCACAGACAACACGGAATGTTTTCCAAGAAGCCAGTGCAGTTTCTTGTAGCGAAGGCCTAACTCTTCGCGTTTCTTTTTGACATGAGCCTTCCAGCGAAGCTTTGCGTCAAGTGTCATGCCAAGGTATTTAGCAGTATTCATTTCATTTCATTTATTTGCGTTTTATACATACAGTCTTAAGCTAAAGGTTAAGTTACCTAAAACTATACTAATATGTACATACCCTGGCAGGGTGTCGCAAAGAGGGAGTACAATAATTATATGAAAAGTTACAAGTTACATTTATCTTCCATAAATTCTTTTATATTATAATAACATTTTTCCAATAAAAATGATTTAAGCTTCGATTTAAAGGCGCTATCTGTGTTTAAATCCCTTATTGCGTTAGGTATCTTATTATAAATTTGAATGCTGCGGTACTGTGGACTGTTTCGAAACATTTCTAATCTTGGTCTTGGTAGGGTTAATTTATTTTTACGTCTTACATTTGTATCAAATTCGAATAAGCTTAAATGTTTCCTGACGAATAAGGCTACTTCCAAAATATACATTGAAGGCAAGGTGAGATGTTTTTCTTTTATGAAGTGAGGTCTACAACTATTTCTTGGTTTTATATTATATATAATGCGGATGCATTTTTTCTGGGCGATGAATAGATCTATTGCATCTGTACTATGTCCCCACATGATGACTCCATAGCGGAGCCATGCGTAGGCGTAGGCGTAGTAAGCAGATAGAGCGCATTTAGTGTTTGTATTAGTTTTAAGTACATACAGGGCATAGGCAAATTGTGATAATTTTGATTTAATTTTTTCTACATGCTTTTTCCAATTTAAATGCGTATCCAATGTTAGTCCTAAAAGATTAAATTCATTGACTTCCTCAATACCAATAGTTGTGGTTAATGGTTTTAAGTTTATGTTTTGCTTTTGATAAGGTTTAAATTGGATCATTTTGGTTTTTTTCATATTCACTTCCAAGTTGTGGTTATGAAGCCAGGTTCTTACGATTTTGAAGGTTTTTATTATGTGGGAATCATCTAAGTTGGTTGTAGGGCTTTTGAAGAGTATAGAGACGTCATCGGCGAAGAGCACACATAGTTGTTCACATATTTTAGGCAGGTCATTTATGTACACGAGAAATAGAATACATCCTATTACACTTCCTTGGGGTATTGACCAATTTATGGTCAAGGTGTCAGAACGTACGTTTTCCATTTCACTGGTCCTCACATTTAAGTGTTCAATCTGCACACATTGTTGCCTATCAAGCAAATACGACTCTCATAGGGTATAGCTTTATCGTTTATGTATACCGGATTATAGTTGGACCTTTTGTTGGTAAAATCAATATGAACCGACTTTGATTCATTTAATTTAATTCGCCACTTTCTTGTCCAATTAAAAATGGTGTTAACGGCGCTTTGTACATTCTCCACAGCTTCCGCGTGAGTGACTCCTGTAGCCAAAATGGCCGTGTCATCAGCAAAGGTTGCGATGGTGTTGTTTTCTAATTCTGGAATATCGCAGGTGTATAATAGATACAGGACCGGACCTAGAACACTTCCTTGTGGTACTCCAGCTTTGATTTGCTTAAGATCAGAATAAGCATCTTCCTGCCTTACTCTGAACAGTCTATCTGATATGTAGGACTCCAAAATATCTGAGAATTGTTTTGGCAACATTTTTCTTAGTTTATATATGAGGCCCTGATGCCACACCTTATCAAATGCCTGGGCCACGTCCAGGAAAACTGTTGAGCACACTTTCTTTTCTTCTAATGCTTTTTCAATTATGTTTGTAATTCTGTGAACTTGATCTATTGTAGAGTGTCTTTCCCTAAAACCAAACTGATAGTCAGGGATAAGATTTCTGGCTTCTATGATAGGTTTCAATCGTTTCAGCAGGATCTTTTCAAATAATTTAGATATTATTGGTGTTCCGTACCGGAACAGATTTGTAAATAAATAGACAACACAATATTGGTAGGTAGAATAGCATTCATTTTTTTTTCATCTGTCCAATGGGTTTCGCGACAGTGATCCACGGAAGCGCGCTTACGGCGCCGCCTAACGACAGAAAGTCGTCTAATTAGTCATTGTACTACCGCGCACGAGTGCACATCTAAATTTCTATCTCTCGAGTTCTCGCTCATCCAGAACAGATTATCCTTCTATCCTGGAAGATAACACGCGAACCAGTCGCCCTATGGACTATATGTGTGAAGGTGAAGTGAACGTGATCGACCATCGTCAAAATCCCAGAAGTCGGGCCCGACAAAGCGGTACCAGCACAGCGCGAGAAAACGGTGAGTCGTTGAAACCCATTTCATATTCAACATAATTTTTTGATCATTCGAACCGAATTTTATCTTCCAGATTGTGTTGTCTTGTTGGTAATTAGCAGTATTACGTACTCATTACTATCAAACGCATTTTAATTTCGTTGTACCACATCTTTGTAACGCAAAATGGCGGAACACGAATTAGCGTGTGAACAAGATATTTTCGAAAGGGATTTGATTCTGGATGAACTTAAACGCATCCTACAGTTCGCAGCGACAAACGAAACACAATTCCGCTCGCGAACTAGTGATTTATCTGTGCATCAAAGAAAGTTTAATAAAGTTCAAACTAAAATTGAAAAAACGTTGATCAAATTCAAATCATTTGACAAAGAGGAAAATATTAAGATTCGTAACGATTTTAACGACTTGTATTATGCCATTGTTGCGCATGTAAACAAGCTAAAAGGCATGGATGAGCAGCAGCGCCGGGCTAGCCGGCCAATATTACCACAAGATACATTATCGTACAATAAACGTAATTTACCTAATTTGCCATTACCAGAATTTAACGGTAATCCTACTGAGTGGCCATCATTTTACGATTTATTCCGTTCGTTAGTGCATAGCAACAGTGCCTACGCGGACATTGAAAAGTTTAGGTACCTCCTTTTATCTTTAAAAAACGAACCGTTAAATTTAATAAAGTCGATTCCGATTACCGACGATAATTATTCAGTCGCTTTAGAAATATTGATATCTCGTTACGAAAACAAAAGAATAATTGCATCAAAACATCTCGATCGCATACTAGATATCGAACCTTGTTCCGATAGATCTACAGCTCACGGTGTGCGAAATCTATTAAATGTCTACCAAGAAAACATTAAGGCATTGGAAGTTGCAGGTTTCCCTACTGAGCAATGGAGTTTCGTACTGTTAAATCTTTTGTTACGTAAAATACCGATCACTATGAGAAAGAATTTCGAACGTTCATTAGCAAAGCCGTCGGATATTCCGGACGTAAATATTTTAATCGCATTTTTAGAACGGGAAATTTCCGCTGAGGAAATAACAACCTCTGCTTCCTGCAGCAAACAGTCCATTTTTAAATCACCCAATGTGGGTAATTCTAGCGGCAACGCGTTTACGGCGCGAGCGCAGGCTAAACGGAGTCTCGTAGCGGCAGTGAAACCCGCCACAGACCAATCTCGATCTTATGTCAATAGCGATAAGGGTAAATCTTGCTTGCAGTGTAACGGTCAACATGCATTGGTGAAGTGTCCTGAGTTTTTAAATCGTACCCCACAAGATCGATATTTATTTGTAAAAAACAAGAACATCTGTTACAATTGTTTAAACGTGGGACACGATCTTAAAGCTTGTAAATCTAGCTATGTATGCCGTACCTGTCAACAACGTCATCACACTTTAATTCATTTGGGTACGCAGTCATTACCAGTTACCTATGAAGTTGCGATACCTAGTGCCGTCTCGCTCCCTCCTACGGAGGAATCTAGTAGTGGCATGGGCATCTCAGTGAATCACTGCGCGACCAATTCACGCGCGCCGAGTACGGTTTTGTTGTCCACTGCGCTTATTGATGTGTGCATTGGCAATGCTAGTGTGGCGACGGTGCGTTGTATTGTTGATACAGGGAGTCAAGCAAGTTTTATCACTGAGAGTTGTATGCAGCGCTTGGGTTTACCGCGTAAACATGTTAACCAACCGGTGTATGGCCTAGGTGACGTCACACCCCTGCAACCAAGGGGCATGGTAACATGTACAATCACCCCCAAAGGTAAAAAACAACCGGTCATACCAATAAATGCACTAATTCTGCCCGAATTAATTACAAAAATGCCAAGCGTACCACTACCGCATACAGGTTGGCCACATTTGCAAAATCTTACCTTAGGTGATCCTCAGTATTTTATACCCCAGCCTACAGAAATATTATTAGGCTCTGACGTTCTAGCTCATATCTTTCTGGGCAACACTATTACAGGCCCACCAGGCACTCCAATAGCTATGAACAGCGTATTAGGTTATTTATTATTAGGAAAAGTTACATTAGATTCTGTGAATCCGACTCCACTTCATGCTTGTTTTAGCTCGTTTGACAACGACAACCTACAGAAGTTTTGGGAGCTGGAGTCAGTTCCAGAGCAGCGGTGTTACACACCCGATGAAAAGCTATGTGAATCCTTTTTTCAAAAGACACATAGCCGTAACGAGGACGGGCGATATGTGGTCGCTCTTCCATTTAAGCCCGACGCACCGCCCCTCGGCGAGTCTCGGCAAATTGCTTTAGCTCGATTCCGTAAACTCGAATACCGTTTACAGCGTAACCCTCAGCTGAAGCACGACTATCACGCGTGCCTCCAGGAATACGTGGACCTCAACCACATGGAGCCCGTCGATAGCGTGCCTTCAGATGACGCTTGTTATTATATTCCACACCACTGCGTGGTTAAAGAGTCGAGTGAGACAACACGTATGCGTATTGTGTTCGATGCGGGTTGCCTATCAGCGAGTGGTAACTCCCTTAACGACGTCCTACTAACGGGTCCCAAGCTGCACCAGGACATAGTTGACGTACTTTTAAAATTTCGCGTTCATTCCGTCGCTTTTACAGCTGACATAAAACAAATGTACCGTAACATACTTGTTCGTGAAAGTGATAGGGATTTCCAGCGTATCGTATGGCGCACGTCGCCAGACGAACCTATACGTGACTACAGGATTCGCACGGTCACTTTCGGCGTAAGCTCGTCACCCTATCTTGCGTTGCGGACGATTCAACAGCTCGCTCACGATGAGGCCGAGCGTTTCAAACTAGCATCGCCCGTTTTGTCAAATGACGTTTTCGTGGACGACGTGGTATCTGGCGAAGACACAGAAGTCAAAGCTCTCGCTCTGCAGCAGGAGTTGATCGGCATCTGCAAAACGGCGGGGTTTGAATTACGTAAGTGGCACAGCAACTCGCCAGCGATACTTGCTGCAGTGCTGCCGCCAGATTCTCATTGTGAGCGGCCGGTGAACGTACCCTTCGCTGAGATGGAGAAGGACACAAAGGTCAAGGTTCTAGGGCTTCAGTGGAACCCAGGGTCTGACGCATTCAGCTTCAAGGTGCAAGTTACATCAGACAAATGCACTAAGCGGGCTATTCTCTCCGAGGTAGCAAAGGTCTATGATCCCCTGGGATTATTAGCACCTGTGACATTGTTCGCCAAACATTTAATCCAACGTTTGTGGATAGCCAACGTAGGTTGGGACGAAGCTCCGCCCATCGACATCGTAAACTCATGGAAGTCCTTCACCAACGAGCTTCCACAAATATCCCAGATTTCGTTTCCGCGTCACATTTTTAACACAGATGACTACTCATCTATTCAGATTCACGGATTTGCTGATGCGTCAGAAGTTGGATTTGCGGGCTGTGTCTACATACGCCTTATAGACAAGGATGGTAAAGTCCAGACAAATTTAGTCATGGCCAAAACTAGGGTTGCTCCGTTGCGTGTACGTCTTACCATCCCGCGTCTCGAATTGATGGCCAGTCAATTGTTATCAAAGTTATTAGAAAAGGTAATACTTACGTATGGCGATCGTATCCGCCTAGATCAGGTCTACGCTTGGTCAGACGCTTCTATTGTGCTAGCATGGCTACGCTCATCACCGCACGAATGGAAGACGTTCGTGTCAAACCGCACCAGTGAGATTTTATCACGCGTGCCTGCGAGCTGTTGGCACCACGTCCCGTCAGCTGACAATCCAGCTGATGCAGCGTCACGTGGTCTGCTGCCCGCCGCGTTGGTAAATCATAACTTGTGGTACCATGGGCCCTCATGGCTCCAACTTGGCCAAGAGTGCTGGCCGGTTCAGGCCCAAGTAGCGGATACGTACGAAGAAAAACGTGACTTATCTATACATGCTAACGTGTCTACGACACTACCCCCACCTAAACAGGATGAGGATATTATTACACGGTTTTCGTCACTAGGTAAACTTGTTCGTGTCACAGCACTTGTATTCCGATTTTACAATAAATGCAAAAAGACAAAAGCGACGTTTCCGGAATATGTTACAGTGCCAGAATATAATTTCGCATTAAATAGACTTATTTATTTAACGCAACGTTCAGTTTTTAGTGATGACATACCTAACATTTCTCAGGGTAAAGTAGTATCAAACCAACTACGACGTCTAACACCATTTTTGGACAGCGACGGATTATTACGTGTCGGTGGAAGAATCCACAAATCTCTTTTACCCTTTGAATCTAAGCATCAATTAATTTTACCTAAGCGGCATCACTTAACAAATCTTATTATAGACGAGGCCCACATTTATCACTTGCATGCTGGACCTCAGTCAGTTCGTTATCTACTTTTACAACGATATTGGATACTGTCGAGTCGTGATGTCGTACGCCACCGCATACACCGCTGCGTACGTTGCTTCCGCGCGCGACCGTCCCGCGTTCAACCACGCATGGGAGCGCTCCCTGCGTCGCGAGTACGACCGGCTCGCGCTTTCATTAAAACATCGGTAGATTTCGCCGGACCATTCTACGTGCGCGCTAATAAGGTGCGCAATGCTAAAATAATAAAATGCTACGTAGCAGTTTTCGTATGTATGAGCGTAAAGGCCATACATCTCGAACTAGTTTCGGAACTTTCCACAGAGGCCTTTTTAGCAGCCTTACGACGTTTCACGTCGCGTCGTGGTGTCTGTACTGACATATACTCAGACTGTGGAAAGAACTTCGTAGGTTGTAACAATTATTTAAAAGAACTGTATGACTTTTTGCGTTCTGACCCTGTTCAGAGTGTGCTTAACAGTCAAGCCTTGCAGCAAGGGCTTACTTGGCATTTTCAACCCCCTTACGCTAGCCACTTTGGGGGACTGTTTGAAGCAGGAGTAAAAAGTTTTAAGCATCATTTACATCGAGTTGTAGGCACTCGTACACAAACCTATGACGAGATGCATACCCTCATATGTCAGATTGAGGCAGTCCTTAATTCGCGCCCGCTTTGTGTAGTGAGTTCGGATTCTACGGATCCTCTCCCTTTAACTCCGGCGCACTTTTTAATAGGTGAACCTCTAACGGCTTTACCGGATGTTTCCTTGGTGGAGGACGATTGTAATCGCCTTACACGCTGGCGCTGGGTGCAATAATCCACACAGCATTTTTGGAAAAGATGGAGTAGAGAGTACCTTCACGAACTTCAACAAAATAGTAAGTGGTTTCACGATCGTGGTCCCACACTCCGTGAAGGCACTGTTGTCGTAATGTGCGACGAACATTTACCACCGTTGCAATGGAAGCTCGCGCGCATCCACGCTCTACATCCTGGCCCAGACAACATCACCCGCGTAGTAACTTTAAGGATCGGGAATTCGTTTTACAAACGCCCTGTTGTTAAAGTTTGTCCTTTGCCGTTAGAGTAAACTAATCGTTACGAACTTAATCTTAGTACTTATGTTTAATTTTATTGTTTTTATTTCTCTTTCAATTTAATTACTTAAATTATCTTTAGTGCTTTAAAAGCACCCAGTGCTTTTAAGGTGAGCGGCATGTTCCGTACCGGAACAGATTTGTAAATAAATAGACAACACAATATTGGTAGGTAGAATAGCATTCATTTTTTTTTCATCTGTCCAATGGGTTTCGCGACAGTGATCCACGGAAGCGCGCTTACGGCGCCGCCTAACGACAGAAAGTCGTCTAATTAGTCATTGTACTACCGCGCACGAGTGCACATCTAAATTTCTATCTCTCGAGTTCTCGCTCATCCAGAACAGATTATCCTTCTATCCTGGAAGATAACACGCGAACCAGTCGCCCTATGGACTATATGTGTGAAGGTGAAGTGAACGTGATCGACCATCGTCAAAATCCCAGAAGTCGGGCCCGACAAAGCGGTACCAGCACAGCGCGAGAAAACGGTGAGTCGTTGAAACCCATTTCATATTCAACAATTGGCAACAGCGAGATCGGTCTGTATGAAGTTACTTCATTAGGTGGTTTACCAGGTTTTGGTATCATTATAACTTCAGCAACTTTCCACATATCAGGTACGAATTTTAATCTGAACGAAGCATTTATAAGTGTCGTAAGTTTCACTATAGCTTTATGTGGCAGATTACTGAGAACTTCCCCGGTAATGAGATCATAGCCAGGGGATTTTTTCTTGTTTAAATGTTGAATCTCTGTGTGAACCTCTTTTGGTGTGGTGAGTTTTATATCAATTTCATCTTGTGTTATTGCTTCAAATATAACCTCTTCCGTGTCAAGTTTATTTGGTTGAAATGTGTCTTCCAAATAATGTGCAAATCTGATTGCCTTTTGCTCATTATTTACAGCCCATTTTCCGTTCACTTCTTTAATAGGAGGGATTTGGGTAATGGGTTTTTTAAGGTGTTTTGTAGCTTTCCATAATGAATAATCTGTTGCACGATCACTCGTTAATTGTGTAAGGTATGTGTGCATAGCTTCATCACGGAATTTTTGTATTTCCCTTCTTAACTGCTTCGTAAGATTGTTTAGCAGCGTTTTGTCAGGTGGATATCTGGTTCGTTGCCATCTTTGTCTCTGTCTTCTTTTTTCAAATATAAGATTTCGAATTTCCATAGGGTAGTTTCTGGAATTGGACTTTATTTTTAAATCAGGCGTATTATTCCAAGCACATTGTTGGATATCTGTTATAAATTTTCTTACTTCTAATGCTATGTGTTCTGGTTTCTTTAAAGGCACATTCAGAATTACTAGGGAGTCCAAATCATGCTTAAAGCTATCCCAATCTGTATTTTTATTGACCAAAGTTGGATGTCTTTTTCTGTATAGTATGTCTTCATTAATGCTGAGTATAATTGGTGAATGGTCTGAACTCATATCAAAACCCTCTTCAATAGAAAGAAAGTTCGACGAGATGTTTTTATATATAAAAAAATCGATCAAATCAGGAATTTTTTGTGGATCAGTGGGCCAATAGGTTGGCTTACCCGTTGATATGACGTCACATTTCATTTTTCTGATTGCACCTAAGAGTTCTTTCCCTTTCGTTGTGGTTAATCTAGATCCCCAATAGATATTTTTTGCATTAAAATCACCTCCAAGAACGAATCTGTTGCCGAGTTTTGTCAAGAGACTTTCATATTGCGTTGCCTTTATCGAGTACCTGGGAGGGCAGTATATAGCAGATACAGTAACCGGAAAACTTCTAGTTTTGACACATACAGCCACAGTTTGAATTTCACGGTCTTCGTGCTTAAATAACTCATAATGATAAATATTTTCCTTTATTATGACGGCACTACCTCCTCTCGCTTTGTTGTCCGGGTGCAATGCGTGATATATTTTGTATCCTTTCATTTGTACGTAGGATTCAGTGGTAAAGTGTGATTCAGATACAAGGCACACGTCGATGTTTTCTGTATTTAGGACCACTAGCAGCTCATGTTGATGCTGACGTAGTCCATTGGCATTCCATGCCATAATTTTTAGCGAGTTAACCATCACTTTTGTTTAGTAATAGCCAATTTAGTGCTAGTTTCCAATTTCTTGAGCCGTTCGTCAAATGATGTTATGACGTTTAGGATTTTGTTTAATTTATCATCTAAGTTTGATGTTTTCTGTGGCTGTAAATGTTGCTGTGGCTGTGGTGGCGCCTGAATGCCTTTTGTTATTTGAGCAAAAGACAGATTTTTTGTAACAGGTTGGCTCTGTACCTTTTTATTGATATTAATACTTGGGGTCTGTTGAGTAGGGACTTTGTGTTTCTTAACTGCCTTATTTTTTAAACTTTGCAGTTCTTTTGCTACTATGCATCCCCGATAGCTAGCAGGGTGTGCTTCGCCGCAGTGGACGCATTTAGGCTTAGTGTCTGCAGGTTTATTGCAGTTTTTTGTTAGGTGCTTACCTGTACATTTGACACACCTGGGCTCTTTAGAGCAATATTTCTGAGTATGCCCGTATGCTTGACACCTTTTGCACTGTGGGATCAGTTTCGACGCTTTAATTGGTTGCATGTCTACTTTGCAACCAAGAATAGACTTTATGTTGTAAATTTTATTGATGTCTTCACTCTTATCAAATGATAGCATGAACATGTTAAGAGGTTCTTTAGTCCTCCAATTCAACTTGTTCGTGGCATCTTCAATCTTATAACCTTTGGATGTTAGGTCTTCAACTATTCTTTCGGGGTTACATGAGAAATGCAAATTTTTTGCCATTACCCGGACTGGTCTATCCTGTTTGTTCTCGTAGGAATGCCATTGAGCGTTGCTGTCCAAAAGCAACTTTGTGATTTCCCTATACGATTCTTCGTTGTTGGAATTAATTTTAACACTGTCTCCGTTCCGCATTTTAATTAAAAATGAGTCATTGGATACAGTTGTAGTTAAAAAGTCGTAGAACTTCTGGTAATTTTTCACATGTTCTACGATTATAGGAGGTGGTTGGGGAGCCTTTTTAGCTTTTGGTGTCTTTTTGTCTGTCTCAATGGAGCTTGCTCCTTGTTGTTGTTGTGGTGACGGTGTTTGGTTCAGCTTTCTTTTTTTTCGACTTTGCTGACGAATCCACTCCGTTTCCGTGGCTAGTTCCTCTTCATCAGTCTCATAATGGACTTGTTCAGAGGCCTTCTCAGTCATGGTGTCTTCTGCTGAAGATACATTTTTCTTCTGCTTGTAGTGCTCCAGTTGTCGCTGAAGCTCTTCAATTTGACAATGTAAGTCCTTAACTAAATTTTGTAATTCCTTACATTCGGCTTGTTGTTCAGTAAAACGTTGATACAGAAGATGTTCGGTTTCCGTTTGAAGCCTTACTGTATTTTGCGAAGCCATTTTTATTCAAATATAACTTCGCCTTAATAATATTTACGTATAGTATTTAAGTATTTATGATTCACGACGTTTGTAAAAATCTGGGTCATCGGGGCGGCCGGTGACGATTACTCGCGATAGTGTTTTTGCTGCGCAAGCGCTATACCCGAGTACGGACTAGGGCAAGGCAACGCAGCCGTTCTTCGCGGATGCTGAACGTACATTGAACGAACGAACTGCATATAAAAAGGTCTCTGCGCGTTGGGTACCGAGAATGTTAACCAACGAGCAAAGCGGTCGCTGCGATGGCTGCCATTCAAGAAACGGGATTCGAATTGCTCGAAGACCCACCCTATTCGCCAGACCTGGCTTCCAGTGACTTTTACCTTTTTCCCCTGCTCAAGGAACACCTCCGTGGCAAAAAAAAATGACGACGATAGCGAGGTGATGACTGCTGTGGAGGCGTTTTTGGAGGATCAAGACAAAATTTTTTTTTAAAGGGAATTACGCGTTTAGAAAAAAGATGGACTAAATGTGTTGACTTGCTAGGAGACTATATAGCGGAATAAACTTTTTTTTGGCCAAAATATCCTTATTTCATATTGATTATCATTACTTTTTGATCACTCCTCGTAACTACAAGTATTAAAGATCCATTAGTATGGATTCTGAAAATTCTTGAACCTATAAGAAGCTGCACTTAAGCTTTCTAGGGTGTCAAAAAATCTGTTTAGGTATGTAACACATTTTGTTCGGAGTCTCACGAAGCTCTGGTGAAGCTGGACGGGTTGCTGCAAATTATAATTGCGAATGTAACCCTGTCTCTCTGTAATATGTTATCTTTACAATACTTTGACAATCCTCATCATCATCGGCCGGAAGACGTCCACTGCTGAACATAGGCCTCCACGTTAGAACGCCACAATGAACGACAATTTGCTGTTTGCATCCACCGGTTATACCTGTGACGCGCACAATGTCGTCTGCCCACCTAGTGTGAGACCTGCCTACGCTGCATCTTCCGGTTCGTGGTCGCCACTCGAGAACCTTTCTTTCACATCGGTAATCGGTTCTTCCAGCGATGTGGCCTGCCCATTGCCACTTCAACTTGGAGTTTCTGAGAGCTATGACAGTGACCTTAGTTCTTCGGCGAATCTCCACATTTCAGATTCTATCGTGCAAAGAAACTCCGAGCATAGCTATTGCTCATTATGAGTTATGACACTTTGATAATAGAGAAGGATAATACGAGGCCACTTCTTTCGAAAAAAACACAAGTTACATGGTAACATCTAGTGATTATAAAATCACTTATACTTTCATTTACGGTTCTGCATTGGCTATTAGTTGGCACGAGGTCTGTTTCTAACGATGTCGCCGGTTCGAAAGTCTCTATGCCCTGAAACGTTTTGTACGGTTATTAATACTCGTATGGTCGGCTAGGCGTGGCGTTCTATGTTCTATGCGAGCTTCGAGATTCAGCGCGGAAGCATGGACTAGCTGCTCACTGAGTTAAATCGAAAGAGTTGAAATAATTTTATATTTTAGAAGTTTTGATTCAATTTGCGTTTATTAAATTTTTTCACCTTTAGTAAATATACAAAATACATATGTAGTCGCACCTAGTAATTTTTAACCGACTTCAAAAAAGGAGGAGGTTCTCAATTCGTCTGTATATATATATTTTTTTTATGTATGTTCGCGCATAACTCTGTCAATTATGAACCGATTTGAAAAAATCTTTCTTCCATCCATTCTTCAATCCATTGATTGGTTCCCATAAAAAAATTATTGCTTAGTAATAAGTAGTACCTGAAAAAACAAGAATGGTGACTGCGCACTGAGAGCTGCAGGAAAGCCTATATCGATGACGTTATGTCGCTTTTTAAGGACAAAAATGGTCATAACTCTGGCAAATATTTACCAATTTCAATGATTCTTTTTTTATTCGAAAGAAGAGACCACTGTATTAAATCTGTATGAATTTTATTACAACCGGATAAGAACTTCCTGGAGGACCACGAACGATGTGGAGGAATTTATCTGGTAAAAACCATAAAACTGATGTTCTCCATTACATTGCTCTGACAATTATGAACCGATTGCGATGATTCTTTTTTTATTCGAGAGAGTAAACTGCTATGATGATTCCATGCAAATTTCATTACGACCGGATATTTTTTTCTGAAGAAACATGAATTATGTAAAACTATGTAGACGATAATGTGATCATAACCTACCTAGATAATTTTACGGTTTTAGGTGGTTCAATCTTTATTTATGAAAATATCACTAAAAAGTTTTAAATAAAATCTTTTTAAAAAAAAATTGAACCGACTTCAATATCACTGAAAAGTATAAAATAATTTAAATATTATTGAAGTTGGTGCCAAATATACACAGCCGGTAAGCTAACACCACTTTTTTTTAAAAAGATTTTATATCATACCTAGTTAGGTTTGCAATATCATCAAATGGGGCATATTTCCTACTAAAATATTTTTTGACGGCTTAGAGCGTAGGCACTTTTCTACTGACTTATACTTAGGTACACAAGACGCAAGTATAAAAAGTATTGGATCAAAATTTTGCTGGCTAAGGTTGGTCTATTAGTAGTTAAATGCATGTGGTATCAATATACAACACTATTAATAAACAACACTATTTTTTTTTATTCTACTATATAAATAAATAAGAAATATTTCAATATATTTTCTTTCTAGAAAATTAGTCCTAGTCATTATGTTAGTGTTCCTTTCGTCAAAAGACTACATGCATACTAAGTTTATTTATGTTTAGTGTGTATGTAATTGATGTGCTGTATCTTTACAACATGTGAACGAATACGTTTCAGTATTTTATCTCTGGCTAAACCATATCTGATAGATAAGAGTAAAAGCAAAACGTCGTTACAGGACCAAATAGACTCTTCTACCATTTTACTGCATCGATACTTTGCAATGACCATTTATATGCCTACATCGAGGCACACGCTTCAAAACTAATGGTATTATGCAGCGGACATTTCAATACAAATTATCATTGAAAGTGTTCGAACAAAAAAGGCCTGAGGCGTCCAATTTCATGGTTACTAAATAAAATTAGCATCGTACAGACAGATTAACAAAGCGGTCTCAATAATTCGCACAGAACGAGTGAACGTGCGTTCCGAGATGCCCCATTAATCACATAACACATCACATTATAACAGCGATAATTTAATGAAAGTATAAATTACCGGCGCAACAGAATTCAATTCAGTTAATATGTAATAATTGGTACAAAAGCATCGTCCGGGTTAGCGCGGAGGCAACGTGCCGGCGACCGCGTAATTGGTCGAAGCGACACACGGCAACTTTTAGCAATAAAGTACCTAACCTAAATAGGTGCTAGCCGACATGTCACATTATCATCAGGCTTCCCCCTTAGAACGCCACAATTAACGAGAATTTACTATTTGCATCCACCGGTTACTTGCGACGCGCACAATGTCGTCTATCCAACTAGTGGGAGGCCTGCCTACCCTGCAACCTTCAACAGGTTCGTGGTCACCACTCGAGAACCTTTCTCCCCCATTAGTTATCGGTTCTTCTAGCGATTTGGTCAGCCCATTGACACTTCAACTTGCAGATTCTGAGAGCTATGTCGGTGACCTTAGTTCTTCGGTGAATCTTCCACTGCTGGGCAAGTCTGCTAAAAACTTTTCACTAACGCCAGTCATCAGCACCTGGGCGCGGCGGGCTTCGTTCTATCTGTCCGATAAGCATCAAAGTCGTCACACTAACTTTTACGTGGCCTGCCCACGCGTGGCGGCTTCTGGCTTACTGGACATAGTGTGATAATTTTCATCCATGTTTTACATTCCGCAAACATGTCTTCGATTGTGTACATGTCGCTAAATATGAAGCGACTGAACGTATGAACGTCTCGTAGATAGTTCGCAATCGACGTGTCCCAATCTTTGTCGTCAGTACGGAATATCGTGCTAAGTCGCCGACACACTGTCCGAACCCTTAGACGGGGCGACCGTAGGCGTAACGTGCAATCAAGAAAGAATGGCACGTTAACATTCCTCTCGGAACGCAATTACAATTCAATTTTCTGTAAAGTACTAAACGCTTGTAATAAGAAGGCAAACGGTGTAGTTGAGAAGTGGGATGACTGGTTGATGGTAACAAGCGAACGATGAAACTGATAACACATCGAGCTAGTACGGAGTAGTCCTTGTGCAGAGATCGTTCAGGTACCAGCGCCATCGCAAAGCATCTGTAGGAAGGGCACTGTAATCGTAGAAATTACTAGGCTTAAGATGTTAATTATCTATCTTGCCGTGCCTTAAGCATCAATGTAATTTATTTAAAAAAATATATTATTATTTAAGTATAAAAAAAATAAACTGGATCGCTTTATATAGTTACTCACTATGTGTACAACAAATACGTAGAGCAATAAATTTAAATTCTAGGTAATTTTATGGGGTGGGATCAAAACGCTTGCTAATCTGTTGCATGTACTGCACTAGCAAAGTAAACAAGCCTCAAATTGCCGGAAGACCGTAACAGAACGCGGACCGTCCGCGGCGCGTTCGCCTGCGCTTTAGATAAGATTCGCAGAGTTGGACTCGCGCCTATTGAGGGTCGTTACGAGACGCTGGCGCGAGATGATCGATAATAATGGTAATTTCGCTTGGAACACGTGTAGTATCGATAGTTAGACGACGCGATCGCCATAGCCGCATACCTACCCTATTAGGACATAGGTACAAAAGAAACTTTCTTGAAAATTTTCTTCTGGAAAATTATCTGACATTTTATGCATGTCTTATCATCATCATCATCAGCAGCAGCCGAAATACGTCCACTACTGAACAAAAGGCCTCCCCCTAGGAGAAGGGAGGGGTTGCCATAATCCCTACACTTGGCAGGCGTCTTGGGGGTCTTTCTTTTGGATTTATCTTCCATCGTATAGGTGAAAGATAAATCCAAAAGAAAGACGCTGCTCCCCGTCTTCTTGTTCTCGCATAGTCGCATCTTACGACACCCAACGAGAGGAGATGGGGCATGCATTATGCATGTTTAACTTTTGCATATTATAATACAATTCTAGTAAGAAATTACCTCACTCCGATTAGACCGCCTTTACTGATTTACTTACGTAAGGTTGGTTTCCGGCCAGGCCGATCTTTAGTTTGTTTAAATAAATCATCAAACCCGGACAATTTTAATCATTTATTTGAATAGTGTATTAAATTTACCAATTGGAGTTAGGCCCAATTCACACCAGAAGAGCGGCGGACGGAAGCGGCCAGAAGCGGCGCGAAGCGGCCGGCGGCGCGGCGGCGCGACGCGGCCGGCAGATCAGGCGCAAGAGGCCGCGCCCGGCCGCTCGCAGCCGCCTCGCGCCGCTCGCAGCCGCCTCGCGCCGCCGCCGCGCCGCTGGCTCAGTCTAGTTTGTAGATTCGTTCGACACACGGTGTATTTTTTTTTGTTTTGGAGTAAATAAACTAAATGTAAAAAACTTTTTAAAATGGAATTGGTTATCATAGCACTTTTTTTTGAACAAGAAGAAGAAGCTATTAGCTTAGCTACCTATATTCTTGCAAATAAATATATAATTAATTCATATCGCATTATTTGTCGTGTAAATTCAATGGTTAATTTATCCATACGTTATGAATAAGTACGCTTTTTGTCAAGATAGATAGTCATATAGGTTTGTTGTCTATCAGGGATCAAGGGTAAAAAAAATGAGGTACATTACCACGTGTACGTTTTAAAACATCGTTCAAATATGCATTTTTAATTTATTCATATCTTTTGAACGGGAAAGTTCGGGGTAATGCACGATGCAGAGTGACCGTATAATTTGATGCGTATGCTTTTTACTCGGCACGCGTAGCCTAATTAAACTCTTCATCAGTTCGCATATATCGGTGGCAAGAAAACCGCGCGTGCTCACTAATTCATTTTATTCATACAATTCATTAATTTAGTTAAGTTATATAATAAATTCAGTTGTTATCTTAACTAAGCTTATCATTTCCAAAACTTTAATATCGTACGGTTTACCAAGAAATCATACACTACTATTATAATTTTTCAAAAATCCTATGAAAGGGAACCTCGTTTTTCCGTCCACTGTGCGGCGCGAGTCCCCGTAGCCGCACGGATGCCCGCGCAGTCGCGCGGCGGCTCGAGCAGTCGCGCGGCGGCTCGCGCAGTCGCGCGGATGCCCGCGCAGCCGCGCGGATGCTCGCGCCGCCGCGGGCGGCCGCTTTGATGAGTCGCGCGGCCGCCCGCGACTGCTTGCGCAGGCGCGGGCAGCCGCGCGGCTTCTTTGAGCTTTTCAAGCGATACTGGTCTTTTACGTATTGTAGATAAAGTCTAAAATTCTTTCACAGTGAAAGTGCGCGCCGCGCCGCTTCCGTCCGCCGCTCTTCTGGTGTGAATTGGGCCTTAGAGCCTCAATATGACAAGGTTAATCTCAGCACTTCTAATAAAGGAGAAAAAGAAGCCAAGCCAACTTGCATAAAGTTTCTAAATTGCATACGAATGAATTAACAGCAAAAACACAATTGCTAAACTCGCACCCAACATTGCACTGGGCATTGAGATATGGAAACGGCTCGCGTCACAGACGTCTATTGAGAAGACGACACGAATACGTAGCCTGCAGACTGCGTGTATTTATGGGACGTCCAGCCTTCCCGTAGACCCATAATGGCAACACAATATCACAATACGGGCACAGATTTATGCCTGGGCGCATCGCGTTCTCGCACGCGGAAATCCCATAGTTATTTACCGGTTGCGAGTTAAGTGCGGCAGATTTATCGGTTGAGCGCTCTCGCCGCGCGTCGCGACGATCTCGTTTCCGTGAGTCCTATCTGTATTGGAAGGTGTCTAGATTTTCGGGAGATCAACATTTGAGGTGTAATTTTTCTCAATATAAGGTAGTCCCACCTGATTATTAGGGTGGGTTAGAAATACATCAGCTTATTATCATTTATCACAAAGAAAAGGACCTTGTTTTACAGTCACAGGTATTGCTGCGCCGACAGGAAAAATAATGGTGGAGTCGCGAATTTATTTAACACTCTACTAATTATGCAAGTGTTAAACGAAAATCAAGAAACGTGACACTTTCCATAAAACTTTATATTTAGTGATTTGCTCCTACTAATTGTTTACGACGATGAAAGGTTGATTTGTACTACGACAGCTGCAGTAGATTTAACAATTAATGTGATAAAAGTCTCACAAACAACACAATATATTTTTGAGGACTTTTTGCTGTCTGAAAATAGTGTTCTAAATTCTAAGAACAAAACGATAACAAGGTCTGCTTTGAAACCACTTGATATACTCCAGCTTTATCATAGCAGAACCTATACTCTGTTTTTCTTTACTGTACGATTATGATCTTGATCTTGTAAAGTAAACAGGGTGTACATCAAAGCACACAGGGCAACTCTGCATGTTTGCGGCATGGGGATTGCGGGAGTAATTGTGAACCAAGGTTACTGTGTCTGATAGATCGTTGTGCATCTACGTATCGTCCTTGATGAGTGATCGTGAGCGCCTTGTTTGAACATCATATTATTAAGCTCCACTCCACGGACGTAGTATTGAATGTCCTGTTTTCCGAGGCACATTAATAGCATAAGATTAGAAAAGTAATGACTTAATCGCGCGAATGCTGTTTTATAGCGGAAAAGCGGAAAACAGAACGTTTATGCTATACGAGGGGGTTGGAATCACTCATTAAACTGTAACGAGGAGAGGTGTCGGAGGTTGGAGTGGGGAGCGAGCCGAGTGGGGAGCGAGCTGAGTGGAGAGGAGAGGAGAGGTGTGGTGGGAGCGCAAAGCCGGCGGTATAAAAAGCGGTGCTCGTGGATAGGCTTGGCATTAATATATCATAATTAGAACGGTGGAATTATTGTAATACGTATAATTAAAATTACTGTGATTCAATTCTCAAGTGTATAATTTCTGGCTCCTTTATAGTCAGAAGTGGGATTAGGAGTCCACAAAATCTCACACAATGAAGCGAAGGAAGCCGGGGCAGTACGTTCGATCCAAAAGAATTCGGGAATCTGGAAATGAAGAGAAGTCCGAGGCCCTTGAGGACTGTGAAGTAAGTGGTGACAAATTAACTCTTTCACAGACTCAATTAAAATCTATAATTGATCATGAAGTATTTAAAGCAATGAAAACTGTTATTCATAATGAGGGTAGTAAGGAATTAAATTCAAAAATGTTAATGAATACTGCTAAATTGATACCCGATTTCGATCCCGAAAATCGGGACATGAATGTTAAAAGTTGGATTCGAAAGATCGATCAACTTGGCGAGATTTATCAATGAAGTAATGAGATAAAATCATTTAATTTACAATCAAAATTACAAGGACAGGCGCGTATCTGGTATAACCGTTTAGATTCATACGATCACAGTTGGGAGGAATGGACCTCTTTGTTAAGCAAAGCCTTTCCTCGTTATCATGATTATGCTACTTTATTAGATGAGCTAATGGCTAGGAAAAAGTCCCATACTGAAACTATGACCCAATATTTTCAAGAAAAATTATCAATGTGCTATAGATGTAAGCTTAGTGATCAGGCAGCTGTTTCATGTATAATCCGTGGGTTGCCAATTGAACTTCAAGCTAATGCACAGGCTTTTCAGTGTGCCAGCCCAGATGAACTATATGAAGGTTTTTTGTCAGCATTCGATAATTATCAAACTACCTCCATAACTCGTACTGGTCATACGAAGCTACCTAATACCTCGAGAGATATTGCTAGTGCTAGCGGTACCTTTGACAAGGATAATGTTCGGAAACCACCCGTTTGCTATCGATGCCGTGAGACTGGCCACGTGGCCCCTAATTGTAGACAACCCGATAAACGCAAATGCTTCCGATGTGGCAAAATAGGGCATCTGGCTAATATTTGTACGTCAAAAACTGAACAAATAAAGAAGGTACAAATTTTATCTAACTTGAATGACACCTACAGGAAAATAGCTAAAGTCAATAACACATTTGTGAAAGGATATCTTGACACGGGTAGCGAACTAAATGTTATGGCTGATGCTGCTGCACGGGCCATCAACCTTCCAATCAAACCAAGTAATACAATATTGAGAGGATTCGCAGGAAGCTCTGTGCCAGCGTTGGGTATCGTCGAATTTGATCTTTACGTAGACGACGTGAAAATACATACCACAGCAGTAACAACAAATATTGATTTAGGAGATGTCGTCTTAATTATCGGTCAACCCGTCATTAACGACGAAATGGTATCTTTAACAGTAACAAAGGATGGTGCAAAACTAATTATGGCATTTAATAACCCACTTAATTCAATAGATTTGATTGAAGAAACGAGCCGTTTAAGTGTGCAGATTGAAGCCGACACCGAGATTCCAATAGGAGACAGCTTAGTGAAGGTGGTGGTGGAGGGAGCTCCAGCTGGCGAGCTGTGCACGAAGCCACGCCAGCACAGCATCGGCGCAACACACTATGCTATCGCCAGTTCGGTTCTTCACGATGGCGCTGGCTACCTGAGAGTCTGCAACATCGGTGAGGTGCCATTGCAGTGGAAGAAGGGCGACACCATCACTCGTGCTGAGCAGTGTGCGATTTTACCGAAGGTTAGTGCGAATTCTATAATTTTGAGGAGTGGAGTTGTGGATAAACAAGATTTATGTCATGTGAATAGTTTTAAATTAGGTGATATAGATGTAGGATACATGAGCCCAAGTGAGATACAGCAATTTCATACATTATTATCGTCCTATTCAGATTGCTTTGCCAGTTCAACCAAAGATATAGGTAATACAGATTTAGGCGAAATGCACATTAAGCTTACTACTGATAAACCCGTCAATAGAAAACCGTACAGGCTAGCGCATTCAGAAAGGGAGGTAGTTGCTCAAAAAATAGAAGAAATGTTAGAAAGTAATATTATTAGAGAATCTGCATCTCAGTACGCTTCTCCTGTAATACTAGTTCGAAAAAAGAATGGGGATTATAGGCTGTGTGTGGATTATAGAGCCCTCAATGCAATAACTGTAAAAGAAAGATTTCCCTTGCCCCATATAGACGATCAATTATCCAAATTAGCAAAAAAAAGTGTTTTTACGACTTTAGATTTATTTGCTGGCTATCATAATATCAAACTTAGTCCAGACTCTATAGACAAAACAGCGTTTGTTACACCGGATGGTCATTATGAATACTTAAGAGTTCCATTTGGTCTAGCCAACGCGCCATCAGTATTTATGCGGGTAATTCAAAAATTGTTAAAAATGGTGGGTAGTGACGAAGTGGTAGCTTTTATGGACGATATTTTACTGTCTACCGTCAATATTAGTGACGGGTTGTTATTGTTAGAAGATGTGCTGGCCCAGATAAGAAACGCCAATTTAAAACTTAACATAAAAAAATGTTCGTTCTTAAAATCTGAAGTATCGTTTTTAGGACACGATATAAATGCTAATGGTATACGACCCGGTAACCATAAAGTTGAAGCTGTGGTTAATTTCAAAACTCCCAGAAATTTACACGAACTGCGTCAATTTTTAGGCTTATGTAGTTATTTTCGAAAGTATGTTGCACAGTTTGCTACTATAGCCAGGCCTCTAACGAATCTTACAAAGAAAAATTCTGATTGGATTTGGGGTAAGGAACAGGAACAAAGTTTCCAAATCCTTAAGGCTAAGCTTTGTTCTCGTCCGGTTCTCGCTTTATTTGACCCAAATGTACCTTGTGAAATTCATACAGATGCCAGTAAAATTGGTCTAGCCGGTATTTTGATGCAGATTCAGGAAAATGGACAGCTGAAGCCCGTGTTTTATTATAGTAGAGTAACTTCACGTGAAGAATCAATGTATCATAGTTATGAATTAGAGACCCTGGCGGTTGTAGAATCATTAAAGCGTTTTAGGGTGTACATTTTAGGTAAAACCACCAAAATCGTAACTGATTGCACGGCGGTTCGTTATACACTAGAGAAAAAGGATTTGATCCCTAGGATAGCACGTTGGTGGTTGACAATACAGGAGTTCGATATTAAAGTGGAATATCGAGCTGGACATAAAATGAAGCACGTCGATGCATTGAGCCGAAATCCGAATTTTCTCTCTGGTGAAGGTACTATCACCTCCGACGAAATGTCAAAAAACATTATCGAAACTGTCAATGTCAATAGAATTTCTAGTGACGACTGGTTTATGACAGTTCAAATTCAGGACGATAAACTAAAAAATATTATAAATCAATTGTTAAGTGGTAATGCGTGTAGTGATATATCTAATAATTATGTGATTAAAAATAATAGACTTTATAGGAAAACTTTACGCGGTGATAAATTAGTTGTGCCATCGTTTGCTCGTTGGAAATTAATGCAAAAATTTCATGATCAAATAGGTCATATAGGCTTAAAGCGCTGCGATGAGGTAATTAAATCTGATTATTGGTTTCCGAAAATGACTCGTTTTATAAAGAAATATGTCAGTTCTTGTCTAGAATGTGCGTATGGTAAAGGAGAGTATGGGAAACCCTCCGGTGAGCTTCATCCTATTCCAAAACCAAACTTACCTATGAACATGGTGCATATAGATCACTTAGGACCATTTAGTAGAACTAAAAAGGGTCACCAGTACATACTTGTGTTAGTAGACGCGTTTTCTAAATTTGTAATTGCTAGGCCCACTAAAACTATTAATTCTATTGAGACTTTAGAAGTTTTGAGAGACATATTTAGTTTATTTGGTTACCCGAATAGAATAGTGTCTGATAGGAATTTAGCTTTTACTAGTAGAATATTCAAAGAGTTTACTCATAAACATCAAATTCACCATACCTTAAATGCAATTGCATGTCCAAGAGCAAATGGTCAAGTCGAACGTAGCAACCGAACTTTACTAGATGCAATGCGTACACGTAATATTGATCCAAATATGTGGACAGAGTGCTTACCAGATGTGGTCTGGGGTATTAATAATACGGTAAATGAAACTGTAGGTTTTCATCCCTATGAGCTCATGTTTAGTCACAGGGGTAGGCTACTCCCAAACCTTGAAGGTAGTACAGATATTACACATGTAGTAGAAAAGCGTACAATTGCATCTGATAGGTCTCGCAGTAAGGCAGAAATTATGAAGCAAAATTATGATAAAAGGCATAAGCCTGAAAGACATTTTAGTAGGGGTGATTTAGTTTTATGGAAACAATCTGCCACAGGGGGAGAAGTCAAGAATGTTAACACTAAGTTAAGAGACTTGTATTCAGGGCCCTATATAATTGTAAAAGTACTCAATAATGGGAGGTATGAAATAAGGAGTATAAAAGGCATGCGGGGATATAAAAAGTTTACAGGCATAGTTGCTGCAGATTCATTAAGGCCTTACCGCAGTGTCCCCTCTTGTAGTGAGACTAGTAGTGATGAGGAAATTGTGACTAGGGATGACTTAATTGATCTATTGGAGAGCTAATTGTGTATTTTTTGTGCACCAATTGCGGTGCAATTGTTACAGGATGGCCGACTGTAACGAGGAGAGGTGTCGGAGGTTGGAGTGGGGAGCGAGCCGAGTGGGGAGCGAGCTGAGTGGAGAGGAGAGGAGAGGTGTGGTGGGAGCGCAAAGCCGGCGGTATAAAAAGCGGTGCTCGTGGATAGGCTTGGCATTAATATATCATAATTAGAACGGTGGAATTATTGTAATACGTATAATTAAAATTACTGTGATTCAATTCTCAAGTGTATAATTTCTGGCTCCTTTATAAAATAGTTCCCTGCATAATTGGTAGATGTCTGAATGGATGGGAATATCGGTATTTCATGTCGAACGTCCATCTGCGTTTAGATTACCGTAAGGGCTGGGCGAAAAAATCGGCACAGGTTGGATTTATCAGTGTCATATCGGCGTCACCACCCCGCTTAGAATACTATACTACTAAGTGTAGTATTCTAAACGTTACTAGATATTTTAAATTCTTCACGATGAGGACACAAACGACCATGTCTACAAAGAATGTTGAATCCTTTATTTCAAGTAGACCTAACGAACAGAACAGCTTTTGATTCTTTACAAAGCTCAGATTCGACCCTGCATGGAGTACTGTTCTCACCTGTGGGATGGCTCTGCCAAATATCAACTTGACTCTTTGGATTCGCTAGATAGACGCGCTCGCAGGATAATTGACGATAACGACCTAACAAATGAAAAACTGCAACAATTGGATCATCGTCGCCTAGTTGCATGTTTATCGGTTTTTTACAGATTGTTCCACGGTGAATGCGCTCAAGCACTTTTTGACCTTGTACCACCATCCCCTTTCTTTTACCGGACTACCAGGCGCCGGCAGGGTCTCCACCGCTTTGTCGTTGACACTCCAACTTGCCGCACTAAGCGTTTCGCTTCTTCTTTTCTCATGCGCACGGCCAAGCTGTGGAATACCCTCCCGGACAACGTTTTCCCTGATAAATATAACTTGGGTGTATTCAAGTCTAGAGTGAACAGGCATCTTATGGGTAAGCGCGGTCCATCCTAGACTACATCTTCACTTACCATCATGTGAGATTGTGGTCAAGCGCAAACCTATTTATTATTAAAAAAAAAATCGATGGCGCTTTTACTAGCTGTCATCGTATCATATGCAGCCACACCTGAGAAGCAGCATCCTACTTATTATCTAAGACAATTTAATACGTTTCATATATTTTAAATAACATTAATTTATAAGGTAATTCCAAAAAAATGCCAAAAGTTATAAAGATGTTTTATTTATAAAATTTTCACCGCGCGACGCTCTCGAATCTCATAAAGTGTACACGCTTTTTCGACATTGTATTATTACAGACCCGTGTGAAATTACACGCGGTCATTTGTCAAAAGCGAAGGAGGCGCTAGCTAGACTTGTGTTGCACGGTTATTAATTTCATTAGCCCGCTCTTAATCAAGCGCGGACGGACGCTGCTCGACGGTGGGTGTGAACACTAAACACAACGGCTCCCCGACCGAACCAATATTTACAAGAATCTATGACCAACATGATTTGATATACGATTACCCATTTATTTCAATGTCACTGGCCCTTGTTAGAGATTATTTATGGCAACAGTCCGTTGTTTCTAAAACGAAAGTGATAATTGTCAGATGCGTTGGAGTCGGTTCAGGCCTGATTCACGCAGGAGCCAATTCACGAGCTCATAATACAACGTCATAGATCATCTCGGCGTTGTTCCCGGACAAGCGGCGAGGCTCAATTGTCGAGATTGGCATAATGACACGAGCCCGGGGCCACCGGCTAACTTATGACCACATTACCGTGACACGCTTGACGCATGTCCAATTATTACACACAATCTGTTTGCGCGTGTAAAATATGAATAAGGCGCCGGACGAACATTAATAAGAACATATCGTATGCGGGACGTTAGTCACTTTGAAGGGTTGAGATAATGTTGTGTGTAAAATAAATCCTAGTCGCGGCGTGCCGAGTTACAAATGAACCGACCGAGGGAAAAATATTGCAAAAACTGTTTAAATTATCGCCCACATCGTTACCAGTTACATGAGCCGCGTTAACGCGCTACGCACCCACGACGACGTTCGTTAAACAAATGACTTCAAAATCTTCGTGACTTACAAAATATAATAGGTTCATGTTTACTTGAGTTAACGTCGCAATTTCACGTCTGAAATTCCTCGAAGCCGACGCAAAATATGGGGAGCATATATCAATTGTGTGATTGGCTATCTTGAGCCACGATCGGCGGTTTTCATCTATCCGGCGGTTCGGAAGGGTTCACGGAAAACAATCATGCGAGATACATCCCTTGAACGGTCCAATCAGCTGAAACAAATAGCCTCAATTTATCTACAAGTAGTATTGACGAATTAAAGTCGTTGAATTTCTTTAGGAGGCATGGTGGCGCGTCACCTTTGCATATTAATTATACTAGGTGATTGCTTTACGTAAGAGACCATCGCGCTAAGTACCACCACAGTGTTAGAATTTTAGCCACAAAGCAAGGTGTATAAATTCGAATGTTCCGATGTGAAGGGCACTGTAGCTAGTGAAATTACTCAACTAGAACTCAGGTCACTAGCGGCAGTGTAGTGCAATGTAGCTGTCTAAAGGCAGGCGTGTCGCTAACAATCAAGTGAACGTCTTGCTTCTCTCATTAAGAAGTTGATTAAAAAATACAGATAAAAATTAAGAAAGCGTTGGATGGACTGTATCGTATACTGGAGAAAAGAGGCAAATAAAAGAAATTACTGTCGAGGAGACCAAATAATTCAGCAACGCGCCGTATGAAGAAGTAAGTTTTAATCGATCTAATACCTAATCAAATAGAAGGCAATATGTTACGTTATCTTGGTAATCAGGAGACGCATGGTGCAAAATGCGGGTCGGTTGACAAAATATTGTTGTTCGCTAGTGGACAGTAGCCAGCGGTCTGTAATCCGACTAGCGCGGACATTAATTAATGAACATTACTTAAACCGATTAGCTGTTGTGGACCGCCCGGTCGGTGCGGTCACGGATTAAGCTTGAGAAGACAAACGATAGTTAATAAATAAATTATCGTAACGAACTCGATTGATACAGGAATTATGTTTCATCGCAGGAAACAGTTGTAGAAGTTGATATATTGCAAACGACTATAATTCTTTATGAGGTATTGCTCTTATGTTACGCTGCTATGAATGTCTCTCAACCGGCTCTAAATGTACATTTAGAGCCGGTTGAGAGACATTCATAGCAGCGTAACATAAGAGCAATGTTTAATTTTATAATAAGCTTTAAATTTTCATCAATATAGCTATCATTTTTTAAATAGAAAAAGATGTTTTACCCGGAAAGTTAATCCTGGTGAAACGACTTTTTCTATTTAAAATATTATGCTCAAAACCGTATATTCGTATGGGAATTACTGATGGCAGCACAGCAAGAACTTGGCGACAAGATCGGACTAGAAGGGCGAGCGCTTATTAGCACTCAAGCCTAAAAGGCAGAGGAGCGAACGGAGGTACGGCCTCGGCTTGAGCGGTCGCTTGACGACGAAGAAAGACTGGCATCACAACCCGCCTTTACTGAGAAGATTCGACAAGAAACTCAATGGGGTGACGCCATCATCGTTATGGCGTCGAGGTCGCATTTGAGCACATTTGTCACGTTATAACGTGCCGGCGATATACATACATAGTTTGTTTATGAATCAATATGGAGTCAGCAGCAGCGGAAAGGCGGAAAGTTTGCCATAATACCCACGTTTGGCAAGCGTCTTGGGGATCGCAGTATAGGTGGTAGGTAATCGTTGCCATAATACCCACGCTTGGCAGGCGTCTTGGGGATCGCAGTATAGGTGGTAGGTAATCGTTGCCATAATACCCACGCTTGGCAGGCGTCTTGGGGATCGCAGTATAGGTGGTAGGTAATCGTTGCCATAATACCCACGTTTGGCAAGCGTCTTGGGGATCGCAGTATAGGTGGTAGGTAATCGTTGCCATAATACCCACGCTTGGCAGGCGTCTTGGGGATCGCAGTATAGGTGGTAGGTAATCGTTGCCATAATACCCACGCTTGGCAGGCGTCTTGGGGATCGCAGTATAGGTGGTAGGTAATCGTTGCTATAATGCCCACGCTTGGCAGGCGTCTTGGGGATCGCAGTATAGGTGGTAGGTAATCGTTGCCATAATGCCCACGCTTGGCAGGCGTCTTGGGGATCGCAGTATAGGTGGTAGGTAATCGTTGCCATAATGCCCACGCTTGGCAGGCGTCTTGGGGATCGCAGTATAGGTGGTAGGTAATCGTTGCCATAATGCCCACGCTTGGCAGGCGTCTTGGGGATCGCAGTATAGGTGGTAGGTAATCTAATAGAAAGACGCTGCTGCCCGTCTTCTTGTTTTCCCTTAGTCGCCTCTTACGGATACCCAACGGGATGAGATAGGGTGCTATTGTTACCCGGACACTCCACGGGCCAAAATGCAGTGCGATATAAGTATCGATTTAGCGACTCCGCGTCTATAAAACTGGGGAAGATACTCGTATAGGCGCGTGCGTCACAAAGAGTTGTAAGACGTTTACTTAATGTAATCTGAATTATTTTTAATAATTAACGCATTTACGATGAAATAACCAATAATTAATTCATCCAAATTCTATCCTCTAAAGTCTAAGCCACAAAACTTGACTGTCCATTATCTAAGAAAGATTAACCGGGGCGATCGGTAAACACATTAATAACTATTAGGAGCACTCCAAATCCAAGTTTCCGAAGGCTTGATAATTATTTATAAGGCGTTAACAGTTAATTCTTTAAGTCGCTCCATTTAGAATAGGTAACGAGCTTAGGTAACTAGTTGATTAACGAAATAGCCGCCGTGTAAACTTTGTTATTAATCGGCTTTCAAATCTCATTACGTTCGCATCTGTGCGGGGTAATCGTTAATTAGTCCCTTGAAAAAATATGATAAATTGCGTTAGAAAGTTGTATTGAAATACGATGGAGTATTCATATTGGGAAATATTTGCTTTAGGTACCAGTCCGTTTGCCATCATAAATACCTATATTGTTTATATCAGTTTTGTGGGTTCGATTCCCGCCAAGTGTCTGGGTGTAGTTTATCTATTTAAGTATGTATTTACAAAAAAAAAGTATATAAGTATTAGTATCAGTTGTCTGGTTTCCATAGTACAGGCTCTGCGGCTGGCGGATGACCGTGTGTGGATTGTATCAAGATATTATTATTATTTTTGATTTTTTATAACACGGGCTTTTACACCCGGACTTTTTAAAGGCTTGCGTGGGGACGAATCCAACACGTAGAGGCCTGTTGAGAGAAGTTAATGGTAGGTATGGAACACACCTGTCAGGATCAACTGCTGGAAATAAGATATAAACAGCAGTTGACTCTGACAGGTGTAGGGACTATTGTAAGTCTGTGGAAAGATTTCTAGATTTTATTAATGAGCATTTGGTGGACTGAATACTGGGCTATTGCAATAGGCCGGGATCACTGCCATAATTAGTGTACTAAATATATTTTGGCAAGCGGTGACTTGCCACCCCACTAGATGGGCTCTCCATATAGCCGTCAGAAGACGACGGAGTGCAACACCGGTGTGAGTGGCTCAGGGGTGTCGAGAGGTGTGCTGCGCTTTCTCCGTGGTTACTCGCGGCGTTATGCCCTTTAACACTTCCACCCCTGGAGCATATAGCTCTAACAACTCCTCTCTGGACGGCCAATTAAGGCAAGCCAGAGCTGAGAGTCCTGCGGGCCCCCTTCGGTTTCCACTCGGCCGACGAAGACACGCCGAGGTGGGGGCCCTGACGGACTCTCTGGAGCACTCGGGTCCGTGGTGTCGCTACGCACCAACAGCTCGCCACTAGCTGCCCTGCGGGTTTATTATTATTATTATTAACTGTCACATAATCAGATAAAAAATATTGATATTCCAGTTAGCACAATTTAAAATGACAAAGCTTCGTTCAAACACCACTAATCCAATTGTTATACTCGTACAGTAGAACTAAACTAATTTGTCTACTAATTTCTAAATACATCATGAGCAATAGGATCATTTTTTCTTTATTCTTTTTCTAACCCACTACATTGTCCCACTGCTGGGCAAAGATCTCCCATGACCATCCACAAACCCTATCGTGGGTCACTTCAAGCCGATCTTTCTTGAATGCATCTTAGTCATCACGCCAAACGTTGGCGTCCTTAGTCTTCCCCAGCGACAACGTCCATCCTTCGCCACTTTGAAATCTAATTAGATATTCTGAACACTCAAACATGGCGGACTTTTATTAACCAAGACAAATAAATAGATTATCCACTAAGGAATAAACATACTTGATGGCTCGAAGTAAAAGTAATAATTATTTATTTATTTATTTTATAGTTTACTAGCTGACCCACGCAGCTCCGCATGCACTATTTTTACGTTAACTAAACTTTTAATAACAGACATTCGCATCGAATACATAGCCTCCTTTTTTATAGTCGGTTAAAAACTGGGACCCACTTTTTACTTGCTCTCCGAAGCACGGACCCGTTTAGTACAAATGGCGTTAAACGGTCACCCATCTATTTAATGACCTTACCTAACGTTGCTTAACCCGATCGATTACAAAACCTTGATAACAACTCTCTATGAGTATTCCCTTACTAATATTTATTATAATTATGAAGAAAAATTGATAAAATCGGACCAAGCGTATAACCAAGTACCCATTTTGACTTTAATCCCCTCTCCCAAAAGAACCGTGCTAGATTACGGGATCAAAAGTATCCTATGTCCTACCTCGTAGTAAGATCTCAAATCATGCCAAGTTTCATTTGAATCCATTCAGTAGTTTCGGCGTGATGCGCATCCGTGATACAGACAGACAGACAAAAATTAAAAAAAAATACAATACATAAATACAATATTTTCGGCTTCAGTATCGGTTATAGAATGCCCTCCAAATATAATTTTCAAAATATCTTCAATGTACAGAATTGGACCTGTTACAGTTTTATTATAAGTATAGATGTACACACACAATAAGGAAACAAGAAATATAGGAAAGATTAGTACAAAGGCACAGCTTATTTCTAAAGATTTTTTTATTGTTATTGAATATACATACTTACTAAAAAAGTATGTATAATACTGGACTAAGCAACTTGACTAACGTTATGAGTATAACTAAAGGAAGCACAGGGTCGCCTCGAGTGGGGTCCAACTGACCGGTACAAATGGCGGACATCCGTCTAGCTAGATCCTCTCCTATTTCAATATTACTACTACGACCACCTTTGAGGGCGTCTTGACGACGGTATCGAATGATATGAATACGGTTTACATTAATTATATTCCGAGCATGGTCCGGTATTTACGTGACCAACATAATCAGTGCCTTAAAATATAAAAAATCAGAGCCTTAAAAATAACTGTACCTACATGAACAACATAGTAGTTTTACTACACAAATATGCTACATGCATACTGCTCTCACGAAACTCAACTCCAAAAAAACACAAAAGAGAAAAAATAAGACTTTTTTAAATATTTTTCTAAACCTTTAACAGGTCATGACAAAGCAAAAAGACATGTCCATGAACAAAAATGTTTGTCTTAGTTAGTAATCGAACGCAAGACCTTTTGGATAGCAGCCAGGGTATCAAACTTGTACACCAACTGATCCCGGGTATTTCTGTATCAGTCATTGTGGTACTAAGAAAAATAGATTAAGTCAAGTCCGTACATCATCAGATATTTTGAGATTAAAATCAAACGCAGTAACTAGGTTTCTCCGTCTGAATATCTGGGCTATTATTAGTAGCTTTTGTTTAGTTGAAAGACTTGTTTTCATAATGGGAATTTACAATACCTACCTTAACTGAGATTCACACCAGCTAAGATCTCATTATCATATCGATTACCAAGAAAGGAGGCATTAGTCATTAGATTATTAAATGTCACTATTGTAATATACATTAATGGTTATTAAATTACGTCTATAAAAATATAACATTAATCAAAAATATAAATCAAGTCTTTCAGTTAATGATTAAATGATACCTAGTGTGTCTTTACAATTAATTCATGATTTGTTTTGTATGCGTGAGGTCCTCGGCTATCTCTAAAATAATAAACCATTTCTAATCTTAATAACAAATCTATGGTACAGATCTTATTACAGTTTAAATTACAAATTACATTAAGCATCGATTTTAACCTTAATATCTTCTTGTATTAACCTTACCTAAATAAAATAGGACGTTAAAATAGAATGAGCTTCAGGTGACAGCAAAAAAACTGCGGGACCATTAATGTCGGTTATAAACTATTTTTTTTATAAACAAGTAAAAATATTTGTGACGTCATCATCGTATTATATTGTCAAATTTAACACTTCAGAACTAATACAATTATTTTACATTAACTCCATAGCCGGTCGAGCCATCAGCAGTCACCAGTCACCATCCATGGATGGACGTGGCACGCTGTAACACAAACACACACGAACATTCGCGCAAGCGCCCTGCGCCGCCTACGTCTTACGAATTTTCGATCAGGTCACGTGTCCTGACGAGACTTTAACCTTTTTTCGCCATCACAAAAAAGTGCACAACGCCGCTAAAGAAGTTTTCACTTTAAAAATACGAGTGGTACCACCTTTATTGCTACCAAAACTGCCGACTTTTGCACATATTATATAACTTTAGTAACTCAAAAATGTCGGCGCTTTGCGTGTATTGCACACCACTTTTAGTGCTTACAATACTTTATAGAAAGATTAGTGCTGTTCGTAATACCGTGGGGAGCAGATAACAGACTAGATATAGGAGGTGTGTCTACCGGGCGGGGCCGCTGGTAACGTACAGCGGCCAACACAACAAATAAACATTCGTGTTGTGATATTGATACTCGGAATAATTCACGCTGAAATTCATTATCCTGTAAGTATAAGGTAGTGTAGAAATTAATGAGACACAATAAATAGATAATACTGCCGTGTAAATCACGTGATCACTTTACACCGGGTAAAACCATTTTCCAGATATATTGGGACGAATTGGCAACTCTGAACGTAGGCATCTTGAAGGGACGGGAGGGTAGAAGCCTCCGTTCTGAATTAGTTGTCAGTCAAAGGACCTAGCATAAACCTGTTTAGATGTTTTAAGTATTTTTTTCATACAAGCATTGCTCTCGCATTTTTACATTTTTAAAACTAGTTTACATAATTCAAATGATTCCACCTTACATCTATGTACTTAACATTGGCTAAACAAGCGTTACTGTTGAAAAACCTCCAGTTGTTTAACTGGAAACCACGAAACCAAACATAGATCAGTACATTGGTTCAACAGGATATAATCTCGCAAGACACACTTGAGCTCGTGAAAGAAGCGCAGAGCCGTCACGATCGCACAACTACTCAATTTCTAAAACAAAGACCGCCAATACATTATTGTACCCACAGCTACCGTTACATGCAGATGCCCTTACTACTGGTTTCTTTTTATAACACCGTTTGCACTACAAAATAGCTATTGAGTGTAGGAACATAATGAAAGCGAATCGCGGATGGGGTGAAATCGCTCATTCTTGCTTGTAACTGATTAGCAGCCGTCAAAGACAATCCAATGTGTGTCGGGCCCTTGGCGATTAACGTGTAGTGCATACTTAGGAATAGACCGAAAATGCCGATCAAAATTTTCTTCATTAAACTTGTTACTAGTACTAGTAGTATAAGTCATTCAGTCATCTACTGGTTAAGTATATTGCTCATACTTGAGAAAAGTAGAAAAAAATATAACAACTTGCGGCTTGCATCTCATAAGAGTAACTGTACTGATACTGCTACATCAATTTTAAAACGTTAGTAACAAAACGATGCACGTCTTAATTAATATCAGTTTTATATAAAAAAAACAGTAGCAAAATAGATGCAGTAGTTTCCGAGAAAACATACACAAAATACTTTAGGATAAATGCAACTTGACGCTACGCCATTAAATATCAGTAAAACGTCTAGTTCATAAAATTCAATAGTATATGCAGCAATGGCGAATCTGTCAAACTAATATGCCAATATTTTATACTCTATTAAGTTAAAACTAGTAAAATAATCTTAACCGATTGTTTTATGAATAATAACGTCTCCACAGAACAGGCAAATCGTTTATGGGCCAAAGTATACGCTTTTATAACAAACTGCCACCGGATATCCGAGATCTTCCAATAAAGAAATTTAAACCTTTGATAAAAAGCAGATTGTCAAAAAAGGCTCATTATAAAATCTCTGATTACCTGGAGGATAAAGCTGCATGGGCTTGAACTGGTCAACTCATGCAAGCTTAGAAGTTTAAGGCTGACTTATGTATAATTTGTAAAACTGTTTAAAAAATTACAAAAAAGACAAGCCCGCTGAGTTTCTTGCCGGATATTCTCAGTAGCGGCCGCGTTACGATCCGGTGGTAGTTTGTAAAAATGATTTTTGTGTAAGTGCCTCCGTGGGGCCTATACATAATAAAAAAAATTTACTCTGACTTTTGACTATCATCAAAAGTGATTAATACATGTAAAAGATGAAAGAATTAAGAGTGGCGCTCAGTTATTTATTATTTTACAAAAGAAAGCTTTTTATTTTCTAATAACTGTAGGTATATAGCAAACAAATTCATCGAGAAATATAACCGTTATATCCCGTAACCGTTATATCCCGATATATATTGATTAGTACGAATTAGAAAATATTATTTAAAAAGCAATCATTTACGTTCGACTATTTGTCATGCGTCATATAAGTTAAAATAAATTAACTGAGACTTAAAGATTACAAATAATATGCATTCAATCATGGTAAGAGCTTTATAGCAAGAAATGTAATATCAACTCTTACAAAGACATATACTTTCCTTTTAAAATTCCCTCTTGGTAGGTACAGCAAAAAATAGGTCTTGGATGCGCGAGCGCGCATTATGCAGGCGTGCCGCACGATCCATGCAACTGAATTTTACACAGACGAGGGAATGTTAGACTCGCAGGCACAAGCTGTTTTCTCCAAGTACGATTAATAGCAAAACTTGCCGGACATAATACAATAACCGCCTCAAACGAAATGCCCAACGCTATTTAAAACACTTTATACCTACATTAATAGATAAGGTAAAAAGTGCATATTTGATTTTAATTGTTTAGGGGTTGAATTGATTGGTGGATATAATTAGGAGATAAAAGATAATGATTTGTTTATATACAACTAGCTGACCCACGCAGCTCCGCCCGCGCTGTGTTTACGTTAACTAAACTTTCAATAATATACATTCGCATAGAATACAAAACCTCCTTTTTTAAAGTCTGTTGAAAACTTAGACCCACTCTGTACTTGCCCTCCGAAGCACGGAGACGTTTAGTTCAAATGGCGTTAAACGGTCACCCATCTATTTAATTAACTTACCTAACTTTGCTTAACCTGATCGATTTCCAAACATTGTTAACAACTGTCTATGAGTTGTTCCCTTACAAATATTTACTATAATTATAATGAAAAATTGTTAAAATCGGAGCAAGCGTATAACCAAGTACACATTTTGACTTTAGTCCCCTCTCCCAAGGGAACCGTGCCGAATGTCGGGATAAAAAGTATCCTATGTCCTACCTCGGAGTATTAACTCAAATCATGCCAAGTTTCGTTTCAATCCGTTTCGTGTAATCTAGCACGGTTCTTTTGCGAGAGGGTATTAAAGTCAACATGGGTACTTGGTTATACGCTTGGTCCGATTTTATCAATTTTTCTTTGTAATATAATAAATATCAGTAAGGTAACACTCTTAAAGAGTTGTTATCAAGGTTTTGTAATCGATCGGGTTAAGCAACGTCAGGTAAGGTCATAAAATAGATGGGTGACCGTTTAACGCCATTTGAACTAAACGGGTCCGTGCTTCGGAGAGCAAGTAAAAAGTGGGTCCCAGTATTTAACCGACTATAAAAAAGGAGGTTATGTATTCGATGCGAATGTCTGTTATTAAAAGTTTAGTTAACGTAAAAATAGCGCAGGCGGAGCTGCGTGGGTCAGCTAGTATTCAATATACTTAGAAACTAAGCGCCTCAAATGTAATGCCCAACGGTATTTAAAACAATTTATACAATAATATTATATAAGGTAACATGTGCATACTTGATTTTAATTGTTTAGAGGTTGAATTGATGGGTATATTTAAGAGATAATAGTTAATGTTTTTTTTTTATATACAATATTCAAATACATACCTTTCAAACATCACGTAGCTGTATAGATCTGAAACCAATAATTTTAATGTAAGCAGACGTAAAATTTAAATTAGTTAAAATAAAAATCCTGAACAATTTCTGTTATGTATAGCAAGTGCCTATACTGTACTGGGTCTGATTTTAAACCATTATTTATAATAGTAATGAATTGACTTTATTTGTCTTCTAATGAATATGGAATTATTGAATGTAATAATGCTACGTAATACTGCCTGATGAATAAATTATAATATTCAATTTGTTTTTAACCAATGTAGAATACCTAATAGAAACAATAACTGTTAAAAATAACTACTAAAATATAGATAAAGTTTTCTTAACAGATATTTAGTCTTGGTTATTTTATGAACATAAACTGATTTATAGCAATTCAACTATTTAATAAGTTAGATGATGTAAGGCACCGAGACACATGCAAATTGTGTTATAAAATGTGGACGTGTACTCGAAGATTATCGAGGAAGCAATTTCCAATCTAATCTCTATGCAAATAACTTACAACAATAATACTACATCACTAAAACTGATGCAAGAACTTCAGAAGGCGCAGCTAGAAGAAATTGTTTCATAAAATAATATGGTGTACAATAAATGTGCAACGACAAATTATAAAGGCAATTTGCAAAGTATTACGAGTATTACAGATAAAACAGCTCTAAATAACTATCGTAAAAAGGTTGTTAAAACAGAGAGGCATCCACACTTCACAGACATAAAACTGACGATATTTGTTACCATCATAAAGTATTTTATAAGTAGCAGCGGCTATGAAGCTAGGAAATACTTAAGAGGTGACATTTCATAAGATCATCGTATTATTTAGGTATCTGTTGAGGCAAAAGTTATCACCGTCTTCAAAGTTAATGTCGCGAGTGTTATACTGCGGTAAGCCAAATATAAAATCAATTTTACATAACCTGCTCCTATAAAATATTTATAACTATAAGGCGCATTCATAACATAATCCCCTTAAAGCAAATTAGATGACAATTTTATTTGTCACGTACAGAAATCATTGATTAGCGTGAATGGAGGTATTAGTAGTTTAATTGTATGGAAAAAACTGCATTCCAACAGCTTACGGCGAAGCAATCGAGCCATAAATAATGGTTGTGTAATAGAGCAATAAACTATGAGTATTATGCGAGACGCTATATGCGCGCGCGCAGGTTGCGGATGCAATTTAATCAATCGTTAGTAATGCGCCGCAAATAAACAAGAATATTATTCATGACAGATATAAATATGTGTGTCAATCGCATTGAAGTAGAATCTAATTTGCTCTAGCTTGAATAAATATAATAGAATCTTTTTAACACGTTAGCGTAGATTAATTGCTATACTTACTTCGGAGTCGCTGGACGTTCGGGGTGTGGGCCCTATAACGTCCATTGAGTACGGCGGCGACTCCGAGGAGGACGGCGGCGGGGTTGCGACCCCCGTCCCCGTGAGCACCGTGACTGGTTCCCGAGGGGCTACAATGCGCCCCCGACGGCGTGCTCAAAGGCAAGGCACTGAGGCCCCTGGTGCAGATCCCACCGGAGAGACCAGGGTCCCCTCTCATGAGGCGATGCGACAGCCGCGGGGGTTTTAGTGGGTAATAATCCCACATACCCCGGTCGAGCCCCACAGCTCCCGGGGATTTTTCGAAAATTTCCCCCACGTCAAAAAAAAGAAAAGATTAACTTCTATAACGCCAAGTGATCACAAGTGCAATAAGCAGAGATGACGACTAATGCCCGAGGGAAATATGTATGTATAAATGAAAACAGTAGCAAAAATAGGGCTCCGTTATTTAATATTGAAATTGCTAGAGGTGAGGACCAATCTTTATTTTGTTTATTTTATTCAGACTCTCGGCTACCGCGCACCACGGTCTCACGACTCAATCCAATAAATAGTGTGGTGGTATTACTGGAAAAGATATTCAGTAATAAGATATCCAGTAGCGGAATATACGCCTATGGTGCCTGTGAACGATAATAGGAAATTATTAACCTCGCAACGCGTAAGGCTGGGAAATGCTAACTTTGCCGAGAGGCATAATTTAAAATTTATTGCTCACAATAAATAGTGGATTACGACCCTGCAGACTAAATAAAAGCTGAGCGCACTAGTTACAGGGGACAGTCAACGCGGAGGATCTATTTGTGTTACAAATTCCACTTAAATCAGTGTACGACACGACTAGAAAGTGTTCCGATGTAACGACAGGCTGTCACGCGACCTCAGCACCGAGACAATGTAGCCAGTGCAGCAAAATCGAGTATTAATTTAGAAGAAGCCAGCGGCACGGTCACGCAGACTGATACCGTTGATACCCCCGGCTATAATCCGAACAATTTGAGAAACGACTGAATTATCTCTCTTATTTGGAACAGTAGTGAGAACTGTCAGTGGGGCAATAGATTTAAATAATACCCCTTTCAAATAGACTACACCCAAAAAATATTTAATATAGTAATAAGAAAACTAAGCAAACGAGGATAAAACCAAAATAGACACACGATTAGCGTGTTATGTTGTAGATTAATTATGCAATTAAGAATATACAACTTTCTTAGAATTACATAAAGATCAGATCACGAATGCGGAATTTCACTTTAGAGCAGTATAAATTGCAACTTCTTATAGGATTTGCTTCAAATGCTTATTAGTACATAGCTAGGTATAATACATAATACCGCTCGTATCGCCTCAAGCTTATAAACACAATTAACGTCTACCTTGGGTACCTTTCAAAATGGGAGACAAAAGACCGGAGTTGCAAAATCTTAGTAACTAAAACGTGCATGATTCAGTCTTCACAAAAGAATCACGCAGTATGAACATGCATACCTACCTTTTTCTTAGTATATTATTACTAGATCATAAACGCGTCGCGTTCCAGTCTGCTTTATGGTCAAAGCGGGACTCACGATGGCAATTTCATAGGACATTTACTAGTAAAAGACCGGACGATTTGTAGGGCTCAGACCGATAACTAAGTGGCCGTCTGTTGCAGATAAAAGTGGTAATGTATAGCTAACACATTTTTTTTTTCAGTAATGTCACTGATAATCTGATTGATTTGACAGTTACCTGATAAAAATACAGTAAGTACAATGGTAAAAATGAAGTATGGTCCCACATGGGTCCCACAGAGAGTATGGTCCTCTTTAGTTTTTCATTAGAAAACTTACGTGCTAATTATCAGAATTAAAACACATGACTATATCATATCGTAATTAAGTGTATAATATTTATCACATAAACCCATAATTTTTAATTATAATAAAACTGTAACAGGTCCAATTCTGTATATTGAAGATATTTTTAAAATTATGTTTGGAGGGCATTCTATAACCGATACTACTAAAGCCAAAAATGTACTTTTTTTATTTTTGTCTGTCTGTCTGTCTGTATCTCGGCTGAGCATCACGCCGAAACTACTGGATGGATTGAAACGAAACTTGGCACGATTTGAGTTAATACTCCGAGGTAGGACATAGGATACTTTTTATGCCGACATTCGGCACGATTCCCTTGGGAGAGGGGACTAAAGTCAAAATGTGTACTTGGTTATACGCTTGCTCCGATTTTAACAATTTTTCATTATAATTATAATAAATATTTGTAAGGGAACACTCATAGACAGTTAACAATGTTTGGAAATCGATCAGGTTAAGAAACGTTAGGTGAGGTCATTAAATATATGGGTGACCGTTTAACGCCTTTTGAACTAAACGTCTCCGTGCTTCGGAGGGCAAGTACAAAGTGGGTCCAAGTGTTTAACCGACTTTAAAAAAGGAGGTTTTGTATTCTATGCGAAAGTTTAGTTAACGTAAACACAGCGCGGGCGGAGCTGCGTGGTTCAGCTAGTTTTTAATAAGAATAAGGTTGCCGACTTTCATGTTGATTATTTGAATTGCCTGCAATTATTTTGTGCTTAGCACCGAATGTAATCAATCACCTGGCATGCTAATAATCCTATTGAATTTATTATGATTAGAAATCCAAATGTCTGTGACTACCAATTTGAAAGTAGATTTACGGGCGTTTTAAAGGAACGTTTCCTTTCAAACGTTATTTTAAAGTCAAAAGGAAGGATGTTGAATCAATTTACATAATTAACACAAACATTTCAATGCATTAAACTAAGTTTGTATGGAAATTAGTACGCATTTGATGTGCAGGTGTGTATTGACGATGTCGACCGCAGCTGCATTGCTTTTTTTTAGGAGTTTGTAACTTATTATATTAAATCTACGTGAGAATACGTATGTATGGTTTGGTAAATGATAAAATACTGAGTTTAACAAAAATTTGTAAGTAACTAGTATCAGGTACCTAGAGAATCCAACAATACAAACTTAGGAGGCCGAATTACTGCACAAATTCGCTGCAAGCAGGTTTATGTGCGCGCATCCACCGCGTACTGTAATTACGCTCTATCAATGCGGTACTGGCTTATTGAAAGCCTGGTTGAGGGGCGGGGGATATTAAGATGATGACCGTCTAGTAATTTGATGGATTAAGGAACACACCCGCGAGCCTAACAACGTGTAATGACGGTCACCTAAAAACGTCTTGATCGCATTGCAGGCTGCGTGTAAGAATACTCAGACAAGCAAAATGTATAATAGAGTGCGTTACGTAGCTCTGAGGAACTGGAATCCCTGTCAGGATGGCGCTCATAAGTAATAACTTAATTCTGATACCAAAGCCAATAGTGCCAGGAAGTTTTGGGAGCAAGCTTCACAATAACGTGACTTGTAGCATACTTCAGAAAGCTCTGAAACTGTACCCTGCTGTGTGCGTCAACTTTTATAATTCCAGTATTGATTCCAAATGTAGGGTCATAAAGAGTAAGCATGAAGATGCAGAAATAATATACTTGTGGCATTTGCCACTGAACGCGCGACTCGCACTTGATGCTTGACTGTCATAACATTTGACAGATGTCAAGCAGACGTCAGAGCGAGATTCGCGCGCAAAGCTAACGGTATCAATACAACACATACTTGTTACAATCATACTGTGTAACTGTGCTAAACTTTGTTAATTATTTAATATAATTATACCGGATCTCTAAATGTTCACTGTAATGTAAATGTAAACAGAACACGCATTATATACGAATCAAACAAAAATGTGGTGGTTTCATTGGGCGAGCTCCCTCACGACCGCCACATAAATGGTGACCACTCGACTTTCAAGAACCAAAGAACGTTAAAGCCGTGTTCGGACGAAGTTTCGCCAGTTACTGCGTGTGTGTGTGTGTGCATCAATAACTTCACCCCGATGCCTGCTGGTGATGCCCGCTTCGGCCTGCTGGTGCTCATGGTGCTTTTGTCAGGGTGTTGCATGGTGCATGCTCGACACTAACCCAGCATCACACCCAGCCCTGACCCCCTGCCCCTGCACCACTGCATGGCGTGTTTGGACGCGCCACGGGATTGCCTGCCCTCGCCAGGTATTCACTGTTAAGAAGTACAACCGGTGAGAGACCTTTTACATATCTTAACTCTGGTGATAATGAGTGCAGTGCATGAACAATTTCACCCAATAAATTTAGTGCGGTACTAATATAAATTGTATATATACTTACCTACTGTGTATTACTTATAATTACTATTAATTACTGTTTTATAATTTTGGTGTAAGGTGCCTAATATAAATAATAGGTATAAGAGGTCATCCTAATGTCTATACAGGCTGTTTTTGGTAAAAAAAATTATACAAGGTGTTTTTTCCATAACTTAAATTATTACATACTGTTTTGTATATAGGTTGTGGAGCTTTTTATTCTTGGGATGTGTGTTTGTTTTTAATGTTTTTTTTTAGCTTTTCTTGTTGTGTTTATTTGTTTTTGTATTTGTGTTGCATTTTGCATAATAATTTGCCTGATATATTTCATTACTATAATCACAATGTCTGACGCAAGGGAACTACAACAGCAGGTTGAGGAACTTCAGAGACAAATAGCTCTTCTTTCAGCCCCGCAACCAGGACCCTCGAATGTCAGTGGTGTATCGGTCAAACTTAACACTTTTTGGGAAGATAAACCTAAATTATGGTTCTCACAAGCAGAGGCCCAATTTGACATCGCTGGAATCACTGTGGATTCCACTAAATATGCCCACATCCTATCTATTTTGGACTCTCGAATAGCCGATGAGGTGGAGGACGTCATCACCAACCCGCCCAAGACTGATAAATATGAGTACTTGAAAAAAGAGCTCATCCGGCGTTTATCATCATCCAAAGAGCAGCGGGTAAGGAAGCTACTGAGTGAGGAAACTCTCGGAGACCGAAAGCCTTCAGCATTTCTCCGTCACCTCCGCTCGCTGGCTGGGACGACCGTTGGCGATGAAGGTATCCTGCGCGAATTGTGGATGCGTCGTTTGCCGCATGAGGCCCAACGGATTCTAGCGGCTCAGATGGACTTGCCTCTTGAAAAATTGGCCCAAATCGCCGATGCCATCGCCGAGACCCCCTCGCCCTCCACATCTAGGGCCGTGCACGCCGCGTCGGCTCCTGCTCAGAACGAACTCGACAGTATCAGAAATTGCCTACACGAGTTAGCAGAAAAGGTTAATGCACTCACCGCCGACCGCTCATCCCAACGCGCCAGATCTAGCACCCGGTCCCCCTCGCGTACCCGTTTCAGGTCTTTATCTCAGACGCGCCTCTGTTGGTACCACAAAAAGTTTGCGTTAAAAGCGCAGAAGTGTAACGCGCCTTGCAGCTGGCAGCACGACCAACAGGGAAATGCCAACAGCAGTCAGTAGTGGCCGCATCTGACTGCGCTGACCATTCAGGCCGACGTTTATTCGTTGCAGACTCCGAGTCCAATATTCGATACCTGATCGACACTGGCTCGGATATTTGCTGCTATCCTCGCCAACTCCTCAAGGGTCGTTGCAACCCCACTGGATTTGACGTCCGCGCGGCCAATGGTAGCGCCATAAAAACTTATGGCACCATGCCTCTTCAATTAAATCTCGGACTGCGCCGTGTCTTCAGATGGAATTTCATCATCGCTGACGTGGGCACACCGATAATTGGTTCGGACTTTTTGGCCCAATACCATCTTTTGCCCGACTGCCGCAACAGGAAATTGATTGATGGCACTACGAACCTGTCCACGCGTGCTACCATCGCACAAGTCACTCAGCCCAGTGTGAAGGTTATCGTCGCGGGAGATTCACCTTACACCAAGATCTTGGCAGAGTTCCCGGACATCACGCGTCCTCCCGGTATTCACCGGACTATCAAACATTCAACTGTGCACCATATCATCACCACAGACGGCCCGCCGGTTGCATTTCGCCCACGACGCCTCGCCGCACAGAAACTTCAGGCGGCTAAGAAGGAATTCCAGGAAATGGTCACTTGTGGGACGGCGCGACCTTCTAACAGCCCCTGGTCCTCACCATTACACATGGCAAGGAAGGGCCAAGATGGCTGGCGCCCCTGTGGGGATTACCGAGCCTTGAACGCCCGCACCATCCCTGACCGTTACCCTGTTCGTCATATAGGGGACTTTAGTCAGGAATTGGCTGGTGCTACAGTGTTCTCAACTGTTGATTTGGTTAAGGCCTATCAACAGATTCCCGTCAATTCAGCAGATATTGCCAAAACCGCCATAATAACGCCGTTCGGATTATTTGAGTTTCCTTATATGACGTTCGGTTTGCGTAACGCAGGACAAACCTTTCAGAGGTTTATGGATGAGGTAGTTCGAGGCCTGGAATTCTGTTTTCCCTACGTCGATGACATCCTAGTGTTCTCGCGCTCCGCCGAAGAGCACGCCCAACACCTCCGTCTCCTGTTTCAACGCCTATCAGAATTTGGCGTAGTGGTGAATGCCTCAAAATGCGTTTTTGGCGCTGAGGAGGTGACCTTCTTAGGCCACCGAATCAGTAGGCATGGCACGAGTCCACCCCAAGAACGCATCGAAGCCCTAAAATCGTACCCATTGCCTAAAACGGTAGAAGGCCTTCGCAGGTTCTTAGGCATGGTAAATTTTTATCGCCGTTTTCTACCAAACGCGGCGGAGCTTCAAGCTCCTCTAATAGATATGCTGGCTGGCACGCAGCTTAAGGGTGCTAAACCAGTACCTTGGACCCCGGACTTGGAATCAGCCTTCCAAAAATGCAAGGACCATTTAGCCAATGCTACCATTTTGGCCCACCCCAATAATGCTGCCGCTGTGGGACTTTTCACAGACGCTTCTTCCACCCACGTCGGAGCTTGCCTCCAACAGCGTGTTGAAGATGACTGGCAGCCGCTTGCATTTTTCAGCAAAAAGCTGACCATCCGCCAATCCACCTGGCCGGCCTATTACCGGGAGTTACTGGCTGTATATGATGCTGTCCAACATTTCCGACACGTTTTGGAGGCCCAGCACGTGAGAATTTACACCGACCACAAACCATTGGTCTACGCTTTCTCACAGCGCCGTGAAAAGTTACCTCCAGCGCAGCTCAACCAGCTTTCTTTCATTTCCCAATTCACTACTGACATAGTACACATTAGTGGGAAAGACAACGTAGTCGCCGACACTATGTCCCGCATCGAGACCATTTCTCTCGAGGATAACTTTGTTGCGCTCGCCGAAGATCAGGCGGGCAGTGAAGAACTGCGTTCAATGACGGATCATTCGTCCCTCAAACTGGACAAGATTCCTGTCCCTGGGACCGATATCACACTATATTGTGATACATCTACCGGGAAACCCCGGCCGTTTGTCACTCCGAAATTCCGTCGCGCGGTGTTCGATAAGATTCACAATCTTAGTCACCCAAGCGTACGGACCACTGCAAAATTAGTCTCGGAGCGATTTGTGTGGCCCAATATCCAAAAGGATTGCCGTAACTGGGCTCGAGCTTGCCTAGCCTGCCAACGTAGCAAGGTCACCAGGCACACTAGTTCGCCTCTCGGAACCTTTGCCACACCGAGCAAACGTTTCCGCCACGTGCACATAGACATCATCGGCCCACTTCCTCACAGCAAGGGTTACCACTACTGTCTGACAGCAGTCGACAGACATTCTCGGTGGCCCGAAGCTTGGCCGATGGTCGGCATTACGGCGGAGGAAGTTGCTGAAACTTTTTTCAGTGGCTGGGTCGCCCGATTTGGCGTTCCTTTCCTAGTCACGACAGATCAGGGCCGGCAATTTGAGTCCGCACTCTTTCAGGCTCTAATGGAACTCTGCTCAGCTAAACGCGTTCGTACCACAAGCTACCATCCGTGCGCGAACGGTTTGGTTGAGCGAATGCATCGTCAGCTGAAAGCCGCCCTGATGTGTCACCAAGAGACCTGGTACAAAGCCTTACCTGTCGTTCTCCTAGGTATGCGTGCCTCTCTTAAGGAGGACTTACAATTTTCACCAGCTGAGCTTGTGTACGGGGAACCCCTGTGCCTGCCCGGTGAGTTCATTTCCCCGTCTAATTCCAACTCGGATACTGACATGACAAGTCTCGTCACTCAGTTGAGGCGTTTTATGACACAGTTGCAGCCTACTCCAGCATCACGGCACGGGCAGAAGCGCCATTTCGTCCACAAGGACCTGGAAACGTCCAGTCACGTTTTCTTGCGTGACGACACCGTTCGCCCGGCACTAAAACCTCCATACACGGGACCCCATAAGGTTTTGTCTAGAAAAGATAAGACCATGACCATCATGATCGGTGAGAGGACCGTGCAGGTCAGTATAGACCGTGTTAAACCAGCTTTTATGAGTGGGGACGACGAAGCCTCCACTTCACCGGCTCTTCGAATTCCGGTTCCGGCTCTTCCAGCTGCAGTTCCCATGCCTGTCAACTTTTCTACCCCACCCATTCCTACCACAGATCCCATCCCTAAACCCGCATACACTACTCGTTCGGGGCGTTCTGTTAGATTTAAGACGCCTCTCGACCTCTAGCTGTTGTGGTTTCTTTGTATGTATATTTTTTTTTGTACATAACTGCATTACTTTTTTATAATATTTTTTTTTTCTTTATTATTTTGTTTTGTAAATATATTTTTTTTCCTGGGGGTTTTCTTTCTCCGTAGGGGGGTGGTGTGGCATTTGCCACTGAACGCGCGACTCGCACTTGATGCTTGACTGTCATAACATTTGACAGATGTCAAGCAGACGTCAGAGCGAGATTCGCGCGCAAAGCTAACGGTATCAATACAACACATACTTGTTACAATCATACTGTGTAACTGTGCTAAACTTTGTTAATTATTTAATATAATTATACCGGATCTCTAAATGTTCACTGTAATGTAAATGTAAACAGAACACGCATTATATACGAATCAAACAAAAATGTGGTGGTTTCATTGGGCGAGCTCCCTCACGACCGCCACATACTTAATCGAATTTAAAATTAAGTAATCATAAAAATATCTTGAAAACTTCTATATAGTGTAGCATAGCTACATTGTTTTAAACTCATTTCAGTAAATAAATAGGTAAAAGACAGCTGTTTTTAGCATTACGTTGAATTACGCCTATAATGGTAGTAATAGCAACGCATAGTAATCTTACTTATTAACTAATAATTTTTGACGAGGCGTTTATATTAACATACGGCCCTTCTACATTGATTGGGGAATACTATGTTCTTATTTTAGTTATTTCTGGTAATTGGCGATGAAAGCTGCATCAGGCATTCCTATTATTTTCATTGATAGAACCATAGTTAAAATTTAGATACCTAGGTAAGAATCACTTTTTAATAGAGGGTATTTGATTTAAAATAGGCGGAGTCTACCGAGGGCGAGACGATGCGATAAATGCTCAGTACCCGTATTCTAAAAGTGACGACCAATCGTAGGCGGCCACCGAATTAGGTACTGGCTTTTCTAGACGGTTCGACGCCATCTCCACTCGAGAGGTTTCGTTTTTGACTCAGAAGTTGAGCGAGCCACTGCCATCTCAGCTGAGCTACGATCATCACGCCTCATTATCGTGTTAGTCCAATACTGCCAGCGGGTTCTACGGAATTCTTAATTGCTAAAGTCTTTATAAAATTCTATTTCTATTCTAATCTATTATTAAAGTGAATATCAACCAGAAAACCCAGTATTACTGGGTTTCTTCCTTCGGGTGAAAAGCTTCTTCCTTCGGGTGAAAAGTTCTTCCTTCGGGTGAAAAGTTCTCCCTTCGGGCGAAGAGTTCTCCCTTCGGGCAAGAGTGTTCCCCCTTTCGGGCGAAAGGCTTCGCATTTTTTGTCGGCCACAAGTTCGTGGCTGTGTTGCTGACGACCGGGTCTAGTCCAGACTCCGCATCCGTGGCGTGCCTGGCCACTCCAAGGAGAAAGAGGACGCCGAAGACCGCGGGAATCGCCGTTGCGTTCCCTAACGACCCCTAGTTAAGTTACAGCTATTTTTGTTATACGTGCGAACAAGCTAACTAGTAATCGACCTCCCCCCTGTATCGTAACTTTCTTCTCGTTTCTATTATTTAATAAATTTGTGTAGCCCTTCTTTTGTGTTCTTATTTCTTTTGCTCGCCGACTAGGCTACACTGGCGCCAACGCGGTTTTTACTTTAGCTTGTTCGCATTTTTTTCTCTTGGTGGCGGTTGTCATCATTTTTTTTTTCTTTTGTGTCGTGGTTGGAGATTTTTTTTTTTCTTTTGCCCCACCGCCGTGTGGTACCCGGCTTACTGGGAAGAATCGGTCCACCCCTACTCGTCCTAGGGTGTCGTAAAAGGCGACTAAAGGAAATACCGTGACAGGTTTCCACAAACTAGGTCTACAGGCCTTCTGCCGCAGATTTAGTGTCACTAGATAGGGGGCCTAGTGACACCACAGCTCACCACCTACGCTGTGTTTTGCATTTCTTTTCCAAATTTTCGATATTTTTTTTAGTAGTACATTTTGGCCTAAATTTTATTCAATCTTTTCTGTGTGTGTTTTTACCCAACCACGACCATTAATTGTTTCGTGTGTATTTTCTTGTATGTTCTGTGTATTTTGCAGCATATCTTATTTTTTGTATTAATCCGTATATCGAACACGTTGGCAGAAAATTATTTTCCTACCCGATTATAGTTACTTATTTTTTCTCGTTGGCAAAGCCCTAAGGCCGAGTCCTAACGTAATTCTATAGTTCGTTTTTATTTTCAAATCTATACCAAAGATGGTTGTTAGTAATTTTAGTTTATTTAAACATCGGGTAAGGTGCAAACTCAGGTATCAGCTCAGACCTAGTACTATTATAATGTCAAGTAATTTTTATAGATTGATATTTTCTAACATGACAGTTTGTACATGTAACATATTGTTAGGGTTTGCAATTTTGTAGAGATTTATCGCTACTTATTTAATACTTTATTTTAATTGTTTAATATTTTAATATACTGGTAACTACTTTTCGAGTACTGACAGAAGCGGAAGTTAGTCATAGACTCTGCAATTGATTCGTAGCGCCGCCGCCGGCCAATCACGGAGCCGCATTAAAGAGAACTGATGCGGGCTGTGATTGGTCGTGGCGAGTCGTTTGGGGGTTTAGTTTTCGGGTAGGGATTTTTCTGATAAAAGCATGGTCGGTAGTATTGTGAGGGTATTTCGAGTGTCAACCACGAGACTGTTAAGAGTTGGAAGTAACTGTTTATTGTGAATTTGATTTATCTAATTTATTGTAGTCGTGTATATTCAGTGTACAAAGTGTGTTGTAATAAAAGTGATTTATATTCTGTGATGATATCTTCTATTATTTTCCTCGGAGCAAGGTCGTCCTTATAGATCAGAAGTGGCTATCGCAACTAACTTCAACAAAACGTAAGTACACGCCCAAATCTACAATTTTTAGACAAGAAGTGTTTTGAATTAAGTAATCTTTGTCTTTTGAATTAGTTTGAATTGATATTTATCTCTACGCGTTGTAGTTTTTCTATATCGGTTTGCTGCTTAAAATTTATCATCGTGCATTGTGATTTCTAAATGAAATTTGAAGGTACCCGCAATACCTAGAAAAATAAAAATGTTTAAATATTTTTAAAGTACCTACCCTCTATTTTTATGTACAACGCTAATTGAGCAAATCAAACTGTTCGTATATTATATTTTGTATTTTCTCTGTAAGTGATTATCTTGTAATCTTTTGCGAAAATAAATGTCTTAAACCGTATAAGTATAATCCGCTATTTTCTGCAAATAAAAACAGCTGACGGTAAGACTGAGAAATTTCAATAGGTAGTCCAATGATTGACAGATACATCCATACCAATTGTATTCTTATAAAAAAATACATAGGTATGTAACAGTTTCGGATAGTCTATAACTAATAATATAATTGGGAGATTGTATTTATTTATTGCATGATATGGAATAATATGGAAGATGATAGCAGTGTCTGTATTGTATCGAATTATATTAGTGTCAGATTGCAGTATTAGTAATGTATTATGGTCTCATCGGTTATTATTGGGTGACCTGATACCAAAATATTCCTACAGTGTATGGCAGTGATTGTGTTAGGTAGTCGTCAATCTGTTTTCTTGTAACTACATAGGTAGTAATTTTAGCTTGCCTATATAAAATGCTCTCTAATATTTACAAGCTACCGTCATAATACGATACACGTGTAAGCCTGTAACATAATATTCACACAACCTTTTTGTTGCGAGTCGAGCGTGAGCTACGGAATGACGGCCACGAGGATGACTAAGGTGGATCGGAATCAGCGTTCACAATCACGGCGGGACAACGACCGTCGTGGAAGGAGCCATCGCAATCGGTCCGCTGACTGCCGGTAGCACAGAGCCACGTGTCGACGCGGGACAATCTAACAGGTCACGTAGTCCTTCATTTTAAAAAAAAAAAAATGTTTTCGATATTTTTAAATGCGTTAGGGATGGTGTTGCATCTTCCCAGGACCCAAAAACCTTATATAATATTAGATTTTGGATCCTTGAACTCAACGCATGCATACTTTGTTAAATTAATGATTTGTTTACCAAGTGTGCATCGCTATACGGGAGGGTGATAGAACTATCACTGATTTTGGTACTTTGAAGTTCTAGGATCTGGCCGAGGTCTGGTAGTTCGATTCTATTGACCTGGTAGGAATGGCAAGAGAAATTACTGTTTGCTTTTCCTTTCGAGCAGAACATAGTCGGGTCTTATGTCTTGAAGGGGGGCTACTTAGGAGTCTTAGGACGAAGGAGGTTAGGACGAGGTTTATTACGAAGAATTGACACACAATCAACGTGATATTGTAGGGAAAACGTGCGGTAGTGTATTATTCACAGATACAACTATCGAACTTTGAGGTCTGGTTCCCTGGCATCGCGATGCTCATATCCTGATCTGCTCTTGCAATATCTTTGTGGCATTAAATATCATCAGTCCTGTTGCTGACTGTTCCCCAGTAAGTTCCCCAATATGAATTACTGGTGCTGTCCTAAATCTATTAAAATGCATTGCAAAAAGCGATATGTATAGGTTTAATTAAGTCGGAATAGCCGAGCCGTTACTCAAAACTTATGAATGAAGTACGGAAAATAGGACTCTTCACCGCCTTTGTACCCTTTGGCAGTGACTCCACTTTAACGAATGGATATGTTATGCAAAAATTAGGACTTTGTCTAATCATCTCTCATCGGTTTTACAAAGGACAATTCCCATCTGTGCCCCAGAAATGCCCAGAGAAAGTATATTACAAGATTGTTCTAATAAATAAAATTAGAATTATGTTATTAATTTTAAATCATATGAAGCACTAGATAAAAAATAATAATAATAAGACGTTCTTGTTAACATTGCAGTACCAGTGTATCTAACCAAATTGTTTTCACATACATATTGACATTATACAATGGGGACAGACTAGATAATTCCACATAACTGACATGTTTGTCTGATAACATACATATAAGTACATATATAAAAGAACACTGATCTGGCATAGCTTATGTGATCATGAAGTTCCTAGTGAAAAACTAATAGCAATGCTGTCTGTGAACGATAAAGTAAAAAAAAAATCCAGTAGGAAATTATCATGTTTAATGTCCAATATCATAACATTAAATTAGATAACATATACATACTGCTAAAAAGTTATCTTGTGACATAGTGCAATTTGCATTGCTGACTTTCAGCTCCATACTATGGGCATGGTCCTTTGTTAAGTCTGGGTATGTTATCACCTCAACTATGCATAGACGTTACTGCCCAAGTTGTATCAGGGGGTGGTGAATTGCACGAACATACTTAATCGCTTATAAAAACTTGACTCAGTTGCAATTTCTTGATGTAGGTAATAAATTCTCCTTAACCTGAGTTAGACAAATGAGTGAATGTTCCCTTACGGCTTGATCAGTCGATGTCTTTGGGTTGTACGGCTCAGCCACGGTATTGGCTGATTGATCTACCATTTAGTAGCAGTTATGAAAAAAAAAACGCATTGCAACTGAATAGTACACATGAGAGTAGAAACAGTAACACATGTCTAAAGGACGTATCAAGCTAAGTGCGGACGTGTTGATGTTGTGATAGTGCAATCATCAGCCATATGTCGGATCTTGATAGATTTTGTATTTTGTCGTGGGGATAGTGCAATTTTCTGACAAGGTCATAACGGGACCACCGTCAAATGTAGTCACAAGCACAGCATTATAATAATCAGGCTCGTGTGTCTGAAGATAAGCAACGTCTATTAGACATACTGAAACTCTAAATATTGTCGACGTCCCTCCATAATTTAGGACGCGCAAACATCACGAGTTGAATAGTTACCACTCAAACAGGTTGTCCCATCACGAAACGCGAAGGCCCGTCTCAAGCTAGTCTTTGCTTGTTCGTAAAAGGGATGGGTCATTTAGGATGTGCATAGATTATCGGCTGTTAACTTGAAATTATCTTATTCCTGTCATTGAAGACTAAATGCCTCTACTAGCTGCACAGGCCTGTCGTCGGTATTACCCGTAGTGCTGTTCTCTAAGCAGCAAGGGCTCGAGCTCGATGCTACGACAGTGGCTTGTCAAGTTTTCGTGTTCACAAAATTTGCTTAAGCAACACTACCGCCACGAGGGTCTAATAGTTTAACGGTCAGCTCTACGTTGAGCAGAAATTCGATAGTGAGTACGGATCCCTGCGGCTTTAGGTTCTACGTCTAATTCGGTGCTGGCTCGACGTCTAGCATGCACTGCTACAATAAGTTGGGTTGATAGCTGGGTTCCGATTTCTGAGTAGAGCAAGCATATCGTCGCTTACTATACTATATCATAGACTTTAGCAGAAGCGAAGCACCTCTACTCAGTTGTAAAGTTTAGCTGTGATTTTCTTTCTGCGAAAGTTTAGGGTTATCTGCTAGGTACCGTATTTTAATAATTACCGGTTAGTGAGCTGCATTCCATATTTCTGTACCGGGGTTAATTCCGAGAACCTTTAGTAGGTGTCTATATGTGTAAACTTTGCAAGAGGTCGATTGTTCTGTAACATAGGACTGGTTCTAAAGTGAGCCATGTCGCCAAATAAGCTACCGGGAAATCCCGTAGCCGTCAATGTGGAAGCCTTTTCTGACCAATTTCTGAGTGTAATAACAAACTTTAGTGACTACTGGTTGCACTGTCCAACTGGGAGACCAATCTGTAGGATCAAAAGTATTAACAGCGATTGTGATGAAAAGTGCCTAAATTACATAAATAACTACGTTTTAAAAGACTGTCAAATATTATGTTATGTACATGGTAATAATAGCAGTATTCGATGGGTAGTTCTGAGGGATGCGGTGTGGCAACTTGTCGTATGAACAGGTATGAACCACGGCGACATTGAATATTTCAGTGTCAAAAGAAGACCTTAGAACTGACAATCCTGGTTCGTCAGAAAATAATGTTAAAATTAATAGATTCATATCGTTTATTACATTCCATAATATTTACAAGGTGGTTATTGGGTGGTTATTTATTAAATTGGTAGCTTAAAGCTAAGTATAATTATGGACCGTGTAGGGCCACAAAAAAAATGTAAATAAAATTAAAATTATGGTACAATATCGTTGGTATATACGATTAAAGTATTAATAAAATAAGAAGCGATTTATGTATTGGCAAATAAAAAAAAGGTATAAACGTTTGCATAGAATTCTCTTATTAAAAAAAAAAACATAACTTAAAAGCGAATTACTCCGCAATGTCACAAAAACCAAAGTAGTGGTGCCGTTTCATGATTTGCATGTTGACCTCCTTGGGCCCTTCGTAAGATCTAAGGGAGGTTATACTCACCTACTTGTAGTTATGGGTGTGTTTACCTGATTGATTATACCTGTCAAGAAAACAAACAATCTGTGTTCGTTTTTGAAGATTATAAATTACACAATTGGGGTCGATCAGGGGATCGCTTGGCAAGCGATCGCTGTAGTTATTCTGCATCACATGCTTTCATAAGATTTGAACACTGTTTAGTCGGTGTTGACGGTTAGTTGGAAGGGTTCAATCGTACTATCCTTGAATCGCTAAACGAACTAAACAAAATGATGAGAAAGATTGATTTAGGCTTTTGGGGAGAGTTTGTTAGATACTTAAAAACGCAAACAAAAACATAGGTGTATCTGATTCAGAGGTGTTATTTGGTGCCAGCATGAATGGGATAAATCTCTATTCTTAACGTGATAGTCTATCAAACTCTCCTTAATAGCGGTTTCCGTTATTCGAAATGGGGTTCAAGATAGGATAGATAAGAGGACAGAAATATAAACCCTGCTTTAACAGTGATGGGCAAAGCAAAAAGCTATAAACGTGGACATATCCACGTTTATAGAACCCTGTAGTCATTAATGTTTTGTGGATTAGCACGCATGCAAAACGAACTATAAACTAGCAGGCCTTGGAACTACATAGGTGAAATAGAAGTTTACGAAAATGAATCTAAAGCTAATGTAGTAGAATAGTAATGATAGTAATTAATTTGAATCCGTAATTTTGTGTGTATAATATGAGATATTAAGAGTAATGTTGCTACAGAAGGTCTTTTGTATCTTTCCAGATAAATCACAAGCAATCGATCGGTTTGTGCGCATCGGCCCACTGCGCCGTCTCAAGTAATCGATCGGCTTGTGCACGCCGTTGGTGTTAATCTGATTTCGAATTGGTAGTCGGGCGGTCATGCATGGTATCGAATCGATCGTGCCACGTTTTGATACGTTCGGTGCCACGACGGTGCGTCTCCACAAGTAATCGATCGGCTTGTGTGAGCCACCACAATGCATCGACCCACTGTGCGGTATCAAGTAATCGATCGGCTTGTGCCGCCAGTTGGTGTTTCGAATTGGTAGTCGGGCGGTCATGTATGGTATCGAATCGATCGTGCCATATTTTGATACGTTCGGTGCCACGATGGTGCGTCTCCACAAGTAATCGATCGGCTTGTGTGAGCCATCACGATGCATTGTCCCACTGTGCGGTATCAAGTAATCGATCGTCTTGTATATCCGCCAGTTGGGGTCTATATGATTTTGAAATGGTAGTTGGGCAGTCCTGCACGGACTCGATTCGATCCCAATCCCATTAAGTAGTCTCACCTGCGCCGTGTGAAGCAATCGATCGGCTTGCGCTGGTGTGCCAGTCACCAGTCTTTCGTGGACTTGAGTAAGTCCATATATGTACATATTGATATTTCGATGTGGTTTCGATTCGTTGTCTAATAAATTAGAATAGAAATAAAAGTGTACAGTTTCCTAACAGCAATTATTGATATATGTACATATTGATATTTTGATGTGGTTTCGATTCGTTGTCTAATAAATTAGAATAGAATGGAATACTAGATGTTTACAATATAAGTGTACAGTTTTCCTAACAGCAATTAGATAAATGATACATTTGTTTTTAATAAAATAAAAGGAATGGAATTATTATGGAATTATCTAATTAACTAACGAAGTTTATAGTAATGTAAAATACATGTACATAACATGATGTAAATAAGATAAAAATAAAACAGGTTCTAAACTATAGTTTGTACAAATTGTTGATGTTCAATTGATTGTATTAGAATGGACCTTCGTGCTGCTGACCATGTACTCGACACCGATTGTTAGGGTTCCACCTGGGTCGTGTGTGGGGACGCACACGTCGTCAGGATGGTCGATTGTTAGGGTTTGCAATTTTGTAGAGATTTATCGCTACTTATTTAATACTTTATTTTAATTGTTTAATATTTTAATATACTGGTAACTACTTTTCGAGTACTGACAGAAGCGGAAGTTAGTCATAGACTCTGCAATTGATTCGTAGCGCCGCCGCCGGCCAATCACGGAGCCGCATTAAAGAGAACTGATGCGGGCTGTGATTGGTCGTGGCGAGTCGTTTGGGGGTTTAGTTTTCGGGTAGGGATTTTTCTGATAAAAGCATGGTCGGTAGTATTGTGAGGGTATTTCGAGTGTCAACCACGAGACTGTTAAGAGTTGGAAGTAACTGTTTATTGTGAATTTGATTTATCTAATTTATTGTAGTCGTGTATATTCAGTGTACAAAGTGTGTTGTAATAAAAGTGATTTATATTCTGTGATGATATCTTCTATTATTTTCCTCGGAGCAAGGTCGTCCTTATAATATATAGTATTGAATTTTGGCATATTTTATAGCAGTTTTTTTTTTGAATTTTATAGCATTATTTTTTTTTTGAATTTTATAGCATATAATACTTGACATTTAAATTCATTGACGTAATTATAAGGGTAATTTTTTAAATGGAATAATATTTTTTTTACAAAACTTATACTGGGGGCACATACTAGTTAGTTATTATATTATTCTTTATCATTCTTATACTGAGCAGTTTTTCATCACCTATTATTTTTTTTTTACAATTTTTTTTTTTCCAAATTAAAGAATGTCGTCTATAACCGCCATTATGTATCGAGCCGGTCGCCGTAGCGCGCCTCAGCCATACAGAAATGCGGCTAAGACACAGAACTACCTACATTCTGACTAATATTTTGTTATCTGCTATCAGTCATACTTAACTCCGGTTGCAGTAATGTTCACTCAGAGTTGTCCATTACGTTTGTTTACATTCCGTTGGAAAACTAGGTCAACCAATAGTAGGTACAAACGTAGTAACGCTAGTACGAACGTTAGTAATTCGTAGTAGAATGTAGTGTTTTTTTTTTAAGAGGAATTTTGGCACTTAGTTTTTTTGTTAATATATGGTTGGTACCATCGCGGTCACGAACGGGGTACCAAATTTTCAATCATTTTTTTTTTATCATAGTTTCGTGCGCTTATTAACTACGCAAGTAGTTTAGGACAGGTACCATCGCGGTCACGAACGGGGTACCAATTTTAAATCAAAATTTTTATTTTAACATGTTTTCGTGCGCTTAGCAGTTCGCTGGTATGTAGGGACGGTTCGTGCGAGTGATTATCGCCTTAAGGTGATACACCATTTCTAGCTGCGAGTGTACATAATTTTTTTTTCTCACTAAATTTAATTTTAGATACTGTTTTACAGTATGTTACTAATAGTAGGTAAGTACATGTATGTACACATGTTAGTTTTTTTCTCATAAATATTTTTTTTATTCTTCACATATGTGATGGATTTATATAGTAGTTTAGGACAGGTACTACGGTATGTGTCTGTCTGTCTATTTTTTTTTTCACACAAACATTTTTATATTTATTTTTATTAGCAGACAAGACTTAATACGGCGTTAGGTTGTTGTATGTATGTCTGTTAGTGTTTTCTCATAAACAATTTTTTTAAATATTTTATATAGCATTACATCTCTAATGAGTGAATGCTATGGGGTGTTGTATGTTTGTGTGGACAATGATTACTCATAAACAAAATTTTTTTTTTGTAGTTAACGTTACGAGGTATTAATGATTTCTTCTTCTTCTTGATTCTATCCTTTTTATTTTTCTGGAGCGGGGGTTACGGACTCCAAACAAAAATAAGCCATCGTAACGTCTTTTCTATATACAGCGGGTGAATGACTGTCTAAATAAGCCAACATTATCTTTTCTTTTCCTCTAAACTATACTATGGGGACATATATATTTTTATTTACAGTGTTCGTGCCACACTAAAAGTACGGAAGCGGGGTTAGGCCACTTCTCAAATAAGCCTTAGGCCATAGGATATATATATTTTTATTATTAGGGGTTTTCTTAGGGGTTACTCATATCAATGAAGAAGTTCTCACTAAGATCCTATATTGACTAAATATTTTTTTTGTTTCTTTTGTATAGTCAACTGGTTGTTTTGGTGTCTTATTTTGGGGGAGTTTTAAATCGATGTGTATTTAAACTCGTTTTGGTGTCTTTTATACACCGTGTTTGGGGTGTTTTATACACCTTGTTGGGTGTCTTTTATACACCGTTTGCTGGTCGCGCTGTGTCGACGCAGTTTTTTTTAATGAGGCATTTATACCATTGATCTATTTACATTAAGAAAATATTTGGTCAATGTTCATTATTAGTATTAGCTTGGTACAGATATTCTATTTCACGAAGTCCGTTTGGCTCTGGTTGTAGTAGTGACGTGTAGTGATAGGCGCGCTAGTGTGTGTAAACGTAGGTAGCGTTAGGGAAAAAATCTGACACGCATAATATATTTATTTAATAAATTATATAGACAATTTAAGTAAATAATATTTAGCTATTAGAATGATAAGTTGCAGAGAAAAGAAACAACAGTTGAAAGTAAATAATATTTTTATTTATTACAGAGAAGAAACAAAAAAATCAGCACTTAATCACTATCAAATTCAATTTCTGATTCGCTTTCGTCAGAATCGTTCCCTAAGTTAATTATGAACTCAATATCCAGGTCGACGTATTTTAAGTATTCTTTTTCAATTTTTTCAACATGAGCACAGGTTTTTTGCCATGTTTCACTGGTTACTCTATCCAAGCTTTCAAAGATCAGTCTTTCCATGTTCGTCATGTTTTGTTCGATATTCTTTGATGCGATATAATTTTTTACAATACCCCAAATATTTTCAATAGCATTTAATTCTGGGTGATAGGGGGGAAGACGTATTACATCAAAACCCTTGCTCTTAATAAAATCATCAATTTTATACGTTATGTGTTCATCTTTGTGTTTTTTTATAATATCGTACAATTCCAATTTAAGGAGAGATTGCTCAAATGCTATACCTTTATCCCTGAGCCATTGCTGCATGTCTGCTTTCTTTGTAGCCGACGTCGGTAGTTTTTCAGTCCGTGTGTTGTGATATGAAGCATTGTCTAAGACAATGACAGAGCGTGGGGATAAATTGGGTAAAAGTTTTTCGTTTAGCCATTTAACATAATTATCGTAGCTCATATTAGAATGGTAATCGCCAGCTGTTGAGTTGGCTTTATAAATCAATGAAGCATTTTCAATAAATCCATCCTTTGTACCCCCATGCACTAATATAAAGCGAGTGCCTGTGCTAATTTTTTTTAAGAATGGTGTACTCTCTTTCTTTTGTGCCCAGGTGTTGTTTCGCACGTGTGTTGAAAGGACATAACTTTCATCGGTGTACACAATTGGGCGACCTTGACTGCGATATTCTGACATCTTCTTCAAAAATTTTAAACGCCACATTTGTATATCATGACGCTCCGTCAAAACTTTACGGTTATTCTCTGTTTTACGCCACTTGTAACCTAACTTCAGTAACAATTGACGAACAGTTTCGATACAACCATCAAAACCAATTTTTTCATTTAATACAGTTTTTAACTTAGCCAACGTTGGAATTTCTTTATGGATGACATGGAAATTTTGTATAGTACTGCGAACAACATCGGCTGTAAAATTATCTATTTCTATCTTACTATTCCGCTTTCTTCTCTTCTTCATAGGAGAAGTGAAATTTGATGAGCAGGATGGCAATTCCTTCTCTTCTTTTAATATCCGTTGAACAGTTTTCATAGAAACACCTGTAGCCTCAGCTGTACGCCTTGTAATATCTCGTAAATGAGACAAATCACAGTTAGGTTCCGCAACTGATTTTGTGAATTCATACTCTTCTCGCAGGAAATGATAAACGCTAGCTATCATGCTTCGACCCTAGAACAAAACCAAATCGAAATACCTATTTAAGTAACAAATTTCATAATATTAGATAGATAAACTCTTAATAGCACACAAAAAGTAGTAACAATAGTTAAAAAAAATGTTACCTCACTGTGGACAACTTTTCTGCGTTTACTTGCCATGCTGACGTTACTCTTTGAATTTTTTTAGCGCGGAAACAAAACACTAGTGACTCTGACCGCGTCGCGATCGTGACTGAGCGCTCCCGAGGTTACGCACACTAAAACAGTGTGCACGTACAGACCTTACAACAGTCATAGTCAAACGGACTTCGTGAAATAGAATATCTGTACTTATCTCCAATATATATCTATATATTTAACACCATTGCACTGTTAGTATGAGCTCATAATCTATATGATTATGATCTCTATTTCGACTGCGGGCGACAGGAATCGTTTTAGATAAGATTGCTGCCGCTACCATGAATGATGAATGAATGAAAGAGATGTATGTTTGCCGTAAACTATCAGAGTAATTTTTTTTCTGGAGTTTTGTTCCTTAGATAGTATAGAACAAAACTCTTGGTAAGCGAGGGGGATATGTAGCATAGCTACATTGTTTTAAACTCATTTCAGTAAATAAATAGGTAAAAGACAGCTGTTTTTAGCATTACGTTGAATTACGCCTATAATGGTAGTAATAGCAACGCATAGTAATCTTACTTATTAACTAATAATTTTTGACGAGGCGTTTATATTAACATACGGCCCTTCTACATTGATTGGGGAATACTATGTTCTTATTTTAGTTATTTCTGGTAATTGGCGATGAAAGCTGCATCAGGCATTCCTATTATTTTCATTGATAGAACCATAGTTAAAATTTAGATACCTAGGTAAGAATCACTTTTTAATAGAGGGTATTTGATTTAAAATAGGCGGAGTCTACCGAGGGCGAGACGATGCGATAAATGCTCAGTACCCGTATTCTAAAAGTGACGACCAATCGTAGGCGGCCACCGAATTAGGTACTGGCTTTTCTAGACGGTTCGACGCCATCTCCACTCGAGAGGTTTCGTTTTTGACTCAGAAGTTGAGCGAGCCACTGCCATCTCAGCTGAGCTACGATCATCACGCCTCATTATCGTGTTAGTCCAATACTGCCAGCGGGTTCTACGGAATTCTTAATTGCTAAAGTCTTTATAAAATTCTATTTCTATTCTAATCTATTATTAAAGTGAATATCAACCAGAAAACCCAGTATTACTGGGTTTCTTCCTTCGGGTGAAAAGCTTCTTCCTTCGGGTGAAAAGTTCTTCCTTCGGGTGAAAAGTTCTCCCTTCGGGCGAAGAGTTCTCCCTTCGGGCAAGAGTGTTCCCCCTTTCGGGCGAAAGGCTTCGCATTTTTTGTCGGCCACAAGTTCGTGGCTGTGTTGCTGACGACCGGGTCTAGTCCAGACTCCGCATCCGTGGCGTGCCTGGCCACTCCAAGGAGAAGGAGGACGCCGAAGACCGCGGGAATCGCCGTTGCGTTCCCTAACGACCCCTAGTTAAGTTACAGCTATTTTTGTTATACGTGCGAACAAGCTAACTAGTAATCGACCTCCCCCCTGTATCGTAACTTTCTTCTCGTTTCTATTATTTAATAAATTTGTGTAGCCCTTCTTTTGTGTTCTTATTTCTTTTGCTCGCCGACTAGGCTACAATAGATGAGAATTCTAAACTGAAAACTGCGCGCAAGACAGTTTCTTCAAAGATCAAGAACGATAACTGTAACAGTCACATTTTGAATGATGTGTAAGTATGTACTTACACAACAACATTAGTAACATTCTTTCGTTTAGACGTTTTTGGAATCGGAGATTCTTACAACTTATACATATAAGTACTAAACGTTCCAAGGGTATTGAGAAACTGCAAGACGTGTACACAAACAATATTCCCTACAATAGCTTATTCATTCGAGGTTCGGATGACAGTCGGACATGATATGCCTCGTAGAGGCGTGTCTACCGAGCCCACGTCTCTCAGGGACAAGTAGAAGTGTCCGTGAGAAATGTACGGATAATTGCTAACAAAGATTCTGTCATTCATAAATACAAAGTGAATTTTCTCCTTGTCAAATTGTTAAAAATATCAATATGTTTTACGTTTTGTGAGCTGCATTCTAAACACTTGGCAGAACTCTCAAAATTCTTTCAAGATAATATCTTTCACAGTCACAGTTTCAGTCACATATTTCAAATTGTACAGCTGAGAAAAATATACTAGCGAAATATGAATTCCTAAACTCACCAGTCTCAAGCATGTATCGTGTCCTCGCTAGGGAGCATTAAAATCCAAGCGTCTAGCCAACATCGGCCGATAAATCACCAATGACGTTGTGTAGCGATTAAAATCCGTGTCGTCTGCGAGGAACATTTAAACAGGCGCACAACTCGTGAGAACATGGCGCATAAAACGGTAAGCAAACATTCCTCGGACAACTATGAAAATTTCAACGCTTTTAATCGCAAGTGGACTGGAAACGGCAACATGATTAAACTTCTGTACAATTTATGTATTTTGTACAATAGCCAATCTTGTTTATTGTCTATATTGCAGGTTGTTTATTTGTGAAACAATTAAGATACCAATTCACAAAAAGACTCTTCGCTTCAATAATGTAGATTTCGATTTGTAAATAGATTTAGATGATTGCTCTTTACTGCATTATTGTAAACTTTGAGAACTAGAAATTTCAATCTAATATTAGCTTCAAATGATTCTCGGCCAGTTCACTTTCCCTATTGCTTCCTTACGTGCATCTCAATAGAATTTCCACTAGTGCTTTGCTTATAAATGCTGCACCTTCGACACGGGAACATACATCGCTGACATGCATTGGAGATCTTAATGGAGAGAACCTTGTAGAGCTACCGCTCACGACTATTCGAGAATTCGATTATAATGTCACTAACTATAACTAAGCTATTTGCTATTCAACTAAAAGTTCACATTAAAGGCCAACAGCTTTAATGGCAATCGGCAACATCTAATAGATCTTGATTATCTGAATGTAGAGTAATAAGGCCAATTATGAAAGCCAACAATATTCTACATAATTATTTTTCTATAATACGGACTGAAACATAAACTGTCAGAAATGCTACAAACCCACAGCCCACTTCTCGTAAAGACTATCCGTCTTATTACGAAACGAAGTTTAAAGATAGACCTAGGTTTAGACCCGGGTTTAAGGGAAATCGTTATTACAAAAAAATTTTTGCGCTTAGTCCAGGTCACAATTTAGTACCTAAGGTACTAAAAAGATAAACCAGGGCGCCACCTAGTTTAACTCGGTTTTAACTAGGAAATTTCAAAATTCGCCATTTGAGGTTACATTGTGATATTCTTAGAATAATAACGCCTAGAATGATAGTTTCATACGAAAAAACTGTCTCGTTTGAGGCACAATTGCATAGATGTAGGCGTAAGTCACGCGTATTGACGCTCTGCGACACGCACACAAGTGAGCAAATAATGTTGTTAGTGGAATCAGATTTTCCCTAAAATTACGGAAATTGGAATTGCTTCTTCCTGAGGTCATTATACAATTTTTAGAATAAACTACTATTATTATTGCTGTTAGTAAGGAAATACTTTTTAATTTAAAAGATATAAATCTGAAATAACAAATCTACTATTTATAAATCTCGTGTCACAGTGTTTGCGGCCGCACTCCTCCGAATCAGCTCGAGCGATTCTTATGATTTTTTAATGTATATACTTGGTAGGTATGAGAATAGGTCGAAAAGTGTATTTCATATCGCTAGGTTAAGCAACGTTAGACAAGGTCATTACATGGATGGGTGACCGTTTAATGTCATTTGAAAACGTAAGTGTATGCGGATCATCAAGTAATTAAATAACTCTTTTCTTACTAAACAAATTTGGGGTAGCAATTTTCCTTTTATTGGCAACATTTTGATATAATGTCGTCTGTTGAAATTTAAAATTATTGTTTTCACTTTGGCGATTGTTTTACGTTAAAATATTAGGTTAAACGTAATACTTGCAGGTGAAATGTTATGTTACAATGTTTATTAAGTATTTCCGATGTACTGTGATTTCCATTTATTCCACAAACCATAATTTTAAAATAAAATATCGGGAGCTACCAGCGCTACGACTCGACTATAAGCACTGACGCGGACGCGGAGATACCAAGCCATTCTGGCTTGGTTTTACTTGCCTCACTGTGCGTGCATGTTCTCGGTTTCTAGGCGTTATTATTCTAAGGTGATATTCATGTTTTACTGGAAAAATACAGATAAAATTTTCATAATAATTGATTATTGACCAATATCTATATATAAATTACTAAAAACGGGTTATAAGAGTGTGAAGACGGCCTAAAAAAATCGAGTTCGCGCACATACTTTCGACAAACTGTGATAGGAATTGTTTACAATTGCCCGTGTTCTTTTGTACGATTGTGGATTTAACTAAAGCATAGAACTAAAGAATATTTATGCCACAATGCTCAAGAATTGCCGATATTGGTCGGGCGATAGATACGCGCTTTGCCCTTTATGAAACTGCGAAACTGCGCTGCCATGAAGTAAGTGTTATCTTGTGTATACAATAATGTTCTTAACTAATTTTAGTGATCAGTGTTTATTAAAAACCCACTCATTTTGCTTTAGATTCAAGACGATATGGTAGTTCTTTAAGATGTGATGTGACAGCCTGCAGTGAGGCTTTATATCTAGGCACCCATATCTATAATGTCCTCCTGGCCGATACAACCACAGCAGCTAATATTTCACAAGATCAGCCATCTAGGCGGAAGATATTATTGGGCGCAAGTGCACTCTCTCTTCCTTTATACCTCTCACAATCATAGGGACGGAAGACAGACACGATCGGGGGAGAGGTTGGCGTAGGATGTACTTTTTACATGCCCATTCGACAGACAATTAGGTGATCAGCCTGCATTGTCCTAGCCAGTAAGGAACAACTACACAAAGTGGTTGCCCCCCGCAGGATTCAAACACACAACCTCTGATTTGCAAAGCTAGCGGTTTCCCACTGCACCAGGGTGGCTATACCCACCCATATCTATATTAAAATGCCAATCAAGGAACCTCTCTCAGCTATGAGAAAGTTCTGCAGCAGTAGACAGTGCAAAAAGTATATAAGTATTAGTTATCTGGTTTCCATAGTACAGGCTCTGCCTAGTTTGGGATCAGATGACGGTGTGTGGAATTGTCCCAGAATATTATTATTTATTTACTGATTATTGTCAAATAATAGCAACAACTTATTTCTATTTACATCAATTAATGGAGGGGTACAAATAAAATATATAAATTATTTTGTTATTATGTACTTTAATACAAACATATTTAACAGTGTTAAATATACTTTACATTCTTCTTCCAGGTTAAGACAACAATGTTGATGTTGCAAGAGTGAGTGGCAGCACAGATAGATTCTTGAACAGTCAAAGAAAGTTGCTTAAAATGATGGTTTCAGCCGGGGCATGTCATTGTTACAGCAGTTATCCATGCACACAATACTTATTTACACTTCCAGGAACTGCAAGAAGAAAGATAAATTATAAGTTAACATCATGCAAAATGAAATTTAGCTAACCACAATTTGCTTGCTACATATAGCATATTGGTAAAAATGTTTTGTAAATATAAGATGTATTTTATGGTTTGTTTAAATATATTTTTCAGCTTTGCAAACTTGTTCGTTATCTGGCTTACTGTATGATGTGTTTCTATGATATTTTACTATGTTTCTAGTAGTTTCTAAATAAAGTTATATGTATTATAGTAGTCCTTTACACAACAAGACTGGTAAGTATTACAGTGTTTTATTTTTTATCATCATCAGTAGCAGCCCAAAGCCATCCACTGTTGTACAAAGAAGTCCCCCCTGAAAAGGGAGGGGTTGCCATAATCCCCACCCTTGGCAAGCATCTAGGGTGTGAACCCCATATAGGTGGTAGGTAATCTAATAGAAAAACGCCGCTGCTCGTCTTCTTACCTGGATACCCCTATGGGTCATCATTTTTATTTCATACCAAATACACTGATAAGTTATAAATAGGATCTTTTTTACTCATTACCTAATGCTTGACCAAAATCTCAATTGATGGTGTGTTGACGCAGCCGTGTATGGTTTGGAAGCGTCTGCTAGGTACATGTTATAACAACACAACGTTATGGATGCTGTGATGTGAATGTTATTGCTAAACACGAACTAAGATCTTTTAGCACAGAATTCATCGAGCACTAGCACCTTAAATCACTGTAGGAACACAAGACAACGCTGCGAACTTTAATTATTCGATAGGTATTCACTAATGTAGGTACACGGTGTCGCCGTCTCTAAGGTGGAGGTACCCTCGGTCGGGCTGCTGGTGGCGTTATAGAATAATGCTAATATTTCGTACAGTAAAGAAAGCATAAGGTAATTTTAATCACTTATATTTATATGTTTACATGATATATCATAGAATATGAATATAATGTAATGTTTAGGCGAGTAAATAGGATGTACTACGCGCGTTTGACATACGTTTTATGTTCCATTCTACGGTGATATTACTCCTTGTAATTGTTAAAATAAACAAAAAAGTATAAGCTAAAACTCGATAAATAAATAAGAATTAAATAAATATCCTCATTATTATTAGATTCCGCTGTTCACAACTTCTTTTGAGTTCATAAAAATAAAATATTTCGTTACATATATTCCATAATTCATGCAAACGGAACGTTACAATTGAATGAGATTTGTTTGAATGAATGATTTTAGTATAGAATCTGTATTTCTTGGTTTTTGTATTATCTGTGTACGATTTAAGTAAAGACTAACGAGTCCTGGCCAAATTCATCTTTTGTAATAAGAAAAATTTTAGTCTAGGTAACAACTTTAAACCTCGGACTAGTTAGTTCTAGACTAAAGTATGGTACTAACTCGTTTTTCGTAATAAGACCGTATCGGTCTTATTACGAAAAACGAGTTAGACCGATACGGTCTTATTACGAAAAACGAGTTAGTACCATACTTTAGTCTAGAACTAACTAGTCCGAGGTTTAAAGTTGTTACCTAGACTAAAATTTTTCTTATTACAAAAGATGAATTAGGCCAGGACTCGTTAGTCTTTACTTAAATCGTACACAGATAATACAAAAACCAAGAAATACAGATTCTATACTAAAATCATTCATTCAAACAAATCTCATTCAATTGTAACGTTCCGTTTGCATGAATTATGGAATATATGTAACGAAATATTTTATTTTTATGAACTCAAAAGAAGTTGTGAACAGCGGAATCTAATAAAAATGAGGATATTTATTTAATTCTTATTTATTTATCGCGTTTTAGCTTATACTTTTTTAATGTTTATTTTAACAATTACAAGGAGTAATATCACCGTAGAATGGAACATAAAATTTATGTCAACCGCGCGTAGTACATCCTATTTACTCGCCTAAACATTACATTCTATTCATATTCTATGATATGATATATCATGTAAACATATATGTGATTAAAATTACCTTATGCTTTCTTTACTGTACGAAATATTATCATTATTCTATAACGCCACCAGCAGCCCGACCGAGGGTACCTCCACCTTAGAGACGCCAACACCGTATACCTACCTTAGTGAATACCTATCGAATAATTAAAATTCGCAGCGTTGTCTTGTGTTCCTACAGTGAATTAAGGTGCTAGTGCTCGATGAATTCTGTGCTAAAGATCTTAGTTCGTGTCTTTGCTTCGAGTTTAGCAATAACATTCACATCACAGCCAGCATCCATAAAGTTGTGTTGTTATAACATGTACCTAGCAGACGCTTCCAAACCATACACGGCTGCGTCAACACACCATCAATTGAGATTTTGGTCAAGCATTAGCTAATGAGGAAAAAAGATCCTATTTATACCTTATCAGTGTATTTGGTAAGAAATAAAAATGATGACCCATAGGGGTATCCAGGTAAGAAGACGAGCAGCGGCGTTTTTATATTAGATTACCTACCACCTATATGGGGTTCACACCCAAGACACTTGCCAAGGGTGGGGATTATGGCAACCCCTCCCTTTTGAGGGGGGACTTCTTTGTACAACAGTAGACGGCTTTGGGCTGCTACTGATGATGATAAAAATAAAACACTGTAATACATACCAGTCTTGTTGTGTAAAGGACTACTATAATACATATAACTTTATTTAGAAACATAGTAAAATATCATAGAAACACATCATGCAGATAATGAACAAGTTTGCAAAGCTGAAAAATATATTTAAACAAACCATAAAATACATCTTATATTTACAAAACATTTTTACCAATATGCTTTAAGTAGCAAGTAGATACCTAACAAATTGTGGTTAGTTATTAATGTTAACTTATAATTTATCTTTCTTCTTGCAGTTCCTGGAAGTGCAAATAAGTATTGTGTGCATGGATAACTGCTGTAACAATGACATGCCCCGGCTGAAACCATCATTTTAAGCAACTTTCTTTGACTGTTCAAGAATTTATCATTGCTCACTCTTGCAACATCAACATTGTTGTCTTAACCTGGAAGAAGAATGTAAAGTATATTTAACACTCTGTTAAATATGTTTGTAATAAAGTACATAATAACAAAATAGTTTATATATTTTATTTGTACCCCTCCATTAATTGATGGAAATGGAAATAAGTTGTTGCTATTATTTGACAATAATCAGTAAATAAATAATAATATTCTGGGAAAATTACACACACGGTCATCTGATCCCAAACTAGGCAGAGCCTGTACTATGGACACCAGATAACTAATACTTATATACTTTTTGCACTGTCTACTGCTGCAGAGAAAGTTCTGCATAGCTGAGAGAGGTTCCTTGATTGGCATTTTAATATAGATATGGGTGGGTATAGCCACCCTGGTGCAGTGGGAAACCGCTAGCTTTGCAAATCGGAGGTTGTGGGTTCGAATCCTGCGGGGGGCAACAACTTTGTGTAGTTGTTCCTTACTGGCTAGGACAATGCAGGCTATCACCTGTTTGTCTGTCGAATGGGCATGTAAAAAGTACATCCTGCGCCAACCTCTCCCCCGATTGTGTCTGTCTTCCGTCCCTATGATTTTGAGAGGTACCTATAAAGGAAGAGAGAGTGCACATGCGCTCAATAATATCTTCCGCCTAGATGGCTGATCTTGTGAAAGATTAGCTGCTGTGGTTGTATTGACCAGGAGGACATTATAGATATGGGTGCCTAGATATAAAGCCTCACTGCAGGCTGTCACATCACATCTTAAAGAACTACCATATCGTCTTGAATCTAAAGCAAAATGAGTAGGTTTTTAATAAACACTGATCACTAAAATTAGTTAAGAACATTATTGTATACACAAGATAACACTTACTTCATGGCGAGCGCAGTTTCATATAGGGCAAAGCACGTATCTATCACCCGACCAATATCGGCAATTCCTGAGCATTGTGGCATAAATATTCTTTAGTTCTATGCTTTAGTTATATCCCCAATCGTACAAAACAACACGGGCAATTGTAAATAATTCCTATCACAGTTTGTCGAAAGTATGTGCGCGAACTCGATTTTTTTAGGCCGTCTTCACACTCTTATAACCCGTTTTTAGTAATTTATGTAAAGATATTGGTCATTAATCAATTATTATTAAAATTTTATCTGTATTATTTCAGTAAAACATAAATATAAGGATATCACAATGTAACCTCAAATGGCGAATTTTGACATTTCCTAGTTAAAACCGAGTTAAACTAGGTGGCGCCCTGGTTTATCTTTTTAGTACCTTAGGTACTAAATTGTGACCTGGACTAAGCGCTAAAATTTTTTTGTAATAACGATTTCCCTTAAACCCGGGTCTAAACCTAGGTCTATCTTTAAACTTCGTTTCGTAATAAGACGGTATGGGTCTATATTCTTATTAAGTGTCATTCATTATAATAATGTCTAACCTTTTCATCTAGCGAAACCATTTATGCAACGTTTACCGGTTGTCTCATTATTCCCAGGCATTGTGCCATTTAGGTTCAGCGTAGACTCGGCCGGCCTGAATGGGTGGAAGATGGGCCGTAGCGATACCTTAATTGACGAGAGCTTGAGTTCCCGAAACCTTAGAGCGCTGCATAATAATGGTGCATAATCCCTTATCGAGGGTCTATGGTTAAGGCGACGCTATTCGACAGTAAATCATTCTGTAATACTTTTTTAATATAAACATCTTTGATTTGATACACTATCTATATCATATAATAACCATATTCATTTTATTCTTTAGTTTTTATTAGAATAAAATGACGAGTTAGATCCAGTGACATAACACATATCGTTGTGAAAAATTAATAATTCGGTTCTATACTATTTTTAATTTATTTGCTTTCTTATGTTTTAGTTGTCTGGAAGAAATCGCTATTAGCAGCTATGACCGCTATTTGTACTTAGTTTTATCATCAAGTTTTTACATGCATTTTAATTGGTAAGAAATATCTAGTAGTTTTGTTGTTTTCTATTTTAAAACAGTATTGACCTAAATCTGCTAATCACAACTAAGTATTAAGAGTACGACGCTCTAGGAGTAGGTTAAAGTCTCCCAAGTCTCCTCAATGTATCAAAAATGAGGGATAAAATTCATAAAACCTCAAGTAGCATGTCTCCTTAATCCCAAGCATGTAAACTGCCAAGTTAATAGCGGCGAGCGCACAATACGTTAATTAAATCGTCGTCTAGTACCGGGGCAAGTCGCGGGCGTGCATCTAGCTAACGGGTACACATGCGGAAGGTTGCATACGAAGAACATGACCTTATTTAGACTTCAGGTAGACCGAAGGAGCCTTCGGTCACTAAAAAAAGTTAAATTCATATTAATTAAGTTCAACAGCATGAAAATTTGCATATCGAACGTGATTGGTCCGATCGTGATTTTACTTAAAAAGCCGTATATAGCCGTTATAGTTTTTTCTATATTTTATTTATTATTATTTATTTATTTTCAAGTAGGCTTACATCTATCCTCTATTTTTCGTAATACAAGGTCATAAAAAAATTGAAAATAAAAAAATGAACAACTTCAATAACACTAAAAAGCATAAAATAATTTCAATAAATAATATCATTGAAGTTGGTGTTATCGTACTTACTGTGTATATTTAACTCATCATCATCATCACCAGCCGGAAGACGTCCACTGCTGAACAAAGGCCTCCCCCTTAGACCCCTTATTTAACTATTTTATGTTAGATATTTTATGTTATACTTTTTAGTTTTCATATTTTCATACATAAAGATTGAACCATCAAAGACGGAAAATTTATCTAGGTACAATGATCACATTATATCAGACCAAAATAATATGAATAGACAATCACCTAAAGTAATACCAAATAGCAAAGCACAACCACAGTAGTATAAATAATACAGCTGGAACTAGAAAAAAACCGGTCAAGTGAGAGACGGACCCTTACGGTCAAGTGAGAGACGGACTCTTACGGAGCACTGAGGCCTTCTTTAGACGTATAAAATTTAGTTTGCTATATTCATTTACTACCAAACGAACGCAAAAAGACCAAACCGCATAACTAAGTTTCATAGTTTTTTTAAAGAAATGAGAGACATGGGCACTTCTGCTTATCTCTCAAGGGACAAGTCCCTTACCTTTTATGCACCACCACGGTGAGTCTAAATAAGTAAATTGAAGAAAATAGCTGCACTAACGGTACTGTTATCTATTAATCAAGTTTAGAAGTTAACAAGGCTACCTGTTTGTTACAGCAAGCGTCTCTACACCGAATGGGGGACTGCTACTTCGCGAAGCTACCTGCTTTATCTGCCAAAGACCTTAATTGGACACTGTTAATACCAAAGTGTCCAGTCTTTTCCTTGGGTCTTAGTGGTGTATTTGAAAACGACCGGGATGTGATTAAAGTGCAGGAGACAAGGAAACAGAAGAGATCAGATTATTATTATATAAGCAGTGTTATATACGTTTGTTTGACGCCTGTCTGCTCGTCTGTCTATCTGTCTGCTTGGCGTCCATTCGTAGCTTCCAAGCGTATGAACTGATTTGAATGCGGTTTTTTAGATCCATCGTCAACTACCAGGTATTACATGTAAAATGAAATTTGCTCGATGTATGTTGAAGCCTCAATCTCTAAAATAACTTAGAACTATCAAAGAATTTATTCTAAATGAAACCTTAATAAAGCCGAACGAAGTCGTAACTGGTTACTAGAACAATTGTATATAATCTAGAACACTTCATGTATTTTTCGTTACCTCTTGCCACTTGTACTTCAAAGTTCAAGACCATTGTTCCTTGTAATAGCACCCTTCATTAATGTTAATTTGATACAGTCAGAATGAAAAGTTTGAAGTAGGTAGTAGGTAGGTATGTAATATGTAGGTAGTGGGTAAGTATAAGTATAGTGTAAGATGACGGACCCATTGGTCTAGTGGTTAGACACCGTGGCCGCTACCCAATAGGTCGTAGGTTCGGTTCTGAGTATTATTTCTATAATCTTATTTAAGTATTTCCAAAAAAGTATATAAGTATTTGTGTCAATTGTATGGTCACCATAGTACCTACAGGCTCTTGAATCAGATGACCGTGTGTGGATTGCACCAGGATATTATAGTTATTTATTTTACACAAATATTGTGAAAGGAATAGTTTTTAGGCATGCTACTTGGAAGCCACAAGTTTTAAACCTAAGAGGGCTTACTCTGGAATCCATTGTGAATTTTAATTCAAACCATATTTTTGCTGTAGCTATCCAATTGTACATAATCATTTAAGTTGTTAGGCCGCAAAACTCAGCAAGTTTTTCATCATTAGTGATCGGGTTTGGATGTATCTATCCGATGCCACCGCAGCATTCCAAACCAAACGCTATATGGAATAGCATTCAATTCGAGTGCAAAATGTAATAGTGCGGATAGAAAAGGTTTCCAAACAGTTTTAGCTAAAGTTTTAGTTTTGTTTTCTAAAGGCAAGACAATTTGATAAACTCTTCGCCACAACAGTACATTTAATTGTGTGAATATCAAATGAGAACAATAACTTATAATCACCATAGCAATGCAAATATGAAATGAATGCATGCACTGTTATTGAAGTCTGAACTTGCAATTACAAGCTCGCCTTTTAGCTAATTCGCTATTATTCTGTTATTAAGTGATCTTAGGATCACACACATTGAATAACTACGTCACGTACAAAGATAAGTGACATAATTACAGCATCATTAATCTTAGTATGATACGACTATTATAAAAAATACTTATTATGCGCGATGATTTGAGAACCGCCTCCTTTTAGAAATCTGTTAAAAGACGTTTAAGTGTGAGTTATACTCGCGCACCGTGGGTCCCGTATCTTCTTTGGACGTATAAAAGTTGGTTTGTTATTTATCTAATGCTAGGTATTAACCTAAAATATCAAAAAGGCCAAACCGCACAGCTAAGTTTGTTTGTAAAAAGTTGGTTGCTAAACTATGCCTAGAGGGTCTAGGCATAGTTTAGCGTATGCAACTCCCTTGATCTGGCAAAAACGACCAAATGGGCTAAATTATAAAGAATTCTACTTGAAAGCTAGAAACATTTTATAAACTAGTTTCTAGCTTTCGGTGAACGAAAACATCGTAAGAAAACCTACATGCCTGAGGAAACCTCACTTGCCACCCGCACTCGACCAGCGTGGTAGACCATGGTTATGGTCTAAGCTTCTTCATCGTGAGCCGTGAGCGAAAGCCCGTGCCCAACAGTGGGACAAAGCAGTGATGTTAAACAAAAATAATATTTATTTGAGTTTAGATAAGGTTTACATCGACCGACACACCCTTAAATTTAATCAGCGAGTTTTAATTCTTTGCTTTAAAATACGCGATTCGCGAGAAAGGCATCAAAGGCAATCGAGCTTTTAAAGATTCCCGCACTTTGATAGGTACATAATTTAAAGAAAAAGTCGGCATAGACACGAGAAAGGAACGTACTGGTTGCTGCTATAAAACTCGCTAGCAATTTAAAAAGTTGCGCGGTGCGGCACATGCGTTTTTGACTTCGATCCTAAACGCTCTCACTAAACGGGCGATAAACAGCAACCAATCGGATCTGTTTTTTATAGACGATTTAAAGTTTAGTTTTAGTGCTAATAGCAAATTGGTCGCCGACAGTGGTTCAGGAGTGGGTGAACTACCGACGAGGATATCCTTAGGGCTTTTTTATACTAGATGCATTGACCAATAAAAAACTCAAAATTCAACATTTATGGAACTATTTTGAAGACTAGGATACCTACAGAATAAAAAAGTAATGTTTTCTTCCTGACACTTCATCTGAGGCATTGTTTGTGACGCTGCAAAGGGGCTAAAAGCGTCAACCATTTTTTTTTCGCCTTCTGTCTTTTGAATTACTGAAATTATCCTGCAATACTATACCACTAAATCCCAAGTATCAACATTTCTGCCTACCTTTTAGCTACGCTGCGAGATGTGTAAAACAACATTGTATTTATTATTGCTGTGCTTGCCCAAATTTTGTTCACTGTGGTCCAACTGCAGCTTGCCCATTTTAAAGCAAATTATCTAGTGTCTATTATTTCTTTTTTTATAAACAACTGGATCTATTTTGATTTTTTTCTTTTAATCAGAATTGTATACTTGTTCATTCAGTAGAGCTATATTGCATTAGAATAACTTTGATTTCCAAGCTGTGGTGTTAAAGATTTACGTTATATGATTTTTTTTCTAATATCTACTAAGTATAAGTATTTCACTTTATTGACATTTTACCTAACACTCTAACTAACTTCTTTGGTGCAGCAACATAACATAAATTACCAATCTTTAGCGTACTCAAATAAACAATGTACCTACTTATTCAAAGGTGGCAACAAAAAAGTATACATAATATATAATAATAATATATATAACATACAATGTTATTGTAGTTACTGATTTCTAACTTTTAATATGTATTGTGATGAGAAAATAAATGAATTATATTATATTATATATGACAATCCACAAATGATCATCCAATCCTGAACTAGGCAAAGCATGTACATGGAAACCTGACAACTGATACTAATAGGTAGGTACTTATATACTTTTTTTGTAAATACATACTTAAATAGATTATAAATCAAAGTCGCTTCCCGCTGTCTGTCTGTCCCTATATATGCTTAGATCTTCAAAACTACGAAACGGATTTTGATGCCGTTTTACTTTATAGATTGTAGCCTAGTCGGCGAGCAAAAGAAATAACAACGACAAAAAAAGGGCTACACAAATTTATTAAAATAAATAAAACGAGAAGAAAGTTACGGTACAGGTTGGGGTCGATTACTTATTAGCTTGTTCGTACATATAACAAAATAGCTGTAACTCAACTAGGGGTCGTTAGAGAACGCAACGGCGATTCCCGCGGTCTTCAGACGTCTTCCTTCTATTTGTAATAGCCAGGAACGACACGGAACAGAGCCTGGACTAGGCCCGGTCGGTTAGCAACTCAGGCCCGAAGGATGAAATTCTTGCCCGAAGGGTGAAAGTTTTCGCCCGAAGGGTGAAATTTGTGGCCGAAGTAAGAATTCGTGCCCGAATGTAGAACTCGTGCCCGAATGTAGAACCCTGGAACGCCACATAAGCGTTCCTGTAGACGCCGTTCCCTAACGCGACACCCTCCAGACCAGCTTTCAGTTGGTGGAGGCTGCCGCATTATGGAGACGTCTACAGGAAATAAAGTACACCCTAACAATATAACGTATAACAATAGGCCTAATAGTACCTAGTTCACATAAGGAGAGATTACAATTAAAAAATCCTACAGCAGCAATTACAGTATTTAAACTACTTACCAGTAATAACTGGGGTTCACTATTAACGTAATACAATTCAGCCAATAGACTGTGACTATAAATGTTTCACTTTATATTGAAACCGTCGGCAGAAATACAATAATTACTATAAGAAACAATTGCAGTGGTGCTCGGTGCTCAGCTCAGATGATAATGGCTGGCTCAACTACTCAGTCAAAGACGAAACCTATCGAAAGGAGATGGTGTCGAACCGTCTAGAAAAGCCAGTACCTAATCCGGTGGCCGCCGCTGATTGGTCGTCACTTTAAGCTTTCGGGTACTGAGCGTTAATCGCATCGTCTCGCCCTCGGTAAACTCCGCCTATTTCAAAACTAATACCCTCTGTTAAAAAATGCCCCTTACCTAGGTATCTAAATATTACCTATGGTTCTACCAATGAAATTAATAAGCATACCTGATGCAGCTTTCATCGCCTATTACCATGAATAACTAAAATAAGAGCATAGTATTCCCCAATCAATATAGAAAGGCCGTATATTAATACAAACGCCTAGTCAAAAATTAGTAGAATAAAATTACTATGCGTTTGCTATTACTATTTCTATAGGAGCTATTAAGTCTCCTGATAAAAACAACAGTCTTTTACTTATTTATTTACTGTAATGTGCCCAAAACCATGTAGCTATGCTACAAGATAAAGTGATTCAAGAGGAAGTTTTATATGTATAATACATGCCTAATATAGTAGAGAAACACTGATAATAAATAATAAATACACTTTATTGTACACCAAAAGTTACATGTAAATTTAACAATACGTTGTAGATATCAATGTACAAAGGCGGCTTTATCGCTAAAAAGCAATCTCTTCCAGGCAACCCAACTAGAAAATGAGAGAGAAAAACATAATGGGCAGTTGAAGGTGCACTTCAATAAAAATAAAATTTTATTGTTGAATAGAAGAAGAAAAAGAAAATATATATAATAGTAGTAATAATAATAGTATATAGTAGTATGTAGTAGTAGTATGTAGTATACAGTAGTGATAATTTTAGAGGCTGAACCCTATGAGATAGATCAAAATAATGTACTACAGTATTGTACACCTTAACAAGGTCTACAAAAAAAGTCTGCGATGGTATATGTTTATCTCTTAGGGATAACCCACAATATCCATTTTTTATCCATTACTTTTTATGAGAAATAACGGCTTATGTATGAAGCAATTAAGCAATACAGCATTAATCCTTATCCAATTCGACGGGCCCGTTGGTCTAGTGGTTAATCATCCTGTCCGCTAACCGATGGGTCGTGGGTTCGATTCCCACCAAGTGTCTGGGTGTTATTTATCTATTTAAGTATGTATTTACAAAAAAAAATGTATATAAGTATTAGTATCAGTTGTCTGGTTTCCATAGTACAGGCTCTGCCTAGTTTGGGATCAGATGACCGTGTGTGGATTGTCCCAAGATATTATATATTATATATTTTAGATATTAAAATTAAACTTCTGACTTTATTTTTGTGACATAAGGACGTTCAACATCTCAGTCCTCCCGTGACCATGGGTGCTGCAAAGCATTCGAAACGTCGGGATAGTAAAATCAATAAATAAACCGCGATAAAATCCGTAAAAGAAGTTTAATTTCAATGTGTAATATTCGCGTAAGTAAAAGAGAACATTATTTTAGATATTAATTAAGTAAAAATACTTTTTTTTACCACCCATGCAAAGCCGGGGCGGGCCACTAGTAACTAATAATAAGAAAAAATACCAATTAAAAATATTATTAATTTGTGATAATATCTCATTGCTGACCAAGGTTCTTAACGATATTTTGTATTCTGTGCCGGGGTTCAGGGTCTGTTTGTCAAGAGAACAGAAAAAAGCGTGTTAAAAAGGAACCTGATCTTGACAACCATATTAGAATGTACTTACTTATAGACGTCATTTTTATAATTTTCCTGGCAGCATTTTGTACCACTTTGGTAAATCATTATAAACAAATATCAGCTGATTGGCTATAGTGCTGGTACGTCACGAAGACACAATAATTGTATAAGAATGCTACATACCGCAATGCTTAAATGTACTTAGTAAGTCAGAAATCTAAAATTACGTGTAATTTGTATAGGATTTTCTGAAAAAAACCTTTAAAAGTCGAAACAAAACACTAACATAACCTCAATATGTCTGTTGACTTAACAAAGATATCACTAGGTCCCTACTTACCAATTATAAATGATAATCCAACCACAATCAAATTGGCACACTCACTAACATTAAAAATTCATAAAATATATCACCAGCAAATTAAATAAACAAAGTTCGGCAAAACGTTAAAATTATCACGTCATTCGTCACGTCATAACTAAAACGGCCTACACACGGCTCTAAAACGGCCTACACACGGCCCTAAAATCAGGACAGTGGTGGGGAGGACCCTAAATCGTCCCCTAAATCGCCTCGTGTATAGGCAAATCGTATCCAATTTTTATTGTTTATAAATCGGGTCTAAAATCGCTTCGGGCGAGCTCCCGATTTAGGGACGATTATCGTCTAGGGAGCGTTGTCGGCACGTGTGTAGCGAAATCGGGACTGATTTCTACGCAGTATGCACTCGAGTGCTGCGGCAATACGACGTGCCGGCGCTCCGCTCTGTGCGAAGAATGAACGAATGAATGGGTATAATAAGGTATAATATAATATCCTGGGACAATTCACACACGGTCATCTGATCCCAAACTAGACAGAGCCTGTACTATGGAAACCAGACAACTGATACTAATACATATATACTTTTTTTTTGTAAATACATACTTATATCAAATCAAATCAAAATCAAATAATATTTTATTGGAACTAAAACAGATGTTAACATTTACATAAGTACGATAATAGCTACATTAGTTAAAAACTGTGTCGTAGCTATTAACGCCCACCTCAAAAGGATAAATAGATAGAACACCCGACCAACAGAAGAAAATATAGATAAAACACCCAGACACTTGGTGGGAATCGAACCCACGCCTGTTGGCACCATAGTAAGTGCCAAGGCAATGCCTTTTTTTGCTGTTTTGATAATGTCGGCGGCATCTCGGATCAACGAGCAGTCTGTTGCACGGTCGGTTCTGTACTAACTGGTAGGGTCGTGTCGGCTACTACTCTGTAGCCGATTTCATCCCCACCACCGCTGTCCCGATATCGCCACTGATTTTAGGGCCGTGTGTAGGCCGTTTAAACAAACTTTAACAAACCATAAACAAAACAAACCACAGACAGAACACGGACGGAAACGGACTTGCCGCGGACGGAACCGGATCAGACTGAAACAAACCCCGAAACCAGCAGGGGGGGGATTCTCGCTTACTTCGAATCGACTTCGATTTCGAATTTGCAATACGAAGCCTATCTCTACTAAGAAATCTCGTAACTCGAAGTGATTTTCTCAAATCTTGTATTCTGGGCAACAATCGAAGTAAACTTCGAAATAATCTCTATTCGAATGAGGAAAATGTTGCCATTATGCAAGATAAATGTCCCGCGAGTCATTCCGTTCAAGTAGTTGATACGGTTTTTTTACCGGATGGGATGTTTTTAGTAGAAAAACATATCTTTAAAGTGGTTCACGTCTATAAAATGGTAGTACGACATTTTGTACGATTTTTCACATAATTTATCACAAATTTAATGAGTAATAAATACACAACGCTGTGTGTTCTTACCATAGATCTTTATAAATCTATGGTTGTTACTTAGTAGTCTGTGGCTGTATGGTCCTAGTACCCAGTGTTGCCAGATCGGCCCCTGGGGGGCCGATTCTCGGCCTTTTCGAAACTATGTCGGCCTTTGGCTGCCATCGGCCCTTCTTCGGCCTCCGACAGCCAATCTATCGAAATCATTGGTTCGGTTGACCAACTCCTCTTCTAAAAGCATAGCACTTTATATAAAAAGAAATAGACATAAGTCATACGTTATAAACATTAAAGATGAAGGATGGGCTCTTGTAAAATAGAAAAACGAAAATGTTCGATGTTTTTTTTTGTTTAAATCTCTTTTTTCCCGTTTTCTAGTACCGTTTCTGATGGAGAGGGCCCCCCCCCCCTCTTTCCCTTGTTTTTTACACATATTACTAATTATAATTCATAAAATGAGGAAAATTTCCTCAGATTTCAAAATTAAAAAACGCGAAAATGGCGGGGGGCTCCGCAACTTTTCTTTTAAAGGGGGGGGTAATACACCTCCCCCTGCCTCCCCCAACCCCTTTCCACCCCTCAATTCGACCGACGTCAATGGAAAGTCGTACTTCGGCCTTTACTGCCTAAAATCGGCCCTTGCCAGCACTGTTTTCGGCCCATTCTTAAACTGTCTGCTGGCAACACTGCTAGTACCTTTGCCTGTCTTTCGGCGAAGTAAAATTAAAACAAATATACCATACATATGTATGTTTATGTGTTTATGTATATTATAAGTTTACGATTTTGTTTTAGTATGCCCGAAAGGTTATATGTAAAAAGATAAGTTTTATTATTGTTGTCCGTATTCTTAATCAACATTTCAAATAGCCGGCTAATAGTGTCGATCACCTTCAAGAGTATAAAACACTGCTCCATATTAGTTGCTTTCACGATGGTCATCGCAACTTGGGTGACCATCAGTTTGATGTACCCTTTGCTTACATTATGAGCATGATACCAAATATAGGTTATCGATACAGAAACATCTGTCAAATATTGTTTACGGTGATCATCACCGAGAATCGGTGCTCATGACGTCATTTCAGTTGGTCACTCAAGTTAGGCAATACCGAAGGCATCATTTGACAGTTACCTATTTGATAGCCACTTAGCTTTGGTGATCATCACTTTAGTTGTCAAACGAGATACGCAATAACCCCGCAGGAGTAGTGAAAAATCCTAAATCTATGACCGAAACCTTATAGGAGATACCACTAATTACTCTGAGACCGAAACAGACAGAGCCAGGAGGATAAGCTTCTTGAGGAGGAGCCAGCCACAGAGTTCTGATGGTTCTGAGAGCCGCAGATAACCAATTTTGCCACTTTGCCAGCAATCGAAAAAATAATTCATGCGAGAAGCTGAAAGCTGTGTCGGAAAGAGGGAAAGGAAGACCGACGGCATTAAAAAAAATATAGGTATCTGACTGCTTCCGAAAGAGTGTTATGTTTTTGAGTGTATGTATGTAGATATGTCTGTTTCTTTGGCTCGGTCTGCTGCCTAACTCGTAGTTATAGGTCTCTTGTTTTTACTATAGGCAACGATGAGTATAGTTTTTTTTTATTTAACATAAGCTAGTGCTTGACTGCAGACCCACCTGATGGAAAGTGGCGACGCAATCGAAGATGGTAAGGCACACTAGCTTATTAAAAGCCTATTCACTCTAGCCTTGAAGACACCCACATTATAATCGGGCGGGAAAACCGACGCAGGCAGACTGTTCCAATCCTTAGCTGTCCTCATTATAAACGAAGAGGCTAATTGTTTAGTCCGGACTGAAGGCACTTTCACCACATAAGGTTGTGTATGCGCAGTGCTTCTCGACGTCCGATGATAGAAGGGGGATGGTGGAATCAAGTCATGCAATTCCTGCGCACACTCTCCAGAATGCATCCTGTAGAAAACCGAAAGGCTGGCTATTTTGCGCCTGTGCTCTAGGCTTTGTAGATTGGCTTCTACGAACCCAGTATCACCAATCAGCCTCTTAGCGCGCCTCTCCACTGAGTCTGAGTCCTAAGCAGCTAGATGGCATTTTGCAGCACCGGCCCATATATGACCACCGTACAGTGTTGCCAACTCTGAAAAATTTATCCCCCTAAGCTCCAATCAAAAACCCCTAAAACCACCATAATTTCTACAGATTCCCCCTAAAAAAAAATATTGTTTATAAAATAAATAATAAAATATTTTTTAAATAAATAATACACTAAAAACGATAAAATATTTATTATATTCAATAAACGAACAATAAATTTTAAACAATCAATAAATAATTTCATTCAGAAACCCCATTTTTCCAATTTCTTTATTTATAAATAATCGAAAACTTCAACTAGAGACATTTGCCCACTGTTTATTACTTAGTTAATTGAAGTTATAAAAATCCCTAAAAATACCCCTAAGAATTTAACACCCCTAAAAAAATTCCATCCCACATTTTTCCCCCCTACATTTGGAGGGAAAACCCCTAAGTTGGCAACCCTGCCACCGTACTCCACACACGACCGGACTTGCGCTTTATACAACATCAGAAGCTGTTCCGGTGTGAAGTACCGCCGGACCTTTGCAAGGATACCGAGCTTCCTTGCAGCTACTTTGGCCTTGGACTCAATGAACCGCCCAAAATTTTGGTTAGAGGAACTTTCAACTCCCAACAACTGAAGGCGGTAGGTGTATTCCAAGGATGAATTCTGAAAAGTAGGAGCCAAGTTAAACGGTCTCCTTTTGGCGGTGAACAGACACGCTTGTGTTTTGGTGGCATTGAATTGACACAAGGTCGTCAGTGAATACAAGTTTAACTTGTAGTACCTACCTATTCTACCTATTCGTTTTTAGACACATTGCTTTTCCATTGTATAGTATACTAGCTGACCCGCGCAGCTCCGCCCGCGCTTTTATTACTTTTACCATGGATAAATCTTTTACCAACAATGCTCCAATTTCCAGTTTCTGGTTAAATGTTCAAAATTTCCCGCCTTCTCACTCTTACTCTCTCTCCTATTTTGCTCCCCCTTTCTCCCATTCCTTGATTTATTTCTCTCTTCATCTCTCTCTCATAAAAATATCTGATTCTATGCTCTCTCTCCTCTCTCTCCGCCTGCCACCTCGCTCCCCGTCACTCCCCCCTCTTCCTCTCCCCTTCGTGATGTCTTTCGATACCACCTCTCCCCTCCCTCTCTAAACCCCTTTCTCATGCCATCTTGCTCCCCCCTCAGTCCCTGCCTATCGCTACACCGTCACCCCCCTCTTTCAAACCACCTTCCCCTTCCCTCTCACAGCCACATCTCCCCTTCCCTGCTCTCTCCCCACTTTCCCTCGTCTTTCTCCACAAATCTTTCCTCTTTATAATATTAGTGTACCGTGTTCCTTACATACATATAGTAGTAGTAACTAGTAATAAAGAGATATCAACTATCTTGTACTCAACAACGGACGAATTTTGAAAATGGCCTAATGAAAATTAACGATAATTAACGGTAATTGGCGACTGTGAGTGCGACTCAAGCAGTGCCTTGCTAAATTGCCAGCAACTAAGGCTAGGCAGGCGCCTACCAATCATCGTAGTGCTTACAGATCGATGGCTTACAGCAAAAAAAAATACTACAAGAGGCTGGGCTCGCCGGCTCCCGTCACTAGGGCACTGTAGCTACTGAGCTACAGCAATATATATTATTATATTTGGCAGCAGTATATCCTTTTTCTTTTTTTTTTTGACGCGGCGGAAATCTTCCAAAGATCCCCGGGAGCTGTGGGGCTCGACCGGGGTATGTGGGATTCTTACCCGCTAAAACCCCCGCGGCTGTCGCATCGGCACATGAGAGGGGGGCCCCAGGGCTCTCCGGTGGGATCTGCACCAGGGGCCCCTCAGTGCCTTGCCTTTGAGCCCGCCGCCGGGGGGCGCATTGTAGCCCCCCGGGAACCTGACACGGTACTCACGGGGACGGGGGTCGCAACCCCGCCGCCGTCCTCCTCGGAGTCGCCGCCGTACTCAATGGACGCTCGAAGGGCCCACACCCCGAGCGTCCAGCGACTCCGAAGGAGCAGTATATCCTAACTCAACATGGTACCTACCTACTCTTGAACAAAGGAGGGGAAAGGGAAAAATGTAATTATTATTAGACTAGTCATAGAGCTCGGGCTACTTTAGTCAGTGTGTTTAGCGAGTTTGTGCGTTAGTTGGTTGTGATTTTCTGTAAATTAAAGGGTCAATAACTGGTCCAAAGTGTCATTGACATTATCATTTGTGCAGTTAGAATACTTCCGTACGTTTCAACTTCGAGCAGGCGTTCTTGCAATTCCCTACTATCTTGCTCATTGCGATAGATAATACTAGTAATCAAGACTTTCGCGTTCCATTATCAAACTTTAAAATAAAGTTTGATAAGTGTAGAACTTCACTTCTACTTAAGTACCTAATTTTGCTGTTAGAACTAGGTACTTATAGTTCAAAACCAAATCCCTCTGGTCAAAAGATTGTTCAGAGCAACGGCTTGCAGACACTTTTTTGACAGGGTAGGCAAAAAGGCAAATTTCTTTGATTATGTACTATATTTTGATCATTTAGAGAAGTCCTAGGGTAGGCAAAGTCCTCTGAACTAGTGGCGTGCAGTAAAAAGACTTTTCTTTTTGTCTGTATGGACTGCACGCCACTGGTTCAGAGGGTCTTGAAATGACGTTCGATTACTTACTAGGGTGAAGCGCATTAACTAATTAGTCAGAAGAATCACTGTGATCGTAGCAGAAGGCACGAATATGGATGGGTTAATAACAGAAGAGTAGAGAGAATAAGAAACATTGAGCCATTCGTACTCGAATCGTTAACGGTTGATGATTATAGGTATTTTCCGTTATCAGGGTACTCAAACTCCCTAAACGTTTTGTCCATATCTTTTTATATACATAATAAATAAATAAAAAAAATCATTTCCAAGGAGCTTATGTGAGAAAGTACCTACACCTCCACCTACGTATAATTGTAATTCCGCTGAACATCTTAGTAGGTTAATAGAATATTCATTAAAGAAAAATAACACGCTAACGAACTAAAAACATTGACCACGCATCTGTCTGGCGATCTACGTAGGTAGGTACATAAGTATCAATGACCAGCTGTCTGATATAAAACACTAATGTGATCAGATAACAGATGCAAACATCTTGAAATACAACATAATTGCACAGATGCACTCCTAGTTTTCACTTACCAGGTCGTTGATCGTAACATTTCCGTCACAAAATGATTTTTGTGTGTGCAGTAGCACAAAAATAACCGGCCGGGTGTCGGTGCGTACGCGCAGCCAGTCTTGATACCTCCGCCGCCCGCCCAACGCGTTCCGCCCTACAGTAATAAAAATTACGAGAACTGTATCTATTTAGGATATCACCCGAAAAACTGTACCAGCTGTGATGTTTGTGATTATTATGATAAAAGATGCAAGAATGTAAAACTAGAGTGTCGTTTTGTGTTTGGAAATATTCCAAGTGTTGTGTGTCTTTAACAAGAGCGATTGCCCTTTGAGTTTGGTAATTTTATTTCATACTTTATTCAATCTAATGCATTGTGTCCTTGAATCATCACATTGTATAACACATTCGAGATATTAATGTACCTAAGTAGGCATATTTGTCGCGAGGCGGATGCTTTTGTTGTTTATATCAATCCCTCTCTAGTAAAAACGTAATTAATAATGCAATACTTAGAGTACAGACTTCTATTCTATTGGTAGCTAGTTGAGCCCGGTGACCACCGGAACGCACTTCTGCCCAGTTGGATCTGTTGTGCTTGCCCTAGCCACGGAATACATAATAGTACTATGTACCTACCCTAGGCCCTTACTCTGTCGATGACGTATCGAAGAGTTTCTTTAGGTACGCCGTAATTGCGCCAGTTTGTAGCTGTGCATAATCACCTGGTGTGATGTAGATTAGGCTACTCCCAGATGAATCAATCTAGGCCTTGCAAGAGCGTCGCAGTCAAACAGTATGTGTTGACTCTTTCTTCTTCACAGAATCTTCAAGTATCTACGGTACTTATCCTCATTCTGTGTAGATGCTCATTGGCCCAAAATGGCCCTACAAATGCACCTACTAGGACTAGGTGCCCAATTTATGATCTGTTTAGTAATAGTTTAACACCACAGTTCACCCTAGCTAAAGTTTTGGAATGTTTTAGGTCTAGCGCCTCCCTCCATTCTTCCGTTTGTTCATTCCTAGCATGCGCTTAATGACTACAGACATAAAAGGGTATCAGTTTTTAAATAAAGGCTAGTGCTACCCTTGCTTTTACTTTTAATGTTTAAATGTTAACGGTCAGTCGGTCAGAACTTCAGATTCTGTTTATTGGTATCAATATTGAATTTAGGTTAAATTGAGCTCTAAGCCCTTGTTTAGACCTCTTTTCGTATAACTAAACTAGTTTATTTGAATTTTCACGAAAAGCAACAGATATAAGACTAGCGTGTCAAAGCCTAAAGCTGTATTGAATGCCAGGAAAGTATGCGTATAATATGCATACTTTCGTTAATAGTGGTAGCAAAGTTCACTACAAACGATGCATATATTTCTTTGTTACCCGTTGAACTTAGTGACGATATTACTAACTATAACCTATAGACGGCTGCACTGCCACTCGTCCCCCGCGATATTATTATTATTAAATCTGTAGGCCCGCTAATGTTACCAGTTACACTGACCGGAATACAGCAATGTTTACCCATTGCTGCTTAGTGGGAAAATATCTGACACTACGGTTTTACCAACCTTGGACGGTCGCTTGCATGGGCCACGGGACATAGCACAAGGGACCCACCACCTAGTCATCATCATCATCATCATCATCAGCCGGAAGACGTCCACTGCTGAACATAGGCATCCCCCTTAGAACGCCACAATGAACGACAGTTGGATATTTGCATCCACCGGTTACCTGCAACGCGCACAATGTTGTCTGTCCACTTAGTGTGAGGCCTGCCTACACTGCGTCTTCCGGTTCGTGGTCGACACTCGAAAACCCAACGGTTATCGGTTCTTCGAGCGATGTGGCCTGCCTATTGCCACTTCAACTTGCAGATTCTGAGAGCTATGTCGGTGACCTTAGTTCTTCGGCGAATCTCCACATTTCGGATTCTGTCGCGCAAAGAAACTCCGAGCATAGCTCTATCCACGGCTCGTTGTGTGACTTTGAACTTCTCTAAAAGGCTAGCCATTAGAGATCACCAAGTACCTACTCACCAAAATTTTATTATTAAGTACTTATTCAAATCTTCATACATAACGGTGTTGTCGGTATAAGATGAACTGAAACTTCCTAAAACTAATCTTTATCAGTCTACTGAATTAGAGCATAAAAAGTAGAATATTTAAGTGCATATTAATATATTAAGTAGGTAAAAGTTGTGTGTATGCGAAAGTAGGCATAGTAACACCTAATGTACCATACATTCAGAAAGTTGACATTGTGCAACCGATTGAAACTCATAGACTTACATGATAAAACTATGGAAAAGTCAACAAAGCGCAAAAGTAGGCAGCGTGCGATGTAACCCTATAATATCAAGTATCGTAGGTATCTCACAAAAACTCTACCTACGTCTCTACATACAAACTGAGAGCAACCATTATGATTTTAGCATAATAAATATAACCTTAGATTACCTATACATAGGTAGTACTAGCTGACCCAGGCAGCTCCGCCTGCGCTATTTTTACGTTAACTAAACTTTTAATAACAGATATTCGCATTGAATATATAACCTCCTTTTTTATAGTCGGTTAAAAACTGGGACCCACTTTTTACTTGCTCTCCGAAGCACGGACCCGTTTAGTTCAAATGGCGTTAAACTGTCACCCATCTATTTATTGACCTTACCTAACGTTGCTTAACCCGATCGATTACAAAACCTTGATAACAACTCTCTATGAGTTTCTAATATTTATTATATTATAAAGAAAAATTGATAAAATCGGACCAAGCGTATAACCAAGTACCCATTTTGACTTCAATCCCCTCTCCCAAAAGAACCGTGCTAGATTACGGGATAAAAAGTATCCTATGTCGTACCTCGTAGTAAGATCTCAAATCATGCCAAGTTTCATTTGAATCCATTCAGTAGTTTCGGCGTGATACTCAGCCGTGATACAGACAGACAGACGGACAGACAGACAGACAGACAAAAATTAAAAAAAATACATTTTCGGCCTCAGTATCGGTTATAAAATGCCCTCCAAATATAATTTTCAAAATATCTTCAATGTACAGAATTGGACCAGTTACAGTTTTATTATAAGTATAGATATAGATATCGACGTATTACTAACTAAGCACTGTTTAAACATAAACCCAATAAACGTGAATAGACTGAAACTTTAAACACCGTGGCTCATAAATAACATCCAAATTGGTGGCGTGGCTAGCAATAGTTTTCATAATGCATTGAATTATTAAGTCCTATTGAAAATTGATTTATGTTTCTAAAATACATGTACTGAAAGACTGTATAGGTATATATAAAAAGGCCGGGCCAGTTTCTACGAGAAGTCATTATCTATACTTATAATAAAACTGTAACAGGTCCAATTCTGTACATTGAAGATATTTTGAAAATTATATTTGGAGGGCATTCTATAACCGATACTGAGGCCAAAAATGTATTTTTTTAAATTTTTGTCTGTCTGTCTGTCTGTCTGTCTGTCTGTCTGTCTGTCTGTCTGTCTGTATCACGGCTGAGCATCACGCCGAAACTACTGAATGGATTCAAATGAAACTTGGCATGATTTGAGATCTTACTACAAGGTAGGACATAGGATACTTTTTATCCCGTAATCTAGCACGGTTCTTTTGGGAGAGGGGATTAAAGTCAAAATGGGTACTTGGTTATACGCTTGGTCCGATTTTATCAATTTTTCTTTATAATATAATAAATATTAGTAAGGGAACACTCATAGATAGTTGTTATCAAGGTTTTGTAGTCGATCGGGTTAAGCAACATTAGGTAAGGTCAATAAATAGATGGGTGACCGTTTAACGCCATTTGAACTAAACGGGTCCGTGCTTCGGAGAGCAAGTAAAAAGTGGGTCCCTGTTTTTAACCGACTATAAAAAAGGAGGTTATGTATTCAATGCGAATGTCTGTTATTAAAAGTTTAGTTAACGTAAAAATTGCGCAGGCGGAGCTGCGTGGGTCAGCTAGTTATAAATAATTTTGAAGTAAGTGGTCCCTACATTTTTTATTTTTTATTTTAAATTATTTATTTATTATTAAAAATAATGGTACAATATTATGCATACTGAATGTAACATAAACTCATTAGAATTTATCCGTACATCCGCCGTCGTCATCTATGTTAGTCTATGTTTAAAATTTACATATTCTCATAATGCTATTAAAAGTACGAAAACAGATAGAAGTGGAATCATCAATCATCGTAATAATTATATTGATGAGTTAAGGATGGATTTAAATACGACAATACTTGGTTTTATGAACAACGCAGTGACTGTTGTATTTTTCTCTCGGTATTCTACAGGATACATTTTGGAGTATGCGTACCATTCCACCTCTTTTCTATCATGGGAGAAGTAGGCGAGACGCACGGCAGCTACGCATCCTTAGGCTGTGAATGTCCCAACAATCCGGATAAATAAATAAATATGCATTTATTTCAGACCAAAAATGTCCATATCCACATTATACAATTTGAAGCATTTATTAAAATTACTACAATAAATTTAGAAAACAATAAAACAAATTTGCGAATAAAATAAAATTATGAAAAATAATAATAATATTAATATAAAAATTATAAATAATTGATTTAAATATTAAAAATTTACAGCATAAGAATTCTACATCAAAGCACTACTGGGGCGCTACTGGGGTACAACATGCAGTATCCTCCAGTGCTCCATGAATGGACAATCTGAGTCCATGATTGAATGAATGATTTACTTCGTCATCTGTAGTCTGCGATTCCCACCAGTATTTCCCGAATGCCCCAGGTGTCTTGATAGCTTCAGTTGTCCACCGAACTTTGATGTCAACTAAAAGTGTTTTAGTATTCACTAGCTGACCCACGCAGCTCCGCCCGCGCTGTGTTTACGTTAACTAATAATACTAACTACTAACAGACACTCGCATCGAATACATAACCTCCTTTTTTATAGTCGGTAAAAAACTGGGACCCACTTTTTACTTGCTCTCCGAAGCTCGAACCCGTTTAGTTCAAATGGCGTTAAACGGTCACCCATCTATTTAATGACCTTACCTAACGTTGCTTAACCCGATCGATTACAAAACCTTGATAACAACTCTCTATGAGGGTTCCCTTACTAATATTTATTATAATTATGAAGAAAAATTGATAAAATCGGACCAAGCGTATAACCAAGTACCCATTTTGACTTTAATCCCCTCTCCCAAGGGAACCGTGCCGAATGTGGAGATAAAAAGTATCCTATGTCCTACCTCGGAGTATTAACTCAAATCATGCCAAGTTTCGTTTCAATCCATCCAGTAGTTTCGGTGTGATGCTCAGCCGAGATACAGACAGACAGACAGAAAAAAAAAATTACACTTTTGGCTTTTGGTTACAGAATGCCCCTCCAAACATAATTTTCAAAATATCTTCAATGTACAGAATTGGACCTGTTACAGTTTTAATATTAGTACTTATAGATATAGATTCTTCAAGTCAGACAATACCAAATGAATCACTTGACAGTTATTTATTTGGTGGGCACTTGCTACTGATCATCAATTTATACGTAAAACGGGCAGACGCCCGTGGATGAATTGTCCCAGGATATTAATTTTATAATTATTTCTAGCCGAAGCAATGGCTAGAAACGAGTTATAATTATTTGGGCATTACATCTGCGCAAACCTAATGTCTCAATCTCAAGTGATGAGCGGCAGTACAATTTATGGGCGTGTCAGCCTCGGATCTACGATTTTTTCGAACCGGGGCAGAAACTGGATAGTGGCGCCCCTCCCTTCAGCGTTTGAGAAATTACTTAAAATATCTCACACCTCACATGTTCACTTGTGCTGTGGGCCTGTGTGGGGCCTTTTTCTTAGAAGTCGAAGGTGAGCCAACCAGGATTCCGTAAACTAGGCGCTTTGTAGAGCAAGTTTTATTTTATCTATACTTATAATAAAACTGTAACAGGTCCAATTCTGTACATTGAAGATATTTTGAAAATTATATTTGGAGGGCATTCTATAACCGATACTGAGGCCGAAAATGTAATTTTTTTAATTTTTGTCTGTCTGTCTGTCTGTATCACGGCTGAGCATCACGCCGAAACTACTGAATGGATTCAATTGAAACTTGGCATGATTTGAGATCTTACTACGAGGTAGGACATAGGATACTTTTTATCCCGTAATCTAGCACGGTTCTTTTGGGAGAAGGGATTAAAGTCAAAACGGGTAGTTGGTTATACGCTTGGTCCGATTTTATCAATTTTTCTTTATAATATAATAAATATTAGTAAGGGACACTCATAGAGAGTTGTTATCAAGGTTTTGTAATCGATCGGGTTAAGCAACGTTAGGTAAGGTCATTAAATAGATGGGTGACCGTTTAAGGCCATTTGAACTAAACGGGTCTGTGCTTCGGAGAGCAAGTAAAAAGTGGGTCCCAGTTTTTAACCGACTATAAAAAATGAGGTTATGAATTCGATGCAAATGTCTGTTATTCAAAGTTTAGTTAACGTAAAAATAGCGCAGGCGGAGCTGCGTGGGTCAGCTAGTGTTTAATAATATTATACTACTTGGGCGTGCTGCTTGCCATAAGGCCATCATTAAATTGTTTAAATGGAAATTATCAACAGCAGCTCTCAGTGGCGGTCCGAGAGGGGGGGTCGTAGGGGTCATGACTCGGGACTCCCCCCCCCCAAAATCCATATTCGTACACGCCAAAATTGGGTAACAATTAACCCTAACCTAGTCTAGGTACAAGACCAACGGGACCGTCAAATGTGACCCCCCCCCCCCAAATCGGTGGCTGCGATCGCGCCTGGCAGCTCTAAAGGTTCAAACAACCTTTTCCGTAGCAGTAGTTCGGTTGAATTTTCCAACTGAGAAACGGAACCAATGACAATACCGGCACTAATCAATCATTTACTAGATGGTAGGTTCCTTGTGCAAGGAACTGCCCTGATAGGTACCACTGCAGTGTCAGATGCAGTAAGCATTGCAGTGTTCCGGCGTGAAGGGACTGTAGTTGGTGAAATGACCGGACACAAAGACTAATGTTTTAAGATTCTTCTGGTTTTGCTAGCGTCTATAGGCTGCGGTGACTGCCTGCCATCACGGGCCGTGCGGAAAAAAAAATGGACCACCTAGGTACTCAAATCATGTAATAATATGCCTATGATGCCTTCGAACGCCACAACGAACGACAATTGGCTATTTGCATCCACCGGTTACCTGCGACGCGCACAATGTCGTCTGTCCACCTAGTGGGAGGCCTACCTACACTGCGTCTTCCAGTTCGTGGTCGCCACTCGAGAACCTTTCTTCCCCAACGGTTATCGGTATTGTTTCCCCGTGGGGTGTCCGGGTAAGAATAGCACCCCCCCATCTCTTCCTATTGGGTGTACGTAAAAGGCGACTTAGGGAAATCAAGAATACGGGCAGCAGCGTCTTCTATTTTATGATCCATCTCATCACTTACTGCGATCCCCAAGACGCCTGCCAAGCGTGGGGATTATGGCAACTTCTCCCCTTCCTACAATGACAGACAACATTTTGATTGATGATGATTACATAATAATAGTGTCCTTCTGGCCGTACAATCACAGCGGCCAATCTTTCACAAGATCTGCGATCTACGTGGGAAATACACACATCAAAAGTGTCTAGGGATCAACATATATTTTTGCAATAACTTTTCTCCTGATTGATATTAATTAAAATTTTCTTTAAGGATTCATCAAATAAAGTGTTTTCGTTTGTCACAGTAACGATAAACCAAGTCACCTTTGCATTAATAAAGAAATTTGCCATTTTCCTAATAAAGGGATTTTTGACATTTGAACCACTAACACAAAAGTTCGAAAAAAAGACTGAAATAACAGTTTTCTTTAAAATTTTATTGGGTAACTTAAACAATTAATAATCCGTGTTTCTACCGCGAACACTAACAACACAAGAACATCGGTTTGGCATACTCAAAATGAGTTCATCCAAATCACGCTGTGGAATGGCCGCCCATGTTCGTTGCAACAACAAAAAAAGGTCTTCTTGCGACTGGATACCCTCCATATTCGGCAGAGCTCTTCTCTGTAGCATATCCCATGCATGCTCAATCGGGTTCAAGTCTGGCGACTGAGCAGGCCAGGGCAGGACATTGATGTTAGCTGCGGCGAGAGTCTGTCTTACAACTCTTGCGGTGTGCGGTCGTGCATTATCATGCATTAACTGAAATAAGGGACCGATTTGCACTTGTAGAGGAACGATGACGTCTGATACAATCGTCTCAGCATAAATTTGAGCGTTACGGGTACCACCTATAGCAATGCACAATCGTAGGATTCGATATCAATGGGCTCTTGAACACAGAAATTGGGCAGAAGAACAATGGCGTTTCGTGTGCTTTTCTGATGAGTCTCGTTTTGGTATGAGACCGGATACAAGACGTATACGACACTGGAGAACCCCTGGACGCCAACAGCGATTAAAATCCTGCCAGGAAGTCCATCCTTATAGTGGTGGAACCATCATGGTATGGGCGGGTATTTGGATCGGCGGAAGAACTGAGTTGATTTGGATCAGAGGCAACCTCAACGCTCAAATTTATGCTGAGACGATTGTATCAGACGTCATCGTTCCTCTACAAGTGCAAATGTCCCTTATTTCAGTTAATGCATGATAATGCACGACCGCACACCGCAAGAGTTGTAAGACAGACTCTCGCCGCAGCTAACATCAATGTCCTGCCCTGGCCTGCTCAGTCGCCAGACTTGAACCCGATTGAGCATGCATGGGATATGCTACAGAGAAGAGCTCTGCCGAATATGGAGGGTATCCAGTCGCAAGAAGACCTTTTTTTGTTGTTGCAACGAACATGGGCGGCCATTCCACAGCGTGATTTGGATGAACTCATTTTGAGTATGCCAAACCGATGTTCTTGTGTTGTTAGTGTTCGCGGTAGAAACACGGATTATTAATTGTTTAAGTTACCCAATAAAATTTTAAAGAAAACTGTTATTTCAGTCTTTTTTTCGAACTTTTGTGTTAGTGGTTCAAATGTCAAAAATCCCTTTATTAGGAAAATGGCAAATTTCTTTATTAATGCAAAGGTGACTTGGTTTATCGTTACTGTGACAAACGAAAACACTTTATTTGATGAATCCTTAAAGAAAATTTTAATTAATATCAATCAGGAGAAAAGTTATTGCAAAAATATATGTTGATCCCTAGACACTTTTGATGTGTGTATTATACTGCACAAGTGCTTGCGTTGACACAATGGGACGAAAATTGACACCACCGAGGATGTCAGTCAGCCGCAGGACCGTCTTCTTTACATTCCTATCCGACGCATGTTTCATCTTACTAATACTACTAAACAGACAACCAGGTCATCGTCCTGCATTTTCCTAGCCAGTAAGGAACAACTACAAAAAGTTGTTGCTCGCAGATTTGAACCCGCGTCCTCCAACCAGTTCTATGCAATTTGAAACGCCTACTTTACAGTTCTGAATAAAAGTCTGTTTTCTGGCCGATTAACTTAAATGACGAATACCAACTTACCTATCTGGTTTTAGTAAAGTTACAGAAATAAAGTTACACATATGTTTGAGAGTTTATGATGTATTATGTCTGTCAACTTCGTTGTCTTCAGTCTAAACGGCTCTAAGGATTTTAACACAAATCGTGTCGTTAGGTTGGTCAAAGTCTTTGAAATTTTAATTTAAGTTAGAAATTTTAAACCAAATAGAAACAAAATTGATAATACTCATTACATATGTAAGTAATTGCTAATAGATAGGTAAGTACAATAAAAAAGGTTCATCTAGAAAAAATAAAATACTTCTTAAATTTCTGCCAAATGAAATGGGTGGAAAGATGGGTATGTGAAAATATCTGAAAAGGTCATACTTACAGGAAAATTATGGTTTAAATATCTTCCTAGGTTACCTACTAGGTGGTTCCTTGTACAAGGAACCGTCCAGGTAGGTACCACCGCAGTGTCAGATATTATGACACCAAGCAGCAGTGTGTAAACATTGCTGTGCTCAGGCGTGAAGGGCACTGTAGCTGGTGAATTTACCGGGCACAAAAGACTTAATATCTAATGTCGCGCTAGTGATTCTTCTGGTGGGTGTTGTAGCGTCAATACGCTATACGGTGACTGCTTACCATCAGGCGGGCCGTACGCTTGCTTGCCACCTTGGTAGTATAAAAAAATCCATAAATAACACATTTCGTCAGTCAGTCACAAATAAAATTATATCACACAAAAAGGTCACCGGGTCCGCGCGCCGGAAGTTTCGACTATAAAACTAGTTTGAACATTTTTTATAGTGTATAGAATAGAAAACATGTCATGCATTGCACTTTATTTTCTATGTAGTTAATATGTAGTATATGACCCGTGGTGTGTCCGGGTAAGAACAGCACCCTTCCATTTCTTCCCATTGGATGTCCGGAAGAGGCGACTAAGAGAAAGCAGGAAGACGGGCAGCAGCGTTTTTCTATTGGATTACCTACCACTTATACTGCGATCCCCAAACCGCCTGCCAAGCGTGGGGATTATGGCAACCCCTCCCTTCTAAGGGAGCCGAAACACTTCCACTGTTGAACAAAAGGTGTTCAACAGTGGAAGTGTTTCGGCTGCTGACGATGATGATGATGAGTATATGAAATATTTCAGATTTGTCGAAAACTCTCGTCGTATCTTCAATATCACATTACCTTGGCTTACCAATATATCTTCCTGGTGCCGGTACCAAAAACTTCCTTTAGTCTTAGGTTTGAGTATGCCTATAATATTTAAATAGATAGATCGCTATACAGATAATTCTTTATTGTTGAAATCACCTTAATAATAAAATTACAAGCATATAAGTTATAAAACAAAAAAGCAAACGTTACAGTGGGCGGTCTTATTAGTGATCTCTACCAGGCAACCTTTGGATGGAGCGCAATTAAAATACTGTAAAGCAGGGTTTGCAGGATAAATTCACACACGATTATGATATACAGATACAGACTCCATGATTAAGTAATTAAACCAATGATTAAGTAATTAAACCAATGATTATATAATTTACACATAGATACATACATAAAATCAATCAATCATCAATTGCGTTCTCACGAATAAGGAGGGAAAGGGAAGGATAGGTGTTGTGAAAAGGAAGATTGGCAAGTTAGAGTGGAAAATAGGAAAAGTAGGATATTACCGCCCAGGAGGGCAAGGGATGGGACAGTAATAGCTAGGGAAGCCGGGGTCGCATACCCGTATACTATACCACAACTACCCGACAGTTGGGATGAGTATCCCATGACCCATGATTGGTTATGTAATTTAACCAATTGTAATTGGTTAATTTTTAACCAATTAATATTTTATACAAACTCTCATCATCATCAGCAGCAGCCGAAATACGTTCACTGATTTAAAAAGACCTCCCCCCTTAGAAGGGAGGGATAAATAAAATACCTATCAGAAAACATTCTTAGCGAAAACGCATCTATTGTCTTCAAATCGTTAAAGACAATGAATTGCATCATTAAACATCTTGGATGAGACTATGGCTGACGTCACCGGATGACGTCAGGTTGACCGTCTGGATCTGGAGTAGACATCAGCCCCTGGCAACCATCCAAGAGCATTCACTCAACGAATTCATGAGAAATTAGGACGGTTCAAACTACCCATACGACCTGCCGAGAAATCTCTTACCTGCATATATTTAAAGCTAACTATAGTCTTTCTGTGAAAAAATATTTTCTAATTTTCAGGTTATGAAGTGATAACTCGCTCACAATACCATACAAAATGAACAATGGGACAAGAAGAGCCTTAACAGGCTCAATCCATAAAATAAGAGAGTTCGAATTAGAAAAAGTGAGTACCTATCTCGTCTCTTCTCAAAACAAAAAAAGTCAGCTATCAACCTGGCACATCGATATACTATAGTATATCGATGACCTGGCAGGTCTAACGAGCTGCTTGGTCGGCCTGCTTTTTGTAAATATACCTTAAAATCACGATTTTATTATGATTTTTACTATTTCTAGGTAAGCTTAGTAGAAGAGTTTGATATTTTGCAAATAGTCGGAGAAGGATGGTTCGGGAAAATTCTTCTGGTGGAGCACAGAGCCTCGGATACTGAAATTGTATTAAAGGCTCTACCTAAACCATACGTATCCATCAGAGACTTCTACAGAGAATTCCATTACAGTTTACATTTGAGTGCACACAAGAACATCGTTACCACTTTTGATGTTGCATTTGAAACTGCAGGATTTTATGTATTCTGTCAAGAATATGCGCCTCTAGGTAAGATAGAAACATCCATATTCAAAGATATCATTCATATATTGCATCTAGTCCATACGATTCACTTTGGATGCTCGCCAACAGAATGGGCCAATTTGAATGAACATTAGATCATATCGCTTCTAGCACTTATTGATTTAAGACATAACAAGTGGATCACTATTCCATCAATAATAACAAGTTTTTTATGAACGAATAACGAAAGATTTTCATTTCTAGGTGATTTAACATCAAACATGCTCGATACTGGTATTGGCGAGATTCATACTAAAAGAGTAGCAAAGCAATTATCAGCTGCGCTGGAGCATCTGCATCAAAGGGACTTAGTTCATCGAGATGTAAAGTTGGACAATATATTAATATTCAAATCAGATTTTTCTAGAATTAAACTATGCGATTTCGGAGAGACGAGAAAAGTCCAATTAGTTGTCCGCAGACGAAATGAATGGCTTCCGTATTCGCCGCCTGAAGTGCTAAAATTATCCATGGATAGTAGTTACAAGTAAGAAAACCGTAACATCTGTTTTCAGAACATTGATAGAAACTGTTTATTTTAAGCTAAACACTTATTTCATACTTCCCTACACTGAAATAATTTAATATCGGATTAATCTAATAAAAACAACGATTTGATGATCGCCATAAATATAATAAAGATTTTAAGCGTTAGGCATAGTTACGCCACCATCATATTTAAACGTGTTTATTTCATTTTCAGAGCATTAATTACACACGATGTATGGCAATTCGGAATAGTTATTTTCATTTGCCTCACTGGGTGTTTGCCTTGGCAGAAAGCTGCGTTTGATGATCCACGTTATACAAGGTAGGTAAACATTCAATAATTAATGACACTGGATTACGACCAACGTCTTTAAAAAAGACATAAATATTTCACCGGTTTTTTTATTATTTCAGTTACTACAACTGGTATAACAGCGCAAACCCATTAAAGAAACAACCAAAACTATGGAAGATGGTGTCTTCAAAGGCTCAAAAAATGTTTAAAAAATTTGTAGAACCAAGGGAAGAAAAAAGGGCATCCAGTTTCGTAGAAGTTCACAGATTTATTGATGATAGATGGTTAGCAAAAGGCTACACGGACAGAGTTGGTAAGTTAAATATTACATATATTATACATATAGATTTGGTTTAGATTCATTGGACGATTTATAAATCGTCCAATCAATCTAAACCAAATCGTGTATGGTATATCATACAGAAGATAGCAAGGAAATAACACGAAATTCAATTGGGGTTCTGTCCTGATTATATGATGGCTGAGGCAGGTACCACCATTGCCTGCTGATAAAGCGATACCTGTAACAAATGGAGAACCCTACGTTCCTTGTGTCATTAAATGCGATATCAGAATATTCTTATAAATTGCAGCTGGTGAAGATATAGATGAGCTTTGTCCATCAATGTACAGTTTCCACAGTGATCCTAATGAAAAAAATATATTACTGAAACACTTTAGAGACAATGGTATTGAAACTACAGTTGATCGTCAAGCAAAGAAACAAAGGATTCGTGAATGGATACAAAATAGTGTTATTGAAGAAGTTGATGAAGAGGTTGGTAAAAATATTTGTACAACTAAAGCGTAATATATAGCAGCTTTCTTAATAAAGCCGACCGCAATAATTAGTATTGTCTGTTTAACACACAAACTAATAGTTAAGTCTTAATTTTAGGAGGAAAGTGCTTTCGAGCCGGAGATTTTTGAAGACAGTGATGGAGAATTAGAACATAAAACACGGGATCATCCAATCGACGACAGTCACAGAATTAATCTTCATTATAATACCGAAAAACATATCAACCCGAGGACCGGTGAAGTTATCGACGGAGTTAAACAATCTCCACCCGAGAGAAATCCTCTTTCCTACGACGTACAAAATATAGAGCCCGTTGCACCTGTCAATGTTATAAGGAGATACGGAATAAAAGAAGAAGGGTCTTCGCATAGTTCTACAAAAGATAGTGCGTATGGATCAATAGAAACGAAAGTTAAAGCACCAACGAGAACCCACAGAAATGAAAATAAAGCTTTAGAGAGTAGCCAGCATAATTCCCCTAGTAGATCTTTAAGTGCGACTTCTATAAATCAAAATAGATCACCCTTGATATCACATGCCCAACGTTTTCAAAGGAGCGAGGAAGTATTTTCGAAAGAAATGGAGAGCATAAAATGTAGCTCGTCCACTCTCCACTCATTAGCTAATTCATCTAGGTCGAATAGTCTACAAGTCACACCAAACAATTCATTTGATTGCCCGTCTGTTACTAGTACGGAGACTCCACCAAAATGTGACAGTGTGGTTAACTTACCAAGACCAAATAATCCAGTATTAACACAAAATGGATTTAGCCCTGGTGTGAAAAAAAATTCAACTACGGATCATCCTTACGTTTCCATGAAAAGTACAGCATATGATAAAGTAAACGTTAGAAGCGATAATAACTCATCCACCGAAAACTATCCACACAAAAATCAAGTGCCAGTAAGTCCGTATACATCGATGATGAATATAGTACAAGGACAAATAAAAATCAGTCCACATGGAAACGAAATTAATAAAAATGTCGTCAATGTATCAGTAACGCCTTTTCATCGAAAGTAGTTGTTGCTCAATTTGTAATTACACATACCTGCTTCTCTTAGATGTTACAAACAAAACATTATTGGTAATAATTAATTAAGGATTATATTTATGTATAGAAGGTAGGTTTCGGTGTCGGTAGTTAATATTACCGACAACAATCTTGCTTCCTTCTTTAACGTGCAGTGGTAGAGATGGCCACACTTACCGGTGGCAGTGGTACACACTATAGCAGAATATAATAATAATAATACCAGCCCTTGTTTATGTCCCACTGCTGGGCACGGGCCTCCCCTCAAGATGAGGGGGCTTAGGCCATAGTCCACCACGCTGGCCAAGTGCGGGTTGGCGGACTTAACACGTCATTTGGGAGCTAGTTAGGCTTTCTCAGACATGCAGGTTTCCTTACGATGTTTTCCTTCACCGAAAGCTAGTAACAATCGCACAAAGACGATTCGCACATGATTCATTGAAGAAATCAAAGGTGCGAGCCGGGGTTCGAACCTACGCACCTTGTTTCCAAGGCAAGCGCTCGCCCACTGAGCTGTTACCGCTTGATAGCAGAATGGCATTAATTTACTCCTTAGAAAATCTACACAAACTGGCAGCTATATTTTGTAGTACATATTTAATTTTTTGTTTAATCTTGAGAGGAATCCTGATTTGTAACGCCGCGCCGCCTAAACCTCTATACTTCACTGTCGCTCGATACCTAGTGTCTGGTAATTTCGCCGGCTACAGTGTCCTTAACGGCAGAACAGCAATCTTTACACATTGCTGCACTGTGGTGGGAAAAACCTGGTCTCTTACACAAGGGACCTACCGTTGCTAAAGTACCGCGGTAGGATCAGCTGCTGTGTGGTGGTTCCAAGCCTAGAAGTTTCCTCGTGCTGACAGTCTATCACTATAAACACATCAGTGACCTTAGTGCCGCTCCAACAAACGTCAATTATAGCTAAAAAAAATTCCATTTCTTGAAGTCGGATTATTTCGAGATCAATTATCTCGTACTCAATAATCAAAAATAATTACTAACGGCTCTGTGAGTCGTAATAATTAGATTTGATGGCTGTTATATGGCATAGTTAGGATTAAAGTTAACTGATGTTTGTGAGTGCGTTAGTAAGGCTCAAGAGCACCGAAAAAAACACGTCTATTTTAGCAAAGAATTGATTATCTGTTAATGCTACTTAAGGCTCAATTCATACCAAGATGGCAGCGGCCGGCAGTGGCGCAGCGCGCACCTTCACTGTGACAATACGTAAAAGACCAGTATCACTTGAAAAGCTCAAAGAAGCCTTTTGAAACGGAGTTTCCTTGTAGAATGTACCAACTAGACTCAAGCGCGAGGTGGCGCGGCCGCTGCCATCTTGGTGTGAATTGAGCCTAACAGTCCTTAACGATGACAGGAGGTGTCGAGCTAGGTTAAGATAATGGACTATTAAGGGTCCATAACCGGGGTTATGGTGGTGATGAAAAAACGGAGGTTGTTTGAATTAAACGGAGGTTTTTTTTTGTCGGTGCACTTGGGCCTTAGTCTGCTAAGGCACAATTTCTTCTCCCTGCTGATAATGTCCGAAGGTTTATTAAACTTCTAGTCAGGTAACTTATCTGAGGTACCGATTCTGCGGTGCACGTAAAGTTGTAGGAATAGCACACCAGCACTTCTTCATCATGGTTGCAATATTATTATAATATTATGATTAAATTGTTATCTAAAATTTGTCAAATAAAATTGTAAAACAATATTGGTTACAAAATTACCTTGCCTAATTAACCTACCGTATAGCCATATCAGCCGTATACGGGCTACAGAGGCCCCCAACGCGTAAGCAAAAATTCGTAATAAAGATGTTATTCACAAAGTCCGTATTTCATTTGGGCCACTCAACTAATTTTGATACAGTGCTCGTCTAAAGCAAGCTACGCTACTGCTGTAAATGTAATGTTAGGTACTGTACATCATATAGTATATCGATGCTGTATATATTACAATCACGGGTTAAAAGGTTTATATAAATTAGTATTAATGGAAAGACATTTAGTATTATTTAAAAATATTATCTGTACTTACTTATATACTTTTTTAGTATTTACTTATTACATATTTATTTATTATATAAATAATATAGGTACTTACTTAGTGTATTTAATATTAAAGTTCTATAAAAATATAAATTGTATGCCACTGAGAGTGAAATTTATTGTACCTAGCCTTGATTTTTAACTATCCGACTTTACTGACATCAAGAAGGAGGTTCTGCATTCGAGTCGAATGCGGAACATGGAACACGCTTTCCCTCTGCCAAATTTTTATTCATATGTTCAGGTCATTCTTTATTTGTGTGCGTATCTTTTTGAATGTGTTGCGAGTTTATTATAGTGTGCGTATGCGTGAAATTGTATCTGTGTGTGTTTACTTCGCCTCCCGCACCCCGCAAAAATGCCACGAAAAATTTGTTCGGGGAATCGACGCGATACTAGCTCCATCAGTGGCGTGCAGTCCATATAGGCAAAAAGTGTTTGCCTACCCTGTGATTTCCCCAATCAGACATATCAATATAAAGTGTGCATAATAATATTTCATTTTCTTTTTCACCATTCACCACTGTAAATAACACATTTCACCATTGTAAATAAACAAAACCACGCAAAATGTTTCCGCGACGAACTTCGCTGTACATAAATTCACTGTACTATATCTACTCATAAATGTAAAGATAGATTTCGCGCGCGGGCCACGCAAAGACACGACACGGCGGGGCCTGGATTTTCACACATTCAAAGAGATTTATTGCACACAGACTCACACCGATACACGCACCCATAAATAATCTGACTTGTATAATAGAAAAAATATCACGCACACAGACAAAGGACAGAGACACAAAGAGACACTGCCTACCAAAAGTGACATTTCAATATAGTTTAGTCCCGATAGATATTTATGTTACGACATGAATACTAATTTTACACGCTCAGGTGTTGCAATCGTAGAATATTTGGTAAGGCGTTCGGAAGCAATTCGCGAGACGCGAGTTCGTATCCTCTTAGAATCGAAGTTTCTTTTTGTAATGTTTTTTTAAATTATGCGGTGCGGGTATGGACGTACTTTGCGAGAGGTCGTATTTTGCGAGAGATAATAATTTAGCTAATATATAGCTATTGTGCACAAAGGGGGTGAGTTGTATTGATTCAAAACAAACAAGTCGTAATCATTTAGTCAATAAAATATACTCATTTGCTTTTCCTTTATCTTCCAGACTAAGGATATGCCCCTTTTTGGATTTGTATAACTAAAAAAAAAAAAAAAATACATACACGATGAATTGAGAACCTCCTCCTTTTTTGAAGTCGGTTAAAGAGAAAGTTATCTTATTTCCTGAGAGACCTAGCTGGCCGGGAGTTTGGTTTTGGAAGAGTTCAAACAATAAAAAAACTCTCCTGGCGTCCACACTTATTATAGTTTAATTTATAGGTACATGTTGTATCTTAGCCGTAAACATACATATCTTTCTACTGTTGCATGTTGTAATGTGTTTTAATCATCTTAGTACGTATCTACAAGACAAGCAACTTGCACTCATATTGATAGGTAAGTTTATTTCTCTTCGACTATCCAAGTAGGATTATATTTTTCGATAGTAGGTATGTTTATTTCTTTAACACGGTCTGTGGCATAAATGGCTGCATGGATTTTAATTTAATATACTTAGGTACTTCCTACATAATAATATCGTTTTAGTTGTGGGAGTGAAATAAAATATAGTCAGGAATATTTGAGCAATTATAAGCAATAACGTCAACCCACAAAAATATAAATAATTCTGTGTTAACGCCATCTATCTCTTGTTATAGGCGCAGGCGACGTTTAAAAAATGCGCATGTCGGTAGTATGTAGTAAAGCTCCATCTAACAAATAAAAATCTTAATGCAGTTTGTCGCCTATAACAAGAGATAGATGGCGTTAACACAGAATTATTTTTATTTTTGTTGACACATTTTTGCATAACAGTGCTCATTTATTCAAAAAAACATCAGTAAGTACAAATAAATATACTTACTTATGTTACAGTGGCAATACATACAAACAAAAAGACTGTTACCCTACGACTCTAGATATCTAAGATATTTGCTTTTTTGCCTACCCTGATCAAAAAGTCTGTGCACGCCACTGAGCTCCATTCTAATTACTCTGAGATACAAGACGACGAAGAAGACCATAAAAATACCTATGCTCTACGACAGAATATGACATTTCTATTAGCTAGCAGAAAATCAGCAATCTTACAAGAAATCAAATGCGGCTATTATGTAGCTTTCAATTATTATTTAAGATTACTTATCGCTCGTAATATGATATTATAACGCGGCGCGGAAAACCATTTGGCATTACATGGCGAGCGAGTACAGGCTCATGGCCTAAGTCATGGCCTCAAAAGGGTTAAAATAAAAACACCAAAGCAAAAAACTTCAAAAGTAAAACGCACCACTGGTGGGGTTTTCTTCAAGTCCGTGACAATATGTTGAACACACGCTGAAGGACCAAATATCATGGTCTGTTTCTTTCTACCACATGTAATATACATAAATTCATTCTTATCATGTGCGAACTTTGATCCAAATGTGCGAATGAGAAGAACGTAGTGAAAAATCCTAAATCTATGCTCTTTACCATAAATCTATAGTGAAAAATCCTAAATCTATGCTCTTTACACTTAGAGGAGATACCACTGGAGATAGCATGATGCGCTAACCCCTCTGCCAAATTTTGTTCATATGTTCAGGTCATCCTTTATTTGTGTGCGTATATTTTTGAATGTGTTGCGAGCATAGAGTTAAGTATTAAGAATAGAGTACGCGTTTGTCTATGGTCCCATTACACAAAGCGTAGGTAGATTTTCCTCTACGGGGCAGGTGAATTGAACTTTTTAAAGTTATATTACAAGAGTATATAAGTGATAAATAGTAATAGGTTTGATCTGTTATGAGCGCAAATGTCGATAAATACAGCTAACGGTATAGTACCTATTTTCGTGTACCTGATATTTATGTATTTTGATGTTCTTACCTGTGCCTACGGTTCTTACTTGCATTTAAGCATTCTATAGTACTTGTATTGTTCTGTGGTTGCGAGTTTATTATAGTGTGGGTATGCGTGAATTTGTATGTGTGTGTGTCACAGACATATAAATGGAAGCAGACCAAACATAACTTCAGAATCGCGTGGCAATTACGCATACATGTAAACATTATGCACACATACACATAACACAGGGCCGCATTAAAAACTTTTTAAATAATGAGGCTTAAAATACAAGATCCATTGTAAGTTAATAGAAACTTACAATGTACTTATTATTTTTGATGCTGAACTGTTTAAAAATATATAAGTACGAGTAATAACTCGTACTCGTGGCTGATAATCAAAAATATAAAAAAAATACCGTCCCCTTATCTACGAAGTAGAAATCTAAGGATGGTATGGACTATCGAAACCTCAGTGTTCGAGTCCGACTCACACTTGACCGGTATATTTTTAAATATTATTCGAATAATCATAACAGCACATAAGGTCGCTCCACACCACGTTTCTCAACTACGTTAATTACAAATAAATGTAGGGCATCGAAATTGCCCGGCGCAAGTTTCATATCTGATTTCAAAGTTAAATAAGTATAGTTATTCTCAGTTGGCATTGCTGCTGAATTCAGTGGCTAACATGTTTTATTGGCATATTGGTTTTTTTGTTTGTATGGGTCATTGCCATACTCCTTTGATGCGTGGAATTCTACCCACACATACATAAGTTACTTCAAACATCAGCTTGTAGTGTAGTAATTAGTTGAAATGTAAGCAACGTGCAGAAATCTTGAGCGCACCTGCTCTGTGATTGCTCTAGAGAGCGATTGCAAAATTATTAGGAGGAAGTAAAATAAAAAAAAAGTTACAATTGGTTTAAATCACATTTTCATTTATTTTTAAACAATACAGTCTTTTTTAAATAATTCCTTTCAGAAATCAGATCTGATTTACATATATAATTTAGTCTTATATCAAAAAATAATTTTACAATTGATTTTAACAATAAATACAAGTGTTGTGGATCATGATCGCTTGTATCCGATTTTAATAAATAAATATTATTTATGTCGCATGTGAAATGAAACATAAATTTTTCATAAGAAACTGCTTTGCTTTCTATTTTGAGATAATTCTCGCATAATTGGACAATTTTTATGACTGCCTTTGAGGGATACGTTAGTCCTCCTCTTTCTTTAATATTAATGAGTGATAAAAGAAAATCAGCCTTGTCGCCAATCAAAAGTTGTTGGCACAATGTGCATTTTAGTTTTTGCAAAATGCGACGGCTTATAAATCCTGCTATGTAAGTGAGGACATGTGAAGTGTATTCGTCGAGAGGTGACATTAATAAATCTTGCAGTAATAAATACATGTTTTCCTCATTTACAGCTGGCATTGTCAAATCATTTATTTCATGAGTGGGTGTGTTATTATTTATAACTTCTATAGTGTTCGTGGAACTTACGTTAAGGATTCTTGTGTCATATAAAATTCCTTTTTCCCGAAGTTTTAATTCCGTACAAATTAGATTCTTTTAGTAAGCAGTTTGAAATTGAACAATATTCGGGTTGTCATTAAATCCACCCCTAGAGCGCATTTTCCATAAGAACATTTCTAAATGGTCTTGACTTATTCTATAAGTGCATAGATATTTAATGCCACCGCTATTTAATAATTCTTTGTATAAATTTAAAACATTGTGTAAACAAATTACGAAACCAATAAAACCAGTCTTTCGGGCCGTATGGACAATATTTTTCCCATCCGTCAACTTCAAATTTAATAAATAATCTGTAGCGTTGTCTACAAAATCATTTACTCAATCTACGTTCGCTGTACAAAGAGCCTTTTTGTGACCAGGAGCTAGCGTAGTTCTACTGTTAAGTATGTCAAAACAATCATTTATAAGGTTCACAAAATTAACAGTGGCCGCGCAGTCTTTAAATTGATTTAACTTTAAAATATCTTTGCAAAAAACAAGCGCGTCTGCAACAGATTTACTAAATAATTGAGCTGCGAGACGCACTTTCATTTTTTGTTTGGCAAAATGTATGTGAGCCTTCCTGATTTTAACCCCTAAATTTTTCTTCAGATAACTTTTGTAACAAGTTAAAATATTCAAACCTTATATAATTTCCATTCTTGTCAATAAGAACATTAGAATCACCCAAACAGTTTCTTATAAGTTTAAGCATATGACAAGGATCATAAAAAGCATAAATTTTTAAATCTTTATAAAAAAAGAATGGCTTAAAATTATTCAAATCAAAATTACACCCAAGATTTATTGCCAAACTAATATTGCTCGAAGCTCCATCAAAGGTTATTCCGCGTACAAAAATCTTTATATCGTAAAGAATTTGAATGGCCATTTTCGCAATATTAGCTCGTTGTTCCCCGGTCATTGATGCTATAAAAAAATATGCAATCGGTAACTTCCAGCATTCGTTTATGGCTGTTACCATCAATACCAAAGCCTGCGTGGCCAGCGGAAGGCTGTCATCGGAAATACCAGTGCCAGTGTCCACATGTCCCTTAAATTTATTACTTGCTCTATCCCATACCTGTTCCTTTCTGATAGCCATTTCATCTATTGACAAATTCACAAAAATAATGTGTTTACTACTTTCAGACAGACACTCTAATGTTTGGAACGACTGAGTGGTAAATCCAGGTGGCGCATCAATTTTTTTATACCACCGCGACAGTGTACCAGGATGGGGTAAAACAGTGTTAAAATAATTACGGACAAAATTATACGATCGTGGTGAATAGAAATTTAACTGTAGTGCAAATGCCCTTACTTCTGGTGGATAAGATTTATCTATTGTTTTGCTTTGAGCCTTTTTAATATACCGTACCATAAAATCCTTATTGCTAACAGGTATATTCGATAATATGTGCATTACCTCTGCATTAAGTTTCTTTTTCAATTCTGTAATAATGTTTGAAAATTTTTGTACTTTCTTCTTAATTCTTCTGTTTTTCTCTTGAAGACGTTTTAATTTTTTGTTTTTTTCCATCACTCTGGTTTTTAACTTTTCAATTGTTGCAGTTTCACAGGATTTATTTGATAGCTGAAAATTAAATAATTATTAGAATAGGATATACCTGATACAATAGAATATCAGACATAATAAAATTGGGTAATATTTGATATAACTTCAAAATCTCTAATATTTACAAGATATAACAACTGAATCTATAATTTTATTTGATATAATGATCAGTTGATATAATATATTAAACGATTTTATATTCAATCTATGTTATGCTTAATAAAAATAGTGATTTTAAAATTATATCTATCGTTTATCAGTCACGAGACATAAAACCTATTTAGCCTAATATGATAAAAACAAAATAATAATAATATCTTGGGACAAGAAAATATAATATTATATATTATTATTATTATATAATATTTTTATTTTTTGTAATTTCTTCATAGTTGTTAACCTGAGAAGTATACCTAGTAAGTGGTGCCAAAATAGTTTGACATATTCTGGTTTCTAGGTGGTCATAAAAAATAACCACGAAGGCTAAGGCAGGAGTGGAGCGGAGCGGAGCTCCCGCCTTAGCCTTCTAACCTAACCTATCCGAGTCGGATTGCTCTGAATCGAAAATCATTAAGTCTATCGTTTAAAATGTATATTGATACCATCAAGGTTAACAACTCGATTCGATTTAATGTTATAACATTATAAGAAATAAGTTTTAGAATATATAAATGTTATATGTAAAGAAATTATATCAACAGTTGGTATATTTCACGTTTATTATAGCATGTGAACGTTATTAAAATGAAAATAGAATGGGACGCACCCAGTTTGAATAATCATCTCTCTACTTTGTACAAAAATCGAAGGTCGCACTAGATAAAATGCCGCTGCTGAACAAAGGCCTCCCCCTTAGAAGGGAGGTGTTGCCATAATCCCCACGCTTGGTAGGCGGGGTACGCAGTATAAATGGTTGGTAATGCAATATAAAGATGCTGCTGACCGTCTTCTTGTTCTCCCTTAGTCACCTTTACGGACACACAACGGTAGGAGATGGCGACTGTTGGACAATAATGCCTAAAGAAATGGGAAACTTACATGTGGTGTAGTAAAAGATGAACCAGGCTGAACAATTTGCATCTCTGGCCTTGAAGATGCTGCTGATGCTTCAAATACAGTGGAAGTACACGGTTGAACAATTTCGGCAAGCGTGGCATTTTTTACTTCATGTAGAACTGAAGCCGTTCTTTTTCTGCTTATATTTGATTTTTCTGGATATATTGTTTTGTTTTCTTTGTTCTGTAATCAAACATAAACACAAAAATCAGTAAATTTTATAGTTTAGGAACTGAGTATATTAAACTAGTATAAAAATTATAGTTGTTTTTGTTAGAATGAGATTTGTTTTTTTTTTCAATCAGACTGGCAATCTGTAAAAATGAAGAATGTTTTGAATAGCAGTGAGTATTTCAAGGGCCCCATATAAGGCGGTGTACATCAGTATTGATATTTACTTTAAGTACACTGATTTATCCACTTAATGAAAAATTAATTACACTGGTAGCTTGGCTGCTTACCTCGGCTGACTTTTCAAAAATGGTTGGTATGGCACCTGGAGATAGAACAGTGCGGAAATCACTATGATCTATTAAGTCAGCCGTAAAATGCTTAGAACATAAGACGCTTGATGAATTAGGCTGCCAGTTTTTTCTGTCAATATTGGTCACCCAGATATTTCTTAAATTTTCATCCTTTGGAAACCTGGAATCAAAATATATAGGTACATACATATTCATCATCACCATCAGCAACAGAGGATAGCATAATAGGTAGTAGGTAATCCAATAGAAAGACGCTGCTGCCCGGCTTCTTGTTACACATTACGAACAACTATTTAATTTTAACGTTTTCAGCAGAATAACAACGCTACCGAACCGAGTCCGGCCCTGCTTATCTATTCAAGTACTTTAAACGTCAAAACAAGGTTTTTTAGTCAAAATATTCCACGTATTGTTTATAGAAAACCCCAATTTGTTAGTTTTAAAAGATGTATGTGACACAAATAAATGTATTAACTTTATTTAATAACTAATCCTTATTAACAAATGTGATAAACAACAACATTTCCACCAATTTCAACACATAAAATCATAACACGAAGTTTACATACCGATGGAACGATATTTCTGGGGCTTTCCTATACGTAGCATTATAACACAGGGGGGGCACAACACTTCACCATATTTATTTAGAATATTAATCAGTTATTTAAGCAGGAATCTCAAAATTTTACAAAAAATGTACGACGCTACCAAGCTAGCTACCGCCATATCTCAGCAATTTGTCACTTGACAAAATGGCGGATTGCCACGCAATGAAATCTGACAATGTGTGCGTTGGTGTTGCAACAAATGAAAAACAGAGATAGACTTACACATGTTTTGCTAGGAGGAAAAAGGACACTGATATCCTATAAACGTGTCTATGTTGGCGTGAAATTATGTTTAGTCTGCTTCCATTTATATGTCTGTGGTGTGGGTTTACTTCGCCTCCCGCACCCCGCAAAAATGCCACGAAAAATTTGTGCGGTGAATCGACGCGATACTAGCTCCATTCTAATTACTCTGAGTCTTTACAGATCCTTCTTCTAAGGGTGCGTTTCACTTGGCGCCCACAACGATCAAAACGCTCCTCTTCGTCCCACATAACGACCGCGGTCGTTATGGTCGCGGAGAAAACAAACTGCGAGTTAGTAAGCAAAAGATTTATGAAGTTAGGTTATAAACTGTAAGCCTTGAAAATAAACATAAATAATTATTGTTTAGATAAATTTATATTGAAAAAAATTATAAATTATTTTTTTATATTATTGGTGTATCTAGTTAATTTACGTCCAAATGTAATTATAATGTCTTTTGCTGCAGAAACATTCATCATCATCATCATCATCAGCCGGAAGACGTCCACTGCTGAACATAGGCCTCCCCCTTAGAACGCCACAATGAACGACAATTGGCTATTTGCATCCACCGGTTACCTGCGACGCGCACAATGTCGTCTGTCCACCTAGTGGGAGGCCTGCCAACGCTGCGTCTTCCGGTTCGTGGTCGCCACTCGAGAACCTTTCTTCCCCAACTGTTATTGGTTCTTCGAGTGATGTGGCCTGCCCATTGCCACTTCAACTTGCAGATTCTGAGAGCTATGTCGGTGACCTTGGTTCTTCGGTGAATCTCCACATTTCGGATTCTGTCGCGCAAAGAAACTCCGAGCATAGCTCTCTCCATGGCTCGTTGTGTGACTCTGAACTTCTCTAAAAGGCCAGCCGTTAGAGAGCACGTTTCAGTACCATATGTCATCACTGGCAACACAGACTGGTTAAAAACCGCCGTCTTCAGGCACTGCGGTATGTTGGACGAGAAGATATCGCGTAGTTTCCCGAACGCTGCCCATCCGAGTTGGATTCTTCGGGCGACCTCTTTGTCGAAGTTGGACTGCCACCTAACTGAATAGTTTGTCCTAGGTATACGTAGTGGAAACATACACTTCTGCTAAAACGGAAAGAGATATCTTTCCGCATGAAATAACGTAAGTTTCACGGTCACCATCTTTGACACTTTGAGTTTTGAAAATGCCGCTAATTTTCTCAACGATTACTACGACCCACCTTTTTAGATGGGGCGTCGTGAGCTTCGCGTGAGCGTAAGTCTTTACGTCATGAGTGCCGTTTTCGCCGCGACCACAACGACCGTGGTCGTTACCTATGTATGTGGAACGACTAAAGGAGCGTTTTGATCGTTGTGGCCCCCAAGTGGAACGCAGCCTATGGCTACGGGAAATATGCGGTTTGACAGCTGGCTGAGTTGACAGGTGCCTGGCGACGTATGACGTATGACATCATGTCATGTATGACATCGCGGGAGGGAAGCAAAAATAATTCGTTCGGCATTGTTAATTTCATACCGTCGAACGTTAATTAAAAATTCGTCAAACAAAAGTATCATGTTACTAGTCTAATATATAAGATCTAATTATTCGACAACATCCAATAATTATTAAGCAATTCACATTAGTAAAAATCTTCAAACATCGTATTATGTATAACATAACCTCTAAGAATTTTCAATTTCGGTTGTAAATATTTTTTTTGTGTCAATAACGCTAAGAAGATGCAAAAGTTACAGGATAGTGTGTTTTCTATCGTTAAAACGACAAATTTATCGCCTGGTGTCTTTAGTTTTCTCCAACCTACCGAAGATTTTACAGGTATGTTTGTATAATGATAACATCTATAAAAATAGTAAGCAAGTGAGTATAGTTAACTATGATTCGTCAAGGCGATGTGTAGGTGTTAATTTTATGCACATTCGCAGATAAAACTCCTCTAGGTGGGATTCTAAAGGATACTAAATATGGCTGGCTTGCCTTGGGTCCCAAATTTTGTGTCGTTGACCTCAGAACTGGACTAAAAGTAGCAGCTCGAACTTTTGGAGCGACTCTAAGGTAAGCATTTTAATTTTTGAATACATGAATATAGTATGTACCGCATTGACTTAGAATACAACTTCTCTTATCTTTCTAACTCTGTTTATTTATGATTATCTACTAGCTGACCCACGCAGCTCCGCCTGCGCTATTTTTACGTTAACTAAACTTTGAATAACAGACATTCGCATCGAATACATAACCTCATTTTTTATAGTCGGTTAAAAACTGGGACCCACTTTTTACTTGCTCTCCGAAGCACGGACCCGTTTAGTTCAAATGGCGTTAAACGGTCACCCATCTATTTAATGACCTTACCTAACGTTGCTTAACCCGATCGATTACAAAACCTTGATAACAACTCTCTATGAGTGTTCCCTTACTAATATTTATTATATTTTATAGAAAAATTGATAAAATCGGACCAAGCGTATAACCAAGTACCCGTTTTGACTTTAATCCCCTCTCCCAAAAGAACCGTGCTAGATTACGGGATAAAAAGTATCCTATGTCCTACCTCGTAGTAAGATCTCAAATCATGCCAAGTTTCATTTGAATCCATTCAGTAGTTTCGGCGTGATGCTCAGCCGTGATACAGACAGACAGACAGACAAAAATTAAAAAAATTACATTTTCGGCCTCAGTATCGGTTATAGAATGCCCTCCAAATATAATTTTCAAAATATCTTCAATGTACAGAATTGGACCTGTTACAGTTTTATTATAAGTATAGATGTAAGCTAGTAAGTATGTATTTAGAAATAAAAAGTATATAAGTATTAGTATAAGTTGTCTGGTTTTCATAGTACAGGCTCTGCCTAGTGGGGATTTGGATGATCATGTGTGGATTGTTATAGAATATTATTAATAACTGTCTGTTTGTATTTAGTGAAATATTTTTTAACAATAACTTAATAATTAATAATAATAATATCTTGGGACAATCCACACACGGTCATCCGATCCCAAACTAGGCAGAGCCTGTACTATGGAAACCAGACAACTGATACTAATACTTATATACTTTTTTTTTTGTAAATACATACTTAAATAGATAAACAAAACCCAGACACTTGGCGGGAATCGAACCCACGACCCATCGGTTAGCAGGCAGGGTGACTGACCACTAGACCAACGGGCCTGTCTATTTTGCTCAGGAATATGTCTTCTGAGTGTAGCATATAGACGTTTGCCTGTTTAGACATGCACCAGTCTCATTCACTATTAAAATATGGGCCCCTATGGAAACCAATGTTTTACTTTATTAGTTTAATCAGTCTATTTTTGTCCCAAAGGCCTCCCTCTAACTTTTCCACCAATCCCGAACACTGTAATCAAGATTAGTAGAACAGTTATGGGGAAGTCTTTTCCCTTGTTTATTTTTGCCTTTATAAGTAGGTGTGTTTTTCATTATTAGTAATATGTGACAATAATTCAATAATTTTCAGCAACAATCATAACATATCCATAACATGTGTAGTGGAACTACCAACTCCTTTGACGGAGAATTCCCATCAACTGGTCATCAGTTTACAATATGAAGACTCTGGGCTTATCTGTGTATTGCACATCAACGGGTCACAGTTATTACACTGCGTACAGACCGAGGTGGTTGTCACAGAGTTGGCAATCTGTGACAGGATCCCTGATGGACCATTTACCAGCTTCGATGGAGTGGTTATGGCCGGAACAAAGAGTGGGGAGATATTTGCTTTTGATCTTAATAGAGATGGTCTGTTACAAGGTATAACATTTTAAAGCTTTTTATCCTTAGTTTTGATGAAAAAAATAATTGTTCCCATAATTATTACATAATTCATGATTTAAAAAAATGTTAGACAAGATTTGATCACCTTTTAATTTTGAAATGAAACTAATTTTACGGATTATATCGCCATTTATTTTTTATTTTAATTACCCAACGTTTCGAATACTTTACAGCATTCATGGTCACGGGCGAACTGAGGTGGTAGCTGTCCAAATGTTATAGTTGTCTTAAGGTACCCTCAGGTCTTCTAATTATTATCTGTAAAATTAGTTTCATTTCAATGTGTAATATTCGCGTAAATATCAGAAATCATCACCTTTTAATTTGATTTTATACAGGATTTCATTTGATTTTATACACGAAAACTGCAAAAATCAAGGGCTATTAATATTATTTATTATCAATTCCCTTGGTATAAATTTTGTATCAAAATCAACAAAATAAGTGAAAGCTAATGATTCTATAACAGTCTCTGGGATTTGCATTATAATATGTGCTCAACCATCAATTAATGATTCTGTGTCTAATTAATAATTGTTGTAAAATCATAAATATTGTTGTTATTTATAAGCGTGATCAAAGTATCTTATAATCTTTTTCAGCATTAAAAGATGTAACCCAAGGTGATGAACAACTGATACAAAAGGAAGCTAACCCATCAAACTTAAGTTTTCTACCATACAATGCTCTACATAGAATCATAGAACAAAGAGAAATAGCCCTAGAAAATGATGATCACTTAGCCATACTCCTGAATGAAAACTCCTTGGTTGATGGCCAATACATTTTCCGTAACCCTGATGGCACTGTACGAATGAAAGCTAAGAGAGATCATATAAGAGTCACGGTGCTCCAGTACATTCCACAGTTAGGAAGTTTAGCGGTTGGATATAACTTCGGTGCATTTCAAATTTGGAACATAATGACTTTAGAACTGGAGTTCACATCCCAAGTCAATGTCGAGTGTTTGCCTGTAACACACTTTGGATTCCAGGTAAGTTATCTATATAATACTGTTATGTGCGGGTACTTAAACCTTCAAAATCAGGTCTTTAAATGCTGATAATCAGCCCATTGGCCCTTGGGGTGTCTGGGTGTGAATAGCACCCACCCATCTCCATCTCTTACTTTGCGTTTTCTTGATGCTATCACTACTTACCAGCATATACTTTTAGACTTTCGCATTCCATTATCAAAATGTATTATAATCGGGAATTAACGCGATTTAACTTATGTTTTTGCTTGACGTTTCGGCCGGGTTACACCAGCCGTGGTCACAGGTAGACTGGTTCAGCGAGACAGCTCTGTGTGCGCAGAAATATCTTCGTCTACCCCCGTTCATTCTCTTGTACCATTATACACATTACACTCACAGTATCTATATATTTAACCGCCGGCAATTAGCGAGGTTTTGTAATTTTGATCACTGGTTCCCAAGCAGCTGATAATCTAAAAATCTTCCTGATTGAAATTTTTATATTTCTTGATTTCAATTGCTTCAAAATATAAGGTAAATAGCGTTAATTTCCGATTATAATAAATTTTACTTACCAACAGTTAGAACAAAGTGGAATAACCGATATTTGTGGCAAGATTTCGGGGATTCAAAATTTCGTGATTTAAGTTATCTCAACCCATGGGGTGTCTGGGTAAGAATAGCAACCATCCATCTCTTTTTGTTGGGTGTCGTAAAAGGCGACTAAGGGAAAACAAGAAGACAGGCAAGAGCAGTTTTTCTATTGGATTACCACCTATACTGCGATCCATAAGACCGCTCACTTCTAAGAGGGAGGCCTTTTGGCCAGTGCTCCTGAAATTCCAGTAAAACGTGAAAAAGATTTACTCACACGCACTATACTTCACAAGACAGTCCAAGAATATACCAATATCTAACAGATATCCAAATAATATCTGTAAAGAACTGTTTTGATGGTTGTGTTGACAATGTGTTAGTTCACTGTCGAAACTCTAGTACGTCGCTGCTTATATAACAAAAATAACGTGAGGGTGGAACTTTCTCGAAACCATTTGTACACGCACAATACAATCGATCATGCAGAAGGTACTTATAATATCAAAGTCAAAATATCTTTATTATGTACAGGAGGCACAAGTGGCGTGCACTGAAAGCAGGCAAAAATATCTGCGATTGGTTTATGCTTTATGATATTTGTTCGTGTTCCAGCACAAATATCCTTAAATTAACCAATATTACCAACATATCAATTTACATTAAAAAAATTACGTTAATTCATGTCCAAACTAAGATTTTTTTAAATTAAGACTGTTTATAGAAATCCTAGGGTAGGCAAAGTATTTTTGTCAGTATGGAGCCGCTGAATAAACTTATTAATGTTTTCAAATGCAAATTAATATGTCTATAGTATTTGCTTGCTCAAGGATATTTGAAATAGTATAATAACATACTTAAAATAGGTGAAACAAGCCGAATACATTTTTTTGCTTACCCTCTGTGCACGCCACTGGGAGGCGCTTACACAAAACTCTTTTTTTACAAACTAGGGGCCGTCCATTAATCACGTGAGGCTCGAAAGGGGGGGAGGGGGGAGGTGTTCCGAAAAAATCACGAAATATCACCAGGAGGGGGGAGGGGTATAATGAGACATCACATGTATTTATTTTTCGTTGAATGCACGATTTCTAAACCAAACAGCGGCACTTGGCCTTGACTCACCGTTGCCGGCAACGACTTCCCCTTCAACATTTAATCAGTTAAGTACCTGTATTTAAAGATAATATTCCGAAAATTTCAATATAAACTATATTGAAATTTTGTACAAAAAAACTATTTTAAAAAATAAAAACCGACTTCAAAGTAAATTATCTAAAAAGCATAAAATAACGAAAATATATTGAAGTCGGTGCTAGCACATCATGTTAACTAACACTAGCACCAGCTGACACCGACTTCAATGTATTTTCGTTATTTTATGCTTTTTAGATAATTTACTTTGAAGTCGGTTTTTTTTTTTAATAGTTTATTTAACACTTTTTAGTGACTTATTTTACCAAAATAAGTATCAGCACTATCACGCAACTCGAACGTCTACGTTACAGTAACTTACTGAAAACATAAAAAGTTTATATCTCTTAAACTAATGGACCGATTTTGATGAAACTTGTACTCTACCCTAAGTTGAAAAATACTCCAACTATTGAATTGAAGAATTTTCAAAATCGGACTTGTAGTTTCTGAGAAATCCGTGGACAAACCTACATACATACATACACTCATAAAATTTGGTAAATTTGTTTAGAAGCCCACATAGACTAACATATATTAATATTACGCATTTTTATCAATATTACATACATACGCGTCGAATAGAGAACCTTGTTTTTGAAGCCGGTTAAAAATACACGTGATTTTGGATAGGGGGGGGGGGGGGGGGTAGTTTAAAAACCTCACCACATATCACCAGGAGGGGGGAGGGGTTAAAAAGTTGCTAAAAACATCACGTGATTAATGCACGACCCCCTACTAAAAATGCTAATTTATAATATTTTACGAACAGGAACCGTGTGATGATCCTAGAGCATTCTGCTACCTTTGGGTTGTGTTCTCAGTGACGGACAGGCTCGAAGAGGAAGAGTTCCCACTGGGTGTACTGTATTCATTGACGTACCAGGGCAAGAGAATGCTGTCTGATACTAAATATCTTTATCAGGTACACTATAATGCGCTAAAATTTTTATTGCTTTCAAAATTTAATCATATTAGATTTCCTTGTACACACGGCGACACCTTAACCTAGACTGTTTAGACTTTGAACTGTTGGAACTTGAACGAATAGTGCGAGAGGGTGTGATATGTTGTTGTCATTTCACCCCACCCGACGCGCGTGGCCGGTGATCTGCTCCCGTCCCTTTCCAGCAATTCTCTTTATCATTATAAGTATAGGGAGTCGAACTTAAGTAGCCGTGTGTACAAATGAATTCTTTGCTGTATCACCTTGACAATGGGCTTAATTTTACCTAGTTTAAAGTAACAACATCTTAATTCTTTATTTTTTATCATAACTACTTACATAGTTTGCAGTATGTTCACTATGCTATTTTCAAGTGACCACCTACTCTTTCAAATGAGGCACATAGTAGATTTTTTTATAATTGCTTCAAGAAACGGCCATAATTATGAATTTTTGTAGGAGTTTTCCACGGCAACAGTTAGATTTCAACTGGAACTTGGTGTGAGTGAGGAGTCTCGCTTGCTGGGAGGAAAATGCATATCTTGTCATACCTACTCTGTCAACTCAACACTCGCTGATGAAGGGGAAGAGAGTAAGAAATATAATTATAAATACTTTTTAAACCAGATTATAAATACATTTAATTAAAAAAAAAATAGTACTTAAGTAATTTTACTATTTATTTTATTTAACCTCATATCGTAATATTCAAATTATGAACTAAAAACCAGTACTATAAGTTCAAATTTTATTCATATGTCTCTCACAAGTACAGGTACTCACGCACTACTCATAAGTACAGGTCTATTGAAGAAAACGATGCTTTCAAATAACTGTATTTCTGTTAAGAAACACCTTAGTTGTTTTTTTGATCTGGGACCATACTGCCAAGTCTTCAGTATTCATTATTTTACTGACCAAAGAAATTACAAATTTAATTTCTAAGCATATCTAGTAGGCCGCGACTAATCTAGTAAGCCACGATACTTTCGTCTTTGGTGGGACGCAGTTGTATGTACACATGATAGTTATTTGAATGAATTGAGCGCCATAAGATTAACTGTTTTATATTGTAGTTTGGTGGTATAAATTGTATGTGTAAAGTAGTGTATGAAACTGCAAGTAGTGTATTAATACACTCGTGTATTAATAACCCCTATTATGCAGCAGTTTCATAAACTACTATTAAACAATCTCATTACTTGATCGTTTTATGTTACAAGGTCTAAATTATTTTTTTTACCTATCTCGTGCATTTTACATATTATGTTATTGAAATAATTTGTTCTGTTCAGGTATGTTGAACATCTGTCAAATTGTGTGGGAATGTTGGGGAGAGAGCCCTAACACGGCACCGCAGTATGGAATGCTGTTATTCGATTTAGACCAATGGTACAAGGATCAAATGCCAGGTAAATACTTACATAATTTGTTACCGATACCGCTACGCAAGTCTGTAGAGAATGGGCGATTAGTAGTGCCAAAAATGCAAGCACTTACTAGCACTAAATGGGTCAGCTTGATTTGGTGCAGGCTTAGGACATAGGATTCTCGTTCTTAATTCCTAACGTTACGATCTAGTCTCTGCCCTAAAATATTTGAGTCAAACCTACGCCGCGCCTGCAGCTTTTTTTGGGAATGATAGACGCTGTTGGCCGCAGATGGCCATTACAGCTTCACCGGACAATAGGAGGCGAGCGCTTGAAGCGCTCTAGCCTTTACGGCAGAAGTAGCGACGAGCTCAAGGGCACCTCAGGGAGGCACGGCCTCGGCTTATGCTGTCGCTTAAGAGAGGGCTGAGTTTACCACCGGTTCACAACGCGCCCCCACTGAGAAGAACCGGCAAGAAACTCAGTGGGGTGATGCACGTCGTTGAGGTCGCATGCGTACGACCCTTCGGCCTCGCCGGCGAGACCGGTGTCTGATAGCTAAGCGCCTGCAGCGTCGGTGGTTAGGGTTGATAGACTAAAAATAGAGAACTTTCCATAAAAACATGGCGAAGTCGGAAGACGTCCACTACTGAACAGAGGCCTCCACCATGCACCGCTACAGTGAACGACAATTGGTTATTGGTTATTGGGTGCCTGCGATTCGTACAATGTCGTCAGTCCACCTAGTGGGAAGCCTGCTATTCAGCATTTAAAGGTTAGCATAACAGTAGCAATAGGGCAACATAGAAACTAGCCGCCGGCGGCCTCGAGCGGTGTCGCGTTTTTCAAGCAATACTGGTCTTTTACGTATTGTAGATTAAGTTTAAAATTCTTTCACACTGAAAGTGCGCTGCCGGCCGCTGCCATCTTGTGTGAATTGCGCCTTAGTGGTATTATAATAATAATATTCCGGGACAATCCGCACACGGTCATCTGACCCCAAACCAGTACTATCGTCACCAGGAAACTGGTACTAATACTTATATACACTTTCTTGTATATACATACGTAAATAGATAAGGCCAGTGGGTTGTCCGGGTAAGAATTGCCTTTTCCGATCTCCTCCCGGTGAGTGTACGTTAGGGGTAGTCCATTAATCACGTGAGGCTCAAAAGGGGGGGGGGGGAGGTGTTCCGAAAAAATCACGAAATATCACCAGGGGTATAATGAGACATCGCGTGTATTTATTATTACGCGCATTTATTTTTCGTTGAATGCACGATTTCTAAACCAAACAGCGGCACGTGGCCTTGACTCACCGTTGCCGGCAACGACTACCCCTTCAACATTTAATCAGTTAAGTACCTGTATTTTTAGATAATATTCCGAAAATTTCAATATAAACTATATTGAAATTTTTTCCAAAAAAGTACACGTGATTTTGGATAGGGGGCGGGGGAGGTAGTTTAAAAACGTCACCCCATATCACCAGGAAGAGGGGAGGGGTTAAAAAGTTGCTAAAAAACATCACGTGATTAATGGACGACCCCTTAGAGGCGACTAAGGGAAAACAAGAAGACGGCCAGCAGCGTCTTTTTATTGGATTACCAACCACCTATACTGCAATTCTCAAAACGCCTGCCAAGCTTGGGGATTATGGCAACCTCTCTCTTCTAATTGAAGGCCTTTGACCCAGACACTTAGTGCAAGCAAACCAACAACCTATTGGGTAGACTCCAAGATTTCTAACCACTAGTGACTAGACCAACAGGCTCGTCAGTTTAATTATAAAAACCTTCACCGTTTTAGCGACATGGCGTCTCGAGAGTAACGCGTTCATGAGCGTGACTTGGTGTTCTGAACTGGGTCAGGGTGCATGCGTAACGTTGGATGTCCGATTGGACCCCACTTCCGTGTCCATGTATTCCCATGCCACTAGGCTGGATGAACATTTCTACCCCAACTCCCTGCAGTACAGTAAGTCTACTTTATTCCTTCCTCTGGCAAACGGATCTCGCAACCACTTGCGATAGAATAAATATTGTTCTTCACCTGTAACTGGTTGCGATACAAGAATGTTGATTATTTGTTCGCAACTGGTTGTGGCAGCCGCAGAGTATTTACTATTTTTGAAGTATGTTTGAGTAGTATGTTCTTTTTAAAGTAAGATGTACAATTTTTAAATTAAAATGTACAGTAGATCTGTGTTGTACCTTAAAGCCGAAACAACCCTAATAGACAAATATAAAAGGTCTAATCAGGAACGCAATGCCAATGCTATTGTATGACCTTTCCCGACGTTGCTTAACCTATTAAATTGTGGAAGTACCTTATGTAAGGGAGAGGCTAGGTACCACCACCCTTCGGAGTCGCTGGACGTTCGGACTGTGGGCTCTAGCACGTCCATTGAGTACGGCGGCGACTCCGAGGAGGACGGCGGCGGAGTTGCGACCCCCGTCCCCGTGAGCACCGTGACAGGTTCCCGGGGGGCTTTAATGCGCCCCCCGGCGGCGGGCTCAAGAACAAGGCACTGAGAAGCTCCTAGTGCAGATTCTACCGGAGAGAGGTTCTTCCATAGTCAGGGTGGTACAATGTTTGTAAGATCTGTATGAGATGCGAAGTTGTCTAAGGGCCTCCGCAGATATATTACTTTTAGCTGCGGCAAACAGCGATTTAGCGACTGCAACACGTTTTAGTGACTGCCTTTTTATTTTCGGGGAGATAACCTTCAAAAGGTACCCAGTCTCTGTAGGTCAAGTTATGTGGGATTATTACCCACTAAAACCTCCTCGATGGCCCATCGACCCTTTAGAGAAACTGGGCCTCGCCAAACAGGGTTTAGCAGAGAAAGTACGCTCCACTCGGCAGCGCGCGCGTCGCTGCCCGCCTAGTGACCGTGATCGCGAGTTTTAGCGGCTGCATCAATTCTGAATCAGGTGTTAGTGACGAGCAGTTGATGCATCCAGCATCGCGAAGCGACTAAATTATTGATCGCTACTGCTAATAGTGTGCGAGGGTTAAAGATTAGTCGCTGTCTGAAGTTTCCAAAAAGCAACTAAATTGCGGATATAAAAAGCAAAGCGTATACGCTAACTAATATATTTTGACGTCAGCGTGTGTATGCCTGAGTACGGCGGAGGCGAGTGCGTTAAGCACCGTGGGCATCCAGCGGCAGATCGTCCGGGCGTTAGACGCCGCCGGGCCCACTGCGCTTCTCAACCCTCCGCGGCTCTACCGAGCAACTCGAGCCGCCGGCCTTGCCCCGCTACTGGCCGATACCTACGCCGCTGATGTCTCCCTGGTACGTACATCCGGGCCTCTTGCCTACCTACTACTGAAGTTTATGAATAAGTACGTAAGTAAGATCACATTTGACACTTTATCAATATTTAACAACGTAACCTTATAACGGCGGACATAAAATATTATTAATTTTTTCGAAGTTAGAACTGCACAATTGCTTAACTTTTTTCAATTACTATTACATATTTATTGTAATATTGACTAAAGAAACAGACAGAACAAAGAAACTGACAGATGTCAAATGTGATCTATTAAATTGGCCCTACATTACATTTCTAGACATCCTACCTACATGTAGGCATACAAGCAAAGAAAAGTACTAATATCACAATTTAGTTTGAATGTAGCAACAAATTTAATTAGCAGAGTACTAAATCGACCAATTTTGCGAGCACATTCTTACTACCGAACCTACAAACGTCAATTATAGTTAATTGTCATTAAGTCATTTTTTGAAACTGCTTTATTTCGATACATTCAGAGTATTTATATATATCAATAATCTCGTCATATTTATTCAAAAATAATCATAAGAGGTTCTGAAAATCAAAATAAAGAGATTACAAAAAATGACTTAATTGGAATTAAAGTTAATTGTCGTTTGGGAGTGCGGCAGTTAGAGGCTGTCCTGTGAAATGTCTCATAAAACTTTAAATTTTTAGTTGGCCTATAGCCAAGTTCTTATTCTACAATACGAAACGCTAGAGAATAAAACAAATGTATGAGAAGGACATATCTCTTCACTAAGTCTATTTGATACTTGGTTAAGGATGTAGGTATGTAATCAGAATGCATCTACTAGTACTAGCTTAGATGTTTATAGCCATCGATATACTATACCAACTAGATTAGCTGTCACGAACAAAATGACATCGAAAATGTGGTCGCGGTTACATTTATTTACACAACTATACACGTAGCTAGAAATTGTAGAAAATAGTTTTAAATAATTCGGAACGTCGGACTAATAGCAGCCTTCACATGTAGTAATAAAGTCTAATTCTGTATGCAGTAATGTTGGCACATAAAACCTTTACATCGGAGACAAAGAAAAATCAATAAAACCGCCAAAATTATACGAAAAAAAGTAGTTGTTTTGACTGTACTCATTTAAAAGAAAATCTTAACCACTATAAAATAAGGTTCAAAACAGGTGTGTTCCCATTGTGTGTGTACTGACTTACAAACTTATCCGTGCTGGTGGCAAAAATGAGAACTAACTTTTTTATTATGCTAATGACGTGTAGTTTAACAGTTTCGTATAGACAGTGGCGACACGCCTATCGGCAACATTAATTTTGTCAGTCTCTAGCGGAGAAAATATCAAATAAATAATTTTTATTTCGTATTATAATGATATCTTACTTATATTTATTATTTAAACTAGTAGTAATAAGAAAACGAAACGAAAAAAAATTTCCCCATCTGCAATTTTAGTATTACGATAAGTATTATATTATTTGGACAGTTTATAAACGCGCAATAAGGAATTTCTATACATCCTGTTGTCGGCTCGTACTAATTTGAAATAAGCGTCAGCCTCTCTATTTTCGTGACCACTTTTCGGGCCGTGACAGCTAATCTTGTTTAGATAGTATATCGATGTTTATAGCATCAAATCTTTACACCAACCAGCATGTGGTAAATAAATTAAGAATAAAAATAAAAGAATAAAGAACATTTATTCGCCGGAAAAACTTAGAAAAAACAAAACATAAAATAATAATAAAACGTGTAAGTACGTCCATTTCCGACAAATGAGGCTAACCACTCAGCATATTGCTGCACCGGAATACATATCCCGGTCCAGCGCTGTTTTTCAGGATTAGCCCCTGTGACATTTTGATGCCATTTCGACCTTAAATTCTACTAAAATAATATTATACTGTGAAAATAAATTCTCTTCAGTACATACTTATTTCCACTACAAAATTAAAATATAAAAAAAAATATATAAAAAATAGTAACAAAATTTAAAAATAAAATAAGCATAAATGACAACCGAGAAGAATACGAAAAATACATGGCGAGGCTGAGGAAAGCTGCCAACCAGTCATCTAGTATGCCGGATTTTCAGGCAAATTATAAGATTATCTTTCTATATCAGGAAGATCAACGCCGGTTCCTGCTCTCAGTGGCCCTAGAAGCCCGGCTGACTCGTTTTCTAAAGCGCTGCGCACACGATTGGGCCACAGGCAGCCATAGTGGAGCTGGTTGCACTCTTACATTTTTGGTAAGTAAATTTGACAGGCCTGTTGGTCTAGTTGTTAGACACCCTGGCTGCTGCCCGATAGGTCGTGGGTTAGATTCACGCCGAGCGTCTGGGTGTTTATCTATTTAAGTATGTATTTACAAAAAAAAAAAATAAGTATTAGTATCAGTTATCTGGTTTCCATAGTACAGGCTCTGCCTAGTTTGGGACCGTGTGTGAAATTGTCCCAGAATATTATTTTAACTAATTTAGAAGAGTCAACAATTACCACAGCATATGGACGCCAACAACTGAAAACTATTAGCACGTTGTCAACTCTGTATTTTTTGGAATGACTTCGCTTTCGCTAATAGCGTAGTAATGTACGTAAATTTAAATCTTAATGTTAGTGCAGGTTTGCATTTTCAACTAAGACTTAAGGTGAAATAGGTTAACGGAAACACTACGAAAGATAATTCATATAACTTCGTCAGACGGATATATAACAAATGGTTTTTAAATATAATTATGCACATCATTATGTATTATGATTCCAAGTTAAAGTTAGTTACCTTTCTTTTGTAACTAGGTGGACTGGTGCTGGCAAAGAGCGATAGAACTTAAAGAAAACGCTAAAGAACTCACCGCGCCACTGTTCACGTCGTCAGCTCTACCCGACAGGTAAGGCAGGAACTTTTACTTTTACATTTTATTATCCCATATTTATGCAATATAGTTTTATGCATTTTTGTGCAAGCACTAGCGAGGTGTATTAATTAAGTATAATTCGTCTATTTTCCGCAAATATTAAGAAATGTCTTTTGCTCATTTTTTTTCGTCAGGGAAACCTTCAAAAGGTCCCCGGGAGCTGTGGGGCTCGACCGGGATATGTGGGGTTCTTACCCACTAAAACCCCCGCGGCTGTCGCATCGGCACATGAAAGGGGACCCCAGGGCTCTCCGGTGGGATTTACACTAGGGCCCCTCAGTGCCTTGCCTTGGACAATGGACGTCCTGAGGTCCACAACCCGATCGTCCAGTGACTCCGAAAGGGCTTTTGCTCCTATTTCATTATTATGTCGAACTGGAATGAGTTTACGAGGCTCCTTTAGTGATTTTTTAATTATGTTTTGTTATAAATAAATATATAATTTATTTCGCAGGAATGTGTTAAGATCATTGGAGCATTGCGTTCAACAACTAACACAACTCACTAGCTTGTTGGATGCCATCCTCACCAAGTGTTGTAACCTCGTCGTTCCCGATGGTATGTATCACCAGATTTATCACTGCAATAAGTATGTTACACAACACAATAAGGTCCTATTTATTTCAAAACGGAGGCCTTATTTTTTTTTTAATCTGGCTCTTTGCTTTCTTGCTGGATATTCTCAGTGGATGCGTGGGTTACGAACCGGTGACAGTTTGTATTTGTGTTACAGCCTATTATAATATTTTTGTAACAGCCCTTGTCCTACTATTGGGCACGGGCCTCCCCTCAAGATGAGGGGGCTTAGGCCATAGTCCACCACGCTGGCCAAGTGCGGGTTGGCGGACTTCACACGTTATTCGGAAGCTAGTTCGACATTCTCAGTCATGCAGGTTTCCTCATGATGTTTTCCTTCATTGAAAGCTAGTAACAATCGCACACAAAAGTGATTCGCTCAGGTTTAATTAAGAAATGAGAGGTGCGACCTGGGGTTCGAACTTGTTTTGCATCTTGTTTCCAAGGCAACCGCTCGTCACTCAGTTTATAAAAAAAAAAAACAACTAAATAAAGCGAAATTTTTTTTTTTTTGACGCGTGGGAAATCTTCCAAAGATCCCCGGGAGCTGTGGGGCTCGACCGGGGTATGGGGGATTCTTACCCACTAAAACCCCCGCGGCTGTCGCATCGGCACATGAGAGGGGGGACCCCAGGGCTCTCCGGTGGGATCTGCACCAGGGGCCCCTCAGTGCCTTGCCTTTGGGGGGCGCATTGTAGCCCCCCGGGAACCTGACACGGTACTCACGGGGACGGGGGTCGCAACCCCGCCGCCGTCCTCCTCGGAGTCGCCGCCGTACTCAATGGACGTTCAAAGGGCCCACACCCCGAACGTCCAGCTACTCCGAAGAAAGCGAAATAATCCACCCCAACCCCTCTGTCGGCGCAGCTCTGAGTGAAATAGAGGAGAAGTACGCGGGCCTGGGCACCGTGTCGCTGTACTTCCAAGTGGTGCAGTGGTTCGTGCGCGTCGGACTGCTTCCTGAGAGGCACGACACGCTGCCCTACCCGGCACATCATCTCACAGCCGCATACAATAAGAGGTAAGACTGTGGATATAACGGATAATTGCAACTCAATCTGCCGCATACAACACGTCGTCGGACCACTTTGTGGGAGGCCTGCCTACGCTGCTTCTTCCGGTTCGTGGTCGCCATTCGAGAACCTTTCCTCCCCAACGGTTATCGGTTCTCCGATGTAGCCTGCCCAATGCCACTTTAACTTGCAGATTATTTTCCTGGTTCTGCCTTGTTTTTTTTTTTATACCACCAACGTGGCAAACAAGCATGCGGCCCGCCTGATGGTAAGCAGTCACCGCAGCCTATGGACGCTAGCAACACCAGTAGGATCACTAGCGCGTTGCCGACCCCTTAAAAATTTGTTAACTCCCTTTTTAAAAAACCCCATGCTGTAATTATTCAGGAAAACCTCGGCAGGCAATTCTTTCCACAACTTCAAAGTGCGGGGAAGAAAACTTCTTTGAAACCGCAAAGTGCGGGATGACATTGTTTTTAAGATGTGAGGATGAACTCCCTGCCGATGGCGAGAGGTGCGATGGTAAAAAGCGGCCGTGGGCATCATGTCAAACAATTCTTCAGAGCACTGTCCGTTATACAATCGGTAGAAATCACACAGGGAAGCAAAATCTCTTTTTGTCTCTCGTTTCGTCGGCGAATCTCCTCATTACGGATTCTGTCGCGCAAAGAAACTCCGAGCATAACTCTCTCCATAGTTCATAGTGTATCTCTGAGCTTCTAATATAGTTTATACTGTATTATTATTTTGCATAATATTGTTTCAGACGTTTAAAATTGAATCGTTTGCAAGACAACTCTCCGTCACCGGACTCGGGCACCAAATCCTGTCCCTTACTGTACATCGATCAACTGATTGAGCATGAGTTTGGCGGCGATAGGATACACCAGTGAGTATTTGAAACTAACTATACAGATTATATCGCAGTTTATTTTGTATTATACTGTCCTGACGTTTCGAAGACTACAACATTCATGGTCACGGGCGGACTGTGGTGTTAGCTGTCCATATGTCATAGTTGTCTTACAGACATCGATTAACTTTAATCGCATTTAAGTCATTTTTTGTAATCTATTTATTTCGAATCTCCGAGTCTCTTATGATTATCTTTTAGTATTAATTACAAGATTATTGATATATCTACTCGCTATTCGCGTATTAAGTATTATTTGGCTTCGAAAGTCGAAATAATTCATTTACAAAATATGACTTAGTCACAATTAACTATAATTGACGTTTGTAGGTACGGTAGTTAGAGTACCCTCAGATCTTTTAATTATTATTATTATTAGTCCGATCTATGCAGATAGAGCTAACAGTATTTGAGGTCTTGCAGTGGAATGATTTTCTTTATATTTAATTATATTTATCAGGGGACCCTAAGCTGGTGAATGCTGTGAAGTGTTTGATACGTCAGAATAGTAAAATCAAAAACACAACTCAATATAATACGTAAAGTTTCATTTCAATGTGTAATATTCGCGTACATATCAGAAATCACCAGCGAGTATTATTGATGGACTCGTTGGTTTAGTGGTTAGACACCCTGGCCGCTACCCGATGGGACGTGGGTTCGATTCCCACCAAGTGTCTGGGTGTTATTTATCTGTTTAAGTATTTATTTACAAAAAAGAAGTATTAGTATTGGTTACCTGGTTTCTTAGTTTGGGATCAGATGACCGTGCGTGGGTTGCACCTAGATATTATTATTATAAACGAGGCAGTCGTGCAAATAAAATATTCAAATTTCGTTAATCAATGACGAAGTTAAAGAATTGCTTGGTTTGGGAGTAGTTAGCGTCTATACAGACAGACAAACGCGGAGAGAGACTACGTTTAATACTATTTAAAGATAAATAAGATCACCATCATTATGACCAGCCGAAACGTCCACTGCTGAACAACGGCCTTCACCTTAGAAGGGAGGTGTTGCCATAATCCCCACGCTTGCCAGGCGGCTTGGAGATCGCAGTATAGGTGGTAGGTAATGCAATAGAAAGACGCTGCTGCCAGTGCTGCCCGTCTTCTTATTTTCCCTCGTCGCCTTTTACGGACACCCAACGGTAGGAGATGGGTGGGTGCTATTCTTACCGAGACCCCCCACGGGGGTAAAGAAGATGGTGTATTACTAATTATTTTTGAAACAGGTTGTGGATAAACGGTGGCAGTGAATGTGGGGGTCTGTACCCGCCGCCGTCGCTGTACTCGTTGCTGCGTCTCTATCTATTGCCAGACATCGCAGAGGAACATAAACATTCACTGGTGCTCTACTTGCTCGTCGACTACTCTATGGTTTATGATGAAGTGCGGTGAGTGACATTACATTAATAAGGTGTTAGACTGTCTTTAGAAAACTATTGTTATATATATTATTGTTGATTAAGTTACAATAAACTAGCATTAACTTATTTTTTCTTCATAATCTTTAATATGAACTAAACTCAATAACTAAAGGACAATGCCCATCTGTGCCCCAGAAATGCCCAGATAAAGTATATTACAAGATTGCTCTAATAAATAAAAACTAGAATTATGTTGTTAATTTTAAACCATATGAAGCACTGGATAAAAAAAAATAAGACATTGTACCTAACCAAATTGTTTTCACATACTTATTGACACTATACAATGGAGACAGACTAGATAATTCCAAATAACCGACATGTTTATCTGATAACATACAGATAATCTACACTAATATTATAAAGAGGAAAACTTTGTTTGTTTGGTTGTAATGAATAGGCTCAAAAACTACTGGACCGTTTTTAAAAATTCTTTCACCATTCGAAAGCTAAATTATCCACGAGTAACATAGGCTAAATTTTATTTTGGAAAAAAATAAGGTTCTGTAAGATATTTGGGGTTTTTCGGACACGAGGTGTAAAAAATCAACCAGAAAAGTTACTTATTTTGCGTACGCTGCCTAAACTATAAAAGATAGAACCATAAAATGTTCTAATTAATTGTAGATCTTATAAATATCTACAAAAAAGTCCGCGGCACACTATCTATGTCGAGGCCCAACAACCATTTTTTTATTAAAAAATCTTGAATTTTGTTTGGACTACATTTAAACGCATTTATTTTAATCATGCTATTAATCCTTATCAAAATAAATTAATTCATCATTAAGTACAGTTTATGTAGATAATATTTGGTCTTTGAATGATTAAAATTGGACATTTGTTTTTGAAGTTATGGCGAAATTAAAATATTACGATTTCTGCTGCACGGCCCGTTGCGAAGTGAGCGTCACCAAGGCGGGGGTGCGCATGCGGGAGGGGAGTTTAGATCTATGAGTAAGGTACCCGCGCGGCTCAGACGCGAGGTCGGCTCCCTCTCGATTTTTTTTAGATTTCTTTCTTAAAACTACACCTACGCAAAAGTTCTTCTCAGAGCTAAGCAACAGTTCTTTTCAGGGGTAACCAACAGTTCTTTTCAGGGCTAACCAACAGTTCTTTTCAGGGGTAACCAACAGTTCTTTTCAGGGCTAACCAACAGTTCTTTTCAGCGCTAGAATATTACACGCTGTTAGCATTTTCTTAAACATTTGAAAATGCCTAAGAGAGCCATGTCTCAACTTTCTAAACATAGTTCTCAAGCACGGGCAGCAAGAATACGTCGTATGGGAGAATCTTCTCCTGAACGTTCACAACGCCTTGCTGAACAAAATCAGAGAAACTCTCAGGTACGCGCACGAGACGTGACGTGAGTGAGAGGGAGCAAATTGGGAGAAGAGAGAGGAGGGAGAGGGTTCAGAGAGGACAACGGACAGAGGAAGAGGGGAAGTGTGACTGGGACCGAAGCGGGAGGGGAGAGAAATAGCATAGAATTAGATTTTTATTATAAGAGAGAGAGATAAATCAAGGGACTAGGGAGAAAAGGGGAGCAAAATGTAATTAAAGCGCGGGCGGAGCTGCGCGGGTCAGCTAGTGTAAGTATATAAAAGAACACTGATCTGGCTTAGTTTATGTGATGATCATGAAGTTCCTAGTGAAAAACTAATAGCAATGCAGTCTGTAAACGATAAAATGTATAAAAAACCAGTAGGCAGTTATCATGTTTAATGTCCAATATCTTTTGAACCGGTGCTTTATATGACAATACAATTTGGGCATTGCATGGCATTGCTGACTTTCAGCTCCATACTAATATGGGCATGGTCCTTTGAACAAATAAAACGATTACACGGATCACGTGACTCCGATGACGTCACATGCATGTATCAGTATGGCGGGGCGGCTTAACAAAACATTGTTTTATTATTATCTGTGTATTGGAATCTGATGTCACAATAAATTCGTCTATTAATAGAGCGTTTGGGATCACGTGACCGTACTAGCTGTAGTTCATTGTGGTGTTATAAGGGGGGGGGGGGGGTCTATAATATGCAGTAACTTGATGTTCTTGTACCTCTAGCTATGAAGCTGTGATACGTAGACTGATGCAGTTCCCGACGATGTTTGGACTAAGCAACACCGCTATAAAGGCTACGCAGGCGTTCTGGCATCTGGACCACAGGGATTTCGACGTAAGATTTTTATACTTAGCGTTTTACTGCCGGTCCCAATATCCTACCGATCCCTTACTATAAGTTAAAATAGTTACCATCGATAGCTATAATGACATATTTCCGTTTCAATAATAACATATTAGCAGCTTACTGTTGGTTGTTTAAATGACTGGCTCCTTTTCGGAGGTTTATCGCGGGATATCGATGACTTGATCGATCATTTTAACTTATTCTTTCTTGTACACACAGCATCTACAATTTATAAGCCGTTATGCCTGATTTATAATAAATGCATATCAGCTGGAGTATTTCCCGATATTTGGAAGCGTGCCTATATTACACCAGTTTATAAATCTGGATCTAAAAATGATGTTGCTAACTACCGTCCTATAACACCTATATTATCTGCCTTGTCGAAGGTTTTTGAAGATTGGTGCACGGTGAAATATACCCTTATTTTCATAACTCTATCTTAGAAGAACAGCATGGCTTCGTTAAACAAAAATCAACTAATACTAACCTTTTAATGTTTTCTAATTTCCTTTTCGATAGTCTTGACAATCATACACAAGTAGACGCCGTGTATACTGATTTCCAGAAGGCGTTCGACAAGGTGGATCATCTGCTGCTTCTAAATAAATTAGCGTACAATGGCATTCGTGGTAACTTGCTACGATGGTTTACATCATATATTCTAAATAGGAGTCAGAAGGTTGTCATCAATGGGTTCCAATCATGTAACATTCATGTTACCTCTGGAGTTCCACAAGGCTCTATTTTAGGGCCTCTTTTATTCATAATTTTCATTAATGATATCAATAAATGCTTCAGTAATTCTAAATTTCTACTATATGCTGACGATCTCAAAGTATAAAAGCAGATTAAATCTATCGATGACTGTATTGCCCTACAACATGACCTAGACAGACTGACTGCCTACTGCAACGTCAACAAACTACATCTTAGCATACCAAAATGCAATTTTATCCGTTTTACAAAAAATAAAACGGCTATAGAATTCATTTATATAATAGACAACGTCCCCATAAACAAGGTGCCTACTATCCGTGATCTGGGGATCGTTTGGGACTCGAAATTGTGTTTAGATGTACACATTGAACAGATAGTTAATAAAGCATTTCAGATGTTTGGCTTTGTTATGCGTTCTACTAAAGACTTTAAAAAAAGTTCATCATATCTGTGTCTTTATAATGCCTTGATCAGGTCGCAACTAGAATATGCCACTGCGGTTTGGAACCCATACTACAAAAAATATTGTGACATGATCGAAAAGGTACAACTTAAATTTTTACGTGCCATGCACTACAGATGTCACAAAACATATATTTCGTACCCGGAGTTACTCAAAAAATATAAATTACTTAACCTCGAATCCAGACGTACATTTCTAGAAGCCATAACCCTTTACAATTTAGTGCATGATAAATTAAATTGTCCAGAATTAGTTAGTAATTTGTGTTATATTGTGCCTAGAACGGTTTTCAGGCGGAAAGCACGTGCTGGCCAGCTGTTTGCTCTAGACAGTAGTCGTACAAACAGCGGCTCGCGCAAGCCTCTTCGCCGTATGGTGGAATCTTATAATAACAAGTTTATAAATATTGATATATTTAATTGTACCTTAAAGAAATATAAACTCTTAATTGTTACAAACTTAATGGAGTCAGTATGTTAGACGAGCAAAATTCTGTTAGAATAGTTTTGTATTCACCTCCTGTGCTTATTTGTAACTCTGTTATTCTAATTAATATGAGGACAGTGCTGTGGGTTACAGTATGAATAACATGTTTCATAAACTATGTATTACTATTAGCTAACACATATATTGTAACTGTTTGCTGTTCCATAAATAAATAAAATAAAATTATAGTTAGGAATAGATAGGATATTGAGACCGGCAGTAAATGATGTCCCTCACTACTTACTAACAGTTAGAACAAAGTGGAACATCCGATATTTGTGGCAAGATTTCGAGCAGATCCGAAATTTCGAGATTCAAGTTCCGGTCTGTGTGTGCACTGTAGCTGGTGAATTGAAGCGACTAAGGGAAAGCAAGAAGGCTGGCAGCAGGGTATTTCTATTGGATTACCTACCACCTATACCGCGACCCCCAAGATGCCTGCCAAGCGTGGAGGTTATGGCAACCCCTTCCTTCTCCTTAGAAAGGGGTTGCCATACATATATGCCACACGCAGGCCCTTGCCTATGTTCAACAGTGGTCTTTGGGCTGATAATGATAATGTAGTTATCTCAATAGCGGATCGGCATTGAATACTAAAATCGGTCCCGTATGAATAAGAATAAGAATAAGAATCATTTATTTGCGTAGAATACAGGTAGAGAAGTTGTACAGTAAATAAAAAGTGCTGTTCCATATTCCGCCTTGCAAAGGCATGCAAATATGTTCTGGTAAAACCAGATAGAGTTTAAATATTAATTAAATTACATTTTACACTGTATTTTTGTGTTTCATAAACTCATCTATTGAATAAAAACAATTGTTTACTAACCATTTTCGTAATTGTACTTTAAATGACAAAAGTGGAAGCTCCCTTAGAGTTTTTGGTAATTTATTAAATATTTTTATGCACATATGGTAAACATTGTTCTTATTTAAAGTGGTTTTACATAATGGTATAACTAATTTAGTGGGATCCCTGGATAAGTATGGTATAGCAGTGTCTTTTTTGGATTGAAAAAATGTATAATGTTTTTTTACAAATACTGTAACTTCAAAGATATACAGGCAAGTTAAAGTTAAAATATTTAATTTCTTAAATATAGGCCTACAAGAATCAAGTGGGCCAGCACCACAAACAGCTCTGACACATTTTTTCTGTGTTAGAAACACCTTATCACGGTCTGTAGAATTACCCCATATTATTATTCCATATCTTAATATAGATTCAACATATCCAAAGTATGCTATAAGAGCTGTTTTTTCAGATGACAATATACGTAACTTCTTGATTGCATATACAAATCTACTAAGTTTATTACAAACACTGTGAATTTGCTCTTTCCAGTTACAATATTTATCTAATTTGATTCCCAAAAAATTTATTGCATTAGTTACTTCGATACTTTTGTCTGCTAGTTGAATTTTTAAATTATAGTCTTTAGAATTGTATGTAGCAAATTTTATATACTTTGTTTTACATATGTTTACGCAGAGATTATTTATTTCTAGCCATTCGGATACATATTTTACAGCTTTATTTACTTTTGTTTCGTGTGATGTTTCATTGTTATTATTCGGTATTATTATTGATATGTCATCAGCGAACAGAACACTCTGACATTGGATAGCTTCTGGTAAATCATTTATGTAAAGTAAGAATAATAAAGGGCCTAATACACTACCTTGTGGTACACCGAATTTATTGAGTCTATAAGATGATCTATGGCTGGTAACCTCTAATTTGTAATTTACACTATTTACCTCAACACATTGTTGGCGATTCGTTAGATAAGTTTGTATCCAGTTTAATGCCACACCTCTTATTCCATATTGTTCACATTTGCAAAGCAATGCTTTGTGATCGACAAAATCAAAAGCTTTGCTCATATCAAAAAATACTACTACCACCGGTATTTTCTTGTCGAGGTATTCTGTTACATTCCTAATAAGATTAAAAGCAGCTAAAGATGTAGTTTTATTATTTTGAAATCCGTTCTGTTCTTCTTTAATGATATGATATTTATTTAGGAAGTCTATTAATCTTACGTAAAAAACTTTTTCAAAAATTTTTGACAATATAGGAATCAATGTTATAGGGCGGTAATTGTCTGGATTTTTCGAATCTCCTTTCTTATGTAGAGGTTTTATAACGGATAACTTTAATCTATCGGGGAATATTCCTTGTACAAGTGAATTTTCAATAAGGTGGTTAAGAATCGGTGCTAGGACCTGAGCACTTGCTTTAATAATATTTGTAGAGATGTAATCATACCCAACAGCCCTTGTGTTGTTTAAAGATTTTATAATATTTATTATTTCTTGTTCAGTAGTTGGTTTTAAAAACATTGATTTATTATTAGGTTCACCCAATGATGTGACCTGTGAAGCAATTGATTTATAATTGTTATTTGTAGTATCTATAAAAAAGTTATTAAAAGCGGTTGCTATTTTAGGTGGGCTCGTTGTATTGTCTCCATTATATATTATTTCTTCAATTGTGTTTATGCCTTTAATAGTATTCTGATTATCTTTTATTACTTGCCAAGTAGCTTTACCTTTGTTTTTAGCTTTAGAAATTATATTTTTGTTTAGGTTCCGCTTAGCCCACGTAATACATTTCTTTAGAAGTTTTCCGTATTTATTGTATTTATTATATGCACTATTTGTTTTATATTTGTAGTAATTACGCCTTAGATTTCTTTTTACTATAGTAGATTTTTTTAAACCTTTAGTTATCCATTTTGGAGTGTGTATATTTGATGTCATTCTTATTTTATAGTAAGGGAAGCACAAGTTATAAAATAGTATAATCTCTTCGTGAAACATGTTAAATGCTTTGTTTATATCTGATTCAGAATAAATTTCTTGCCAAGTTAGTTGAGAGATATAATAAATAAATTTATCTACATTTTCTTTACTGTAATCTCTTCTTAGACAGTACCAATAGCTTTCAACTTTTTTATATTGTCCTGGAAATTTTAAAATTTGAGCAGTATCATGATCTGATAGGAACATCTGATGAACGGATCCTGACGCATCTATTTGATTACTTGCTATAAGATCTATACAACTGTTATGTTATATATGTTAAACCCTTTAAAAGGCTACCGGACTTTTACTATGTTTTATAATGTCCTGTTGGCCAATAAGACTATATACAGTCTTTCACAAGGTCAGACGACCATACGCAAGGTCCCCTGGGTATATATCTATATCGCAAGCAAAGATGGGACGGAAGATTAGACGAAGAGGGAGAGATCAGATGCAAAACTGACTTAGGAATGGAATATCTTACTATTCAATTAATTAAATCAATCTTTTTTTGCCCTCTTTGGGGGTCAATAGGAGTATGTACGATTTCTACCTTTTTTTTTGATGAGGGGTCTTCAATAGATTCCTGGAAGCTGTGGGGCTCGACCGGGGTATGTGGGATTCTTACCCACTAAAACCCCCGCGGCTGTCGCATCGGCACATGAGACCCCCGGTCTCTCCGGTGGGATCTGCACCAGGGGCCCCTCAGTGCTTTGAGCCCGCCGCCGGGGGGCGCATTGTAGCCCCCCGGGAACCAGTCACGGTGCTCACGGGGACGGGGGTCACAACCCCGCCGCCATCCTCCTCGGAGTCGCCGCCGTACTCAATGGACGTCCTAGGGGCCACACCCTGAACGTCCAGCGACTTCGAAGGATGTACGATTTCTACCCACTATAACCTGTGTGTATTAAATCAGTTAATATGGTGTCTAACTAAAACCCGTTCATTGCAGTTCGCACTCGACCAATTACAATGTCTAACTGGCAACACTTTATCCGAATGGCAACACAACGTCGTACTGTCCTCTCTACTCGCTCAGAAGAAAACACAAGCCGCCTTACAGTACCTCCACGTTAGAAAACCGGCTCCTATCCAGAACATTCGAGATCGGGACGGTGACGTCACCAACTGTTCGATGCGACTTAACGACCATGATAAATTGGAGGACTGGCAGGCCTGCTGTTACCTGTACCTGGCTAGGGGGCTGGTGTTCGAAGCGTTGGATGTCGTTAGACTCTGCGCTCAGAATATAGGCAGAGTTGATGATAAGGCTCACGTGTGGAATTTCTTTTTTAAAGGTATTTGTATATTTATTATCAACAATCTAATCTTATAAAGTTGTCTTTTATTTACGCGAATACTAGACATTGTAATTAATCTATTCTTACGGATACAACAATAATAATAACAACAAACAACAACAATAACCAATAAGAACAACAATAATAACCAATAAGAATTGAGGGTACATCAATAAAAACAACAACAATAACTGAATAACTGAGTACACCGAAAATTATGACAATATAAATAGAGCACAGGGACGTTCAACATCTCAGTCCGCCCGTGACTATGGGTACTGCAAAGCATTCGAAACGTCAAAGAAATTTAAAATAAATCGCGATGTAATACGTAAGAATAGATTAATTACAAAATCTAATCTTAACTGATAGGCCTGTTGGTCTAGTGGTGAGACACCCTGGCTGCTACCCGATAGGTTGTGGGTTCGATTGCCACCAAGAGTCTGGGTGTTATCTATCTATTTAAAAATGTATTTACAAAAAATATATATATTAGTATTAGTATCAGTTGTCTGGTTTCCATAGTACAAGCTCTGCCTAGTTTGGGATCGGATGACAGTGTGTGGATTGTCCCAAGATATACATATTATTAGCAATCCTAGGTAGGATTACTTAAAAAAAAGAGAAGCTGTCCAGAAACCATTGTCTCTGGACCACCTTAGTATAACAAGAACTGAACATACCTCTGAAGTATTATTACCACACTCCTGTAACAGGAATACATTGTAATCACCAAGACGCAGCTACTTCACTAAGACTTCCGCACTGTATGAGATCTGTGAAACGAATGACCACGGTGCCGCTAGAGCAGTGACTTATATACGGGTTCGGCTATCCTTCCTACCCACAATTTATTTGACGACAACTATAATTCCTAATAATATATATAAAATTATCATGAACAAAATGACATCCAAAATATGGTAGCAACTGCGTCTACGCATTGAAATATTTAAACTAAAATTCTTTTAAAAATAATACTTAACTACTACCAAATAAGGCTGTAAGGTTCCCAGTGTGGTGTCTGGCTAAGAATAGCACCCTCCCGTCTCCTCCCGTTGGGTGTTCGTAAGAGGCGACTAAGGGAAAACAAGAAGACGGGCAGCATAGTCTTTTATTAATTACCTTCCACCTATACTGCGATCCCCAAGCCGCCTGCCAAGCGTGGGGATTATGGCAACCCCTCCCTTCTAAGACCTTTGTTCAACAGTAGACGTCTTTGGCTGCTACTGATGATATATATATTTGAACTCCTCTCGTTAATACCTTTTATTTGATACGCCCATATTGATGTTTTTGGAAGTAAAAAAAAAAAATTACAAAATCGCAACTGACGGCCGTCATATTTTTTGGAGTGAAACTTCTTATGCGACTTCCAAAAATGTTATCACATAACGCGTTAAGCGTTAAATGATAGGTGATAGGCGTTAAGTGATAGGTGTTAAACGATAGGCGATAGGCGTAAATTTGTTAAGGTTATGAAAGCGCTCATGTGACGCCGTCACTGAGTGAGTGGGTGAGTGAGTCGAGTCGAGTCCAGTCCAGTTCAGTTGAGTTGACTTGAGTTGAGTTAGTGTGTGTGTGTGTGTGTGTGTGTGAGTGAGGGACCGATCGACCGATCGACTGAGCGAGAATGAAGTTTCACTTCTTCCGCGCGGAGGGACTCCACGCACGCAGATTTTTTATTGAAGTGAAACTTCTTATGCGACTTCCAAAAATGTTATCACATAACGCGTCAAGCGTTAAATGAAGCACCTTAACGCGTTAAGTGATAGGTGTTAAACGATAGGCGATAGGCGTAAATTTGTTAAGGTTATGAAAGCGCTCATGTGACGCCGTCACTGAGTGAGTGGGTGAGTGGGTGAGTGGATAGTGAGTGGATAGTGAGTGAGTGAGTGAGTGGATAGTGAGTGAGTGAGTGAGTGTGTGTGACCGCCGACTCCGCCGACTCCGTTGACTCCGTTGATTCCGTTGACTTTGTTGACTTTGTTGACTTTGTTGACTTCGTTGACTTCGTTGCGCGGGGAGGTGGAATAGAAAGAGACAGAGCGAGAATGAAGTTTCACTTCTTCCGCGCGGAGTGACTCCACGCACGCACATTTTTTTTTTTTAAATATACAGCCTCCGTCACTCTCACAACTGAGAGGAATCTAAAGACATATTATAAGTCAGTCTATCAAACCGTTTAAGCTGTAGGCCGTGCCAAACAAATAGACATGCTTACATACATACTCTCGAACATAACCCTCCTGTGGCAGTCGGGCAAAATATTTCATCAGCAGTGTAAATAGGCATTTCAATATAAAACTTAAACTATTTAAAAAATAACAATTAATTACTGCAGAATAAGGTTTAAAGATTGTGCGGATAACTGGAATTATGTATGTACACGCGCATACTTTGAATTCCTATATGAAATTGGTAATTATGTGTTTAACTTCTGTTGGTTATATTTAATATGTTTTTTTATTTGGCAGGGTGTCGCAATACAGCGAATTTATCAAAAATACTGCAAGTGACGCTACAGCCTTTCGAAGAGGAGGTCTTCACGAGGTTTTTGGAGAACTGCAACGAATCACAGACGTCGGATATACTAGTCATGTATTATTTGCAGCAAGGCAGGTGATTACATAGTTATTTACGTTGTACAGGTAAAATTAACAGAAATTAGTAGGATAGTTAGCCTATGTATCTCTTTAAGGTTCCGTACGTAAAAGGTAAAAAAATATATACAGTTGAATTGAGAATTTACTAGGTGGTAGTTCCTTGTGCAAGGAACCGTCCAGGTAGGTAACACCGCAGTGTCAGATATTCTGCCGCCAAGCAGCAGTGTGTTAGCATTGGGGTGCAAGCATTCCGGCGTGAGGGGCACTGTAGCTGGTGAAATTACCGGACACAAAGACTTATCTAATGTCTTATGGGTCGGCAACGCGCTAGTGATTCTTCTGGTGTTGCGAGCGTCTATAGGCTGCGGTGACTGCTTGCCATCAGGCGGGCCGCACGCTTGCTTGCCACCTTGGTAGTTTTTGCAGTCGGTTAAAAAAGGAACCCTTATGTCGCGGCAAACATAGGAAATGACTAATCCCGACGCCACGCTTTCTCACCAATGTGGCTCAGCCAGAACGCTCAATGGTCGCTAGCGGTGATACCGTGGTTTCACCCTAGTCAAGTCCCGGGAGAAACTCGGTCGGCCAAGAAAATGGTTTACCAGTTTTGACAAAACTTCCTATGCAATCAAAATAAGGTTGAACATTTCTATCAGATGCGACAATTTAAACTAGGAACACAAGTCAAAGTGTTCACGTTAACTATAAAGAGAGCATTAGTATAACTATATGAATAATTGCAAGGGAAAATGAACCTTGTTGTGTTATGATGTGCATATGAACTTCAACCATAGGGTTGGTAAACCATATTTCCCAGGACATGTAAAGAAGTTGTTTATAAGGTCCGTTATCGCACAGGTATTTGGAAGCAGAGCGGTACAACAACAAATTAAAGCTGAATAAACCTCGTGCTAAGGATGTATCTGCGTCCGTGGAGTCGTTATTGGACGTGGCGGACAGGGAAAGCGCCCGCGACACCATCGTGGACGTACTGAGGTCTTCCTTGCCTCGCATCGCTAGTACTGTCGCCCGATGCGCTCTCAACGACAAATATGTTGAACCACACGGTATTTACTACTTTTTACATACAAGTACAGTAGTCACAGATCTTTGTGTGTCTGAAGTCGGCTGCAAGACGCTGCGCAGTAGCTATTTTTGTATTCACAACTCATCACTGTAGTTGCGCAACCAACCAAGGTTCGCCAAACCTAACTTCAGAAGCACAAAGATCCGTTGTGACTACAGTATACTTTTTTCATACATACAAATTGATAGGCCTGTTGGTTGTTTGACACCCTGGCCGCCATCTATTAGCTCGTGGGTTCGATTCCCACCATGCATCTGGGTTTTGTTTAACTTTAAAAGTATCTATTTTCAAGAGTTTTTTAGTGTTAGTATCAATTATCCGGTTGATATATAGTAGGCGCAGTTTGTAATCAGTTGACCGTCCCACAATATTATTATTATATTATAGTACTGCGTCTCAATCCCGCCTGCAGGTTTGACACGGTGAGCAAATCTCTAAGTCAAAGTATCTTTAACATGTATACGCCCGTCTGAGGCACTTTTACAGAAATGTTTATTTTACGTACTGCCACCGGATCGCAACGCGGCCGCTACTGAGAAGTTCCGGGCAAGAAACAGCGGGCTTGTCTTTTCTTGTCTTATATTTTTATTATTGTGAGATTATTTTTTTAAAGAAGAAGTACGTCTATCAAATGGTGTGATTATAACGTCAAAATGACGCAGTTTTGCACATAGACAAATCTTTTTCGTCTTCCAATGGCAGAAGGTGGAATCAAGTTATTTCATTCGTGCGCCAAAATCCTGTAGAATACTAAGGAACTAGCTAATTGCACATTGCGTCTGTGCTCAAGGCCTTGTAAATTAAGAACCAGTTTTTATTTTTAAGTGTCATTAATCATATTGTACCGAAAACTCCTTAAACTGTGAAAAGTAGAGTGAGGGAAGGGAGGCCTTTGCCCTGCAGTGGGACAAATAATAATTTATATTTTTATATCTTGACCAAACATAAAACACTTCCCACCATTTCTTGCTTGGCCAAAAGCCCGCAGATATGTCTACCTAATCCTTTTGGGAAAAATAAATAAATAATAATAATATCTTGGGCCAATCCCAGACAGAGCTGGACATCAGACAACTGATACTAATAATTTTATACATTTTTTTTTGTAAATACATAATTAATTAGATAAGTAACACCCAAATACTTTGTGAGAATCGAACCCACGATGCATCGAATAGCAGCCAAATTGTCTAACCACTAAACTAGACCAACGGGCCTTTCATAATAAATATACTCTAAATTGACTGATGATTTTTTTTATCAACAGTAATAAACATCTCGCTTCTCCTCACTCCATTCATGCTTGACTATGTAAATTTATCCTTGTTACAGTGATTGCCCCGAAACCGATGTCAGTGTTTGTCCAAGCAAAATCTCCGAAAAATACATTCACATACAAATCATCGTTTATACAGGTAAATAAACAAAGTTCAACTGAAACGTTTTTGAAACTCACATACTTGCGTTGGAGTTAAACCACATGTTCTCAAACTCGTTTTTACTGTTTCCCACCTGTTGAGAACCGAATATTTTCTCTAGTCGAAACTTAAACTTCTCATTCATACGCGCACTAGGAACTTATCGTAATTATCATTTTAAACGTGTAAGATATACGCTGAAACCTGTTAACCTGTTATTAAACTAGTCATTGTGGTTCTCCCTTGATTTTTTTCTGAGCCATAGACAGACAAAAACCCTGGAGGCGCTATCGCACAGTTTTTTTTTTTTATTATTAGTATAAGAAAGTGCTTGACTGAAATCCCACCTGATGGATGGCGGTTGATTACATTCAATGATGGTAAAGCATACTAGCTTATTCACTCTAGTCTTGAACTCACTTACATTATAATCGGATGGTAAAACAGATGCGGGTAAAATATTCCAGTCCTTAGCGGTACGCATTATAAATGTCGAAGCAATCGCTTAGTCCGGACTGATGGGACATTCACAATGTGCTTTCACTGGTTTAAACACTCAGCTCTTTCGACGAGTAGGAGGCATGCCCAGCATTGGAAAATTACGGGTTGCATTATTTTTATGATTTGTTATTTTAGGACACAATAGAAAATGCAAGTGAGACTTGGATGCACAAGCCAAAAACGCGCAGGGGCTTGAAACGCGCTCTAAATATAGAAGAGACTCCTTTCATATGTACGCCGAAATTGTCAAGAACCAGGAGGTAAACATCATTGCAGCATTACTATTTATTACACTATTCCCTGCGGTTACGCCCGCTATATTTTTCCACCTCATTTTACCCCTTTAGGAGTGGAATTTTCAAAAACCCTTTCTTAGTGGATGCTTACGTCATAAGAAGAACCTACTGTCCAAATTTCAGCTTTCTAGGTCCAGCGGTTTGTCCTGTGCGTTGATGAATCAGTCAGTCAGTCAGGACAAGGAATTTTATATGTATAGATATATCCTCTCTCCCTCTTCTCTTTTTCTCATGTCTCTCTCCTTTCCTCCTCTGTCCCCCCCCCCACCTCTCGCTCTTTCTCTCGCTCTCTCCCACTTCTCTTTTCCTCCTGTCTTCCCTGCTCTCTCTTTCCCTCTCTCTCGTCTCCTTTACTGCTCTGTCCTCTCTCTCTATCTCCCCACCTCTCTTTGTCACTCTCTCTTTCTTTATCGGTATCTTTCTCAGGGCCTAGTAACCCTACTCGTCAGTCTATGAACAAAGCCAATCCATATTTCGTTATTTCAATTGCAGCATATTCTCGGGCGACCAATCCGTCTCGGAGTCTACGCCGCCCAAGCGTGTAAAATTGGACACGACCGGTACACCAAAAACGTGCAAAGGCAGCGCTGTCAAAGTGAACGAGAAGTTGAGCCGACAGGTGGCAGCCCTGCTCGAGATGCCCGAACTGCACACTCCCGACAAACTGTACGATAGGAGCGGCGCGGGGACACCGCATAGTATACTCAAGGTATGATATTTTTTTAATTAACTTATGAACGTAATTACCGCGGTAACAGCTCAGTGGGCGAGCGCTTGCCTTGGAAACAAGGTGCGCAAGTTCGGGCCCCGGCTCGCACCTCTGATTTCTTCAATGAATCATGTGCGAATTGTCTTTGTGCGATTGTTACTAGCTTTCGGTGAAGGAAAACATCGTGAGGAAACCTGCATGTCTGAGAAAGTCTAACTAGCTTTCGAATGACGTGTGAAGTCCGCCAACCCGCACTTGGCCAGCGTGGTGGACTATGGCCTAAGCCCCCTCATCTTGAGGGGAGGCCCGTGCCCAATAGTGAGACATAAACGAGGGCTGGTATTATGAACGTAATTACCAGGATATTGACCTGATGATAGGCTTTCCTTGTACCGGAGATAGTTTTGCAGTTTAGGCTTCTCGCTTTACGTCATTGTTTCATATTTTTGTTACCATAAATATTTTAACAAATAAACAATACTTCACACATAGCCAGACGCTCATAGCCAGTTGTAACCACTGTTCGGTAAACGATTAGTTGGGTAAGCAACGTTAGTCAAGGTCAGTCCTCAGATGGGTAACCATTTGAACCGAGCGTCTCCGTGCTTCGGAGGGCACGTTAAAAGTCTGTCCCGGCTATTGTCATCTAGACAGCAGTCGTTAAGCTAACTCAGAGGACTAAGGGCAGCTTGAAAACTCAGACTCCAGGTTGGCCACTAACCATATGACAAAAAAAAATACTTCACACATCATGTCACAACATCTTTATCATTATTTTGTTCATTCCTCCTATATCATTTCTAGTTCATTTTATAATTTATTTATTATTCCTAGTGTGTGCGTATAATGCTTGGTGATAATGTTCCTTATGAAATCTACACATGGTTCAAGGTCAGTTAAATAGTGTTTGTGAATCGACCCTCGTCTGCCTTCTCATAACCCGCCACATTATATTAATTAAAGGACTTTGATTTTTGTTGATACAGATAAGAAGGAATGAAATGAGCCGCGACGCCCCGTCGCCGGTGGACTCGCGGTACCTGGGCGATAGTGACGATGAACTACTGGAGACCGCTAGCAGCCACACGCACTACAGTGACACCACTAACAAGTCAGTCGTTGACCTTTTTACTATTTCTTTTAACCGTTTTGTGGGCAATTAATTGGGTTAAGGTAAAAGGTTTTTCGGGGTGTGGGTCCAAGGACGTCCATTGAGTACGGCGGCGACTCCGAGAAGGACGGCGGCGGGGTTGCGACCCCCGTCCCCGTGAGCACCGTGACAGGTTTCCGGGGGGGGCCGGGGGGGGGGGGGCTACAATGCACCCCCGGTCGTGGGCTCGTCTGAGGGGCCCCTGATGCAGATCCCACCCTGAGAGCCCTGTTGTTTTGGGACCTGTCGAAGCTGTCCCCCGCGAGACCAAAAATAGGTCTAAAGTGCAAAATTAATAACTGATCTTAATCATAACATTAAAGTCTGTACCAATCAAGACCGAAATTTTTGTAAACAAACAATCACTTAACTTAACATCGTCGATTACACAATTATATCACCATCAATACACTCAAAACTGATGTCAGAATCTTCGAAAATACTGTATCTTTTATTTAAAACTTGTTTTGGATTGAAATTGTAACAGTTAAATGGAAAAATATTAAATTATTGAAAAAATACAATGTCTATCGTTTTTTTTTACAAAAGCTCTAGTGAAGGGGCGATGTATATGAAATCCACAGACTATTAAACGATATTGAGTGAATGAAAAACAGACTAAGGGTGCGTTCCACTTAGCGTTCTCAACGATCACGCTCACGATTGTAGTTCTTCCCGTTCCACTTGCTTGTGAGCGTTACTGTCGTAAACTCAAGTGGAATGGACTATAGAACGTTTTGAGCGTGGAGGTAAATAATACAAACGGCGAGTTAGTAAAAAGAAAGCAAAACATTTAAGAGGTTAGATTATAATCTGTAAGTCTTGAAAATAAACTTAAATAACTACTGCTTAAATCGATTTATTTTGAAAAAAAAAATGATTGATTTTTTTATATATAATATTATTGGTGTCTTCAATTAATTTACGTTCAAATGTAATTAAAATGTCTTTTGCTGAAGAAAAGTTCACTTCTAGTAAAATATCTCTGTCCGCATGAAATAACGTAAGTTTGATGCTTTGAGTTTTAAAAATGCAGCTAATTTTCATCACTACGAACCACCTTTTTAGATGACGACGACTCGTCGTGAGCTTTTCGCAGCTACCACAACGATCGCGGTCGTTATGTGGAAAGACTAAACGAGCATTTTGATAATTGTGGGCGCTAAGTAGAATGCACGCTAAATAGAACTGCTGTTCAGTTCTAAGGAATTTAGCCTGAATAAATTGTGAATATTTATTTATTTCTGTTCCTATCCGTCTAAAATTAGAGCCACATCAAATACTCTTTTTACAAATCGCGTAGTTTTTCACATAAAATTAAAAATGACAATATATAACGTTCCGGTTAAAATAACCCCACTTCGGAGATAGCTCCGAAATTGGTGGAAGGAAAATTCTGAAATAACTACAGGATATAAATGTTTATGCTAAGATTGCAGGAATAATAAAATTATGTTTCTGAATATAACGGTTTTTATTAAACGGTTTTATTTAGCTTGCCCTGGTTGTTTTCTGTTTATTTCTTTGGGTCATTATTTATTCATTAGGATAGACTGATCTAATATTTTTTGGTGCGAACCTTTAGTTCTGATGACAAAACAATTTAATATATTCAGTATCATTGTAAATCCAAGATGGCCGCCGCTATAAAATGGCGATGGGTATTAAATGTATGGGAGCCCTCAGAGCTTGACTAGTAGGATACTGTACAGTACGACGAATTTCAAATAGTAAGAAGGCGCTTGAAATTTCTATCAACACTCAAACGCTCATATCGCTGATCAATGCCCTAGATTGATGAGGGGTGGTGTGTTGACTGGTACCTAAGACCTACCGAATAATTTGTTAGCTTTAGTACAAGTAAAACCGTTTAAACTAACAAATACACTTGTTTATACGGCTTGGTATTTTTGCTACCTGAGAGCTATAAATAGCAGTAAAAAGTGTTGTGACAAAGAACAAATAAGCCAGTACCATTTACCACCACCCTCGATCTTTCCAGGAATCGGAAGTAGTCAACCCAGAAATGCAAGTTATCTTTATTAAAAATAGATGCGTCGTAAAACACGTGCATTTATTCAATTACCAAATTAGTAACTTATACCTTTTTTCTACAACTACCCGATAACTAAACCTACTAAAGTAATTGCGACGAAACGAATAAGCAGTAAGTTAACCCGTTCTTAGAAAATTTTAACGTTATGGTTATGAGGTTTTATTAAAAGAATCATGAAGTTACCTTGTTACGCTATTATTACCGATATAATTAACGTTACCATGTTCTACATGCTGGTGGTGATGTGGTTCGATGTCATACTTTGTGATTTCTTTCGATTTCATCCGATCCCGTGCAATTATATTTCATTCAATAAGATACCCGATACTAAAGACGTTATGATTAACGTTAATATTATTTAACAATACCCAAAATTAACGTAAGATTATTTATTTATGTTTTATGGTTCTTTACATTTTATTAACGATATTATATATTACCGTTAACGTTTTCAAGTACACGGTAAGATTTATTCCATTGAATTAAAAACTATCCATTCACTCATTCGTTCAAAGTTGTAATATGCAATGGGGACATCACTAAAACTGTTAAAGGTCATTGACGTTCCTTTGTTTACAAATTTTTTTGTCTTGATTGGTACAGACTTTAGATGTCATTTGACACACACACTCTTCGAATCTTCGATTTATTATTAAATTTGTACTGGATTAAATGTGATATACGATTCGAAAAACGGTCACAAATATAAGAATCAAAGAGGCAAATGCTTTGAACCTTAATTTGTAGTAGGTAATTAAATTGAATTATAGAAATGTTCTAAGCTATGGAAGAGTGTCTACTACAACGCAGGGGTACCTAACGTTGGAGCACAGCTAGTCATTTCTTACGTACCTATTCTTCCCACTGAATAAGAAAATGTCTATTTCCAACTTGCCACAGACACCTGCGGTTCACCATCCCCACAGCGTCCGAGGCGGGGTCAACGCCCTCGCCGGTGCACGGAGAACGTGCGACAGAGACAGAGCGATCGGTCGCCGTTGCAGAGAAAGAGATGGACGTATCTACTGACAGCTTTGTTACCAGCGCCTCGCATGCTATGGTTAGTATTCGCCTTTGATCTCTAACTATTTTTTTTTTAATATTTTCTTTTTAATTATTAAGTAAAAGCAGCTTTATCCTCTAGGTAATCCTTAATTGTATGCAAGGAAATATTCATACAATAGCATAATGGTGTTTTTTATTTTCTTATTAATATTTATTATTTTTATTATTTCATTATTTTTATAAATTAAAATATTTATTAATTTCTTTTGCGTTTGCTAGGTTGAACCCCATCCATTAGAGTCGCCGCCGAAAAAACAAGCCACCGATGAAAAAGTCTTAAAGCCGCGGAAGACTTTCAAGGATAATGTTCGGGCCAGGTAACTACAGCTTGCTGGTAAATAAGAATGATAACTGTTAGATTAGGCCATTCTTAGTGGATATTAGTTTTTAAATAAACACTAAGTAGATAGGACAAAAGTATTGAAATAAAACTACTTTTACTGATTATACTAGGTGGTAGTTCCTTGTGCAAGGAACCGTCCAGGTAGGTACCACCGCAGTGTCAGATATTCTGCCGTGTGTAAGTAACAGCAGTGTGTAAATATTGCTCTGTTCCGGCGTGAAGGGCACTGTAGCTGGTGAAATCACTGGACACAAAGATTTCTAATGCTTTAAGGCAACGCGCTAGTGATTATTTTGGTGTTGCTAGGGTCTACCTTGGTTGTATAAAAAAAAATCGAGGTTTATTTTTATATTTCCTTTCCCGGCGTTTCGAATACTTTGCAGCACATGGTCACGGGAGGACTGAGATGAGAAAAATAATAACTAAGTCATCGATATACTATAACCAACTAGATTAGCTGTCACGAACAAAATGACATCGAAAATGTGGTCGCGGTTACATATACTTACACAACTATACACGTAGCTAGAAATTGTAGAAAATAGTTTTTAATAATTCGGAACGTCGGACTAATAGAAGCCTTCACATGTAGTAATAAAGTCTAATTCTGTATGCAGTAATGTTGGCACATAAAACCTTTACATCGGAGACAAAGAAAAATCAATAAAAACCGCCAAAGCTATACGAAAAAAAGTAGTTGTTTTGACTTAAACAAAAATGTACTCATTTAAAAGAAAATCTTAACCACGATAAAATAAGGTTCAAAACAGGTGTGTTTCCATTGTGTGTGTACTGACTTACAAACTTATCCGTGCTGGTGGCAAAAATGAGAACTAACTTTTTTATTATGGTAATAACGTGTAGTTTAACAGTTTCGTATAGACAGTGGCGACACGCCTCTCGGCAACATTAATTTTGTCAGTCTCGGCATGGCAGTTGCGAACTACTAGCGGAGAAAATATCAAATAAATAATTTTTATTCCGTATTATAATGATATCTTACTTATATTTATTATTTAAACTAGTAGTAATAAGAACACGAAACGGAAAAAAAAATCTCCATCTGCAATTTTAGTATTACGATAAGTATTATATTATTTGGACAGTTTATAAACGCGCAATAAGGAATTTCGATACATCCTGTTGTCGGCTCGTACTAATTTGAAATAGAGCGACAGTCTCCGTAGCTCTATTTTCGTGACCACTTTTCGGGTCGTGACAGCTAATCTAGTTGGTATAGTATATCGATGAACTAAGTAGACCTGAGGGTACACCGGCATAATTGTGACATAAGGACCTTCAACATCTCAGTCCTCCCGTGACTATGGGTGCATGGGACAATGGCAGACCTTCCCGGGTTGCCATAATACCCACGCTTGGCAGGCGTCTTAGGAATCGCAGTATAGGTGGGAGGTAATCCAATAGAAAGACGCTGCTGCCCGACTTCTTCCCTTAGTCGCCTCTTACGGGAGGAGATGGGAGGGTGCTATACTTACCCGTCACCCCACGGGTCACATCAGAATCATTTCTTTGCAAAGGAAGCTCTTATTTAAATAAATATAAATAAGAACTATACCGTATACTGATTACATTACCTAGTATATATATGTTAAGTTCCAACACAATATAGCGTTTTCTTTGTGTCCAACGAAGTTCGAATCTCTGCATCTAAGCAGTAACTGAAAATAAATACAATCATAAAAACATTTTTTTTCAGGCGTTCCCTCTCAATATCAGCCAACAGCAGTCTATCGGACGATCCAAACACTTCAATAGAAAGCATCGCAGACATTCCCATAACGTTAATAAACCCGCGATACTCCGGTGAAAGGCGACGGCGACAAGACGATAGCCAGTCTGTTGTTGAAGTCAATGTGGACACTGTCGATGACACAGCGATAGAACAAGAAGACGGAAAGACCGAAGCGGTGGATGTGAGGATCGAAGTTCCTAAGACTCCGAAAGGACGGAGGGGTATCAGAAATCTGGGTGGGGAGAGCACGCCTCTGATAAATAGGTACGTAATAAAAAAAAACGAAATGATTAATACGACACAGCAGCACATTTTTTCGCGGGGGAAACCTTCAAAAGGTCGCCGGGTTCTTACCCACTAAAACCCCTGCGGCTGTCGCATCGGCACATAAGAGGGGACCCTGGTCTCTCCGGTGGGATCTGCACCAGGGGCCCCTCAGTGCCTTGCCTTTGAACCCGCCGCCGGGGGGCGCATTGTAGCCCCCCGGGAACCTGACACGGTACTCACAGCGACGGGGTCGCAACCCCGTCGCCGTCCTCCTCGGAGTCGCCGCCGTACTCAATGGACGTTCAAAGGGCCCACACCCTGAACGTCCAGCGACTCCGAAGAAGGAAGATTCCAACATAAGCTAACCGCTACCTATATTATTATTTTGTCAGCCTGTTCTGTCCCACTGCTGGGCAAAGACCTCTCTTCCTTTCCTTCCATCTTGATCTATCATCCGCTTCTATCGGCTAATCTACAAGGAAGGCGTCCAGGTCACCGAGGCCTGCCGCGTGTTCGCGTCGCTGTATCGGGGCTCCAAGATGTTGCTCTGTGGGCGCAGTGCTCGTCCGACACGCGGCAGACATGACCTGCCCAGTCCCATCTCAGCTCTTCGTGCTACGTCGGTGATCTGTGTTTTGGAGCGCAGTATGGTGTTTCGAACATGATCCGTTAATTTAACACCAAGAATACTGCGCTCCATATGTCGTTGGCATACCTTGAGTTTGGACTTCTGGATGTTAGTCAAAGACCACGTCGGTGCACCGAATGTTATATACCTATACAATGTGGGGAAGACAACACGACAATTAATTAAAAATCTGGTAATACCGGTACATAGGAATATTTAAAAACCGTCAAATAAATCCTTACATAAAAATTAAAAAAAAAAATTTTTCGTACAAACTATATTGTAGATAAACGTAATCAAAATAAAACACCATTTGTAAATATTAGGTCACTAACCTTTTACGAGCGGCAACAGCAGCGCGTAGAGACTCGTATGTTGTTACGCGATCACACCGAATAGTCACTCACCTCTCTAGTAATTATTTATTAGTTTATTAATCACAATCACTTTCTCTAAAGGACATTAAATTTTTAAATTTTCAATGTGTTCTCCTTGAACCCGAATGCACAAATTACATCGTCTTACAATATTATTTCTTACTCTTAATAAGAGTTCGTCATTGGCAGCGATATTTTTTAAACTGTTGAAGGCGTTTATTATTCGACTTTTTAAGTCTTCGACGTTATCAACGTCCGTCGAATATACGTCATTCTTTATGACACCCCACAAAAAAAAATCTAACGGTGTAAGGTCCGGTGATCTTGCTGGCCATCGCGATGGTCCATGACAGCCAATCCACTGCTCTCCGAACATTTGTGTCAAACACTCTCTGGCAGCCACCACTGAATGAGCAGGAGCTCCGTCTAACTGGTACCACATCTGGCGATACGCGTCTACTGAAAGTTCGTCGGTGTACTCGGCAACGGGCCCATGTAATAGTTCTAAAAACTTTTCAGCATTTAAATTGCCATCAATAAAAACAGGACCAATTATTTTATTTCTATGTATGCCCGCCCATACATTTACAGAAAATCTGTACTGGTGTGCAGTCTCCCGTGTTAAATGTGGATTCACGTGGCTCCAGTAGCGAAGATTTTGTCGGTTCCATAAACCATTCCTTGTGAATGTACTCTCGTCAGACCACATTAAATTTTACAAGAAATCGGGATTATCTGCGTTTTTTCTTAATAACCAGTGACAGAAAGCTTCTCTGACTGGTTTGTCTCTGGGTAACAATGCCTGTACTTTCTTATACTTGAAAGCCTTACATTTGTCACGTTTTAAAACTCTGTGTATAGTTTTATGATTCACACGTAATTGTCTAGCAGCCATACGCAGACTAGAAGTAGGATTGCGTGCAAAATAATTTAAAATTTGTTCGTCTCGGGCTACGTTTCCACGAGGAGGAGCACTATCTAAATGTGGAATCAAAGATAGGTTTTCCCGTATCCTTTGTAGAGCTTGGACAATAGTGCGCCCGTTGGTAGGACAAACACGGGTATTCCCATACCTCTCTCGATATGTCTGTATAGCTAATGCAGCGTTTCCGTGACATTCCCCGTAAATTAAAATCATATCGCTGTACTCCGAGGCTGTGTAATTGTAGCTAGGCATTATTATTTAAAAGAATGCTGTAGGTACTAATAATTAACACTTAAGCGTCTGATTTTGCGTGATTCACTTGATAATTTAATTTTACTATGTACGTTACGTGTCTTGTCACTAAAAATAAAGCGTTATTTCGCACAATTTACACTATTATTAACAGAAAAAAACGAGCAGAAAACACACACACACATACAACGAACGGTGGCGCGGCGCATCAAAGGCACTCGCGCGCTTCCGAAATACGAACAAGTATAAAACAATGACGCGTACGACGTCACAGGATCGCGGCTGGTGGCATACTGACCTACAAACAAATATTACAATATTTTATTTCACAAAAAAGTGAAATAGAAACCAATTTAGATTTTATGTCGCACTTAAGTGCATTATTTTCTGATTTTCTGTCTTATTCTGAGAACATGCTTTATGACTCTTATTGCTCTAGCATAAGGCATAATTTTCATTAATTTTAAACGGGAAATAAAATTTTAAAACAAGTTTTGCGAACATTGCGCAAGTTGGCTACATGTATTTATACGTTTATACCGATGAGTCGGTTATTCACCTGACCGGTGATCGCGGAGTAATAATATACATGATGTAGAAAATGTGAAAAATTGAAAATAGTGTCCTGTATCTAAACCATTGGATATATTTGATTGATTTTTTTGTATATATACTGGGAACGTTAATACGCACACGAGGTTTAATTAAATGTCGTGTTGTCCATCCACAGATGGTATTAATCCAATAGATATTAGGTAGGCAAGATAAGCCTACCTTAAACAGTATGCAAAAAATAATAATTATGGCCAAGTATTAATTATTAACTTGTGTGTTACTCACTCTGCATAGCAGAGTATTCTGCTTTATTCATATTTCTATAATAATATGTTATCAATTTTCACTAATCGCTGTAAGTTAATCTTTATTGGTCGCCTGCGATACAGGTATGCCAAGTGCAGAGGCCGTTGTAACTAAAAACCATTAAACCTATTATTATGATTAATAAACTTTACTTTATTATTATGCCAAATGAGAACGAAATTTTGTTTTACAGAAGCCGATCGGGAACACCTGAACGCAGTGATTCTTCGATCGTCACGCCTTTACGCAGAGAACCGAGTAGATTAACCAGGTAATATGTTTTTCGAACTATGATCATTTCGGAAATGGCTTCGGAATTGTCTTGGGGATCGCAGAATACGTGGTAGGTAATCCAATTTAAAGAAGCTGCTGCCCGTCTTCTCGTTTTTCCTTGGTCGTCTCGTGCGACACACAATGGCAGGAGATCGGTTGTTCTTACCCGGATACCCCCAGGACGGTAGTAGGTGTGGTAAGATATTATTTGAGTAAGTCGTAAGTATAGAATATTTTTTTATACCAAACAAATGAACAAGAAAATGGTACAACTTAATAACACAGTAGTACAAACGGCGGTCTTATCGCTAATAGCGATTTCTTCTAGACAATCCTAATTATATGGAAGAAACCTTTTAAAATACGGGCAGATGGTGGAGTACCTATCAATGTACATATATATTTATATACATATACTACGTAAATATATATACGTAATACTATACATAAATATTATATAGTGGTAGTGCAGTATACAGAATGTAAAAAAACATGTGTCCGATCCGTGAGGGTCTTATTCAGTGTATCAATACAAACACATGTACAGTTCGCGTCATGTAAAAAGAACGCTGGAAGAAAGGGAAGGGGGTGTGTTTGCGCATGGGTACACTCGCGCACGAAAGTACTAAGCCTTTCTAGGTCATCGTATTAGTTATTGGTTGGCACATTAAAAATATATTAGAGAATATCAAGTGGAAATAAAAACTTGTTTTATTCAGTGTAGACTGTATAATCTAATTTAGTACCGTGAAACATGCCAACTTTGCCCACTTTTATCAAATAATTACAATTTTAATACGTTTTTTCTATGGACACGTAAGAATTTTCCGTCATCAGCTACAACTGTGAGATAATGTGCATGTATTTGTATAGCTAAATTAGCTATTATTCAACATTTAGTTCAATATTTCTTCGATTTTGTTGGCGGGCCAAGTTATCTGGACTTTTGGTAAACTTTACCCACATTGATTTTTGACGCAAATATGGCCTTTATACAGATGACATAAAAACCAGTCTAAGAGTTTTGGTAAAAATGGCGTTTACTTTAGAAATGTAATCTATACAATGAAAAGTTTTTTACCAAAATGACTGGGCAATGTTAACCTGGCATTTTTTATCTTTTTCATACAATCCACATTTCACCTTTTAAAATTGCTAGGGTTGGCACATAGTAAAAATGCTGATTTATTTTCCTTTCTGAACGTCTTGGGATACCAAGTTGCCGTTGTCTAGTGAAGAAATTTGGTCTGATTCCACTGATTCGCATGCAAGTTTTAACATTTCTCCAGTGTAGTTTTTATATAATTATTCGTCTTGACTTCCTCTGTCTAATTCGAGATTTATGTGTATTTTTATGGAACAAACCACGCAGCTCTCAACAAAAGATATTAGAACTAATAATATAGTAAGAATACGAATACGATAAGAATATAGTAAGAATACTTAAATATGTGGACATATCTCACACGGCCGTTTGTCCCCAAACTAAGCACCAGACAGCTAATATAAATACAATATAGATAGATATTTACATAGAAATAACATCCAGACACAAGAAAAAAGCACGTGTTCATCACATGAATGCTTTCGCTTGCCTGTGTTTGGTAGGCAGGCATAATACAAACAAGGCTAAGGGGTCGACCAGCATGAGAATAATAAAAAAAGTTCAAATTATAAGGTACTGCGGAGCAGGTACTCACGCAGCTGTACCCAACAACTAATGTCATCTTTAACTTTTTTCTAATATCATCTAATTAAATACCTAATAATGTTTAAAATTTAATAAATAGGCTCAGCGGAATCCATAAATAAAAAAAAAATTAAAAAAATATATCGTTCGTATTGAGCCAACCCTAAGCTTATTTTAATAGTGGGTAATATTGACAATCGTAGGTCGGAACATTACCAGATAACTTTGCCCACCATCATAACTTTACATTTAAAAGACCTTGGAAAATGACACTAGCATTAATAAACTCTACAAATAATTTATTAGCACATGATATAAATTAAGTTTACCTATGTTTTCGCCATCTCGCAGAATTTACTTATAAATTTTCACTAAAATTTGCCCGCAAAAACACGCATCTCACTCGACGAGTTCCAATAAGGTACTAAACAAAGTTAGCAGCAATTGGGATAGTCAGCGTTGCCATAAATATAACCTATTTCCCACCAAAGTCAATGAATATTGCCATAATATTAAGATACGCTTGCACATCAAAGATAAGCTTATAAATGGTTTTTCGGGCAAAGTTTCCCTTGAGAGCAATGATGGCATATTTCACGTACATATACAAAATATAGTAATGGGGTCTAGTAGTAGTCCTTCCATGAAGTCGTCGTGGGTGACGTGAAAACCAGATAAGGACGCGGTTTTTGTGCTAGAGGTGGTCATTTCATCGTCATCGCTGTCGCCTTCTCCATCATCTGAGTCAGAATCATCATCATCATCACATTTTGTTGCCTCTGCGGTCCGTTTCATATATTGTTTTCAATTATCTACTGATTTATTATCAGCCTCTCTCTTCATAAAACAATATACATCATAAATATTTTTTTTTAACTCTTCTATGTAAAACCATTTTCGTAATTAAAAACTTATGTGCGCGATGGTATTTTGAGAACGAATGTAACGTGGACATAGCGCGGGAAGCAAAGTTCAACTGACGAACCAATAGCGCACTTGCAAGATAGCGGCGCGTGACCCGCCTACCCCGCGCCCACCTCATACCACCAAATAGACCGATAAATCGCCTAATGCGCAACTTGACCGCTAGCGTTCTTTTTACGTGACGCGACTTGTATATAACTCATTTGTTAATTATCTCAATTTTTTTTGTAATCTGTACCAGAAATACAAGATGAGATTCGTTTTTCTAGAATAAAGTTGGGAAAAATATGAGATATTTGTGGGCGATAGATTTCCCAGGATCTTGAGAAGCTTGATAATAAAACACCAGTCTTCTTGGAAACAGTAGGGAGGCAGCGGAGGCGGGGCAGAATTCCTTTTCTTCCTTTTTCTTGACTTGTTCTTGCGAATCACTTCCAAATTGCGAATGTCGAACTGCGAATGACGCCTCGGCCAATCAGCGTCCCTTTTATACTTTGCCCGAGTGTTTTTCTGGAAGGTTCTCTGCCTCACCCCCTCTGACCAATCTTTATTGATAATATCTTACAGTCATTACATATAGGTTTTACCTTATGTCTAGGTCTTAGGTTAGGTAATTCCACATTTCCTGACATATGCGTGCGCACCCGGCGTTGCCTGGTTTTAGAATGGGAGCGCGCGGACGCGGCGGGGATATTTAAGTGACCTCGCCCCCCACCGTCCTAGTATAAATATTCGCCCTACGTGCGCTCCGCATGCCATTCCATGGTAGCGAGCCATCGCACGCACATGCATGACATTATGATCTTATATTTACTTATTTCTTACACAATTAACATACCCACACATTTCTAAATATATTACAATATCTTATTTATTTTCTCTTCAAAATAAAACACCATAGCAAATATATTTTATTATCCAAAAAATCCTTATTCTACTAGTTACACTACCCACTAGTTGAGATATCATTCTTATACGACTACCTTATCCTATTTTTCTTAACATCTAAAATACTGAAAAAACTATTGTAAACACGTAAAATATGATGTCCTTATGTCCCTATGCCTATCCTATGATAATATACACATGTAAATGCACTGTCTCACGCACTGAGTCTATTCTGTCGTGCACATTTCCCCCGCCGTCGCAGCTTGCGATCCCATTTGGAGCACGACGATCTTCTTGCAGGGTCTTCGCAGGACGTGCCTGTTGCTCGTAGTGACGTCCACGACTCGTACCTCGTTGTCCTTTCCCGGGTAGACTCTGGTCACTCTTCCTCTGGGCCAGATGTTCCGCGGTAGGTTCGGGTCGCAGACGATGACCAAATCACCGACCTTCGGTGCCGTGCCCGTGGTGCGAGGCTCCCGCCGGTGTTGGAGCAGGGGAAGGTACTCCTTGACCCATCGCCTCCAGAACTCGTCCGCCAGCCGTTGCGCGCGCCTCCATAGTTGCCGCGCAGACTGATCTTCCTCGGTGAACTGGCCCGGTGCTGACACGTGACTGTTCGACCCCAACAGGATGTGGTTCGGGGTCAATGCTTCTGGCTCTTCCGGTGTCACAGCCACATGAGTGAGCGGCCGTGAGTTGACGATGTTCTCGGCCTCGACGAGAAGCGTGTGCAGAGTCTCATCACTGGGGTACTTCTCGCGCAGCGTGGCACGTAGGGCTTCCTTCACGCTGCGTACCAGGCGCTCCCACGCGCCGCCCATGAAAGGTGAGGCGGGCGGTATGTAGCGCCAAGTGATGTGACGCGCGTTGGCTTCCTCTTCCGTAGCGTCCCAGGTTTCCTTCACTGCTTCCGTCAACTCCTTGTCTGCCGCCTTGAAGCACGTCGCGTTGTCTGACCAGATCTCCGTTGGCTGTCCTCTTCTGGCGATAAATCTTCGTAGCGCGGCGATGGCACTGTCCGCGCTGAGCGATGTGACGACCTCCAGGTGAACCGCCCTCGTTGTCATGCAGGTGAAGAGAGCGACCCATCGCTTCTCTCGGTGTCTTCCGACGGTGACCTCCAATGGCCCGAAGCCCGCGTAGTCGCAGCGTTCCGTCTTCCATGTACACACTTAATGCGGCGAGTCGATCCTTCGTGGAGGGCGCTGCGTTGCACATAATACGCGTTTTCTCGTTCGCGTAGCAGTCGTCCTGTACCTTCATTATCCATAACTTTTCTGCCCGTATAAGATAGCTTGCGTCCAGGCAGATGAATCTTCTTTTTTCCGTCTTCTTTGTGGCCACATTCATGTCTTCTTTCGTCTTCCTGGTCTTGCTGGTGTTCCACGTAGGGTCCTTCTTCGCGTTTTCTTTAGTCTTCTTATGTTTCGCTGCCGCGGCGACGTGTCTTCTTGTGCGACACATGTCTATGAACTGCAAGACACGTGCCATAGCGCGAATACCACTTCGCGATATTTTCGATGGCAGGCAAGTATCCATGAGTCTTCTGCTCTTGCGATACGTGACACCTTTCTTCTCCGGTCTTCTCACTCGGCGTGCGGACTTCTTCCGGCCATTCTTCTTCTGGTCGCCGTAGGAAGTCGGGTCCATGGTACCACCGGTGCTGCGCGTTGAATCCAGCTGGCGTCTCACGGGTGGCGTCGTCGGCTACGTTCTCTTTCGTAGGTACCCATCGCCACTCGTTCACCTTGGTCAGCTCTTCGATTCCCGCCAGTCGGTGTGCGACGAACGTCTTGTAGGCGCGAGGCTCGGCCCTTATCCACGCGAGAACCGTGCGTGAGTCGCTCCAGAAGATCTTCGCGAACTCGAAGTCGTGCTCCTCTTCTGTTGTTCTCGCGAGGCGTGCACCCAGAAGAGCCGCTTGTAGCTCCAGACGTGGTATGGACGTAGGCTTGAGAGGAGCGACGCGACTTTTCGCTGCTGCCAGTGCGACGTGTACGGATCCATCGGTGCGTCTCATCCTTATGTAGACGGCGGTCGCGTACGCTTCTTCGCTGGCGTCGACGAACGTATGCAGCTCCCTGGCGACGACTGGTGGCCCGGCGTTGTAACATCGCAGAATGCGTAGCTCCGTTACAGCGCGCAGGTTGGCCAACCACGCTGTGCAGCGCGGTTGTAGGTCTTCTGGTATGTCTTCGTCTCAGTCGGTGCCGTATCGCCACGTCTCTTGCATTAGTCTCTTCGCTGGTGTAGTGAGTGGTGAGACCAGGCCGAGCGGATCGAATAATGACATGATCACGCTCAGGGCTTCTCTCTTCGTGGGCGGTCGTTCACTGCGCAGTACTTCGGGTGGTGTCTTCCTCTTCTGCATTTCGCTCATCGCCAGTGCATCCGGTCTTCCGAATCTTCTTTCCAGGGCTTCCATTATTGTCCCCGGATCCGGCTGGCTGATGAGTAGACTGCTGACCGCCTCCGTAGCTGCCCCCCTGATGCTTCTTCTCAGTCTTGATACATTTTCGGTCTTCGAGAATAGTGCTTCAGTTTCATAGTAGGCGGCGCGGAAAGCGAGCCAGCTGCCGCACTGCCCGTTAAAGGTAGGCAGTTCCTGTAGATACTTCGGCGCGTCCCTTGTCATTCGCACCGCTTGAGTAAGAGCTGCTGCCAGGGAAGTGACGTCCACGTTCGGTGGCTGACGCGCAGGCCGGGCTTCTTCCATGTCTTCCCGGTGCTCACGATCCTGGTCCTTGTGAGCGCCCTGTCCTCGTCCTTTCTCTTCACTTTCCACAGGCGTCTTCTCTTTTTCCTTCTTGTCTTCTGCGGGAGGGTCCTTCTTCTGCCCTTCCAACCATTCTTGAACGCGGCTAGGGCATTCTTCTTCGTCTTCCGACGCGGAGGGTGCCTCGTCTTCTTCTTCTTCTGTGGCCCGCTGTCTTTCAAGCCGAGCCTGGGCGAGGGCGAGCGACGCACGTATCTCTTCCAACTTCAATTCGGCGATCTTCTCTTGCGCTTCTAATTCCATGAGCTTTTTCTTCTGAGTATCCGAACGTCTTGATTTGGCGCGCTTCGACGGCTTGACTGTGCTTGCGTCTTCTACTTGCGTCGTGGCGGTCGTGACGTCGGTGCTCTCGGTGGAAGTCGTGGTTGTAGTCGCAGTGGTGCCCGTAGTCGTCTCTTCTGACGAGTGCGTAAGTTCCCCCTGCCGCGCCGTCCTGGCCGTGTTCGTGCTTCTTGTGGCGATCCCCGTGCTTCTGACGGCACCTCTTGAGCCGCTGGGATCTTAATTCGCAGGTTCTTGATTCGCTGGATTCAGTCTTGATTCTGCGGTGTCCGCGACGCTTCCCTTCTGCGATCTTGTGACAGGCATCTTCTTAGTCCTTCGATAGCTTTCTTCTCAAGTCCGCGCTGTTTAATCTTCTTTTATCTTCAATTATCCGGCGAGCAAGCGACCAACAATGTGGGCGCTTGCCGGTCCTCATAGTAGTCTTCTTTCTTCAGTTATCCGGCTCGAAGGACCAACAATGTGGGCGATAGATTTCCCAGGATCTTGAGAAGCTTGATAATAAAACACCAGTCTTCTTGGAAACAGTAGGGAGGCAGCGGAGGCGGGGCAGAATTCCTTTTCTTCCTTTTTCTTGACTTGTTCTTGCGAATCACTTCCAAATTGCGAATGTCGAACTGCGAATGACGCCTCGGCCAATCAGCGTCCCTTTTATACTTTGCCCGAGTGTTTTTCTGGAAGGTTCTCTGCCTCACCCCCTCTGACCAATCTTTATTGATAATATCTTACAGTCATTACATATAGGTTTTACCTTATGTCTAGGTCTTAGGTTAGGTAATTCCACATTTCCTGACATATGCGTGCGCACCCGGCGTTGCCTGGTTTTAGAATGGGAGCGCGCGGACGCGGCGGGGATATTTAAGTGACCTCGCCCCCCACCGTCCTAGTATAAATATTCGCCCTACGTGCGCTCCGCATGCCATTCCATGGTAGCGAGCCATCGCACGCACATGCATGACATTATGATCTTATATTTACTTATTTCTTACACAATTAACATACCCAAACATTTCTAAATATATTACAATATCTTATTTATTTTCTCTTCAAAATAAAACACCATAGCAAATATATTTTATTATCCAAAAAATCCTTATTCTACTAGTTACACTACCCACTAGTTGAGATATCATTCTTATACGACTACCTTATCCTATTTTTCTTAACATCTAAAATACTGAAAAAACTATTGTAAACACGTAAAATACACACATCAAAAGTGTCTAGGGATCAAGCATTTTTAAGCGGATTTCTTGAGATTGAGATGTGGCTTTGTAATAAATTTATGATTTTATAAATTTATATGGATCCTTTTTGGTGCATTTCATAATTTGAATCAGGAACTGTGAATCAAATTCGAGTAAAAGATGAAAATCAGCTGTCAATATTTTCCCTATAAAAACATACAACGCATTGAAGACATTATTAGTGCTACTGTTTCCCTACTACTGATTAAAACCAACGTTATTATGGAGCGGCGACGTCATTTAAGCAGGTAAGAAATGCTCAGAGCCGTGGGAATGATAGAAGCTGGTTCCCAGCAACGTACTGTGGCTTTAGCTCTGAATACAAGTCAGAGTGTTATCAGTCGACTTTGGACACGTTACCGAAGCACTGGTACCGTGGCTGAGCGCCATGGAGGACGGTATCGCTGCACCACACGGAGACAAGACCGATATATTCAAATCTTAACTCGAAGAGCTCCAACAATAACTGCCATGATGTTAGCCGTGAGGCTTCATCACTCTTCAGGGAACTTAATTAGCGACCAAACAGTCAGAAACCGCTTGCATGAAGTGAACCTTCATTCCCGAAGACCGCTACGGGTACCACCTATAGCAATGCACAATCGTAGGATTCGATATCAATGGGCTCTTGAACACAGAAATTGGGCAGAAGAACAATGGCGTTTCGTGTGCTTTTCTGATGAGTCTCGTTTTGGTATGAGACCGGATACAAGACGTATACGACACTGGAGAACCCCTGGACGCCAACAGCGATTAAAATCCTGCCAGGAAGTCCATCCTTATAGTGGTGGAACCATCATGGTATGGGCGGGTATTTGGATCGGCGGAAGAACTGAGTTGATTTGGATCAGAGGCAACCTCAACGCTCAAATTTATGCTGAGACGATTGTATCAGACGTCATCGTTCCTCTACAAGTGCAAATCGGTCCCTTATTTCAGTTAATGCATGATAATGCACGACCGCACACCGCAAGAGTTGTAAGACAGACTCTCGCCGCAGCTAACATCAATGTCCTGCCCTGGCCTGCTCAGTCGCCAGACTTGAACCCGATTGAGCATGCATGGGATATGCTACAGAGAAGAGCTCTGCCGAATATGGAGGGTATCCAGTCGCAAGAAGACCTTTTTTTGTTGTTGCAACGAACATGGGCGGCCATTCCACAGCGTGATTTGGATGAACTCATTTTGAGTATGCCAAACCGATGTTCTTGTGTTGTTAGTGTTCGCGGTAGAAACACGGATTATTAATTGTTTAAGTTACCCAATAAAATTTTAAAGAAAACTGTTATTTCAGTCTTTTTTTCGAACTTTTGTGTTAGTGGTTCAAATGTCAAAAATCCCTTTATTAGGAAAATGGCAAATTTCTTTATTAATGCAAAGGTGACTTGGTTTATCGTTACTGTGACAAACGAAAACACTTTATTTGATGAATCCTTAAAGAAAATTTTAATTAATATCAATCAGGAGAAAAGTTATTGCAAAAATATATGTTGATCCCTAGACACTTTTGATGTGTGTATGATGTCCTTATGTCCCTATGCCTATCCTATGATAATATACACATGTAAATGCACTGTCTCACGCACTGAGTCTATTCTGTCGTGCACAATATTCAACAAATGAGACGTACATGTGTTTGTATTGATACACTGGATAATACCCTCACGGATCGGACACGTGTTTCTTACAGTCTGTATAGTGGTGTCTCGAAATGTAACCATCATTATAATGTTTAGGAGTAGATCTCGCACACCCGAGTTGAGCCCGAGGTCGTCCCCGTTGGCGCCCATCCCGGAGCAACCCAAGCAGGAGACGGAGAGTGAACCGCATCCTGAGAAGACCACACTTAGTGTACCGATAAGACTTAGGTAAGGTGTAGTCTATAATTTATTTAGCCCACGCTGGAGTTTTGATCTGTGATACTTGAGGAACTTTTTGACTAATGAAGGAAGACATAAGATGTATAATATAATGTGTAAACAGATTAACAAAAATGTACTTGCTAAGTTTCAAAGCCTCGTACGAAAATTGCTTTCAGAATCTACTCCGCATATTATGAAGTTTGCAAGTATGAAGTTATTTTCATTTTTAATCTAAAGTAAATAAAGATTATGTTAAAGGTAAATCACATTAAAATTCGTGTGATCACCTTCAAGGGAAAACCTTTCAGCAATCGAAAAGAAAAAAAAGAAAAGAAAAAATATACAAAAAAAAAAAAGATTACGAAATATATTTATTACGGCCATCGATATACTATACCAACTAGATTAGCTGTCACGACCCGAAAAGTGGTCACGAAAATAGAACTACGGAGACGGCTGTCGCTCTATTTCAAATTAGTACGAGCCGACAACAACTAGCGTAAGGACCTATCAAAATTCCTTATTTCGCGTTTATAAACTGTCCAAATACTTATCGTAATACTAAAATTGCAGATGGAGAATTTTTTTCGTTTCGTGTTCTTATTACTACTAGTTTAAATAATAAATATAAGTAAGATATCATTATAATACGAAATAAAAATTATTTATTTGATAATGGTGCCGATTCTGTTGTCACACACTAGACTAAACTAGACTAAATTTTAGTTTAGTCGTGTCTTTCCTATTCAGAGATCCATGAATTAAACTAAATTAGGTATAGTTTGATATAATATAATGGTTTTAGTTACTCAACTTAGTTTTAAACGTATTTTGCTATTCTGTTGTGCACAGTTTACGTCATTTATGCCTAATATTAGAAACTTCAAACTAAAATTAGATCAAATTAGTCGGCATCTAAAAGATGTCAATTAAAATAAAATAGAATAGACTAAAATAGAATGGAATAAATATTAAAATTAATATTAGAATAAATAACAAAAATAAATATAAATAATAAAATAAATATTTTAAAAAAATTATTAAAAAATAAAATATTAAAATAAAATAAATATTAATAAATATTAAAATAAATATCAATAATTATTAAAAATGTATTAATAATAAATTAAATATTATAAAAAAAATATAAATAATAAAATAAATATTAATAAATAAAAAAAAGTATTAACAAATATTAAAATAAAATAAGTATTAGAATAAATATTAATATAAATACTAAAACAAATATTAATAAATAAAAAATATATTTAAAATTATTTAAATAAATATTGAAATAAATATTAAAATAAATATTTTTACAAATATTAAAATAAATATTTAAACATATATTAAAATAAATATTAAAATATGAAATATTTTTTATTAATAAATAAATATTAATATAAAAAAATATTAAAATAAAATTAATATTAATATAAGTATCGTAGCCGGAGAATTATTTTAGTTTAGTTTAGTGTAATCAGATGAACAAGAGAATTGTTTTCAACTAACATGATTTGACCAATGAAAACCTCACTATCAACTCAATTTAGTAGCTGTCGAAATCAAATTAAGCACTTAATCATCGTTTGACACCACTAAACTAAAATTTAGTCTAGTTTAGTGTAGTGGTGACAACAGAATCGACACCATTTTCTCCGCTAGTAGTTCGCAACTGCCATGCCGAGACTGACAAAATTAATGTTGCCTATAGGCGTGTCGCCACTGTCTATACGAAACTGTTAAACTACACGTCATGCTGCAGGATGCTGCTTGGGGGGACTGGTCCGACTACTATCCCTTTGGCCTTTTAGTTTGTTGAAATTTTTGTCGTAATTTATTGTTTTCTTCTTTTCTCCCTTGCTTTATGTTTCGAACGGCAAGACGCTAAATATCGCTAATGTCGATTCATTTGTAACAAAACAATGTTTAAAAAAAAGTGAAAAAATGACAAGCCCGCTGAGTTTCTTGCCGGATCTTCTCACTTGAGGCCGCGTTGTGCTCCGGTGGTAGCTTTTAAAAAATGACCATTCAAAAGTGCTAGCGTTAAGCCTATTTGAAATAAAGATTTTTGAGTTTGAGTTTGAGAATTACCATAATAAAAAAGATAGCTTAGTTTATATATATTTTATTTTTCTTCTTCTATTCAACAATAAAATTTTATTTGTATTGAAGTGCACCTTCAACTGCCCATTATGTTTTTCTCTCTCATTTTCTATTTGGGTTGCCTGGAAGAGATTGCTTTTTAGCGATAAGGCCGCCTTTGTACATTGATATCTACAACGTATTGTTAAATTTACATGTAACTTTTGGTGTACAATAAAGTGTATTTATTATTATTAAAGCTCTCATTTTTGCCACCAGCACGGATAAGTTTGTAAGTCAGTACACACACAATGGAAACACACCTGTTTTGAACCTTATTTTAGAGTGGTTAAGATTTTCTTTTAAATGAGTACATTTTTGTTTAAGTCAAAACAACTACTTTTTTTCGTATAGCTTTGGCGATTTTATTAATTTTTCTTTGTCTCCGATGTAAAGGTTTTATGTGCCAACATTACTGCATACAGAATTAGACTTTATTACTACACGTGAAGGCTTCTATTAGTCCGACGTTCCGAATTATTTAAAACTATTTTCTACAATTTCTAGCTACGTGTATAGTTGTGTAAGTATATGTAACCGCGACCACATTTTCGATGTCATTTTGTTCGTGACAGCTAATCTAGTTGGTATAGTATATCGATGATTACGGCCGACTTACTGTAGGTACCTTTATTTCGAGTTAATCCTTAAGAAATTATTTTACAAATTTCAAGTTTATTGTTCTATAGACTATACTTTGGTTTTAGATATGATTAACCAGTTAGAGCGATAAATATGCCATTCCTATGGAAAATTGGGCTTTCCTTAGATAATAAATTATTAACATGCGAGCAAAGCCGTGGGCAACAGTTATAGTGAAATAAAACTCTCATACTTTCACTTTCTAGAGACGCTCGTGTGAAATGTTTAGAGAAAATTGCAAGTATGAAAGTTTTCGTTTACCATCAAAACTTCAGAGTATCCAAGGATACACAAGTTCAATATGTAAATATATGAAATGCATACGTTTTATTGGTTCATGTAGATTTTTTTTTCATGGCGCTTACGGTGTATGTATTATTTTCTTCCTACGCTAGAAGTAGATCTCGCACCCCCGAACGCATTGAAAAAGGCGTGGCAGAGTCCCCGAGGCTGGAGGCTATCACGGAATCGCCGACTAAATCGTCCAACACAGAGTCATCTTCGTCATCGCCTAGCAGACGCAGTCTGAGGTCAGTTGACAAATTATTATTATAATAATTATTTGTTTATTTGCCACTAACAGATTGACCCTAAGCTGTACAAAAAATTATCAGCGATACGGTAATGCAATGTCGTCACAGGATACTGATGAAACCCAAACTAGACAATAAGCCTGTATCGTCGGTTTCTTGGGTACGAATTTATCTAGTTTGATTAAAAGTGTGTACAAATGTAGAATTGTTAGCTAAAATATGCAAAGATAATACGTACGAAAATAAATAAATAATAATACAGGACTATAGAATACTTAACGAGAAAGTATGTATGTCACAAGATCTTAATTGATTCTAGATTACCTAATAATTGTGGTTTATGTTAGTGTGTGTGTGTGTATGTTTGTGTGTGTGTATGTTTGTGTGTGCGTGCGTGCGCGTGTCTGTGTGTGTGTGTATGTGGGTGTGTGCTTGTGTATATACACACATCAAAAGTGTCTAGGGATCAACATATATTTTTGCAATAACTTTTCTCCTGATTGATATTAATTAAAATTTTCTTTAAGGATTCATCAAATAAAGTGTTTTCGTTTGTCACAGTAACGATAAACCAAGTCACCTTTGCATTAATAAAGAAATTTGCCATTTTCCTAATAAAGGGATTTTTGACATTTGAACCACTAACACAAAAGTTCGAAAAAAAGACTGAAATAACAGTTTTCTTTAAAATTTTATTGGGTAACTTAAACAATTAATAATCCGTGTTTCTACCGCGAACACTAACAACACAAGAACATCGGTTTGGCATACTCAAAATGAGTTCATCCAAATCACGCTGTGGAATGGCCGCCCATGTTCGTTGCAACAACAAAAAAAGGTCTTCTTGCGACTGGATACCCTCCATATTTGGCAGAGCTCTTCTCTGTAGCATATCCCATGCATGCTCAATCGGGTTCAAGTCTGGCGACTGAGCAGGCCAGGGCAGGACATTGATGTTAGCTGCGGCGAGAGTCTGTCTTACAACTCTTGCGGTGTGCGGTCGTGCATTATCATGCATTAACTGAAATAAGGGACCGATTTGCACTTGTAGAGGAACGATGACGTCTGATACAATCGTCTCAGCATAAATTTGAGCGTTGAGGTTGCCTCTGATCCAAATCAACTCAGTTCTTCCGCCGATCCAAATACCCGCCCATACCATGATGGTTCCACCACTATAAGGATGGACTTCCTGGCAGGATTTTAATCGCTGTTGGCGTCCAGGGGTTCTCCAGTGTCGTATACGTCTTGTATCCGGTCTCATACCAAAACGAGACTCATCAGAAAAGCACACGAAACGCCATTGTTCTTCTGCCCAATTTCTGTGTTCAAGAGCCCATTGATATCGAATCCTACGATTGTGCATTGCTATAGGTGGTACCCGTAGCGGTCTTCGGGAATGAAGGTTCACTTCATGCAAGCGGTTTCTGACTGTTTGGTCGCTAATTAAGTTCCCTGAAGAGTGATGAAGCCTCACGGCTAACATCATGGCAGTTATTGTTGGAGCTCTTCGAGTTAAGATTTGCATATATCGGTCTTGTCTCCGTGTGGTGCAGCGATACCGTCCTCCATGGCGCTCAGCCACGGTACCAGTGCTTCGGTAACGTGTCCAAAGTCGACTGATAACACTCTGACTTGTATTCAGAGCTAAAGCCACAGTACGTTGCCGGGAACCAGCTTCTATCATTCCCACGGCTCTGAGCATTTCTTCCCTGCTTAAATGACGTCGCCGCTCCATAATAACGTTGGTTTTAATCAGTAGTAGGGAAACAGTAGCACTAATAATGTCTTCAATGCGTTGTATGTTTTTATAGGGAAAATATTGACAGCTGATTTTCATCTTTTACTCGAATTTGATTCACAGTTCCTGATTCAAATTATGAAATGCACCAAAAAGGATCCATATAAATTTATAAAATCATAAATTTATTACAAAGCCACATCTCAATCTCAAGAAATCCGCTTAAAAATGCTTGATCCCTAGACACTTTTGATGTGTGTATTTGCAGCTACTTAAATAAGACTCTGTATCGTACGAACTTTCGTACAGCCAAGATATGGTGGCCAGCCAGCCAAGGCGGGAGCGTTAATTTCTGTAGTTATCATTTACTCTATTTTTTTATGTATAGGAGTCGTTCCCGCACACCCGAAGTAGAAGTTCTGCAAGAACCAACCGTCAGAACTAGCCCACGCAGTCTGCGGTGAGAGAATATTTTTATAATGGCGTTTATTTTATTTTCTATTAATATTGTTTTCAATAAAATTTATTACTGTTCTCAATATTGTGTTATTTGTAGGTTTGTATTTCACAATCAAATCTTCTTCTAGGAGCCGATCGAAAACACCCGAAAAAATAATGTCCCCTAAAACAGAGCATTCAGCGCGAAGCAAAAAATCTCTATCGCGTCTAGTTCTCGAAGCGAATACATTCGCTAAAACCAAACAGAATGTAGATAAAAATGACTCTGAGACCGCTGAGAATACAGACAGCGTTCTCGAATGTACGCCTATGAAAACTTACAAACAGGTTTCTAGTCTATTGGACGTTACTTTATCGCCTATAGTCAATAAGTCTGTACTACTGAGTTCCGCAGATACTACAATATCAGGGACATACGATAAAGAACATAAAACAGTTGATAAAAGTACCGTAGAATCAGATAAAACATTACCAGTATTCACTACGATACACGAAACGTTCATACAAAAATCGGTTCTACACAGCTATGAAAGTAGCGTCGGGGAAAGTAGCCGAGAAGAAAAAATGGAGATAGTTGAAAAAAGCGAATCTAATATTGTTATGAAACCATTGCCTGCATTTACATTGAACGATACTCAATTGGGGAAGTCTGTTCTACATAGTTACGAAAGTAGCGTCACTGAATCTTCAAGCGTGCCAGAGGACAAAACTGATAAGAATTTATCCAAACCGTTTGCGGCCTTTGCCGCGGTCATCGACAATGATTTCGAGAAATCTGTTCTACGTAGTTGCGAGAGCAGTGTAGCTGAAATTTCTAAAGACCCTAAGATCTCCGAAGCTAAAGATACTTCTAGTTTGATCACCAACGACAGTGACGTGGAAATGCAAGACAAAGAATGGCAGACACAGGAGACGTCCGCTGCAGTTATTCAGAAGGAGAAAGAGCAAATAGTGGAGATTGAGAGGGAAATAAATGAGATAGAAGGCGATATGTCAGATGAAGGTGAACATGGTGAAGTCAGTGATTCGTCGGGTGATGAAGAGATTGTCGAGGAAGAAGAGGAGTCCGCTGAAAGTGAAAGCTCTGATGAGGTAAGTTTATATAGTGTTTACATTTATTATACATGCTATACGTGTATGAAGAAAGTGACGACTGTTTATTTTATTTTTATTTAACTAGTGACGAGACAAACAAGACGCCTGCCTATAAACAGCTGTATTGCACTGCCGCTCGTCACCTGAAACTTTAGTTATTCTTTTATGTCCGTATATTTCACTAGCAACTGTGCCCTTTAGGTGGCAGAATATCTGACACTGTGGTGGTAGCTACCTTCCTTGCACGAGGACATAATAAACTGTCTGTTTCTATAAGTCAGTGTATATTAAATTCAAATTGCTATGAGCTCCGTTCAGATTTAAATCAATTATGTGAATTGCTTAGGTAGCAATGCGCAATGGACTCTTTTTATTTAAATACAATATCAAAATACAATTTACAAAATTCGATAATGTTCTAGACTTCATCGTCCGGCGACGAAGAAATAATATCAATAAAAGACACGGACTCAGAGGATTCTAGTTCAAATGGTAAATTGCAAATAGATGAAAAGTCTTCAGATAAAGATAACAATCGCGATGAAAAAATGATTGAAGTTGTTCAAATACAAGAAGAAATATTGAAAGAGAGGCATGATGAACCACCGAAACTAATAGAAAAAAGCACAGAAATTACAGATTGCTCTACAGATCCTTCGAATCAAGCTCACTTCTCGCTCCTGACAGACGACAACTCGTTAGAAAAATCAGATCTTAATCTCAATTATTCTGATGAACAAGTGAAAGATGAGGGCGTGGATGGTAAAAATAATGCTGAACCGATGGAGACAGGTAACGTTCCTTTTAATAGTATATATAATATGATTTTAATAAATAAATTGAAATGAATTGCGAAGCAGCAGTTTCACATGACAATGTTATTTTTTGGGACTAGTCCACTTTATAGTAGCCTAATTCCGAGTATATGTACGTATATGATCGTGACTGCGGCAACTTCACTCGTTGTTTATAATTTTTGAACCGCCAGCAGAGTAAACACAAAATGAAAATTCATTCATGAAATGATTCGGACCGGTTTTTATTATTTATTTTAATGTCTTATTTTGCTATCTATATTTGTTAAAACATCATCACATGAAACGCATAGTACAGTATTATAACAAAGAATAAATTAATTTTCATCCTTAAAATTTTAACTCAGATTTGACCATTTATTTTGTGTGATACAGAAACCCAACCTGCAGCTCATTCAGAAATCAATGTTGATCTTGCATCAACTGCCACCAAAGTAGAAGAGACACATCTTGAGAAACATGTTTCTAAATCTGTTGATAGAGTTGATGCAGTTCCTAATGAAGAGATTCTCGCGGGATCAATACTAAAGGGAATTGATAATAAAATTCAGACTATTACAAGTGTTAGTACGGAAATTCCCAAAGTAAAAGAAGTGGTAGAAGTACTTCTAACAAAAACCAAAGAAGCAGAAGAAAATATTGATGAATCTGTTCCAATCAGTAAAGTGGTACAAGAAGAAACTGTAATACCAACAGATATTAAAGAACCGTCTTCGGAAGGAATTAATGATAAAATACAAGCAGATGATAAAAGTTTGAAATCCACAGTGAGCATAGAAGATCCAGTAAATAAGGAAACTGAAACTAAACAAACACTTCCGGAAACCAGTGTAGAAGAACCAGAAACACCTAAGGTTGATACGGCAGAACACGCAACAAATACTGAACAAGAAGTCAAGCCAGCTCGTAGTAGAAAACGTGCTAAATCAACGTCATCAAACAAATCAGCAGTGGAAACTGAAGAACCCGAGCCCAAAACGCCGGTGACTAGAAAACGGGCTCAATCTAACGCTTCTAATAAATCCATAGATACAGAAGAAAAAACACCGGAAAATGATAAAAGTGTTGACTCAACAACGCCATCTAGGAGACGGGCTAAAACTCCAACAAGCGCTGAAGTCCGAAAGATAATAACTAGGCGCGTTTCCCGGGAAATGTCTGAAAGATTAGACGATTCCAAGATTCTAGAAGAGCCGGTAACTACTCCTAAAAGGCGATCCACTCGTTCTAGAAGCAAAAACATTGATGATAATGAGAGTGTTGCGTCAGAGAGTTCCGTGGTCTCTGGTAGAAGTAGGGCCAGTGAGGATGCAGGGGATAAGCCGAGTCAAGTCAGGAAGGGCAGAAAGTCAGTGCTGGCAAGTAAGCCCGAGTTATCCGTGATTCCTGAGGTTATAGACGATAGTTCCAAAGGCGACAATGAGGATATTATCAATGAATATTCCAGTGCTAGAAGGTTAGTTTTGCTCGATATTTATTTATAGATTTTAATAAAATCATCACTTTTTACTAGGTGGTAGGTTCCTTGTGCAAGGAACCGTCCAGGTAGGTACCACCGCAGTGTCAGATATTCTGCCGCCAAGCAGCAGTGTGTAAGTATTGCTGTGTTCCGGCGTGAAGGGCACTGTAGCTGGTGAAATTACTGGACACAAAGACTTAATATCTAATGTCTTAAGGGTCGGCAACGCGCTAGTGATTATTCTAGTATTGCTAGCGTCTATAGGCTGCGGTGACTGCTTACCATCAGGCGGGCCGCACGCTTGCTTGCCACCATGGTTGTATAAAAAAAAAAAAAAAAAAAAAAAATCACGTTATAATTTAAGTGAATGTGGTGTGAGCTGATTTCTTTAATAGAGACAAACCTAATGCATTGTCTCCTCATTTATTTAACTTCTTTCCATTTAAGCCTATTAATACGATTGTTGTCATCAGCAGCCGGAAAACCACTGCTGAACTCCCCCTTAGAACGGAGGGGTTGCCATAATCCCCACGCTTGGCAGGCGTCTTGAACATCGCAGTATAGGTGGTAGGTAATCCAATAGAAAGACACTGTTGCCCGTCTTCTTGTTTTCCCCTAGTCGCCTCTTACGAACTCCCAACTGGAGGAGATGGGGAGGTGCTATTCTTACCCGAAAACCACAGGTTGTTGCAATACAAGGATCGGATTGTTGGGGTTGGGCAATATTATTGTAATGTCAAAGGTTTTCATGTTGGGTCAGGTTTAGCTCATGTTTCTGTCTAAGGCTTGAGCCTTAGATGATTGATGCCGAATTGGGAGCCGACGTTACATAATGTAGGAATACAGGATGTCCCGGAAATGGAGAATCAAACCGGTAATTGCGCATTGTGTAACCCACAAGTAATCGATTTGTGAAAGAAAATAATGGAAAAAGCCCAACACTTTTAGTGTGGTGAGCTCAAAGTTGTGATCGTGATTATACCGAAAATGGATGAATTTCTAATTAAACCTGGCAGGCATGCAATCAATAAAGAACAGTGGCTCCATAGGAGTACGCACGAGGACACTGAGTAACAGTTTCAAGACTATATAAATAAATTTTGTAGCTGAATCAAATTATATTTTTTTTCCTTTTTTGACATGTTCTGTCGGGGTCCTTACTATCAACACTATACAAACTTTTTGGCTTGATATAATTATATTAGACAGGTATTGTAAAAGTATTTCTATAAAATCAACACCCGTATCGCACGGCAGGTTAACAAGGCACCAGAAGGCGATGCTAGAGTCGTGTCTCGAGCCCCCGAGTCAAGCGTCCTCATTAGTCCGTCGTCGTACAAGCGCGGCGTCCCGCACGTCCCGGTCGGCGGCGTCCGATGCGGACGACGACGCGGACTCCACTCACTCCGCCTTCGACGTGCAGCCCATCGACAGGATCAGTCTGCTCAATAAAACGGACTTTGAAGGTATCGTACCTTTACCTATCTGTTTATAGGGAACAACCAAAACACATAGCTGCCGGGCTGATTGAAGAGCGTTCGTGCGCTCAATTTTGCATTCAAACCATGGAATATGTGGACAGTATATAATAAACAGAATGTTCCAGAAATTGACGTCAAGCCGGAAGCCGGCGATAGGCAGAGTCATAGAAGTTATCAGAAAAATATAAAAAAAAAAAACAGTTCAGTAAATTTGGGCGAATCATTTAATTTGAATATGGTTGGCAAAATGGCATGGAGGGCAAAAACTGCAATCTTCTTCAGTTTGCTTTAAAAGATAGACATATAAAATCATATAATTTACACAAGAATTACTCAGGATTACAAAATAAAATTGAAACAGATTTTTCTCTTTTCTTTTTTAAACGCCAATATTTTCGAAAATACATACCTTAAATTTTTTGATAATTACTATGACTCGGCTATCAATCGCCCGTTTCCAGCTTGACATCGACTTCTGGGGCACTCTGTATATCGAGAGTACCTATATAATATATTCTAACTCCATGGTTCAAACATATTAATGTTTGTTGAGTGTCCTAGTTAGACATACTCTATGCGAACGTCTATCAGGACACTATGTGTATGAACTTTTTACATTTTTAATTACAAAAATTAAATTACCAAATATTGAAGACAGCTGACAAGTTGATTATTATTAGAGATTTTTTTTTATCGTTAGGGTGGAAAAATACATTTTTGGTTGTTTTCCAAATTATAATTACTAGATTTGGTTAGAATATTGTAAACAATTTGTTGACATATTCCATATTTAATTACAGAATTTATTACGTAATCTTTTTATAATTTGCTGCTGAATTGCATCCAAATATTAATAGCATGTCGTTTATAAATTATTTGCACTAGATGAAAAATCAATTCGACGATCACATTGCAAGCATTCAAATGCATGCATTCACAAAATATGACACGCCTAAATTAAAAAGAGCGCTGAACTTCACCTTACACACTTTTAATCCGGCATTAATAATCCTACCAAATCTCCTATTTTTATTTTAATGCTAGGATACGAGCATTTTTTCACAACCTCTTATTACCTATAACGCTTTACTTATTACCTTATCAGTTGCATAAAAAATAACCCGATCATTAGGCTCGCCGGATACAGATGAACTGCACGCGAATCTCTCACCCGAGTCTATGGCGTCCGACGCGAGCAAGCTGAGACGATGTGAGTATACGCTTTGAAAGCTTTGTATGGTATGATTTAACATTGCATGATTGAATCCTTTCACTTCTTATAGAATACTTTAAGAATACTAGTTAAGTTGAAATGTGGTATAGATAAACGCTAGCGCTTTTCAGAATGTTCAGGATTTTTTTCTGACGTACGTGGAAAAGCCCCCGAGGCGTAATAATACCTCTTCGCCTGGCGCTGGCTGACAATCGGCCCTTAACGATCCAGCTTACGTCATGAATAATCAGTTAATCATCATCAGCAGCTGCTGAATCAAAGACGTCAACTGCTAAACAAAGGCTTCCCTTCTGAGAAGGGATGGGTTGCCATAATTCCCACGCTTGGCAGGCGGCTTGGGGACCGCAGTATAGGTGGTAGGCAATCCAATGGAAAGACGCTTTTTGTTTTCCCTTAGTGGCCTCTTACTGACACCCAACGAGAGGAAATGGAAAGATGCTATTCTTACACGGAGACCCCACGGGTCACGGGAATAATCAGTATCAAGTATTAAATTTTATGAACAAGAAAAGGAGACGTTTTTCTCAAATCTACGATGATGTTAAATACTATAGTACTACTATAAAGACTATAATAATAATACCAGCACTTGTTTAAGTTAAGTCCCACTGTTCGCCAAGTGCGGGTTGGCGGATTGCACAGTCATTCGAAAGCTTCAGGCATGCAGGTTTCCTCACGATATTTTCCTTCCGCGAAAGCTAGTAAGAATCGTACAAAGACGATTCGCACATGGGTAAGTAAAAAATCAGAGGTGCGATTCGGGGTTCGAACCTGCGCACCTTGCTTCCAAGGCAAGCACTCGCCCACTGAGCTGTTACTTCGCTGAACATTGTTTACAACGGGCCCAAGTCCCAGTTTCTTTGTTTAAGGATCGAACATCATTCATGCAGTCTACTACAATGTTATGTATTATATTATTACAGCACGCCTCGGTCGAGCCGCATCGGAGTCGCGATCGACGCCGAGAGCAGCGAAAATTGGTAGACGAATCTCTACGGATGTCGGTGAGCAATCTCCTCCTTGCTAAATAATCAACCCATATGATGAAAGTGATCGCATCTAGCGATAACACAGTTTAAATATCTACTCAGTAACGAATCAATAATTTTTCAATTCGGGCAAGCCAGCTTTGAATTTTAGCGGGACAAGTATTCATTTATACTTAAAGATTTATAATTTACCTATTTGATATTCGTCAATTTGGCCATGATAGTAACGGACATTTAGTTCTTTGGACGCTTGGCGCGGGCGCTTCAAATCGATACAATTTAATATAGTTCTTTATTTAATGCTGTGATATTAAAGATCACGGAGGTGAGAATTAAGAAGCAAGATGTAGAGTAAAGCTCCAAGCTGGCGAAATCGTTGCGTACCTAAGGGAACTCTTCGATACGTCAGCAACAGAGTAAGGGCTAGGGCAGGCCGTCGACACTGCCTAGAAACCGATATTTGTATGGAATTAAAAAAACGTACTTATCAGAAATAACGGCACTAATTATGTAAGCAATATATAATTACCAAATTAAAAGACTACTAATACATATTGGCTTCAACTCTATGTAGTTTTGTTAAATATGGACGTATTATACAACTGTACATTTTTTTGTTGGCTAATCTGTCGATGTAACCTGACTTTGAAATTTTATTTTTGTTTGAATTGGTGGCTGACAAATTATTATTATTTTATCCTTCTTTAAATTATTATATTATTTGCTGTATCTATACTTATAATAAAACTGTAACAGGTCCAATTCTGTACATTGAAGATATTTTGGAAATTATTTTTGGAGAGCATTCTATAACCGATACTGAGGCCGAAAATGTATTTTTTTAAATTTTTGTCTGTCTGTCTGTCTGTATCACGGCTGAGCATCACGCCGAAACTACTGAATGGATTCAAATGAAACTTGGCATGATTTGAGATCTTACTACGAGGTAGGACATAGGATACTTTTTATCCCGTAATCTAGCACGGTTCTTTTGGCAGAGGGGATTAAAGTCAAAATGGGTACTTGGTTATATGCTTGGTCCGATTTTATCATTTTTTCTTTATAATATAATAAATATTAGTAAGGGAACACTCACAGAGAGTTGTTATCAAGGTTTTGTAATCGATCGGGTTAAGCAACGTTAGGTAAGGTCATTAAATAGATGGGTGACCGTTTAACGCCATTTGAACTAAACGGGTCCGTGCTTCGGAGAGCAAGTAAAAAGTGGGTCCCAGTTTTTAACCGACTATAAAAAGGAGGTTATGTATTCGATGCGAATGTCTGTTATTAAAAGTTTAGTTAACGTAAAAATAGCGCAGGCGGAGCTGCGTGGGTCAGCTAGTTCATAATATGAGGAGGAAATCGTTAAGGAAATGTGAATTGTGTGGTGTTAGGTGTGACATACGAGGGTGAATCAAAAAATTCTTGGAATCAATATTAAATAATGCAAAGATTTAAATAATAATATTTTATTTTTCTACATAATCTCCCTCCAATGCAATGCATTTAGAATAACGCGTTTCTAACTTCCTTATTCCTTGTGAAAAAAAAATATTTTCTTGACTCTCGAAAAAGTCCTCTACGGCAGCTATAACCGCGTCATTATCGTGAAATTTTGTTCCACGAATTTCCTCTTTTAATTTTGGAAATAAGTGAAAATCACTTGGGGCTAAGTCCGGAGAATATGGTGGGTGGTCAAGGAGATTGAAGCCAGCACAGCGGATTGCGTTGAGCGCAACTTCCGATCGATGAGCAGGAGCGTTATCTTGAAGGAACAACACGCCCAACGACAGTTTTCCACGACGTTTTTCTTTAATCGCTTCACGCACTTTCGGGATTAAATTTGCATAATAGGGTCCAGTAATCGTCTGGCCTTTTGGCATGTAATCAATAAAAAGGATTCCTTCACTATCCCAGAACACAGAGGCCATAACTTTGCCAGCGGTAGGAGCAACTCGAAATTTCTTAATGGATGGAGAGGATGGTCGTTTCCAAGACATGCTTTGTCTTTTAGTTTCAGGATCAAAATGGTGGACCCACGTTTCATCCATGGTGACAAGACGACGGCAAAAATTATCCGAATCACGCTGGAACATTTCGAGATTACGCTTGGAAATTTCCAAACGTCGCTTTTTGTTTTCGTCGGTTAACATTCGTGGCACCCATCTTGCAGACACTTTTTTGAACCCCAGTGAATCAATTAAAATGGATTGAACGCTACCAAAAGATATCTTTAGGATCTCAGCTATATGTTTTATAGTCATTCTTCTGTCTTCCAAAACCAGATTCTCAACCTTTTTGACATTTTCTTCTGTAACGGAGGTTGAAGGCCGCCCAGAACGCGGGTCATCTTTACAGCTTGATCTACCTCTTTTAAATTCAGCCACCCAGTACGCAACCGTAGAATAGGGTACAGCATCACCCCCTAATGTCTGCTGAATGTCCAAAAAAATTTCCTTCGTAGACATTTTTTTCAAACTGAGATATTTTATCACCGCACGTAACTCACTTTTATCCATAATTTTGACTTTTTAGCAACTCGTTGCACAAAAAAAATTATTACATGCGAACGAACTGACAAAAACAAGTGACAGTCTGCATAAATATAGTGTGATAGACACTCTTTAATTTGAATATCGAACTTGATCCAAAAAGGTTTCATATATATGCACTTCTAAGAACTTTTTGATTCACCCTCGTAAAAAGATTATCTGGAATAATTACGGCCAGGTTTCGACTTGACTCGGCAAGGTACACTTGTATGTTATATTAATATAAATATTTATTGTGGTATAGCAGTTATATTTTTTTTGAAGTCTATTTAGTAGTAGATCGCCTTTTTTGCAATTAAATTATGAATTTATTCATAAAACTTAGTTGTTGAACAAAATAAATAGTGATGTAGGTACATATTACCTACTGATAAGTCCAAAAATAACGATATTTTAAATATAAGAAGAGCTCAGAGTTTAAATGTCTTCAAATCTCAGGTTACTTCTCACTATCTTTCCTTGCAGTAAACTTCTCCTATTTCTGTTTATTTATCATCATAATACGTGTAGTATGTATATTTATCATTTCTATATTATGTTATATATATATATATATATATATTTATATATATGTATGGTTATATATATTATATACTAGCTGACCCACGCAGCTCCGCCTGCGCTATTTTTACGTTAACTAAACTTTTAATAATAGACATTCGCATCGAATACATAACTTCCTTTTTTATAGTCGGTTAAAAACTGGGACCCACTTTTTACTTGCTCTCCGAAGCACGGACCCGTTTAGTTCAAATGGCGTAAAACGGTCACCCATCTATTTAATGACCTTACCTAACGTTGCTTAACCCGATCGATTACAAAACCTTGATAACAACTCTCTATGAGTGTAACCTTACTAATATTTATTATATTATAAAGAAAAATTGATAAAATCGGACCAAGCGTATAACCAAGTACCCATTTTGACTTTAATCCCCTCTTCCAAAAGAACCGTGCTAGATTACGGGATAAAAAGTATCCTATGTCCTACCTCGCAGTAAGATCTCAAATCATGCCAAGTTTCATTTGAATCCATTCAGTAGCTTCGGCTTGATGCTCAGCCGTGATACAGACAGACAGACAGACAGACAAAAATTAAAAAAAATATATTTTGCCACCGGGGGGCACAATAAAGCCACCCGGGAAACTATCATCATGCTCAAGGATACGGGGATCGCGGGGGAAACCTCCAATAGGCCCCAGGATCCTGCGGGCGATCGACTGCAGTATGTGTCCCCCACGGCTGTCCACACAAAAGAGTGTGCACCGTGTACCCCTCAATGCAAGGCAAGGGCCTTTGAAGCCGCTGCCGGGGGCGCATTATAGCCCTCCGGGAATCTGTCACCGTTGTCACAGTTTAAGGGAGTAGCGGGGGAAACATCCAATATGTCCCCGGGATCCCGTGGGGAAGTCAAACTGGGTATTTGGGATTCTTACCCACTAAAACTCCCGTGGCTATCACATCGGAACATGAGAGGGAAACCTGGGTTCTCGGGTGGGATCTGCACCAGGTGTCCCCGACTGACTGACTCGGACTGGCTGAATCCGAGTCAGTCCCGGTCAGTCCCGGTCAGTCCCGTCAGTCCCTGTCAGTCCCGGTCAGTCCCGGCCAGTCCCGGTCAGTCCCGCTCGGTCCCGGTCAGTCCCGCTCAATCCCGCTCAGTCCCGGTCAGTCCCGGTCTGTCCCGGTCAGTCCCGGTCAGTCCCGCTCAGTCCCGCTCAGTCCCGGTCAGTCCCAGTCAATCCCGCTCAGTCCCGCTCAGTCTCGGTCAGTCCCACTCAGTCTCGCTCAGTCCCGCTCAGTCCCGGTCAGTCCCGGCCAGACCCGCTCAGTCCCGCTCAGTTCCGGTCAGTCCCTGCCAGTCCCGCTCAGTCCCACTCAGTCCTGCTCAGTCCCGCTCAGTCCCGGTCAGTCCCGGTCAGTCCCGCTCAGTCCCGGTCAGTCCCGGTCAGTCCCGCTCAGTCCCGCTCAATCCCGCTCAGTCCCGGTCAGTCCGAGTACCACACCGTACCACACCGTACCACACCGTACCACATCGTACCACACCGTACCACACCGTACCACACCGTACCACATCGAACCACACAGAACCACTCACACACTCACTCACTCACCCACTCGCCCGCTCGCCCACTCGCCCACTCACCCACTCACTCACTCACGGACGGCATAGGAAGTCGCATAAGAAGTTTCACTTCAAAAACCTGTCACCGTGCTCAAAGTTTCGGGGACCACGGGTAGACCTCCAATAGGCTTCCAGGATCCTGCAGGCGGTCGACCGCGGTGTGTGGGATTCTTACCCTCTAAACCCCCCACGGCTTTCAGCAAAAAATATGGGGCTGCACCGGGTACCCCTCAGTGCAAGGCAAGGGCCTTTGAAGCCGCTGCCGGGGGCGCATTATAGCCCCCCGGGAATCTGTCACCGTTGTCACAGTTAAAGGGGTGGTGGCACGTTTAATATGTCCCTGGGATCCTGTGGGGGATTCTTACCCACTAAAACTCTCGTGGCTGTTACATCGGCACATGAGAGGGGGTTCTCCGGTGGGATCTGCATCAGCTGTCCCTCAGTGCATTGCCTTTGAGTCCGCCACCGGGGGGCGGGTATGTATCTCTTTAGATTTCGTCAATGTAAGCTATGTAAGTTTATTTACTTAGATAAAACTTAAAACTTTCAATGAAAAATTATCTAACCGATGGTGAAAATCGCTGCGTGGTTTAGGAGGTGCTATCCGATATTGACAGACTCGGATAGCGACTTTGTTTCACACTATTTAAAGATACTTTGATGTCGTTGGTCCCCAACACCAGCCAACCTATAGAAAAAACCCTGACTGACAGACAGACAATAATTCCAATAAAGTTTTGGCTTTTTTTATATCATACGTACAATAGGTGCATGCATATTGTATTCCTACCCAAACAGATATTTTGAAAATATATTTTCATTATTTTATTTTTAGTTTGTTATATTTGCGAAACAAACAAATGATACCACTTATTACTAAATATAAGATCCAATAGTACAAAAATCAATTCAGTTTCCACTAATAACTAAATCATAACATTAGAGAGAAGTTAACTACGTATGCATGATTTTAAATTTTAAAAAAGTATTAAATATAAAAATATATTAGAGATAAAAAGTGCTGGAGTCAATATGAGTTAAATATTTAAAAAATCGAATCTTAATATAAATAAAAAAATCAAAACAAAGTTTAAAAATACAAAAAAAAATCCGCACACCGGTAGCGAACCCGGACAGTCCGCACTTAGAGGACGCTTCCGTAACCACTTGGCCAAGGAACTTTTATTTTATCTTTCGAATTATCGTATCTTATTGTGGTAATATATTTGTACCGCCATCGGTTAAGTAAATATACTTCTTTTTTACCCTGTAAAGGGATAAATTATAAAAAATATGAAATAATAATTCAATTAATTTTCTTAACGAATGTCTGTGCAAAATTTCAAGTCAATAGGACCAAGGAATCGCGTTCTCCCATACAAACTTTGCCCCCCTATTTGACCCCCTTAGAGGTTGAATTTCGCAAAATCGCGTCTTAGTGAGCACCTACGTCTTAAAAGGAACCCCCATGTAAAGTTTGAGACTCCTAGCACTTGTAGTTTCTGAGATTTCGTGATGAGTGGGTTTTTGCCTACTCTTTTATATAATAAGACTAGCGACCCGCCCCGGCTTCGCACGGGTGTAATTGAGAAAAAAAAGGAAGTGAATAATTTAAAGCTACTGCCTTTGATTATAGAATTTCTTGGAATTATTTATCAGTTTGTAGCTGACTTTTCGTAACGCAATATGAACAAATTTTGTATAGAAGTGACGCGTGAAAGGGCTACGTATAGCTGCCTGTCCATGGGCAAAGTACTCAACGCTTAGGTTTAAGCCTGCAACGTTGAATCTCTGAGCTTGTGATTTGTTAATTGTATTTATAATTTTAGAAACTGCAGACGTGTACGGGTGCACAATTTGGGTGGATTAAGGACACCATTTCTTTGAAACCAATTTATGGAAGCAATACGGGCTTCCTTGTTCGGTTTCATCGTTAAGACGTAAACGGGGGTCAACCGGGGAATTCTTACCCACTAAAAACCCCCGCGGCTATCACGTCGGCACATTAGAGGTCGGACCTGGGCTATCTGTCGGGATCTGCACCAGCTGATACCACTCAGTGCCTTGACTTTGAACCCGCTGCCGGAGAGGCACATTATAGTTCCTCGAGAATCTGTCATGGTGCTCACGGTTACAGGGATCACGGGGAAGCCTTTAATGGGATTTACGGGACCCTGTTGGTGGTCAACCGGGTATGTAGGTTTCTTATAAACTAAAGCCCCAACGGCCGTGCAATCAGCACATAAGAACCCCTTCTTGGGCTATCCGGTGGGATCTGCAACATTATACCCTCAGTGGCTTGCCTTTGACCCCGCCACCGGGGAGCACAATAAAGCCACCTGGGAACTTTTCACCGTGCTCACGGTTACAGGGGTCACGGGGCAAGCCTTCAATTGGTCCCCGGGACCCTGTTGGCGGTCAACCGGGTTATGTAGGATTCTTATACACTAAACCCCCAACGGCTATTAAATTAGTACATAAGTAGGAGACCTGGGCCATCCAGTGGGATCTGCACCAAGATTCCTCAGTGGCTTGCCTTTGAGCCCGCCACCGGGGGGCACAATAAAGCCACCCGGGAAACTATCATCATGCTCAAAGATACGGGGATCGCGGGGGAAACCTCCAATAGGCCCCAGGATCCTGCGGGCGATCGACTGCAGTATGTGTCCCCCACGGCTGTCCACACAAAAGAGTGTGCACCGTGTACCCCTCAATGCAAGGCAAGGGCCTTTGAAGCCGCTGCCGGGGGCGCATTATAGCCCTCCGGGAATCTGTCACCGTTGTCACAGTTTAAGGGAGTAGCGGGGGAAACATCCAATATGTCCCCGGGATCCCGTGGGGAAGTCAAACTGGGTATTTGGGATTCTTACCCACTAAAACTCCCGTGGCTATCACATCGGAACATGAGAGGGAAACCTGGGTTCTCGGGTGGGATCTGCACCAGGTGTCCCCGACTGACTGACTCGGACTGGCTGAATCCGAGTCAGTCCCGGTCAGTCCCGTCAGTCCCTGTCAGTCCCGGTCAGTCCCGGCCAGTCCCGGTCAGTCCCGCTCGGTCCCGGTCAGTCCCGCTCAATCCCGCTCAGTCCCGGTCTGTCCCGCTCAGTCCCGGTCAGTCCCGCTCAGTCCCGGTCAGTCCCAGTCAATCCCGCTCAGTCCCTCTCAGTCCCGCTCAGTCTCGGTCAGTCCCACTCAGTCTCGCTCAGTCCCGCTCAGTCCCGGTCAGTCCCGGCCAGTCCCGCTCAGTCCCGCTCAGTTCCGGTCAGTCCCTGCCAGTCCCGCTCAGTCCCACTCAGTCCTGCTCAGTCCCGCTCAGTCCCGGTCAGTCCCGGTCAGTCCGAGTACCACACCGTACCACACCGTACCACACCGTACCACATCGTACCACACCGTACCACACCGTACCACACCGTACCACACCGTACCACACCGTACCACACCGTACCACATCGAACCACACAGAACCACTCACACACTCACTCACTCACCCACTCGCCCGCTCGCCCACTCGCCCACTCACCCACTCACTCACTCACGGACGGCATAGGAAGTCGCATAAGAAGTTTCACTTCAAAAACCTGTCACCGTGCTCAAAGTTTCGGGGACCACGGGTAGACCTCCAATAGGCTTCCAGGATCCTGCAGGCGGTCGACCGCGGTGTGTGGGATTCTTACCCTCTAAACCCCCCACGGCTTTCAGCAAAAAATATGGGGCTGCACCGGGTACCCCTCAGTGCAAGGCAAGGGCCTTTGAAGCCGCTGCCGGGGGCGCATTATAGCCCCCCGGGAATCTGTCACCGTTGTCACAGTTAAAGGGGTGGTGGCACGTTTAATATGTCCCTGGGATCCTGTGGGGGATTCTTACCCACTAAAACTCTCGTAGCTGTCACATCGGCACATGAGAGGGGGTTCTCCGGTGGGATCTGCATCAGCTGTCCCTCAGTGCATTGCCTTTGAGTCCGCCACCGGGGGGCGGGTATGTATCTCTTTAGGTTTAGTCAATGTAAGCTATGTAAGTTTATTTACTTAGATAAAACTTAAAACTTTCAATGAAAAATTATCTAACCGATGGTGAAAATCGCTGCGTGGTTTAGGAGGTGCTATCCGATATTGACAGACTCGGATAGCGACTTTGTTTCACACTATTTAAAGATACTTTGATGTCGTTGGTCCCCAACACCAGCCAACCTATAGAAAAAACCCTGACTGACAGACAGACAATAATTCCAATAAAGTTTTGGCTTTTTTTATATCATACGTACAATAGGTGCATGCATATTGTATTCCTACCCAAACAGATATTTTGAAAATATATTTTCATTATTTTATTTTTAGTTTGTTATATTTGCGAAACAAACAAATGATACCACTTATTACTAAATATAAGATCCAATAGTACAAAAATCAATTCAGTTTCCACTAATAACTAAATCATAACATTAGAGAGAAGTTAACTACGTATGCATGATTTTAAATTTTAAAAAAGTATTAAATATAAAAATATATTAGAGATAAAAAGTGCTGGAGTCAATATGAGTTAAATATTTAAAAAATCGAATCTTAATATAAATAAAAAAATCAAAACAAAGTTTAAAAATACAAAAAAAAATCCGCACACCGGTAGCGAACCCGGACAGTCCGCACTTAGAGGACGCTTCCGTAACCACTTGGCCAAGGAACTTTTATTTTATCTTTCGAATTATCGTATCTTATTGTGGTAATATATTTGTACCGCCATCGGTTAAGTAATAATACTTCTTTTTTACCCTGTAAAGGGATAAATTATAAAAAATATGAAATATTAATTCAATTAATTTTCTTAACGAATGTCTGTGCAAAATTTCAAGTCAATAGGACCAAGGAATCGCGTTCTCCCATACAAACTTTGCCCCCCTATTTGACCCCCTTAGAGGTTGAATTTCGCAAAATCGCGTCTTAGTGAGCACCTACGTCTTAAAAGGAACCCCCATGTAAAGTTTGAGACTCCTAGCACTTGTAGTTTCTGAGATTTCGTGATGAGTGGGTTTTTGCCTACTCTTTTATATAATAAGATTATGTATGACACACCTACCCTTCCATATTCTGTCCTGTACCCCAAGGTTGTCTGGAAGAGATCGCTTTAGCGATAAGACCGCCTTAAATTGTCACACTGCAATTTTACTTTTCCCTTTTAAGTTGTATCTTCTCTTTTGGTGTACAATAAAGAATATTTGTATTGTATTTTTGCCCGACTATCCCAGAAGTAGGGTTATATTTTTCGAGTGTGTGTATGTATGTTTTTTACATAGGTAACTTTGCGTATGAGTTAAACTTAATAATAAACACATCCGTATATTGTATTCTTTAATTTTCATCGATATCGATAGACAAACATACTAAGGGAGTGGTAAGTCCTAGTGGTATACAAACGTCAAAAAAAAAAAGAAATGGCAGGTTGGCCAACTGGTAGTCATCATATTTTATGTTTGTTATGTTCGGAAAAGTACGTTAATTCTAATTCGATTCAGGGGCTTGTATGGGAGTTCCGACTCTTATAACCGTAGTTTTAAATCCTCTTTGGGCTAGGGCATGCAAAATGCATCCACCTGGGTCGAAGTGCGTTCCGGTGGGTACCGGGTCCGATTTATATCCACCAACAATAAAATAGAAGTCGTGTGTTGTGCAGTGGGTAGTCCGGAAGTCGGCTCCCCCGCGGAGGGGTCTCGCGGTCGCCGGGCGTCCTTCACGCGCGCCTGCGAAGCGTTGCATACGCCAAAAGGCAGGCGGACTTCCACTGATCTCAGGGTACGTACACATACATATTTTTATATATCCCATTTTTCTTTATAACATCCAAATTGGAACAATACATTTATTTATTTTACTTGTTTTTATCTTTAAAAAGTCTCTTGACCGTTCAGATAGATATATATAAGCTTTATTGTAATATATTGTAGTAAGTATATAAAATAAGCTAAAACAGCTCAGTGGGCGAGCGCTTGCCTTGGAAACAAGGTGCGCAGGTTCGAATCCCGGCTCGCACCTCTGATTTCTTTAATTAATCATGTGCGAATCGTCTTTATGCGATTGTTACTAGCTTATGGTGAAGGAAAACATCGTAATGAAACCTGTATGTCTGAGAAAGTCTAACTAGCTTTCGAATAACGTGTGAAGTCCGCCAATCCGCAGTTAGCCAGCGTGGTGGACTATGGCCTAAGCCCCTGCATCTTGGGGGGAGACTCGTGCCCAACAGTGGGACATATACAAGGGCTGGTATTTACATTATTATGCTTTAATGCAAAATCCACAGCTCTTATAATAATACAGTCTTACTTGATTGCTATACATATAGCCAAAAGTGGATATACATTATTTAGCAAAAGAAATTATATAAAACTAATAAAAAAAGAGGATGAAAGCATCTTTGACTTATACGTCTAGATAGCATGTTCGATGTTCAAACACTTGACAATATCAGGTACACCAAAACATCAAATTGGTATACTTGGTTGTTTAGTGTCACTTGAACTGTACCGATGGTTTGTGCTCGCAAAAAAAAACATTATGCCGAATTGTGTAATCAAATCGTGAAAATATTAACTAAGTAAAATTAATAAAGATCCTAACTTAATTTTCCATTCATAAGTCTTAAGATTCTGTGAAGGATTATTATAAAAACTCGATTGTTTTTTACGACAGTTTGTACATTGTCCGACTAGACTGGTGTTGCTAGGTAATAATGGGGGAATATATCTTAAGTCTGGGGTAATTTTTCTTTTAACAAAATTGAATTCAATGAAACGTAATACGTAGATAGTGACCAAAACATTAAATAAATGAATTAAAATAATTTTAATTTATTTTTTTGATAGATTAATTACTTTTATATAGGTAAGTACTTACTTAGAAGTAATTTTTTCTTCCTGGTCATGAAGCAAATAAGACGTTCACCTGATGTGTAAGAGACACGCCATTTAATTTTAAAAAAAAAATTGTTTTTTTTTATTCGGACAACAAACAGCTATACATTATATTTTACAAAAAAAGGAATTACACATTTACACAGTACATATCAATGCATAGCCCACAACGCTATCGCTATTTATGGGATAAATATTTATAACTGGAGATCCCCAAACACGCACACAACCACAGATGACGCGAGTGTTCATCGAGGCCTGCTTGCACACACGAATTATGAGGTTGCGATGCTTAATAACGTAACGTTACAAGACTAATAGGTATCTAGACGTATATATAATCAAAGGAAAGAATATACCTAATATTGTTCTGACGCTTTTAATTTTTTATAATATTTTTACATGTCTGCTACATAGAATTTTAGTACTTTTTCCAACGTTAAATATATAAAACTGTTTTCGATTAGCAGAAAGGCGACGAAAATAGTCCGGTAGGGTCGCCGACTCCGTCCGAGTCCGAGGCGGGCGGGACTCCCTCGCGTCGCGGCCGAAGACCATCCACGCAGTCCAACTCCAGCCAGACCAAACAAGACGCCGGCAAGAGGTGAACACACATCATTATAATGTACAGTGTGATAAAAAATCCCTATCTGATAGCTGGGGATATTATTCGGTGTTGCAATACAATCATACGTATATCTTATTTGTTAAATATCTCATCATTGGCCGAAAGACGTGCACTACTGGCCAAAGGCGTCTCCCTTTGAATTTATTTTCTATACTACCCCCTGACTTAGACCGAACAAAACAAAAATTATTGAAATCTGTCAAGCCGTTTCTGTGATTTAGTGAGACTGACAGCTATTCATTTTTATAAATGTAGAAGAAAATTATCAAATGTTTCATTTTATATTTGTCGGGCCTGTTGGTTATCTAACCGCTGGCCGCTACCCGATAAGTCGTGGGTTCGATTACTACCAAGTTTGTGGGTGTTATTTATCTACTTTATATTTATCTACTTGGGTTGCCTGGAAGAGATTGCTTTTTAGCGATAAGCCCGCCTTTGTACATTGATATCTACAACGTATTGTTAAATTTACATGTAACTTTTGGTGTACAATAAAGTGTATTTATTATTATTATTACATAAATATGTATTTACAAAAAAAAGTATATATGTATTAGTATCAGTTGTTTGGTTTCCATAGTAGAGGCTCTGGCTAGTTTGGGATCAGATGACCGTGTGTGTTACTGTCCCAGGATATAATTATTATTCTATAATTTTCATATGTTATCATAGCCATGAAAGAACTTTAAGCAATTACAAGTATTTTGTTTTTCAGGTCAAAAAGAATGCCTTCAGTAGATGAAAATAAGGATACTAAGAAGAAATAGCAATCCAGACTAACTTATTTTTTTATTTATTGTTATAAGGATGTCAGTTTTTGTTTTCTTTTTGCATTTATATCATCATAATAAATAATAAGGAGCCTATTGTTAACTAATAACTCGATAATCAATTCTGTGACCGATTACGGGGTATAATAACTAAGCTAAGTAGCAATTTAAAATATATAATTTTTATTAAAATATTTTTATTTATTTTCCATACACAAATCAGTCAATATTTTTACAATACATTACTGCATTTAAAATGAATTTGGTTTCACTTAGTAAATAAATAAATGAGATCACATTGTGCATATTGTCAAGAAACTGTTATTGCCTATTAATAAAATGGAAGCTAAATTAACAACAGATTTAATAGATACATCACTACTCATCCCTGTAAGTGAACATACTTAACAATTACCATTACATAACACAATACACAATGCATAATAAATGCAGTTTTTAATACTATTTTTTTATATTTATTTTTCAATTCTTTTACCTTTCATCTTTATCATAATTTTTAAGTGATCTACTCAAATGATGAAACATATTAGCGTCTAATGGCAAGTCTTTAGGTAATGCTACACTATTGATATCGATATTTCGGGGGAGATACTCTTCCAAATCGTCAGGTTTCGAATTTATTTTCTTCGTACAATCATCCGCTTCTCTCTTCCTTCTCTCTAGAACTGGGTTCTCATTTGTTTGTATATTAGCACCATTACTTTGAACTTTGTTTACTTGTATGTCGTTAATTTCAACATTAGGTTTGGCTAATGCATCTTTTGGTTTATCAACATTCTTAACAGCTGCAGGGTCTTTGTTAGGTTGGGCTATATCTTTTGCTTTATCTAAATTAACAATGTTACTTTCTTGAGGAGGGTTTCTAACTTGCGTGTCTTCCCCTCGCTTGTACGATTTTGGTTCATCAGGCGAGTGAGAATGAGTTTTAAATTCGTTTGGTGCATCATGAACAGGGTTTGATAATTCTGGGTGCTTCTGAACTATATTGTTATGTATTGCTATTTGAGCATTTTGATTCGCAATTTGTTGTGCTACTGGTTTCCCCTGTGGAACGACGTTGTCCACGACGTTTTCTTGCGTTTCTCTTTTCTCGTTTGCACTTTCCTGTTTACTCAGTGCTTGAACAATTGGAACATTTACTGGTAATGATTGAACAACTTGATTTGTTTGGATATTATTTTGTACAGGATCTACCTTTGAGCCATCACTTGTTTTTGTTTTTGATACCTCGGGATTGGCTGGATTCTCTAGCTTTGATTCTGGTGCCCCAAGGTTTTGTTTGATGTCTTTTACGTCCTCATTAGATTTCTTAACAGTCTCTTTTACTTTAGGTATTTCAGCATTGACTTGGTTTTCTGACTTTGGTACTGGTACCTCAACATTGACTTGGTTTTCTGACTTTCGTACTGGTACCTCAACCTTGACTTGGTTTTCTGAATTTGGTACTGGTGCTTCAGGATTTTCTTTGATTTCTTGTATGGCTTCAATAGTTTCGAATGCTTTCTTAGCTATCTCTTGCACAGCTTCATTCGTCAACTTCTCTAAACGTTCAGACTTTTTATCGTTATTCACTTGATTGGGTTTTTCTGTAACACCGCCGAGGCTCTGAATAGCTATATTAGCAATTTGTTTGATGCTTTCCACAGCAATTTTCTTTGCTTCGTTAGAATCCGCCTCTTTTTTATTCTGCTGTAATTCCTTTTTGGTTTTGATTATTTCGTCTAAAATTTCTTTTTGTTCCTCTCCATGTTGTTTTATGGTTTCCATGAGTTTTTGTTGTTTTACATCTATTTTGGTTTCTTGTGATTTTGGCTTCACTTCTTTAATTTTTTCAACATCTTCTCTGACGTTTAATGTATCACCGTTAGCCAATTTCGCTTCAAGTTTAGTTTTGAGATCTTTTGGATGAGAATCTGCTACTTTTTCAGGTGTTTGTCTATCTGCGGGTATGACAACTAACTTTTTCTCTTCCAACTTAAGTTCGTCGACTATCTTTTCCGGAGCCTTTTCGTTAGATTCAGGTGGAATTGGATTCGGCGGCTGTACTTCAGAATCCTTTATTATATTTTTATTAATTTTGTTACTGTTTATTATATTATGATTTTCAGGTATCGGTTCATTCTTAACGGCTGGTTTTAGATAAACATCAGGCTTATCCTGCTTCTCGAAGAAATCCTCGACAATTTTGTCGATGCGCTCTTGTGTGATGAACTTTTCGTCATACCTGTCCATTTGGTTTTCTGCGGCCTGCAGGTTGGCGTATGTGCCCAGCACCATTATAATGAGACCTAACACTATCACTCCCTGCAAAGCAAAAATAAATTACATCGTTACAGTGATGCTATGCGATATAAAGTGATGAGATGCTTTCAGATGATTGCTGTTTTGATTCTTGTTCAGTGGGGTTTACGGCAGTAAAGTAAATGTATAGTTAAAAACTGTTTTATGTGTGTTTCCCTATTTTAGAGTATAGTGTACAAAGACCTAGCCCAGGTTTCATACATTTTGGAACATCTCTTTTCCACGTGTTTATATCCACGGAAAGTTATACGAAATATCAACGCCGTTACATCACAGTTCAGTATACTTAAAACCAAACCCCGGGGGTCACTTTTGTTGCTAAAGTTTGGGGAGAAATGTTACAAAAGATTAACCTAAAAGACATTACCATTACCAACTCACCTTAGCCAGAACCCTTTCATTGGTATTCTTAAAAGTGACGTTAACGAAGCATGCTGCCGGGAATACGAGGCAAATGAGCACTCCAATAGTGGACCCAACCAAGCCAAGGACCAGCTCGATATTGGGAATGAGGAGGCTGATGAACAACGCCACAGCTATGATAGCCACAGTGATGCAACGGAACGTCATCTCTGGGATCGAGTGGTTTATTATATGGTCGTGGTGAGATGAGTGGACCTGGAAATTATATTTTATTATATACGATATAAGGAAATTAAATTTAACAACATATACGACCGATTGACGAGTCCGTTGGTCTAGTGGTTAGACACCTTGGCCGCTACTTAATAGGGTCGAGGGTTCGATTCCCATTAAGAGACTGGCTTCGTATGCTCTGTGGTTTCAATAGTTATCGAGATGGAACAACCAGATTCAGTCTGTCAGGTATCAATGCTCATATCATGTTTTTATCGTTGTATGTTTGCAATGGATGTAAATCTCTTAGCAAATTTCTCAAAATAAAATAATAAACAAATTACCTTTTTATACAAGAACGAGTATAAGCTCGCTCGGCAAGGGAAAATGATGAGTGGAAAACTGAACGCCAACGACATGACGAAACCCAGCTTGATGACGTCACTGCCCATTGTTGGGCTCAGACTCATGAGAATATTCCCTGCAAAGACAGTAAATAACGTGATTTGTATTTAGCCTGTAATTTTTTTTGGGTGTGCCTAGAGAACTCCGCGCACGAATTGTAAAAGACCACCAACATACCATTTTGAACCTTGACAATGTATACGGAAGGCACATTTCCCTACCTGAGATGTCCTGGGAGGAGAACGCGATGTATCCAAACACGCCGAGCGTGAAATAAACACTGGTGCATATGTTTATAGCATTCTTCGTCACCACGTTCATTTTTTCTAGCGACAACGTGGGCAGCGATTCGAATATTTCAAATAGCTGACTGTAAAAAAAAATGTACATATTATGGTTTACGGCGTGTAATATGCACTTAACAAAATAAGTCTCCGCAACCTTGAAATTCTTGAAATTGAATATGCGGTAACAGCTCAGTGGGCGAGCGCTTGCCTTGGAAACAAGGTGCGCAGGTTCAAACCCCGGCTCACACCTCTGATTTCTTCAATGAATCATGTGCGAATCGTCTTTGTGCGATTGTTACTAGCTTTCGGTGAAGGAAAACATCGTGATAAAACCTGCATGTCTGAGAAAGCCTAACTAGCTCTCGAATAACGTGTGAAGTCCGCCAACCCGCACTTGGCCAGCGTGGTGGACTATGGCCTAAGCCCCCTCATCTTGAGAGGAGGCCCGTGCCCAGCAGTGGGACATAAACAAGGGCTGGTATTATTATTATTTTATTATTAACCTTGAAATTCGGCCAGCTACAGTGCCCTTCACACTGGAACAATTTAATGATTACATATCGCTGTTTGGTTTACCAAGGTGGCAAGCAAGCGTGTGGCCCTCCTGATGGTAAGCAGTCACCGCATCCTATAGACGCTAGCAACACTAAAATAATCATAATCAATTATAGCGCGTTGCCGACCTTTAAGACATTAGATATTAAGTCTTTGTGTCCGATAATTTCACCAGCTACAGTGCCCTTCACGTTGGAATACAACCATGTTTACACACTGCTGCTTGGCGACAGAATATCTGACACTGCGGTGGTACCTATGTGGATGGTCTGTTGCACAAAGGTCCCAACATCTAGTGGATTTCGAAATGCGTGGGTTTGAACGGCCCAACTCATGCAAGCTTAAAATTTTAAGGCCAAAAATATATATATTTTTTTATAAAAAGATAGTCGCGTTGTGATGTTTTGCTGAATCTTCTCAGCTCTGCAATTCGGTGGTCATTTGTGAAGAACAAAAATTATTTAGTGCAAGATCCCCATGGCGCTTATACATACACTGTGTACATAATAAAGGTATTTGCCCGAATGTCCCAGAAGGACCTATGATATTTTTCGAGAGTATGCACATATGTACATATGTCTATTTCTTCGGCATGGCTTGATGGACTGTGACTTACAAGATGTCGTTAGATTCACCTCAGTTGTGGGAGTGACATAGGCTATAGGTATATTTAAAAAACAAAATGTAAGCCGTCAGCCACCTTTTTGTATTTTTGTAGTTCCAAAAACTTTGATATGGGTATTAATACCCATATTGAAGGTCTCAACGAGACGAGTTTAAATATATATACATGTTTATACGTTTTAAGTATGTATTATTTAATTTAAGTCTATTATGTTTCTTCGCAGATGGTTTTTTTGTGCTGTTATAAAATTATACTTGTTTGATATTGACGTTTGACTGAAATCCTATTAATTTTCTTCAGTAAGGCAAAGACAGATTCTATAAAAGTTTATTGTGGTCGAAGGTACATAAAATCAAATCAAATCATCTTCACATATTAGAATGTTTACTAACGTCTGGCAGAAGAGAGCCATAGAGAATATCGGCACACACTGCAGGAGGCCAGCTGGCCGCCACATGTGGACGCGAGATTGCCACTCGCCAGTCATGAGCTCCGAAGCGGCATCGGCTATTACCTAACAAAATGTATAATTTATGACTACTTTTGCTATTTAGTTTTATATCCACACAACTTTATCATAACTCGATTAATGGTTTCTGATATTTACGCGAATATTACACATTAAGACGAAACTAGAAATTAGAAGATCTGACATCCATCCTGAGACATATGGACATTGGACATCTACCACCTCAGTCCACCTGTGACCATGAATGCTGTGAAGTGCTCGAAACGTCGGGATAGTAAAATCAAAAATAAACCGGAATATAAACATTAAAATTAGTTTCATTTAAATGTGATATTTTCATAAATATCAGAAATCATTCACTTTTCGTATTCCATGCAATTTTTTTTCCATCCCAAGGTTGCCTGGAAGAAATTGCGGATAGCGATAAGGCCGCCCTTTGTACAAATTTCTTCAAGTCGTTTTTATTTTATTATTATGTGTGTACAATAAAGAGTATAAATAAATAAATCGTTACATAAACATTCATCATAATAGGCATGATGACTGCAACACGATACCAATAATTCTATGGTTTTAAATATTAGAACAGATTGCACTGATTCCAAAAATGCATCTCATTTTCATGATAATAGAGAGATTTTCGTGATATTTAAGCAAATAAATTACTCAAATATAGCTAATCGCCATTTTGTAATAAACGCTGATCAGAGTGAATGACGTCAATCCTGTGTAAATAAACAACTGTCAAACTGTCATCTCAACTTTTTCTTTCATACAATGATTCACTTTTATACGACAGATGTTTATTTACACTGCAGTGACGTCACAATATGGCGCCATGCACCGGCCGTCGTTTTGGAGCGAAATTCAAACTCTAATTTACAAATTCAAAATATTGCTATTAATTGTAAATTTAATACAAAAATATGATTATTTTCGGCAATAGTAGACCCGTAAGTACATTATAGAGTATTTTTTCAAAATTAGTCATCATGCCTATTCTGATATTTGACTTACTTTAATGACAAGACAAAAGTAGAATCCGATGGTGGCTGCACTGACATTGCTCAGGCTATCGACATTTCTCAGCAAACCAAGCGGAAGTACACACACTAGAGATACTATCACCATTATTGAAGTTCTATAAATAAAAAAAAGACAAGACTATATTAATTGCCAGAATGAATAAGAGTCAAATTGCCGTGCAGATATTATTAAAATTTGTTACCTCAAAATATCACTCTGGTTTATATTAAACATTTTTGCAATGATCTGAGGTCCGAGGTCCCCAACTACCACAAAATATGCAATACATGTTCCCATGAGGAAACCAATGATTCCCACTTCTACAGCCATCTTACCAGCGGGACCAAACACGTGAAATGCTGCAAATAAAACAAATATTATTTATGGAAAACCAAATAAAAACGCGACCCTCTGAGTGCCACGCACTGGGACATGATGTTGTGGAAGGCCTAGACGGTGATACCAGGATGAGCTAGCTAGATGGTTATAGGGAATGACTGGGTACAAATTGCTATGGATCGGGAAAGTGGAAAGGGAGGCCTTTGCCCTGCAGTGTGATAGTAGCGGCTAAATTATTATTTAAAAAATATCAGTGTTATTAAAATCTCAGTGAGGATAAAGCTGCATCTCATGAAAGCAATACTGTTAAACGAAGGTCGAAACAGATGTTAAAAACACAAGACCACTGAATATCTTGCTACACCCCGTTATGGTCATGTGATCATGGTGGTAGTTACTGAAATAAAAAATTGCATATAAAATTGATTTTATGTAAGTGCCTCTTTGGGATTTATACAGAATAAAGATGTAATAAGTATATGTTGGCTATCTTACTTCTTCTGAACTACAGGATAGATACAATTAATTTTACCATAATTTACACAGTTCACCATCAGTAAGTTTAAGTATTTATTGTTTTAGTTCAAACCCTTGAAAGCTCAGACTTAAGCACTAGCAGCAATGGAACACTATTTAGATGACTTACAAGTATTTATGTATTATACATACCCAGGAATTCAAAAGTTCTTCTTCTTGCAAGCAATGCAGACTTCAACAGGAAATAACAGCATAATCTCGAGGTAAGGCCCATGATCAATAGAATAAGGGTAGCTAGTAATACACCACACTGGAAAGATAATGATGTAAGATTTATATAAATGTGTCTTTTGTCTTTCTTATTCTATTACTAGCTGACCCACGCAGCTCCGCATGCGCTATTTTTACGTTAACTAAACTTTTAATAACATTCGCATCGAATACATAACCTCCTTTTTTATAGTCGGTTAAAAACTGGGACCCACTTTTTACTTGCTCTCCGAAGCACGGACCCGTTTAGTTCAAATGGCGTTAAACGGTCACCCATCTATTTAATGACCTTACCTAACGTTGCTTAACCCGTTCGATTACAAAACCTTGATAACAACTCTCTATGAGTGTTCCCTTACTAATATTTATTATAATTATGAAGAAATATTGATAAAATCGGACCAAGCGTATAAACAAGTACCCATTTTGACTTTAATCCCCTCTCCCAAGGGAACCGTGCCGAATGTCGGGATAAAAAGTATCCTATGTCCTACCTCGGAGTATTAACTCAAATCATGCCAAGTTTCGTTTCAATCCCTCCAGTAGTTTCGGCGTGATGCTCAGCCGAGACAGACAGACAGACAAAAATAAAAAACAATACATTTTTGGATTTAGTATCGGATAAAGAATGCCCTCCAAACATAATTTTCAAAATATCTTCAAAGTACAGAATTGGACCTGTTACAGTTTTATTATAAGTATAGATAAGCACCAAAACCAAGATGAATCTTTCTACTTAAATTTCTAGTACCTCCTCACTGATTCAGTATCAGTGAATGACACAGGAGATATTACAATGGACAATTGCTTGCATAGACACAGATGCACTTACAATGGAACTTCGTTCCGTGTGCTTATCACCCCATCTGCACGTATTTTGGGCCAGCTCGTGCAAGTGATTGTCATGCTAAAGGTGATTAACCACTTGTGACTGCGAGGGTAGATAGGATGAAAATGACTGGGAAGAGTTTTGTTGTAGGACCTAACATTTTACATCCTCATCCAATGGATAGTAGGATAGTGGATACTGTAATGGGTCTGGTTGACACTACTCAAAGAAGTGGCTTCCTGCAGAATTTAAGTCCATACTCTCAGGTTTGTAAAGAGTGCAGCATCCAGCCACACCTCAGAGGCTAGGAGAGGAATCAGCTGCTGCACAGGTATAACGCCATATACTACAGGATGATAGAAGTATTGAATATAAAAGACGGAACGTAATGTAAGATGTAAAAACACCACAGCTGTACATACACTAGCTTAAAACAATAATCGCATAAATAAATTGATTCCTATGGATATTTTTGACCTGATATGTAGGTGTTGAACTGTAAAACAATTATGTACAGTACCCATAGGAGTAAGTAGCCTTATGATTGATATACTGGCATAGGGTTTGAAGGTTTCCTCATAACTGATAAGGAAATCTACGAATAGGGAGCGTTTATATCACCAATTTTTCCATCTATTATTGGTTTTGCTTCGTTACTGTATTACTTTCTTTGATACTACTTGTTTTTATGATATCAAAAACTATAGAATTTGTAAAATATTAACTTACTTGTTGAAAACAGAACGGCATTGCCAATATGCCAACGCCGATGATGCTGTTAGCCAGCGTAATGGACTGGCCCGTCGTCCCCATGTTTATAAAGAAATTTACAGAATTAAAACATTAAATATATTATCCCAATAACAAAATATTTCACGATTTTTAAATCCACATCTTGTGTTTTGTTGACTTGCGTGACGTGAACAGTGTTGCAATGTGTAATTCATACAATTCAATTAAAGTAATATTAGCTGGAGTTGAAAAATCGTACTATTTCACGTTTTATTTGAATACTAATTTAAATGATGTTTATAAATAATAATATAACTACCACTGGCTCATAATAGTTGTAGTAAATTTTGGCTGATGAGTGTTTCCTGATGAATCCCGTAAATTCAATTGTATGAGCTTTTCAAATAAAACAATGATTAATAATATTCACACACACACACACGTACATACTTACTTAAGAGATGAGACGTATGAGATGCAAAATATTATGCCTATGTTCAATCAAGTGAAAATTTAACAAACTAACTGATCAACTGATTTGGACTGGCTAATTTAAAGGAACTTGTATACAAGGCTTTAGGAGCAAACGGGATCTGGAATGACTTGTGTGAGAAAATGTATAAAAATCTGAAGATTCAGCAATAAAATCATAAAAATTCAACGTTGTACTTATTTCAGAACTATACATGCTTCAAATTCAGTAGATCTTCCGAAAAATCAAAAGTCGGTAGACCTGGCAACGTTGAACGTAAATGACGGATGATTGACATAACGATAGTTTTGATATACGTCACTTATAGGAGAACATTCCATTTTCCACAAAAACCTCAGAGTAATTAGTATCTCCTCTAAGACAAAAACTGAAGAACGAACAATAAAAGCAAAGCGTGGAAACTCAGAGTAATTAGAATTGGCAGTGGTATCTCCTCTAAGGGTGGAAACAATTGCCATCATCGTTGCCATCCAAGTAAGTAATTTACTCAGAGTAATTAGAATGGAGCTAGTATCGCGTCGATTCGCCGTACAAATTTTTCGTGGCACTTTTGCGGGGTGCGGGAGGCGAAGTAAACACACACAGATACAATTTCACGCATACCCACACTATAATAAACTCGCAACACATTCAAAAAGATACGCACACAAATAAAGAATGACCTGACCATATGAACAAAATTTGGCAGAGGGGTTAGCGCATCATGCTATCTCCAGTGGTATCTCCTCTAAGAGTAAAAGTTATTTATTGTAAATTACCTTAGAGGAGATACCACTGGAGATAGCATGATGCGCTAACCCCTCTGCCAAATTTTGTTCATATGGTCAGGTCATTCTTTATTTGTGTGCGTATCTTTTTGAATGTGTTGCGAGTTTATTATAGTGTGGGTATGCGTGAAATTGAAGATAAACATAGTCCGATAAAAAATGAAACCAAAAAAGAAGAACCTATGTGTGAGTGAATTGTTTATGTGTAAAGGAAAAAAAGTGTTGTTAAAAAGTACTACGTACGTAATCGATATCGATGATATTTTGTGTGAATATATCTTAGAGGAGATATATATATCTAATTACTCTGAGGAATATATACACAATTATCTGTATAATTTAAAATTGATGTTGATTTAAAACAAGTTATTAATAACCTTTAGTATTGCAAATCTCATAATGAAATTGTCAAAGGTGGTAAAACAGTCATTCTAAACAAAAATTGTAATTTATTTTTGCTGTAAACATCGTAAATCGGATCATGAAAATAAGCATGCATTATAAATAATAATTATTAAAGTTCAGTATAGGTGAAGGAGCTTCCCCTTTGAGATTCTTGAGAAGTATGCAATATTTCTAAATAGTATAAAACCAAAACATTAAGCGGACGGATTGGTCTAACAGTTCAACATCCTGGCTGGCTACCCAATAGGTTATTGGTTCGATTTCCACCAAGTGTCTGGGTTTTATTTATCTATTAAGTATGTATTTACAAATAAAAGTATATGAGTATGTATAAGTAAAAGTTGCCTGGTTTCCATAGTAGAGGCTCTGCCTTGTTTGGGATCAGATCACCATGTGTGGAGATCAAAGTGGAATAGACCTTCGTCCCAGGTTATTATCATAAAGACAAACAATATACTTATATTGTAAAATACATACTTATTGCGAACTGCTAATATGAATACTGCTGCTGCTTTACGAATTGCTAATTCTGTGGAGACGCGTGGAGTGTACAGCTAGATTGTGTTTGTTCCGGGTGTTTACATTATGATGGTCACTATTCTTTGCAAAAGCACTTATGTTTTTCTTTACATACAACAAATTTTCATAAATATATTGTGATACAACCGTTAGAATATCTATTTCTTTAAATTTCTCTTCTTCTTCTTTATGTTATCACCAGAGAATCAAATTTGCCGACGTAGCTTAACGAATTACCAGACTGGAGTGGCTGCTCATATTTGCTGTAAAACCGATGGTCATTGGGAAACAGTGGTTTTGGAGTAGACACAACTAACCGGAAAACGCAGTGTAGGAGGTTCTGTGTTTCTAGGTTCTGATTTTATTTTCTGACTAACGACTTGACATAAATACCTGGTGGCGTATGGGTAAATTAAAGTAAGTAAAGTTTAATCATAATAATAGGTTCACAGGGTATCGATAGCGGTAAAATTACTTTATTTATGTAAGAACAAGATCATCTGTTTTTCAATTGGAACTGCTAACAAACATAATTTATTTAGTGTTATCGTTTCCTAAAGGAACTGGTACTGACTTATATTTTTTTCATCATACATAAGTACAAGTAAATTAAATAAGGTACAGCCTCTTATTAGGCAACGTTGATGTTGTGACACACTTTGTATAAAACATTTTGCCTCAAAATGTATATCGCAGACAGAAATCAAAATCTTTATCACAGACACTGGAATATTGTAGGGATTCCATCCATGTCCTAGTCTTTAATCCGCATCTATTTTTGTCTTATCAAAGAATTATTTTGATAATCTGAAAGAATACATTTGAATTATTATTATTATCATATCAATTTACATAAAGAATATAGAGACTGCAAAATATTTTTAGACCGTATAAATATAAACTCCTTGAAACTAAAACAAAAAGACGTAGAATTTATATTTGTGAAACTAATAAAAACTATTTGCTTTAATATCGATATCGATACTCATGACGTCAGGACTTTTTCAAGCCCTATTGTAAACAAATCGTTTTACATTTTACACAAAATATCCCGCTATTCTTCATATAAAAGTAATAAATTATGATCAGTTTGAAGAAAAACATGTATTCTACGATATTATTAGGTTTTTCAACCAAATTTTCAACGAAAACCATAAAAATATAGCAAGCAAAAATGCAGTCAGGAATAGTAATCAATTACCTGTGAAATGTTTACTTATTCGTTGTATTACGATTTGTAACATCACATGCACTTATTGCACAAGCCACCATAATGGAATAATAATATTTTATATTATAAATTTGAGATCGTGCTAAATTATTATGATTTACTTTGACAGTAAACAGACCGCGAGGCAGCGTTGCAGTGGCTAATGTCAAAAGTGATGCGGAATAAAAAAAAAGAATTTTATCTCTGCCTCTGTTGCACTCGTGCAGTTTGTATTTGATTAGAACTTCTCCTTCCCACGCTATGTTCATCTTTTTGAACGTAGTGAAAAAATCTTAAATCTATGGGTTAGCGCATCATGCTATCTCCAGTGGTATCTCCTCTAAGAGTAAAAGTTATTTATTGTAAATTACCTTAGAGGAGATACCACTGGAGATAGCATGATGCGCTAACCCCTCTGCCAAATTTTGTTCATATGGTCAGGTCATTCTTTATTTGTGTGCGTATCTTTTTGAATGTGTTGCGAGTTTATTATAGTGTGGGTATGCGTGAAATTGTATCTGTGTGTGTTTACTTCGCCTCCCGCACCCCGCAAAAGTGCCACGAAAAATTTGTACGGCGAATCGACGCGTTACTAGCTCCATTCTAATTACTCTGAGCTTTTACTGAATATTAGACTGGTCTGTTCATTCCTCTGAGGTTTATTCGAGTAAACCGTTTATCTAAACTAAACTACCCTACCGACCAGATTCGTATTACAGGCACTGGCAGTTATAAGTTATTCTCGTCTTCAGGAGGGTGCTTTTCGATTTTAAGTGATCAAAATAGCACTCTCCAAGGCACACAGAACAGTATCACATACTTACAGACAGGTTGCAGCCTAAATGCTTTAGTTCTATTCTTCGCAAATTCTTCGTTATTATAGTGGCAAAGATAAACCACTGCGCAGTTTGTTGTATAAAAAAACCGCTTGCTTCCCAATCCTGAGGTCGCAGGCACCGAGTACATTAATATGTCGCAGGTTCGAATCCCGCGGGGAGCAACAACTTTGTATAGTTGTGCCTCCTTACTGGCTTGGACAATTCAGGCCAATTACCTGATTGTATTATATTCTCCGAAAAGTAAGATGATCCATGTGCGCCAGAAGGGCTAGAATTAAAAAAGTTTTGGTCCTCTGCATAACCTTCTTCCGGTCGTATCTTCTATAACCTAACCACCCCCTGCCGTTGCCGGCTCAGCCTGGAGAACATTTATTGAGACAACTGCCGCGTGCCATTCAATTTCTTTTTATAAATATTTATAACGAGTACCTATCAAATCATGAGACAAAATCCATCTGTTCAAGACTACAGAGCGTGCCCAAATAATATACTTATCATACATACACTTGATGGAAAACATCACCCCACTGCCGTGGATGAACCTGCCTCCATTGCGTGGTAGTCTTGCAAATATCGATGCTTGCAAAAGATTGATGATCGTGGTCATTCAAACGGGTAATATAAGTATAGGTAGGTAATATTTTATTTCGCCTAGTGACGGGAAAAGCAAGAAGTTCATCATCATCAGCCGGAAGACGTCCACTGCTGAACATAGGCCTCCCCCTTAGAACGCCACAATGAACGACAATTGGCTATTTGCATCCACCGGTTACCTGCGACGCGCACAATGTCGTCTGTGCACCTAGTGGGAGGCCTGCCTACGCTGCGTCTTCCGGTTCGTGGTCGCCACTCGAGAACCTTTCTTCCCCAACGGTTATCGGTTCTTCGAGCGATGTGGCCCGCCCATTGCCACTTCAACTTGCAGATTCTGAGAGCTATGTCGGTGACCTGGGTTCTTCGGCGAATCTCCACATTTCGGATTCTGTCGCGCAAAGAAACTCCGAGCATAGCTCTCTCCATGGCTCGTTGTGTGACTCTGAACTTCTCTAAAAGGCCAGCCGTTAGAGACCACGTCTCAGTACCATATGTCATCACTGGCAACACACACTGGTTAAAAACCTTCGTCTTCAGGCACTGCGGTATTTCGGACGAGAAGATATCGCGTAGTTTCCCGAACGCTGCCCATCCGAGTTGGATTCTTCGGGCGACCTCTTTGTCGAAGTTGGACCGACCTAACTGGATAGTTTGTCCTAGGTATACGTAGTGGTCAACAACTTCGAGTGTATCGTTCCCAACAACTACCGGTACGGGTGCAACATGGACATTAGACATGATCTTCGTCTTGTCCATGTTCATTTTAAGACCCACCTGTTGGGAAACGCTACTGGGGTCGCTGAGCATCGTATTGAGGTCCTCCAGCGACTCTGCCATAATGACTATATCATCGGCAAAACGAAGGTGAGTGATGTATTCGCCATTGATGTTGATGCCGAATCCGTACCAGTCCAAGAGCTTGAAAACGTCCTCCAATGCATTTGAGAACAGTTTCGGAGAAATAACGTCTCCCTGTCTCACACCTCGCTGCAATGGGATTGGTTTCGTGCTCTCGTCCTGTAGTCGGATCGACATGGTGGCGTTGCTGTACAAACACTTCGATGTACCTATAGTCAATGTGGCACCGCTGGAGGGACTGCAATACCGCCCAGGTCTCGATTGAATCGAAGGCTTTTTCGTAGTCCACAAACGCTAGACATAATGGCCGATTATACTCCTCGGTCTTCTGTATAATCTGGCGGAGCGTATGTATGTGGTCTACGGTGCTAAAGCCTTTTCGGAACCCGGCTTGTTCGGGAGGCTGGAAGTCATCAAACCTGCGTTCGAGACGGTTCGTAATGACTCTCGAAAACAGCTTGTATACATGGCTCAGGAGTGAGATGGGTCTATAATTCTTCAATAAAGTGTTATCACCTTTTTTGAAGAAAAGAACTCCTGTGCCATGCTTCTTGCCAGACGTTCGCCTGATGGTAACGACTGCCTATTAGCCAGCTTTTGCCAACAACAGAGTATGTTGTGTACGAGCTCGATCAAACTGACAGTTTTTGCCCGTACCAAAGAGGATGTATATGTACCGTACATTTTATTAGTTGTTGATAGTTACCGCTAGAAGCGCTGGTGTGAAATGTAATGTAAACTATCGGAACTCGTACTAGACCCCCTGACATTGCCGTCGACTCATTAGTAGATGCTACTCTTATTTTCGCGGGTGATATCTTCAAAAGGTCTCCGGGAGCTGTAGGGCTTGACCGGGGTATGTAGGTATGTGGGATTCTTACCCACTAAAACCCTCGCGGCTGTCGGATCAACAAATAAGAAGGGAGCCCCGGGCTCTCCGGTGGGATCTGCACCGAGAGTCCCTCAGTGCCTTGCCTTTGAGCCCGCCGCCAGTGGCGCATTTTAACCCCCCGGAACCAGACACGGTGCTCACGTAGACGGGGGTCGCAACCCCACCGCCATCCTCCTCGGAGTCACCGTCGTACTCAATGGACGTCCTAGAGCCCACACCCCGAACGTCCAGCGATTCCGAAGGGTTAGGTTCCAACCTACCATCACCTCACGAGTAAATCGAATAAATAAAACAAAGAAATACAATAATTATTGTTTAATGGATTTACTATGCTCTTTGGTACTTCCGCACAGGATTCGACATCGGACTATTGACGTGCTCGCTACTGTGGGAAATGACGTCGTAAATAATTTAACGTCTAATATAATTCAGTCTGTTACATGCCAATTTATAATACAGTGTCCTGGAAATCGGGTATCAAGTCATCATTGACACGGCGGTAGCTACGCCGACGATCGCATTTGACTAGCGCACGATAACAGAAATCCACAAAACGTAGGAAATGGTAGGCATGAACTATGAACAACCTCTAATAGTAGTATTATTGTAAGAATATTTTCTCGATAGATAGTGACAGCTATAAACTAAGATACCCGCGGGGTGCCGGGTTAGAACATCCCCCCATCTCCTCTCGTTGGGTGTCGTAAGAGGCGACTAAGCAAGAACAGGAGGACGGGCAGCAGCGTCTTTCTTTTGGATTTATCTTCCACCTATACTACGATTCCCAAACCGCCTGCAAAGTGTGGGGACCCCTCCTCTCTAGGGGGGGGGGGGGGGGGGGTTGTTCAGCAGTGGACGTATTTTGGCTGCTTATGAAAATGATGATAAACTACGTAGGTATATTGACATCTCTACCTCATCTCATAGTAATATTATAATATCTACTGTTTTAGAGGTATACCATAGATCCGGCCATCGACATTGTTTTCTGTGAGAATGACATTTGTAATGATAGATACCGGAAATGTCTCGTCAAGATCTCATCATGTATCATATCAGGACGAGACATTTTCGGTTATACACTTATAAAAAAAAATGAAAATATGTATCTATCATGCATGGTTGAAAAGCTTCTCTGTCTTTACTATTAGTATTGTATTGCCTAACACATGACCAGTGTGACCGTTTTTGGTATATTCGATACCAAATTGGTAGAATTTGGGCTTCACAATTTTGATTTAGTATTTTTTTGGTATAATTTCAAATGTTAGTATATTTTGGTAAAATTTAAACTAAAAGGACATTTTGTAGTGTATTTTTTGGTAAATTTTCTGGTAGCACAAACATTCATTCATACAATTTCACTTGCGTAGTTTTGTCTTTGTCTGATGTTTACCGAAACTGTATGATTTATCTCTTTTGTACAGTTTTTAACCGGCTTCAAAAGGAAGGTTCTCTATTCGACGCGTATGTATGTAATATTGATAAAACTGCGTAATATTAATATATGTTAGTCTATGTGGGCTTCTGCCAAATATTATGAGTGTATGTATGTATATATGTGTGTTATTTTAAAAAAAACCGACTTCAAAGTAAATTATCTAAAAAGCATAAAATAACGAAAATAAATCGAAGTCGGTGTCAGCTCGTGCTAGTCTTAGTTAATTAACATGATGTGCTAGCACCGACTTCAATATATTTTTCGAAATTTTCAAAATCGGACTTGTGGTTTCTGAGAAATCCGCGGACAAACCTACATACATACATACAGTCATAAAATTTGGTAAATTTGTTTAGAAGCCCACATAGACTAATATTACCATATACATATTAACGTTACGGATTTTATTAATATTAAATACATACGCGTCGAATAGAGAACCTTCTTTTTGAAGCCGGTTAAAAATACCATTCCCTTATCCCGAAGTTTGTGGAGGGAAATATCTGAAATAATTACAGATCTTATCATCATCTATATTTTTCATATATTATCCACATTTTAAAAACTTGACAAACAAACTTAGTTTACAGTATTTTTTTGCTATCTGAGGTGTCAGACGCATATTAAAATAACTTAAATACGTCCAAAAATGGTATGGAACCCACGGTGCTCGAGTCCGACTCGCACTTGACCGTTTTTTTTTTAGTATAATTTTAGTATAATTCTGCATAAATATTAGTATTTTTAGTACTGAAATCATATTATTTTAGTTGATTCCCTTTTTATGAAACGGTCACACTGCACATGACTCTGATATAACTTGCCTTTCCGGGACACCGGTTATAATTCCTTACGATGATATTTTTAATAGGTGTAATTATAATCAAGTATTACTTACTGTGATTGATTAAACATGGCTTATACAGGCTAGGTACTAGATGATTCATGATCATAAAAAAAGAATTACTTAAACATCAATCACCATAATAATATCCGATATTTTGATTAAATCGGATACTTGTAATAATGAAATGAATCATCCGATCAAAATATCAGCGCTCTCGTAACGTCTCTCATTCTAACGTAATACAATACTCCTTACATTATGTATCGGAATAAGAATATAAAAATAAAAATGTTCATAAAGACTTTTCTGACTGTAAATCTTATGTTAGACAATTGGCGATGAGCGATATTTATGTTTACGAGATGATCGAATACTAGGTACTAAATGCATACTAAGTAGTATTAATTAAATAATAAATATTTTCTAAGGCGGGCGTATCTTTGGCCGATCATTAAACCCACTACCCCTACACAATATTATTATAATAATGAATAATTATTATACAACAACCTATCTTTGTATACAATCAAATAAGAATTAATAATGTGAACTGCGATATGCGATGCCAGTTATTCAAAAATATTCGCAAAAGTTTCGAACAGGGTGATATAATGCGATAAAAAGGGTTAATAAGAAGGTAGAGGAGAATGAGGACAAAAGTTATAATAGACTGACTATTGGTTAACTGAATTACTATAGTTAGTTACAATATTTTGATGTAAAATATCAAACTATATGAATTATAAGTTTCTATTACCCAACCACCCCGTTTTACTAAGTACCTACATAATATACTATACAGGGTGTAAGGGACATCGTACCGAAAACCGACACCTACCAGGGGTACATGATTCTGAACACTCTAATGTTGAAATTATTCATTGGCTTTTTCATGAATTTCCAAAAAAAAACAACACTTTTTTAAAATAAAATTGGTATAATATCATTATTGGTATAATAATAAAGCATAACTTTAATTTCATCATCATCATCATCATCACCAGCCGGAAGACGTCCACTGCTGAACAAAGGCCTCCCCCTTAGACCGCCACAATGAACGACAATTTGCTATTTGCATCCACCGGTTGCCTGCGACGCGAACAATGTCGTCGGTCCACCTAGTGGGAGGCCTGCCTACGCTGCGTCTTCCGGTTCGTGGTCGCCACTCGAGAACCTTTCTTCCCCAACGGTTATCGGTTCTCGGTTCGGTTAATTTTAATTTAAAAACAATTAATTACTTATTTGTGGAAAATGTATTTATTTATTTATTCTTTATGCACTAAAACAGTACATAGGCAATTAATTAATAGGCAATTATTATTATTTAAAAAAATTAGCAATGTAATTTGAGAAATAAATATTATTCCGCATATATTCATTACATGCTCGTAAATGTAATGTTGTAACGGACATTATTTGACATCTTATAAAAAAAAATCGGTACGATGTCCCTTACATCCGTTATCCTACTTACTTGTACTTCAGGGGAGGTAACGTAAATTATACCATTATACCTATTCTCATTAAGTTATTACATATTATGTAAAGGATTACTGCGAATATTCTTACTCTTGTAAAAATCCTTCCATAAACATATTTAACACAAAATGAATATTTATATGTAGTCCAATTTACTGAATTTAAATGGTTTCAAATTTACCTACAGTAGTCTTTTATGTATGCACGTATGATTAATGTACGAACGAACCGGTACAATACGTTCCAACGCAAGGCGTGTCGGCACAAACGCGACGCGGACTTAAAGTTCGTACCCACTGACCCATGTAAACCCATTTCCTTTTGTTCGATCTAGCCTTTGTGTGCTATATAGACGAATATCATTATAACTTAAGTTATGAGGAGGGCTACTTCGTTTAAGGTGTAAAGTTTTTTTTATGAATTTGGGGCTGACGCATACTATTATATATTCTAATGTAATTGTAAGTTGCAACTGTACTCGCTGCTCGGAAAGATGACTGATATTTTAACATGTGCATATTTTTATAGAATAAGAACAAACTTAAAAAAAATACTTAACATATGTCGAGGGTATATTCTTTGAAGCCTATAAAATTAAACACCTGTGGTCAAACCGTGTTCTTTTAAAAAATGTAATAAATACGGGTGTTAGATATAATATGAATGAATACTAGCATCGCTATCGTACGATCGATTTCAACAACAAAGGGACATTACAGCTCTCATTAATAATACACAATTAAACAATAAGTAATAATGAATTTTAAACAATATACATAATTAATAAACATTCATCAAACAATTCAATGGCACTGTCATTCAGAAAACGTAGGAATGCTACTACTTAATAAAATATAATTTATATAAAAGTGGCATGGACGGAAATGTACAGACTATACAGAGTCATTATTCTACACACCTATGGTATTGGTTCGATAATGTAGTTTCCATCAATGTTGAATGAAAAATACATCACGAAAGAATTATTCCGATAGCTAGTCCGTACTGAATTTTGATCACAATAGGCATGATGACTAATTTTGAAAAAATACTCTATAATGTACTTACGGGTCTACTATTGCCGAAAATAATCATATTTTTGTATTAAATTTACAATTAATAGCAATATTTTCAATTTTTAAAATAGGGTTTGAATTTCGTTCCAAAACGATGGCCGGTGCATGGCGCCATTTTGTGACGTCACTACGGCGGTGTAAATAAACATCTGTCTAGGGGTCTAGGTATAAAAGTGAATCATTGTATGAAAGAAAAAGTCGAGATGACAGTTTGACAGTTGTTTATTTACACAGGATTGACGTCATTCACTCTGATCAGCGTTTATTACAAGATGGCGATTAGCTGTATTTGAGTAATTTATTTGCTTAAATATCACGAAAATCTCTCTATTATTATGAAAATGAGATGCATTTTTGGAATCAGTGCAATCTGTTCTAATATTTAAAACCACAGATTTATTGGTATTGTGTTGCAGTCATCATGCCTATTGTGTAATGAAAACCTCATACCATGTAAGGACCTTCTAGTGTTGTTAAACATTTTAAAAAAATCTTGAAATCAACTTTTTTCTACAGGACAAAAGCCATGTATTTTGAAAAATAAGCTTTTAGTGTGATAATTTTAGACTGGTTGGTTTACGTCCATGCCTTTGACTTATGAACTAACTATAACATTTTAAAATGCAGTACGTCGTTATCTTTGGGATAATCACTTTGTTTTAATGGCAAGTCACATTGAAACATTAGAATGTGCTTCTCTACTTTATAAAGGCTTCTGTTCATCAGATCGTAAAAATTTCGCGCAGCTTGGGATTAATTATGTTGCATATCAAATTCAAATTATTTTATAGACATTTTTTTAGTAGAAATTGCGTCGATTACAGAATTATTTATCAAGTTACCGTATTTATATATTTTTTAGTTAAATCTAAAGATTATATATTGTAGTATTTGATCAAATAGTAACATAGATCATTCGAACATTTTAATCCCTATGTGTGTGATTGCTTTGAGATTACGATCTAATCGACAGACACCTTAACTGCAATAAATATCTATCGAACCCCTACACTACATAATTATATTAATAATATGCTGTTAATAAAAAAAATACCTTACAGTATTCTTCGACTACTTGACACCATTACAATTATTAATTAAATAAGTGATGTTATCATTAACTCGTGAGCTCATACACATCACTGTGCACATTCTTTAAAAGACGATCTAGAAACGGAGTTATTTGAATAAACTTCAAACGAAACTGGCTGGACTGGAAGACTGCCTTGTCACATAGGTTATATACTTAATTGATATGTAGGTATCATGTGTAGGTTAAAGAAGAAAATAAGCAAGATATTCCCAATGATTTTACAGAAAAAAAATACGAAAGCAATAGAATCACAAGGAATTTTTAGTGTGACATTTAATTTTTACCTAAACATTTGAAATCCTTAGCCCTTAGTTATTGCAATAGCCCATAGTTTATACCATCAAATACTAACCAGAATGTACACAGTGCCTTCATAAAATAAAATAAAAACTCTTTAAAAGAAAATGGACGTCGATGAGATTACAGATAATAAATAATGCGATCATGAGCTAACATAATATTAAAAATAAATAAGTTGGGTGTGAAGTTTAGTTTCAAAACGGAGCATATCCTCCACGCTTTAAACACACACCCTTTAGATTGTTGCACCATACTGGATAGGACATAATGACATAACCAAAGATTTGACGCATAATCACACACCTTTATGACTTAGTAATACGGTTTTGAATCGCACAGCTACGTCGTCCAAATTGAACCAAGGAGAAAAGTTATTGCGTAAGAAACATGCATAAACATCAATGTGTTAAGGATGGACCTTCGGCCTTAACCGTGCTTATGGTACAGCCGAAAATTAACAACTGATCCAATCTTTAGATGTTAGATAAATTCGTTAAAGTCTTTCACGTTCTTTTTATGAGAATGATTTCAAATTGCGCGAGTGTGAGGTACATTGTAATAAAACTAATTCACGTATTTTATCGCGATTTATTAGTAAGTATTAAATAGAAGTGTTCAAAAACGTTGAGAAAGAATAAAATAACCCACGATAATCATAAAAGTTATTAAAAGATTCGTAAAATTGGCTTAAAACCCAGTATTTTTTCAAGGTTGTCAGTTATTAATATCGGACTCGTATGCGCTAAAAGCTTTACTGCCGAACCTACAAACGTCAATTAAAGTTGATGGGTATTAATCCATTTTTTGAAATCAGATTATTTCGGCACTCGAAGCCAATTAATACTTAATACGCTGATAGTGAGAAAAGATAACAATTATCTCGTATTCAATAATCGAAATTAATCTTAAATGGCTACGACAGTCGAAATAAATAGATTTTAAAAAGATACTTAATTAGAATTAAAGTTAATTGGGGTTTTTGAGTGCGGCAGTTAGTCTGTTTCAGAACTCCAGAGAAAAAAATTAAGAGGAAAAAAGATATTGTCTGATGGCAAGCGATACGCTCGCCTATAGACAGCTGCACTGCACTGACACCCCGCGCCCAAGACATCAGTTACTATTATCCACTTGAGCCCGATAATTGCACCAACTACAGTGCCCTTCCCACCAGAATCAAGCAATGTTTACACACTGCTGCGGCACTGTTGGCGGCAGAATATCCGGCACTGCAATAGTACTTACCTAGACTGTCCCTACCACAAGGGACTCAATTAGACTGTATACAGCCTATACACAGTAGAAAATTAAATAGTAAAAAAAGTATAGCAAAACGGCGAATGACACAAACTGCACGACAAAGACCTACTGGGCTATAAAATGTGGGATATTAAATAGTCATTGCGATCGTGCATACAGAATGACTAATGATGATATAGAAATAGTAGACAGATGTAATTAATCTAAGACCATCCGGATCCGACGGTCATGCTTTTTATTAGACTTCGATTACATCGTACGGCAATAATGACGTCGGCGTCGATAAAATCAATGTAACAACACATGTTACAATATTTTATGATAAAATAGTATGCAATGCAGTATGCAGGTACACCGTGACGCACAGTGAAGCTTTACAAACCGGAGGTGACAAATCCTGCGTGTGGCAACAATTTGGCGTACTTATTTGTTGTTGATTTTATTATTTCAGTAATGATATGTAGTAAGTGCTAGTGCCAGAAAATAATTAAATGAATCCGGGAGTCGAAAGAATAACAGTGAACAGGCAAGAATACAATTATAGGCATTTCTTTAAAGGGCGGCGCCAATCGCCACGCATTATACTGCGTAGCTGTTCTGTACATATCGCTAAAGCAAACCGAGATTAGCCGGCTATGGGCCTACTGTGATTCAGTGAACCATATTGGCCGGCTGTGGGCCTACTGTGATTCAGTGAACAATATAAAACGTATTTCGTTCAGTAGCCGCACAACCGCGCTCTATTGTGTCCTTAGGGGTCGTCCATTAATCACGTGAGGCTCGAAAGGGGGGGGGGGGGAGTTGTTCCGAAAAAATCACGAAATATCACCAGGAGGGGGAAGGGGTATAATGAGACATCACGTGTATTTATTTTTCATTGAATGCACGATGTCTAAACCAAACCGGCACGTGACCTTGACTCACCGTTGCCGGCAACGACTTCCCCTTCAACATTTAATCAGTTAAGTACCTGTATTTAAAGATAATATTCCGAAAATTTCAATATTAACTATATTGAAATTTTGTACAGAAAAATACACGTGATTTTGGATAAGGGGGGGGGGGGTAGTTTAAAAACCTCACCACATATCACCAGGAGGGTGGGAGGGGTTAAAAAGTTGCTAAAAAACATCACGTGATTAATGGACGACCCCTTAACCATGCTTAAGACCCATTCGCAAGACTTTTATGTCTAGATATGATTAGTATACCTTAGAGCTGTATACATAAAACCACCCTGCGGGGTGCCGGGTTAAAATTGCATCCCCCCATCCTTTCTCGTTGGGTGTCTCTCATTTGGACGAGCCTAGATAACAAAGTATTAACAAGCTTACGTAACTCTATCATGTCGTTGTACCCAGCAGTATGGTGCGTCAACCTAAAATTAACTAATCAAACGAACATACCATTACTTTTCACTAGTCAAAAGTTCCAACAGTTCCTCAGTGGTTTTTTTCTCTTTGCGAAATTTCTCCATTTGCTCTTTTGGCACCGTACCAACCATTAACATCTCTATGTTAGTCTTTAGACGCTTCAATGGTGACAGGGTCTCGTCTTTGCAAGGAGTTTGGCCCATCGCCTCCAGAGACTCAACAAGTAGGTCGTCTATAAGCCGTTTATTAAAACCTGTTTCGAAAAAAGAACTTTAGAACACATTTAAAAAAATATGACGCTTACTTACAAAGCTTATGAGTAAGAGATAACAGCCGCCACCATTTTTTCCGAAAGCCGCCTTGAACCTAATCCCACTTAAAATAAAGTTCATATTTCATTTCATTTCATTTATTTGCGTTTTATACATACAGTCTTAAGCTAAAGGTTAAGTTACCTAAAACTATACTAATATGTACATACCCTGGCAGGGTGTCGCAAAGAGGGAGTACAATAATTATATGAAAAGTTACAAGTTACATTTATCTTCCATAAATTCTTTTATATTATAATAACATTTTTCCAATAAAAATGATTTAAGCTTCGATTTAAAGGCGCTATCTGTGTTTAAATCCCTTATTGCGTTAGGTATCTTATTATAAATTTGAATGCTGCGGTACTGTGGACTGTTTCGAAACATTTCTAATCTTGGTCTTGGTAGGGTTAATTTATTTTTACGTCTTACATTTGTATCAAATTCGAATAAGCTTAAATGTTTCCTGACGAATAAGGCTACTTCCAAAATATACATTGAAGGCAAGGTGAGATGTTTTTCTTTTATGAAGTGAGGTCTACAACTATTTCTTGGTTTTATATTATATATAATGCGATTATATATATTCCATACCCAATGTAACCAAAGTCCAACACCGACCAACACCAAAAATTAACTACACAATGGAAAATGAACTCACTCACGAAAATATTATACTCATGTAATGTAAACCCCGCCGGCAACTCGCCCGCTGTCTGATACAATGACAAGTATGTTCGCTAAAATAAAAACCAAGATGATATAAGCTATGCAATGGACAACGTGCTTAGATCCACGATCGCTGCACTTCACATAAGCACAAAACACTCGGTACACAGCACACGATTTCGCAACCCAGTGAATAACAACTATAGTGCTCTCAATATTCGTTCGGTTTGATTGCACTTACATATTTCAATGTCAGCGCATCGTTTGTTATTCCGACCTTGTTTAGTGATTAAATTCAATGACCTGTGATATTATAGATGTATTGTATGAAAACGCGTTGATGTCTTATGTACTACGCGAAACAATTATGTCAAAATTAAAAGATTTTAATAATTGCCTCTGTAAATGACTGTGCACTTTTGTCAGAATGGTCACCCGTTATTGGCGGACACACACTAAGCAATGTACTCCACACGTATTAAAAAAAAAAACAGTGCCAGATCATGGGGTAACAGTGAAACCAAACTTTTATGTAATAAAAAAGTTACGCACCTAAATATTTGAGTTTCTCTTTGCTTGCGATCATGGTCAGTAAGAGTGCCAGCAGAAACCTCATTCGGGACAAACTCATCACTGATTCGACCACCTCCTCTTCACCTTTTACGGACTCATCTAGCTTCTCCTCAAAGGATTTCTCCATTGGACCAACGGTACAAGTTTTTGCATGACTGTCAAGCTGGACTTTGAGCTTAAAGAACTGATGGCATTGGGGACATTTGTATGGGTTCTCCTTGCCATGTATTTTTCTCATGTGCGCTTTCATGTGGGGCAATTGGGAGAATGAGATGGGACACATGGCACAAACAAATGGTTTCTCTCCGGTGTGACGTCTTATATGCAGCATTAGAGCATTTGAGTGAGAGAAAGGGCGATCGCATATCCTACAAGGGTAAGGTCTGGCACCTGTGTGCGAACGACGGTGGACAGTCAACTGTGTGGACTGCGTAAACTTTTGCCCACACTCTGGGCATTCATGTGGACGTTTCTTGTCATGTGTACGCATATGTTCAGTCAAATGCCCTTTCAGCTTCTTCTTGCAAATGGGACACTGTATCCTGTGTCCCCCGTGACAAATCTCCACATGTCTCCTCATGGAATTCTGTCTCAAGAATTCTTTCCCACAGTATTGACAAATATAATCTTTTATTTTGAGATGACTTTTAACATGCAAGTAAAGACGGTTGCGGCATTCATAACTCACATCGCATAGTGTACATTGGTACTGTCCAGTCACAAGATGCTGCTTTTCATGTTGTATCAACAGGAGATGGTAGGAGAACTTCTTATCACAATATATGCATTTGAATGAATTTTCATTTTTTACATGATTAATAATGTGAACATTTAGGTTTTCTTTGAGGAGGAAAGGCTTGTCACATATATGGCACACAAAATGTTCCAGATTGTCTGAATGCTGTGAATGCAGCCTCTCAATATGGTTCTGTAGAGTGGATCGCGTTCGGTACTTTTTCTTGCAATATGGACATGCATAAGGCTTCATGTTGAGGTGTATATACATGTGCCTACGTAGAGATGATTTTTTATGATATACTTTTTTGCAGTAATCACATTCGAACACGGATAAAGTTACAACCACACCATTATTAAAAGTAACTTGTTTTGTTTTTGACTGCTTATTATTTTTCTCTTTCTCCAACATAGTTTTATTGGCATTAATATTAATTTCTTTAGAATTTTGGTTTATTATTGTATTGCTTGCATCATTGTCATCTGACAATGTATTATTTTGGTCAGTGATTGCGGTGTCATTATTATTATTTACTCCATTACTCACAGATTGTCTTTTTTTAGAATTATTGACCAGTGAACCGTCAAGTATCAATAATTCACTTTTCAATATGTTGTCGATAAGTTTCAAGCTGTCTTTATTTTTCTTTTTAATCCTTCCACTTTTTGTTCTAGACAGTGGAGGGTCTGTCAGCTCTTTATCGAACGTAGCACACCTGCCACTTCTGGTTGTACTTGCCGATTTAACTTGTTTACCAGTATTGTCATTTTTATTAACAATCAATCTATTCTTTGGTGGTCTACCTTTTACAGGAGGCTTTACAATAAACTTATCCTTCAACAGATGTCCATGTTGTAAGAAATACTGCACCTTCTCATCAGAAGTTAAAAGCTTTAGATTGCTCGGTCGCTTCATGACTACGCTGGAATCTGTTTGATTTCTTACCGTCGCATTAGCCGCCTCTTTTGGACCTGCCAACGATTTTTTTGTATTACCACGTCCCCTCTTCGTAGATGCACTTTTTGGTGCTTTTATTCTACTCTTTACGTTAGCCATGACGACTCTAAATATACTCAATTAGTAAGCTGTAGTTTTTCGATAGTACTATGTTACGGCATCAAGCGATAGTGACCCACCACCTCGGAAAGTTAGTAAATACGTCGTTGTGTGAACTGCGATCGCGTTGGTACTGTACTTACATAGTTACATGCAATGTGTAAACATTATTAGCATTTCAATAATCACCTCTAACATTACGCGGCGTGTAGATAACAGCTTGTTTGCACAACGATGCTCTACTAATGTGTGAAGGACGAGCCTTTTGTCTTATATGAATGAGAACATCTTCTATTACCTTGCCGTGCTGTCTGTTATAGAATAATAATCCATCGCGATACACCAACAAACACTGTCACTCGTGTGAACATAATATCACCAAAAATATATATTTTATTCACTGCACGTAGGTAATGATAGCTAAATACGATTCGAAATGAATTAAATAAATTTATAATAGGTACGATGGAGCGATTTCGTACGTGAACTGCGTAAGCGTAAAAGAGACGAACGATGATCAGTGTTGCCAACTCTCAAAAATTTATACCCCTAAGCTCCAATCAAAAACCCCTAAAACCACCACAGTTTCTAGAGATTCCCCCTAAAAAATATTGTATTAAAATAAATAATTAAATATTTTTAAATAAATAATACATACAATACATTAAAAATGATAAAATATCATTAAACGAACAATAAATTTTAAACAACCAATAAATAATTTCATTCAGAAACACCATTTTTTAAATTTCTTTATTTATATATTATCGAAAACTTCAACTAGAGACATTTGCCCACTGTTTAATACTTAGTTAATTGAAGTTATAAAAATCCCTAAAAATACCCCTAAGAATCTAACACCCCTAAAAAATCCCATCCCACATTTTTTCCCCCTAAATTTGGGGGGAAAACCCCTACGTTGGCAACTCTGACGATGATGGTGCTGTCAAAAGCTGTATGTATTGCTATTAGCGCCACCTGGTGATTTTAGGTTATAACACGTTGAGGACTATTACTGTTCTGTCTGGGCAACACTGAGGGACAACAACGTGGATTATTTTATTTTCTTAAGAATACCATATTAAATATTATTTTAGATATACTAATCCACAATTTGTGTATGAAACAATTTTTTTAGAAACTTTAAAGCCATTTTTCATACTTTTGAAGTGTTGTGAACTTGTAACATGTTTCATAACAACGCCATCTGCTGCTACTTTTCACACTAATAATTGTAAGGCCTGGTAAAGTAGTGTGCACACTGGCAAATAAGGATAACTATTTTATTATTTATAATGTACGTACGTACGTACTAATGTGGGTATCTACTTATAATATTAATATTATATGTAATACAATTACGCTCTTTGCTGTCACGTACTATAGATATAAATATATTTAACACCCGCGTTATGTATTACGTTAGTAGAATAAATAAGACGTGAGTCGAGGTAAGGCTGCGCAGTTTTATTGAATCGATTATGGCTTTGAGGATGAAAATAAACCTTGGCATAATAGAATGAAATGATTTCCTTTGCCTCGAAACATAACGCATGTAGGTACTTAATGTATTATAAGCACTAAAATGTGGATGCAACATTACTCGTAATAAATATCTAATTTTGTTTGCAAATTACATTTGCATGTTAATACAATGTCAAATTTTGCTTGTCAATATTCCCGTTCTGTTAAACAAAGTTACCTACTTGTGCTTATGTAAATACACCTTGACAAAATTTGGTTCCATTCATCAATAATTCAATGTCGACTGTTTTCATCCGCGTACGTACCTAATGTTTGAATTTTCAGTTAGCACAGTTCACAAATATGGTGTGAATCGTTACCGTGTTTTCAAACATAGCCTTCTCGTTATTATACGTCATTTCATATTATTCAAACGTTACAGACGTATTCACACGAAAACCAGCAACAAACTAACGCGGAAACTTAAAACTGCGTTGATGTCTTTAACGTTCACAACTGTACGACCCGTAGAAAGACATCAACGTATGGTTAATTAATGGTACCTACCATTTTGAGGTTTATGAGATGAGCTGATTTGAGAGTAATATGGAGTAGTCAGGAGTATAGCTACTACTAATTAATTTACAAGGTCCAACGAGTAACAGGCGAGCATATATTATTCTTAATTTTTTCATTGCTGTGAGTAAAACAAACATAGGTAAAAACAATGATATTATAAGTGTACTAATAATATCATTCTAAGTTTACCTACTTATAATATCATTCTTATCAGGTAAAAGGATTTTTGCTGATGAAATGAAATACGCCGCCGGAAATTCAACACCCAGATCCTGTGACCGTAATATCTTTGTTTTAAAGATACTACTACTTTACTTACCTACTTACTTGCGCATTAGTCCAATGAGGTCCTTTTAACTCCTATTTCAATGGCAGATATTTCCAAGAATCCGTAGTCTAACTAAAGATTCGCTATCACTGTCGTCTGTCTATTCTTTTTTTTAGATATTGGTTTGGTAGGCGAAGTCTCGCGGGGAGACACTGTTTCCCAGTACGTACGTAGTTACGTACGTACGTTTCGTTGTTAGGTAGGTGTTTGGTAATTACCTACATTAATTTTTGTTTTAAGCATACGAGCACACACTAGTGGATAGTATAATATGTTCGTATGCACGATAACTTTACGCGTGAATTGTGTTGTGGCATACCTAATGTAGCGCCGCCCGGTCTGCTATCGGTGTATTACATTAGTAAGATAGTACCTAAAATCAACGTGTTCACGGAATAGATCGTGATAGTTGAAAGCCCTTAGAACCGGCTGCACAGGAAACAAAAATTTCGTGTCAGTTGCCCCGCTTTGTGGCATTATCTACCATCGATCTACTACTTACGTAAATACAATATTTCGTTATAGCTGTGTTTACATACACGGTTGCGGATTTTTCACGAGCCGGTGTATGACAATGGAATGAGCCTAATTCATAGAAAATGTGGTTAAACTGCGTTGCGCTGATGTGTGGCCACAACACAAGCGGGATAAAGAATTGTAGTTACTGTGATTATTAGTTTTGTAAACTGGTAGACTTCCTAAAATATAAATAAATAAAATTAACACAATACTTGTAGGTAGTTTTATTGATTTTTCTTTTTTAGAGAAGCTCAGAGTCACACAACGAGCTATGAAGAGAGCTATACTCGGAGTTTCTTTGTGCGACAGAATCTGAATCGTGGAGATTCACCGAAGAACTAAAGTCACCGACATACTCGTAGCTCTCAGAATATGCAAGTTGAAGTGGCAATGGGCAGGCTACATCGCTCGAAGAACCAATAACCGATGGGGAAGAAAAGTTCTCGAGTGGCGACCACGAACTGGAAGACGCAGCATAGGCAGGCCTCCCACTAGGTGGACAGACGATATTGTGCGCGTCGCAGGTAACCGGTGGATACAAATAGCCAATTGTCGTTCCTTGTGGCGTTCTAAGGGGGAGGGAGACCTATGTTCAGTAGTGGACGTCTTCCAGCTGATGATGATGATGAGCTTCTTTTGCCTGGTTTTATTGTTTTCGACTTGCCTGTATACAGTATTAATTTAAATTCATTAGGCTGGAGATCTTGAGAAGGCGTAAGTCAAAAGAGAAAGTATGTAAGTATAATTTACATTAAGTGTATGTAATTAGATAAAAGGAGTCCTTGACTGGAGACCATGGAGCCAGAGAAGGCCGCATATGTGGTGTGGTGGGAGAGGACGATAATGGCTACAGAATAAGGAAAATAATTAAAAACTGTGCCTACTCACATGACTCAGTTAGCATCATACATTAGTATTCAAACTATTAATGCCATATCGAACGTTGATAATATACTTGGACTATGAAGGTCCGCCCCTCGCCTTGTCTGTAGTTTGCTGTTGAGGCATCATGCAAGCATTTAAATTATCTATCTCTATGAATGTACAAACTAAGCTCGCAAGCTGGACGCGGCTTTCCCCATTGTTTAGTGACAATGGTGGTCTGCTTGCACCACGTCGGATGCCGTCGTCATGGTTGCACAATCTAATAAACAATGACATTTCGTGCGACCGTCATGTATAGCTGTTTTATTTTTGATAACATAACATCACGCCGTAGCCCCGTAGAGATGGGCAGAGGTGATAATATTTATGTTTTCCCGGTAAAACTTTTTTTCTGTCGGGTAAGAAACCTTCAAAAGGTCTTTGTAGAGACGGAGACTGTGTTTTGTGGGATTATTACTCACTAGCTGAACTGCACACCTCCGGCCACGTTTTTTTTACGTTTACCAAAATTAAAAGTAGTCTATAGCACTCAGGGATAATATGCCATAATGACATAAGTCATCGAAAAATCACGTGACAAATTGTAGGGAACTATTTCTTCATTCGCTAATGGTGTCATTAGCGAATGAAGAAATAGATTCGCTATGAAGCGATTGCATCTTGTCTAGGCCCTCTGAACATCCAAAGTCACACAATATTAGTGTAGACTAAAACCTTCCCAGTGGTCTTCAACGACTCTGAGAGACTCTCTCTCTGGGGTACTCCGATCAGACCTCGTCGACTGGACGAGCGCTTGAGCATGTAAATGGCGTAAATCTCTATTCCGGGGGGAATAGAGATTTACTCCCTCCCGGCACCCTTGGGGTCAACATGCGGTACTTGCAACGACGACTCAGGACCTAAACCGCGTCGTCCGTCACTCGCCTTGGTTGGTACTTAGGTGTAGGTACCTATTTACGAATTGAGATCTTTCCATACATTACATACCAGCGCCTAAGTAGCACCTGTCTACTAAACTAATATACCTACTTAATAGAAATGTAATCAAATTAAATTTATGAAGATACTATTCAAAAAGAACTTCCCAAGCTGCGAAAGGTTTGTAGTTCCATAGTCTGATAAATCTACTCAGCCGTTTAATCCGAGTCTATATTGAGTCGTTTAGAATGTAGGTAATTAAAAAGATTGTAAACAGTAAAGGAATGGAGCATTTGTTTCGTATTTTCTAAATACTTGTAAGTTTATGACTACTTTGTCGTAAAACAGATGGACAGAAGCGCCATAAACAAAAATTTCTTAAATATAATTGTAAACCGTAAAAATGGATATCAGTATAATTGTCATCATTAGGAATACAAATTGGTCTTTTGGAACTATTGTATAAGCATATACAATAGACATAAAGTGTGTCAACGTCGAGTACACAGCTAATGGTGCATATTAGGAGTCAAAAGAGGTAGGGCACAGAGGAAATGCTCGCTCAGACTTATAGCAGACAAAATGAGTGATTGATCTTCCATCTTACAAGAAGATACTGATACCTTGTGCTGCTTACGTTGCTGAGCAACGTTCTCTATGTTTTTAAAACGATCGTTCATCTCTTTTGCCGAAACAGTCAGGAATATGCAAGACATATCTAAATTCATACGACACTACTGAATACCCTACCCTACCTTAGTTGTTTTGTTAATAAGCTGTCGTGCATCCATTCACGCACGGCTGTCTTTTTTTGCCTGAATGCCTCAGGAAGAGGGTTATGTTTTTACCACCAGATGGAGTCGCGGTCAACCAGTTAAACTCAGTAAAAACTATTTCACTTAAATTAAGTACCTACAAGTATACATACATATAAGCGACTTAAAACTTGAAATGAAAGAATTTGGTTGAAGGTTCAATCGACCCAAGCTACACAGTTAATTTTCCCAGTTTTACAAGGTATAGGTACCTACTTATAGTCCTTTTGTTAAAATCCATCAAGCAGTTTAGGCTGCAGGCAGTAGGTACCAAAGAAATATACATACCAGTGGCGAAGGGTCCATATAACTCGATTCCTACCGGCTTCCCTTTGAAAACAGGCGTTTGTTACGACGATCTAACAAGACATTTATTTACTAACATAACGTTAAAAACATAGGTATTTAATACACCATCAAATAAAATTAATCTAAAAATCGCCATTTTTATTAATAGCATAAAGTTGCACGTTTCATTCACTTCAACCGCGCGCAAGTCGCGGGCGGCGCGGCAAGCCGCTCTCAAGATCAGGAATTCCATGCGCAACTACCATGTAAAATCAGTACCGAAAACGTCCCCGCGCAGACGCGACACTCGCTGTTTGAACGACGGCAAGCCGATGTACGCCGAGTTATGATTGGGAGGAGTTATGTTATGGATAGAAAAATGACATGTATACCGCACGAAATAGAGTGTAGTATTGCGTACGCGTACTTCGATCGATCATAATCTTTCGTCTTCGTTGATATTGATTTTGTATCGCATATACGGTACATGACAATTTAATTCTACTAAATATAATTAGAATCTAATAGATGCAATAGTTGTTTACAGTTTTGTTTATTGTGTATAATAATATTTAAAGTTCTATAGTGATTGTGTGTCCAATTTCACCGATAGATGGCGCTGTTCATAATGTAGATCACGCTAACATCGTAAATTACTGTTTAATGATATTCGATATTGAAACGTACAATAACTTCGCATCTTTTATTGTTGCAACTGCAATAATTATTATTATAATATTATGTATACTCGAGTCAACTCGTGCGCGGGTGCTGCTTGGGGGGACTGGTCCGACTTCTATCCATTTGGCCTTTTAGTTTGTCGTAATTTATTGTTTTCTTCTTTTCTCCCTTGCTTTATGTTTCGAACGGCAGGACACAATATCGCTAATGTCGATTCATTTGTAACAAAACAATGTTTAAAAAAAAGTGAAAAAATGACAAGCCCGCTGAGTTTCTTGCCGGATCTTCTCAGTTGAGGCCACGTTGTGATCCGGTGGTAGCTTCTAAAAAATGACGATTCAAAAGTGCTAGCGTTAAGCCTATTTGAAATAAAGATTTTTGAGTTTGAGTTTGAGTTTGTATACATATTACATACTTACTACCTGGACTTGAGAGTTTAATTTCATGAACTGTCTGAGCCCTGACCTTGAAGCGTTTTTTTTGGGAGAGCTGTTCATTGTGTGTAGTGTGCATTGTACCTACATGTTATTGCGTTAGGTCATTTCATAGATATGAGTCATTTTAGGTAATTTATCGATGAAATTTATCGAAGTAAAAATTTAGCATATTCGCATCGATATAATATATGAACAAATATTATATAGATGCATATTCGTATTCTTAATTTCTAGTTACCTAGCTATACAAATGTAGCCTTGGTGGTGCAGTGGACCTAATCGCTGGCTTTTAAATTAAATAAAATTGTATTTTTCCCTTGCCTACCTATTTCTTTCCTAATCTAGTTTAGAATCGCTCGGGATTTACAGATTTGAACTATTCAAAGTTATAATATCATGTTACTATCAGCACAGTAGAACATTACAGAAATCTAATGAAAATGTCCTGGGTGTACCGGACCGGCTTACCCCGTACAAAAATTGACCCTTCGCCACTGATACATACATACTTACATACATATTCTCGGAAAACATAAGTAGCTAGCCCTTCTTCTGGAGCATTCGGGCAAAAAGCACCTACTCCTAACTATTTAGATCTATAACTTTGAAATACCAGACGTTACGATTCTAAAAGGATTATACGCTCTGAATGACAGGTTTTTTTTTGTTGGGGCGATATTAACTAATGCACCAAAGCTAGGTCCTACTTCACTGCCCATATTAGGTTATTATTTTATTTTATTATCATTACCTAATGTAGAAAATAATATACTTAAGTACTAAAGGCTGTCAGCGGTCTTCATAAATTCATTGTTCACTTAAAAATTACTTTGAAATGGCATGGCATCATACTATCTCGTTGGGATACAGGTAATTATAATTCCTTAGATAAGGTACCAACAAAGCTGTGTAATTAAAGTGTAAGCCCCATAGCTCACGCGATGACGTTCAACTTTGTCAACAATTTTAAGCGGTCCAACCTAATTTCTTTTCATAATAGCGTCATGGTCTAGTTGCGATCCGGTGACAGTAGTGGTCTTTCTAATGTCGTCTGCGATAATATAATAATAATAAGTAGGTGGGAGATAGATACGTGCCTATAATTATAGGTGTAATCTCATAAGTTTCCTTTGGTTCTACTTCGTACAGGGATATTTTAATATTAGGAAGTATGTTACCAGGAAATGCAAAATGTCTAGTTTCCTGGGCATTGTAGCCCCCGTAGGCTGGGCTCGAAGAAAAGGCACTATGGGACTCCTGGTGCAGAACCCACCGAACCGGTCCCAGGGACCTTCTGAAAGATTCCCCCGCAAAAAAAACCCTTACTTACCTATAGTAAGGACTGGGCACAAATTGCAATGGTTCGGAAAAACTGAGAAAGAAAAGGGAGGCCTTTGCCATGCAGTGGAACAGTAGCGGCTAAATAATAATTATTAAAAATATTACTAGGTATTACATACATACATAACTAGTACTTACTTCGCATCCCAAGTTCGTATCGTATTGTCTAAGTATAAAATATTCTTCCTGTCTAATATTAATCTACAATGAGGACATTTGCAGGCACCTTCAGTTTTGCTCTAATAATCTTCTGTCGCCATGATCTAGCCACCTGCCGCGAAATCGTCTAGATCCGCGAACACCACCGACTCAAGCGGGGATTATTTTCCAAAGGCTGCACTTCTTATTGTCTTACATTCTAAACTTTATTCAAAGTTTCGATTTCGCGGCGAGAGGAAGCCATTGTTTTCGCGGCATCTTTTGACAGTTGAATTTTTTTTTTCGATTTGACGAAGGCATTAGCCTTACCAACCGCCGTTGATATCTGTGTTAGTTTATTGATATGAGAAATGGTGAAATTCTGGTGGATGTTTATTTTGTTTGCGAAAACTGCGTCTGCAAGTGATAACGAACTACCTTCTGCAGAAGCTCAAAAAGGTAAATAATTAATTCCCTAAATGTCTTTGGCGTTTAGTTAGGTCTCATGCCAGCATTGATAGGAATATCATATCGGTGGTATTTTAAGATGGCCAACACGCATGTCGGGCTTACAACTTAAGGCCAAGTACCTACTACTAAAGCTCAACGATAGTTTGTAGTAGTTACAAAAAAGGTATCCTCTTCTCTGTCATCATAAGGTATAGTTTATATTTTATTTAATCTATTCCATAGACGCATCTATGATCTATTTCAATCTATCCAGATAGTAGATATGTAGGTAGTACGCCTATCTATTAAATTCTATGGCCTGCTTGGGATTCTTACAATAAGTAGTTTTCTTCCCCGTTAGCGATTAGTAAGGGTATCTCAATTAATATTTTCTGATTGAAAGGATGTGGGGAATACCCTCACGCTGGTAGCCTAATATAGTGTCATCCCAACAAATCACCTCTTAAAATAAGAAAAACACCCTATCTATCGTAATGCTTTAGGTAGCAGTTTTCGAGAAATTAACAATTAACAGCAGACCAAATATATGATTAAGTAGTTACGTAGACATTCTAACTGCCGCACCTACAAACGCTAATTATAGTTAATTGTGATTAAGTCATATTTTGTAAATAGATTATTTCGACTTTCGAAGTCAAGTAATATTTTATACGCGGATAGCGAGTAGATATATCAATAATCTCGTTAAGAATACTAAAAGATAATCATATGAGACTCGGAGAGTCGAAATAAATAGATTACAAAAAATGCTTAATTACGATTAAAGTTAATTGATATCTGTGAGTGCGGCAGTAAGCGTTCTAAATATAAACGTTAACATCTTCTTTTCCTTTAGCCTTCAAAAGATCCCGGGGGGACCTGTGGGCTTGAACTGGGGATTCTTACCCACTAAAACCCTAGCGGCTGTCGCATCGGTACATGAAAGGGGACACCAGGGCTCTCCGGCGGGATCTGCACCAGGAGACTCTCAGTGACTTGCCTTTGCGCCCGTTGTAGCCCCCCCGGGAACCATACACGGTGTTCACGGAGACGGGGGTTGCAACCCTGCCGCTGCTGTCCTCCTCAGAGTCACCGCCGTACTCAATGGACGTCCTTGGGCCCACAGTTAATATCTAGGCTTATACCAACCCCAGCACTCAGTGCTACAACATGTATAAAAAATAATCATAATTTATGTTTCAAATTAAGCATAATTTGTGTAGGTACCTAAAAGTGAAGAAATACATTCTACGTAATATTATTTTCTCACGCTTTCGCGTATGAATAGGAATAATATTAAGAATAACAATTTGCCATATGTAAGAGGTAGATAAATGTGGCTGAGACAACATAATGCAAATTCCTTGATGTAGCTATGAGCTATGAGACTTTATCTATACCTATCTCAGCTACTGTAGGTAGGTAATATGGGCCTTGCTTGCTTGTAAGTGAATACAATTCTAAATCTATGTCTAGGACCTGCCAATTGGTATTTACCAGATGTCTTTCAGAATCCGGACTGTTACTGAATTTCCAAACTAAAACCCATCAGTAGGTACCTACAGTGATAGCCCAACCGGGGTATGCAACTAATGGACCACCGCCGAAGTGGTTTCTAATCCCTAATCGCCTTTGATCTCTCGGGCGAAAAATATCCCTGTAGGTAATTTGTGTTAATTATAATACGTTACTGTAATTATTGAGTAGGTAAGGTACTTACTTCTTTTCGTACTAAATTAACTCACGACTATCTTTACGGTCTTGAACATCGAACAATAGAAGTGAAAAGCGGGATAGCTGTAGAAAATAATCACAATAATTACTTTCGATTTTGTATTTACTCGTACTGCGAACATGTCTGATTATTTTTTAATGAAGAATTAACAGCGGTATTTTCACTCGCCACGAAAATATAGGGTTATTTTAAAGGAATTATAAGCAAATAGCTGCTTATTCTACACCAGACATCTTTTACAAGATCAGTCATGTACCGCAGGAGCTATTATAGTATTATAGTGCACAAGCGCTTGCGTAGACACAAGTGCACTGTCTCTTCCTTTGTACCTCTCATAATCCGATGGGACGGAAGACCGACACGACCGGGGAGAGGTTAGGCGCAGGACCAACTTTTTACATGCCCATCCGACGCATGGATCATCTTACTTTACAGACAATTAGGTGTTCGGCCTGCATTGTCCTAGCCAGTAAGGAACAACTACACAAAGATGTTGCCCCCCGCAGGATTCGAACCGCGACCTCCGGTTTACAAAGCAAGCGGTTTCCCACTGCGCCACGGAGGCCACCAGACCATATACTCATATAGGTACCTAGCTATAGCTCTAAGATCGCCGCGGTGGTTTGGGCCCACCCAATTTACTAATTGGGTGGGCCCAAACCACCGCGGACGGAATTCAATTTCACCCACTCGGATCCATTGCATGTGCTAGGCCTTTACAACTTTACAGATGTGGCGAAGAGCTCTCTGAAGTCTACCAGGATTAGCTTAGACACATGTTGACTACAGCCAAAAATAATAGAATAGAATTTTAGCAAAAGGATATTTGCTCCTATTATCGGGAAATGTTAACAAACGAAAGTTGTGTGTTGAGTGCATTATTTGTCCAATTGCAGATCATTTTTTTGCGCTTTCATATTTAACTTATACTTTTGCCATTATCATTTCCAGAGTCACGTTTCCTTCCGCTCTTTGAAGTGAAAAGATTTGACGGAAGACCTGGGCCCGCCGTAGGACCCGGTGGTCTACCGCCATTGACTACAGTTCCGGTGGCAGGAGAACGATGCTCATCCCGGTTGGAATCTGCGTTAGACCAGCTCAAACGACGGAAGAGAACACAGCCAAAAAGCCTTGATACGCCTTTGGTAAGACAGCTAACCTAACTAAATTGCTCACAGCATTCTGCTGTTTAGTTGGATCGCAACGCAAACTTCTATGAATACATAAAAGATTTGACGGATTTATATAATAACTAGCGACTCGCTGCAACTTTGCCTGCCTTTTAAATGATGTTCTGCAGTAGGTACTTACCTAACACAAAAAAAATCTAGAAAAAGTAGGTAAGTAAGTAGTTTAGTTAGATGAATCAATCAAACAGAGATAAGTGTGTATTATTACCTATTAAGAGATGAGTTCTACTCCAAAGTCCAGCGAAGGCAGAGAACCGGAAATTCCTTGAAATAGAACCCTATTTAAGTAAGTACCTACATGGTAACATCCACATCCGTCATGTAATTGCTAATTATAGTGTTTTGGTCCGATTACAGAGACACTATGTTATCCTCATCTTCAACAAATATGAATGTCTATTTTCCCTATACAGCTTTTCTGCGTAGGTAGGTAGGTATATAAGCCATCACCGCCCGCAAAACTAGACTCGCGTGAATAATTAATGATAATAAATAATACTATCGTTTCCTCATGATCGACATGGCCAATCTTTTACAAGATAGGTAATCACAAACTCCAGTAGATCAACTAGATCACTCATTGCTCTAAGTTCATTTCAGTAACCCGCGACCTCTCAATTGCAAAGCAAGCGGTATATTGCGCCATCGAACCTAAGGGGGAGTGATAATTATATGTATATCTAGTCTTTGGGCCTCCTCTTTGATTATAATATTATTATCAGGAGCCCGGGCCTATTTTTTTTGCGCGGTTTTTTCTTGATACGATTCGAGCCAACGGGCTCCGAGTTATTAATTAATGTACACACATCAAAAGTGTCTAGGGATCAAGCATTTTTAAGCGGATTTCTTGAGATTGAGATGTGGCTTTGTAATAAATTTATGATTTTATAAATTTATATGGATCCTTTTTGGTGCATTTCATAATTTGAATCAGGAACTGTGAATCAAATTCGAGTAAAAGATGAAAATCAGCTGTCAATATTTTCCCTATAAAAACATACAACGCATTGAAGACATTATTAGTGCTACTGTTTCCCTACTACTGATTAAAACCAACGTTATTATGGAGCGGCGACGTCATTTAAGCAGGGAAGAAATGCTCAGAGCCGTGGGAATGATAGAAGCTGGTTCCCGGCAACGTACTGTGGCTTTAGCTCTGAATACAAGTCAGAGTGTTATCAGTCGACTTTGGACACGTTACCGAAGCACTGGTACCGTGGCTGAGCGCCATGGAGGACGGTATCGCTGCACCACACGGAGACAAGACCGATATATTCAAATCTTAACTCGAAGAGCTCCAACAATAACTGCCATGATGTTAGCCGTGAGGCTTCATCACTCTTCAGGGAACTTAATTAGCGACCAAACAGTCAGAAACCGCTTGCATGAAGTGAACCTTCATTCCCGAAGACCGCTACGGGTACCACCTATAGCAATGCACAATCGTAGGATTCGATATCAATGGGCTCTTGAACACAGAAATTGGGCAGAAGAACAATGGCGTTTCGTGTGCTTTTCTGATGAGTCTCGTTTTGGTATGAGACCGGATACAAGACGTATACGACACTGGAGAACCCCTGGACGCCAACAGCGATTAAAATCCTGCCAGGAAGTCCATCCTTATAGTGGTGGAACCATCATGGTATGGGCGGGTATTTGGATCGGCGGAAGAACTGAGTTGATTTGGATCAGAGGCAACCTCAACGCTCAAATTTATGCTGAGACGATTGTATCAGACGTCATCGTTCCTCTACAAGTGCAAATCGGTCCCTTATTTCAGTTAATGCATGATAATGCACGACCGCACACCGCAAGAGTTGTAAGACAGACTCTCGCCGCAGCTAACATCAATGTCCTGCCCTGGCCTGCTCAGTCGCCAGACTTGAACCCGATTGAGCATGCATGGGATATGCTACAGAGAAGAGCTCTGCCGAATATGGAGGGTATCCAGTCGCAAGAAGACCTTTTTTTGTTGTTGCAACGAACATGGGCGGCCATTCCACAGCGTGATTTGGATGAACTCATTTTGAGTATGCCAAACCGATGTTCTTGTGTTGTTAGTGTTCGCGGTAGAAACACGGATTATTAATTGTTTAAGTTACCCAATAAAATTTTAAAGAAAACTGTTATTTCAGTCTTTTTTTCGAACTTTTGTGTTAGTGGTTCAAATGTCAAAAATCCCTTTATTAGGAAAATGGCAAATTTCTTTATTAATGCAAAGGTGACTTGGTTTATCGTTACTGTGACAAACGAAAACACTTTATTTGATGAATCCTTAAAGAAAATTTTAATTAATATCAATCAGGAGAAAAGTTATTGCAAAAATATATGTTGATCCCTAGACACTTTTGATGTGTGTATTTCCTAAACGATCCAGGTCTGATATCTAAGAAACTAAATAGCAGCAGAATGCAATCGAATTTGATTAAAGAAAAATATGTTGGTTGATCGTAGTTATTCAACATACATTTTTCGAAATTTTGTTACGCTTCAGTGATCCCGTCACTAACGCACCTACTGTCTCTTGTTCGCAGAGTCAAAGCATCGACCTTAATGGATACAGCTTGTACCAGAAATTGAGGTCGGCCCCCGTAGATATGTATGTTACACGAATGAGGGTGCGTCTCCCACAGAATAGCAACTGGGTCAGGGTTGAGAAGTGCTACTTCGATCCCAGGAACGTTTCTTTAGACACTATGCTACTTTTCCACGACTTGACTATAAGCGGAAACGTAGATTTATACGATGCCAACGACCTAGATCGAGCTGACCGAAGGCAGAGGCGACACTACGTCGAATCTTCAAGCGGGCCCTATGCGGATGGGTACGCTAAGAGCCGAGGCAACGGCTGTAATATGATATTGAGGTTGCGAAAAGCAGGCATCGGCTTCCACACGACGCCTTTGAACCAACAGCCGGGCAAGTTCAATGTGAAAACCGATTCAGAATTCGTCGAGCCAGGCTTCATTAGTGTGTACGCCTACGGCTGCGAGAAATATGTCAATAGGAACTCCATTCGGAATAAAGACAATTTGCCTCTCAAACGCCGGCGAAGATCTGACGAATTTGTTTTTGAACCACAGTTATCGCAACGGTATCCAGATAACTTAGACAGTAGATCGGCAGGCAACAGCTGGGACATTGTTTACGAACCTAGAAGCAGAGTGAACTACGAACGAAGTAAACTTTTTAGGCCGGATGACGAACTGGATGAAGTAGAGGATATATCTAGGGAGATGGAGGATATATTCACGAAAGGCATACGGACGCTTTTGACGACGTATATGAAAAAGGAACTGCAACCAGCGATCAAAGATACGTTAATGAGGAATATGGGATATGTGATATCGTATGGATAGATGATCTAAAGTTGGCTACTTTAGACACACTTAACTGTGCATCTCGCTGGAATGCGACGTCATAACGGCAGGTGCACAGTTAATTCGCACGGGTTGTCGAATATTGACAATAATAAATATAACAATATTATTGACAGTGTGTGGCTAGCCTAAGTGTAATTGGTTTTATATTATTTGTAAAGTTAAATAAGAATTTTATATGGTGTTTAGAATATTAGAAAAGTAATGATTACCTATTTGCTCTATAAAATTTACATTTCTTTTTAATGTTCACTTAATTTCTTTCAAAGGCAGTTGACAAGTTATTGAATTTTCTGAATGAAATTATAAGAAACTGACTGAATATGTATATTGGTCTCTGAATACATTGTTTTGTAGTCATTTATAAATTAAAATAAATGTATAAATACATGGGTTTTATTGACTCTGATCTTTGAAATTTACAAAATACCCTACAAAAACTCAAAATACACATCAAATGTATTTTAACCTATTTACTTACTAACTAATGTAACCAAGCCAAGTGTACAAACTATTTATGCATTAAATAATATCACTAATTCTAGTATCACAGGAAATTTTAGGAGTTTAATAGATTCTACACTCAACTATAGCCGTTTATTATGAGCAATTGATTTCAAAAGCCATTTTGGCAAGACAAACACACAAAGATTTTTATAAATAATATGTAAACATACTTATGCTTATAAAACGATAATACTTAAAAAAAATTAACATACAAAATAAATTAATAAAAAAGTAATATATAACATCAAAAATGATAAAAGAAATTGTGATTCTATATAGTGGAGATTAAATGCATTATTGAATATTCCTATATTTATCTGGGAATATACAGTAAGAAAAAGTTTTTTTGGTAAGTATAATATATGAGTACATGTATAGGTAATTGATAATGCCTCTTGCTTTCCTATCCTCTTAATGGACTCTTAAACATTTCAAAAAGAAATACATCATTTGACTAGCTTAATACTTTCAACAAATGTCTTGCTTCATCATATACTGCAAAATGTAATGCTGATACTAGTACGGACTTCAACACGCTCGGCCAATAACCTTTGAAAAGTGCCAGATAGCCTTCTTCATTAATTGTCAATCTAATACAGTGCAAAACACCATGACAATACATTTGTCTACCGAAACTTGTTCTGTACTGTTGGAACCCTTGAATTTGTAACCTCTTCTTAACTAAATCAAATGGATATATTACTGTTTTAGCCACATAACCAGCTATAGAACCGGCTAGCAAATTAGCTACAAATGATGATTCGATTTTAGCTTGCAGCGTTGCTCCCAGTGTTGCTTCTCTTTGGAAATGTTTCATTTTAATTAACATATTGTCTGTTAGAAACTTGTAAACAGCAAATTGGACACCAGCATGGGGTGCTATCTGTCCAAGGGTAGGGGTTAGGCCTTTAAACAGAGCTGTGGGGCCTTCATTCTTCACCATGTGAGAGCATGCATGCAAGAATCCATTATATACTTTTTTTTTCTTCTGTTCAGCTATTAAACGCGTCCTAGCTGTATCAAATGGGAATGAAACCATAGTAGCAATCATAGCGGCCACTGCACCGTTGCTAAAATTGATCGAATTTCGGTGAGCATTAAAGAAATCCTGGTCAGATCTCTGGGCCAATTGTGTTAATTTTTCAAATGAAGAAAACTGTACGACTCCGTACGATATAGATAATAATTGTGCAGGAACATGACCACTCCATAATGTGAATACTCCTTCTTCTTTTACTATTGAAGTCACTGCTTGGAACATAGAACTGTATTTGGAACCTAGGTCTATGGGTTCCAATTGAAGTTGAAATCTTATCTTCAGGACATCCAGTGGTTGAGCTACGGCTCTAGTGAATGCACCTGCTATACCACCGGCTAAGGCTGCTTGAAGAACAGTGTTTTTTTGTACCGATTTTTGTTTAAATTTATTCATTTTGCCTATATCAACCATCAATTAAAAACTACACTGATGTTTAAAACAAGTTTATATTACACCTCCTGGTAAGTGTGTGTGAAAAAGTATTTATTTAAATGACTTAGCAAAACCCACATGCCTGAAGAAAAATAGATTTTTCATGTATTAATTATAGGTAAAAATAATTATTATAAAAATTATAACCTCTCCTCCCTTCTCTGTCGGGCCTGTGCTTTGGCTTTTTGCGAAGAGATCAAAGAGTATATCAATGTCAATTGTCACTATAAACCAACTATTTATTTTGTCGCACCAGTGGTGCCATCCACACATTCTGGGACCATCCACACATGGCCATTTGATCCCAAACTAGGCAGCGCCTGTACTATGGAAACCAGACAACTGATACTAATACTTATATACTTTTTTTTGTATATACATACGTAAATAGATTAATTAACACCCAGACACTTGGCGGGAATCGAACCCACGACCTATTGGGTATATAGCATCCACTAGACCAACAGGCCCGTCGAAATAGCTTTGGTGTTATTATATAATATTGTCGAAATAGCTTATAATATTGTTTATAGTAATTTAGCCGCATTTGAATAAAAATAAGATAAATATCCATAATGTGTGTTCCGTGGTAAGAATACTGATTTTCTGTCCTAGATCGTGACCATGTGGTCACAATCATGTCACGCACCAGTAGGGCAGTGGTGCGTTTTACATTTGAAGTTTTTTCGGTCACGATCATCCTTAATACGTATGTACGTATGTATCCTTAATTAATATGTATGTACGTATTAATAAGGATGATCGTGACCGAAAAAAATTCAAATGTAAAACGCACCACTGCCCCACTGCTGCGTTTTCTTCAAGTCCGTGGCAGATGCTAAACCTGGAGGAGCTGAACCATAGATTTAGGATTTTTCACTAGGTATATCTTTGAGCTGAACCTTAGAGGTACCACTTTTGTTCATATGTTCAGGTCATTCTTTATTTGTGTGTCATTCTTGTCATTCTTTATCTTTTTGAATGTGTTGCGAGTTTATTATAGTGTGGGTTCATAGAAACATGAAGAGTTTGCATTTGCAAGAGTATGAGTGAAATTGTATCTGTGTGTATTTACTTCGCCTCCCGCACCCCGCAAAAGTGCCACGAAAAATTTGTTCGGGGAATCGACGCGATACTAGCTCCATTCTAATTACTCTGAGAGCTGAACACATGACATGCTGAAAGACAAAAAAATCATATGCTCTGTTTCTTTCTATCACATGTAACATGTAAAGGTAAGAAAGTCGTATCCATAGATTTAAAATTTTTCACTACGTTCAAGAAGATAAACATAGCGTGGGAGGGAGAAGTTCTAATCAAATACAAACTGCACGAGTGTGTTAGCATCGGTGATTAATATAAATAAGTATAATAAATATTATTGGAAAGTAATTTATTTGGTTCATTTAAGTTTCGTCAGCGACGATTGAGGGTAGTAGAATTTGACTATGCTTTGAAAAAGTGTTGTATTAATGTAATAACTTGTTATTGGTAGTATTTAACTATTTATTAACAAATGTAAAATTGTTATGGAAAGCCCTATGCGATAAGAAAGATTTATTATTGATATTGTATAAAATATTGTTTAAAACAAAGATATTATATATAGAAGATAAACATAGTCCGATAAAAAATGAAACCAAAAAAGAATGTACCTATGTGTGAGTGAATTGTTTATGTGTAAAGGAACAAAAGTGTTGTTAAAAAGACTACGTACGTAATCGATATCGATGATATTTTGTGTGAAGATTTACACGATTATCTGTTTAATTTAAAATTGAAGTTGATTTATAACAAGTTACTAATAACCTTTAGTATTGCAAATCTTATAATGATAAATTGTCAAAAGTGGTAAAACAGTCGTTCTAAACAAAAAATTTAGTTTCTTTTTGCTTGAAAAATCGTAAATTAGATCATGTAAATAAGTTATCGTTACGCATGATAAAATTACTCAAATCAGCATGCATTGTAAACAATAATTATTAACGTTTTTCAGTATGGGTGAAGGAGTATCCCCTGAGATCCTTGAGAAGTATGCAATATTTCTAAATAGTATAAAACCAAAATATTTGGCGGACGTGTTGTTCTAACAGTTCAACATCCTGGCTGGCTTATTGGGTAGCCAGCTGGTGGTTCGATTTCCACCAGGTGTCTGGGTTTTATTTATCTATTAAGTATGTATTTACAAATAAAAGTATATGAGTATGTATTAGTAAAAGTTGTCTGGTTTCCATAGCTCTGCCTTGTTTGGGATCAGATCACCATGTGTGGATCGTTATTATTATAAAGACAAACAATATACTTCTATTGTAAAATACATAAGGTAAGGTCCCCACCTAAGAGTGTCACCGGGGTAAGACTGTCACTTTCAACCAACTCGAAAAATTCTGCGTTTTTTTCCAATTTAACTTGTCGATAAAACAGTTATCATGAAATGGTTCTCGGCTCAAAACACAGTTGTCACTTCTGCTGAACTATTTGGTCTATATCACACAATTAAAATGTCAGCTGTAAGAAAAAAAAGGCTAGTTGGTGGATCTGAAAAAACATTAAAAAATTTGTGATATTAAATGTTAAATTGAGATATCTTTGCTGTAAGTAGCATCATACCAACATAGAGTTTAAAATTATCTTGTTTTATCACATAAAACAAAATAAATAAGTTTCCTTAATATTTAACAAAATAAAACCATAATATAAAAATGTCAAAGTGGGGGAAGACTATCAGTTTACCAGGGGCAAGACAAACGTATGTTAGTCTTGCCCCAAGTCAGATATTCTAAACATTTTCAAAGCGGGTATCGGCTTTAACTAGGTGCTAAAAAAATATTATTAGTTGCTACCTAGAAAAACTAATTGTAATAACCCTACTAGCGACGTCCCGCGCTTTTACTCACGTATACAATTAAGAAAATTGATGACAACAGAGAGACAGAGATACATACGCATTTATAAATGTGCATATAGCATTCTTTCGAAAGCTTCCTATATTGTTTAAAGGAAAGTTTGTGAGAGTTTGTGTTTGCTCCTTCTTTATACTTTCATAGCTACTTGCATAGCACTATTTCATAGTGACAATGAGGTTTTGATGTCGATAAAAAAAAACAATTCAAAGGTTTTACACCCCTGTTTTCGATTGTATATGCAATTATGCTAATGTATTCATTGTTTTATATAAGCTTATAGTGTTAATGTACCAGTGGCGTTACTGTCTTAAAGGTAGGGCATAAAAGTAAGTCAGAAAAATACAGTTTGTTTGTCCGACAGTAAAGTATGTTAGCACCTTACCTTACATATTTCAGCATTCATAAAAATATATTGTAAATATATACTTCAGCTTCTTAGTGACGACAGTAATAGAGCACGTTTTATCTGGTAACATCTTAATATTATTTAAACCACATGAACACGAAGTAAATTATTTGTTGTGAAGGATCGAATAAGAAATGTTATCCCCAGAGAATCAAACTTGCCGACGTAGGTCAACGAATTACCAGACTGGAGTGGCTGGTCATATTGGCTGTAGAACCGATGATATGGATGGATATCACAGACAGAAATCAAAATCTTTATCACAGACACTGGAATATTGTAGGGATTCCACCCATCCTCGTCTTTAATCCGCATCTATTTTTGTCATAAAAAAGAATTATTTTGATAATCTGAAAGAATACATTTGAATTATTATTATTATCATATCAATTTACATAAAGAATATAGAGACGGCAAAATATTTTTAGACCGAATAAATATAAACTCCTTGAAACTAAAACAAAAAGACGTAGAATTTACATTTGTTCTATTAAAACTATTTGCTATGTAGACACAGGCATAAATAATGTTATCTATGCCAGTGTCCACCAGCATCCATAGCGTAGATAGAGTGGGGTCTTCAAGGTGACGGAGACGCTGGCAGCAGATGTCATTGCGGACGCACACACAAACTCCGGCGCGTTGGTGGAAATGGTGCTCTAAGATGTACCCAGGGTAGTCGAGGTTCGCCGCATCTGACGGACATCGAATCTGCGTTTCCGTCAAGTAAAGCAAGTGTGGCTTATCAGTCTCAAGGTGGTGGTGGACTGCGTCGGCGTCGAGATTTGAGTGCAGACCTCGAATGTTTGAGAGGTGCACTTGGAGCAAGGTGCATCCGCTGTGTAAACTTGCTTTTCTTTCTTGCCTTTTTCATGTTTTTGTAGTTGGGGAGTGAATAGGTTGGAGCACGGCAGTTGAACGAGGCGTTGCGATCCAACCCAACAACACAACTGGATTTGCCATGTCCGCGGGAGCTTGATCTGGAGACCGCGGGGACGCCTGAACCCCCCAGGGGTCGCCATCGGGTCCGCTTCTCCGATCGCCAACCGGCACGATGGAGCCACCCTGGGATTTTTCTCAGTTGGCGGGGCAGCCTTTCATGTGTGGCTGGCACACTACTTGGGCCCCCTACTACCTGCGGAGCACCGTGCTTCGGATCCCGCTGCCCTCTACGACCAAGCACCCGACATGGCAAGAGCCAGCATATTGTACCCGGTACAAATCGCAAAACAACTGCTCAGACCCGCCCTCCATACGGCTTCACCAGACAGCATGTCGGAATACGACGAATCGCTTGGCGGCATGATTTTGTCTGGTGGGTGGTAACTGACAGCCGGCAGCCGATGTAATGGCCTACCACCGTTATTGCTGCTCGTTTGGCACTACCCAGGGAACACGTGTTGGGAGGTCAAAACTCAAGTAGTTCCTACGGACGTGACCAGCTCCATCCCCCAGTTCCTACGGACGTGAGCAGCCCCATCCCCCTAAAAACTATCTATTAAAACTATTTGCTTTATTATCGATATCGATACTCATGACGTCAGGACTTTTTCAAGCCCTATTGTAAACAAATCGTTTTACATTTTACACAAAATATCCCGCTATTCATTATATAGAAGTAATAAATTATGATCAGTTTGAAGAAAAACTTGTATTCTACGATATTATTACGATTTTCAACCAAAGTTTCAACCAAAACCATAAAAATATAGCAAGCAAAAATGCAGTCAGGAATAGTAATCAATTACCTGTGAAATGTTTACTTATTCGTTTTATTACGATTTGTAACATCACATGCACTTATTGCACAAGCCACCCTAATGGAACAATGTTATTGCATATTATAAATTCGAGATCATGCTAAATTAATAAAATTAACTTTGACAGCAAACAGACCGCGAGGCAGCGTAGCAGTGGCTAATGTCAAAGTGATGCGGAATAAAAAAAAAGAATTTTTATCTCTGCCTCTGTTGCACTCGTGCAGTTTGTATTTGATTAGAACTTCTCCCTTCCCACGCTATGTTTATCTTCTTGAACGTAGTGAAAAATTTTATCTCTATGGTCGATCTCTATATATAATTTCTTTGGTCGTATCTCTAGATCCTTCCTTGGCTTAAAGGTCTTGATACCAAGCCACAAAATATAAAAAAAAGATCCTTCCTCTAAGGGTGCGTTCCACTAAGCGCCCACAACAATCACGCTCACGCACGACCATGAAGCTAGTAGGTCAACAATGGAGCCCAAACTCCAAATACTTGATTGAGGCATACGCTATCCCTTTCATTGAGGTCCGATGTGTGGTCCATGTTATAATTGAAATTACCCGAGAAATGGATACCCTAATATAGAAATGCTTTACTTACACATCAAAAGAATGTTTTCCACCCGAAAACTTAAAATACGATGACAATCATGCCTAATAAAAAAATTATTGGTACTGTTCTGCGAGTTCGATTAGAATAATGCTCTATTGTGTTTTCGCCAATTATACTCAAATGCAATTTTAATTACCGATTTTAAGGGTTCGTATTTTGTGGCAACACTGTCGCTTATTGTCAGCATGAAACTGTCTGTCATATAAATCGATCAAACATTTAAATACCATAATTTCACGATAAAGTGAATTAAAATCATAAAAATGGTGATAAAATGGGCAGTACTTGGTTGCAAAAATATGTTGTATCCAGTATTTAATACCGAATATCACTCGTAAGTGCGATTTTGTTCAATAATTACCTACCGATGATCCCTGTGCATTATGCACCATATTTTCGATCAGTTCTTCTTTCGATAGGCACATAACACGTTTTCAGTTCGTTTGTTAGTATTGGGTTTAAGTTTATATTAATTTGTACTTGAATTATTTAATTTTAAAATATTTCACTTTATTTTAATAGAGTAACCATGGTAAAGATTTTTTGAAGACTTTCCGTTTTGGGGATTTTTTACCGCCACTTTATGATCAAAAAATAAACGATGTATTTAGTTCAAAGGATTGATATTGAAAACATATTGTATGTTCATTAATTTTACAAGTGTGTAGGTATGTAGGTTAAGTTTAGGTACAGTTAGTTTTGTAACTTATTAGATACATATTATTAAAATCATATTTATTCTTGTCGCCTCCTAGTCCTGTCGCGTCTAGTAGCCTCCGTGGCGCAGTGGGAAACCGCTTGCTTGCATACCGGGGGTCGCAGGTTCGAATCCTGCGGGGAGCAACAACTATGTGTAGTTGTTCCTCACTGGCTAGGATAATGCAGGCCGGTCATTGTCTGTAAAGTAAGATGATCCATGCGTCGGATAGGCATGTAAAGTACACTTGTGCACTTGTGTCTACGCAAGCATTTGTGCACTGGATGATGGCTGATCTTGCGAAAGATTAGCCGCTGTGGTTGGATTGTAGAGTACCTATATCATTCCATAAATATACATACTGTTTTATTTACCCCTGGTCAATATTAATACATTTTTAATTTTCTTGTAGATTTCCTAAAAATATTGAGTGAAGGAATGTACCTATGACTATCCATTGTCCCATTGGAAAATAAATTTGATGAAGCTGCAATGATCTGCTGTTGGTCCAATGGAAAACTAAATTTACCGCGAATGCTTTTTCTATCGTCTAATGTGTTGGTTAAAAGGTGTTTTAGTTGTTTGCATATAATGCTAATTGCTGTTCAGTATCTTGTGATTAATCGGAGATCGTTAAACGTACTGAATAAATGATTTTATAGCACAATATTTTTTTTAATCATAACTTCATATGCTTTTATTTTCACAACCATTAGCTTATTATTTATCCCTTGATTTTCTGTAAAGTAAGATGCTCCATGCGTAAGATGGGCATGTAAAATGTTGATCCTGCACCTTGTCTCTCCCCGGTCGTGTCGGTTTTTCATCCCATCGTATTTTGAGAGGTAAACGGAAGAGAGAGAGAGAGAGTGCAGTTGTGTCTACGCAAGCACTTGCGCACTATAATATATTTTGCGTAGACTGAGATCTTTCAAAATACCCACTGTGGTCATATCGGCCAGAAATAGGTCCTTATTTATTTATCATCTGTTTCCCTATCAATCACAGTTTGTTCTTCTTGTACACAATTCTTCCGTATTTGGGCTGCTCCAACCCATAATCAGACTGATTAAGCAACTAGACATATTTAATCGGTTTAAACTTAAAGCATAATAATAATATAATAATATCCTGGGACAATTCACAGACGGTCATCTGATCCCAAACTAGGCAGAGCCTGTACTATGGAAACCAGACAACTGATACTAATACTTATATACTTTTTTTTTTTGTAAATACATACTTATATAGATAAAACACCCAGACACTTGGTAAACAAGCCAAGTAAGTCGTATTATGCGACGAAGTTAAAAAGATGTCCTGATTTTTCATGAAACATTAAGGTTGCCCTCTTAGAAAGAGAGATCTGACCTCAATGAAAGGGATAGCGTTGACCTCAGGCATGTATTTGGGAGTGTTTCCTCCACTTTGACCCTAATAGCTTCATGCGCACGACCGCAGTTTTTCCCGTTCCACTTGCTCGTGAGCGTTAATGTCTCGTAAATTCAAGTGGAATGGATAATCTAGCGTTTTGAGTGTGGAGGTAAATAACACTTCTACTAAAATATCTCTTTCCGCATGAAATAACGTAAGTTTCACGGTCGCCATCTTTGATGCTTTGAGTTTTGAAAATGCCGCTAATTTTCTAAACGATCACTTCGACCCACCTTTTTAGATGGGTCGTCGTGAGCTTCGCGTTAGCGTAAGTCAGACGTCATGAGTGACGTTTTCACTGCGACCACAACGCAGGGCCGGATTAAGCCAGCGCGGGGCCCGTAGCAAATATGAACGCGGGGGCCCTTGACTTGCATAGTGTTTTTGTTGCCACAGTGAGGTTATTTAGACGTTCTCAGAAGACAAGTAAGAATTTAAAAAAATTAAAGAATCCCCGTCATAGGTAGTTAACGAACTCTTAAAATGACTTTCTTGTGCTATTATTCTCCGAACAATAACGCCGAACATGAACGCCGAACAATAATGCCGAACACGAACGCCGTACATGAACGCCGAACAATAATGCCGAACATGAACGCCGTACATGAACGCCGAACAATAATGCCGAACAATAACGCCGAACATGAAAGCCGTACATGAACGCCGAACAATAATGCCGAACATGAACGCCGTACATGAACACCGAACAATAACGCCGAACAATAATGCCGAACATGAACGCCGAACAATAATGCCGAACATTAACGCCGAACAATACCGCCAAACAATAACTTGGCACATGAACGCCGAACATGAACGCCGTAAATGAACGCCGAACAATAATGCCGAACAATAACGCCGAACATGAACGCCGTAAATGAACGCCGATCAATAATGCCGAACAATAACGCCGAACATGAACGCCGTACATGAACGCCGAACAATAATGCCGAACATGAACGCCGTACATGAACGTCGAACAATAACGCCGAACAATAATGCCGAACATGAACGCCGAACAATAATGCCGAACATTAACGCCGAACAATACCGCCAAACAATAACTTGGCACATGAACGCCGAACAATAACGCCGAACATGAACGCCGGACATTAAGGCCGTACAATAACGCAGAACATGAACGCCGTAAATGAACGCCGATCAATAATGCCGAACAATAACGCCGTAAATGAACGCCGATCAATAATGCCGAACAATAACGCCGAACATGAACGCCGTACATGAACGCCGAACATTAACGCCGAACAATACCGCCAAACAATAACTTGGCACATGAACGCCGAACAATAACGCCGGACATGAACGCCGGACATTAAGGCCGTACAATAATGTCGAACAATAACCCTGAACATTAACGCTGAACATGAACGCCGAACAATACCGCTGAACAATAACGCCGAACATGAACGCTGGACATTAACGCCGAACAATAATGCCAAACATGAACGCCGAACATTAACGCCGAACATTAACGCCGCACATGAACGCCACACATGAACGCCGAACAATAACGCCGAACATAAACGCCGAACATGAAAGCCGAACATTAACGCCGAACAATAACGCCGAACATTAACGCTAAACATGAACGCCGAACGTGAACGCCGAACATGAACGCCGAACAAGAACGCCGATCTCGTGACCAAGGTGGTCACCTGCTCCATCATCAGACCCTGATCACCATTTTTCTAGCAACTACTCGTCGAGACCTATTCAACGAGCCCAACCTCCATGAGTCTACGTTTATTGGAGCCGAGATCCTGTTACCACCTTCTTGCTGATCATCATCAGACCCTGGTGACGGTTACCATTTTATTTAGTATCATCGAATTCAAAGACAAAGTCTAAGTCAAAAATATTTATTTCAATTAGGCTTAACGCTAGCACTTTTGAATGGTCATTTTTTTAATAGCTACCACCGGATCACAACGCGGCCTCAACTGAGAAGATCCGGCAAAAACGCGGCCCCGGCTGGAATGTGAGCGTATTTTCGTTGCACCCAGTCTGTCACGACCGGGTGTTCCGCCACTCGCTCCTGTGACCACACCAGGGTGCCTTGTGCTTCCCTTCGCCACCAATGAACTTCACTAGGAGGTGCTCCATCCCGGCTTCGCACTTCCGTGTTCTGTCAATAAACTGCGGTCAACACCAGCGCCTCCAAGTCCCAGGGTAGTGCCGAAAATGTGCGGTATCCTCATATCACCTGGACCTCCATGACTCTCTGTGATCGTTGCAACGGGGTCTTGGTTTAGGCAGTGAGTATTTAGACCTAAGTCCACACTGGTGCGCCATAAAGGGACATCGTTCGTACTACCCCAATATACAGGCAACGGCAACTGTCACTCGGGCCACTTGGATTCGGAAGGAGCCGCGACAGAGAACCCACAGCCGAATCAGCTTCGGCTAGCTAGACCCTTGAAATGGATGACGAATCGTCGAGGACAAGACCCAAATATTTCATTTGGCTGCCGACTTAGTTCATGACACCTTCGGCTGCTGTTCCGGCCCATGAGGGCGGCCTCTACCTAGGTCCGTGGAAACACAGGGCCTAGGTCCAGGGCCAACCCTCAAGTCCAGTCGTAACAGACGCACGCAGTGTCAATATCTATGGAGCATTATGCGATGTTCCACAGAAGAGGTCCAGGCACCGAAACCTGCGAACACCACGCGCCATGTGACAGTGCAATAGACCGTCACTTCCAACGTAGACGACATTCGGTCCTCGAAATAGGACCCTACTCGCCTAAAATAGGCCGAGATTGCTGACCGATTCCGAGCCTGGTGGTAAGATAGAATATAATAGAATACTCTTTATTTGCACACCAAAGTAAAACATACAGAAAACTTAGAAAATAACTTAAATCGCGCGGTCTTATCGCTAATAGCGATTTCTTCCAGACAACCATTCACCAAGATATCATAGCCGTAGCCTCCATCACACATATGAACTGTAGTGTGTTGAAAGCATTGGCGATGTCAAGAGACACCGTCAACATGACACCACCCTGAGACACTGCCGCATCCGAGAGGGCCTTCACGCGAAATGTCTCGTCTATGTTAGACCGACCCTCTCGGAATCCGTAATGGGTGTTGGAGACTCGGGCACTACTTTCTAATAAGAAAATAGGCGATAGACTATCAACAGAAAACTATTCTAAATGGTCGGGTTATACGAACAGCTTCTAGCTAACTGTGAGGGCTATTTAACTTCCTTGGAAGGACAGGCTTGAAGACCAAGTTAAAGACACTGATTCGGCCAATGATGACTTTTAGAATAACTAATAAAGGTTAAAAAAGAAAAGAAAGAAAGATAATTTTATATGACTGATATAGACTATTAATCATTCTAAATAGACGGTGGATGGTATAAACATTATCTTATTTACTTGATTTTTTTCTTTGCTATATGTGCGGGGCCCTCCAAGGCGCGGGGCCCGTAGCATTTGCTGACCCCTGCTATATGGCTAATCCGGCACTGCCACAACGACCGCGTTCGTTATGTGGAACGACTAAAGGAGCATTTTGATCGTTGTGGGCGCTTAGTGGAACGCACCCTAAGACTGACACTGACACTTGACATGACATGACATAGGAGAGAGAGAGAAGTTGAGAGAACGAGAAAAAACTAAAAATAAAAAAAAGACTCGATTTGACTCGAAGTCGAAGTCGAGTGTCGACGAGTTTATTTATTTATATTGTAAAACTTGTAAATTCTGCCAAATAGAAATCGCGAATATATAAACATGACGTCGCCCCTTGAAAACCTGGAAACGCAGCTTGAAATGTTTATTGAAAATGTACGGCAAATTCGCATAATCGTCAGCGACTTCCAACCACAAGGACAAAGTGTACTGAATCAGAAAATGTGAGTGAAAAATTGAAAAGTTATTTTATAGAAGCTGCGGTAAACTGTCTGTCGTTAGATCACCTGTACTGCAGTACCGCGAGGCGCTGTAACAGTGGCGTAGCTTGCTTTAGATGGGCCCTGTATCAAAATTTGTTGGGGAGTTTGAAGACACGGCCTAAGAGTTTGTGAGATTGTGGATAACATCTTACAAATTCTTGCTTACATACGCTCAGGGCCACTGTAGCCCGGGGGCTACATACCATTGAGCTACTGCTGTCAGTAGCTACGCCCCTTCACAGTAAATAATACTTAGGCACAGTATGTTATACAACAATTCTAGCATTCCTTCAGAATTAAGTTTTTAAAAAACTATGAACTGTTAATAGGCTCAGTAACCCTGAGATGAGAACACATACAATGCTTGAACTTGGTACATAAAGTTAAACAACCCCATAGTACAAACTCTAATTCTTTACCTTTTAATGACAAAAGTTTTTCTAAAATGTAATCATGTTGTTACAGTCAGTCGTTAGTTACGGGATTACAAGAAGTGGATAAGCTGAAGGCCCAGGTGCATGATATTCATGTTCCAACAGAAGTATTTGAGTAAGTAAATAATAATATAAACAATAGTTTAATCTATTGGCATAGATGAGAGTTCTCTTTGCCCTTTGAGACTTGCATTATTATGAGGCAAATGTGGATCTATGAAACTGGCTTTGTGTATTCTGCATTTATGCACAATGCCACTAAACTTACACATTCCCTTCACATTTTGATTTATAATAATAATAAAACTCTGGGACAATTCACATGGTCATCTGATCCAAAACTAGGCAAAGCCTGTAGTAGGGCAACTAGACAACTGATACTTCTTACTGTACTTTCTTTTTTTTGTAAATAGATATTTAAATAAATAACACTCAGACACAAGCTGGGAATCAAACCCATGACCTGTTAGAGAGCGGCCTGGGTGTCTAACCACTAGACACACAAGACTGTCAGTCAACTAATTAGCTACTCATTATAAAACTGTATATGTATCCAGCCCTTTGAAGAAAATCACTATAACTGACAAACAGTGGCGTGCACTGAAAGCAGGCAAAAATATCTGCGAGTTGTTACTGCTATATTCTATTTGTTCGTGTTCCAGCATAAATATCCTTAACCTATATTACCAACCAACATATCCATTTACATAAAAAAAAAATATGTTAATTCATGTCCTAACTAAGATTTTTTTAAATTAAGACTGTTTAGAGAAATTCTAGGGTAGGCAAAGTATTTTTGTCAGTATTGAGCCGCTGAATAAACTTATTAATGTTTTCAAATGCAAATTAATATGTCTATAGTATTTTCTTGCATATGGATATTTGAAATGGTATAATAACATACTTAAATAGGTGAAACAAGCCGAATACATTTTTTTGCCTACCCTCTGTGCACGCCACTGTGACAAATACATACATACATAAAATCACGCCTTTTTCCCGTAGGGTAGGCAGAGCCCAAGGGCCGCTTTTCGCCTCGATGGGTGGCGAACCACATCGCCGCCATTTTGGTTAATTTATATATTGACCATTGCGTTCTCACAAATAACGAGGGAGAGGGAAGGATAGGTGTTGTGAAAAGGAAGATTGGCAAGTTAGAGTGGGAAATAGGAAAAGTAGGATATTACCGCCCAGGAGGGCAAGGGATGGGACAGTAATAGCTAGGGAAGCCGGGGTCGCATACCCGTATACTATACCACAACTATGGGACAGGTAAGTTGGGATGAGTATCCCATGACTACAAACTGACAAATCCATAACTGACAAATGGACAAATAAAATCATTGACTTGAATTCTGTTGATTTTACCTGTGTAACTTTAAGGGTTTTCTAATTCAAATTTATACCTATTGTTCATTTTAATTCCAGCTACATTGATCAGGGCCGCAATCCTCAACTGTACACAAAAGACTGCATAGACAAGGCGTTAGCTAAAAATGAAGAGGTCAAAGGTAAAATAGATTCCTACAAACGATTCAAGAGCCATCTACTTTCGGAGCTGTCAAAAACATTCCCCAATGAAATTACTAAATATAAGGCAATCCGAGGTGGTGAATAGATGTTACCTAAACAATCATTGGTATTTTAGTTCTTAAATAACTGTAATGTCACTGGAGCCTTAATTCTTTATAGCCACCTATGAGGATTTAATATCTAATTATCTTTCCATTGGAAAATTAGCATTCCTGTATTTTTCAGCAAGTTGTTCTTATTTGCTTCTAGTATTGGATTAAAAGCCTCAATAGTAAATTTAAACATAAAAATGTATTAGTGTACTGCATAGTGTTAGGAATGTGATGTATAATGTAGCCTATACGACATGTAATCTAAAGTGGTATTAGGGAATTAAGGCCTTGAAGTTGGGTTCAAGTTCAAGGTGTATAAATGTCTACATAATGCTACAAGTTTCTTTTTATAAAGAATATTGTGGAGTGTTTTACTGCCATCAAAAGGAAAAGTACCATAAGTCAAATTTTAGAAACTATGTGTTTATGTGGCTCATCCACATAAAATATAGCAAATGACTGCAAGCCCTAGTTGTACTCTCTGTCTCTCTCCAACTTAAGAGCAGAGAGAGAGAGAAGTTGTACATAAAACAGTATATTTTCATTTGATGGTTAAATTATCGTTTTTTTGTGCCTGGAATTATGTAAGTCATTTCTGATTAGTATTGAAATAAACAATTTGGATATTTATACATTTTATTTACTTTTTAAATACATTATTAAAATTATATAAAAAATATTCAAAGCTGACCATAAAATTTAAAATTAGAACAATAAAAAAATATTGGAATAAGAATTCGAATAACATTATTTCTGAGAAAAATATTTGAGAAAAAAGAATGAAGAAACACTTTTCTTCTAAAAGTAGTTTCAAAATAATGAAATAAAGACTAAGATATTTAGTGAATTGAAGATAATTGAAGAAGTAATGATGAGATTAAAATAAAATGGCAAAAGCCAGCTTTGCCCTTCACACCGACTGTGATACCATCATGAAAATATTAGTATCAAAAATCATATCTCATTAAAAAATAAAGTCTATCCATTAAAAATAAATTAATAAAATTGGATTATTAATAAATATACTGCATGTTTGGTACATAAAACATTTGTAAAGAAATGTTAGCAAATTTTAAAATATTTTTAACAATAATTACATTAGACAAATTTCAGGGGTCACCACTGTTTCTCCAACAGTCTGTGGTTCTACAGTTAGGCTATCATGTTCAGTGACTTCTGGATCACTTAAATCTACTTCTTGCGTATCACTATCATTTGACTGATCCTGGGATTCATCATGTGGTAATTCAAAAGTAAAGCTGTACCACATGTGATAGAATTCATTTTTCACTGGCTGTACTAGTTGTTTTTTATTTGTAATGTAGACGTAATTCCAGTGGTCGGCTGAGCGATCATCGCCCCAGTTGAGTGTGCCCGTCATAAGTACTTTGTCGTCCACTAAGCAAAACTTGTGTTCCATTTTGTGAAATTGTCTGTTAGCTTTGCATTTTATTTCTGCGCCTGAAACAGTTAAAGGTAAAACTTTATTCAAAAATCAATATTCTTCTAAAAAAATCTGAATAACTAATAACCAAGGGACAGCCTTATCCATTCATTGGTCCTAGAAATTTTATATTTGAAAGGTGCATTATATTAAATACATAGGTTAGGCGTACGCCAATAAGGGAATTTTCTGAATTCGTATTTTAAGGGGGTCGTTTTTCAAGGTATAAAAACAGGTTGACTGGGTAAAAGATGGGTTTAGAATCGTAGTTCCTTAAATAAAACCCCTATGTCAAAACCTTGTGTTTGATGTCATTTTAATTACTCGAATGTAAAGGAAAACATCTTATACTTATATAAAAATACCGTGTCACGCAGTTTGTGGTCGCGCTCCTCCGAAACGGCTTGACCGATTTATACGATTTTTTAAAATTTATATTTGGTAAGCATGAGAATAGATTGTAAAGTAAGTAGGTATACATATTTCATACCGCTAGGTGATGTTAGTGCATTGTTAATGTAAAAAAAAGCGCGGGCGGAGCTGCGCGTGTAAGTGCTAGTATTACCTTACTGTGATAATGAACTATGAAAATCGAGTAAAAGGTATCGAAGAAAATTGACAGTTTGATCATTGTTAACCACGGCTATGTTTTAAAGAATTTGCATAATGTCGTGTCTCCTCACAAGGCTCTTGTGTATTATTGGGTCAGGTTTGTCAGGGTTTTTTCAGTGGTAATCCAGTAGTTAGAAATATGCACAATGTTTAAAAACCCTGTCCGATCAGAATGTGCCATATTCGCATAATGTGATAAGTAGTGCATATTGGAATAATTGGAATAATATTTATAAAAACATTCATCAAAGGATATAATTAGTTATTATTTAGGATATATCAAGACACCGAATAATTGTCACATCCGTGATTGAACAGAATTTTTAACAACACTGTATATTCACTACATAAGTGCGGACTAAGTAGCAGGGGACTGTTCGTAGATGGTTCGTAGATTTAGATGTTTTCACTACGAGGATGGACGACGTTAGGTACTAGCAGTCCACTTCAAAAAAATCGCATCGTAAAATGCTAGATCAAGATTAGTCCAGAAAAAATATCCGCGCTTATCAATTTATAGAAAAACTAAATTAATACGTACCAGCATCAATAAGTTCCTTTGTTAGAAAATCTGTTGACTCGTTATATCCGGACCGGTCTATAATTATACGAACTTTGATGTTTTTCTTCTTTATAAGTGTAACTAATCGGCCCTGAATAGCTGGATTGTGGATGGCAGGCATACAGACGTTAACACACTCTTTGGCTGCTTCTATGTAACTGATCAACTTATCAAAACTGTTATATGCATTAAATTGTAGTTTACAAAACACCATGACTTCATTAATCTCGGAAGTACGGCTTTTATAATAATAAGCAGCTGCGGAAACAGCACACGCTATTGCGACCGCGGCAGCCGACGACAGGAGACGTGGATTCAATATCATTTTATGTGATTTCAAACATAAATATACCTAAACGTGGATAGACTAATCTAATAAGTTAAAATATAAAAAACAAAATAATGAGGTAAATTGGTGCTGTCACAATCACTCGGGCCGCTCGGCCTGGTTTAAAACATAATTTACGAGTACCCTCAAATAAAAAATAAGTTTTCAGGCTTTCCTTGAATATTCAAAAGAAGTTGTTACGTGTGAATTGTGAAATAAAACCACTGGGTCATTGTAGACGTGGTGGGACACAACGGAACCGAGCGACGCGACGCAGAACGGATTTTCGTAGAAATATGTTTTCGTCTAAAAAGACTAATATCCAATACACACAGATTCAACATGGGAAACATAAAAAAAAATTAGCAAAATGGCGCGAATATTGATTATTGATCTGTCATCAACATCTGACTGACTGACTGACAACAAAAATGCAATATTTTTGTTTTTTTCGCTGCAAATTATAATTGGTTTATCTTTAAAACTGAGATTGTAATCACAGAAGTATCACAAGTGTCAAATATGGGTATCACCGGGCTAATACCTTTTATAGAGAAAGCTTCTAGGCGGGTCAATGTTAGTGAATTTAGTGGTTGCACTGTTGCAATAGATTCCTATTGCTGGCTACATAAAGGAGCCTTCGCCTGCGCTGAAAGATTGGTGCGAGGAGAGGACACTGACGTGTAAGTATTCTGTTGTGTAATCAATTTCAATTGTAATATAGAAAACTTACCACACAGAGGACATCTTAATAGCATTACCATTAGCAGCAGAAAGACTTTCACTGCTAACAAAGGCCTCCCCCTTGTGTGGTGTGGTTGCCATAATCCCCACGCTTGGCAGGCTACTTTGGGATCTCAGTATAGAAGGTAGGTAATCCAATAGAAAGATGCTGCTGTTTTCCCTTACTCGCCTTTTATGGACACCCAACGGGATGAGATGCGAGAATGCTATTCTTGCTCCGACACCCCATTAATAGCATCAAATTACTTAAATTCTGCTAATTCCTGTCATCTCTCGCGGTTGGTATTTTGGTTATGTGTTGTCGTATAATAATAATCATAAATTGAACACTACTGATTTGAATGGATTGACTGGTAATGAAGTCTTTAAGTTTAATGCTCTATATGGGGTACCTTTGCTAGTGGCTTGGTAGTTTCATTCTGCTAACAGGACAGCATTTCCCTTGACACAGATTGCATGTGTTATTTATATATTTAAGTATGTATTTACAAAAAAAATGTATATAAGTATTAGTATCAGTTGTCTGGTGTCCATAGTACTACATACTAGGCTCTGCCTAGTTTGGGATTAGATGACCGTGTGTGGATTGTCCCAAGATATTATTATTATTAAAATAATTAGGTACCTAGTGATAGATAGTAGTGATGTTTGTTTTTGTACAATTGGCTCAGCGAGAAACCACTTGAATTGCAAATGATAGGTTGCGGGTGCAAATCTCACACGGAGAAACAACTTTGTGTAGTTTTTCCTTTCTAAGTAGGACAATGCAGGTGGGACTGTCTGAAAATAAGATGATCCATACATCGGGTTGTGTTGGTCTTCCTCTCCCTGGTTGTGTTGGGTTTTCCAAAGAGTAAAGGAGAGAATGCTTTGTCTATGGAAGTACTTGTGTACTGTAATATCTCACACATAAATTGCTGGTATTGGAAAGTGAGGATATTATTTTTACATTCATGTATACTAATTTGGTAAATATATATTTTTCAGACACATAAAATACTGTATGAAATATGTAACAATGCTGTTATCAAGAAACATCAAACCAATTTTAGTATTTGATGGCCGGCACCTGCCAGCCAAAGCAATGACTGAATCAAAAAGAAGAGAGTAAGTAACCACCAAAAAATTATAACAATAGTCATGAGAATATGTACTCATACATGTACTTATATATTTCTGTGTATGTTTACAGGTCTCGTGATATATCTAAGAAAAGAGCAGCAGAGCTGTTGAGTCTTGGAAAGGTATTGATTATGAAATTTTATCTGTGACAAAGTATGAGTCCCGTAATATGAGTTTTTATGGTGAAAAATATACTGTACTACAAGTTGTATCCAATTATATTTTACGCATTTTAAATAATAACATAATAATAATAGGAATGCTGGTTTGACATATAGTAAAGAGTCATGGTCACAGTGGTATAATTAACTGTCCAAACTTTTACTACGGGTAGTTACTATACTAGATTGTTTTATAGGAGACGGAAAAAGCAAATTTAATCAATACTAAATCTATACTATGAGATGTAATACTACTTCTATTCTACTAGGTCCCTTGTGAAAGGACTAGGAGGAGCACCAGTTAGGTATCACTGCAGTGCCAGATATTCTGGTGCCAAGCAGCAATGTGTAAACATAATTTGTATAAACATAATAAACATTGCTGTGTTTAGATTATTGTAGCCAGTGAAATTACCGGACACAAGAGACTCAATAACTAATGTGACAAGTGGCAGTGCCTTACAGCTGTCTATAGGCAGCTGTGTTGCTTTCCATCAGGCGACGTCTTGTATAATGATGTCTGGGTAAGAATAGCCCATCTCTTCCCGTTGGGTGTCCGTAAGAGGCGACTAAGGGAAAACAAAAGGATGGGCAGCAGGGTCTTTCTATTGGATTACCTACTGATGATGATAATCTGATCCCAAACTAGGCAGAGCCTGTACTAAGGAAACCAGACAACTGATTCTAATACTTATATAATTTTTTTTTGTAAATGGTAACTTAAATAGATAAATAACACCCAGACACTTGGTGGGAATCAAACCCACAACCCATCGGTTAGCGGACAGGGTATCTAACCACTAGCATAATCATAACAAATTACAAGAACAACCCTCGAAAATACTGGAAAACAATAAATAAAATATGTGAAATGGAAAGTAAGAAGAGGCAGCCTGTCGAACTTTTAAATATAGAAAGTTCTTCTCAAGACTCTCTGTCTACTTGTAATAATTTTTTTGCAAATATCGGTCGAAACTTAGCTTTGAAAATATTAAACAATTCTACAGAACAAAATCTTGCCCAATCGGTTAACATCCAATCCAATTCCCCAAATTCTTTTTTTATTCACCCCACTGACGATTCTGAAGTCTCTGCTTTGATTGGTCAGCTGAAAGCTGATAGTGCAACTGGTATTGATGGCATAAAAAACACCACAGTCAAAAGAATTTGTTATCTGATTCTAAAACCACTAACTTACATAATAAACTTGAGCATATCGAGCGGCAGATTTCCCGACTGCTGGAAAGTATCAGTTATTGTCCCAATATATAAGAGTGGTTCTAAACTTGATCCGTCTAATTATAGACATATCTCTCTACTTAACGTCTTTGCTAAGCTGCTAGAGAAAATAGTTGCCAAGAGACTAACTGACTTCTTTGAATCAAATAACCTCTTTTCACATAATCAGTATGGATTTCGTAGAGGCAAATAGACTGAGGAAGCCATCACCCGATTGTTAAACAGTATTTCCGCGACTCTTGACAATCGTCGTTATTGTCTCGGAGTATTTCTTGATCTCTCCAAAGCTTTCGATACTGTGTCTCATGTCATCCTTCTTCGAAAGTTAGAGTTACTAGGTATCAGAGGTATTGCTCTAGATTGGTTTATAAGCTACTTGAATGACCGAAAACATTCTGTTTTAGTTGATGGCCTTCTTAGTAAGCCTGCTGAGGTATATTTTGGTACCAATTCTGTTCATAACCTATATTAATGATATTACCAATCTATTTTCCTCCAATAAAGACATTGATATTATTTGCTATGCAGATGATACTGTCATCATATTTAAAGATTCAGACTGGATGAATGTTTTCTCCATAGCCAATCGTGGTATGGAATTAGTAACTGCATGGCTTAATGCAAATCTTCTTACCCTTAATGCTACCAAGTCCAGCTACATATGCTTTCACAAAACAAAGTCATCCGTCCCTTACTCACTCTAAAGGCTCATACATGTTTTAATATAGATACTACTTGTTCTTGTGATATTCTCTCTAGGACGACTGTTCAGAAATACTTAGGAGTCACTCTGGATCAAAGGCTCACGTTTGATAATCATATTCAGACCTTGTCTGGAAGGGTTAGAAAACTAATACATATTATGAAATTACTCAGAAACGGTGCTACTAAAGAAACACTTCTCATGGTCTACACCGCTATCTGTCAATCTCTTTTAATATATGCTATTACAGCATGGGGAAGTGCTCCCAAGTCTTACCTACTTTCCCTTGAGAGGGCTCAAAGGTCTGTCCTCAAGGTTATGTTTAGGAAACATTTTCGGTTTCCTACTACTATTCTATATCGTGAATCTGGAGTTCTTACTGTGCGTCAACTTTATGTACATAAAGCAGTACTTCAATTTCATAGTACTTTTATTTCATCTGAAGATTACAAAACAAGTATGCAAAGTAGACGACGACTTATTGTTAAATATAACCCTGTTAAAACTGTATTTGCACAACGATTTAGCAGCTTCTTATTTCCATTTATTTACTTAAAAATAAACAAGTCTTGTGATATATCAAATCTCAGCTCTTCAGAGGCAAAAGTTAAATTAAAGACATTTTTACTTACACTGGACTATAACGCCACAGAACTATTATTATCAATACCAAAATAATGATTTATAGTATATATTAATTAAGTATGTATATATTTATATAATATTTTACGTATATAATATTACAATATAATACATATATAATAGATATTCTCATATTGTTACTGACTATTAGAATTATTTCTTAAGGTCGCCCGCGATACAGGTTCGCCTAGTGCGGGGTAAATTGACATTCATTATGTTTAATGTACTTAACCCTTAATTTGGCAGAGTATAAAACAAAAGAAACTTCAAAATTTTATTAAAAATAGCCTAAATACACTTAAAACTAGTATAGAAAAATAGTAAAAAAAATCTATAGTTTTCAGTTTTCCTGAAAACCCATGTATGCCACAGCATACATTGCCAAATGCACAGAACTCCATTTAGTAAATGTATTGTATGCTGTGACATACATTGCCAATTATGATGGCACTTAAAATATCACTAAAATAATAAGAATAATAATATAAAAAGGCTAAAATATAAGTCCACTAAGGTTGCAAATGATAGTCAAGTCGACAATTCCTTGAACTTTCGCTAGTTACGAAACTTAATCGAACTTGGCACTTTATGCATTGCATCGTTATTAGTTTTGAGTCAGCTACCATCGACCTAGAGTGGTCATTATCATAAAATGATCAACATTGTCAAATCCTGATGATTCCACTACGAATCCCAATAATAATAATATCTTGGGACAATCCCAATGAGGGTACTTCGTGCGTACGATTTTTTTCAGAGTTCCGTAAAGCTCGAATCCGCAATCTTTCAGAGATCGATCGTTTGCCTGATTTGCTTGAGTTATTCAAGCCACGAATTGTTGATGCAAAAGTCCAGTATTTTTGCAGATATACCGATGTAGCATCGCCAGGGCTTAAATAGGGTTCTATGTAGAGAAATAAGCATATCAGCTAAATCTTTTCCCAACATATATCTATTGTATTCCTTCACGTGTTTTGGAGAGTCTAAGTCCACTTTGGATGTAGAGTCCTTTTTATTCAGACGGTCTCCACGCCTAGATATATAAAAACTTAATAAATTCACTGCTTTGTTATCATTCCACGGTGCTATAGCTAAATAGTTTTTAGCAAATACTACTTGAAAGTGACTGCCCTGGGCCGTCTTCATTCTATACGTTTTCTGCGGGTAGAACTATTTCAGCTCCTCTCAACCAATCGTTTCTGATACGAATATGCCATAGACTTTTTATATATTCATTTCTTATATTATAAGTACCAAAAATAGTTCTAGACTAGGAATTATAACATACTAAAACAAAAAGCAAGCTAAAAATCAATCCTAAGTAAAATTGGCAATGTATGCCACGACATACAAATTAATAGGAGAGTGTTTTGTTATGAACTTGGCAGTGTATTTCACAGCATACAGCAGTTTAGTGACCTAGACAGAACAATATTATAAAGTAAAACTTGCAAAATTATTGTCATAGTTATTTGATTACTCTATCATGCATCAAATATAGTCATTACATTCGTCCTAAATAGAGTAAAAATCATAAAAATAACTTATATACTTTGGAAGGCTCAGCTGACTTTCGTCGGGTAGCCATTTTTTCACGATAATGTCAAAAATTCTTATTGTGGGACATGTGTTTTAATTTTTCTCCCATATATTGATTGTGTTGCAACTTAAAAATGAAAATTTCTCAAATGTATTTTATTAATTTTAAAACAATTTCTTACAGTAAAGTTCATGTATGACAGGGTATACGTTGCCAAATTAAGGGTTAAATGTATTTTTGGATTAATAATATTGGATTAATAATACTAGACCAACGGGCCCGTCGATGCGATCTCCAAGACGCCTGCCAAGCGTGGGAATTATGGCAACCTATCTCTTCTAAGGGGAATGCCTTTGTTCAGCAGTGGATGTCTAGGCTGCTGATGATGACATAAATTACGCTTTTCAGATAGAAGAGGCACGGTCCTACATGAGACGTAGTGTGGACATAACACACTCAATGGCGTTAGCGTTGATCAGAGAATGTAGGAACCGCAATGTTGACTGCATAGTGGCACCCTATGAGGCAGACGCACAGCTGGCTTACTTGAACATAAGGAATATTGCGCATCTGGTGATTACTGAGGATTCAGATTTAATACTGTTTGGATGTACTAAGGTAGATATTAACTTATTAATACTCACTATCAGTTCACATCACATCTGCTTAGTCTTGACTGATTGCAATTATTTAACAGAGAAAAAAATAATACAACATATTTGTAATTTTTCTTTATTTATTTAATAATAATAATAATATCCCGGGACAATTCACACACGGTCATCTGATCCCAAACTAGGCAGAGCCTGTACTATGGAAACCAGACAACTGATACTAATACATATATACTTTTTTTTTGTAAATACATACTTATATAGATAAAACACCCAGACACTTGGTGGGAATCGAATCCACGACCTGTTGGGTAGCAGACAGGGTCACTAACCACTATACCAACGGGCCAGTCAAATTTGTTAGCTAAAATAGGAATACCATATCCTATCAATGTTTAAGAATATTCATACTTCTATAAAATGAATTCAAATGAATTGTAAGAAAGAATATGGCACTGAGACATGGTCCTATGCTAATAGCTGGTCTTTTAGAGAAGCTCAGAGTCTCACAATCAGCTATCTATGCTCGGAGTTTCTTTGCGCGACAGAATCCGTAATGGGGAGATTCGCCAAATAACCAAGTTCACCGACATAGCACTTAGAATCTGCAAGTTGAAGTGGCAGTGGGCAGGCCACATTGCTCGAAGAACCGATAACCTATGGGGAAGAAAGGTTCTTGACTGCTACCCAAGGACCAAGTGTTTAACACTCAGTATTACAAAAAAAAAGTATTTATGTATTAGTATCAGTTATCTGGTTTCCATAGTACAGGCTTTGCCTAGTTTGGGATCGGATGACCGTGTGTGGATTGTCCCAAGATATTATTATTATTTTTATTAGTATTTTCAAAACATATCAGTATTTTCTGGTCAAAGATCCATTTTACTCTGGATAACTAGTTTTCCGACCTTATGCCAATACAAATAACGTTCTCTTTGCAGGTTCTCTTCAAAATGGACTTAGAAGGGACAGGCACATTGGTTGATACCGCAAAATTGCCCCTAGTGATGAAGTGTCCAATTGAATATTACACATTTGATAAGTTCAGACAGATGTGTATAATGTCAGGATGTGATTATTTGTCATCTTTGCCGGGCATTGGACTGGCGAAAGCGAGGCAGTTTGTCACTGCCACACAGGATTCTAACTTTGCCAATGTAAGTGTATAATTAGCGATGGGCCCGTTTGACCGTTATTAAGTTTGTTTAGCCCAGTAATTTCTTTTTGTTGTTCTTGTTTGGAATTTTTTAGTAATTAATAAATAATTTTCCCTATTACCGAATAGGTCTCGTATGTAAGAGACCATCAGGTAGGTAATAATGCTTCTCTTGGTTGATCCGGCCACGGCCATTTCCTAAAAGGATTTGCCAAATATGTAGGAGATCTTCTTCTTCTTCTTCTTCGTACGGGCGTATCCACAACTCGACGACTGAGCGCCTATTTTGTGTTGAGGGTGGAGGTAGGCCAGTTCACTCCAGCCATCCCAGCTCCACCAGGAAGTCTCCTAGCCGCTTAATGTTGCCGAAGACCTCCCGGAGGCAACCTGGTGTGCCCAGGTGCGTCGCCCGGTAAGTTGCCACCCCGCTGCAGTTCAGCAGCACGTGGGCAGCTGTTTCTTCCTCCTCCATGCATGCTCTGCACATTGGACTGTCAGTGATACCTAGATTAAACAGGTGTCTATTAAAGTTGCCATGACCCGTTAGTGCACCTGTTACCAGGCGGATCTTAGGTCTACTCAGCCGTATAATACCTTTGGAGAAGTGAGGGTCGACTTGGGGTAGCGCAAGTCTGGCCTGTCTACAATCCCCAAGGTTTTCCCAGTATGATTGGTGTTGTAGGCTCGTGCGTCGGCGCAAAGCGGCTTTGAACCAGTTCAATGGTAGAGGAATAATAGGTTCTGGTCCTACCTGGGTCGACTCTGAACCTTTCCTGGCTAGTCCGTCTGCCGCCTCGTTGCCTCGGGCACCGCTGTGACCCCTGATCCACTGTAGGGTAAGCAGATTAGAGTTACCTACCTTGTTTAGGGTTGAGTGGCACTCTTGTATAAGACTAGAAGTTGTTGTATTGCTATTAAGAGCTTGAAGAACCGCCTTACTGTCAGAGAGCACCTTTATATTGTACTCGCGAAGATCTCTAGTGAGAATTTGGCTGGCTGCGAGCAGAATACCCATGCACTCTGCCTGAAAAACAGTGTTATATTTACCCAATGATGTATAGAGTTGTATGTTTAAGTCATCCGAGAACACGCCAGCTCCTGTACCCGACTTAGTTTTGGAGCCGTCAGTATAGATACACAGCTCCTCAGTATGGCCTGTGCCAGTGAATCCATCTAAGTGTATCCTGTATTTTTTGTCGAAGATGAAAGTGGCCTTGACCCTGTCGCTCACTGCCTCCAGGAGTGGGGTCTCAGTCCATGCCTCTTCCATGATACCACAATGTCTTACCTTGTCAAGGTCTAGCAGTTTAAGGTGTTTCAGCCTGACTATCGCTTGTGCTGCCTCTTGTTGTATAAACATATGTAATGGAGGGATGTTTAGCATAGCTTCCAGAGCGGCCGTGGGTGCCGTTCTCATCGCCCCTGTAATCGCCCTACATGCTAATCTCTGGAACGTCTGCAGCCTTCCTATGCAGTTAGACTGTCTAGTTCTGCTCCACCAGACCAGGGCTCCATAGGTAAGCAAGGGACGAATAACAGTCGTGTAGAGCCATAAGAGTATTTTCGGGGTTAAGCCCCACCTGCTGCCTACCATTCTACGGCATTGCCACAGAACAATCTCGGCAGTTTTAATCCTACTCTCTACATGACTGCTCCAGTTCAGTTTACTGTCTAGGATTACCCCCAGGTATTTAACCTCCTTTGATAGACATAATGTGGTTCCAAACAGCTTGGGTAGGTGGTAGTTTCCTACCGTTCTTTTGTTGGTGAACATGACCAGTTCAGTCTTCGCTGGATTCACGGTCAGTTCTTGGTCCTTACACCACCTCTCAACCGTACGCAGTGCTGCTTGCATTGTGTCGCAGACAGTACTCGCCTGATTGCCCACAGTGAGTATGGCTATGTCATCAGCGTAGCCTATGGTATAAAAATACCTGGCATTGAGTTCGCTGATAAGTTCATTGGCCACTAGGTTCCATAACAGTGGTGAGAGGACTCCTCCTTGTGGGCAGCCCTTTACTGCCACCGCGTGGGAACTATCGTCGCCTTTAATAGTAATAGCTCTGTTACCGAGCATGTTAATAATCCAGTCAATCAAGACATTATCGACATTGTGTCGCAACAAGGCTGCCTTGATACTCGTGTAGTTGGTTTTGTCAAAGGCCCCTTCTATATCAATGAAGGTGCCTAAGCAGATTTGTTTGTCCTGGATGGCTTTCTCAATCTTACCCGCCACTTGGTGTAGCGCTGAGTCTGTTGATTTCCCTGCACTATATGCATGCTGATGCTTGTGAATCGGAATGTTAGTTAAGGCATCTCTGCGTAATTCCCAATCGCAGAGCCTTTCTAAGGTTTTCAGAAGAAATGAGGTAAGACTTATTGGCCTGAAGGATCTCGGATTAGTGTAGTCCGTTTTACCTGGTTTGGGTATGAAAACCACTTCCACAAACCGCCACCGAATCGGAATGTATTGGTGTGCCAGGCAGGCCTGTAGTATCTGGGTTAGTATGTTGGTGACAAATTCTCCTCCCCATTGTAGCAGCGCGGGGAAGATTTCATCTGGACCTGCTGCCTTAAATGGTTGGAAACTGTTAATGGCCCAGTTCACCTTCTCTAAGGTGACTACGTTCTCAGCCACTTGCCAGCTTCTATCCGAGGCTTGTGTACCAAGTTCTCCCCAGGTGTGATTCGAAATGATTTGACATCCCGGAAAGTGTGTTTGTAGGAGTACACCATTCGTCTCATCTTGACAGGTAGTCATAGTGCCGTCCTGTTTACGAAGGTTACCTGTTACGCATGGACCTTGTTTTGCCAGCAGCTTCCTTACTCTGTTGGCATGTCTATTCGAGGTGATACCACTGCTGAAGTTCCTCCACGATGTAGATCGCCAGTACCTTATACGTTTTTTGTATTTGGACTTAGCATTCCTGTAGCCTGATTCTCGTAATCAAAACAATAACGTTAACGTAGCGACTCAGTCGTTTAAACACTTTTCGTATTCACGTCCGTCGATTTTACTTCAACGGCAACGATTTAAAAGTCGTTCGATTAAACTATCGTTGGAGCGTATTCTGGTATAATAATCGTCGTTCAATCGTTTTATAACGTTGACTAAATGGTATTCTCGTATGAAAATGACGTCACTACCGATCGGATGCCAACGAGTAAGCGTCAAATTTCGCGATTCAAGAGTCGTTGAACAAACGTTGGTTATTTAAGACGATTTTTGCTTTTCTTATTCTTGTGGTGCGAGTCAAAGTAATAAAATAACTTTTAAATGAGCCACGGACTTACGTATTTACTATCAAATTCGTCTGCACAGCAAGAAATACAAAAAGAAAGCTGATAAGGCGAAATATGTAAAATATAAATAAATACGTAAAATTTGGGATATGGAACGCGACTAGGCATGATAGAGCTCATGTTAGAGATATATTGATTGTAGCACTAAACTGGAACATGAGAGCTAGGAGTGAGTGAGTGAGACGAAAATAGGATCGTATGCTGTGAGTGAAGAGAGTAATTAGAAGATAGTGTGAGCGAGATGGTTTTAAGGTAAATATAATTAGAGTAAGAGAGATAGAATAAACTAATAAATAGAGAAAAACACGTATTTTAATTAATAAACAATTAGTATGTTTGTGGAGGGAACGGAAACGAATTAATCTCGAGTTTCCCAAAGCCTAAGCTCTTAGCTTATCTCACAAAACTCCTACCAAGACCAAAAATTGATTAGGACGACATCTATCAGGGAATAGCAAAACGTACAGAACAATGACTCGTTGACTAATCGCTTAGTTTCGATCCAATTCAGTTGAAGTCCTATCGAACTACGTATATGGTATACGAGAATACCGATTTTGGATAGGACTTCGATCTAACGACAACAAAACGTCACCGCTATTTGGACTGTTTGTTATTACGAGAATCGGGCTACTGTACCTGTCCCACTCCTCGTCGGAATTGGTGTTCATAGCTCTGTTAAATCTTTTCCTCACCTGTCCACGAAGCCTTTGCAGTTCAGGTCCCCACCAGCGTTCTCCGCTGCTGGCGTCGTTGCGTATGTAGGAGATATAGTGCAGAAGCGCTTGCTCTTTCAGCCCTCTCTTTACTCTCACAATCCAGGCACAGAAGACAGATATGACCGGGAGGTCATGCGCGTGACCGACTTTACTAGATTATCGGATGCATTAATCGTTTTGCTTTCCGAAAAATCATATGATCCGTCATTATTGTGTTTACTAGTAGGAATAACGACACAGATTTTGTTTTGTCGTATGGTTAGTGGCCAACCTGGTGTCCGAGCTTTCTAGCTGCTCCGACCAGCGGCGTAAATCTTGTAAAGCGAACGGCTACGGGGTAGTTTATCACCTTTGTAATCGGTAAACTGTTAATAGTAAATAAAACATCTTCTAGGCCCTCAGAAAACTTCCAAGTTTCTTCAACAAATTGTCACTGGTAGTGACAGACGAGTACCGAGAGAATTTTCTAAAAGCCGAGGCAACGTTCAAGCACCAATATGTGTATGATCCCTTGGAAAGGAGGATGGTTCGACTGACAGAGCCGGATGATGAAGGTATCGTTAGAAAATCGCATCTACTTATACATCATCATCATAATCACCATCAGCAGTCGAAAGATGTCCACTAGTGAACAAAGACCCCTTAGAAGAGAGTGGGTGCCGTAATCCCCACGTTTGGCAGGCGTCTTGGGGATCGCAGTATAGGTGGTAGGTAAACCAATAGGTAAAAGCAAACCAAAAAAATGTGCGTGCGTGGAGTCCCTCCGCGCGGAAGAAGTGAAACTTCATTCTCGCTCTGTCTCTTTCTATTGTACCTCCCCGCGCAACGAAGTCAACGAAGTCAACACCCACTCACTCACCAATCACTCACCCACTCACTCACCAATCACTCACCCACTCACTCACCCACTCACTCACCCACTCTCTCACCCACTCACTCACCCACTAACTCACCCACTCACTCACCCTCTCACTCACCCACTCACCCACTCACCCACTCACCCACTCTTCCACTCACCCACTCACCCACTCTTCCACTCACCCACACACCTACTCACCCACTCACACCTATCATTTAACGCTTAACGTCTAACGCATAACGTCTAACCCGTTAAATGATAATATTTTTGGAAGTCGCATAAGAAGTTTCACTTCAAAAAAGACACTGCTACGGCTGCTTTCCCTTAGTCGTCTATTACGACACCCAGCTGTAGGAGATGGGTGCTATTCCTACCCGGGCACCCCATGGGCAATCAAAAGTTCATCAGCAGCCGAGACGTCCACTGCAGTACAAAGGCCTCCCCCTGAGAAGCGAAGGGATAATAATCCCCACCTGCCATAATCCCCACGATTGGCAGGCGGCTTGGGAATCGCAGTATAAGTGATATCCTATAGAATGATGCAGCTGCTACTAAGAGGATACAAGAAGCATCTTGTATTCTCTTAGTCGCCTCTTACGTACATCCAACGGGTGGAGATGGGTGGGTGCTATTCTTACCCGGACACAGGGACGTAGCTACCGCCGTATCAGCCGTGTCAATGATACGGGGCCCCCGGGCTACAGGGGCCCCGAACATGTGAAATCCATGTTCTCACATAATTTCTTAGGCCGTACCATCATATGGGCCCCCCAACAAATTTTGGTACGGGGCCCATCTAAGGTAAGGTACGGCCACTGCCCGGGTATCGGGTAATCAAAAATGAAATTTTCTGTTGTATTAAACTCGTTACACACATTTTTTTTAATATGACATCATGTAATACATGTAAATACTACTACTAGGTGGTAGGTCACTTCTGCAGGAACCGTCGAGGCAGGTGCTAACACAGTGTCAGATATATTATGCTATGCTTAGTAAACATTGTTGTGTTTCATTGAGAAGGTCACTGTAGATGGTGAAATTATAAACTCGTCTTCATGATAGGTTCTTTTTATTTTTCAAATTATGCCTGTATTTGTTACAGATATTGAAAAGGCGTTATGTAGCAACGCCGGTGATCTTTTGGATCCGAAGATAGCGTTTCAACTGGCCCTTGGAAATTTAGATCCGTTCACATTGAAAAAGATGGACGATTGGCACCCAGATAATTGTACCCGTAAGGTATGCATTTTAGCAGGTGGACTATCCAAGTAGTCAGATATTCGGCCGCCAAGCAGCAACGTGTAAACGGTCCTGTGTTTCCGATAAAATGGCACTTTAGCTGATGAAATTACTGGGCTCAAAAGACAGAAAATAGCTAACGTTTCGGGCTCCAGCGACAATGCTCTAGCTGTACGTGGGTTGGCATATCGGTTACCACCAGGCGAACATAATGACTGTCTCGTTACTCGTCACTAATTTGCTTCAAAATAACCTTGCCATCGCTGTCTGTATTTTGCAACAGTGTGCCTTAGATTAAGTCAAAGCTGATAACAAGGCTTGAATACGTTACAGTAGCGGTAATTATTTACCGGTAATTGTAACTGCAGAAATAACGTTAAAGTTATTACTTACCGTTACTTTATATTAACATCACTGTGGTTTAGTGCTGGATAACTTGACTTGATCTTAGATGGCCTTTAGCTCTCTTTCGGGCGGGACTTTTTCTTTATTATGTTGCGGAACAAATCACTAATGTCAATGTGTAACCCTGGTAAAATGCAAAAGTATAGGGTCTCAACTAGTGGGAGTTGAACTCAGTTAACATTTTCTATTAACAGGTTGATGCTGTGAAAACTAACAGTTGGAAAGAAAAAGGGTTTTCCACCCATCCAAGTATATGGAGCAGTGACCTCATACCCCATTTAGATGACCCATGCCCGTGGCAAAAGAAAGTTAAAAAACCAGAACCAATAATGGCCATAACCAAAACGAGACCTAGGAAAGTCGTCAATCTAGTCGCTAAATATGTGCCTGAAACGCAGGATGAAAGGTATTTAAACAAATTAAGAGTTTTGAGGCATAAGGGTGAAACTGTGGCATAGTACAATTGCCATTGTGGACCTAATGGCTATTGCAATAGATATCAAAACAAGTCAATTTCGTATTTATATTTTTAGGATTTCTGTAATCTGCTTCAAAGGGGCGAATTATGGTCCCTTGGCCGATATTTTGTCTTTTTGGAGAAAATAGCATACAATACTGTTCTCTTAACTGAATGTTAATTCCATGTAGTATTTTTTTTATTAAACCTAGTGATAAGACAAGTAAGACAGACATTAGTTATAAAAAGATTATTTTTTTATATTTTTTCTGATATGTACTCACTGATGGTGTAACCTTTAGGACGTTAATAGCGTAACGCGGGCTAAGCGTAAATACAATTTTGATTGAAAGCTGTTACAGCGTTCATGATTGCGATAATACAAGTTCAATAGGACAGAGGTTTTTGACCAAATATTCTTCTTTCAGTCTATCAAAACAAACATTAAGCAGTATGTACTGCGTTGAACCAGCTAGTAAAAAACCAAAGATCCATACTGACGACGATTACAGCGATACATTCACCCAACATACCCAATCACCCCACGATATGGCGATAAACGACGACAATATCGGTGATACTAAATCGCAAAAAGACAGATCGCCGATACTAGAAAATAAAGAGAGATCTTTTAAAAAGTGCCTCAGGACCAGTAGTTATTCCGTTCTGAAGAAATTGAGCCGATTCCCTAGAACAGTTATGACCGATAATATTGTTGAAAGTAAATTTTTCTCTAGCAAACAAGACAACGAAACTAATATAATATCTGAAGAGAGTATTAAAACAGAAGAAACTTTAGATAAAAGAAATCCTTTTAAACTTAAATCACCAGACAATAAAATTATGAATGAATCTCAATGTTCCGATGAAGTGTTAGAAAATTCTCAGAAAGAGAATTCTCCTGGTAATAGTCCAATAAAAGCGCCAAGTCCAATATTGGAGCCAAGTCCTAAGTCGAGGAGGCCTTTTAACGCGAGATTGGTAGAACCACAGCCAATATTGGACACATATAGTGAGGATTCTGTGATCGAGAACACTTATCCTATGGAAACTTTAGTAACTCCGATTGATTCGCAGGTTTGTAATGTCATTATACCATTTTTCCTAATATCTGGCTCTTGCGTTGTGTATTGATTCGTCAACTAAACTGATTTAACACCTTCAGTGCGGAACATGCACATATCGGCCTGCCGCGGTACGTCAGCTGGTGCGGTCGACAAAAAACTATGTCCCTCTCGCCTGTGCGGAACGATTATCTCAGGCGTTTGTAAGAGTTCGACAGGAACAGATATATATTTCAACTTGCCATTTCCTGTTTGGTAGATCTCGGGGCGAATCGAACCTAAGGGAGTTGGATTTAAGGTTAATCTAACAGTACAAAAAAAATTGTATACATCATGTTTACAAAGTTATAGCATTTTAATCTACCCTAGTGCTGGTGGCTCGAAAAAGACCTGCCACGCACTGGCGGAAATATCGTTGGGGGCGCATTGCGACCCGCCGCCGCACCAGATAATGGTGTATGATTTTACTTGCCGCAGCCAAGGTGTTAAAAGACCACCAGAAATATAGTAAGTGTTAGTTAACTGAATTGGTTCTAGGTTGCATTAGATTTTTCCGTGTCGCCGGACTTTTGGGTTGTGACCCCTAGATGTCCGTTAAGTACGGCGACGACTCCGAAGAGCACCGTGTCAGGTTCCCGGCGGCTAAAATGTGATCCTTGGGCTAAAAGGCAAAGCACTGAGGAGTAACTGGTGCAGATTCCAATGGAGAACCTGGTTTCCTTCTCATATGCTCGGGTTTTTATGGGTAAGAATCCCACATACCCGAGGTTTACCACTCACGGGGGCCTAGCGAAACTATTCCCCGCGAGCACAAAAAAAATATTACACAAGATCCGTTGAATTTCTTTCTTATTTTTTAATGAAACTGTAAAGTAATATATTGTTAGATAGAAGTCAAAAGATATTTCCACCTTCGTAAGCATGGTGCATTCTGTGATATATGTTTGAATACCGAATAAAAAAATGTTTAGTTGTACAAGCATGTCAAAACATCTGTCTTTTAATAAAATGTATTGAGCGAAGTCGTGTATTTAATTATTATTAATAATCCTGAAGAAGGCTTCCGTCTCAGCATCCTACAAGGATCTAACACATTCAATAGGTATAAACCAAGCCATTTTCTCTTGTTCACAGTCGTCGTACGGCGAATCGCCTCCGGATGTGAAAACCTTGTGGTCATGCAGCCAATCTAATGTAATAAGTAGCCAACCGAGAAAATTAAATACGAATTCGAATGGATTCAAAAAGGGCGTTAAGCCGTCCGGCTTGATGCGGTCCGTTTCTTTGCCGACCAATCAACCCACTTTGCTAAGTAAATTCGGATTTCAGAAAAAGTAAGTATCCGTAGCGAATTATACGGGGTGTATGGGACATCGTACCGAAAACCGATACCAGGGATCCAGTACATGATTCTGAACATTCTAGTGTTAAAAATTTTCATCGGCTTTTTCATTAAATACTTATTTGTGCAAAATTAGCAATCATCAGCAGCCGAAAAGTCCACAGCTGAACTAAGGTCTCTCCCTTAGAAGGGAAGTGTTGCCATAATCTCCACGTTTGACAGGCGGCTTGATTGAAATTAGCAATGTAATTTGAAAAATAAATATTCCGCACGTATTCATTACATGCTCAAAAATTAACAAGTTAGTCATTTGTAATATTCCATATAAATGGTTTCTGTAATGTTGTAACGGACAATATGAGAAATCTTATAAAAAAGTTTTCGGTACATAGTCCCTTACACCCTGTGTATGAATTGCTCAATATCTACATTAATATCAAACTAACTACACTAGGGGTGGTAGGTTCATTGCGCAACGGACCGCCTAGATATTTTACCAGAGATTTTACAGCCAAACAGCAATATGTAACATTGACAGTCCCGTTGGTCTAGTGGTTAGACACCACCCTGGCCGCTACCCGATAGGTCGTGGGTTCGATTTCCACCAAGTGTCTGGGTGTTATATCTATATAAGTATGCATTTAAAAAAAGTATTTAAGTATTAGTATCAGTTGTCTGGTTACCATAGTACAGGCTCTGCCTAGTTTGGGATCAGATGACCGTGTGTGGGTTGTCCTAAGATATTATTATTATATTATTATTGATGTGTTCCGGTGTGACGGGCAATAGCTGGTGCAATTACCGGATTTGAGTGATTTATGCCCGATTTCTGAAGATCCCAGTTACCTGTTCATTAGCTATTGGTTCAATAACCTTTATCTGAAAATGTGTGGTTCAGAAACGCAATGTGTCAAGTTATCGATCCATTAGCGCTAATCATCGATATAATATATAAACTAGATTTGGTGTCACGGCTCAAAAAGTGGTAGCGAGAAACAGCGCCCTTGTGTCGCTATTTCTTTACAAGCCACATCCTGACAAATTTATTTTTGCCGATAGGAGTGTCGCTACTGTCTATATGAAACTGTCAAACTACAAGTCATTATCATTATAAAATCGTTAGTTCACGTTTTCGCCACCAGCACAGATAAGTTTGCAACCTCCGCGACCACATTTTAGATGTCATTTTGTTCGTGAATGTTTATCTAGTTTATATTATTATATCGATGCCTACAAACGTCAATTAAAGTTAATGATGATTTACCCATTTTTTGAAATCGGATTATTTTGACATTCGAATCCAATTAATACTTAATACGCTGATAGTGAGTAGAGATAACAATTAACTCGTATTCAATAATCGAAATTAATCATAAACGGCTCCGAAAGTCGAAATAAATAGATTTTAAAAAGTGACTTAATTAGAATTAAAGTTAAGTGGGGTTTGTGATTGCGGCAGTTAGTCTAGTAAAAAATCCCAAAATGTTGGTGAAACCGCATTAAAATCGATTGTATAGTTTAGTAGATGTAAGTGAAAAATCCCGTAGGGTGTCCGGGTCAGAATAGCTCCTATCATGACTATGGGAAAACAAGAAGACGGGCAGCAGCGTCTTTCTATTGGATTACCTTCCACCTTTAATGCGATCCCCAAGCCGCCTGCCAAGCGTGGGGATTATGGCAAATCCTCCCTTCTAAGGGGAAGGCCTTTGTTCAACGTTTATCGGCTGTTGATGATGAAGTGAAAAATCAAGACAGCCAAACGCTGATGGCGACTGTTTTTTTTGTATACTTTAAGAGTTTGTTGTCATGAGATTATACAGGGCCGATCTAATGTTGCACTTTGGCCACTATACAAGAATTGCTGACATATTAATAATTATTAGGATATTTTAATAGATTGATCGAACTTTATAGATTTAAAATTACTTCTATTTTATTTTAGGCCAGCGTTGAAAAGGTGATCGACCGAGATGATAATCAAGATTCCAAGATTATGGAATCAGAAATGTGCATTTTATTTATAGATAAGTTTAAGTTTGTAATTTTAAGACTTAACTGTTGTTTTGATTCTTTCGTTGATTTGTAATTATGTCTATAATATTAAAAAAAATGATTTTCAATATTATTGTACTTTATTTTATGTCATAGCTGACTAAAACTACATGATTTACACGGTCAATCTCTGTTCAGCGTTCTGGAATCCAATGTAAAGATTCTAGTTCAATTTGAAATTTCACCAATAGTGACAATACTGTCCTGTCAGCATGGACATGGACAGAGTACTGATTCGTTTCCAGAGAGCTGATCTTTTTCCAAAGTAAGTACAGCAGGTCTAAAAAGGCCCCCTTCCGGGAATCATAATATGAGTAAGTTACGCTTTAATTTTTATTTGTATGGCAGCATTAACACTAAATACGTATGAGCCTGGAAGTAAATGAATTGAGTATGATTCACCTAAAATGTAGAATACGAATTGCTTTTGGATGAAATGCTTAACTTTTTAGGCTCGCTGATCTTTTGAGACTCGATATGGGGGTTTTCAGAGGGTCCCGATCTTTTGAGACTAGACATGTGAGTTTTCAGACTAGTTTTGGGGCCCGACCACTGGCTCTTATGGTAGTGTTAAAGTAATATTACTTTCGCGACGGAAAGAAATAGACTGCGTAGGTATATCTACGTCTCTTACCCACGTTTGCGTTTCTGGGGTCCTTGATATGTGGGTTTCCAGAGCATTCTTAAGACACTATATGGGGGTTTCAATACTAGTCCTGATGTTAAGCCTTGATATAGGTTTCTCGGAAATGAAGGTTGCATGAAGATGCTTTTCTGAACAAACCAAGGAAATAAAGCCACTCTTCACGTAAGTGTCTTCATTCCTAATAATAAGTTACAGCTAGCTGTTGCACTCACAGACGTCAATTAATTTATTTATTTATACTCTTTATTGTACACACATAAAAATAAAAGGACTTGAAGAAATTTGTACAAAGGGCGGCCTTATCGCTATCCGCAATTTCTTACAGGCAACCTTGGGATGGAAAAAAGATTGCATGGAATACGAAAAGTGGGGTAGTTAATATGTGAGACAATATACACTAATAAAAATAGATATAATAAGTTTACCTATTTACATATAATATAATAAGTTAATTAATTAATTAATTATAAGTTTCCGACATTAGAAATCTTCGAGCACTCATAGGGGACCATAGACAAACGCGTACTCTATTCTTAATATATAAACTCCTAGAATCCAAATTATTTTTTTTTAAACCACCAAGGTGGCAAACAAGCATGCGGCCCGCCTGGTAAGCAGTCATCGCAGCCTATGGACGCTAGCAACACCAGTAGGATCACTAGCGCGTTGCCGACGCCGTAAAAATTTGTTAACTCCCTTTTTAAAAAACCCCATGCTGTAATTATTCGGGAAAACCTCGGCAGGCAATTCATTCCACAACTTCAAAGTGCGGGGAAGAAAACTTCTTTGAAACCGAAAAGTGCGGGATGACATTGCTTTTAAGATGTGAGGATGAACTCCCTGCCGATGGCGAGAGGTGCGATGGTAAAAAGCGGCCGTGGGCATCATGTCAAACAATTCTTCAGAGCACTGTCCGTTATACAATCGGTAGAAAACACACACGGAAGCAAAATCACCCGTAGTGATTCTAGACCGTTTGAGAGTTCAGGATCATCGACAATCCTGATGGCTCGTCTCTGCACCGATTCGAGTGGTCCAAGTTGGTATTCAGGCGCTCCCGCCCATAGGTGACAGCAGTACTCCATATGCGGCCGAACTTGCGACTTATAAAGTAACAACCTATTGCGCGAGGTGAAGTACTTCTTCGCCCTATTAAGCACATCTAGCTTTCTAGACGCCAGCTTGACCTTGTCCTCAAGGTGATCTCGGAACTGCACATCAAAGGATATATTGACACCTAAGATCCCGATGCTCTTTGACATGCTAAGGGCTGTGTTCTGGAATTGAGGTATTACAGTGAACGGGGTTTTCTTAGTGGTGAACGCACAGACTTGTGCCTTAGTGTAAATTAAGTAATAGATTAAATAATAACCGGTCAAGTGCGAATCGCACTCGCGCACCGTGGGTTCCATACCATATTTGGACGTATTAAGTTTACTATTCGTCTAACACCTTAGATAACAAAAAAACAAACCGCAAAACTAAGTTTCTTTGTCTAGGTTTTTTAACATTACAAAAAAGCTGTGCTACTTAGAAAGTACATTTTATTTTTCTTAGAAAATATAGATAGAATATATTATCCATAATTAATTCAGATTTTTCCCACCATAAACTTCGGATATAAGCCAAAAACTACGTGACATAAACAAAAATAAAAATCTGTTTTGAAATGTGAAAATGAAGCCCTTACATTATTATACCCGTCTCGATATAGTAGTCTCACTTTGTAGTCTTGATGCCCTATTTCGAGACCGTTCGAAAAAAAAAAATTATTTGCGACGACTTAGCTCTCAGAATCTGCAAGTTGAAGTGGCAATGGGTTGGCCGCATCGCTCGAAGAACCGATAACCGTTGGGGAAGAAAGGTTCTCGAGTGGCGACCACGAACCGGAAGACGCAACGTAGGCAGGCCTCCACAGGACAGACGAAACTGCGCGTCGTAGGCAACAGCAGATTGTCGTTCATTGTCGCCTTCCAAGGGGGAGGCATATGTTCAGCAGTGGATGTCTTCCGACTGATGATGACGATTTGCGACGAGGTTGGGTAGTAAGATCTAAAACTATTTCAACTTTCAATAGCATCAGTGGTTCTTGAAATATATAGATGTGACAGACAAACGAAGTCAGACCATGGGTTCCTTTTTTACGTTTTAGGTAATGGAACCCTAAAAATCCTGTATGAGAATTACCGCGCTGGTTGACGTCTGTCAGTGCGACAGTAAATCTAACTATCTATCAAGATTACCGTTTCGGCCTTTTGAGGAAAGACTACTGAGGTTTCGGCCGCTAAAGGTAGGTACCGTTTCAAAGTGATACCACATAATACGGGCCCGTTGGTCTAGTGGTTAGGCATCCTGGCCGCTACCCGATGGGTCGTGGGTTCGATTCCCACCAAGTGTCGGGGTGTTCTATCTATATAAGTAGGTATATGTAAGTATTTACAAAAAAAGTATAAGTATTAGGATCAGTTGTCTGGTAACCATAGTCCAGGCTCTGCATAGTGTGGGATCAGATGCCGTGTGTGGATTGTCCAAAAAAAAACACAAAACGTAGTGTTAATAAATTCTCTCTGATACGTACTTTATGCCAAACAAAAGACAGCTACCGGTCACCTCATTATGATTATGATCCTACCGATGTAGGTTGCAGCTAATTTTCTACAAATTACCTCCCCAATTAATCCCACGTCATGCGTGATATCGCACAATAAATAAGGCAATTTAAAATTAATCTGATAACGGGTACACGGGGTAATGCGTTTTTAACAAGGGTCGAACGTTCTTAGGACAATGGGTGTAGTATAAAAGTACCTATATATTAATATGCGTGGTTTATTATGAAGTGTGAATATTCTACGATGTTACATGTTATAATTACACAAACAAAGGGCAAATAACGTCTAACAATGCGATACCTTTCTCAGTCTTTGACTCAAAAAGTAGGCCATTTGAGCCAGAGACTGAGAAAGGTATCGCACTTACTGTAGCAGAGCTGAAAGCTGGTAAAATAAAAAAAAAACAAAAGGATAATGATTACCCAGATAACGAGCTGCCTGAAAAAACGCTCGTCATCCGTGCCAAAGTACCAAAATATGAAAATACTAGTCTCAACTTTCAATAAAAGAACCATGTCTGACGGGTGATATTGCCGATTGTCTACCCAAGACACATGAACATAGACAATAGTATTTTTTTTTCAGTGTAAACAGCAGTTGTTCGAGTGCGGGCTTATAGGGCGTTATTAGGTAGTATTATTATTTTCCCAATCATCACGTCTATGGCCTTATTGATTTTTTTTTTATAAAAATGGTACTTACGTTGATACATAAAGGTTCGATTTGGAAGTATGGAGAAATTCCTTCGCCTGTCCTGTATATGGACGAATAAACTATCATCATCATAAAGTTTCGCTACCCCTGTCCTAGAACTTTAGCTGCTTAATTTTTTAACCCTTAATGCATGATTTTTTAAATTTCAAAATAATATTTTTTTTTCGTTAATTTACTAACTAAAGATACCGGGAAAAATATAATAAAAATATTTTATATAATTATATATATATCTACACTAATATTATAAAGAGGTTGTAATGAATAGGCTCAAAAACTACTGGACCGTTTTTTAAAATTCTTTCACCATTCGAAAGCTACATTATCCACGAGTAACATAGGCTAAATTTTATTTTGGAAATAAATAGGGTTCCGTAAGATATTTGGGTTTTTTCGGACACAAGGTGTAAAAAATCAACCAGAAATGTTACTTATTTTGCGTACGCTGCCTAAACTATAACAGATAGAACCATAAGATGTTCTAATTAATTGTAGATCTTATAAATATCTACAAAAAAGTCCGCGGCACACTATCTATGTCGAAGCCCAACCACCATTTTTTATTTTAAAAATCTTGAATTTTGTTTGGACTACATTTAAACGCATTTATTTTACTCATGCTATTAATCCTTATCAAAATAAATTATTTCATTATTAAGTACAGTTTATGTAGATAATATTTGGTCTTTGAATGATTAAAATTGGACATTTGGTTTTGAAGTTATGGCGAAATTAAAATATTACGATTTCTGCTGCACGGCCCGTTGCGAAGTGAGCGTCACCAAGGCCGGGGTGCGCATGCGGGAGGGGAGTTTAGATCTATGAGTAAGGTACCCGCGCGGCTCAGACGCGAGGTCGGCTCCCTCTCGATTTTTTTTAGATTTCTTTCTTAAAACTACACCTACTTTTGCAGTTCTTCTCAGAGCTAATTCAACAGTTCTTTTCAGGACTAACCAACAGTTCTTTTCAGGGCTAAACAACAGTTCTTTTCAGCGCTAGAATATTACACGCTGTTAGCATTTTCTTAAACATTTGAAAATGCCTAAGAGAGCCAGGTCTCAACTTTCTAAACATAGTTCTCAAGCACGGGCAGCAAGAATACGTCGTATGGGAGAATCTTCACCTGAACGTTCACAACGCCTTGCTGAACAAAATCAGAGAAACTCTCAGGTACGCGCACGAGAGTCGAGTGTCGAACGTTCGCAACGCATTGCACAACAAAATCTGAGAACCTCTGAGTTACGTGCACGAGAGTCGGGTGAACCGATATGTATGAAATTTTGCGGGTAGGTCTGAGAATAGGTTATAATAGTAGTTTATGCACCAAGGAGATAAAGTAGTGTCTTATGTCGCGGGCGTTTAATTGAATCGCGAGCATAACTAAGGATTCTAGCAAATCCTGAGCGCAGCGAGGGAGTATAGAGTTAACTCCCGAGCGTAGCGAGGGAGTTAATACTAGAATCCTGAGTACAGCGAGGGATTTAAGCTCGCCCAAGACAAAGGCACCTTTATCCCCGAGGTGAATACACTACTTTTCACACCTACTGCGAGGTAATAAAACACAAATATTGCTAGAATTAAAATAATGACAATATTTTGGGACCATCCACACATGGTAATCTGATCCCAAACTAGGCAGAGCCTGTACTATGGAAACCAGATAACTAATATTAATTAATAGTGAAATAACACACATCCAGACACTTGCTGGGAATCGAACCCACAACCTATTGGGTAGCGCCCAGGGTGTCTAACCACTAGACAAAACGAGACCGTCAATAATATCAACATAGTGATTTGCCGCGTTATCATCTAAATATTTTATTTTCTTTTCTAGAACACTGGGTTGTGCTCGTCGCGCTCGGTTCGATTTTCAAATGTTTTGTTTTTCGTGCAGTTCTCTGCTTAGAGTAGTAATATATATCTGTGGTAAAAGTGTTGAGGAATTTTCGTTTGACGTTCGAAATTCAAACACATTATTACCCAAGGGAGTTTAGTACAACATTATTACCCGGCTAGACTATAGGGCAATAATGAGGCACTTTATGTCATCTTTATATGACATATAATGTGACATTATCGAGCAGGTGGTGTGAAAAGTATATTTTATGCCGCTGATACCATGATTGACGAGGATATATAGAACGAGAGGAGGGTGCAAGAGAGGGAGAGGGGAGGGTGATGGAGTGAGTGATCGGAGGAGTTAGTTGGAGCAAGGAGGGGGGGGGGGGGGGTGAGGGAGCAAGTTGGGAGAAGAGAGAGGAGGGAGAGGGTCAGGGAGGACAACGGGCAGAGGAAGAGGGGAAGTGTGACGGGGACCGAAGCGGGAGGGGAGAGAAATAGCATAGAATTAGATTTTTATTATAAGAGAGAGAGCTGGAGAGAGATAAATCAAGGGAGTAGGGAGAAAAGGGGAGCAAAATGTAATTAAAGCGTGGGCGGAGCTGCGCTGGTCAGCTAGTTTATTATATAAAAATAGGTATATAGACAATTGGCAACATCATGCGTGTGTCTATTGTGGATTGTGGCAGGCAGTGAAACAGGGCAAAATAGTTTCTTTCTTCTGTACAGCGTAAAACCACTTTACACTTGGTGCATTCTGCTCTGCTGAATCCTTTGTACCCTGAAAGCTTGCAGCGGTTCGTCCTATCACAAGTTCTTCCTAACACAACAACACCATCCATCCTTACGTTCTTACTTGGGATCGGCTTCATAGGTTCCCTGAGTTTATTTACTTCTATCTCTCTGTCAATACTCTGGGTGGAGGGTCTGCCTCATCTGAAGATCTCCAAATTCTTGTAGAAAACTATATTATCTTGTAAACTATCTTATCTGTGATCATTCAAAAGAAAAGAAAAATAAACATATGGGGTTTCCTTTTTGGCTACCTCTTCACTCAGCTCTTTATTTCCTAAGAATCTGAAAGATCTTTAGTTACGTCTAAATTGTTTTTCTTCCTAATTAGGGTCTCTGCTCTGGTCTCGTCAAACTTCCTTCCCTATAGGAACCCAGGTTGAACGAGGTGACATGGCGCTGCTCTTGAAATTACCCTCGTCTTCTAGCAATGGAACCCTCCATTCTCTCTCCACCAAGCTCCGATTGGCCATCCTCAGCATGGACAACGTCTTCAGATGGGCCGGCTTCAGCAGATGCCTCTTCTTCCTCGTCCTCCAAATCTCGCTGCAAACCAGCAAGAACTGGATAGTTCACAATGTCATCTTCATCACATATATCTTCGTCATCTTCTGATAAATAGCCATTATCTAGACAATCCTGCATCTATCATAGTCTGCTATGCATCTATCATACAGTCGTCTACAATTCATGCTGAAAACATGAGATAAAACACCTTTACCCATCATGCAAAATAGGCTAATAACCAATTCTGAACAATATTCATACGCATGCTGTTGCCAAACGGCAACATACAGTTTTTCCGTAAAATATCGAAATATAAAGAAAGTTGATTGAAAATTTATGAATATATTTAAAACTTACCTTTGTAATTATCGAAATTCAATTTTTGTTTCCAAATATTACAAACTATTTCTCCAAAACAAAAAAAAGAAACTGCACAAATTGCAAAAACTCCAAGCTTTCTTCTGTTCAACCAAATTTTTTTTTTAAAATCGCGCCCTTTTCGCTGTAATCGACTGACATTGACAAATATTTTTTTCGTTCAAAAACTAAAAAAGTTTGGATACATATTCTAAACTGTACAGATTATCATTAAAAAATCGGATCGTAGACTTTTGGCAACAAAATGCATTTAAGGGTTAAGTCGCCATCTCTGAATAAACTTTCTTCTTTCTCATTTCCTTGGGCAACAGGATTGAAAACCCAAGCGCTAACCGTCGCAGATCACTAGATCTCAGGCAGATCTAGTGATCTCTTTATTATTATTTATTTCTTAAATTCGTAATTTAATCCTTGCTCGGTAGCCCATGAATATTGCTACTGTGAGTCCCTACAGTACAGTGTAATTTGAATATCTTCTCTTTAGCTTAGAGTACATAGGTAATTAAAATTACTTTCGCAACTACGGCTATGAAATTCCTAATTCATTAATGGTTGAATTACGATGAAACTTGCTGTTGCCTACGAATTGAATGAAATTACATCTTAGTTATTGGCATGGTTATACGTAAAGCCATCTCTCCACTTGCTCCAGACATGGCATTGCCTAGTCTAAATAATGTGTTCTTATTAACACACCGCTTCAAATTAACTTATTATAAACGATAACAAATTCCTTTACGCCTCGATAACTACTTACATGACGCTAACTTTACTGCAAAAATAACTTTGTATTACCAAGCTGTTTTTGCTACCGCGTTGCATTGTCAAATATACGGAGGGCATGTTTTTTGACTGCTTAATAAAGTTGTTCTCATATTCAAGTTCATTTGAAATGGAGATATAGGCTCTTCTGAGCTTCGTTCCTCAACAATAATGGAGCGAGTGAGGAGGAGGACATGGTTTTTTAACGTATATTTGAAGGATGCAGTGTGTATATTACGCTTAGATTGCAGTAGCTCGTCTCAGGAAGTAGTTACCTCTATCTTATTTTAAAGAAGATTGCAGTGCAGTCGATCGAACTCGATATGTAATCGGCATTAATTTGTCTATTAACGCAACGGCGTTGTGTCCGCGCTAATAGTAAGAACCATTATGAATGATAGTTTTTGTTGTCGCAGATGGCCATGACAGCTCAAGGTGGGAGCGCTTATAGCGGTCCAGCCTGAATAGCCGAACAACGACCAGCTCATCACCGGAAGACGTCTGTTAAACATAGGCCTCTCCCTTGGAATGCCACAAAGAATAACAATTGGCTATTTGCATCCACTGGTTAGATACCTGCGACGCGCACAATGTCGTCTGTCCACCTAGTGCGAGGCCTGCCTACGCTACATCTTCCGGTTCGTGGTCGCCACTCGAGAACCTTTCTTCCCCATCGGTTATCGGTTCTTGGACCTGCCCATTGCCACTTCACATTGCAGATTCTGAGAGCTGTGTCGGTGATTTTAGATCGACGAGCTCAAGGAATCTTATTTGTATTTTGTATTTTTACGAAAGAATTCATTTATCGGCGGTAGTTGTAGAAAGTGATTCCGGTTCTGTATGAAACCATCCCAAAGGCCTATACTTACCTATATTTCGAAGATTTCGTCATAGTCGTAGAATAGTGACGGATCTAACAAATGTTAAACTTTACAGGGCAGCCATTTCAAATATTTATGTTAGTTTTTTTGTCATTAATTTTTTAATTTCAAATCTCTAGTTATAAAAATTGGCAGATAAGTTGAAAATAGGGTTTGTTATAAAATGGTATAAAAATAAGAACATATAATTACACAGGTTTCTAGAAAAATCACATGCTTCGTTTTACTTTGGAGTATACACCGTCACATAGTATTATACGACATTGTTCTTCGAAAAATTACTGTTCAAAGTATGGCGGATTTTATTTTCCGATCATATTCTATGGACTTACTGAGTAAAATATTGGCGGATATGTTATCTGTCACATTCTATTTAGACCATGAGAAGTAGGTAGAAGAAGGTGGTCAGTATTTTATAGGTAGATTGATATCGGATACCCGTTTTTCTTTATAAGACCAAATTTGCAACAGTAAATATATGAACACAGGAGTGATTGGCGACCGGTGGCCAGCCAAATAAAATTATTGGTAGGGTAGAATATGACAATTTGTGGAATTTTTCATACTCAATATGACATATAATTCTACCCTGCTATTGTCTTTGGCTAGCCATGGTTACCATAAAAAATGCATATTGTGTCTTATGTTGATGGTCAGCGCAATTGTCTGATCAGAATCGAAAACCTTCGATACAAACTTCCTTAAGAAGTTATAAACGCAACTGGTGACTTCAATGGTGGTGCTGGTGCCCCACGTTTGGCAATACCTTCATGTCAAATATAGCAATAGCCTTACGAGTATTTGCCAACCATATCGCATAATATGATGAAATTATAACATGAAAGCATTCGTTTATAATACAATACTCAATTGCCCGTAAGGACACGGACAAAACCTTTTGAATATCAAAGGTTTGCATTTTCCTTCAAGGTTCTAGATAAATGTTTACTATTTAAATGGTTTGCATACCTACTGTTCTCCAAGGTCGTCAGGTGGGTATTGTGTTTGGTTAAAATTGTGACACTGTGATGATCACATGGTATAATTTTTGGGTAGATGGACGATTAAATTAAAATAAGTGTTAAGGGTAACTATAAGTCGTACTGCCTTAGACCAGACTAGCTGTATTTGAATAATGTTTGAGCTCAGGCCATTCTTTATATACAGGATGTTTGGTGCATCGTTTGAGACTATACTGGTACAAATGAATTAACGTGGGCACAAACCGACGACTCAACCAATCATTTCATCATCAACAGTACGATTATGATTTTTATATTTCCATCTCTAGTCTATTAAAATCAAAGTGCTTTCGTCGTATTTATCCCAAGCTGTCCAACTAACCCTTAACTACTTGATGCATGTTTTTACAAGCATCTATTTTTGATGAGCCCTTTTTTCAAGAATAATTATAAGTGAATTGACGGTAATGCTTGCTTTAAATCTCTAGTTTTCTTTTTCTGTGGGGTAGTAGAATTTACAACATGCAACATTGTTTTTCACGATCACCCAAAATCCAAAACTGTTTAATTGTATCTAGTCTTTCTTCGAGAGTCAACATAATGGCCTACCTATAGATTTTGCTAGAACAATAAAGCCTTCTTTGAGGAGTATTCTTTTCTTGCATTCTTTAAACGCATTCTTTAAACGCTTTCTCTTACCTTCTTCCCAATCATCTAATTTCGTACACGTTTCTTATCTCTACATCGAATAAGAGGTGCTGAAGACGACTGGCATAAAGGCACAGGTGTGTCGATTGATGGACAGTTGCTATAGTCTGTACTATAGTGACTAGGACATTAAAAATCGTCACATAGCTACTTCACCATAGGTTTTTGCTGGTGATGGCATAGGTGGCTGTCCGTCGTTCTCAACAGCCGAGGTAATCGGTTAAAGGGAAGGTGACAAATCGGATATCAAGGTAGAGTATTTAAAAGGGTTACAACTGAGCTGATATTTAATGGGGACACGACAACATGCCGATTTTCTGATGGAAGTAAATATAGTGAAGGTGCACTTTGATACATGGCCATAAAAGGATCTTCTCAAAGAGTACTAGTATGTTCGAGTTCATATTTTCATACATTGATTTTATTATTTCGCTTGATCCGTGTACGCCGTCTGAAAATACTTCTTCATAAAAATGTTCTTAATCTTTTCTGTTAGGTTGCGTGCTCAGATAGATATCAGTATATGTAAATAATAGTATTTGTACAAGATAATATCTTGTTAGAAATTATTAATATCATAGTTTAACGTAACCAAAGGCCAAAGTCGAATTAAAATAAAAAGATTCAAAAGTATAGAAATATTCAAATTTACTTCTTTTTATTTATACAGGTAATTTATTACTTGGATTCGATTATATTTTAATAAAAAAATATATGAAAAATATACAAATAATCATTGTTTTTCAATAGAAAATAGGCGGAAGTGAATTAAGCTCAAAGAACAAAGTGGGATAGTCAGATACGACCGTTAGATAAAGAACCGTGTCCACAGAATATCGTCAGTTGTGATCCCGCGTCACTATCATGTCCATAGAAAATTGTAATATAATTACATACAACTCGAAAATCCAAATTTTGTTAAATATAACATAAACGCAATGTTATCATTGTATCATCAGATAACAATTATTATTTTTATGTAAATTAAATTATAAGTTGATTTAATTTTTTCCATAGAAAACCGACGGATAGTCAGAACTGACGCTAGCTAAGCATGGGCAAATCCGTCAAATAGTGACGATTGAGCATATTCGTCGGGAGCGGGAGAGGGCGGCGGGAGATCCGCGCGCGTCGTACAAAGACGAATATACCTAAGCGTCATTTACTATGAGTGCTTATCAAATCCGTCAGTATACCGACTGATTAATTAATAAACCAAAATACATAGAATTTTTTCTTTGATGCAGTAATAATATTTCGACAATGTAGTATCCAAATATGGTAAAAAGTGATTTTCGCATTTTTTTCAAATCCGACATTATTCTACGATCATGACGATTTATTCTTTGTGTGGGTTACAACAGCATTACTTATATATTTTTTGTAACAACTCCGAAACTCGATTTTTATTGTTCTCCAAATTTCCCCGTTGTTTGGAAGTACATAATAAATCATAATCAGTCTGAAAAGTTGTTGGCGAGTGACTTACTTCTCCAATTACGGCGATGCCGGCCTAGGGCAATTAATAATTGATAAATGGCTTGTCTCTTGACTATCTTTATGGGCAATGTGATTGCAGATTATGGGGTACTTAAAAGTAGCGATGTAACGAGTTATAGTGCACATGTCTAGAATTCTGCATGTTTGGACAAATCCCCGAACAATAAGAGCCAAATTAGATTATTTTAGACTAACTTTGTGTATACCAGCTTCTCAGATCAGAAGGTTCTGGGGGTCTAGTACAAGCTGTACAAGTTCCGATAGTTTACGAGCTCGATCAAACTGTCAGTTTTCTCCATACATTTCACACCAGCGCCCCTAGCGGTAACTATCAAGAACTAGTAAAATGTACGGGCAAAAACTGTCAGTTTGATCGAGCTCGTAAAGTATCGGAACTCGTACTAGACCCCCTGAAATATCATCATTGTCATCAGTAACTGAAAGACGCCCACTGTTGAACAAAGGCCTCTCCCTGAGAAGGGAGGGGTTGCCATAATCCTCACGCTTGGCAGGCGTCTTGGGGATTGCAGTAGGTATAGGTAGGTAATCAAATAGAAAGACGCTGCTGCCCGTCTTCTTGCTTTCCATTAGTCGTCTTACGGACATTCAACGGGAGGAGATGGGAGAGTGCTATTCTTGCCCAGACACCCCACGGGAAAAATATCATCAGCCAAGTATCCTAATAAACTAATACCGTCTCCTAGAAGTACATAAATATTACCTCAAAACTCATACATTGGCGCGGCTACCTCTAATTTTCATGCAAGTAACTATTTTATTTATAGGTAAGTACACCCAAATATGTTTTCTGCCATTTCGAATGCGGAATACAAAGAAAATAATCCTCTCAAGCCAATTTCCACCTCTCGAATTTCACTCCATATTCAGGGAAAGTTCAGACACCGTCAAATATCGACCCCCTTTAATAATATAAGGCCCGGTTCAATTTCATTTACATATGGCATCGAGCGCGTAGGCTAAATTAATTTCACACATGGAATCGTTTCGCGTTACTTTTAAAGCTTATTGGCTGAGACCTTTACGCACAGAAACCGGAGTCTCCTTTAATATTAGATAAATCAGATTCATTCCATAATATTTTATTTTTTGTAGGTACTCTAATAGCCCATAAAAGTAGGTGCACGTTTCAAGAAAAGTAATTTCAGCGCTATGGATACCTATATATTTAGTCAAGAATTTTTATAACGATTTAGGAGCTGGTGATTGATGGTGGAATCTAATATTATAATGTTTAAACTTTTTTTTTTAACTTGTATGTCTGGAAGAAGTTGCTTTAAGCGATAAGACCTCCATTTGTACTCATAACAGTTAGTAAGTAAAGCCAAAAACACATTAGGCTGATGTGTCGTGACTCAACGCGTCAGCCAGCATATCGGTTACATACATTTTGTATGGTTAGAGATACACTACAATGGCGAGTCGTGGCGCAGTTCGAGCTATCTGATTGGCTGCTGAAGCGTTGAGCGTCAGTCAATTATTCTTAGAACTTAGAGCTAAGTACTTATACAATAAAGAGCACTCTATAATTCAATTCATAAAATTTTAGAATAATAAAACGACTTGGTTTAGGTAGTTACTGCCCTCAGGTTGCGCCACCATTGCACCACTTTCAACTTTCAGCAAATTTCAGGATATATTATGTCAATAAGGTGTCAGATGAAGTAGGTTTTTACTTTGACCTATATCTTCATGGGTATTTGATACTGCGGTTCTAGTTATACCTACCTATCTTTTCCAAAAGGAGTCTGCTACCTTTTTGTAGCTATAACAATTAATACATTTTCTATTGATTTTCTAACATTTAAAAAAGATAAAAGTTACAAAATTGTCTCGAATTTCTTAGTGCGACATTAATAAATGAAAGCAACGGAACGCAACAGTTGATCTCCATTATATTGTCAGAAAAGAATTGTGCAATTTTGTTGGACCACGTAATAAAATATGGACTACTATTCCCTTCTTAATTCTTAAATAAGAAAGGCAAACGATGTCACGCAAAATAAGACTTAATTTGGCTAAAGTAATGGATATTACTTCTCCTGTCGCCCTCCATTTTGTAAAATGTAAGATAAAAAAAATGTATTAAGTAGCGGCCGCCCCAAGCGCCCGGTATAATTTTTACTCGTTTTGTAATAACGTTTTAAGGGAGCTTTTTGGCCTGCCAGTTAAAACCACATTATAGATGTATAAGGTATTTAAAATTAACGCAAAAAAAACAAAAGGGAAAAATTAAATACTATCGAATAATTAATCGAAAATAGGTAGGTAAGAAATAATGTTTGAGATAGGGTTTTTGGAATCATGAGTTGTTTTCCTATTTACAAGTAACCTACATAAGCAGGCCCATCCAAACGGCCCCATCGGCCATTCTTTCACAAGATCAGCCAAGTCCGTGGGAGACAATAGTACATAAGTGATCGCATAGACCCAGGTGCACTCTGTCGTCCTTGTCGATTTTACATCCTATCGGATAATATTAAACTCGGAGAAGGTACAGCCTAGAACCGACTACATGACACGACCGACTCTAGTCATGAAATACCATATATACCATATATATATACCATAGCGGACTTTTTTGTAGACCTTATTAAGGTGTACAATATTGTAGAGTGTGTATTTATTTTACTACATATCAAAAAGAAAAGTTGATATTCAATGATACTATGTATAAATATATATCATTGTTAGTACTATATACTATAATATAACAATTACTAAAGCAATAATGTAACTTGTTTTCTAAATACATCTTTTGATGTGTTAAATAAATCCACCGACGAAAATTTCTTATTATATAACCTACGAATGCGACATGCCACTGAATTTTGAGCATAGTTGGTGGTGCCACTCGGGACAGCAAATAATGTCGTATGTCTTGTACGGTAGGATGGTGCCCAATGCCCATAACTGCATCACTATATTGTTCAGCTGAAGACAATCAATGGTGCTGTTACATATGCCGTGCAGAAAAAGCATGTCTGAAATAGTACGCCTATTTTCCAGTGTCATAATGCCATAAAATTTACAAGCTTCGGGATAGTCATGAAAATATTTTTGAGCACGGTAATTTAAATGTTTGATGAATTTAGATTGAATGCTTTCAATTTCCTGTTTATAAGTTACGTATTGCGGATTCCAAACACAGCTACAGTATTCTAAAACACTACGCACATAAGCATAGTAAAGGATTTTGAGGCAAGCTAAATCAGTAAAGGGTTGACAGGTACGTATAATAAACCCTAGATTTTTATATGCTTTATTAACAATACAGGTGACATGTTCCGAAAAGAGAAGTTTTGAGTCTAATAAAACGCCAAGATCTCTAGCAACTTTATCACGATTGATCGTTATACCGTTAAAGTTATAATTATAAAACACAGGTTTATTTTTGCGGGTAAAGGTAATTGCTGTACATTTACTGATATTTAGATTAATACGATTAACGGCGTAGTACGTTATGAGTCTATTAAGATCTTCTTGCATTTTCATGCAGTCGGCTACATTTTTAATATTCATAAAAAAAATTGTGTCATCCGCATACATCAGGAACTTTGCATTCTGAATATGCCTTCCAATATCGTACAGATACGCTGCATACAGCAACGGGGCCAACACAGAGCCCTGTGGCACACCAGAGGAGACGTTTATGATATCTGATTTAGCACCACCAACCACGACAGCCTGGGACCTATTTCTAAGATAAGACTCTGTCCACCTGAGAAGATTTCCGTGAATTCCAATCTCTTGGAGCTTTCTTAGAAGAATGTCATGATCTACGCGGTCATACGCCTTTTCAAAATCTGTATAAATTACATCAACTTGACCTCCACCGTCCATACTACGAAGCGTGTCTTCCAAAAATAAGGCTAGGTTAGTGTTGATCGACCGCCCCTTTATAAAACCATGTTGTTCTGGAGGGATAAAACGTTGTATAAAAGGGTACATGAACGTGTGAACTACTTTCTCCATTAGTTTACTAAGAACATTTAAAATTGAAATGGGTCTGTAGTTTTCAATTTGGCTTTTTAGTCCCTTTTTGTGAATAGGCACTATGTGTGCCAGTTTCCAGGTAAGCGGAAAATGACCTTCAAGGAAACAGCGGTTAAAAATAAAAGTAAGTGGGCGTGCAAGAGATTTAGCACATTTTGAAAAATATAATGGGGGAATGCTATCACTACCAGGGCCTTTCGATACTTCAAGGTCTTTTAGGAGTTTCAGCATGTAATCTTCATCTATCTGAATCTCATGTAATGTATCGCCATGAGTTTCGTGAGTTGCAGAAAAAGGGGTATTATTATTAGAGTGAGGATTAAAGCTCTTCTGGAAAAAATATTGAATGCAGTGCAAATTTCTGCTTCATTGCTTAGGTCTGCATTGTCGTAATGCATAAGTTTGGGGTATGCCCTATAGTGCTTCCGTTTAGTTTGTACGTAAGACCAAAAATGCCTAGGGGAAGATTTAATTTTAGACTGTGATGCCTCAATGTGTGCTTTGTAGCAATTTTCCTGCATATTCTTTTGTCGGCTTCTTAATATATTAAAAGAATTATAATCGAGAGGATTTTTATATTTTTTCCATTGCCTATGAACCTTAGCCTTTTCTTTAATTACATTTATTAAAGCGCGAGAGTACCAGGTCGGGTAGACATACGACCCTGATATTGTAACTTTAGGCACATGCTTATCAATAGTATTATTGACAATAGCATAAAAATTGTCGATCATATCCTCTGGATTACAAGCGTTGTGCAGCGTTGACCAGTCAGAATCAGCAAGTTCTTTGTTTATTGCCTCGTAATCTCCTCTTTTAAAAAGCTTTTTTACGTATGAGGTATGCTTGAGAGGAGGCATTATGATGTTTGAAGCATTTATATCTAATGCAGGGTGAAAAGAGTCCTCGGCTACAAGAGGAAGGTTGGATTTGGTAACATCTAATGAAAAATTACAGAAGATTAAATCCAACGTATTATTTGATACATTAATAGACGTATTATATTGTTTCAAGCCGTGGTAAAACATTGTGTTAATTAACGTAGTGGCTGCATTTTGTATTTCAACGGATCCTTTTTTTAAGAAAACTGGTTTACCACTTTTCCACTCAATGCAAGGTAAATTATTTTATTTAACTTTATGCACATATGTACAACGGTGGACTTAATACCTAAGGTATTTTCTACCAGTCTACCGTGGGTGATGCAGAAATAAATCATGGCAGGTGCAACCTATTTGAAAACAAGATAATTTTATACTAATACTAGATAGTAATAAATAATATACATAAATAACTACAAAAAAAAATGTAAATATATATATATAACTATATAATAAATAATATACCAAAAACAGAGGCAATCAATCTGACAATGATTTAAAAATGTGTTCGCGAAGCTTAAATTTGAAAGAAATGCGATTTGTAGCCACCCTAATTTTGCAGGGGAAGCGCATTCCACAGAATAACTGCTTGTATAAAAAAAGAAGAGTGCACAAAGTTAGAGCGTACAGATGGACACAATAGCATAAGATTATATGTTGAACGAAGATGTTTAGAATGACTTGAGCTGAGATATTGAAAGTGAGGAGTAAGATAAGCAGGTGGAGACGGAGAGTGAAGTAGCGAAAATAAAGTAGTTAATGCTCTCATAGTTCTGCTGACGAATAGGTAACCATTTTAAAAGAAGTCTATGCTCAGATATGTGATCAAATTTACGAAGGTTGAAAATGAATCGTATACAGTTGTTAAGTAAACGGTCCAACTTATTTAAAAGATCAGTATTAAGGTCAAAATAGCACACATCACCATAATCAATTAAGGGGAAGATTAAGGTTTGTACAAGCATTTTCTTCGCAGATGATGGTAACAAGTTTTTAAACCGATAGAGTGAGCGGAGAATACCCGTGACTTTCTGACTAATACTAGACACCTGTACATTCCAGCCAAGTGACGAATCAATGTGCAGACCAAAATCTTTAACACTAGGAGTAAATTGAATAACCACCCCATTGTATAAAATAGGAGGTAAGGATGAGAAGTCTACTTTGGAAATCATACGGGGGCTACGGACTGACATTTATCAGGGTTAACTGCTAAACCAAACCTATCAGCCCAACTTTTAATGGAAGCTAGATCGCGATTTGTAGCGTTAATGGAATGAGAAATGTTTTCCACACTGGCTTGGGTATAAAGTTGTAAATCATCAGCGTAAAGATGATACGAGCACTGAAGTTCACGGGTGATAAGATCAATAAAGACAGAAAATAGGAGAGGAGAAAGAATACCACCTTGAGGAACTCCAACGTCTAAGTGACACCAATCCGAAAATGACTTGTCAACACGAACTGATTGCTGACGTCCCCGAAGATATGAAGAGAACCATTGAAGTGCCTCCAATGAAACCAACCGATATGAGAGAATAGACAGAAGAAGATTATGATTGACAGTATTAAATGCGTTTGAAAAGTCAATTAAGTCAATTAACAAGAATTGTGACTTTCGAGTCTTCCATGCCGTATCTTATATCGCCAGTCACCTTGAGAAGAGCAGAGACAGTGCTATGTCTAGGTCGGAACCCAGATTGAAGCGAACTTATGAGCTTGCGAGAGTTACTATGAATAACACACACACACACACACACACACACAGCTTACACAGGCCTCGAGTACTTTAAATAAGAATGGGAGAATACAAATAGGTCGAAAATGGTTAAGAAGAGAAGGATTAGCAACCTTAGCCAAAGGAATGACATAAGCTTTGCGCCAAAGAGAAGGAAAAACACCAGAGGCAAGAGAAAAGTTAATTATGTGAACAAGTGCAGGAAGGAGTTGATCCAATAACAATGTGACCATGTAACGGCTAATATTATCACAGCCTATTGCCTTAGATTTGATAGAAAGAACGATCTTCTTGACATCGTCGGAATTTACTGGAACTAAGTTAAAAGACATGATATCAGACCGCTCAAGATTGTCAATGTAGTTGAGTGTATGACCAAGAACTTGGCTATCCAATGAAGAAACAGAAGAAAAGTGACAGTTAAGATCATTTTTATCAATAGTTTGTGGAAAATCAAGGTAGCGTGGCTTACCATTACCTAATGTGCCAAGAAATTTCCAAATATCAGCAGAAGAAGAAGATAATGAGATGTTAGGCCGGCGTTTAGCGTCTCGTATCATCTTGTTACACTGATTTCTAGCCAATTTATAAAGGTTCCAGTTATCTTCTGAACGATCTTTCTTAAATTTACGGAACACACGGTTTCTACGTCTCATAGCCATTCTTATCCCTCGCGTGAGCCATGGTGCAGGTGGACGTTTGAGGCGAACTTTTTTAATGGGTGCATGTGCATCATAGATTTGAGTCACAAGCTTGTTGAAGAGATCAACCTTGTCATCTACAGTAGAAGCTTTAAAAAGTGGTTCCCAATCAATTTCAGATGCTTCTTTATGCAACTTGTAAAGGTCCATATGCCGAAAACAACGCCTGTACAAAACCTTGGGAATGGACTTCGGAGGTTTCAACTTATAGGAAAGAAAAATAAGGTCATGATGAGAAAATCCAGGAGCATCATATTGACCATAAGAGGAGATAAGGGAAGGGTTGGAAACGAGGATAAGATCAAGCCATGTATCATCTACATTAATATTATGATGTGTAGATTATACACTATGGTAAATCCTATTCCTATTTTTCTGGCAAAACATTTCCAGACATTTCCTACTTTCCTACCAACAGATGATACATCAGAGACCTTTAAGGATTTGTGAAAGAAGTTTCACATTTCGGCCGGCTTAGACATGGCCAAATTAATTATGAACATTTGTTTTGGTTAATTTAACTTCAATCAGTGTGTACCTAAGTAATAAATATTTGTATGATCACACCATTAAATACCCATGATCGAACAGAGTTTTTAGCATTCTGTCTGTATAAAATAATAATTACTGCGATTCGATATAATAATGAATCTGGTGATTAATAAAAAAATGTTTCCTCTCAACCATAGACAAGCGTTAGTCAGTTATTTATGGCGGGATTAAACGCGGGAACGGGTGGTCGGCAACACGGCCGCCGGTTATGGCTTAGCCGATGATTTAAATACAACCCATCGATTTTCCAAAACACGATGAGCAATTAATCATGTTTTAGACACCTTTAGAAAGAGTGCTGAAAAGGAGAAGACCTTTAAAAAGGCAGTGTAAAATCCCGAATATATAAAGGTGTAAGTATCTTCTATCATAAAGAGCGCTTACACAATTACCGATATGATATCGGTTTCGACCGTGTCGATCCGATATTGGGACACTTTGGAAATAAAAAAAACATACGTAATAGCCTTTTTGAAATCGGCCAAGTATGAGCACAAAACGTGCCTAATGAAAAAAAAAGGCTACTTAATTTGGAGTAAATTATTTGTACTTACGGCAGATTCATAATATACTAAATGTAGTTGGTCTAGTAATCACTAGACCAACTATATTAGATATCCTAGCCGCTACCCTAGGTCATGGGTTCGATTCCCACAAAGTATCTGGATGTTATTCATCTATGTATTTCAATATGTATTTTCAAAAAAGTTTAAAAATATTAGTAAGTATCAGTTTTATTTATGAAATAGATGTTAGTCCATGATACTAAATCAGATTTATACATCGTACTGGCAAAAGTTGTAAAATCAAAATACAAAACAAGAAATTGAGGTAAAAAAAGATAGAACAATGTTGTGATTTCTGGCCTTTGCCTAGCATCTTGGGAATAATCAGACGTAAATAGAAAGTGGATTTATATTTTATTACGTGTTTTGATTAACTTTTCAAGTAAAACCCAGTCAATTATTGCTTATCTACCGTATTCTGCTGAAGTTCATTAGATTCTGCTAAAAACTGCTAAAATTTTCTATTCTGGCACATAATCTGCTAAACCCTAAAATGAGGGTTCTATTCCTCTAAAATAGCAGAATTCTGCTCAATCTGGTCACTCTGGTTGCAACGGCAACAGGGATTCAACTGAGATGATCCGGCAAGAAACTCGGCGGCTTTGACATTTTTGAATCAGCGTTAGCGTGGGTTGGTATACAAAAGATGAAACAAAAAAGTACGAGGATAATTAAACAAATCAAAAACTCCAAGGGATAGTTTTAGAGACTTAAATAACTTAGGTAAAGTAGGGCCAATTTAATAGATCACATTTGACACATCAAAACAGCGAAACCTTGTAACGGCCGGCATAAAATATTATTAATTTTTTCGAAGTTAGAACTGCACAATTGTTTAACTTTTATCAATTACGGTTACATAAATTTATTGTAATAATGACAAAAGAAACAGTCACAACAAATAAACTGACAGATGTCAAATGTGATCTATTCAATTGGCCCTACATTAGTAACCTACCTTATACGTTTCTTTTCTCGAGTCTTGTTGTTTCTTCAGCTACAGTGCCCTTTATACCGAAACACAGCATAATATTATTTGATACTGCAGTGGTTACAGAGACGGTCTCTCGTGCAAGTGATCCACCTAATATGACTAGTATATATAAGTAAGAACCTAAATTATTAATAACAATGGAATACTGAATGCCTTTCAAGCAATACAATTCTATAACGGAGAGCTGTGCAGTCCTTATTACGATTGATATGCAGACTCGTCACTTGGCGTTATCAAAGGATTCCAATTCATATTCTGAATCGGCTGACTTAAGCTATCAAGTCAAGGTGCATATTGAGCTGACTACTCAAAGGCTCTGGATGTCTCTGCCTTGAGTATGCTTAACAATGACTGACATAGATGTAGTTTTACTGGATGTGACCCACGACGCTTGGAACGTAGGATGTATTCTGTGCGCAGTATTTATATAGACTAGATTATATGTAGATTATTATGGAAGTTTTTTTATATAATCATCTATAAGTACATATAAAATTACTTGTCCTGACTGACTGACTGATTCATCAACGCACACGCGAAACCGCTGGACCTAGAAAGCTGAAATTTGGGCAGTAGCTTCTTCTTATAATGTAAGCATCCACTAAGAAAGGGTTTTTGAAAATTCCACTCCTAAAGGGTTCAAATGGGGTTGGAAAAAAATAATAGCGGGCGTAGCCGCAAGGAATTGCTAGTATATATATAATTCTACTGTACGTATGTATGTCACTGAACTCCTCCTAAACGGCTGGACCGATGTTGATGAAATTGTTTGTGTGTGTTCAAGGGGATTCGAGAATGGTTTGAGTGAAAGAGCGCGAGCGGAGCTGCGCGGGTCATCTAGTAATCATAATATTAATATTAAAAAAAACTTGCTCATTGCCCGGTGAAGTTGTTATGGCCATCTACGGCCAATAGTACTAGTCATTCAAAGTTAAGTCTTAACAAAATTGGTGTCAATTTTTGGTATTGTACTTACTTAGGTATTGTATCCGATACTATCAACCAATACCTACTTTTTTTAACCGGCTTCTTAACCGGCTTCAAAAAGAAGGTTCTCTATTCGACGCGTATGTATGTAATATTAATAAAAATGCGTAATAATATTAATATATGTTAGTCTATGTGGGCTTCTAAACAAATTTACCAAATTTTATCAGTGTATGTATGTATGTATGTATGTATGTATATATGTATGTATGTATGTAGGTTTGTCCGCGGATTTCTCAGAAACTACAAGTCCGATTTCAAAAATTATTTTTGCAATAGTTAGAGTATTTTTCAAATTAGGGTAGAGTATAAGTTTCATCAAAATCGGCCCAGTAGTTTAAGAGATATAAACTTTTTATATTTTCAGTAAGTTACTGTGACGTAGACGTTCGAGTTGCGTGATAGTGCTGATACCTGTCTTGCTAAAATAAAAGTCACTAAAAAGTGTTAAATAAACTATTTTTTTAAAAATAAAAACCGACTTCAAAGTACATTATCTAATAAAAAGCATAAAATAACGAAAATATATTGAAGTCGGCGTCAGCTCGTGCTAGTCTTGGTTTAACATGATGTGCTATCCGCGTCCCGTCACGCGAACAGTTTAATCCGCGCCGCCGCCGATTACGCCGCTAGTCCTTCTGACTCGCGCCGCAGACCACGGCACGTACTGCTCGACCCTCCTGACCCCATGACGGTCCTATTGGACCGGGATGCGCCGACCCCTCCCCGACAACCGTATGCTACACTAGCTATCAGACACCGGTCTCGCCGGCGAGGCCGAAGGGTCGTACGTATGCGACTGCAACGACGTGCATCACCCCACTGAGTTTCTTGCCGGTTCTTCTCAGTGGGGGCGCGTTGTGAACCGGTGGTAAACTCAGCCCTCTCTTAAGCGACAGCCCAAGCCGAGGCCGTGCCTCCCTGAGGTGCCCTTGTGCTCGTCGCTACTTCTGCCGTAAAGGCTAGAGCGCTTCAAGCGCTCGCCTCCTATTGTCCGGTGAAGCTGCAATAGCCATCTGCGGTTAACAGCGTCTATCATTCCCAAAAAAAAAAAAAAAAAAAAAAATTATGTGCTAGCACCGACTTCAATATATTTTCGTTATTTTATGCTTTTTAGATAATTTACTTTGTAGTCGGTTTTTATTTTTTTTTAAATAGTTTATTTGGTGATGTGGAGGAAACCTTAAAAATGTACCCATCTCCGTAGGGGGGGAGGTTGGTTTATGTGGGATTTGTACCCACTAAAACCTCCCCGGTGGAATTAATTGACCCAATGGAGAGACTGGGCTCTTCTTTCGGAACCAATACTATCCCAGTATCCAAATATCGCTTCCGATAGCTTTAAGTCGTCGGCGTAAAGGCAGAAGCCTTCACACAATGGCCGAGTCATCCCATGGGGCACGTTCCTCAGATATTATAATTAATGTTCTGCAATACGTATTCATTGGGCCAATTTGCGGAAAGAGAACGACATTTTCTAACGGAACGGGGGAATGGGGTTGTTGGTAAATAAATACTAAACTTAGTAATAGATTACGCAGATATGTGTTATGATTTGGATTGGACGTACTCTAGCGGAAACGAATGGTACCAACTTTAGGACGTTAATCGATTGCACGAGCCGGCCCAGAATACATGCGGGCGGGGTAAGCGCACGGAACGTCGTTCAAACGATTTTGATTGATAACTGGTACAGCGTTCGTATCCGCAATAGTACATATCCAGTTGAAATAATTCGTAAACTGATTGTTGGTTAAGCGACGTCAGGTTTTTTTATTTTTATTGGTTGATTCACTTTGAGATAGTTTTTCACTTAGTTACTTACTTGGTTGCAGACGCCAACTGCTAAGGGATACTGGTTTGAGTTTTCTGAATGAGGTGTTTCTCACTTTTGCGTACAACGCGGATACAAATATTAGTTACGTATTGTTAATTTTCTTTAGTCGAGAATAAATGTGAGTAATGAATTCCGTGAATGATTTAGCAGCGACGTCAGGTTAGGTTAGTTTATGGATGGGTGACCGTTTATCCGTTCATTTGGACTAAGCGTCTTCATGCTTCCGAAGGCACGTAAAGTCGGTCACGTTTGTTGTCGTCTAGACAGCTGTCGTAAACTGTCGTAAAGCTAATTAAGAGATTAAGAGGCCTAAGGGCAGTTTGAACAATTCTGACACCATGTGTACCACTATATGAATTTAAAGACTGTTAAACCCATTTCCTCTCCCTTTTTCATAGTCGGGGAAAAAAAGCCAGTTACAGCAAGTACACACTATGACACCTCGACCTAGACTGTTTTGACTTTGAACTATTAGAAGCTGAACACTGCGAATCGGGCGGGGGGTGCGTTATGTTGTTATTTCATCCCACTTGGCGCGTGCGGTCGGCCAGCGGACTGCACGACCGGCTGCCGCATGCCCCGTCCCTTTCCAACAATTCTCTGTGTTGTAGGTATGTAGCGTAGTTATCGTTATATAGGGTTTCGAACTGGATGTATAGCCGTGTGTACCAATAAACCTTTACCTTATAGAGGACCACAGCCAATGACCTCCATACCGATAAGGTCGCAGCGACCGATCTTGCACAAGATCAGATAACTACGCAGAAGATATTATAGAGCAGAAGATCGTAGACAGAGGTGGACTATCCAATCCAAAAATCCAAAGTATTGGATTCCTACCACACAAAAGTCTAGGTAGATATATAGACAAGTAACAATTTGGACGTTCTATTTGACCCGCTAATCATAGATGCCGTGTGTAACGTACCAACCATCTAGGGCAGCTACAAGTGTACGACCAATTTTTTCTAATAAAGTATGCAATAATGTTTTCGATTGTAATAAGCTGACTAATCAAATTTACATTCGAATACCAAGCCGGTCGCAGCGTATTCATGATAATTACAATCACTGCATAATTGCTCCTAAACATTGTAGAACGAACGCAGGTGAACGTGCACCTTTACGTAGATTAATGAAATCTCACAACGATAACTTCACTGAACTTGATATAGGTACTTACTTACTTACTTTTTTTGACACTTAATCAATTCAAAAAAGGTTTACTTGAAAAGCTAGAATCCCTCAATTAGATTGCTTTGCTACGTACGTGATTGTTTAAAACTCTTGTTAATTTGTGTATTTTGTAATCTTTGTAAGTATGTGAACCTACATAATGTTTTTCAGCGACTCAGCCCCCGGCGCCCTCAGCGCCTCTTACGCAGCAGCTTCCGGCCCCCCGCGTCCCCGCGCCCTCAGCGCCGCGACCGCAACTGCTCTTAGCGTCCCAGCCCGCAGTGCGTCCACCGAACGCGTGGAATAAGACGCTGCCCTACGTCCGCCCCGCCGCTGCTCCTAAAGCAACGAGCGTCCCCGCCAAGCAACCGGCCGCACCTGCGCCTTCAGCGCACACGTCCAGCCTCGCTTCGGACTTTGAATTGGTCCGACGCTCTATCGATGGTATTAACATCGATAGAATACACCTTTTCGCGAACCGCCTTCGGTGCGCACAGACCGGTGTCGATAGGATCCTAGCTATCGCCGATTTCGAGGACGTTTATTACGCCCTGTCCCCCGTAAACAAAAACGTAGGCCCGTAAATGGATTCACACCATAGTAGGCAGAAACCCCACTCCCTTTTTCAATGCACATGGCCTCTCCCGACAAAGAGATCAGGTTGCTGACTTCCTGCGAAGTCACCAAGTTGATGTCTTGCTGGTGCAGGAGACCCTCCTGAAACCCTCTCATAGGAGTCCGAATATCGCCAACTACCATCTTGTGCGAAATGACCGTGACACCTCCCTCGGAGGTGGCCCTGCCATTTATTACAGAAGGGCCCTGCACTGCATCCCTATCGATCCCCCTGCGCTCACTAATATAGAGGCCTCGGTCTGTCGCCTCTCTCTTTCCGGCCATTCGGCTGTCACTATCACCTCTGTCTATCTTCCACCTGACAAGCGGCTCCTCAGGAGTGATGTCGAGTCACTCCTTGACCTGGACAGCGCGGTCATTCTGGCCGGCGATTACAACTGCAAGCATGTCAGGTGGAATTGTAACGTCACCTCCGCCAACGGTAGGTGCCTCGACGCCTTGGTTGACGTTCTCGACTTTGACGTCATCGCACCTATACGCCCGACCCATTATCCTAATAATATAAATCACCGCCCCGATGTCTTAGACATGGCCCTCCTGAAGGGTGTGACCCTCCGGTTGCGCTCTTTTCTTTAGAGGTTCTCCATGAGCTAGACTCTGACCACCGACCGGTCCTAATGGAACTAGGTCCCCCACCCACTTCCCAGCCGGTCACTAGGACCGTTATGGACTGGCATCAACCTGTTTAGCCGATGCCAGCCAACTCTCCGAATCTTGCCCGCTTCCCGGCGCAAATCTCGTCCCCTCAGGACACCGACCAAGCGATCGGCGCTTTCACCGATCATCTTAAATCGGCCATCAGCCAGTCTTCTCGGCAGGTTGAAGCGGCTATTCGCGCGTACGACTCCTACCCCACCGATGCCAACCAGGCCCGCATGCGTGCTTTGCAGAGGGACTTGAAGCGCAGCATCGCGGAACTCAGGGAGGCTCGATAGGGAGGGTTTCTCGAGGAGATCTCGCCGTCACACCAGGCTTACTAGCGGCTCGCGACATCCCTCAAAACCGACACAGTAGTTACCATGCCCCCCTTGACCCGCCCTTCAGGCGACCCACCCGCGTTCGAGGACGACGAAAAGGCTGAGGTTCTCGCTGACTCTCTAGAGAGTCAGTGCACACCCAGCTCCGCTCCCGTCGATCCAACGCACTTCGATCTAGTAGATAGGGGAGTAGAGCGCAGGTCCTCACTCCCTCCCACCGAATCCCTCTCCCCGGTCACGCAGACCGAAGTAGAAGATCTGATCAAAGGCCTTAAGCCTAAGAAAGCACCGGGCTCCGACGGCATCTCCAATCGCGTCCTTAAGGTTCTCCCTGTCCATCTGATATGTCTTTTAGTGACTATCTTCAACGCAGCCATGTCCCACTGCGTCTTTCCTGTCGAATGGAAAGACGCGGATGTAGTAGGTATCCCTAAGCCGGGTAAGCCTCGTAGCAGCCCTGCGAACTACCGGCCTATCAGTCTTCTCAAGTGTCTCGGCAAACTCTATGAGCGCTTGCTGCTGGCGAGACTCAAGAGAGTTTGTCACTTCCAATAATATCCTAATCGACGAGCAGTTTGGCTTTCGAACCAGACACTCTTGCGTCCACCAGGTGCACCGCCTCACGGAGCACATCCTGACCGGGCTCAACCAGCCCAAGCCCGTCTACACAGGCGCCCTATTCTTCGATGTTGCCAAGGCCTTCGACAAGGTCTGGCACAACGGCTTGATATACAAGCTCTTCCAGTTAGGAGTCCCCGATAGGCTCTTACTCATCATACTTTCTCTCGAATCGTACCTTTCGGCGTGTTGTGAACCGGTGGTAAACTCAGCCCTCTCTTAAGCGACAGCCCAACCGAGGCCGTGCCTCCCTGAGCTCGTTGCTATTTCTGCCGTTAAGGCTAGAGCGCTTTAAGCGCTCGCCTCCTATTATTATGTCCGGTGAAGCTGTAATGGCCATCTGCGGCCAACAGGGTCTATCACGACCAAAAAAAAAAAACAATGTTTGTGCTGTTTATTTACTTTATTCTGTGGATAATGGTGTTGGTTGTGTAATTACTTTAAATGTTTGTAAGTAGGTATCTGTATCTTTGTATTTAAGCTTTATTACGCTATTGTTTGTTGTCCTAAAGAAATAAAAAATAAAAATAAAACCCCTGCGGCTGTCGCATCGGCACCTGGGTTCTCCGGTGGAATCTGCACCAGAAACCCCTCAGTGACTTGCCTTTGAACCCGCCGCCGGGAACCAGACACGGTGCTCACGGTTACGGAGGTCGCAACTCCAACGCCTTCCTCGGAAAGGATACCAACATTAACATAAAAGGTGTGAAAATATAGCTTCATTATATGGGTCTCACATAAATTTATTTCTCCATATACATATGTATAATTTTGCGAATCCACTGTGTCCCGAGACGCAGCGCGGGTATTCTTTACAAAATAATTGTAGTCTACAACGTTCTACGATTACATTCACACATCGCCCCGCCAGCCATGTTGCGTCCGCCATTATTATAATTGCACTAAAATAATTATCGTTAAAGCTAGAACGCTTGATAATAGATTTGTTTGCAAACAAACACGAAACGCGTAATGGCGAGAGGTTACAAAATTAGGTACGCATTTTGTACATATGAATATATTACATGCAAGACAAATAGGCATAATTAAAATTTACGCAGATTTTTTAGGCGGGAGTACTTATGCTGATTGGAGGGAAATTCATTTTTTTTTATTTCTTGTAGAAACTCTTCGCGCCAAAATTTTTTTTTTTTAAATAATCGGCGATGGACATATTACTTTTTAATAATTGTATTTTTTTAAAGTTGTATTCATAAAGTACGTTTTAAAAATGATTATACGCCTCCAATCACCAATTTCCCAGACAATGCGCTTCTTTAAAAATATTGTTAATAAAAATACACATTACAATTAATTGGCAGTCATGTACAACGAATTACACAATAACATTATCATTTCGCGAGGAATACATAGAACGAAATTAAAAACACAAATGTATTAGGTAAATTCAGTCTTAACATATAAAACATAATGAAAATTTAATGAGGCGTGTAAAAGTAACAATTTGTACTAATTATGGAATAAGCAGCATCTTGTTATGTGGTTCATCAAAGCACAAAAATATCGCGTTAAAAAAGTTAACAACTAACGAAAAAAAGTATTTCAAAAAGGTAACATTTCATTTGATTTATTAATGCTCGTATTGTAAAATCAAACATATTTTTTACGCGATATAATTGTGAAGAATAAAAGTCCTCTCTACAGGCAGAATGACAATTACTTAGCTATCAATGTCTTTCTGCCTATCAAGCTGCCTATAAACTTTAAAACTGTACAAGAGATCGATTGTGTGCGTTCGGATTATTCTAGAAATAATTGGTAAGTATGTAAGTAATTAAAATTAGTCGGCGGCAAATAAAAAACCTATATAAGTAATGTATTAATTATATATTTATAAAAAGGAATACATAACGAAAAAGCTGCGCTTGTATCACTGATGTTAATTTAAATATTAAAAAGGTAAATTTATTTAGGTGGCAATACAAGAAATTGCCCACTAGTGTATAAATGTTCGAATCTCGCTAAATACACGATTCATCAACGAGTATTAAATTTTTCACTATAACTTTAATTTAACAATTACTCTCATTAATTCTACGTACGTTTCGTATTTTATTGTATTTTTATTATAGCTAAGTGCAACGATTGGCAGTTATGAACGACCGCGACCGATTAACCGACCGAATCGAGACGTACTTAGTTTAAACTTAGTTGCCCTTAAAATAGGAGTCACTCTTTAAATTGTTGCATATCTACTTGTAACGTTCGAAAATCGCGTTAACAGCTGTAAGTATATTCCCTAAGTTTTATACAAGCTCAAATTTAACTTATACGTAGGGTCGATACAAGTAGTAGATATATTGTATAAAAAGAGTGAAAAACCTAAAAATTCTTATAAATGTACTATGCAAGGGGATTACTGTAAAAGATTAAATAACATACTACACTTAAAGATAGCTTAAAATAGTGTACGAGTGGTTGCAGTCACGTATAAACCATTCGGAAAACCTCTCCTGCTCTTCAAACTATACTCGCTAAATATATCCAAGTTTGTAGAATGCCTACATATGTAGAAGATTAAATGGGATAGACAATTATTGAAAATGAAAACATGCTTTTGTATTTAATTTTCGTAAAGAAATGTAAAGAATCCGCCTTTTTATCGGTTTAGATTCACAAAATCCATTTACAATATATCGATAGGTATATAAGATTCGATAATAATGTCGAATCTCTAACTTTTTATCATTACCACACCAAAACATATTTATCTAACTACCATATAATAGATATGTCATCGAATCACGATCATCATCGTCTAAAAGCAAGCAATAAATATGAAAAATATAGAACAGTTGTAAGCTTGATATTATTGGTTTCTCTTTGTAACAATAAAAAAAATATGTAAAATGCAAAACATTTGTAGCATACGTTATGCCATATTCAAATATCGGATTATATTACATTTTGCTTAACTTTCGAAGCAAATGTGTTTTCTTTCCTTTTCCATTCATAACGTCAACGTTATTGGCTGGGTTGTTTGGGCAAGTTTAATAGAAGCAACGTAAAGTTGGATTTAAATAAGGAATACAAATATTTACATAACATTACGTACTTACTACGCACAGGACAGACACAAAAATTCACACGACACAGCCGATTCGTCTAAAGAGTTCTCATACAATATTGCAATAATGAAACGTGTTACCATAATTTACACTACTTAAACATATTTTAACACCCGATATGAAAAATAAACTTCTAATTACAGCAGCAATAACTATTTATACATTTTATAGTATTATGTCTGTATATATGTATGTGACGTCCAGAATTGAATATAATAATGCGAGTAAAAGTTATTTAAGTCTCTAAGCGCACTGTTCATTTACTAATTTTACGTTTATATTTATAAATAGCCAATTATATTTTTACGGTTTTACCATTACACTGATTATTAAAACTTCTGAAACTCTCTTGTAATATAAATGCATCTAACTATAATTCAACTGTTTATATGGACTTTAACATTTATACTGTTCTGATTTAGAGACAAAAATAGCACGAACAGCAGCGAAACACTGGACACTAATAATTATTGTAGTCTACGTTACCTTATAGCATTTAAGTAAGTATACAAGTCGCATGGGTAATTTTTTAATATAAATGCAATCAATATTCGACATATACCTATTATAACTCTCAGAAGTAGGTACTTCTAGTTATTAAAAAAAAATGAATAAAAGCAAATTCAGAAAATGGCTTTTCGGTAACGTATACTAAATATGGTTCCGGCTTGATATTTATCATAGGTTTGATGATATTATTAATTTATATTTATTACCCTTCCGACTCACAATCATGATTTTAAGTGGTCACAATCGTAAAATACATCATAAGTAGCGTTCCTAGGCACTCACAAAATGGTTTAGCCTCTTATTTAAAGTTGAAGTCAGTCGATGTCGCGGGTACATCACTACGTTAATAATTCTAGTTTACGCGGATGTGATTATGGACACGGATTTCGCGCGCATTTTTAAAGCTGCCATCTTTATAAAATAAAGATAACTAGAGAGATTCAATTTCATTCCATGTTTTTATTTATTATAAGGTCGCCCACTTCAGCAAAAATGTTTGTTGTTATTGGTGCAAATGATCCGTGTTCGCCTTTTAACATCCGCGTAACTGAAAACTCGCTTATGGTTAAGTTATACAAGCGTGGAACACTGTCGATTGGTTTTGTTATAGGTTCACAGAACAAAGAAGCACTTACCTCATTTTATATATTTTTGTAGACATACGTAGTTGGTTTCCTTAACGCTACCTACATCAGCGTATAGAAAAAAACGTGTGTGAGACAAAAGAAGTTTGTTTAGATTTATTTTGGAATAAATCATAAACTTACCTACTTGTGTATTGAAGTAGAATGGCGTTTTATTAAAAGTTCATGGGAAGCTCCTAATTATTTATTGTCTTCCTGTAATTGTAAGTAAATTGGTTTTAATTTAAAGAATTATGTTCCATGAAAAATACGTGTTAAGTAGTAAATTGTTCGAAGTATTAGGTACTTACTAAAAAAAAATGTAGGTATTACTTGCAACGAGGATTGGTGATATTACAAATATATAACCTTTAACCTACAAATGGTAATAGGTAAATGGTACAAATACCTATAATTTTATTATTGTGTAAGTCAATCGGAAGTACCGGCTTTATATTCTAAAATACCCACCTATAAAACATCGCATTCGTTGGTTAAACATTTTATACGTTATCATGTTTATAAACGCCATCATAATAAATGTTCAGAATATTTCAGACATACTTAATATTACACGACACAAGTTTCTACGATCTGACCATAAACAATATTGCCTACTTTGCTTTACTTCTTGTTTATGGGCGTATATTTTGAATTTAGAACAGGAGTCTAATATACGACCAGGAATATGTGCTTCTTTGTTTTGTGTAACGGTATTTGAAGTTAAGTACATTATCGAAGCGACAGCGTTCCCTTAGGGTGCATTTACACCAATATGTCTCAGCGTCAGTTAGCGTAGTGGTCGAAAGAGCCGAGGTACTCCAGCGCTGCGCGGTAACAAAATTCGTATTGGTCCTGTGAAAAATTAACCATTGTAAATTTTGTCTTACAAACAACAGATAACGAAACAGAATACCAAGGACTCTTGATTAATTAAGTTTTGTACGACACGACCGGGGAGAGGTCTGGCGCATATCCGCCTTTTGATGTGTCGGCCTGCATTGTCATAAACAGTAAGGAACACTAAGTTATCTAACTTTATTCTAATCGGGAATTAACGCGATTTACCGTATATTTTGGCTTGACGTTTCGGCCGGGTTGCACCAGCCGTGGTCACAAGCAAACTGGTTCAGTAAGACGGCTCCGAGTGTAGTGGCTGTGAGTGTAGTGTGTAGTGGGCTTAACGTTACAAGTGAAAGAACAGGGGTAGACGAAAATATTTCTGCCTCGCGCACGGAGCCGTCTTACTGAACCAGTCTGCTTGTGACCACGGCTGGTGCAACCCGGCCGAAACGTCAAGCCAAAATATAAGGTAAATCGCGTTAATTCCCGATTAGAATAAAGTTAGATAATGGAACGCGAAAGTCTAAAAGAACACTAAGTTGTTGCTGCCCACAGGATTCGAACCCAGAACTGTAAAGCCAGCCGCTTCCCGCTAAGTCATAGAGGCCACCGTATGAAATACAAAGACAATACCCAGGTATTCAATAAAAAAATAACTCATCTAATTTTGTGACGATTGCCAATGAAATATTTAATTCGTTGGTACCTCGCTTACTCCAGGGAACTAAATTTTTCACAAAGATTTTAACTTAAGGAATGGCGAATGAACAGAATGACCCGTTGTTAATGAATGATCGGTTGTGTTTAACATACTCAAATACCTACGTACTTTTTCCTATAGCAGGCCTCAAACTAAATAGCACGGAGTTGGATTAGTCACATAATTAGGCGAGTTTATCTATATATATTTAAAAAAAAAGAAGTAGTGTTGTACCTCAGTTTGCACCATAGCTGGGCGTTGCGTGCGCAGCGTGCGTACCGTCTGGAACACGTCGACGACCCCCTCGTACTGCATTCGCTCCAACACCGTAGACAATGTGATGAAGACGCCCGTGCGACCCACGCCCGCACTGTACCAATCAACAGAATCGAATAACCACAGTGGGCTTGATCAAAATATCGATATAAATCGATATTTCTTTCTTTATACATATATTTTTTGGCGATATTTAATATTACGATATATCGATATAAAATATCAAGTATCATGATATTTTTTCTATAAAGATCAGTTAAACAATAAGCTTCCAAAATTCGATACAACTTCTTACCAATATTTTTTCTTTGATATTGATGTATTTTACAAATATTGATATGATTATAATTACATCGGTATTTTTTTGCCATTCCGACATCCATATCTAAACGAGGTGACACGCGGCTCGTTCGGGTAAGGCGGGCTAATAGCTATGAAGCTCGGGATACAATTGACAGTAGTGGGTAGTGGGGTGATGTTGCGAGTGTCTTGCGATATCTGTTTTTGCGCAAATATCAATGGCTATCAATTCATACTAATTCATTTACCTACTTAATAAATAGACCGGCCATAGCTAGCAATGTCATCAAAAAATCTTGTTACACGTCAGAAGTAGTATTCTTACCCGGACACCCCACGGACAATCATCTGTAGTGTAGACTCTGTAGTATATCTCTTTTTTTTTAATAATAATAATATTTTTTTATTGCATAGACACACGTCATTACAAAATGTCTGCATATGCGTATGTATAATATTCCATAGATACAGAACGCACGCCCTATTACCCGACGGGTCATTGCCCGCAGACAGATGAGCCGGCTATTAACTGAATTAATAGACCTGCACCTCAGTTTTCAACATAAATTGGGATTATCTGTTAATGTTAACTTATCTTTACTGAAAACGTAAATTGAAGATTGTAATTTGATAAATGAGTCCCCTTAGTCCATTAGAATTTCAAATTTTAGAGCGGATTAAAGTGAAAGCCTACCTGTTTAAAGCGAATTTAATATAAATATAGCTAATCAGATTATTTCTATGTAGTTTACATTTTGTTTATTATCGCGCGGCTATGTATAAATTAATTTGCAAGTAAATACAAAGAAGGTACCTACGAGTTTATTAATCGATATGAATATGAATCTATACTTATAATAAAACTGTAACAGGTCCAATTCTGTACATTGAAGATATTTTGAAAATTATATTTGGAGGGCATTCTATAACCGATACTGAGGCCGAAAATGTAATTTTTTTAATTTTTGTCTGTCTGTCTGTCTGTCTGTATCACGGCTGAGCATCACGCCGAAACTACTGAATGGATTCAAATGAAACTTGGCATGATTTGAGATCTTACTACGAGGTAGGACATAGGATACTTTTTATCCCGTAATCTAGCACGGTTCTTTTGGGAGAGGGGATAAAGTCAAAATGGGTACTTGGTTATACGCTTGGTCCGGTTTTATCAATTTTTCTTTATAATATAATAAATATTAGTAAGGGAACACTCATAGAGAGTTGTTATCAAGGTTTTGTAATCGATCGGGTTAAGCAACGTTAGGTAAGGTCATTAAATAGATGGGTGACCGTTTAACGCCATTTGAACTAAACGAGTCCGTGCTTCGGAGAGCAAGTAAAAAGTGGGTCCCAGTTTTTAACCGACTATAAAAAAGGAGGTTATGTATTGGATGCGAATGTCTGTTATTAAAAGTTTAGTTAACGTAAACATAGCGCAGGCGGAGCTGCGTGGGTCAGCTAGTGTAAAATAAAAGCGTCTTGTTATTTACTGATCTAGCTTATGGACAGTTTTAATCTTTAGGTCCCAGACTTTAGGTTAGTTCTCTTTTATAGAAAGCAATCTGGAACATTAATTCCCAATGTATTTTGGCATAAAGAACATAAGAATGAGTTTTTCTGCTACTTAGCTGGCTTACAACTTGCACCACTTGCACGCGTGTTCATCACCTCAGTCAAAGGGAAACGAGTTTATTTAAACCGAACGCGACGTTATGCGGCCATATTAACGTACCGTTTTTCACGTGCGGTGTCCGTTCAGTACCGTAAGGGGCGAGTAAGGGCCAACAAGAAGACGGGCATCAGCGTCTTTCTACTGGATTACCTTACCACATATACTGCGATCGCCAAGCCGCCTGCCATGTATGGGTATTATGGCAACCCCTCTCTTCTAGGGGGGAGGATTTTGCAGTGGACGTCTTTCGGCTACTGATGTTGATGATGATTAAACGTACCTACCTCCGTATAAACAAGTTGTTTAAATCTAGTAACTTCCGTAGTGCCTTAGGTGGACTAACACGAGTTGGTGCACCTGTAAGAATCTTTATTTCTGACTTTTCTGAGGTTATATCGACCTGTGTGTGATTTTTATTTGTCCACGGGAGGGAAGAGGAATTAATATTTTTTAACCTTCTCTTAAATACTATTTCACCCGCACCTACAGAAGATAAACTGCTGCTTTGAGGTGGAATATTTGATGCAGACAGAGGTGGTAGTAAGTGTGGCCTCTTGCACAAGGAATAATGAGGAATATAGGCACAGAAAAAGTTTTGTTACCAGTTAAAGAACGTTTCAACAACAACATGTGGCGACTCGGAAATGGCGCAGAATGGCGCTGCGCCGTAGTAACGATGATGTCAGATGTGGTAAAATCGTAACTAAAAGATAGATACTTCTTTGTTAAATGTGATAAAGCCACTACAAGGTCCACCCACAACGCGGGTGTACCACAGGGTAGCGTTTTTGGCCCGATTTTATATCTGCTTCATATTGCTGACCTTCCTACATCATGTAAAGCCACTACTGGTACTTTCGCTGACGATACAGCAATACTGGTATCCCAGAGCGATCCACACGTTACCTCAGCTTTAATTTTGACGATCTTCAGCCCTGGCCGAGCATCACACCTCGCTCGGTCGGAGGATCTTTCCTTTACCTTGCCGTCGCTCCTCTACAAATACAAAAACATGTAGAAATCTTAACTGACCTGCAATGAACAGTGATAGGTCCATCCTGTCCGAACTGCTCCTTGGTTTTGTGCACCTGGCCTAGGAAGTCGATGAAGCCTTCGCCACTCTTAGGCACGCCCTGCTCAGGCCAGTCAGTGAATTGGAACTGCCGAACCGTTCGCGACGACCCATCGCGAGCGTCCGTGACCTAAACAATCAAATCAAACCATCTTTATTCGCTGAATATCTTGTAAATGTTCATATATTGTTGATTTTTTTATAAATTTTTCTGGTTAAGAAGCCAAACCACCGACTTGCCTAATATTAAACCGTGAGTGTTAGCTGTGGCAGAATTTGAGGTAAGTAATATCTTTTGCATACTCCCTGCAACATGGAAGTTAATGGTGGCACGGAAACTGAAAATTCCACTGCTATTGCCATTGATGTAACTACCAGGTCCTGTATAATGCCCTGTATAAGTTATCGTTGATCTGTCTCTAGTCAGGTTTTAAAGTGTTTATTGATTTAAAGTAGAATTAGATTAAAACATAAGTACCTATTCCACTAGTAATTACAATAACAGTGCTAACAATATTATTCATTTAAGTTATTACCAGAGTAATTAAAATTTTCGAGAGAATTTATGAACATGCACATATTTTTTGAAATATTTTATTTAATTCTCACCTTGAATTCCCTCAAGATATACTGAGGCATATTATACTCCGCGATGGGGTCGACCACGAAGCACTGGTAGCGCACTGAACGGTCCGACGGCCAGTACTGATGGCATTTCTCCTGCAAAACAACTTAAGACTTACTTTGTGTTCAAGTACAAAATATTACAGAAATCAAATCAATCATACGTACCCTGCCCATTTCTTTCAATTTGGTCAACATTACGATGATTGTAGAATTGTGCTCCCAAAGCATCCGCCAGAAATCGTCTGTGGTGTCTGGCAGGGGACCCTGAGTGGCAATGTAGGCAGCCTTGTATCTGTATCCATCAACGAAGGAAGCGTTGATGTAGTCTGAACCATCGCGCGGCGTCAAACAAACCCGCGACGATTCGTACGGCAAGATATGGACTAGCCTGTTCTTATGTTTGTTGCAAGGCAAGCTGGCGGAGACAAAACGACTGGAGTCAGCTTTCATGTTAGCCAACTTCTTGAATTCCAATTCCATTCCAGTAATATTTTCAATGGGATCGATGCGCATAAGCTTTTGGATGTGGTTGTGCAAGTTCCGAGCGGGCACCTCGGTGTCACCGCAGATAACTGCTTCGAGAAGAGCGTCATGGATGAAGATGTACTGGTCTTCAGTCTGCACCATGTAGTTCCGTTGAGCTCGTAAGCAAGTCACGTGACCGTAGATGTCAACTGTTCGCTCGTGACGCGCCCTTTCAAGCATAGAGTCGATGACGATGAAGCAGCCTGTGCGACCAACTCCGGCAGAACAATGCACAACTAGCGGCCCGGCATCAGGAGGATTCAGTGCTCTCACACGTTTTAAGAACTGAAGGAATGGAGCCGGGTGATCGGGTACACCGTGGTCAGGCCAAGCCGTGAACTGCAGCTGTTTAATTTCACGACGCTCGCTACTATTACCGTTTCTTTCCACTTGGAACGTTCTAATGCAATAAGTGGCTAGCTCCTGCACCTCGGCGATAGTCACTGTCATCATCCCGTAAGTTTCGCTGCCACGACTAGGCCAGTATTGGTCGCATTTAATTCTGGTCCTCTCTTCCAATTTTGTCATCATGACTATTGTGGATGTGCGGAGTTCCCAGCACATTCGCCAAAAGTCTGCTAAGGTTTCTTGTAGCGGGCCTTGAGTCGCAACGTATGCGTTATGTTTACGGTAACCATCGCAATAGTTCGCGTTTATATAGTCACTTCCGAGTATACCATCCATTGGTTGGAGTATAACGCGACTGTGGTCGTATGCAATCACGTTGGCATAACGGTTTTTGGGTTTATTAACTTCCATATTAGAATGGTCCCAAGTAAATTGCTGTCCGGGTTCTATACTTTCATATTCTTGGGAGAACTTGAGATTATCATTGGCCTTTAACCTGTCGATATGTTCGGAAAGTTCTAAAATAGGAATAGGTGGATGGGAGATCATTGCTGGAGTTTGGAAGTTTAGACGTCTCATTTCTACTGGATCGGAAGGAGCTCCAAAACCTACGTCAGCGGACATTAGTGGTCTCGTTACTGCTGCCTGATCAGGCGTTTTACACGGTTGTCTTCGCCTCTTAACTATAAACAAGACTACAAGACATAACGAAAGCATTAGCGCGGCAATTATTGGACCGATGACCCACACCATACCGGCTTCTTTTGTATTTTGTTCTATTCTTATCTCGGGATCACCGTGCATATCTTTGGGATTAGGCCTGCTAGGCTCTTCGCCGGGAGGTGCTTCTCGCATATCTAGCGACAAATATTCGGAGAATGGACTAGATGTATACAGGTGCTTTTGCGGTGTATCAACGACAGCTCTCACAAACACTCGATATTTTTTGGTCGGATTCAATTTTCTGTTAAGAAAGCCTTCATACGTTTCGTCATTGCCAAGGTGAAAAGTGTACAAAATATTCCTTTGCAAGAATTTGGCAGCGATGTATGGCGCATTTTCGTCATCAGTTCTGGCGTTATTTTTTATTAAGTCATCTGTTAGGAACTGATCGGGATTCTTATGATTATGATTTTTATCATCAGGAACTACAACTAGATAATAATGAGATATGGGTCCATATTCTTCAGATGCTTGAGGTAGAATGACGAGTATTTCATTTTCTACCACGCCATAGAAATCAGGTTTTACCATAGGCTTGGGAGCAGCCATCTGCGTGGTAACAGTTATCGTTGTCGGCGGCCTATAAGAACCATCATTAGGTATCGCACTTACGTTCACATTATACGTTGTGAACGGGGACAAATCGTTTATTGAATAAGATGTTCTATCGAATTTCACAATAATTTCTTTCCTCGGTATTTCTTGCGTTTGGGTCATACCAAGAGAATCCACGAACTCTTTGATGGCGTTGTAGGAAATCTTATAGCTAACGGGGTTTAAGTGTAATGGAGGTGACCACGACAACGTCATGGAATGAGTGGATACGTCTTGAGCCCTAAGGTTTAAAGGCACTTCTTCGGGTTTCACTTTCACAGTAACCTTTTCAGATAATCTTCCAAGACCGTCTACTGTTTTTGCCGCTACGGCAATAGCGTATTCTGCAAATTTTTCTAAATTACCCAAGCTGGCAGAGTGAGTTATATGCACGTTTTTCTGTTGCCATTCGTCTAGGTCTTCAACGGGTGTCATGGTGTAGAATATTACATAGCCAATAATCTTATTTCTAGAACGGAATGTTTCCCACCAAACTTCTACGCTTGACTCAGAAGTCGCTACGGCTTTAACTGACATGGGCGCTCTACCGATGTTGCTTTCAGTGTGAGCCGTGACGTCTTTGCTATACGGTCCGGGACCTTGATCAGTGTACGCTCGGACCTTGAACACATAGTGGGCATCCTCTTCTAATCCGGTAAACACTACCTTAGTCAACTCGGTGGTTTTTTCAACAACAGATGTCTGATCGCCTCTCTTATAAAATTGAACATCGTATTTCTTTATCTGGCCACTACGGTCAGCTCTGGTCGGCGGTTCCCAAGTAATACTTACGATATCGGGTGTTTGAAAGTGGTATGTGACGTTCGTCGGAGGCCCCTTCGGCGCACCTTCAGGTGTGAGCCAATATTTGATTGTTTCTTGGCCGATACCAATGTGATTTTTACCTGCTACTCTAAATTCATATTGGACGCCTCTTTCTAAATCATTTATTTTATAGGCATGAACTTTGGTTCCGGGAAAATTAACTTCTTCCAGCGGCTGATCTTTGATGCCATATCTTACACGATATCCGAGCAAATCACCATACGTTTGGGACGGTTTTGCCCATTCCAATTCTATAGATACGATTGGATCCCGCTCTAAAACTCTGTAACAAAAAAAAATGTAGTTGAAAATCGCTGTGGAAAGTTTGTGAACAAGAAATAGTTGGATAAGTATATAACTCACTTCAGGTTAACGGTAGGCCTGTTTGGCACACCGCCAGGCGTCTTTACAGACACCGGCGCACTTCGGTCACCGTCACCCTTTCTTGTCAGTGCAGCCACTTGAACATTGTACCGCGTATCCGGTTGGAGACCCGAAACATTCAGTTCAAGAGTTGTTTCATCCAAAACGTTGAATCGCATAGGATCGTTAAGAAGTCCCTTACCCTATACAAAAAACAGATAATATGAATGCAGAAATGCCTATAAATAATTTAAAATTACTGTCTGAAACAATCCATACCTCTTCTCTAACTTCTTGGATATGAACATGATAACCCCTTATGATACCGTTTTTCTCTTTCTCCTGCGGTGGTTTCCACGTCACGTGGATCGAAGTGGAGTTGATAGCGTTCACCTTGACGTCCTGAGGCTCCCCGGGCACTGTGAGCACACAAACGATATGTGAGACGTTGGCACCGTACATGTGTGCACATTGACCTAAATTGCCCTATCAGCATCTACGGGAGCGTGCTAGTAATGAACTACCTGAAGCGACTTTAAAGGGACTAGATTGGAATTAAGCGTCGGCGTCAAATGCTTTTCGGGTAGATAAGCTTTAAGTCTTACTAATTAGGTATTGATGTTCAAAAGTGCGGTCGGTAATCCCGGTCAGCGATGCCGATAGAGCATTTTGGTCGACGGCGGGCAACGCCGGTCAGCATCACGATCGGGCATTTGAATACCAACACACACTGAGACATTATCATATACGCCCTTTCACATCACCATAACCAATTAAAATCCATTACCTTCCAATCCACATCGTATAGAACAACTAAAATCGACAAGCTTTACAAAGAGTCAACATTTAGTAAGTATTCATCTATAAAGTAATCCGTAAGCAGCATTTACTATTTCTATTGTTTTATTAATTTACACACTGCAAGGGATCATGCTTCGGGACGTTCAGACTTGGGAGCATCGATTGAAAATTAATCACAGAGAAGGACACACCAAGTCTTGTTGAATCGTCAAATTGATTCGTCTACGAAGACATGCTTTAGAGGTTACCGCTTGCAGTTTGTTTTGAAGTCGTTAGATATAAGTGCTAGGAAGATACTACATAAAGCTTAAGGCACAAGCACATACGCACACCGAATACAAGCACTATAGTAATTGATACTCACTCCTTACGGCTGTACGGGTTACCAGCGGCCCATATAAAGTCAGTGACGAGAGAAAAAAGAGAAAACGCATTCAAATACATTTAAGACAAATTGTGCGAACATTGCAGGGCGAACGGAACTACTAAGTGAGAGATTACGAGTAGAACGCTTGTCGGCAAAATGGGGGGCACTCTCATTTTATTTCCTCGTGTATTTTGAGCTCTTTAGGAGGCGCATTCGGTTTAAGCCGCTTCGGATGCGGGCGTCGTTCTGAGTTCGCGTGCATTGCCTTTCTCTGTTAAGAGTGCCGAATGAGAATACTGTTTTATTTTATATCTAAATAGAGTGCAAATTTGGAAGGTTCTGTACGTTTCTTATCGAACAGATTTTTTTTTTGGATTCAAACTCCAGTTAATTTGAGTTTATACAGAAAAAGGCAGCGTTCACGTCTCCGGATAACCGCTTCATGTCCATCGGTGCTGAGAAGTCACTCACACGCACATGTATTGATTAACGCGACGGCGCCAGTCTGTGTGTGTGCTTCAATTGTGTTGGTCCTGTCAATGTGCGCCCGTCGTAACTTCTGTGTGTGTGATGGCTCATACCTTGTGTTATCCTCTGTGATGTTTGTGAGTGTCAGTGTCCATTGGCTGTGCTCTTCAAATGAACTGTTCTGTGTTCGCTATAAAAACTGCAATGTACGTTACAGGAGTGATTGCCGGGTATATCACGTTGCGTTCTATGAGCCCCGCCGCGCCGGTTCATCTTTACGGCAATAGCGAACGTTAGGCATAATAGTATTCTGTATTATATGTCACAATATCTAGTGTGCATGCACGACGATAGTCTGATAGAGTTACAGAAGAAAGAAGAGGCGAGAGTGAAACTGCTACTGGCAAGGAGTTGTAGCACAAGAGCAAGTGAGACAGACAGAGAGATAGATAGAGATAGAGGTAGCGCGTAGTCTAGTAACGGAGCTGAGCAGTCGGGGGACTGGCGAAGTGTCGCGGGACCCGATCCCTCGGATCCTTACGGGTGGGCCGATCATTTCAGACGGAAATTTTGACGTCGGATCCTCGGGAATTGGTTACCGCAGTCTCCCCGCTAAGTTAATAGTCAGGACAGTACAGTGAGTAGAGAAGTAGTAGTTGTGAGTGGTAGCATGCGCGCGTGTCGTGTGGGGACGGTATTGGTATTCAAATGCGGCGCTCGGGCCGTGGTGCATGTTGGGCTCCGTGACCACATGGAAGCTCGGAAGGGATACAGCCGTGAACAACCACCGTAACAGCCGTCGAAAGAGGTCGACGACGTTTACGGTGGACAGCAGAATCGCTTCCAGAGCAACACAAGCGGTCTATGTTGTGTCACGCACTCGTTCTCTCACCTCGTGTCGTCGCTAACTGTGCGGAGTGAATCCTAAAGGTGCAGTATTTGCCTCACGCAATACGATCATCAACCGATTGCGTGCAGCAAACCGTGAAACCTATCGGTGCCCAGTGATAATTCAACGAAAAACGGTGCGGTGTCGGTAAAGAAAGCATGCAAAATTGTGTCCATCGCTAAATACTGAACAACTGTGCGCCAAAAACCAATAAACATAACGGTGCCGTCGACATTATACCAGGTGCATATAAACTGCATTTCAGTGAGTGCCATCATATAGACGATGACGATCCCATGTGACGCGTCATCAGAAAAAATCATTACATGTGACAAGTGAGTGGAAATATCGATACTATGCCGTTGCGATAGCGGCTATAGTGCAGTGAAACCAAAATGTGACATGATTATAGATACATGGATTATCGGCAAGCATAGTAATAGTTTTGTTACGAGATTTGAACCTCCTCTTAGAATCCTGCTATGTGCTCACAAAAGGGAACAAAAGAAAAAATGACATTAGTATAATTGGTAGTAATAATCTTAGCGCAGCGAGTATGTAATCTGACTCCATGAATTAGGTGACCCGTTATGAAATCAATGGTTTTATAATAGTCTAAGCCCATCACCAATATACATTCCCCAATAGACCACTGCAGTAGGATACAGTGAACATGGAAATAATAGAACATGGTACATGATAGGAATATTTTAATGTACTATGCGTTTCAACTAAGAATGTGGTCGCCATCTTGCCATTTCAAATATAAAATTACTAAAAATGATGTTTTAACAAAAATAGATAGCAAAATAAGACATTTTACAATAAATAATCAAAACCGTAGCGAATATTTAATTCTGTGTTTACTCTGCTGCCGGTACAAAAGTCGTAAAAAACGAGTGAAGTTCCGCAGTCGCGATCATCATGGCAGCCACATTCTTAGTTGAAACCCATAGTAGAATGTTATAGTTCCATGTTCACTGTCTCTTTCTTATGTTATTTGCACTAAAATCATTCATGAGTATGTATTGTTTAGTATTATTTATTTCTTTTCTTCTTTAAACATGAATGATTCTATTAAAAAATTGTATACAAACTTCATATCCCATGGTATGTTAAGAATTATATTTACTTTTATAAATTGTTTCATATTGTATGTAATGCAAATCAGTTAATAGTATGGATCGATAGTAATATGTAATAATAGAGGATCTGTAATAAGAAATATATACTTAAGATTCATTGGGTTATTCTCAGCAAGTTAAGAGAATATTTTAAAAGTTAATGAACTTCCGAAACTCCTCTGTAATTACATCGCCAAAGAACTTTGTTAATTTTAAAGATAATTAAATTATTCATCAATTATGTGCAATTAATTCTTTGGGCCGGCATCGCTCGATTTTATGATTTTATATTCATTAATGTTCAGCAGATTATATTAAGAAGTCTCTCAAATCTTATTAAAAAAACACGTTTCTTCAATCATCATAAAATCGAGTTCGATTTTCAGTAAAACCACGTTCGGAATGTACTATGGTTGTAATGGTACGTACCGTCTTCATGCGTGCGAACGGTAACTGGATATGATGCGGGACCATCCCCAACGCTAGTTCCCGCTAGCACCCAGATGCGGTACTCAGTCCACCGCCTCAGTTCGTCCAGAAGGAACGTCGTCTGATTCAGTTTGACGACGGTCGCTTCGGAATCACCCCGCCCAGATTCCGCGCAAAGCAGCTTGTAGTAAGCGATCCTCCCGTTCGCTCGCTCCGCGGGCGGAGGTTGCCAAGACACCCGCACGGCCGTGGGCGACACGGCTACAGCGGTCACATTCATCGGCGGCGCTCCGGGAACTAAACAAGCTCATCGGTAAGAACAGAAACCAACCCGGAACAGTTCCGAGGACCTGCAACTGAAATGGACGCTCCACGCGCCCCGTTACACCCAAACACGGCGGACCTAACCGACGCAATCACTGAATGCGATTGAAAACAAAGAAAAATAAAAAATGTGCCCAAAAGTAATAAAAAAACGACGGTGGTCGTCAAAATAAACGAGCATGCAACTTTTTGTTGTGTGATGTGATCGTAGGATCCGCTCGCCCATACATCTCTAAGTCTCATTCGTCACACTTTCCCCTGTTGGAAGAAAATTGTGATGATTATGTTACAGCGGACGGAGCGGGGGACATTTATTTTCTTCGTTCTGTTGATATTATTATAGAACACAACGGAAAGATTAATGGTGGCCGATAATCGCGATACTAGTTCCAAGATTCCCGATGTCCTCCGCTGCGTCTGCGAATAAAAAAGAATGAAAACAAAACATCACGCGAGGCGTCAGCCTCGGATTAAATCTGACCTACGAACAACATAAAGCTACTACAAGGCACCGTGTACGCTTCCAATTTAAGCAAATCATTGTCCACAATTTCGACATTTCGGTAGCTAAAAGTTCGGCGTTGCGTACACTATACCGTTTCGACAAATTTACGATTACAAAACACATATTGTGATATAAAACTGAGTGCTTGTGCTTTATATTACTGGCAGCGTGCCGGGCAGGTGCTCTTATGTGAGAAATATTACATTAGGAGTTACCTGGTATACACACAATAGGTCCACACTTTCATATTCTCAAAGCTGCGATTGGGAAAGAGCCCGTGAACCGCAGGGATTCTTTCAATATACACGGAGTTTGCAATAAATTGTTTCGATCTGGCAATTTTATCGCGCGGAACGGTTTTTGTGAGAAGGACGCGGTATCTGCTAACTTATATAATGGAAGTAAGGCAAAGTTTGGTTTGAGGGTAGTTTGGCTCGTTCCCAGTCGCGCTGTCTACTCGCACGCTCACATGACATCACGCTCGGGGTGCCGGGTCAGTGACATACCATATTGTTTGGTCCGGACGGCGATGGCGGGGGTGGTGGCGCCCTCCCCCCGCTGACTGCGAGCCGCCAGCCAGATGTAGTACAGTGTGTTTGGGTACAATCCGTTTAGTGTGTACGTTTCCGTGATCGGTATCCGCCTGGTGTAAATAAATATTACATGGTAGCCTCACATCGTTCTTAAAAAAGTCGTCTGTAAAAATCTCTGTAAGCTTCTTATCTCTGTTTGTCACTATCGGCACCTGTCGGTTTGTTCGCTTACTATTTCTAAACTAAAAAAAAATATATATACAGACGAATTGAGAACCTCCTCCTTTTTTGAAGTCGGTTAAAAATGGATTTCAATGCGGTTTTTCACTATCATTTAGCAGAGATATTCAGGTGTATATTAGCTACCTCCATATAGTGGCGGGTCTCTAGTTTTGTATATTATTATTAGCTGTACGCTGTATGCGTATATCTGAACCCATCTTTGTCCTGAACGGCTTTAGTAATTGCGTTCTAGTATGTTGTTTAATACATAACAGTTAATTATGGTCTATTGAAAACATCATGTTTCCTGAGGACTTTTTTAACTTACAAAGGCGCTATATACACCATGTTTCGATTGTAGCTGGCTGGATTTTATTGAAGCTGATTTTTTATATATATTTGAAATGAGAATGATAAGTTAATTGTTATCGAGTGGACTGCTTCCTTCGCGATTTATATACAGTACCTACTTCAAAATTTAGTAAAAATGCATGGTGACCAGTACATTAAAAGTAAAAATTTTCAAAAAATCCTCACTTCTTATGGTGTTCCTTCGCGTAAGTGTCGTTCCAGTACAGTTCATAAGAGACGATGTTGTCCCCGGCGTGCGCTGGTCGTCTCCAAGATAGTGTGACAGACGTCTCACCCGGTTCTACGGCGACCAGATTCGAGGGTTGCGACGGGACACCTGATTTGTAGAAATTAATTCTCTATAACTTACTCAAACCACGAGCAGCAACGCTCGTCACCATAGACATTAGTTATTAGGTCTCTTAAATCCAGAAATTTGAGGCAGGTCGCTAATCTTTACGAGAATCCTCTCTAGACTCTAGAATCTATAGAATTTTCGTAACAACATTTTATTTTAGTTCCTATTTTTACTAATTACACAGATAATAAATAAACAAATAGATAGATAAGACTGAGTAAGTAATTTAATTATCTACATGATCTACATAGTACCTAAGATTAGAATTCTAGTATAATGATAAGGTTGGCACCGAGAAAGTAATTTCACTACGTAAAGATCGGTTTATAGGCTTTTTGTTCTTGTTCTGGCTTCACAAGTAGTATGTATATAGCTTTCATCAAAATATCGATGACTACGCCAGTGTCAGGTAGTTAAATATCAATTGGAAAATAAATTATAGTTTCAAGCTGTGAAGAGAAAACGAAAATTGGTAAATTTCTTTCGCGGTCACAACCACCAAGATTGCAGCCGCAAACCAAATCCGCTTCTAGCATTCATTCTGGTTTGTAACACTGTTCTTAATTTAAAAAAAAAACCGGTCAAGTGCGAGTCGGACTCGCGCACCGAGGGTTCCATACCATCCTTGGACGTATTAAAGTTATTTTACAATTAATCCAACACCTCAGATAGCAAGAGTATTAAAATTTGATAATTTTATTATAACTTTACATGTTCGAACTTTTTATAGAGCATAGCGCCGCTTTCCATCAGGTGGGACTGCAGTCAAGCACTAACTTATAAGTGTTAAATAAAATAATAAATAATAGCGTAAGATTTATATCTAGAAGGTGTTGTCAGTACATTTTGTCATTGTTAAAAATAAAGAGACGTGTCTTTTTTTTTTTTTTTTTTTTTTTTTTTTTTTTTGACGCGGGGGAAATCTTCGAAAGATCCCCGGGAGCTGTGGGGCTCGACCGGGGTATGTGGGATTCTTACCCACTAAAACCCCCGCGGCTGTCGCATCGGCACATGAGAGGGGAGACCCCAGGGCTCTCCGGTGGGATCTGCACCAGGGGCCCCTCAGTGCCTTGCCTTTGAGCCCGCCGCCGGGGGGCGCATTGTAGCCCCCCGGGAACCTGTCACGGTGCTCACGGGGACGGGGGTCGCAACCCCGCCGCCGTCCTCCTCGGAGTCGCCGCCGTACTCAATGGACGCTCAAGGGGCCCACACCCCGAGCGTCCAGCGACTCCGAAGGAAAGAGACGTGTCTATCCTAACTTGTTATTACTAATTAAAATAATTATATAGAATATGCGCATCTGAAATGTGCAAATAAAGGACTTTCATATCATACCCCACTCGATATAGTAGCCTCACTGATATTTTGAGACCACATTTCAGCCCCTATTAAAAAAAAATAACCATGGCATGTTTTTCAAAATAAATATTTGTTAAGGTTGCTAGGCAACCTTATAGGTGTTTGGAAGATGGTTCTTTTAATTTGACTCAATATAGAACAGAATTATTACGGTATGCTTTACTTTTATTTGTGCTTTAGTAACTGTACTAAAAGTATAAATTTAATAGGTAAACGAACTCTTAAAATGACTTTCCTGTGCTATTATCAGACCCTGATCAGTATCTGTCCAACTACTCGTCAAGATTTAACCATAGATTTATAATTCGGTGGGTCCTATATTTAATGGAGCCGAATTTCTGTTGCCACCTTCCTGCTTGCTCCTATCACCAGACTCTGATCAAAGTTTTTCTACCTACTTCTCGCAGCAACCTATCCAACGAATCCAAATTAGGTGGGTCTACGTTTATTAGTGCAGAGACCTCGTGACCACCTTCCTGCTCTATCATCAGACTGATAACCATTTTTTTAGTGACTACTCGTCGAGACCTACATAACGAGTCCAAACTCGGTGGGTCTACGTTTATTGGTGCAGAGATCCCGTGACCACCATCCTGCTCCACCATCAGACCCTGATCACCATTTTTCTAGCAACTACTCGTCAAGAACTACCAAACCAGCCCATACTCCGTGGATTTACGTTTATTGGTGCAGAGATCCCGTGACCACCTTCTAGCTTCATCATCAGACCCTGATCACCATTTCTCTAGCAACTACTCGTCGAGACCTACCTAACGAGCCCAAAGTCGGTGGTTCTACGTTTATTGGTACAGAGATCCCGTGACCACCTTCCTGCTCCACCATCCGACTCTGATCACCATTTATCTAGCAACAACTCGTCGAGACCTACCTAACGAGCCCAAAGTCGGTGGTTCTACGTTTATTGGTGCAGAGATCCCGTGACTACCTTCCTGCTCCATCATCAGACCCTGATCACCATTTTTCTAGCAACTACTCGTCGAGACCTATCCAACGAGTCTAAACTCGATGGGTCTACGTTTATTTGGGCTGAGATACTGTTACCACCTTCTTCTTGATCATCATCAGACCCTGGTGAAGGTTACCATTATATTTAGTATCATCGGATTTACGTATGTTCTAAATTTCAGATCATTCAGACTAATAGAAGTAATGAAAAATGTCTATTGTATACAAAATATCCTTACCTCGACTCGTTGGCGAATTGCGATGTAACTGTGGCAAAAATAAACAAGGCTGTATGGTATGAGTACCTTTGCCTGTCTTTCGGTGAGGTGTAATAAAAATAAAAAAGCCATATGTTCCCTATTATGTTCACAGATTATAGGATTACGATTTGTTGTATGCGCGAAAGGTTATAAAAAGTTAAATTTTATTGTTGTCCGTATTTTTATAATTATTTATATGATGTTGAGATATACTATCTTGTCGGCATAGTGATTTTATCCCAATTGGTTGTTGATCGTAGTATCTCTTAGTTCGGTTGTTATCGATTGTTTGTTTGTTAAAGTGCGAGGACTTCGTAAAGTATAATACTTTAAAAACCAGTCAAGTGCTAGTCGGACTCCCACACCGAGGATTTCATATCATCTTTGGACGTATTAAAGTTATTTTACTATTCGTCTAACGCCTCAGATAGCAAAAAAAAAAAACCGCAAAACTAAGTTTGTTTGTCGAGGTTTTTTTAGGATTACTAAAAAACTGTACTATTTAGAAAGATCATTTTATTTTTCCTGTAAAATATAGATAGACATGTATTACTCATAATTATTTCAGATTTTTCCCTCCACAAACTTCGGAGATAAGGGTCATCGGGAACGGTATTTTTTTTTACATTTTTGATTATCAGCCAAAAACTGCGTGACATAAACCAAAATAAAAATCTGTTTTAAGATGTGCAAATGAAGCCCTTTCATATGATACCCCACTCAATATAGTAGTCTCACTTTGAAATTTTGATGACCCATTTCGACCCCCATTATAAAAAAAGTAAAAGAAAAAAAAAATTTTTTTCATTTGCGATGGGGTTGGGTAATTAAGATCTAAAACTATTCCAAGTTTCAAATTGATAGCATCAGTGGTTCCTGAAATATATAGGTTTGTGACAGACAGACAGACAGACGAAGTCAGACCATAAGGGTTCCTTTTTTACCTTTTAGGTATGGAACCCTAATAATGAACACAATATTTTTTTTATTTATGTAAGTTGCCAGTGTCCAAAAACTCTAACATTTTTTATGAAATTATTTGTTCATACGCTTCCCGTGCCACTTACCTTGTTGTGTTTTGACCTGTACGGGTGCAGATATTGGGCCCGGGCCCACGGACGTGTATGCTTGCACCCGTATCGTGTATACAGTGTGCGGAGTCAGCTCGCTGATCGTCGTCAAGTGACTGTTGTCCATCTGCCACGAAATGTTTGGATTAGCCTTAGATTTCGAAAAAAAAATACGCATACCCTTAACTGCACCATTCAAGGTCCTGCGTGACATTCTATGCGCCGCACCGCGCAGTATCGTGAATTATGTTGATTATGTATTTTGTGACATTGTTTTTATTCCAACTTACCATCTGAGAATGCCAGGACTGCATTGGCTGTGACGGATCCGTTGTGTAATAGATCTTGTAGCCCTGTGTGATATGCAGGAATAATATTATATAAATTAAACATTTGTGTAAATAATCAATAATCTCATTTTTATAATTATAATGTATGCATAGTATCAATATATGTATAATTTAATCTGAATGAGGTACTGAATAATGATTGTATAGGTATAATTAACTGTAGTAACAGTTTTTTTTTTAAATCAAAATAATTTTACGGATTTTATTTGACTTTTGTTACACGAAAACAAACCCCGCTATTAGTCGCATAAGAAGTTTCACTTCAAAAAACATTAAGTAGAATTTAAAAAAATCGTGAAAAATGTTTAGGTACTTACTTACATAATGTTTCCTGTTACTGTTTTACTGTTTACGCAAATAATGTTTCCTTTAACATGAATATATATATATATATATATATATATATATATATATATATATATATATATATATATATATATATATATATATATATATATATATTATGTTTATACATAATATATATATATATACACTTAATATATATATATATATACTTAATGTTTTTTGAAGTGAAACTTCTTATGCGACTTCCAAAAATGTTATCACATAACGCGTTAAGCGTTAAATGATAGGTGATAGGCGTTAAGTGATAGGTGTTAAACGATAGGCGATAGGCGTAAATTTGTTAAGGTTATGAAAGCGCTCATGTGACGCCGTCACTGAGTGAGTGGGTGAGTTGGGGTGAGTTGGGGTGAGTTGGGGTGAGTTGGGGTGAGTTGGGGTGAGTTGGGTGAGTTGGAGTGAGTTGGAGTGAGTTGGGGTGAGTTGGGAGAGTTGGGGTGAGTTGGGGTGAGTTGGAGTGAGTTGGGATGAGTTGGGGTGAGTTGGGTGAGTTGGGGTGAGTTGGGGTGAGTTGGAGTGAGTTGGGGTGAGTTTGGGTGAGTTGGGTGAGTTGGGGTGAGTTGGGGCGAGTTGGGGTGAGTTGGGGTGAGTTGGGGTGAGTTGGGGCGAGTTGGGGCGAGTTGAGTTGAGTTGAGTTGTGTGTGTGTGTTTGTGTGTGTGTGTGTGTGTGTGTGTGTGTGTGAGTGAGTGAGTGAGTGAGTGAGTGAGTGAGTGAGGGACCGACCGAACGACCGATCGACTGAGCGAGAATGAAGTTTCACTTCTTCCGCGCGGAGGGACTCCACGCACGCACATTTTTTTTTTTCTCATATTAGGTACTTAATATTAATGTTACTTTTTTTTTAATGCATTATTTATGTAGCCAGTATCAAATACAGTTTCAATTAAGTATGTGTTTTGTATAACTCACGCCTCACATTAGAATACAAGAGTACATAATATTATATGTAGATATAAAGAGAATGCAAACTAACATTCCAGATTTCCACAAAGTAGTTGCATCAACATTAAAAACCATAGAACACGCAAGGTTTTTAGCATAAGCGACCAGCGATTTTGCGACACCGACCGTGTGGTGATCAAATCTATCAAAATCGCTCTTTTAGCTACTAAATCGATGATAAATCAAAATTATAAAAGCACAAAACCCGAAAACACAGATAAGTAGGTACAGTACGCGACAGGTCGACATGGCAATCGGGAAAGGGGACACCCCGCATACCGCGTAAGACGGTGTCCTCTCCCCCGCATCCGAACTCATACCCCGATTGCCATGTCGCGTACTGTACTTACATAAAACAAACATTTGTGTAACAAAGGTAGGTCTTTCCGTTTGTTGTCCGTGGTACCACGGACAATTTTTTTGTTCGTGGTACCAGTCGGGACAACTCCGTGGTACCACCAGGGATAAATTCATTTTGTATTCGAAAAACATAAATAGTAATATAATAATTTCGAAGCAGTCGTGCAAAATGCGGGGATTAGAGTTCAATCAGTGTAACCCTTCTTAAAACGACAAAATCGCTGATCGCTTATGGTTATGTATGTAGGTATAGTGTCTGTGTGTCTAAGACTCCAAGGCAATTTCAACTGAAACCACACTAGAAATGTGATGAATTACTTACTAAGTAGTCTTAGAAGTAAGGTTGTAAAATTATCGTACCGTGACTTGTCCGTTGGGTGTCTCCGGCTCCTCCCATTGTATGACCATTGTGCTCGAGCTGAGGGGGCGAACTTGCACGTTCCTTGGCGCGGATCCAGGCTCTAATAAAAAAAAATATACTTACATTATCTGTGGAGAATGTTACTGTTTTAAATTTTTTGACAGTTAATGGAATAAAATTTATGTTTTTTTTTTAACGAAAAACTCTGTCTCTAGCATCTGGTCTGTCTGTAGCAATTGTTGTCCCTTCGCCGTTTTCTACCCTTAATATATAGATGGTTTATTCTACTCTGATCACCTGATTCTGAGGGGTGATTAAAGTAGAACAATTTATTACATTTTGATCACCTCGGAATCAAATTACTTACCTGGGTGATTAGATCTTCTTTGCTAATTGTTTTTATTACTTTCTTGGCTGATTACAAAATACTGTATTTCGAATAGGAATGATAAATATCAATTACGTCTAGTTTTAGGCAATATTCTGATACCAAATCACAGAACGATTTTGGTAATATGAGTGCTATTGAAATACAGGTCATTATTGGGCATATATTTTCATGGAAACCAATATTTTATTCCTGCGTAAGTTGATCCTTTTGCTACGTTCGGCATTTTATATCCAAAATATGGGGTCTATAAAGCGCTGAATATTCGATGCTAGTCCCTAAAAATATGACGAAACAGATGGTTTCTATCATGTGAGAAATTTACTTCGACGACATTGGGTCCTAACGGACCCAATGTCGTCGAATATAATTATTGGAATATATATATATATTCCAATACATATATTCGACGTATATATGTATAATATATATGTATATATGTAGAATATATGTATATATATATATATATGTATTGGAATGAATCTCTGTATAGCTAATATGCATAATCTAAATATACCTCCTGGTTCTTCTCATAAATTGAAGATTCGTAAAGTTAATAACAGTAAACTTAAGGTCAAATATTAAGGATTCGTTAACCGCAACAGAATAACTTCTGCTGCGGGTGACCTAAAAACAATATTACAGACAACAAGACGAGAGAAGAAGTATATATATATTATTATATATATATATATTATTAATATATATATTTTAGATACTATTGATAGGTTCATTGAGGTGTATCTACCGTATTAAAATAATAAAACTTTATCAAATAGATATGCCTACATATTTGGCGTGCGTAACTCATATATGTATATGTAGATGAAATATATTATTTATATAAATAAATTATACTTCCCAATTTATAGAATCTTACATTATTTTATTTAAAAATGGGCTAATAAAACAAAATTGTTTAAAACCACATTTAGGTACTGTTGGATGTTTTGGTACTATTCTAATCAAGTGTATGAATACAGGAGCTAAATCCTGGGAGTGGCTAGTAACTAAAAATATGGAGTATTTTTATACAAAGGCAAAGAAGTAGTAAGTAGTAGTCGTTAGTGTATCACAAAAATTATGATATTGACGCCCAACCTTTAGACGATTGCGTAACTCAGCGTTATAATTTATTATTTAATAAAGTTTATAAAAAATCAAAGCACTTCAAGATATTATCATAAGCTTACGAAGCAAATTCCTAAGGGTGACTATTATGGCAATAAAATAACATCGCGATATAAAAGAAAGAAAAAAAAAGAATCAACCCCGCGACTTCGTTCATCACAATTAAGTACAAAATGAAAATAAAAGTAATAGGACCATAAGCTTCGAGGGCACAATAGCAGTCTTAACAGGATTTGTAATCGGTGTCGCAAACACGAAAAATGGGGCGTCACTCAATGAAAAAATCTCTTCTGTTTATAATCTTCGCAAAGGGCGAAACAATAAAAGTTTGGGGACTGTGTGATTATTAAAATGCTATAATCTCGTTTGGGTCCGAGATCCTGGGTCGCCGGCGCTACAACAAACTTTTCCTTTATTAGAAATGTAAAGAAAAGTATGAAAAGACCTGTTGGTAATCTTTATACACCAACGTTTTCATTACCAACTCGTCAGAATTTTTTTATTTTGTCTGTTCTGTGACATGGCGGCCTTAATTTGTGAGTAGACAGGGACTGACGAGATTACGTAAGTCAAATTTAATAATACACACATCAAAAGTGTCTAGGGATCAAGCATTTTTAAGCGGATTTCTTGAGATTGAGATGTGGCTTTGTAATAAATTTATGATTTTATAAATTTATATGGATCCTTTTTGGTGCATTTCATAATTTGAATCAGGAACTGTGAATCAAATTCGAGTAAAAGATGAAAATCAGCTGTCAATATTTTCCCTATAAAAACATACAACGCATTGAAGACATTATTAGTGCTACTGTTTCCCTACTACTGATTAAAACCAACGTTATTATGGAGCGGCGACGTCATTTAAGCAGGGAAGAAATGCTCAGAGCCGTGGGAATGATAGAAGCTGGTTCCCGGCAACGTACTGTGGCTTTAGCTCTGAATACAAGTCAGAGTGTTATCAGTCGACTTTGGACACGTTACCGAAGCACTGGTACCGTGGCTGAGCGCCATGGAGGACGGTATCGCTGCACCACACGGAGACAAGACCGATATATTCAAATCTTAACTCGAAGAGCTCCAACAATAACTGCCATGATGTTAGCCGTGAGGCTTCATCACTCTTCAGGGAACTTAATTAGCGACCAAACAGTCAGAAACCGCTTGCATGAAGTGAACCTTCATTCCCGAAGACCGCTACGGGTACCACCTATAGCAATGCACAATCGTAGGATTCGATATCAATGGGCTCTTGAACACAGAAATTGGGCAGAAGAACAATGGCGTTTCGTGTGCTTTTCTGATGAGTCTCGTTTTGGTATGAGACCGGATACAAGACGTATACGACACTGGAGAACCCCTGGACGCCAACAGCGATTAAAATCCTGCCAGGAAGTCCATCCTTATAGTGGTGGAACCATCATGGTATGGGCGGGTATTTGGATCGGCGGAAGAACTGAGTTGATTTGGATCAGAGGCAACCTCAACGCTCAAATTTATGCTGAGACGATTGTATCAGACGTCATCGTTCCTCTACAAGTGCAAATCGGTCCCTTATTTCAGTTAATGCATGATAATGCACGACCGCACACCGCAAGAGTTGTAAGACAGACTCTCGCCGCAGCTAACATCAATGTCCTGCCCTGGCCTGCTCAGTCGCCAGACTTGAACCCGATTGAGCATGCATGGGATATGCTACAGAGAAGAGCTCTGCCGAATATGGAGGGTATCCAGTCGCAAGAAGACCTTTTTTTGTTGTTGCAACGAACATGGGCGGCCATTCCACAGCGTGATTTGGATGAACTCATTTTGAGTATGCCAAACCGATGTTCTTGTGTTGTTAGTGTTCGCGGTAGAAACACGGATTATTAATTGTTTAAGTTACCCAATAAAATTTTAAAGAAAACTGTTATTTCAGTCTTTTTTTCGAACTTTTGTGTTAGTGGTTCAAATGTCAAAAATCCCTTTATTAGGAAAATGGCAAATTTCTTTATTAATGCAAAGGTGACTTGGTTTATCGTTACTGTGACAAACGAAAACACTTTATTTGATGAATCCTTAAAGAAAATTTTAATTAATATCAATCAGGAGAAAAGTTATTGCAAAAATATATGTTGATCCCTAGACACTTTTGATGTGTGTATTTAGCAGCACAAAATAAAATGATAAACATTAGGTAAGTATAGCAGAAATACCACCGCTAGGAAAATGTTGGGTTGATCTTTATTAAAGAAGGAAACAACAAGACCACCCAAGTTTTTAAAATTGTGACCCGAGTTTCGTACAAGGCACAATTCATTTGATCTTTTAGATTTTAAAAGCAAAGTTCATAATCACTTTTTGACAGCTCTACATTAAGAGGGCTTTCAAGTGCGACAGCCAAAAAACTGAGAATGCGGTCTTTTATATTCGAAATTATGAAAAACTGTAATAATTCTAATATGTTTTTTTTGGTCGGTGAACTGTGTTGTACTTTTATCTTGAAAGTTAGCAGATTAAAAATTCCAAAAACCTCTTACTTACTTCTCAAAACCAATGTTTTATAAGACCATTTTTTTTATCTGTGCGAAACACGTGAGTTTAGATTCCATTTCCTAAGATTACATCCCTGTTAAAATAATAAATGAGTATGCAAACATCATCAAAAACCAGTGGTTAAGAAAGTTGGCAGAAGATATTGTTTAATTTATATTGTTTACATATGTAAATAACCATCAGACTGAAACGAAAATTTGCGAAAATTGCTCGGTTTAAATAATGTTTTCTAGCCCTTCAAAATCTTTTATGATAAAAAAATAAAATTTTTACTAACAAGAAGAGCTATTTTTGCAAACAATATATATTTTTTATATATTTTTATACGGCTAATTTTCCAAAATAAATTATTTTAGTATTGGTATAAAACGACATGCGTCAACGCAGAAAACTCAGTAGCGGCCGTGGCCTCGTACAGAAAGGACCTGTGTCGCTCTTGCTCCCACCCAACCTCTCGTAAATCACGATTCGAACAGTACATACGCTGTGCTTCAAACTACGACGAAGTAATTTTAATACTTTACGAGTATTATTTTATTTTTAATGATATAATATTTGTTTGATTTTAATTACAACTTGTATTTATCATTATACTAAATTATTAGTAGGTATTATATCATACCAATATGATACAAGCAAAAGTATGTATGTATGTATGTAAGAATGTTTGCAGTGTAACCAGATTTAGCAGAATTTAACCCCCATTTTTTTTCAAAGCAGTTTTAACAGAATCTAATACACTGGACCGCAACGAAAAAGGGTCAGTTAGAAAATCTTCAATATCTTCAAAAGTACCTGACCTAGCTTTATGAAATAAAGACTAAATTAAAGAATATTTTAATGTGCTTACAAGAAAATAAAAATAAATAAATTCAAGCTATTTATTTTTAATAAATTCAAAATAAATAAAAATGCATAGTTTTTCCAGTATTCTCATAAATGTAAATTGGTTACAGATGTGCCGTTTTCACGCATTTTAGTACTTTGTGTTGCCTCCACGAGCTTGCAATACTGCTGTTATGCGATTTGGCATACTTTCTGCTAGGTTTTGGAGCTGATATTGCGGAATATTCTGCCATTTCTCTATTACAGCTTCTTTCTTTGCTTTCATTTCACGTAGCGTAATTGGCAGAGGATTCCGCTGATGTACACATCGTCACAGTTCGTCCCATGCATGCTCAAAGGGGTTAAAGTCGGGGTTGCGTGCTGGCCACGCCAAATTTCTGATACCGACTTCTTAAAAATAGACAAACACTATCTGAGCTGTCCGCGGGCGGGCATTGCCTTGCATAAAAACGGCATCCTCGCCTATGTCCACTAAAAAAGGGACCAACGTAGTCATTCAGAATTTCAGTGACATATGTTTCTGCAGTTAAAGTGCCATTTTCTATCACCACTAGCTCAGTGCGGCTTTCGGATGAAATCCCAGCCCACATGTGAACAGAGCCTCCGCCGTATGGTACTTTTTCTGCTATACAGGCTATGTTAAAGCGCTCTCCCGGTCGTCTGTACACTCTTTTCCTCCCGCCGTGCTCGTATAAACAGTATCTAGACTCGTTTGGAAACATAACTCTTCTCCGTCATTCAGAGTCCAATTCTCGTATTCTCTACCATAACTCCACCTTGAGTTTCTGTGGTGTCTTTCCAGTTTTGGGCCCTTTGCAGGTCTTAATGGCTTTAAATTTGCTTCAGCCAGATGCCGCCTTACTTTATCCGTACTTAAATTGTTTCCTCCAGCTCGTGAATGATGATTCTTTACTTCAACAGCCGTAAGAAAGCGATTTCATAAAATTATTGACACCATATAGCGATCCTCCCGCGCCGTCGTGCACCTTGTTCGGCCTGTTTCTGGTCTTTGAAGATAAGATCCAGTTTCATGGAAGTGCTGGAGTACTCGCTGAACTGTAGAAAGAGTCACACCAACAGTTGTCGCTGTATTTCACAGACTGTGCCCATCTTCAAGCATTGTCAGGATCTTGGTACATTATTCAGGCGTTAACGACATGATGACTTCAGAATAATAAAATTTATAAGATAGTGACGCCATATTTATAACTTCTTTATTGCAAAGCTAAAACAAAGGCGAAACAATTGATTTGACTTTTTTTGGTACAAAATTAAAAAACGACCATTGTTTTACATTTTTTGTTTTTTTTTTATTCAATTATCAAAAATAAATAAAAACTTTTTTATATTATTTTATGCGGCATTAAACATTCTTTAATTTAGTCTTTATTTCATAAAGCTAGGTCCAGTACTTTTGAAGATATGGATGATTTTCTAACCGACCATTTTTCTTTGTGGCCCAGTGTAGTTCATTAGAAATTTAAGTTCAGCAGAAATTTGCGTAAAACACGTAATGAAATCATTATCTTTATATAAATCCACTTTCTATTTACCTACGTCTGATTATCAGTACTCACAGCGGATCTGTGTGTCTGAAGTTGGGTTTGGCAAACCATTGCACAAGTAGTCGTGAGTTGTCAATACAAAAACACAAAAATATCAAGCTTTTATTTAACATGCACTATTTGTATGTAAGTTGTCCGTTAACATGGGCAAACCATTTTTCGACCATTTGTTTAGTGTTTAATCTTCCCTTAATTTGCACAGGCGTCATGTTATATAATGAAAAGAAGAAGTAAATGCGTCATTTGCTATTAGTTACTAAAGAGTTCCCTATTTTATCAGATCCTAATTATATAATAAAATATGCGTTGAAACATAAACATTTAAATAACTCCATTCAAATCTGTTAAGTAGTTTTTGAGAAAATTGTGAATATACATTGAATGCTACTGCGGTAATAAAGAAACTGTTGGCAAAATATCATAATTTACAATACATACAATTAATCAGAAATCAAATAGTTGCCCAACGGATCAAGACTGTTTTTCATATCACTAGAGTCTTTGTATGTGTGCGTGGAGCGTACAAACGCGCGTCGGCCGGTCCTGCACGTGTAGGGCGGTCCGTAGATACCTAAAAGCTTCTACGCGAAATAATTGAGAACGCTCTTAAACCATAATACATTAATTTTATGTGGTCTTTTTTTACACCGATTTATTTGCCGATTTATTTTAGATGTTAGTTAACTTAATCAATTGTAATTTTAGTGCACAATTCACAATTTTTTGTACTACCTGTCCGATTAACCGCCACCTGCCTACGAGAGATAAGTCACCACACATTTATGTGGAAGTTATCGACAAGTACCTATATATATAATAAATGATGAATTGACATTGAAATCAATTATTTGATTATCTTGACCCTAGTTATTGCTTTAGCAACGGCACTCTAGAACTCCGAAACAAGACAGCGTCACACTACTGATATCCTGAATAATGTCTGACTCTTCGGTGGCAAAGATAATAACAATGTAATATTTTTATACTCACTTGCACCTCCATATAAAGAATCCACTGCAAGGGAGCACGGAAACAAGTGGCATATTAATACAAATAGAAAATAACGTATTAATGACACGAATCACGCGTATAGTGCCGCTGAATTTAATACAAGTGTGTCACATAAAACTGATCGGTATTTTGATCTTAACATCGATACAAACGAAATGGTGCATGAGAAAGGTAACTTAAAACACGCACTACCACTACAACCAAGAGACGTAGATAAATGTGCAAAAGAAATTAAAACCAATGATAAATTGTAAGCGAACTTACATGAAGCATCGGCGAATGTCGAACGCCGCGTAATACGCGTAGGCATGTAAAGATGATTAAAAGGAACCTTAAAACTTAGAACCGAGCACAAGAAACAAAACTCTATGTATCCAATCCAAATAAAGGAAAATTAAGTATTAGACATCACAGAATTGGAAGCCAGACAAGAGAAAATTAAATGATAAAGAAGCGTATGAATAGATGAGAGAAATGATTTTTTATCTAAAAATTTGTAAGTATATATTTTTTACGCTAGTAAGACGTCATTAATAGGCACTATCCCATACACGTCGGCTGTGCGTTTTTGCTGGAGTTTTCATACTTCTCTGACCCACAGACGCAAGCCCATAAACGATCAATTTTTGTTTGTAACAAAATATACAGCCATGCTGTTTAATGTATTGAATGTACGTGTTGTCCACTTGAAACTTAAGACCGACCCCTTTAATACTGTTATGATGTAAAATAATTTTATGCTGATCAGGAGGTGGCCTTACTCACAAACGTACATTAGCGTTGATTCTCATTTAGCCACTTTTTGAATCAGTTTACGCTTATGTTGCTTTATTGAGTAACGCGGGATTGCACACACTTGCAGTCGTCATTAACACTAGCAGTGTTAGACGATGCCGTGCTTAAAATATAAGCACATTACAATAATGTGCTTATATTTTAATGAAAAAAATTCTTTTTGGTAAATATCAGGTTATCAATTACATAAAAATAATTGTATAACTACGACTTAATATATGTTTCTATATCTTTGATTATGTGTTATTACAGAAATAAGTTTAAAATTCAGTTTACGAATACCATCGATATACTATGACGAATACAAAGCAATTTAGCTATTATTGTCCAAAGATATAATGACAAAGACTTTCGCAACTTCTGATAAAGCAAATGCAGCACAAGTATTTACATACCAGTTTCTCCAGTCATGATGACCGCTGGTGTGGACGGCGGTCCCCTTCCTATGTTGTTGACTGCTATCACATACATCTCATACTCAGTGAATGGAGACAAGTTCGTCACTGAATAGTACTGGGTGATCACGCCGGAGATTTCACTGAAGGCCTGCATACAAATGAAAGTAGGATCAAAATAGTGACAAGACAAACAAGATGGATTGACACACTCTTACTAATGGTCATTAAAGACATGTGGAACCTATCATGCAACGTGCATAATCTATATAACATACATAAAGAAGAGGTCCTAGAATAGATCCATAAGGGAAGCCTAAATAAGTTAATAAGTCTCTTGAAATAAATAAATGAAGATCCTGTATAGGATTCACAGCAGCGAATATAAGGTACAGGGACGCCAATAAAAAGGTACTAATAATGTGATCCATTGTCAGATATCTGTACGAAAATGGAACTTGTCTCGACAATCAGGGCCTATGTCTGACCGTAAGACACACGCCTGCCTATAGACAGCTGCATTGCAGTACCGTTCGTCACTTGAGACATAGTTATTAAGCCTCTTGTAGCTATAGTGTCCTTCACACCGGAACATATCAATGTGTAAAGCAATGTTTACAGATCGCTGCTTGGCGGTAAAATATCAGACTCTGCGGTGGTCCCTTGCACAAAGGACCTATCACCTAGTACAAAAATAAAATAGTATTGGTATGCAAAGCACTGACCTGGTTGGCGTATTTGGGCTTGTACTGTATAACATAGTATTGCGGTTCTTCGGGACCGTTGTAAGACCAAGTCAGCCTGACCGTAGTCGCTGTGATTTCTGAAGGTCTCACTTCAGTCGGCGGGCCGGGCAGCGCTGCGAATATCATCCACACGTAAGTGACTTTTGAATTATCTGGTAATCCCTTAGAACGATATTAACATATTTGTTTTATGCAGCAGCACAGTAACTTCTCTAGCTAGAGTCTACACACCGTACCGCAGTAATGTTTATAGGTACAGAATGTTAAAACACGTGCCCGATCCGTTAGGGTCTTATTCAGTGTGTCAATGCAAATACATGTACGTACTATGCGTTTCAACTAAGAATGTGGCCGCCATCTTGCCATTTCAAATATAAAATTACTAAAAATGATGTGTGAACAAAAATAGATAGCAAAATAAGACATTATACAATAAATAATCAAAACCGGAGCGAATATTTCATTTTGTGTTTACTATGCTGCCAGTACAAAAATCGTAAAAAACGAGTGAAGTTCCGCAGTCGCGATCATCATGGCGGCCACATTCTTAGTTGAAACGCATAGTAACTCATTTGTTGAATATCTCATTTTTGTTTCGTAATTTTGTACCAGAAATACAAGATCGGATTCGTTTATCTGGATAAATGTAGGAAAATGAAATATTAGATATTAAACACATTAGTTATTTAATTGTATTGACACTGAATACCTCACGGATCGGATATGTGTTTTTCAACACTCTTTATACTGTAGTATTGAGTTCTTTATACTGTAGTATCAAAGGGGTCGTCCATTAATCACGTGATGTTTTTTAGCAACTTTTTAACCCCTCCCCCCCTCCTGGTGATGTGTGGTGAGGTTTTAAACTAAGCCCCCCCCCCCCTAAAAATCACGTGTATTTTTTGTACAAACTATATTGAAATTTTCGGAATATTAACTTTAAATACAGGTAACTGATTAAATGTTGAAGGGGAAGTCGTTGCCGGCAACGGTGAGGCAAGACCACGTGCCGCTGTTTGGTTCAGAAATCGTGCATTCAACGAAAAATAAATACACGTGATGTCTCATTATACCCTCCCCCGTCCTGGTGATATTTCGTGATTTTTTCAGAACACCCCCCCCCCCCTTTCGAGCCTCACGTGATTAATGGACGTCCCCAAAGCTGTAGCTTTAATCACTACTCCACGTCATTAAAAACAAACAAATACATGTGGCGTATACTTATCTAATATCTTAAATATTATTGACATATTTTACCGTAAGTAATTGGTACATAAAATCAAAACAAATCTGGCACTCAATCAAGTATTTAAGAGGCTTTCAAATGAATGCAACGTTTGCAGTGAAAATGTAATTAACAGACGCAGCAGTCTTGTTTTATTATTTAACGTCACTTTATATTCAACAAATTGTTTTATTAGATTTCGCATCCATATTTCCATATTTCGATGCAAAATGTAATAAAACAATTGAGGATGAAAGTTCGAATATTGAAAATAAGATAGCCGAATATTAATAATAATAACTATGAATAAAGAAAAAAAAAGAAATGAGCTAATGGATCCACACTACATTATTTGGGCAGGGTTCCCAACTTAGGGGTTTTCCCCCCAAATTTAGGGGGAAAAAATGTGCGATGGGTTGTTTTTGGGGTGTTATATTCTTAGGGGTATTTTTAGGGATTTTTATAATTTCAATTAACTAAGTAATAAATAGTGGGCAAATGTCTCTAGTTGAAGTTTTCAATAATTTATAAATAAAAAAATTAAAAATATGGTGTTTCTGAATGGAATTATTTATTGATAGCTTAAAATTTATTGTTCGTTTAATGTTATTTTATCAGTTTTAATGTATTATTTATTTAAAAATATTTAATTATTTATTTAATAAACAATAATTTTTTTAGGGGGAATCTCTAGAAATTGTGGTGGATTTAGGGGTTTTTGATTGGAGCTTAGGGGGATAAATTTTTGAGAGTTGGGAACACTGTATTTGGGTCAATTGGCTAACGTACATACATAAATCATCGCTTAGTATAAAGCATTGTTATATTCCATCTTACAAGCTGAAGTTAAAACTAGGGGCATCGAACAACTTAATCCTCTCCGAATGAAATTGAGAAAACGGTGTCCCGAATTACAATAATTAATCATTAATCAAGCTTGACATTCGTTTGTCTCCGGGGCCCGCGCAACTTTCCAACCCTTTCAATTATGAATTATAACACTAATTCATAATGGATGTCTTCTCGCCTTTCCCGCCTTGGCGCAATTTATCAAATTGATTTTCGTAAATCCCCCTTCCCACCTCCGCGAAGTTATTACCATAAATTTGCAACAGTTATCCGAAGAAATTATGAGTGTAATTTGATTCAGTCACTCATCTGCTCGACTACGACTCTCGGATGGAGCAGCTTGGATTAATTAAGAACTAGGAGCCATGTAAGTTTAATTTTATCTGTTGCTAAAATTTTCTTTAACTTTAAAGTAAATGATTTCGTTTGTTGGGAGAAGTCACTTTTTATTTCTATTGGACGTGATGGTCACCTAGTGATTAATAGTACATCCTGGTTGCCTTGAACGTCACGAGGTTACAATATCAGACAAGAAATATCAATGTGATTTTCATTTTGTAAGTTATAACAACGTGAGAAAATACATTTATTTTAAAACCACGCTACGAAAATTGTGAAGAAGTTACTATTTTCTTCATTACTTCTTTACAAGTTGTTTTCTTTATTTTCTTATTTGTTTGTAAAGTATTGGTAGCATTACAAATTGCGAAGCAGTGAGTTCAAAAATAGAGGAAAGATATTACAGGTCACTGTAAAGATAACACCCACCGATCCGAGTTTGAGATTTGTTAAAATAACTAATCGAAGTTTGCACCACTTTCAAACTCATCATGGTTGTCCTTTTGAACATCCTCCTTTATTTTTTTTTATGGTCCATGTTTCTTTTGGGCTTTACAACCCTGACTTATTAGACTAATTTATTCTTTACTTACACTGCACTTTGACTTCAGCGATCGCTTCAATAACTCCAAGAGAGCTGGCTGCCTCACAGGTGTAGTTCGCAGACTCCCTGATGTCTTCCAATTTCAGAGTATTTAGTCCAAGGGGCGGGTTGTCTTCCGGCGTCAGCCATTTTGTCAGTCCTGTTAGAAAAGTTAGTATAACAAGTATTGGAATAGTGCGAATAGCGAAGGGTCCGTCTGTTGGTAAATGAAACCACCCTTGAGATAATACAACAAATTGAGTAGTATTTTCTGAAGCTTCAGTACCCTTCATACTGTACACACAGTTGCTTTGCGACTGAATAAGTATCCGTGAAGGTCTTTTGTACAAAAATCTACCCGATACTATAATAGATGACGTCTGATGTGGCTCTTGATTTATACCCTATTCATTTTCCCGAAAAATAAAAGGTAAACAACTTGAGGTTATGTTGCTGAAGTAGCGTGTTTGTTTTTTCATCGTATTTGCTAGAAATTTAATTTCTTTGCATTACAATTTGTCTAAAGTTATTATTTTATAACCTGAGTTCTGCGAAATCAGAATATTTCGAAGCAACAGTTTCTTTGTTTACCTTTTATTTTTTGGGTTAATGAATAGGGTATAGTTGCATCATTTGGTATTTAAACGAGACTTTATGTTTTACGGGGATTCGAAGCGTCAATTTGCGAAAGAATCGATTCGCAATAGTTCAATTCAATCATGTGTATTCCTGTTCAAATCCTACAAACAAAATACGATCACTTTGTGATATATCAAGTGTCGGTCTTCAAGTGTCCTTTAAAATTCACTAAGTATATCGTTCGTACCCTTTCTACTAGCACTCGTATTACGTATCCAAACAACCGAGGCTTGCCTTTAACGCCATAAAATAGTCAAATATATCAAAATTTATCTATCAAATACATGTAAGTACATAATTTTAACGTCATAGTATTCTATGTTAAGTAAACGAATATCACGATGGGTAAAACACAGGGGGGAACTCTCGTTTTAAATTAGAGCAGGCAGACTGACTAGGCAAATATCTTTTGAATTTACACACGATCACACCCAAAAAACGTTCTGTTCCATCTCCAAGAGGCGATACGTTCATTTGGTGAATACAGTAGCAGTTCGACATTTTTGTTACACAAGCTGTTAATGCGTACCTTTTCTCCATTTGACAGTGGGCATTGGAGATCCGAAGGCGACGCATTTGAGCGTCAGATTGCTGCCTAGCATCACTTCCGATTTCGGCGTCGGCGGGATCGAGAACTGTGGGGCCACTCGGCGAACTGTCAACAAAGAAATATAAAAGCTTTTAAAATACATGCTTTTTAATATTCAAAGCTCTTTTATAACTAACAGTGGATAAGCTACACCAAGACCGTCTTTTTACGAAAAGCAGTTTAACGAAAAACCTAGGTTTAGACTTAGGTTAGAGTCTAAACCTAAGTTCGTCGTTAAACTGCTTTACATAATAAGACGGATAGAGTCTATAAATAAAAAGTCAACTCGGTTTATCATCGATATTATTATGATATCGTATTATAATATATATAATACCAGCCCTTTTTTATGTCCCACTGTTGGGCATGGGCCTCCTCTCAAGATGAGGGGGCTTAGGCCATAGTCCACCACGCTTTCCAAGTGCGGGTTGGTGGACTTCACACGTCATTCGAGAGCTAGTTAGGCTTTCTTAGACATGCAGGTTTCCTCACGATGTTTTCCTTCACCTTCACGTAACAATCGCACAAAGTCGATTCGTACATGATTCATTAAATAAATCAGAGGTGCGAGCCGGGGTTCAAACCTGCGCACCTTGTTTCCAAGGCAAGCGCTCGCCCACTGCGCTGATATCGTATTGATCTACCAATAAAGAAACTGTATTTAAAGCTAAAAACCTACAGACAGCTGCCAACCGTTCTAAAAGCAATATAAGATTCTTACTCTGCCATCATTATATATTTAATTACTCAATTATTCCCACGCTTGGCAGATGTTCTACCACCTCGTAACAGACGCGATGACAGCAGGTACGTGTAATCCCGGTTAGGACTGCGCTTGTGCGCAAAAGTATTTTGTCAATGGCTCCAGTAGTAATAAGCTTCCTAAGAGCTGGAAAGAACTAACAAATGATGCATTTAAACAAAAGATAAAATTGTTTTCTTACTGACAAAGCATAATATTATATTATAAATGAATTTCTTGCTGACAAATTGTGAAATTGAATTTTGACACTCGCTATATTTTTATGTTTCTTGACATTTTGACATTCATTTGACATTTAATAATTATTTTTTCTTTCACATTATTATTAATTGGTAAATTCGCTGGTATTCGCTAACATTAAATTATAATTCACTATAATACTCGTAGATATATATTTTTAACTAGCTGACCCACGCAGCTCCGCCTGCGCTATTTTTACGTTAACTAAACTTTGAATAACAGACGTTCGCATCGAATACATAACCTCATTTTTTATAATCGGTTAAAAACTGGGACCCACTTTTTACTTGCTCTCCGAAGCACGGACCCGTTTAGTTCAAATGGCGTTAAGCGGTCATCCATCTATTTAATGACCTTACCTAACGTTGCTTAACCAGATCGATTACAAAACCTTGATAACAACTCTCTATGAGTGTTCCCTTACTAATATTTATTATATTATAAAGAAAAATTTATAAAATCGGACCAAGCGTATAACCAAGTACCCGTTTTGACTTTAATCCCCTCTCCCAAAAGAACCGTGCTAGATTACGGGATAAAAAGTATCCTATGTCCTACCTCGTAGTAAGATCTCAAATCATGCCAAGTTTCATTTGAATCCATTCAGTAGTTTCGGCGTGATGCTCAGCCGTGATACAGACAGACAGACAGACAAAAATTATAAAAAATACATTTTCGGCCTAAGTATCGGTTATAGAATGCCCTCCATATATAATTTTCAAAATACCTTCAATGTCCAGAATTGGACCTGTTACAGTTTTATTATAAGTACTAGCTGACCCGTGCAGCTCCGCCCGCGCTTTTATTACATTTTGCTCCCCTTTTCTCCCTCCTCCCTAGATTTATCTCTCTCCATATCTCTCTCTCTTATAAAAAAAAACTAATTATATGCTCTTTCTCTCCTCTCTCTTTCCCCCTCCCGCTTCGGTTTCCGTCACACTCCCCCTCTTCCTCTCCCTGTTGTCCCCTCTTCTACGAACTTGCTCCTTCTCACTCCCCCCTTACTCCACCTAACTCCGTTTCCTGGTTCTAAGCTACCTCCCCACCAATTTTCAGCCGAATCGGTTTGGCCGTTCTTGAGTTATAAATAGTGTAACTAATACGACTTTCTTTTTTAGATTATTATTATAGATTAAAGTTCTATAGTGATTGTATGTTCAATTTCACCGATAGATGGCGCTGTTCATAATGTAAATCACGCTAACATCGTAAATTACTGTCTAATGATATTCGATAATGAAAGTTCTAAGTTTTTCGCATCTTTTATTGTTGCGACTGTAATACAATACCTATACACTACCTGGACTTGGGGAGTTTCATTAAAATTTCATGAAAGCGACCCCCCCCCCAAGGCCTGACCTTGAAGTGTTTTTTGGGAGCGCTGTTCATTGTGTGTAGTATGAATTGTAGTTGTACATTTTATTGCGTTAGATCATTTCGAGTCATTTTAGGTCTTTTACCTAAGTAAAAATTTAGCAATTTCGTATTCTCAATTTCTACCTACCTATACAAATGTAGCCTTGGTGGTGCAGCGGGCCTAACCGCTGGCTTTTAAATGAAATGAAATGGTATTTTTGCCTTGCCTACTTCTTTCCTAATCTATAGTTTGGATTCGCTCGGGATTTACAGATTTTAACTTTTCAAAGCTATAATGTCATATTGCTATCAGCAAAGTACTTAGAACAATACAGAAATCTAATGAAAATGTCCTGGGTGTACCGGACCGGCTTACCCCTTACAAAAATTGACCCATCGCCACTGCCACATCTTATGCAAACTAAATGTCTGCTCAGTCCCTATTGTATATAGCGAATAATACATATCTTAATGATTAATTGAACAGTCTATAATTACCCTATTCACATACAAAGGAAATTACGTGGTAATATGTGCAAGTAATGTTTCACTGCTTAGCCCCTATGAAACATAGCGTGATGTTTTATATACCAATTTATACCTTGACTTCTACACAACACATCAGTGAAAGTCCTATCAAAATCCATCCACGGGTTTTCAAATGATACCTGGACAAACAGAACGACAGACAGACAATAATTCCAAAAAAAATTGTTTTGGCCTCTATGTCGATAGTATAGTATCCCCACATAGAAATTTTGGAAAAATATTCAATGTACAGAAAAAGTGCTCTTTGAGTTTTATTATAGTATAGATAGATTGTGTTTGCTTTGTATAAATTAAGCTGCATCAAAGTTTATGGTCGCGTTCTAATATTTGCACGTCATTGTATGACATACATGTTGGTCTAAGTAAATTAATATCATCACCAAACCATCTAGCATGGAAATTGTATGTACACACATGTTTATGCAAAATAAAAAATATCTTATCTTATACATCAAATAGAACAGTAAGTAATTAATTCTTATAACCCGATTTATTATAGACCCAGACCCAATTCCACACAGCTTCATTTAACACCATCGAACAAGCCACGCGTGTGGTACATTATGCCATTTCTCTTGCATCTCCGTAGCACCTACAAAATAACTCACTCGCCTAAGGGTTTGTGTACATTACACATTAGTCTTTGTGGAGACCTGTCGTAATTTATGACGTGTGTTGTTTAGCGTTGTAACAACGGTTTAACTGTCGTACAAGATTCTGTCGGTGTTTCTACAGATATTTTTCAAATAAATTAATATAATAGTTACTGTAGGGCTATTTTAATAGATAACATTTGTCATCTGTCAGTTTCGTTGCTCAGTTTATTTCTTTTGTTTTTATTACAATAAATATGTAATCATAATCAAAAAAAGTTAAGCAGTTCTGCAGTTCTAACTTCGAAAAAAATAATATTTTATGCCCGCCGTTACCAGGTTGATCCCCAAGCCGCCTGCCAAGCGTGGGGATTATGGCAACCCCTCCCTTTTAAGGGAGAGGCCTCTGTTCAGTAGTGGACGTATTTTCGGCTGCTGATGATGATGATGATGTTACCAGGTTACGTTGTTAAATTTTGATGAAGTTTCAAATGTGGTCTATTATATTGGCCATACTTTAAGTGATATTTATTCTTATTCATTTAAGACAGCTTAATTAAAGATTATGGATCAAGTCTCATCGACCGGTCATTTTGAATGAACTATGAATCATCAGTGAACAATGGAAACCATATTTTAAACATGAAATAAGAAAACAGTAGGTAAATGAAGCTTCAAATAAGTTGGCTGGTCTGTTTTCTTCATTCTTATAAAAGTTATGAGAATAATACAATTTAAATGTACCTACAAAAAATATTTCTTTCGCGTTCGCATTGAAGTAAGGACAAAAATATACTTTTAACAATACTCGTAGTTCACTAAACTTATCAAGATCCAAATCTCTCCTCGGTGTACACGGAGCCTAAGGTTGTCATGCGAGGAATGATTGTGCCACTTCAGATAATCAATGGTTGTCACTAACGTCCCGGTGGCTCGTTACTGTTAAGTAGTATGGTGTTTATGGATGAGTTGATGAGAGGGGCGGCGTCGAGGTGCTCAGCCGTGAGTGTTATTAATGTGATCAACATTATTGATTGTTTCTTTTTGTGACAACCCTAAGGAAATAGTAAGTATTATAATTCGTATCTACTATTGTTCTATAAGATTTAAATTTAGACGGGCCTGTTGGTGTAGTCGTTAGAAAATCTGGTTGGTGGTATATGTTGCGTAATTAAACTACAATATTTTGAAGAAAACGTAATGTAAATGGAATGGTAAATATGGTAATGGTAGTCATACTCTCTTCTCCTACGATGATTGCGACTTAATATTTGGAGTAACATAACCATTATCATAATATCAGACATGATTAAGTTAAATTATTCATACGCGTCTTAATTCAATCGCGGCTTTGTATTAACTCTAGGGCGCACCGAGAAACTGCTTGCTTTTTCTTTATTATTAAAAGTAATGGGTACAATTATGCAATCTGAATGTAACATAAACTCATTGAAATTTAACCGTACATCCGTCGTCGTCATCTATGTTAGTCTATGTTTAATATCTACGTAATTTATTATTGCTATTAACAGTATGAAAATAGATAGAAGTGGAATCATCAATCATCATAATAATTATATCGATGAGTTCTATGCAAACAGGAGTTCATGTGTTTGAATTCCGCGGAGAGCTAGAATTTGTCTAGTTGTTCCTTTCTGGCTAGGCCAATTGCAGACCGGTCACCTGATTCTGGAAAGTAAGATCCATGCCTCGGATGGGCATGTAAAAAGTCGGTCCTGCACCTGGTACCTCACCCAGTTCGTGTCGGTCTTCCATCCCGTGCCGGTCTTCTATCCCGTGTCGGTCTTCCATCCCGTGTCGGTCTTCCATCCCATGTCGGTCTTCCATCCCATCGGATTGTAAGAGTAACGGAAGATATAGAGTGCACTTGTGCAGTGCAGTTGCGCTATAATATCTCCCAAGTAGATGGCTGATCTTGTATTATAAGATTGGCCGCTGTGGTCGTATCGGCCAGAAGCACATTATTAGACTTTACTAGGATACTTTCAAAATTTCTCGTCTTAGAGGAGAATGCTCCTCTAAGTTTAGCGCCCAAAATAAAATAAAATTTGCAAGTACCTCATTTGCCATCTGCCCTCGCGTACATTTTTAAATGAATCGCAAGCACTTTACTACGTAATATTACAGTATATTTATAATATTTATTTAGTACCGTAAGGTATACACTCGACTTGATAATATGGATATGCAAATCGGAATCCTAGAATAGAACTATCAATTCATAGTATTTTAAAAAGTAGTGTGTTTTAAAGGTAATGAACACAATTTACTCAAAATATTTGAAAACGTCAAATTTTTAGGTGTTTTTAGGTAACTTTCAATAAAACCAGCTGCGATGCGCCATTGATATTATTGTAACTACAAATAAAAAAGTTAGGACTCTTTACATGTAGGTACATAAAACCAATTGAAGTTACCGAAAATAATATTAATACGTTATTTAAATAGGTACTTAGTTGTTTTTTTTTTATAAATCAAACTCAAACTTGGATATCGATTTTTTACCGACTTCATCATTTAGAATTAGGTTGGTAGGTACAGGCAGAACGAAACATCGGCATCGGCATAAAGATTTCCATTAACTGTTAATTAAATTTGGAACGGGTCCCATTCATTGTCAGGCATTATATTACTATTGTCCCTATTCCTATCCACGGTTCTAGATCGACATAAGCGAACCTTATAGAATATTCATTGCGCATTCACGAATTTAATTAGACGTTCAATGTACTTACACGAAAGGTTTTTTTAAAGTTTGTTATTGGAAGTTCATTATTTATGTTTTATTCGTTGTTAATATTTTAGTAAGCCGTATAATCAAACACAATATTTATTAATGTGAAAGCGACAGCTGGTAAATATTAGATGCTATTATTTTGTGTTACTCACGAGGGACATTTAGCTCTCTGCCTAAGAAATCTTAATTACGTCTGTCATATGTAAGTATTAGATATAGAAAATATAAAAAACAACAGCATATTATATTACATTAGTCTCTCTCTCTCTCTCAGTGTGTGTGTGTGTGTTGAGATGACAGTTTGATAGTTGTCTATTTATACCGGATCGACGTCATTCACTCTGATCAGTGTTTATTACAAAATGGCGATTAGCTGTATTTAAGTAATTTATTTGCCTAAATATCACGAAAATCTCTCTATTATTATGAAAATGAGATGCCTATTACTTTGTATTTTTTTTTGGCCAATGTACGAATCATAAAAAGCAATCGAATTTCAAATTTTGAACTACCATTTGGACAGTTGACAGTTGAGGTCGTTAGTTAAGTTTCATTTATTGTATAGTTAGGTACATTGACTTACTATTTTGAATTTACTTACACAGTTATCTAGATCTTAGTTTCCTGGAATATTCCTATTCAATCCAATTTGTGGTGAAATGTGATCGGTGACCCAGTTAGACCCTAGTCCATCTTAGACGATAAACGCTTACCATTGACGCTTAGAAGATTCACTGCTGAATAAAGGCCTCTCTCTGAGAAAAAAAAGGTGCCATAATCGCCACGCTTGGCAGGCGCCTTGGGGATGGCAGTATAGGTGGTAAGTAAAGCAGAAGACTCTGCTGCCCGTTTTCTTGTTTTTCCTGAATCGCCTCTTACGTCATCCAAAGGAAGGATATGGTGGGCGCTAGTCCCAGATAAAGTACGGGCAACTTTTGATTATTAAAAAGTACTTTATTTCCGACCATCGATAGGTATACTATCTAAATATATACTTATAATAAAACTGTAACAGGTCCAATTCTGTACATTGAAGATATTTTGAAAATTATTTTTGGAGGGCATTCTATAACCGATACTGAGGCCGAAAATGTATTTTTTTTAATTTTTGTCTGTCTGTCTGTCTGTCTGTCTGTCTGTATCACGGCTGAGCATCACGCCGAAACTACTGAATGGATTCAAATGAAACTTGGCATGATTTGAGATCTTACTACGAGGTAGGACATAGGATACTTTTTATCCCGTAATCTACCATGGTTCTTTCGGGAGAGGGGATTAAAGTCAAAATGGGTACTTGGTTATACGCTTGGTCAGATTTTATCAATTTTTCTTTATAATATAATAAATATTAGTAAGGGAACACTCATAGAGAGTTGTTATCAAGGTTTTGTAATCGATCGGGTTAAGCAACGTTAGGTAAGGTCATTAAATAGATGGGTGACCGTTTAACGCCATTTGAACTAAACGGGTCCGTGCTTCGGAGAGCAAGTAAAAAGTAGCTCCCAGTTTTTAACCGACTATAAAAAAGGAGGTTATGTATTCGATGCGAATGTCTGTTATTAAAAGTTTAGTTAACGTAAAAATAGCGCAGGCGGAGCTGCGTGGGTCAGCTAGTAGTATATACTTAGATGTTTCCGACACTTAAATTATCATGACATTTAAATTACGTTTGTATAACGGACAGTGATCTAAAGAAGAAAGTTGCATATAGCAATGTGCTGCCTAAGACATAATATGTAAATTCTTTGGTTGCATATGGTTCTAGGGATCTAGTACGAGTTTTAATATTTTACGAAATCGATCAAACTCAATTTTCTCCATACATGGCACACCAGCGCCTCTAGCGGTAAAACTAATGGCCGACTGTGACAAAATTGTTTCAATATTTCATAGTAACTTTCATTATTTTAATGTTAACTTTATCAAAAGGGCTCCCATCTAATATTTTATGGTATTCGTTCATTTGTCAATCGAATAGCATTGTATTCCACGATAACGAATTTAATATTTTCCCTATTCAAAACAATTATGTTTAGATTTTGATTTGAAGGCTTCGCCGATTAGGTAGTGTTCGTACCTAAGATGGTTGTTTTATTTATTTTAACTTCATGGACTGGTTAGGTAGTACACAGGCGGAGTAAATGCCTACGGCATTCTCTACCTGTTCTTATATATCATCTTTAAATATCTATTATAAAACAAAACCATCTATATGTGTCTGCTTACTTCTTCTAATATTTTTAACTCCTCCAATTTTCTATTCTCTTTCAATATATTGCAGGTTTTAAGACAATTTGGCGTTTTCTAGGGTCTTATCGTGGGTCAAATTAGTGTCTTCACTGTAGATATTTGTTCCAGAAGCAGTGGTGGAAATTAATGGCGGGATAGTCCCAAGAAGTTTGTTCCGTTGTATGGCATAAACGTTTAAGCCACGCAATATAATTTTATGGAGTTTTTACCATTATTCAGATAATTTCTTTCCGAAGGACATATTGCCATTATATGAATAAAACTACTATAATATAAGTAAAAACTACTACTACGTACGGTTTTTAAAATTCATAGAGTAGTTGTAATCGCACTTTTTCCTTTGTCCCTGTCGTCACATTCTCGACTAGATAAATTATTATTCCTTTATTCAAAACGTTTCCGGAACGCAGCCGCTACTTTGTTTTCACGATTAATTAAAATTAGTTGGAGCGGGCGGCCATTGCTTTTTTAGGACGGACGCCGAGTGGGTGATTACTTTCACATCGCTTATCTGTTATATGGTAATTGAAGTACCAAAGAATTTTAAATTCCAATTAGGTATTAAAGTTTTCGAGTGGAAAATGCTATCTATATAGATATTCAGGGCTTGTTCTTCAATTTGCAGTTACTTCAGGAACCGTTTGCTTTTTCGAGTCCATGTTTTATAATAAGTATATTCGTACGAATAGATTAGAATTATTCTTTGTGTCAAGATGATTAGGATATGGGGAAAACACCGGACCAAAACAGTGATAAGACTTGCATAATAAAGAAATAAAATAAAACTTAAGTCATCATAATACTTGGAGAAAAATATAATTTTTTAACGAATATTTAAGTGTTAAACAATTAAGAACGATGAGGATGATGAAACAATTAAGGACCCGTTATCATTTCTTGTGTTAAGGTTGCAGTTTATTTATTTTATCCAGAATTATTACACTTTTTTTTTTCAAAACAGCCATCGCCCACTTTATCATAGCACCCTTTTTCACTAAAGCCCAAAGGGGCGCTATCGCCTACTTTAAAAAGTCTTGCTATAAACATATCTGTATCCTGTTATGAAGACTTAAACCCGACAAAACGAAACAAAACAATAGATTATTAGCTCGAGAAATATCCAGCTCTTATTAGTTCATAAAGATTGAAGGCTAAGACAGGATTGTCACGGCGCAGTAATATGTCTACTTTATACATTTCATTTCGTGCCGTGATTCCTCGTGTTACGAAGGTCCCAGGCTTATTACGACTCAGTATGGAAGCACCTAAAAGCCTAGGGCTTATTAAATCAGCTGGCTTTTTGTTGGGGACAATGTTATGAATATATTGAAGGTAGAAATCATAAACTACCTTTGGTTTTAAAATTATTGGGCTTGCAATGGGTGCCATATATCTGACTTATAGCCTCCGTGACGCAGTGGGAAACCGCTTGCTTGGTAAACCGGAGGTCGCGGGTTCGAATCCTGCTTCAACTAATCCTTACTGGCTAGGACAATGCAGGCCGATCACCTGATTGTCTGTAAAGTAACATGATCCATGCGTCGGATGGGATAGCAATATTTACAAACTCCTTCTTATGAGATCTATTGCCTTGAAAAATGTTTTGCCCTATTCCATTCAATAGGTCGTTTTCGTTCGAGCTCGACCAAATATTATTTAAAAAATATTCTTTGCTTTCATCCGGGAACCCGGAATGGGTAAGATAGTCTGATTATGAAAGGATGTCATATCCCGACGTAGCTACGAACGACGTTAGATAACACAGTTGACAGATATCCCTTTGAATTTCCATTTAGACTACATTAAATTGCCGGCGTAAGTACTTAAATGCAATAGCGTATTATTTAATGTTAACTGTCTTTTCAGTAAAGTTTTTTAAATATTTCCCGTCAGATAAGCAACTCACGAAACGATAAGAAAGCCAGCTTTGGTTAAGTAATTTTTTTTTGGGCTTGAGTTTTTTTATCATATTGAAACAGTCAATGGTCGTTCTTATACACGACAATTTAAGAAACGACTATACAATTTAAAGTCGAAGCTAACTTTAGAAAACCTATCGGAACGTAAGTCATTTTAATTTAATTATAATTCCGCTGTTTGAAAACTTTTGAGAACATTAATAGGACGGCAGAGTCACTTGGTTATATTAATCAATTTGAGATATTTCCAAGAAACACACTGGGTAGGCTAGACAGTACTTAAAATACAATTGGGATTATTACGGCCTTTTATCGTCGAAATAAGAGATTTAAAGAGACTGTAGTAGATTTTACTGCAATTGAAATAACATTTTTTTTTTTTTTTTTTGTATGAGTAGTACTGTTGGCCGCAGATGGCCATTACAGCTTCACCGGACAAGGATTTAAATTACTGTTTCATCTGTTCTAATACAGATTTTAGCGGAATACATTATCTTCACCATCCAAATTACGTACGAAGGAATTAAATAAAAGACATATAAAATATTTCATATTTTTTCCCTACATACGTGTAATTGAGTCAACGAAATACTTCACTACCTGTTTATACCTACTTAATCTAAATTCAGATAAAAACCCCTCATGCATCCAAACGCACAATAAACCTGTCAAACAAAAAGCGAATTAAAACCGCGAATTCATAAGCTCAGGTTACAAAAACAGCACAAATATGAGCAAATAAAAACGTCAGGGTAAAACGGAACGGAATAGAAATGAAAAAATAAAAATCTCATTGAGTGACAGGGAGGCAGGTGGCCGCAAAAACAAGGGACCCGCGTAAATAGGAGCGTAACATTGTGTTTTGTACAGACAGCAGAGACGGCGATGTCGCACTGCTACTCCCACATACATAAGGGCACGATCGCTCACATGAAATTACAACAAACTTATATACAGAAAAATATTAAGCATTCTGGGTTTTTTTTTTGTCTGTATCATAAAACACTACTACGTTTTTACTAGGTGGTAGGTTCCGTGTGCAAGGAATCGTCCAGCAGTGTGTACAAATTACTGTGTTCCGTCCGGTGTGAAGGGTACTGTAGCTGGGGAAATTACAAGACTTAATATCTAATGTCTTAAGGGTCGGCAACGCGCTAGTGATTCTTCTGGTGTTGCTAGCGTCTATAGGCTGCGGTGACTGCTTAAGTATCAACAGGCGGGCCGCCGCACCTTTGTAGTATAAAATAAAAACACATTACCAAAATTAAATCTTATTATTATTATTGTTTATTGATGGAGACTTGTGGCCTTCCTATCATTATTATAATACACTATTATATCTGTATTAGCTGTAAGTCTTCCAAAAAGAAATATTATTATTGTTTATTGATTGGTTGTTACGTTAGTGACCGTTCATTATGAAAGTGATTATTACATATTTTATTTATTGTTATTATTTAATTAAATGTTAAAATAAAAAGACGTTTAAAGACTAAAATTTTTTTAAGAATAACATATTAACATTTTCGCTATGTTTCATCGATACGATATAATTTATAGGTCAAAAATTACCCAGTATATGGAGTAAATTAAAAATACTAATTAAGTTACAAGTGTTTTTAAATGAACCCCGTCTAACATAGCGATTGGTCAGCGGCTGCGTGCGTAGAAAGAAAAACTAAATCCTAACGACGATCACGATTTCGTCGTTTATATATTTTTAGCCAATTCAATTTGTCGTTGCTGACCCTACAAACTGACATTGACAGAGGTGCGCCAATAATGTTAAAAAAGCACTTTCTGCCTGAACGACTCTCTCTTCACAGAAGTAACGTCCGAGTTGTGTTCGTTCTGTGCCCACTCAGTTTAATCTGTTTATAATCCGTATAACAGTATACCAAAATATATATAATCACCTAGAAACCTGCTTAATATACAGGGTGTAAGGGACATCGTAACGAAAAAAAATTTATAAGACGTCAAATAATTTCCGTAACAACATTACAGTAACCATTTATATGGTAAATGACAAATGACTAACTTATTAATTTTCGAGCATGTAATGAATATATGCGGAATAATGTTTATTTTTCAAATTACATTGCTAATTTTCTAAAATAATAATAGTTAATTGCCTATTAATTAATTGCCTATGCACTGTTTTTGTGAATAAAGAATAAATAAATAAATAAAAATAAAATAACACAAATAATTAATTAATTGTTTTTAAATTAAGATTAGGCTTTATTATTATACCAATAATGATGTTATACTAATTTTATTTAAAAAAACTGTTTTTTTTTTGGAAATTCATGAAAAAGCCGATGAAAAATTTCAACACTAGGATGTTCAGAATCGTGTTCTGGATCCCTGGTATCGGTTTTCGGTACGATGTCCCTTACACCCGTTATATAATAAAAAAATGATCATCGTATTTAAGAAAATTATATCAGCTAGAGCTAGACAATCTTACATGGGCAAATTATTAATTGCACAATTACAAGTAGGTATTGCTTGTTTTTAAGACCAATAAGAAAACGTATCAATCAAATCAGTAAATTGGGCAAAGAGCTTTCATGAACATCGTATGCACGTGTATTCCAAACATCATGGTTATCCGGCACAGTTTTGCACAAATTGTTTGCACATGCAACTGTACTATGTGAAAAAAGAAAATTGACAGCAAAAATACTACTTATGTCATTTTTTGCTAAATACGCAGTTGTCACCAAAAAATCTTCGGTGACTTGAGAATATTGCAGCACGTCCAAGAATTATACTTTAGGGCACATACGAGCTTCTAATGGTTTTTGAAAAACCTTCCAGAGTATCGTTACTGTTTCGTCCTCTCAGGGAGTACCAGCCTTTAGCTAAAACGTGTCCAACAAATTAAAAATAAATGAATTCTTTCAATTCCTGCCTGTATGTATAGCGTCAAAAGATTTTTAGTTCCAACAAAACTACGATAATTCCCTCATTTTACGAAAAATACTTGTTAAGGTGCTTATTAGTTACTGTCAAATCAATGTCGAATCGATTTGTCACCCAAGATTAATGTTTATAGTTCAGTGAAGGTACTTGATTACCAGCTGTGAGTTGAACTATAATCTTCAAGAGACTTCCGAACCATTGGTTGAATAGATATCGGAGAGATTGATCGGTGTTTAAGACCGCAAGCTATTGACCGAGCGACAGCGAGCAGCGTGACTTGAATTATCGTTTTCGTAATTAGGGATGTTTGTTTAAAGAACGAGAATGGTAACAACATATTTTTCTGATGCCTCTAGTCTATTTTCAATACCAAAATTAAGCCTTTGACTGCCGTCCGGTCACATTACAATAGAAAAATCCACTGCGTGCCGGTCACTTGGCGTTTAACGTGTTAACCAATTACCTAATCTATATCTAGAGGTCGCACGAAGAATCCAACTCGGATGGGCAGCGTCCGGGAAACTACGCAATATATTCTCGTCCAAAATACCGCAGTGCCTGAAGACGAAGGTTTTTAACCAGTGTGTGTTGCCGGTGATGACATATGGTACTGAGACGTGGTCTCTAATGGCTGGCTTTTTAGAGAAGTTCAGAGACACACAACGAGCCATGGAGAGAGCTATGCTCGGAGTTTCTTTACGCAACAGAATCCGAAATGTGGAGATTCGCCGAAGAACTAAGGTCACCGACATAGCTCTCAGAATCTGCAAGTTGAAGTGGCAATGGGCAGGCCACATCGCTCGAAGAACCGATAACCGTTGGAGAAGAAAGGTTCTCGAGTGGCGACCACGAACCGGAAGACGCAGCGTTGGCAGGCCTCCCACTAGGTGGACAGACGACATTGTGCGCGTCGCAGGTAACCGGTGGATGCAAATAGCCAATTGTCGTTCATAGTGGCGTTATAAGGGGGAGGCCTATGTTCAGCAGTGGACGTCTTCCGGCTGATGATGATGATGATGAACATGATGGCCTAATCTATTACCTAGATAATAGCAGGTACGTATAAGATTACAGCTTATTTAGGGTTCGTTCATTAATCACGTGCTGTTTTTTAGCAACTTTTAACCCCTCCCCCCTCCTGGTGATATGTGGTGAGGTTTTAAACTACCCCCCCCCCATCCAAAATCACGTGTATTTTTTTGTACAAAATTTCAATATAGTTTATATTATGTTTAAATTGCGGAATATTATGTTTAAATACAGGTACGTAACTGATTAAAATTAAACGTTGAAGGGGAAGTCGTTGCCGGCAACGGTGAGTCAAGGCCACGTGCCGCTGTTTTGTTTAGAAATCGTCGATTCAACGAAAAATAAATACAGGTGATGTCTCATTATACCCCTCCCCCCTCCTGGTGATATTTCGTGCTTTTTTCGGAACCCCTCCCCCCCCCTTTCGCGAGCCTCACGCGATTAATGGACGACCCCTTACACAAACTAAGCAAAAAAAACTTCTTCGAAGTAGTCACCGCATTGGGGCAGGTTAGAGTAGAAATTCATCGATATACTATACCAACTAGATTAGCTGTCACGAACAAAATGACATCGAAAATGTGGTCGCGGTTACATATACTTACACAACTATACACGTACACGCAAAACAATATGTTCATATAAAAAGATAACTTACATACTATAAAATAAGGTTCAATAATAATTACAGACAATTGAGCGACAGCCGTCTCCGTAGCTCTTATTTTCGTGACCACTTTTCGGGTCGTGACAGCAAATCTAGTTGGTATAGTATATCGATGTAAAAATTTAAAAGATTGGCGGTGTTTCCTCTTTCTATGGCCAAGTTTGTACACTGGCAAAAAAAGCTACAAGCCAGAGACCGGCTTGAGACTTCGATCAGTTTGGATGAAATTTCATATTACATTTTTAATTTGTCACGCTTTGCACTGTCTTTCTGATTCTTTCCAGTTTGTTTGTCAAAAATATAACCCCTAGTTCAGTCGATTTAACAGATCTTCCAGTCCATAAGTATACACTAAGATTGATTCTCATACAACAATTAGACATTAACAAATTCGTGGAGAGTCCGGCTAAGAATAGCACCTTTCCATATCCTCCCGTTGGGTGTCCGTAAGCGGCCACTAAGGGAAAATAAGAAGACAGGCAGCCTACACCTATACTGCGATCCCCAAGACACCTGCCAAACGTGGGGATTGTGGCAACCCCTAACTTCTAAGAGGGACGCCTTTGTTCAGCAGTGGACGTCATTTGGCTGCTAATGTGACAGTACTCCACAGTCGGGCTAAACGTTTCAAAACTGGTGAGAACATGGAAATGAAAATACTAGAAGTTATTAAACAGAACATAGATAGCGGAGAAAAACTTTTATAAAAATAAAACTTTGCCGCGAGCTGAAAATCGTTCCGAGATGAAAATAATCCGAAGCCCTTTTCGTCAAGTTGGAAACTAATTCAATAAGAGTCAGTTACTACGCAGACTTTTCTTATTTTGACGTATGGTGTAAGAGGGTGTAGTTTATGCCTAAGGTCACAAACCACTATCTCGGTCTGTTAGACTATGTTAATGCTCACATAAAAAGACCGACCAAACACGATATTAAAATGCAAATTAGAGTGCACCTTATTGCCTACAGAATACGATCGATAATTAGAGCAAGGCTAATCATATTACTGTCTCTTTTTTTTCTGTTTTTATTGGTATTCTAGCATTCTAATATAAAAAAAAACTTACGCGTCGGGTCAATTAATTAGTTGGTTTACGACTGCGATAATAAAAACATCATAAGTGGTCCAATACGTAAGACAAGCCATATTCATAGGTGAGGTACTAGAACACTGTTGGGCGTTAAAGGATTACTTGATATTCTATAAGCTATTCTTCTTAATATACTTATAGTGATTTACATTATTTTTTCCACAAAATATCTTAACGACAACATTTTATGTAGGTACCCAAAAAAAAAAATTATAATAAATCAATAAAAAATTGTCACACTGCAATTTTCTATTCCTTTTAAACTGTATCTTCTCTTTTGGTGTACAATAAAGAATATTTGTATTGTATTATATTATACCCAGAAACGTTATACATACCTATCAGATTGTGAATTACTTTCACGAAGTTCAAACCATGGCTGAAACTACGGTTTCATTTGTAAAAACTATTATATTTAATGAGAATATACTTTTATGAAAAGGAAATAATAGTTTCCAATCCTTATTTTAAAAACTAGTTGACCCGCGCAGATCTTCGCCCGCGCTTTTGACGACACTTAAAACAAGTTTAAAAAAGAAATACCAGGCTCCAGTCGCGATATCTTATCGCTTATACTGTCGGTTATCCGGAATGATTACATAGACAAACTGACAAATGTTCACTTTGTTTAAAACTCACAAAGTATTTGCGCGAAATCCACCGGTTACAATCCTAGATTTGTAGTTTCAAAGGAACGTAATTGAATTATCTTGCGAGTTCTTCAACGTAATTGAATTATTTTGCGAATTCTTTGGTCTACTATAATTGCGTTTTGAGAACGAATGTGGAAGTTTTTATTAGTAATGTTTTCTTCTTTTTGTCTCGACATCAATAATAATTAATTACATTGTACGTAGTTGGTAAGTTAGGTCAATAAACAATATCTTCTGGAGCACCAGGCGAAGATAATAAATATTATATAAGGCGATATTAGGAGACTTTTGAAGATAATAACCAACAAAACCTAACTAGTTTTCGAAGATACTAATATAGAAAGCTTAGAGACACAGAACACACAACCTCTACGAAGAGGCTTGCTACTCTGCGTGTGGGTGTCTAATTTATACTGTACAATACGTACAATTTGTACAATGCAAATTGTATAGTAGTTTTGGAGTGTGGACAGGAATCACATGACAAGTGGGCATTCTGCGCCAAAATCATCTAAAGATAGCTTAATCGTTTATCCAACCAGAGCTAACGATATTTGGAATGAGTTACTTTTTTGTAGACCTTGTTAAGGTGTACAATACTATAGTACATTATTTTAATCTATCTCGTAGGGTTCAGCCAGCGTTTGCAATGTAAGCGCAAAAAATGTGTTTATTTATGATATCACATTAGAAACCTCTGAAATTATCAGTGTTTCTCTACTATATTATGCATGTATTATACATATAAACCTTCCTCTTGAATCACTCTATGTAATAAGAAAAACCGCATCAAAATCCGTTGCGTAGTTTTAAATGAGTTATTCCTTTTTAACCCCCGCCAGAAACGAGGGCTTTCATATTCTGATACAGCTGGTATACAATATAAACACTGCAAGATATCGCCCATTCCAAGATTACCAAACCGCGCCCGACAGAGGTCGCATAAATTGGTGAGTGGTGGGCTAGATTCGGTCAAATTATCTAATGAATAAACATTCATAAAGTTCACGGGATTAGCACTATACAGTATGTAACAAAAAACCCTGTTCATTCACAGGGTGTATTATTCGCTGTACCTATCTATATAATCATAATGTATACAATTTATTTTTTGAATGTCTCATATTTTTATATATTGTCTATTGCTATCTCAAATCCTGCGTAATTGAAAATAAAGACGTATATACTTAAGTAGGTCTTCTTTTCATCGTTGGATATAACAAATATACTTAAAGCGCTACTTTCATAATATTATATAACTTAGCGCTCCTACAACCACTTATTGATTTTCATATCTACAAAATAGGTCGAGCACAAATACCACTAGAGTGCTTCTACGTATACAAACATAACATTCGCAATATTTGTAGTGATAACGTCGTACAGGCCTCGGCGGAGCCGCGTCGGTAACTTTCACACACATTTAGATAAAACAAGACTGATTACACTATTGTTTGGTAAAGCCGCGTCTAATACGATGGAAACAGAATTAGTTACATAGGACTAATGTGGATTAATGGCTGTTCTAGTGTCGGCACCGCAAGTAAAAACTATAGTAGGTAGTCCTTCTTTTTTGGGACTAATCATACCACTCATTCCCACCACTGTGACTCCTGTCAGCCAGGAGCTACAGTGGTCACCAGTGAAGACAGGTTTGACGCTCGGCGAGTCCCGGGAAAACGCTAAATTGTCTTGGAACCCGCAGCAAATTTAATTAGAAAAGTATATACGAGGAGTTACAACAAGTAATAAGTTTTAAAAACTATAAATCGACTACGGATAAAATCGCAGTCTAATAATGTGATATTATATAACCAGCGGAAAATCAAGACGCTTCTAACGATACCCTACTTGTAAAATTATGTTAAGTAGATTAGAAGATATGCGGGAACAGATGAACATACATAGGTACATGGGATTGTTAAAATCATAACCCTTCCTCCGTTCCGTAGTCAAGTAAAAATATAAATTCCACTTCCCTCCTTTGCAAAACGGGAGACAAGTAAAAATCACACAGGTCGATATAACCTCAGAACGGAAGATTCTTACAGGTGCATCAACTAGAGTTATTCCACCTGTAACTCCTGTAAGGCACCACGGAAGTTACTACATAGATGAACCTATATTTAGATTTCTACTAGTAAACTTATTTGCAATAATAGTTACCTATAGCAAATACGCTTAAAGAAAGCACGGAAATTTTCAGTAGTTCAAGGTCCGAGTAATATACAACTATAGTAGTGTGTGAAACTTTCTAGGATTTTTTTTATTGTTAAATCATCCTCATCATAGCCTAGTAATAATAAATACACTTTATTGCACACCAAAAGTTACATGAAAATTGAACAATACTTTTTATTTTTTTTTATTTTTTTGGGAATGATAGACGATGTTGGCCGCAGATGGCCATTACAGCTTCACCGGACAATAGGAGGCGAGCGCTTAAAGCGCTCTAGCCTTTACGGCAGAAGTAGCGATGAGCTCAAGGGCACCTCCAGGCACGGCCTGTTGAAGATATCAATGTACAAAGGCGGGCGGGCTTATCGCTAAAAAGCAATCTCTTCCAGGCAACCTAACTAGAAAATGAGAGAGAGAAACATAATGGGCAGTTGATGGTGCACAGTTGACGGTGCAGTTGTTGGGATTGTTAATTACCTAGATGTTAGTTCGTTATAGCTGGAGATGCGAAACATCTAGCGTAATAGTGAACGATTGGAGGCGATCATCATCAACCGAGGCATATTTTAACAGATTTTTTAGTCTTCAGAAGAATCATAGATAGTATCTTAACGCCAACGGTACTCGGCGTATCAGTAACATACATTTATCACACATACCTAATGATAGTTTCTTTCAAAAGAAACTAACAATTATTAATACATTTATTTAATACTAGCTGACCCACGCAGCTCCGCCCGCGCTGTGTTTACGTTTACTAAACTTTTAATAATATACATTCGCATAGAATACAAAACCTCCTTTTTTAAAGTCGGTTAAAAACTTGGACCCACTTTGTACTTGCCCTCCAAAGCACGGAAACGTTTAATTCAAATGGCGTTAAACGGTCACCCATCTATTTAATGACCTTAGCTAACGTTGCTTAACCTGATCGATTTCCAAAAATTGTTAACAACTGTCTATGAATGTTCCCTTACAAATATTTATTATAATTATAAAGAAAAAATGATAAAATCGGACCAAGCGTATAACCAAGTACCCATTTTGACTTTAATCCTCTCTCCCAAAAGAACCGTGCTAGATTACGGGATAAAAAGTATCCTATGTCCTACCTCATAGTAAGATCTCAAATCATGCCAAGTTTCGTTTCAATCCATCCAGTAGTTTCGGCGTGATGCTCAGCCGAGATACAGACAGACAGACAGACAGACAGACAGACAGACAGACAAAAATAAAAAAAATTACATTTTCGGCCTCAGTATCGGTTATAGAATGCCCTCCAAATATAATTTTCAAAATATCTTCAATGTACAGAATTGGACCTGTTACAGTTTTATTATAAGTATAGATAAATAAATATGTAGGAGCTATTAGTTCTAATCGGAATTTAAACCACACATGTACAGAAGGTGATAATTTGGTTTTAAATGACACACATTTTGAATTTTTAACCGGCTTCAAAAAGAAGGTTCTCTATTCGACGCGTATGTATGTAATATTAATAAAAATGCGTAATATTAATATATGTGGTCTTCTAAACAAATTTACCAAATTTTACGAGTGTATGTATGTAGGTTTGTCCACGGATTTCTCAGAAACTACATGTCCGATTTCAAATATTATTTTTGCAATAATTAAAGTATTTTTCACCTTAGGGAAGAGTTAAAGTTTCATCAAAATCGGTTCAGTAGTTTAAGAGATATATATTTTTTTATGTTTTCAGTAACTACTGTAACGTAGACGTTGCGTGACAGTGCTGATACCTATTTTGGTAAAACAAAAGTCACTAAATAGTGTTAAATAAACTATTTTATAAAAATAAAAACCGACTTCAAAGTAAATTGTCTAAAAAGCATAAAATAACGAAAATATATTGAAGTCGGTGTCAGCTAGTGTAAGTGTTAAGTAACATGATGTGCTAGCACCGACTTCAATATATTTTTGTTATTTTATGCTTTTTAGATAATTTACTTTGAGGTCGTTTTTTTTTAAATAGTTTTGACTTATAAGCACAATATGCGCTTAACTTACGATGAGCGACACATTTACTAAGCAGTAAGAGCCAATGGACAGTTGAAAGCCGTTCATGTATTAAGTACTCACAAAAGTCTAATCAGCCCTAGAGCTCACACCGGAGGGTTCCCTTTTACAAAGAGCTAATATCTCCTAGAATCAGTAATTAAATGGCATGACCTACCTTTGACGTGCAGGACCGTAGGCTTAGACACTTCAGTACCGATGGAGTTTTCAGCGACGCACTCGAATTTACCGTGGTCTTCGTCTTCGCTCTTCACTATTTGCAGTGTACCTTGGAAACAAAGGAAAAAATAATTAAATAAATAAATAATGTATTTATTTGCAGTCCCCGAGGCGCAGCGGGAACAGCTCGCTTTACAAACTGAAGATCGCGGGTTCAGATCTTGCGGGGAGCAACTTTGTTGTTGTTCCTTACTCGGTAGATTAATACAGATTGTCGCGACTCGACATAACCAGATGGCGCCACATGTTTTTTTTTTTTTTTTTTGTATGAGTAGTACTGTTGGCCGCAGATGGCCATTACAGCTTCACCGGACAATCAATGGCGCCACATGTGGTATAACGACGCGATGAGAAGTGAGTAGTACCTCATACAACGCGATAGATGGCGCCACCTCCGAATCCTGAATCTCGCAAGCGAATTTTCTCAGATGATGAGAATATATACAACATCCCGCCAACAACTGTCCGGGGCTTCGGCTCTGACGGAGCATCACACCTCGTTCGGTCGGAGGATCCTCCCGTTAGCACCACCTTCGTCGCATCGCTAAAAGATCATCTAAAGATGATCTATGCGTCAAAAGGGCATGTAAAGTCGGGCAGTCGGTCGCGCGCCTGATTTCTAAAACCCCTGCAGGTGAACGAAAACGTTATAAGGATACCTAGAGTTAAGAGTTTGGTTGAGTTGCTAGAGTTAAGTTATGCCTTGCTTTAGAATTTATTCAAAGGAGAGGAGACACCTTTTTTGCACTACATAAAGAAGTTTTAAAAATATGATTTTATTTCTATTTGTTTTATTCCTATTTTTATTTCTATTTGTTTTATTTATATTTATTTCTATTTGTTTTATTTACATATATTTTATAACTAAATGCCTAAAATTGTAATAGCAAAATAGTTAAAATTGTAATAGCAAAAAAAACCTCCTCCTCCCCGCGAGACAGGCGTAGCCTAGTGCAAGAAGTTTTAGCAAACTAATTTCTAATACACATTCTAAATTACCCAATTGATCAAGATTGTACTGTTAATTGAATTGTATTATTTATTTTCTTGTACCTTTTGATATCTGTATCATGAATGTGTTTTTTTGGTAATAAACTTATTACTTACTTACTTATTACTTATGATAAATTCTGTATTTTTATATAGATCACGTAACTAATAGTTTACCTATAGTCATTCATATGTAACCATACTCACGATTGTCCCTAAAGTTTTTACTACATTTACTACAAAAGACTGAGCAGTAATGCTCCTACACCTCTAATTCTTAAGGATCCACAAAAACTGACACAAAACATCTTTACTGTCGAGTGTCGACTAAATTCAATACATAGTACATGAAGTCTTCCCAACGAAATTATCTCGGCAAATAAGGCAGGCCGCCTTGAAAGGTATTTTATTCACGCGGTACTAAATATATACGGAGATTTATGTCGTAATAACATAGCGGAGGCACCATTAGGGCACCGGCCAGAGGTCGGAGCCCGGCAGGGGACCTTTATAGTGCTTTCATAGGATGTTAAGGTTATTAAGTCGAATTCCGACGAGGAAACACCTGTTAGCTGCGGCTCCGGCTATTACGCGATGAAAGTTTAAATGGTGCGGTCGTTTCCAGTTTTTAGTATGGGAATTAAATGTTTGTTGGTCTATTGAAGTATTTGTGTTGGATTCTTACTCTAATATAGGTGGATGGGGGTGGGACGCAAGAGCTTTAGCCTATGTATCAGTTAGCATTCGGGCCTGGCAATTTTTAACCGGCTTCAAAAAGAAGGTTCTCTATTCGACGCGTATGTATGTTATATTAAAATGCGTAATATTCATATAAGTGTGTTAGTCTATGTGGTATTCTAAACAAATTTACCATTTTTTACGAGTGTATGTTTGTATGTATGTATAATGTATGTAGGTAGGTTTGTCCGCAGATTTCTCAGAAACTACATATCCGATTTCAAAAATTCTTTTTGCTAGAGTTACAGTATTTTTCAAGTTAGGGAAGAGTACAAGTTTCATCAAAATCAGTTCAGTAGTTTAAGAGATATAGACTTTTTATGTTTTCAGTAAGTTATTGTAACGTAGACGTTCGAGTTGCGTGATAGTGCTGACGCCTATTTTATTAACCGACTTCAAAAAAGGAGGTTCTGTATTCGACGCGTATGTATGTAATATTAATAAAAATGCGTAATATTAATATATGTTACCTATCTTGGTAAAATAAGTCACTAAAAAGTGTTAAATAATCTATTTTAAAAAAACCGGCTTCAAAGAAAATTATCTAAAAAACATAAAATAAAAATATATCGAAGTCGGTGCTAGCACATCATGGTAACTAATACTAGCACCAGCTGGCACCGACTTCAATATATTTTTGCTATTATTATCAATATATTTTTTAGATAATTTTCTTTGAAGCCGTTTTTTTTTTTTTTTAATATTTTAAAACTATATAATTTAAATATATTACGCATCTCTTTTGACATATAAAACATTAAAAGCTTTTAATGATGATCACTATGGCATAGTGACCATCAAATAACTGTCAAATTCATTCAGTATTGCCCAACTTGAGTGACCAATAAATATCAATACTACACACTTTCAGTTGACATTAAAGTTCGGTGGACAACTGAAGCTCGATAGTCAAATGGGTGGCTAAAGATACCCAATAGCTCCACTGATCATAATATAATCGTACTCCAAGAAACAATAAGTGGTATGAAAATAAAAATCATAACCGCAGCTGTCAGTTCCATGTTGGGCGCCAAAATCCCGGGGAATCCCCGGGCGTTTTGGCGGGTAATGAAATAAAACTAGCCGCTGTGTCCCTACGTGGCGGGATTTTGGGGGTTTCGTGACAGCCAACGATTGCTCGGACAGTGGCTGACGAAGGTCGCTGCTAGAATTTGAGACAATGGGGGTTCCAGTTGGCTTTTGTCCGTATTTTTGGGCGTTAAATGTTATATTTGCCGGACTGAGGCGAGCTCGATTAGATACGTGATAGGAATATTTAAAAGGAATCCAAGAGTTGGCACTCACCTTGACGAGGATCTTGTCTTATTTAGAAAATAAAAACGTACTTCTACGCCACTACTATTCAATCCAAAATTGGATTGGTCAAACAAAATATAGAGATAAAACAAAAATTTTAAGATACAAGCAATTATATTTACTACTAATGTAGACTTTTTTCAATGTGAAGTCAAAGTCAAAAATACACACATCAAAAGTGTCTAGGGATCAACATATATTTTTGCAATAACTTTTCTCCTGATTGATATTAATTAAAATTTTCTTTAAGGATTCATCAAATAAAGTGTTTTCGTTTGTCACAGTAACGATAAACCAAGTCACCTTTGTATTAATAAAGAAATTTGCCATTTTCCTAATAAAGGGATTTTTGACATTTGAACCACTAACACAAAAGTTCGAAAAAAAGACTGAAATAACAGTTTTCTTTAAAATTTTATTGGGTAACTTAAACAATTAATAATCCGTGTTTCTACCGCGAACACTAACAACACAAGAACATCGGTTTGGCATACTCAAAATGAGTTCATCCAAATCACGCTGTGGAATGGCCGCCCATGTTCGTTGCAACAACAAAAAAAGGTCTTCTTGCGACTGGATACCCTCCATATTCGGCAGAGCTCTTCTCTGTAGCATATCCCATGCATGCTCAATCGGGTTCAAGTCTGGCGACTGAGCAGGCCAGGGCAGGACATTGATGTTAGCTGCGGCGAGAGTCTGTCTTACAACTCTTGCGGTGTGCGGTCGTGCATTATCATGCATTAACTGAAATAAGGGACCGATTTGCACTTGTAGAGGAACGATGACGTCTGATACAATCGTCTCAGCATAAATTTGAGCGTTGAGGTTGCCTCTGATCCAAATCAACTCAGTTCTTCCGCCGATCCAAATACCCGCCCATACCATGATGGTTCCACCACTATAAGGATGGACTTCCTGGCAGGATTTTAATCGCTGTTGGCGTCCAGGGGTTCTCCAGTGTCGTATACGTCTTGTATCCGGTCTCATACCAAAACGAGACTCATCAGAAAAGCACACGAAACGCCATTGTTCTTCTGCCCAATTTCTGTGTTCAAGAGCCCATTGATATCGAATCCTACGATTGTGCATTGCTATAGGTGGTACCCGTAGCGGTCTTCGGGAATGAAGGTTCACTTCATGCAAGCGGTTTCTGACTGTTTGGTCGCTAATTAAGTTCCCTGAAGAGTGATGAAGCCTCACGGCTAACATCATGGCAGTTATTGTTGGAGCTCTTCGAGTTAAGATTTGAATATATCGGTCTTGTCTCCGTGTGGTGCAGCGATACCGTCCTCCATGGCGCTCAGCCACGGTACCAGTGCTTCGGTAACGTGTCCAAAGTCGACTGATAACACTCTGACTTGTATTCAGAGCTAAAGCCACAGTACGTTGCCGGGAACCAGCTTCTATCATTCCCACGGCTCTGAGCATTTCTTCCCTGCTTAAATGACGTCGCCGCTCCATAATAACGTTGGTTTTAATCAGTAGTAGGGAAACAGTAGCACTAATAATGTCTTCAATGCGTTGTATGTTTTTATAGGGAAAATATTGACAGCTGATTTTCATCTTTTACTCGAATTTGATTCACAGTTCCTGATTCAAATTATGAAATGCACCAAAAAGGATCCATATAAATTTATAAAATCATAAATTTATTACAAAGCCACATCTCAATCTCAAGAAATCCGCTTAAAAATGCTTGATCCCTAGACACTTTTGATGTGTGTATTTATTGAATGGTAATTTTTTTAAAAGCTACCACCGGATCACAGCGCGGCCTCAACTGAGAAGATCCGAAGAGCAAGAAACTCAGCGGGCTTGTCATTTTTTTACATTTTTTTAAATATTGTTTACAATTGGATCAACATTAGCGATAGTGTGTCCTGCCGTTCGAAACATAAAACAAGGGAGAAAAGAAGAAAACAATAAATTATGACAAATTACAACAAACTAAAAGGCCAAAGGGATAGTAGTCGGACCAGTACCCAAGCAGCACCCGCGCACGAGTTGACTCGAGCAGCATTTTTTCTATATGTTTAAAAAGCATTTTGAAATCACAAGTATAGCATAGTGGAGCTTGAATATAATTAGCCGTACCAAAGATCGGTAATTTCAATAAAGGCATCACGAGGCAAAACTCAGTGCAGATAATATTTGTACCCGTAAAAAAAATGCTAGCGGTATTTGTGAAAAGAAAATCCGGTTAAATCGAACGCAATAAAATAAAAAAGATCGTGCTCTCGGCCACAGCGATCCCTAGGCGTTCTGGTTTATAACATGGAGTTTGGTACAAGGGATTTTTTTTTTTCTGTTTAGCTTCTATTCTTATTGTATCTGTATTGTATTGTATTCTAATAAATCTGGTCGTGTAGAGAAGCTGTGTGTCTCTGACTGTACCGCTGTATTTATAATAATTTTGTCAGATGTCATTATGATTTAAGGGTTATTTGATATTGGGACGTTTGCGAATAGGACTACGTGCGTGTAGGTCATTTTGCTATTAGGAGGTTTTAATTGCAGGTTCATTTGTGCAGCCGATCTGATTATGAGTAATTTTTACCCTGATGGCATTTATACTGCTGTACCAAACTGCATAAAAGATTACTCAGTAATAAATATGCTTTGAGGGTTCAAAACCACCTAAGTAGTTACTAAGTTTCTTGGTGGAATTACAATTTTTTTTTATTTTTAATATTACCTTTAGATTGGGAACAGGTTAGTTTTACAAAAAACCAACTACAAGACAAAAATCTAAAAGGTATAATAATATTGAACTTTATAATCTTCTTTATCTTTATCACAATAGTATCTGAATTAAAGCACAAAATTCATATGCCAATTCCGTACAGTAATTTTATTTATTAATTTCCTTTCTCTTCTAGGCATTATAAACAGGTTACCCGCGATTTAAAAAAGAAAAAAAAATCTGCTCATTTTCGATAATCTACACCAAACAGTCAGGTGTTTCGTGCTCAAAGGCGAGTCGAGAAGCCCTTCGACCCCTTGTTCCATCCAACTCTTTGATAGCGAGAGCCGACCGCCGCGCTCGACCAGTTTGAACCGGATTGCTCTTGAAGTCTGTTCCCACACGTGTTGCCAAGTGTATTTTAGTACAAAAGTAGGAGAATCTATATCCACAACCAGAATTGGATTCAGGACTAAAGAAGACCAGAATTCAAAAGTAAAATTTTAAATGTCATCATTCACAGAACCGAAGAGAATGTTTGCTAGGTGGTAGGTTCCTTGTGCAAGGAACCGTCCAGGTAGGCACCACCGCAGCAGTAGAAGGGAACCGTAGAAGTAGATGGGAACCGTAGCTGGTGAAATTACCGGCCAAAAAGACTTAATATATAACGTCTTAAGGGCCGGCAACGCGCTAGTGATTCTTCTGGTGTTGCTAGCGTCTATAGGCTGCGGTAACTGCTTACCATCAGGCGGGCCACACGCTTGCTTGCCATTTTGGTAGTATAAAAAAGTAACCCATATCATTACCGACTTTTTGCTTCGAAAACCGATAGCAAATGTAACACAGAAAACATCCGACTATGTTTACGCAGTAAATACCTACGTAGATTTTTTACGTACGTAAACATATGACTGTGCGTGACTCGTTTGAATAAGGAATCTTCCGTGTTTTTTTAAAATTCGCAAGTCTCAAGGGATCGGAAAGTCAACGGAAATTATTTTCTGGTGAAATTACAATCACCACCAATAAGTAATATGATAACTAGTGTCTCAGGCGCTCAGCTGACGAGCGGCAGTGCAATGCAGCTTACTCCACACTGGTGTGTCGCTTACTGTTAGACGAACATCCTGCTTGTCTAAACACTATGTTTTTAAGACGATATCACCTAAGTGTTTTTGATAATTAAAGGAGTTGTTGCAAAATGGGCTAGGAATATTCCTAGCCCATTTTGTATACATATGTACACCACCTCAAAAAATCGAGAAAAATCCATAGAATCCGGGAAAAATATAAATATTTCGTTTAAATTACTATTACTGTTTTTAATTATAATTATCATTTATTTTATATCTATATCCAACATGGCGTCCTAAGATGGCGTCTCACTGATGTCGAATTGAACTGTCAGCCAGCCAGCTGTCAATAGCTACTGCTGCTGTCACACTTGTCACCGTTGGTTGTGTGCATGTATTGTATGTAGTGAATTGATTATCATTGTTATTTTAATTATTAAAATGATGTATGAGAAAACAGAAACAAAAATACAAAGAGTACTCTAATAAAAATACTTATAACGCCATTGATAATAAAAATGACACATGACAGTGACACTTTTCCGCCATGCCAGTTTTATGTTATGTGTTGCAATTTTAAGTAAGAATTCTTAAGTTTTACAAGCAAATAAAGCCAAATTAAAGTAAATGGACAGTTAAAACTGTTTTATGTGTGTTTCCCTATTTTAGAGTATAGTGTACAAAGTCTTAGCCCAAGCTCCATACATTTTGGAACATCTCTTTTTATCAGTGTATTCATATTTGTAAAACGTTCAATAAAAGTTGAATAGCGTAATCTCGCATTATGACATCCAATGATGTTTCCAAATGATCGGCTACGCTTTCTAAACTTACTGTATATATAATAAACGCTATGAGAGGCCAATTAATAAGGGGGATTTGAATGTATTGAATGGGGATGATCATCGATATATTACATCGATGGGGACAATACAATATCACGCTCAATACACCCTATTACACTCGTTCAAACTCTACAAAATACATATGTAATATGTATTTTGTACATTATATCGATAAATCGTTTACAGCATTATGAAGTGTACTAAACATATGTAGGTATATTTTGCAGTTGCTTTACATTATTTAATGTCGCAAACGTACTATCGGTCCGTGATTTATCACACAAAACTGTTTCGAGCTCCAACCACATTAAGTTGAAAACTATTTGACCTACAATTCTACCTGCGTCCTTTAGTATTCGGAGTATGAGAAAATTTACTAGAAATAAACAGCCAATATGACCCGTGGGGTGTCGGGCTAAAAATAGCACCTTCCCATCTCCTTCCCGTATTTGTAAGGGGTGACTAAGGGAAAACAAGAAGACGGGCAGCAGCGTCATTCTATTGGATTACCTACCACCTATACTGCGAACTCCAAGACGCCTGCCAGGCATGGGGATATTGGCAACCTCTTCTTTCTAAGAGGGGAGGCTTTTTTTCAGTAGTGGACTTATTTCGGCTGCTGATGATGAAACAACTAATCTATCTATCTATCTATACATATAAAATCATTTGTCATAACTGACTGACTGATACATTAACGCACAGGCCAAACCGCTGGACCTAGAAAGCTGAAATTTGGACAGTAGGTTTTTCTTATGATGTAAGCACCCACTAAGAAAGGGTTTTTGAAAATTCGACCTCTAAAGGGGTTAAATGGGGTGTTTTCTTTTGTATGAAACTTTTTATTTTATAGTTCGATTGACTTGAAATTTACTGAAAAGATTTTCAAATAAAATAAATCAATACGTGTTTCACAAATTTTCAAAAACAACCTTTGGGGATGCGTTAGGGGTTAGTAAACTTTGTAAAAAAATTAGCGGGCGAAGCCGCAGAAAATTGTTAGTATTTTTATAACTAGAGAGAGGGAGAGAGAGAGAGATTCGTCAGTATTTAAGTAGTTGTCATAGACTCAATTAATAACAAATCGCTATAGGATTTAGATATCTAAGTTAGATATACGTATTGCAAGTATTTTGTCCCTTCTTCCACCCTCTAACAGAAATCTAAAATAATTTCCTATTTGGTTTTGAGTATATCGAGTGTGTCCAAGAAAGGAAGTACCAAATCGAAAGGTATTTATAGTGTTGAGTGATAGTAATTGAGGTAGATAGTAGTAGTAAAATTAGTTTCAATTATACTACGTAAAACTGTAAGCAAACCAAGTCAAATCATCTTTATTTGCTGACCATAGGTATTTTTAAACTAACGTGGGTGTTTTATTAATATGATAGTGTTCTCTATGATATACATTATTAAGTCATGAATGAGTCGCAATCTTGAACGTAGTGAAAAATCCTAAATCTATGCTGACGAGCCCGTTGGTCTAGTGGTCAGACACCCTGTCCGCTAACCGATGGGTCGTGGGTTCGATTCCCACCAAGTGACAAGTTACAAAAAAAAATGTATATAAGTATTAGTATCAGTTGTCTGGTTTCTATAGTACAGGCTCTGCCTATTTTGGGATCAGATGGCCGTGTGTGGATTGTCCCAAGATATTATTTATTATTATATTCGTTCTCCACTAGCTGCAACTGTTATGAAAATGATTCATTTTCGACTGAGATTTCGAAATTATGCCACTACCTAAGTTATACCTCATTTGACTAGAAATTAGTTTACAACCCGTTGACGTGACCAAATTAAGTATCCCCTGTTATTCTTTACAAGTTCATATTCGTAGCAATAAATGTGTGCACGACAGAATAAGTACAGTGCGTGAGACAGTGCATTTACATAATGTATATTTTTGTACGACAATATACATAAGGATATTGCATTTTACGTACCTATTTACAATAGTTTTTACAGATATTTACATTCGTGTAAGAATTGTATCTCAACTAGTGAGTAATGTAACTAGCAAAATAAGGTATTATTTGGAGAATAAAATACGATTATTTTGGTGTTTTTTTTGTTCAGAGACAATGTATGAACACGGTAGTGTTGGCTGAACCAGCCAAAGACGATAGACAGGTCATATTCAACCTTACCAATTGTCTTTGGCTGGCCAACGGCCCTCACCAGTCAGCCATCGCTCCTGTGTTTATAAATTTACTGATACGATTTTGATCATGTAAAGAAAACAGGGTATATTAAATGTCTTTCTCCTTTACAGAATAGGGGTGAATGTAAAATGGTATTTTTTTTTGTTATTTATAAGACGATTGCCCTTTTTATTATAGTTGTTTTAGATGGGGTTGTAAAGTTAACCTTATTAGTTTTTATTGCAGTATTTTATTGGACAAATATTTGATCTTGATAGTTACGTTTCTGTTTTTAATAGCATAATAAAATGTTTATGAAAGTTTTATTAAAGTTCTTTAGTCTGGACTTCATATAACATTAGGCTTAGTTTTATTAATACGAGTATATTTGTCCTATCCTATAGGTAAAAAAAAAACAGGTATAAACGATGACAAAAATTGCCGTTCTTCACAACAACATATTTACCTACAATATTCCAAAGTACAGTTCCGTTGAAAATGCACTAACGGTCTCCAGAGATACATATGTACTTACGACGTCACGCCCTGGCCTGACTCGTGACGAATGTTCCTCTCGCTCCCGATCTTAATGGCCAAGTTTGTGCCGTTGGCTCCACCAAACTGACGACAAAATACGTCAACGGACAGCGGGGGGCGTAATTAAAAGAAAAATAAGCCCTATTCATAAACGTCCGAGGGTACGGCGGGTCGTTGCGGCATTATATTACCGCCAACCACTTAGGACCTCCCTTCTCCCCGGGCACGTACTGCAAGGTACCACACCGGTTGGAGACACGAGACCATGTTGTAATGGTCACTGAGGCTTTAACGCGCGCGTTTAATCTAGCTCTTAGGCGAGAAGACAGGAAAAGGTTTTACGCCCCACAGTGGTTGATTAAGTAATATAAGGTGATCTTTTCTTCGGACAGTTATGAGGGCTTCGTTGTCTTAATGAATGTCACGTGGAATATAATTGTGGTTGATGATTTATTATACTGTATTATTGGCGTGGGCGGAAAGCCGGCGGATGTAGCCGGGTAATGGTGCTTTTAGTTACTTAATTATGTCAAAGGGACGGACAGTCTAGCTGTAATTAGTACTTCCTTATGATAATGCCCTTAATTATGTCTCTAGCTGTCAAGGCTGAGACAACTGATTCCTAAGGACTCCCACACATATCTGCGATGCGATGCGGCGTGAAACAAATGAATTTTCGATACAAGTTGCAGGAACTATCGAAAATGCATTTGTTTCACGCCGCATCGCATCGCATCGCAGTTATGTGTGGGAGCCCAATAAGTCTTCCCATTGGAATGCGTGGAAAAAATCTTAACTTGTGTAATAATAATTATGTTCTCCTTTGAAGCCAATCTTTTCGTTAAAGTATGAATACTAATCTTAAACGGTATTCGGTGTTGATACGAAAACAAGTTGGGAAATAGTCTGTCCTTATACCTGTAGCAGCGTGTAATTAAACGCAACTGTCAGTTGACATTTGACAGATGTCAACTGACAGATAAGTGACTGCGCCTTCCCTGCTCCGAGGCATCCGGTCACTTCCGTTTGTGATTGATTGTGGAATACTGTTTGAAAAACGATTAAAAGGTTATATGAAGAAAGGGTTTTTAATTTACAAATATTGGGAACACCACATGGCGCAGTCGGTAGGATCGGTAGGTCAATTTTTTTTTGTATTCCATCTTTATTAACATTGTGCTACTGTAACCTTATTTAAAAGGCTGCTAGATAAAACTGAATAAGTTTTCGTGATATTATTATTTTAGATTTAATTAACATTGTGCTACTGTAAAATTATATAGAAAGACGACCTGTCTGAATAAGTTTTTTTTTATTGTTTGTTTTTTTATGGGAAGAGGGAAGGATGTAGCAGCGTGTAATTAAACGCAACTGTCAGTTGACATTTGACAGATGTCAACTGACAGATAAGTGACTGCGCCTTCCCTGCTCCGAGGCATCCGGTCACTTCCGTTTGTGATTGATTGTGGAATACTGTTTGAAAAACGATTAAAAGATTATTATATGAAGAAAGGGTTTTTAATTTACAAATATTGGGAACACCACAATACCTACCATCATTATTTTCTCCAATATTCATGTATGCATATTCACTTTCGTGCAGAATTATGTATCTACGTTTTTTCACCGTAATTAGTGTTCAATGTGTGTTAATTATATACAATCACTATTCAATTCCCCATGGGGTGTCCGGGTAAGAATAGCGACCACCCATCTCCTCCCGTTGGGTGTCCGTAAAAGGCGACTAAGGGAAAACAACAAGACGGGCAGCAGCGTCTTTTTATTGGATTACCTGCCACCTATATTTACTGCGATCCCCAAGTCGCCTGCCAAGCGTGCGGATTATGGCAACCCCTCCCTTCTTAGGGAGAGGCCTTTGTTCAGCAGTGGACGTTTCGGCTGCTGATGATGATGATGACTATGAAATTTTGTTTGGAAACAAGGTGAGCAGGTTCGAATCCCGGCCTCTGATTTCTTTAATTAATCATGTGCGAATCATCTTTGTGCGATTGTTACTAGTTTTCGGCGAAGGAAAACATCGTGCGGAAACCTGCATGTCTAACGGCCGAACCTACAGTGGGTTAATTGATCCTTATCTCGTTACTTAGTGTAGATGTCAAATTATTTGCGCTCTCAGTGAGTTAATGCTTAGTTAGCGCTAGTTAATCGTACTTAACTTTAAGTGGCCGAGAGACGTTACTTAGATTAGCTAATCAATGATTTTGACACATTTTATGGCGGCAACAAACAGCTGATAACTAGATTATTTGTTTCAAGAAGTCATTCTCTATAATTTTGGGCATATTTTAATTGTGATAAATAAATACGGAAAAACATATGTATGATATTTTATTTGAAGGTCTCATTGATTCGATTATTCTCTGCGGTACGCGAGAAGAGCGTCAGCGAATGGCGTAATAATCTATGTTCTTCGAGTTTTCTCTGGACAATAAACCGGAGAAGTACTTGCAAATTGACACCAATCGTTCCACTACGACACGAAAAGAATATTGAATTCATTGGGAGATCGAGATATCAAGGGCTAAAGTGCTATAGATACCTAGTAGGCTACCTATGAACAGTCGGGTCAAGCTCAGGAGGCCCTAAAATAACCTCATAAAATATGATGATGCTATAAATACGTCGGCTTACTGCAAGACCTCATTAAGTGACATTTTCAAAACTTTGAGTTATGCCACTAATAAGGTTTCGTTATAGTGTTTGCCCTATATCATCGTACGTATGAATAAGTTAAAGAAAAATAAACCACCATTATATTGCTGAATACTTCTAGTATTAAAATCAAGTGATTATTTTAAATATTAACGAGTAGTTTTTTTTTAATTAAATAAAAATAAACTTAGTGACTTTTTGCCATTGTGGCTTTGATCGAGGTTTGAAATAAGTATTTCTTAAAATTGATCTGATAACTAATTTTAAATAGAAATAATATATGATTCAGTATCGAAAGTTACAAACAAAATAATCTTTATCATTAACAAAACATAATATAAATCCTTAAAACAAAAAACAAGGACAATATTGAGCTAAAAACCACATAAAACATTGGATTAACATTAAATCAGTCAAAAATAATAACCCTGAATAATAAATGAATGGAAAGTTCATGAAATTGATGAAAAGTGTGCTCTTCAAATCGTCATCAGAGTTCTCTTCTTCAGTAAGAAATTCATGAACTTCATTAACTGGTAAAATCCCTGTGCTTTAGGTTCCTATGGTTTCATAGTTCCATTATTTTTCTTTTCTTTTTGTTATAAATAACGTTACGCAGATCGATCATCGTAAAAACTTGCATAAGGCGCATCAGATTTTCTATTTCACTATGGATACTGGCGACCACCATGAGTGTGTCCAGACTCGAGATATTTGTGTTCGATAAACTCAAGGTACGTTGCATAAACCTAAACACAGTTGCAGACACAACAGAAGCTAGGTTGCTAGGTTGCTATTTTGACCATCGCAGGTATCAGAGAATATAGATATTTCTGTCCTGTAAACATTGGATCCAAAGATAAAATGCCGTGTACTTACCACATGACTTCCTTTTTTCCACCGATAACATAGGCCTTCATTTGAAGAACAAGTTTTATAGATGGTAGCATTGTATACATTCAGTTTGCGTTGGTAGTAAAGGAAAGAAACATTATTAGTTGGTAAATACAATACCTACCTTTTGGAAATTCAATGTAATGGAATTAAAGCTTTCATCTTCATAAGCCCAATGTTATCTAACTGATTAGTATCTCGACTTTGTAATTTTGCATAAACATAAAACATAAGCTAGCGTTGGCCTGCAGTCACACCTGGTGGAAAGCGGCAATCGAGGATTGTAAAGCACATACTAGTTTATTAAAAGCCTAATCATTGTAGTCTTGAAGTCACCTACATTAAAAACGGGTGGGAAAACCGACGCAGGCAAGCCTTTCCAGTCATTAGCTGTTCTTATTATAAGTGAAGAAGCAAATCGCTTAGTCCGGAGTCCGGACTTAAGGCACGTTCACCATGTGGTGTACGAGACGCACAGCGCGTATGCAACATTATATAACGTTGCATACGCGCTGCGCGTCTCGTCATCCGATGATAGAAGGTGGAAAAGTCATGTAATTCCTGCGCTTACTCTCCTAAAGTATCTTGTAGAATACCAAGAGGCTGGCTACACTACGCCTATTTTGTAAGTTATGCAGATTGACCTCCATATTAGTGGAGGGGATTAGTGGAGATCTGGATTACCAGATTCTGGATACCTTAGCGCGCCTCTTCACTAAGTCCAAAGCTGCTAGATGGCATTTTGCAGCACCAGCCCATTGTATGACTACAGTATTCCACACACGACCGCACTTACGATTTATTAACAGAAGCTGTCCCGGTATGAAGTACCGTCGGACCTTTGCAAGCTTTCTTGCAGCTACTTTGGCCTTTGGGCTCAAACTATTCCTTCCTTGGTCTCATGAGACGCATGTTTTGGCAAAAGAAATTTCATCCAAACTTATCGAAGTCTCAAGAGGGCTTGGTAGCTTTTTCTGCCAACGTATAAACTTGGCCATACAAAGGGGTAATGCTGCCAGTCTTTTAGGTACCCTTCCCTCCCAGTGCGGTGATTTTGAGGAAGTTTTTACCTAGTTTAAGTGTACATGTTTGTAAATAAACTGTAAATATTTAGTTTCAATAAATTATGTACATTTTCCGACGATTAAAATCAAATAATTTAGATACGATCTTCATCAGTGTTTAGTGAGCACTCTAATTTACCCTTACAGTCTTCTGGCTTAGGCTGTGGGTGACCAATATTACTTTTGTGTATTATATCTATAAGTATCTTATTTTTTTACCATCTAATAGTCTTAATTTGTCCATACGAATAAACTTAAGCTTTAATATTTTGCCGTAGTTAGTTTTTTTAGTTAGTTTGATAGAATTAATTAAAATCTTTTGATATGAATTATTATGTTATAAAAGTAATTAAGCGCAGTTAATGAACTTTAACCAAGTTTCGTTCTAAAGTGATGTTCGTTATGCATATTTAAATAAAATCATTATATCATATATAATGAGTTTTGTAAAATAATAAAATAGGCATTATGACATTACTTGAATTTTTTAAAATTTTATATTATCCCTTCATGATTTTAATGGACCTAATATTGCCAAAATTGTAATTACTGACTTTATACTATAGCAATAACGTCCAAATCTGAATAGCTAGAAATGAGTGAGTTTTTGCAATATATAGAGCTCGTCAAGACGAGTTCGAGGCGCTATTCAACTGTACTTGATGACTTTTTGCCATTAGTGAGTTCTTGCAGTAAGCCGACGAATATATCTAAATATCTGTGGGTGTCTGCTGTCACAAAGTTTTTTTTTTAATGTTGTCAAGCGTGTCTGATATACCAACACTGCCACATGTAAAAAATAATTGTGAGAATTATTAAAACAACGTGTGTTTATCTAGTACCTATTTGTTCCATATACCTTTGATTTTATTACAAGTATTGAATAAATATTTATATTTTGCATATTATGCCAGTATTTAGAATAAAACTTTTATTTACCCGTTTAGTATTGGCAACACACGACAATTATCGATAGATTTGTCGCCTTGGACGCACTAGTCGCACACTATGCATCCTTAAATTCTATTATTTGTAACGTAAGCATTAAATTTTGACAGTGGGCGCGAACGATACTTAAGAAATTTAACTACAGTTAACTAATTGTGATTAATTTCTGAGTAAACCACTGGAGTACGTGGTACGTCTTTATTCCACCACGCGCACAGATATAATGAATAGGTTTTTTTTTGGGAATGATATAGATTACAATGAGGTTCCACCTTAAATACTACTAGACATTTTCCCCCACCACATTGAATGTCATTACAACAACCAATTCATAACACATTACAAATACTACCAGATTGTTATTTTTAAAATACATCTCAACTATTTTGAGTTGCATACCCTCAACAAGTTCACAATTATAAAACTACCTGCCACAGAACTTTAAATCTGTGATCTTAAAAATAGAGTTTAACACTAACATTACGTAATAAATGGAAATAAAATGAAATTGTTTATTTCAATTAGACCAAAAATAGAACTTTCGAATTATCATGTTTTTGGAACATGAACTACATCAATAAATCATCTAATGAAAAGTTCACCAATTTTCTATTCATATATCCTAAAAATTTGTATGCTACAAAATGCGTAACAATAAACTAGATTTCAATCGTATGCATCTGGCAACGAACGAAGTTACTGGAAAAATTGCTTCAATAAAGTTTGTGAGCATTTTTACTTCGTTCCCTGGGGATGTATGTGGAACATTCTTGTTCCGATTTCGCAGGATTAAATTCTTGTTTATAAGATAGGATAACTTCTGCCATACAAATCGGTGATAGTTAATGACGAATTACATAAAGATGAAAGTTGAACGTAATTAATCTAAGAGATTTAAATAAAATGCCTATGCGCAAAAGCATGCGGTATGCCCTCTTTTTCTTCACAAAATCAAAAATTGAAATAAATATATGAACGAAGGCATGATGGCTGACTGGTGGTTAACCAAAGACAATTGGTAGGGTTGAATATGTCATATTTGACCCTACTGGCCCTATTTTGCTGTCCAATATGGTTGAGGGGAATGATGGCAGCTGCTCGAGTCAACTCGTGCGCGGGTGCTGCTTGGGGGAGCTGGTCCGACTACTATCCCTTTGGCCTTTTAGTTTGTTGTAATTTTGACGTAACTTATTGTTTTCTTCTTTTCTCCCTTGTTTTATGTTTCGAACAGCAGGACACACTATCGCTAATGTTGATCCAATTGTAACAAACAAGACAAACAATGTTTAAAAAAGTGAAAAATTGCAAAGCCCGCTGAGTTTCTTGCCGGATCTTCTCAGTTGAGGCCGCGTTGTGATCCAGTGGTAGCTTTTAAAAAATTAACCATTCAAAAGTGATAAATATTTTTATTTTTGTTTGACAATGATGGTCAGCCATCACGCCTGCATTCATACATTTATTGTTTTGTAAAGATAAACAGGGAGTTTAGCTTAGCATCAGAAATGTTCATCTATACGGGATGTGGTTCTGCAATCTCGCCATATTTATGGAGGTTAATATATACCTTTTAAAGAACATAAATCAATAATTAAATGATAAACTTAAGATTATGAAATATTTTTGATGTTTGGTATGAAAAGAAATCCCGTGTGCAACGGTCACTATAAAATAACCCAGTCTGGCACCGATCTTTGCGCAAAGTAGGTAAACAAGAGCACGCGCAGTTGCCAACCTTGGGACCTATTTGAACGCTCGAGACCACTTATTCTGGTTGAACGTTAATATGAATCATTAATTATCTTTTAGTTATTAATCAATTTTTCATGTATTGCCATAATCCTTAACTGTTAGGTCTACAAATATGGAAAAAATGCAAAACCACACCCTGTACACGAAATTCTGTTCATTACAATATAAATTACTAAACATTCTATAAACAAAGCGTGCCACTACTTGACTACGGAAACAAAAGACGCCACGCCCCGCGTCTGTACCACGAAACTCAAGCGAAACACTACAATATCGTTTATTAAGTATTCATTACTTTTAAACATAGAACGCCACACCAACCGGTCAAAGTAAATGTCGTAATGTATTAAAAACATATATTTCTACAAATAAGTTAATAGTTTTTGTATTGTAGTAGTCTCATAAGTGGTTTACGTATGTCAGGCACTCGGAGCAGGTGCACTTGCGTTATCTAAGTCTACCCTTTCTATGTGCTGTAGTAAATTCGTTACATTCACGACTACTACACTACATCAACCGATCGTGATCCAAACTATACTAGAAGTTCTAGCGTAGGTAATAAAAAAATCAGAAACAACATAATTGCACACTCGAAATTCAAAAACTGTAGCCTGGCTGGTCAGTTTTCGTTACACTTTAATGATAAATGTGAACACTTACTACCACTAACAAGCTCAGACATAGAAAAATTGCCTTGCACTGGATGTGACGCGAGGCGTGGCAACACCTAGCCGAAAGGACAACAGACCTTAATCAAGCCGAGGTACGCCCACGCTGTGTTATTGTTGTTTGAATTAAGCAGGTTTTTGCCGTGAACCATGGCTTCCCATTCAAAGTTGGTGGATCCCCGGCATTTGTATGTAAATGTATTGTAATCTCGCGCGGTTCGTTGCAATCAACGCGTGTCTTACCCGTTGGGAGGAGATATTAGTACCGGATGGGGTGGTGAACATTATTCTCCATTGATTTTATAAGACTGTTTTGTCCCTCTGTTGAGCCTCCTCTCAAGATAAAGGGGCTTAGGCCATAGTCCACAACGCTCGCCAATTGCGGGTTTGCGGACTTCACATGTCATTCCATAGCATGTTAGGCTTTCTCAGACATGCAGGTTTCCTCACGATGTTTTCCTTCACCGAAGGCTAGTAAATATCGCACAACGACGAGTCGCATAAGATTAGTTAAAGAAATCAGAGGTGTAAGCTGGCGTTCGAACTAGCGTACCTTGTTTCCAAAGTAAGCGCTCGCCCACTGAGCTCTTACTGCTTATAAGACTTTTACAGTGAAAATTAATGAACAGCCAATTCCGGAAAAATATTTTAATTATTGGAGGGTACAGATGTCCTGTCATGAGACCAAATTACACTGAGTAATATACAATTACTTATTTTAAGTAATTTGTCTGGTTCTCTTTAGGTTTTTGTTAGATAATGGAATAGATTCTCTTTATTGTACACACCAAAATATATTTATTTCATTAGTGGTACAAAGGGCTAGATGGTCTGATAGATTTAGATAAGAAAGACAATTTAAAAGCAAAATAAAAAGGATGGACAAAGAAACAGAAATAAGATATGAGTTGAATTGAACTAATACTTCGTGAGAAGAATGTGAAAGAATGTTGCCACCTGTTGATTCTAAAACACAATGTTTCAATCAATTCATCAGTTTCAACACATGTTAAAAAAATATGACAAATAAATGACAAGCCCGCTGAATGTCTTTTCGGATCTTCTCAGTAGCGGCCGCGTCACAATCCAGTGGTAATTTGAAAAAAAAAAAATGATTTTTGTGAAGTGCCTCCGTGGGGCCTATACATATTAAATATATTTTGACTTTAGAATGACATCCTAAATAACATCTCCCGTATCGTGTGACGATGGAATTGTCTGCCAAGTATGTCTGACACTAGTTGTAAGAGTGAATTCGTTCACACGATTTTGTTAAAGAAAATGTAGCATACGTTTGTGTGTAATACACGTAAAATTCCTTCAATTTCGATTAATGTGAATATTATCGTAACAAGTTACGATTTTCCGAATATTTTAAAAGGCTCTAAACCTAAAAAAGCTTCGTGACTAGGGATCTGATACTAAGACCAAACTTAAGTACTATTACGCTAATATTCAGCCGTTTAATATCGCTCGCTTTTGATATCACAAGCCATCTCCATTTTTATAATATTACAATAATTTTCACATTCAGGTATAGGTAACATCTTTTCCGAAGGTCTATCAGTATTAAACTAGATAGCTTTCGATACGACCACTCGATGTTTGCGCAAATTGGACGTGTAACAAAAAGCGAATTATTCATGAATCGTTCGGTCAATAAACTGCGAAGTATTGTGTAGTAGCGGATGGATTTCAGTTGAAAAATAATAAAAGCTAGCAACGGTAATTGGTGTATCTCTAATCACACTATGGAATAGGCACTACTGAGCCTACTGTTATTTTGCGACATATGACACATTTCCAAATTGTCATATTGTCAAAATAATTTTTATCATTTGAACCTCAGATTTGAACGGCGTTTATTTGTAATTCATGTTTTGAGTTGCACTTCTTTAAGAACGTTTTGAACTCTTCTTTGACTAACTATAACGTTAGTATTTACTTAAGGGGGTAACAACGGTAAAATTGAAAAAATGGCCTTAGTTTAAAGAGTTCGATGGCTCAATCCGCTATTGCATTGGCTATGAAAAATATATGTACTTGTACCTCAGATCTTCAGCAAATAGTTTTATTGATTAGATATTGGATTAAATATAACGTTTTCAAGCAATATGTATTTAAAAAATGTACTTCGTTGGATATGAATTGTGTTAGCGTTCAACATCCGTACATCGGATAGACGTCAAACTTGGACTATTGAAAAGCATATAATCTATTCTACAATTTGTATTGATTACATTTCTTAATTTCATACATGATTTACAAGAAATTATAGAAAAACCATGTACGCGATGCATTTCCCCTTGCAGCGCCCCCGCTATCGCCATATATCAGTCCTTCGTGGACTGTGACGGCGAGTGGACATGCCCGATTTTTTTTTGACAAGTCGGATTTAATTTAAAAGTATTTAAACATATTTTTAATTAAAATATGTTAAAAATGGTATAATTATAACACTATAAATAATTGCAAATGGAATTTATACTTGTTTATTTAATTAAATATATTTTTATGTTACTACCATTTTTGTGGTTCATCATAGAGTATGCGAAAGTATCGTTGCCGTGTATAATGCCTAACTTTTAAAGCGTATCAGAGTCATATACGATCTTACTAATTTAGATCGTATTTAATACTGAGTAGGTCGACAAAATGACATACATTATGATATACTTGACAATGCCTTCTTTTTGTCAAAAAATGAATGGTGATATTATTATTATCATGTTGGTTTTTTCAACTTAGCAACGAGTATAGTACCCAGGTGGTTTGCTTGGTGGTGAGTGACACGCTTACCAACGGACAGTTGCTCGTCTTTTGAGATATCTGGGTTGGTTAGGTTGGAAGGGTACTTGTGTGCTATCTAGGTGGTGCCACCGCAATCTTAGATTTCTGCCGTTAAGTAACAAAACTGGTGAAACTACTCGACCGAAACGCTATAAATATAGTTTTGGATGACAGGGACAGAAAGGGAGTTTTCTATGGGTCGGTGATTCGATTACTATCAGGTAATACCTTTTTGCTTAACTAAGTTGCGTAACAATACACTCATGGTGGTGTTGGTAGAAACGAGAAAAAGTACCAACACGTTAAAATTGTAGTTACTCTAAAACCTGTTTGCTTATTAAAATCGATGTCTACTGCTCCGCGCCCGCCAGCGGTACAGAACTTAAGACGAAGTTACGTTACGTATAGACGACGTTACACTAAAAATTATTCTTCTTCTTCTTCTACTAAATTCGTGCGTTCAAACAAACAGTACTACGGATTACTTTATCATCCACGTATTGATTAACAATACATGCCCGTTGATTTAGTAGTTTGCTACCTTGGCCGCTACCCATAAGATCTTGAAGTCGATTCCCACACTCATGTGCATGAACATAATCTATTTGTCTTGGGTCTGGGTGGTTTTGACTTGTACTTTATTATGTAAAAAAGTTAAGTATCTTATCATTGTTTATATTCGATGGCCATCACGGAGTCGATCACGGAACTAATTGCCATAATAATAATATATGGTTTTATGTGTCTACGATGGGTATCTAGTAAGTATGGGTTTAAGTATAGGTGGAGTTAGGTTATTTGTTATTTGGGTACTAGTGGGAATAGGAAACAATACAGTTAGACGCGTCTTTAATAATAACGTTGACATCTCATCAGGGCCATTGGCATGTGAGAAGTCTTTGCAGCATTTTAAGTCCCTGGCGTTGGCAAATGCGAACATCTAAAATACAGTTCCTTTCAATTCATTTTTCCACGTACCAAAAAGCCTTACTATCAGATGGATGGTTGGAAGAATTGGAACCAATTCAGGAAATATGTTCAAAATATCCTTTTTCTGATATTTTTTTATATATTTTGGCGGCTCTATTAAGCGCTTTCGTTTTGACGTGCATAACAAAAACATTAGAATTTTGTGCCAAGTTCCATTTCAAGTACGCTTACAGTAGTCACAGCGGATCTTCGTGTGTCTCAAGTTGGCAGCAAGACACAGTGCAGAACACAACTCACAACTATACTTGCGCAATGGTTCGCTAAACTTAACTTCATACATAGATCCGCTGTGACTACTGTAAATTATAAGTAGTACATACGTATAGCGATTCCGAATGGAACTACCAAGCATTACATGCAAACGCTAGGAAGGAACAAACGAAAGCGATTGGCCTAAATCACTCCAGAACTTTCCCCAGCACAAGGGTGGACTGTGGGCCTAAATTATTAAATCTAAACAGATCACAAATCAGGCACCTAATGGGTGCACCAAGAAGCACCTACACTAAATGAGGCTAAGTACCGTAGATACTTGTAGTTTCTGTGAAGATGAAAAAGAGTCGATGTTATATCTATAACATCGACTCTTTTTCATCTTACGCGACACAGTATCTACTGTGTCGCTGCGACGCTCTAGCAGGACGTAGATTGAGTCAACTGGGAGTAGCCTATCCTACACCAAATAATTATGTACAGCTCCAAGCTGGTGCAATCTTGGGATACCTAAACAAACTCTTCGATAAGTCAGCAACAGAGTAAGGGCTAGGGCAGGTACAATGGATCCAGCTGGGTAGAAGTGCGTCCTGGTGGTTACCGGGCCCAACTAATAGCCACCAACAATAGAATAGAAGTATGTAAAAGTCTCACTATTTAGGCATTGACCCTTCTATAATAGACGGTGAGAAGAAATGCAATAATCCATATCCTGACGCAACACGCAATTACGTCACCACTGTAAGTTGATGCGTTATCAGATTGTAATTGGGCGGCACGCCAAAGTATACATCAAAATCAAGGTATAAATAGTGAGATACAGATTTCCCCAGAGAGTGATTATGGCGGATAAAATGACTTCGTATTTAGACATTTGTCTAGATCAGTCACCAGCAGAAGGTCCCAGCAGTATGCAGTGTGGTTCTCGGTATCCGGTGTTCGTGTTGGTAAATCAACAAGCACAGTAAGATTTATCGGCAATGTAAATTTCCCCGTCTTTCGACTGACGTAACAGAATATGTTCCAGTGAACGACGAGTTGAGCTGGCGGGGACCGTTCTTAAACTGCATCAGTCTTGTTCTTTTCGCGTCACTATGAACTAATATATTTTTTTTTATCATGCATTTGTATATTTCATCAGTTTCTTTTCCTTTTATGTATACATAATCAATAAAATATTCAAAAGTGATATCGTTAAGTATATTTGCAGTAAATGTAACTATATTGAAATTTCCTTCCTTAACGGAATAGGCAAAATGAATAAAGCTCCATTTGACACATCTGCATATTTTAGTCTATATTTTTTCAAATGTAATATTCATATTTGCTGGTAGCGCCCTCTACGATGACAACTCTCGGCCGGAGCGGCCAGATTCTCAAGGTCATTGGCGCATGTTACCCCCTTAAGAGGTAATGATATACTATGTTCTAGAGGAGACATAACTATATTGAAACTAATCAATTTCATTTCAACTAATCAATTTCAATTTTATGTCAACTAATCTTTGAAGTTCCGTTGCGCAAATTCATTAGTCTATGTGACATAGATAGATGAAGTTTTAAAATCACCTAACTCTGATATCTATAATGTTAGACTCCTTAAGTAGCACCAGATGCCGTAGCCAACTGGCTATATCTCTTTACGTAACTTAGCGAAGAGATGTAATTTCATGTCATACCCATAAAATTGTTTTTTATTCTATATCATTTAATGTTGCAGAATCGCAACTTGGCTACGATCTCTGGTGAAAAAAAAACATTTGAATCGTACTTATGAAGACACATTTAGCCATCCTTACTTATAAGTTTTGTATTGTATCTGTTTCGTATGTGTTGATACAGTACCTGCAGAATCTAAAGACTTAACTACTACACGCACGAACCACACATACTATCCCTTATACCCAACGGTCGAGTTTTACTAGTTCATTTCGCCACACAGAAAACCATAAAGCTCGTCTGTGCACCGTTTATAATTACACAATGTGTAATATAAAAGATTATTTCCAATAAATGGTGGCTAGGATGAAGGCCAGTGACGGTACAGAGGCAGTAAAGTGTTAGGGATATAAAGGTGAATAATCTGGGGACAGTTTTATGTTAGGCCAAAATACGTTGTCTCACAGTCCTGGTTATGGTTTATGGGTGCCAATATACTTTTGATGGTATCTTCGTTTAGGTTCGTAGAGCGGGAGCGATGGTGATATTGTGAAAAGGAATACGTTGCACTTTTAAATTCAGTGTTTCAGGTTTTAAAGAGGAAGCATTTTTCAATTGTTTACTTAGCCTCATTCTATAAAGGTGTTTGTTGGTACCAAAATATCCTGTAAATACCTAATTTGTGATCTAGTTTTAAAAGGATACGTCATTATAGATTTGTTTATGAGATTCCAGGTTTGAAAAAACATGCAAATGAAGGTTCTTGGCTTTAACTTCATGACTAATATGCAAATTACTAGGCATCAAGATCAGCTTGTCAAAAACATTGAACATAATAATTGTATTAATCTGTGCGTCACATACGCACAGATTAAAGAAATGATATCAAGATACTGTGTTTCAACAGACAACTAATGATAAGTACAAATTAATAATTTAAAAACCAGCAATTCAAGAACATGCACATGCGATAAACGGATGAACAGAATTTCATCAAATATAGCTAAGAATCATTCTTTAACTAAGCTTCAACAAAAATTAAAAACCGGTTCAATAGTTTGGACGCTACGATGCTACAGACATATAAAGAGGCATAAGCGTCTAACTTCTTCAAAACATCCCTCTTTTCGCAACGGCAGTGGAAATATTGTAAAGAGGGTGCCTAGTCTCAAACTTAAGGGGATTTCGACTAAGACCACGAGTAGCCTTTGCTTTCTATTCAATATTCTGCGGCACAACTCCGAAATATTCGAAGCGACCGTGGAGAAATAATCTGCTCGAATAAATTAAAACAAATGAGATTAAAAGAGCCCACGGTGACTCGACCGTGAGTCCGCTCTAACTGAATTTAAATTACTTTCTCACCTCTTGTGAAGTGCATAATGGCATTAAAATTGAAAATATTAACATTTCCCGAGGAATACAGATGGACGGATTTATTTGTTAGTTAAATAAATGCATAGTTGCCTTTCAATGAATACAGCCCCTGACCTCCAAGGCTATTCACAACTGTGGGAATTTTCCGAATTCGATGAATATGGTTCTGGTAATATCTTGTAAATGCTATTGCACAAATCCGATAGCACAGAATTGACAAAACACTTCGATTTTAGATTCGTGAATAGGGTTCACAAGATATCACCGAAAATGTTTAGCCTTACAGAGGGCTTATTAAAGACCGGTTTATGTTTTTTCGTGTTTTGTAAATGACTTCGTCGCGTCAATCTCATCATCATCATCAGCTGGAAGATATCCACAGCTGGACAAAGACCTTCCCTTAAAAGGAAGAGGTGGCTATAATTCCCACGCTTGGCAGTCGTTTCGAGGATCGCAGTATAGGTGGTAGGTAATCCAATAGAAAGTCACTGCTGGCCGTCTTCTTGTTTTTCCTTAGTCGCCTCTTACTCCAACGGGAGGAGATGGGAGGTACTATTCTTACGCGGTCACTCTACGGGCAACACGCATCGATCTATTGGCGAAAACTGTTGGAAACACAGACAACTGCCAACACAACTGTGTTGCACAACCGCTCATTCCCTGAGACATTACTGAGTAAGTCTCTTGAGGCTGGCCATTTCTCCAACTATAGTGTCCTTTACACCGGAACCCGGTAATTACATACAATTGCTTGCTTTGTCGCAGTGTCTGCGGTGCGACACTGCATAAGTAATTCAATTATTATTTCTTCTTGCATAACTTAAGTTGCACTCCTTGCAACTGCCTTGCCACTTAATTTAGTATAATAAACATCCCCTAAAGTTCAGCCGCTTATCATATTAAAGACGCTCCGACTCGACACGGTAAACTTTCATTAACATTTGCAAATTAAATTCGTCTCTACGGGGTATTTTAATCGCGGTCGTCTTCATCTTGAACTTAATTATAGGTGACGTTAAGTGATGCGCGGCATACTTGAAAAATCTCCAAAAGGACACCTGCCCCCTAGACAATGTAACATTCTACAAGCGTTAACGCGATTAGAAAGTATAAAATTGTATGAGAATGACATAAGTCATCGAAAAATCACGTGACAAATTATAGGAAATTGACACCGTTAAAGAATGAAGTAATAGATTCGCTATGAAGCGATTGTGTCTTGTCTAGGCCCTCTGGGCTGTTCAAATTAGGACTTGAATATTTGTCACTGTACCTAACTCGATACTCTCGGTAGTTAATAATAATTAAGCAACAGCTGTAAAACCGTTTATTTATCAGACATGATAGAAGTGTAATCAAACAATGATCAAACATCAAAACAAGACAATATTCGAACGATGGAATACATACTGAGTAACTTTTTTTTCTAATGCTTAATTTTTTGATACTTGTAGATTATTGAGAAATAAAGATGCGTCTTTTTATGGTTTTACCCACTTTGGTACAAAAATAACAATATAAATTCACTTGAAAGTATTTACAACAAGCGTATTGTTAAAAATGCATAGTGTTTGCTTTATAATTTAGTATGTAGTTAGAAAATGCAACGGCCTGCCAGATAGTTTTCTCCGTACCCTCAAATATTCATATTTAACTGATGCTGTCCCTTTTTTCTCCTTGCCCCGTACTGTTGACTGACCATTGCGTGAATCGGACGTGTCCGCCGCACCTCTCATAATTCTCATAGGTTATCGGTTCTTCGAACATACTAAACAATAATAAAATAATACCAGCCTTTGATTTAGTCCCACTGTTAGGCACGGGCCTCCCCTCAAGATGAAGGGGCTTAAGCTATGGCCTACGGCCAAAGGTGGACTATGACCCACCGTCCACCACGCTGACCAAGTGCGGGTTGGCCGACTTGACAGGTCATTCGAAACCTACTTAGGCTTTCTCAGACACGCAGGTTTCCTCACGATGTTTTCGTTCACCGAAAGCTATTAACAATCGCACAAAGATGATAAAGACTAAACAATATAGGTATTTGAAATTAATTCAATATTTCCTTTCAATGTAATAACGGTGTACGGATAATAAATTGTTTTTGAACTTAATTTAATTATGGTTAGTTTATGTTTTGTAACGATAATATTTGTAACGCGATTAATTTGGGTCGTGAGTCCAAACTCTATATTAACCACTAATGGAGTTACACGAACAGATAACGGTTTGTATTACCCTAAAACTAATCGAGTGGAAAGCTTTTTGTGATGTGTAACATAGTCATTTGTTATTTTGCTCTTTTGATATCCTATCCACACTATTATATTCGTTAAACTAGCTGACCCACGCAGCTCCGCCCGCGCTGTGTTTACGTTAACTAAACTTAATAATATACACACATCAAAAGTGTCTAGGGATCAACATATATTTTTGCAATAACTTTTCTCCTGATTGATATTAATTAAAATTTTCTTTAAGGATTCATCAAATAAAGTGTTTTCGTTTGTCACAATAACGATAAACCAAGTCACCTTTGCATTAATAAAGAAATTTGCCATTTTCCTAATAAAGGGATTTTTGACATTTGAACCACTAACACAAAAGTTCGAAAAAAAGACTGAAATAACAGTTTTCTTTAAAATTTTATTGGGTAACTTAAACAATTAATAATCCGTGTTTCTACCGCGAACACTAACAACACAAGAACATCGGTTTGGCATACTCAAAATGAGTTCATCCAAATCACGCTGTGGAATGGCCGCCCATGTTCGTTGCAACAACAAAAAAAGGTCTTCTTGCGACTGGATACCCTCCATATTCGGCAGAGCTCTTCTCTGTAGCATATCCCATGCATGCTCAATCGGGTTCAAGTCTGGCGACTGAGCAGGCCAGGGCAGGACATTGATGTTAGCTGCGGCGAGAGTCTGTCTTACAACTCTTGCGGTGTGCGGTCGTGCATTATCATGCATTAACTAAAATAAGGGACCGATTTGCACTTGTAGAGGAACGATGACGTCTGATACAATCGTCTCAGCATAAATTTGAGCGTTGAGGTTGCCTCTGATCCAAATCAACTCAGTTCTTCCGCCGATCCAAATACCCGCCCATACCATGATGGTTCCACCACTATAAGGATGGACTTCCTGGCAGGATTTTAATCGCTGTTGGCGTCCAGGGGTTCTCCAGTGTCGTATACGTCTTGTATCCGGTCTCATACCAAAACGAGACTCATCAGAAAAGCACACGAAACGCCATTGTTCTTCTGCCCAATTTCTGTGTTCAAGAGCCCATTGATATCGAATCCTACGATTGTGCATTGCTATAGGTGGTACCCGTAGCGGTCTTCGGGAATGAAGGTTCACTTCATGCAAGCGGTTTCTGACTGTTTGGTCGCTAATTAAGTTCCCTGAAGAGTGATGAAGCCTCACGGCTAACATCATGGCAGTTATTGTTGGAGCTCTTCGAGTTAAGATTTGAATATATCGGTCTTGTCTCCGTGTGGTGCAGCGATACCGTCCTCCATGGCGCTCAGCCACGGTACCAGTGCTTCGGTAACGTGTCCAAAGTCGACTGATAACACTCTGACTTGTATTCAGAGCTAAAGCCACAGTACGTTGCCGGGAACCAGCTTCTATCATTCCCACGGCTCTGAGCATTTCTTCCCTGCTTAAATGACGTCGCCGCTCCATAATAACGTTGGTTTTAATCAGTAGTAGGGAAACAGTAGCACTAATAATGTCTTCAATGCGTTGTATGTTTTTATAGGGAAAATATTGACAGCTGATTTTCATCTTTTACTCGAATTTGATTCACAGTTCCTGATTCAAATTATGAAATGCACCAAAAAGGATCCATATAAATATGGAATTAATGGCTCGCTTGCTGGTTAATAAAACACTATCTTCGTAGTAATACTTCTTTTATTTTCCTTCTTCCTTCTTAAGATTAAATACAAAGTGTGCTCGCATCGCACCGCAGAGATTCTATCTACCATTAGTCCGTCCTTCCATCCGTTCCATCCTTCGCACTCACTCATTCATTCGTTCTCTTTCAATCGTCTGCGTTCAGAATCCCACAATCGGCCATCCTGCATCATTAGCTGTCCTCAGATAATCCTTACACGCCTCACTCTTATCCAAAAGTAACAAACAATAAATAAATATAACCTTATAAGATATAAAAGTACATAAAATAATATGGTTTACATGTAGATCACAAAAACAAATTCTAAATGATTACAAGGAACTAACCTTAAACACTTTAGTTAAGTTTTCTCATAAGGCAGTTTATATTTTAGTGAAATATTACACTTTTCTTAATTTACTATAATATAGTAAGTACATACTTTTTACAATAATATGTATCTCTTCTGAAATTAGCACAAAAGTATACAATTTCTTATTACTTGATCAGTACAACTTATATAGCGAATACAAATATAAAGATTAAACAAAAAAATAATAATAATACACTACGGCTTGTAATTATGCAGAAGGTTCCTCAAACTATGCAAACAAACAAAAGAAAAACATTCATCTCCTCGATTACTATTCAATCACTACTCACATTAACTAATCCTTATCATCTGGCCACCTTTTCATATAATCTGCAGTGGTAGAAGTCTTGTTTGGTCCTTCCGTGGTATCATGGACCTTTTCAACATCATAGCGATCATTTCTTTTAATCTTTGTTACCCGGTAAGGTCCAAAAAACTTAGCTTTTAACTTGAGGCCTGGCCCGAACTGTGTCCTTTTTATAGCTACCAAATCATTTACTTCATACTTAGAGCTCTGCTTCCTTTTCTTGTCAAAATTGGTCTTATTTTCCTCCTGAACCTTCTGTAACTGCAGTTTTGCTTTCTCTCTTAGGCTTTCTCTATCCTCATCGTAGATACATACTTCTTCTTGTTGCAAAATATTTATTATTTGTAAATCTTCCTTATTTTTCATCTTTGTACCCATCAAGAGCTGAAATGGTGTGGTGTCTGTACTCCTCTGGTAGGTGCTATTAATAGCCCGCTATACTCGGCTTACATGTTTGTACCATAAAGACTTGTCTTCCAAACATAATTTTGTAAACATAGGTATGAGTATGCGATGAATCCTTTCCACCTGTCCATTTCCTCTAGGCACACCGGTAGTTATTTTCACATGTTGGATATCTTCAATTTTACAATATTCCTCAAACTCCTTACTGGTATAGGCAGTACCTCTGTCAGTTATAAATCGAACGGGATTACCGAAGATTTGCTGGTGAACTTGCAACTTACTAAGAGTTTCTGCACTTGAGGTAGACTTCGTAGGGAACAGCCATACAAACTTAGTAAAACCATCCACCATAGTAAGTATATAGTTATATTGCTTCTTCGTCGGTGTGAGTGAGCCAATATGATCCAGATGTAGTGTATGAAGAGGTGTTCCTTCCTTATTGATAGGGTTAAGATAGCCCTCCTGCTTCCCCTCTTTTCTTGTTGCCAACAGGCAAGGTATACAGCTTAATATGACTTCTTCAATTTTCTTATCTAAGTTTTTTATATAATAATCTTTTCCTAACGCTTCTTTCATTTTCCTTGCTGAAAAATGGCCTTTTTGGTGAATTACTTTTATAATCTCCTTTTCCATGGTTTTAGGTACTACCATCTGCTTGTTATCCCCCTTATACAATACTCCGTTGTCCATCCAGTAGTCACAATATTTGCCATCTCGTTGTACCAGCTGTCTAATAGCATTCAGTTCTTCTTCTGCTTCTTGCGCCTGCTTAATCTCTTCATGTAAACTAGTTATAACTGATACATATGGATTTCTACTTAATGCATCAGTATGGCGCATCAAGTTTCCAGATCTGTGAACAACTTCATATTGATATTGATCCAAGAACAGTACCCATCTGGCAACTTTAGGTGTTAAATCTTTCTTTCTTAAAGTCAACTCAAAAGCCTGGCAGTCTGTGACTATCTTAAAAGGTATTCCATATAGGTAATGACGGAATCTTTTAATCCCTTCTATAACTGCAAGTGCTTCGAGTTCGTAACTCGAGTATTTGCTCTCCGCCTCATTTGTCTTCTTGCTCATGTACTGTACAGGGTGTAATTCATCCTCAGGATATCGTTGCATTAGTATAGCTGCTAATGCATGACTCGATGCGTCAGTATGTAACTCCGTGGGCAATGCCGGATTGTAAATCTTCAATACTGGATCACAAATTAACTTCTGCTTAAGTATATTAAAAGCTCTTCTTTGCTCCTCTCCAAATGTATAGTTATTGTCTTTTCTTAACAAGTCTGACAAAGGTTTTGCTATCTTTGAGTAGTCTTTTATATACTTCCTGAAATAAGATGTTAGTCCGAGGAAACTCTGGCATTGCTTAATGTTTGTAGGTTCAGGATATCGTGCTACTGCATCAACCTTTTCAGGACTTGGCCTTACTTCTCCATTCTTGATAATGTGTCCGAGGTATTCTATCTCTTTGCAAACTAACTTAGCTTTCTTCCAATTGATGTCTAATCCATATTCTGCAGCAACATCTAATACTTGTTTAAGTCTTTCTACTGCTTGGGCTTCCGTTTCTGCTGGAATTATGATATCGTCTATAAAAATCATCATTACATCTTGAGAAATTAGGTTCCGGAAGATAATACTAACAAATCTCATGAAAACCTTAGGACTTACTGAAAGACCAAATGGTGCGCGCAACAATTCAAATTGGCCATGATGAGTTACAAATGCTGTATATGGCACAGACTCCTTAGAGACCCTCAGATGAAAGAACCCATTTTTCAGATCTAAAACACTGAAGTATCTTGCATCTTTAAGTTTATCTATTAAATCTTCCACCAACGGCAGTGGATACTGATCCCTTAGAATTTTTTTATTAAGCTGCCGGTAATCAACACATACCCTTGTAGTACCATCTTTCTTTTTCACAAGTACCACTGGACTAGAATACTCTGAAAAACTTACTTGGATAATACCCGAATTCAACCATTCGCTGACCTGGTCTTCGACAATCCTCTGCTCGGCCAATGCTAGTCTTCGAGGTCGCTGGGAAACGGGGATGTCGTCCTTAAGTATGATCTTTAACTCAATAGGTGCCTCCTTTGTTTTCACTGGCTTGTAGTTGTCCACTAAGTAGGTAACCTCTTCTTTGACTTCACTGCTTTCTATATAATCTGTAACACACAAACCACTTACCCCACATACCATCATCTTCTGCAACCATCCCTCCTCTTTCAACCTTGGCCTTACGCATACAGAACCTTCGCACATAATTAACAAAACATTACAAAGAAATTCCTGTCCAAGTATTATTTTATGAGGTATAGTATCACTATGTACAATATGAAAAATAACTTCGTCGTAACGTTCTCCGTCAATATAAATAGTAGCACGAAATTGTCCTTTCGACTTCACCTTAGTGGAACCTAATCCCGAAAACACTGTGTTGTCCTCCAGAGTGTTGATGTTCGCTATGTCCACATCATCCGCTATAAGATTAACGTCTGACCCGCTATCCACGAGTGAATTTATTTGTAATCCATTTATTTCGATTGTTTTCACAGCTTTTTTCGTTACTATCGGCTCTTTGCATTGTTGTTGTTTGTTTATGTCATTTACGTCTTGACCGAACATAGCGGAAGCGAAACGGTGTGGCTGCGTTCCAGTCGCAGGTGACGGATACTGTTTTAGCATAGCTTCTTTCGCCTCTGTTTGCTGTCTTGCTCTGTCTGTCGTTCCATAGCCATATCGCCGTCTCACCTGGCCGCTTTCGTTCACCTTCACTCGTGCGCCGCTGCACTGCGTTCCAATATGGCCAAACTGATTGCACCGGAAACACTTCAAACCATTCGGGCATTCATAAGCCACGTGATCCATCAAGCCGCAATTAAAACACCGCCGATTTGGATATGCTTTTGATGATGATGATGTTGTTTGAATCGTTTGTTGCCTTGCAGGTTTATCGGCCTTAACCTGATTCTTCATTTTCTCGTAAATTGACAGCTTTTCTTTAAGCGCAGCGTAGGTGGTGCAGCCGTACAATACCGTTTTGTTGACTGGACTATCTTTTATTCCATCAATAATATACTGTATGGCGACGTAGTCGGAAAATTTCGCACGCTTTCCCATTTCTTTAATTACCAACATATATTGGTAACACGTTTCATCGTGCCTTTTTATACGAGCCGCCATGATTTCGTGCATTTCTTTTGAATTTACTGCCTCCGGAAATTCTTTTTGGAGAGCGTTGCGTAAATCTTCATACGTTTTGTGGACTTTTTCGGTTCTCAACCACAATTCTGCTGTACCTGATAGCGATCTACGCGCGATAATTAATTTCTGTTGCGCGGTCCAAGCAAAAATTTCGGCATTGTCTTCTATGTCTGTTGCCCATTTTGTGGATGAATAAGTGGGATCATCGCCACTAAACTTTTGTACACCATATAAACCTTCTGTTGTGCTGGTTGTGCTGCTGGGCGTCGTCGTTTCGTTCGTCGTCATCGTCTTTCGTCTTTTTTTTTAGTTTTTGTGTCACGCGTCGTTCCCCGGAAAAAAGTTATGGCGTCGTAGCGTCGTCCGTCGTACTATTTTTCTTCGTGTCCAACCTGTCTTCGTCTTCCTTTTTTTTATCCCGGACGAGCCCCCACGTTTTTATGGAATTAATGGCTCGCTTGCTGGTTAATAAAACACTATCTTCGTAGTAATACTTCTTTTATTTTCCTTCTTCCTTCTTAAGATTAAATACAAAGTGTGCTCGCATCGCACCGCAGAGATTCTATCTACCATTAGTCCGTCCTTCCATCCGTTCCATCCTTCGCACTCACTCATTCATTCGTTCTCTTTCAATCGTCTGCGTTCAGAATCCCACATAAATTTATAAAATCATAAATTTATTACAAAGCCACATCTCAATCTCAAGAAATCCGCTTAAAAATGCTTGATCCCTAGACACTTTTGATGTGTGTACATTCGCATAGAATACAAAACCTCCTTTTTGAAAGTCGGTTAAAAACTTGGACCCACTTTGTACTTGCCCTCCGAAGCACGGAGACGTTAATTTCAAATGGCGTTAAACGGTCACCCATCTATTTAATGACCTTACCTAACGTTGTAATACAACCGTTGTAAGGGAACTCCCATACAACGGTTGTATGGGTGTTCCCTTACAAATATTTATTATAATTATACTGAAAAATTGTTAAAGTCGGAGCAAGCGTATAACCAAGTACACATTTTGACTTTAGTCCCCTCTCCCAAGGGAACCGTGCCGAATGTCGGGATAAAAAGTCAAGTTTCGTTTCAATCCATCCAGTAGTTTCGGCGTGATGCTCAGCCTAGATACAGACAGACAGACAGACAGACAGACAAAAATTAAAAAAATTACATTTTTGGCTTTAGTATCGGTTATAGAATCCCCTCCAAACATAATTTTCAAAATATCTTCAATGTACAGAATTGGACCTGTTACAGTTTTATTATAAGTATAGATAACAATAATGATACCCTTGGACAACTCACTCTAGGGAATCTGAGCTCGCACTAGACAGAGCCTGTATTATGACAATTAGGCCCTAATTACAGTAATTAATAATTACATATTTAACAGTCGTGTAAGTGAGACGTCCATATGGTAAATGAAAAACGCTAAGGGGGTCGTTTAGTATTATCTGTGTCCCAAAATTTTTGAACTGCTATATCTAACTTGAAATCCAATGATAAATGATTGATTAATACTGGAATAGACTCAACTTTGTGATAGGCTGCTTGTATCCTACCCATGAGAACATATCCAAATACTGTGTTGATTGCTGTTGCTGTATTATTGTCGCTAGTAATTTTATTTGGTACTAAAATTTGAGGAAAAATCTCACCACCGATTAAAATTTCCACGGGACGAGATTTATGAAACTCAGGATCACTTAGTTTTAATTTTGTCTATAAAACGAATATACTAAGACCTATGTGAGTAAGATACACATAATTTACTTTTAAATATATACATAGGTACTTAAATAGACAACCTGTCATGGTTATGTACATAAATGTTTGATTTGGATGTTAATCAAAATCACACTACATTTGGGTGGTAGTCAATCAAGGTATTTAACAGCTTTTTTTATCGACGCGAGGGCAACCTTCAATAGGCTCTCGGAACCTGTGGGGGTCAATCGGGGTATGTGGGATTCTTACCCACTAAAATCCCCGCGGCTGTCGTATCGGCACATGAAAGGGGAACCGATCTAACACCTAGAACAACAGTCTTTAAAATTATTTAAACGAAATTAGTCACGGTAGTGTGCATCGTGCAAGTGTTGCTCTAAAGCTTTTTAATACATCGAGGAGGCGACCTAAGTCATGTCTAACGACTAGTACATATGTGCGCTAAGACCTGGTAATATTTACGCCCAAAAACCTTCAAATATAATAAAATATTTGCGATGATTGATGCGTATTTCAAACGATTGAAGTAATCTGGAAATTCGATATCAATTTAAGGTTAGAACACACTCAATTTCATCGCGGTGGCGCGGTTATCCAAAGTAAAATCGTGAACAATGAAACATCTTCATTAGAATTTGACACGGCACGGCATGAGCCTGATGGATGTGTAGATTCCATTTTAGATAGCGCAAATTGAAGATTTTGTTTTGACTTTGTTGCGTCACCTCCGAGGAGGTCACATAAAATAATATAGCTTCTATGAAAATAAAAATATAATATCCAACATTTCTATCGTTTTTTTTAAAATTATTTTTAAGATATTTTCTTTTTTCTATTGTTATCAAGTGTTTATAGATTTCAGAACGCTCGGCATTCATTGCAGATTTATGTATCAAGAAAAATATGTTTTTGTAAACAATTTAGAGACGAAATTAGCAGGACTGTATCGTCTGATGGTGCGTTACCAAAGAAATACAGTTTATGCGGACGTGGACTTCATCATCATCATCATAATGATCAGCCGAAAAACGTCCACTGCAGAACAAAAATCTCCCACTTTAATGGGAGAGGTTGCCATAATCCCCATGCCAGGCGGCTTGAGCTTGGGATCGCAGTATGGGTGGTAGGTAATCCAATAGAAAGACGCTGCTGCCCTTCTTCTTCTTTTCCCAGTTGTCTCTTACGACACCCGACAGAAGGAGCTGGGTGGGTGCTATTCTTACACTGACACCCCACGGGACCACTTACTTTTTAGTAGACTTACTAAAGTCAAACAAAATTAATTACCAAGAATTTAGCAAAACTTCACTTACCATGCATCTTGTCGTTCAAAAGCGCATATCTCGGGTTCGACGCCACATCCAGAGGGAGACTGTTCCAAAGCCACCTGATCTTCGGTGTTGGGTTGCCAGTGGCCTGGCACGGTAGGGTAGCGGTGTGGCCGACCTCAACCACCATGATGGAGGGCGGAGGAGCGATGTTTGGGAAACCGGGAGGCACTTTGTCAGCTGCAAAGAAAGTATATAGTCAGTTTTGAGTTGAACGTAAGGTAATAGAGTCAAAAGAGAAAAAATAGTCGAATTATTTTATCAAACTAATAGAAAAGAAGTTAAAGTCGCCCAATCAGTCGGAGCTAAGGAAATAGAGACGAAAACGTTTTGTATCGATTATGTTTGGTATCGTAATCGATTAAATCCTAACAAACCTACTTCCACTCTTTGTAATTATTAAACTACTCTTACGGAATATATCGCGGTTTAATTTTTTAGTTTTTAATTTCCCGAGTAGTTTATTTTTTTAGTTTTTAATTTCCCGAGTAGTTTAATTACAATGTGTAGTATTCGCGTAAATAAAAGACAACACTACTTACTTACACTCACTTTTTCGCTAGGTTTGTCAAGGTATCTTTCTTACAGACAATCGTAGCCAAAAAGTGAGTGAAAGATATATTCCTCTGTATTACACCAGTCAAGGTAACACTTATAAATAAATGCCACAGAGATTCTTCACAGTACATTTGCGCCTTGGTCAGAGCATTTCAGAAATGCAAAAAAATATTCGACAGTCACTACTTGGACAATTATCCAACTGAATTATTTACTAAACGTCCAACACGAACATTTATTGTACAAGAAGAAGAATGCAAACTTATTAAAAAAACATCAATTCCAACAGGTACCCTAAGACAATGCCCACTAATCCGACTCCCTCCAATCGGAACGGAATTACGCCGCGCAAATCTCAAAATGGGCCCCATAAAATTTCGAATAGTGAAATGTTAATTCGCTAAATTTCCCTCCCGCCTCGTGGCGGAATTACAAAATTTGATTAAGTTACAAGGCTGACATTATTCCTCACAGATTGTGGACTTCACCATCCTGCTGGGGAATGAAAGAGACTGCGATACTCTCTGTAGGTTCAAGAGGTGAGATTACTTTAGAAACTTTAAGATCCGAATGAAATTCATTGTCTGGTAAAATTTGAAACGATTAATTGGGTAAACAGAAGGGCTTCGAAACTCCGTTGTGCCCAATACGGTGTATTGTAAACTGAGTTATAGTACTGCTCCACTTATTAATTGGTTTTTAATATTCTACGAGAGTTCGATACTCGCTTAATTGAATTCGGTACTGTTTTAGTGTAATCTGTTTCGATTTTACAGTATTCAGTCTTTATTAGGACTTCAAAATATGGTGGAGGTTCTCAATTCAACTGTACTAAGTATTTTTGTATCTGACTAAGTAATTAAATCGGTACATTGGAATTACCAGTTATTTTTGGTACCGAAAGTACATTCCACTGATAAGGCCCCAAATAATTGTATGTTAAGAATCTTTATAGTTAAGAAATAAACTAGACTGATAACGTCATACATTGAACTTAAATATGTCGTTTCAACGAAATTCGATCTGCACCTAACTACAGAAGCTTCGTAATGCTGTAAAACCTGTTGGTTATCTCATTAGGCTATCAGTCATCCACTCTGAATGGATTTTTATTACCTATATGAAGCGAAACTCTACGACTCATTCTACATTCTACTGATATTTTGAACGGCAGGACACACCGTCGCTGGTGCTGATTTAATTGTAAAAAGACAAACTTTGTTTAAAAAAAAAAGTGAAAAAATGACAAGCCCGCTGAGTTTCTTGCCGGATCTTCTCAGTTGAGGCCGCGTTGTGATCCGGTGGTAGCTTTTAAAAAATTGACCGTTCAAAAGTGCTAGCGTTAAGCCTATTTGAAATAAAAACTTTGAATCTTTGAATCTTGAATCTTGACATTCATTCTCATTTTTGTTGCGATTACAATTTAGCATTTCCCCGGGACTCGCCGAGGTTCAAATCTCGATGTCTTCACTGGTGACCACTGTAGATACAGGCTGACAGGAGTCAATGATGGAAATGAGTGGTGGGATAAGTCCCAGCAAAAAAAAGAAGCAAAACTGTACTAATCATAAAATAAAGAATGATTTGGACGAGATACGTCTGTCTATGAATAGTTTTGTGATGAGATCAGCGAGAAGTTTGCCTGATGGCATTTGAGGTGGCTGCCTATAGACAGCTGAATTGTACTGCCGTTCGTCACCCAAGAAGTTATTAAGCCTAATGAGCCCAGCAGCTGCAGCAGCTGCAGCAGTGTGCTTCACACTAGACAACAGCAATGTTTACAAATTGCTGCTTGGTGGCAGAACAACTGACTTGAGGGTGCCAACCTGACCAGTCTCGTCATATCTCCGGGCCTAGTACCAGGTAAGGTCAATGATTCCGCATTAATGTTTTAAATAGCTTTGACATCTGTATTATTTACAAATAATTTTCCAATTGTAATTCTGTCCAAATGCACAAATAAAATATTATATTTGTTAGTATTTATTTCAATGCGGGCCAGTGCGGTGCCGGGTAATAATTGGATCCCCCATCTCTTCTCATTGGGTGTCGTAAGAGGCGCCTAAGCAAGAATATATTCTGGGATAATCCACACACGGTCATCTAATCCCAAACTAGGCAGAGCCTGTACTATGGAAATCAGACAACTGATACTGATAATACTTATATACTTTTTTTTTGTAAATACATACATATATAGATAAAACACCCAGACACTCGGTGGGAATCGAACCCACGGCCTATTGGTCAGCGGACAGGGTATCTAACCACTAGACCAACAGGCCCGTCAAATAGAATAGGAAGACGGTTCTTTTGAATTTATCTAAAGAAAGAAAGAAAAAAGAAAAAGCGTTTATTGCTGCAGTATTACAAAATCAAACAATTAAAAACAACAAAAAGACAGAATACAGTGTGATTAAATATCATGAGTTCAATAACTGCAGCAACAGGTTCAAGTTCAGCATGTCAGACAATGGAGCCTGACGCTGGTTTTCAACTGAACCTTGGTGATTGACTCACGGATATCAAAACACGTACATCATTCAAGGGTAATTAAAAAAAAAAAAAAAGGTAAAGCGAGTATCTGTCACCTATACTGCGATCCCCACGAAGCCTGCTAAGCGTGGGGATTATGACAACCCTTCCCTTTTAAGGGAGAGGCCTTTTTTCAGTAGCGGACGTATTTTAGGCTGCTGATGATGATTTCAATGCTAAGTGGTTTTCTATTATTAAAGATTATGTGAAGTAATTTTTTGTATTGTTTTGTACACATACGCTATAAAATTCTTATTGAGGATCCAAATAAATTAAATAAAAATAAATCACTAATCTTACACTATAAAATAACGCTTGGATTGGCTCGGCTTGGGATCCTGTGATAAATATAATTAAATCCAATATCAATCAAAACACTGCACGGCCTCAAGATACTGTAAGCTCTTACTGGGTAGATCGGACCAACAATAATAACTAAGAAGACCTGAGGGTACACCGGCATAATTGTGACATAAGGACGTTCAACATCTCAGTCCTCCCGTGACCATGGGTGCTGCAAAGCATTCGAAACGTCGGGATAGTAAAATCAAAAAATAAACCGCGATAAAATCCGTAAAAGTAGTTTAATTTCAATAAATAACGCTTCATTAAACTATGAAATTCCAATCAAAATAATTATACAAATCCAACGGGTTCTGGGGTCCAACGAATTGGTCTCATGAATTCGCCCTGTGCAATATTAATTTAGTTTAATACCTCCAGCTATTACAGCGTATGCCCTCTAAGGTATCTTAGGTCTAATACTACCGACTTCCCGTTCTACCAATCCCGGGAGAATGTCCGTTTCCTTAACATTAATAATAATAAACCCATGTTGAACAGACCTCGGCTTGTAGTACATGATTTGTGACCCCACATACCTTACCCAAAGTAATTATTATTTAAGTACACCCCTAGTTACGTTCAAGGGTGTACAATTTGCATAATGTCGGCCGGAGTGAAAATCATTTCGTGTTCTTTGCTCTTTAATTATTTAGATACGGCCGGGGGTTCTTGCGGAATTTTAATAAGTTGTTTATGTATTTTATCGGCAGACTGTGTACCGTAAATGTCCGCTTCAGCCTTTAAAATAGTTTTCTTTTCAGATTTACTTATGGTATTGAATGGTTTGCGGCCATAGTAATGGGATGAATTATCATCGTTAGCCTCATCATCATCAGCCGGAAGACGTCCACTGCTGAACATAGGCCTCCCCCTTAGAACGCCACAATGAACGACAATTCGCTATTTGCATCCATCGGTTAACTGCGACGCGCACAATGTCGTCTGTCCACCTAGTGGGAGGCCTGCCAACTCTGTGTCTTCCGGTTCGTGTCGCCACTCGAGAACCTTTCTTCCCCAACGGTTATCGGTTCTTCGGGCGAAGTGGCCTGCCCATTGCCACTTCAACTTGCAGATTCTGAGAGAAATGTCGGTGACCTTAGTTCTTCGGCGAATCTCCACATTTCGTATTCTGTCGCGCAAAGAAACTCCGAGCATAGCTCTCTCCATGGCTCGCTGTGTGACTCTGAACTTCTCTAAAAGGCCAGCCGTTATAGACCACGTCTCAGTACCATATGTCATCACTGGCAACACACACTGGTCGGATTTCGGACGAGAAGATATCGCGTAGTTTCCCGAACGCTGCTCATCCGAGTTGGATTCTTCGGGCGACCTCTTTGTCGAAGTTGGACCGACCTAACTGGATAGTTTGTCCTAGGTATACGTAGTGGTCAACAACTTCGAGTGTATCGTTCCCAACAAATACCGGTACAGGTGTAACGTGGACATTAGACATGATCTTCGTCTTGTCCATGTTCATCGTTAGCCTATAGTCTTCCAATGCTGGATCTGGCGTCGACTTTCAGTTTTTCTTATCTAGTTCTTACTTGCGATTCTAAGTCGTCGCTCCAGCTAGCTCAAAGGATGTCCTACATTAACAGATTCGTAGTCTCTACTCAAGAACTATTAAGCTCCATGTGGCTCCATGGCTTTTTTATTCTACAGAAAACAAACATGGTCAGCCCATTCCGCTTTAGATTACTTATCTGGTGGTGTTTGTCGCTAAGATGGGATCTCTGTTCCTAATTCGCAGTCTCCACTCAAAGCAAAGCAAAAAAGCGATGGAAATACATCTGCTCCATGTAGATCCATCGCTTTTTTGTTCTACAGTAATCATGGCCAATCCATGCTGCTTTAGGTTACCTGTCTGATGGTCTTTCTCGTTTACCTTGGTTCTCTATCCGATTTCGGACTCAAAGTCAAAAATCTTTATTTTCAAATAGGCTTAACGCTAGCATTTTTGAATGGTCATTTTTATTTTAAAGCTACCACCGGATCACAACTCGGCCACAACTGAGAAGATCCGGCAAGAAACTCAGCGGGCTTGTCATTTTTTCAACAACATTGTTTGTTTTGTTACAATTGAATCGACATTAGCGATAGTGTGTCCTGCCGTTCGAAACATAAAGCAAGGGAGAAAAGAAGAAAACAACAAACCAAAAGCCCAAAGGGATAGTAGTCGGACCAGTCCCCCCAAGCATCACTCGCGCACGAGTTGACTCGAGCAGCCTCGACTGAATGTTCCGAATTCGATTTTTCAGAGTAACTCCGAGCGCGCTATTTGTGAGCGCGCCTTACCCTCAGTGTTCACATGGGATAGATATGGAAGCTTACATTAGATACTTTGCAATGACTACGTTAATACCGCAACCAGCAGCGCTGAGTCAGATCAATTTAGTGATATTCTCTTTGGTCAGACTGAAAGACTGCAGCGGGTAGTTGACGTAAAAAGCGGTTCAAGCGCTGGTCGAATCCCACAGTCAAAGCCAAAAATGACCGATCTGTTTCAATTCAATCTGGATTTAATCGTCGTCTGATGAGCTTGGTATTTTGTACACTGACTAACTATTCAACAGACTTTGCCAGCTTCAAATTTGTATTCCAGCACTGGCGGGCCACCGACTATCTAAGCACTTATATAGATAGGGCCTTACTATTTAAGCAGAACGTAAAAGCTAGTATTACTTGTCGTGTACTTCATTTTAAACTGTACAACCGTATTCAATGAGTAACGTCATGAATAAAAACAATGTATACCTAAAGTAGTTTGATGAAAGCTGAAAATTAAATTTAGCGCTAAAAACTGATTTCGTAGGCTATTGCAAACTTAATTACCGCTCTACTTAGTTAATACAATTTTATTAGTCTTTAAATTAAAGAGTCTGAACGTGCCAAATATTCGCATAAAGGGCTTCTACGTTGGACCTAAATCCTAACTTACCGAAAGATCCCGAATAAAGCTAGTGATTGCGAATGCGAAAAAAATAAACTACCGCCTTTTTGCTTCGAAAACCGATAGCAAATGTAACAGAAAAAATCCGAATATGTTTGCGCAGTAAATACCTACGTAGATTTTTTTCTCTAAATAACTACAAAACGTACGTAAACATATGACTGTGCGTGACCCGTTTGAAAAAGGAATCCTCCGTTTTTCTTTGAAAATTCGCAAGTATCAAGGGAGCGGAAAGTCAAGGGAAAATTATGCGTGGCATATTGGTGGGGGACGCTGAGCCGTTGCCATGGCAACGGGTATAGCAGCGTCACCGCGTGTATATCGCAAGAACAATCCGATTACCGTAGATTGTTTTTGCAACCAGCCTGCCAGAGGAGTCGAGGCGGCGCGCGGCGGTGTAATATCAAAGGGAATCGCGGTTGCGTCATTATCATACATTATGAAGAGAGAGGGTTAGTATTTTCTTTATTATAACCCAAGAATTGTTGTGCTGGATATGATAAGCTAATTCACACGTTGTTTGTATTTTAGAATTGCGTTATATATTGGGCGAATTGCGTTAAGTTATAGAGCCACATAACGAGCTATGGAGAGAGCTATGCTCGGAGTATCTTTACGCGATAAACTCCGGAATGAGGAGATTCGCCGAATAACTAAAGTCACCGACATAGCTCTCAGAATCTGCAAGTTGAATGGGTAGACCAAATTGCTCGAAGAATCGATAACCGATGGGGAAGATAGGTTCTCGTGGACTGACGACATAGTGCGCGTCGCAGGTAACCGATGGATGCAAATAGCCAATTATCGTTCATTGTGGCGTTTAAAAGGAGAGACCTATTTTCAGCAGTGGACGTCTTCGGAGTTTTCCGGAATTTAGACAACATTACTGCAAATACTGCAATTACCGCATGAAACAGTACTGATTATATTTTGAAAACATTACACCTTCACAATCACAAACAGAAGAAATACAAAGCGGTCAACATAAAAGTCGCAGTGTCTAAAATGAAAATCCTCTCACCTTTGCATTTTCGGTACACAAAAGCATTTTCCCCTATTTTATATCCTTTCGAATGAGCACTTTGTTACCATGAAGTTAAAGTCGAAAATTCCCTGTGGGATAGGTGTGCAGTCATAAATTTATCGCAAACTTGATATTAATTACGCCGTCCGTTCGCAGACTACCCGCAAATTGTAATATATTGCATCGCTAGTTATATATTCTCTTATTGTTTGGTGCTCAACTAGATATTACTTGTTTGTTTAATGTTTCGTGCGGTTGTTTCAAACGTATACCTTGTTTTTTTACAAGATCAAAAATGCAACAATAAACACACACTCTGGAGTAACGGTTGACTGGTGGCCTGTATATCGCGGTTTATTCGCGGCCTCAAGATACTGTAAGCTCCTAAGATTGGATCAACAATAATAACTGAGAAGACCAGAGGGTACACCGGCATAATTGTGACTTATGGACGTTCAACATCTCAGTCCTCCCGTGACCATGGGTGCTGCAAATCAGTCGAAACGTCGGGAAAAATAAACCGCGATATAATCCGTAAAAGTAGTTTTTTTTTAGTTATAAGGTCTTGTATGTACTGATGCCCTTGGAAGCAGAATATTTGTGACTGCAAGATGTGACTAAAGACAAGGTTTTTCCTTGGATTTTATTTATTTATCGCTGCTCCGGCCTCAGTGTGGCTAATGCCTTCCCAGAAATAGAATCAAGCTATCCCGATGCTCTGTCCTTTGATCCAAATGCCATTTTCCAAGGACCGAAACGAACTTTGCCCTTTACGATCAGTAATTACATTTTCATTCTTGTTTACCGCATACTTTTTCCTGTTTACTCTTTATTTATAATCTGAGTGATCGATTACCATATTTATTGTATTATATTCATAATATCGCATTGAAAGAATCAAATGATGGATTAATACAGGATTTTTTGTAGCCAGTGCGGAAAACTTAATATGGTTTTTTGAATGAAATGTAAAGAATACCCGTCTTTTTCAATTTTAACATTAAAGTAAAGAATGCAAATATTTACTTGCAAAGAGGACATATAGTCACCAAACCTATCAAACAACCGATAATTAGATAAAATTTAAAATGAAATATTTATCGAACTAAAAATAATGTTGAAATTTACGGAGCTACTGAAAAAGCCCCCACTGATTAAAAAAAACATAAGTAATTAATTCAATAATAGGATAAGTAATAGTTTTATTGTACTAAACTAATCACGCTACTAAAATAAAACTAGTTTTACGGATTATTTTAGATTTTACTTTCCCGGCGTTTCAAATGCTTTGCAACGCCACGGGAGGACTGAGATGTTGAACGTCCTTATGTCACAATTATGCCGGTGTACCCTCAGGTCTTCTTAGTTATTATTGTTGGTTCGATCTACGCAGTAAGAGCTTACAGTATCTTGAGGCCGCGAATATTCCGCGATATAATCCTCAAGAGTAGTTTCATTTTAATGTGAAGTATTCGCGTAAATAAAAGACAATTACCCTTAGAATTGAAATGAACTTAATTTTACAGATTATATGGCGGTTTATTTTTGATCTTAATTACCCGAAGTTTCGAATACTTTACAGCATTCACGGGAGGACATAAAATCAGTTTCATTTCAATGTGTAGTATTCGCGTAAATATCAGAAATCATTACCCTTAGAACTTTTAATACTAAAAAACATCACCACTTCACTTCGTTTAAAGCTCCTTTTGAGATATTTTACGCAAAATATTTAAGCTCATCTTTAATTAAAATTTCCAAAGCTCTTAACGTCGAAACGAACCCCACCGCTGGGCTCGATACGTTCATTATTTATGTACAAAAATTGCTTTCCATATTGTTCGGTTAATTGAAGTTGTTAATTGAACACAACAGAAGACTTTATATCGTGTTTGTGTTCCGACCGATATAATTTTTCTTATATCGATTGGATATTTTGAACTTATGTTTTAGATGTTGTATGATGCGTCAATTAAACTGGTGCTTAAAGATGATCTTGACCTATTTTTTGTTGACACGGGGTAACCTTCGTAAGATCTCCGGATCTCCGGAGGGGTCAACCGAGGTATGTGGGATTGTGGCCTACTAAAACACCCGTGGCGGTCACATCGGCACAAGAAAGGAGGACCTGGATTGTTCGTTGCCCCTCAGTGCCTTGCCTTTGAGCCCACCGCCGGGGGGCGTATTATAGCCTCGCGAGAACCAGACACGGTGCCTACAGGGATGTAGGTCGCAACCCCGCCGTCCTTCTTGGAGTCGAACTGTCAAACTGTCATCTCAATTTTTTTTTCTTCTATAATTCACTTTTATGCCTACATACAGCCGTTTATTTATACCGTGCTGACGTCACAAAATGGCACCATGCACCAGCCTTCGTTTTAGAACGAAATTCAAATACTATTATAAAAATTGAAAATATTGCTATTAATTGTAAATGTAATACAAAAATATGATTATTTGTGAAGGGCACCGTAGTAAGTACTTTTATTTAAAGATAATATTCCGAAAATTTCAATATATTTTGTAAAAAAATACACGTGATTTTGGAATGGGGGGGGTTAAAACCTCACCACATATCACCAGGAGGGGGGAGGGGTTAAAACGTTGCTAAAAAACATCACGTGATTAATGGACGACCCCTTAGTGAAATTACTAACCAATTAATGTCTCCGTAGATGAGTGTCAGTGAAATAAAATTGTTTACGTCACCGAGTCGAGCCGAGAAATATCGACTACTGTTTTGCTTAAGGACACGTTGACGGGCCCGTTGGTCTAGTGGTTAGACACCCTGTCCGCTAACCGATGGGTCGTGGGTTCGATTTCCACCAAGTGTCTGGGTGTTATTTATCTATTCAAGTATTTTAAAAAATATATATATATACGTAAGTATTAGCATTCCATGGTATTAGTATCAGTTCTCTGGTTTCCATAGTACAGGCTCTGCCTAGTTTGGGATCAGATGACCGTGTGTGAATTGTCCCAAGATATAGATTATTATTATTACTTATTTTTTTATTTATTTTATTTTTTTATTTTGGAACGTAAACAGTACAGTACATAGCATTCGTATAATACTAGTCTTAAAGATAATTATAGGCTAGTTACTGTATCTTATAACATACGTCCTCACCATTCGTATTTTCATAGTATTTTATGGTACTTAATATGTACTTACATATATAATTTGAGTAAATTGACTATATCATGTAACATTTTGACAATTTATTTTTAAAAGTTTTAAAGTTATCGTTAAAAATATCAATATTACGTTCATTACACTTATTATACTGATTAAGAATACGTGGTACAGGTGAATTTGAGTACAGATTCGTACGAGACATAGGTCTGGAGAAAATATTTTTGATTGGTTGTCTAGGGTAGTTATAGGGAACGGCTAATTTTACTTTGGCGAGTATGGTCGGATTATTATATAAGTGAAGTATATTATGCAGATACAATAAATCTGAGATTTGTCTACGCTTAAATAGTGATTGGAGATGAAAATAATCCAAACGATCCTGATATCCTAAATTCCTAGGAGTAATTTTGTTTTTCCAGATTATGTGTCTTGTAAAGGATCTCTGAATGGCTTCTATCCTTTGAGAGTGTATTGAGTACAATGGATTCCATACCACACTTGAAAATTCTAGAATACTGCGAACTAAAGCTTTGCACAAAAGTATACAGCAATTGATGTCATGAAATTCTTTTGTATTCCTTTTTATAAAACCCAAAGTTTTAGCGGCTTTTGTAACAATATGGTCAATATGTGTAATCAAGCTTAGCTTCTTATCTAATATGATACCTAAATCTCGAATATTGTCTACTTCTTTAAGTCTTGTACCATTAATTATATATGACGATTGAATGGGCAAAACCTTCCTCGTGAATTTCATATGAAAACATTTGTCTAAATTTAGTGTCATATAATTTTCTTCACACCATTTATACATCCTGTCAACGTCCTCTTGAAGAAGCAATATATCATTTGGACATTTTATATTTTTATACATTTTAAGGTCATCCGCAAAAAGTAAGACTTCGCTATTAACAATTACCTCAAAAATGTCGTTAATAAAAATTACGAACAATTTTGGTCCCAAATGAGACCCTTGTGGCACGCCTGACGACGCTGTATAAGATTTAGAAGTATAACCATTAATAACGACTGTCTGCGAACGGCCAGTCAAATATGAGCGAAACCATTCTAATAAATTTCCATCAATTCCATAGTTGTATAGTTTTGCAATTAATATGGAGTGATTTATTTTATCAAATGCAGAAGTAAAATCTGTGTATATAGCATCTACTTGTATCTGCTTATCAACATTCTCTGAAACATAATCAATGTATGACACCAAATTTGTAGATACCGACCGGTGTTTTATAAATCCATGCTGCCGAACATCGATGTATTTATGGACATGGTTATCGAGAATTGGACAAACTAGACTTTCAAAGACCTTTGCAAAGCAAGTCAAGATTGAGATAGGGCGATAGTTTTTAACGTTGGTTTTGTCACCCTTTTTAAAAACAGGCACAATCCGGGCCTCCTTCCACTTTGTAGGGAAATGTCCAGTCAATAATGAAGCGGTATAAATGATGCACAAGGGAAGTGCAAGTGCCTCTGCACTTCTTTTTACGAATACATTTGGTATACCGTCAGGACCAGCTCCCTTAGTAGAATCCAGTTTTTTAAGAATGTCTAAAACATCATTTTTGGTAAACATAATTTTATTCAATGGAATATCCACAAAGTTCTTTTGGATAAGATTGTTTGTGGTCTGTTGATTGGGTCTAGAATAAACTGTACAGAAATGTCCTGCAAACAAATTGCTAATATCCTCACCATTACTAGCTGAATTACTGTCTAAATACATTTTATTGGGTAACGTGCTTACTCCATTTTTTTTATTTTTGATGTAAGTCCAGAAGGTCTTTGGATTACAGCGTATATTACTCTCAGTAGCCTGCAAATAATTATTATAACAAATTTTGTATTGTTTATTAAACCTATCACGCAATAATGCAAATTCTAATTCATCTCTGGGGTTCTTATACTTACGAAATTTCTTTCGGACTTTTTCTTTTTCTTTGAATAGTCGTATTATTTACTATTGAACCATACTGGATATTTCATGTGTGAATGTTCGGTCACTCGTTTGGGAACATTTGCCTCTATAACTCTTTCTAACTGTTCATAGAACAAATCAACTTTACCATCTATATCAATTTCTTCATCTAACATAGATTCCCAGTTTATTAGTTGTAACTCAGAATTTATTGTTTCATATGGAGCCTTATAAAAATTATATTTAATTGTTTCTTTAACCGGCAGACATTATTCAATTTCAAAATTGAAATTTATTAATAGATGCGGGTGATATTTGTCCAGCCCAGTCAATACACTCAACGGTCTAAACACCTCACCATCCGATAGACTAGTAAGGATCAAGTCTAAAATATTACCATAATCATTTTTAATAAAGTTCAACTGCACTAAGTGGTTTATATTTATAAAGTCTACCAATGCACATGCTAATTTATCATTAAAGTTATAAGTAGGTTTTAAAGTATTTTCGTTATCACAATGTGACCAGGATATTGTTTTAATATTAAAATCCCCTACAATAATAACTTCGTCTACGTTGTTGATTACATGGTCTACCTGATCCAAAAACACTTCAAATATATTCATTTTTAAAGGTGGTGGAAGATAGACACAGCAAATACCAAGCCGTTTAATTTTGTTACCAATTTTTAACTCAACAATAACCCACAGATCTTCGACAGTTGACTGAAAAGAAATCATATTTTCAGATTTGTATCTATTTGATATACCTATCAAAACACCGCCACCATCTATTTTATTATTACTCGCCATAGAACTGCTTCGATCTCTACGGTACAGATGATATCGACTATCTACTATTTCAGAATCTAAGATACGTTCGTTTAGCCATGTCTCCGTAAATATAATACAGTCATAATCTGTCTGACAAATGTTATTGAAAACAGTCGTTAATTTCGTTCTTAATCCTCTTACATTTTGGTAGTAAATGTTGAATGGTAAATCTTAAATCTAGTTTATGTTACTATAATATTATGAATTAATATTCATAATTTACAAACTATTCAGTTAACAATAATAACGTGACTTGTCTCGTCTTTGCGTACGTGAATATATCCATTTCTCACCCATACAAATTTATAACCTCTTTCCTTGGCTATTTTCCTGGTTTCAGCATGCAGTGATTTATTTTCGGGACTAAGATGCTCCATTACAAATATAGGCTTTTTATCTCCACCTATTCCGATATGATGGGTGTTCAATTTATTTTCCTGGTTTTTCTTATTAAATTTTATAATAGCAGCAAGAAACTCGTCGCGGCGAATTACGCTTTGTAACTTAACCACTACGGCGCGTGGTGACTTACTTTCTTTATTCATTTTTGCAACTCTCTTGCATGATAATATATCATTAGGGCATATCGGACTGCCAACAGTTCTGCCCAATTGTTCGATAACATTAGGCAAGACTTCCGATCTATGTTCCGGTACACCGTTAATCTCTATATTTTTTTCACGCATATGTTGTTCCATTACAGCTATTTTCCGTGACAAGGTATGAACCGTTTCCTGCAGGGCAGCCTTATCGGCCATTAGTAGCTTGATCTTCTCAGCATTTTTAGATAGTATTTCATTCAATGAGTCATACTGATTGCTTATAAAAGACATAGACTGTGAAATTTCCTCCAATTTGCTGCCGAAAGGTCGAAATTCCTCTTTAAGTAGTTCACGCAACATTTCACGGACTTCCTCCCGTATTATAACTCTGAGGTCGTCTGCTTCTATATTCTTAATTTGAGTCGGATTTTTTACAGAAGACGATGAAGAAGCCTTATGTTTGCCCATTATACTATTTTTAACAACAATTTCTAAACAGAGTCACAACTAGCGCCAAAGTTAATATAGTCCGTCACCGGAGAAAAAACAAGTTAAGGACACGTTTCGGACATTCAACCCCTAAGGTAGTTAAATAGGGTGTTTTATAATGACACACCTCCCTCGTTCCGCCGTTAGAACCTCGTTTTATCTCGCCAACCACACTACAAGGTCTACCTAATTAGTGAAGTGGTACGAGTATGTCTGCGATGATTGTTAATCGTCTAGTGGTTTTGATTACTCCGTTTCAGTATAATAAGTGTAACAGAATCATATAAAGTTTGTTTACTTAGTTATGTATCGTTCACCTATAGAATACAATATATTCATCATCATCATAAGCAGCCCAAAGATGTCCACTGCTCAACAAGGGCTCCCCATTTGAAGGGTACCCATAATCCGTACGCTTGGCAGGCGTCTTGGGGGTCCCAGTATAAGTGGTAGGTATTTTAACAGAAATACTCTGCTGCCCATCTTCTGGTTTTCCCTAAGTCGCCTCTTACAGATACCCAACGGGAGGAGATGGGAGGGTGCTTTACCTGCACCCTCCCATCTCCTCCCATATGGGGTGGTCTTGCCCGGTCACCCCACGGGTATACAATTTTTTTTTTATTATTACTACTTGGTGATAAGTCCGCTAGGGAAGTGAATTAGTGAATATCTCACGATATTTCTATTTATTTATTTGTTCCACCATTTATTTTATTTTATTAAAAGGCACTCTAACGACAAATCCACTAAACACTAACAGAATGAAAACACTGATATCTAATAACAGAGTGGATGTGTCACTTACAGGAATGCACATCACTTACATTAATTAAAATTACGTTTCTAAAATTCTATCGTAAGAGTTTATAGTTAAAAGCAAGCATTGATCCTAACTATCATCAGATGGATAAAAGTTTAAAAACATTAAAAAAAATACAAAGACATTAACCAAACATTAAAAAGAAATGCGATTGGGTAAAACTAAAAGAATAAATAAAAGGTAAAATTACATAAGGTACAAAACCTAGGATAGCAAAAGCGCCTCGAGTGCAATTATATTTCTTAATTCGGACAACCTATTTGAAAAGATGTCGGTCCGAGTACAAATTTCGTTGTATCCCTTTGTTACAGGTGCAGTGCGGTCAAGTTTTAAAAGTATCCAGTTTTCTGTCTGATCTGAAAAACGATCGTGAGGGTACTGTAAGTGCTTTTTTTTAGCCAAGCCATTAACTAGTTTGTATAGTATTTATAATGTTGACCTTTAAGAACCGTACCACATTATTTTTTTTTTTTTCTTTTTGCCCTGCCTTTGAGCCCGCCGCCGGGAGGCGCATTGTAGCCCCCCGGGAACCAGTCATGGTGCTCACGGGGACGGGGGTCACAACCCCGCCGCCGTCCTCTTCGGAGTCGTCGCCGTACCTTGGGCCCACACCCTGGACGTCCAGCGACTCCGAAGGAAGACGCGACGCTTAAGGTAAGCGTCCATTGGAACGCGCCGGACGCACCGCACGCACGGCACGCAACGGATTTTAGTTTGCTTTGCATGATTTTACATAGCGCTGCGTCCATTATCCGTGCCGGCATTTTTCGATGCGGGCTGTCAAAATCATAGAAAGCAAACTAAAATCCGTTGCGTGCCGTACGTGCGGTGCGTCCGGCGCTGGCCAATGGACGCGCACCTTTAGTCATTCCCGTCCCTTCTAAAGAGAAGGCTTGTTTAGCAGGGGACGTCTTTCAGCTGTTTATTATAATATATTTAAAAAAAAAACAAGTATTCTTTATATTTTCGTTAAGAATAATATATTAAAATTTCCTCACTGGTTAAGAAATTTTCCTATACATTATGTATAAAATAAACACGAGTAAAGATCTGTGCGCCTACAAACATGAGGCGAAAAATATTTAATCAAGCCTCTCGTAAGCCTCTTAAGCTTGCTTGGGTTACGTCGAGCGTATTACGTGGTGTCAAATGTACCGGTAAGGTGACGCTGTAGGGTTGGCACGCAAGCTCTTTGCTACTAGGAGTTGGATTTTCCGAATAGTTCATGAGCAAATACTTACTTATAGGCAAGAAAAAGATGCATTTGTTATGTGGTATGGTTTGGTGGTTGAAATGATAAAAACGTGTAAACGAACTGAGGTACTTATGTACCGTAACTTATTTTGAGCCGACTTAAAAGAAAGATTATCTCAAGAAACAGATACTTATAAATAAATACATACTTGCGTAATTTTTATTAAAAAAAAGATAATTAAATCGTATTGTGTTAAGTTAACTAGGTACTACCTATATGTACACAGGTGGTTGAGTCCATAAAATGAAAAATAAAAGAGACAAGAGAAAAAATATAAAAAAATATCAGTTTTTTCAGACCAATGAAAACTAATAATGTCATGTACAAAACATAGTTTAATTAACTCATATTTATTTATAAACAAATATTGAATAGAAAAAAGTCCGTAAAGATGTCCTAGCAATCGTTTCATGTTAGGATAAATTTAATCACTGTATTATCGATATAATATGGGCGACAATCCTTCGAAGTTTATACAGATTCTCACTGAGATTTAGATGGCTTAATCAAGTTAGTAATCTGAGACTTCATTCGCAGATTCGAATATAAATTATTAGCCCTGACTCCTGCTTCTTATAGTTTTGTAGATATTCACCCAGTTTATTGTTAACAATAATAGTTAAATTACAAAAGATTTTTTAAGAAATCGACATATGTGGCCGGTAAATTGTGCCCCTGGGTGTTTTATGTACAGTATAGTAAAGCTTAATAAATTATCTTAAACAATTTATTTTATTGTAATAATTGTATATATGGGGTCGTCCATTAATCACGTGATGTTTTTTAGCAACATTTTAACACCTCCCCCTCCTGGTGATATATGGTGAGGTTTTAAACTAAATACCCCAAAAATCACGTATATTTTTTTGTACAAACTATATTGAAAGTTTCGGAATATTATCTTTCAATACAGGTACCTGATTAAATGTTGAAGGGAAGTCGTTGCCGGCAACGGAGAGTCAAGGTCACGTGCCACTGTTAGGTCTAACAATCGTGCACTTAACGAAAAAATAAATACACGTGATGTCTCATTATACCCCGCCCCCCTCCTGGTGATATTTCGTGATTTTTTCGGAACACCTCCCCCCCCCCTTTCGAGCCTCACGTGATTAATGGACAGCCCCACACTAGAATGATCAGAATCATGTACTGGATCCCTGGTATCGGTTTTCGGTACGATGTCTCTTACACCCTGTATATTTTTACTATTATAACGACCAAATAAAAAAAAATACTATTTTCACAATTATTCTTACACCAAACTCACCAAAACTTTTATATTGTCTCATAAGTATATAATTATATTGTTAGGTACCATCCTATAGGTCTTATGCATAAGTAAGTTCAATGTTTGCCAATGAACTTAAATTATTCCCGAACTATCTTTAGATACCAGCATTGTTTTGAGGACATTGAAATCCAATAAATCATGTCACTGCAAACAAGATTGTTCTTTACAGCGTTTGGCGTAAGGCTGATAATCCACCCAAGGGAGGCAGGCGCTGTTGACAAGGTTATTATTAACTCTGTTGGTTGAATTCTATTGTGTTTCTGAAATTTGTACCTAAGACGTGAGTTAGCTCGCTGTATACCTACCTAAAGGCGGGTGAGCGCGTCGGGAACACAGTAAGTTCAAAAACTTCGAAGTGAAAAGTTCAAACGTGCAAGGCGAAAGAAGTTAACATCGACAACTAGAGGTATTAATCTAATACCAATTTTATTTGTGATTTGGTAGATATACTGTGTAAACCCAATTCCAAAAAACCCCTTTGGAGAGTCCGGGTATAAATAAAAATATTATCCTCAGCAGAAACTAGTATCTAACTTTATTTAAAACTATTAAGTAATTATGATTGAAAGAAATTCACCTTATAATTTGACTTGACATTTCGGCCGGGTTACATACAGCAACCATAGGTACAGGTTGGTTCGGCGAAATGGCTCGGTCTTCTTCGTCAACACTTGATCTGCCATTTGACTAACTGAATGGATGCCAATTTAATATCAAGCCAAATTAGGTAAATCAACGTTAATTCTGGATATAAATAATTTTCTATAGTAGAACGCAAAATTAAAAAACGTAATACGAGGTTCATGAATTCAACTAAAAGAATCTCATAAATTGTTTTTTTTTTACACTATCAAGGTAGCAAACCAGTGTACGGCCCGCCTGATGGTAAGCAGTCACCGCAGCCTAGGTATAGACGTTAGCATTACCAGAAGAATAACTAGCAGGTTGCCGACCCTTAAGACATTAGATATTAAGTCTTTGTGTCCGGTAATTTCACCAGCTACAGTGCCCTTCACGCCGGAACACAGCAATGTTTGCACACTGCTGCTTGGCGGCAGAATATCTGACACTGCGGTGGTATCAACCTGGACGGTTCCTTTCACAAGGAACCTACTACCCAGTAAAATAGTAAGATTTTTAAAAATCTGTAATAATATTAGGTACGAACTTTTATTCCGATTATTGCTACAGCCACTATCACAGTCAGTTCATTTTCTTATGTCTGTTTCTTACATTTTTATTTTATATATTTGCTGCGTGTAATTTTACTTTAATCTTCCAAGATCTTACATACCTACCCAACAACCTTACAATAAAAACTGCAAGCTTAGTTATTTTTATAATTTACAAATAAATTCAAAACACAGCGAGCAAGTTAATCCAAGATAAATGACGAATGAATACCTACATACGAAATCCGAATGAAAAATATTTAATCAAGTTAGGGTCGGGTTACACGGGCTATAATAGAGCGTTAAGTCTAAATCGGGTTTTAATAGAGTGTCAAATAAACTGAGTAAAAGGAGATAGACTGCTTATCCTTGCCTAAAGTTACCAACTTGATCAGGTCACGAAAGACATCTTTTGTTTATGGTACGTTTTAAAGGGGAAACTTGCATGAACATTTTAATGTGAAAATATAGTAAATAATTTATTAATAGGAGTCGTAAAAAATATATTACTGAAAGATTTTTAGGGCGTAATTTGAAATACTAGTCAGCGGAAATGACGTCTGTTGGTCGGGTCCGTGGGTTTAAGTCCACGTAGCTTGATCCTCCGGGTAATCAGAGATTTTATAGTAGCTCTTTTTTAGATAACCGGCTTTTAATAGTGCTTTTGAATATATTAATTGGTAGGTCTCTGATATCCTGTGGCAGTTTATTATAGAAACGTAGACCTTGGCCCGTGAACGAATTACTAATTCTGTGGAGACATAGACTTTATAAGACCACGTTCTGTATCAGGGTTTAAAAAAGTCTCTCCTGCTATAAGGAACGTGCCAGTATGATTAGTTTTATAGTCTTAGATCAAGTAATTTATAGCAACTAAAGTGTATTTTCTAAGAGCAATTTAGGTCATTACACCCGCATCACGGACGTAGGTGAAAAGTGTGGCGACACGTGTAACTCGCTCTAGATAGCCGTTGGCTTATCTTGTGGTGCGTTTAAACGGGACAGTGTACTTGCACCAATGACTAAACTGGAGTATCTATAACATGCAGCACCTGCGCGAGCTATGTACGACCAATCCAGATATCACGAGAGTGCTTTTTTTATTAGCGATTGTACAGAAGGATATCAAATTACTATTTAGTAACAAGTGTGGTTCGAATGCAGCACGGGCAAGTTGGTAAGGGTCATTCCACACAATGGTTCAAGTCTTGACAATAACCGCGGTACGTGGATAGCAATTTACGAGCTCTCAACTGAGGATTACGTACGTCCGTGACGAATCCCGGTACTTACCGCGGCGACTTACACTTTTATACGGGTAAAAAATAGTTGAAAAGTCAAGTGGTTACACACTTGACACTTGGTTTTAAGGATGTAGTTGTAGCGTACGTATGTTCAAGGATCTTGTTAGATAGGGTATTTGTGATACATTCAGCAGTGATCTACTGGAAGCGCAAATATAGATCAAGTGGTTTTGAAGGGAATGTAAGATGCGCCATATTTAAGGTTGATGTTATAAAGACATAAATATTATTAATTAAACTAGCGGCCCGCCCCGGCTTCGCATGGGTGGTAAAAAATGTATTTCTACTAAATTGGATAAGTATTAATGCTGTATTGCTTGAAATCGCTACGTAAATAAGCCATTATTTCTCATAAAAAGTAAATGGTTATTGTGGGTTATCCCTAAGAGATTAAAATATACGATCGTGGACTTTTCTGTAGAACTTACTAAGGTGAAAATAAAATGAACACATTATTTTGATCTATCTCGTAGGATTCAACAAACACATTTTTTTACACAAAAAAATGTGTTTGTTTACATCACATTAGAAAACTCTAAAATTATCAGTGTTTCTCTACTATATTATGCATGTATATATATCACATATAAACCTTCCTCTTGAATCACTATATCTATTAAGAAAAACTGCATCAAAATCCGTTGCGTAGTTTTAAAGATCTAAGCATAAGTACATAGGGATAGACAGACAGCGGGAAGCGACTTTGTTTTATAATATGTAGTGATAAAAAATTTGGTAGATTAGGTGACAATCTGAAAAAATTATAGGTAATACATGTCTATCTATATTTAACAAGATAAATAGTTTTTTAGTAGGTAGGTAATCTTAAAAAAACTTTACAAACAAACTCATTTTTGCGGTTTGGTTTTTTTACTATCTGTGGTGTTAGACGGATAGTAAAATAACTTCAATAGGTATGGAACCCTTGGTGCGCAAGTCCAACTCGCACTTGACCCTTTTTCTTTATCATTGATAAAAACTCTTATGTTTGTATGTACACATACATACATACATGTATTGCTTGGAACTTTACAATTGAGCACGAGGATACCCTTGTAAGTTATTGTGTACAACGAACTCAAAGACTTATTGTTATAACAAAAACGTGTTTTTTTTCCTTCAAAGCAGGAGAATTTCTTTTGTGTTGAGTAATGCTAAAGTTAGTGACATTTTATCCGAGTTCTTTTTGGAATATTTTGTGACGTAGTCATACTTAAGGAGTGTATAACGTAGACGACAGATTGTTTACATTACTTCATCATATTAAAGCCTTATAATGGTAAATACACAATCTCCAGGATATTTTGGATGAAAGTCAGATTATTTCACGCAAACAAAATGCATAATAATAATTAATCTTATATTACCAAAGAGTCGGCCGGTTTCAGTACACGACCTTATAAGATGCCGGAAAACTATGGTTCTTGTTTGAATTTACGCATAAAGGAATTAATATAGCTCCCGACCTGAGCTAAGCGATTTGCTTCTTCATTTTTAATAGGTACAGCTGAAAACTGGAATCGTTAGGCTGTATCGGTTTTCAAGGCCCTTCGGAGATGCTGGACGTTCGAGGTGAGGGCCCTAGGACGTCCATTGAGTACGGCGGCGACTCCGTGAAGGACGGTGGCGGGGTTGTGACCCCAGTCCCCGTGATACCAATGTCTGGTTTCCAGGGAGCTATAATTCCCCCGGCGGCGGGCTTAAAGGCAACGCACTGATAGCCTCCTTGTGCAGATCCCACCGTAGAACCCGGGTGTCTCCTCTCATGTGCCGATGCGACAGCCGCGGGGGTTTTAGTGGGTTGACGCCCGCCCACAAGTCTCGGGCACCTTTTGAAGGTGTCCCCCGCCAAAATAAGGTCTTTTCAAGGCTAGAGTGCTTATAAAAAGCTATTTTGCACTTTATTTTCTCAAATTAACTTGCTACTTTACATAAGCAGTCGAGCAAAATCAGATTTCAGTTGAAGTTTTACCAGCAATCCGTCATTTTTGTTTCGTCATTTCGTCAACTAAGAAACTCAGTGTGGGGAAAGACTAACAACACCGTAAGCGAATCTAAGCAAATTCCGCCCCAGAGACGCGGAGGCTGGAACATATTACAAGAGATTGTCCTTGTTGCGTAATTTGAAAGCGTTACTGGTGGGAGAAAATATTCATAAACACGCGGTCTCGGTAACAAAGAGCCCGTTTGGTATGCGTTAATTCCGCGACGAAGACTCCCGGGAACATGGTAATAAGTAAGCAATGTATGCTGATATTATACTAACGATGTTTAATATTAATAAGTATTAAGATTCCTTGAGAACATATGATGAAAATTATAAATAAGACTTTTATAGACGAAGATCCGAAGGTACGCCGAGAAAATCATCTAGCATCTCTGTCCTGAGCATAGATGTTAAAAAAAGTATTCGAAACGTTAAAAAAGTTAGTAATAAAAAAATACTATAAATGGTCATATTTTAAAACAGCTTTCTATCAATTAGGTGCTATTTAACTACCCTTAGTTCTTAATTTGTATACTAGCCATCCTCCCCAGATTTCACTGGCTTAAAATTACCAAATATAATGTTTTTTTAGTTGCGATTGGGCTGGTATATTATTTGTGGTATGTATGGCGGCATAGAGTTTATATCTTGGTTTATATATTAAGAATAGAGTACGCATTTGTCTATGGTCCTCTTAAACAAAGCGTAGGCAGATTTTCCTCTAAGAGGCAGGTTAATTGAACTATTTAAAGTAATATATGATATGTAAGTGATAAGTAGAGATGGGTTTTAGCTGTCACAAGCGCAAATGTCGATAAATACAGCTGACGGTATAGTACCTATTGTCGTGTACCTGATATTTATGTATTTTGAAGTTCTTACTCGTGGCTACATGTTCTTACTTGAATAAAGCATTCTATAATACTTGTACTGATTCATATTCTAAGCCTAAAACCATACCAGCTAGTAGTGATGGGTCGTTGACGCATTTACCATCGACAAAACGAGACCGTTTACCGTCAAGGATAAACCTGTTCATAAAACAGTCTAAAGTTTAGTCTAGTTTATACTGTTGACGAAAAGTTTAGCAGTCGACGTTCACAGACTACTTACGTATTGCATGGAATTTACCGATAAACTAGTCTTTCATTAAACTAGTTTATCAGTGGTAACTGGTTTATTTGTCGAAGACAAAAACAGTCGAAAAAACAGTTTCTTCGTTCAACGCCCACCTCTAGTGCCTATCATATCTGACGTAACGTGTGTGAAAAGGCGTGTTTTTATATGTATGTTTCCTCAGCCTTAGTGCTCTAGAAAATGATTTCAAGTTTCAAGTCAATGGCTTGAGAGTAGTCTGGCCGCTACGTCCAGTAATCCCGGGATGGGACGGGACACGACCCGCCCTGACATGAACATGCAGCTGTGATTATGGCGGTCCATGTAGCTTTACGTTTACACTTTTAGACTTAAGCGTTCTATTAAATATACAACATTAATTAATACGTTGGTATTTTATGTAATAAAAGTGTGGGCCAAACCTGGGTTTTGCTTTGCTTATCTGATGTTCAATATCTATACTTATAATAAAACTGTAACAGGTCCAATTCTGTACATTGAAGATATTTTGAAAATTATATTTGGAGGGCATTCTATAACCTATACTGAGGCCGAAAATGTATTTTTTTTAATTTTTGTCTGTCTGTCTGTCTGTATCACGGCTGAGCATCACGCCGAAACTACTGAATGGATTTAAATGAAACTTGGCATGATTTGAGATCTTACTACGAGGTAGGACATAGGATACTTTTTATCCAGTAATCTAGCACGGTTCTTTTGGGAGAGGGTATTAAAGTCAAAATGGGTAGTTGGTTATACGCTTGGTCCGATTTTATCAATTTTTCTTTATAATATAATAAATAAATTCAAAAAAATTCAAAATTCAAAATTTTTATTTCAAATAGGCTTAACGCTAGCACTTTTGAACGGTCATTTTTAGGGTTCCATACCTAAAAGGTAAAAAAGGAACCCTTATGGTCTGACTTCGTCTGTCTGTCTGTCTGACACAAACCTATATATTTCAGGAACCACTGATGCTATCAATTTGAAACTTGGAATAGTTTTAGATCTTAATTACCCAACCCCATTGCAAATGGAAAAAATATATTTTTTCTTTTAATTTTTTTATAATGGGGTTCGAAGTGGGTCATCAAAATTTCAAAGTGAGACTACTATATTGAGTGGGGTATCATATGAAAGGGCTTCATTTGCACATCTCAAAACAGATTTTTATTTTGATTTATGTCACGCAGTTTTTGGCTGATAATCAAAAATGTCAAAAAAAATACCGTTCCCCCCCCCCCCCTTATCTCCGAAGTTTGTGGAGGGAAAAATCTGAAATAATTATGGGTAATACATGTCTGTCTATATTTTACAGGAAAAATAAAATGATCTTTCTAAATAGTACAGTTTTTTAGTAATCCTAAAAAAACCTCGACAAACAAACTTAGTTTTGCGGTTTGGTTTTTTGCTGTCTGAGGCGTTAGACGAATAGTAAAATAACTTTAATACGTCCAAAGATGATATGAAATCCTTGTTGCGGGAGCCCGACTAGCACTTGACTGGTTTTTAAAGTATAATACACTTTACGAAGTCCTCGCACTTTAACTTCATTAACACACAAACAATCAATAACAACCGAACTAAGAGATACTACGATCAACAACCAATTGGGATAAAATCACTATGCCGACAAGATAGTATATCTCAACATCACATAAACAACTTTAAAAATACGGACAACAATAAAATTTTACTTTTATAACCTTTCGCGCATACTACAAACTTTGCTGCAAACAAAATCGTAAATATTACGTAATCCTATATTCTGTGAACATATCGTAGACAGAATATAATACAGACATATACCAAGCGTGCCGCCGATAAGGACAGAAAAATAAGTACATACTAAATTTAGAGTTGCCACGTAAGGGAAATTTTACCCTTTGTGTAAAGCAAATACGGAGGTTGTTGTAAATTATATTTTCTTTCCTAACCAAATACAACTTTTTTGACACAACATTTACTTTTCTTACATTATATCGTCTTAATCTATGACAGTTTGCAAAAAATACGAAAGTGATTGTAATCGAAAGTGATTGTACGAAAGTGATTGTAGTAATGGCCGAAGGGATCCGTACGCATGCGACCTCGACATGCATCCCCTCGCTGAGTTTCTTGCCGGTTCTTCTCAGCGGGGGCGCGTTGTGAACCGGTGGTAAACTCATTTTCTCTAAGCGGCAGCCCAAGCCGAGGCCGTGCCTCCCTGAGGTGCCCTTGTGCTAGTCGCTACCCAAACCTTTCTGGCTGGAGCGCTTTAAGCGCTCGCCCTCTTGTCCGGTGAAACAGTACTATTCCTACAAAAAAAAAAGTGATGATCAATAAAGCAAAGTGACTATCAAGCTTCAGTTGTCCACCAAACTTTGATGTCTACTGAAAGTGTGTTTGGTATTTATTGGTGATTCAAGTTAGGCAATACCAAATGAATCATTTGATAGTTATTTAATAGTCACTTTGCTTTATTGATCATCACTTTATTTGTCAAACGAGATAGGTACATAATAAGGGGGCAAATGAAACAAACTATTCAACGTCGGTACTATTTATTTATAATTCAGACAAATTTACCAATAAATTGTAACCAACAACATACATACATATATTTAAACAACATGCATATAGTAAAAGCACGATTAAATGTACAATGACCATTGCGCCTATAAATAACGAATGAATACGTCCTGCGCAGCCTTGGACGAATTACTTGAGCGCTTACGTTATTTCTGAATATTTAAGCATTCGGGAATAACTTTTAGCAACTTAATTCTTTTTGTTGCTGCTATCCACAGTATACAAATATCCATATTTTCAGGAAATCATAAAAATAAATTCGGGAAATCTGAGAAATTCTTCGATGCACTCAGCATGTGGGATCGTGTATGATGCACTTAATAATAATTTACCACTTATTTATGGTAGTCTCTCTTTTATACACTGGCAACACTGATAATGGCGATCAATAAACTGAAAATTTTAGGTTATGGATGAAAAACAAGAATTTATCGATCTTACACGTAACTTTTAAGTAAAATAGTAACTAATTTAGAGCAATAAGATCTAAATAAGTCGTTTACATGTATTAGTTTCTAAATGTAATCTCTAAATTGGCCATAATAATTCACGTTTACCTGTGAAACGATATTTCACTAATTTTACGTTCACTGTTAGTTTTACAGCCTTTATTACTGCACTGCACCATTCTTAAAAGATTTCCACAACACATAGTAATTTCACAGTTAGTTTTTAATTGTATTTTAAGTAAATTATTTAATTTTAAAAGCACGTTAACCCCTGGTGGTCGGGTCCTGGAGCAAACGTCAAATTTGTTCCGCACCCACGGTGCGGAAAAACCGAACACATGCTGAGGGACAAAAAATCATATACACTGTTTCTTTCTATCACACGTAACCTACATAAACGCATTCTTTTCTTGCGTGAATGTGAAAGAAAGTGTCCAGCCCTCTATTGTTTTCTTCCTCTAAGGAACATATGGTATTTTTATTTCACCTCGCCGAAAGACAGGCAAAGGTACTCATACCATACAGCCTTGTTTATTTTTGCCACATTTACATCGCAATTCGCCAATGAGTCGAGGTAGGGATATTTTGTATACAATAGACATTTTTCATTACTTCTATTAGTCTGAATGATCTGAAATTTAGAACATATGTAAATCCGATGATACTAAATATAATGGTAACCTTCGCCAGGGTCTGATGATGATCAAGAAGAAGGTGGTAACAGGATCTCGGCCCAAATAAACGTAGACCCATCGAGTTTAGACTCGTTGGATAGGTCTCGACGAGTAGTTGCTAGAAAAATGGTGATCAGGGTCTGATGGTGGAGTAGGATGGTGGTCACGGGATCTCTGCACCAATAAACGTAGACCCACCGAGTTTGGGCTCGTTAGGTAGGTCTCGACGAGTAGTCGCTAAAAAAATGGTTATCAGTATGATGATAGACCAGGAAGGTGGTCATGGGATCTCTGCACTAATAAACGTAGACCCACCGAATTTGGATTCGTTGGATAGGTTGCTGCGAGAAGTAGGTAGAAAACTTTGATCAGAGTCTGGTGATAGGAGCAAGCAGGAAGGTGGCAACAGGAATTCGGCTCCATTAAATATAGGACCCACCGAATTATAAATCTATGGTTAAATCTTGACGAGTAGTCACATAGGACAGATACTGATCAGGGTCTGATAATAGCACAGGAAAGCTATTTTAAGAGTTCGTTTACCTATTAAATTTATACTTTTAGTACAGTTACTAAAGTACAAATAAAAGTAAAGCATACCGTAATAATTGTGTTCTATATTGAGTCAAATTACAAGAACCATCTTCCAAACACCTTTATGGTTGCCTAGCAACCTTAACAAATATTTATTTTGAAAAACATGCCATGGTTATTTTTTAATAGGGGCTGAAATGTGGTCTCAAAATATCAAAGTGAGGCTACTATATCGAGTGGGGTATCATGAAAGGACTTTATTTGCACATTTTAAATTTTATTTTGGTAAGTATGTAGTTATTGTTTTTTTTTATACCAAAAGCGACCAAGCTAGTAATTTTTTTTGGAAATCTAACAAAATTCAGTAGATACGCATATTCTATATAATTATTTTAATTAGTAATAACAAGTTAGGATAGACACGTCTCTTTATTTTTAACAATGACAAAATGTACTGACAAGACCTTCTAGATATAAATACAAATCTTACGCTATGCTCTATAAAAAGTTCGAACATGTAAAGTTATAATAAAATTATCAAATCTTAATACTTTTGCTATCTGGGGTATTAGATTAATTTGTAAAATAACTTTAATACGTCCAAGGATGGTATGGAACCCTCGGTGCGCGAGTCCGACTCGCACTTGACCGGTTTTTTTTTTTATAAGCTACCACCGGATCACAACGCGGCCTCAACTGAGAAGATCCGGCAAGAAACTCAGCGGGCTTGTCATATTTTCACATTTTTTTTTTTAAACAAAGTTTGTCTTTTTTTTACAATTAGATCAGCACCAGCGACAGTGTGTCCTGCCGTTCAAAATATCAATAAGGTATAAATAAATATCAATATCAGTAAGGTAACACTCATAGAGAGTTGTTATCAAGGTTTTGTAATCGATCGGGTTAAGCAACGTTAGGTAAGGTCAATAAATAGATGGGTAACCGTTTAACGCCATTTGAACTAAACGGGTCCGTGCTTCGGAGAGCAAGTAAAAAGTGGGTCCCAGTTTTTAACCGACTATAAAAAAGTAGGTTATGTATTCGATGCGAATGTCTGTTATTAAAAGTTTAGTTAACATAAAAATAGCGCAGGCGGAGCTGCGTAGGTCAGCTAGTTTTTAATAAAAATATATAACAAAACAGTCTTACAATACTTTGCCACAATGACACGCTACTATCAACCGATTTATTGGCACAATATAAGTTTTTATTCGACAGCCCCAAAAGTTGGATTTAAACTGTCTACTATCTCCAGTCAGCTTTCATCAGAATTCTCAACTCTCCTTAACAGAAAAAAAATTAAATCTAACTACCCACATCAAAAGTGTCTAGGGATCAAGCATTTTTAAGCGGATTTCTTGAGATTGAGATGTGGCTTTGTAATAAATTTATGATTTTATAAATTTATATGGATCCTTTTTGGTGCATTTCATAATTTGAATCAGGAACTGTGAATCAAATTCGAGTAAAAGATGAAAATCAGCTGTCAATATTTTCCCTATAAAAACATACAACGCATTGAAGACATTATTAGTGCTACTGTTTCCCTACTACTGATTAAAACCAACGTTATTATGGAGCGGCGACGTCATTTAAGCAGGGAAGAAATGCTCAGAGCCGTGGGAATGATAGAAGCTGGTTCCCGGCAACGTACTGTGGCTTTAGCTCTGAATACAAGTCAGAGTGTTATCAGTCGACTTTGGACACGTTACCGAAGCACTGGTACCGTGGCTGAGCGCCATGGAGGACGGTATCGCTGCACCACACGGAGACAAGACCGATATATTCAAATCTTAACTCGAAGAGCTCCAACAATAACTGCCATGATGTTAGCCGTGAGGCTTCATCACTCTTCAGGGAACTTAATTAGCGACCAAACAGTCAGAAACCGCTTGCATGAAGTGAACCTTCATTCCCGAAGACCGCTACGGGTACCACCTATAGCAATGCACAATCGTAGGATTCGATATCAATGGGCTCTTGAACACAGAAATTGGGCAGAAGAACAATGGCGTTTCGTGTGCTTTTCTGATGAGTCTCGTTTTGGTATGAGACCGGATACAAGACGTATACGACACTGGAGAACCCCTGGACGCCAACAGCGACTAAAATCCTGCCAGGAAGTCCATCCTTATAGTGGTGGAACCATCATGGTATGGGCGGGTATTTGGATCGGCGGAAGAACTGAGTTGATTTGGATCAGAGGCAACCTCAACGCTCAAATTTATGCTGAGACGATTGTATCAGACGTCATCGTTCCTCTACAAGTGCAAATCGGTCCCTTATTACCCGACTACGGAACGGAGGGAGGGTTATGATTTTAACAAGAATGTATGTATGTATGTATGTATGTATGTATGTATGTTCATCTGTTCCCGAATATCTTCTAATCTACTTAACATAATTAGTCAAGAAGGGTGTCGTTAGAAGCGCCTTGATTGTCCGCTGGTTATAGGCTATATAATATTACATTAAATTCAATGTGGCGCCATCTACAGGACAAAAACTTCTGAAGTAAAACAAAAATATTTTTTGATTAAGTTGAAATTAGGTACACATGTGTATTTCTGTTGCCCAAGCATGATCGTGTAAAGTAAATAATCATCATCATCAATATATATAAAAGGAGATGTCCTGATTGATTGACTTATTGACTGACTGACAGACAACGCACAGCCTAAACCGCTGGCTCTAGAGACTTGAAATTAGGGAGGTGTATTCTTCACAATACGTAAACGCACACTAAGAACGGAATTTTCAAAATTCGCATCCTAAGTGGTCCAAATAGGGGGTTTTAAGTTTTATAAAAAAGCGTTATAATTCATGAACGGTTGGTACTAGAGCCTTGAATTTTCACACACAGATGCCTCAAAGAAAATAAACAATGACGTGTTTTTGCATTTCTCGAAATTTTCTAAGTAGAAGTCACAGGACCTCAATTTTTGTGTAAAATAAATAAATTACAATTTCTTAACACATTTCACTGTTTTCCGATACAATATGATAGATAGGATTAGGACGAAGTCAGGTTTAAGAAATTATGAGGGTTTTAAGGTCAAAATAGGACCCCTAAGTTAAAAATCTCGCGTGTGGTGTCTTTTAAAAGGTAATTGGAAACCGTTTTTTTATGATATAAGCAGTAGGCATGAGTTATATCATGGATTTTAAAACTAAGATACGACATTGATGTTTAAAATTTGAATCTAATATGATTTCAAAAGTGATGGGAAAAATCATATTGTTTAGTTAAACTATTTTGCTAACTGCTGCGTTAGCTCAAGTGTGGCTTCTAAGTACACGCAAGGTTACAATTCAATAAGAGGCTGCCGAGAGTGTTCGCAAACGCGCGGACGGCGTAAATCTGCCACCTAAAAAAAAAAGCTGCCGCCTCGCTCCTCAGCCATAAGCCCGGACAAATAACGGGCAACCTTCGGAGTTGTCGGTTGGACGTTTGGATTGTGCGCCCTAGATGTCCATTGAGTACGGGGCGTTTTAGTAGGTAAGATACTCCGGTTCGGAGCCAGGTACCGAATCAAACCAAAAAAAAAACCTGTCAAGTGCGAGTCTGACTCGCGAATCGAAGGTTCCATACCTTCTTTGCGCGTATTAATGTTATTGATTTCAATTCAATAAGAGGCTGCCGAGAGTGTTCGGAAACGCGCCCACCCGCGTCAATCTGCCACCTAAAAAAAAAAGCTGCCGCCTCGCTCCTCAGCCATAAGCCCGGACTAATAACAGGCAACCTTCGGAGTTGTCGGTTGGATGTTTGGATTGTGGGCCCTAGATGTCCATTGAGTACGGGGCGTTTTAGTAGGTAAGATACTCCGGTTCGGAGCTAGGTACCGAAACAAACCAAAAAAAAAACCGGTCAAGTGCGAGTCTGACTCGCGAATCGAGGGTTCCATAGCTTCTTTGCGCGTATTAATGTTATTGATTTCAATTCAATAAGAGGCTGCCGAGAGTGTTCGCAAACGCGCGCACCCGCGTCAATCTGCCACCTAAAAAAATAAAGCTGCCGCCTCGCTCGTCAGCCATAAGCCCGGGCAAATAACGGGCAACCTTCGGAGTTGTCGGTTGGACGTTTGGATTGTGGGCCCTAGATGTCCATTGAGTACGGGGCATTTTAGTAGGTAAGATACTCCGGTTCGGAGTTAGGTACCGAATCAAACAAAAAAAAACCGGTCAAGTGCGAGTCTGACTCGCGAATCGAGGGTTCCATACCTTCTTTGCGCGTATTAATGTTATTGATTTCAATTCAATAAGAGGCTGCCGAGAGTGTTCGCAAACGCGCGCACCCGCGTCAATCTGCCACCTAAAAAAAAAAAAGCTGCCGCCTCGCTCCTCAGCCATAAGCCCGGACAAATAACGGGCAACCTTCGGAGTTGTCGGTTGGACGTTTGGATTGTGGGCCCTAGATGTCCATTGAGTACGGGGCGTTTTAGTAGGTAAGATACTCGGGTTCGGAGTTAGGTACCGAATCAAACAAAAAAAAACCGGTCAAGTGCGAGTCTGACTCGCGAATCGAGGGTTCCATACCTTCTTTGCGCGTATTAATGTTATTGATTTCAATTCAATAAGAGGCTGCCGAGAGTGTTCGCAAACGCGCGCACCCGCGTCAATCTGCCACCTAAAAAAAAAAAAGCTGCCGCCTCGCTCCTCAGCCATAAGCCCGGACAAATAACGGGCAACCTTCGGAGTTGTCGGTTGGACGTTTGGATTGTGGGCCCTAGATGTCCATTGAGTACGGGGCATTTTAGTAGGTAAGATACTCCGGTTCGGAGCTAGGAACCAAATCAAACAAAAAAAAAACCGGTCAAGTGCGAGTATGACTCGCGAATCGAGGGTTCCATACCTTGTTTGCGCGTATTAATGTTATTGATTTCAATTCAATAAGAGGCTGCCGAGAGTGTTCGCAAACGCGCGCACCCGCATCAATCTGCAACCTAAAAAAAAAAAGCTGCCGCCTCGCTCCTCAGCCATAAGCCCGGACAAATAACGGGCAACCTTCGGAGTTGTCGGTTGGACGTTTGGATTGTGGGCCCTAGATGTCCATTGAGTACGGGGCATTTTAGTAGGTAAGATACTCCGGTTCGGAGTTAGGTACCAAATCAAACAAAAAAAAAACCGGTCAAGTGCGAGTATGACTCGCGAATCGAGGGTTCCATACCTTGTTTGCGCGTATTAATGTTATTGATTTCAATTCAATAAGAGGCTGCCGAGAGTGTTCGCAAACGCGCGCACCCGCATCAATCTGCAACCTAAAAAAAAAAAGCTGCCGCCTCGCTCCTCAGCCATAAGCCCGGACAAATAACGGGCAACCTTCGGAGTTGTCGGTTGGACGTTTGGATTGTGGGCCCTAGATGTCCATTGAGTACGGGGCATTTTAGTAGGTAAGATACTCCGGTTCGGAGCTAGGAACCAAATCAAACAAAAAAAAAACCGGTCAAGTGCGAGTATGACTCGCGAATCGAGGGTTCCATACCTTGTTTGCGCGTATTAATGTTATTGATTTCAATTCAATAAGAGGCTGCCGAGAGTGTTCGCAAACGCGCGCACCCGCGTCAATCTGCCAAATAAAAAAAAAAAGCTGCCGCCTCGCTCCTCAGCCATAAGCCCGGACAAATAACGGGCAACCTTCGGAGTTGTCGGTTGGACGTTTGGATTGTGGGCCCTAGATGCCCATTGAGAATGGGGCGTTTTAGTAGGTAAGATACGCCGGTTCGGAGCTAGGAACCGAATCAAACAAAAAAAAAACCAGTATTGTGCGAGTCTGACTCGCGCATCGAGGGTTCCATACCTTCTTTGCACGTATTAAAGTTATTTTAATCATCATCATCAATATATATAAAAGGAGATGTTCTGACTGATTGACTGACTGACAGACAACGCACAGCCTAAACCGCTGGCTCTAGAGACTTGAAATTAGGGAGGTGTATTCTTCACAATACGTAAACGCACACTAAGAACGGAATTTTCAAAATTCGTATCCTAAGGGGTCCAAATAGGGTGTTTCATGTTTTATAAAAAAGCGTTATAATTCATGAACCATTGGTACTAGATAGAGCCTTGAATTTTCACACGCAGATGCCTAAAACAAAATAAACAATTACGTGTTTACGAAATATATTTAGTAAACCTAAGTAATTATTATAGCGATACTAACTTAATTCTAATAATTCTACGTGATTTGTAACGAATTATAAAGCCCCAAAATAAATAAAATAAAAAATAAGTTTTAAAAACTAAAACCCGACTACGGATAAAATCGCAGTCTAAAAAGTAGAAAACAAGAAAATATTTCTTGTCAGATATACTTATCTACCAACGCCTGAAGCAATTAATTATCGTCTAGTAAGTAGATAATTTATATATTTCAATTTAACGTATTATAAGTATAATTACTATAGATTGTAGCCGTAGTCGCATGCCACCTTGCTAATGTCGAATATGGCCAATGTTATATTGTCGCGTTGGGAACACAAAATTCAGGATGCACTTCGACGACTAGCAGCTGACCAGAGGGCCTAGACAAGATGCAATCGCTTCATAGCGAATCTATTTCTTCATTCGCTAATGGTGTCAATTCCCTACAATTTGTCACGTCATATTTCGATGACTTATGTCATTCTCATACATTTTTAAACTTTCTATTAGCGATAGCGCTTGTAGAATGTTACATTGTCTAGGGGGACAGATCGCCGACTTATGTATAAACGACAACGCCACGACGGATCATCAGGCATCAGTGGCATGCGACTACGGCTACAATCTATAGTAATTATACTTATAATACGTTAAATTGAAATATATAAATTATCTACTTACTAGACGATAATTAATTGCTTCAGGCGTTGGTAGATAAGTATATCTGACAAGAAATATTTTCTTGTTTTCTACTTTTTAGACTGCGATTTTATCCGTAGTCGGGTTTTAGTTTTTAAAACTTATTTTTTATTTCAGTTAATGCATGATAATGCACGACCGCACACCGCAAGAGTTGTAAGACAGACTCTCGCCGCAGCTAACATCAATGTCCTGCCCTGGCCTGCTCAGTCGCCAGACTTGAACCCGATTGAGCATGCATGGGATATGCTACAGAAAAGAGCTCTGCCGAATATGGAGGGTATCCAGTCGCAAGAAGACCTTTTTTTGTTGTTGCAACGAACATGGGCGGCCATTCCACAGCGTGATTTGGATGAACTCATTTTGAGTATGCCAAACCGATGTTCTTGTGTTGTTAGTGTTCGCGGTAGAAACACGGATTATTAATTGTTTAAGTTACCCAATAAAATTTTAAAGAAAACTGTTATTTCAGTCTTTTTTTCGAACTTTTGTGTTAGTGGTTCAAATGTCAAAAATCCCTTTATTAGGAAAATGGAAAATTTCTTTATTAATGCAAAGGTGACTTGGTTTATCGTTACTGTGACAAACGAAAACACTTTATTTGATGAATCCTTAAAGAAAATTTTAATTAATATCAATCAGGAGAAAAGTTATTGCAAAAATATATGTTGATCCCTAGACACTTTTGATGTGTGTATAATTGAACTGCCCGTGGGGTCTCCGGGTAAGAATTGCACCCACTCATCTACATCCGTTGGATGTCGTAAGAGGCGACTAAGGGAAAACAAGAAGACTAGACGGGCAGCTGAATCTTTCTATTGGATTGCCTACCACTTATATGCTATTCTCTAGACGCCTAGGGAGATGCCAAGCATGGGGATAATAGCAAGCCCTCCCTCCCACATTGGATATCTTTCTTTAATGATTGAAATGCCCAACAAGACAGTCCCAATGCAAAAGCCAAGAAAATGTGGTTAACGTACATCATAACAAAAGTAAATAAATATAAAACATCAATGCGTAAAATGTATCGTTACGAGAAGCGTATAATTCGATTCTTGGGCTGCCGATGTGCCATCCCATCGCCTTTGTACGTCCCGGTGGAAGAAATTGGATAATGTAGGGCCCTCTGTAATATGTGCGAGAATAAGTATTATTTTATTACTGTTATGCGTACATCAAAGGTAAAAACGGTTGCGGTCGTACGAGATTTTTATTATGTGGTAAAAGGAATGGACGCATTGGAACTAGTAGGTAATGTACCTGAATTTGCGCACCCTCTGCTCTTTGTAACTTCTTTATTTTCCTCTCCATCCAAAGGTTGCCTGGAAGAGATCGCTTTTAGCGATAAGGCCGCCCATTGTTGCATTTTTTATTAATTTGTGTCTTATTCTTTTTGTATGTGTTTGTTTGTGCGCAATAAAGAATTGTCTATCTATCTATCTGAATTTGATGTGACCCAAACGCCTTCAGAAATTATGTTAGCAACGTATATTATGACACTTGAATATTATAATTTTGTACCTGCCCTGTTTCTTTTTAATAAAAAAGTATAAATTACAAAACCATAAAAAGCCCGAAGAACCCAACCGGTGGATGCAAATAGCAAATTGTCGTTCATTGTGGCGGTCTAAGGGGGAGGCCTTTGTTCAGCAGTGGACGTCTTCCGGCTGGTGATGATGATGATGATGAAAAAGCCCGACTGCGAACAAACCAAATGGTTACTACACATGCATTTATATTACATATTGTATAGTTAAGACCTCCCATTTTATACCCATATTGATTTCGGAATTATCCAGTTAGGTCAGTCTAGCTTCGACAAAGAGGTCGCCCGAAGATTCCAACTCGGATTAGGCTCGGCATTCGGGAAATTACGCGATATCTTCTCGTCCGAAATACCGCAATGCCTGAAGAAGACGAATGTTTTTAACCAGTTTGTGTACACACCATACACCATATTATGGTACTGAGACGTGGTCCCTAACTGCTGGCTTGTTAGAGAAGTTTAGTCACACAACGAGCTATGGAGAGAGCTATGCTCGGAGTTTCTTTGCGCGACAGAATACGTAACCCTCGTTACGATTCGAGATTCGCTGAAGAACTAAGGCCACTGACATAGCTCATAGAATAAGCAGGTTGAAGTGGCAATGGGCAGGCCACATCGCTCGAACAACTGATAACCAATGGGGAAGAAAGGTTCTCGAGTGGCGACCATGAACTGGAAGGGTAGGTAGGCCTCCCACTGGGTGGACAGACGACACTGTGTGCATCCCAGGGAACTGGCGGATTCAAATAGCTAATTGAGAGGCCTATGTTCAGCAGTGGACGTCTTCCGGCTGGTGATGATAACGATGATAGGCCCTCTTATTTCCACTAATGGTTTTTTTGCAAGGAGAAAATGAAACGTGACACTTACTGGGATCTTAGCGGTATTATTATAGCCGCTTTTTCTATAGTGACAGAAATACAAACTACGTATATTGACGTCTGCACCTCGTAATAATACTATAAAGGTGCGCGTCCATTGGCACGCGCCGGACGCATCGCACGCACGGCACGCAACGGATTTTAGTTTGCTTTCTATGATTTTGACGGCCCGCATCGGAAAATGCCGGCGCGGATAATGGACGCAGCGCTATGTAAAATCATACAAAGCAAACTAAAATCCGTTGAGTGCCGTGCGTGCGGTGCGTCCGGCGCCTGCCAATGGACGCGCACCTTAAGAATACTGCTACTGCTACGCATTTATGTGAGTGTCAACATAAATGCGTTCGAACTAAGACACCGTTTGCATCTTTATTCTGTAGACAGTAAGGCATTCAACCATTGTTTTCATATAATAACAAGATAAAAACAACCATGTCAAAGTTGAAAGGATATTGATGTCAACAAATAGGTTTTATATTACCGTCAATTTGTTCTGAGTGAGGAAAAACATAAATAGGTTTTTCTTTTCGTACACGTATGTGTAAATGAAATATGAATATAGGATCAGGATTTCTTTTTCCTATATTTTTATTCTATTTAATTCTTTTGCAAACAAACGGTGGTTAAACGTAGCGGTGTTTGTATATATAAATGCGGCGATTAGAGACGTTTGTTCGTAGTAAAACTACTGTAGAATTTATACTGTGGCATTGCTTGGTTTCTGCGTGAAGGGCACTTCTTCTTCTTCTTCTTCAGCCTGTATCGGTCGTCCATTTCTGGACATAGGCTTCCTCCATTTCCCTCCAGTTCCGGCGATCTTGTGCCCTTCTGATCCAGTCAGGGCCTGCGTGTCCTCTGATGTCGTCCACCCAACGTTTAGGTGGCCGGCCCCGCAATCTCCTGTTTGCTCGAGGCCTCCACTCCATGAGACGCCTTGTTCACCTATTGGGCTGCATACGAGCTATTTGTCCTGCTCACCTCCATTTCCTTTGGGAAATTACGTGGATGACATCCCTCATTCTGGTTTTGTTCCTGATCCATTCATTGGTTTTGTGGTCGCGCAAGCTTACTCCGAGCATCGCCCTTTCCATTGCTCTTTGCGCGACTCTGAATTTCTCAGTGGACTTTTCTGTGAATGTCATAGTTTCGGCCCCGTATGTAAATACCGGCAGGACACACTGCTCGAAGACTTTTGCTTTATATTTCATGCTGATCCTTCCACGCAGAATTTTACTATTCGCGCCAAATGCTGCCCATGCTTGGGCTATGCGCCGATCAATTTCCGCAGTTTGGTTTTGGTTTTGGTTTGAAGGGCACTATAGATGGCTAAATTGTCCAAGAAGGCTTCATAAGCAGCCGAAGGACGTCTACTGCTGAACAAAGGCCTCGCCCTTAGGAGGGAAGGGTTGCTATAATCCCCACGCTTGGCAGGCGACGTGGGGATCGCAGTATAGGTGGTAGGTAATCCAATAAAAAGACGCTGCTGCCTGTCGTCTTGTTTTCCTTTAGTCGCCTCTTATGGGAGATGGGTGCTATTCTTACCCGGACATCCCCACGGGTGTTATATATTAGTTTGCTTTGTATGATTTTACATAGCGCTGCGTCCATTATCCGCGCCGGCTTTTTCCGATGCGGGCCGTCAAAATCATAGAAAGCAAACTAAAATCCGTTGCGTGCCGTGCGTGCGGTGCGTCCGGCGCTGGCCAATGGACGCGCACCTTTAAAGTCTTAGTGGTTGGCCACAGTGAACGCGCGGTGACTTGAGCCTAGCGCGGGCGCGGCGGCGGGTGCGCAGGGTGGCCACAGTGACGGGCGGGCTGTTGTGGCGATAACACTTATTGCAGGTGTCGCAAACCTTTTATGAGGATTCTGTATTTTTTACTGGATAGGCCAATCCTGAGATGGGAGACGTTGATCATAATAGATGGTGTGCTGGGTGCACACGAAATAACTAAAAACAGTTAAATGAATGGAGATTTAAAAAAAAAAATATTAAGAATTGCAATTGTAGTCAAAAAAGTTTATTTTAGTTAAGGAACATCAACAATATACATATTATACACTTACAATTTCAAATGTCCAAAAAAACCTTTTTTATACATGTATTTAAAGTTATTTAATAATAAAAAAATACTTAAAACGAGCGACAAGACCGAAATGGTTTGATACCCCACCAGCCGCACGATCGGTCGCTTGTTGACTAGGCCCGCAGTGTGGCCAGAACGAGCGGATAGGAACGTTTGAAAAGTACGCCCGCAAACTCGCGCAAGCCGGTCGCGCTAGGCTCCCGCGCAAGTCACTTCAGTGTGGCCGCAAGCGGCGTTTTCATATGTTTGATATTTCGCGCCCGCCGCCGCCGCACAGTGGGCCGAAATTCGGCGTTCATAGACATTTTCGTTTAATTTTTTAAGTGTCACTTTTTTTGCTTGGATATGCTTTGGAAGACTAATAATATACTTAAAAATACAAAATCAACTGAATATGACTGCAAACGACTCCTATAGAAATTATTTTAGAAAAAAAATGTATGGAGTTGTCATTAAAATCGGCGATAACTCAGCTGTCCCATAATTGCGCATTATTTCCTCTTAGGTTATTTTTCTATGATTTATTTAAAATTTTCTGACATACTTTTTGACGCGCGCAGTGGTGCGCTTTATTTTTAAAAAATCGGTGAATTTTTAATTTTTTTTTTTTAAATTTAGTGTTTTTATGTACAACAGAATATAATGCTATATCCCATAGCTAAACAAGCCAAATAATAATTCACAAATTAGAGACTAAAATTCTAACTCAGCTGTCCCATAATTGCGCATTATTTCCTCTTAGGTTATTTTTCTATGACTTATTTCTGATATACTTACTTGAGTATGTAATGAATATGGATTAACTAATTAATACCTGGCTACCTATTTCACCTTAAACATAAACTATAAATAAATTTAATGGAAATATACTCATATTCTCAGGCTAATTAGGTAATATTTCTGCGCAATTAATGAAATAATTACTTAATGGGTTCCTGCATTGTATTAATAATCTTTTCTAAGATAATATTTTTAAATATTTATATATTTAAGTAGGTTAAGCCTTAACGACCTATTTATTAACTAATGGCAAGAAAAAATTGAGGATCGCTAGTTAGTTAATTAATTACACATTACTCCTTCACCGTATATAAAAAAAGCTCAAGTAAAATATTGAACTAGTTTGCTTTACGCATTGAAAGAACAATAATCATTACTATTTTAAAATGGAAAGTATCGTAACTAACCTAGACTTGTTAGTTATTTTACAAAGTTCAGAGAAAACGAGTGAATACAAATTTTTATTTGAAACTGTGTTATCTAGAATCAGTTTCAATTTAAATGAAGAAGATAAAATGACTTTACGAGAATTTTGTCGAAGATTTGCAAACGCAGTAGCAAGGCGTTTGAAATCCTGTCACAAGAAAATAGAGACTTTTAAACGGGATTATGGCAGTTGGCTTACAGCTGATGTTGACTGGCCTAGCTGTATTAAAGAAAACGTTCCAGAACCTCATGCGTCATCGGCGGAAGTGCAAGAAAGTGCTAGTTCCTCTACAGTCGCGTCATCGATGGAAGTGCAAGAAAGTGTTAGTACCTCTTCATCGACAGTTGGGACTATGACCAAAAGAAAATACGTTTCTCGAGTACCTTTTAATGACTTGGGATCTAAACAGAAGAAAAGACGGAGTTCTGAACATGTGCATAGCGAAACAAGTGAACTTATACATACAGCTATATCAAAAATGAAAGGAACTGGCCAAGAAAATCTTGCTTTTGTGATACAACATCTACTTAAGCTCCCAGAAGCTGTCGATAAAGTTCAAAATATCATTAAAAAACCATCCAACACACTGAGCACGACATTTACACCTGAGAAGGCACTTGGTTTACTACTGTCTCTTCACCTATCAAAGTGGCAATATATAACATTGAGAGAGTCAGTTATGCGAGAGGGTTTCAGGAATATGTATCCATCCTATTACCGCGTACGAAAAGAAAAACTTGAGTGCTATCCACCTGAACCAAAAAATGTTATTACAATTACAGATGTTTCTGCTAGAATTACTCTGCAAGCTCTTTTAGACTTAACATCGAAAAGAATTTTGAAAACTCTACCTGAAAGTGTACAAAACAAACAACTGGAGTTAATCAGCAAATGGGGTTTCGATGGTGCATCAAGCCAGAATCGATATAAACAGAAAATGGACACTGCACCCGATGCCGATGACTCCAGCATATTCATGACGTCATTGGCACCATTGAAGATGACCTGTGAAGGGGAGACAGTGTGGGAGAATCCGAAACCTTGTTCGGTAGCATTTTGCCGTCCCGTGCAGTTTACTTTTGGTAAAGAAAGCGAAGAAGTAGTGAAGGAAGAAGAAAGAAGAATAAAAAACGAAATTGAAGCCCTCATACCATCTGTGTGCAATAGTAATACAATTGATCACAAGCTTATGCTGACTATGGTTGACGGTAAAACATGTACATACCTTTCCGAAGCGAAATCCTCAGCAACATGCTATCTGTGTTTAACAAAACCATCTCAGATGAACAATTAGGCAGAAGTTAAAGAAAAGCCAATATCGCAGAATATGATGAGACTTGGACTTTCTTCACTCCACGCGCGCATAAATATGATGGAATGTCTTTTGCATATCGCATATAGATTGGACTTCAAGACATGGGCTGCTAGAGGTGCTGACAAAGAAGTAATGAAGCGAAGGCAGGAGGCGATTCAAGCCCGATTTAAGGATGAACTTGGTCTGCTGATTGATGTTGTGAAACAAGGCCACGGAACCACAAACTATGGCAACACAGCCAGAAGATTTTTTGAATACCCGGAAAAAACTTCTGCAATAATTGGACTGGATGAAGAGTTAATCCGCAGATTTGCTATAATTTTACAGGCCATAACATCAGGAGAACATATAAATGTAGAAAAGTTCAAGGAATATACATAACAGACTGCTGAGAGGTTTGTGGCATTATATGGTTGGTATAATATGCCTGTCACTGTGCACAAAATATTAATTCATGGAGCAGAAATAATTGCTCATAATGCAATCGTGCCGATCGGCAGTTTATCTGAAGAAGCATCGGAAGCTCGTAATAAAGATTTTAGAAGGTTCAGAGAACACCATTCTCGTAAAAGGAGCAGAGAATGTTCGAACGAGGATATATTTAACTTCCTACTTCTTTCTTCAGATCCATTTATATCAATAACAAGGCCCACTATGGATGCAAACAAGAAAAAAACATACTTTAACGAAGTATGGGATCTGTTAAACCTGCAAGAAAGTGACCATGGTGAAATCGAGTTCTGTGATGTCGCTCAATTCAGTCCTGAATCTGACTCTGATTCAGACTCTTGTGACAGTATTGACAGTGACTCGGAATAGATTATTTTAGTTTAAGGATTACATTATTTACTTGATTTATTTTCATGTTTATAATTATTTAATTAATCTTTATTGAAATCTTTGAAAATTCTACACGAATAATTGAATATATGTATGTACTTGCATAATCATGGAATTATTTCCGAAATATTTATTTGTAATACATTTGTATTGAATTGAATAATAATTAAGGGCCTTTGGTATTAATGTTTCAAGAGTCATTCATGTTTTAGTTCATTTTATATTATAGACAACATATTTATAAAAAAAATAGTTTAAATAAAGTTTTTCCTATTAGAATTTTAGTCTCTAATTTGTGAATTATTGGCCTGTTTAGCTATAGGATATAGCATTATATTCTGTTGTACATAAAAACACTAAATTTTAAAAAAAATAAAATAAAATTTAACATTCACTGATTTTTTAAAAATAAAGCGCACCACTGCGCGCGTCAAAAAGTATGTCAGAAAATTGTAAATAAATCATAGAAAAATAACCTAAGAGGAAATAATGCGCAATTATGGGACAGCTGAGTTATCGCCGATTTTAATGACAACTCCATACATTTTTTTCTAAAATAATTTCTATAGGAGTCGTTTGCAGTCACATTCAGTTGATTTTGTATTTTTAAGTATATTATTAGTCTTCCAAAGCATATCCAAGCAAAAAAAGTGACACTTAAAAAATTAAACGAAAATGTCTATGAAAGCCGAATTTCGGCCCACTGTGCGCCGCCGCGCTAGGCCTGCAGTGTGGCCGACCACTTAGGTGACAAGTAACATGTGAATGTAAAACAAGTTTTTATAATTTTTTTTTTCTAGACAAGTTTTTAGAAAATACGTCAGTGGTACTGTAAGCTGATCAAAATGAGTCCAAACACCGTCGGTCTACTGTAAGTTACTGAAGAGTTCCGTTGCCCACCTTCCGTCTCCATCACCAGATCAGCTCGCTGTCACCATAATATTGTATTGTCATCGAAGCTTGACAGGCATGGAAAATTTCAACTCAATCGCACATCGGGACACTTCCCGACATTTTTCACGCTTTGTTTTTCACGCAACAGACCTGTCGTGACCTGTCGTCAAAGTAAATAAAAGCTTGTAAAAAGAAAAGAAAGAAAGAAAAAAAGAAAAATGTCTTTCTCATCTCATCTTACTTTAAGAAAACAGCGTGAAAAATGTTCCCAAAAACATATTAGGCCGAATGAACACTCTCGGGTTTCGAAGGCTGACACTAACTGGACAGCATACGCCCTGCGCTCTCAAATTCACTACAAGATTTCCCAAACGCTTTTAAACTTTTTGCCGTCCTTTCAAATAAAACGGCTTGGTAATACAAGCTCTTCTGGTACAAGGGGACACTTCTTTTCATTACCCTCGAGACGGCTTTGGCAGTGCCGTAGATAGGTACAATCGCGCGCACAAGTGTTATATGAAAAGATCTTTTATTTCCTTTGTGAAGCGGTGTTTTGTATGCAGAGTACTGCATAGGGAATTCTATTTGAATGGCGCGGTGACTAGCGACGGGGTTTTATTTTCGGTAGGTTTTAATTGAAGGATGAGATTAATTTCTGGCACAGCGCATACTAGGAAATGTTTACAGACTTTTTGTTCATAAAAATAGATGGTTTATATTCGTAAAACATAACCCACGCGACGGAGTAAATATACTTCATCATCGTCATCAACACCAGCCGGAAGACATCCATGCTGAACATATGCCTCCTCCGTTAGAACTCTACAGTGAATGACAAATATTTACTTACTTGTTTTATATTAATTAGATTATATAAAGGGTGTAAGGGACCACGTACCGATTTTTTTTGATAAAATTGCAAATAATGTCCGCTACAATTACAGAAACCATTTATATGGAATATGACAAATGACTAAGTTATTAATTTTCGAGCATGTAATGAATTTATGCGGAATAATATTTATTTTTCTAATTACATTGCTAATATTCTAAAATAATAATAGTTAATTGCCTATGTACTGTTTTTGTGTATACAGAATAAATAAATAAATACATTTTCCACAAATAAGTAATTTATTGTCTTTAATTAAAATTATGCTTTATTATTATACCAATAATGAAGTTAGACTAATTTTATTAAAAAAGTGTTTCTTTATTCGAAATTCTTGAAAAATCCGATGAAAAATTTCAACACTAGAATGTTCAAAATGTATTGGATCCCTGGTATCGGTTTTCGGTACGATGTCCCTTACACCCCGTATAGATAATAAAAAATAAGTTTTAAAAACTAAAACCCGACTACGGATAAAATCGCAGTCTAAAAAGTAGAAAACAAGAAAATATTTCTTGTCAGATATACTTATCTACCAACGCCTGAAGCAATTAATTATCGTCTAGTAAGTAGATAATTTATATATTTCAATTTAACGTATTATAAGTATAATTACTATAGATTGTAGCCGTAGTCGCATGCCACTGATGCCTGATAATCAGACAATGTAACATTCTACAAGCGCTATCGCTAATAGAAAGTTTAAAAATGTATGAGAATGACATAAGTCATCGAAAAATCACGTGACAAATTGTAGGGAATTGACACCATTAGCGAATGAAGAAATAGATTCGCTATGAAGCGATTGCATCTTGTCTAGGCCCTCTGGTCAGCTGCTAGTCGTCGAAGTGCATCCTGAGTTTTGTGTTCCCATCGCGACAATATAACATTGGCCATATTCGACATTAGCAAGGTGGCATGCGACTACGGCTACATCTATAGTAATTATACTTATAATACGTTAAATTGAAATATATAAATTATCTACTTACTAGACGATAATTAATTGCTTCAGGCGTTGGTAGATAAGTATATCTGACAAGAAATATTTTCTTGTTTTCTACTTTTTAGACTGCGATTTTATCCGTAGTCGGGTTTTAGTTTTTAAAACTTATTTTTTATTTTATTTATTTTGGGGCTTTATAATTCGTTACAAATCACGTAGAATTATTAGAATTAAGTCAGTATCGCTATAATAATTACTTAGGTTTACTAAATATATTTCGTAAACACGTAATTGTTTATTTTTTTTTAGGCATCAGCGTGTGAAAATTCAAGGCTCTATCTAGTACCAATCGTTCATGAATTATAACGCTTTTTGATAAAACATGAAACCCCCTATTTGGACCCCTTAGGATGTGAATTTTGAAAATTCCGTTCTTAGTGTGCGTTTACGTATTGTGAAGAATACACCTCCCTAATTTCAAGTCTCTAGAGCCAGCGGTTTAGGCTGTGCGTTGTCTGTCAGTCAGTCAATCAGTCAGAACATCTCCTTTTATATATATTGATGATGATGATTAAAATAACTTTAATACGTGCAAAGAAGGTATGGAACCCTCGATGCGCGAGACTCGCACTAGACTGGTTTTTTTTTGTTTGATTCGGTACCTAGCTCCGAACCGGAGTATCTTACCTACTAAAACGCCACGTACTCAATGGACATCTAGGGCCCACAATCCAAACGTCCAACGGACAACTCCGAAGGTTGACCTTTATTTGTCCGGGCTTATGGCTGAGGAGCGAGGCGGCAGCTTTTTTTTTTTAGGTGACAGATTGACGCGGGTGCGAGCGTTTGCGAACACTCTCGGCAGCCTCTTATTGAATTGAAATCAATAACATTAATACGCGCAAAGAAGGTATGGAACCCAGGCGAGTCAGACTCGCACTTGACCGGTTTTTTTTTTGTTTGATTCGGCATCTAGCTCCGAACCGGAGTATTTTACCTACTAAAATGCCCCGTACTCAATGGACATCTAGGGCCCACAATCCAAACGTCCAACCGACAACTCCGAAGGTTGCCCGTTATTTGTCCGGGCTTATGGCTGAGGAGCGAGGCGGCAGCTTTTTTTTTAGGTGGCAGATTGACGCCGGTGCGTGCGTTTGCGAACACTCTCGGCAGCCTCTTATTGAATTGTAACCTTGCGTGTACTTAGAAGCCACACTTGAGCTAACGCAGCAGTTAGCAAAATAGTTTAACTAAACAATATGATTTTTCCCATCACTTTTGAAATCACATCAGATTCAAATTTTAAACATCGATGTCGTATTTTAGTTTTAAAACCCATGATATAACTCATGCCTACTGCTTATATCATAAAAAAAACGGTTTCCAATTACCTTTTAAAAGACACCACACGCGAGATTTTGAACTTAGGGGTCCTATTTTGACCTTAAAACCCTCATAATTCCTTAAACCTGACTTCGTCCTAATCCTATCTATCATATTGTATCGGAAAACAGTGAAATGTGTTAAGAAATGGTAAAATATTTATTTTTTACTAAACTTGAGGTCCTGTGACTTCTACCTAGAAAATTCCGAGAAATGCAAAAACACGTTATTGTTTATTTGCTTTGAGGCATCTGTGTGTGAAAATTCAAGGCTCTAGTACCAACCGTTCATGAATTATAACGCTTTTTTATAAAACTTAAAACCCCCTATTTGGACCCCTTAGGATGCGAATTTTGAAAATTCCTTTCTTAGTGTGCGTTTACGTATTGTGAAGAATAAACCTCCCTAATTTCAAGTCTCTAGAGCCAGCGGTTTAGGCTGTGCGTTGTCTGTCAGTCAGTCAATAAGTCAATCAATCAGGACATCTCCTTTTATATATATTGATGATGATGATTATTTACTTTACACGATCATGCTTGGGCAACAGAAATACACATGTGTACCTAATTTCAACTTAAACAAAAAATATTTTTGTTTTACTTCAGAAGTTTTTGTCCTGTAGATGGCGCCACATTGAATTTAATGTAATATTATATAGCCTATAACCAGCGGACAATCAAGGCGCTTCTAACGACACCCTTCTTGTCTAATTATGTTAAGTAGATTAGAAGATATTCGGGAACAGATGAACATACATACATACATACATACATACATACATACATACATTCTTGTTAAAATCATAACCCTCCCTCCGTTCCGTAGTCGGGTAAATAGATGTTATATAGATTTATAAAATGCATATGTGCTTATTAAATAACTTAAGAGCTTGACCAAGAAATGTGTGCTTAGTCGCGGGTAACAGTTACTATAGAATAATAATAATAAGTAGAACATAGAATACGAAAGCAGCACCTATTGTGGTGTGAAATAAGCGATAATAAAGTTAGGGATTGTAGTCGAAAAGTTGGAATGATCCTTGTTGTTTCAGACTCAGAATACGGCGCGAATACTAATTTCAGCTCTCATATCCATTATGTAAATGGTGAGCACACATAAATCTGTTACAAGTTAGCCGTAATGGAGCTAACGCCGTGCGTTTACTTTAGTTATAAAGATTTATTAGCTTTGTATGAGGTATTTCTTTATTCCTTTTATTTGATGCGTGAAAAAAAAAATTCAATTCATAATTTTAAACTTATAAATATAAAGATTCATATGAGGATAACGATAATAATGAAATTACAGTTTCACATAAATGTTCGCATGTCGTAATGTGTTCGTGAGCTTGTTTTATACATGTTAGGGTTTTTTATGTGAGGTTCATTGCAAAACCAAAACAGAGAATGAACGATAGCTATTGGAATATGCCTTCGATGAAGTGAACTTGTTTGGAAAATTACGTCGAGTATTTTCATCGCCCATCCCACAGAATCTGAAGACAAAGGTCTTCAATCAGTGCGTCATGACATATGGAGCCGAAACGTGGACACTCACGGTAGGGCTGGTTCACAAATTTAAAGCCGCTCAGCGAGCTATGGAAAGGTCTATGCTTGGAGTTTCTCTGAAAGATCGAATTCGGAACGAGGTCATCAGACAGAGAACCAAAGTTATCGACATAGGCCACCGGATTAGCAAGCTGTCTGCGATATTTGTCTTGTAAAAATAATTTTATTTATATTGACAGTTATCTCTAACTAAATAACAGTATCCTAAATGGATACTGTTATTGTATATGTATATGTACAGCCAATTTAATAGATCACATTTGACATTTGTCATTATCTTTGTTCTGTCTGTTTCTTTTGTCATTATGACAATAAATATATAATCGTAATTGAAAAAAGTTAAGAAGTTGTGCAGTATTAACTTCGGAAAAAATAATAATATGCATTATATGCAACGGCATAAAATGCCCGCGGTTACAAGGTTTCTGTTAAGGTTTCTGTTGATGAAGTGTCAAATGTGATCTATTAAATTGTCCCTACTAGCAGATTCAACATTTTATGACGACGTGCTTATTGTGTGTAAGTTTGCCATTCTTTATTTTAATTAACTACCAATGTTTAAATTTTGAATAGTTTTTTAATAAATCTAGTTTGTCCACGACTGCCCCTGCCTACGTGTACGTTTCCAGCTACTAGAACTGCACTTCTCACGACTGTACACGTCTGCTTCTTGAGATAGTGTTAACTGGCCAAAAACAGAAGACACTTTAATAAAAAAAATAACAATGTTTGTTCTCGACTGTACTCAGTCAGACTGGGAATTCAATTACAGTGTTGGGAATTAATTTAGAGTGTTGTGTTAATTTTTTGTCTGCCGCTGTTTAATCTAAAGTTTATAGAGAAATATCTGTACCTACTTACTTCAGCTGTGGAACGGCGCTGTCGTTTTGTTGTTTAAATAATTACTTAATTGTAAAGATGTTGTTTTGTATTGTGGTATTATATAAAGGAAGAGAGAGTGCACTTGTGTCTACGCAAGCGCTTGTGCACTGTAATTCATAATATACATGTATTATGTGTTTGTGTGTCGAACGCACGATAGTGTGTAGTGTTTTTTTTATAAATTTTATTTATTAAAAATTTTACTTTTCTGCACTCCATCTCCATATAAACTTTAACTATGCCAAAGGAGTTGTTGCAAAATGGGCTAGGAATATGTACACCACCTCAAAAAATCGAGAAAAATCCATATAATCCGGGAAAAATATAAATATTTTGTTTAAATTACTATTATTGTCGTAATTTTAATTATAATTATCATTTATTTTACATCTATATTCAACATGGCGTCCTAAGATGGCGTCTCACTGATGTCGAATTAAACTGTCAGCCAGCCAGCTACCGTCAATAGCTACCGCTGCTGTTACACTTGTCACAGTTGGTTGTGTGCGTGTATTGTATGTAGTGAAATGATTATCATTGATGTTTTAATTATTAAAATGATTTATGAGAAAACTGAAACAAAAATACAAAGAGTACTATACTAAAAATAATTTTAACGACATTGATAATAAAAATGACACATGACAGTGACACTTTTCCGCCATGCCAGTCTTTTGTTATGTGTTGCAATTTTAAGTAAAAATTCTTAAGTTTTACAAGCATATAAAGCCAAATTATAGTAAATGGATAGTTAAAAACTGTTTTATGTGTGTTTCCCTATTTTAGAATATAGTGTACAAAGTCCTGGCCCAGGCTCCATACATTTTGGAACATCTCTTTTCATACTCCACCATCCACGTAATTTTCGCAGAAAAGGGGGTACAAAGTTTTTGCTTTACGTATTAATAGACGTACTATCGCGGACACGAATGCTGTACCAGTTTTCAATCAAATTAGTTTGAACGACGTTACGTACGCTTACGACGCCCGCATGTATTTTGGGCCAGCTCGAGCAAGTAATAATCGTCCTAAAGGTGGTACACCGTTGGTAACGATTGTTTAGTAACACCTCCTAGGCTTAGCTCAGTGATGCTCACTAGGAAACGACTTCGGTTCATCTGTTCGCTTTCATACGACGCGGCGATGTCTATCTACAACCCAACCATCTCACTGAATGGCGGCTTAATTGAAGGATGACGATTGGGATGGCGACAATTATATTTTATACAATAGATATGCCATTAGCGAAACAACGAAATTCACCCAAATTGGGTAAACTAGCAGTAAGTTACGCGACTGTAAAATGTAACGAACGTGACGTGTGCCTTTGAAAACCAAGTAATATGCCTTCTGCGTATTTACAAAATGCACAAAGTGCTGTATAAAAGTAAATAATAAGGAAAGGATATCAAACCTTAACTATTTATGGGATAATATTATTATTTATGTCCGGTGCGTGCCAATGAACGCGTACCTTAAAGGAACCAGAAAAATATCCGTAAGTACCAAAAAATGAAGCATATACACCATAAGTTCCATTAAGACTAACTTTTTTTGAGTGAGTGTACTCACGGTGACCTACCACTACCACTGTAATGTTATTATTTCAAATCGTCTATATATAGATATTATTAATTAAAATCCTCAGTTTTCGTCACCAAGCGCGAACCTTATTTATTCCGCTTGAAGGACGAAAGACAATGCCGACATAATTTAATTAAAAAGGTCTTCTGCTTAAAATTATAAGTCACTTCGCAGTTTGTTGCTTACAAAAATAAAAATATTATTTACTTAGAAACTACTTAACAGATAATGAAAAGGTCGACTTTTCGTTACAGTTAATTTTAATAAATGTACTTAAAATATCCATTTTTTGTTTTGTAAAAATGGATATTTTAATTTTGAAATAGAACATTTTTAAATCCATAAAGCATTAATAAGTACATAGGTAGGTACCTGATTTTAATAGCAGACTGTCATGACTGACTATTTATCATGGAAGTAATATGTACTACGTACAACAGGAATGAGCTCTATCTTTGCATCTTGCAGCTAAAATAAAGAAAATAAAACCTAATGCTAAGGTCGTAAGAGTCTTGTTGGGCGCAAAATAAAAATGAAGCTGAGTGAGAGGGCAACCACTGAACGCTGTGTCCCGTTCTAACAGTGACTTAGAGTTGCCAGAGTTAAGTTGATTTCAATCCTTTCGTTGTTAGTAGAAAAATATGCGATTGATGTAATGTAATAAAGTAAAAACATTTACTTCTACAATGTTTCTAAATATAAATAATAATTTATTACCGACATGTTAAAGCAATATTATTTGTTGCTACGTGTAAAGGCCTTATTAATGCAAAAAAATTGCGATTGGCGTATAGGTTTTCTTTTATTTGTACGAAATACGGACACCTGACCTGACAACCCCCCATGAAATTGCCAACTCGGACGTTAATGGCGGTGGTTTTTTGATTTCGTGATATTTTTCAAGAATTTTAGTTAAAATGGGGAGAATTTGTGTCGTGGAGGCTTGCGGAAGCGAGTATTATCCTGATTGTGGTTTATCTTTTCACAGGTAATAGTTTTAAACATAATTCGTTAGTGAAGAATTACGGTGACCATGCATGACTATCCAATCCTAGTTCAAGAACAAATAATTTAATTACTTATGCATTTTTATTCCTTTCTCTATTAAAATAACTTTGTTACAATTTCAGATTTCCTACAAACTACATACATTGTTAGATCCACTACATCCTCCTCAATCTATATTTGAAGATCCACATGATACTCAATTGGTGAAGGCGTTAGGGAATTCATATCTCAATTTACGTTTAACGTATAATGCAAAATTAGAATTAATGAAACATATAAGGAATAAGCTGGGTTTGCTGCAGAAACTGTTTTATTCTCACAAGACTGTTTTATTTAGCAATGTCTGAGTTAGAATTAAACTTAAATGTAAACTTGTTTTTTCTTACCTAATTAATTAAATATACCACAATAGGTAGCTTATCGTAATTTTATCCCAGTCCAGCTGCATGTGGTGTCCTACAAGGACCAATACCTACTGGTCCTTGTAGGACACGACATGCATTTAATTAATTAGGTAAAAAAAAACAAGTTTACATTTAAGTTTAATTCTAACTCAGACATTGCTAAATAAAACAGTCTTGTGAAGTTTCTGCAGCAAACCCAGCTTATTGCGTCATATAGGCAGGTACTTACCTAAGTACCTGCCTATATGACGCGAGGGTGAAAAGCAAGCAAAAACAGGAAATGTAAAGTGCCGCAAAGGGCAAGTTTATCATTAGCATCTTCGATTAAAATCCATCTGAAGCAATGATCTGCTGACGTCAGATAATAATTTTTTTTTTATAATCATTGTCCTTCAATCATAGTTCAATATAGTCACCATCGCCAGAGAGGGATAAGAGGTACAGTTACTGAGCTCTCGCTCGGCTTCAATTTTGCGACAACAGCTCATTCCTGTTGTACGTAGTACATATTACTTCCACGCTATTTATACCATAGTGACTTTTTTTGTTTTCTTTTATTCAAACAATACAGTCACAACGTATTTTCTATTTAGCGAATTTAGCTGATTAATGTAAAACAGTAAAATTAAATAATGTAAAAAGATATAAAAAAAATTTGTTAGTCAAAAAAAAAGGATAATTAAATAGTGTATGCGTGATTTTGTTTGTGTGTCTTTAAGTGAGTGAGTGCTCAACATGATGGCTTCTCAAGATGCCCCATCGTGTAGTTGATTCATTAACATAACGAGGATATGTAGCAAAGCTCTCGAAATCTCACGCTAGAGCGTCAAGACCCTCAGAGATCGAAATACGCTACAGTCGAATGACGTCGACTGTCGAGACCTCTTTAATTTTGATAAAAATATGCCTCCTTTAGGGTTCCACGTCTTAATGAAGAAAATTAATAAAATGAACTTGTTGATATAATATTTTATTAAAGCGAAATAAACTGCAGTATACCTCGTCTCTCTTGACACACATTTTAATTTTAATGTGTGCAGTAAAGCATTCTCAAAAATTGTCGTTCACGTCGAAATATATTATTTTAATAATTTTTAGACATACTGAAAGTATTTGAAGAAAAACAAATTCTGGTGAAATTACTTCGAATACAAGCTTAGTTATGAAATGAAACAATTTTTACAACTTTACGTGACGACATTTGTTAGGATTTTGTATTTGTTCCATGTTATAAAAGTTATATTTCATTTACAGATACATATTTAATTTATTAGTATGCGCAGAAATAGCCTTCTGGAATATCTTTACGTGGCTCGCGCGCCGTGGACAGTCGGCCCTAGAAAATATTGCTGATTGACCAATCTTACCAGTGCGACTGTAATATCCCCGTAGTCTTTAAAATATTTTTCCTATTTTAAAATACAAAGATACGTAATGTTAGTGTAATTGTGAAACTCTATTTTTAACATCACAGATTTAAAGTTCGGTGGCAAGTGGTTTTAAAATTGTGAACATGTTGTGGGTAGGCAACTCAAAATAGTTTGGGATGTATTTTAAAAATAACAAGCTGGAGGGTAATATTTGTAACGTGTTATGAATTGTTTGTTGTAATGACATTCAATGTGGTGGGAGAAATGTCTGTTAGTATTTAAGGCGGAATCTCATTGTATTCTATTCGCTCTATCGTTGCGCACGGTGGAATAAAGACGTGCCAAGTACTTCAGTGTTTTACTCAGAAATTATAACTAACAGTAAGTATACACGAGATTTACATGTCTGTATTAAAACAAAACATCCCAATTTTGTAATTTCAGAACGCCTACGGAACCAGTATTCTCAGGAGTAATTCTGATCGGGCCGCTTTTTAATGAATGCCTCCAAGGAATATATCTTTTTTTTTTTAGGAAATTCAATTTATCCAGTGACGCGTACGGACTGCCTTTGAGTCAATAAGATGGGATATAATACATGCGCCCCAAATATTGATAATGAGATTCGTAACATAAGAGTCTTATACCCGATCTTGTATCGATATTTTGATAATTTTCCTCCTTTTTATTTTTGCTAAGCAAATTCTCGGGATAAGATTGAAGTTCTATAGGATGTTTGGTGCATCGTTTGCCAAATTGATTTGTCCAAAACTCATTACTTGCCACACCAGTTTTTTGTTACAACTTTTTATTTTTTAAAACTCCAGATATCAGCATTTAAGTTGGTATAGTATATCGATGTTGCCTAGCCTAAAATTTGTCTAAGCAATCTTAATTTGAAAAAATCTTACTTCGGACATGAATTAAAGTATTTTTTTTTTAATGTAAATGGTTATGTTGGTAATATTGATTGATCTAAGGATATTTGTGATGGAACACGAACAAATAGCATAAAGCAAAAACAACTCGCAGATATTTTTGCCTGCTTTCTGTGCACGCCACTGCACCTGCACAATGGCATTCCTCATATATGTCTCTTTTTGCCATGGTGAAAGCCGCAAAGTGGTTAAGTATTTTACTAAAAAACCTAAATAAATTTTAGAAACTAACGCATCGTTGTTTTGTTAATGTAATTTTCTTCTCGTTGTGTGTTGTGAATATTTGTGATAAATTCCATTAATTTTCTTTATTGTTTTACAATGGCTACTAAAATCTTTGCTGTGTTCCGAGGTAGAAGGTAATGAAAAGCTGAGAAAATTACTACGTTAAAATCAAACTACTTTTACGGATTTTATGGCGGTTCATTTTAGATTTTGCCCCCGTGGTCACGGGAGGACTGAGATGTTAAACGTCCTTATGTCACAATTCTCAACGTCACGTTCGTCGTCTTCTTAGTTATTATTGTTGGTCCAATCTTTGCTATACAGTATCTTGAGGCCGTGCAGTGTTTTGCTTGGTTTTTGATTTAATTATATTTATCACAGGATCCGAAGCGCTTAAATCTTACCCAGCTACAACCTCGATAAGTCAATATCGTCTAATAGATCAATATTTAATGTTTTTTTTTTACCCGAATGACCCAGGCGGAGGGTTATTTTGAGAATATGTATGTATCTATGTCTGTATGTATTCCTTTGGAGCGGCCTACAGCCTAAATGGCGTGGGACAGTGAATGTCATTAGATTCGTCTTAGTTGTGGGAGTGGCACAGGGCATCATTATGGGTATCAAATATATTTATGAAAATTTGTTGTATGTAAAGAAAAACATAAGTGTTTTTGCAAAGAATAGTGACCATCATAATGTAAACACCCGGAACAAACACAATCTTGCTGTACACTCCACGCGTCTCCACAGAATTAGCAATTCGTTCATGGGCCAAGGTATCCGTTTCTATAATAAACTGCCACAGGATATCCGAGACCTACCAATAAATAAGTTTAAAAGCACTATTAAAAGTCGGTTATCTAAAAAAGGCTACTATAAAATCTCGGATTACCTGGAGGATAAAGCTGCGTGGGCTTAAACTGCGATGCTCATGCAAGCCTCTAACTTTAAGAAATATTTATTGTATAATTTTTTAAAAAAAATACATACTTATATTAAAAAATGATAAGCCCACTGAGTTTCTTGCCAGATCTTCTCAGTAGAGGCCGCGTTGTCATCTGGTGGTAATTGTAAAAAAGTTGACAGTATGTAAGTGCCCTCGTTAGGCCTATGCATAATAAAGATATTTTGAGTTTGAGTTTGAAATGAAAGGTCTTAAAATAACGAGACGAGTTGAAATATATATACATATGTATATACGTGTATGTATAATGTAATTTAGGACCATTTTGTCTGTTCGTAGTCGGGCTTTTTATACAAAATAAAAGTTATGTTAAATAATTTATACTAAGTAGTTATGTTAAAAGCCGGTATAGTACACGTAGTTTTTGAATTCATAACAAAGAAACTTCATTATAAATATTTAATTAAACATGGTCACAGAATACATAATAGTACTACGTAACGTGGTTCCGTAGGCAAATTTTGAAAATGTACTCTCGGGGTACAAGCGGTATATCTCCTTTAGGACGATAATTGCTTGCACGAACCGGCCCAAAATACGTGCGGACGAGTAAGCGAACGTAACTTTGTTCAAACGATTTTGATTGAAAACTGGTACACCGTTCGTGTCCGCGATAGTACATATAGAATGAAGGCCCAGAGTAACTTTCAAAAACTATATTTTCGTAATTTGGTTTGATCTTGTATTATTGTGATCACCCCTTGTCTGTTATTCATTATTTATGGTACTCATATAGATAGATAGTATTTGAGCCATTTACAATAAATATTTGCAGGGTCAGTTTGTGCAGCGGTTAGACACATACCTACTGATTGCTATGCTTAGATTCCCGACCAGGGCGAATATTTGTTAGCATGAACATATCTGTGTGTCTTGTATCGGGGTAAATTATCTATACATTGATACATTGTATATGTTGCTTGATTTCCATGGTACAGGCTCTCCTTTCATAATTCGTTCAAGCCTTTACGAAATTATATTGCAATTTCAATTTAAAATCGCTATTGCTGACTTATTCGGCGGGCGGTGTTATCGACGGGTGGTGGCCTTGTGGCCTAAAATACAGGTTCTTACCTAGTTTAGGCACCAGACTCCCACAAATTTGTGCTATTAATTTGTCAAGTTTTTTTGTATCTTTGCTTTTGTGGTTAGTGATTAAATAATGTATTATTATTATCAGAAAAAATACCAAATCTAACTGCATGATATTTGAATCTGTTACCCTTTAAAGCTAAGGAGAATAATCTATATATGTATTATCATAAGTATATAACATATATGTAAATTATTCTCTATACGCCATGACGCCTGCCAAGCGTTGGGATTATGGCAACCCCTCCCTTCTAAGGGGGAGACATTTGTTCAGCAATGAACGTCTTTCTTATAAGTATATAAAAATGAATCCCTATTTCCCTTGGTCCGAGAACTGCTAGATCATTTTCGGTAATTCTATTTTTCTTGTGTTTGTTATTGTCAAAAAAGTTTCTTACGGAAAAAAAGGAAGATGCTCAGAAAATTAGAAAATTACGCGGGCGGAGCTGCGCGGGACATCTAGTTACATATATAAGAGAATATTCCCTAATTAACTTTAAGGCTATGAAATTAGTCTACAAAACTTGCTTTTGTTATTAGTCAAATTATATTATCTCAAAACTAGATTCGAATTTTAAACTTACCAATTGAAAAGCGTGTACCCTTATCAGATTTCTAAGTTGGTAGACTTGGAGAACAATATTTTTTGCTCCGTCCAGTTGGCGAAAAGGACAAAATTTAATAATTCAAAAAGATCCAAAGTTCTGGTAAAGTTCGTTTCCCCATTTCAAGGCCTGGCTCCTATCAGATGATACTATTAAGTAAATCTCGTAACTTTGGGTTCGAATGCTGAAATTCTGACGAGTTTGTGATTTTGTGAAATTTGCCAGCGAATCTTGTAAATTATAAATTATATAATATTGTTCCTTTACTGTATCTGACTCCACCGCGAGTTGGTAATAAATTTTAGTTATCTCCTCCCGCACAAAGTTAAAGCTCAGATTAAGTAATTTGCGTATATATTTATATAGGAGTCAAACGACGTTATAATTTTATTCATATTGAAACTACATTCTACACGTTGAGACCGATATTGGAACATAGAATAGAATACTCTTTTTTCTCACACGAAAGTGAAACATATAGAAAAACGTTGAAATTAAGTTAAATTAGGTACAAATAACATCTTCGGAGTCGCTGGACGTCTGGGGTGTGGGCCCAAGGACGTCCATTGAGTACGGCGGCGACTCCGAGGAGGACGGGGACGGGGTTCCGACCCGTGAGCACCGTGTCAAGTTTAGAGGGGGGCTACAATGCGCTCCTCGGTGGTGGGCTCAAAGGCAGGGTACTGAGGGGCCCCTGGTGCAGATCCCACCGGAGAGATGTGCCTCCTCCTCATGTGCCGATGCGACAGCTGCGGGGATTTTAGTGGGTAAGAATACCACATGCCCCGGTTGAGCCCCACAGCTCCTGGGGACCTTTAGAAGGTTTCCCCCGCGTCAAAAAAAAAAGTACAAATGACATTTGTTTTTTTTTTCAAATTGATTACTAGCTATGTTCTTTCATGAAGTTGTAAATTTTGAAGGGTATCTATATTTGGCACATTCAACTCGCTTTTGGGTTTCAAATATAATTAATCCATTACAGTAATATTATGTGAACTCCCTACTTATCTACAGAAATGAAATAAAATACATTCAATACCTACGAGCCAGGAGCCTGATATATTATGTCAATATAAGTTTATATGAGACGTGGTCTCTAACGGCTGGCCTTTTATAAAAGTTCAGAGTCACACAACGAGCCATGGAGAGAACTATGCTCGGAGTTTCTTTGCGCGACAGAATCCGAAATGTGGAGATTCGCCGAAGAACTAAGGTCACCGACATAGCTCTCAGAATCTGCAAGTTGAAGTGGCAATGGGCAGGCCACATCGCTCGAAGAACCGATAACCGTTGGGGAAGAAAGGTTCTCGAGTGGCGACCACGAACCGGAAGACGCAGCGTTGGCAGGCCTCCCAGTAGGTGGACAGACGACATTGTGCGCGTCGCAGGTAACCGGTGGATGCAAATAGCCAATTGTCGTTCATTGTGGCGTTCTAAGGGGGAGGCCTATGTTCAGCAGTGGACGTCTTCCGGCTGATGATGATGATGATGATGAAGTTTATATTAAGTCAAGGTAATATGAAGATGTAAGATTTATCCAAAGTCATCACCATTAGCCGATAGACGTCCACTACTGAACGAAGTCGCGGGCAACTGGTGGACAAAGTTAGCCACAGTACACGACGGTTATTGTAATCCACTGTAGGGTTTAATGAAGATTAATAGCCTAATAATTATTAGCTCATTCGTTACAACGAGCTATGTGACGTCACCGCTCGCAGAGTGACCTACTCGCCCCGCGGGACGAAACGCGAACTGCACTGTGGAGGACAAATGGCGCCTCTGGGATTACTGCATGCAGCTGCATTACTTTACATGGCTTATAAGCTAGCCAGTTTTGTACTTTGTTTGTACTTTGCTGCTCGTGTCAACTCGTGCGCGGGTGCTGCTTGGGGGGACTGGTCCGACTACTATCCCTTTGGCCTCTTAGTTTGTTGTACTTTCGTCGTATTTTTTTTCGGTCTTATTTGATCTTTTGAACGGCAAGGCACACTGTCGCTCTGATCTAATTGTAACATGACACACTGTTTAAAAAAAAGTGAAAAAATGACAAGCCCGCTGAGTTTCTTGCCGGATCTTCTCAGTTGAGGCCGCGTTGTGATCCGGTGGTAGATTTTTTTTTAAAAAAAAACATGATCTTTCAAAAGTGCTAGCGTTAAAAGCCTATTTGAAATAAACTACTAACTGTAGGTAAATACATTATTTTTAAAAATTAATTTGCCAGTGGTCTATGTGGTCTATGGAGTCCTTGTCCTTTTTAGGGTTCCATACCTAAAAGGTAAAAAGGTAGCCTTATGGTCTGACTTCGTCTGTCTGTCTGTCACACCTATATATTTCAGGAACCACTGATGCTATCGATTTGAAAATTGGAATAGTTTTAGATCTTACTTACCCAACCTCAGCGCAAATGAAAAAAAATATATATTTCATTTACTTTTTTTATAATGGTCATCGAAATGGGTCATCCAAATTTCAAAGTGAGACTACTATATCGAGTGGGGTGTCATATGAAAGGGCTTCATTTGCAAATTTCAAAACAGATTTTTACTTTGGTTCCCATCACGTAGTTATTGGCTGATAATCAAAAATGTCAAAAAAGAATACCGTCTCCTTATCTCCGAAGTTTGTGGAGGGAAAAATCTGAAATAATTATGGGTAATACATGTCTATCTATATTTTACAGGAAAATTAAAATGATCTTTCTAAACACACAGTACAGTTTTTTAGTGATCCTAAAAACCACGACAAACAAACTTAGTTTCGTGGTTTTTTTTTTTGGTGTTAGATGAATAGTATCCAAAGATAGATTTCGGATGAGTCAATTGAGAGTCGGTTTCGCGCACCGAGGGTTCCTCAGTGCGCGAAACCGACTCGCAATTGATCGGTATTTTTTTTGCTGACGCGGAGGAAACCTTTCAGGAAAAGGGGCTTCGTAGGGCGGAGGCCGGGTTATGTGGTATTTTTACCCGACTACGGAACGGAGGGAGGGTTATGATTTTAACACGAATGTATATGTATGTTCATCTGTCCGCCTCGAGGGCATTTAGTAGGAACGTCCAGAGCGTGTGTCCGCGATACACGAGCCCCCTTTAAGGCGGGGGATACCTCGTTACATTTCTATTGAGCGATGGGGCCGGAGCGATGAGGGGGAGCAAGTAGTGCCACGCCAACCTGCTGCTGTATTGCACTGTCGCTCGTCACCCGAAACATAACTTATTAAGTTTCTTGTGTCTAGTTTTTACACCAGCTAAAGTGCCCTTCCACCAAAATAAACTAATGTTAAAAACAGCAGCTTGGCGGCAGAATATCTGACACTGCGGTGGTACCTACCTGGACGGCCTTTTGCAAAAAAGTCCTACTAAACATTTATTTACCAACAGCGATATATCTAAAATCACATGGTTTGTAATACACAAGGTATGCTCCTAGTCCTAGCATCCATAAGCAGTAGCAAAAACAAAGTAAAAAATAAAAATACAAACAGTCATGGATTAAATAATGAATCGTCAATAAAATAACAGGCGGAGACCTCCAGAGTGCAAATAAGCGAAGTTCCAAAGTTAAATTGCTCAACCAATATTAACAACGGCCACGTTTTTAATATAAAACAAACGTACAAAGTAACAAGCGCGCTGAGCCGACGCACTGATAGGAAGCGAAATTACACCTCGACCCGGTCTCAACAAACTGCTGTAATCACAAACAATTTCAAAGAAGATGGCTGTGATTCGCAATATTGTGAGGTGGCGGTGTAAGGGAAGAGCAACAACGGTTTTCGATATAAGCTAGAATCGTGCATCTAGCCTTTAATATAATTGATTAAGCCGCTAGATCAGGGGTGGCGAACCTTTATGTATCAACGTGCCATTTTGAATAATAAGGCCAAGATATGTTTATTAAGGCCATGGACGTGCCGTGAAATAATTTTGATTCCGTGATTATTGGGAAAATAATAATACGCAGACACCGCCACCCCGTGCACCGCGCCGTTAAATGTATTTCTTCTTATTATTTTTCAAAAATATATTAGCTTCGGAGAATATTTTTTCTATCTTTTTTCTCAGTGCATAATGAATTTGGTGATCGCGTTGTCGCGTGCTACCAATGGCACGCGTGCCATTGGTTCACCATCCCTGTGCTAGATCAATGATATTAAAAAGTAAAAGGAGGTAGATAGGTTATAGGCGATCCGAAAGTGGCGGAAAATAGGTGAGCTAATTAACACAACTTGAATCAGTAGCACATCACCCACGGAAGCGTCAATTCGTTTTAATTTTATTGAATCATCGCATCTAGATACTATTATGAAAATATCCAAATACACAAGATCAAAATAAATAGACTTATGTATTAACTAGCTGACCCAGGCAGCTCCGCCTGCGCTATTTTTACGTTAACTAAACTTTTAATAACAGACATTAGCATCGAATACATAACCTCCTTTTTTATAGTCGGTTAAAAACTGGGACCTACTTTTTACTTGCTCTCCGAAGCACGGACCCGTTTAGTTCAAAAGGCGTTAAATGGTCACCCATCTATTTAATGACCTTACCTAACGTTGCTTAACCCGATCGATTACAAAACCTTGATAACAACTCTCTATGGGTGTTCCCTTACTAATTATTATTATATTATAAAGAAAAATTGATGAAATCTGACCAAGCGTATAACCAAGTACCCAATTTGACTTTAATCCCCTCTCCCAAAAGAACCGTGCTAGATTACGGGATAAAAAGTATCCTATGTCCTACCTCGTAGCAAGATCTCAAATCATGCCAAGTTTCATTTGAATCCATTCAGTAGTTTCGGCGTGATGCTCAGCCGTGATACAGACAGACAGACAGACAGACAGACAGACAGACAGACAGACAGACAGACAGACAGACAGACAGACAGACAGACAGACAGACAGACAGACAGACAGACAGACAAAAATTAAAAAAAAAAACATTTTCGGCCTCAGTATCGTAAATTCACCAGCTAGAGTGTCCTTCACACCAGAACACAGCAATATTGCTGCTTGACTGCAGCATATTTGTCTCCTCGGTGGAATCTCTCTAGACTGCTCCCTGCATAAGAGATCACCATCTAGATCGGTTATAGAATGCCCTCCAAAAATAATTTTCAAAATATCTTCAATGTACAGAATTGGACCTGTTACAGTTTTATTATAAGTATAGAGTATAGATGTGAATATCATCTTATCCTGGAAATGTTGTACGCGAGTTTAATAAACGCTCAACGCTCCAAAATTAAACCAAACGATAGCAAACGAAGGGATCTTAAAGTGAAAATACAGATTGCGACTTTAGAAAATGTGAGTGCGTAGTTATTTCGCGGAACGAACTTGCCCTAATGGCATCGCACGGGGTCGCGGCTCGTGAGGTTCCATTGTAATAAGGGTTAATAGAACTTTGCCAATTAGCCAAAGCAATCGCTGTGTGAAGTTTGCGTTCTAACAATGTGAAGATATTACAAATAAATGTTAAGAGAGGTCGGCCACAGAGGGGCGGCTCAAAAGTAGGCAGGATGACTGGAGAATAAGCGATTCGGGAATTAACAGCATACAAAAGATCCCCATGGCTTATTAACACCTTCAGTGCGGAACAAGCCCATATCGGCCTGCCGCGGTACTTTAGCTGGTGCGGTCGAAGAAAACTTTGTCCCTCTCGCCTGTGCGGAACGATTTTCTCAGGTGTTTGTAAGAGTTCGACAGAAACAAATATACAATTGAACTTGTCATTTCCAGTTTGGTAGATCCCGGGGCGAATCGAACGTAAGGAAGTTGGATTCAAGGTTATTTTAACAGTACAAAAAAAAATTGTATACAGCATGTTTTCGCAGTTATAACATTTTAATCTACCCTAGTGCTGGTGGGTCGAAAAAGACCTGCCACGCACTGGCGGAAAGATCGTAGGGGGCGCATTTCGACCCGGCGCCGCGCAGATGAAGGTGTATGAATATATTTTCCGCAGCCAGTGTTAAAGTCACATTAAAGAAAAATGTAAAATAGGATATAAAATAATTAGCGACCCTCCAAGGCTTGACAAGGGTATAGAAATGTTTTTTTTTACACTAGCTGCCCGCGCAGCTCCGCCCGCACTATTATTATCGCTGAAAATTGCATTAAAATCCGTTGCGTAGTTTAAACCAACTAATGTTAACACACTTTCGGTTGACATCAAAGTTCGGTGGACAACTGAAGCTTGATAGTCACTTGGGTGGCTAAAGCCAACTGAAGCTTGATAGTCACTTGGGTGGCTAAAGCCAACTGAAGCTTGATAGTCACTTGGGTGGCTAAAGCCAACTGAAGCTTGATAGTCACTTGGGTGGCTAAAGCCAATAGCCCTGCTAGTGATGTTGGCGTACCTTCTGTGTTTATTTTATATTAAGTAAGTATCAATAATAAATTATTTATTTTTTTATATTACTAGCGGCCCGGTACGTGCTTCGCTACGAATAAAGTGAAATATTAAAAAATAATAATTGGAACATCAAATTCAGAACAAAAAATATAAACACAAAGCAATAATTATCGCTGACAATTTGCTTTAATCGAAGCACGTCCAAAATGAAATGACCGCATGAATGACATAATAACATGCTTTTACTGTCAACACTGAAAAAAGTTTTAATTCTGAAAAAAAAAGTTCAATTTGACAGCAAAATCCCCATTTACAAAATGATCCGCCATTTATTGAATTAATTTGTTACAAAAAATGTGATAATTAAAGAACCGCTCTACCGATTTTGTGCAAACTTCACATAAACCATCTACTAAATAGTCCGAACAAAGCCTAAACATTTGGTTTGGATAGGTGAGCCCTCCAGCCCTGAGCCCGGGGCTATAAACAACGGGCAACCTTCGGAGTCGCTGGACGCTCGGGGTGTGGGCCCCTTGAGCGTCCATTGAGTACGGCGGCGACTCCGAGGAGGACGGCGGCGGGGTTGCGACCCCCGTCCCCGTGAGCACCGTGACTGGTTCCCGGGGGGCTACAATGCGCCCCCCGGCTACAATGCCGGCGGCGGGCTCAAAGGCAAGGCACTGAGGGGCCCCTGGTGCAGATCCCACCGGAGAGCCCTGGGGTCTCCCCTCTCATGTGCCGATGTGACAGCCGCGGGGGTTTTAGTGGGTAAGAATCCCACATACCCCGGTTGAGCGCCCCACAGCTCCCGGGGATCTTTCGAAGATTTCCCCCGCGTCAAAAAAAAAAAAAAAGGTGCGCCCGTTCTTGAGTTATAAAATTACAACGAAAAGTGGCATTGATTTTTATATAATAATATATATATTTATTTTGAGTCATCTACACCATGTGGCAATGAGATAATAATGATAATTAACGATACGCTAACTTACATTTATTATTATGTAGGCAAATAATATTATTTGTTACACGAAACAAAAGAATATTGAACATGTTAATTAATAAACTACCATATTTTCTGTAACAAGTTCAAGGCCAAAACCATACACGTGTGTGTAACATATAGACATACTTTATTAATTCAAGCGGTTATCCATCATCACCAGCCGAAACACGTCCACTGCTGAACAAAGGCCTCCCCCTTAGAAGGGGGGGGGGGGGGGGCGGCTTGCTATAATCCCTGCGCTCGGCAGACGTCTTGGGGTCTCACGCTAGGGGAATTCACGAAGAATAAGACTATTAGCACCAGTAAACAGAACTCGTTTATACGTGACACGGAGAAGTTCGCCGACACGACAAGACACGAGGTGCTGAAACATTGGTTATCACACTTTTGAGCCCCCACTGCCCTTCACATCCGGTTTACCGTGACTGGTATCTCGCGAGGTCCAGAGTACTATCCAGCCTCTACACAACGTTGATAAGGGGCAGGTTTAGAGGAAGCCCAAGGAAAGGCTTTAGAGGGTAAACATTGCACATCCGTAGCGCGTTGTCAGACGAAATCACACCGTAAGGGTTCCAATTTACAGTTTAGGTAGTGAACTCTAAAATCGTTTTTTTACAGCCCTTGTTGAAGATGAAGGGGCTTAGGCCACAGTCCACCATGCTGCCTAAGCGCGGGTTGGCGGACTTCACATGTCATTCGAAAACTAGTTAGGATTTCACAGACATACAGGTTTCCTTACGGTGTTTTCCTTAAACGAAAGCTAGTAACACTCGCACAAAGACGATTCGCACATGATTAATTAAAGAAATCAGAGGTGTGAGGCGGGGTTTCAACTTGCGGATCTTGTAATCTTAACTAATTTTATTCAATAAAAATCTCGAAGTACGTAAGTACGATGGAAAGCATAAATTGCAGGAAATCTACTTTCATCTCGATGATTCAATTCATATTCATGCAGAACGTTCGTTGCTAGGGCATACCTATTTGTGTGTATAAACTAAATTCGATTTATCGCATCGCATCGAGAGTCCTCATGTCGTCTCTCAATCAAATAGGGAATTATACTTGACAATGTTTTGATTTTATTCGAAAAATACATATACAATAGCCTCCTCCTCCTTGTAGCCTCCGTGGAACAGTGGGCTTGCTTTGTAAACCGGAGGTCGCAGGTTCGAATCCTGCGGGTGGCAACTTGTGAAGTTGTTCCTTACTGGCTAGGACAATGCAGTCCGATCACCTGATTGTCTGTAAAGTAAGATGATCCATGCGTCGGATGGGCATGTAAAAAGTCGGTCCTGCACCTAACCTCTCCCCGGTCGTGTTGGGCTCCCGTTCCATTGGATTATGAGAGGTTTATAGGAAGAGAGAGTGCACTTGTGTGTACGTAAACACTTGTGCACTATAATATCTCCTGCGTACATGGTTGATCTTGTGAAAGATTGGCCGCTGTGGTTGTATCGGCCAAGAAGAGGGATACAATAATCGCGAGGTAGGTTCCAGGGCGTCTGCGCGGCGACGCGGTGTAGGGCCTGAGTGGAGACCCGAAGGAAGCGTGCATTGACGGGCCCGTTGGTCTAGTGGTTAGACACCCTGCTCTAGCGAGCATCTGACGCTGAGGATTCTGGCGAGATTCGAACGGAGTGCCATGTCTCTCTCCATAGCATCGATGTAGTGGACGGGTGGGAGGTAACCCACATAACCATCGATATAATATATAAACTATTTAGATAAACATTCACGAACAAAATGACATGTAAAATGTGGTCGAGGAGGTTGCAAACTTATCTGTGCTGGTGGCGGAAACGTGAACTAACGATTTTATAATGATAATGACTTGTAGTTTGACAGCTTCATATAGACAGTAGCGACACTCCTATCGGCAAAAATAAATTTGTCAGGATGTGGCTTATAAAGAAATAGCGACACAAGGGCGCTATTTCTCGCTACCACTTTTTGAACCGCGACACCAAAACTAGTTTATATATTATATCGATGCACATAATCCAGCCTCCGCCCCTACGGAGATCGGGTACCTCGAAGGCATCCTCCCCGACAGCAAAAAAAAGTTCCAGGGGGTCACGATCTGTTCGAGCAGTATTATTGTAATTTTACTGCCACGAGAGAAAGAAATGGAGCTATATACTGCGTATTTACGCGTCTTCTGCACGTGAAAGTAAGATCCCTTTACCACTACCATAAGAGATGGTGGATGGGCCTAGGGGGGCGTACATCTATGAGTCCTTAGCTGTGTTCGCATTTGCCTGTTTTCCGCCCGATTATAATGTGGATGTTCTCAAGGCTAGAGTGAAAAGTAGCGGCCAACCTGGCGTCAGAGTTGTTCAAGCCTTAGAGCATTAAACCATATATACAGGGGGTTACAAAATACCCCGTAAAAAATATACCCCAAAAAAGTAAAAAAATATTATTATTTTCACTGATGTGTAAACCCTATTTCAGTAAAAATAAAGAGTAAAACTACGCAGAATGTACTACATTTCTACCTAAATCGCGGAACGTCAAAAATTTTAAAAGACGTAAGCTAACGAAACAACCTAAAAACTGGTGGAAATGTCCAAATGTTGGAAAAAAAACTCGAAACAGTTGTAGGATATCGATTAGAAGATTTGAAATTGACAACATATTTTTTTTTTCAACGTGACATTTCTGAATTCAGTACTTGAGTATAATGACATCCTTGTATTGAGATAGCACATCTATATATATTACTAGCTGACCCGCGCAGCTCCGCCCGCGCTTTTATTACATTTTGCTCCCCTTTTCTCCCTCCACCCTTGATTTATTTCTCTGTCCATCTCTCCCTTAGGGGCCGTCCATTAATCACGTGATGTTTTTGAGCCACTTTTTAACCCCCCCCCCCCCCCCTCTTCATGGTGATATGTGGTGAGGTTTTAAACTAAATCGTGCATTCAACGAAAAATAAATACACGTGATGTCTCATTATACCCCTCCTGGTGATATTTAGTGATTTTTTCGGAACCCCTCCCCCACCTTGCGAGCCTCACGTGATTAATAAAATTCTATACTCTCTCTCTCTCTCTCTCTCTCTTTCCCCCTCCCGCTTCGGTCCCCGTCACACTCCCCCTCTTCCTCTCCCGCTGTCCCCGCTCTGAACCCCCTCCCCTTTCTCTTCTCCCACCCTGCTCTCCCTCACTCCCCCTTTCTCTTCTCCCACCTTGCTCCCCTCACTCCCCCCTTGCTCCATCTTAATATCCCTTTCTCTCACCCCATCACCCCCTCCTCGAATGCCCTCTCCCTCTCTCTCCTCTCTTGCACCCTCCTCTCGTTCTATATATCCTCGCCAATCATGGTATTTGGGATTCTTACCCACTTAAACCCCTGCGGCTGTCGCATCGCCACATAAGACGCCTGGGACCTCCAGTGGGATCTGCACCAAATACCCCTCAGTGCGCCCCCGTCACCGTCCTCCTCGGAGTCGCCGCTAGCGGCATGAAATATACTTTACGACCTATACTCAGATCTACCCGATATGCACACAAAATTTCATACAAATCGTTTCATCCATCTATGTAATGACCTTGAGTTATGTTGCTTAACCTTAACCTAGCGGTATGAACAACGCACAGCTATTTTTTCATTGGTGTAAATATTAGTGAAGTTTACGTTATATTGAAGAAGGGACAAATTCATGCTAACAACAATTTATTAATGTTAATTATTTCTCATAAAAAATGAAAAAATGTTTATTGTGGGTTATCCCTAGAGATAAACATATGGGGCCTACAATCACGGGCTTTTTTGTAGACCTTGTTAAGGCGTACAATACTGTAGTACATTATTTTGATCTATCTCGTAGGGTTTAGCCAGTGTTTGCAAAGTAAGCGCAAAAAAATGTGTTTATTTAAGACATCACATTAGAAACCTCTAAAATTATCAGTGTTTCTCTACTATATTATGTATGTATTATACATATAAACCTTCCTCTTGAATTACGGTTCCTCCTTTTGAATACGGTTTTTCTTAATAGATAGAGATCTATTAAGAAAAACCGCATTAAAATCCGTTACGTAGTTTTAAAGATGTAAGCATACATAGGGACAGACAGACAGCGGGAGCGACTTTGTTTTATAATATGTATAGATATAGATATAGATAGATATGAATGAAAAATAGAAAAACGATTAAAGTATACAATTATTAGGTAAAATAGGTACGTAGGCCTTTCTGTTAAATAATCTGGTTCCTTGACATGACAGCTTACTAGGGTTGACAAAATTTTTGGCTTTGATAATTAATTATATTTTTTACGGGGTATTTTGTAACACGTTGTATATATATATATATAACCATATATACCATATTGACGGGTCCGTTGGTCTAGTGGTTAGTGACCCTGTCTGCTACCCAACAGATCGTGGGTTCGATTCCCACCATGTGTCTGGGTGTTTTATCTATATAAGTATGTATTTACAAAAAAAAAGTATATATGTATTAGTATCAGTTGTCTGGTTTCCATAGTACAGGCTCTGCCTAGTTTGAGATCAGATGACCGTGTGTTAATTGTCCCAGGATTGAGGATGATTTCTGGTATTCATTCATTGATTTCATTTCAACATATGCTCTAAGGTTCAAGATGCCCTTTTGCCTCTGACTTAGCTTAACGACTGCTGTCTAGATCCGGAGCCGAGTTTTTACGTGATTTTTGAACCACGGATACGCCAAGTTCAAATGCCACTAAACGGTCACCTATATAAAGAGTAGCCTTGGCCGTCGTTGCTTAACCATCTGATCGTTTACTGAACACTAATCACAAATAGCTTTGAGCCAGTATACTGTTAGTAAATAATAAATGCTTCAGAATAATGCCAAAACTTAGAGTATGTATAAATACTATAGAATGCTTATTTTCAATTAAGAACCGTAAACGTAAACCGAAAATCATATCATATACACGCCAATAGGTACTCTACCGTAAGCTGTATTTATCGACATTTGCGCTTGTGACAGATCAAACCCATCACTACTTGTCACTTACATATCTATATAACTTTAAATAGTTCACCTGCCTCTTGGACTAAAAAAACCTGCCTAGGCTGCCTACGATGTGTTTAATGGGACCACATACAAACGCGTACTCTATCTATCTTCTATCTATAGATATAAAATTACTTGTCCTGACTGGCTGATTGACTGATTCATCAACGCACAGGCCAAACCGCTGGACCTAGAAAGCAGAAATTTGGACAATAGGTTCTTCTTATGACGTAAGCATGGATGCTCAAAGCCCAAAACCCAACCCCTAAAAACCCAAACCTACAAAAACCCTTTCTTAGTGGACTAAGAAAGGGTTTTTGAAATTTCTACTCCTAAAGGGGTTAAATGGGGTGTTTTCTTTTGTATGAAACTTTTTATTTTATGGTTCGATTGACCTGAAATTTACTGAAAAGATTCTCTAAATAAAATAAATCGTTAGGGGTTGGTAAACTTTGTAAAAAAAATAGCGGGCGAAGCCGCTAGCTAATTGCTAGTTCTTAATATATAAACTCTATGTGTCAAAATCACAAAGCAATAGAAATTAATGTAAACAAGATTATGGGTGAAATACTGAAACGAATTATTGAACATTCGATATCTCAGCCATTATTAAGAATAACACGGTCGCTCGGTGTAATAAATGAGCTAGGAGTCATAATTCCTCATTACGATCCGAACATAAATCATTGAACTAGAATATAGGCCAAATTAAGCTTGATCCAATGATATTTTACACAATAGATATGCCTTAGCGCACGAAAAGTGAAACAAAGATATTCGCCCAAATTGGGTGAACTAGCAGTCAAGCAAGTCACGCGTCGGCAAAATGTAACGAACGCGGCGTGTGACTTTGATAATCAAGTAAAATGTCTTCATGCGTATTTAGAAAATGCACATAGTACCTACTGTACAAAAGTAAATAATAAAGAAAGGATATCATACTTATGACTTAGATCATATAAAAGAAATAGATATGACGCGCGGAACTAACAAATGACGCCGGGCACGAGGAATATGAAAACACAAAGTGCTATGATTCGACCCGCAGTGATCGCGAGCCACGATCGGGAGCGCACGTCTGGTCACAGCAAAAAAAAACATCGAAACTATGCCGTACTGTGTAGTAAAATATTGTAAAAACACATCAGATAAATTAAGAAAGAATACTGGATTATCATTTCATAGGTAAATGTCTAAAAATAACAGATTTCTAATTAGTTTGGTGAACTTTTTGATCCCACAAATTCGGAACACAAAACCTCACCAAAGTCATACGGTGTTGTAATAACAAACTGCACAAATTTTTCTCCCATAAAATATCACATCTTTTGTGGGTAACTTATTTGATATTAGGAACTAAATATTAATAGATTACTTTTAAAGTTTTTAACCGACTTCAAAAAAGGGGGTCCTGTATTCAATGCGTATGTATGTTATATTAATAAAATTGCGTAATATTAGCGTAATGTTAGTCCATGTGGGCATCAAAACAAATGTACTGTAAATGGTTGTATGTATGTCTGTTTGCCAACGTATTTTTCAGGAACTGCAATTCCTATTTCGATAATTCAAGGGATGAGTGAACATAGGTGTTAATAGTTTTAAACAAGTTATGAGCGGTAAAAAAAAACAATTCAAGCTAGAAATTAAAGCTTGAAGTTTTATAATACAATTAATTTAATTTGTTTTGTATATGTATATTTATAATTTCTACATAATGTTATAGAATAGAATAGAATACCATAATATATGTTATAATTAAATACATATTATTATGTATATATTTGATTGACACCTGCCCTTCAAAATTCTGTCCTGTACCCTAAGGCTGTCTGGAAGAGATCTTTATACCCGGTAAAATATAGCTTGATTCCTGTGACAGCAGTCAATCACGTCTAAACATTATATCTCAAAAATATCAAGTTCGAATTATTTTCTACTATTATTTGTGTTTGATGTGGGCTGTGCGCGTTTATTACTCTACGCGTCTCCACAGAATTGTCAATAGGCTAGATGACTAAAAAAATCTATTCATTTCCATTTAGGTTATCAAAAAATATTGAACAAGTATTTTTTCATTTGTCAATAAAAAAAATATATATTTGTTATTGAAAAAATACAAGCTAAGTTTCTTGCCGGATCTTCTCAGTGGATGCCGCGTTACGATCATAGGCCCCATGAGGCCTATGCCTAACAATTTTGATTTCGAATTCTTACATATTGAACTATCAAAGTCGTCGAATTGAGAACCTCTTCCCTTTTTTGAAGTCGGTTAAAAATTCAAATTCGTCTATAACAGTCGTTTGCGGGTTATCATGCCACAGCCAGGCATATGCGACTTGAAACACCTCTCCTCATTTTGCTACTGCTGGTGTTAATTAGCACACAATACTTCGGAGCGACTTCAATATATTTTCGTTAATTACTTTTTAGATAATTTTCTTTAGTCGTTTTTATATTTCTAAAAATAGTTTATTTTATAAATTATAATAATAAAATTTGAAAGTCCATAAGATAAAGAAAAATACTCGGGAGATTATTTCAGGTACTGGTAACTCTACGCACACACAGGTAATTGTATCCGTACACAGAAATCGCAGCTTACGCACACACCAGCAAGGTCAAACCGGCGTCACTTATTTGTTCCGTGCGCGTGGTCTATGTATTCTATAGTCTAAGACTTATGAGAACATATTTTAACTACATGGGTCAATATTTTTGCCGCGCATTAGTAGGGATATATATCTATGGTTTGTTATATCATTTGCTCGAGCGCGATTTGTTGCCGATTTTGAAAGTAAAAAAAGAGACAGTACACTTGTGTGTGTGTGTGTGTGCACATAATTCCCGCATTGATGTCTGATCCTGTGAACCTAATTATTATCACTGTCAATTAAGATTGCGGTTCAGCACACTCATAGTTAAAGAAAATATTATACGATATATATCCCGACTGATATTTATCACTAAATTATTTTCGTCCATCATCTGATGGAACATACCATGTATAAAGACTATCTTTTTCAAAGGATACAACTTAAGATATCAGAAGGGTATACAAACGTGTCACAAAATATGTTAAGAGGGCAAAGTTTCAAAGGAAGTATGCTCCGAGGCGCGGCGATCGATAGCTTGGCTCACGTCAAGTACAATGAATAGTTTTGTAGCCATTGTGAACTATAAAAAGGTACAGGGCTAGGACTGTGTTTATGTACTTATGTTATTTGTTGTTATATCGGATACTAGCAACCCGCTAAGGACTTTACCGACCTTCTGAAGGATTTTTTTTGTTTAACCTTTAGACTGCACTGCTTTGCAGTTACCAGAGATATTAATAAAGAGACAGAAATGCACGATCCCCTTAATTAATAATACCAGCCCTTGTTATGTCCCACTGCTGCCACGCTGGCCAAGTGCGGGTTGGCGGACTTCACACATTATTCGAGATGTAGTTTCTAGTAGCTAGTAGGCTTTCTCAGACATGCAGGTTTCCTCACGATGTTTTCTTTCACAGAAAGCTAGTAACAATCGCACAAAGACGATTCGCACATGATACATTGAAGAAATCAGAGGTGCGAGCCGGGGTTCGAACCTGCGCACCTTGTTTCCAAGGCAAGCGCTCGCCCACTGAGCTGTTACCGATCCCCTTGGTACCGCGATAACTCAGAGCCTACTTCGCATCGCCGCATGCCTTTGGGGTCGCATTTACTAGGGACGCCAAGAGCCTCTGTGCGTCCTCGACCCACGACGGTTGATAGACCTACATTCCATATCATCATCAGTTTCAGTAGCCGAAACACGGACACAGCTGAGCAAAAGGCCTCCTTAGAAGGGAGAGGTTGCCATAACCCCCACGCTTGGCAGGCGTCTTGGGGATCGCAGTATAGGTGGTTGGTGATCCAATAGAAAGACGCTGCAGTCCGTTTTCCAGTTTTCCCTTCGTCGATTCTTACGGACACCAAACGGGAGGAGATGGTAGGACACGCCATGGATACATTATACACACATCAAAAGTGTCTAGGGATCAACATATATTTTTGCAATAACTTTTCTCCTGATTGATATTAATTAAAATTTTCTTTAAGGATTCATCAAATAAAGTGTTTTCGTTTGTCACAGTAACGATAAACCAAGTCACCTTTGCATTAATAAAGAAATTTGCCATTTTCCTAATAAAGGGATTTTTGACATTTGAACCACTAACACAAAAGTTCGAAAAAAAGACTGAAATAACAGTTTTCTTTAAAATTTTATTGGGTAACTTAAACAATTAATAATCCGTGTTTCTACCGCGAACACTAACAACACAAGAACATCGGTTTGGCATACTCAAAATGAGTTCATCCAAATCACGCTGTGGAATGGCCGCCCATGTTCGTTGCAACAACAAAAAAAGGTCTTCTTGCGACTGGATACCCTCCATATTCGGCAGAGCTCTTCTCTGTAGCATATCCCATGCATGCTCAATCGGGTTCAAGTCTGGCGACTGAGCAGGCCAGGGCAGGACATTGATGTTAGCTGCGGCGAGAGTCTGTCTTACAACTCTTGCGGTGTGCGGTCGTGCATTATCATGCACTAACTGAAATAAGGGACCGATTTGCACTTGTAGAGGAACGATGACGTCTGATACAATCGTCTCAGCATAAATTTGAGCGTTGAGGTTGCCTCTGATCCAAATCAACTCAGTTCTTCCGCCGATCCAAATACCCGCCCATACCATGATGGTTCCACCACTATAAGGATGGACTTCCTGGCAGGATTTTAATCGCTGTTGGCGTCCAGGGGTTCTCCAGTGTCGTATACGTCTTGTATCCGGTCTCATACCAAAACGAGACTCATCAGAAAAGCACACGAAACGCCATTGTTCTTCTGCCCAATTTCTGTGTTCAAGAGCCCATTGATATCGAATCCTACGATTGTGCATTGCTATAGGTGGTACCCGTAGCGGTCTTCGGGAATGAAGGTTCACTTCATGCAAGCGGTTTCTGACTGTTTGGTCGCTAATTAAGTTCCCTGAAGAGTGATGAAGCCTCACGGCTAACATCATGGCAGTTATTGTTGGAGCTCTTCGAGTTAAGATTTGAATATATCGGTCTTGTCTCCGTGTGGTGCAGCGATACCGTCCTCCATGGCGCTCAGCCACGGTACCAGTGCTTCGGTAACGTGTCCAAAGTCGACTGATAACACTCTGACTTGTATTCAGAGCTAAAGCCACAGTACGTTGCCGGGAACCAGCTTCTATCATTCCCACGGCTCTGAGCATTTCTTCCCTGCTTAAATGACGTCGCCGCTCCATAATAACGTTGGTTTTAATCAGTAGTAGGGAAACAGTAGCACTAGTAATGTCTTCAATGCGTTGTATGTTTTTTATAGGGAAAATATTGACAGCTGATTTTCATCTTTTACTCGAATTTGATTCACAGTTCCTGATTCAAATTATGAAATGCACCAAAAAGGATCCATATAAATTTATAAAATCATAAATTTATTACAAAGCCACATCTCAATCTCAAGAAATCCGCTTAAAAATGCTTGATCCCTAGACACTTTTGATGTGGGTATATACGTAACATTATTATATTATTACTAGCTGACCCGGCAAACGTTGTTTTGCCATAAAATAAAAATAATTTTTTTTTGGGGGATGAAAAATAGATGTTGGCCGATTCTCATAGATACCGGATAAGCACAAAAAATTTCATCAAAATCGGTCAAGCCGTTTCGGAGGAGTATGGCAACGAAAACTGTGACACGAGAATTTTATATATTAGATTATTATGAAGAAGTTTTTCTTTCTCAGCCGCTTGGCTGGTTTTGTCTGCATCCACGGGCCAGGGCCAAGTGAATGCAGTGCTTATATTATGGAGGTTGTGGCATGATTGTGAACTATTTCATTTTCGTCAATTTGCAGGAATTTTCTCACAATCCGGCATGTATTTCAAATTGCTGCTTTTTGGAGTGTTATAAACAATGATTTCTTGATACCTAATAATTTCAGACTATGGTGTAGATGATAAGGAATAACTCCGGTGGTAGAAAGAACTATAGGAACTACGAATACTTTTTCTTGTTTCCAAATTCTAGTTACTTCTTCTTTCAGCTCTGCGTATTTATTTAATTTTTCGGCGATTGTCTTTTATTATTTTTTATTATTATTGAGCAGCGCAAATACTTTATCAATTACCACTATCAGCTCGATACAGAAACGATTAAAAGGACAGGTCGGCACGGGATGTTACATTGACAATTAGCACCAATGCTCAGTATAACAGGAAACTTGGGCCAGTAACCTTTTTAGGGTTCCATAGGTACCTAAAGGGTAAAAAAGGATCCTTTTTCGTCTGTCTGTCTGTCACACCTATATATGTATTTCAGGAACCACTGATGGTTTCCATAGGTACCTAAAGGGTAAAAAAGGAACCTTTATGGTCTGACTTCGTCTGTCTGTCTGTCACACCTATATATGTATTTCAGGAACCACTGATGGTTTCCATAGGTACCTAAAGGGTAAAAAAGGAACCTTTATGGTCTGACTTCGTCTGTCTGTCTGTCACACCTATATATGTATTTCAGGAACCACTGATGGTTTCCATAGGTACCTAAAGGGTAAAAAAGGAACCTTTATGGTCTGACTTCGTCTGTCTGTCTGTCACACCTATATATGTATTTCAGGAACCACTGATGGTTTCCATAGGTACCTAAAGGGTAAAAAAGGATCCTTTATGGTCTGACTTCGTCTGTCTGTCTGTCACACCTATATATGTATTTCAGGAACCACTGATGCTATCGATTTGAAACTTGGAATAGTTTTAGATCTTACTTATCCATCCTCATTGCAAATAAACAAAATATTTTTCTTTTAGTTTTTTTATAATGTCGGTCGAAATGGGTCATCAAAATTTCAAAGTGAGACTACTATCGAGTGGAGTATCATATGAAAGGGCTTCATTTGCACATCTCAAAACAGATTTTTATTTTGGTTTATGTCACGCAGTTTTTGGCAGATAATAAAAAATGTAAAAAAAAAACACCGTTCCCACCTTATCTCCGAAGTTTGTGGAGGGAAAAATCTGAAATAATTATGGGTAATACATGTCTATCTGTATTGACGGGCCCGTTGGTCTAGTGGTTAGACACCCTGGCTGCTACCCGATGGGTCGTGGGTTCGATTCCCACCAAGTGTCTGGGTGTAATTTATCTATTTAAGTAGGTATGTATTTACAATAAAAAAGTATATAAGTATTAGTAACAGCTGTCTGGTTTCCATAGTACAGGCTCTGCCTAGTTTGGGATCGGATGACCGTGTGTTGAGCGTCACATTATTATTATTTTACAGGAAAAATAAAATGATCTCTTTATACAGTACAGTTTGTTAGTAATCCTAAAAAAACCTCGACAAACAAACTTAGTTTTGTGGATTGTTTTTTTTTTTGCTATCTGATGTGTTACATGAATAGTAAAATTACTTTAATATGTCCAAAGATGATATGGAACCCTCGGTGCGGGAGTCCGACTCGCACTTGACCGGTATTTTTTTATTGTCATGTTGAATACACGCGGCGATAAGTAGTGATTGATGACGTACGAGGAAGACGAATGGCTGCCGGTAGAGCGATACACACATGATTCGAGCGGACAGGTGGACGCCAAGCGTGTTCAATGTGATAGGAAAATCAGCCTAAAAGCAAGGTAAGATTAGGGCTCGAAAAGCATTCCGGCAACTGGTTCTAAAGTAGAACATTGGTGTAAGGGTGTAAGGTACCCGCGATCGTACGACTAGCGACGTTCAGGTCAGTCATTATGTCGTTCGACATGCACGTGGCAAGATCTTCGCAATGTCACATATATTTTTATTTTGTACTACCAAGGTGGCAAGCAAACATGCAGCCCGCCTGATGGTAAGCAGTCACCGCAAGCATCATTAGCGCGTTGCTAATCCTTAAGACATTAGATAATAAGTCTTTGTGTCCGGTAATTTCACCAGCTACAGTGCCCTTCACGCCGGAACACAGCTTTCGTCTGCTGTAAAGGCTAGAGCGCTTCAAGCGCTCACCTCCTATTGTCCGGTGAAGCTGTAATGGCCATCTGCGGCCAACAGCGTCTATCATTCCCAAAAAAAAAAATTAAAAAAAAACACTGCTGCTTGGCGGCAGAATATCTGACACTGCGGTGGTACCTACCTGGACAGCTCCTGGCACAAGGTATACCTATCACCTAGTAAAGTATTATACCAGACTAGAGCTCGATGCCATTGTTTATTATTTCAAAGCTGTTATTACAGCGGTGGACTTATGTGCAGAGAAAAACTAAACAGCAGTTCCAAAGATAATATGATTAGGGCATATTGAACCCTACTAATTGTCTTTGGCTGGTCATCAGTCAGCCATCACTCCAGTGTTCATACATTTATTGCTACGATTTTGGTCTTGTAAAGAAAAACAGAGTATAGCTGAATTGGTCTTAGGCAAGGTTTGGTTTTCCGTGCCGTCCTTGCCGTGGGGTGTTGGGTTAAGAATACCACCCTCCCATCAGCTCCTGTTGGGTGTTCGTAAGAGGCCACTAAGGGAAAATAAGAAGACTTTCTACTGGATTACCTACCACCTATACTGCGATCTACTGCCAAGCGTGGGGATTATAGGAGACCCTGCCTTCTAAGGGGGGGGGGGGGGGGGGTCGTATTTGTTCAGCAGTGGACGTCTTTCGAATGCTGATGAAGTTTTGGTTTTCGAACTTTTAATATTTTATCAAATGGGTAAACGTTTTAAGCCGATAAAAGAGTTTTAGGATATATTCCTAAACTTAAAATCGGCTGCTATTGCATGGTTACTTATTATAGTGAAAACGCGTTAGTAGACGCTGACACACTATCTATAATAGAGAATTGTTCCAAAGCCACATGTACCACCGAATTTAGTACAGTTACCCATAAAAGCTTCCGGAAAAAATATGGCGCCGTTTGAGCTCGCATTACAAGGGCTCAGTGGAATATGATTGGTGTAAGACATGAACAGACAATACTTACACACATTTTTTTATTTACAGCTAGCTACTCCACATGTACTGAGATCTCCACCGCTATTCAGTCTCCTAAATCGCCAGTTACTAGATACATTTCTAGAACCGACTGGAAACCTCTTCAACTCTCCTACAGTCATCACTGAACCGCCATACAACAGTAAGTCTCTATTTCTAACGTCGTCACTCCGTATCTTATATTATGCGTTTCAACTAAGAATGTGTCCGCCATGATGATCGCCACTGCGGCAACTTCACTCGTTTTTTACGATTTTTGTACCGCCAGCAGAGTAAACACAAAATGAAAAATTCGGCCCGATTTTTATTATTATTATTATTTATTTATTTTATACTACCAAGGTGGCAAGCAAGCGTACGGCCCGCCTGATGGTAAGCAGCCACCGTAGCCTATAGACGCTAGCAACACCAGAAGAATCACTAGCGCGTTGCCGACCCTTAAGACATTAGATGTTAAGTCTTTGTGTCCTGTAATTTCACCGGCTACAGTGCCCTTCACGCCGGAACACAGCAATGCTTACACACTGATGCTTGGCGGCAGAATCTGACACTGCGGTGGTACCTACCTGGACGGTAGGTAATTATTTATTGTAATGTCTTATTTTGCTATCTATTTTTGTTAAAATATCATTTTTAGTAATTCTATATCAAAAATGGCAACATGGTGGACACATTCTTAGTTGAAACGCATAGTATATGCTCCCTGCACTACAGCATACACTCAGTCACTAGCAGTAGGTATGTTACTGCTACTGAGTGAGTGTATGCTGAGTTGCCAACCTCGTTTGCTGGAACTGCGGATAAGTACATTATTATGTTATCTAGTTGTAAAATTTGTGCTATAATTTATCATTTCATTGTATTATTATTTGTGTACGTCGTTTTTTTGGGAAATAAATATTATTTCTTTCTTTCTTTCTTTTGTCCCCAAATGTCTGCAAAAAGTTATTGGAGAAAACCAGTAGGTGACTTTTTAAATCATTATAAGCTTTCAAGCATCGCAATTCCACCTGTTTATAAGTGGTAGTGCAGCAATGAACGAAATAGTACTAGTCTATTAACCAATCTGAAAATATAATAAAAACACCACCATAGTAAAAGGTCCAAAAATAACAATATTAATTTTCCTAAACATAGATTTTATAGCCTCTACCTCTTATTATTAGGAACTTATATAATTAGGATGAAGTATGATATTAATATCATCAAAACTCAAATCACGCCCCACGCCGTTTGTAACTTGCACCATACACCAAGGCTTTGTTTCAAGTGGCCGCATTTATTCTCCCCATGTCCGACTCTACTTTAATTATGGATAATTTATATTCAGATTAAAGCAGTCGACCAGGTGGGCGGCGTGTCGCTTGGATTTCAGCGGGGGTCCTTTATACCCTATACGTGACTGTAATAATATGTAGCCAACGAAACACTGTATCATCGATTATTTGATCCGGCTTACCTTTTCCCTGGGATTATTATTTGTCGAATTATCGACTATAATTCAGTAGTTTTCCTAAGAAGCTTTGATCTACGGAAAACCTCCGACCTTTCAGCTGTACAATGGTGTGTCGTAAATCAAATAAAATCTTTTAAAAAAAAAATTGAACTGACTTCAATATCACTGAAAAGTATAAAATAATTTAAAAATTATTGAAGTTGGTGTTAGCTTACCGGCTGTGTATATTTGGCACCAACTTCAATAATTTTTAAAATATTTTATACTTTTCAGTGATATTGAAGTCGGTTCAATTTTTTTTTTAAAGGATTTTATTTTAAACTTTTTAGTGATATTTTCATATATAAAGATTGAATCATCGAAGACCGTAAAATGATCTAGGTAGGTTATGATCACATTATCGTCTACATAGTTTTACATAATTGATGTTTCTTCAGAAAAAAATATGCGGTCGTAAAGAAATTTGCATGGAATACTCGTAGTAGTTTACTCTCTCGAATAAAAAAAGAATCATCGAAATCGGTTCATAATTGTCAGAGCAATGTAATGGAGAACATCAGTTTTATGGTTTTTACCAGATAAATTGTTCATGGTCCTCCAGGAAGTTCTTATCAGGTTGTGATAAAATTCATACAGATTCAATACAGTGGTTTCTTCTTTCGAATAAAAAAGAATCATTGAAATTGGTAAAATTTTTCCAGAGTTATGACTATTTTTGTCCTTAAAAAGCGACATAAAGTCATCTATATAGGCTTTCCTGCAGCTTTCCTGCGCAGTCACCATTCTTGTTTTTTCAGGAACTACTTATTACTAAGCAATAATTTTTTTATGGGACCCAATCAATGGATTGAAGAATGGATGGAAGAAAGATTTTTTCAAATCGGTTCATAATTGCCAGAGTTATGCGCGAACATACATAAAAAAAAATATACAGACGAATTGAGAACCTCCTCCTTTTTTGAAGTCGGTTAAAAAGAAACATAACTTTTTGGTGTAAATTATGGGATGATAATGTCCTCCCGGCCGATACGACCACAGCAGCCAAAATACAATAGACAACTGCAATTTCTCTCCCTTTTACCTCTCACAATCTGATGGGACGGAAAATCGACAGATCAGGCCGAGAGATCAGGCACAGGACTGACTTTTATCCCAAGTCCATTCAACGCATGACTCATCATACTTTACAGAAAATCAGGTGATGGGCCTACATTGTCCTAGCCTGTAGGGCCAACTACACAAAGTTGTTGCTCGCGCGGGATTCGAGCCCGAGACCTCCGGTTTGCAAAGAGAGCGGTTTCCTCGGCCACGGAGGCTACAAAAAATTATGAGAAGAAAGATATTCTCCCTTTGAATCCTTTCCACCTGCACATCAACTGCCATGGCTGTTCTGGAAAACCTCAAACAGGCTACATACACAGATCGGTCAATGCGAAGAATCTAGTGGAGAGATAGTTAGGTGGGAATACAGTGAGACGGCTGGTTGTTCGTCTTGTGCAGCGTGCCTAATTCAGGACCTATTTGTTGCCACCGATAATGCAGTGCGGGCTGGATCTGATTGGGTCTACTTATTAGGTCTATTGTCGACACGAAATGAAGAAGAAGGTGTAAAGCTTTGCATTGCAATGCTAGGAAGAATGGGTGATAAAAATGTATTAGAGAGATGAGCTGGAAAACTGATAAGGATAACTTTCATGCTCAAAGAGCCATGGAAGTAAAAGCCTTGCTCGTCTTGTCGTTAAAATTGCAACAAAGTACTGATAAAATTTTGCGATAAATTTGACTAGTCACAGACTAAACACAGCTGATAAATTGATTGCTACTGGGGGACTAATAAATAAGATTTCTGGTTTCGATAGCAAAGATAATCAAGCTTTAAATTTTCTCTCGCTCATTTAAATAGTTTTGGTAGTTACCGCGGGTTACACGACATTGGTCAAGTTTTATATTAGTCAAATCGAGAATTCGTCAAATTTGATATTGATCAAGTTGGTAGTTCGTCAAATCGTCTTTTTGTCTAATTATGAAATTTGCGACACACGACATTGGTCAATAAATTTAAGTACAATTAACTAAAAATGAAATGTATTGACACATCACAAAAAAAATATAATAAACAGTATATTAGCAAGGCTAAGAATAAGTGTAAAGCTTCATGGACACTAATTAATAGTGAAAAATTCAAAGATCATGAATACATGGAGGAGATAAAGATTGATAATCATTTAATTAAGAACCCAGAAAGTATTGCTAATGAATTTAATAATCATCTAATAAATGGTACTAATAAATTAAGGAACACAACTAATACGAATACGAACAAATTTAGACTAGACAAAAGCATATTCCTTACACCGATTGGACCTACTGAAGTAAGTGCTATAATACGATCACTAAATATGAAAAAATATAAATGCACTAAATATATAAATGCTTCTGCATTGGTGTTATTTAGTGATCGTATTATAGCACTTACTTACTATAGCACTTAGAAGGCTACGATGAAATATCCACAAAAGTAATAAAATCATGTAATGAAGAGATAACGCCGGTACTAACGTATCTCATAAACCTTTCATTTGAAGAAGGTTGTTTTCCGAACGTACTCAAACAATCTGTAGTGATACCAATATATAAAAAAGGCAATAGACAAGAAATTACCAATTATCGTCCAATAACGTTAATACCGATATTTTCAAAGATATTTGAAAAAGCCATGTGTAAAAGGCTAAAACTCTTTTTACTCAAAAATAAAATAATCAAATATCAACAATATGGTTTTCAAGAAAAAAAAAACACGTCTTCGGCAGCTTTTACCCTAATACAGAATATAATAAAAAACATAGACTCCCGTATACCAACCACCGTCGTATTTTTCGATATGACAAAAGCTTTTGACTTTGTGTCTCATGATGATGACACTCTATTACTTAAATTAGATAATTATGGTATACGTGGTCCTGCTTTCAATTGAATTAAATCTTACCTAGATTCAAGGCAACAATATGTACAAATTTCCAAAACAGGTGAAGATAAAACAATTACTGAGTACAAATCCCAAAATAAAGTCAATTATTTTGGTGTTCCGCAAGGAAGTGTCAAGACAATTCCTTGCGGAACACCAAAACAATTGGCCCCAAGGGGCCACTTCTTTTCCTATTGTACATAAATGATCTTCCTGATGTCATATCGCATCCGTGTATATTGTTTGTCGACGATATTTCGGAAAAATACTATTAGTTATGAATCAGATATAAATGAAACGATAGAACTAATTATTAATTGGCTAAATAGTAATAACCTTAGTGTAAACTTAAGTAAAACAAAATATATACAATTTCACAATACAGGAGCACACCAAAAACACTTGAAGTAAAGTACAATAATGAAAAAATTGACACAACACGTGAAACTAGTTTCTTGGGTCTAATTGTTGATGAATGTCTAAATTGGAAGTCCCACGTCGATAAGGTGTGTACTAAAATTAATAGATTTATTTATGTCTTACATAAGTTACACAAAACCTCAACAATAGAAACCACCCTTATGGCATATCACGGCTATGTAGCCTCTGTACTTAGATATGGTCTCTTAATTTGGGGAAACTCTACAGATATTAATAGAGCTTTTATATCTCAAAAAAAATGTGTTAGGGCTATGTGTGGTATTCCAAACTATGAATCGTGCAAACCGCTATTTAAGTCACTTAAAATACTGCCACTTCCATGTATGTACATTTATGAAGTAGCTATGTTTGTTAAACAAAATGTTGATTTGTTTACAAAGGCTAAGGAAGTCTACCCAAGAAGCACTAGACATTGTAACAAATTAGTACTGCCATACAGGACGCATACAGCTTTATTTTCAGGAACTGTTATGCCATGTGTGTCAAAATATATAATGCTATACCTCAAAATATGATCAATTTACCAATTAAAAAATTCCAAATTAAAATAAAATTATGGCTACAAGAAAACAATTTTTACTCAGTTAATGAGCTATTAAATTATAAGAATAATAAATTATAAAATATATTGTAATAAGAATAAATAATTTTAATAATAATATTATAATGTATGTCTAATTAAATTTTTACTTATTAATTTTAACAAATAATGATTTCTGATACTTACGCGAATATTACACATTGAAATGAAACTAATTTTACGGATTGTATCGCGGTTTATTTTTGATTTTAATTTCCAAAAAAAAAGTAAAGTAAAGTAAGTAGTAGTAGTAGTTTTGTAAAGTATTCGAAACGTCGGGAAATTAAAATCAAAAATAAACCGCGATATAATCCGTAAAATTAGTTTCATTTCAATTTTAACAAATGTTATTTTGCATTGTTTTAGGAATTATTTATTTAAATTAAGTTTGACTGATTATTTAATGACAGTACCAAAATTTCAATGTAATAGCAAACTTATCCGGTTCTTATAAGTTTACGTTTATATAAAATGATTTGCATGCTATTTAATGGCTATTATGGTGATACTCATGACGCTATAGACGCTCCTATGAAAACGTGCCGGTTTAAGTTATTTTGTTCACTATTAAAATTTAAACGTTTGTACACACAGGCTGTATGTATATCTATATACTTATAATAAAACTGTAACAGGTCCAATTCTGTACATTGAAGATATTTTGAAAATTATATTTGGAGGGCATTCTATAACCGATACTGAGGCCGAAAATATATTTTTTTTAATTTTTGTCTGTCTGTCTGTCTGTCTGTCTGTCTGTATCACGGCTGAGCATCACGCCGAAACTACTGAATGGATTCAAATGAAACTTGGCATGATTTGAGATCTTACCACGAGGTAGGACATAGGATACTTTTTATCCCGTAATCTAGCACGGTTCTTTTGGGAGAGGGGATTAAAGTCAAAACGGGTACTTGGTTATACGCTTGGTCCGATTTTATCAATTTTTCTTTATAATATAATAAATATTAGTAAGGGAACACTCATAGAGAGTTGTTATCAAGGTTTTGTAATCGATCGGGTTAAGCAACGTTAGGTAAGGTCATTAAATAGATGGGTGACCGTTTAACGCCATTTGAACTAAACGGGTCCGTGCTTCGGAGATCAAGTAAAAAGTGGGTCCCAGTTTTTAACCGACTATAAAAAATGAGGTTATGTATTCGATGCGAATGTCTGTTATTCAAAGTTTAGTTAGCGTAAAAATTGCGCAGGCGGAGCTGCGTGGGTCAGCTAGTCTTTAGATATAAATATGAATCCCTATTTCCCTTGGTCATGAAATCACGCGTAAACGGCGGGACCAATTTCTTATTGTATTTTTTTGTTGTGTTTGTCAGTAGATGGTTTTTAGTAATTAAGCAAAGAAGGTTGCGCAGAAAAGGAGGCGGATATTTCTGGGCCAAGATAATTCTGTGGTCGAAAAAGATGAGATAAGGTTTAAAAAAAAGGATTTTTTTTTCAATATCAATTGGCAAGAAATCAACACATTTATTAATCTTGGAAATGAGATAACTGAGAAATACGTTTTAGTCACAATACAAACATAATCGATTATCGATAGTCAATAAATGTAAATTAGTTAAGTCCAAAAATTAGGCTATCTAGGGAGTTAGCCAGGATTAATTTAATCAAACAAATTAAATCCCCATAAAAGGAACCTATTAAATAGTTCTATAACCTAATATTCAAGAAGTTCAAGTCAGATACCAGCTATAGGAAAAAATCTACTCGCATTTAGGAATCGATAAAGTGCTGTGATCGATTCCGTATTTTTAGTCTATGCTGACATCTGATTCTGTCTGACAGTGACAACTCGCGACTGCACGCACGATACTCTATGCTGTGGAATGAATAACTTGATTTGTTTTGGGCATTTTTGTGTTTTGATTGTGTTTCATTGATAATAATCCTTTGTTTGTACAGAGATCATACGCTAAATGTATATTAAAGTGAATTATAAGAAACCAAGCACATAAAAAAGTCAATAACACTCCAAACATCCGCTGATAAAAATGTCCACCATCACTTATTAAAACTCTTATAACTCAGCTCTCAGGTTGGTTACCTCACTGGGATTTTTAGTAATGGTTTATTGATGTATTAGCCTATAACTATTACCATTTTCATCTAATTTGATCTTATTTTTACCCAGGCCCTAGATTGTATGAAAGCGTATCTGTTTCCTTAGAAAATTTCGCGGGCGGAGCTATAAGTGATAGCTAACATTTCGTACACGAATAATTTTCAAATCAATCGCTTTGAAATCTGTACGCATTCGGACTTAAACCAGTCGTGAATCAGTTTAGCTCGAATTAGAACGGCCATCTTGGATTTACATAGGTAGCGTCGAACCTTGATATATATAATCTGTGTTATAACCCTAATACACGGTCACAATTCGCAATAAACCTACGAAATAGGGAAGGTCGGATTTGCGGTAGCGATAAAACGCTAAGTTATATCACTTTAAATTGTGCAGGCGTTTAAAGTTTTGGTTTTTATGTGGTTATTATTGGACCTTCGCTCATGAAGTTTTCATAATCATATCGTAGAGGGTATAAATCAAAGTTGAATAGGCTATTTTGAAGGATGAAAAAGATAGAAACAAATTATCATTACAAGTATCATTTTGCGAACATAGACGTAAAAACCTTTCGGTCTTTTGTCATTATTAATAGGACGCCTGAATATGGAAATTCTTTGGTCTACATTGATTGATGCATTCGATTTCCAAAAACTTTTTCCATGCGCTCAGTTCAACACATTAAAAATCATCATCATCATCATCACCAGCCGGAAGACGTCCACTGCTGAACATAGGCCTCCCCCTTAGACCGCCACAATGAACGACAATTTGCTATTTGCATCCACCGGTTGCCTGCAACGCGAACAATGTCGTCGGTCCACCTAGTGGGAGGCCTGCCTACGCTGCGTCTTCCGGTTCGTGGTCGCCACTCGAGAACCTTTCTTCCCCAACGGTTATCGGTTCTTCGAGCGATGTGGCCTGCCCACTGCCACTTCAACTTGCATATTCTACGAGCTACGTCGGTGGCCTTGGTTCTTCGGCGAATCTCCTCATTCCGGATTCTGTCGCGCAAAGAAACTCCGAGCATAGCTCTCTCCATAGCTCGTTGTGTGACTCTGAGCTTCTCCAAAAGGCCAGCTGTTAAAGACCACGTCTCAGTACCATAAGTCATCACTGGCAACACACACTGGTTAAAAACCTTTGTCTTCAACAATAAAAATGGATACCAAGGATTTTCATAATTTTTACACAAGCATATTTAGTTCTCTAAGACAGCATGGCGTATTTTCTGCCTCACAAAAAGAAAGAAAGTAGGTACTGGAGCAGTTATAGTATAAAAACATTTCCTTCGTAAATGATTATTATTGAATAAAGTATTTTTTTATACATACGAGTATATAACCTGCTTTCAAGAACTCAGGAGCCAAATATCACACAATATACTGTCAAAAATAAGCTATCCATAATTTTCTATATTTGCGCATCTGTTGATATATTGAAACAAGTGTATTAAAAACGTCCGTAATTACAATATTGCTATTTAAAAGTCATAAATGTGGATACTAGGCTGCATGTTACTACGTGGTAGGTTTCTTGTGTATTAAACCATCGAGGTATGTACCACAGCAGTATCAGATATTCTGGCAATTTTTTTCCCCTAAAGCCGTCTAACTATAGAGACTAAAAGTAGCCTTTAATTGTAGCCACGTGTAGCCACTTAGGTTGTATGAAAAAAAAATATGTTGTAGCCTCAGTGGCGCAGTGGGAAACTGTCTGCTTTGCTAACCGGAGGTAGTGGCTTCTTATCCTGCGGGAAGCAACAATCATGTGCACAATACGGGTTAGTATTATACGTTCCCGATATTCTGGAAAGGAAGATGATCCATGCGTCAGATGGGAATTTAAAAAGACAGTCCTACGCCTGACTTTTTCCCAATCGTGTCAGTCTTCCAACCCATCCACAGAAATCTAGTGGTTCCATAGAATAAGAGCAATGGTAGTAAGAGAGAATGCACTTGAGACTGCGCAAGCATTTGCGCAGTCTCAAGTGCAGTAGAAAGTCCCTTGTGCAAGAGAGCGTCTTGGTTGGTACATACGGCTACGCAACGAGTTCAACACCCTATATATCGATAACTATGCTACACACACTACAGAGAATTGTTGGAAAGAGACTGGGCATGCGGGGCGGCCGGTGGGCCGCCGCCGGGCTGCACGCGCCGAGTGGGACGAAATAACAACAACATATCGCACCATCTCGCACGATTCAACTTCTAATAGTTCAAAGTCCAAACAGTCTAGGTTGAGGGGTCTCCGTGTGTACCACCGCAGTGACAGATATTCTGCTGCCATCCAGCAATGTGTAAGTTTTTCTTGTCTAAAGGTCACTGTAGCTGGTGAAATTACTGGCATCATTTGGGTGGCGAGCATACAATACAGCTGTCTATAGGCAGGCGTGTAGCGTACCAGCAGGCGAACGTCTTGCTTGTCTCAACAATACAATACAAATATTCTTTATTGTACACCAAAAGAGAAGATACAGTTTAAAAGGAAAAGGAAAATTGCAGTGTGTCTTAGCGCCAAAGCGATCTCTTCCAGACAACCTTGGGGTACAGGACAGTATGTTGAAGGGAAGGTGTAATTACAAAATGAGATAGGTATATATATCAATAAAAATATAATAACATAAAATGTATATCATAATAGGTATATAAATTAACAAATAATTAAATCCATGATGTAGCTCTATGACTTTATATAAGTACTATTTCATACTATAAATTAGAGAAAGAATAGATTTACGGAAGAGAAAGATAGTAAAAGGTAACCTATGTTTTAAATGATTCCAGATTCTGAGCTCGTCTTATATTTTGTGGCAAGGAAATCCACAGACGGCCAGCTTGAACAGTAAACGATTTCGTGTATGTATGCACGAGACGTATGAAAAGGTGTTACTAGACGCAATCCGGGGGAAGTCCGAACACAAGGTCTAATAAAAAATATGTATCTCTTTCATTCACTTGACGATTTCATTTTTTTGTACTCGGAAATAGTCGGACATGGCCCTCGAAAAGAGGCTATAAATTCCAAACCGTATAATACCAACATTAGAAAGGACTTAGCGAACTCGTACCATAGCGATCTTAACCACCAGCACGGCACCACCGATTGTCATTATAACTTGCCCGATAATCCGATTAAGCCGCCCTGACGCGATCACACTCAATCAAAACTTGAAGATATGGCGACGAGAAATACGTGCCCCAAGTTCGAAGCCAGATTATAATAGGCTTCAATGAATGAATTCGCTCGCGGTGATTTGGTGATAAAGACAGAGTTTTTCTCGTCATTTAGTTTAGATCTATAAACAATTTTAAACGCGTTTTGAGACACGATATTGGCATCTCCGTTACGCGTTTTCTTTTCATTTAAACGATTTATTGGCATAATGTTGGCATTACGTTTACGCGTGTCTTTTAAATTTAAATCGTTCCTTTTTAGATTTTTTGTTGGTACTGGCCGTACGGTGTGATCTATATTTAATTTATATCTGATTTAAAAATATATCTATACATTTGAACTGTGGATTTGTATATTGTCTTGATATCGTGTAATATCTGCGCCATTTCATAGTCTAAGTTATGCGTCATCATATTTACTAACCGGAATACGACCACGGCTTAACATAGACCTCCCCTGAGTGGGTATTTTTACCCGAAGACCCTACGGGACGGAATTCTTTATTAGCTCACCATCCAAAAAAGCATAAGATACTTTACAAATTCTTAACTTATTTGCGGAAGTCTGGTAACTTAACGAGGAAAAAGAAATCGAGGGCATTCTTCTTGCTCAAGCACTTTCACACTACTTAAACCATATATTATATTAAATAATATATTTATGATATCATATCTAAGATATCATTTAGATAATAATATATTGTAGCGTCTTTATATTTACAAATATATTTCTGTACTGTTCATTTGTATGTATTAATGTAGGTAACGAGGAATGTTATTTTCTGCCATTTCTAAATAACTTTTTGACATAGAGTCCTTGTTTTGTTATTAATCTTCGCGACAAAAATATTTTAGCGAATATATCGGAGACTTTAGATAGGGAGCCTAGTAACTCATAGGAGTTGGCAACACTTCTCCTAGTACGGGTCTTGACTCAGAGCGTGTTGATAATAAACAAAATCAATCGAACTGACAATTTTCTTATTCATTTAATACCAGCTCCACTAGTGGTAACTATCAACAAATTGTAAAATGTACGGGACAGAACGGATAAGGCGACTTAAGGCGACTTAAATTTGATTGACTTTTAACGTGCCCTCCGAAGCACGGAGACGCTCAGTTCAAATGCCACTAACGGCCACCCATCTAAGAACTGGCCTTGCCTGACGTTGCTTAATCAACTAATCGTTTACGGAACAGTGGCTGGCTATGAATGCCTCACAGTATGTTCATTATAGTATAAGGATTCGAGAATGATAGACTATATTGATGGATATAATTTATGCAAGTCACTGTCTAAGCCGTACAATACTGATAGGGCTGCCGAATTTGCATTAAGAATTAATATAAATTAAATAAGATTAGACTTATACTTACTTACAAATTACTAGTGGTGGAAAGAAAAATCTTGCGTAAGATTCTGGGCCCAGTCCAAGGAGAAGATGGAAGTTGGACAGCCAGGAGAAACTTGGAAGTAGAGGCGCTTACCGCAGAGCCCAATATCGTGGGAGAGACAAAAGCCCTGAGACTCCGCTGGGCGGGCCACGTGCTGAGAATGGGGGAGGATCGGAACGTCAAGAAGGCGTATCTTGGAAATCCAAACGGCCGCCGCCTTGTGGAGCGGCCTAGATATCGCCGGATTGACGCCGTGGAGTTGGACTTGCGCGAGCTACAAGTGGCCGATTGGCGAGAAAGAGCCCAAGACCGATACAGATGGCATTCTATAGTGTCGGAGGCCAAGACCCACTTTGGGTCGCTGCGCCAGCGGAGTAAGTAAGTAGACTTATACACATATTACATTATTTTTTTTATCTAATATACGAGAATTCATCTACGAAGCATCAGTAATAATAACAGACCAAAATTAGGGTAAATGTAATATATTATTATCCTTGGTCTACACTGTACGTATACTATTACAACTAAATGCTGTTTCCAAATAATGAAGTAGATCTAGTGTTTGAATAAATGTGATATGTGCGTATGTAGTGTATGAAGCACAGTACTGCTTTTGAGCTAGTCTTTGCTATGGCCAAACATGTATTTTGAACTTGTTTTTAAAAGATTTCACAGTGGTCAAGTTTCTGAAGGGTGGAGGGATGTTATTCCAACATTTCGTGGTAGGGAAGGTAGGGAAAATTACCACGAAACGCAGTCGTACTGTGCTTTGGACATAATAAACGCGAATATACAGGATGTCCCAGAAAGGGTGTATCAAGCCGGTAATGATGCAATGTGTAACCCACAAGCAATCAATTTGTGAAATAAAATTATGAAAAATGTCAACAGTCTTAGCGCAGTGAACTCAATATTTTGTTCGGTATATAACCGAAACTGGATGAATTTCTTATTAATCAAGGCAGGTACGCAATCAATATAAAATATTAGCTCCATAGGAGTAGGCATGATGACACAGGGTTGCTTAGAAATAGTTTAAGATGATTTATATAATTTTTATCGGTAATTAAAAAAACATTTTTTGCCGTTTTTGATATTTTTTTCGGGATCTTTACTCTCAATACTATACATAACTTTTGGCTTGATACACCCTTTCCGGGACACTCAGTATAATAATAAATAAAAATAATATGTATAATAATTAATATACTGCTGTATAATTCTTGATTTTTTATGTTGGTTTTACAATAAAGAATTATGTATATATACATCTATGTCAACAAGTAAGTGACAGCCCTAAATAGCACGTGTCAAGAGGAATGCCAACCACGAAACCCCAGCCGCTCCAGATCCTTCAGCATAAAGTGCCTGTCACTTAGATCTACGTACAATATGAGGACTTAATATTATCTTGCTATAAATACGTAATATGAAGCTGTCAGCGCAAATAACGTCTTTAGTATATGTACAGATAATTAACATTGTGGATTAATAATCCAGGAATATAACCACGCAATATATGGCCCATTTACTTTCTTGCCCTGCGTGCCCTGACACCTGCTCTCTAAAGATCTCTTCTCTCTGAAGATCTTTGGAATGCTACATACAACGCACGAAATGTGGCTGTTGTCTGTTTTTGTTGTTGTTTCATTATTATAAAGTTCTCAGCGTATTTGATAAAGTTGATTTGGCAATTGTAACTGAGTACAGTTATAACATGGGTAATTTAAATGAGACTAAGCGACCCATGAATTTACGTAACCTACAGTATCTTCCAACTTTTGAAATACCCAAATGTAATAATGCTTACGGTGAAAGAAATTGGAAATGTATTCTGCCAAAAATACTTAATAGATTGCCTAAATCCGTACTTGAAAGGATTGTAAGCAAAAAACCAGGCCAAAGACGAGACACCTCTTGAATATGTAATAATTTTCAGACTTAAGCTGCTACTCCTTAACTGCTACTCTTTTTTTCTCATTAAGATTTTAGTTAAGAAACATGTCATTTTTGTTATTATAATTTTTTCCGTTTTTTTTTTTCACTGGGATACTACGATTTTGTTTTTGCCATCGACACGATAAGAAGAAGATTAAACCCATTATTTATACATATCACATTTATTATTTTCATTTTATTTTCTTCTACTAGTAGTAGTTACTCGTTTTAATTAGGTAGTGCTTAAGTTATTTTTTGCTTCTAGCTTAGTATTAGGTTTATGGTTGCGTAATACGTGTGTGCGGCGAAGTATCCATGCAGTCACCGGGGGTTCCAACGGAAGACCAGCGCGGCCTGCTTGCAAGCCGCCATATGCTGAGTTGGAACCTTTTCGTTGCAAGCTTACTACTTATACTGTTTTCTTTTGTTGAACTATGTATGTAACCTGTTTGCTTCGAATAAAAGTTTTCTTCTTCTTCTTCTTCATTACAAATAATATGTTATTTGATAATACGGCTCGTATTATCAAATTCAGTACAAACTGTACTACATTTGTCAGATTTTTTGCAGTAAGTTCTATTTATAGATGGTAAAGTTCCATTGTATGAAGGACCATTCATGTAGCAGATATTCTGCCCGCAAAAAGGAGTTATCATCATCATTGCAGTGTTATGGTGTGAAGGGCACTGTAGCTGTGACGAGCAGTAGTGCAATGCAGCTGTCAATTGGCAGGCATGTTGCTTACAATCAGGTGAGCATCTTGCTTATCTCGTCTCTAGAGTAATTAAAATACAGGGTGTTCCAGTAATGGGGTATCAAGCCGGTAATGGTCAACAGTTTACGTGCAGTGGGTTAAACTTTTTTTTTTGTTATGTACCCGAAAATGCATGAGGCACGCAATCAATAAAAAGTAGTCTCTCCATAGGAGTAGACACGATGGCACAGGGTTGCTTAGAAATGGTTTTAAGACAATACAAATATTTTTTTATGTAATTCAAAATATCAATTTTTCCTTATTTGACATCTTTTTCGGAGTCTTTACCATCTATACTATACATATTCTTTGGCTTGATATACCCTTTCCGGGACACCCAGTATATGTATGTTTATTGTCGTGACGTATTATTTAATTTGGTATGAGCATTTTACATTGAGAGATATACAAATCTCTATCAATAAAAGTGAATCCCTTTTTACCTTGGTCACGCCATAGCTCGAGAACGACTTTACCGAAACCAACCACCTTTTGTTTTTTAATTTTTCTATTATAAAAAAAATAAGATAGTTGTTGTTGTAGAATACACTCAGTGTTTATATAAAAAATAAATAATATAATGTTGTCTTTTATTTACGCGAATATTACACAATGAAATCAAACAACTTTCTTTCTTTTAATCTAAAATAAACCGAGATACAATCCGTAAAAGTAGTTAGATTTCAAATAAATAATATAATGTACATAATATTTTATACAGATTGCCCAAATAGTCTCTTAACTTCCAATTTTATTTTGCATGTGCGTCACGGTCTGACTAATGTCCCTTCGCAATTTTACGTTCTGTCCTCTGGGATAGCCCGGTGATCCTACGACAAACGTGAGGGTACGATATATATATCTAGGTATATGTATAATATATGTAAGTAGGTGTATGTATAATATACATGTGTGTTCCTGATGTGATTATCAAAGGAAAATGAACAGGCAGAACACACATTAAACACATTTTTTTAGAGACTAATGTTTTTTATGAGATTTTAAAATTAAAATTCAATTGTATAAAATGTTTTTAGCTTTTTATATACTTTCTAATTTCATTGTTCAAAGTTTCTTTTCTTTACAGATTCTAAAATTAGAATTACAGCTTATAAAAAAATATTTCATCATCATCAGCCGGAAGACGTTCACTGCTGAACATAGGCCTCCACGTTAGAACGCCACAATGAACGACAATTGGCTGTTTGCATCCACCGGTTACCTGCGACGCGCACAATGTCGTCTGTCCACCTAGCGGGAGGCCTGCCTACGCTGCGTCTTCCGATTCGTGGTCGCCGCTCGAGAACCTTTCTTCGCCATCGGTTATCGGTTCTTCGAGCGATGTGGCCAGCCCACTGCCGCTTCAACTTGCAGATTCTGAGAGCTATGTCGGTGACCGGTGAATATCCACATTTCGTATTCTATCGCGCAAAGAAAGTTCGAGCATAGCTCTCTCCATTGCTAGTTGTGAAAAAAATATTTAGTTTTTATATAAATAATTAATAATATTATTGTTATTTAACAGTACCAAGATACCAAGAGATTGCTGTTCCATTCCGTTAGGTTAAAGTGGAAGGGGGTTTGGGGAGTGACCGGTTTAATTCGGCTTTGTGACGGGTCTTATTAACATATGATCACACAATTTCGGATTGATTACACATAGATAATGCAATTCTAGACGTCTACATATTAAGTTGTCGTAGCAATAATCTTGCTATTTACCTACTGCAGGCAGTAGGTATATATTAGCTAGATTCATGCACCCAAATGTTTATCCTGTGTACTGTTGGAGTGCAGCAAATTATACATAACAAAGTTGGTTTTGCTGTCACGCCAAATTATACATAGTTAACTAGGCAATAAGTGAGAGCAAGCAAACGAAATATTTAACTAAAGAGATTAAATTAATATACATAATATATATAAAAAATCCCTGTCTGGTTTGTATGGGGAATATTCTTTAGTATATATACAATATAGATATGAAGATAAACTGTAGTATTATGCTCATTTATACGGAGAGTTTCGGAAGTTACGGGCGAGAAACTCACTAGATAAATTAATTAATTGAGGTGCAAAAAATCTTCTTCTTCTTCTTACCTTCTTACAAGTCCATTAGAAAGCGAGTTTTAAAGGCTCGTGCTGTGTTCAAATTCAAAAATATTTATTTCAAATAGGCTTAACGCTTAAAAGCTACCACCGGATCGCAACGCAGCCTCAACTGAGAAGATCCGGCAAGAAAATCAGCGGGCTTGTAATTTCCTCACTTTCTTTTATACAGTTTTTGTCTTGTTACAATTTGTTCAGCATCAGCGAACACTGTCGCACACACACACACTTGACACGCGATGACACACGTCCTGCCGTACGAAAGATAAAACAAGGGAAAGAAAGGAAACAAAACTTACGACGAAAATACAACAAACTAAAAGGCCAAAGGGATAGTCGTCGGACCAGTCCCCCCAAGCAGCACCCACGCACGAGTTGACTCGAGCAGCATCCATCACTCCCCTCAACCATATTAGAGGGGAGGGAGTGACCTACCACACGAAGGCGCCACAAGCAAAGACTTTTCGATGGCGAGTGTTATCGTATATAGTCCTGCGCATCCAATAAATGATGAAAATTGGAGGATAACATCCTCAATATTCACTTTTAATCACTTGTTAGTAAAGTTGCACGGAAGTTAGCAACCAACAATAGCGTACTGGGCGAAACTCCAAAGAAACTCCAAGTAAATATTGCTGCAATAATGTTAACACAATTATTACCAGCTTTGTGTGCATTGTGGACAAACTTCGTCATTCTGAAGCAGATTTAAACCGACAACTAAATAAATATGTAATTTTCTGTTACATAATTTTTGTCTTTTATTATTATGATTTTTTAGTAACGAAATATATGTTTTTTTTTTATTTTAACTTTATTTTGTATTTCTTATTTTTGTAGCTTCCGTCACGCATCTGGTATCCGCGCGCTTGCTTTGGAAACCTGAAGTCACGTGTTCAAATACCATGTGGGGCAACTTTGTGTAGTTGTTCCATAGTGGTTAGGACAGTGCTGGCCGATCTTCTGATTGTCTGGTGCGATGATCCATGCGTCGGGCGGCAGTGGGGCTCAAGGAACTTAATAACTGAAGTCTCAGCATACGATGAACACTCGTGCTCATTAAACATTTTTTTTTGTCGTAGATATGGGTAGTTGCTAACCTGGCGTCAGAGTTTTTAAGCCTTCGGCCTCTGACTTAACATAACAACTGCTGCCTAGATGACAATAGCCGGGACCGAAATTTTACGGGCCCTCCGAGGTCACCTATCTAAGGACTGACCTTGCCTGACGTTGCTTACCCAACTGATCATTTACCGAACAGAGGTTCGAACAGGATATGGGCGTCTCTCTTCGGAGTCGCTGGACGCTCAGGGTGTGGGCCCTTTAAGCGTCCATTGAGTACGGCGGCGACTCCGAGGAGGACGGCGGCGGGGTTGCGACCCCCGTCCCCGTGAGTACCGTGTCAGGTTCCCGGGGGGCTACAATGCGCCCCCCGGCGGCGGGCTCAAAGGCAAGGCACTGAGGGGCCCCTGGTGCAGATCCCACCGGAGAGCCCTGGGGTTCCCTCTCCCATGTGCCGATGCGACAGCCGCGGGGGTTTTAGTGGGTAAGAATCCCACATACCCCGGTCGAGCCCCACAGCTCCCGGGGATCTTTGGAAGATTTCCACCGCGATAAAAAAATAAAAAGGATATGGGCGTCTCTAATGTAATTAAACATAATGTTTTTACGGAATATCATGTATGTGGTTAATTTTCATCTACAACCTGAAAGGTATCTTAATTATTACTGCGTTAACGCTAATTAATATCAATTAACATCTCATTACCGAAAGAACGGTTGACATAAAATCCAACGAAACGACAAAGCTTCCGCTGTATATAATACCCATCAAATGTATGCGAAGGAGCTAAATACGCCTTCAGACTTATGGCGTCATTACCGGAATTTAGTCGTCAATTATAAACCGCAGGATGGTGCTGCTATAAATCTCGAATTTAAATTACCAAGATAATTTCATAGATTCTGATGTAATAATTTATAAAAGGGAATTTGTCAACGTGTTTTATACCTACGCTACGATTGCATAGGACCAAAGAGGACGTCCATAATAAAGAACGCGTTTGGTACGAATAAACTACAACTGAATTCGGTTTTTAGAATCACTAGTTATGTTTTCATATGTTTCAATTACACTACACATACTTACTACTACAGTCTACATTCACATAATCACACACACAACTCAGTTTTGAAATGTACTTATTTATATTTTTGTCTACTTTTTGTTGGTTCATTCTTAATAATATTTTTTTGTTTGCTTGTTTAGAGTTTTCTATTTTGTTTAGATATATTTTGCGGTGAGGCGTTGATGTTTGCGACACAGTATTTTATATACTTCTGCAGGCAGGTATCATCGTCCTACCATGTTTTGTGTTAGATATTTTTGGTTAACAAATAAAATATTTTTGTTAAAAAAAATATATTATAAAAAAAATATTTAATTAAAATTTCAAAAATATATATTTTAAAGAATAGCAAAGAAAAAAGGCTATATAGTATCTAAATCGCAGCTTATTGTAAAGCTACAAATAATGGTAGTAACAATGGTAAAGGTATCAAAATCCCTTTGTCCAGTTGCTCGGTCTAATTAACGGGAAGCCACTTGACTTGAGCAGCCGTATATCTGTCGGTAGGAGCTCGTTATCGGCCGAATGTCGCACCGCGGTGTTTTTAATGCTTATTTATTGAGAACCACTGTCTCGGAGCGGAGTTACGCCCCGGAAGGATCATTGTGTCCGCACTGGGTGTGTTTTATGTTCTGTGACTCGTGTTTCTCAAAGTTTATTTGTAACGTTACTGAATTAGAATTAATGCAATGCAATTTGAACTTTTATTGAATACACAATTATCCGAGAGCCTAGACAAGTTGTTATTCTACAATTCGAAATTCTTGAGAATAGTTAACAATGTATGGAAATGATAACTTGTCTAGGCCCTCAGAAGTGAGTGTGGCGTGGTTTTACTGATATTATATTTGAGTTTCAAAGTGGTATGTCTGTTGTTCACCGGTTACTTTATTCTAAACATCAATTAGGATTTCATCTACCGTTATAGAGGTTGTAAGACTTTCGATTATACTAGTATACAAGTTATTAACTGACAAAAAATGTGTGCCGAAATATTTGTAGGTGTATAAAATTAAAAATTATTTTTTTACTTTTTTTATCCTTTTGTCATTTTTGCCGAATCAGGCGTCTTAAATTGAAATTCAACTATGCATTATATCATTCATAAGATATATCCTTAATTACAGTAAACTTTTACAGTAACAATTATAATAACAATAAAATAAGTTTGAGAAACGCTGGCCTAAACGGTCGTTACAATGAGTCGCAATAGAAAAGGAATCACGACGGGGTTCGCCAATAAAATGCATAGGGGTTGGTTCCCCCATTACTTTCATGATCATGGACTTATTTTTTTCAGGATTATGTGGGACCGGTCGCCATAATTATGTCATCAAAATGTTATTGGGGGATTCTTTTCATCCTTTGAAATGTTTTATAAAGCAAAAGATACGATTAAGTTCAAAAGTGTGTTTCATGTAAAAATTGTGCGTGTCTACACGTTACACGTAAAGGAGCGACATTTACTTGTATTTTTACGATATATTAATAGTACTACATTTAATAAACAAAGAAATAGTACCTTATTAGGTAAGTATACTGAATAATTTATTATTTTATTCGAAGTCAACGTAGTTGAAGTATACGATAAAAAAATGTTCCCAGCTCTGCAGTGCTTTCTTCATTGCTACGAAGTAATGTATATTCCTATGGGGACTACTTCAGAAATTGTTCTATCTTTAGCTAAACCTGTGGCTAAACTTAAAATCCACCAACTTTCTCTAAGTTTTTTTAGTCAAAATTGTGATATAATACGTACGAATAGGTACAATGTTTACATCATAATTATGTACCGTACACTTGTAATAACAATAAAAAAATCTAGATTAACTCGCATCTTAATGACAACGCCATCTGGGGAAGAACAATGTAAGCAATTATAGAAACTAACTAATTCACTTACCTTCAAAAACGGTGAGGGTAGCAACAGCGGTCACCGCGTCCCCCACCCCGTTCTCAGCGACGCACTCGTAAGTCGCGTCGTCTCGCTGAGCTCTCACTGGTTCAATGCGGAGCACAGCGCCGTTCGCTGCTGGCCCGGCAGCAGCATCCATCGGCGACACTTGATACCGGGTCTGAGTGCCTGATAAAGAGAGAAAATCGTTAGAATTAGCTCATCATGGTTCAACGGTACCAACCGTTTCCCAACTGTTTTAATATGGACAGGTTTGTTGGTACAACCCTGACCATATTAAAACAACTCGTCAAAAAACCTCGATTCTCATTAATATGTACGAAGCTAATTCTCCACTACTCCACATAGCCCGAAGGTAGCGAGCTGCTAGTGACTGGAAAGATAAAGCGCATCTCATAGGGGGCAGAAGCCCTATGAGATGGATAGATCAAGAGTCCAAACGTCTGGACATTCCTTTAAGTGAGGTGATCCTCACAGTCAAAGATCGACATCAGTGTAGGACCTCGACGGAGATGGCGGTTGGCAGGGGTCACGATCCTCAGCAATGGGGAACCGATTAGGGAGGAGGTTAGAATTAGCTAACCATAAAAATTAGAGGTTTAATATTTGGTAAACGATCAGTTGTTTAAGCAATGTCAGGTATGGCCAGTCTACAAATGGGTCACCGTTTAATGGCATTTATACTGGGGTCTAGTACGGGTTTCGGTAGTATCTACTTGTACTATCAAAAGCCATACTAGACCCAATGAGTGTGTATTTCGGGAGGCACGTAAACGTCAGACCTGGATTCTTGTCGTAGTCATCGAGACATTCAAACGTTGAGCCTATTGAGCAGTGAGAGGCCTAAGGACAACATGTATAATTTTGACAAATTTAATAAGATAAAAAAAAATAAGGGGGTCATATTTACGAGACGATGTAAACACGGTTGTGTTTTAGTGTGCAACTAAAGGTCGTTGTAGCTGGTGAAGTTACGGAGCTTATTATTATTAATTAAGAGACTTAAGTTACGAGAGACAGAGAAGAAGGCAAAAACAAATTAACTGATATGGTATGATTGATTTCTTAGCTTAGAGACAGACTAAACTTGAATTATTGGTGTATTCAGTACTACATGTTAGAACATTTATCGATGTGGATAGAAAAAGTTGCGAGGCTTATATTACTTAAAAGATCCAGGTTTAGGAGAGAACAATGAATGCACACATGAAACGTTTGATCAGCTTGTGTAAATTAGATAAGCCTTGATCCCCTCACTGTACCGGTGAGCACGTTATGAATGTTTTCACACTATCTGATCCGATTTAAGTATTTGCAATGCACGAGTACTATGTATGCATTTATCATTTTACCCATTACGCTAGGCGGCTTGGGGAGCCTTTGGTATAGCCCTATGCCTGATGATGAGCGGCATAGTGATTACATATAAGGAACTGTTTTTCAATTTCATGGCTCTAGGCCTTAAGGCTTAAGTTTTAGTCATTGAAGTTTTATTAAGTACTTGAATGTAGAAGAGATATAAGAAGTATGTGGATAGAACGAATCAAAGACCTTAAAGATACGTGATAATACAATACAAATAATAAATCCGGAAAACAAACAGCACCACCAATAAATATCCATCAAAATATACGTACAATTCTCACCAGAGAGATTAATATATTGGGAGTTACGAGAAACGCAACGAAAACAAACAATAAAGCTATTAAAGAGACGGGCATCTCGCTGTGGTCGTTACTCACGATTGTGCACGAACACAGTCATAGAGATAATTTATTATATTCATGGGATAAACAAGACATGAATTGTGATTTTTGTATGGTGAAATTATTTATTACTACAGGTGATAGCTAAAGACATGGTTTATCTTAATTTTATAGTAAGATACTCAATACAGGTGTCACATACTGGGACTCGACATCGTGGAAGGCCTTTTATTTCCGCGGGGAAACCTTCAAATGGAGCTATGGGGTTCGACCGGGGTATGTGGGATTGTGCTGTAACAGCTCAGTGGGCGAGCGCTTGCCTTGGAAACAAGGTGCGCAGGTTCGAACCCCGGCTCGCACCTCTGATTTCTTTAATTAATCATGTGCGAATCGTCTTTGTGCGATTGTTACTAGCTTTCGGTGAAGGAAAACATCGTGAGGAAACCTGCATGTCTGAGAAAGCCTAATTAGCTCTTGAATGACGTGTGAAGTCCGCCAACCCGCACTTGGCCAGCGTGGTGGACTATGGCATAAGCCCCTTCATCTTGAAGGGAGGCCCGTGCCCAGTAGTGGGACATTTTTAACTGATTTTTTTACATTTTTAAATATAAATATAAAAACAACTACATTTAAAAATATAAAAAACCGCTTCCAACCGGCTGCGGGAACAGGGTCCTAGCAGACGGTGGTTAAGGCTCCAGAGAGAGGAACTTCCTCACAATGCGTGCCGTCTCCAGGAGCACTGCCTTCTGCATCTGGCCCTTGATCCAGCCGTCTAACGTGAGCCTCTTGAGGTGTTTATCGAGGCTCTTGGCCATTAGGCCATGGGCGGATACGACTATAGGTACAATGATTGCCTTATCAATGTCCCACAGGTCGACAACCTCGTGCGCGAGATCAAGATATTTGCATTCTTTATCTTTCTCCGCCTTCACGAGGTTCTCGTCATGGGGGACAGTGACGTCTACAATCATTGCACGACGCTCGGTGCGATCTATCAGCACAATGTCAGGTCTATTGGCGACAATAGTCCTGTCTGTGATGATAGATCGGTCCCAGTATAAGGTGATATGGCCATCCTCCAGAACTGGTTCTGGTACATACCTGTAGTACGGTACCTCTGACGTCACAAGGCGGTATTTCAAAGCAAGTTGCTGGTGGATTATCCTGGCCACTTGGTTGTGTCTGTGCAAGTATTCACCATTTGCGAGACGCGAACAACCGGAAATAATATGCCTGAGGGATTCACCAGGGCGATGACATGCCCGACAAATGTCGATGGTGCCATCCCTCAGGATATATTTCCGGTAGTTGTTCGTCATCACAACTTCGTCCATAATTGCACAGACAGAACCTTCGTTTTCCCCAAAGAGGTCACCGAATCGTAGCCAGGCCACGGAGGCTGAGAAGTCTACATCGGGCCCACGAAGAGCCCGGTAGAACCTTCCGTGTAGCTCCTTACTTTGCCAAACCGCCTCGCGATCGCCAGTGGTGAGCACCACAGGCTTGCGCCAGTTCCCTTTGGCTAAGGATAGAGGGGTCAGTCCACTGTCCACAGCAACCACATCCGTATGCATCTCTCCGCCGCAGTGGAGGAAATATTCCCTGAGGTTATATATCTCACGGTTGTGTAGGGTCTTGGCATTCAAAAAGCCTCGGCCACCACTTTTCCGTGGGATATACAACCTCATCACTGAAGAGCGAGGATAATGCATACGATATGCGGTTAACAGTGTACGAACTGCTCTATCCAGGGTGTCTAGTTCAGTCTGAGTCCACTTGAGTATGCCAAAGGAGTACATCAAGACTGGCATGACCCAACCGTTGTAGGCACGCACCCTGTTTCCGCCCGACAAAAGACTTTTAAGTACTTTTCTCAGGCGGCCCAGGAAGCGTTCCCGCAACGACTGTTTCATGTCAGTCTCATTGATACCCAACGCCTGTGACATACCCAAGTATTTGTAGGTTTCGGTTGCAGAGAGTGTCCTCAGATCGGTAGAGTCTGAGAGCTGTACGCTCCTAGACTCGACCAATCTCCCCCGCTTTACATGCATAACTGCACATTTGTCCACACCAAACTCCATCCTGATAGAATTACTGAAGGTTTCTGTAACCTTCAGCAGGTCCATCAGTTGGACCTCAGTGGGGGCAAACAATTTCAAGTCATCCATGTAAAGCAGGTGAGATATGACCTGACCACCTCTCCGCAACCGATAGCCTAACCCTTAACTCTTTAAGAGAGTGCTTAAAGGGTTCAGGGCCAGACAAAACCACTTAGACTATCACCCTGAAAGATACCCCGTTCTATCCTTATTGGCTCACCGTCACCAAGGGTCCGTCGAGATCCTGGATAGAGAAGGACCATTCTCCACTGCCTCATACACGACGCCAGGAAGGTGCGTAGAGTTGTATTGACTTTATACAACTCCAGCACCCTCATAAGCCATGTATGGGGCACAGAGTCATAGGCCTTCTTATAATCTATCCAGCATGTCGACAGACCCTTCCGGTTCCGGCGAGCCTGCTGGCAGATGGCCATATCAATGAGGAGTAGCTCCTTAGTACCACGGGCCCTACTCCTACATCCATTCTGAGACGCAGACATTATAGAGTTGCCCTCAACATGTCTGTAGATTTTTGCTCTCAGAATGGATGTAAGAGTTTTATAAACTGTTGGCAGACACGTGATCGGCCTATAGTTCTTTGGGTCCGCGGTACTATTGGTCTTATGGAGCAGGTGGGTTATTCCTATGGTCAAAAATTCCGGCAGCGACCCAGACTCCACGGCCGATTGAAACAGAGATGCCAAACAAGCATGAGAGCTGCGTAACCATTTCAGCCAGAAATTATGCAGTCCATCTGGTCCTGGTGCCTTCCAATTAGGCAACGGACGGACTGCATCGGCCACGTCTTGGGGCCTGATGGTAATGGCCCCCATTTCTGGTATAGGCTCGCAAACTTGTCTGACATCCCCTATCCAATCACCCTCGGAGTGAGTGACGGGCACCGACCAGATGTTGCGCCAGAACCTGATCATGGCGTCATCATCCGGCCGCAGCACCTCACCTCCTATCTGGCTAGGTCGTTCCCAGGATCTATACACCCACCTTTGATCCCTTTGGAACATGTTGTTCTGAGAGTATCGATCCACACGTGCCCTATACCTGCGTATCCGATTCGCCCATGCACAAACTTTCATAAACAAACAACTTTCAAACATTATTATTATTATTATTATGTGGGATTCTTAGCCACTAAAACCCCCCGAGGCATCGACACATGAGAGAGGACTCCAGGGCTCTCCGGTGGGATCTGCACCAGGGGTCCCTCAGTGCTTTGCCTTTGACCCCGCCGCCGGAGGCGCATTGTTGCCCGCCGGGAACCAGTCACGGTGCTCACGGTGACAGGGGTAGCAACCGCCGCCGTCCTCCTCGGAGTCGCCGCCGTACTCAATGGACGTTCTAGGGGCCATACCCTGAATATCCAGCGACTCCGAAGGTGTCGTGGAAGGTCTAGACGGAGATGGCGGGATGAGCTAGACAATTATAGGAAGGGCTAGGCACAAATTGCTATGGATCGGGAAAAGTGGAAAGTGGAAAGGGAGACCTTTGCCCTGCAGTGGGACAGCAGCGGCTGAATTAATAGGTGGTAGGTCCTTTGTGCAAGGGACCGTCCAGGTAGGTACCTACTACTGTAGGGACTGTTATTTTATCGCCATGCAATGTCTAGACATTGCTATGTTCCAGTGTGAAGTGTACTGTAGCTGCTGAAATTACCTGGCTTGAGAGATTTAATTACTAATGCAGTGCACTGCAGCTGCGTTCCACTACGGTTATGACCGGCACAGTACTGTGCCAACAATGTGTGTTGATTAAAATCCAGTATGAGATCAAAATTGACGATAAGTAACCTCTGTCTAATATCACAGGCTTTTTTATAAATTAGGTTAAAGTACGTATTTTAGCACGATAGATTTAGCTTGTGGTTATCACCAGAACAGGCAGAAGACAGCCTTCAGCAGACAGATTTGATCAAATTTGATTATACATGAATGAGGACGTCATTTGGACTTAAGACTGCTAACTCTATAAACATGTATGTCGTTCCAAAAGGTCTTATATGAAAAGACAAAACACGACTACAACGACGGAGAAGGCTGAAGGTGTACCTGTTTTGAATACGACTACTGAGGTTGGAAATTAATAAATCATTTTTTTATTATTATTTCCCATTTTGCTAAAGAGAAAAGTGAAATCTGTAAATTCCTCCTATCTACTTTTATCAATAAATTTGTTGGAGGTTCCAAAACAAACATTTCATCGGGACTCGCTGAAGGACAAACCGTCGTGTCTACTGGAGAGCATTATTATACAAGAACAGAAGCCAAAGTAGTGGACAATAGTGGCTCGTATGGCCCGATTAATAACTGCCATTTTTTATGCATGGGAAATATTTAAATATTGTCTCACTGCCAAATGTAGATCTGCATTCAGAACTTTTTTGCGCGATGACTACAATTTTAAATATCGACCACACAATAAAAAATATTGGATAGTCTTCGAATAAAGACAAAAGCCCATCTAAAAGCCGTATGGAAGATATACCTATAGTCCCTATAGAAAATAAAAACAGCAATTCTAGGGTACGATTTCGTATGCGGTACAGGGATGGGTACTAAAAAATATAACAGTCGTAAAACAATAGCAGATACACGCGGTCTGAATGAGATATAAAACGGAGGGTGTTGGTGATAAGTAACTGAAAATGGGTTTTAATAAGCACAGTATGGAGTAAAATATGTACGGTACTTGGATAGGGCTCTATTTGTATGACGAACAGGAGTTTTTTTTTGCCCCTATACAAAAGAATTCGTTTTTTTTTTCTATTACTGGTTGATTTACATCCCAATGCGTCTGAGTGAGTGCTCTATTTAAGTAATACATACGTATGTATTTTAAAGAATATAATTGCACATTTCTGGCAAGTTGATCTAGTGGTTACATAGACACCCTGGCTGCTACCCGATGGGTCGTGGGTTCGATTTCCACCAAGTGTCTGAGTGATATTTATCTATTTAAATATGTAGTTGCCTAGTTTGGGATCGGATGGCCGTGTGGGGATTGTCCCAAGATATTATTTAATTATTATTTCCTAATTTTTCATCAAACGTGTGTGGAATGTCTCAGTATTTTTTTATAAGATCAGCCATATACGTCCGTAAATATAGAAGCTACAGACAATTTTGCGGAAACGCGAAGTTATCCGCTTTAGTGTACCGCGATAAAGTGTAAAATGTGTCTCCAGCCATCCTGAAACGATACACGGCCCGAACCGATGCGCCGTGAGATGTGGGGTGTTAGCTGTTAGGGGATGATGACTTAGGGCTGCCCGAAACAATCCCGTTGGTGTACTTAACGCGTTATTACAATTTCCTACTACAGTACATAAAATCCGTGAAGTAGTAATCGAATCTATCCCAATGTTCATCTGTCAAACCGTTTCAGTAGTTTTTGAATTTATTGCGAACAGACATACAGACGGGGCTGGGAACTTTTTTTTTATGTAGTGATGGAATCGCGGCTGAATTCGAATTAATTTATTTCTACCAAACTTCAACTTATCCTTTGACAGGAGGCATATAGGGCACACAAAAAAAAATACGGAGACAACTCTAGATTACGTTTACTGCACACCGAAAAGAACAAGAAAAACAGAGTCTTATCGCTAGGTGTGATTTCTTTCCGAGACCCTTAGGTGCGAAGGGATCAATAGGCTTACAGAAAATAACTGTACTGATATAAAGCTATAATTCTACTATGCATATCGATGTACTATGCACAAAAAACCTCAAAGAATTAACTGAGACTTTTAATTTTGGAATGTGTGTATACACGTATTTTTTTTATTTTAGAAAAGTGGAAGATACGTATATTTTTTTCTAACATTTGACATTGTAGCGGCGACCCTATTCGTCGTGGGTACGTCATCCATCATGGCGGGGGGACGCCGCCCATGAAGCAAATAGGCGCCTGACGACGCGGCGACGCGACTCGTGATTGTCAATCTAGCGTACGATGCGACGTTGTGACTTTGCACCGACGCTTTTATTGCTCAGTTTGTTGGAAAGTTACGTTGGAATTGTTTGTAACGTACAACGTGAAAAATGGCATGATACTTTTTTCCCGATTCTACAATATTTTTGTAGGTTCGGTGTCCGGTACCGTTCAGGTAGGTTCCACCGCCACTATGCAACAATGTGTAAACATTGTTGTGTTACATTATTATGTTGACACTGTAGCTGGTGCAATTGCTGGGTTTATGAGACTTGGTTAGTAATGTACCTAGCAGCAGTGCAACAAACCATTGGCAGGTATGTCGCTTACCGTCAGCCGATGGTCCTGCTAATTTCCCACTAAATTGCTTAAAAATAAAACTATTACATTTATACATACCCATATCAAATCAATCTTCGTATACATTATTTCCGTACGTAAAATACTGGACACGGAGCAGCAGGCTTGTATATACATATCCAATATTACTTCTTCGTAAGTAAAAAAAATAGAAAACAAGGCAAAAATAGCTAATAAACAGTAGTTATTGAAGGTTTATTGTTTTTATAACAGAGCAACCGAAACCAAAAAACTATTTGGCTCGCGGCATATTGGATCGGTCGTTGTCAGTTATCTACAGATTGCCGGGAGCTGGATATTCGAAATTAGAATTTCATAGCTCCCTAATTCTTTTTTTCAATTCGAATGCCTTCGACGGCGCGACGTCCTTTCAAGATCATTACTTACGGATTAAAAGCTGTCAGAAGTTTAGCAGGCAGGGAATAAATGGCGGCGACTTGAAGATTCATGATGATATAAACGTTTAAAAATGAGAGTACTTTAAACAGAATTTCATACATTTTACTTTCTTATCTTTTCACGATTTTATTTTTTAAGGGCGGTCTTTTCTTCTTATATTTCTTGCGATGCCGCTTTGTCTCGCACTTTGTATTTTGCTTTTTTAGTATTTTGAGAATAAGAAAAAATAGGTGTAAGTAAATGCAGTTTTATTAAAAGGACTAGTAATTATTTAAACCCGACCCAGTAGGGTCGGGTTACCCGCACTGCTGTTTGCGTTATGTTATCTGTTCTAAAATATTGGTACACTTATTTCTTTCATCATATCAGTCTTTTAATTTTTAACAGAGTTTAAAAATGGAAATAACAATATTATAAAAAAACTACAATAAAGTGTAAAAAAAGGATAGACTCGATCCAGCGGCTTCTTACAAATCTGCTGCGTTAAGCATTTTCCCAATATTAATTTATAAAAAGTGGGATTTAACCCCCCCCCCCCCCCCAAATGGCTTATTAACAATCCACCTAGTGGTGGTGTTAGTCGTCTGCGGTCTATTGTAGAGATGCGATGAAATGCAATAAAGCTAAAAAAATAACAAACTGAACCAGTGTGTGTATGTGTGTGTCACGTAGATACCACCGCAGTGTCAGATATTCTGCCACCAAACAGTAGCGTGTAAACATTGCTGTGTTCCGGTGTGAAGGGCACTGTAGCTGTTGATATTACCGTACACAAAATACGTAATATCTAAAAATACCTAACGCCTCAAGGGTCGGCAACGCGTTGGTGACTCTATAGGTTAAGGTGACTGCATACCATCAGGCGGGCCGCATGATTGCCTGCCATCTTGGTAGTATAAAAAAAAGCAAACTTTCACGGATACAAAAAAAATTGAAAGGCAGTCCCGTCTCGCTTGAAGTTTTCGCTCAGTGAATATTACATACGGTACTTTTAACGCTGGCGTACGAAATAAAAAAAAATAAAAGGCGGAAACTTGACGTGCAGAGTAAAGTGGCAAAGAAAAGGTCACGCGCAGAAGTGTCAAACTATGTAATAGACAATAACTCAAGAGAACAGATAGAGCGAAATTCTGTTATTGCGACTTACAACGTTTTCCTGTTACAGTTCACGCGAAATCACATTTCTTATTGTTGTTTTTGTGCATAATAGAGAGTTTTTGTTTCCTTGTTTTGGCAGTAAGCAGAAGTGAGATTCCTTTATTGGATTTAATGCCCAGAAGGCATTCGTTGCGTAAACCCATAGTCACGATTTGTTCTTTCTTATGCTATCGGTCTAGTATAAGCGCAAGCCTGCTAGCGACCAATGCGTCTCAAAGGCTAACAATTGAACAGTCGTTTGTAGAACAATCATTATTTTTTCAACTACAATAGGACTAATCCAAAGTCTAGATGCAGCTGTCACTTGAAATATCATTGTCAGTTAAAACACTTGAATACTTTCCAAGTGACCATTAAATCCATAAATTCACATAAGATTAAATGGTAATTTTAGTTAAATGGAACCCAAAGACTAGATGGTATGATACCAATAAGGGTAACAGTAATTTTTTAACTAAGATAAAACAATACACACTGGGTTGGCGGGCTATATGTGTGCCGTACGTGTGTATTAAGCAGTGAGCGAGCACGAAAGATCTCCTATCTCTACTTTTAGCCAGTGATGCAAGTCGCACGACATTGAATTAATTTATTCTTGATTTATTTTGTACTGAATGATAAAAATGTTTAAAAATATGAAATATGTATGTGAAAATGTACTCATGCTCGCTCCCTGGGTCACCTCTTACTACCTACATAAGTCCTGTCCTGCACATCTCTCTATATTCATCATCATCATTAGCTGGAAGACGTCCACTGTTGAAAATAGGCCTCCCCTTGGAACGCCACAATGAATGACAATAAGCTAAGCCCAGGATTTACGATTTTTTCGAACCGGGCCAGAAACTTGATAGTGGCGCCCTTCCCTGCATTTGAGAAATTATCTAAAAAATCTCAAATCGGCATCACAAGTTCACTTGTGGTGTGGGTCTATGTGGCGCCTTTTTCTTACAAGGTAAGGTAAGCCAAGCAAGCTTTCGTATGTTAAGCGCTTTGTAGAGCGAGTATTTTTAATCATATTAGGTATATTATGATTTTGGCGCCCCCTGAAACTGCCGCCCGGGGCTGGTGCCTGTTTGGCCCTCCCTCATGATTCGGGCCTGGCTATTTGCAGCTATCACACAAAGTCGTCCACCTAGTGGGAGGTCTGCCTACGCTGTGTCTATCCTTTCGTGGTCGCCACTCGAGAACCTTTCTTCCTCATCGGTTATCGTTTACTCGAGCAATGTAACCTGCCCATTGCCACTTCAACTTGCAGATTCTGAGAGCCATGTTGATGACTTCAGCTCTTTGGCGAGTCTCCTGTCACCATAGATATAATAGTTAAAATCGATTAGGTGTTACTGTCCGAAAAGTAGCACACAGAAATAGCACCCTTGTATCGCTATTTCTTTTCAAGCCACAGGTTGACAAAGTTAGGAGTGTCGCTACTGTCTATATGAAACTGTCAAACTACACGTCATTATCATAATAAAACCGTTAGTTCACGTTTCCGCCACCAGAACAGATAAGTTTCTTCCCGTGACCACATTTAAGATGTTATTTTGTTAGTGAATGTTTATCTAGTTTATATAATTATATCGATGCCTGTCACAATACCTTAAATTGTGTGTAAAGAAATATGATAAGAATTTCTCCGAGAGTTTTTTTTTTCTCTCCAAGCCTCAAGCGACGGAGAGCTGTCACAACACTTCCATCGGAAATATTTGATAGATCGCACGCGTCGACATTCGGACAAATCGTAAGTAACTTTGATAGCGAGGAATATCAAATGAGATATATGGGTGTGAACCCATTACTCTTTTATGGTTCCTTGCTTTCCGCCCAATGATGTACGATTACATTTTTCATAGGAACCGATGAAACTATTTAGAGGGAGTTTCGGCAACCTTTCCGCCCTTCCGAAGCGAAGGCTGCGGGGTGGCGTCCGATACGTTTTTCCAGTTCATTGCCCAAGGCTTATAGGCGTCATTATTGGCTGAGATATTTATGGGCTAAAAACGCGGCTTTACATTTCAATCAGGGATGAAAATGGTGGAGGTTATACGTTGTAGCTTGCGTTGGCGGTCGATTTTCGTGCGAGGAAATAATGGTTTGCGGGTGAGTTAGCTTGTAGTGCTAAGTGAGGCTTTTATGTGTTATTTATTATACTTTGCAAGAATTTATAATGTAGCCGTGCCGGTGCTCTGATTTCTTTTGGAATACCTGCATACGGCATCAGTAAAAATGGTACTTATCTAGTATCAGCAAATAAACAGTTACTGGGACAAGTGTAGAATATTAAAAAAAATTGACACTAGGTCTTGACAATGGTATTTGAAATTCGAACGTTATAAATATAAATGTTATTGATCTTGAGGTATTGTTACGAGTACTTATTAAAATAACAGAAAGATACAATACTTATCTAGTATCAGCAAATAAACGGTTACTGGGACAAGTGTAGAATATTTAAAAAAAATGTTATTATAATAGATCCAACCGTTTATTTTCTTTTTGACAGCACTAATAGAACGTAACTGCGTCATATTTTTTTTTTGTGTAGGAGTAGTACTGTTGGCCGCAGATGGCCATTACAGCTTCACCGGACAAGAGGGCGAGCGCTTTAAGCGCTCCAGCCAGAAAGGTAGCGACTAGCTCAAGGGCACCTCAGGGAGGCACGGCCTCGGCTTGGGCTGCCGCTTAGAGAGTATGAGTTTACCACCGGTTCACAACGCGCCCCCGCTGAGAAGAACCGGCAAGAAACTCAGCGAGGGGATGCATGTCGAGGTCGCATGCGTACGACCCTTCGGCCTCGCCGGCGAGACCGGTGTCTGTGTGTTGATGTGTGTACGACGACTCGTGACGTCGTTGTCGGTGTTGGTGTTGTGTCAGTGTCGTGGTCCAGGAGGACGGACATCGGGTCGGGTGGGTCGAGCAGTACATGCCGCGGACGGCGGCGATGTACGGTAGTTCGACGATCTGAGGGAAACTGCGTCATGTTACGCAAAAGTTCACTTTTAAATGCGAGATATTAAAAATATGACAACTGCCTAAGTTTGCTCCTTGATCCCGTATAATAATCATCTTTGACAAATTGAGTCCATAAGTGCAGTAGTTTTTTTATAAATTACATAAAATAACAAACGTTTTAAAAAATTTACGTTCTATGGCTATCAACATAGTGATGTTACGATTGAGATATCGATATTGTTTATTAACAAATTTTACACGGGTATAATGTAGCATTCTAATGTAGTATAAATATAGATTGGTATGAAATGATATGAAACAATTATTGTGACTTTTACTTTTATTTATTTATTAATCAAAATCAGATTCATCGTCGCTGTCACTCGAGCTATCGCCGACATTTATAATTAATTGTTGATTCATATTATCTATCGCCACGTGTTTATCCCAATCTGCCATTATAGTTTCTTGTGTTTTTTGAATTACATTTTGCCAGTTTTCCGCAGTTACTTCCACACATGCATTTTTTAATAAATCACGCATTTGGTTTGCCGTGAACGGGGGTTTTGTGTTATTTCGAGCGGCGTGTCCTTTTACTTGAGCCCATATTAATTCAATGGCATTGTATTGACAATGACTGGTCCGACTACTATCCCTTTGGCTTTTTAGTTTGTTGTACTTTGTATTTTTTTTTTTCTGTCTTATTTGATATTTTGAACGGCAAGACACACTGTCGCTCTGATCTAATTGTAACATGACACACTGTTTAAAAAAAAGTGATAAAATGACAAGCCCGCTGAGTTTCTTGCCGGATCTTCTCAGTTGAGGCCGCGTTGTGATCCGGTGGTAGATTCTTTTAAAAAAAACTCATGACCTTTCAAAAGTGAAAAAGAAGAAGAAGAAGAAGAAGAAAAACATTTATTTGCATAAGCACGACGCACACAGCCTGTTACATAGTAATAATCTTTCATGTTATACAATTACCTACATATAAAAAAAAAACTACATAAACGAAGAGGATACACACATTACTCTATGACTATCAAATTTATGATAAACAAAAAATCTTTCGATTGGTTTGACATTGACAACTTGACTTGCCTTGTCAAGGCAGTTCAATTGTCATTTTGACTTTTGACATTAACCTAAAAAAAAGACATTATACAAATGTTATTATCTGATTATTATTTAAATGTATCTTAAGTACAACATAGGAAAAAGGATTATCAGCATGAACAATTATCAATTAAGCCTCGCGTCGTCCCCCGCAAATTGGTTAGGCACTCAGCTTATCGCTAAGGACGGGTACATGTCCCACCCTTGCACTGATTTTCAGTGCCTACCATAGTTGGCGTGTTGACACCAGCTAGTGTTAATCTTAGAAGTGCTAGCGTTAAGCCTATTTGAAATAAACTATTTTTGAGTTTGAGTTTTGAGTTTGAATAGGGTGGAAGTCTAAGAACCCAATGACCATGTTCTGCAGCTATTTCGTCGATCACATATCGTTTTGGGATGTGTTTTTTTGTTCGTAATATATTTAGTAATTGTACTTTTAGTAAGGAGTTATCAACATTTTCGCCATGTCGTTGAAGCCAGTTATAGGTCTTGACAATGGTATTTGAAATTCGAACGATCTAAATAGAAATGTTATTGATCTTGAGGTATTGATAATAAAATAACAGAAAAGTACTCACTAGATACTCGTTTTCCGTTCTTCCTCCACTGTATATTCGGGATGGGGTCGCCTCGTGCTGCGCAGTAAAATGCTGCGATGCCGTTCGCACGCACTTGCAGGTTCCGAGGCTTGATCGTGATCTCGGGCGGATCTGTGAGCGGAGAGAATTTTAATCAGTATTCCGTAAGTAATAAGGGCTGTTTTTGTTTCAATCATTACAAATGACCGTCGAACAGCTGTAAGAAATATTCAGATTACTGTTTTAATTATAAAAAAAAAAAAAATACAACGTAAATAAAATAAACATGGATTAGAGTTTTTGCTGCTTTGCTAAATAAACAAAAAATGTATTCTAATAACATCTAGAATGTATGAAGGATTTTATATAAAATTAAATATTAATTCAAATACATAATATTTTTTACGGTATTATGTACCTACTCTCGCGGTCACAAGCGCTTGCACGAGCCGGCCCAAAATACTTGCGGACGGGACGCGCACGTAACGTCTCGTTCAAACGATTTTGATTTAAAACTGGTACAGTATAGTATAGTTAAGTACTATCGCGGACTCGAACGTCCGCGATAGTACTTAACTAATCAATTTAATATTAACTTTAAATTTAAACGCAACTAAAAATTAATTTTCCGCCGCGCTTCATAAGAACTATCAAAATCCGTATCCCGAATTTTAGCAGACTCCATGAGAATTTTAATGAATAATAAACATCAGTATTACCATTTCCCATAAGTAATCTAATAAAAAGTTTACTCCGGGTATGCAAATGTCCGCGTCCCTTACAATAAGTGGTGTAACTAATTCCGAAACGGATAAAGTTGGTATGATATGAATTATGCATATGAACACCATGTTGGTACAATTTTACGGCCGGTGGCTTCAAGACTACTGAGTAAGTACATGTTATTCAGAAATTATTGTGCCAAAACCTAGTAAAAAGTCCTACCTAAAACCCTAACCTAAACCTAGTATTAAACCTAGTATTAATAATAGATTATGCGATCGATTGTAGTGTTTGAAATAGCTGAGACGTAAAATATTTTTTTTAAATATGCAGCCTTTATTCCTAAAAAACTGTCAACCAGCCAGTACTTGATGACCTTTATCTTTGGGTAGCAGCCAAGCCAGATTATTCAACCATCCATCAAAAACAAATATGTTAATGTTTATCTGAAAATGAAACCGTTGAATTGCAGAGGCATAAACTCGATTACTCATGCGAAAAGTTTTTCAAAATCTCATCGTACCACGCATCGTGAAAATCTACTACTATTCTAAATCTACTTTTGGATCGTCGCTTTTCAAATTAAAGGACCCTAGAGTGCGCCTTACAATTTCATTACCCGCAGTGGGATTAATGACATTATCTTGTAGAAAAACCCATGACCATGGATGCTGTGTGGTAGAACATTCATAACCTCGGGAATGTAAAACCGTTGCATGGGTTTAAACTGGAATTCATGCTAGATTTAAAGTGAAGATAATTTATATTTTAAATGAATAGGCTTTTCTAGATTGTTGATTGGCCTATCACTCCATTAAGACATGAATCATTCTATATTTTTAACCGACTTCAAAAAAAGGAGGAGGTTCTCAATTCGTCTGTATATATTTTTTTTCTATAGTGTTTTGTACGCAACAAAATTTTGATAGTTATTTTATATATTCATAGCCTGTTCATATATGATCGAAAGTAATTCTAGGTACACACATTCTAGGAAAACTTCAAGAAAAAAGGTTAGATTCCGCTAGATAGTTATGTGATTGAAAACGAGCTAGATTTTAATGATATTTTTAAATTAGGAGTTAAATCAACGAGTAAAATATATAAATTAGAGTATTTAACTTTAATTTCGATTCATTACATCTAACAATGATAATAATTGATAAAAAAAATGCTTTTACATTTTAAGCTGTCGGCGGTCGGCGCGTAATCGCGGGTGCGCGCTTCTCGTGTTAACATAGTTTAAATCGGAATTATCCTTCGTTAAGTATGTATCGTTTTCATTCTGAACAAAAATGTGTTTGTGTAGAACACACAACACGGTATTAGAGTAGTTGTTAATCCCCCGGATTAAGTTTAAAAAGCTTCCGTATAAATAGCAAGTAATTTTAACTAAAATGTATAAACGACTATTGCTAGAGCGCTAGATTTTCCGCTAGAAGTCGACAACAAAGATTGGGAGTTAGTTGCTCTAAAATTTCGCTAGATCTAGCGCCAAAAGCACAGCACTGAACACAACGCCACTCGAAAGAGGCTCTAAGATGGAGCCATAGGCTACCTACATACCCCCTTCGGAGTCGCTGGACGTTCGGGGTGTGGGCCCTTAGAACGTCCATTGAGTACGGCGGCGACTCCGAGGAGGACGGCAGCGGGGTTGCGACCCCCGTCCCTGTTAGCACCGTGACTGGTTCCCGGGGGGCTACAATGTGGGGCACATTGTACCTACCCGATGGCGGGCTCAAAGGCAAGGCACTGAGGGGTCCCTGGTGCAGATCCCACCGGACAACCCTGGGGTCCCCCCTCTCATGCCGATGCGACAGCCGCGGGGGTTTTTGTGGGTAAGAATCCCACATACCCCGGTCGAGCTCCATAGCTCCCGGGGATCTTTGGAAGATTTCCCCCACGCCAAAAAAAATAAAAGGCTACCTAGACGGACTACTCAGATTTTTTATCGGCATTCCCGCTGTAAATTAACTGCTGCGATTTTATCGATGATTGTAGCAACTCGCTACTAAAATCGCTACATTTTTCAATGTAGCAAGTCAACGAGCCATAACACATATATCTGAAGGACCATAAAGCGTATTGTACGCACGCCGCGGGATCGTTTGACTCGTGAACTAGAAAATGAAAACACATTTAGGGCCGTACCGAACCTTCCAAAGGCGACCGATACTTATACTCGTATATAACACTAATAATTACTTGTATTTGATAAAGTTTTATCACGGTGTAAACTATTTATAGTATTGATACCATGCACTACGAGTTACAGTATGGAAAAATAACTCAAACAATTGATTATTAGGGTGATGATGATAGATTTAGGAAGTTTTTTGGAAGTTTCTAATGATATTTGATATCTTATATTTTTTTTTTGCTGTCAGCATCGTTTTAATCAAAATAAGTCTTATACCTGATGGTAAGCGGTAATGTTGGCTAGGGTGGAAGTGCACTAGCTAGGAATACAATTAAATGAACCCTGTTAAAGGATACCCTGGAGAAAGGGCCGAGCAATGGTTCTTTCTCATAGCAGGAACACATCGCCCTTTAGGCTCAATTCACACCAGAACGGCAGCGGCCGGCAGCGCACTTTCAGTGTGAAACAATTTTAAACTTTATCTACAATACGTAAAATACCAGTATCGCTTGAAAAACGCGATTAAAGATGGCTATTTTACTGCAATATTTTTTTTTATCTGTGTGTCTGTTTTATATATTATTACTATTTAACAAGGTAGGCAATGTGGTAGGTCTTCTGTGCAAAGAACCGTCCCGGTGGGTGCCGTCCACTGCGGTGGTACGCAGTTTCACATATTCTTCCGCCAAGCAGTAGTGTGTAAACATTGCTGTGTTCCGGTGTGATGGGCACTGTAGCTGGTGAGATTACAGGGTTGAAGGCACATAATAACTAATGTCTCGAATGACTAACGGTAGTGTAAAGCAGCTGACTACAGGCAGGCGTTTTGCTTTATAACAAGCGAACGTCTAGCTTGTCAACAGCGTTTATTCCAAGTAGTCCGATTGTTAGTCCGATCATCGGACAGTTAGGCTGCCTGTCCACCGGAGCGGAGCGAGGCAGCGGAGCGGAGAAACGGAGAAATATTAACCAATAAGATTGCACAAAAAAGAGGAGCGGAGATTTTGTGCAATCTTATTGGATAATATTTCTCCGTTTCTCCGCTCCGCTGCCTCGCTCCGCTCCGGTGGACAGGCAGCCTTCGGAATAAAAAAAATCCCATCTGTCCGACTGGCTTCTGTGATCGAACAGGCTGAATAAAAAAAAATAGTAAAACATATATCTAGTGAGCGCACACTCCACTCTTTGTAAGTTTTCCTCTTCATCTAAAGGTTTCCTGGAAGAGATTGATCTTATCGATAAGGCCGCCCATTATTGCATGTCTTATTATTATTATTATTATTTAAATATCTGTATTTTGTGCGTAATTAAGAATTGTCTATACATCAATCTATGTCGTCGTAAATCGATTAAATAATCCATTCTGATTCAACTGTCTTCACGTCTTATTAATATGTCACTGGGCGTATAGTTAATAACGCCATACATTACTTCTTTTATACCTTACTTTAGTGCCGGCCGAGTGGCCCCCTAGATCTCACCGGTCATTCTCACCGCAAATAAAAATGCCATCCGAATACGCTCGGCTGCGTTATCTGGTGTGAGGGACTTAATGGGCACCCATTTGATGTCCAATTACGGTACAGATACTGGACTCGCTAACCATGTGAATTATTTCTCTGCATTAACTTTGCTGTTATTTATCGGAGCTTTTAAAAAAGGAATTCGTGCTTTAATAAATGTATGTAATAGGTATGTATGGTTCAATATACCTATACATACAGCGTGATTGTATTTTTATTGGATTGAATTTTTAAGATATACTTTGCAAACATGATTATGTCTTTATTATACGTTTTCTGTAAAAAAGGAAATATTATTTTTTAAGAACAACGTTGCGTTATGTTATGTTTTGTTATGTTTCAGACATTTTATCATCAACGTCTCAATTATTTTTTGTGCTTTTTCATGAATGTTTTCGCATTTAAAACTTAATTACACGTTTCATAAAATTTTCTTGTCATACCTTTAATAATGTACCGTACTGCTTTCTTGAATTGATTATGTTTTCTATACTTTACAATGTAGTTTTTTTTTATCTATCACCTACATTTACACAATATAAAGCAACTACATTTTAACCCTGTTCGTTGAACGCCGTCTAAACCAAACCGCGTCCCGTTCAAATATTTGGTTTTGGATCACGTCGAACCATGACACTAAAAGCCTTTTAGCATTATCCGATACGATATCCATATCGGACGGCAATCAGATAACTCAACCAATAAAGTTTATGAATTATGTAGGTACTAGCTTTTTAGCGGGTCGGGCGGATCCCGTGGATTATTGGACAGTAATAGGTAGGCTAGATATCTGAAAATATTTATTTAGTCCGTCATTACATTATCAAAAAATATTGGACACGTATTTTTTCTTTTCCAAATTAACCAAAAAATTACGAAGATACAGTTCGTTAAAATTCCGCGTGACGTCACGTCCTACGGACACGTTTAACTGAGGCTTGAGTCCCCATCCCAAACTTTGACTCTCTTTATCTCCGTCAATTTCTATTGATTGGTTAAATAAAAAAATACGTGTCAAATACTTTTTGATAATCTAACCGACAGACTGATAGTATTTTTTTTTTATCCAGCTATCATCCTTATTATTGTATTTGTTTTAATGTTCATTTTATCAGATGTATGCGTAAACAAGCCAAGTCACTGCACTGTTTTCTATCCGAATGACATTGCAAATTGTGGATCAAGATCAGATACACATTTGCACAAAATATGATCAAAACGTAGCGATGATATAATCTAGATATGGAAGAGATACGATATCTATCGTCACTGGCGTCCGATAACGATAGGTGTCATATCGGATAGTGTGAAATCTCTGACGGAGACGTTTATACCCCGACGGCAGAGGTGAATGATCACGTTTTGTATGTGAGCCGGATTGAAATGGGGTTCGGAACGTGCCACCGCACGCGTTCCCATAAAAATGTTACTATTTTTTTGTTAGGCGCGTTTTTCACGCCCAGCCTTTGGACATTAAATTATGATGCTCCAAACGATACGGTAATGATATAATTAATAAGTATGCGTTAGCATACTCATTGAAAAATTAGTTTCTAATGTATGCGTGTTTTTTAAACTTTCTATCTATTATAGATTTTTTTATAGAACTCTAAAGATATTTACAACTTAAAGATTGAAAGGAAACTGATACGCTTTCATACAATCTAGGGCCTGGGTAAAAATAAGATCGAATTAGATGGAAATGGTAATAGTTATAGGCTAATACATCAATAAACCATTACTAAAAATCCCAGTGAGGTAACCAACCTGAGAGCTGAGTTTTAAGAGTTTTAATAAGTGATGGTGGACATTTTTATCAGAATGTTATTGACTTTTTTATGTGCTTGGTTTCTTATAATTCACTTTAATATACATTTAGCGTATGATCTCTGTACAAACAAAGGATTATTATCAATGAAACACAATCAAAACACAAAAATGCCCAAAACAAATCAAGTTATTAATTCCACAGCATAGAGTATCGTGCAGTTGCGAGTTGTCACTATCAGACAGAATCAGATCATGAAGAAATAGTCCAAAGTGGAGAAAACACTCCCAAATACATGACTGAGGTCAACGCTATCCCTTTCATTGAGGTCGAATCTCCCTTTCTAAGAGGGTAACCTTGATGTTTCATGAAAAATCAGGACATCTTTTTAACTTCGTCGCTTAATACGACTTACTTGGCTTGTTTAAGCTTTAAGTTTAAACCGATTAAATATGTCTAGTTGCTTCCGTTTACCTCTCAAAATACGACGGGACGAAAAACCGACACGACCGTTGAGAGACCAGGCGCAACATTTTACATACCTATCTGACGCATGGAGCATCTTACTTTACCTTAGAGGAGATACCACTGGAGATAGCATGATGCGCTAACCCCTCTGCCTAATTTTGTTCATATGGTCAGGTCATTCTTTATTTGTGTGCGTATCTTTTTGAATATGTTGCGAGTTTATTATAGTGTGGTTATGCGTGAAATTGTATCTGTGTGTGTTTACTTCGCCTCCCGCACCCCTCAAAAGTGCCACGAAAAATTTGTTCGGTGAATCGACGCGATACTAGCTCCATTCTAATTACTCTGAGTACTTTACAGACAATCAAGTAATAAATAAATAATAAGTTAATGGTTGTGAAAATAAAAGCATATGAAGTTATGATAAAAATAAATTGTATTACAAGATCATTTATTCAGTACGTTTAACGATTTCTGATTAATCACAAGATATTGAATAGCAATTTCCATTATATGCAAACAACTAAAACACCTTGTAACCCACACATTAGACGATAGAAAAAGCATTTGCAGTAAATTTAGGTTTCCATTGGACCAACTGCAGATCATTGCAGCTTCATAATTTTTTTTTTCGAATGGGACAATGGATAGTCATAATATTCCTTCGCTCAATATCTTTAGGAAATCTACAAGAAAATAAAAAATGTATTAATATTGACCACGGGTAAATAAAACAGTATATATATTGACAGGTGACAGGTATAGTGACAGGTTAAGAAATAGTGACATAAGGAAACGTTGTGGTATGAAAGAAGATGTTGTGACAAAAATTGAGGTATGCTGAGATGGTTTGGCCATGTCGAGAGAATGAATGAGGAACGATTGACGAAAATAGTGTATAAGGCGAGTGTGAATGAAAGTGTTGGAAGGGGTAGACTTAGGCGGACGTTTCAAGACCAAATCAGGGACGTCTTGAAAAAAGGCCAGGTCAAGAGTACCCTAAACCGAAGAGCATGTATGAAGGGAATAATGAAAGTGGACGAAGCGAAACAAGTATGTAAGGATCGTAGCAAGTGGAAAGAAGTGGTCTCTGCCTACCCCTACGGGAAAGAGGCGTGATTATATGTATATTTATAGAATGATATAGGTACTCTCGCCGATACGACCACAGTGGCCAATCTTTCGCAAGATCAGCCATCAGCCAGTGCACAAATGCTTGCGTAGCCACAAGTGCACTCTTTCTTCCTTTTACCTCTCACAGTTTAGTGATACGAAAGATCAACACGACCGGGGAGAGGTCAGGCGCAGGACCGACTTTTTATATGCCTATCCGACGCATGGATCATCTTACTTTACAGACAATCAGATGACCAGCCTGCATTGTCCTAGCCAGTAAGGAACAAATATACAAAGTTGTTGCTCCCCGCAGGATTCGAACCTGCGACCCCCGGTACGCAAGCAAGCAGTTTCCCACTGCGCCACGGAGGCTACTAGACGCGACAGGACTAGGAGGCGACAAGAATAAATATGATTTTAATAATATGTTTAAAACTACATACACACTTGAACATACAATATTTTTTCCATATCAATCCTTGAACTAAATACCTACATCGTATATTTTTTATCATAAAGTGGCGGTAAAAAAATCCCCAAAACGGAAAGTTTTCAAAAAATCTTTACCATGGTTACTCTATGAAAACAATGTAAAATATTTTAAATTAGATAATTCAACTACAAATTAATAGAAAGTTAAACCCAATACTAACAAACGAACTGAAAACGTGTTATATGCCTATCGAAAGAAGAACTGATCGAAAATATGGTGCATAATCCAAAGGGATCATCGGTAGGTACATTATTGAACAAATCGGACTTACGAGTGATATTCGGTATCATCTAAGGGGTACAACATATTTTTGCAACTAAGTACTACACATTTTATCACCATTCTTATTAGTTTAATTCACTTTATCGTGAAATTATGGTATTTAAATGTTGGATCGATTTAAATGACAGACAGTTTCATGCTGACAATAAGCGCCAGTGTTGCCACAAAATATGAACCCTTAAAATCGGTATTTAAAATTGCATTTGAGTACAATTGGCAAAAACACAATATAGCATTATCCTAATCGTACTCGCAGAACAATACCAAAAAAAAAATTATTAGACATGATTGTCATCGTATTTTATGTTTTCGGGTGGAAAACAATCTTTTGATGTTGAAGTAGAGCATTTCTATATTAGGGTATCCATTTCTCGGGTAATTTAAATTATTACATGGACCACACATTGGACCACTTAGAAAGAGAGATCCGGCCTCAATGAAAGGGATAGCGTATGCCTCAATCAACTATTTGGAGTTTGGACTCCACTTTGGACTATTTCTTCATGGAATCAGATGTCAGCATAGACTAAAAATACGGAATCGATCACAGCACTTTATCGATTCCTAAATGCGAGTAGATTTTTTCATATAGCAGGTATCTGACTTGAACTTCTTGAATATTAGGTTATAGAACTATTTAATAGGTTCCTTTTATGGGGATTTAATTTGTTTGATTAAATTAATCCTGGCTAACTCCCTAGATAGCCTAATTTTTGTACTTAACTAATTAACATTTATTGACTATCGATAATCGATTATGTTTTTATTGTGACTAAAACGTATTTCTCCGTTATCTCATTTCCAAGATTAATAAATGTGTTGATTTCTTGCCAATTGATATTGAAAAAAATTGCCCTTTTTTTAAACCTTATCTCATCTTTTTCGACCACAGAATTATCTTTACCCAGAAATATCCACCTCCTTTAACGGATTATTGTTTATTTTTCAAATATTCGCCTAATTATACATAATGATTGAATACACAACTATAATTAGTACAAAGCAGATTTAGTCATTAAAGCATTATTATAAAGATATTTAATTTAATTTAATTAAAAAAACTAACATGAAATTAGAAGCGGTATTATTACCATCGATTGTGAAAAGTCGAATTGTAGCTTACGTCCGTTTATAGAGTTAACATAATATTTTATGGACGGAGATGCTAATAATAACAATAAGCAGTTAACAATAAGTTTCTAAATTGTACCAACAGGAGTATTAAGAGGATTTTATTGGTATTTTAACGATCTAGTACCTAGTAGGTATTCTTAACAAAATAAGCGTTATGCTTAGTCTTTAGGTTGCATTTATAAAAAAAGGCAAGTCCACTGAGTTTCTTGACGGATCTTCGCAGAAGCGGATCCGGTGATCGTTTGTAAAATGATTTTTATGTAAGTATGCGTAATAAAATGTTGACTTTTGCATTGTATTAAAAAAATATGATTGAAACTGAGGCTGTATATCACATGTTAAAATAAAGTAATGATGTAGTACCGACATAAAAGGTGTAAACCCAACTTCCAGCAAGCAATACGACACTGATAAATGATCGCATCAAATGGGCCGTAACGGTTCTATTGCAGCGGACTTCTCTATTTTGTTTCTGCTATAGTGGGTACGTATCCTAACGACTGTATAGTGCGGGAGCGAGAAGCCTATAAAGGATATCGAATACGTAACGAGTGTTGTCGATATTCGAACTAAGTTTTAAATTGATATATACTATTAGACTTTTGCATTCCATTATCAAACTTTCTTTTAATCGGGAATTAACGCAATTTACCTTATATTTTGGCCTTACGTTTCGGCCGGGTTACACTAGCCGTGGTCATAAGTATAGTGAAAAATATAAGGCAAAATATAAGGTATCGCGTTAATTCCCGATTAAAATAAAGTTTAAATTGATACTTAGCATTTGAAATCTATTTTGATGACAAATTTGTCTACTATATAGGTACCACCGCATCGTCAGATATTCTACCGATAAGCCGCAGTGAGTAAAAATTGCAGTGTTTCGATGTGACGGGCACCGTAGCTGGTAAAATTACGTGGCTTAGGAGACTTAATTTCTAATACCTCGGGTGACGGGTGACAATACAATGTGGCTGTCTATAGGCTTGTGTGTCGCCTTCTGATTTTAGGTATTCATAAATATTTTAATTAAAAAGGTTTACGTAAAGCACTGAAATGATATATTATAGTGAGTGAAATCTAGTGTATTCTACAAGAAAATAAGCGGGATGTGTTTCCTTGAATGAACATTTAACGCTACGTGGCGGCAAAAAATAAATAAAAAACATTGTAATAAATAATGCCGCTAAATATTGTGTACTCGTTAAAATATATTTTATCGATATCGATACGTAAAAGTTACCGACAGACGTGTGTTTATTGCTCACTGTAGACGAATATTTTATAACAACGTAATCACATTTTTAGCGAACAATAAAAGTCGTGTACAGTCAACAACGAAATTTTTATTTCAAATTATATCCATGTAATCGATTTATGGCATCGTCGGATTTAATTTTATTGTTCAGGGGCATTTTCATTACCCACTTCCAATAGAGTTAATCGAAATATGCATGCCCGCCCGGATATATTCTCATAGGCAATTTATGACAATAATCTGGACGTATCCGCCCATAACCGGTTTCGCGCAACGAATAGAAGTGTATTACGATTTAAACTGTATGAAATTTATTATATCGAACTGTACATAAATGGGTATTCATTTGCATAATTCTATCGGTGAGCAGAATCCGTAATTGTTATGGAGAATATAACTCTACGGTCTGTTACAGAGATGTGAATTTCGGCTGATATGTTAATAATGTTAAGGATGTAGAATAAAATAATAATTTGGACGTTTCATACATACATGGTTATGTATAAGTTTGCCATATGTCGTTACTTTCCAGAATTAAATTCTCTCCTAACTAGACACTATCGCATGGTTTAATAATACAGGATGTGTTTTATGATGACACAGCAATATTGATTTTCCAAAAATTCATTGATGCAGTTTTAGTGTTCATCAAAATCGGGCCTGAGACTCCTTTGAGTATTTTTTAACCGACTTCAAAAAAGGAGGAGGTTCTCAATTCGTATGTATATATATATATTTTTTTTTTCTATGTATGTTCGCGCATAACTCAACTGGCAATTATGAACCGATTTGAAAAAATCTTTCTTCCATCCATTCTTTAATCCGTTCATTGGGTCCCATAAAAAAATTATCGCTTAGTAATAAGTAGTTCCTGAAAAACAAGAATGGTGACTGCGCACTGAGAGTTGCAAGAAAGCCTATATAGATGACGTTTTAGTCGCTCGGACTCGCTCGGTCGGACAAAAATGGTCATAACTCTGGCAAATATTTACCAATTTCAATGATTCTTTTTTTATTCGAAAGAAGAAACCACTGTATTGAATCTGTATGAATTTTATTACAACCGGATAAGAACTTCCTGGAGGACCATGAACGATGTGGAGGAATTTATCTGGTAAAAACCATAAAACTGATGTTCTCCATTACATTGCTCTGACAATTATGAACCGATTTCGATGATTCTTTTTTTATTCGAGAGAGTAAACTACTATGATGTTTCCATGCAAATTTCATTACGACCGGATATTTTTTTCTGAAGAAACATGAATTATGTAAAACTATGTAGACGATAATGTGATCATAACCTACCTAGATAATTTTACGGTTTTCGATGGTTCAATCTTTATATATGAAAATATCACTAAAAAGTTTAAAATAAAATCTTTTTTAAAAAAAATTGAACCGACTTCAATATCACTGAAAAGTATAAAATAATTTAAATATTATTGAAGTTGGTGCCAAATATACACAGCAGGTACGCTAACACAAACTTCAATAATATTTAAATAATTTTATACTTTTCAGTGATATTGAAGTCGGTTCAATTTTTTTTAAAAAGATTTTATTGCTATTTCTTTTGTTTCGACATCCAATCCCACTTGAAATATTCATGTAGGTATACTATGAATGTTTCATTATAATCCCATTTAAAGCCATTTTATGGATAAACGTCAGCAGTCATATTAAATTTTTGATGAAGTCTGCTAAAATAAATGACGTTATGAATTATTTAAAGGTAGTCGAGGTGATGAATATAGATAACGGAATTCAAAACGAATAAGGAATTGACATTAAAAAAGGGAGACATTTAAAATCAACTAAAAATAGAAGAATCACTTTCTCCCGAAGAATCGTGGCACGACCTGAAACATAAGAATCATTTAGTAATCATAACTTACGTGTCAAATATCGAATAAATATAGTTCCGGTGTCGTTGACAGTAGGCACCGGCGGGGGCGGTGGTGGGAGTGATTCTTCTGTCACTGGTGGCAATTCTTCTGTCGGGGGCTCTGTGTCTTCTGTTTCTTCGTCTGGTAAGAAGAATTCGGTTTTGGTACGCGAGCGGTTGTCGTATTTTTGTTCGGTTTTATTTTTAGATCGTATCGTGATGCGTTTGAATTTAGGAATAAGTTTTTATCCTAGTTACAAGTAAGTACAGTAACTTTAGTCAACAAGTTATTAGTGACGTGTAAACAAAGTTAGGTAAAATCTATGAACATAAGGTTCCAGCAAATTCAGTACGCGCACAGTACCTATCTTGACCGTCTTGAACTTAGAATCATGTGGTATGGCTATCTCTTTAGTACGAACTTTCGGAAAGCCTGTTTTCAGAATAGACAAGTTACTTGGCGCGTACTGAATTAAAGTTATTTACTAACTAAATTATTCACATATTAGTACATATTTCAACATTTATGTTCCGCCAAGTTTCGCTATCATTTCGCTAGCGGGTAAACAGCCAAAATAAACGTGCGATACATCAAATATTATAACAAGTATTTATCAGTTTCACTTCCGAAATTGCTGTGTAACGATTGGCGATACATTAAAGACGATAAAGTAGGTAGATAATCTTAATAATACATTTGTTTTATTTTAACACTGGAAATTAATTTATAAAACACGGATGACCATAGCAATGATGCATGATTTGATGGATGATATTATTCACTGCGTAAGCGACACACCCATGACTCACCATATTTTTATCTATATGGAAAAACGTCACAAGTAATGTTAAGCGATTTTTTTAAGAGTAAGTGCATAGTTTTTATATGACATCGAGCTTTATTCGTTAAATTAAATTTATCCTTCCATACTTGTTTCAATTTCATTTACTTTTCCATTCCACATAAGCACTGTAACTTATAGGTCTACTGAATATTTTGTTGTGTATTTTTACAACGTTCAATAGAAGATGTTAGTATAAATGTACAAGATAACTGTAAAAATACGAAACATTTTATGAAAGAAATTGGTGGTATGTACTTTTTTTACAGACCTCATTCACTGCGAACCTTTCAAGTCAACACAAACAACATTCTTTACAACACCGAAGCAACAATATAACAATAGTCCACGCCCCGGATAGGTGAGCGAACTATAAATCAAGCATTGTTATTATGGAGAGAAAAAACACTCGTCGATATCTCGATATTCCTGTATCGATACAATAAATAAACATCGATTATTGAAAGATTTATATCTTTCCTCACTCTGACGTATATAGTGCCACTATTATTCATATGAAGAGCTCTATTGTACAGGGATTGATAGATATTTATAAGGTCCATGGCGATAATATGGATGATGTGACGAGTCAGTTACTTACGATTTTCATAGTAATAAGCATCGATATAATATATAAACAAGATAAACATTCACGAACAAAATGACATCTAAAATGTGGTCGCGGAGGTTGCAAACTTATCTGTGCTGGTGGCGGAAACGTGAACTAACGATTTTATAATGATAATGACTTATAGTTTGACAGTTTCATATAGACAGTAGCGACACTCCTATCGGCAAAAATAAATATGTTGGGATGTGGCTTGTAAAGAAATAGCGACACAAGGGCGCTACTTCTCGCTACCACTTTTTGAACCGTGACACCAAATCTAGTTTATATATGTATTATATCGATGGTAGTAAGTAATATAATGCAAACATAAAAAAAAACTGCAGGCAGAAGGCACGATGTTATTATTTTGTATCTTTAGTTTAACATTTTGTTTAGATGTATATCAAATATAATGTTAACATTGAAAAAATAACATTTAACTCATTAAGAAAATAAATTGTTGTTCATTATTTTCATACATATAAAGGTTACTGGGAAAAGATTACTGATAGTGAAGAACCCCATTGCCCCCCAAGCCCATTGTACATTTTTTGCATTCCTGTTTTTCCAGTATTGTTATGTTCTTCAGTTATCTGTACAATAAATAATTATCCATCTATCTGTAATTAAACAAATCAAATACACAATCGTCTATTAAAAAAACTAAATATTCAAGTTGCCTATTTCCAATTTGTAGAACGTTTTTCAACTGCCTTCAGGCGCACTAAGCCTTACTATTTTAAAGCAATTCTTTATGCAATTAGGTTCCAATTCAATCCCTCCTAATCCCACTTCCATTCTGTTCAATCCCACTAAAGATTATTTCAACCGCACATAATTCTTCCATTTCGAGCTCTTAAGCGTTTTTTGAGACTTCTTGTGACATGTATAAAGGCATAACCACGATCTACCTAAAATAGAGTCAGAATTTTGTCACTAAGGATCTAATTAGATAAACAATATGAGATAGCCGTGGAAGATTTTATTTCTTACTCAATACAATCTTGAGCTTCATAATTTTCCCACCTGCTAGTAAATTGTGATACAACAGTAACTCAACCATCCTAGCCATCCCGAAACTAGTTTCCAATTTAAAAAAAAATACTTCACTGATTCCATTTCAATCCATTCTTTAGGGAGCTACAGACATACAGAGAGATTAAGGCGTCAAACTGACTACAACATCCTTCATGTTTGGACTCGACCAAACATGAGTTACATATAAATCAAAATATGACATCATCGTCATCATAATCAGCCTACATCTATCAAAGCACGCCACTGAGCCCATCTTTTCCAGCTACTATCAACAGCTTTGCGTATATTGTCGCTCCATCTAGTGACAGGGCTTCTTAAGCTACGTCTTCCGATTCGTGGTCACCGCTCTAGAACCAATCTGCCCCAGCGGTCATTAGTTCTGCGACAAATATGACCATCTCATTGCTACTTCATACAAGCTGCTTATTCGTTGAACTATGACCCTTGACTATGACGGTTACTTTGCGTTCTCCTGCAAATTCATTTCGTATTCGATCTCTAACCCAAAATATAACCCGAAAAACCTAAACTTATATTATTATTATTTCATTTATTTTAAATATCACAACATTAATTACATTTTTAAATATAGATTATAAAAAAGACTACATTTAAAAATATAAAAAACGGCTCCCAACCGGCTGCGGGAACAGGGTCCTAGCAGACGGTGGTTAGGGCTACAGAGAGAGGAACTTTCTCACGATGCGCGCCGTCTCCAGGAGCACTGCCTTCTGCATCTGGCCCTTGATCCAGCCGTCTAACGTGAGCCTCTTGAGGTATTTATCGAGGCTCTTGGCCATTAGGCCATGGGCGGAAACGACTATGGGTACAATGATTGCCTTATCAATGTCCCACATGTCGACAACCTCGTGCGCAAGATCAAGATATTTACATTCTTTATCTTTCTCCGCTTTCACGAAGTTCTCATCATGAGGGACAGTGACGTCTACAATCATTGCACGACGCTCGGTGCGATCTATCAGCACAATATCAGGCTTATTGGCAACATTATTATCATTTTGTTTCACAGGATTTACCCGGTCTTTTAAGAGGCTTGCGTGGGGACGAATCCAACACGTAGATGCCCTTTTTAGAATTAAACAGTGTGTGGTGGGTACCTGCAGAGATCAACTGCTTAATTGAAGAAAAAATAACAGTTGACCTCGGCAGCTTGGGAACTATTGTAAGTATATGGAAAGATTGTCCATGTGGTTAAACATTTGGTGTATTGGCAGCTGGGTTTTTGCAGAAGGCCGGGGTCACTTGCCATAATTACATCTTGTGGCAAGTGGTGGCTTGCCACCCACTAGATGGGCTCCCCAAATAATCGTCCGATGACGACAGAGAGCAACACCGGTGTGAGTGACTCAGGGGTGTCGAGAGGTGTGCTGCGCTTTCTCCGAAGTTACTCGCGGCGTTATGCCCTTTAACACTTCCACCCCTGGAGCATATAGCTGTAACAGCTCCTCTCTGGACGGCCAATTCAGGCAAGCCAGAGCTGAGAGTCCTGCGGTCCCCCTTCGGTTTCCACTCGGCCGACGAAGACACGCCGAGGTGGAGGCTCTGACCAACTCTCTAGAGCACTCGGGTCCGTGGTGTCGTTACGCACCAACAGCTCGCCACAAACTGCCCTGCGGGCTTATTATAATTTTTTAAAAAGCTTTTCAAGACAAAAACAAGAAGATTGGATGATTTCGAATATCCTGTGGCAGTTTATAAAAGAAGAAGACTATTCTTTTGTTATTTAGACCATAATGTAATCAGTAGACTGTTAAAAAGTGTTTCTTTTATATATTTTTAGAAATAAAAAAGAAAATACCTATTATCCAACCGAACGGTCTCGCAATTATTGTAATGTAATTCTTACTGGTCTAATTTTATTTAGGTAAGTATAGAAGAAAATTCATTCATTCGAAAGATGAAAGGCTAGTTTTTTCCACGACAATTGAGATCTAACTATGTCATTGAATCCCAATACTCTCACTAATCCCACTTTAATCCCGTTCGTTCCTCCTAACGACTCAAGTAAACGCACCGAATATTGTTTAGGGGCTCCGTGGCGTTTCTGGACGATTTTTGCTTTTCTTTTTTTTCTCGCACCGCGCCGGTCGCCTTTGAGGGGCGCGCTTTGTTTTGTGGCCATTGTTCGCTGGTTGTTTATTTTTAACCTTTTTGTACGCTGCCCGACAGCTATTCATTAGTGACATTCAGTGGAGTGTGGCGGGTCAAATTGTGTGTTACGCTCCTTACTGAAGCGAGAAAAGCGAGCGAGCGAGCGATCGAGTGCGTGTGAAAGATTGGATGCAATTAAGTATCGTTTACTTTACAATAATGTCTATCAGTTCTATAACATTCTGACTCATTAAGCGTTCGCACTCTTGTGCATTAATGAAGTCACAGCCAGTGTAAAATTCAACCTATTTACGGCTGACTACCTACAGTAACTAATAGGCAAACTATTAGTGGTTATTAGAAGCAAATATAAAATATAGCTAATGTAAAATTAAACGCACTGACTTGCAAACGCCCTTACAGGGTGCATGTACTGTACTTATACTTAAATCCTACCTAATACCTATGGAGATTATGTACATGTATGCAAAATTGTCAAATAGACAAATCGCTTAGTCTGGACTGATGAGACATTCTTCACGTAAGGGTGCCATGCATCTCTTGGTCCGATGATAGAAGCGGATGGTGGAATCAAGTAATGGAATTTTCATAATATGTAGCTAGATATGTATCTCTTATTCACTATACATGATGTCGCAGAAATGTGGTATCAAGCCGATGACATTGTGAAACCAACAGACAATCAAATTTGCGATAGAAAATAATGGAAAAAGGCAAGTTTTAGTTTAGTGACTACAAAATGGTTTTCCTTAATTAACCGAAAATGGATGAATTTCTAATTAAACAAGTCAGGCATGCACTCAATAAAAACAGTGGCAACATAAGAGTAGATACGAGGGCACAGGGTGGCTTAGAAACAGTTTTAAAACGATATAAATAAATTTTGTAAGTAATTCAAAATATCAACTTTTGACGTATTTGAATTTTTTTTCGGAGTCTTTACTATCAATACTATACGTACCCTCTGGCTTGATATACCCTTTCTGGGACACCCAGTATAACTCTCAAAGATCCAAAGATACTCAGCTACTATCATGAAGCTCATTCGCGAAAACATAAAAACGAAACATTATTGCTACCGGGGAAAGGCTCTATCCAGGATGCTATAAACCTCCATGATTCAAACATGAGATACAACATCGACTCATAAATCTGTAGCATCGTATAAAACTAATAGAGTCTTCCTTAGGGATCATTAAACATTGGATACGACCCTTTGAGAGTTGGTTCCCACAAATATATTTGTATTCCAAGCTGTTTTACTACAAGGTCTAGTACATACCAAATTCAGTAGAGCTATAGTTTTTTTTTGTGTGGCGAGAATGTTGGTAGCTTTAGTTGTCTGGTGGTTGCAAGTTGTATTGGTAGCTGATCATGAGGTACTAAAGCTGCCATAATCCATACGCTTGGTAGGCATGTTGGGAATCGCAGTACAGGTGGTAGGAAATCTAATCTAATCTAGGTGGTGGTATAGAGGGACGCTGCTGCCCGTCTTTTTGTTTTCCCTTAGTCGTCTCTCTCGTACGACGCACAACGGGAGGAGATGGGAGGGTGCTATTCTTTTTTTTTATACAACCAATGTGGCAAGCAAGCATGCGACCCGCCTGGTGGTAAGCATTCATCGCAGCCTAGAGACGCTAGCAACACTAGAAGAATCACTAGCGCATAGATATTAGATATAAGGTCTTTTGTGTCCAGTAATTTTACCAGCTACAGTGCCCTTCACACCGGAACACAGCAATGTTTACACACTGTTTGGTGGCAGAATATCTGACACTGCGGTGGTACCTACCTGGACGGTTCCTTGCAGTCTTATTATTATTACAGTATTTCAACAACTTGAATTCTATCTCCGCTTATCGCCTCGCGATTCTACCTATCTTTTCTGCCACAATAAGCCAGAAAATACCAAAGAATATAGTAAAATTTATTATAAAGTGGATCCAGCCACCATCTGGCTCAATGGGGATTTATGCACCGTAAAACCGTGGTAAGTGCACTCCGAGGCGCGCTTTCGCAACGCTAATGAACTGCATTCTGGAGCGTCACAATACGAGCATATCTGTGTGCATCTTTGTTGCTCCCATTCAATACTATATAGGGGCACATTTTAATTTAGTCGCATAAGTCCGTGCTTTTCCTTTTAAGGATTGATTATTTGCACAGTTAACTGTAACATAATGTCATCGTTCAGTATCTTTCTTTTTTGCTTATATCTGATTTTCATTAAAATAAAATGTTCTAGGACAATTCCACACACGCCTATCTGATGCTTAAGAAGAGTCTGTACTATGAGAATAAGACAACTTATAGGAATACTTTCACTCTTTTCTAAATACATAGGAATCAAAACTAGGAGCTATTGGACAGCAGACAGGGTGTCGAACCACTACAACAAAGAACCGGTCATCCTAACAATAATTATCATTGCACATTCATACATACAATCAATCTACATAATTATATACATCATAGAGTTAAGTATTAGGAATAGAGTACGCGTTTGTCTATGGTCCCATTACACAAAGCGTAGGCAGATTTTCCTCAACGGGGCAGGTGAATTGAACTATTTAAAGTTATATTACAGGAGTTATATTGATATGTAAGTGATAATTAGAAATAGGTTTGATCTGTTACGAGCGCAAATGTTGATAAATACAGCTAACGGTATAGTACCTATTGTCGTGTACCTGCTATTTATGTATTTTGATGTTCTTACCTGTGCCTACGGTTCTTACTTGCATTTGAGCATTCTATAGTACTTGTACTGATTATTGTTCTGTGATATACATAGTTTTCTCTCATCTCCTTAAATAAAGTACCAGTATATTTTACGTGGTAGGTCTCTTGGTGACCTTCCAGATTGGTACCTACACACGGCGACGCCTCGACCTACACTGTTTGGACTTAGAACAATTAACGAGAAGTTGAACGCTACGAAGTGCGAGAGGGTGCGATAGGTTGTTGTTTTTTCGCCCCACTCGGCGCGTCGTTCAATGTGGCTTTCTTATGGAGAGGCCTATGTTCAGCAGTGGACGTCTTCCGGCTGATGATGATGATGATGAAGACTTAACAACTAATGTCTCGGGTAACGAGAGGCAGTGTACTGCAGGCAGATGTTTATAGGCAGGCGTGTCGCTTATCACTAAGCGGATGACTTGCTTGTTACAATTGCTTTAATAAAAGATAAGCAAAAATTCGCATCATTGCTGATAAGGTCGTCCGTATTTCTTAACAAATATTTAATTAAAATTAGCATTTAATTATGTATCTTATCTTACACTTACACTTAAAATAAACACAATTTACTAATTACGAAAAGAACTGACGAATGTTGGCATAAATTATATTTTTTGCAAATTATGCTAATAAGTATAAAAAAGAACATCTGAAATAAGACTAAATGGTGAGACGTAAATTAAATTGTTTTCAGGTTTTTTTTTATGTTCCAAATAATTCAGCACACATTTTATGTTTTTTTTATCTTACCATTTTTTTCCAAAACTACCAATTTTTTTCACACGGATTTCTTATTTGAAAGCTAGTCTTTATTTGATTACTTCTAGTGTTTTGCGGTGAATATCAAAGTAGCATTTTCCGTCGTAATCCGTTAAGTGCTTTTAAATATATTTTTGTAAACCACAGTTGTTAAATATTCATGTAAACCATATTACTATAGTATTCCATGAATACTGGCGTAAAGTATTCTAGACAGTACATAATATATATCTCGAGAGTTGTTCAGTATTCAAGTGACGACTCCAACTATACGAGCTTAGTGTGACTGTAAAAACATAGAGTCGAGAATGCGGTGCGACTCTCTTACGTGTGATGTTTTGACGCCGTCTATTGGGAAACACACGGTCGGTATGGTTGGCGAACAAAACACCCTTCGGAGCCCGGGCCTATTTTTTTGCGCGGTTTTTTCTTGATACGATTCGAGCCAACGGGCTCCGAGTTATTGTTTACGTAGTAATATTTAAAAAAAAAATACTACATACATAAGTGTACTTCTTTCACACTCGAAAAAAAAACCTCAACTAGAGTTAAATATCACTAACCCACTTATTTCGGTAAAGGAAAAACATCGTGAGGAAACCTGCATGTCTGAGAAAGCCTAACTAGCTTTTGAATGACTCGTGATGTCTGCCAACCCGCATTTGGTCAGCGTGGTGGACTGTAGCTTAAGCCCCTTCATCTTGAGGGGAGGTCCTTGCCCAACAGTGGGACAATACCAAGAGCTTTTAAAAAAATACCAGTTCTTGAAATTGGATTATTTCGAATCTCGAAGCCAATTAATACTTTAAGTCTGAGTAGAGGTATTGATTAACTCGTACTCAATGTTGAAACGGCTCCGTGTGTCGAAATAATCAGATTCAGAAATATGGCTAAATGAAAAATAACGGTAATAACTTAAAGTTTGCGAGTGAGCCAGTAAGTTCAAAATCCAAGTAAACAGTAACTCGTACAAACGCTGTCTGAAAATAGCCTACTATCAGAGGAAGCTAGAAACTTACGCGTGAGTACGTAAATAAATAGGTTTTCATCAGTAACTGTCAAATACATTAAATGTCATATTATTATGATAATGCATATATGATAATAACCATAACACATATTATAAATGTCAAATATGATCGTATAATTCCCAGCAACCGAAACAATAATTTCTCGCACGACCTACTTTCCTTGCATTGTTATGCAAATAACATTTCTAAGCTGCTCAAACTTCAGGTCCGTATGTCTCGTTTTATAAACCCCGGTGTTCTCGCTCGCTGTCTGTGAAGACACGTATATGAGCGGAATAAAGCCGTGACAAGATTTTCTGCTTACCATAAACAATATTACTTCAAAATATTTTACCTAAGGCGTACTAGATGTGTTTGTGAGAACATTAATAGTAAAATATAAAGTCGTATATTTGTACTAAAATATGAAATGAGATTTGTCAAAAAAATAAAATACATATGCGACGAATTGAGAACCGCCTTGAAGTCAGTTAAAGAAATTATTTTTTGGGAACATTATGTTAACTGAATCCTAAATGAAACAGGTCAATTAGGTTCATTTGATGTAGTTATTTTTAAATAAAGAACAAGGGTTTAAATTAGAAAAGTGCGTAGCTGTAAAGCGCTTAGTAGGTATTACTGTATATTTATATATATAAAAAAAAACATTTGATTTTGGATATAACTCTTCTTGTTGTAGTTTGTCGTACATGGTATCTTTATATGACGAAGATATTGAAGATATTGAACGACAGCGCAGAGCACTGTGCGTCGTTGGTAATATGATTGTTAGGAAATTTTACAAATCCTCCCCGGACGTAAAAGTTACCTTGTTTCGTTCCTACTGTCAGAGCTTTTACACATGTCAACTTTGGACAAACTATACAAAAAGAGCACATGATACTATCCGAGTTGCATATAATAACATCTTTAGACAATTAATGGGCTTAGACCGCTATTGTAGTGCCACCAGTATGTTCATGGAGGCGCGCATTAATACCTTCACTGCGATTCAGAGAACCAGAATAGCTAAGTTTATGTCCAGAGTTGACATGTGTACGAACTCCATCATTAAAGGACTATCAGATAGGATATTCCTATCAGACATGTACAAACGATGGCTACTAATCGCAGCCTGATTGAGTAATTTAGGTAAGTACCTACTTCATTTATGTATAGGTAATTACACTATTATATAACTGTATTTTATATTATTAAGTAGTTGTATTTTTTATGTTTTTTTTTATGTTCTTTTTGAACTTTTATTTTTTATGGATCTTGTGTCTGACAAATAAAGATATTATTATTTATAAGAACCAATGATTACCATTCATTATTATATCCGTGGGGTGCCGGGTTAGAATAGTATCCCCCATCTCCTCTCGTTGGGTGTCGTAATAGGCGACTAAGCGAGAACAGGAAGACGGGCAGCAGCGTCTTTCTCTTGGATTTATCTTCCACCTATACTGCGACCCCCAAGCCGCCTGCCAAGCGTGGGGGTTATTGCAACCCCTCCCTTCTAAGGGGGAGGCCATTCAGCAATGGACGTCTATCGGCTGCTAATGATGAATGATGATTACTGTAATCAATTCTAGATAGTAAATCGCGACTCCGCTTAAAAAAATCCAGCCTATACTTTTATGTACAGATTTTTTCGCTACAGCAACATTTTCAAAAAGGTATGTGTCGTATATTACCGAGGCGACTACTTCATATTGCAACCACACACGAGAGTAAGTATCTCATACTCGCGTTTACCCACATTTACATAATTATGTTAGGTGTAGGCGCCTCTCCCGCTAGCGCATTACCGTGCCAGGACCACCTGATGCCTCCAAGGTGTTTACTGTGGTGTTGTAGGGCTGCCACATTGAAATATATTTGAAGTGTATGAAAGAAAAATAATGGTTATACGGGGTGTAAGGGACATAGTACCGAACACCGATACCACGGATCCAGTACCTACATGATTCTGAACATTCTAGTGTTGAAATTTTTCATCGGCTTTTTCATGAATTAAAAAAAAAAAAAAAACGCTTTTTTAACAAAATAGGTTAATATTAGGTTAATAAGGTTATTATTGGTATAATAATAAAGCCTAATTTCAAATTAAAAACAATAAATTACTTATTTGTGCAAAATTGGCAATCATCATCATCATCATCATCACCAGCCGGAAGACGTCCACTGCTGAACATAGGCCTCCCCCTTAGACCGCCACAATGAACAACAATTTGCTATTTGCATCCACCGTTTGCCTGCGACGCGAACAATGTCGTCGGTCCACCTAGTGGGAGGCCTGCCTACGCTGCGTCTTCCGGTTCGTGGTCGCCACTCGAGAACCTTTCTTCCCCAACGGTTATCGGTTCTTCGAGCGATGTGGCCTGCCCACTGCCACTTCAACTTGCATATTCTACGAGCTATGTCGGTGGCCTTGGTTCTTCGGCGAATCTCCTCATTCCGGATTCTGTCGCGCAAAGAAACTCCGAGCATAGCTCTCTCCATAGCTCGTTGTGTGACTCTGAGCTTCTCCAAAAGGCCAGCTGTTAAAGACCACGTCTCAGTACCATAAGTCATCACTGGCAACACACACTGGTTAAAAACCTTTGTCTTCAGGCACTGCGGAATTTCTGATGAGAAGATGTCACGTAGTTTCCCGAACGCTGCCCATCCGAGTTGGATTCTTCGGGCGACCTCTTTGTCGAAGTTGGACCGACCTAACTGGATTGTTTGTCCTAGGTATACGTAGTGGTCAACAACTTCGATTGTATCGTTCCCAACAACTACCGGTACGGGTGCAACATGGACATTAGACATGATCTTCGTCTTGTCCATGTTCATTTTAAGACCCACCTGTTGGGAAACGCTACTGAGGTCGCTGAGCATTGTATTGAGGTCCTCCAGCGACTCTGCCATAATGACTATATCATCGGCAAAACGAAGGTGAGTGATGTATTCGCCATTGATGTTGATGCCGAATCCGTACCAGTCCAAGAGCTTGAAAACGTCCTCCAATGCGTTAGTGAACAGTTTCGGAGAAATAACGTCTCCCTGTCTCACGCCTCGCTGCAATGGGATTGGTTTCGTGCTCTCGTCCTGTAGTCGGATCGACATGGTGGCGTTTCTGTACAAACACTTCAACACTTCGATGTACCTATAGTCGATATGGCACCGCTGGAGGGACTGCAGTACCGCCCAGGTCTCGATTGAATCAAAGGCTTTTTCGTAGTCCACAAACGCTAGACATAATGGCCGATTATACTCCTCGGTCTTCTGTATAATCTGGGGGAGCGTATGTATGTGGTCTACGGTGCTAAAGCCTTTTCGGAACCCGGCTTGTTCGGGAGGCTGGAAGTCATCAAACCTGCGTTCGAGACGGTTCGTAATGACTCTCGAAAACAGCTTGTATACATGGCTCAGGAGTGAGATGGGTCTATAATTCTTCAACAAGGTGTTATCACCTTTTTTGAAGAAAAGAACCACCACACTCCTGTGCCATGCTTCTGGCGTAGTACCCTGGAGTAAGACGGAATTAAATAACTTCTGGAGGACTAATAGTACCGGTTTTCCACCCGCTCTCAGAAGTTCTGTTGTGATTCCGTCTTCACCCGGCGCCTTGTTGTTCTTAAGCTGTTTGAGAGCCATTCTAATCTCGTACAGGCTGATGTCTGGGATGTCCTCAGTGTAGTGTCGGGTTAATTTGGCTCTGGTGTCCTGAGCTGTTCTGGCAATGGGTTCCTGTGTTGAGGTGTATAACTGTCCGTAAAACCTCTCGAGCTCTCTCAATATCTCCGGTTTCGATGAGATGACACTGCCATCGTCGATCTTCAGCCTGGTCATATGGCTGCGCCCAATAGACGAATTCTTTGCGAACACTTTAGAGCCTTGGTTCCGCTCAATTGCGTCCTTAATACATGCTGTATTATAGGAACGCAAGTCGTGACGCATGGATTTCGAGATTCGTCTATTGAGTTCAGCATATTCTGACATATCAGCTGAAGATTGCAGTCTCATCTCAGTCCGGGTTTCCATTAACTTAATGGTTTGATTGGAGAGCTTCTGAGGCTTATTACGGCGTGGGGTCTTAAAGAACTTGGACCCCACTGCATGGACAGTTTGCACCAACCCATTGTTTAACTCGTCCGCAGTTTCGCATTCGGCTAGGCACTGAAAGCGATTGTGTAGTTCGAGTTGAAAGTCTTCGGGGTTTCGGATTTGGGCGGTTCCCGGACGGAGCGTGGACTTCATCAGACGAGACCTCTCGAGCTTGACATTGATATTCAATGTGCCTCTAACAATGCGGTGATCGCTACCGGTTTTCACCCTGCCGATCACGGAGACATCATCAAATATATGCTTCTTGGTCGTCATGATGAAGTCGATCTCATTTTTGGTTGAACCATCGGGGTTTATCCACGTCCACTTCCTGGATGGTCGCTTCTTGAAGAAGGAGTTCATCGCAAAGAGTCCCTCCTTCTCCATGAAGTCGACCAGCCGCTGGCCCCTTTGGTTCCGCTGCCCGTACCCATATGACCCCACTCTCAACTCATCGCCATGCCGTGTGCCCACCTTCGCGTTGAAGTCCCCCATAACAACGGTGAAGTGTGTTTTGGAGGTATGTATGGCTTCTGATATCTCCTCATACATAGCCTCTACTTCATCGTCAGGGTGTGCCGAGGTCGGCGCGTATACCTGTATAACCTTCAACGAATACCGACTGGTTATTCTGAGTATAAGGTACGCTACCCTACTCGACACACTATCGACCTTAATCACGTTGTTAATAAGGGACTTACGGACGAGAAACCCGACACCACCCTGGGATTTCCGGTCTCCTTCCAGGAAGAAGAGCATGTTGCCAGAATCAAGGGTTATCGTATCCTGTCCCTCTCGCCGGATTTCAGATAATCCCAAGATGTCCCAACGCAACTTGCTCAATTCTTCCTCCAGCTCGACAATCTTCTCATCGGTCCTCATCGTGCGGATGTTGTGTGTTGCCAGGGCCAAAGTTCGGTGGGGGTGGTAGCGGGGCATCTGCCGGAGATTCTTAGCACCCCCTGCTCGACCGTTACCCCGCCTGCTACCAAGGCGTGGAATAGAGGAGCCGCCGGGGACTGGGGGCCGTATGCAATTATTGTCTATCATTGTTTGGGGGGGGGGGGGGGGGGTTGCCATAATCCCCACGCTTGGCAGGCGTCTTGGGGATCGCAGTTTTTGTGAAGAGATGGAATTTAAAACAGAAGACGCTGCTGCCCGTCTTCTGATTTCCCTTAGTCGCCTCTTACGTACACCCAAAGGGAAGAGATGGGTGGGTGCTATTCTTACCCGGACACCCCACGGGCAATCATCAGCAGCCGAAAATCCACTGCAGAACAAAGGCAGACCCTTAGAAGGCAGGGGTTGCCATAATCTCTGCATGGCAGGCGGCTTGATTTAAATTAGCAATGTAATTATAAATATTGTTCCGCACGTATTCATTACATGCTCAAAAATTAACAAGATAGTCATTTGTCATTTTCCATATAAATGGTTTCTGTAATGTTGTAACGGACAATATGAGAAATCTTATATAAAAGTTTTCGGTGCATAGTCCCTTACACCCTTTTTTAATGAATTATAAGCATAATAGGTGCCTAATTAATAAACCTAACTCAAAATTGTTTTTTTTTCTCAGCAGACCATTGAGTAATTTTATCAATATCTGAGCAGTATGGGTATCAAGTTATTCATGCACTAAGAGAATAAGAATACATTTTATGATAGCAAATATTGTGACACATGTGTTTAAGACAATTTAGTTTTATGCAATACAATACACAATATGGCACAAGCTGCAGCACAGAGCAATACGTTTTCTTGCCCGTCCATGTCAGTAATTTAACAACCGAAGGCAAATCGATCTCGAGGTGAACATGTTCGTTTAGAAATGTGCTGCACTGTACACTAACAAAAGTTACGTACAGCTTTGCCCGTGGAAACAGAGACTAACGGATCTACAGCTCAGTGCGTGCACTGTTGGAGTTCTGCACAAAATGTTTGTGAACAAATGTTCTAAACAAAATTTTGGTGGGTTTAGTTTTTGCTCTTGCAATGCCGATCATCCCGGTAAGTTCGTACCCTGGCAGTGATAGATATTCCATCACAAAAAACACACTGTTGTATGTGCTGTGTTCCAGTATGAAGGACACTTTAGCTAGAGTAATTATTGGGCTCAAAAGACTTAAAAAAATATCAGGTGACAAGCGGCAATGCAATACATGTATCAATGGGTAGGTACTAAGGTAAGATTTACAAATAGGCGAAAGTCCTGGGGGTTTAGTACAAGTATTGATAGTACACGCAAACTTAATTTTAGTAGTTACCGCTAGAGGCACTGGTGTCAAACGTAAGATAACGCTAACTACTAAGCTCGTACTTATATGTTATATGTTGACGGGCCCGTTGGTCTAGTGGTTAGAGACCCTGTCCGCTAACCGATGGGTCGTGGGTTCGATTCCCACCAAGTGTCTGGGTGTTATTTATCTATTTAAGTATGTATTTACAAAAAAAAATGTATATAAGTATTAGTATCAGTTGTCTGGTTTCCATAGTACAGGCTCTGCCTAGTTTGGGATCAGATGACCGTGTGTGGATTGTCCCAAGATATTATTATTATTATTATGTCCTATTTATGACGTCACGAAGTTTGTTTCAAAACAAAACAAAAAAAAAAACTTTTTTGACAACTTAGTAAGAGTGGCAACCCTAGCAGAAGATGGAATCTAATTATGCAGTGTGGAAAATATGTGGGACCATACATCATTATTCATCATTCACCGGTTGAAGAAGTCGAAGATTCCAACGATGTTACTGTAGAAAAACCTTCGCGGCACTTGCAATTATTGAAAAAAAAATGAACTACAGGGTGTTTTTTTATGGTCCACATAATACCAAAGTCTTTGTTTATGTATTTTTTTTAACGATATAGAATAGATTACTCTTTATTGTACACCAAGAAGATATTTACAATATATACTTAGAACTAATACATAGAATGTACAATTGGCGAGACAATTGATACAAATACTTGTATCAATTGTCTCGCCAATTGTACATTTAGCAGCTGATTATATTGCGGTTTATTTTCGATTTTACTCTCCCGACTTTTCGAACACTTTACAGCATGGTCACGGGCGGATTGATTATTTTATTTATTTATTTTATAATTTTGTACACACAGTAAATAGTATTACAGGAAAAACGGAAATATAGGAAAGAATAGTACAAAGGCACAGCTTATTTGTAAAGAAATTTCGTCCAGCAGACCTGCGAGTGGAAAGTTGAAAAGAAAAGAAATGGGACGTAGTGTGTTTATAAAATATAAATAACTAACAAAATAATTAATTTAAATACATTATTTAAATAAAATACATACACACATATATACATAATATAGTAAACATGAATACATCATCACCAGCCGGAAGACGTCCACTGCTGAACATAGGCCTCCCCCTTAGACCGCCACAATGAACGACAATTTGCTATTTGCATCCACCGGTTGCCTGCGACGCGAACAATGTCGTCGGTCCACGTAGTGGGAGGCCTGCCTACGCTGCGTATTCCGGTTCGTGGTCGCCACTCGAGAACCTTTCTTCCCCAACGGTTATCGGTTCTTCGAGCGATGTGGCCATGAGTGGTGTGACATGAATACATACTAATAAATAAAATTACTAATACTATAGAATATACACTAATATACTATAGAAGATAAATACTATACATAATAATATATACCAAAATGTCATGTTAAAGAAAGATAGTGCTCTTTAACTAGTCTTTTGAAAACTTTAACATTTACCGACATACGTCTGTCGGTAAATGTTATCCGACGGAAGAGAATTCCATAGACCGTTCTATTGATGTTGTTTTTTGTCGTATGGAAAGGAGAGCATTGACGCCACCATCACGTCCGCGTGATTATTGCATAAACAATAAAAAAAAAATATTGGTGCTCTCGAAGCTCGGTACAAACAAAAGCAAAAGTGCTAGGCGAACTCACTTATTAATATTCAACGGGTGGTGACCGCGTCTAATCAAATTACCACAACAAAGTGTGGTGGGACCACAGCGGAGCCCCTCGATTGTTGTGCAAATATCAACATCGAATCGGATTATAACGAGTACACCGGGAACAATAAACATTCTAATCTGTAGGTGCGGGCGATTTAAATTCAGTTTTTGTTTATAGGTTACCCAGACACCAATAAAGTTATGGGGAGCATCGAAAATACTAGGTCAGGTATCGCAGGAATGTTTAATTTTTATGTAATGAATTAATCGATTTTTTATTACACTGCACAGTGTTCCATGGGACCAAAAAAATTTCCCTCTGCTGTTTATAGCTTTAATCGATCAAGGTATGCATTTAAAATGCACGAGTAAAACACCCAGGTGTCAAATTTAAATACTTTTTTTTATAAAAATTATTGAACTTTACATGACCTTTAACTTATAAAAAATAAAATTAATTCTGAAAACGTAACTATCCAAGTTGGTTATTTTAAAAAAATATAGCCAGATAAAACATCCTTAGGTGCATGTTTTTCTATTTTTATTTTCGGAAAATCACTTTTGGATATTTAGTTATTAATTATTTTCAGATTTTCGTTATTATTTTTTTTCTCCTTAGAAACTCAAAAGTGGGACTTGTGACTAGCACAGAAAGATAGCTCTTCATAAGGCCTACCAATAATAAAAAAACCATGTTCCACTTCCGCGGCCTTTGGGAGAAATTGAATTTTTAAAAATTGTGTTAGGGTTGTCATACTGTTTGACCTTAATTAATTTTGTATTGAACAATAGTTTTTTACATTAATATGTTAAATTAAATTGCTTGCTTGGCAGGCCGTTTTTTGTGATAGGTTCCTACATAAGCTGGGGGATTACCTCCACGTGGTGAAGGCGGGAACAGTTTTCAGTGCCTAAAACTCCACAAATATACATAATAACTTAACCTGCGTACTTCCATACGCATAAATGCCTTCGGGCTTATGTTGTTCTAGCTATCTATTACGTATTTTTATTTGGTGGCACGATAGCTTACCCGGTAACGCAGAATTTATTTGTTATCATGGAGTTGAATAAGTCCCGTGATACTTCTTTGCCTCAGCAGGGGCTTACCCTTTTTGCTGGAGGCTGTTCATCCAAGCCCCAACTGGAGACCTTAATGGAAAGGGGACTGGAGAGCGCCACCCTCATGTTGGTACACGATTGAGAAATGATGATGAGGACTGCACCACCGCCAGTACTTGTCAAACGCCTGAAATATCGTGATTACATATTTTTTGAATGCTTTTCTTTGTCATCTTGACTATAATTTCAGGCGTACTACACGATAACTATGTCAGTGACATTTTTTTATTACTTAAACGGAAGTACTTACCCCTACTTATTTATTTTTTAAGAAATTGAGTGACCTTTTGCGACAACCCTATACTGTATAATTTGACCTTAGAACAGAATGGTCTATATCTTCCAAAGGCCGCGGAAGTGGAACATGGTATTTTTATCATCGATAGGCCTTTTTAAGAGCTATCTTTCTGTGCTAGTCACAAGTCCCACTTTTCCGTTTTTAGGAAGAAAAAAAATAATTACGAAAATATGAAAAGAATTAATAACTCAAAATCCAGAAGGGTTTTTCCAAAAATAAAAAAGGGAAAACATGCGTCCAATGACGTTTTATTAGACAATATTTATTTAAAATAAATATCTTCGATAGTTACGTTTTCAGAATTAAATTTAATTTTTATAAGTTAACGCTCACGTAATTTTCTATATTTTTTATAAAAAAAAGTATTTGAATTTGACACCTGGGTGTTTTACTCATGCATTTTAAATGCATACCTTGATCGATTAAAGCAATAAACAGGAGAGGGAATTTTTTTTGGTCCCATGAAACACTGTGCACTGTTAAAAGCGGCCTAATCAGGAATAGTGTGCAAGTTTTTGCATAGATACAAACTCTCTATAATTACACTTTAAAAAAGAAAATATTGGCATTATCGGTATTGTCAAAGAATATTTATTGTAGTTCGATAAATAACCGAGCTCACAGCGTCAGTGATGTTCAATGTGTGGGCACGCATGTCGCTTACCATTAGGCGAGTATCTCGTTCGTCACACCTAGCATCAAAACACGAAATAAAATCAATACGTCACTGCTAATGTAGAGCTAATTTAATAGATCATATTTGACATCTGTCAGTTTCTTTGTTCTGTGTGTTTTTTTTTGTCATTATTACAATAAATATGTAATCGTAATTTAAAAAAGTTAAGCAGTTGTGCAGATCTAACTTCGAAAATAAAAAAATGATCGCCGTTACAAGGTTACGTTGTTAAATTTTGATGAAGTGTCACATAATGTCTATTAAATTGGCCCTACTTTAGACTATTTTATTAAATCACACGTTTATTCAAAACAACATATAAAAAAAATATCACCTAACCCCACCTAAAAGGGTTAGGTCAGACAAAGTTAACGATAGTTTAAAAAAAAAGAAAAAGGCAAAACATTTATTCAGTGAACGCAGCCCGCATTAAATATGTATTTCATTCGAATTTTCTTTATGATTGTACTCAAAAGGGCTTTCGAACCGTACAACAAAGACATCCAATACGCAAATTGAAAGAACAAACGATCGCAATGGTACTGATCACGAGAAAGTTATAGTCAATTTAAAAAATATACTTTAGATTCGAGCCCATTCAGGAAACGTACCCGAAACGGGTCGGATCCTTTTCAATTGAATCGCAAGCGGGCCCTGAGAAAACGCACTTAATAATAACAGAGCCTCTTCAATCAACGATAAAAATAAAGAATTGTTGTAAAACCGGATCGGATTCGAATCACGCGCAGTTTTAATTCGAGTAAGTAAATTAAAATGCGGCTAGTCGTCGCTTCGTTTGAATACAAATGGTTTCGGAGCGAATGGTTTCAATTCAGAACGGGCCTCCCCTCTAACTCATTAGAATAGGCCTGCAGAGTTATTTATTGCGAGATTTTTTTATTTATCGCCGTGCCTAAAGGGGTGTCGTTGATTCGATTATGTCTCGCCAAAGGGTCGATTGTCCGTCGCGATATTAAATTGTCTTCGGCGACATAAATCGTCGACCTTTTTTTATATTTGTGATTGAAAGATCTTTACTTTTGACATTGGCCCTTTACGAAATTCTTTAATTCAATTATAAACAGTTGTTCTAGAGTTTTTCACTGTTTTAAATTTTCATGGCTACTATCAATACTATTTTCATTAGTAGCCGTAACAAAAGACTGATAAAAGGGGTAGACAGATTTGTCTGTTCCTAATTTATTAATCACCCACTCGCAGCTTACAGTTATCCCGTGATCATGGCGCTTGCAACAGCGTTGAAATATCAAAAAATGATGTTAAATCGTCCTGGCAGTAAAGCCGTAAGTCAAATTCAAACAGTTTTTACAGTTTTTGACTGTTTTATTGTAGACGAAGGTTAAGGTAAGTAGTAAAATCCTTCGAAGTCGCTGGACGTTCGGGGTGTGGGCCCTTTGAACGTCCATTGAGTACGGCGGCGACTCCGAGGAGGACGGCGGCGGGGTTGTGACCCCCGTCCCCGTGAACACCGTGACTGGTTCCCGGGGGGCTACAATGCGCCCCCCGGCGGCGGGCTCAAAGGCAAGGCACTGAGTGGCCCCTGGTGCAGATCCCACCGGAGAGCCCTGGGGTCAGCCGCGGGGGTTTTAGTGGGTAAGAATCCCACATAACCCGGTCGAGCCCCACAGCTCCCGGGGATCTTTGGAAAATTTTCCCTGCGTCAAAAAAAAAAAGTAAGTAGTAAAATGCCTTAGGCTAAATACCAAAGATATATCACAACCCTGTTAACTCTGAAGCTTGTTTCACATAGTCTAGCTGCGATGGCTTTTCTAATGGGCCTTCCAATAATGTAATAAACTATTTTATAAAAAATAAAAACCGACTTCAAAGTAAATTATCTAAAAAGCATAAAATAACGAAAATATATTGAAGTCGGTGCTAGCTAATCATGTTAACTAACACTATCACCAGCTGACACCGACTTCAATATATTTTCGTTATTTTATGCTTTTTAGATAATTTACTTTGAAGTCGGTTTTTATTTTTTATAAAATAGTTTATTTAACACTTTTTAGTGACTTATTTTACCAATATAGGTATCGGCACTATCACGCAACTCGAACGTGTACGTTACAGTAACTTACTGAAAAAAAAAAAAAAAAAATATTCATTTATTTCATCTCCAAAAGTGATTAAATACATTCATTCGTGGGCACCCCCTATTAAGTATGTAATACCTGTACCAGGAAGTGCCGCTCTTCTCGTTGCGTTAACATATAGAAACAAAAATAAATGCAACAAATACAAACTCAAAATATGAATCCAAGGTAGTTAGCAAAGACTTAAAAAAATAAAAAAGTCTATAATGGTAAGAGAAGTATTGATAGTAACAAAAACGGGCACAATTTTGTTTAGATAATTGTGTGTATGTGTGTGTGTGCGTGTGTGTAAGAGAGATAGAGTGTGTGAGTATGTGTGTTTGAGGGATATATGCAATAGATTCCATTAAAGTAGCTAAGCACGTATGACAGATTCCGTTTCATCATAATTTATCGTCAATAACCACTTTATAACAGTCTTCTTGCATTCATATTTATTCATTAGATATATATTCAGTTTTTTATTAATTAAATTATATATTAGAGCTGATTGTTTATTGCAATGGCGGGTTGCGAAAATAGTGTTAGTATATGTAGTTGCTATACTAAACTTTCTCCTCTTTTTATTTAAATTACTGTCAAATTTGATGGAGCTATGTTTTCTCAAAGTAATGTGTAGGATATAAAGTTTTCTAATAGTAAGGTTGCCACAAGTTAAATATAGTGTTTCAGTCGGGTACCGGAACGGTTTAAAGAGCATCACTTTTAAAAGTGCTCTCTGTGCTCTTTCTACCTCAATGAATTTCGTCTTACAAGCGCCTCCCCATACAGAAATACAATATATCATTACAGATTGAGCTAGAGTCACATAAATTCTGTTTACCAAATCAGGAGTAGCGACGTATCTAAGTTTTCCAAAGATCCAGATTAGTTTTCTAATACGACTAGATAAAGCGTCGATCTGGGGATACCATGACATACGTTGATCGATAATAACACCCAGGTACTTGGTACTATTAACTCTCTCAATAACAGGGCAGACACAAAAACTGAAAACATAAAAAGTTCATATCTCTTAAACTACTGGACCGATTTTGATGAAACTTGTACTCTACCCTAAGTTGAACAATATTCTAACTATTGCAAAAAGAATTTTCGTAATCGGACTTGTAGTTTCTGAGAAATCGGTGGACAAACCTACATACATACATACATACATACATACATACATACATACACTCATAAAATTTGGTAAATTTGTTTAGAAGCCCACATAGACTAACATATATTAATATTACGCATTTTTATCAATATTACATACATACGCGTCGAATAGAGAACCTTCTTTTTGAAGCCGGTTAAAAATACGTGAGGCGATTTTGACGATTTTTGACCCCCTCTTCGCTTGGTGAGATTTTGATCAACCCCTCCTCGAATCTGACGTGAGACTTTTCATAATTCGTATATTTAATGTAAATAAATTATATTCTGTACCTGATTGCGTTGGACTTATTAAAAAAATAGAACAATTTCTAGTTTACTACTAGTAGACTAGTTTTAAGATTTTATAGTTTTTTACTTAATTTAACGCGCAGTTTTACACTGTTTCTTGCAGGAAAGATTACGTGATATTTGCTAAGCCCGCCCTTCCTACGTGAGTCAATCTCACGTAAGGGAACGCCTCACGTAATTAATGGACGCCGCCTTAGTAGCCTTAGTTACGTTGTACAGAATACCTTCATAATAAGTAAAAATAATAACTACAACTCGGCTATAAGATCAGAACGCCCCATCAAACATAAATATTAATATAGTCGTTCGTACCTCACGTACAAAGTTACAAGCCGTCTTATCGACATGTATTAAATATTCAACGAGATTCAGAGATCATTATACGCGGGGGAAGTTTATATCCTTTGCATAAGCCTATTATCTTAATAAGCAATTTCGTTGCTTATTCTACCATAGCAAAGTACCTATACCAGAGGCGGATATAGCCGACAAACCATTAAACCGAATAAACAAACTGACTTTTCAGAAGATTTTTTTTTTGTTTAAGAAACTTGGTGACGACACAGATGCGACGTTCGCGTAACAGCACACCTGCCTATAGACGGCTGCATTTTGATGTTAATAAATATCGATATTTTTTGTTTGTTCGATATTGCTTGTTCAAAAATATCGATATATTAATATTTCAATATATAGATATAAAGTATCAAGTATCGAAGTCATATTATAGACGATATGTTTTCTATCTTACGATTTTTTTTCAGAGATTGTTAGGATAAATACCCTAAATCCTTACAACGTCCGTCATACCGATATATCGTACCTATACCGTATATGCTAAACAGCTTGTCAAAAGACATTTAGTAATAAGTAAATAATGATATTACTAATATGTTAACAGTACCATTAGTATCATTATGTAACGTAAGTTTTAGAATTGGATGAGACTCTTCAGATCCTCACAGTCATGTTTTGTGGGACAATTTTCATTGTACCTTTTGGTTCGAATTTGCTATAGAGTAATAAATAAAATAAATACCTAAATAAATAATCGATACATAATTTTTTTTTATGATAATATCGAATATCGAAACCGATAATGATATATTTTAAAGATATCGATACGATATACTTCACTTTTTTTTTTGCCATCCCTACCCCATTGCACTGGACGCTCGTCACACGAGACATTAGTTACTAGGTCACTTGACCCCAGTAATTACATTAGCTACAGTGCCCTTCACACATGAATGTTTACACATTGTTGTTTGGCGGAGAATATCTGACACTGCGGTGGCACTACAAATTAATGCTTTGAATTATAACTTTAGCGACCCGCCCCGGCTTCGCACGCGTGCATTGTAAATACTAATGTAGGGCAGGGTGGAGTGTATATAAGCGCACAAAAATATGTGCGGACTTGACGGGCCCGTTGGTCTAGTGGTCAGACACCCTGCCTGCTAACCGATGGGTCGTGGGTTCGATTCCCGCCAAGTGTCTGGGTGTTGTTTATCTATATAAGTATGTATTTACAAAAAAAAAGTATTTAAGTATTAGTATCAGTTGTCTGGTTTCCATAGTACAGGCTCTGCCTAGTTTGGGATCGGATGACCGTGTGTGGATTGTCCCAAGATATTATTATTATTATTATGTTGGTTACAAATCTTTGAATTTCTCGGCTTTTCTCTACTATAGTAGAATATATATGAATGCATGTATATTACATAATAAACCTACCTCGGGAATCATCATATATTGCTGGAAACTGCATTAAAATACGTTGCGTAGTTTAAAAGATCTAATCGTACATACCGGGAGCAACTTTATTGAAGTGAAACTTCTTATGCGACTTCCAACGTCTAACGCTACCATGGAGTGGAGGGGGTATGAAAGCGCTCACGTGACGCAGTCATTCAGTCTTCAGTCATTCCGTCATTCAGTGTCGTTCAGTCGCGAGGGGGAATAGAAAGAGACAGAGCGAGGGTGAAGTTTCACTTCTTCCGCGCGGAGGGACTCCACGCACGCACATTTTTTTTTTTTACTATGTTATAACGGCGAGTCGGTAACGGCGACGTCCGCAAGCGAGATGGAGTGATGAGATACGTAAAGTGGCGGGCAGAATAGGACGAGGAAAGCCGAGGAACGTAGTCAGTGTCGTGATATTGGAGCCGCCTATGTCCAGCAGTGGACGACTGTAGGCTGATGATAATGAAAGAAAGATAAATAGCAATCAACGCCACGAACTTGAATACTACAAGTGGATTATTATTTTATCTTCTTCGTAACTAAACCATTAAATTCATTTTTTTTATGAGTAGTACTGTTGACCACAGATGGCGATCACAGTTTCACCGGGCAAGAGGGCTAGCGCTTAAAGCGCTCCAGCTAGAAGGGTAGCGACTAGCTTATTCTTTTGTATGAGTAGTACAGATGGCCAGTAACAGCTTTACTGGGCAAAAGAGCAACCGCTTAAAGCGCTCCAGCCAGAAGGGTAGCGACTAGCTCAGGGAGGCACAGCCTCAGCTTGGGCTCAGAGAAAATGCCATTAAATTAATACAACTTGTACCTTAGGGTTTTTATCTGGTATCTAGTTAACTTTCACCTATTCAAAAGTGGAAATGCCACAACAATAGGCCCGTCGTAAAACAAATGTTATTTTAAAACCATTGTCTCCCAACAATAATAGTGAATAGTTACACTGAAAGCTATAATTGAACAAACAGGTAGCGGAGACTTAACAATCAACAATGCGTAGTTAATTTCGCATCGCGCAAACGGGGTGAACTCATTACCTTTTGTGTTCGGTTTCGGCGCGATCGACCATTTGACTGGGGGTGTGAAGTCACGATGTCGCGCCCTGTGCTCTGGCTAGGGTTGCCAGAAACAAGCTTAACATTTCTGGGACATTTCTTAATTCAATCTATTGACGAGTCTAGCCTGCCTATAGGCAGTGCAGCGGGCACTGCCGCTCGTCACCCTAGATTTTAAGACACTGTAGCTCTAAAATTTCACCGGCTATAGTGCACACTGCTACTTGTCAACAGAATACCTGCAACTGCGGTACCTACCTACCTATTAACCTACCTGGACGTTTCCTTGCACAAGGTACTTGGGAGTAGGTATAAAAAAACTAATCAAGGCTAAATTATTATTACGCAATTGTTTGTTGTCCTAAAGAAATAAAAAAAAAAATAAAAAAAATTAATGGTCTTATGGTCTTATTTGACGCTCAATTGATTATAATGTAATGTGCATTCACGAAAGGTTAAAAAAAGGTGGCTTTGTATGTGTGTCTATTCATTTTTTAATAAAGTGTTCATAGTAGTTCAAGCGTTATAGCGTGTTAGTTAATTGCAAATATTGATACAGCATATTATTCGAAAAATTGTAAACGTCAGGTAGATGGGCAGCAGCCCTTTTGTTTCAAACCATCTCTATGTGTACTGCGATCCCCAAGACGCTTGCTAATTATGAGGATTATGGCAACCTTCCTTATTTATTTTATAATTTTTGTACACACAATAAAATTACAGGAAAAACGGAAATATAGGAAAGAATAGTACAAAGGCACAGCTTATTTCTAAAGAAATTTCTTCCAGCAGGCCTGCGAGTGGAAAGTTGAAAAAAAAAGGAAATGGGACGTAGTGTGTTTAAAAAAATAAATAAAAATAACTAACAAAATAATTAATGTAAATAAAATACATACACACATATATACATAATATAGTAAAAATGAATACATACTAATAAGTAAAATTACTAATACTATAGAATATACACTAATATACTATAGAAGATAAATACTATACATAATAATATACAGGGTGTAAGGGACATCGTACCGAAAAAAAAATTATAAGACGTCAAATAATGTCCGTTACAACATTACAGTAACCATTTAAATGGTAAATGACAAATGACTAACTTATTAATTTTCGAGCATGTAATGAATATATGCGGAATAATGTTTATTTATCAAATTATATTGCTAATTTTTTAAGTTAATTGCCTATTAATTAATTGCCTATGCACTGAATTTGTGAATAAAGAATAAAAAAAAACACAAATAATTAATTAATTGTTTTTAAATTAAAATTAGGCTTTATAAAATTAGGCTTTTACCAATAATGATGTTATACTAATTTTATTTAAAAAAAGTGAATTTTTTTTGGAAGTTCGTGAAAAAGCCGATGAAAAATTTCAACACTAGGATGTTCAGAATCGTGTTCTGGATCCCTGGTATCGGTTTTCGGTACGATGTCCCTTACACCCGTTATACCAAAATGTCATGATAAAGAAAGATAGTGCTCTTTAACTCGTCTTTTGAAAACTGTGACATTTACCGACATACGTACTACCTACTTCCTTTCCTCCAAAATAGAGGTGGTTCAGCGGTGGACATCTTCCGGCTAGTGATGATAATGACGATGAAGTATTAGGAAACTAACTGATAGTTTAGTGTAGACAATCCCGTATTTCCCGGCTATTTGGTAACCCTAGACGTATAATTATAGATAGATAGATAGATTAATACTTTATTGCACACATTTTGTTGAACAATACATGAAACAGTTACATAACTTAATGTGAGCAAAGGCGGTCTTATCGCTCAAAGCGATCTCTTCCAGACAACCTTTGTAAAAGGAGCTATACTAAAATAAAACTGCAGTATAGTGCAAAGTAATAATAAAAAGTAGATAAACAATAAATAATATATCAACAACACATTATGCATATATAAAAATATTATTATATACTAATACATATTTAAATGAATATATATATATATATTAATTATTTATTATTATATTATTATAATTATAGAACGATTCTCATAATTTGTATGGTGGAGAAATGGAATGTTAATGTCTTTCGAAGACTGTGTATTATTTTACAGATGGAAGCTTGCTTAAGGAAGAGTTCTCCGCAGTATCAGATATTCTGCCGCCAGCAGACACTGTTGCTTGGCGACTGTTTACGTACGTCCGAAACACGGAGAAATTTTCAGTTCAAATGCCACTAAACGGTCATCCATCTAAAAACTGACCTTCCCTGACATTGCTTAACCAACTCATCGTTTACTTTTGTTACTAAGTTGAATAAACAATTACGCCTTAGTATTCTTATTTAAGAGATCTGAGAGAGAGAGAGAATTTCTAAAGCTATAGGTATATTATAAGCTCTGTGCTATATGTATTTTGCAGATATCCAGATTAAACACACTAAGTAAACTTCGAAACTTAGAATTAAGCACCTATGCCTCTAACTTAGAAACCACAATTTCTATACTTACTCACGTAACTCCAAAATTATAGCCTATCCTCCGATATTTGAATAGAAACACGTACAGTCACGTAAGTAAGCCTATAATTTTACGCCCCGAAATCCCTTATTAGTGTGTAACGCGAGTTATTTACTTTGAATACCGTAAACTAGAGTGATTTTCTCACTTGACCACATGATGTGGGCTTTAATGGTTCAATGGCACGCCACGTCATTATTGCCAGGTGAACTAAAAGGAAGAACCACCAAGCAATGTGTTTGGGCTTGCGATGTTTTTTTTATCCAATAATCTTGTTTATTTTTTTTATAACTACTACCAAGGTGGCAAGCAAGCATGCGGCCCGCATTGATAAACGCGGCGCGCGCGGCCGCCCGTTTAAAATTATTTCACACTGAATGTGCGCTGCCGGCCGCTGCCATCTTGGTGTGAATTGAGCCTTTAGAACTTTTTTTTGTAGGAGCAGTACTGTTGGCCGCAGATGGCCATTACAGCTTCACCGGACTAGTATATGAGCCTTTAGAACGTGGTGGCTTCAGTCCAGATTAAGCGAAATGCTTCTTTATTTATAATACGGCATAAGACGGTAGCATCGTCTTTATTGGATTACCTATCACATATACTGCGATCCCCCAAGACGTCTGCCAAGCGTGGGGATCATGGCAAACCCTCCCTTCTAAGGGTTATGACGTATTTCGGCGATGATGATGTATAGCTTAGGACCGGAACAGTTTGCCTGGGTCGGTTTTCCCGCTCGATTAGGTATAAAGTAAGTGTTTTCAAGGCTGGAGTGAATAAGCTTTAAGCTAAGCAATAAGCTAGCGTGCTTTACCCTCCGCTATTGCGTCACCGCTTTCCATCAAGGTCAAGCACTGGCTCGTGATGAGCAAAAAAAGGGTTCAAATGTTGCCATTCTTTTTGGCAAAAGCCTGCCCGTAATGAAGCAATATCATGCGCAATCAGTACAAAATATCGTTGGGCACATGCCCCCAACGTGTAGCATAAATTCACCAAGTAAATTATCTCAGGGGTTTTAATTCCGCCTCGCTGCCCGACAATGGTACGGCCGTTTATCATAGCTGGCAACACTGATATTAAACTGGCCTCAATTTAGAAAAATTACTGTGTTGCGGACAAAATTACTTGTACGAGCCGCTTTTTAAGTGTTTTACGTTTATCGTGATATAATTTATAGAAATATGCTAGACAGTTATTTCCAAATATTTTATACTTACCATAGTTAATATATATTCTATTATTGTTGGCTATAAAATGGTCCCAGTTACCATCGGAACTCACTTCGACCCAACTGGATCCATAAGTATTAGTTAAATTAGTTAAATAATAGTACGGTGATAGACTAGTGGGTAAGGGAGCCTGGGGGTTGGCATACTGCGGAGCGCCAATTCAAACCCTATATGTACTGATCAAAAGATTTCCCAAAATGGTGATATCTTGAGGAAGCCCAGTCATACCTCAGACATTATTCGAAAGGTGGTCCACGATTCCGAAATTGGTTAAATATACAGATTCTGCGAGTGTAGTGGACTTTACATTACAAGTGAAAGAACGGGGGTAGACGAAGATATTTCTACTTCAAGCACGGATCCGTCTCGCTGAACCAGTCTGCTTGTGACCACGGCTGGTGCAACCCGGCCGAAACGTCAAGCCAAAATACAAAATGAGTGAGATAGGTCTCGGATCTGGACTGTCACGTGGAAATAAAACATCTTCACTAAGCAAACGGGATTTTTAAGAATACTAGGATAAAAGACGTCCCTGGCAAAGCTCTTTTATGCAATGAATAGTATTCACATCCTACATTATAATGAACCGCGAGGAACGTTCACACCTGAGTAGCTTTCTTTAGAACTTATACATGGTATCTTTTAAACACTTCAACCCAGTATTAAATGGATCTCTTTTCAATATGGAACCCGTCCCGTTGCAATGATTTGCAATTTTAATTTATAGAAGAAATACGCGGTGAGTTCAATTTAAATAGAATTTGCTATAAGGTTTTATGAAATTAGTGTAATGTGGTTGATTATGTGTTTAATACCTACGTATAGAAATATAGCATAATAATTCTGCCCCTGTTCTGAGCTATGGAACGTAGAGTATTCTAGGAATAAAATTTACCGATAATCACGTTAGGAAAATAACTGTCGTAGCAGCACAGCTGGAGGCTTAAAATGATATCGGACCCAATACAATAAATTAAACGCAAGTTGTCCCAGGATATAAGTAGACAATTGGCGCGCATAAAGACAGTTGTGAAAACTATTCGCTTAGCCATAAGCGAAGAAGTTGGTTAAGCGACTTCATGCAAGAGCAGTCTATGTATAGATGGGTGACCGTTTAGTTAGAGGGATATGAACTGAGTGTCTTCGTGCTTCAGAGGGCAAGTAAAAAGTCGGTTTCGGTTATTGTCATCTAGACAGTTCTAGTCGTTAACCTAAATCAGAGGTTTAACAGCTTCAACAATTTTAACACCAATTTGGTTTATTAAACGGCAATCAGCAAACTAGAATAAAATGATTAGTGTTTAGATATAGCCCGTTTAGAATGTGACCAACAGTATACAATGTCACTATCATAGAGACAATAAAAGGTGTAAGGGTCCACGTACCGATTTTTTTTTATAAGATGTCCAATAATGTCCGTTACAACGTTACAGAAACCATTTATATGGAAAATGAATGATTTTCGAGCATGTAATGAATATATGCGGAATAATATTTATTTCTCAAATTACATTACAAATTTTCTAAAATAATAATAATTAATTGCTTATTAATTAATTGCCTATGTACTGTTTAAGTGCATAAAGAATAAATTAATAAATTTTCTACTAATTAGTAATTTATTATTATTAAATTAAAATTATGCTTTATTATTATATAATGATGTTATACTAATTTTATTTTAAAAAAAGAGGCATTTTTTTTTTGGAAATTCATGAAAAAGCCGGTGAAAAATTTCAACACTAGAATGTTCAGAATCGTGTACTGGATCCCTGGTATCGGTTTTCGGTAGGATGTCCCTTACACCCCATATACCTTGTAACATCTAAATCAACTTAGCCGTAACAGGAGAACGCCTGATCCGAACTTAAAGCGCAGCTTTATAGAGACACTTCTACATAATTGAAAACATAAATCTAAGGCTATATAATGACAAAGTCATTTTATAAAACCTTATTTCTTCTTAAGCTATCAGAAACAATTACAGACAGCAAGGAGCTGTAATTCTGGTATTTCTGAAGTGAAAAACGGGATTCCGCAGCGGCCATTTTGAGGCCAAAGTAACGGTCGTGTTCGCGATAAAAGCAATTTAAATTAGGACATAAAACACGTCAAGGGATTGTCAACGAAGAATGGAGTGAACAGAGACTGGGGCAATTCATTTAAGACATTTTAAGTCCGCATTTTACAAATATAAAAGGGAAGTTGGAAAGGATTTTTGGTATGAAAAGAATCGGTAAAATAGGGATTTTTTTATTTTTTGTCTCATAGCATTATGGGATGGGTAATTTAAATTGATTAAATAAATTATATAATGAACGCAGGGGTGTTGAATTGTGAATGAAAAGTACGCTATGCTAGTAACTGAAACGATTTTTCAATTTTGTGATTTTGATTCCACTAGCATTAGAGTAATAACTTTGTTATTAACCTCTCTATCAAAAAACTTACTTGTTAAATCTATTAAACCGCTTAGACAGCAGAGGCGTTAAAGAAATAAACACACACTTCCTTTTGGGGCTATCGGGTACAAAAATAAAGATAATGTTGTCTTTTATTTACACGAATATTACACATTGGAATCAAACTAAGTACTTTAACGGATTTTATCGCGGTTTATTTTAGATTTTCTATCCCGATTGGAAAATCAAAAATAATCCGCGATAAAATCCGTAAAAGTAGTTTGATTTCAAAATAAAGATAGATTAATATTTCTTTATAATATGCTGGCACAAACCAAACACGACCGTCTGAGCCCAAATTAAGCATGCCAATACCACACTACAGTATGGTAACAAGACTGATACTAATATACTACACCCAGGGTATTTAACCACTAGACCAAAAGGCGACCCATCGAATATCATCATCATCAGCAGCCGAGAAAAATCCACTGCTTTATAAGGTTTAAGGGGGGAGGCCCCTTATACTGGAGGAAGGCAGGACGCTTGGCAGGTAGCTTGGGGATCGCTGTATAGGTGGTAGGTAATCCAATAGAATGCTTGTTTTCCATTAGTCGCCTCTTACGGACATTCAACGAGAAAAGATGTGTGGGTGCTCTTCTTACACGGGTCAAATATATCATCATAAAATGTAATGTATACAGTGTGTTCTTATATGTAATGTAGTTCCTGTTGTTGTTGGGGATTCGATGTGTCAAATTCTTCACAACATCCAAGATTACGAGAGTATGTATTGAGGCTAAGTACTGGTGACATTTGCAGGTTCTGCGAAGATGAAAAAGAGTCAATGCGACACATATTGTGTAGCTGCGACGCTCTTGCGAGACGTAGATTGCATCATCTGGGAGTAGCCAATCCTACACCAAATGATTATGTACAGCTCCAAGCTGGCGCGATAGTTTCGTGCCTGAGGGAGCTCTTCGATATGCCAGCAACAGAGTAAGGGCAAGGGCATTCACAATGGATCCAACTGGGTCGAAGTTCTAGCGTTCCGGGGATACTGGGTCCAAATTTATAGCCACCAAGAATAGAATAGAAATGTATTGAGGTGGTAGAATCTTCTATGATAGTTGTTAAAATGTGCTGGTAGTTGTTGCTGTCTGAGGAGGGTATCTTGAGACAACTATGACATATGGACATCTACCAACCCAATACTCCCGTGAAGATTGCTGTAAGGTATTCGAAACGTAGGAAAAGAATCAGATATAAACCGCGATACAATCTGTAAAGTGACTACAATTTCAAACATAGATACATTATTTTAGTACGCCAGGAATTGAGCCTAAGCCTAGTACGGCCGGCGCCGAACACTTCATAAAGCGTACAATTTATGTTCACTCTGCCAAAATTCCGATGGATTTAAGAGCTGATTAAAACTTAGCGATAGACGGAGTCAGGAATTAATTAGAGGCATAAAAGTTAACAGTTAAAAATTCAGTTGGGTTAAGTTCGCAGAGTTTACGAGTGAACGCTGACAACCGTTTGTCGTGTCAACTTAAAACAGCTTAAATTGGTACGAGATTCGTACGTTGTGGGGAACACTCAAATATGGCAACATATACAGTACAGCAGGTATGCCTTAAGCTGCGGTCCCAAGGCTTGATCTTTCCCAGGCTGGATCGCGCCAAATGAACCCTTATGGTGTGACTTCGTCTGTCTGTCGGTCAGTATTTCAGGAAACACTGGTGCTATCGATTTGAAACTTGGAATAATTTTACATACATATATTCACGCCTTTTCCCGTAGGGGTAAGCAGAGCCCATGGGCCGCTTTCCGCCGCCGTGAGAAACGAGACGTGATGGGTGGCGAACCACATCGCCGCAAGATATTACTATATTACTAATTAAATTATTTTATGATAAACCATTGCGTTCTCACGAATAACGAGGGAAAGGGGAGGATAGGTGGCGTAAAAAGGAAATAGGAAAAGTAGGATATTACCACCCAGGAGGGCAAGGGATGGGACAGTAATAGCTAGGGAAGCCGGGGTCGCATACCCGTATACTATACCACAACCACCGGACAGGTAAGTTGGGATGAGTATCCCATGACCAATGAGTACCAATGAGTATGGAATAATTTTAGAACTTAATATTCTTTTACTTTTTTTTTAAGGAAGGCCGGGCGGGAACGATGCCTTATAATTTCAAAGTTAGACTAATATATCGAGTGGGGTATCACATGAAACGAAGAGCTACCGGATATATGTAAATACGATACGAAAAGATAACTTCGGTTACACCGAACTTGTTTGAGGATGAAAAATTTATTCTCCGGTTTCTACAGCAGTGTGTCACGTGTGTTAAGCACACAAGCAGTAAATGGCAATGAGCGCGTCAGGACCTTAATGAATAAACGTTTGATCGGACAAGGTATTTGTTATTCAGAGCGCACCCGGACCTTTTGTTTGACGTAACTAAAATTAAACGGAAGACCCGGGGTTTCTTTAGATTCACTTTATAGGAAGTTGTCGACGCGGGAACCGTGTTCCGTGAATTTCATTATACATTTTTCACATGACTGGCCCGATGGATGGTATTGTTTTTCAAGTATAAGTTACGTTTATTTATGGCACTTTTAATAGTCTTATGCCCGTTTTCAACAACAATCAAGTTTCTTAGGTAGGAGTATGTGACCCCTAAATCGGTATCTTACCTAAATTCATTTGTATCATACTACTAGGTGTTACCTTTACAGGGGTCTCCTAGATAAGTGTTGGTTCTGCCGTATTTAAACTTGATTGAGGGACGACTTTCTGGTTTTTTGTTTCTTCATGTGGTTGATGTTTATAATTTGACATAGTTTGTGTGGTATGTAGTATAGTATATGTATTTAATAAATTATCATTAATGTAGTTTGGTACTGAAAAGCAGGAATTATTGACATTGTCGATTTTTTTATTTATTTTATTTATTTGAGCACAAAACAGAATACAATCAAACTAATTATGTTCTTAAAGTAATCGTTCTTAAAGCTAGATTTTTAATTGCTTATAATATTTTGTGAATGTTTTTAACATCCATAATTTTGAAAATAAAATAAACATTTTATTTAAATAATCGTACCTTACAAAATGGCAATCAGTATTATGCCACGTCATTTCTTTCATGATAAAGACATTGTAATTTGTACAATCTTCGATTAGAAATCAATTAAACTATCTCATTTCAATAGATTTTCAACTTTCCGTAGTCGTTCTCAATTTTTTAACTTGTACTTCTGTCAAAAAATAAAACGTAATGACTGCCACCCAGTGTTAGGGATCAGTTATGGGGGTGAACAATCGGGCTCCAAAAAATAAGTGGACTCTTAACGCCTTATGTGACACCTAAACGTTGGTGAAACCGAATTTTCGGTAAGTGGCTCTTTAAGGGTGACTGCGGGTTCTCTTATTAGGGGGTCGTTAGTACCATTATATCAACAACTGTTATAATAATAAAAATATTGTTTTTATATATATATATTGTGTTATAAGAAGTCATTCATCACCAAAATATTTCTACCATCCAAATAAGAGGGAAGGAACTAGGAAAGTTTCCTTAAACAAGGAAACAAGTGGAAACTTTAAGGGCCTTTTGTAGTACGTAAAACAAAAAAAGTCGAAATTCGCATACGAACTAACCGATATCATAGTAGGCCATAAACCGAACAAAGCATACGTGAAATATTTTTATAAAATAATGTCATATTACGTATTCAAAGTGCGTGATGCACAGAGGCGGTAGGATAGAGAGATCCATGTATACGATATTATGCGCTAAATCTATGATAAGGATTTGTTTTCGATAATAGATCACTGGGTTTGATCGTGATCATGACAGTATACTTCACCTCACAACGGATAGGTTTTTTTTTCTTTCTTTCTACTTTATTTCTTTATGAGCTTATTATGTCCCAACAATGAGCACAGGCGTTCCCATTTTCCTTTCTTGACTTACGATCCTGAGCAATACATGCCACGTCGGGCCGCTTGACTATTTACTAAAACATACCACCGACCTATTAGTAATTATGAATCAACATACATACATTCTGACGCACTCAACCTAATGAATGAGTTTTGAACTTTTATTTTTCCACTTCCTTCCATGAACAACGACACAAAGGCGTTTATTTGTACAATTCATGTCAAAACTGCCCTCAGCTACAATTAGACTAATGAACAACTTCACTTGAGACCGTAATTGTAGCCAAAAACTTAAATTGCCGGTACTACGGCACCGGTAATTATACGTGAAGTTACAATAAGTGCCCAAGTTGAGTGTTCTTGTACAAACTTTGGTTTTGAGTAATGTTTTGTTAAGGAGTTTGTGAAAAATGGGTTTCTAGCAAACTGTCTTAGACTAGGAAGGTTGTGTGTTAAAGGTATGTAGGTATAAATCTTTGCACTTGGCACTTTGGCACTTGCTTTATGGAATTCATGAAAAAAATACCGATCAAGTGCTAGTCGGACTCGCGCACCGAGGGTTCCATACCATCTTTGGACGTATTCAAGTAATTTTACAATTCATGTAACACCTCAGATAGCAAAAAAAAAAACCGTAAAACTAAGTTTGTTTGACGAGGTTTTTTTAGGATTACTAAAAAACTTTACTACTTAGATAGATCATATTATTTTTCCTGTAAAATATACATAGACATGCATTATCCATAATTATTTCAGATTTTTCCCTCCACAAACTTCGGAGATAAGGGGGGGGAGGAACGGTTTTTTTTTGACATTTTTGGTTATCAGCCAAAAGCTACGTCACATAAGCCAAAATAAAAATATGTTTTTAGATGTGCAAATGAAGCCCTTTCATAATTATGATACCCCACTAGATATAGTAGTCTCACTTTAAAATTTTGATGACCTATTTCGAACCCCATTATAAAAAAAGTAAAAGAAAAAAAATATTTTTTTTATTTGCGATGAGGTTGGGTAAGTATGATCTAAAACTATTCCAAGTTTCAAATCGATAGCATCAGTGGTTCCTGAAATATATAAGTGTGACAGACAGACAGACGAAGTCAGACCATAAGGGTTCCTTTTTTACCTTTTAGGTATGGAACCCTAAAAATATGAAAGCTGTTTAGATAAAATGTAGATATTAGTTACTTAGGACGTTAAAAGTTGTCAAGGACATTTGACGGTAGAAGTCCAAACGAATATACAATATCAAGTAATCCGAGAAGGACCGAATTGCGTATCTCATATATTTTTATTTATTTAATAAAACCGTCTGAGTAATTAATATTGGTCTCATATTATTTAACATTCTTGACATTTCTCTGGGTGAAATTTCCTTCAAACCACACCCGGGCTGCGACAATCCAGCACATAATAAGAGTCAAACAAAGGGATCCGGCACGGCTATCCGATTTAATTTAGCTAGTTCAGATACGAGAGCGCCACAGATTTCGAAGTTTGTTCCACTTGCGACTAAGTCTATACACGCTGATACTAGCTTGCAGTTATGCAAGGTATCATCATCATCATCAACAGCCGGAAGACGTCCACTGCTGAACATACACCTCCCCCTTAAAACGCCACAATGAACGACAATTGGCTATTTGCATCCACCGGTTGCCTGCGACGCGCACAATGTCGTCTGTCCACCTAGTGGGAGGCCTGCCTACGCTGCGTCTTCCGGTTCGTGGTCGCCACTCGAGAACCTTTCTTGACCAACGGTTATCGGTTCTTCGAGCGATGTGGCCAACCCATTGCCACTTCAACTTGCAGATTCTGAGAGCTATGTCGGTGACCTTAGTTCTTCGGCGAATGTCCACATTAAGGATTCTGTCGCGCAAAGATACTCCGAGCATAGCTCGCAAGGTATACCATACCTCAATTGAATACGCGATTTTTTTTATTTAATATAAGCTAGTGCTTGACTGCAGTTCGACCTGATGGAAAGCGGCGACGCCGTCGGGGATGGTAAAGCACACTAACTTATTAACAGCCTTGAACCTATTCACTCTAGCCTCAAAGAAAGAAAAGAAAAATAAATTTATTCAATGACATATAAAAAAATCTTAAAATATACAAGACATCTACATCGGGCGGGAAAACCAAAGCAAGAAAATTATTCCAGTCCTTAGCTGCCTTAGGTGATACAAAATTGACTCTGAAAAAGAATACCGAGAGGCTGGAAACTCTGCGCCTGTGCTCTAGGCTTTGTAGATTGGCCTCCACTAACCTAGAGTCTGTGGTGCCGGTGGAGTGACGATATACGCAAAGCCTCCTCTTTATGGATACCCCAGTCATAGTCACATTTGTATAATAAGTGATGACCATAATGTCACCCTTCATTGACTCCTTATCAAATGGATTTCAAATTAGGTATTTCACCTTACAGTTAAAATGGTACTAGTAAGTATCTTGTCTTGCTGAAAACATAATTGTTCATACATTCATAACAGTTAATATTTTGACCAAAATAATCTATATTAATAAAAGAGCAGGGTGTTTTCTAGGAATCACGATACAGCAAAAACCATATTACGTACAATCTTGAAATTTGGAATCAACATTATTGAAATAGTCTAGGTGAACAATAAGAACGGATTTTTCGAAATTCCATACATAAGGGGGTCAAATGGGCTCCCAAAGTTTGTATGGAAAAAAATATTTTTTTCGTCACACGGACATTAAACTTTGTCAGTGTACTAAACAAAAGAAATAAAGAAAGACGTGTATCACACTTTTTGAAAATCGACCCTTATAGGGGTTTTAGCATCGTTTTTGAGTATGCAACGCGGAAAAAAAATTCATACTGCATTGCTGAAACTTTGCGAATACATTAATCTAATTATAGCGATCCAAGTGCAAATAATAATTTTTTGAAAATCAACTCCTAAAGGGGTCCAATTGGAGTCCAAAAAATGTTTCTCGACCTACAGTCATAAGACTTAGTTTATATATTGCACACAAGAATCTAAGAAACCTATTTCCAGCATTTTTCAAAAAACTACCCCTAACGTTTTTTAATGAGGTTTCAAAGTTTGCACAAAGAAGGATTTCCATTTCATCCTATGATGCAGCTAGAGTAATGAAACTCGGTAAATAAACTCAACACAACAATTGCAAAAACTAATTTTGAGCATTTTTGTAAAATCAACCCTTAAGTGGATCAAATGGGCTCCCAAAGTTAGTATCGAAAAAAAAATGTTTTCGTCACACAGACATGAAACTTTGTCAGTGTACTAAGCAAAAGAAATTAAGAAACACGTGTATCACAACTTTTTGTAAATCGACCATTTATGGGGTTATAACATGGATTTTAGTATGAATAAAAGAGTTAATGCTGCATAGTGAAACTTCGTGAATGCGTTTATTAAACTAAAGCAATCTATGTGTAAATAATATATTTTTTATAATCAACTCCTAAAGGGGTCCAATTGGGGTCAAACAATTTTTTTCAACTTACAGCCATAAGACTTAGTTTATATATTGTACACAAGAATCTAAGAAACCTGTTTCCTGCATTTTTTGAAAAACAACCCCTAAGGTCATATCAAGGGGTTGCAAAGTTTGCACAAAGAAGGATTTCCATTTCATGATATGATGCAGGTAGAGTAACGAAACTCAGTAAATAAACTCAACACAACAATTGAACAAACTTATTTTGAGCATTTTTGTAAAATCAACCCCTAAGTGGGTCAAATGGGCTCCCAAAGTTATTACGGACTTTTTTTTTCATCACACGGATAAGAAATTTAGTCAATGTACTAAGCCAAGGAAATTAAGAAACACGTGTATCAAATCTTTTTCAAATTCGACCTGTAAAGGGGTGTTAGCATGGTTTTTGAGTATGAAACGCGGAAAAAAGTATCATGCTGCATTGATGAAACTTTGCGAATACATTTATCAAACTAAAGCAATGATTGTATAAATAATCATTTTTTGAAAATCAACTCTTAACGGGGTCCAATGGGGGTGCAAAAATGATTGTCGACCTACAGTCATAAGACTTAATTTATGTGTACACAAGAATCTAAGAAACCTGTATCCGGCATTTTGCAAAAAAACAACCCCTATGATCATTTAATGGGGTTGTAAAGTTTACACGTAAAACGATTTCCATTTAATGCTATAATAGAGCTAGAGAAACGAAACTCGGCACATAAACTCAATACAAAAATTGAATAAACTAATTTTCAGCATTTTTCGATAATCAACCTCTAAGTGGGTCAAATGGGATCTCAAAATTTGTATGGAAAACATTTTGTTTTCACCACACATACACGAAATGTCAACGTACTAAACATAAGAAATGAAAAAACACGTGTATCACAACTTTTTGAAAATCGACCCTTAAAGGGGTTTTAACATGGTTATTGAGTATACAACGTAAAAAAAAACATACTGCATTGATGAAACTTTGCGAATATATTTATCAAATTATAGCAATCTATGTGTAAATAGTTTATGAAAATCAACTCCTAAAGGGGTCCAATTGGGGTCCAAAAATTTATTTTCACCATTTTTCAAAAATCAGCCCCTACGTGGGCCAAATGGGGTATCAAAAATACCATGAAAAAAAAAATATTCATAGCAGACGGACACGAAACTTTATCAGTGTACTGATAAAAAACACGTGTACCACATTATTTTTTTAAATCAACCCTTGAAGGGGTTTTAGCATGGTTTTTGAGTATCAAGCGCGGAAAGGAAATCATGCTGTATTGATGAAACTTTGTGAATAAATTGATCAGGTTAAAGCAATTTAATTATTTTGAAAATCAACCCCTAAAAGGGTCTAATTGGGTCCAAAAAATATTTTTTTGTCCTACAGTCACAGGACTTATTTTATGCATTGCACATAATAATCTAAGAAACTTATTTCAGGCATTCTTCAAAAAACAATCCCTAAAGTCGGCACGCAGTCCGCATTTTTCGGAAATCAACCCCTAACTGGGTCAAATAGGGTATCAAAGTTTGCAAAAAAATATTTTTCATCACACGGACACAAAACTTAGTCATCAAAAGAAGTTGAGAAACACGTCTGACACATTTGATTTGAAAATCAACCCTTGATTGGGTTTTAGCACGGTTTTTGAGTATGAATTCGGAAAACCGATGACTGATGACTCTGCGGATGCATTTATGAAATTAAAGAAATCCATGTGCAATTTTTTTTTATTTGATTCCCAAAACGGATTAATTGGGGTCCAAATCCTTTTGTTTTACCCTACGGTCACAAGACTTATTTTATGTATTGCACATAATAATCTAAGAAACCTGTTTCCTGCATTCATCGAAAAATAAAACCCCTAAGATCAATTAATGGTTTCAAAGTTTGCATGCAGAAGGATTTCCATTTAATTTATAATACAGCTACAGTCACGAAACTCGGTAAATAAACTCAACACAACAATTTAATAAACTAATTTTCAGCATTTTTAACGGACTTCAAAAAAGGAGGAGGTTCTCAATTTGTCCGTACATTTTTTTTTCTATGTATGATCGCGCATGATTCTGGCAATTATGAACCGATTTCAAAAAATCTTTCTGGTACGGATAGGCCACTCCACTGATTGGGTCCCATAAAAAAAATTACTTAGGAATAAGCTCCTGAAAAAACAAAAATGGCGACTCAGAAAAAAACTGTAGAAATGCCTAAAAGATGATATTTCTATCGCATTTTAAGGACGAAATTGGTCAAACTCTGGCAAATACGAGTATTTACCAATTTCAATAATTCTTTTATATGCGAAAGAAGGAACCACTGTAATGAATATGTATAAATTTTATCACAACTAGATAAGAACTTCCTGGAGAACCATGATTGATGTGGAGGAATTTATCTGGTAAAAAAAAGAATATATACAGACGAATTGAGAACCTCCTCCTTCTTTGAAGTCGGTTAAAAAAACCTGAAACTGATGTTCTCCGTTACATTACTCTGACAAATATGAACCGATTTCGATGATTATTTTTTTATTCAAGGGAGTAAACTACTGTAATGATTTCATGCAAATTTCATTAGGACCGGATAAAGTGTTCCTGAAGAAAATATACACAGTAGGTACGTCAACATCAACATCAATAACACTTAAATTATTTTATGCTTTTTAGTGTTGTTGAAGTTGGTTCATTTTTTTGCTACACATTGAAATCAAACTATGATTTCAATGTGTAGCCTTCGCGTAAATTAAAGACAACATTAGTGTAAACAATATTTTAAAAAACCTCGATCCATAATTCTAATCACGTTTGAGTAACAAAGTAAACGCGGGCGAAGCCGCGGGCTACTGCTAGTTTAATATAAAATACTTATCATACCATACACGTATATACCGTAGGTACTTACCATTTTAATTCCACCAATTGGTTTAAAAACGATAAACGACTATGAAGCCTGTATTGACATTTTTAAATTTCCACAGCTGTTAATTGGTGAATAATGTTGCCATGGAAATACTTTTAAGCATAGGTTCTTAAAATATAACATTTAGAACAGTATAGAATCAAGAGGTGCTCTTTATAATAATTACTATAGATATTTAATAAATGCGTTACATATACATATAATGATTTTATAATACCCATAATAATCGGACAGGGTTTTATAACCATAGTTTATGAAACTTTTGGATAACAGGGGTTATTAAATCACGTGTAGTTTAATACCTAATTATGTGCAGTTTCATACACTACTTTATCTAAACTCATGTTATAGGTAAACAACAAAGTTTAAACCGCCTAGCTACAATACGCAACAAAGATAATATTTTGGCACTCAATTAATTCAAATAACTCCTATACGAGTTTGGTTCGCGGCCGTAGCACTGGTAGCGACCGCGAACACAAATTCTACAATTTTCGTTTTCTCAATAAACTTGATAGCTTAAATTCATTTTGTGAGTGCTATTTTAACTACTGTTAACTACTTCACACTGGCGAAATCCGTCGATAATTGATGGAAGCCATAATTTTATAAAAAGAAGAAGTTGTGGAAAGCGCGGGCATTCTCGTAACATATGCATCAAACGTTGACATTGGCAATATACACGAGTGTGACGCTAGAACATGAAATAAAAAAATAACTACTATACGCATGCGTAAAACTGCGTCCCACCTAAAGGTAGCCACTGACGATACGTCTGTTTGGAATGCTTCCAAATGGAATAGGTACTTCCAAATGGAAGTACTCCATATTATACGCACATTGACTATACGTCCATTTGGACGCACGTACCGTCACTTCTAATGTTGCACGCTATAGGAAAAACGTTATAGGAGAACATTGATTACAGGATCTTTTTTTAACCGAATTTAAGTTAGCGTCAGGACCCTATCTTTTAAGCAATCCAACAAAGCATTCATGGCTGCATTTCTCCACCGGAAAAAAAGAAATGCACGATGAACAGCATGATAATCAGGATGTTTCACTTGCCATAAACATGGATGCGATTTATATTTTTCAACTGACTCCTAATACAAAGTCACGCGCAAACGTAATATTTATTTGTAAACATTTCATAATTTTTGTACACACAATTAGCATACAAGGAAATAAGCAATATAGAAATAATCAATAAGTCTCTGGGTGTTTTATCTATATCTAGTATCAGTTGTCTGGTTTCCATAGTACAGGCTCTGCCTAGTTTGGGATCGGATGACAGTGACTACTCACTGTCTTAGAATATTATTATTATAGGTAATAGTACAGAGGCACTGCTTATTTGTAAAGACATTTTTTCCAGCAACATTAATGCAATCCGGGGATTTTATTTATACGTTTCATAGACTCAGCCACAGAGCTCTTATAATCCAGCACATGTGCCGCCGCCAATGCCAGAACATAAACTGAGAGCAAAAAAAAATGGACGCGGTTTTGCCCATTCACACACAATTCAGACGTCTTCCAAATGGCGTGGCGCAGGTTTTTCACATTGACAGTCGGCCGCGAATGACGTCCATTTGGATTGGATGCATGGATTTCAATCCGATGGAAATCCAAAGCTGGACGAGACGTCCAATAAATTGGCAAACGTTTTTCATATTCACGGAACAATTTTGGAAGACGTCCACTCCATTTGGATTAATGGACGTATCGTCAATGGGCACCTTAAGACATTGTATCGCGGCTATACATTTCTAAAATGTAATCACAAAGAATGGTTAACTGAATGTGGCGATAGGTGGGAGTGGGATAGCCCAAAAAAAACTAAGTTGAGGTAGAAAAAAGTTATTTTAAAGCATCGTTTTGCTCGGGAGACCTATAGGTACAATATATTGTACTTTAAAAAACTCTTTATTTTGTTATAAGAGGCATGTGAATAAAGTTTGTCTTCAGAGTTTTGAGTTAATAATATGTATACCTATTACGATATGAGTGTAGACAAATATAGTTTATTTTTTTATTTTTACCAAATGAACCACTCTAGAAGGCAAAGGATTTCGACGGCATAGATCCTATCAAGAAAGAAACTTCCGTATTATAGACGTATTTCACTTTTGCACGCCCCAAAACGCCACAGAGTACCCATAATGCTCGTTATCTTCTTAACCTACTGACAAATTGGTCAGCTATGAACTCCACACTCGGCTACTGTAGGTACACCCAGGCAATATATTACAGAGATAAGCGAGAACTATTGCTCGCTTTTCACAGATATCTTTTATTGAGTTGAATAAATGATCGTAATATTTCGTTCGAACTCATGTTATAGGCTCAGGGAGATATAGCGGTGGCTTCTGTGATATCGTACTTAATTGTATATTGTATAGGCTATCTGGCTGAAATAAAACACCTAACATCAACTATATACAGCAGGTCTAAAAAAGCCACATCAAGCGTGCATCCCCTCGCTGAGTTTCTTGCCGGTTCTTCTCAGCGGGGGCGCGTTGTGAACCGGTGGTAAATTCATTCTCTCTAAGCGGCAGCCCAAGCCGAGGCCGTGCCTCCCTGAGGTGCCCTTGTGCTAGTCGCTACCCAACTGGCTGGAGCGCTTAAAGCGCTCGCCCTCTTGTCCGGTGAAGCTGTAATGGCCATCTGCGGCCAACAGTACTACTCAAACAAAAAAAAAACACATCAAGCAATTCACAAGCAATTCATGTTTTGAATTTCAAGCATATCCGTAAAATTTATACTAGTTTTGAAAACTGGTCACGCATTTTAGGTTTTTTTTTTATGGGAGGATAGTCGCTGTTGGCCGCAGATGGCCATTACAGCTTCACCGGACAAGAGCAATGCCCTCTAATCCACGACGCCGCTGGGGAAGGCCCAGGCGCAGAGGCGGGCCAACCCTACCTTATAGGATCGAGCAAGTCCAGGCAGTGGGAAAGGACCATCCTTTTTATCATAATTAAACGGACGTATGTACTTACGAGTACCGACCCGTAGGTCGGTAGGTAGGTCGTAGTAAGAATACCACCTATCTACTCACGTTGGGTGTAAGTAAGAGGCAAAAACAAGAAGACTGCAGCAGCGTCTTTCTATTGAATTATCTACTAACTATACTGCGATCCCCAAGCCGCCTGCCAAGCGTGGGGATTAGGACAAAGGCCTTCCCCTTAGAAGGGGGGGGGGTCCCTTTTAAGGGGAAGGCGAAGGAGAAGGCGCGTGCTGCTGATGATGATGATGTATGATAATCTATTTCTATGTGTACAGTACTAATAGAGATAAAATGATAGTCAAATCGAAAGTATTTATTGGGATAGCTAAAAAGAATTATTTTCAATCATCATAATCACCCTTAGAAGGGGTTGCCATAATCCCCACGCTTGGCAGGCGTCTTGGTGATTGCAGTGTCGGTAGTAGGTGATCCAATAGAAAGACGCTGCTGCCCGTCTTCTTGTCTTCCCTTAGTCGCCTCTTGCGGACACCCAACGGGGAGGGTGCATCGTTACCAACAGGTAATTTTCAATATTATTAAGTAATTTAATAAACTAGTGAGAATAAAACTGGCGCAAAGTGGTTGATCCGTTAGCTGATTTTAACAAATAATTATTCTTCAAAACTAAAAGTCTGAAAGCTGGCTTTACGAGTCGTGGAGATATAATTATATCATTCATTATTTAATTTCGACAAGATACCTAGAATATTCCGAGAACCGTGAAAAATTAACAAGTACATATGAATCTATATCGATCCATTTATAACGAATTAATTTAGTACGGATGGCTGAGAGAATAATTAAAATACATGAAACAGATGTCGGCAAACACACTGAACAATATGTTTTTCGATATTCTGTCATATAAAGTTAAGGATCACGTGGAATGAGTAGGTTGGGGTAACAAAGATAATTGGAAAAAAAATAATAAAATCAATAAATTTTAGAAGCAGTAAATAAACGAAGATGACTCTAAAATCTCCAAATATTTATTTCTGAAATTCCGCAGTGCCTGAAGACAAAGGTTTTTAAACAGTGTGTGTTGCCAGTGATGACATATGGTACTAAGACGTGGTCTTTAACAGCTGGCCTTTTAGAGAAGCTCAGAGTCACACAACGAGCTATGGAGAGATCTATGCTCGGAGTTTCTTTGCGCGATAGAATCCACAATGAGGAGATTCACCGAAGAACCAACGTCACCGATATAGCTCTCAGAATCTGCAAGTTGAAGTGGAAATGGGCAGGCCACAAAGCTCGAAGAACCGATAACCGTTGGGGAAGAAAGGTTCTCGAGTGGCGACCACGTACCGGAAGATGCAGCGTAGGTAGGCCTCCCACTAGGTGGACAGACGCCATTGTGCGCGTCGCAGGTAACCGGTGGATGCAAGTCGCCAATAGTCGTTCATTGTGGCGTTCCAAGGGGGAGTCCTATGCTCAGCAGTGGACGTCTTCCGGCTGGTGATGATGATGACCGTAAATTTTGGGTATTTAGAATAAAGGTCATAAAATGAGCTAAGAATTATGGTATAAGTCAAATCTCTTCTAATTTCCAGGCGAAATCAGACAATCGCCTTTAGAAAAAAAAGGAAATAACAGTAAAACATCTATGTTACATCAATTTATGTAACAATCTTAGACAACAGAGCTACCCTCCCAGTGCTGTGGCAGTATCGAGAAAGTTTTTGTGTTTAGTACAAATATATTTGTAAATAGATAGATGTTGGTAGGTTCTTAAATACTTTTCTATGTGAATAAAGAGGAAATGATGACATATAAAGTAGATCAAAAACATTCAAAATTCAATTTTTTTATTTCAAATAGGCTTAACACTTTTGAACGGTCAATTTTTTAAAAGCTACCACCGGATCATAACGCAGCCTCAACTGAGAAGATCCGGCAAGAAACTCAGCGGGCTTGTCATTTTTTCAATTTTTTTTTTTTAAACGAAGTTTGTCTTTTTTCGATTAGATCAGCACCAGCAACAGTGTGTCCTGCCGTTCAAAATATCAAATAAAATAAAAAATACGACGAAAACACAACAAACTAAAATGCCAAAGGGATAGTAGTCTGACCAGTCCCCCCAAGCAGCACGAGTTGACTCGAGCAGCAGCCATCACTCCCCTCAACCATATTGGAGGGAAGGGGGTGACCCGCTACACGAAGCCGCCACAAGCAAAGACTTTTCGATGGCGAGCATGACCGATCCAAAATCACAGTGGCTCACGTTTAACATTTACCTTCTGCTGTTAAGCAGTGCCTCGTCAGGCAAGACACAAAGCAAGTGCTTTGAGTTTTTAACCGACTTCAAAAAAGGAGGAGGTTCTCAATTCGTCTGTATATATATATATATATTTTTTTTTTATGTATGTTCGCGCATAACTCTGGCAATTATTAACCGATTTGAAAAAATCTTTCTTCCATCCATTCTTCAATCCATTGATTGGGTCCCATAAAAAAATTATTGCTTAGTAATAAGTAGTTCCTAATAAAACAAGAATGGTGACTGCGCACTGAGAGTTGCAAGAAAGCCTATATAGATGACGTTTTAGTCGCTCGGACTCGCTCGGTCGGACAAAAATGGTCATAACTCTGGCAAATATTTACCAATTTCAATGATTCTTTTTTTATTCGAAAGAAGAAACCACTGTATTGAATCTGTATGAATTTTATTACAACCGGATAAGAACTTCCTGGAGGACCATGAACGATGTGGAGGAATTTATCTGGTAAAAACCATAAAACTGATGTTCTCCATTACATTGCTCTGACAATTATGAACCGATTTCGATGATTTTTTTTTTATTCGAGAGAGTAAACTACTATGATGTTTCCATGCAAATTTCATTACGACCGGATATTATTTTCTGAAGAAACATGAATTATGTAAAACTATGTAGACGATAATGTGATCATAACCTACCTAGATAATTTTACGGTCTTCGATGGTTCAATCTTTATATATGAAAATATCACTAAAAAGTTTAAAATAAAATCTTTTTAAAAAAAATTTAACCGACTTCAATATCACTGAAAAGTATAAAATAATTTAAATATTATTAAAGTTAACAATATAATATGTTAAAGTTAACATATTACCAACTTTTATCACAAGTCGTCTAAGTTAGATACACACCAAGAATAATTTACAAGCTCAAGTGAATTGCCTTCAGAACGTAAATAAAGTAATAATCAATTTTGCTGCTAGACTACAAAAGAAAAAAATAAAATAAAAAAAGGACAAAAGGACAGCGGCATTTACACTATACCTACCTATACTATAATAATATCTTAAAATTAATTAATCTGGCACATTATTATTCATAAACGTAAAATTAAATAATAAAGTAGTCATTAAAATTGACACAATATGTGGAATTATCATAATAATATGCAATTGTTACTAAATCACACAGAAATAATTTTATTAGCTTATGCGAATACGTGGTGTTATTCAGATTTTGGGTATAAATAGGCCACCGTGATAAACGACTGGTATCATACCTCCAGATTGAGGTGACAAGAGCCAACGGAAACCATAGGTAAGAAATACTTTTCACTTCTTTTTAATATAATAGCTTCTATTATAAAATAGCAATAATGGAAACTTTTGAACTGCTCAACTCATGCAAGCTTAGAATTTAAGGACTGCTTATATATAATTTGTAAAACTGATAATTGTTTTAAAAAAATATGAAAACAAAAGACAAGCCCGCTGAGTTTCTTGCCGGATCTTCTCAGTAGCGGCCGCGTTACGATCCGGTGGTAGTTTGTAAAAATGATTTTTGTGTAAGTGCGTCCGTGGGGCCTTTACATGATAAAGATATTTTGACTGACTAGACTTTAACTTTGATATAATAATACCAGCCATAGTTTTTGTCCCACTGTTGGAACTTTTGTAAATACATAGTAAAATAAATATATAACACACAGACACTTAGTAATCGAATCTACAGCCTACCAGGCCCGTCAATACGAAGCCAAAATGTAAGTGGTCATTGGCCGTTCTAATTATATTAAAAAAAAATATCCACTTTCCATCAAGAGATATTGCGTAAAGTCCACGTCTCATACCTACGCAGCTACTCGTAAACTACTACTTTTTCGTGCTTTATAGTAGTAAGAACCTAGACATGGCTCTCAGTTATCTATAGCTTCAATTACTACATAATTCTTTGTAATTGCTGTAGGGTTTTCTTTATAATAATTTTGGTAAAACATCATCAAAAAATCCTGACAGCTATAAACCCTCAAACGCCGCCAAAATACTTCCACTGCTGAACAATAGGCCTCCCCCTTAGAAGGGAGGGGTAGCCATAATCACCACGCTTGGCAGGCGGCTTGGGGATCGCAGTATAGGTGGAAGATAAATACAAAAGAAAGACGCTGCTGCCCGTCTTCTTGTTCTAGCTTAGTCGCCTCTTACGAGAAAATATAGATAGCTATTATGTTATATCCCTACTAATCCGCGCCAAAAATTGTGACTTACTTTTGTACAGTAGGTATACTTTGTGCATGTCTAAATACGCATGAAGGCATTTTACTTGATTTTCAAAGGCAAACATCACGATTGTTACATTTTAAGGACGCATGACTTACTGCTAGTTCACCCAATTTGGGTGAATTTCATCGTTTCACTTTTTGTGCGCTAATGGCATATCTATTGTACAAAATATCACTGCCTGGTAGTCACAGTTTTTCCCTTTTGGTCAAAACCTTTGGGACATAATAGGGATGATGACTAGGTAAAAAAAAAATCAAATTAGTACCTACGTCAGTTAGATTATCAAAAAATATTGGACACGTATTTTTTATTTAACAATTCTATGAAAATTGGCAAAGATATAGAGCGTCATAGTTCGGGAGTTCGGAAATTGTGTACCGGTGTGACGTCACGCGGCATTTCAAAGGTAGACCTTTGGTCGATTAAACAAAAAATGACGAAGATATAGATATCTTCGTCATTTTTTGTTTAATCGACAAACGAAAAAAATACGTGTCCAATATTATTTGATAATCTAAATGACGGACTAAAAAAAATTTTTTTGTCATGTAGCCTATTATCTGGAATATTCCACATGGTACTCAGCCCCTTTACATGAAAACCTGTTAAGTATATTTTAACGATATAACAACAACTTGCAGCGATGTCGACGGCAGCGACTATTCAGACTACAATCGAATCAGTGCAAAACGGATTTGCAGTAGTGCATGCAGCACTGATGCTCACGAGTTACCAGTACCCAGCAACATGCACGCCGAGTAGTGAGTATTATATCTTTTTCATCACCATGAGCAGTCGAAAGACGTTTAAAGTGGGTAAGAATCCCACATACCCAGCTGACCCCCACATGTCCCGGGCACGTTTTGAAGAACCCCACGAATAAATAAAGTATGACCTTCGCGACATATATTCTGCAGCCAAGCATCAGTGTATAGAATATTACTTTGTTCCGGTGTAAAAGGCAATGTAGCTGGCGAAATTACCAGACACAAGAGACTTATTAACTAATGTCTCGAGTGACGAGCGGCAGTGCAATGCAACTGCCTATAGCCGTGTCCCTTATCATCAGGCGAACGTCCTCCTTGTCTCATCACCTAGGTCAAATAAAAAGCTTAGTATTAAATATGCAAGGAAAACGACCCAGAGTATTCGGACAGCTAAAGGGACGAAAAACTGGGGCATAGACTGCTGGCAGCTTTATTCATCGCAGGAACACAACATGATCTTAAGGTTTTTCTATGCCTCGTGTGAACCATTTTGGCTGTCCTTATTATGTTTTCAATTGTATTTCAATAACAAGAATACTCTTCTTTTTCAACAGATCTATCTTCTTATGACTTCATCGTAATTGGGGCTGGATCTGGTGGATCGGTTGTCGCTAGTAGGCTTTCTGAGAATTCGAATACAAGCGTGCTGCTGATAGAAGCCGGGGGCGTTTCTCCTCTTGAGGCTGCGGTTAGTATACTAATCAATAGTTTATTAGAACAGAAGAAGGCCTTTTTTTTCTGACGCGGGGGAAATCTTCGAAAGATCCCCGGGAGCTATGGGTCTCGACCGGGGTATGTGGAATTCTTACCCACTAAAACCCCCGCGGCTGTCGCATCGGCATATGAGTCTCTCGGGTGGGATGTGCACCAGGGGCCCCTCAGTGCCTTGCCTTTGAGCCCGCCGCCGGGGAACCAATCACGGTGCTCACGGTGTTGCCGGTTATTATAGCCCCGGGCTCAGGGCTGGACAGAAGAAGGCCAAAATTAACTGAAATAGATTTTTTTTGTAAGTCACAAAATAAGTTGAGAAAAATTGGAAATTCATAATTTAGTAACCTAAAAAGTAATTTTGATTATTATATTTTCAGTTGCCGTATACATTCCCGGTACTACCGCAATCAGCATACGACTGGAATTTCACGTCGATAAATGATAATTACACTGCTCAGAATCTCCAAGAGTCCACCGTAAGTTTGACACAGGGGAAAATGTTGGGTGGTAGTAGTGCTTTAGACCACATGATACACGTCCACCCAACCGTTCAAGATTTTCAAGAGTGGGCAGAAATAGCCGGAGATGCCTCCTGGAATTACACTAACATGCAACCTGATATGGTTAAAATGGAGAAATTAATGGACGAAGGCATACTTAACTCGTCGTATGCTTCAAACCACGGTACTTCAGGTAACATAAAGATTGCAAGAGAGTGCAGCACGTCGAACGTCAATATTTTAGAAGCATTTAAAGAGTTAGGTTACAAATTACCAGAAGACTTGTCTCCTGATAATCCGATTGCTTATGTTGAACCATTACTCCAAATCGCTGATGGTGAGCGCCAGAGCAATGCACTCGCTTATTTGGGCCCGGCCAAGGACCGCGACAATCTCTGTCTAGCGTTAGAGACGACGGCCATAAAGATTATAATTAACAGCAACAATACCGCTACCGGAGTTCAGATCGTTAATTCCGCCGGCGAGACGCTAAATGTATATGCCAACAAGGAGATTATAGTTTCCGCTGGCGCAATCAACAGTCCAGCAATACTTATGAGATCTGGTATTGGTCCCAAGTCGCAGCTCACGGAATTGGGTATTGATGTCGTAGCCGATTTGCCCGTCGGAGAAAACTTACAAGATCACACTGCATCTCCTTTATTGATCCAGATGGCAGCCAGTAACGCTACCACACCCGCTAGCAATCCCCACAAATTTCCTGTTCCAATGACTACTGGATACGGACCTCTGAATAATACACAAGCCTATCCAGACTACCAAACCATCAATTTGTTGTTCCCGCACGACTCAACTGCTCAGGTGCAGCTCTGCTCTAAAGTATTCAAATACTCTAACACAATTTGTGACGAATTTTATGCAGCAAGCAGCGGAAGGGAAACACTGTTTGTTGTTCTTAATCTGCTAAAACCCAATTCACGGGGTAAGGTGCTACTAACTAGTAAAGACTACAAAGTCCCTCCGACTGTATACACGGGCACATTCAGCAACAGTTCCGATGTGACTCTGATGGGTGATTCTCTCGAGGACTTCATCCAAGTACTAAACACAACGTATTTCAAGAGCATAAACGCAACCTTCGTGGATTTGGGTCTATGCTCGGGCAAAACTGGCACGGATTTCTGGGATTGCTACGCGGTGGCTATGTCGGCCACTATGTGGCACTACAGCGGCACGTGTTCTATGGGCACCGTTTTGGACAGCCAACTGATGGTAAAGGGCGTTAATGGCATGCGCGTGTGTGATGGCTCCTCCATGCCGACATTGCCTAGTGGTAATATTAAAGCAGGTATCACTGTTCTTGCTGAGAAGGCATCTGATCTTATACGCAATGCTTGGAACATCGCATAGGGTAATCAGATTATTTATATTTTTTAAATTGTATTCTATGAAAAAATATTCAAACGAAAATTGTATGTGAATGACATTTTTATAAAACTTTGGTTATATAATATTATTAATTTTCAAATAAAGAATCATCATGAAATGTAAAAATAATAGTTTTAATTCGTATTTAATTAATAAACTAATTCCCTCCGTTCAGTGTGAACCTACATATAATAATAATAATAATAACTAAAAAGAGATACTTACATCATAGTACATGAATTATTTAAATGCATTATAGTATTCCTGTGATCAATGAAACAAAGGTACATATGCCATTAACGCACGAAAAAGTGAAGACATGAAATTTACCCATTTGTAACCACTTGCAGTTAATGTTAAGGTGCAATTAGAAATAAAAAGCGGTAAAATGCCATCGAAAAATTAAATCGGTTTTGAAAATGCACAAAAGTAAGGGATATTATACCTTATGTAGTTATAATAAGTATTTTATTTAATTCTCTACTGTATTTCAATTATTTCCATATATAATGAGATAATTTGACCGGCCCGTTGGTCTAGTTGGCAGACACCCTGCCTGCTAACCGATGGGTCGTGGGTTCGATTCCCGCCAAGTGTCTGGGTGTTGTTTATCTATTTAAGTATGTATTTACAAAAAAAAAAAGTATATAAGTATTAGTATCAGTTGCCTGGTTTCCATAGTACAGGCTCTGCCTAGTTTGGGATTGGATGACCGTGTGTGGATTGTCCCAAGATATTATTATTATTAATTTCAGACAAATTGTGTCTTAACATTTGCTTTCAATTATAAAATCGAACTGTTTTTTCTTTGCTTCGCTTTTTCATCTTACATTTCGATCGCTATATTGCAACATTAAGGATCACGTGGAACGGGTAGGTTGGGTACAAATGGTAGTTACAGTTGTATAACTTATTATTTTTAATGTTGAGTTGTGACACATAACTTACAATCTTTAGCCAATTACAAGCCAATATTTAACTACAATATCACTTTATGGAATGCGCGTGCCATCGGCCTGCACCTTCCATTTGCGAGCATTCACGCATGTCATGTAAAGGCGGTTCTTTAGCATCATCATTATAATCCACAGTTATCAGTCCACTACTGGGCATAGGAGACCTGATCCAGATCTTTGGCTCTCCCTATCAACTTGACATACCCATCGTTGGCCGCCACCCAATAGGTCGTTCATTTCCACCAAGTGTCTGATGATAATACCAGCCCTTGTTTATGTCCCACTGTTGGGCACGGGCCTCCCCTCATGATGATGAGGGGGCTTAGGCCATAGTACACCACGCTGGTCAAGTGGGGGTTGGCGGACTTCACACGTCATTTGAAAGCTAGTTAGGCTTTCTCAGACATACAGGTTTCCTCGCTCACTCGCAGAGAAAGCTAGTAGCCATCGCACAAAGACGATTCGCACATGATTAATTAAATAAATCAGATGTGCGTGCCGGGGTCCGAACCTGCGCACCATGTTTCCAAGGCAAGCGCTCGCCCACTGAGCTGTTATTTATCTATTTAAGTATATATTTACAAAGAAATAGTATTGGTATTGGTATAGCGGGCTGGTTTCCGCAACTCCACGACAAAGCGCGTATTTTGCGTGTGGGTGGGAATGGGTTTATTCAATCCACCCTAACTCCTCGAGAAAGGCCAGCAAGCGCTTGATGCCACTGACCATCTCTTGGAGAGTACTCGGGTTTCCGAAGTACTTAGCCCTGTATGCAGCGACCTCCGGGCATCTTAGTAGCACGTGGGCCGCCGTTTCCTCCTCCTCCATACACGCTCTGCACAGAGGACTATCTGTAACTCCTATAGTGAAAAGGTGTTTGTTAAATGAACCATGTCCGGTAATGGCTGCCGTGACTATGCGTAACTGTTGTTTTGGTAGTCGAAGCAGCTGCTTATAATAAATAATAAAGAAATAGTATTAGTTGTCTGGTTTCCATAGTACGGGCTCTGCTTAGTTTGGGATCAGATGACCGTGTGTGGAATTGTCCCGGGATATTATTTGTTTATTATTAGTTACTGCCAGTTGCTGTCCCTCGTTGCTTTACCTAGTAAGGCATCCTTCGCCATGCTTCCCGTAGACAAGAAAACTATTAATTACTAAAGGCGAATAATATTGTTTCCTATTTCTGTGTTATTTTTAGGCGACAATATCGAGGGACTGTTTGTTTAGTGCAAATAATTGTAAATGGATGTAATTAAATAATTTTATGGGTAGCAAATGTGGTACAATGGGGATCTTGCATGAAACTCATAATAAGAATTTATGATATTAATAATAATAGTTGTAAGAAATTCATTAGGTACTGAAAAATTAGCTTCAAAACATTTTACCTAATAGTGACATAAAAATTTGAAACACCGTGCACAATGTTGCATGTTACATTCGCACATCATCATCATCATCAGCCGAAACACGTCCACTGCTGAACAAAAGGCCTCCCCTTAGAAGGGAGGGGTTGCCATAATCCCCACGCTTGGCAGGCGGCTTGGGGATCGCAGTATAGAATTCAAATTCAAAATTCAATTTTTTTTATTTCAAATAGGCTTAACGCTAGCACTTTTGAACGGTCATTTTTTTTTTAAAAGCTACCACCGGATCACAACGCGGCCTCAACTGAGAAGATCCGGCAAGAAACTCAGCGGGCTTGTCATTTTTTCACATTTTTTTTTTAAAACAAAGTTTGTCTTTTTACAATTAGATCAGCACCAGCGACAGTGTGTCCTGCCGTTCAAAATATCAAATAAAATAAAAAATACGACGAAAATACAACAAACTAAAATGCCAAATGGATAGTAGTCGGACCAGTCCCCCCAAGCAGCACCCGCGCACGAGTTGACTCGAGCAGCAGCCATCACTCCCCTCAACCATATTGGAGGGAAGGGGGTGACCCGCCACACGAAGCCGCCACAAGCAAAGACTTTTCGATGGCGAGCATGACCGATCCAAAATCACAGTGACACACGTTAAACATTTACCTTCTGCTGTTAAGCAGTGCCTCGTCAGGCAAGACACAAAGCACTTTAACATACAGGTGGTAAGTAATCCAATAGAAAGACGCTGCTATCAGTCTTCTTGTTTTCCCTTAGTCGCCCCTTACGAACACCCCACGGGAAGAGATGGGAGGGTGCTATTCTTACGGACACCTAACGGCACATTCACACATATACCTATAGTGTAATAATAATGTAAAATTAAATGATCTGGCACATTATTATTCATAAACGTCAAAATAAATAAAAAAGTAATGGAATATGCAAGCCATGTTTAATTAGCATGCAGAGCAAATTGCATTCAATATAAAGAAATAATTTTATTAATTTATGTATATGTTACCGGCAATCTGTATAATACGGTATTCTATACAATACCTAGGCAATGTATAGAATACCTAAAACGTTAAGGTAATGTATGAAATATTTTTCTTTTTATACTTTGCCTAGGCATTCTATACAATACCGAATGCGCTGCCGGCAATGGGTGTAAAAGACGTGAGTGGGAGGGTGCGCGCTGCGTTCAGTGATCTCATTGCGTAATCTATTTCATTAAAATGGCACGCGGGAGCGAGCGAACGAAGCGAGCGGGCATGCATCTCAGCTCCCCCCGGGTGTGCTCTAGCGAGCGTCTGGCGCTGGAGAGACCTTGGCCGTCCGAACGGAGTGCCCAGTCTCCCTATAAGCGTCGATGAAGGCCACCGGGGAGGTTTTGGTGGGTAAAAATCCCACATAACCTGGCCTCCGGCCCCGGAGACCGAGTACCTTTGGGAGGTTGCCTCGTCGACATAAAAAAAAGTATTGTATAGAATACCTGAATTATACAGATTGACGGTAACATATATAAATACGGGCTGAGTTCTGTTTGCTATTTTCGTGGCCGGTTTTCGGTATAAATAGGCCATCGCGTAGTTGCAGTCACAATAACTCCGAGTCAAGGTATAAGAAGCAGCGAAAAAAGACCAGAGGTAAGAAAACATATTTTTCCCTTTTTTAACATGCTTCTTTAATACATTATGTGGCAATACCATAATATTTTTTACTTATCTCTCGCTTTGCAAAGGATTTACTCCTTTGGAATTTTTATTTTTCTAAATCCTTGCAATTTTTGACTACTTGTTTTAATTTTTGACAATTAAGACGTTTTTCCGGGATTCGTCGAGGATCACATGGTTCTGGTGACTACTAGACAGATCCTGGCTAACAGGACTAACCGGGGGTAATAGTGGTGGAACGAATGTCGGGATTAACCTTATTAAAAAATTATAATTTGAATTTCCTCTATCAATTTGGAAAAATCGCGACAATCACAGTTTTTTGTATTTTCGTCGTATTTTTCTCTCCCCTATTTGATCTTTTGAACGGCAGGACACACTCTCGCTGATGCTGATCTAATTGTAACAAAACTTTTTTTTTTAAAAGTGACAAAAAAAAATGACAAGTCCGCTGAGTTTCTTCCGGATCTTCTTAGTTGAGGCCGCGTTGAGAGCCGGTGGTAGCTTTTTTAAAAACAAATTGACCGTTCAAAAGTACCAGCCTAAATAAATTCATTATTTCGAATTTTAATTTGTAGTGGAATCAAACGGGAAAACTGACGCAAGCAAACTATTCCAGTTCTTTGTTATAAGTATTATAAATAACATAGCCATAAAGGCGAATGGCCAAAAAAACCCAAGCAAACGTTTTATATCTCAGATTTAACTACTATTTTACTACTAACTACTAATTTAACTTTAATTTTATTAGTATAGTTATTCTCAGTTGTTATTATTTTCTCAGTTGTTACAATTTCAGCTGACTGCTTTAGTTTAAAACCGCGCATCTTTTATGGGCGACTGGATTCAGCAATATTTGACCACTAAGAATAACTATACTAATTTACATTATTTATTTTGTGTCAGGCCTTAGTTTAATTTATATGGGCCGTGGGGATTCTCCTTTTTTAGTCCCCCATAAGTTAGTATTTCCCTGGGAGTGGACCAAAATTGCGGGGATATGTCGGAAAAATTCGTGGCGCCTGTGGGGAAATTTTTAACTGTCAGAAATTTTCGTATCCGAATCGGATGCTCCGAGTTTCCCTGTAAACGCATCATCGCAATGTGTTTTTTGACAATTGCACTTGGTATGATAATATAATTGCATAGAAACAAATCAAATGTTTATTTGCCAAACCAAATTTGTGTACAGTGGACCCACCTGGTTTGGAAAATTAACATACACCTGGCAAGGCTGTCAGTAAAAGGCTTTCCAGGCATGGCAAATTTTATAAAATAAAAATATTTTGTATGCAAAAGAAAAAAGATAGTACTTCCTTAAGGATAATAGAAAAAAATATAATAATAGATTTTTTTTAATAATAATGATGTATAATAAAAACTAGATGATTGCCGAATCGACTAAAAGGAATAGTAATTTAGCATTTTATTTCAAAATATACCACAATTGAATAACAATCTATGAAAGTATCGTATTTCCATGAGGTGTCCGGGTAAGGGTAGCACCCACCCACCTTCTCCCGTTGGTTGTCGTAGGAGCCGATTAAGGAAATGCGAGAAAAAGGGCAGCAGCATCTTTCTCTTGGATTACCTATACTGCGTTCCCCACGACCCGTGCCCAGTGTAGGTATTTTGGCAACACCTCCCTTCTAAAGGGGAGGCCTTTGTTCTGCACTGGACGTCTTCTGTTCCTGATGATATCGGATTTATGCATAAAGTACACAAGATATCGGAAACGTTTTCTTCCGATTCGAAAACGGAGACTTCCGGCGTTTTGTCCCACTTGCTCAAGGAACTTTTTTTTCGCATATTTTTCGGATCCTTTTCCTTGATACTTAAACCTGCTAACTATATTGCAACGATACAAATTTTCATATTGTTTCAGCCATGTCGACGGCAGCGACTGTTCTGAATACAATGCAATCAGCGCAGCAAGCACTGAGCGTAATGTATACAGTAATGTCCCTCACGGGTTACCAGTATCCACTAACATGCACGCCAACTAGTGAGTATTTTAATAGTTTTATATATTACTCTTCATGTTTTACTGTTAGGAAAGCCATCTTTCTATGTAAAAAAAAATATAATTAATTTTAAAAAAATACCGGTCAAGTACGAGTCGGACTCGCGCACCGTGGGTTCCATACCATCTTTCGACCTATTAAAGTTATTTTACTATTCATGCATATATTTCACAGATAGCAAAAAAAACAAACCGCAACACAAGTTTGTTTGTTGAGGTTTTTTTAGGTTTACTAAAAAAACTGTACTATTTAGAAAGATCATTTTAGTTTTCCTGTAAAATATAGATAGACATGTATTACCCATAATTATTTTAGATTTTTCCCTCCATAAACTTCGGAGATAAGGGAACGGTATTTTTTTTGTCATTTTTAAATAATCAGCTAAAAACTACGTCACATAAGCCAAAATAAAAATCTGTTTTAGAGATGTGCGAATGAAGCCCTTTCATGATACCCCACTCAATATAGTAGTATCACCTTGAAATTTTAATTACCCAATTCGACCCCCATTATAAAAAAAAGTACTTAAAAGAATAAATATATTTTTCATTTGCGATGAGGTTGGGTAAGTAAGATCTAAAACTATTCCAAGTTTTAAATCGATAGCATCAGTGGTTCTTAAAATATATAGGTGTGACAGACAGACAGACAGCCCCACAGACAGACGAAGTCAGACCATAAGGGTTCCTTTTTTACCTTTTAGGTATGGAACCCTAAAAATTAAACAGAGTTCAATAAGACTAAAAAGTATCAAATATTTTATTTTATATTTGTTATTTTACTTAGTTGGTTTAATTATTTTTTATGGTAAATGACACGCCTGTCTATAGTCAGCTGCACTGCACTACCGCTGGTCACCCAACTAGTTAATATAGTAGAAATGTTTATGTACTAAAGACCTGTTTGCCTTTTTTACTACGTTGTATTTCAATAATAAGTGGACCATTCTCTTTAAACAGATCTGTCTTCTTATGACTTCATCGTCATCGGGGCTGGAACGGCTGGGTCTGTTGTCGCGAGTAGGCTTTCAGAGAATTCTAACACAAGCGTGCTGGTGATAGAGGCTGGCGGCGAACCTCCTTTGGAGGCTACGGTCGGTATACTAAAAGAAGAAGTAATTTATGCAATATCAGAATAATTAATTAATTTTTGAATTAATGTGATGTTTTCTGGTTTTTTTTTCAGATGCCGTTGGCCTTCCCATTGATGTCAAGATCGGCACACGACTGGAATTTTTCTACAGTAAATGATAATTATACCGCTCAGAATCTGCAGGGTTCCTGTGTGAGTATGACACAGGGGAAACTGTTAGGCGGTAGCTCTAGTGTAGATCATATGATACACGTCCTCCCAACGGTTCTAGACTTGAACGAGTGGGCGGAAATCACCGGAGATGATTCCTTGAACTACACCAATATGCTACCTTATTTGTTGAAAATGGAGAAATTAAACGATCAGGACATACTGAACTCGACATATGCATCAAACCACGGTATTTCAGGTAACCTAAATATTGCAAAACAGCCTAGCATGTCGAACACATATATATTGAAAGCATATGAGGAGCTCGGACATGAAATAGTTCTCGACTTATCTCCTGATAAGCCGCTTGGTGCCCTTGAACCATTTCTCAACATCGCTGATGGTGAACGCCAGAACAACGCGCTCGCTTATTTGGGCCCGGCGAAGGACCGCGACAATCTCTGTCTAGCGTTAAAGACAACAGCCATAAAGATTATAATCAACAGCAACAATACTGCTACCGGAGTAGAGATTGTTAATTCCGCCGGTGAGACGCTTATTGTACATGCCAATAAGGAGATTATAGTTTCCGCTGGCGCAATCAACAGTCCGGCAATACTTATGAGGTCTGGTATTGGTCCCAAGGAACAGCTTACGGATCTGAACATTGATGTCATAGTCGATTTGCCCGTGGGACAAAACTTACAAGATCACTGTACTTCCCCTATGGTATTCCAGATGAAAGCCAACAGCGACACCACACCCGGTAGCAATCCCCACGAATTTCCTACTCCAATGACCACTGTCTATATACCTCTGAACAATACAGACAATAATCCATACTGCCAATATATCAATTTGATGTTCCCGCACGACTCAACTGCCCAGATGCAGCTCTGCATGGAAGTATTTAAATTTAATGAGGATATTTGTGAATCATTATATGAAGCAAGCAGCGGAAGGGAGATGTTGTTCTCTGTGCCTAATCTGCTTAAAACAAAGTCTCGGGGCAAGGTGATGCTAACTAGTAAAAATTACACGGACCCTCCAACTATATACACGGGCATGTTCAGCGACAGCTCCGATTTGACTTTGATGGGTAAATGTCTGGAGGACTTAAGCCAAATACTGGATACAACGTATTTCAAGAGCATAAACGCCTCTATGGTGACTCATGGTAAATGTTCAGACACAATTGGTGCAGATTACTGGGAGTGCATGGCACTGGAATTTTCAAACACTATGTGGCACTACGGCGGTACGTGTTCCATGGGTAATTCTAGTGCTAACACTGGCGTTGTGAACAGCCAAATGAAAGTGAATAACCTCAATGGAATGCGCGTGGTAGATGCCTCTGTTATGCCAACAATGCCTAGTGGTAATATTAAAGCAGCTATCACCATGCTCGCTGAGAAGTTGGCTGATCTTTTACGCACAGCTTGGAACATCGCTTAGGGTAATAAGATTATCTACGAATAGTTTGACATTCAAATCACATAACAAAAATGGTAAATATTTAAAAAATTGCTTATAAAAATTTAATATGAGATAATATTGTTATTAGTTTTTGAGTATAGCATTATAATGACGTGTGAAAATAATTTCAATTAATTTATGCCCAATTTATTATAATAATTGTTCTCTTTATTCAGAGTGAACTTATGCAAAACACTTTCTCATTTTGTTGAAGCAAGAAAATATACTTATTAAAAAAAACCAACCAAACGAGAATGGTCTTTTCTTCACCCACCACACATACTTTGTGTATGAACTTTAAACCCCTACAAATTTCCCAAAATCCTTTCCTTGCCTAGGCCATAAAAGTAAGTCACGGTATAAATGTAATTCCAATGTTTCGACTCTACGTTACTGAGCCAGCCACGCGAAAAAGACTTTTTACAATATTTTCTTAAAATGCAAAATCTATAATAAAATTACTTGTCCTGACTGACTGACAGACTGATTCATCAACGCACAGGCCAAACCGCTGGACCTAGAAAGCTGAAATTTGGACAGTAGGTTCTTCTTATGACGTAAGCATCCATTAAGAAAGAGTTTTTGAAAATTCCACTCCTAAAGGGGTTAAATGGGGTGGGAAAGAAAATAGCGGGCGTAGCCGCTGGGAATTGCTAGTACAATAATAAGTACAACAACAATAAATAACACCAGCCTACTATTGGGCATATGCCTGGGTCAAGATGAGGGGGCTTAAGCCGCGGTCCACCACGCTGAAAAAGTGCGGGTTTGCGGACTTTTGCGTCATTCGAAAGCTAGTTTAGCTTTCTCAGACATGCAGGTTTCCTCACGATGTTTTCCTCCGCCGACAGCGATAAATAAATTTATTATATTCCATTCGTTGCTTCATCCTTATTCCTGAGTGCCTGAGAATCGTGGCTACGGAATACAACGTCATTACTGCACGACGGACGTTTTCGTTCTGCTTTGCGTAGGAACGCAGCATGATTATCTCAGTCTACGTGCACGTATATGTCATGCAAGCGGTATGTCATGTCTGATCAAGTCAAGTTCCAGACTAATGTCTGGACCAAGGTCTGGGGTCGGGCGACTAGAATCATCTCTTGTGGCGACCACATCATCACGGAGATTTTTGTCTCATGACTCAAAAGAGTGTGCTCCAGCCCCGGGTACCTGACATAATCTTCACATTCTATCTCTTCTCTATAATATATTGTTTAACCTGTCCACCCTCTCTTATCTTAGGGAACGTTTCGATTATTTGTCGAATTCTAGCACCTATAGTCTTAGGTCCTCGGAAAACCTTTGTCTTACGATGCCCTTACATAGCAGTTCCTTCTATGACAAATCCTTCACGGTGCAGGCGGTTCGCCTGTGGAATTCCTTGCCCGTTTCTATAAGGCGTGCTTCGTCACTGCCAATTTTCAAAGATTTAGTGAAGAAGTTTTATTTGGCGGAATAAGTTAATCGGTATTTGTGTAATTTTCTTGTTATATTAGTACGTACTGATTTATGTATGTTTATAATGGTATTAATTGATGTATGTTTATATATTATACTCATATGAATATATATTATTATAGTTTACAACATATGTGTTTTTATGTGTCTTTGTGTTAATGTTACCTATTCATGTCGAGTGCGCGCACCCTCTGCTCTTTGTAGCTTCTTTATTTTCCTCTCCATCCAAAGGTTGCCTGGAAGAGATCGCTTTTAGCGATAAGGCCGCCCATTGTTGCATTTTTTATTAATTTGTGTCTTATTCTTTTTGTATCTGTTTGTTTGTGCGCAATAAAGAATTGTCTATCTATCTATCTATCTACCTGTTGTACCATAAAAAACGAACACATGGGAGGGAGATAGCATTTTTGTAGTAGACCAAAGAGAGTTTTGATCATGAAAATAGACTTTTACGGGCGATCTGCTTAAAAATAGGGAACAAAATAAATTTATTTGGTAGCACCCGTAAAAAAAAAAAAAAACAAATAATAATATAACGTTATTTTTACTATACATATAAGAAAAAACGAACTAGTTTGTAAACACTGCACACATTATTTCGTACACACCACACAAACAATGGTATTATAAAAGGTGTAAGGAAAAATACAAACGACAAATTACATGTCGCAATAAATTTCAAATAAATTAAATGTTTTATACTATCACAAGTACTATATGAATACTAGACATGAACAAGTTTCCTGTAAATACCTGTCATCATCATCATCAGCAGCAGCCGAAAAACGTCCACTGCTAAACAAACGCCTCGTCCTTAGAAGGTCGGGTTTGCCATAAACCCCACGCTTAGCGGGCGTCTTGGGGAACGCAGTATATGTGGTAGGTAATCTAATAGAAAGACGTTGCTGCCCGACTTCTTTTTTTTCCCTTAGTCGCCTCCTACGGACACTCAACGGGAGGAGATTGGAGACACCCACGGGCCGGAGAACGGGACGGAGAAAGTATATACTGATAGTTAACTATGCCAGAGTGTGTTTGTATTCAATCAAGGAGAGAAAGATCATTGTATTGAATTCTCTTTGGCGTTTATCTATGTAAATAGCTGAACCACGCAGAGCTTCGCCCGCGTTTTTTTCCGGCACTTCCAATAATTATCGTTATATTTTAACCAATTTACATATAACCTTGACTTATTATATATTTAAACCTTCCCCATGAATCACTCTATCTATTGGTGAAAACCGCATGTAAATTCGTTCAGTAGTTTTTGAGTTTATCGCGAACATAAAGACAGACAGACGCGGCGAAGGACTTTGTTTTTAACTCCCGACCAAAAACGAGGGGAGTTATAAGTTTGACGCCCATGTCCTGAAGTCTGTCTGACTGTCTGTATGTATGTCTGTCTGTGGCCTCGTAGCGGTCCAACCAGTGAACGGATTTGAATGCAGTTTTTTTTATGTGAAAGCTAGTTTTTTGCGAGATGGTTCTTAGCTATGTTTCATGAAAATCGGTCCAGCCGTTTGAAGACCATCAGCTCTTTTACGAGTCGAGGTAGGGATATTTTGTATACAATAGACATTTTTCATTACTTCAATTAGTCCGAAAGATCTGATATTTAGAACATATGTAAATCCGATGATACTAAACAAAATGGTAACCTTCACCAGGGTCTGATGGTAATGGGATCTCGGTCCCAATAAACGTAGACCCATCCAGATTGAGCTCGTTAGGTAGGTCTCTACGAGCAGTTGCTAGAAAAATGGTGACCAGGGTCTGAAGATGGAGCAGGAAGGTGGTCATGGGATCTCTGCACCAATAAACGTAGACTCACCGAGTTTGGGCTCGTTAGGTAGGTATCGTCGAGTAGCTGTTAGAAAAATGGTGATCAGGGTCTGATGATGGAGCAGGAAGGTGGTCACGGGATCTCTGCACCAATAAACGTAGACTCACCGAGTTTGGACTCGCTGGGTAGGTCTCGACGAGTACTTACTAGAAAAATGGTGATCAGTGTCTAATGATGGAGCAGGAAGGTGGTCACGGGATCTCTGCACCAATAAACGTAGACCCACCGAGTTTGGGCTCGTTAGGTAGGTAGATCTCGACGAGTAGTTGCTAGAAAAATGATGATCAGGGTACTGATGATGGAGCAGGAAGGTGGTCACGGGATCTCTGCACCAATAAACGTAGACCCACCGAGTTTGGGCTCGTTAGGCAGGTAGATCTCGACGAGTAGTTGCTAGAAAAATGATGATCAGGGTCTGATGATGGAGCAGGAAGGTGGTCACGGGATCTCTGCACCAATAAACGTAGACCCACCGAGTTTGGGCTCGTTAGGTAGGTAGATCTCGACGAGTAGTTGCTAGAAAAATGATGATCAGGGTCTGATGATGGAGCAGGAAGGTGGTCACGGGATTTCTGCACCAATAAACGTAGACCCACCGAGTTTGGACTCGCTGGGTAGGTCTCGACGAGTAGTTACTAGAAAAATGGTGATCAGTGTCTAATGATGGAGCAGGAAGGTGGTCACGGGATCTCTGTACCAATAAACGTAGACTCACCGAGTTTGGGCTCGTTAGGTAGGTAGATCTCGACGAGTAGTTGCTAGAAAAATGATGATCAGGGTCTGATGATGGAGCAGGAAGGTGGTCACGGGATCTCTGCACCAATAAACGTAGACCCACCGAGTTTGGGCTCGCTGGGTAGGTCTCGACGAGTAGTTACTAGAAAAATGGTGATCAGGGTCTGATGATGGAGGAGGAAGGTGATCACGGGATCTCTGTACTAATAAACGTAGACACACCGAATTTGGATTTGTTGGATAGGTTGATGCGAGTAGTAGTTAGAAAATTGTTGACCAGAGTCTGGTGATAGGCGCAAGCAGGAAGGTGGCAACAGGAACTCGGCTCCATTAAATGTAGGGCCCACCGAATTATAAATATATGGTAAAATTTTGACGAGTAGTTAGACAGATACTGATCAGGGTCTGATAATAGCACAGGAAAGTTAAGAGCTCGTTTACCTATGTCGGGGTTTTTTTTTAAATTTATACTTGTATAATTAGTGATAGTGATACAGGGGTAGGTCACTATGTATTTATTTATTTATTGGCTCCATACAGAGTTTTTTTTCTTCCAAAGATCCCCGGGAGCTGTGGGGCTCAACCGGGGTATGTGGGATTCTTACCCACTAAAACCCCCGCGGCTGTCGCATTGGCACATGAAGAGGGACGAACCTGGGGCCTCCGTTGGGATCTGCACCAGGGGCCCCTCAGTGCCTTGCCTTTGAGCCCGCCGCCGGGAAGTATTGTAGTCCCCCGGGTGCCATCACGGTGCTCACGGAGACGGGGGTCGCAACCCCGCCGCCGTCCTCCTCGGAGTCGCCGCCGAACTCAATGGACGTCCTAAGGGCCCACACCCCGAACGTCCAGCGACTCCGAAGGATACAGAGTGACCTGTGGTTACAAGCTAACTCCAATGCATATGAAGCCACGGGATCGAGCCTTTTATTTTTTCTTTAATGTTATTGTACTAACAAGTTTTTTTCCTATTTTGAATTCGTCTAACTAATAAGCGAAGTCTTACTTCAATCAGTCGATTGATTATTTTTTCAATTTCTATCTAGAAAATAAAATGGAAATAGGCCTGAAATTGTCAACACTATTTCTAACGCCTTTCTTATGTATGGGAATAATGTCTGGGCAATATACCGTATTTAAAACAAACATTGAAGTTATATTATGGACTAGCAATTCCCTGCGGCTACGCCCGCTATAATTTTTTTCCACCCGTTTTATCCCCTTTAGGAGTGGAAAAACCCTTTCTTAGTGGATGCTTACATCATAATAAGAACCTACTGCCCAAAGGAAACAGATACGCTTTCATACAATCTAGGGCCAGGGCCACAAAATATGGAATCGATCACAGCATTAATTGATTCCTAATTCCTAAATGCGAGGAGATTTTTTTCCTATAGCAGGTATCTGTCTTGAACTTCTTGAATATTAGGTTTTAGAACTATTTAATAGGTTCCTTTTATGGGGATTTAATTTGTTTGATTATATTAATCCTGGCTAACTAAGGTTTTTGTAGGTACTTAACTAATTCACAATTATTGAATATCGATAATCGATTATGTTTGCATTGTGACTAAAACGCATTGTGATCAGTTATCTCATTTCCAAGATTAATAACTGTGTTGATTTCTTGCCAATTGATATTGAAAAAAATTGCCTTTTTTTAACCGACTTCAAAAAAAGGAGGAGGTTCTCAATTCGTCTGTATATATATATATATATTTTTTTTTTAAACCTTATCTCAACTTTTTCGACCACAGAATAATCTTGGCCCAGAAATATCCGACTCCTTTCAGCTTTCTTGGTCCAGCTGTTTGGCCTGTGCGTTGATGAATCAGTCAGTCAGAACAAGTATTTTTATATGTATAGATTAAACTGAATGAATGAAAATAAATATAATAATGATGACGATACGAAAAGAAGAAGACTTCTATGAATGGTACTGGAAAATTAAATGAATTGGCTCAATATTATTTATACACGTCAAAATTAAGGTATGTAGGTACTAAAAATGACAAGTCATGTTAAATTGCCATGTTATTATATTTTCAATAGATTTCATAACTAATATATTAATTTATGCGTATAAATAAGCCCTGTGCTGTGGGTTTACAGTATAAATAGGCCTTTGTGAGAAACGACGGGCACCATACTTCCAAGTCAAGGGAAGCATTGAAGACAGCGGAAACCATAGGTAAGAAAACATATTTTTATATTGTACACCTATATTATTGTCTCATTCTATCATCTCTCTTTTATCTCCTTTTGATAAAAACTCTAGGTCCATGGGGCCCTTCTGCCCATACTTTATTACGATGTTTAAGTAAAAGGTTGGTCGACACGACAGGTGACAGAGCTGGGCATTTCCTCACTCAGAGAGTGGCTTTAGCTATTCAGCGAGGAAATGCTGCCAGATTCTTGGGTGCCCTACCACATGGTCTAAATTTTTTACACTTAATAAGATAATTTAATTATTATTTTATTTCTTTTTAATTTTCTGAAATTGTTGATTTTAATAGGCTGTGTGCCAATGTAAATAAAACCTAGGTATATTATTATTAATATAAAGAATATAGTAACTAGAATCACATTCTAAATATTTCATTTGCTTATAAAAAAAAAGCTCACTAATAGCAAATTCGTCAGTAAAGGCTGAATTACATTTTGGTCAAACGATTACTGACTATGACCATGATCACCTTTTAAGTCATGCACTTTTATCAGAGTGATAGTTCTTGATGTGCAACTGTTCCTTTAAATTCTCCTTGATTTGAACAATCATGGCGTACGTGGGTTTTCAGTTTTACGAGTACATTCTGCAACAGTTCATTTGTCCAGCGAGATCGGTTGCCCTGGACACGACCGCAGGGTCGAACAATGATCTGTCCATCGATATTTATCTTGCATGTAACAAGTTGGTCCTTCCTTACCCTAGGATTGCGAGAGTAAAGGAAGAGAGAATGCACCTGTGCCTGCTCAAGCATATTAGTATCTACACTATATCTTACACTTAAAGTATCTCCTGTGTAGTTGGCAAATAGTAAACAAAAATTATAGGGGGTGTGCAGAGTTAGCACGACTTGCAAGTCTTAACAGATTATTGTGCGTATGACGTCACTATCACGTAGTAATTCACACATTTTCACATTACATTACAATTTTATTTTAACATTTTCACATTTTTGTGCGGCGAATTACATTTCGGTGTTGAAAATTACGTCACTCTCTACACAGGTCTGCTAAGAATTGCAATTCAAGCTAGGCCTGCTGGAGAACATTAAAATATATTACACTGAATGAATGAATGAACATAAATAACTTTATAATATTCATGTCGACACGATAAAAGGAAGACTTATTATCACAAGACCTATCATAATGGAACTGTGAAAAAAAAATTTGGCTCATCATTTAGGTAGTAAAATTGACAAGTCATGTTAAATTACCATAATATTATTATGTATTTTCACCTAATGTAGATAAGATATATTATGATAAGATATTTTTAGATAATAGATACTTAACTTTAGATAAGATTTCTTCACTGATTTATTAATTGATGCTTATAAATAAGCGCCGTTTATGGATTTACAGTATAAATAGGCCTTCGCAAGAAACGAGAGACCAACTTCAAAGTCAAGCCAGCGGAAACCAGAGGTAAGAAAAAATATTTTCCCTCCTTTCTTAACTTCTCTTCTTCTTTTTACTTTTAACATGTTTTATACAGAATATAGTCAACATAAAAAATTGTTCTTATAAAACCGTAGTCTAGACTCTCAATGCAATTGCTTATAAAAATTGTGAAATTTCAGTTAGAGCGTATCCTCTAAGACTCCGTTTCTATGGCACTGTTAGGTCTTCGTCATAAGTTTACTTATGTTGTATGTACTTATAATTATCTTATTGCTGACTTTTTGGTCAATAATTAGTAGTCGCTTGACTAATATGTATAATTCAGTCTTTAGTCATTTACAGCCTTACTTATAAAAATCTACTAATCACCGTCTTAGCAACCAAATAACTACTTACTACATAACTCCTTAATAAGCAGTTTTATATTTTCTACTTATAAACGTTGCATAAGAGCGACATAACTAATTAACAGTTAATAAGGCAAAACATATTTTACTCTGTCAATACCGCCACGTGTTGTCAGCTTGAAATATTCAGTCTGACCTAAAACTTGGTAAAATGGCAACATTTTGTAATTCAATTCGACAAATAAGAAGCTAGGTTGTCAAATTCAAATTTGGAAGCATAGAACACAAATCAGTACTTACTATAGAATGATTATTTTTAAGTAAGAACCGTAGGCACCGGTAAGAACATCAAAATACATAAATATCAGGTACACGACAATAGGTATTTTACCATCAGCTGTATTTATCGACATTTGAAATAAAGAATAATTAATTTGTAACACACAATTAACAATCAAAAAAAATAGAACCAAAAAAATAAATAAATAAAAATATTAATAAGTAAGTTAGGTAGTTACATACTTTAACAAAATTGTGCGACACAAAATGGTTCCAACTCAGCAAAAATGCTGATCGTACACGCAACCAGCGGTGATCTTCCGTTTCGTTGTTTCGTCCGTGTTCGTTTCCGTTCCAGCGCTGATTTGCGATTGTGACAGATCAAATCCATCACTACTTATCACTTACATATCAATATAACTCTTATAATGTAACATTCAATAGTTCAATTCACCTTCCCTCTCAGAGTAAAACCTGCCTACACTTTGTTTAAGGGGATCATAGACAAACGCGTACTCTATTCTTAATATATAAACTCTATGCATCGATCGATACAAATTACAATGCAAGCGCAACTGACTGAATCAGCTGATAGAGAACCGCCATATTGTTACATAACGTGCTATTAAGCTTCTAAACAAGGGTCGGCCGCTGTTTAATTTGACAGCTACTTTAGCAAGCTGTTATGCAACGTATTAGGGATAAACATCGTTTATAAGTAAAAAATATTTTTAAATAGCTATTATGTGTTGCATAAAATTTAACCATCGTTTATAAGTAAGGCTGTTAGTCTCATATTCAGGCAGACTGTTTCTGCCTAAATAAAGAATATAAAAAAAGACTGACTTACATATTGGTCAAACGACTACTATTTGTACATGAAGTTTTAGTATCAATTCTACAAATTGAGCCATCCGAAAAAAAAAGGATCTCTAGTCCTATGAATTACTTGATGCACGTTGAAGCTAACCTTACTTTGTTGAGTAGGTAAAACAAAAATAAAGTTTTGTGAATAATTATGACGTGTGATGAAATGGTGATAATCGCAAGCGAGAAATACTTTTTTTTATTTTATTTAACCTATATTGTCCCACTGCTGGGCAAAGGTCTCCCCCATGACCATCCACATATTCCTGTCCTGAGCTATCTCAGACCAGTCCTTCTCAAATGCGTCTAAGTCGTCACGCCAACGCTTTTTAGGCCTTCCACGACGACGACGTCCATCCCTCGGCACCCATTGTGTGACAACCTTGGCCCATCTGTCTGCCTTCATGCGACAAATATGTCCCGCCCAATCCCACTTCAGCCTGGCAGCTTTTTTCCCTACATCGGCAATTCCTGTTTGAAATACTAAAGCCAGTTTAAATACTGGAACGTTTTCTGAAAAACGGTGTCGGGGTTTCTTTTCTGTCCTTAACAGGAATTTCATATTTTAATTCTCGCACACTCGCACTTTTGCTTACAAAAGCAAGGTGCATTTACATTCAATTTGCAATAAAAAAAAATGTGGTGATCATTTAAGCCGCAAAAACTTCCTGGCCGTTACCCAATGGGTCGTGGGTTCGATACTCATCTCGTGTCTGGGAGTTATTTATCTTAATATTTATTTAAGTACAGTAGTATATATTTATATGTACTTAAGTATTTGTATCAGTTGTCTTATTACCATAATACTGGCTACTTTGAGATCTATCTGGTTTTCATATCTGGCTCTGTCTAGTTATCAGATGACCATGTATGGATTGTCCCAGGATATTAAGTTAAGTCACAGTAGCAAGCGGCGCGTATCTGTATTTAACCAACAACGGCTCGAAGCAACGTACTCTTGCTTCAAGCCATTGGTTCGCATCATCTACTGTACATATTATTATGCTGGCACTCAGCTCCTATACAAATCCGTTTGCAGCCATGACGACGGCAGCAAGTGCGCTTGCTTCCATGAAAACAGTGCAGAAGGCACTGGCAGTGATCCAGGCAGCACTGGCCCTCACTGCACACCAGTACCCGCCATCTTGCACCCCTACCAGTAAGTATTTCTAATTTTTTTCACTATTTACGAGAATTTATGACCCGTTGGGAAAGGGATGTTTTTGCAGTTACGAACGAAAGTATATTTAGAGTAGTGTCAGGTGTCGACGAGAGTCAAACCTCGGTGTTTTTACTGGTGAACACTGCAGATCCTGGCTGAAAGGTATCACACCCATTGGTTTCAATTAAATAAAAAGCTAAGGGGAAGAATAAAGTTCTCTCTGCAGCCAGCAGAGACTGTTGATAGAAAATTAGCAATCTAAAGGTACGTTGCGTGCCGTGCGTGAGGTGCGTCCGCCGCTGGCCAATGGACGCGTACCTTTAGTCACCGTATAAAGTCTACTTGAAAGTAGCGTTTTTTTTTATTCAATATAAGCCAGCGCATGACTGCAGTCCCACCTTATGGAAAGTGGCGACGCAATCGAGGATGGTAAAGCACACTAGCTTATTAAAAGTTGATTCATTCTAGCCTTGAAGACACTCACATTATAACCGGACGAGAAACCTGATGCAGGCAAACCATTCAGTCCTTAGCCGTCCGCATTGTAAAAAAAGAAGCAAATCAGAAGGATGGTTTTTTTTACTACTTATAAGCTAGTGCTTGACTGCAGTCCCACCTGATGGGAAGCGGCGACGCGATCGAGAATGGCTACACACTAGCTTATTAAAAGCCTATTTACTCTAGTCTTGAAGACACCCACATTATAATCAGACGGGCAAACCGCTTAGTCGGGACTGAAGGCACCTTCACCACATAAGGGCGTGTACGTGCCATCCGTCTCGTCGACCGATGATGGAAGGGAGATGGTGAAATCAAGTCATGCAATTCCTGCGCACACTCTCCAAAGTGCAACCTGTAGAATACCAAGAGGCTGACTACTCTGCGCCTGTGCTCTAGGCTTTGTAAATTGGCCGCTACTAACCCTGCGTCACCAATAAGCCTTTTAGCACGCCTCTCCACCGAGTCCAAAGCTGCTAGATGGCATTTTGCAGCACCAGCCCATATATGACTACAGTACTCCACACACGACCGGACTTGTGCTTTATACTCGTACAGCATCAAAAGCTGCCCCGGTGTGAAATACTGGCAGACCTTTGCAAGGACACCTAGCTATGTTTACGCATCGTGCATCGCGCATAAAGCATAAAGCAGGGCATCCTATGTAATTCTTGCGCACACTCTCCATCCTGTAGAATACAGAGTATCCTGTAGAATACAGAGAGCCTGGCAACTTTGCGTCTGGCTTTGTAGATTGTCCCCCATCAACCTTCGTAATCTTCCGACGTTTCCTCTAAGCACTACTTCTCCTATAGGTGTTTTGCTTTCCTTACTACCTTTTAACAAGTAATCTCTTCTTTTTTAACAGATCAATCTTCTTGGGACTTCATTGTCATTGGGGGTGGAGCGGCTGGCTCTGTTGTCGCGAGTAGGCTTTCAGAGAATTCTAATGTAAGCGTGCTGCTGATAGAAGCTGGCGGTTACGCTCCTTTGGAGTCTGCGGTTAGTATACTAATCAATCAATCATCATTATCATCAGTAGCCAAAAGAAGTCCAGTGCTGAACAGCCTCCCCCTTAGAAGGTTGCCATAATTCCCACGCTTGGCAGGCGGCTTGGGGATCGCAGTATAGGTGGTAAGTAATCCAATAGAAAGACGCTGCTGCCCGTCTTCTTGTTTTCCCTTAGTCGCCTCTTACGAACACCCAACGGGAAGAGATGGGAGGGTGCTATTCTTACCCGGACACCCTACGGGCAATACTAATCAATGGTTTGTTAGAATAGTAGATGGTCCAAGCGATACGTAGCAAAATTATAAAATATCTGAAAACTGCAAAAATTATTCCAGTTTAAAAAAAAAGATTCTAAATTTTGGAAATACTTTGTACCTAACATTTGGTGTTATTTTTTACAGTTACCCTTGGGTTTCCCATTTTTGCCACGTTCGGACTACGACTGGCAATTTACTTCCGAAAATGATAATTATACCGCTCAGAATATGCAGGACTCCTGTATTAGTATGACACAAGGGAAAGCGTTAGGCGGCAGTACTACTGTTAACCACATGACTTATGTACTGCCAACTGTTCAGGATTGTAAAGAGTGGGCGGAAAAATTCGAAGATGACTCTTGGAACTACACTAATATGAAACCTTATTTTCATAAAATGGAGAAATTATATGATCAGGCCATACTGAAATCCACGTATGCATCAAACCACGGTACGTCAGGTTACCTGAAGATCGCAAGACAGCCCAGCACGTCGAACATAGATATATTGAAAGCTTTTGAGGAGCTCGGACACGAAACCCTCCTTGACTTGTCACCTGACAAACCTTTTGGTTACGTTGAACCATTACTGTCAATCGCAGACGGTGAGCGCCAGAACAATGCACTCGCTTATTTGAGCCCGGCGAAGGACCGTGACAATCTCTGTGTAGCGTTAGAGACAACGGCCATAAAGATTATAATTAACAGCAGCAATACCGCTACCGGAGTAGAGATTGTTAACTCCGCCGGTGAGACGCTTATTGTACATGCCAAAAAGGAGATTATAGTTTCCGCTGGTGCAATCAATAGTCCGGCAATACTTATGAGGTCTGGTATTGGTCCAAAGTCGCAGCTCACGGAATTGGGTATTGATGTCGTAGCCGATTTGCCCGTCGGAGAAAACTTACAAGATCATACTACGTCCTTTCTTTTCACGAAGATGCAATACAATAACGACACTACACCTGCTAGCAATCCTCACGAATTTCCCAGTCCTATTGTTACTGGCTATGTAGCTCTGAACAGTTCACAAAATAATCCAGACTACCAAGCCATCGGTTTGTCAGTCCCACACGACGCAGCTTCCTTTTTGGATCTCTGCATGAATATTTTCAAATTGACTGATACATTGTGTGACCGAGTCTTTAAAGAAACTGCCGGGAGGGACATGCTGTTTGTTGTGATGAATATGCTTAAGCCCAAGTCACGGGGCAAGGTAGAGTTAACTAGTAAAGACTACAATACTCCTCCTGCCGTACATTTGGGCACGTACAGCGACAGATCCGATTTGACTCTAATGGGTGAATGTCTGGAGGACTTCAGCAAAGTACTGGACACAACATATTTTAAGAGCGTAAACGCATCAATGGTAGATTTGGAGATGTGCTCGGATAAAACTGGTACGGAGTTTTGGAAATGCTACGCGCTGTCTTTGTCTGGAACCAATTGGCACTACTGCGGCACGTGCTCTATAGGAGTTGTGGACCCTTCAATGCGGGTCATGGGAATGAATGGGCTGCGCGTGATGGACAGTTCCACCATACCAGTAATTCCCAGTGGTCACATTAAATCAGCTGTAACTGCATTCGCTGAAAAGGGGTCTGATCTTATACGTCAAGCTTGGAACATCGCTTAGGGTAATACGAGTATAAAATTGCTTTTTAAGTATATTTTATTTCGTAAATGAGTAAAAAAAAAATATTAACACTAAAAATATACGTATTAAATTATACAACTTGGCTTATAAAATTAAAATGTTATTTTTTTAATAAAGCATTACTTATGACGTGTGAAAATAATTTATTTTATTATACCTACTTACTAATAATTAAGCCCTTCCTTAACAAGACCATTTTTTTCATCAAGCTAGAAAATAAAAACAGATGACTGCAATCTATCATTGGATTTGTTTCGATTAGTACCTACCTACTATTAAAAAATTTGTTTCGATTATTACATCCCTTGTGCAAGGGCTGTACCTCCTATTAAAAATCGATCCCGGTAGGTACCACCTCTGATATTCTGCCGCCAAGCAGCAGTGTGTAAACATTGCTGTGTTCCGGTGTGAAGGGCACTGTAGCCGGTTAAATTATTGCACAAATAATAACTATTGTCTCAGGTGATGAGCGGCAGTACAAATGCCGCTGTTTATGGGCTGGCGGGTCGCTTACCATCAAATGAACTTCTTGCTTCTCTCATCACTAGGCTGGATAAAAAAAGATTCAAATATACAATTATCAAACACACCATGTACGCGGTCACGAATGGTGTGCCACCTTTATGACAATAATCGCTTGCACAAGCTGGCCTAAAATACATGCGGGCGGGGTAAGCGCATGGAACGTCGTTCAAACGAATTTGATTTAAAAAAATAGGTAAAGGGTTCGTGTCCGTGATAGTACGTGAATAAATAATAACAATTATAGTAATAACATCTTGGCACAATTCACACATGGTATAGAGTAAAGTTAAGAATAGAGTACGCGTTTGTCTATGGTCCCCTTAAACAAAGCGTAGGCAGATTTCCCTCTAAGAGGCAGGGCAATTTATAGCTCTGCAGTTCGGCGATGATTTGTGGTAAACAAACTGTGGTATACCACTCTGCGTTAACCGTTCTACGATCTTCAAGTGCAATAGTCGCAACATGGCCGGTTTTCCAACGAACGTGGCCACCACAGATATAGATATACATCAGTGGCGAAGGGTCAATTTTTGTAAGGGGTAAGCCGGTCTGGTACACCCAGGACATTTTCATTATATTTCTGTAATGTTCTACTTTGCTGATAGCAACATGATATTATATCTTTGAAAAGTTAAAATCTGTAAATCCCGAGCGATTCTAAACTAGATTAGGAAAGAAATAGGTAGGCAAGGGAAAAATACCATTTTATTTAATTTAAAAGCCAGTGATTAGGTCCGCTGCACCACCAAGGCTACATATGTATCGGTAGGTAACTAGAAATTAAGAATACGAATATGCTAAACTAAATTACTTTGATAAATCTCATCGATATATGACCTAAAATTACTCATATCAATGAAATGATCTAACGCAATAACATGTAGGTACAATGCACACTACACACAATGAACAGCTCTCCCAAAAAAACGCTTCAAGGTTCAGAAGCGCTCAGAGGTTCATGAAATGTAACTCTCAAGTCCAGGTAGTATGTATACATAATATTGCAATTGCAACAATAAAATATGCGAACAGGTAGGCGAAACTTCCATAGAAGCGTAGAAAGACCTCCGACGCTCATTTCTATGGCAGTCAATATGGCAGCCAATATGGCCGCCAAGATGGCTACTCCATCCATCTTGCTCGCACCAATGTACGCACGCTAGCGGGCAATGGGGTCTCTTTCACACGTTGTTTTTATCCACTTTGCCGCAAGGCAGGCAAAGGTATTAAAACCATACAGCCTTATTAATTTTTAACCAACTTTCGTTCTCATTTGGATACACCCTTTTCCGCTATGCCAGTTTTATGTTATGTGTTGCAATTTTAAGTAAAAATTCTTAAGTTTTACAAGCAAATAAAGCCAAATTAAAGTAAATGGATAGTTAAAAACTGTTTAATGTGTGTTTCCCTATTTTAGAGTATAGTGTACAAAGTCCTAGCCCAGGCTCCATACATTTTGGAACATCTCTTTTCGCGCAATTTATAGTTTTTCATGTTCTTACCCGTGCCTACTAGTTCTTATTTGAATTAAGCATTCTTTAGTACTTGTACCGATTTGTGTTCTATGTCATATACTCTATCCGGAATACCAAGAAAAGAAAACAAAACCTATAGTTCTCAAACTATGCTTCAAGTTATTCTAATTCCGAAGAACTCACCTAATAAAATAATAACTTCAAAGATATGTTATTGAAAAGCAATTAAATATCTAACAAAAACAATGAAAAGAAAACACGACACACCAGAAACTTAACTACAAACACGAGAAAGAAACATGGCGAGTATCATTCGACCGAATTACAAAACACTACCTGTTATGTAAAACATTCACGTGTGCAGTACTCTTATAAATTCCATTTCGAACTTGAAATCATTGTCATTATAGGTTCAATTTAGTTTAGTTTAAAAATGTTCCCTAAACGTCCTAGTAACTGTAAAAACGACACCCCAAGAACCCTTTTTACGATTTGTTTACATTTTATTTTTGGGATTCCGGATAGCGTTTAGTGCATAGAGAAAAGGGTTTAGTGTATAGCTCCGTCACTTTCTATCGAGAAAGTAAATAAGTATATCTGTTTTTAGAATTTAACTGTCAAGTATAAATAGCTCAGCGGTAAAGAGCTCGGATTACAAGATCGTAGTCGTGGGTTCGAATCTTTCGGTTGGATTTATTTAATGTTTATTATTTTTAAATTATCCTTACTTATTTTCCTATTTATTATTTCATAAATTCAGCAAAAAAACGGTTCAAAACCTCTAAAATTAGAAGTTAAGAAAAAAAGAAAAAGTTTTGAGGGCGCGATGCAACTGTCGATTTTTAATTCCCCTTATTACCGGCGTAGCGCTGCAATCGCCAACATTTAAGTTGGCCCTACTGGAAACTGTCAATATTTTTTTTTGTGTTGTTGGATATACTGTTCGCGTCGGACATAGTCAAGTCCATAGTTACGATGTATGGAAGTCCCGACTCTTATCTATTACATCCTCTTTGGATGCGAAGATATTGTATGTTTCATTAACGAATATCATTAAACAGTAATTTACGATGTTAGCGTGATTTACATTATGAACAGCGCCATCTATCGGTGAAATTGGACACACAATCACTATAGTACTTTTATATTTTAAACACAATAAACAAAACTTTAAACAACCATAGAATCTATTAGATTCTAATTATATTATAATATTTAGTAGAATTAAATTGTCATGTACCGTATATGCGATACAAAATAAATATCAACGAAGACGGAAGATTATAATCGATCGAAATATGCGTACGCAATACTACACTCTATTTCTTTCGTATACATGTCATTTTTCTATCCATTAACATAACCACGCCCCATTGAAACCCGGTGGTCATCGGCTTGCCGTCGTTCCTATACTAAGCGAGTTATGCGTCTGCGCGGGAACGTTTTCGGTACTGATTTTACATGGTACTTGCGCATGCAATTCCTAATCTTGCGAGCGGCTTGCCGCGCCACGATTTGCGCGCTGTTGAAGCGAATGAAAAGTGTAAGTTTTTGCTATTAATAAAAATGTATTTTAAGGCGATTTTTAGATTAATTTTATTTGATGGTGTATTAAATACCTAACGTTTTTAACGTTATGTTAGTAAATAAATGTCTTATTAGATCGTCGTAACAAACGCCTGTTTTCAAAGGGAAGCCGGTAGGAATCGAGTTATATGGAGCCTTCGCCACTGATATACATAGATAACGCAAGTATCACGATTTGTATTGAAACCTAGCGTGCCGAATTTTTAACACACACACGCACAGAACGTGACGTCACAGCCGAAATTTAGTGACGGGAAATCCAAACCGATTCAAAGATACCGATGCCACCGATGCCCTTCCGCCCGCTACGATTCAATCGATTCAACTGTAGCCACCGCCGTGATTATCTCGCTCATACTTAGGACAGGAGTTTTTATTCGTCTGTCCGATTTCGATTAAAATCGACAGTCAAACCGAATGACGGTTTTGTGGGACAATATGTAATTATGTATACAAATTTGTTGTTAAGTAATAATAATAATAATAATAAATAATTGGTATATGTTGTGGAACGAACAACACTCATCGCTAGATTGGCCAGCCCAGCGACAAATTGCCTGTATTATGAAGTCGAAGCGATGTGCGACAGTCGCGATACTGTCGCACATCGCTTCGACTCTATCGTTCTGATATTCATCGTCTCTTTACACTCAACGTCAGATCAAACGCTCAAAGCAAACGCGGCAACGGAAAGTGAATATAGTTTTACTTAACTTTAGTCTATAGTTACGGTATATTCTTGGAATCACAGCTCGAAAAACTTAAAAATATGTTTTAAAATGAACTTACGCATAATATCATTTTAAAATAACTTACCTGTGATAAGAAATATGTTCCTGTGTTTGGGTTCTCGAAATTTTTGGGCTATTGCAGTTAATTATCACGCAACGAGGCATTTTTTTAGTTTTTCCGGTCGACCGGCTGGAACAACAGACGCGTGCGGACTGTAAGTTAGCGGCGACCAACCCCGACGTTTCGTCGGGGTTTGGACACGCGAAGTTTGCGTTATCTATGTATATCTATATCTGTGGTGGCCACCATCTTATTTGAAGTGCTTCGAGAACGAACAACTTTAGTCGGCATTGGCTCGTCTTGAAAGACCCAGATTGTAGATTGTTGTTTGGAATCAGAATCGTAGGCATAGATCCAAGATTCGTCACCACTGATTATGTCGTAGACGTGATTTGACTCTCCTCGGTTGAACCTTTGCAGAGTTTTCTTACACCATTTGACGCGGGCCGCCTTGTGATCGTCGGAAAGCAGATGCGGTATCCAACGGCAAACTAGCTTTCTCACGCCAAGCGCTTCATGCAAGATCTTCTGTATGGTTGTCCTTGAGATGCCTAATAGAGCCTCTATCTCTCGATACGTCACATGACGATCTTCGAGAATTAGTTGTCTCACAGCAATGATGTTATCTTCAGTGAAGGCGGATTTTGGGCGTCCTTCGCGAGATTTGTCACTAACACTAGTATGTCCACGCTGGAATTCTAAATACCAGCGTCCGACAGTCCGCAGACATAGGGCTTCATCACTGAACACAGATATTAGCTCTTCAAAACACTGAAGCCGTGTCAGGCCTCTTCTAAAGTTGTAGAAAATTATTGCACTAAGATTTTCCTTAGAAAGATTAATTTTCGTACGCAACCTGACATATTCCAATCGACGCTGTGACTAAACAATATAGCATTATTAATCATTAATCCTAATACTTTCAACTGTTTTGAGATTCAAAATTTAAACACATTCGAATATAGAACAGTTCCAAATTCATAATTGCCGGGAAATATAGAAACGACAGAACTTAAAAGGCAGGCCTAGTATTGACGTGTCTATCTCATGTCAAATGTTATATTACAATAATACTGCTTGAACAGATGCTGGTAGACACCAGATCCAAAAGTAGCCGGGGTCTGTACTGTGGTAACAACACGCGCGATGACCTAGATGCCTTCCTTGTAGATTGGCCGATAAATGCGGGTAATAGACCAATATGGAGGGAAATGAGGATGGCCTTTGCCATTCATTGGGACGGAACAGGCTGACATAATAACAACACAACTAACAAAAAAAAAGTTACCTGGAAGAGATCACCATTAGCGATAAAGCCGCCCATTGTTGCATATCTTATTAATTTGCATCGGTTTTTGTGAGCAATAAAGAATTGTCTATCTATATATCTATCTAACACAAAACATCATATACTTTTTCTTGTAAATACGTACTTATATACATAAATAACAGACACAAGATGGGAATCAAAGCCACGAACTATTTCGCTAGCGCCCAGAGTATCTAACCATGAGACCAACGGGCCCGCTTAAATTTTGTCAATGTATCAAAATACGCCTGCAACTTATATTAATGCAATTATCACACGCAATTCGTACGTACGTATACAGTCAAGGCCTTTTTTGCTATTGAGGAGAAAACCTTCACAAAGTACCCGGTCTCCGCGGGGGCGGAGGCCAGGTTGTGTGGGATTTGTACCCACCAAAACCTCCCCGGTGGAATTCATCCACGCTGTGGGGAGACTGGGCGTTCAGACCTTCGCCAGTTTCTCCAGCGCCAAGGGGTGGGGTGGGTGGTCTAGCCCCATCTCGGGGCAGTCAGTGTGCCTTTCTTTTGTTCCGCAGCAGAGGAAACCTTCAAAACCCCCCCCCCCCCGGTGGCATTTTGGACGCTATAGGGAGACTCTGGGCTCTCCGTTCGGACATCCGCCAGTCTCTCCAGCGCCAGACGCTCGCTAGAACCAGCCCGGGGAAGCAGATATGCACGCTCCCCCCGGCACCCCCACGGTGCCCGCAACGAGGCCGGGCCAACTCCGCGTTGACGCCCGCCTCAAGGCAGTCAGAGAGCCTAGACCACGTAACATAGAATGTAGTGTTGTTGTCAAGTGTCAACGCTAATAGAAATGTATTATTTATTTATTTCTTTAAGTTACAAACAAACATTGCAATAAAAATATTACAAAGCTCGCCAAACTGCAAAGCAGTTTGTTGGCGTTGCTGCTCTCAAAACATATTAGTTCGCAATGTCATTTAACACTTACATCGATAATATAGTCGCTTTCGTAGTCTTTTTTTAAATATTGATCTTGACAGTGATTTATTATTTAATAACTGATGGGGTAACATGTTATATATTTTAGAACATGTATTATACTTTCTAGTCCTCTGTCCGTACAAATTTCTTGTTTTACGTACAACGTATGTATTTCTTTTTGTTACACGTTTTGGCGCACGTTTATATGAAATAGATTGCGAAACTTGGTTGCCAAAACATAAGAAGCGGATCAGCCATGTACGCGGGAGATAAGATAGTGCACAAGTCCTTGCGTAGACATAAGTGCACTCTCTATTACTTTAAACCTCTCACAAATCCGATGGGACGAAAGACAAACACGACCGGGCAGAAGTCATGCCCATCCGACGCATGGATTGTTTTTCTTTAACACATGTCCTTGCCAGTAAGGAACAACTACACAAAGTTGTTGCACCCCGAGGGATTCGAACCCGCGACCTCCAATTGGCAGAGCAAGCGGTTTCCCACTGCGCTGCGGACGCTACAAAACATAGAAAAATCACGTGACTAATTATAGGGAATAGACAACGTTAGCGATGATTGTCTAGGCTTTCTCATCTGACCAGATCTACGTCAAAATGTAGAGTTGAAGGTAAAATTGAAAGGTCCTAGATAGATTCCAATAATAGTCCTAGATAGATTCCAATAATAGTCCTAATTAACACCTCGATCGCGCCGCGCGATTTTATCTATCACGTAATGCGTTTTTTATCAATGTAAAAAAGTGGACCATTTGCGAAGTGGACCATTTGCGAAGTGGTCCATTTGCGAAGTGGATCATTTGCAAAGTGGACCATTTGCGAAATGGACAAATCACCCAAGACATCTACTCTATTAAAATTAAGGTGTTTAATAATTTTAATGGTGGGACTTGGTGTTATTTTGTGAAACTGATAAAATGCCTAGTCCGATCCTGAACGTGGTGGCAGTTTTTACATCGGCTATGTTATTTGACACGAGTTTTGATTGCATGCTTTGTCTTAACTATAGAAGCGCCCATATCTTCATCCCGCGTGTACCACAAAGCATTCAAATCGTCAGAATTGTAAAATCATTAAACAAATTCATTCATATTAATATGAAGTTTTAAAAAGTGGACCATTTGCGAAGAGGACCATTTGCGAAGTGGTCCATTTGCGAAATGGACCATTTGCGAAGTGGACCATTTGCAAAGTGGACCATTTGCGAAATGGACAAATCACCCAAGACATCTACTCTATTAAAATTAAGGTGTTTAATAATTTTAATGGTGGGACTTGGTGTTATTTTATGAAACTGATAAAATGCCTAGTCCGATCCTGAACGTGGTGGCAGTTTTTACATCGGCTATGTTATTTGACACGAGTTTTGATTGCATGCTTTGTCTTAACTATAGAAGCGCCCATATCTTCATCCCGCGTGTACCACAAAGCATTCAAATCGTCAGAATTGTAAAATCATTAAACAAATTCATTCATATTAATATGAAGTTTTAATTAATTCGTTGTCAATGAAATAAACATAACAATGTTAAATATCAGGTGTTTAAATTTAACAATGTTGTTTCAGATGTATTTAAATCTTATATTCTAATGACTTACGTAAGTAGGTATATGAAAATGAACATTTGATCCAATACTGAAAATTGTTTGATTTTTGGGAGATTGGGGTAACTTATGCCCAAGAAAATAACATAACTTTATATTAAGCACTCTCATCATAACGAAAGTAGCTTATAAAGCCAGTTTTCACCATTCAACATACAAGAAAAAATAAGGTAGAAATAAAAAATATGCCTTTTTAACATTAATTTCCTATATTTGCTAAATATAGGAAGGATCGAGAGGTTTTACGATAAGATGTTATATTATATCTGCCGATAATATTGGTTACACATATCAATAATAATCGTGAAGCTACGCATACAAGAGAATTTTTTAACAAACATAAATTATTAAAGCACAAAAAGAACGACTGCAAACAAAATGAAACTATATTATATTAGGTATACATTATAGTTAATTATCACACGTATAACGTAAATATATATCAACTGGTTTTTTTATTTTATTTTTTTATTTCTTTTTTTTTTAATTTTTGGGAATGATTGACGCTGTTGGCCGCAGATGGCCATTACAGCTTCACCGGACAATAGGAGGCGAGCGCTTAAAGCGCTCTAGCCTTTACGGCAGAAGTAGCGACGAGCTCAAGGGCACCTCAGGGAGGCACGGCCTCGGCTTGGGCTGTCGCTAAAGAGAGGGCTGAGTTTACCACCGGTTCACAACGCGCCCCCACTGAGAAGAACCGGCAAGAAACTCAGTGGGGTGATGCACGTCGTTGAGGTCGCATACGTACGACCCTTCGGCCTCGCCGGCGAGACCGGTGTCTGATAGCTAGTGTAGCATACGGTTGTCGGGGAGGGTTCGGCGCATCCCGGTCCAATAGGACCGTCATGGGGTCAGGAGGGTCAAGCAGTACGTGCCGTGGTCTGCGGCGCGAGTCAGAAGGACTAGGGGCGTAATCGGCGGCGGCGCGGATTAAACTGTTCGCGTGACGGGACGCGGATTCAAAGTAGCGTTTCGACGCTTCTTTGAGGAACTTACGAAGGGGATCTAATTTGAAATCGGAATGCAGATCTACGTTCCACATGTACCACGGGGCACCGACGGCACGTCGGAGGAAACGATTCTGGATAACCTGGAGGCTATCGATATGGGTGCGGGCGGCGTGCGCGAAAACTACACTCGCGTAAGTCATGATAGGGCGAATGCAGGCGTTGTATAATGTCAACTAATTTCTAAGCGACATTTTACTCCGCTTGCAGAGAAGGGGATACAGGCGACCTAATACGAAAGCCGCTCGATTGCGGACGGACCTAATGTGCGGGCCGAAAGTCATGGCGGAGTCCAAGGTGACTCCGAGGTACTTAACCTTCCTAGTCCAGGGGATAGGGCGATTAAATAGGGATATTGGGGCTAGTCGTCTGTTGGGCCGAAGGCTCCGCGCGGAGAACATATTGGCGGGTCCCCGGGAGAAGACCACCGCGGCACTCTTCTCCGGGTTCACCTCTATGCGCCACGTACGGAACCATTGACCCAGGGCGTCGACTGCGGCTTGAAGAGCACGCGTTAAATAGGACATGTGCCTATGGTCTCGCTACGACCTTTCATTTAATACCATAATGATTTTGGAAGTAAAAAAACATATAAATATGTGGCGGCCACATTAATTGTTTTGAACTAATATTATAGAGCCTATATCACTCCCACAACTAAGACGAATCTAACGAACGATATTTTAGAAAAAATATGAATATTCTCCCCTTCCTCCTCAGAAAAATACTATAAAAAGCCCTCTAGAACTGAGCAAAATACAGTCGTCTTCCTGCGATATACCAGGCCTAAGGTAAAATAAAATTTTACAATATTTTTTGTCTCAATGTCTGTACGTCTTTTTTGTTTTTTTTGTGATCTGGTCCGGCCATGAAATAATGGGTGGTGCTTCATTGGATATTGCCTAGCACTAAGGCAAAGTACCCCTCCAAGTCCTCTAGTACCATAATTTCTGAGAGCATTACTATAGAGGAAGCATGAGTGGAGTGATGGACATATTCTTTCTCATTCGCACAAGACAAATGTGGTAGAAAGAAACAGAGAATATGATATTTTGTCCTTCAGCTTCTGTCAGGGACTTTCGATAATAGCACCACGGAGGTGCTGATCACTTTTTAAATATTTTCGGTCATGACCTAGCTTAAGCTTTTTTAAATTTTTAACCAGACATTGTTGCAACTACATTTTAGTCGTATTTTAACCTCATTCTACACCACAGACAGACATACAGACAGACAGACATAGGCTTAAAACTTATAACACCCCTCGTTTTTGGTCGGGGGTTAAAAAACTTATTACAACTGTTACCTATATTAAATCTTAAGTAAATATACGAAAACAAACTGTAGTCACATTCAGTAATTTTATCACAGTTTGATTTTGAATATTGCAACACGAAATTAAGACATATTTCCTTCAAAAATATAGCATGCGCAGGTTTCTACAGAACTATTACACACGTAACAAGTTTTTGATGAAAGGTTGGTAAGGCCGGTCTATTTCTAGAAGTTAAATGTCTTTTTAAATTATATTAAAAATTATATTAATAAACTTCTTGGTTTTAATTACAGAAATGTCGACTTCAGCAGTTGTGTTGGAGAGTGTAGACCAATTAAAGGTAGCACTGCAGGTGGTCCAAACGGTACTAGCGCTCACAGGTTGGCAGTACCCTCCATCTTGCAGCGTTACTAGTAAGGATTAACAATTTTATTATATTTACTTTTATACGAGTAAGACCACGAAGGCTATTTTAGACTTGTGCAGACGAGTCGTCTTCTTTTCCCGGTATCATTTGGGGTTTAAACGTTCGGATTTGTCATTATAGCCGCTGGAACACTTCTAGAAATATTTGTTTATCTCCTCGGTGAATACCGTGTTAGTACTATCGTAATGATGGCCATCCTGTCGCTGGTCTCGTTTGCTCGAAGTTCCTTTATACTTCCTACTTTACAATAATTTTCCTAAATTGTTCTATGTAGTTACCTACTTCCACAAAAGAGCGAAACGAAAACACGATAAAACTCAAAAAGAATATCATATAGTGCCGCAGATATACCTGGCTTTGATCGAGTTTTTTATGATGAGTGCCACCAAAACTGACTCTTTGTCTTGTAGAATTTGGTTTCACCGTATAGGGTAAATGTGGGATAGTTGTCCTAGGGGTATAGTTGCCTCGATTGTAATTTCTCTAGTTTGGCGGGTGATCACATGTTATTTTATTTATCTTTCGAGAGACTGTAGAGTCTACAGTACTTATTTATACCCACTGCGTCCTATTTCATTCTTTCACCTTTTCTCTCCTTTGCAAGCTGGAAGAGATTTCTTACCATATTTGTGTGTGCACATAAACTTATAAAATAAAGTAAATAAATAAATAGACTTGATACCTATCAAAGGAGCTTGCAAAGGAGAGAAAAGGTGAAAGAATGAAATAGGACGCAGTGGGTATAAATAAATATATATGTACTTATATAAGAAAAACACATTTAACTAAATACATATACAAAAAATTATAAAATAAATAACTATATATATAAATACAATACAACACAATAATACATATAATAATAATAATATATACAATAATACATACCAATAATACGTACATAATTAACATTGAATTAGTAGTTAAATATACCGACTACAGGACCGAAGAAAGACAGTGCTCTTTGACACGATTTTTAATTAGGGAGATAGATTGTGAGCCTCGTATATCTGAGTATTATCTGAGTATCTGAGTGACACTCTGGCTGCTAACCAATGGGTCGTGGGTTCGATTCCCAACAAGTGTCTAGGTGTTATAAAAAAAAAAACATATATAAGTATTAGTATCAGTTGTCTGGTTTCCATATTACAAGCCTTTTCTAGTTTGGAATCGGATGACAACGTGTGAAATTGTCCCAAGATACCTATTCTTATTATTATTTTCATTTCGGCTACATAGAGATTGAATTTATGGTAACGTTTTGCGATCCATTACTCTACCTCATAGCAGACTGCAGCAATGTCTTCATTTGGCCTTAATTTGAAAGGGCATTCAACGCTTGCAAAGTAACCTGTACTTTGTGCATCGATCGCCAATTCATTCAGCCAGCATTTACTCAATGTCTTCGGTCGACATCGCATGGAGCAGATTGATGTGAGGCCAGCGCCCTTAGCCAAGTTGCTATTCTCCAATATTGTACGCTAGAGAATGGAAAACAAATCTGCCCGAATAACATATCTGCTCGCTAAGTCATGTAAAGAGATATGTCATTCCCATAGCGATTAATATTGGTAAATGGCAACTTAGTTACGACAGGCAGATGCTTTATATTGATAACCAACACTTCCACCACGGGGTCCTCTATGGAGAGTGTAAAGCTACAGGTATATTAAAAATTGAACTCTCCGAACTGTCGCCAAATGTCCTGCTAATCCTGAAGCCGTTTTTTAGAGCGAGTTTTACCACTGGTTTATTGTATGTTGAGGCTACTCTACCGTTTATGCCAAGGCCATGACACCATGGGATACATGAGACATACGTGACGTCAGGGCTCGAGAGATTTAATAACAGGGGCCTTTCCAAGAACTCTTATAGCAGGACAGTTTAACATGAAAAGTGAGCTGTGTACTTACCATGAGCGCACTAATTAGCAGGCCACCCGGCTATTACGTCACCTAAACAGCTGAGTGGTCACGTGACGCAATATTATAATTTTTTTTTGCAAACCTGGTGTCAGAGTTTTCAAGCTGCCCTCAGGCCTCTGACTTAGCTTAACGACTATTGTCTAGATGACAACAGCCGGGACCGACTTTTAACGTGCCCACCGAAGCACGGAGACGCTCAGTTCAAATGCCACTAAACGATCACCCATCTAAGAACTGACCGTGCCTAACGTTGCTTACCCAACTGATCGATTACCGACAACTGGCTGTGAGCATCTCACACAATAACGCACTATTATACAACAATTATGCAATATTATAATCACGCTAATTGGTGCGCTCATGGTACAAATTTGTAAGACAGGTCACTTTTCGTGTTACATTACCTTACTATAAGAGCTCATGGTAAAACCCCAGATGTCTCACGTAACAAGCGACAGCGCAGTGCAACTTTTTATAAGCAGCTGTATGACCATTAATCGCACTCACCATTGTTTATATTGTCTTAGATGGCAGCTATAGTGATTTCATCATCGTGGGCTCTGGTTCTGCCGGATCAATACTCGCAAATAGGCTGTCAGAAAACTTCACTACGACAGTGTTGGAAGCTGGAGGGTATCCACCAATAGAATCAGATGTGAGTACTATGCATATGTGTAGTTTGATTTACGTGTCGCTATTATACTACTTTCTGGATTTCATGTCATGTTTGAAAGATTGGTAAATCAGTAAGATCTTCTGGAGTTGATCAGGGGTGCGTCCGGGTCTTTGAGGTCGCTAGACTTTTAGGGTGTGCGCCCTAAACCTCTATCAAGCACGGTGGCGACTACGAGCAGGGCATGGGGGTTGCAACCCCCGTCCTCGTGAGCATCGTAACAGTTCCCGGGAAGCTATAGTGAAAGGCAAGCCACTGAGGTCTGTGCTGAAGGGTAGGAGCCCAGGTCCCCCTTCACCTGTGCCAATATGACAGCTGCGGGGGTTTTAGTAAGTAAGCATTTCACATACCCCGGTTGACCCCCTGTAGGGGCCCGAGGACCTATTGAAGGTTTGAACAGAACAAAAAAGTGTGCTCCCGGCTAACTTTTTGCTAGACCATCCGAGGAGTCTTTTTCATGGCTCAGATGGATGTGTGTGCAGTTTTGGAGAAGAGTTCAACGAGAAACTCTTTGAGCTTTTGGTTTGTTTTAACCCCCTTGTATTTTTGTATTATATCTCACCCGATGGTAAGGGATAATATAGCCGTAGTTAGAGCCGCAAGTAAATCTTCCGTGAACCAACTGCTTGGTACAACCAGCATACACAACACAAGAAAAATAATATTCTGTGACATATATGAAGCAAAATAGACCAAAGTCTCTAAAAAAGCAATTCCTCATAGAGAACCCACAACCTTACTTGTGGAATGCAGATTCCCACAGTATTTTGCCTTTCTTAATACAATTTCTATAAATGATGGTGAAAACCACTTCTAAATCCATACATCCAAAGTTATACGTTCAAACAGAGAACCCCTTTATTATTTCCTTTTAAGCCAACATCCAGACTAAAATTTGAAGCAGCGATTATATCCTTTTCTTTTCTATTTCAGTACACAGGGACATTCACAGCACTGCCAAGAACACAGTATGATTTTAATGTGACTACTGTAAATGATAACTATACGGCACAAAACTTGGTAGGCCAACAAGTTAGAATAGTACAAGGGAAAATGATGGGCGGCTGCAGCAGCTTACATCACACGATTCATACACAGGGCGACCGATGCGACTACGACGAGTGGGCCAACATCACCGTTGACCAATCATGGAGCTACGCGAATATTGTAAAATATTTCCGTAAAACAGAAAATCTTCTGGTTCGATCGTTAGCCAATTCATCTTACGCTGCATACCACGGGACAGATGGCTATTTGAAATTAACAAAACAGCCTAGTTCTGTGAACGACAACTATTTCAACGCCCTTAAGGAACTCGGCATCAAGATTCGGGAGGACGTGTCTGGTGAATTGTCTCTCGGCGTCACTGAACCCTTGCTAACCATTGCCAACGGAATTCGCCAGAACACCGGTCTTGCTTATTTAGGTGGCTCAGTTGCAAAACGCTCTAATTTGTGTGTATCGTTGTATTCTACAGTCACAAAGATCATTTTCACTAACAACACAGCTACCGGCGTAGAGATGGTTGATTCTAACGGTGATAAGTATGTTTTATATGCAAGAAAAGAGGTAATACTTTCTGCCGGCGCAATCAATACTCCAGCAATACTGTTGAGATCTGGCATTGGACCACAAGCAGATCTCGAAGCACTTGGCATAAAAGTTGTAGCTGATCTTCCAGTTGGCGAGAACTATCAAGATCATCCAGTTGCTTTGGTCGCATTCCAGATGGAGTCAAGCAATGCGACCACGCCTGCTTCAAATCCTCATGAATTCCCCGTACCTGCTCATATAGGTTTCGTCGCACTAGATTCAGCACAGACTTGCCCCGATTATCAAGCGATTGGCTTGCATTTCCCTCATGAAGCCACCGCTATAATACAAATCGCATCTATAGTATTTGGATACAAGAACGATATCTGTGATGCTTTTTATGCTGCCACTTCAGGCCATAACGTATACCTTGCAGCAATACAAGTATCAAAGCCTAAATCAAGGGGCAAAGTTTCACTGAATAGTACAGACTGTACTGTTAATCCTACGGTGTATACTGGTGTGTTTAACGACAGTTCAGATCTGACATTATTGGCTAAAAGTTTAGAAAACTACAGCCAATTGCTAAACACGACTTACTTTAAAAGCGTAAACGCTTCTCTGGTTGACGTTGGCGTTTGCTCTGGGAGCAGTAACTTTTGGGAGTGCTACGCATTGGAAATGTCTAGTGCAATGAATCATGGTAGTGGTACGTGTGCTATGGGAAGTGTAGTTGACTCCGAGTTGCGTGTAAAAGGCATTAATAATTTGCGTGTTGCAGATGCTTCCGCAATGCCAAAGATACTTGGCAATGAAATAAATGGCGGCGTCATAGTCATAGCCGAAAGAGCGGCTGAATTAATATTAAACGAATATTCTTAATATTTTTTTAATATGAACATTAATATAAACGATTGAATAAAAGTACATGCATATATCAAGCAGATTTTTTTTATTTACTATCCCTTGTTACTATTACTTTCAAATTGTTAAAAGCAATGTACATAGAGTAATATTAAAATTTAGGTGTTCGGTGTTCTTAATTGTATAAACTAAATACTCTGCCATAAGTGCAAATGCTATGAATAATTAAGTGATAAATATGCCAAAAAATCACACGCCCAATTCTATTATATTTAAGCTTTTTCTTTTGCCCACCGTAGACACTATTAGTAGATAAGCAATGACAGCATAATGAACGAACGCTCGCCTGGAAACAAGGTGCGCAAGTTCGAACCCCAGGTCGCACCTCTGTTTTCGTCTTTGTGCGATTGTTACTAGTTGTCGGTGAAGGAAAACATCGTGAGGAAACCTGCAAGTTTGAGAAAGCCTGACTAGAGCTTTCTAATTACGTGTGAAGTCCGCCAACCCTCACTTAGCCAGCGTGGTGGACTAAGGCCGAAGCCCCTTGAGGGGAGACCTGTGCCCAAACTCATCATCACCAGCCGGAAGACATCCACTGCATAGGCCTCTTCTTGGAACGTCACAATGAACGACAATTGGCGATTTGCATCCACCGGTTACCTGCGACGCGCACAATGTCGTCTGTCCACCGAGGCCTACCTACCTACGCTGCGTCTTCCGGATCGTGGTCGCCACCCGAGAACCTTTCTTCCCCAACGGTTATCGGTTCTTCGATCGATGTGGTCTGCCCATTGCCACTTCAACTTGCAGATTCTGAGAGCTATGTCGGTGACGTTGGTTCTTCGGCGAATCTCCTCATTGCGGATTCTGTCGCACAAAGAAACTCCGAGCATAGCTCTCTCCATAGCTCGTTGTGTGACTCTGAGCTTCTCTAAAACTCAACAACAGTTGTTGTGTGCCCAACAGTGGGACAAAAACAAGGGTTGTTCAAAGAAGACACCATTAGGAAACTCCTAATCTTCAGGTTAGACTGGTTTATCTAAAAAGGCTTTTACCTGACGCGTCAAAGTGTACACAGAATAATAAATAAACGAAAGGGTCTCTGAGAAAGGTTGCGGTTGGGATTCTGCCTTATTTATTTGTCTGTAACGATTGGCTTTCTTGAGTGAGGTTGTTAATTGGATAGTTAAAGTGAATATTGGTTGGAACCAGGAATGTGGTTCATTGTGAAACCATTGTATTATGTAGAATGCACTTTAAATGATGCTTGAAAAAGAAACCGATCGAGTGCAAGTCGGACAAAGAATCTTTCTTTGTTTGTATAAAAATTAGTTTCTTACTCATCTAACACCTTAGGCACAAAAATACCGAACCGCGTAACTAAGTTTGCCAAAGTTTTTATTAATTTCTAAAAAACTGTGCTACTTAACTTTATATTTTTCCAGTAATATTTACATAAAAAATTGTTATCTGTAGTTATTTCAGCTCTTTCTTTCAACAAACTTTGGAGATAAGTAGGTCACCAGTATGTTTTTTTTTTAATTCACCCTTAGGATTGCATACATTCTGTAGGTATGCTTTTGCTCTGAAAGTAAACTATAAATACTAAAATCTTGTCTTTACTACATATAATGCTGATATAGCGAGCACTGATATATTAGGTATATACCTATGCAACCTCAAAATTTTGTTATACCTAGGTATGTTATTTCAATAATTAATTGTTACCTGTTTTTTTCTTTTCTTTTATTATTTAAGTTTATTTTGTTTCTCTTTTGTTATTTTACTTACTTTTTTTTTCTTTCTAATTAACAACTCAGTTTTTGTTATTTTGTCTACTAGTGTGGAATGAAATTGTAGAAAGAGCCGGGCTACCCTATAATACAGGTTATTTTTAAGTTAACTCCAACAAATTTAAAACAGTTAACTTGTAGCGAAATAACTATATTTTGAATTTTTAAATAAAAATGTAAAAATAGTGGCAGGTTTCACCTAAATCTTACCAAACAACATTCTTTAAAAAAAAAAACATCCATGTTATAGGAAGCTTATTCAAACTTCGAACGTTCTGATCAAAAACAAACAAATCATCTGAACTAATTAATTTCATAATTGGAAAGAACAAACGGTATTATTATTGGCAACCATTTTCACAGTTGCGTATTACTGAATCCGTTTCCACGCCGCCGAGGCTCATCATTAAACTCGTATTGGATTACCCAATTAATTCCGTGTAATCTCCACCCCAACTAATTAATAACCCCGGCTCTTTGCGTATTGAAATTTAATAGTTTACTATAATTTATCGAGCATACATAGTTAGACGACTAGACCAACTGGTCTAGTGGTTAGACACCCTCTTCGGAGTGTAGGCCCTAGGACGTCCATTGAGTACGGCGGCGACTCCGAGGAGGACGACGGCGGGGTTGCGACTCCCGTCCCCGTGAGCACCGTGACAGGTTCCCGGGGGGTTACAATGCGCCCCCACGGCGGCGGGCTCAAAGGCAAGGCACTAAGAGGCCCCTGGTGCAGATACCACCGGAAAGCCCTGGGGCCCCTCTAATGTGCCAATGCGACATCCACGAGGGTTTTAGTCGGTAAGAATCCCACATACCCCGGTCGAGCCACAAAGCTCCTAGGGACCTTTTGCAGGTTTCAATAGGTCGTGGGTTCGATTCCCACCTAGTGTTTGGGTATTGTTAATATATTTAAATATGTATTTACAAAAAAAAGTATATAAGTATTAGTATCAGTCGTCTGGTTTCCATAGTACGGGCTCTGCCTAGTTTGGGATCGGATGACTGTGGATGGAGTGGATTTTACCAGGATAATAAAAAACATTATTATTTAGATCACTAGTGGTAAAATTAAAATTACAGCTTGTTATTAGATATAAAAGTATTGTAATATCATAAATTTATTAATTTGGTTTCCACTTTGCGTGAATCTTATGTACTAATCGAAAGATTTTACGATAAAAAAGATCTGTGTGGATTATAACTTGACCTTAACTTTACTGACAAAGGAGAACATAAGCATAAGCGGCTCCAAGTCCAAGAGATGAGTGAATCAGATTGAAAAAATGTCCTAAATGTGAAGTAATGCTAACTGACTTATGTGAGTGCGGAATTAATACCTCAATAGACACACTCAATGGTATTGAAAGATCTCATTTAAAAGATGAGACTTTTATACGCATAGACATTTTACGATAAGACAAACAAAATTTTAAAGATAACTGTGACCAACTGATTTAGGAACAGGCCAAAGAGCAATATTAACAAACATATCATGGTGATACCCGCACAGCTTTAGGTAGCACCTAATAATCAACTACAGACCAAATCACTCTCTCACAAGATGCTATCAGGAGGTAACGTTCAAAGGCTATTGAATAATCAAAGCATTTACATCTGAAGAGTAGTCCGGTCAAAGTAAACACACTTGAGGACATTGCATTTTGCTACGAAAACGTGTTGAGGATGCAGCAGAGATACCGGCACTAAAGGGCTGACTGTGCTAACATTGAAATTCTAATTAAAGTGGATGCTAGGGCCATACGTAAACATACACACCGATTATGAAGCTTTTGAAGTTGACATTCTGACATAGGTGATATTAAAATATCCGTTCAGTTAAGGTATACTTAAAACATTTCGACCAATTTATTAAAATTTTGGCTTTAGTTTTAAAAGTAACTTAATTTTTTAGTTGCTAACAATTATAGGGGTTTACTGCTGAGATACCGCAAATATTTGACGAGTGGTTTTTAAATTCTGGTCTTATACTAACACAGCGTTAGCTATGCTTGAAGTATTTTTGCTCGACAAAATTCGGAATGCGAAAATTCGCCAAAGAATCAAAGTTACCGATCGACGACATTGCAAGTTGAAGTTACAATGGATAGGCCACATCGCTTGAAGAACCGATAACCGATGAGGAGAAAAGGATCTCGAATGGCGACCATGAACCGGAAAACGCAACGTAGGCAGGCCTCTCACCGACCCGATGAACCGACATTGTCAAAGGCGCAGGCAAGCGGCAGATACAAATGGCTAACTGTTATTCGTTGTAGCTTTCCAAGGGGGAGCGCTTTGTTCAGGTGTGGATAACTTCTGACTCGAGTGGAGTGTAGGAGGCTTTCACCTATTGCACTTCTGACAGTTGCATTTTTGTTACTGAATGTCTTAAGGTCAGTAATTTCTTCAGCTTCAGAATTACAACAACATTTACAAAAAAGTGATATGACTAGAAAAACTTCAAACTATTGCTTATTATACAAATTAGTGCTTATTAGAATTCAAAGAAAATAAGACATTTATTCATATAATATGTTCATTATTTGACGGCAATATAACAAAAAGCTACCCGCTAATTGTTGGAAAATAATTATTTGCACAAAATGTCTTTCTTTATATATGATTCAGTTCTAAATCGGAGTCAGTGTCATTATTGGTAAATATAACACTATAATTCAGCGTCTATCTCTTACCGAACACGTAGCAGATACGTGTTTATGCCGCGACCGAGTAATAAAGCCTATTTTCGTATGCTCTTTAGGCACGACACAATGTATCTTGAGTTCATGTCACTTCCGAACTCCCAGGAGTCAATGCTCAATATTCACACCGCGGAGTTACAAACCACTGAACACAACGCGCCCGCAAAAATAAACCTTATTTCATATGCTAGAAAGTTTAATATTAGTACAAAGTGATTGTGATTCTAAATAGGTAAAGAATACATGCAGAATTTGAATCTGAAAATTCGCGTTGTGCTGTGGTTTGATTTGGGAATATCGCCTTGAAAAACTTATTTGTGACCTATGCCTGAATTCTTAGTTATATTTCCAGTTTTGGGTACATTATACTTGAATTAGTAGATTAATATTTTTTTAACTAGCTGACCCACGCCGCTCCGCGCTGTGTTTACGTTAACTAAACTTTCAATAATATACATTCGCATAGAATACAAAACCTCCTTTTTTAAAGTCAGTTAAAAACTTGGACCCACTTTGTACTTGCCCTCCGAAACACGGAGACGTTTAGTTCAAATGGCTTTAAACGGTCACCCATCTATTTAATGACCTTACCTAACGTTGCTTAACCTGGTCGATTTCCAAACATTGTTAATAACTGTCTATGAGTGTTACCTTACAAATATTTATTATAATTATAATGAAAAATTGTTAAAATCGGAGCAAACGTATAACCAAGTACACATTTTGACTTTAGTCCCCTCTCCCAAGGGAACCGTGCCGAATGTCGGGATAAAAAGTATCCTATGTCCTACCTCGGAGTATCAACTTAAATCATGCCAAGTTTCGTTTCAATCCATCCAGTAGTTTCGGCGTGATGCTCAGCCGAGATACAGACAGACAGACAGACAAAAATAAAAAAAAATACATTTTTGGCTTTAGTATCGGTTATAGAATGCCCTCCAAATATAATTTTCTAAATATCTTCAATGTACAGAATTGGACCTGTTACAGTTTTATTATAAGTATAGATATAGATAAAGAATCATAAATATTGAGACAATTTTTATCGCATGGGTAGTGGCCAAGTGGCAAGCTAACTGTAGTATCCTGACTTGGCTTAACGATTGATGTCTAGATGATAAGCACCAGAATCGACTTTTTACGTGTCCTCCGAAGTAGGTGCCGAGATTCTCTGTTCAAATGCCACCAGTCACTTATCTATGGACTAACCTTGCCTGATGTTCCATAACCAACTAATCGTTTACCCAACAGTGATTTTTACTAACTATGAGCGCTTTAGACTGTACTTACCAAAAATGTAATAAAACAAAAACTAAAAAAATAAATACTACCTATATATAAGCTAGTGATTGACTGCACTCTCATCCATTGGAAAGCGGCGACGCAGTCGAGGATGGTAAATCACACTAGCTAATTAAAAGCCTATTCACACTAGTCTTGAAGACACTCACATTATAATCAGACGGGAAAACCGACGAAGGCAAATTGTTCCAGTCAGATAAGGACTTAAGTCCTTATTATAAATGAAGAAACAAATCGCTTACTCCGGACTGAAGGCACTTTCACCACATAAGGGTGTGTACGTGCTGTGTGGTCTCGTCGCCTGATGATAAATTCTGAAAAGATAGAGACTAGGCGAACAGACTACTTGTGGCGGTAACCAGACACACTTGAATTTAAGTGGCATTTGGTCTCACAAGATTGGCATCACCCCATTCGGAAACTGTCTTAGTTTTGACTGGATAATAGCTCACGGGCCCGAGCAATCAGCATATGTCTCTCCATAACATTGCTGTCATCTGCATACCCATACCGGGCATCAGCAGATCGTTGATATGCATGAACCCCTGAGGAACTCCAGCATTAGTCGTCATCGCCTTCGATGAGCTACTGTCACAGACTACTCAACATAATGTATGTATGTTAGGTAAGTAAGTATATTAACATTTATTCCAAAAATCGTTCACTCAGGGAGTCCCTTATCCAGCCGATCAGACCAGAATATGTCGTACGACGGCAGCTCAAAAGGATAGCGTTTCAGACCTTTTCGAAGGCCTTCGAGACATCCAGGGAAATAGAGAGCGCTTCCCCGTTTTTCTCGAGGGCCTAGCCCTATACGTCAGTGACATACACACTAGAAGGTCCCCAGTCGACCCATTTCGGCGAAACCCGATACTTTTGGGGACCAGGAGATCATTCTGATCTAGGTTTGCCATGAGGCGCGAGTTCAATATACGCTCAATAACCTTACAGAGTATGTAGGTTATTGAAATCGGCCGATATTTGGCTGAATCGGTACGGCTGCTCTTTTTGGGCACAGGCTGCACGTTGGCGAGCCTTCAGGACCAGGGCACTATTCCAGTCTTAAAAATGCGGCCACAATAATTATGACCATGTTTCTCAAGTTTAAAGAGAGCTCAAATGGCTCCTAAACCTACTCATATACATATTTAACATTATACATAATTCTAAAAAAATTATAAACAATCGTGCCTATACAGAATGTTAAAAAAACACTTTTCCGATCCGTGAGTGTCTCATTCAGTGCATCAATAGAAACACATGTATATAACTCATTTGTTAATCATCTCAATTTTTTTTCTAATTTGTACCAAAAATGCAAAATCGGATTCGTTTTTCTGAAAAAAAGTAGGAAAATAAAATGTGATATTCAATAAATAAGTTACATACATGTGTTTGTATTGATACACTGAATAATACCCTCACGGATCGGACACGTGTTTTTGAAACATTCTGTATAGCACGATTCTCTTTTGCATATTCACCTGACGTTCTCTTTACATGATCAATTATTATCAAAATGAGCAAATCATATTTAATTTCCATATGTAAAGAATATTATTTCAACATATTCCGCTTGAATCCACATACCCACGTAAGTAGAGCGGATTACTCACGTTTCACATAAATTAGTATTTTTAATATATTGCGTATAAGTTTTTCATTTACACCCAAATCACGGTATCGAGAGGCAGCGGAAACCATAAGTAAGTAAAAATATTTTTCTCTTCTCAACTTTAACCTTTTTTACTACGTAATAATTTATACAAAATCATAACAATTTTCTGTATTTTCATATAATTAGTTTAAAAAATATATGTATAAGTATACAACTTTAAAATTTAAAATTAAAATCTATATTGATTACAATAAAATTAAATTATAACATTAATTCGTTACTAATAAATTCGATTTAAAATTAAAAATATAGATTATTCATTTCATTATACATGTCCATCATTCAAATTAATTAAAAACTATCATTCAGGTAATCTTTTAAACTGTATTAACATTTATCTATTAGTAGTTTCTTTAACTTTCTCTTAAATAATGACAATGACAGCCTCATCAATGTATACGTAATACTAGATAGACATTAATCTAGTATAATCACGAACAAAATTACACCCAAAAAAATGGTACCTAGCAGTTGCATCTAAATATACATTTAAATTTAAAACATATTCATTTAAAAATGTAACTAAAACACTACATAACAAGATTCAAATCATTTGCAGATAATAAAAAAAACGAAATAATGACACGCGCGTACTTTTTATTCATATCATCTTTACCATCTCTCGAGTCATCATATTTCAATAATATAGCAAAAATTACAGTCATGGCGACGGCAGCTGGTACACTAGCTAACATCAAAACAGTGCAGAAGGCACTGGCAGTGCTCCAAGTACTGTCCCTCACTGCACACCAGTACCCACCAATTTGCACGCCATCTGGTGAGTATTACGAGTACTATGTAGTACTATTTGAAATAATTTCAAAATTTCAACGATACGTTTTATTTTTTACAGTATGCGAAAGATGAATAATTAATTTAAGTATGATAGCACCGTTTATAGCACCGTTATGAAATGGTTTACAGTGTGAACCATTTCGTTCCACTACGTTTTATGTGACCGTGTGAAGTTCACACGGTCACATAAAACATAGTACCCAGGTAATTAGAAAATAACGCGCGAGCGCCTCGCAACTTGGATCCCCGTCTGCCTGGCGCAAAGGCTGGCGGGCGGCGGGGCTCACCGGGGCATTAGCAAGCCCGCGTTCTCATGCGTTGAGTTATACAGGTGGACAGACGACATTGTGCGCATCGCAGGTAACCGGTGGATGCAAATAGCCAATTGTCGTTCATTGTGGAGTTCGAAGGGGGAGGCATACGTTCAACAGTGGACGTCTTCCGGCTGGTGATGATAATGCTGACGCTGATCATATTGAAATTTATCATATAATGAAGTAAATTACTAATCACTTTTATGGCAGTATAATAGTTAGTATACATAACTCCAAAAGTACTGACTTTTCAACCTCAGTGCTAATAATAAGTTTTATTCTCTTATTTCTATTGACAGGTGGGCCCTAAACTACTCACTGTCTTTCAAATTATTTAACCAAATATGAACATGGACGACACTCTTGACTGATTTCGAGCAGGCTTTACGGATACGCCTTTCTTTCCTTACTAAGTAAAATTTTATAAAAACCTTTCTATTTAAACAGATTTATCTTCTTGGGACTTCATCGTAATTGGGGCTGGAGACGGTGGATCTGTTGTAGCAAGTAGACTCTCTGAGGATCCAAACACAAGCGTGCTTCTAATAGAAGCCGGGAGCTATCCTCCTTTGGAAACTGCGGTTGGTATACTAATCAATGCTGCGTAGCATGCTAGAGCCCTAGTTGCTAAATCACGGATAGACGTGGACTACAATGTCACCTGAAATAAATTGACCCATTCGATTTTCATAATAACCGTACTGATACAGGCGGACTAACCTTTGTTAGTCGAACCATCGATATAATATATAAACTAGATAAACATTCACGAACAAAATGACATCTAAAATGTGATCGCGGAGGTTGCAAACTTATCTGTGCTGGTGGTGAACTAACGATTTTATAATGATAATAACTTGTAGTTTGACAGTTTCATATCGACACTCCTATCGGCAAAAATAAATTTGTCAGGATGGGGCTTGTAAAGAAATAGCGACACAAGGGCGCTATTTCTCGCTACCACTTTTTGAACCGTGACACCAAATCTAGTTTATATATTATATCGATGAGTCGAACGATAAAGTCTTTACTTTTGTGTGTGTACAAAGTTTAAGCCTCGGAGTCTTCACCGGCGATTACTGTACATCCTGGCTTACAGAAGACACGTTGATGATTTTGGTATTATCATTTTCAGTTTCCGGCGGAATTCTCCTACCTACCAAGATCCTTATACGACTGGAATTTTACTTCGTTAAGTGATAATTATACCACTCAGAATCTGCAGGGCTCCACTGTCAGTTTAACACAAGGGAAAATGTTAGGTGGTAGTGGTTCTTTAAGCCACGTAACGTATGTACATCCAACTGCTACGGATCTTCTAGAGTGGGCGGAAATCACCGGAGACGACTCCTGGAATTACACTAATATGAAACATTATTTGCTAAAAATGGAAGAACTATACGACGAAGTGATACTAAACTCGAGTTATGCCTCAAACTACGGTACTACAGGTTACATAAAGGTTGCGAGACAGCCGAGCACGTCGAACGCTGATATTATGGAAGCTTTTAAGGAGCTGGGACACAAAATAGTCGTGGACTTAGATCCTTATCACCCGTTTGGGTATTTATTTATTTATTTAGATAAGAGAAACAAACAGCATAAATAGTTCATAATATGGAACATACAATTAAAACGTCTAGCCAACAAAGTTTCTACTAATGATTGAATTAATGGAGTGAACATATTTATAGTGCTAATAATCAAACAAACATTTGAGAAATTTAGAAAAAAAAAAAATAGTATATAAGTTAAATGGTATTAATTGGGAATGTGTTATGTAACTAATTAAGAATTGGGTGGGTGAACCGACTTTAACCTTTTCAAGTAGCAATTATAATTATGCGCAAAGAAGTCTAAGTGGTTGAAAGAAATATTATGATTACGGCATGCTCTTACAATAAAACGATTCTTAGAATAATTTGTTTTACATGGATGAGTAAAAAATGTAGGCTTGTACCGGGAACCAGCACGTGGACACTTAAAGAAAATATTACGTAATAAATATGGGGAGTCAGATAAATTATTGATTATTTTATATAAAAAGATCTCGTCTTTGTGTGTCTTGGTATCTTGAACCATTACTTATAATCGCCGATGGTGAGCGCCAGAGCAATGCACTCGTCTATTTGGGTCCGGCCAAGGAACGCTCCAATCTCTGTTTAGCGTTAGAGACAACAGCTATAAAGATCATATTTGACTGTAACAATGTCGCTACAGGAGTAGAGATAGTTAACTCCGCTGGTGAGACACTTAATGTATATGCTAATAAGGAGATTATAGTTTCCGCTGGCGCAATAAATAGTCCGCTATTACTAATGAGGTCTGGAATTGGTCCCAAGTCACAGCTCACGAAATTAGGCATTGATGTCTTAGCTGATTTGCCCGTCGGAGAAAACTTACAAGATCACATTATAGCCCCATTATTGATCCAGATGAAATCCAAGAACGACTATACACCCGCTACCAATCCCCATGAATTTCCTCATCCCTTTTTTGCTGGGTACGTAGCTATGAATACTTCTAAAGAGAATCCAGACTGCCAAACCCTCAATATATTGTACCCGCACGACTCCACTGACATTTTGCAGTTTTGCACAAATGTAATGAGATTGAATAATGATATTTGTGACAAGTTATATAAAGCAAGCAACGAGCGAGAAATACTGTTGGTTTTGATCAATCTGCTTAAACCCAAGTCACGAGGCAAGGTGTTGCTAACTAGTACAGACTACAAAGTCGCTCCGGATATATACACGGGCACGTTCAGCGACAGCTCCGATTTGACTTTGTTAGGTGAATGTCTGGAAGACTATATCAAAGTACTGGACACTACGTATTTTGAGAGCATAAACGCGTCTCTGCTTGATTTTGGTATATGCCCGTCCGCGGACACATGCGAAGAATTTTCGGAGTGTTACTCATCGGTAACTGTCACTAATGGTCACTACAGCGGCACGTGTTCCATGGGCGAAGTTTTGGACAGCCAACTAAGGGTGAAGGACATGAATAACTTGCGCGTAGTCGATAGCTCCTCTATGCCGACAATTCCAAGTGGTCATATAACAGCAAGTATCACTGCTCTTGCTGAATTTGCGTCTGATCTTATACGTGAAGCATGGAATATTGCTTAGGGTAATACTAATTATAATGTTTATTTACTTTATAATAATAAATATATTTATGAAATATAGAAAAAATAATTCATTTATTAGATAATCATTCCCAATAAGAAAATAAAGGAACATTTTTTTTTTGAGAAAAAAAAAGAATACGCGTATATAAATTTCATCCGTCCATTTGTTACATCATCGCGACTCACGAGAATTTATACAGTGAATTAGATATATATATACAAAGGGTTAGTTAGAATTTTTGAAAATTAATCTCAAAACAGTAACTGTATACAGTGTATACTATAAACATGTAATCTTCTGTAAAATTCTACCTGGTATCCCGGTAATATTTATATGTGGCACCAACTCGGTCCAGAGTTTGATCTAGTTGAATCGAGGCAAGGCTATGGTATGGTAGGTACCGCGAGCGGTTCGGGAGTCTGCTCTGTGGCGCGTCCCCCGGGTGGCGGATAGGGGAGCTCTCCGAGTGGAGAGTCCGACTTGCGTGAGCGGTCGGCGTGGACCAAATCCCGAGGGTCGAGGCGCCCCTGACTTCGGTCGAAGCGGCTCATGTGTTCCCACCTTCTTATCCTTATCCTTTTCCTTATCCTCCTTCCTTATTCCTTCCTTTCTTCTTCCTTTCCTCTCCTGGGGGTCCGGTGGAGACAACCACTTGCAAAAATCGTGGTGGGGGCGCCGAACTGCTGTTCCCGGTACGGGGGTACTGGTTGAGCGGCAGCGAGACGCGGGGGGGAGTAGGTCCGAAAGCCCACGTAGGGCGGGGGCGCCGCTGCCGCAGTTCCCGATGGGGCACAACGTCGGTTGAGCGCGGTGGTGGTGCAGGGGGGAGTCGGGCCGAAAGGCCTTAGGGCGGGGGCACCGCAGCAACCGCACTGCCGGGGTATGGGCGCCGGCAGGCAGCAGTACCTGGGGTATGGGACCCGGTAGCTCGGTGCAATGGGGGGGGGTGTAGGGCCGAATGGCTTCAGGGTGTGTTGTCACTGTGGTCGCCCTTGGTACTTCTCTGCTGAGCAGAGTTGACTGGAGGGCACCACATGTGACATCAGGGGGGGGAGAGCCTGGAGAGGCTCCGGCTTGGCCATTTTGGCCGAGCTGTTGGAGGGTTTGGCGCAAGCTGAACGGCCGCTGGCGGGAACCGGATGAAGTACTACGTACTTTTCTGGGGCCCGCCACTATAGCGGAGGTGCTGAAAGGCCCGATGGTGGTTTAGTCGGTAAGAGTCCGACATAACCCACGCATGGTAGGCGTCGTGCGCGGTGTATCCTATGAGGATTCCACAAGCGCAAAAAAAAAGGGTGTGGTAGGTTAAACTAATACCAAAAAAGTTCAGAGCGCAAAGTTAAAATTTAAATTTATAAGTATAATGCGAAAATGATGGCAGCGTTCGAAGCCATCATTTTCGCATTATACTTATAAGCCGGGGTTACAGCTAGTAACCATTTGATTACCTACTGTCTACATGCATACATACAAGTAGCTACATCATTAGCAGCCGATAGACGTCCACTGCTGAACAAAAGGCCTCCCCGAAAGGATGGCAACCCCCATAATCTCCACGCTTGGCAGGCGTCTTAGGGATCGCAGTATAGGTGGAAGATAAGTCCAAAAGAAAGACGCTGCCGCCCGTCTTCTTGTTCTCGCTTAGTCGCCTCTTACGACATCCAACGAGAGGAGATATTCGGGAATGCAATTCTAACCCGGCACCCTAGGGGAAATATGAATCTAATGGCTTCTAATACAAAGTCTCGTGGGTCGCGGACGCATAGGGTGGGGCTCTGTACCCACGTCCCAACTAAATGCGGCCCAGTGCCGGGGGGTGCGTGCGTTTCTGCTTTCCCCGAGCGTCTGGCACTTTATAAACTCTGGGGAGGTTATGGTGGGTGTAAATCCCACATAACCCGGTCTCCGCCCCCTCGGAGACCGGGAACCTTTTGAAGATTTCTGTAAAAAAAATGGTGGCCATAAATAAATATAAAATTAGTGTATTTTTCTATAGCATAGGTAACTCAGTCGTCGAAACGAGCAGATCTAGTACAGTCACCGAGAGAAGCTAAAGTCAGCAAATAAACATTATTTAGATAAGACTCGCGGTATCGAATACACGGTTCCACCGACGAATGCGTTATAAAATATTTACACAACTTGTGTATGCGAATGTAACCGCAAAGCTGGTTCTCAAACGGGAATACTCAAACGAGCTGTCAAAAATAAACAGTAGTAGTAAGTAGATAAATTATAAATGCACAAGAACTGAATGCGAACAAAATGAATACATAATATATAGATAGATAATTCATCACCAGCCGGAAGACGTGCACATTTATTTATTGCATCCACCGGTTACCTGCGACGCGCACTATGTCGTCTGTCCACCTAGTGGGAGGCCACTTGCAGTATTTAAGAGCTATGTCGGTGACCTTGGTTCTTCGGCGAATCTTCTCATTCCGGATTCTGTCGCGCAAAGAAACTCCGAGCATAGCTCTCTCCATAGCTCGTTCTGTGACTCTGAGCTTGTCTAAAAGGCCAACAGTTAGGGACCACGTCTCAGTACCATATGTCATCACTGACAACACACACTGCGGTATTTCGAACGAGAAGATTTCGCGCAGTTTCCCGAACGCTGCCCATCCGAGTTGGATTATTTTGGCGACCGACCTTTTTGTCGAAGTTGGACCGACCTAACTGGATAGATAAATAAGAAACCATATTTCAAGCCGACTAGTTAAGATAATAATGTATATACCTATAGAATCTTATATAAGTTTGATGTTGTAAAATATATTTTTTGTTTTGTTTTTGACATTTACAAAAAAAAATGAATCAATATCTATCATCAATAAAAAATTATAATATCTTTTGTTTTCGCGGTGGAAGCCTTCGATAAGTCCTCGGGGCCGCGTTCCCGATGGGGGTCTACCGGGGTTTGTGAGATTCTTACCCACTAAAACCTCTGTATCCTTTATATATAACGCCTCCGTTCTGTCCACTGGGATCCCCTTCTTGAAACCACTAATAATATCAGATAAGTATCGGCATCGTTGGCGTGCCGCAAATTCAATTAATAATTCGGATTTGACCGGTTGAAGCGTGCGATGCTTTACATTAAAGCGATTATTAAACTTCTCTTTGTATCAATTAGTATTATTTGTATATTAATTAAACAATTATACATTGGTTTCATTAATGTTATATGTATATTTGACAACCCTATTTACGTGGAGAAATCCTCTTGGATAGCCACCCGCGCCGCCACGGGGGTAGCAGCGCGGGTTATGTCGGACTCTTACCGACTAAAACCCCACGGTGTCCTCATCCCGCTTGTGTGGCGGGCCCCGGGAACGTACGATGTACTCATCCGGTTCATATTTGACAACCCTATAAACCGTACCACAAGCGTGAACAAGTATTTATAAATTATAAAAACAGATAGCCTGGAGACTCTTCCTTTAGGTGCCTCTCATAATCTGATGGAACGGAAAAGCGACACGATCGGAGAGAGGTCAGGCACAGGTTCGACTTTTTAAATGCCCATCCGACGTATGAATCAACTTACTATACAGACAATCAGGTGATCTGCCTATATTTTCCTAGCCAGTACGGAACAACCACACTAAGTGGTTGCTCCCCGCGGGATTCGTACCTCCAATTGCAGAGCAAGCGGTTTCCCACTGTGCTGCGCCACGAAGTCCAAAAAAATCAAATTCTGGAAGCATCGATATAAAATTTAAACTAGATTAGATGTTACGGTCCGCAAAGTGGCACACAGAAATAGCGCCCTTGCGTCGCTATTTATTTACAATCCACAGGATGACAAAATGATTTTTGCCGATAGGAGTGTCGCTACTGTCTATATGAAACTATCAAAATACACTTCATTATCATAATGAAACCGTTAGTTCCCGTTTCCGCCACCAGCACAGATAAGTCCGCGATCCGCGCGACCACATTTTAGATGTCATTTTGTTATTGAATGTTTATCTAGTTTATATATTAGATCAATGTTTGAAAGCAAAAAAAAATACGAAATGGCAGCTCACGAACGCGATATTATTTTTTTTGTAAACCATTTAACTGTCACTCCTATAACTTAGACGAATATAACAACCTATTAGGTATAAGTCAAAATCCATCGAGCCGTTGAGGCAAAGGAATAGACATACTTACATACTTACAAAAAACATAGCCCTCTTTCTGGGGCATTCTGGCAAAAATAGTAACTAAAATAACTTATTCAGTAGGTCATAACACATAAATCAATTCGGCACGTAAACTCTGTGTAAGCGCGAAATACCGAGTGACGTCACTTGGGGACTAGCAGGGAGTGCCAGTAGAGAAAGGGCATCCGAATATAAAAACAAGACTACCCAAAAACAAACTTATTTTTACGCCTAGATATTGCGTAACCCCAGTTGAAAAGTTACGTGGAAGCTAAGAAAGATGACACCCGCGTATAATATGAAGTACATATGATATATCATTTTTGTTTATATGTACAGAGACAATTTTCCGGGTTATTTATTGAAATGGCGTCGTGCATGGGGACCTTTCGTGCGGCATCTGTAGCTTTATAGGCACAAAGCCCGAGGGGATTCTCAATATCAATAATAGAAGCAAACGATGTAAAAGTTGGACGCTGGTCACTTGCAACTTTGTTCCGGACGGGGTCCGTACAGTTTGTCAATAAAAGTTGAAGAGTAATTTTACCTCGGGACTATCTTTTTATAAACTTCAGTGCAAGGAGATTTTTTTATTACTTTGAGATAAAAACGCTAAGACAAGAGATAGGCCAAGCGAGAACCAGACGCACGGAAACTAAGAGTTGAATATTGGCTGCCAACTCGCTGAACTAATGATAACAAACCCCACAAATATACCATTAAAACAGTTACTTTTGGCTGAAAAATATGCTACCGCATAAGCCCTAGCTTGGCAACAAAGTAAATTTAGAATTTAGCGCCACACCACGGGATTACTCGATAAAAGTTTCACCGGTAAAGTTTTCATCTTTTGATGATGTTGGAAAATACCAAAGTGGAATACAGGGGTAGACTGGTAAGGGATGAGGATTAGCCAGAGCCGGCGGGCGTGCCGCTATTAATAACCGAAACCGGAAAGGATGCTTAGAAATAATAACTCTTAAAGACGATGCATCGCCAGCGAGAATCTCCTAAGCCTGTAATAATTCATGGAGAGTTTATTCATACAAAACATTGCCCTGAACGTACTTAAACACGAAGATAAATCACTCAAAAACCATAACAAATAAGATATTATTACAAAGAAAATGATCAAAAAGCAATAAATAACGATAGTATATTGAAGTCGGTGCCAGTCGATGCTGAATTTAGTTAACACACCATAACGCTATTCTTAGCACCGACGGTTCGATGCTCAAAAATATTTTATTTAACACTTTTTAGTGAATTAATAAAGGAATCGGTGGACAAACCGACATACATACATACACTCATGAGATTTGGTACGTTTGTTCAGAAGCCCAGGTAGACTAACATATGTGAATATTACGCATTTTTAATAACATTACATATGCGTGTCGAATACAGATCCTTCTTTTTGAAGCCGGTTAATAAAATACGGGATAAATAAACAACAGGCGGGTTAAACTTAGGAAGGTATATGATTGGATGAGCTATCAAGCCGTCAGCTCGATCTGACGTCTCTAACAAGCCGTTAAAGAACTTTACAAGAAAATAGACTTCAGCGTTGGAAATGGCTGTCACAAAGTGCAATGGAATAATGAGGGCGCTAACTGGAATTGTTCGACGATATTCAGTTGGTTATTGTACGGGTGCAACGAAGGGGAATATGGAAAACAAACTGTGAGCGGTATGCAAATGCCGCTACGATACGGTGCTGTATAGCCGGTGCTATAGTTTTCGTCAGTTCAACAATGCGGGAACACTTGGGAAATAATGAATATCCACGATGCGCCGGACGAATGGAACAATTACTGGGATTGTTTAATGTTGTTGCGAACAAGTTAAGTTTTATTTTACATTATGAACATACTAATTTTTATGTGCCAACTAATGTTATTTTTTAGCTCATAAATATACACGACGGAATTAATTGAACATTAGTTCATGTGAAAGCACTCCGTTTCATGTTGGTATTAAAACCCGCTAATAAACAACAAACAAATGAACATTGCTCATGACAGGCCAATCCTACGAAGTAATTAGTAATCAATGGCCATAGTCCACCCGACGGTCCTACTGCGAACTTATGAATCAAGTCCAATACTTCGAACACCGACGCACTTTCGAATAAATTCTAGGAGTCTGGATCTCCTTACGATATATTTCTCAATCGGTAGCGAATGGCGAATCTGTACTCAGAGCTTTAAGCTACCGAGTAAAGTGCTTTAGTGAAGATAGACGTAAGGAGAGCTAGAAAAAAAACGAGCACATATTAAAAAAGCAACTGTACAAAGTTGGTGAAAGGCACGACAAGGTAACTTTATTTCCCGGGTCTAGGTGGTTAGCCACCCTGGCCACTACTCAATAAGTCGTGGGTTCGATTCCTACCAAGGGTTTGGATATTTTTTGAAAAAAGTTTAGGATTAGTTGACTGTGTGTAGATTGTCCCAGGATATAAGTTCATGCATTTTCACGCTAATGTGTCACAAGAAATTTCATAATATCCTCAGCTTGGTATATAGCTGAGGATATTTTGCTCTCACTTCTGCCAACCTCTCTATGTTGTTGTTCTGTATTAACAATATGCCGCTACTCAATTACTTTAACAATGATGTATTTATTCCATAGAGCGTATTCGTGTATTCGGTAGCATCATTCAATATTAGCGCTGCCAAAAAGATAAACCTCCACTTAAACCTCGGTAACTAGGGTTTCATTATTTACTAGTCTCATATTTTACTATTTGCAACCGCACCACTATACATTAAGATACAGATTAAATGAAAATATAATTGAATGAGATATTTATAGTTTTATGGTGGGTCTTGGAGGAAATTTGATTTATTCTCGGCAGTGTGTCAACGGGCATATTCGGTTCCCGAGAGCGTCATGTTAAGGAAGCGATAAAGCTTCATTTGATTTCCATTGACAAACTTATAGCATGTTCGATTTCTAAGGTTAAAGAAATGATGACATGTATGTTATATCTTGTCAGATAATATTAACTTCGTATGGTGTAGTGGTTGTCCATGCAACTACGTTGGAGACAAAGCGGATTATAATATTATAACAAGAATAATAATAGAATGTTAACACTTAAAAGCCCAGAAACCCAAGACAGTCCACACATTCGATCTCAAACTAGACAGAGCCTATAGGTAGGTTAACTACTATGGCAACCAGACAACCAACTGACACATATACCTTTCTTTTGTAAATAACACCAAGTCACAAGACAAACAGATATGCACAATTTGTTTTTTATGAGAATCGAACTCATGCATTATCATATTTCAAACTAGATTATTTCAAATAAGCTTGGAAATTCTGAAGCATAAAATCTGCTAATCTGTGTCTCATAGACCGATATTTTGATTTGACAACTAATTTTGTGCGGCGAAACCGCAAAGCTTGTTTGAAACTTATTTCTAGTGAAGTCTATCTATTGTCGCGTGAGTGAACTTGCGATTTTGTTCAGGCAGCGGCACAAGACGCCAGTATCAGTGTGTGGTGGCGGTGAAAACTTCTTGTTGCTAGGATTTAAGAAAAAGTCGTCATTTCAAACGACAGACAGCTGCTAAATCCGCAACACTGAATAATGGTAGGTATTCTTAATGCATTGGGATCTGTTTTTGCGAATAAGAATTTCAAGTCACGGTTATTAATTAGCCTGATAATACATCATCACATGCTCCTACCAAATGTATAAACAAAACTCAATAAAGTAAAAACATAAGGTAGTTAATTTATTTATTCAAATCATTGTTTAAACTTCTGTTGTCATTCTTGTTCTTCATAAGTATGTACACTGCCTGAGTGTATTCGTTTTATAAACAATACAAACCAATTGCGTTACTGAGATGTCCATATAAAATAAACTATAATATGGAGAAACGCGAACGCAAGTGATAACGTATTATTTGTAAAACGACTATACTAAAGACTCTGAGGCCTTAGTATTTATAAAACGACTAGACTAAGGCCTCTGAAGCCTTAGTGTATTCGTTTTACAAACAATACGTTATCACTTGCGTTCCCGTTTCTCCATATAGTTTATATGGACGGCTCACATACGCGATTCTGGCTGGAGCGCTCAAAGCGCTCGCCCCTCTTGTCCGGTGAAGCTGTAATGGCCATCTGCGGCCAACAGTACTACTCATACAAAAAAAAAAAAAAAAAAAGCGATTCTGGTATAAGACACGGGTCCGTTCCAAGCGAAGCGACGGTGTTCGAGACGACGCTGCGAAGTGCGTAACAGCGTAGACGAAAATCTGAGGCCCAAGTTTAATCATTATTTATACATTACTAACTGCCGCACTAACAAATCACAATTAGGCGCGCGACGAAACCGATAGCAATTCCTTGCAGCTACGCTCGCTATTATTTCCTTTCCAACCCCATTTGACCCCTTTAGGAGTGGAATTTTTAAAAACCCTTCCTTAGTGGATGCTTACATCATAAGAAGAACCTATTGGCCAAATTTCAGATTTCTAGGTTCAGCGGTTTGGCTTGTGCGTTGATGAATCAGTCAGTCAGTCAGTCAGGACAAGTAATTTTATATGTATTGATTATCATTAACATAGTCATCATAATCAGTCGTCATCAGTCCACTGCTGGACATAGGCCTCCCCCAATACACGCCATTGAGCCCGGTCTTCGACTCTCCCCTTCCAGTCACTGCCAACTGCTTTTCGTATATCGTCACTCCATAGGGCGTCCTACGCTACGTTTTCCGGTTCGTGGTCTCCGCTCTAGAACTAGTCTTCCTCAACGAGCATCGGTTCTGCGGCATATATGCCACTTCAGCTTCCTACACACACAGTAACATTAACACAGTGAAAACAGATTATTTCGTCACCCACTACTAATTAATATTTTACACGCTGACGCGCTTAAACGCACGCTCATGTGATTGGTTGTCCGTCTAGATGCGATTATCAAAATTATGACGCACGTTTTGCGGCACTATTCGCCCTTCTGAACGCAGCCTAACGGCAGCGACGGAGGTGGGCGTATTTAACATGATTTCAACCAGTGTTCCTTTATTACCAGACCAGATTCATTAACTTTATAACAATAGGTGGTAGGTATCTTTTATAAATTAGCAAGTTAATTAAACCCTACCTTCATAATCTAAAATTATTATTTTATGTATCCCCGGAACCTTTTAATAACGTTTTTTATGTTTCGCATGTGTTGACATCTATAGAGGGATTTATGATGGGTCATAGTCCCGTTAGAAAATCGTCAATATTCTGTAGTTACGAGACAATTATCGCACTGTTAAGATGTACTACAAAGTGATTATTCTGAAAGAAGATTTAACAATACTATTACAGATATGGGATAGTAAAAAATAACACACAAATTCACACATCGATGAAACATCTCCATTAAATGATACACCCAGACGTGAGTGATACTGATACCAGCCCTTGTTAATGTCCCACTGCTGGGCACGGGCCTCCCCTCAAGATGAGGGGACTTAGGCCATAGTCCACCACGCTGGCCAAGTGCGGGTTGGCGGACTTCACACGTCATTCGAGAGCTATAGTTAGGCTTTCTCAGACATGGAGGTTTCCTCACGATGTTTTCCTTCACCGAAAGCTAGTAACAATCGCACAAAGACGATTCGCACATGATTCATTGAAGAAATCAGAGGTGCGAGCCGGGGTTCGAACCTGCGCACCTTGTTTTCAAGGCAAGCGCTCGCCCACTGAGCTGTTACCGCTACAACACAGACGTGAGTACTCCTCCTAAAACACTTCATCCACGCGAAGCTTATGCAAAACACCTATAAACGTTAAATATATTACTTGAGAGAAATGTTCACGATATAAATGCTGCTTCTAATATATTCGGAAAAGTTATTTTATTAAGTACATATAAAAATATAACAGCGACGCTGTAATGTTCAATTAATGTCTGATCCCCTCATCTATCGGTGTAAAAACCGTATAAGGGAATTATTAGGGAAGCCAGCCATTATTTTAGGCTTATTTTAATTTTATGGTTTTGTTTTTGGGACCATTACGCGAGCCCGAACTCCGTGAGTGATGACTTTTAGATTACTGCATAATACTGAGTATTATAAAAAAACCCTGTCCGATCACTAACTGCCGCACTTACAAATGACAGTTAACTTTAATTCTAATTAAGTAATTTTTTTAAATTTTCTATTTAGACTCGGATCCTCTAATGATTATTTTGGATTATTATTGACCTCACCCCGGTCGTGTTGGTCATCCGTCCCATCGGATTGTGAGAGATATAGAAAGAACTATCTCCCGCGTAGATGACTGATCTTGTGAAAGATTTGCCGCTGTGGTCGTATCGGCCAGGAGGACATTATATTCATTTTATTTAATACACAACTGTTTTATCATAGGGATGCGATTGACGTTTTGGTTTTGGAACTGGTCTATTTGTTTGAGGAATTCAGCACGATATAAACCTTTTGCTATTGAAATGTTGGGTATTCTTCGCAGATAATGTGACACTTAATAATATAGTGTAATATATGTAATATAATTTATTTTCCTTTAATAATAGTACAAAATTGTTATAAAGAAGAAAAATAAAGAAACAAGTAAGTATTAATTATAAAATCATAAAAATCCCAACTGCGAGCAAACAAAAGCTTACAATGCATATACATATTAACACATGTAAATATATTTGAAGTCGTCTCGTTCAGACCTCTCATTTGATACCCCAGATGTTTTTGAAAGTAAAAAAAAAATACAAAACGGCAACTGACAGCCGCTATAATAACTTTTTGGACAAATATAAATCCTATGTCACTCTCCCACAACTGAGAGGAATCTAAAGACATATAATAATAATAATAATAATAATTAAGTCAAAATCCATGAAGCCGTTAATGCTGTAGGCCGTGCCTAAAAAATAGACATACATAAATATAAATACCCTCCTTCTGAGACAGTCGAGCAAAGAAGAAGCTTTTGTTACGTTCACTACTAAGTTAATGTAACTAATATTTAGCAATAGTATTCGTATGAGAACTTTGCTTTAATCATTCTACATACTTATATAATGTAGTTTATGATCTAGCAAATTTTGGATCTATATTTTAGAGCAATGTGTAGTAAAAAAAAATAACTCATCATGGAGACTAAAGCCGTTTTCGTGCCTCAAAGTCTTTGACACAAAAAGGATTCAAAGGTCGAATCTTTTGAAATGCGAGTTTATATTTAGAAAAGAAAGCCATTGTGAATGAGGAATGAATGAAAGAATTCCCTTTAAAAAGATTGCGCCATCATCCCGTCAACATAATAAGTTATCTTTTTGAATGATGAAATGGACTTTCAAACAACCCCGAATTAAGTCAACCAGAACTGTCAATTTTTTTTTATATTAATATGTGCATCGAGGCCCTTGAGGCTATCCATGTTCGTAAGAAATATAAAAGGATATTTTATTATGGGCTCGAATAGTGAAGTTTTTATGTGTTTCGTGCGGGTCGGTATAGACCCACTCGATACGGTATGAACAGATTCGTTGCTCCGCAAACAGTCGTAAATTCTGGACATTGCTTTGATCCGTTCACTATTTTGTTTAATAAAAAAATAAAGGCGTATGTAGAATTCGGAATAGAGAGATGCACGAGACTTATTTTAATGGAGATGGATTTTCTGGCAATTATTTATCATCATCTTTAACAGCTGGCCTTTTGGACAAGCTCAGAGTCACACAGCGAGCTATGGAGAGAGCTATGCTTGGAGTTTCTTTGCTCGACAGAATCCGGAATGAGGAGATTCGCCGAAGAACTAAGGTCACCGACATAGCTCGTAGAATATGCAAGTTTACGCAAGACCACGAACCGGAAGACGCAGCGTAGGCAGGCCTCCCACTAGGTGGACCGACGGCATTGTTCGCGTCGCAGGCAATCGGTGGATGCAAATAGAAATTGTCGTTCATTGTGGCGGTCTAAGGGGGAGGCCTTTGTTCAGCAGTGTACGTCTTCCGGCAGGTGATGATGATGATGATTTATCATCATCATCCGGAAAACGTCCACGGCTTAACATAGCCCTTTATAGGCGTCATAATCCCCATGCTTGGCAGACGCGTCTTGGGGATAGCAGCAGTATAGTGAAAAAAAGTGAAAATTGAAAATGTATGAACTCATGCCTGACGGCTGACCAGTGGCCATACATTTTCCCACTTTTTGACGTTGTAAAGAAAAACAGGGTAGGTTAAAACCAGTATCGTTGCCCCAGGGGTATAGTTGCCTCGATTGTAATTTGTCTAGTTTGGTGGATGAATCACAAATGTTATTTTATTTATTTATCGAGAGATTCAACGATACCACTAAATGGACCATGTTGCATGTCTTTATGCGATTGCATGGAAAGGCAAGGTGCGATCATAGTTATTGTGGGATAGATGTCCAATTACTCAGCACGGCATTTATCCTAAACGGAATTTACATGGATTAGGCAACTATCCCCTTTATAGGATTGATGCTCCAAAATTTAGAGGTCAGCAAAAATCGCCAATACTCTGGAAATATCACGGGTAATAATGGTCTTTCCATTCCTAAATTTGAAGATTATAAACCAAAGTATCTACCCGTGTTACAAATAAAATATTTAGCTTTTCTTACTGAGAAATATAAAGCAATTTCAAAAAGTCGAACGATTCAGGATGAACACATAATTGCTCTAGATTGACAAATCTTATTAACCCTTAATAGTTGCCCAGTTTGCGATCGAATGTGTTTATGGAAAAACGGGGCTTAAACATTTTTATCCGAAAAGCATTTTCCGGAACTGAATTATCGTCGAATGAGTTCACATAACGTCGATTCGTGTCACTCCGGGCTTTACAAAACAAAGATGCGAATTAATGGCTCTCATTCGGAAAGGTCCATTGTGAAAGCCGGTCCCGGGGGTGTACCCTTCCATTTCGCAGAATTGGACGTAAGCTGAAGCCAATTCAACGTGAGCTCCCGCGATCCCCGCAAATCATATTGATAAACGCTAACGACGAAGGAAAGTAAGACGTCCGGAGATCTTTATTTATTGGATGTGTAGCAACAAACGGAATAGATACGTGGCCCGTTTATTAGATTCGTCGCTTTCTTTCTTTACCTTTGACTGAGAGGTTAGCATTGTCTTTTGAGGAGGCCGTTCGGTTTGACGCGCATTTGCCGTTCCAGGAAATTGGGATCGAAGGACCCGATAATCGAATATCACATTATTTCACACGAGAAATGCAGCGAGAGATTCTGTTATTATACCATAACAATATGTACATACTTCGTGACCGACCCAATGCGAAAATAAAAGTAATATCGCAAACAAAGGGAAATTCGCGAAGTATGTTTTTCATACTAATGCGGTAACGTCGTAAAATAAAAATGCTATAACATAAAAGTGGTATGAAGTCTACTTACAATACGACAAAAAGTGCCGTTCATCGGTGGTTTTTATGTTTTCACGTAAAATATTACAATCGGGCGTAAATTTAAAAAAAGAATAATAAGGAACATATTCACTGACTCGTATGTTTAAACTTTTTTAAATTCTGTAGTCTGAAGTCATAATTAGAGCCGTTTGTTCATATTAATATCCACACACTTTCACATTCCTAAAAGTACCTATTTTTTTTTTCTAAATTTTATTACACATATTCCCAAGTTGGGCGCCCACTTTAGAGTTTGTTCCTCAAACAATTAACAATCATACGCGCACTCACGGACGTGATAAAATAGTGCTCGACCATATTTACAATGTTGTACATTCACGCAAATAAAACATAGTTATGTACACAGTTGTACCTATTATGTGTATGTAGAGGATACGTTGTGTAGTGTTTGAGTAGAACAAAGTAAACCGCAGTGCCGCGCCGGACCGTTATTCATTATGATAATTGACACCTAAACGTATGTATCAACGAACACATGGATATAATACACGTGTTACCAGCAACATAATGTCTAATATATTTGTATACGTCATCGCTTTATAATGCATTGAATTTCTGACCTAATTCAGTCTTATTAGGACCATTTCTTTGCATGAGCCTCACCCAATACAGATAGGATCAGGTCTCTTGCCTCCGGTCCACGAGCCCTCTCTGTTCATTAACGTTGAGCAAATCCGTGGTATTTTGTTCTACATGGGTCTCCACTCAAGAACGCGTCTTGTCCATCCAAGCGAATAATGTAATCAACTCCACTTTCGCTACCCAGTTTCCTGCATATCCTATCCTCCATGCCCGGTTCTCACCAGACCTGCTATTTTTTTGGTTGTGCAAGGTTATCTCGAGCATAGCTCGCTCCATCGCCCTTTGCGCATTTCTTAACTTCTCAGCCCATCTTAGAGGATACCATTATGGAAATGCTATTATGAAAAGGCTCGTGCTTTTCATTATAATATTAACAATACTTTACGACATAATAGCTTATGATTTAATTATGATCAATATATTTAATTAGTTACCTATTAGCTGTATCTTAATATCACTGAAGGACTACACTCTCAGTATGAAATTTTATGTTATTGTTATTTTTTTTATTGTTTTGTAACCAATTTGTATACGTTCGTTCTTATTAATGTAAATTTCTCACTGTTATCTATGTTTATGAAATTGTTCTTGTCTTTTCTATAATTATCATTGCATGCTGTGTTCTCCTGTAAGAGTAAATGCACAGTGACCTGATAACGGTAATCGCTTTGTTTGTATGTGACGTGTAATTTATGTTGGAGAACCAAAATAAATAAAATAAAATAAAATACCACTGGAGAGAGCATGATGTGCTAACCCCTCTGCCAAATTTTTGTTCATATGTTCAGGTCATTCTTTATTTGTGTGCGTATCTGTTTGAATGTGTTGCGAGTTTATTATAGTGTGGGTTCATAGAAACATGAAGAGTTTGCATTAAACATTTGCAAGAGTATGCGTGAAATTGTATCTGTGTGTGTTTACTTCGCCTCCCGCACCCCGCAAAAGTGCCAGTGAAAAATTTGTTCGGGGAATCGACGCGATACTAGCTCCATTCTAATTACTCTGAGCAGCCCATTTATGTCTTTCAAACTTCTCCTATCTGTTTATTTAATTAAATTTGTTACGGGTTCGGGGACTCGCCGAGGGTCAAACCTCGGTGTTTTCAGTGGTGAGAATCAGCGGTGGGATTAGTTCTCAGCCTATTGTTTAGTGGCCAGTGACTGACAAAATGCATTCCTTGAATATCTTTGCCTTAAGCGGTGATAAATTTTGTCATTACCGTAAATCTTTCTCCGTTTTTATTTATTTATTCTTTATGCACATTTACACTTAGGCGAACTTAATGCCTTAGACAACCTAGACTTTTTAAGTCTAAAATTATATTAAGTATAATAATATCACTGGCATACAGTGCATAGAGGCAATGCCTAATCTAAGACTTCTCTGTCTGTACAACACTGTCGTAAAAAATCTTTAAATGTCCAAATATTGGAAGACGTGAGCGGTACAGACTGGTGATATGCGCATCGCTATTTTGTTATTAGTTCGTCCAAGATTTCCATCATCCTATTATCAAAAAGTTTCAGAACACTTAAACCCAGCATCTCGGATACGGGATTTCAAAGTATTAGGTACTTCGGTTATATCAGTGTCAGTTTTCTACACGGAGCATCCGAGTTCAAAGATTTCGGTCTAAACTTTTGTTGAAGAACGGTTAGCGTAATCCCATTACGGACCTCAAAATGACCCAGTTTACGGTTTAAGTTGCAAGACATAGATTATAGTTCGATGTTCGAGTTTGTGTTTTATGTTGTACAAGATAAAAATCCAAATTGTTCAGGTGACCTTTCATTATTTAAAAAAAATAATAAACAACTGTTCTTGTTATGAAGAAACGCAAATGGGGAAACGGTTTCAATAGCCCCCAGGCATTCAAACTTTCCTCAAGACGAACTTTACAAACTTTCTAATTTTTTTCTCAACAATTTTGACAGATATCTTCCTCTGGGAAAAAGAAAGTTCGGGGTAAAATCTAATTCAATAAGGCGAAAAAAATTTCAAGTGCCTACGTAATTGTAAAGTAGATGGCGGGAAACATAACTTTTCAATTTCCGGGATATAATGTATTTGACCGAGGGGTTTTGATATTATATAAATAATTGACCGACCGTATTGGAATGGTTAGTCCAATACAAAGAAAAAAGTAATTACGAATTAAAATGCGTATTACTTTTTTTATCTATAAAGGTGAATTGTACAGGTAGCAGACATAGGATTTAAGGCACATACCATACGAGCATAAAAGACATCGTGCCACCATTTCTCAGTGCTTAAAGGTTTAGTCATAAAAATAAATAATTAGCAGCTGATTCAGCATTGACAACTAGATCATCAGTAAATTATTCTAGAATTGGATAGTTGCTGCTAGCTATTTATGAAAAGCAGAAATAATATAGGACCCAGAATGCTACCTTGTGAGACACCGGAATTCAGCGCCTGTTCATACTGTAATGATTATTATATTTTGACTATATGGTTACGAGTAGTTACGATTAATCAAATAACCTCCAAATATTTTACAGTACAAAATAAAGCTAAAAATATCAAGTAAGTATCATCGGAATATGACATACTGTTATGGTTTTATGCCAACATACAGTAGATTCTTCTGTTATTAAGACAATTATATTGTACTGCCACTCGTCCCCTAAAACATTAGCTAACTTCGTAAGATCTGAATAATAACATGCTAGGAACAAATTATGATCTAATATGTATAAAAAAAAAGAACTAATAACTTGTAATAACACAGATCGAAATTAATTGATTTATTATGAATATTTTATTTAGCCGCAACCAGCAATGAGACTGCCCATTCAATTAATTGCTAGGAATGTACGATTTAGTTCGCACTTTTTTACAGTCAATACTTATGTATTAATCTGCCTTGCTATATTTAACAGTACGTTAGGGCGGGGGAATGGCTGTATTTTTAAAACTATGACAAAACAATATTGCAAAATCGTACAAATAATTTTGTTTCCTTAGTATCTTAAAAAAGTCATTACGTGTGGTTCGTGTTCCAAGTTACTGATTATTTTTGGCCAAGACAATAATTTATGCATACATAATATAGGCCCTTAAACCATATAAAGTCCTTAGGGTAAAACCTTTTAGTCCTTTAACGAATGATCTTTCAAAAACAAAAAAAGGAAGTCAAATAGATAGAAAACTCAACAGTACGTTTCCGTACAGAGTCTAATGGATTCGAAAGGTACGCCCCAGGGGTATGTCTTACTTCTAACGTAAATTGATTGGATCGGTGACCATGGGTTTTCATGTGGATTTTTTTCTTCTTACAGATTGTGAGCTTAAGCGAAGGGGATACCTTTACACAATGTTCATGATTTACTTCCGAAGGAAGCGTGTTTTTAAGACGTTGTATATATTGTTAGACCCAAAAGTATATTTTTTACTGTCACCCTCTAGCGAGTACGCCTAACAGCTGTAGTGATTGGATATAGTTTGACAATAGAGGAGTCCCACGTAGACGATGGACAACAAACATAGAGATTTATTTATTTATTATTACGTATATTCTATAATTCTTATTAGTCTTTCAGTATTAGTATTAAGTGTCTGGGGGTTATTTATGTAAGTATGTTTTTTTTTGGGACTAATCCCACCACGCATTTCCACCACTGTTACTCCTGTAAGCCAGGATCTACACTAAGTATGTATTTACAAAAAAAAATGTATATGTACTTATTAGTATCAGTTGTCTTGTTTCCATAGTACATACAGGCTCGGCCTAGTTTGGGATCGGATGACCGTGTGTGGATTGTCCCAAGATATTATTATTTATTATTAATAATCTGTGGTAAATATAAATATGAGTAGTAGGTATACTGTCTTATTCGGAAAAAAATAATGATTTAGCTACTACTTGCTTTAGTAAATATTTCATGTTAATTAAAAATCTATTCCTATATTACTTAAAGCATCATATTCTCAATAGTAGATTTAATGCTGTGCTTAACAAAATAATTTCACCTGCGACAAAAACCCAAAAAGAAAACCATTCTAAAGTGTGAAAGCAACAACAAAATAAAAAAATAAAGAAACCGAAAAAGAACTACCACACTACTGCGATAAGAATCCCTTTAACGGTGGGACCGACCACCACTAATTGCAAGCAGGTAACCCGCAATTAACGGAACTAAGAATTATTCGGACACGAGAGTGGGGAAAAACACAGCCACTTACACGTTAAAGTGTACTGTCCAATATAACTATAGGACACCATACTGCAGTCGGGCAAATAATAAAAAAAGAACGACACTTTTTTATTCGTATGTACACGGTTTTTTTGATTGATGATAACTTTGATTATCATTTATTAAACTGGGAAATGATGGTGTTATTTTATGCTTTCAGTGCACTAAGTCTTAACATTAAGTATATTTGTTTATTATGCTATCAGTTTAACAAATTCTTTTATAAGTTTACAATAGGTTTGTTTTATTAGAATAATACTTTTGTCTCTTATTCATACCAGTATTGTATTTTTGCTTGTTCTATATAATGATTATCTACTTTCAATCATTTACCCGTACCGATTTCTTTCTATACCATATCGCTTGTTTAGTGATTGAAATGCCTTTGAAATTAGCATATTAAAGTAAAATAAAACTTTTCTTAACTTGTTCATCTAATATAAATAACATGCAAAACACACAACAAAAAATATCAGGTATGGCTGCCGTACAATTTTATTCGCAATTTTATAAATTGACGATGTAAAACAAACGTCACGCAATACAGTATTTAGAGTATCAATTACGAGAAACGGTATATAAATTTTATTAGCATACACAGGCGGAGTTTGCCGGAGCTATACGTAAATAAATATACAAGTATTCGAGTTTTTGCGCTAGTTCACACCCCTTTTTTTGAGAGTATGTATGTATGTCTATTTCTTTTGCACGGCCTACAGCCTTAATGGCTAATGTCATTCGATTTATCTAAGTTGTGCGAGTGACATAGGATATAATGTTTAAACATAAACTAGTAGTTTAAAAAACTAAAAATACAGGCTTTTATAAGGTCTGCACTAAAAATCAATAAATAAATTTTCGAACCCGTTCTTTCTTTCTACCCCGTGTTTATAATTAAGCATTATATTTAAGAGAAAAAGCGTGTTTAAATGCATATACCTAATTTACAATTTGCGCGTTTTGCCTGACTGGCTTGAACTTAGGCTTCTTGTACTGAAGTGCAGATTACTTGCAACCTGATTTACTATGACGTTTTACAAAAGAAATTATGCATTAAACTGCAGTCAGTACATTACACAAATGCCTCCTGTGAATGTAATTACATGCTAATGTGGCTCTAGCAATGTACTAGGCATAAATTACTTGTTCTACTGATTGATTGCTATACAAACACTATTTTGATTGATGTAGAAGCTCATCTGAATTGCGAATACATTTATTGAGGTAGACGTTATGAACATATTGATAAAATCTGATCAAAGGCAAACATATTTTTATAACACAGGTATTTTTAGTGTTATTATATGTTTCCATATCATACGTTTCTGAATATCTTCCTACAAGTAGAATGTTGATGTTTTTAGAAGTAAAAAATAATACAAAACGGCTGCCAGTTTTTTTTAAGATATATAGATTATGTTACTCTCACAACTAAGACGAATCTAACGATATATATGTCACTGTGCATGACGACGTTTAGGCTGTAGGCATCGATATAATATATAAACTAGATTTGGAGTCACGGTTCAAAAAGTGGTAGCGAGAAATAGCGCCTCTGTGTCGCTATTTCTTTAGAAGCCATATTCTGACAAATTTATTTTTGCTGATAGGAGTGTCGCTACTGTCTATATGAAACTGTCAAACTACAAGTTATTATCATTATAAAATTGTTAGTTCACGTTTTCGCCACCAGCACAGATAAGTTTGCAACCTCCGCGACCACATTTTAGATGTCATTTTTTTGTGAATGTTTATCTAGTTTATATATTATATCGATGGCTGTAAGCAAAGAAATACTGGCACTTTAAGAACGATACCAAAAACCATGGCCCAGTTGAAAAAATCTAAACCATCTTCGAAACCAAGGAGGCCGTTACAGGTAGGTACAATGCATGTATATAGGATGGTTTGAACTGAAAACCCTCAGGTTACATAAATCAAAATCCCTGTATGAATATCTTTTACGTACTGTTTGTTTATTATATTTTATACGAGATAGTAAATGTATACGAACATCCAGAACTCCATTAACTAACGTAACTAATGATTATCTGACCGCATAGATTCGATTTTCAAAAAATCATGTCCGTATTCTGTTTAACCATCTAAACTATTTCACATGGCACCCACCCATTTAGAACTACTAGGTAACACGAAAAATAACGGATTCATCGAAAGTCGGCGAGGTAGCCCCGACCACCGTTTGGGGCACCATTCCGTTTATGACCAGTCGTTATGGCCACTACGAGAGAAAAAAAGTACGAACAGAGTCGAAATGAATCGTAATCGCGGAATTGTTTCATTAAAAACGTTATTGGCCGACGGGATTGGCGCGTTTTTTCTGCGGATTAACTCTTTCCGGACGAGTCTGGTTTATGACGTCATTCGAGATCATATTATTGTGATTTATTGTTTTTTGTAAGGACACATTTAGTTGGTTTTTTATGTGTACTATTTTGGTATGTTCGAGGGAGCAGATGATTTTATGAAACTTTTTGTGTTATATATATTGTCACCTCAAAATGTGTTTTAGTTTCAAAACAGTGCAAATACGTAATGGTTAATTCAGTGAAATTGTGTACATTGTACGGGAACAATGAACTAACATTTTCAGTACAGAATCAATTAAAAATCGTAATTAGTGGTGCTCTTAATAACTTGGGATACCGGTATGTAAGAAGATATAATTTCATTTTTGTGACTATCTATTACCAGACTTATCTCGTTTGACAACTAAAGTGATCGTCACTTGCTATCAGATAACTATCAGATGGTTCATTCGGTATTGCCTAACTTGAGTGACTAATAAATACCAACACGATAAGTTGACATCAAAGTTTCGGTGTTAAATTCAAGCTTGATAGTCACTTGGGTGGCTAAATATACGCAATAGCCCTGCAGACCTACAGCTATGATATGCGGCTCCATAAATCTATGTTGTTTATGTAAAAAGTCTAAATTTACCATAGACAAGAACCTCAAACTACATCGACTGCCAGTATTCACTAGCAAAAAAAAAATCAAAACCACACCACAATTTAAACATCGAAGCACCTGATTCGAAAAAAGAACGGTACAATCTAGATACCCGCGATTCCCAACCGAATCGCACCAGTGCCGCACTAGTTGCCGTATTGACCGACCGTACGTTTTTATTACCGATCGTAAACGACTTCGGATATCTGAAAAAATCGACATACAAAAACGCTGAGCGGCTATAGCTGTATGTTAATTTGATTGACCACTGGAGGATGGAGGGGAAAAATTAAAGTGGCATTTGTGTTTTTGCTGTGTCAACTTTTGGTGGGCACAGCTTGCCACTGGATGTATAAAAGACTTTTTTCTTATAATAATAGAAGTAGTAGTTCAATCGATTTAATCGGTTTGGAGAGATTATTTTTTTTATTTGCGACCATATTTTTGTAAACTTTCTGCAAAATTCTGCACTGCTCGCTTTTGTTATTCAGAACAAATAACAAGCAAACATTGGAAAAGAATATGAAACAGTAAAAATATTCTAAAAGTTTAAATCTAAGTAAATACCATTTACTTAAAATGTTTTGCACTATGAAATTCGATTATGCACTATTTTCACTACGATATATGAGGTTTGCAAACAAATCAAAATATTTTATCTTAAAAAAACAAACAAATTCAAGTCTCATACGGGTCATAGTGCTACGCGTACAGGCAGCAACATACTTATTAATATTTATAACAACTAATATTTCACGTTGTCCATTTTCACTACAGCTACTCGAATATAACTTTATACCGTTGTTAAATGTACAGTGAATTAAGTGGTATAAAATCGGCTTGTTTTACGACTTCGCATGAAAATTTTGTTTCTATTTTCGTAACGCAGCAACGCAACTATGTAGAGCGGTTGTCCAACTACACAACAGTTGTTGCTCCCCATAGGGTTCGTATCAACGAATTACGGACTATATAAAACGAGCGCACTATCGCTGCGCTACAAAGGCTTAAGGCTGGAGTGCTTTAAGCGCTCGCCTCCTCTTGTCCGGTGAAGCCGGCCATCTGACCCCAACAGCGTCTATCATTAAAAAAAAAGCGCTACAAAGGCTGCATCTGTCGTAAGTTTAATTCATTATCATCACCCGAACTACGTCGACTGCTGAATAAAGGCTTCCCCTTAAAAGTGAGTGGTTGCCATAATCCCCACGCTTGGCAAGCGTCTTGGGGATCGCAGTGTAGGTGGTAGGTAATCTAATCGAAAGACGCTGCTGCCAGACTTCTTGTTTTCCCTTAGTCGCCTCTAACGGACACCCAACGGAACGAGATGGGTAGGCATTAACACATAGAACGCCAAATGCCTGACACACAATGGATTTTTCTATTGGTATGTTGCCTGACGGCAGTCTAAGGGTAATTAATTTTAAATTCATTTAGTTCAAAATTAACGTCGATACGTTGATATAAATTTACATTTATACCTAATTCATCATCATCATCACCAGCCAGATTACGTCTTCTGCTGAACATAGGCCTGCCTATTCTAACCCTAAATTAATGACAATTAGCTATTTGCGTCCACCATCCAAGTGGGAAGCCTGCATACGCTTCGTCTTCCGGTTCGTGGTCGCCACTCGAGAACCGTTCTTCTCCATCAGTTATAGGTTCTTTGAGTATCTTTGGACTATTAATGACAATGAGTTTGTCTAGGCCAAAGGCGTAAAATTTCCCCCACAGGGTCCTAAAATACTAATCTAAATACATATAACGACATCTACTAACAGTAAAGGATATCTAAATTGATTCAAACTTTAAACATTTCATTTAAATATACAGATAACTGCACGAAACAGAGTCAATGAAAGATAAACAGAATAGACTATTTATACGGCCCGTAACTATAAAACTGATAGTAATCGGCTAACATAAAAATATACAACGCAATTGAACAAACGACGGACCCAAATTACACTGGACTTTTCAAATTATTTAACACTAGCTTTCCTACTTGGGTTTTTGTAAAATGTAAATGTACAATCATCAAGGGGGGATGGAGTGGTTGCTATAATCTCCACACTTGGCACGTGTCTTTGGAATCGCAGTATAGGTGGTAATCCAATAGAAAGAAGCTGCCGCCCGTCTTCTTGTTTTCCCTTAGTCGCCTTTTACGGACACCCGAACAAACACGGGTAATTGTACGTGTAAAATGACAATGAGTCCAGTTTGATAGACTGCCCAGTGAGTTAGATGTAAATATATGTAATAAAAAAAAAACGGTAAAACTGAACGCCTATTTCGCCAACAAACTGCGCGGTGCCGTTTGGCGAATTATTCTTTACATAAGTGTTTTTGTAAATCTTTCATGAATTAAAAAAAATATTAAATGTTGTAAATTTCGTTTTTTCTTTCAAAACGTAATAATAAAAATATCAATCATAATTAATAGACAGATTTCCATAGTATTAATTTATTTACATATTAACGAATATGAATATTCGGTAATTGATAATAAGAAAGTATAACGTTATTTAAAATAACTTAAAAATAATTTGTAATGTTACAGTCTAAAAAATATATAAATTCGTCAAGTTCGTCCGTCGTCGTCTAGCTCCATCATTTTAGGCAACGATTTATGTGAAAATTATACAAAAATATAAATTTGGTATCTCATGATCATAGTACACACCTGATTGCAAGTCACGTTCGAATTAAAATACACGCAAAATAACCGTTTGATAAATTATACGTGTATAATAAAAACAACAAAAAACTACGATAGCACAACTGAATAGTTTCCAACAAAGCCCCCCGTATTATGCATTCGAGTCACGTTCCGCTAATCTGCGATTGTTACAGATTATTATACGACCCTTGCCCGTTTGGTATAGTAACAAAGGTAACAAGGCAGCTTGAAAAACCGGCGTGGAACTCGAACAAACAATTAAATTAGACGGGACTACGAGTCGCGTTACCGGGGCTGCCCATGCAGGGCTGCACCAATCAAACTCAGGAGGAACGTTATTTCAGATCGTTAATTTCTATAGAACTAGCAACTAATAACAGCTCACTGAGGACGACATTATAAAAAATGGTTCACGTAAAAAATGGGTACGTAACTTTACGAACGCCATATCAAACTTCTATTATAGTTACAAGTAAATGATTTGTCTTATCTTAAGTAAAAGTGTCGATTTTGTACGAGTGATTATAATTGATGTTAAGCTAAAATGCGGTAGGTATACAATAGCAGGCTAATATTTATCACTTAGGGCCTATTCGGTAAAAATCTTATAGCCTGCAAACTCAATAGTAGCTTATAAGAACTTTTTGAAAAATAGGTAAGTACATACAATCGATTTTGTTTTCGTTTCAACTATTATAATATCAATTCACACGATTGTATTATTTGTCAGCCTTAATTATTCAAAGATTCAGCCGATCCTATATAAAAGCAGCAGGTTCAAGCAATACTAAAAGTAAACACAATATGTAAATAAAGCTTCACGAACAATAGGATGTCAATCCTATTGTTCGTGAAGCTTTATATTATATAAGTGCACGATATTAATACAAAGACATAAAAACTTATATATTTTTGGTAACGGTACTAGAGGCATGTTATTAATAGCCAAATACCGATACCGTAATAGCTGCTACCCGCAACTGCCATACGAATTATAATAAGCTATTTCCGCTCTCTATGTTATAACCGCGTCGACTCTGTTTATACCATGTATATACCATAATTGTTTTAGACCTCGATCCAGCAGACGTAGCTTGCTACGTGCCGTCTCTCCAGCCCACATACGTATGTGTACATATCTCCGTTATTGCATGTTCTTTATCATACCCTTTTCCGTCTACAACTGGACCTAGGGATATTAATTTCACATCACGTACAATGTTATGAATATTTTTTTTCTGCTCGCCGCCTGACGCTTTTGTTCCAAGTTATCGTAACTCGGCCCTGGAAACTGGGATGATGGCTCTAGGCGTACAGCCACTATTTTTCGAGAGAGAAAAAAAATGTGTAGATTTTTTATGATATAGTCTTACGTAGGTATTTCAGAGAGTTTATCGTTGTTGTAATATTACGCAAGTTGGCGTAAATTCTGACAAAATTAATAAAAACATTATATTAATAATAATAATAATAACCGGTGTTGCACTCCGTCGTCTTCTGACGGTTATATGGAGAGCCCATCTAGTGGGTGGCAAGTCACCGCTTGCCGCAAAAATAATTAATTTATTAATTATGGCAAGTGACCCGACCTTCTGCAATAGCCCAGTTTCCAGTCCACCAAGTACTGAATAAATAGACTAGAATTCTTTCCACACACTAACAATATTACCTACACCTGCCGGGGTCAACTACTGTTTATGATTTATCATTTTCAGTGGTTTATCTCGGGAGGTATTACACACCATTTTATTCTTCAAAGGGCCTCTACGTGTTGGATTCGTCCCCACGCAAGCCTATTAAAAGACCGGGCAAAGTCCGAGATACCAAAAGAAATACACTAAAATAATAATATCTTGGGACATTCTACACACGGTCAACCCAACCCCAAACTAAGATCCCAAACTAGGCAGAGCCTGTACTATGGAAACCAGACAACTGACACTAATACTTATATTCTTTTTATTTTTTGTAAATACATACTTAGTTAAATAAATAACACCCAGACACTTGGTGGGAATCGAACCCACGATCCATCGGTTAGCAGCCAGGGTGTCTATCCACTAGACCAACGGGCCCGTCGTAATTAATAAAAAAGTCTATCACCCTAATAAAACTAATACATATTACTTGAATAATGGCATGGGTGTGTGTCCCCGCGGGGTGCCCGGTTAGAATTGCATCCTCCATCTCTTCTCGTTGGGTGTCGTTAGAGGCGAGTAAGCGAGAATAGCAAGACGGGCAGCAGCGTCTTTCTTTCGAATTTATCTGTCACCTGCGAAACCCAAGACGCCTGCAAAGCATGGGCAATATGGCAACCCCTCTCTTTTAAGGGAGAGGCCTTTGTTCAGTAGTGGACGTGTTTTCAGCTGCTGATTAAAAGCGTCCAACCGTTTATTTTCTTTTTGACAGCACCAATAGAACGTAACTGCGTCATGTTACGCAAAAGTTCACTTTTAAAAGTTCACTTAAAGTGAAGTTCACTTTTAAAAGTAACTGCGTCATGTTACGCAAAAGTTCATTTTTAAAAGTGAACTTTTGCGTAACATGACGCAGTTACGTTCTATTGGTGCTGTCAAAAAGAAAATAAACGGTTGGACGCTCTATAATGGCATGAGAAGACACTAATGTCTTCTCACGTCATTAGTATAGTGTACCGAACTTATCTGTGAGTTTTTTTGACCTGATGGAAAACGGCAAAGCGGTCGAGTCGGTCAGTGTCGCCACTGTCTATGCAAATACGTCAAACTAATCGTAATTTACATGAGAATATTTTAGTTCCTATTTCCACCACCGTCACAGATAAGTAGGTCGATCCGTACCTACCTACCTAACTAAACACACATATCCCACTTCAAACTAACTTCAAGTATTTCTAAGTATGCATAATAAACAATTAAACTGCAGTATGTTTAGATTAGGTCGTTTTAGCTTAACTACCTACAACGCATGTAACACAGTACTCTTGGGAGCGCTAAATGCGGGACGCATGTAATGTTTGTAGTTATAAACTAACCCTATTAGGTACTCATAAACGTTAAGCAATTATGTAACTAAAATACATGTGAAATTTTAAGGCACTTGGTGTACTAACTACAAACCTATAATATATTTAGGCCGTCATTTAGATTATCAAAAAATATTGGACACGTATTTTTTCTTTAAAGGTTCTCGAGTGGCGACCACGAACCGGAAGACGCAGCGTTGGCAGGCCTCCCACTAGGTGGACAGACGACATTGTGCGCGTCGCAGGTAACCGGTGGATGCAAATAGCCAATTGTAGTTCATTGTGGCGTTCTAAGGGGGAGGCCTATGTTCAGCAGTGGACGTCTTCCGGCTGATGATGATGATGATGATGATGATGATGATTTTTTCTTTTCTCAATTAAACAAAAAATGACGAAGATATAAAGCGTTGAAATTCCGCGTGACGTTACACCTGTATACAATTTTTACTGAGGCGTGACGTCACTAGCCCCCACTCCCGAATTTTGAAGCTCTATATCTTTGGCAATTTCTATTGATTTCTTAAATAAAAAAAATACGTGTCCAATATTTTTTGATAATCTAACTGTAGCACTAAATAGTTTTTTTTACCAAGTCATCATCCCCATTATATGGCAAAAATTAGATGATATTCTTTGCAGAAAGAAACAAAAGCACAAAAAGCCCGACTGCGAACGAAGAAAATGGTTTTAAAATACATCTATATCTATAAAAATCAATGCCACTTATCGTTGTAATTTTATAACTCAAGAACGGGCTCACCTATCCAAACCCAATGTTTAGGCTTTGTTCGGACTATTTAGTTGATGGTTTATGTGAAGTTTGCACAAAATCGGTTCAGCGGTTCTTCATTTATCAAATTTTTTGTAACCAATTAATTCAAGTTTTATAAATAAAACATATACATCATCAGTCGGAAGACATCCACTGCTGAACATAGGCCTACCCGTAGAAACGGTTCAATAATCCCCAGGCTTGGACGACGTCTGCCCAGTATACATACGTAAAGATAGAAATTAAACAGAAGACGCTGATGCCCGTTTTCCCTTAGTCGCCTCAAACGAAAGGAGATGGAATGGAAGCGTGCTATTCTTACACACACCGTTTCTTTTGCATAAACAGGTCTATACAGGGTGAACTTTTGAGACGGGACGGTAAGGTACCTTTTTTTTTTTTTTTTTTTTTTTTTTTTTTTTTTTTTTTTTTTTTTTGACGCGGGGGAAATCTTCGAAAGATCCCCGGGAGCTGTGGGGCTCGACCGGGGTATGTGGGATTCTTACCCACTAAAACCCCCGCGGCTGTCGCATCGGCACATGAGAGGGGGGACCCCAGGGCTCTCCGGTGGGATCTGCACCAGGGGCCCCTCAGTGCCTTGCCTTTGAGCCCGCCGCCGGGGGGCGCATTGTAGCCCCCCGGGAACCTGTCACGGTGCTCACGGGGACGGGGGTCGCAACCCCGCCGCCGTCCTCCTCGGAGTCGCCGCCGTACTCAATGGACGCTCAAGGGGCCCACACCCCGAGCGTCCAGCGACTCCGAAGGACGGTAAGGTACCTACCTTAACCATTGTAGATACAGGAAAACGTTCTTAGAAGACCATCCATAACTTCTTGCGATATTCTGTACTGCATTCATAGATTTTGAAAAAATTACACCATCATCATGATTTTAACTTATGTAAAACTTTTCATAGAACGCCACTCGCATTATAAGGAAAGTTTTTGTTAAGTTATCTATGTAAGATGTATCTATGATATACTATATCTGTGCCGTGCCGCGTCGTCGCCTGCCTATAAATAGGCTGGAGGGGGCTGCGGACCGCCTCTTTCTCGAAACGGTTGCGTCCGTGCTCACCCCATTCCAGACAAATATATTTTTGCTGTTACAGGAACCTTCTTTCATTAAACAGTTTTACATAAGTTAAAACTTAATAACAGTAAGAACATAATAATAAATAGTCATCTGATGCTATCGTTACGTTCATGGGACACGGACGATGTTCCGAGTATACAATTATGTTGAGTGCTCTTCGGTGTTGTACCTACTTGGATCACTAGGCAACAGTGTATGTTATAGCACTTAACTTTCATGCTACATTTTATATTGTGATGTATTAACGTCTAGTATGTACGTGAGCAATAAATTATGCATAATCCTAGTGCTTGAAGTGTATCGAAGAAAATTCAAACAGCCCTTTTTAACCCACTTCAAAGAGGTCCATCACTAACACTAACATATTAGTTCACTTTTTAGTTACATTTTGATGGTGGTTCTTTTTTTTTTATAAATATTTATTATTGACAGCACTATTTCCAAAGGTATGTTTTTGACGAGACAAGCAAAACATGCATTGCACTGCCGCTCGTCATCCGAGACATTAGTTATTAAGTCTCTCGTGCCTAGTAATTTCATTCGCTACAATGCCTTTCTCACTAGAACACAGCAATGTTTACACACTACTGCTTGCAAAATTTTCGCGTAGGTACTGCTTTAGTTTCTAATAAGCAAAGTAAAGAATTCGACCATACCGTTAATTAGAGTTCAAACAACGAAACAAGCAACCCAACAAAATTGTATTTAAACAGGGCCAGGCGGCGTAAATTAAAAGCAAATTGAGCTATGAAACGATGAACTGTTATACTTAGAAGGGCAAACGAAAATACATGAACTTACAGATCTAGGTTCTGTCACCCACAATTGTCTCGTATATGCAACTGACTCGAAGCATTCACACACGTACGCACACACATGAACACCCTTAATTTAGATATTTTTTTAAGTATGTAGTACTTTTTTAACATTATTAGTTGAACTGGGAAGACGCTGTAGTCTGCAATACTTACCTATAGTTTATTAACTAGCGCAGGCTACAGATTTGATTTTGGGTGTTAGAGTGGTTAATTTCAGTGATAATTTAGGACCGATGCTCATCCATGAGCACTGAGACCAGCGTCAAAAACCGGCGTCGCAGTTCGACGCAACACAAAAACCTACGCTCATACTACAGATCGGTAATGAGTGGGTTAAAACCATTATTACCCACTTATTCCACCCACTGGATAGCAAGGCCTAACGCGATTCAGGAAACTGATTCGCAGACAATGTTTCAAAATGAATTATTATTAAAAAAGATACAATAATGAGCTTTGCAGATTGAGAGATTAATAACAGAAAGGCTTTGTTCGGCAGTGGACGTCTTCCGGCTGATGATGAATAGAATCCGTTTCACGTAGCTTATTAAAAATTAGAGCTATGAAAGGCAGACCGCAACATCAATACAATATGAAAGAAAAGAAAGATGATTGGGTGAAAACGTATACCAAAACATTGGATACATTTGGCTCAATTTATTCTGGAGCGAATGACTAAAATGTGTATCAATACTATATATCAGGGTTGACCTTTGCTTTAAATTTGTTTTTTTTTTCGAAACTGCTTTTGATATTAACTAATTGGTAACTCGCTTTTGCAGAAAAACATCCAAGTAGGTACCATCAGCAGTATCAAGTATTATTTCATGTCTTTCGGACGTACGAGTAGAAATACCTAGTCCACCCAACGTCGACGCAGAACAGAGCTGATGGCTTGTAAACGAATTTTCACATACTTAAGGACAGTCACAGTTGAACCAAGTTTCAAATAAAAAAAAATCTAATTCAAATCCGTTCACTCCTCAGAGAGCTACAACGCCACAAACAGACATAGGCGTTAAATTTAAACCACTCTTGGTTTTTGGTAAATTACCGATTAAATCCAAAGATTTTATCAAGATAGTGGATTTTTGCCACTCAACAATATTAACCCATAAACTTCATAATTTCCGTAACATTTATTGGCAGTTATAAGTTAGCTGATCGAAATCAAGTACCAGCCCTACAACCCGTATACAAAATGTACGGTAATAATGAGCTCCGAAATTTGTATTCGCCGACATTTGAATAGCCGCCGTTCCGAATTCATAATAACACATAATGTTCACATTGTGTGTATGTATGTATGTACATATTTGAATGAACAGAGCTCTACATTCGGCATTTTCAGAAAAATGTAGAAGCGAACTATGTATATCGAAAGGTTGATGATATTTATAAGGAAAGTTCGCCACGATCTCAATCAATCTCTAAACGCAAAAGATTTAGTAATACATATATCGCTAAGTAACCGTGAAAATCATACAATAGCAGTACTATACAATTCTGCATATAATAGTGAGCAGAAAACCTTTGAAGCTTGTATGCTGGAAATGTTTTTTCAGTAGCTCAGTATTATAATGATAAGGTGTTGTACGATACCATCGCACATACATAATGTAATATCTTTGATATAACTTTGACATCTACTTGTGTCAATGTCATCTGTCAAATTGTATACACTGACAGCTCGGGTCAGTGTCCTTTTTTTTGTACTACTACTTCATTCTTACATCTTGTTAGCTATTGTAACTCGTAACTATATTTTTATATTATTAATTAAACAGTCCATTAATATTTTTCTTATGTGGTGTTTCATTGCCCAACACGCTACATAAAGTGGTCCAAACGATATTGGGCACGTGCTGCAGCAATTGTGCAGAAAAGTTTGCAACGCAACGTGTGCGTGAGTACCTACAGCCTACATTATAAGGCGGACCAACAGCAAGATCATATGCAGGGGCACTTTATCGGCAGCAATAGTGTCGAAGTTTTGTTGCTTCCTTGCACGTGTGCTGGGTTTTCGGTGGAAGCACACATTTCGTCGAGTTTTTTTTTCTTTATTCTGCGTCGTCATCATCGCTTTCACAAAAAGAGTGAGTGGGAGAGAGCGTGCTTGTTCGCAGCTATATGGTGGAATTGCATCTCCTTTTCGCCCATCTCTTCCTATAGGAGAGAGCGAGACAACGCTAAAATCAACGTATTACGCTGATAAACTACAGTGTTTCGTGCTATTCGCGCAGCCATAGTGCGCAAGTGCAACTTTATTTTTCCGTATTATCACATGCATGACAGAGAAAACGTTATCGACCGACGCCATTTTCGTTCGACGCATTTTTCAAGATCGCGTATACGGCTTACAGTGAAGTGCGCAATAAAATATTTGTGTCTAATCATTTAGTAATTATCACTTTATTATAAAGCTATACTTATTTAATATGAGTGAAAAAGAAGAAATTAAACGGCTAATTGCCGCGCGAGGCCAATGTAAGTCCATTATTACAAGAACGGAAAATTTTCTAGCCGATGATTCTGATAGCAAAGACACCGAATTAATAAAAGTTAAAAAAGAACGCCTAATAAAGGCATTTGAGGATTACTCTGACTTAGATATTAGTATAAAGGTATCAGAACCATCAGACAAGGAAGCGTTCGAATTAATTGAAGACAAATATTGCAATATACTTGCGAATATTAATACAATATTGTCTTTGTCCAACTTAGGGCCTGACAAGGCTTGTAAGGGTAATAATGGAGAGACTGGTGACGTAGAACCTGACAAGTCTAGTAAGGGTAATAATGGAGAGACTGGCCAATTCCAACGGTTGCCTCGAATAAAAATAAATGTATTTACGGGAAATGCAAGTGAGTATTACCCATTTATTAACCTGTTTAATTCTGTTGTTCATGAAAACAAACAGTTATCTATGTGTGATAAGTTATACTATGTAACAACATTTCTGCAGGGAGAAGCCTTGGATATTATTAAACACTTACCTCTGGTCAGTAAAAATTATGAAATAGCATTAGACTTACTTAAACAAAGGTATGATAATAAACCTAGGATTATTACACACCATGTTAACGAGATATTAGACATACCCAATTTAAATAAATGCACAAGTGCATCCATTCGTAATATAGTAAACATAGTGAAACAACATTTAGGAGCGTTACGCAATTTAGATCAGCCTACTGACAGCTGGGACACACTATTGTTATGTATTTTACAGCGGAAACTGGATCATTATACAGTGCGTTCCTTTTATTTAGAAAGAGACAATATAAAGGTCATGCCGGACTTAGAAACCTTTTTGACATTTTTAGAGAAAAAGGCTTCAGCGCTTGAAACACTTGCTCCAAGTCCTGGTCTTCAGCAACATGAGAAGTATAAAAGGTCATCACTGTCAGGTGTTGCACATGTTGACAACAGGTTAAATTGTGAGTACTGTAAAGTAAACATCCATAAATTGTTCTCCTGTCCAAAATTTAAGCTAGATAATTATGCACAAAGAATTAACTTTATTAAAAGCAATAAGTACTGTACCAGATGTTTAAATATTCACAAAGGTCAGTGTAAATTCAATTTTAAGTGCAAGTGGTGTAAAGAAAACCATAATACATTATTGCACAACTCTGAGGTACAATTATGTAGCAATGAAGGCAATAGCTCATTGTTACAAAATACTGTAGATATTCCTAAAGTAGGGCTATTATGTAATACTCACAGTGAAGTTTTACTGCCTACTGTCATAGTAAGAATAAAAAATAAACATAATAAGTTCATTACAGCTCGAGCATTATTAGACTCAGGGAGTCAGCTCTCATTTATTTCTTCTGAATTAGCTGAACAAATAAATTCAAAAAGAAGTACCGATGATAGTATTGTAAGAGGTATAGGCAATATTCCTACAAAAATAAAAGAGAAAATACAATTCTCTGTTTATTCACATACCAATAATTATCAAATTAAAGTAGAGTGTTGTGTTATAGAAAGAATCACAGATGATTTGCCACAGTTTCAATTTTCTAGAAAAGATTTAAAGTTACCGGAAGATATTAGATTAGCCGATGAACAACTTGATGTGCAATCACCAATTTCTATATTATTTGGATGTGATATATTCTTTCAGACTCTGCTTCACACGTCACGACCTCTAAGCCACGCTACTAATGAGACCAGTGGTCCATACTTATTGAACACACAGATTGGTTATATTGTTGGAGGAATAATACCGGCACAACCAACATTTGATAAAGTTAGTTGTTTTTCAATTGTTGATAAAAATCTATGTAATTTGAATTCAATACTAGATCAAAATGAGGTAAATAATAATTTAAGGCGCTTTTGGGAGTCAGAGAAGGTACCTGAAACTTACCCAGAATCACCTTCAGAAAATATCCTTGCTGAAGAGATATTTCAGAATTCAGTCACTTTAGAGTCTAATAGATTTCAGGTAGCTTTACCCTTAAAACAGCCTATCGCAGATCTTCACCTTGGAGACTCATTTTATCCTGCATTACAGCGTTTCTATAACTTAGAAAAAAGATTATTAAAAAATGATGATCTGTATCAAAAATATAGGGATTTTATAAAAGAATATTTAGAGTTGGGTCATGCTGAGAAATATGATATTTGTAAGTATGACTTGAATAAGGATGCGGTATATTTCCTACCACATCATCCAGTGTTTAATGAAAGTAGTAAAACAACAAAGATGAGGATAGTTTTTGATGGAAACATGCTTACAAAAAATAAGGTATCATTAAATGATGCACTACTCAATGGTCCCATAGTACAAAATGAGTTGTTTGATATACTTATATTGTTTAGATTTCCCACCTACATTTTGATAGCTGATATAAAACAAATGTTTAGACAAATACTAGTTGAACCTAAATATAGGTCGCTTCAAAACATACTATGGAGAGACAATGTCAATGATTCTATATCATGTTTGCAATTAAAAACTGTCACATATGGCATGAAGTCTTCTTCTTATCTTGCTAGCAGATGTCTTTTGGAATTAGCTATAAAATTTGGTAACATTTATCCTTTAGCTGCAGATGTAATACGTCATAATACCTATGTTGATGACGTGCATACTGGCAGTGATGATCTTAGCATATTATTAGAGACAAAAAGGCAGTTAATAGAGTTATTGCAGTTAGGGGGATTTAAATTGCATAAATGGTGTGCTAATAACCAGGATTTACTAAAAGACATTCCAGTTGAACAACAAAATTTAAATGATGTTGATCTAAATAAAGAGGTAATTGTAAAAACTCTTGGTTTACGTTATAATGTAAAATCTGATAATTTCTATGTAAGTTGTCCTGAAACTGAAGTACAACAAAAATATACAAGAAGGCAAGTGTTATCATTTATCAGTAAATTTTTTGATCCTTTAGGGCTAGTAGAGCCACTCTTTGTTTTGTCAAAAATAATTTTGCAAAAAATATGTAAGCTAAACTTGTCATGGGATGATGAGCTTCCTGATGAGTTGAATAAAGAATGGAAAAGTTTTGCTCTTAATTTAATTCAAATGTCAAGTGTAAAAATAAACAGGCATATCAATGTAGTTAATGCTAAAAGATTTGAAATAATTGGATTTGCTGATGCTTCTAACAATGCATATGGGTGTTGTTTATATTTAAGAGTTGTTCATAATGAAGATAGTGTTGCCATGGATTTGTTATGTTCAAAATCATGCATATGTCCCATTTATAAGGACTTAAGTACACCTCGTCTTGAACTTAATAGTGCATTGTTGTTATCTATAATGGCCAAGCGTTTGCAAGATATTATTAAACTTAAGTTTGAAACTACTGTGTATTTATATTTAGACTCAAAAATTGTATTATCATGGTTAGAAATAGAGCCAATAAAATTGCAAGCCTATGTAGCTAATAGGATTAAAAAAATTAGAGAGTTAACTGATGACTACCATTGGTCATATGTAAAATCATCTGACAATCCTGCTGATTGTATATCTCGGGGAATTAGTCCTCATTTATTACAGACATATAACTTATGGTGGCATGGTCCACAGTATATGCATAATTTAAATTATAAACATTGTTCAGAGATTATAACAGTAACTCAGGACTTACCTGAATTAAAATGTAATATAATAATTCCAGCCTGTAATATTGTTCACACTATAGAACCGTTACCGTTTTTTACAAGGTTTTCTGATATTGAAAAAATGAAAAGAATAATGGCATATGTTATAAGATTTTATAATAATTGTAAACTTAAAAAGGAGGATAGAGTAACTAGAAATTTATCACCAGCAGAATTAGAAAATGCTATGCAAATTATAGTTAGATATGATCAGCATCAAGGATATGTAAGAGAAATTGCTTGTTTAAAGTCAAACCAACCAGTAAAAGGTGTTTTGAGTTCATTAAATCCGTTTTTAGATGGTAACAATATTTTGCGCGTAGGAGGCAGATTACAAAACTCCACACTGCCCTACAATAAAAAACATCCTATAATTTTAGTGAAGAAATCCAGAATAACACAGTTAATAATATTAAAAGAACATAATAAGTTAATGCATGCTGGACAGAAGCTAATTTTATGTAATTTAAGTCAAAAGTACTGGTTAGTTAATGGTATCAGGGAAATAAAACATGTAATACATAAATGTATAGTATGTTTTAAATTAAAGGCAAAGCATTTATCGCAACTAATGGGATCTTTACCTAGTCAAAGGGTGGAAGTTGCCCGAGTATTTTCTACTGTTGGTATAGATTATGCAGGACCATTTAATATTAAGTGTGCTCGCATAAGAAAACCTCTCATTTTGAAAGCATATTTATTAATATTTGTTTGCTTTGTAACTAAGGCCATCCATATTGAATTAGCCTCAGATTTAACCACAGAGAACTTCTTAAATTGTTTAAAAAGATTCATAGCTCGTAGAAACAAGCCACTGCAAATATTTTGTGATAATGCCTCTACTTTTCGTTGTGCTAATACTCAATTACAAGAACTGTATAAATTACAATCTTCCACAGACCACCAGCTTGCAGTTACTAATTATGCAGCCAATGAAGGCATTGAATTTAAATTTATACCATCATATAGTCCTGTTTTTGCAGGCCTGTGGGAGGCTGGTGTTAAATCTATTAAACACCATTTGAAACGTGTTGTAGGTACCAATGTACTAACATATGAAGCATTTAATTGTATTCTCATTCAGATTGAGGGAATTCTTAATTCTAGACCTCTGTGTCCTATGTCCTCTGATCCAGATGACATGTCATATCTGACCCCCGGTCATTTCCTGACGGGAGCCCCATTGACATGTTACCCGGAACCAGACATTAGTAATGTACAGCTTAATCGGTTATCCCTTTGGAAGCAGTGCACTCAAATTTAACAAAGTTATTTTAAACAGTGGCAAAAACAATATTTATGTCAATTGCAAAACAGACCCAAATGGAAAAGCGATCAACCTAATATCACTGTAGGGACATTAGTTTTGTTAAAAAGTGAAAAAGTTAAACCATTGCAATGGCCTGTAGGTAGGATTGTGAAGGTATATCCAGGGACTGATAACAAAGTAAGGGCGTTTGATGTAGAAACCCCAACAGGTCACATAATGCGAACCAGTATATCCAAGGTGTGTGCTCTCCCTATATATGATTATTTATAAAATATGTATTTTTGTTGGCGTTACCATAATGAATGCTGTTTGGTGTTTATTGAATATAGCAGAGCGGACATTATGGTAACTACCCTTAGACTATTGATATATATGTATGTATAAACACTAAGTAGTATATAAATACCTAAGTCTTATATAATAGTATTATATAAGAAATACTTCCTTTAAGTGATAGATACAAGTGTATTCTTTCAACCCACACATATGAATGTGTATTTTTTGTTTAATTGTAACTACTTTGGCCTGTGGCCCCAATATGTACGATACCATCGCACATACATAATGTAATATCTTTGATATAACTTTGACATCTACTTGTGTCAATGTCATCTGTCAAATTGTATACACTGACAGCTCGGGTCAGTGTCCTTTTTTTTGTACTACTACTTCATTCTTACATCTTGTTAGCTATTGTAACTCGTAACTATATTTTTATATTATTAATTAAAAAGTCCATTAATATTTTTCTTATGTGGTGTTTCATTGCCCAACACGCTACAGGTGTACATACCATAACCGTTATAAATTTAAGCTTCAAGGCTGTTACTAGCTGCACAGGAACACTACGCAGTGATTACCATAAAACACAAGAGATTGCGCTGTACTAAATTTGACGTCTCATGAACTTTCCTGAATCGCGTTAGCAAAGTATCAACGCTCCAAGTGAGCTATCCCTGATTGAGCATCGAACTTCAATCGGTCGAAATACCCTCACCGCACTGTCAAATGTCCCCAAAGCAGCAGTGCGAAAATATTGTTGTGTTTCAATGTGAAGAATGAACCTTAATAAAGAAAATCAGGCCTTGCAGTGCAATGGATGTATGGGAACGTGTCACGTTTGCTATTAAAGAAGCATCTCGCTTTGTCTAATCAAATATATTTCATGTTATAAACAGCGTAGGCGATGAACTTAGAAGTAATAAAAAAGATTGTGAATAAGGTTAGTCGAGAGCACTCGAGCGCAGCGTGGTAGGCGTGTACGGTGGCGTCTACTCAACTAAAGCTACTCGAGCACCCTCTGGCGTTTATTGATAAAAACAATTTCTAGAATAGTATATGCATACATAGTAAGCTGTCTATAATCATACGGGGTGAAAAAGCTTTATGGTGTGTCGCCTACAAACAGCATAGAAAATAGAATTCTATATTCAACAATATCTTAAAAAATATACTTCATCAATTCAATAGAAGATAAATAAATTTTATATACCTACACGAATATAGAAATGAAAGAAGCACTTAAATATATTAAAATCTAGTCGAGACTAGGAATAGAAATCGAAGTTAAAATGGAAAAATATGACCAGTCTGAATATTCGATGCGTTCTCTGAAAATTGGAATATATTGAATTGGAAACCACCTTTGACTGCCGTAGCGGAATCGAACTCGTCATAATAAAACAATTTTATATTGTATATAGAGTAATAGTCCGTGGGGTGTTCGGGTAAGAATAGCACTCTCCCATCTCCTTCCGTTGGTTGTCTGTAAGAGGCGAATAAAGGAAAACAAGAAGACAGGCAGTAGCGTTTATCTATTAGATTAACTATCACCTATACTGCGATCCCTAAGACGCCTGCAAAGCACGGGGATTATTTAATAACAAACCAAACAGTACAAATTATACACAAATTGGGCGATCTTTTCGCTAGAGATTTCTTCGATTAAGAAAGAGTTTAGAGCCTGGAGTTTATTCCTAAATAGTTAAATGTCTGGAATTACACTATTTTTATTATTAAATAATAATAGTGTAATTCCAGACATTTAACTATTTAGGAATAAACTGGAGAGCAAAATGTTCATCACAAAACTTGTTAAATGTGTAATAAGCTAGTAGGAACGTGCATATTCTTTAAACCAACGAATTTGCTTATGTATTACCTTTGAACCAACAAAAAATGTAGGAAATATGCCTAATTTCATATTGCGATCTTGGAAATCTCAGTATGATAAAATGACTGAATGAGACCACAGTTTATCTTCATATGTATTTTGTATATTTACTGAACAATATTATAAATATGGCAGTTGTGAAAATGGTTAGTTTTTGTACCCCAAAGGCCGCTCTGTAGCCTATTTTCTAAACAATAATACTTTATTCCCCAGATTAACCATTACAAAATATTCAGTTCTGCTTGTGGTTCCCCCCACACTAAGAAAATTCCTGTCTCGTGGAGGCCCAGTACCAATAATAATAATAATACCAGCCCTTGTTTATGTCCCACTGCTGGGCACGGGCCTCCCCTCAAGATGAGGGGGCTTAGGCCATAGTCCACCACGCTGGCCAAGTGCGGGTTGGTGGACTTCACACGTCATTCGAAAGCTAGTTAGGCTTTCTCAGACATGCAGGTTTCATCACGATGTTTTCCTTCACCGAAAGCTAGTAACAATCGCACAAAGACGATTCGCACATGATTCATTGAAAAAATCAGAGGTGCGAACCTGCGCACCTTGTTTCCAAGGCAAGCGCTCGCCCACTGAGCTGTTACCGCATTATGTACCAATGACAATTCCAAAACCATCGAGACTACATTTAATCTCTTCGTGTACCTAATTCCGATATGCAAGACAAGCGGACATCTTGCGTTAGCATAATTTTATATTAATTACATTCTTTTGGTAAAAGTCGCTAAGATACCACAAACCGTTGTAATGTAAACATTTTTATTTTACTGCACAAACTTAAGCTCTGATGGTCTTAATTATACATCTCATTCAAACATTGAAATCGTCTGGGGAGATTGCAAACGTTTCCCCATTCTGAATTAATCAAGAAAACAATTATTCGCCCTTGTTACATTCTGTCTGTTGTCTCTGCTTCCGAGCGCTCTGCTTGCTATTCTTGCTTATATTTTTTGAAGTCCATGTTTAATAGGTATATTTAACAAATTAATGAAGACGGCTGTGTATTGTGATTTAAATTTCGAGTGTTTAAAGATCTTTTTTTTAGAGTACAATAAATAATTAAACTTGTATCCACCGGCTCCCTGCCACCTAGACGAGGTCCTTAGTCTCCCTCACACTGCGTTTCCAGTCCTTGGTCGCCACTCGAGAACCTTTTTAACCGACTTCTTTCACAACTGATTTTTAGTACGACTTAATACAAGACTTATAAAGACCTAATAACTAGTGTCGAATGGTGACGTGTGGTAGTTTAATCTGTGCTTGTGGATAAAACCGAAAAAAATACAAACAATTTGCGATATCGTATTATAGCTATTTAAAAGACCCTAGAATTAGGAGCGACTGATATATATCAGTCGTTCCCTCATCGTCGGTAGACCAGACGACATAGATCAGTGAATCAATTAATGCAGGGTTAATGGAAAAGGGTGGGTGACGTTCCGCCCCTAGACTGAAGCATATTTGCATAAAAGGGGGCCCTAAGAGACTATCGATTTCCGAGGCAGGCTGTATTTGCTTTTAAAGGTTTTTTAAAGAGGTTAAAAACTCGCTTAATAAATATACGGAAACTTATGTACTTACACATCTAAAATACTTTCAATATAAAAAGAATACAATTTTCCTTCATAATCAGCCAGAAGACGTCAACTACTGAACAAGGCCTCTCCAGTACAGTAAAGAAAGGACTGGTAAAGATTGCTTATTTGACTGTAGTCTTCTGGTGACCTGCGGTTTTAAGATAAAACAGTCGCTGCGAATCTCCATAATGTGTATTAGAATATAAAAAAATATCAGCTACTATCAAGGCTACCCCGCAGACTAAGCGATGGATACTCCTATTCAATAACTTTTAGGTCATACCGTTCATGGAGATGATTTCTTTTACCGTTAGCCGAATGATAAATTGCTTAGTACTTCCCAAGTTGTATTAGCACAATCATGATGAAATCGGCGCTTGAAGTTGTTTTGGGTATACGCATATTGGCCAGTAGCGGCGCACCAGCGCCTATGTATAGTCTTCTAGACCGCTACAAAAAATGAGACGATGCAAACTAGGAAATCAGTAGGTAGTGTAAAAAATGACAAATTTGCTGGTAAGTCATAAGTCATTTATTCATTTGTATAACATAGGTGTAAGTATTATATAGGTCTTCATGAATGCAAGTGAAACGCTATGTTATGCCAGACGGCGTACAAAAGTGTTGTTAGTAAGTAACTAATTAATTAAATATTATTATTATTATATTAGTTTAGGAAGTCGATTAAAATAAGTAAAATTTAAATTACAAATGTTGCTGCTATAAATGTCAAAGAATTAAAGTAAATATGAAAAATTTATACAATAAAAATAGAAATGTCAAAGGAAATAATGGCTTCGTTACAATTTATATCAGGTATTTAGAAATTCTTCAACTGTGTAATAACATTTTTCAACTAAAAATATTTTAAGTTGTTTTTTTAATTGTGCTACGTTTAGGCATTTTAAGGCATCAGGTATTTTATTAAATACTCGCGGTGCCATGTTCAATATACTTTTCCGCAATAAAGCAGTTTTACATCTACAATTGCACAAGGCGTTTCTGGTAGGTACTTACCTTTGTTTGATCAACCCGTACCATAGGAATTTTGTAACAGGTGCCGGGGGTTCAATTTTGAAAGTCTTCTTTTAACCTAAACGTAACCGAATATTACTAAGTTAAAAAAAATACTAATAATAAAACACGCGCGACAACCAGATTGTGGGCCTACCCAAAACGGATGCACGACTCCAGAAAACAGCAGTCAAACACTGGATTAAAATGGCGCGTTATAAAGCCAGAATTAGGAAGAAATGTAGGAGTCATATGACCATAAGTGAATGATAGACACATGATGAATAGGTAAACTTATTATATGTATTTTTATTAGTGTATATTGTCTCACATATTAACTACCCCACTTTTCGTATTCCATGCAATCTTTTTTCCATCCCAAGGTTGCCTGTAAGAAATTGCGGATAGCGATAAGGCCGCCCTTTGTACAAATTTCTTCAAGTCCTTTTTATTTTATTTTTATGTGTTTACAATAAAGAGTATAAATAAATAAATAAATAAATAATGATGAAAAAGCAGACGAAAATAATAAAATATGAAAGAACAAATCACTGGAACCGGGGTTGGAATCAAATATATTCAAATCAGCATTTATGCTTGATTCATCAAAATTACAAATATTCTAAATCAAAACCGAAACTGATCCAATATTTTGGACTAGGTATATGGGAATTCCGAAACAAACTTTATAGCTATTGGTGTAATACATAGTATAACAAAGTTCTCTCAGGTAGAAATTGTTATTAAATATAGGATAGCAAACTATTTGCGGTGGACGATGTACGATAGACATTGTCCATAATATCCGATGTTGGGTTGATGCTTGTGTGTAGGATGCACAAATAGTTCAAAATTTGCAGCAACAGACTGGGAAAATACTAACTAAAAGAAGCCTTAAGTTAATAATGATTAAAATCATTTTCGAAAAGCATTTTACGTATTATATGGTAATGGTGCCATGCCTTTGTAAAGAGTCATTGTGCTAGAGAGTAAAGGGACCTAGTTTTGTCCCTTTTGTTGCCCGAGCAATAATTTTTATAATATATTAATATTAATCTTAAGAACCCCGCTTACCTATGAAGGAACTCCATAGTTCTTTCCAAAGTTATGGAGGTTACCAAATATTCCTAGTAAGCAAAAAGATGAAAAAGGAATGTATAACAATTATGAAAACATATTCCCAATTTGTAAAATTTTACCCATTGATAAGAAATTTCAGTATTTGTTAGGTTTGGCACACTACTACAGTGAAGAGTATAAAATTGTTGTTAAAAATAAATATAAAAATAACAGAAGTGCAAGAGAGAAAATATTAGTTCAACAGAAGTCAACAAATTATTATGGAAGAAAAATGTCAAAGTATTTGGTAACAAAACTGTTCAATGATATAAATTTTTTAAAGCAGAATCCTAAAATATGTAAAAACATGTTTAAATCCAAACTCCGGGACTTTTTGTTAAATAACAAAGTTAATTTTAAAGCATAGGTTAAGTAGTTAGTATAACCCTGAGCGTGTCTCGCCATCAAAATGAAAAGTTTGGCGAGTTCATTATGTATGTAGCCGATTAAAAAAAAAACAGTGGAATCTTAAATAGGGTAAATAAAAGTCCACGACACACAGAAACACAGTAGTGTTTGGTGTAAGTTTAGATTTCCGAAAAACAGATTACAGAAGACATTTAGAACTATGTTCATGAATAAATATCGATCTTACCCTTACCTAAAACTCACTGAGCGTTATTTCATTGGAAATGTGAAAAAATAAATCTATCAGTTTGTTTGCTCAGGATCACGTTTTGAAAGTGATTGATGAATTAGTTCAAGAGATAATTTGATATCGCGCGGCGGACGCCATTTATTTGGGAATAACACGATAACTCTCAAGTAATTACTTTTGTGTGGCTAGAGAAGGTATTAAGATTTTCACTTGAAAAATAAATCAAGTCGGAGGTCATTAATTTTAAGGTATTTCAAAAATTTCGTCGAATTTTAATTGAAATAAATACTACTAGTAACTGAAAATAAGGATAGAGGAGGCATTAAGATTTTCACTTGTAAAATAAATCCAGTTGGAGTTCCGTCGAATTTTAATTGAAATAATGTTAGTACTCGTAATGGAAAACTAGACACAAGTTTTTACTTACGTGTTAAAAGCAACCTTCAAAATCACACCGTACTTCACTAGAATTGCTCGAATTGGGCCCATCTCATTAAGCGTGGCTGCATTTCACTCTGCCCCAGTATTAGTGCTAAGGCATCTCCTTACTCCACTGTACGACATGAACCACGAACCGTTTTTACTTTGTGCAAGTTATTTTTCTGTTGCTAGTCTTCATTTCCTTTCAACTTCCTTTTCTAAGATAATTTTGTTGTTGTCATGTCGTATAAGGCGCAATATCTTCCCTAGTCTATTCTTAATTATTTCCATGCATTGTATTTACTTTAATCAGTATTGTCTTGTTAGTTATTCTTGTCTGTTCATTTGATACTAAGTGGTATACACAGCTACACATCAAGTTCAACACTCTATATACCCGTAATTATCGTAACTACGCTACGTAATACACAGAGAATTGTTGGAAAGGGACTGGGCATGGTGGGGCTGCCGCGCCGAGTAGAATGAAATAACATCAACATATCCCACCCTCTCGCACGATTCGACCAAACAGTCTAGGTTGAGGTGTAGCCGTGTGTACAAAATCATAATGTAGTTCAAAACGTTGCCTGGGTCTGATCACACAAACCAACAAATTTTGAACAAAAGAGATACTCGTACCTACTCCCAACAGTTCCCAGCCCTAACCCTCGTAAATGCTAACCACTAATATGTCTCGGACTAACGTTACACAGTTTCGCCTTATAAATTGATCCGTCAAGAAAGGGCACAATCTCGGGGCTACGTCGATCAGCGGAACGAGCGAGGACAAATGATTGATGAGATCGACTGGCCGGCCACGCTGGCTGGTTTATTTTGCCTTTGATTGTGATTTTTGCTGAGCACGCGGTTATTTGATGCCAGATTTTCCGCTTTGTAGTTCTTCACGGTTATTTGATGTGAGCGTTATCGGTAGGTGTTCGGTTTTCGGTGTCTTTACTCAAGCAACCAGTTTTCTGCATGTGTTTCCTTTCTCGATTAACCAATCGGTAGATGCAAATGGCTAATTGTCGTTCATTGTGGCGTTGTAAGAGGGAGGAGCCTACATTATAATTGCACGCAAACTGATCCAGTCCTAAGCTGTACGTGATATAAATGACGAAGCAAATCTTAGTTCGGGCTTAAAGAACGTTAATATGAAAGTGAGTCACGTAAGGGTCATATTCGCGAGTCCGTCGTCAGATGATAGAAGAGGGATAGTGAAATCAAAACATATAATTTTTGTTTTATTACTCAATGGAGTCCCTGTCTTCAGGCAACCTACCTTGAACGGTTGGTGGCATAAGGTGTTAAAAATAATACAAGTAATTGTTTTCTCAGACTGTGTTCATCAGTTAGGTCATTTGACATAATAAACACACAAAAAAATGTTTAATTAGAATTAACACTAATTAAAATTTGTAAGTACGGAAGTGAGTTATTTAAGAAATGGGGTATGATATTTATGTAGTAAGATGCTCACAGCCTTCTAAATATTTACGCCGGTCTTGCGTATCAAATTACGATATCTCGAACAAAAATACAATTGACGGGCCCGTTGGTCTAGTGGTTAGACACCCTGTCTGCTAACCGATGGGTCGTGGGTTCGATGCCCACCAAGTGTCTGGGTGTTATTTATCTATTTAAGTATGTATTTACAAAAAAAAGTATATAAGTATTAGTATCAGTTGTCTGGTTTCCATAGTACAGGCTCTGCCTAGTTTGGGATCAGATGACCGTGTGTGGATTGTCCCAAGATATTATTATAATTATATTATAATTAAGCAAAAATATTTCTGAGTTACCTTGTCTAGACTAGATAGATCTACTAGCTAATTTAAGCTAACAGACGAGGCTATATTAACTTTAATATTGATATAAAAAAATGTAAATTTTAGTTAAAGATATTCACGATAAATAACTGCTGTAATTATGAGGGGATAAATCGTTGGGACTAAAAGAAAAATCGACGTAACACAGCCCCCAAGGGTATCCAAGCGAAAAAATGAAGAAATAATAAATCACCGTATAATCCCTAACAAATTGGAAACATAATCCACGCTATAGACATAGATACAAATGACGTTTCACTACTTAATTTATATTAATTTAATGGAAAATTAGTGGGATTAGGTACTGGCGTAACGAAAACTCATAAAAAAACTTAACACAACTTAACAACACATCTACGTAATATGAGTGCATAAATAATAGTAAATTATCAAAAGTAAATCTTTTCTAAAGATTTCAATAATATACAGGGTGTAAGGGACATCGTACCGAAAACCGATACCAGGGATCTAATCGCTCATTTGCGATTAGGTCGACATTTCTCAAAAAATATCATTTTACAGGAGAGCAATTTTTAAAGTTGTAGGTTAAAATATACTACTATCGTAAATTTTTCAGGTAACTTATTGAGACAAAAATGTAGTGTGATTAGTATAGTTTTCTGACAAAATCTTAAATCTTGTATAAAAAGCATGCACGACATGCTATGTAACTTTTTTCGCAGCTAGGAAACTCTTATTTCATTGTTGCTGATAAATATATAAATATTTCTGTATTATTTTGATTTATGACGTTATCCTTAATAATTATTTTATATTTTAAATTAAACTTAAAGTAATAACAACTAAATATGTCTATATTGAAAAAAACATTTTTTAATATAGAAATCAAAGTAAACTACAACAAAGTCAGATTTACGTCTTTATATTATTTAAACCTTACTAAGAATTGTAAAACCCAGCATAGAACTGTGGAATTAAGTTTCTGTTTAACAAGTCCAACAAATCTGCGTTCTTTCTGTCTGATAGGTATACCTCGTTTACAATCATAAGCTTTCTTGACATTTATGTAATTTTTTTTCTTCTTTCTGATAATTTCTGCTTTTTTAAATTCTTCATCTGTGTAAGAGTTCTGGTAAAATAATAAGCGTGGCTTATCCTTTTTCCGCTTTACCGCGTTTGTTATCAGCTAAGACAATTTACTACTTCTTTTTCTAAAATGGTGTTGGCCGATCATTAATTCCTAAGGTGTTCTTAAATAATATTTTACAAAATCTCACCAGCTTATCGGGCAGCTTGAAATGAAATCCAGGATTCATTTTCTTAGCGGTTTTCTTATTCCTCCATCACGAACGTAACGATATTATGGTGTAAAGATAGTCATATTCTTCGAAATTTATTCCCATTGTTTTTGTTATCACCTAACGCATAGTCATCATCAGCAGCCAAAAGTCATCCACTGCTGAACAAAGGCCTCTCCTTTAGAAGGGAGGGGTTGTTATAATTCCCACGCTTGTCGGCTTGGACATCGCAGTATAGGTGGTAGATAATCCATTAGGAAGACGCTGCTGCCCGACTTCTAGATTTCCCTTAGTCGCCTCTTATGGACACCCAACGGGAGGAGATGGGAGGGTGCTATTCTTACCCGGACACCCCACGGGTACACAATAATTCCTAAATAATAACTTCCTATCATCTTCAAATAGTTTAGATTTACGCTGTAACCAACATTTATCTCCGTATGTTTCTTTAAATTTTCTTTCTTCTTTCATTTTCTTGCTAGCAGTTTTATAAGCTTTTTCAGTATTCCGCAGTATTTGCTTGATTCCTTTTGGGTTTTCTTCCTTGTTTTGCCTTGGGACTAGCAGGAAACGAAGTTAGTCTTCTATTTTCTTTAAGTTGAATTAATCTTTCCAAATTATTAGTTGCAGAAATTTACATTTGTCTATTCAGCTCAGAACTGTGCTGCAGAGAAGAGGATTTGAACATAGTTATGATTGTTTCTGCTGTTGAAGTAGATGGTAATGGAATTGAATACTCTTCTCTTCTTCTTGGAATAATATTGTCTTGATCAAGTCAGCACTATTCTGCTGAAGAAGTTGCTCAGGTGGACTATACATCGGATCTTTGGCAAAATCGTCACTATGTGCAAAATAAGTGTAAATATTATATTTATTGTTAGGATTTTCATAAGAAAAATCGATTTACTACAATAACAAATAACTTACCTTTAATAAAAGTGTCATCTGATGAATCCGAATCAGATAATGAGCTGGAAGAAAAGGTACTCTCATTTGTTAAACATCTCATTTCGCGTGATGTTTGGTTCACTGTTTGTTTGACTTTCACTTTGATTGCCTAAAAAGTTAGCACAATGCAATCAATCTATTCTTACGGATTATATCGCGATTTATTTTATTTTTCCCGACGTTTCGAATGCTTTGCAGCACCCATGGTCACGGGCGGACTGAGATGTTGAACGTCCCTGCGCTCTATTTATACTGTCATAATTTTCGGTGTACCCTCAGTTATTGTTGTTGTTTTTATTGATGTACCCTTAATTCTTATTGGTTATTATTGTTGTTGGTCCGACCTACGCAGTAAGAGCTTACAGTATCTTGGCGCCGTGCAGTGTTTTGTCTGGTTTTGGATTTAATTATATTTATCACAGGATCCCAAGCTGGTGGTAACACCCAACCATCTTCTCTATTGAAATTAGGATGTTTTTTGATTTCAATAGCCTCACGAATCATCCTTGGTTGGAAACGGTGTTCTTTTGCGAGGATTTGTGGTTTATCAAATCTGATATAATGGCGGGTGCGATCCTGAACGTGTTCACAGACTGCAGATTTTGTACAGCGTCGGTGTTTCACATCAGCTATGTGCTCTTTAACGCGAGTTTTTATTGCACGCTTTGTTTGCCCAATGTAGGAGAGCCCACAGTCACAGTCGAGTTTATAAACTCCTGCATCTTGTAAAGGTATGTGGCATTTGACAGGTGGTAAATATTGACTAATCTTCTTTGGTGGCTTATAATAAGTTTTGATTGAAGCCCGCTTTAAGATGTAGCCAATCTTGTCAGTAACCCCTCTAACATATGGTAGGACAGCAGGTTGACGCTCCACTGTGGCTGGTTTGACACGTTCACTATGATGGCGGCGCGGGATCCGGAGCTTGTTGTCACGCAGTACTTGCTTGACATGTTGAAGCTCAGCGCTCAGATGGTCATCATCACAGATTCCGCGTGCTCTTTGAAACAAAGATTTACCCACTGTAGCTAGCTGTGTTGGGGGATGATGAGACTCACCATTCAAGTACCTATCTGTATGGGTTGGTTTTCTGTACACAGTATGGCCCAAGTTATTATTAGGATTCCGCATTACTAATACATCCAAAAAGGCCAATGAGTTATTCGACTCCAACTCCATTGTGAATTTAATTTTTGGATTGATGGAGTTAAGATGGTCCAGGAATACTGTTACTTTATCAGATGGTAATATTGTGAAGGTATCGTCTACGTATCGCTTGTAGAATCTCGGAGTAACAGGTGAAGTTCTGAGGGCTGTCTCCTCAAAGTCTTCCATGAAAATGTCAGCTACTACGGGAGATACAGGTGAGCCCATCGCTACTCCATCTACTTGCTTATAGAATTGCTCCTTCCACAATAGATAGCCAGATGTAAGGCAATGTTCTAATAGTTCTGCATATTCCTTTGGTATGTTTTTCTCGGCTAGCCTCTTTTTTACAATTTCAATGCAGTCCACCACAGGTAGGCATGTGAATAGGGACTGGACATTAAAACTGACCATAGTTTCATTGTCAGAAATACTCAGATGTTTGATTTCATTGACAAAATGGTATGAATCCCTAGTATGCGCTTGTGTGTGCCCTCTTAGTGATGAAAGCACTTTTGCCACGTGCTGAGCCAACTTGTAAGTTGGTGTGTCGATCTGGCTCACAATTGGACGTAGCGGAGCATTGGGTTTATGTACTTTGGGCAACCCATACAACTTCGGCGGCTTTGCACAAGAAGGTATCAGTGACTTGACATCGAGATTCAATCTCTCGGAGTTTTTCTTTATGATATTACTCGTTGTTTTGAGAATTTTGTTAGTTGGGTCTGTTCTGACCTTTTCGTATGTGCTTACATCCGATAACAGTTGTTGTATTTTTAGATTGTAATCGTCGGTGTCTAAGATGACGGTAGCATTGCCTTTGTCTGCGCGTAGTATGGTGATGTCAGTTCTGGTGCGTAAGTTTTTTAATGCTTCATATTGGTTTTTGGGAAGATTTGGTGTGGGCAAAGAACTCCGTCGTAACAGGGATGAAACATCCTGACGAATTGCCTCCGAATCCTCCTTCCCTAAGTTATTTTTACCCAGAACGTCCTCTACGCTTGATATTATCTCTTCATATGGTATCCTTCTTGGCGCAATTGAAAAATTCAGGCCTTTCGTGAGTACTTGTATCGTTGGTTCATCTAATGTTTGTTTCGACAGATTGATGACTGCGCGTGACTCACTAACTGTGGTGCTAGCGGCGTGAGTGAATGGTTGCGCTCCGTCACTAGGTATTGAATTATTTTCGACATTTGTTTTGTTGATCAATTTTTCATACTTTTTAATATGATTATTCTTGCATTCATTATATTTCGATGTGACTGTGGGCTCTCCTACATTGGGCAAACAAAGCGTGCAATAAAAACTCGCGTTAAAGAGCACATAGCTGATGTGAAACACCGACGCTGTACAAAATCTGCAGTCTGTGAACACGTTCAGGATCGCACCCGCCATTATATCAGATTTGATAAACCACAAATCCTCGCAAAAGAACACCGTTTCCAACCAAGGATGATTCGTGAGGCTATTGAAATCAAAAAACATCCTAATTTCAATAGAGAAGATGGTTGGGTGTTACCACCAGCTTGGGATCCTGTGATAAATATAATTAAATCCAAAACCAGACAAAACACTGCACGGCGCCAAGATACTGTAAGCTCTTACTGCGTAGGTCGGACCAACAACAATAATAACCAATAAGAATTGAGGGTACATCAATAAAAACAACAACAATAACTGAGGGTACACCGAAAATTATGACAGTATAAATAGAGCGCAGGGACGTTCAACATCTCAGTCCGCCCGTGACCATGGGTGCTGCAAAGCATTCGAAACGTCGGGAAAAATAAAATAAATCGCGATATAATCCGTAAGAATAGATTGATTGCAATGTCTAGTATTCGCGTAAATAAAAGACAACATTAAGTTAGCACAAGTTATTAAAATAAACATGTTTCATTTTATGCAGATACGTGAAGTAAAACATATATTTACAAGAGAAAACATAAGTACATACTGCTTTCATTAGGCGTAACATCTTCATTGGGTGAACTATTATGCTTGCCAATCAATGCTATTTTTTTTGCCTCTTGAGTTATGTGGAAACACCATAGTTGCCTAAAAATGCAAGATAAAAAATCCAATGAAAAATACATAACTAAAAAAACGTGTCTTATATTATTGTCTAAAACGTATAATTACAAAATGTTGCAATATTTTACCACAAATAACGTAAATTATTTTTAAGTGTAATGACATAAGTGTAGATATTTTTTTTATAATATTAATTCATTGTTTTCTTTGTTAACAACAACGTCCTAATTCGTAATAATATTCGTGATGGTTGTTAATTTCTCAGCAATATCGTCATAACAACAAATATGCGTATACTGATTTATTCAAATATTATCTGCACTAACGACACATTTATGCTAAACATGTTATTGTTGAAATGATATTAAAATAATTTATACTTAACTTACCCGCAAGAGCGTTGTTACGCAAAAAATGACGTTTTTCAAGAGCACAAGTTCAACGTATCGCTCGCAATGTTACATCGCAACTAAATAATGACGATACTGCCGCAAGTCACCAAAACACAAGAGATCGTACTTTAACGGCACAACTGTGAAGATTTGCTCTCTCTCCCTTATTAAAAAGCACTTAGAGTAATGACGTTTTTACAGTAAACGGGGCGCAACATTTTCAACATAACTGTATTATTAACTTAAAAATCATCAATTTTGAGAAATGTCGTACTTGTAGCAAATGAGCGAGTCATGATTCTGAATTCTAGTGTTGAAATTTTTCAACGGCATTTTCATGAATTTCCAAAAAAAAATATGCCGCTTTATTAATAAAATTAGGATAACATCATTATTGGTATAATAATAAAGCCTAATTTCAATTCTAAAACAATAAATTACTTATTTGTGCAAAATGAGTAATCATCAGGAGCCGAAAAGTCTACTGCTGGACAAAGGCAGAAGGAAAGCCCTTAGAAAGAAGGGGTTGCCATAAACTCTGTTTGGCAGGCGGTTTGATTGAAATTAGCAATGTAATTTGAAAAATAAATATTATTCTGCACATATTCATTACACGCTCAAAATTAACAAGTTAGTCATTTTCCATAGAAATGGTTTCTGTAATGTAACGGACAATATGAGAAATCTTATAAAAAAGTTTTCGGTACGTAGTCCCTTACACCCTGTATTTGAACATTTATGCATTTCCAAACGCTTCATCAAATCTATCGATCATCGTAAGTGTAAAATGTATTACAAGCTTCGCTTTGTGCTTTTGGGAAGTGCGTTAAGGCCAGGTATTCCTGTAAAAGTAGGCATTTAGCGCTGTCCCGGGCTGCGCGCGCAACACTTCACGCGTACGCCGCGGCAGTGAACTCGTATCACCCCGCCAGCGACACAGTATAGCAATAAGCAGTAGGATAATTTTATTTCAATTTAGATATACATTTTTTATGATCAAATTTCGTTTATTACTAGTGATAAATTAGAGTTTCGTAAATGGATGAAGTAATCTTTCTATTTGTGTTTAGTTTATATATGTATCTGTTTAAATTTTTGAATTATTATTCATGTATTTTGGTATCCATTTATTTTTTCAATTTTGAAAATAATTATTATAATATAATAAACACCAATTATTGTTATGTTATCATATTTTTTTCATAATTATTTTTATTATGGAAGCTTAACTTTATAGACTAACTATCCACCGGAGAAGATTTGCAATGTTTTTTATTTCAAGGCTATTGGTTTTGTGATTGTAAGTAACTTTGACAGAAATAGAATAAAGGGTATCAAATTAAACAAATTATATATTTTGTACATATCTATCTATACTTATTTATTGAAACAAAATATTTACAGTTTATTTACAAATATGTACACTTAAACTAGGTAAAAAACTTCCTCGAAGTTGTCGCCGCACTGGGAGGGAAGGGTACCTAAAAGACTGGCGGCATTACCCCTTTGTATGGCCAAGCTTATACGTTGGCAGAAAAAGCTACCAGCCCGGCGGTCTCCTGAGACTTCGATAAGTTTGGATGAAATTTATTTTACCAAAGCGTGCGTCTCATGAGACCAAGGTCCCATGGTCTCCACCGCAAAGGGCGCAAATATATAGCTCGAACCTAGAGCTGCATACTTGCGTCGCTTTGCATCACTAGCGGTCGCCGCAGCCCCTCCAGCCGCCCTGCAAGTTGCCGGGGTGTGGGACGCAGCAAGTGTGTCGACACATGTCGCATCCCACACCAGCGGCTTACCATGTTGCCATGGTATTAAAGTGACACCATCAGGCCTCTTGCCGTCATCTCGTGTAATGCCGACTGGTTCCAGTACGGCAGGGACACCGGCAGTGACAAGCCCCCTGCGAATAATATCATTAAGGGCATAAAAATATATTTTATACATAATAATATATTTTTAAAATATTATTATGTATAATCTCAAAATTCTTCATAATTTATTTCTCGTGTCTTTGGACCCTGTTGCAAATATGATTGTGGATCAGGAGATGATAGGGCTATGGACTCCACAGATTTAACATTTTCCATTTGTGGTTCATGTGATGGTAAGGCTGGGGAGTCTACAACATTTACATGTTCTTAGTAGAAGTGAGCATTTTTAAATTATTTAAGAACTCTTCTTCTGCTTTCTTTAATTGCAGTGGAGACTGAGCTCGCTGGACCATAGTCATGATGCTTCTGATTAAGTTCTTTTAATTTTCGATTCGTTTTTACTGGGTGGTCTAATAATGATTTCTGATATTTACGCGAATACTACACATTGAAATTAAACTAATTTTACGGATTATATCGTGGTTTATGATTTTAATTACCCGACGTTTCGGATACTTTACAACTTTCATGGTAACGGGCGGACTGAGGTGGTAGCTGTCCATACATCATAGTTGTCTTCGGGTACACTCAGGTCTTTTAATTATTATTGTTAGTCCGATCTACGCAGAAAGAGCTTACAGTATCTTGAGGTCTTGCAGTGGAATGCTTGTGTTTGAATTTGATTATATTTATCACGGGATAATATCTTAAAGCGAGCTTCAATAATAAAGATTTATTGAAACTAAATATTTACAGTTTATTTACAAACATGTACACTTAAACTAGGTAAAAAACTTCCTCAAAATCACCGCACTAGGAGGGTAGGGTACCTAAAAGACTGGCGGCACTATCCCTTTTTATAGCCAAGCTTATACGTTGGCAGAAAAAGCTACCAGCCCGGTGGTCTCCTGAGACTTCGATAAGTTTGGATGAAATTTCTTTCACCAAACCGTGCGTCTCATGAGACCAAGGCCCCATGGTCTCTACCTCAAAAGGCGCAATTAAAACATTTTTCAAGCCACCAAAGAAGATTAGTCAGTTTTTACCATCAGTCAAGTGCCATGTACCTCTACAAAATTAAGGAGTATACAAACTGGACTGTGATTGTGGGCTCTCATACATCGGGCAAACAAAGCGATCAGTAAAAACCCGTGTAAAAGAACATATAGCTGACGTTAAACATCGACGCTATACGAGCTCTGCACTCTGTGAGCATGTTCAGGATCGCACCCGCCATTATATTAGATTTAACAAACCCGAAATCCTAGTTAAAGAACAGGGATTCCTGCCAAGGATGATTCGTGAGGCTATTGATATTAAAAAACATCCAAATTTCAATAGAGAAGATGGCTGGGTGCTACTACCAGCTTGGGATCCCGTGATAAATATAATCAAATCCAAAGACAAACATTCCACTGCAAGACCTCAAGATACTGTAAACTCTTTCTGCGTAGATCGGACTAACAACAATAATTAGATTTTAATTAAACCTGAAGGTACCCTAAGACAACTATGACGTATGGACAGCTACCACCTCAGTCCGCCCGCCCATAAATAAACCGCGATATAATCCGTAAAATTAATTATAATTCAACGGGTGGTCTAACTTTAACTTCCGTCTTTGTGCCCTCCTTCTTTCAATTACCTTAACTCTATCTTTAGCACTTTTATTTAAAAAAGCTTTTTGTATTGCTGAAAGTGCGGATTTGCAGTTAAAAGAAACAACAGCGGCTGAGCACTTCCCTTGGTAACCTCCTTTCAGAGCAAAATTTGTTCGTTTTCCACCAAAAAACTTGGCAATGATACTATTAAAACACTTCTTCGACTAAGCTGCGTGATTTTGCAGCAACGTTTGAAACAATCGCGTTTATCTATACTTATAATAAAACTGTAACAGGTCCAATTCTGTACATTGAAGATATTTTGAAAATTATATTTGAATGGCATTCTATAACCGATACTGAGGCCGAAAATTTATTTTTTTAAATTTTTGTCTGTCTGTCTGTCTGTATGTATCTCGGCTGAGCATCACGCCGAAACTACTGGATGGATTGAAACGAAACTTGGCATGATTTGAGATCTTACTACGAGGTAGGACATAGGATACTTATTATCCCGTAATCTAGCACGGTTCTTTTGGGAGAGAGGATTAAAGTCAAAATGGGTACTTGGTTATACGCTTGGTCCGATTTTATCATTTTTTCTTTATAATTATGATAAATATTTGTTAGGGAACACTCATAGACAGTTGTAAACAATTTTTGGAAATCGATCAGGTTAAGCAACGTTAGCTAAGGTCATTAAATAGATGGGTGACCGTTTAACGCCATTTGAACTAAACGTTTCCGTACTTTGGAGCGCAAGTACAAAGTGGGTCCAAGTTTTTAACCGACTTTAAAAAAGGAGGTTTTGTATTCTATGCGAATGTATATTATTGAAAGTTTAGTAAACGTAAACACAGCGCGGGCGGAGCTGCGTGGGTCAGCTAGTCCTGAATATGAATGTTGAATTCTAGATCTTTGTGAGCTCTTCGTTGTGATTTTATCCTTGGTACAATAATACTCTTGGCACATTCTATAGTCGCCGAAAGCATGTGCTACGCAGTTTATAATATCAATGTGAAGACTTGATATTGCTACATTGCGAGGACTTTCAGAAGTTTTATGGTGTTTAATACATTGTACAATTGATTTCCTCATCGTCAACATTTTGACATTAGTAAGCATTTTAAGGTGTGCTAGAACATATTTTGTGTCTGTTGTGTCTGACAACAGAAACAAAATATGTACTAGCACGTACGTTTTTTGCAAAAGTTACGCAATATATGATTCCGACATTCAATTTTATCTACAGTTACATTTTCAGACTCATAGGGCTTTGAGGATTGCAGCGTAAGTGCAACAGAAGTCCGTCTCCGTCTCTTATCATTCGCTCATAGATGATGCCATACATTGAGATCGACGCTTTAAATCCTTCTATAATTATTTCTGTTTCCACGGCACTTGAAGAACCTTCATAATTTTTAAAGCATTTGTGTTGCTTTGGTGACGTATCTTCGTGCGTATCGTATCTTTTTCGGTTGAAGTAGGTTCATTTTTTTTTTAATTTTCTATTTTATACTTTTTAGTGATATTTTCATACATAAAAATTGAACCATCGAAGACAGTAAAATGATCTAGGTAGGTTATGGTCACATTATCGTCTCCATAGTTTTACATAATTCATGTTTCTCCAGAAACTATTCATCTGGTCGTAATGAAATTTGTACTATGATGATTCATAGTAGTTTCCTCACTTGAATAAAAAAAGAATCTTCGAAATCGGTTCATATTTGTCCGAGTAATGAACTTCAGTAGTTATACTGATATTCATATACTATGGCACTACGACCGTAAGTTTTAGGCATGATTACATAATCTTTGTAGTGCATTATTTTTATTTGTGTGACTGTTTTCGCTTGCGTTGTTTATTGCTCATTATGAATAACTTGCAATAATAATATAAATTCGTCTAATACTAATTGATTAGAGAACAAAATTGTCGCGGAAAAAACTGACACAGGTCCGTCGTCCGTAAGCGCTGGGGCGCGACTGTTTGAGTCTGCCGAGCCGCCGCGTTCGAGCAATTAGTAGGTATTTAAACATAGTAATTAAAAAAAACATTTTATCGTTTCAAACTATGCGAATTTGTCTAGAAATATTTAGTGGCTTTAATTGAGTACAAAAATTTAATGTAAAATATCAATAGTTTAGTCATAATATCGAAAAAACATTACAAAAAGGGGTAACTTTGTGATTTTTTTTTATCGAGTGAAGTTTATTAGATCTCGTACCTGAATGCGACTTTGACTAAACAAGATCCTTAATTAATACATATCTTTTTTTCAGAATATATAACTCAATTTTCCACGTCTCAGATGGTTTAAAAAAAGTCAAAAACGCGGTCTCTGCAGGAATACCTAGCCTTAACTTAATCTAAAAACCGTTGTCACTGTGCGACCGCAATCCAGTTACGACCTAACATTGCGGTTACAGCCAAACGAAAAATTACCCCTAAATGAAATGTAAATTAGCTAAATTTATGCGTCCAAAAAATGGAATATATTCTCAAGAGGGGGAATAACGGGAAGTAATTAATAGGTGCTCTCTGAGTCTGAGAGTTCACGAAGCAATAATAAAAAAATGCTTGTTAATTTCGTGGGCAGCTTCGCTTAGTGTGGGCGTTTGCTTATGTGTGTTATCTTATTATATGTACTTCCTTCCGTACAGACTTCAGGCTAAGTGAAGACGATCAAAGAAAACAAGGCCAATTGCTTTAGTATATACATCTACATACAGTACTGTATCATACATACTATACTGTACTGTATGTAGATGTATTACATACAGTATATACATCAAGCCGCCTGCCAAGCGTGGGGATTTTGGCAACCATTCCCTTCTAAGGGTGAGGCCTTTGTTCAGCAGTGGACGTCTTTGGGCTGCTAATGAAGATGATGAGTTATACATATCTATCTCTTACGACTTCACGTTTATCAGGCAGCACATCTTCCGGCTGATAATGATTGTCATATCTCTAATAAACAATATAAATTAATGAAACTTTATTTTAATCGGGAATTAACGCGTTTTACCTTATATTTTGGCTTGACGTTTCGGCCGGGTTGCACCAGCCGTGGTCACAAGCAGACTTCAGCGAGACGGCTCCGTGCGCGAAGCAGAAGTATCTTCGTCTACCCCCGTTCTTTCACTTGTAACGTTAAACGTTAGTAAAGTTTGATGATGGAACGCGAAAGTTTAAAAGTATATAAATTAATTAATTATTTTATTGAGATAAAATACTCTTACAAAAGTGCGTTCAGAATAATATGCAACAATGATGATAAACTAATTAACGTTTTTGAGTTCGGCAGTGTCTTCAATCGACATAATTATTATGTCAATGGGAAACGTACCGCTTTCAGAATGTTATTCTTGGGCCACGTGTGGAGCGAAGTTTGTAGCCAAGGTTGGGTGCTCAGAGACCCTGCATAATCGCTGATCTCATAAAAATAGGCAGATAGGTTTTTCTGCAAAAATGTTAAAAGTCAAATGTTTTTATCGTTTTATCCTCTGGTTTCGCTTAATAACAGAACGAATTGGCACGATGCCAGCCAGATAGCGACTAATAACATATTTTTCAAGCGTATATACTCGTAGTATAATAAATTATTCGTAATCGTAGCATACTTGGACATGGTTACGTAAAGTTCAATCCGTACCAACTGTTACTAAAAAGATGTATGTACTATCGCGGTCATGAACGCTGTACCAGTTTACAATCAAAATCGTTTGAACGACGTTACGTGCTTACCTCGCCTGCACGTATTTTAGGCAAGCGATTATCGTCCTTAGGATGATACACCGTCCTCACGGTCACCCGGGAGAGTACATTGTACCTTTTTTGGGTAAGTTTTCCCAGCAAAACATAAAATGGTTTATTCAAATCTAGAATGAACAGGCATCTTTTGGATAAGCGCGGTCTATCCTATATCACATCTTCACTTACCATCATGTGAGATTTTGGTCAAGCAGAGCGCGAACATTTTTTTTAAATTTATAGTGAGTACTTATAAAAAAAACTTCATAACTAATGTTTCCGTTGAAGAGCGGCGGTAGCCAAAGGGGATTTAAAACTACGACAGTAGCAGCGCAGCTGTCTATCAGTGTGCACGTCGTTTGCCATCAGGCGAATGGTTTATTTTGTCACACTAACTTTATCTTTTTGGGCCTCTATGGGCTATATAAGTTTTTTTTTAAATTGTAATGTAACCAGTTTCACTGATTGAAGAACTCTTATTTTTTATTATACTCTTATTTTTTAATATTCACGTTAACATCATTGTTTTTTTTTTATTATTCCATTTTCATTTATATTTACGTATATTTAACAAACAACTTTAGTCTTAACATTTTTTTTGCCATAATTGCCATAATCATCGTAGCTTTGACTAAGAATAAAATCTTTTAAAAAAAAAATTGAACCGACTTCAATATCACTGAAAAGTATAAAATAATTTAAATATTATTGAAGTTGGTGTTAGCTTACAGGCTGTGTATATTTGGCACCAACTTCAATAATATTTAAATTATTTTATACTTTTCAGTGATATTGAAGTCGGTTCAATTTTTATTTAAAAAGATTTTATTTTAAACTTTTTAGTGATATTTTTATATATAAAGATTGAACCATCGAAAACTGTAAAATTATCTAGGTAGGTTATGATCACATTATCGTCTACATAGTTTTACATAATTCATGTTTCTTCAGAAAAAAATATCCGGTCGTAATGAAATTTGCATGGAATCATCATAGTAATTTACTCTCTCGAATAAAAAAAGAATCATCGAAATCGGTTCATAATTGTCAGAGCAATGTAATGGAGAACATCAGTTTTATGGTTTTTACCAGATAAATTCCTCCACATCGTTCATGGTCCTCCAGGAAGTTCTTATCCGGTTGTAATAAAATTCATACAGATTCAATACAGTGGTTTCTTCTTTCGAATAAAAAAAGAATAATTGAAATTGGTAAATATTTGCCAGAGTTATGACCATTTTTGTCCTTAAAAGCGACATAAAGTCATCTATATAGGCTTTCCTGCAGCTCTCAGTGCGCAGTCACCATTCTTGTTTTTTCAGGAACTACTTATTACTAAGCAATAATTTTTTTATGGGAGCCAATCAATGGATTGAAGAATGGATGGAAGAAAGATTTTTTCAAATCGGTTCATAATTGACAGAGTTATGCGCGAACATACATAAAAAAAATATATATATACAGACGAATTGAGAACCTCCTCCTTTTTTGAAGTCGGTTAAAAATGAGAACATATGAGTAGGTACCTACTGAATTTTCTTTACATACATTTTCAAAGGATATCTTGATGGCTTGAGATCCACAAAGAGTGCACGAACCTCAGCCTTCTTGTGTTCTCTTTTATTCTACGATTCCTAACTCGGCAAAAAATAATAGGTAGGTGGTTTAAGACTTGAAAAAATATTGCCGACACAAAGATAATCCTTATTTTTAACCATATCAATAAAGTATTCCCAAAACTTTTCCCATTTCTCCCGCGACTCACATACCGAGAAGTAAAAAATATAAATTTCCACTCATACTCATACTTTCCCAAACTTAATCTGCAGAGCGTCAGCATAAAGTTAAATTATCTCGGAATTAAATCCGCGACGTATGCCCATCGCGAAGGCTTATATGCTATATGTAAGCATGGATGAATGAACTAAAGGATAAACAACCTCCATAGAAAACAGCGTACCACGTTTTTTAGTTCTCAATTTGTGCATAGATGGCACTAAGAGTCTCAATTTTGTAGAATTTACACAAATTTTACATTTATATTGGAAAATCAGCGCCATCTAGTACATTTATTTACAAATAACTAAAATACTAATTGACTAAAACTTGAGATCGAGTTTGCGGAACTATTCATAATCTTATAAAATTATATACATATGTATTTAATTTAATGTTTCTGATATTTGAAAAAACCGTTTTGTGTCCGTAAAAGGCGACTAAGGGAAAATAAGAAAATGGGCAGCAGCATCTTTTTATTAGATTACCTACCACCTATACTGCGATCCCCAAGCCGTCTGCAAAGCGTGGGGATTATAGCAACCCCTCCCTTCTAAGGGCGAGGCCTTTGTGCTAAACAAAGGTCTCGCCTCGTGGAAGTTTCGGCTGCTGATGATGATGATGAACTAGATAAAACACCCAGACATATGGTGGTCGGTAATCGAACCCAAGACCTATCTGTAGCAGCCAGGGTGACTAACCATTAGACCAAGAGGCCCGCCAAATTAAAACTAAGCGGCTGTCGCATCGGCACATGACCGCCCGGCCACGAACATTTCGCTACGAGCGAAGCGCTCCGGACCAATGGAACAAATGTACAAACAAAAATGTATGAAGCATGTCACGATCTGCCTGCCACTCACAGCGGAAATGCGGGTGAATTTCGCCGAGCGACCGGGCGGCGACGCGACTGACGGCGGCGGCCGGCCGGCGGTGCGTACAGAAGGCAAGCTCATACCTCGTTATACCAGTACCTCGCGACCGCCGAGCGCAGGTATGAAACCTGCGCTCGGCGGTCGCGCTATATTTTCTTATGGGTGAGTGAGTGACCTAGTGGTCCATCGATATACTATCTAAACGTTTAGATAGTATATCGATGTAGTGTGGTCACTCTTTTCCGACTCGAGGTAGGGATATTTTGTATACAATAGACATTTTCCATTACTTCTATTAGTCCGAGAGATCTGAAATTTAGAACATAATTTGTAAATCCAATGATACTAAATAAAATGGTAACCTTCACCAAGGTCTGATGATGATCAGTAAGAAGGTGGTAACAGGATCTCGGCCCCGATAAACGTAGACCCGTCGAGTTTGGGCTCGTTGAATAGGTCTTGACGATGAGTTGCTAAAAAAATGGTGATCAGGGTCTGATGATGGAGTAAGAAGGTGGTCACGGGATCTCTTCACCAATAAAGGTAGGCCCACCGAGTTTGGGCTTGATAGGTAGGTCTCGATGAACAGTTGCTAGAAAAATGGTGATCAGGGTCTGATTATGGTGCAGGAAGGTGGTCACGGGATCTCTGCGCCGATAAACGTAGACCGTATTTGGTTGGAATGTTTTTATACCTATGATACATTCGAAATTAATGTATGTGATAAATGTAATTAAAAAAAAATGTGCGTGCGTGGAGTCCCTCCGCGCGGAAGAACTGAAACTTCATTCTCGCTCTGTCTCTTTCTATTCCACCTCCCCGCGACTGAACGACACTGAACGACACTGAACGACACTGATCGACACTGATCGACACTGAACGACACTGAATGACACTGAATGACGGAATGACGGAATGACTGAAGACTGTCACGAAGTCAACGCAGTCAACGAAGTCAACGAAGTCAACGAAGTCAACGAAGTCAACGAAGTCAACGAAGTCAACGAAGTCAACGAAGTCAACGAAGTCAACGAAGTCAACGAAGTCAACGAAGTCAACGAAGTCAACGAAGTCAACGAAGTCAACGAAGTCAACGAAGTCAACGAAGTCAACGAAGTCAACGAAGTCAACGAAGTCAACGAAGTCAACGAAGTCAACGAAGTCAACGAAGTCAACGAAGTCAACGAAGTCAACGAAGTCAACGAAGTCAACGAAGTCAACGAAGTCAACGAAGTCAACGAAGTCAACGAAGTCAACGAAGTCAACGAAGTCAACGAAGTCAACGAAGTCAACGAAGTCAACGAAGTCAACGAAGTCAACGAAGTCAACGAAGTCAACGAAGTCAACGAAGTCAACGAAGTCAACGAAGTCAACGAAGTCAACGAAGTCAACGAAGTCAACGAAGTCAACGAAGTCAACGAAGTCAACGAAGTCAACGAAGTCAACGAAGTCAACACGAAGTCAACACGAAGTCAACACGAAGTCAACACGAAGTCAACACGAAGTCAACGAAGAACCACACCGAACCACACGTCTAACGCTTAACGTCTAACGCGTTAAGTGATAACATTTTTGGAAGTCGCCTAAGAAGATTCACTTCAAAAAATACATTCGAAAAAATATGATACATTAGAAAAATATGATAAATTAGAATTTCCAAAAATCCTTTCTGGAGTCATACATCATAACTGGAATCTACTGTCCAAATATCATGTTTCTCGGTTCAGCCGTTTGGCCTGTGCGTTTATAGGCGTAGGTATGACTGATAAGTCCACCCGATGTACTCTCCACTCGCGCGCAAATGATGCGCGTATATCCCCCGATTGAGTGTTTGATTACAAGTACATTTTATATGATGTGACCTTGGGTGTAAACGCTATTTTTAAAATATCGCCATCTATTGTTAATCTTGATAAAACTGGTATTCTTTCTAATTTATCTGCTATACTAGCGCTTGCGGAAATTATGGGCAAATTCTAAGGATCAGTGCACAGTGGCGCACCCTGAATCTAAGGATTTTTTTTGCAAAACTTCGAGGTACGCTCGAATGTATAGAGGTTGTTTATCCTTTAGTTCATTTATCCATGATGTAAGTAAATAAAAATGAAGACACGGCGGGGACTTATCGTATTTTTTTGTGTTATATTCAGGATGTAAAATGGTTATTTGCATAGTTTCTACCAAGTTTTTATGTACATATATCCGCAACGAATGCGGGGACTAGACATATTCTACATACTGTCATTACGCGATTTACCTTATATTTTGGCTTGACGTTTCTAATCTACATACGAGTACTATACTGAAAAGAAAAAATAAATTAACGAAAAAATATGATAATTCGAAAGAGCTAATTTTGGCCTATTTCAATAAACGATTACATGTTCATTTTTCAAAAATAATAAGTCTTTTTTAACTCTGTCTATCGAATTTGTAGGCAAATCATATATTGATTTTTGCTTGCAATATAAACTTCCGTGGTTTATTTTTAAGCCTACACTATAGTGGTCATCGTACTTCGATGTGCAACGAAGACGAAATTTCTTGCGCAAAGACCATCGCCAGCATCTTGGCGATATGTGTGGCGGATCGCTACATAATAGTCTACTGCATTTTCACCACTCGAAGTTGTCGTAGTTCAGTATCTTCCCTTTCGGGAGTCGCTGGACGTTCGGGGTGTGGGCCCTAGGGGGTCCATTGAATACGGCGGCGACTCCGAGGAGGACGCCGGCGGGGACGGGACTCGCCCAGTCCCCGTGAGCACCGTGACAGGTTACCGTAGAGGGGGGGGGGGGGGTTACAATGCGCCCCCGGCGGCGGGCTCAAGGCACTTAAAGGCGCCTGGTGCAGATCCCACCGTAGAGCCCTGGGGGTCCTCTCTCATGTGCCGATGCGACAGCCGCGGGGGTTTTAGCGGGTAAGAATGCCACTTACCCCGGTCGAGCCCCACAGCTCCCGGGGACCTTTAGAAGAATTCTCCCACGAAAAAAAAAAAGTTCAGTATCTTCCGTACTTCGCTCAAACTGCTATCAACATTATACATCATTGCCACTTTAACGCACAAATCCCGCCCCGTATCACGCAAAAATACTTACTTTATCTGTACGACTGGAAGAGTTTTATCGTCCGTAAATATACATTATGTGCGCGGCGTGAGTACTTCCGTGGGTTGGTAACGTATGGCGTCGTTTCGTTCCTTCATGTGGTAATCAAACCGTGGAAAAGACACTGTAGACTAGTGATGTGAATTAAACAATTTGTACCAGGGCCCTACCAGGGACCTCTAATAATAGCAGTATTATTAGTAACCTTGCTTTCTCGGTAGTAGTAAATAAGTATAAGTACATTGACGTCACTGCAACAGCTGTAACAATCTGTAACAGCTCAGTGGGCGAGCGCTTGCCTTGGAAACAAGGTGCGCAGGTTCGAACCCCGGCTCGCACCTCTGATTTCTTTAATTAATCATGTGCGAATCATCTTTGTGCGATTGTTACTAGCTTTCGGTGAAAGAAAACATCGTGAGGAAACCTGCATGTCTGAGAAAGCCTAACTAGCTTTCGAATGACGTGTGAAGTCCGTCGACCCGCACTTGGCCAGCGTGGTGGACTATGGCCTAAGCCCCTTCATCTCGAAGGGAGGCCCGTGCCCAGCAGTGGGACATTAACAAGGGCTGGTGGCAAGGTGGTGATTATTATTATTATATTGACGTCTCTTCCTCATTTCATCATCATCATCAGCCGGAAGACGTCCACTGCTGAACATACATAACCTCCTCCTTAGAACGCCACAATGAACGACAATTGGCTATTTGCATCCACCGGGTACCTGCCTTATTTCATGGTAAGATTATAATAATACTGTATTAGAATTGTGGGTAGAGTATAACGTGTTATTACATTAATAACGCAAGACGTCAGACACCCTCAGAGTAATTAGAATGGAGCTAGTATCGCGTCGATTCCCCGTACAAATTTTTCGTGGCATTTTTGCGGGGTGCGGGAGGCGAAGTAAACACACAGAGATACAATTTCACGCATGCTCTTGCAAATGTCTATAGCAAACTCATGTTTCTATGAACCTACACTATAATAAACTCGCAACACATTCAAAAAGATACGCACACAAATAAAGAATGACCTGAACATATGAACAAAAATTTGGCTGTGTGGGGTTAGCGCATCATGCTCTCTCCATAATTTTATTTAAAAAATTAATTCAACACACTATTATTTATATTCATACTTTGTGGTCGAAATTATTTGTCTTTTTTTTGGTAGTTATCATTATTTTGTTTCATTGTAACTCTATAACTGTAAGTGCCATATACGCTCACAGGAGGTAAACAATCTCTTGTCGCCAGCATGATGAGCAAGCCGCCTATACTTTTAGACTTGGCAAGAGAAATAAATAGATCAAATATAGTAGAAATATATTGAAATCAAACTACTTTTACGGATTTTATCGCGGTTTACAATACAATACAATACAATAATGCTTTATTTATCAAATCAATCATTACAAGATATTCAGTTGTGCTTGTGGTCCCCACACTAGGAAATGCAATGTTTATTTTTTGATTTTACTATCCCGACGTTTCGAATGCTTTGCAGCACCCATGGTCACGGGAGGACTGAGGTGTTGAACGTCCTTACGTCACAATTATGCCGGTGTACCCTCAGGTCTTCTTAGTTATTATTGTTGGTCCGATCTACGCAGTAAGAGCTTACAGTATCTTGAGGCCGTGCAGTGTTTTGATTGATATTGGATTTAATTATATTTATCACAGGATCCCAAGCCGATGGTAACACCCAACCATCTTCTCTATTGAAATTAGGATGTTTTTTGATTTCAATAGCCTCACGAATCATCCTAGGTAGAAATTGGTGTTCTTTTGCGAGCATTTGTGGTTTATCAAATCTAATATAATGGTGGGTGCGATCCTGAACGTGTTCACATACTGCAGACTTAGTACAGCGTCGGTGTTTCACATCAGCTATGTGTTCTTTAAAGCGAGTTTTTGATTCGAAACGTCGGGATAGTAAAATCAAAAAATAAACCGCGATAAAATCCGTAAAAGTAGTTTGATTTCAATGTGTAATATTCGCGTAAGTAAAAGACAACATTAGTAGAAATATATTTAAAAGTAGCGTAATCAATTATGTTTTAGACGGTGAACAAACTGATTTCAGGTTTTGCGTTGGTTGTATATTATCCAGTGCAGAAATTGTATGAATATTAAAGAATTAGATGATCGGCCTATATTGTCCTCGGTCACTAACTGCTACAAAATTGACATTCCCCGTGGGATTCGAACCCGCAAATATCCGGTTTGTACAGCAAACGGCTTTCCTGTACGCCACTGAGGGTACATTAAAATTATTACACCAAATTACATTGAAAATACTTATTTACAAATCTATCCAAAGATCACCGAAGTTGGCCGTCAAACACGGCAGGTTCGATAACAACCGTGCTTACTCAGTAATTAATTAACTAATTACACTTCGAATCTGTGCGCGTAATTAATTAGCCGCTGACGTGACTCGCCAATAAATACCATTAAAACTTCGGACAAGTTGTTTTTAAATTATGAATCTTAAGAATTTCAGTTAATTTTCGTTTGAAGTAAGGAATTCTTATAAAAAAAACAGTACAAGTCTCAGGAATTTAATTTTACGAAGATTTGGAATTTGTTTTTTATGTACTCAGGAGATCCCGCAACCTTGCTGGTCACAACACATGACCATGAGTTGCAATATTTTTTGTCAAACAACTTTATTACTTGGCGGCTTCGTGTGGCGGGTCACCCCCTTCCCTCCAATATGGTTGAGGGGAGTGATGGCTGCTGCTCGAGTCAACTCGTGCGCGGGTGCTGCTTGGGGGACTGGTCCGACTACTATCCCTTTGGCATTTTAGTTTGTTGTATTTTCGTCGTATTTTTTATTAATTTTTTTATATTTTGAACGGCAGGACACACTGACGCTGGTGCTGATCTAATTGCAAAGAGACAAACATTGTTTAAAAAAAAATGTGAATAAATGACAAGCCCGCCGAGTTTCTTGCCGGATCTTCTCAGTTGAGGCCGCGTTGTGATCCGGTGGTAGCTTTTAAAAAATTGACCGTTCAAAAGTGCTAGCGTTAAGCCTATTTGAAATATTAAAAAATTGAATTTAGAATTTGAATTTTTTGAATTATAAGCGAGCCGTATAGTCAATGATTATAAACGATTATAATCTTCTATCCCGTCATCGTGACGGGTCTGTTGGTCAATTAGTAGTTAGAATCCCTGGCCCCTACACAATAGGTCATGGATTCGATTCCCACCAAGTGTGGGTGTGATTTATCTATTAAAGTATGTATTTACAAAAAAGTATAAAGGGTGTTGTAAGGGACCACGTACTGAAACATTTTTTATAAGATTTCAAATAATGTCCGTTACAACATTACAGAAACCATTTATATGGAAAATGACAAATGACTAACTTATTAATTTTCGAGCATGTAATGAATATATGCGGAATATTTATTTTTCAAATTACATTGATAATTTTCTAAAATAATAACAGTTAATTGTCTATTAATTAATGTACTGTTTTTGTGCATAAAGAATAAATAAATAAATTAATTATTTTTCCAAAAATAATTAATTTATTGTTTTTAAGTTAGAATTAGGCTTTATTATTATACCCTTAATGATGTTATACTAATTTTATTAAAAAAAATTTTTTTTTTTTTGGAAATTCATGAAAAAGCCGATGAAAAATTTCAACACTAGGGTGTTCAGAATCATGCACTGGATCCCTGGTATCGGTTTTCGGTACAATGTCCCTTACACCCGTTATAAGTATCATATAAGTTGCCTGGTTTCCATTAAACCTTATTCCAATATTCTTTGTAGTTTCAGATTTGACCGTGACTTTAAAAAATTACCTTGTAAGTAAGTACGTGTCAGGTCTAAAAACAAGCATAAATAACATCAAAGTAACAAATTCTCAATAGCGGTATTGAGTATGAATACAAAGTATACTGCACGGCCGGGCGCGACTGATATTGAAAGAAATATTCAAAGAAATATTCGCCAATTTGCCTTTGAAGATAGCGTGCGAACATATTATGAAATTTTACTATAACTCTCCAAGTCGGCTGGAGCTGTTGTGATAATAATTTGATATAAGATAGAAATTTATAATGTAATTGAGTTCGCCTAATTTGATTGTTTAATAATTTCGTGTCTTTCTGTTTTTGTTGTGTCCTTAAAACCAAATTAATCCTTCTGGCGTGATGACATATGGGACTGAGACGTGGTCTTTCACAGTTGGCCTTTTAGAGAAGCTCAGAGTCACACAACGAGCTATGGAGAGAGCTATGCTTGGAGTTTCTTTGCGCGACAGAATCCGCAATGAGGAGATTCGCCGAAGAACCAACGTCACCGACATAGCTCTCAGAATCTGCAAGTTGAAGTGGCAATGGGCAGGCCACATCGCTCGAAGAACCGATAACCGTTGGGGAAGAAAGGTTCTCGAGTGGCGACCACGAACCGGAAGACGCAGCGTAGGTAGGCCTCCCACTAGGTGGACAGACGAATTTGTGCGCGTCGCAGGTAACCGGTGGATGCAAGTCGCCAATTGTCGTTCATTGTGGCGTTCCAAGGGGGAGGCCTATGTTCAGCAGTGGACGTCTTCCGGCTGGTGATGAATCCTTCTGGCGTAGGTCTATGTGGTTTGAAAAGCAACCCATGGTTACATATCTATACAGCGTGTTTATAAAACCCTATCCGATCGCTGAGGGTACTATTCTGTGGCGCATTATAATCATATGTATATAACTTATTTGTTGAATATCTCATTTGAATGTGTTTTCTGACTAGCAATGCGAATATTCCCCAATACAAATCGGACAGGGTTTTTTAACACCCCGTATATCTATTCGATAGTTTAGCATTGACGAGCCCGTTAGTGCAGTGTTGTTGACTGCTACCCAAATAGTCGTCGCTCGGTTCGATTCTCACCCATGCAAAACATTTTTGTGCGATGAACGAACATGTTTTTTTTATCGTAACTGAGTCTTAATTTATCTATACCATGTGACTGGTTGAACATGCGACATATTAATACAGGGCATTCAGAACTCGATTCTCGTCCTAAATATGTAATAAAAATAGGTATTTAATATTTGACCCAATTATCATTCACAAATGGACACTCACCCGCGCGCGCCTCTACCGTGAGAGGTCAAACGCGATGCCCATCCGACGCATGGAAATTCCAGACAATTAGTTAATTCGCCTACATTGTAGGTTATAATATAATAAGCAGTTATTTTAAAGCAATTTTATAGCTGCATATAGCACTCAACAGCTTTATACACGATGAGATGGGAGATAAAGGATGCATGAGTCTCAAATACGAGCATCTAAGAAAGTGCTTCCTCGGGAGCGTTCTTTTTATGATAAGCTTATTTAGATAGCATCTCTGTTACGTTGTCTGTGCTGAGTATATAAATATTTACGAGAATAATGTGTAATATGGCGTTTTATATTTATAGAGAAAGAGGTGAAAATCGGTCACAGGGATTACATACTTTATTGTTCTAGCGGGGGAAACCTCCCGGGGACCCTGTCAACCTTATCTACTTAAATCCCCACGACTGTCGCATTGACACATGAGAGAGGGGGATCTGGACTCTCCGTAGAATCTGCACCAGGTACCTACCCTTCAGTGAATCTGCACCAGATACCTAGCCTATTAGCTCGCCGCCAGGGGACGCATTATAGCCTCCTGGGAACCTGACACACTACTAATGAGGCCGAAGCAACCCCCGCATCCCCCGCCGCTATCCTCTTCGTCATCGACGTCTAGGGTCCAAACTTGAAGCGACTCCAAAGGAGGTTTTATATACATACCTACATAGACGATGTTATGTTCCATGGGCGGTAAAAGTTAGGTAGTAAACCGCACAGAAGAGAGGTAAGTAGAAAGGAAGGTCTATTGTATGTCTACTAAGTAGTGAACTTGTCTGGTGCCGCTATAGTGGCCATCTGCGTTCAACAGACCAAAAATATGTTTCGGGTGACAACCGCAGTTAAGCTGTTTATAGGTAAGCTTGTTGCTTCTCATCAGGCGAACGTCTTTCTTGTTTTGTCGTAAATTGAATAAAAAAGCTTGCGACGGTATCTGGTCTATTTGTATAAGCTTCCTACGTGCGGCATTTACGTTTTGTTCCTCCTCCTGTTTTTAATATAATATCGATAACCAAATTAATCGATCACATTTCATTTGCAAATAAAGCCTTTTAATATATAACCAATCTCACAGAGCACCGAATGGAATCGTATCCCAAATATCTGTCGACCGAATGAAATTTCAATTATTTAACGATTACTCATTTGCGCGGTGCAAAATGCGAACGTTCACCGCAAACCGAGCTCAGTGCTTCAACTGCGGAGACTCATGGTTTGTGCATCTGGTCTGAATTCATTTGTTTTTGATGACCTGAGTGTGCGAACACAGGCACAAGCCATGCGGGCAGCGGTTTGCGCGAGCGGGTATCGTAATATTAGTTTGTTTCTGTCCTTGTCCATCAGTTGGAAGCGTAAAGGAAGAGAGAGTGCACTTGTGTCTACGGAAGCCCTTGTGCACTATATCCCGCGCTTTTGTGCACTATGGGATATAGTAGCGTAGATGCCTGATCTTGTAAAAAATCAGAAGAATATTATATTTCTTTCTATTACTTTATATTTGATCTTAGAACAATAGTATTATAATTTGTAAGTTAAAAGAACCATGATCGCAAAAATAAGAGGTTTCCCCTTATCCTTTAAATTTACTGCCCGCGGTGCTCCCACTATGGTCTTACAATTAAAATTTATCCGACTTGTACAATATACTACATATAATACTCATATAACTGCCGCAAAAACAGAGTCGTTAACAACAAAACTTTGTTACTTCCATTATTTTTTATTTGTAATGGAAACAACACTGCACCTTATAAGTTAACGTTAAAATAAAATCATGTTATATAATCTAAAAACGTTAGACTGTCAAGCAGTCAAAGCAAAATAGTTAAAAGTGATTAAAAAAATACAAATGATAAACAACACATACATGATTAATACACGCAACATGCATACATACATAAATACACGATATTTGATTAAAAATAATATGATTATAAGCGTAAAACGTATGTACTAAGTATGAGTATTTCCTTTCGCAGACAAACAGTTTTGCGTTAGGCGAAACTTTTGTATTAAAATATTTATGCTAATAAAAAAAATAAAGGATTCTTCACACCACTTCACTTACTTGTGTTCTATTGTCTTCACTTTGAGCTACCTATTCGTGGAAACTGTTTTGCTAATGATTTAAACATCTAAATGTATCTTTATTTATTATAAAAGCTGTATTTTTTCCTTTTTTTTTTTAAAAGTATGTTACTTTTGATATTCAATTAGAATGAAAAAAAACCGTAGATTTATCACAGCATTATGATTATGTATCTTAATCCACAGGCCAGCCTAAACCCACAAATTTTCTATAATAATTATAATCCCAGTACAAATAGGGACCAAAAAAGCCCGGGACGGGCGGGATCAAATTATTTCATAATTAAAGCCGGTCCCACACCTGCTCTTGCGGATGCTGTCGCACGGTTAGCGTACGAGACGCGAACGGATGTATGCTTTTATGAGATGTGACGTAATACATGAGACATGTATTGCTTGGTAACCATTCGCCTGTAAAGCCTATTAAGAAAGCGATTGTACAATAAAGGTTATTGAGGAATACATTTTTTATGTATTCGGTATTATTTTTTGTGTATTCGGGCCTTGACTTACTATATTTTTACATAAAACATGCAACTATTTTTTATTAATATACCTACCTATATTAGTGCTTGACTGTAATAAAACCTAATGGTGTCGCTTACCATCATGGGGCATCTTAAATCGTAAAGTTAACTACACAGGGAACGTTTGGTAAACGATTAGTTTGTTGAGCAGCGACAAGCAAGGTCAGTCATTAGATGGGTTACAGAATATCTCAGTGCTTCGGAAGGGTCTATTCCACTTTGATCGCCTGGGTGATTAAAGTGGAACAATTTATTCCACTTTGATCACCTGGATGATATCACCTGGGTGATTAAAGTGGAACAATTTATTCCACTTTGATCACCTCGGTATCGAATCACCTGGGCGAGTTGAGCTGGGTGATTTGAGTGGCCTTCGGAGTCGCTGGACGCTCGGGGTGTGGGCCCTTTGAGCGTCCATTGAGTACGGCGGCGACTCCGAGGAGGACGGCGGCGGGGTTGCGACCCCCGTCCCCGTGAGTACCGTGTCAGGTTCCCGGGGGGCTACAATGCGCCCCCCGGCGGCGGGCTCAAAGGCAAGGCACTGAGGGGCCCCTGGTGCAGATCCCACCGGAGAGCCCTGGGGTCCCCCCTCTCATGTGCCGATGCGACAGCCGCGGGGGTTTTAGTGGGTAAGAATCCCACATACCCCGGTCGAGCCCCACAGCTCCCGGGGATCTTTGAAAGATTTCCCCTGCGTCAAAAAAAAGGGTGATTTGAATGGAATAAATTGTTCCACTTTAATCACCCAGGTGATATCACCCTGGTGATCAAAGTGGAAAAGACCTTCGGAAGCATATAACTTCGGGTTCACATCAAATTTACCCAAATTTATTTATTTCTCACCATCACAATTAGGTACAGTCATGATAATACACGTTACAAAGAGACTGGTCGTCGTCGGAACACAGCAGTGTTTACCCATTAACTTGGCGGTAGAATATTTGACTGACCTGGTGGTCGGTCCCAGGCATAACGTGAAAAAATTGCTTTCAGCAATAAGACCGCATATTGTCTGTACGTAGGTACTAGGTATCTTTATTAATTTTTAGTTTTTTGTTCAATGTATGAGCAATATACAGAGTGTTTAAATAAACAAATAAATGAACTGTTTAATACGGAAAAAAAAAATAACAAAAATGACATGATTCTTAACTAAAATCTTAATGAGAATAAAGATTATACAGTTAAGGAGTAGCAGCTTAAGTCTGAAAATTATTACATATTTAAGAGGTGTCTCTTGAGTATAACTTTAATTTGGCCTGGTTTTTTGCTTACAATCTTTTCAAGTACTGATTTAGGCAATCTATTAAGTATTTTTGGCAGAATACATTTCCAATTTCTTTCACCGTAAGCATTGTTACATTTGGGTATTTCAAAAGTTGGAAGATACTGTACTATACAATACAATTTGTATACATGTACTAGATCTAATTTTATACTCCATTTAATATGAATAAATTTGTATACTGTAAAACCACGTGTCCGATCCGTGAGGGTATTATTCAGTATATCAATACAAATACATGACCTAAGTCATTTGGTGAATATCTCAATTTTTCTTTTCCTAAATTGTTCCAGAGATCTTGTATTTTTGGTACGATTTGTACCAAAAATACAAGATCTGAGGACACGTGTTTTTTAACACACTGTATAACCGATATACTAAGTCTTGTTCCGTATAATTTATATTTAGGCAAACAAGTAACCTCTGAATGTGAGACGGAAAAAATAGGCAAACATGAATACATAATTCATATATGAACGGTATGCTATATACCACCATATTAATTTTTAAGTATCGAATATTCGTTTTTTTTTACAAATATAATAAATAATTTCGACCACTTAATACGAAACAAAAATAATAAAAAAACAAGAATCACATATTATTCGTTTAATACAAACAGTATTTTTGAACGTTCATAAAACGGTGAAGGTTTTTGATACTTAATAACATATTTGATCGACGCGCGTATATTATTATTGGTTTCCGCGCTCGTGTCGCGTTTTCCGTGCCCCATAATCTTGTCACCTCATAAAATAATAAAAAAGTCGTAATAAAAAAACGCGAACGATATAGAATTGTTCATTACTTCGTACTTCGCTTCATAATGTTTACTTTTTGTTTTTAACCGGCCGCTTAAATATTATAGGAGCCCGAAGTGCCTATCTCCTCTAGGAAGTACAGTTAAAATATCTCTTGATACATTATACATTGAACAGCTTCGTTAGTATGATTCGACAATATATAATTTTGAAACATAGAGTTTATATATTAAGAACAGAGTACGCGTTTCTCTATGGCCCCCTTAAACAAAGCGTAGGCAGATTTTTCTCTAAGAGGCAGGTGAATTGAACTACCTATTTAAAGTTATATAATAACTGCCGCACTTACATCCATCAATTAACTTTAATCGCAATTAAGTCAATTTTTGTAATCTATTTATTTCGACTCTCCGAGTCTCTTATGATTATCTTTTAGTATTAATTAAGAGATTATTTATATATTTACTCACTATCCGCGTATGATGTATTATTCGGCTTCTAAAGTCGTAATAATCCACTTACAAAATATGACTTAATCACAATTAACTATAATTGACGTTTTTAGGTGCAACAGTAAGAGTTATTTGATATGTAAGTGATAATTAGTGATGAGTTTGATCTGTCACAAGCGCAAATGTCGATAAATCCAGCTGACGGCATAGTACCTATTGTCGTGTACATGATATATATGTATTTTAATGTTCTTACTCGTGACTCGTGCGCGCGCCTTGAACACAGATTTTCAGGACACAGATTTTCGATTAGATTACCTCTTTCGTTGTAAAAAGCCGCGTGACGACGATAGAGGTTACCTTTTTTTTGACGCGGGGGAAATCTTCTAAAGATCCCCGGGAGCTGTGGGGCTCGACCGGGGTATGTGGGATTCTTACCCACTAAAACCCCCGCGGCTGTCGCATCGGCACATGAGAGGGGAGACCCCAGGGCTCTCCGGTGGGATCTGCACCAGGGGCCTCTTAGTGCCTTGCCTTTGAGCCCGCCGCCGGAGGGCGCATTGTAGCTCCCCGGGAACCAGTCACGGTGCTCACGGGGACGGGGGTCGCAACCCCACCGCCGTCCTCCTCGGAGTCGCCGCCGTTCTCAATGGACGCTCAAAGGGCCCACACCCCGAGCGTCCAGCGACTCCGAAGGTACCAAGCCTAACCTAGTCCAAGGTTAATTTTTGTAATTAAGGTTTTCTTTGTTATTTATAAGAAAGTATTTACTATTTATACGTTACTTATGACCTCGAATTGCTATAATCCTATATCTTTCAGTTATGTGCTATGTTCAACCAGTCAGCCAGTATAATAAGGACCTACTGCAAATTTCTAGCCACTAGATATAACTATACAGTAAGGAGTAGAGTAAATAATGCAATTTCACATACCACGTTCCATTTTTAAACAATTTTTGAAATACTGCCAGTAATGTGACTCCATTGCAGGTTTGAACCCGGGACATACCCGGACAATGCGAAGTAGTGCATGCCGGATGTGGTCACTAAACAGGATGTTGGTTAACATAAATAATTACACGGCCCGTGGACATAGGGACAGCGGGAACGAGTTATTAGAAAGCCTTTGTTGTAGAGATTTACATGAAGTATTTATTTTGATACAGGATTGTAAGCACAATGCATTCAAGATTTTGACAAATTATGTATGAATAGATCACGAACATTCTGTGCTAAATTAAAGTTTAAGGTTTATACCGCACACGGCAGTTAATTTACAAGTTGTTAAAGGTCGTAGCCGACTTATACAACACCGCACCCGCACGTCCCAATAATGTTAATTGAAATGTGAGCTTCTGGGCGTCCTCTGTAGACATACTTTACATTGACAATACAAATTAGCAGACAGCTGTGACTCACGCGATGTACGCACATTGACTGCTCGTTTCAAGCACGTTGCTAGTTTATCAGTGCGCGGGACACTACGACTAATTTCAATGGAGACTGAGCTTAAACTGTGTCAGTCGACGCGTGGACAGTGTAATTCCAAGAAGTCTATAATAATAATAATTTATTTATTTCTCACCACAACCAAATAACAAGCATAACAAGTAAACAGTAGATTAAAAATAAGTTGACAGCTAACTAACTAACTAACTGTAAGGGCTACTTGTCTGACAGCTGTAGGCGCATGACCTGCAGGCTTAGCATGATGTGCAAATCTTGACAGACAAGTGTGAGTATGACGTCCCTATGACGTAGTATTTCACATTTTTGCATGGAGAATTGACGTTTCGGTGTTGAAAACTACGTCATACGATCTGTCAAGATTGGAAGTCGTGTTAGGCCTGCTGATAGCTGTAGGAGTTTTATAGCGGTGTTGGGCGGGAGCGTTGTTGGAGCGGGGTCGTGTAAGTGAGCTACGACCTTTAATATGACTGCGAAAGGGCGAGTTATTAGCGACTACTTAATGTTTACTGAACGCTTCGCTTCACAACGAATTGTGTGGCAAACTTTGAAAACCCGTTGCGGTTCGTATTGGTCTAATTTCTGTTTATGTCACCGTAGATTTCAGAGTTTGTGTTTAGAATAGCTGTTAGAGGGTTAGGAGGTAGCTTGTTAACTAAATAACCAACGGTGTAGATCTTTGAACGAAGCAAAATTTATTTCAATAACACTTCGGTTTTGAATAAACACTTGTTAACAAACTAGTTATATATTTTTCTATATTTTCTACGATTCTTCAGAATGTCGGCAAAAAAATCACAGGAACAAATGCCGTGATACTGGGGCGCTACCCCTTACCATGAACACTTATAGCAGGGCAGCTTAACACGAAAATTAATTAACGTGTCACGTGTCCACTCACCTGTTTGGAGTATTTTTTTTTTTGAGAATGATAGACGCTGTTGGCCGCAGATGGCCATTACAGCTTCACCGGACAATAGGAGGCGAGCGCTTGCCTTGCTTATTAGTGCGTTCATGGTTACACAGGTCACGGTTTGATGGTTTTACATATTTGGTAGTCTAATAATTTTATGAGAACAGTGGCTTGGCAGTGGCTTGTCGCTAACCTAGGCCCCAAGGCTACTAATTTTAATAAAATGGCATACAATTATTATTCCAAAACCAAACCATAATGGCGTTTTAGTGGTGTGTCATCACTGGTTATGGTTATTTCAGCAGAATACCGGATTTTTCACAATCGTAATAGAGTCTCAATAGTGTGTCGCTGGAATAATAATAAATAAATAAATAACGTTTATTTTCTCCCACATACAGTAAGAACTTACATTTTTATATTATTGCTAATTGCTATAGATGTTACAGTAGTTTGTGGGAGTCAGGAACCCAAACTAGGATACCCTGTGCTATGGACTCCTGGCCCCCCCTCTCAGAAATTGTGATACATTTTGAAAACGACCAACATAGGTAAGTTAATTGAGTACAGTTTTGCTAGGGAAAAAGCTAAGAAAAAAATATATTTGCTGGTGTATGTATCTATTTAAAAGGGAGGATACGATATGTATGTGTGTGTGTGTGAGTGAGTTAGTGTGTAAGTGTATGTGTGGGTGAGTGTGATTATGTGCGTGTGTGAGATTGGGTGTGTAAGGTTAATTGTGTGAAGTGAATGTACTTAAGTGGGCTGCATGATGATGTGTGTGGTGCGTAAGCGTGTATGGATGTATATGTACGAAAAACGCTAGGTTAGGATACGATAGTGAGCAATTTTTCTGTTTCATCATAGTCGAGTGTCAAAAGCCACCGTGTAATTTTCTTTTTACATTCCACCTTAGACATTTTAACAATTGAAAGTATTTTATTGACTTTATTGTATAGTCTACCTGCTCTAAAATTGTAAAAATTTTGCGCAAACGATGTCTTTACAGAAGTTGTTTCGCAAACCTCATAGTATCGCCTAGTATTCACCCTTTTTTTAATTTCCGCATCAGTAATAGAGTTGTGTTTTTTTAAAATTGTTGCTAATAAATAAAGTTGTCTGATTGTTAATACCTTTGCTTCTTTATAAAGGGCCGTTGTAGAGTATAAAAGAGGTTTGAAGAGAGCAACTTTAAGAAGTAATCGTTGGGCTCTTTCGACGTTTAGGACATTAGTTTTGTACGTGCCTCCCCAGGTGGATATACCATATGATAGGATTGATTGGCAAAGAGATTCGTAAACAGTTTTAATTAGTTTCCAGTTTGTAACATGCCTAAGGTTTTTAAAAATATGAACGAGCTTTCTTGTTTTTTGTACTAGATTTGAAATGTGATTTTTGAAAGATAAGTTTTTGTCAATAGTTATTCCTAAGTATTTTAATGACTCTGCCTTAGATATAGTTGGACAGGATGTACAATTAGTGGCTTGTGAATTACAGTTGTGAACATAAATATTACCGTTATTTTGATTAAATGTCAGATTATGTATTGAAAATTCCATGTATTTAGTTTTTGTAGTATTTAAGGTTAATTTATTGATAGCAAGCCAATGAGTTACAACGTTAAAACCCTCCTGGGCCGCAACAAAAGTTTCTTCCCATGAGTTACCGAAAAAAGTTAAAGTAGTGTCATCAGCATATGACATTATATGACAGTTTCTGATATTAAGGTCGCAAAGATCGTTTAAGTAACAGAGAAACAGGGTAGGGCCAATAACACTACCTTGGGGGATTCCAATATTTATTGGCCTCTCATCACTCAACTCATTACTAATCCTTACCGACTGGTATCGATCTTGCAAATAGTTTTGGAAAAGTTTTAACTGTGTACCTCTTATTCCCATTTTTTCGAGTTTGGCTGTTAATCTTTGTGGGCAGACAGTATCAAAGGCCTTCTGAAGGTCTAAAAAGATAGTGAGACATTTTTTTCTGTTGTCCAGTTTACTTACAATAAGATCCGTGAAATTATGTATACAGTCTGTTGTTGATTTTCCTTTTCTAAAGCCATACTGGTTTGGTGAAAGAATGTTTTTGTCTTCTAAAAAATTGATCAGTCTATTATTAATTATCTTTTCAAAAACCTTAGAAATGGCAGTGAGTAAAGATATTGGGCGATAGTTGGCAACATTATCTTTGCTACCACTCTTAAAAATGGGGATAACAACAGACTTTTTAAGGAGTTCAGGAAAGATGCCGTCTTCCATACATTTATTTAGGATATGAGTGAGAGGAGGAACTATGTAGTTTTTTAACTTCTTTAGGACTGCTGATGTTATATTATCCCACCCTGCACTACAGTCAGAACGAAGGTTACATATGATTCCATCTACTTCCTGTTCAGATGTTTCCATAAGTACAAAAGAGTTACAATTGGATGTGACGTTCGCAACACACGTTGGGAGTGGAGGCAGATCTGTAGGGATCTTACTTCTTAAATCGCTGCCGACATTTGCAAAATAGGAATTTACTGCATTTACTGAATCTTGTGGGGTTGTACTGATATTCAATAGGTCTAAGGAGGGTGCATTTGACTTATTTAAATTGGTAATAGTTTTAATAGCGGACCAAAGTTTTTTATTATCGTTTCCGGCCGAATTAAGTGTGTTGCTGTCATATTGTCGCTTACATTTTTTTAATATATCATTACAATAGTTTCTATATCTTTTGTACGTTATTTTTAAGTTATTATTATTTGGATTTTCTTTTACTTTATAATGCATTCTATCCCTTGTTCTGATGCATCTCAAGAGGCCAGGAGTGATCCATGGTTTTATTGTGATTTTATTTCTAGGAATTTTAGTGATTATTGTATTTTGAATTATAATTTTTTGTAAATTTTCTATTAAATAGTTCATGGAGTTATTAGGATTTGCGTTATTTTTGTATACTTGGTTAAAATCTATATTTTTACAGTCATTAATTAGATTATCGAAATTAATTTTATTCACGGTTTTTGTTTTGCTGTAATGGTTTTGTTTATTTAGTTGCAAACAAAAAAGGACGGCCTCATGATCCGTGATCGCGGTTTGTAGAATAAATGTTAATGAAAAAGCCTTAGTTTTGACTATAGTATGGTCGAGACAGCTAGTTCCTCTAGTTTGCTCATAATGGGTAGGTATCATACCAAAAGAAGAAAGTTGGTCAAGGTAGTTTGATGTTGTTGAATTTAACTCTTTAATGTTAATATTTATATCGCCCATTAAAATTATATTTCTGAAACCTGACAGTTTTGTTAAAAGTTCATGCAAGGTACGTAAGAAGTTATCTAATGTGAGGAAACTGGGCGGTCTGTATATTGCAATAATAGCGGTCTCGTTTTTTATTTTAATAAGCAAGCAGTTTGCTTCTAAGATATTCGGTTCTTCTATGCTAAAATTAATATCGTTATTTATGAAAATTACTACACCGTCGTTTTGGTTATAGTTTCGTGTTGTTGAAAAACTAGAGTAACCAGGTAATACTGGTAAATTATTAACAGATGAGAGCCAACATTCGGATAGAATTATAATGTCACAACTAAATTGTAAGCGTTGTTGTAAAGTGCTTAGGCTGTGGTAGTTTTTGTTAATACTCCTAATATTTTGGTGTAAAATTTTTAAGAATGAGTTAGGTTTAGATATAATATTATTGCAAGACTCCGGTTCACAGCTGTGTAGTTCCGTCAGAACGTAATTTTCTAAATTGTTTATATTGTTTATATCAGCGAATTTTGTTTTTAAGTTTTTGGTGTAGGACTCTGCTGTAAATAAGTAAAATGATGGCGAGCGTTCTTCTTGAATTTTGTGTGTGCCCATGAATTTTGTCACTATTAGGATTTTTATTAATGCGTATTTGACATATAATGTAATTTGGTTGACTGTGTTTGTGTGTGTTGACATTGTAGTAGTGTAAAAAAGCATTTAAGTAGATACATAATTGGTATGAAAACAAAAATAAAGCATGCAAAAAAATAAACAAGAAAAAATTAAAAATATGAAAATGACTGAGTAGTCATATTTTTGGCACCAACTTCTCAAAATCTGCTTCGCATCTAATAATGATTGGTTTCTCTGGTTCACTTTTTCGCAGGAAAACTCGGCCAGATGAAGTCCAGCAGTAAGTATAATTATGTTCTTTTGCGAATTTTCTTGCAAGGTAGAATAGGTGTTGCGTTTGGGGGGGCAGGAAGTCGGAGACATAAATTGGTGTAGCAGGTCCATCCATATTTAAATGTACAGAGTTGAGCTTGTTCTGCTTGTAATTAATATTAAATTGTTTTGCTTTCTTTACGATGTTATCTTTTGTAGCAGCACTGGTTAAGTCTACAATAATTTTTGATGGTTTATCCCTTTTGCTGATGCAACTTCTACGCAATAAACTTCTTTAATATCTGTTCTTTGGAGGGGAACGCCTATGGCTTTGGCTGTACTTAATACAATCGTATTAAGTTCTTCCTCATTTTCCGTTAAAGATAAAGGAATATTTTTGATTTCCAACTTTTTGGTATACAACATGCGCTCCAAATTGTCTACCCTGTCCTCCAATTGGTGGATATACTTGCGGTCCGCCTTCTTCTCTGATTCCAAGTAATTAATTTTGCTTCTCATATCTTCATATTGGTTCGATACGAAAGCAATGGATTCTTTAATTTCAGAGTTCTGTTTTAGAAGATCATTCATCATGCTAAGTAAAGCACTTAGAGAAGCATCTGTTTTGTTACCACGTAATTCAAAATTTTTGTAGTGAGAATCGATTAATTTTTGCATGTCATTTAATGAACGTTCCTGTTCGTCGTAATGTTTTCGCTTACGTGTCGTAGCATATTCATTTTGAAGATTAGACAGATTTGGTACGGACCCACTTTGGGTAATTTTTAATGTTTGCAACGTGGACGATTGCGGTTTCGATTCTACATTAGTGAACGTAGTAGGTGTACTGACTTGTGTGTCACTTGACGTTGTCATAATACAGTTCGGTTCAACGTGCGTAGGCGTCGAAGGAGGTGTACGACGTAAAGGCATTATGAAACAGGGGTTGCTTGGATGAAGTACTAGGCAGTTATAAGTTAAGTCCGGTGTGCAGGGGTCTGTCTGACTGGTGACTTATCGATTATCTCATACAAGATCGCTTTCCGGCCACTGTACGTTGACACGTGAATATTTGTATACGAGTAAGACAAGTGGCGAGAGGTCTTGCTAACTGGTCACCGATCGAGTAATTCATACAGAATCGCTTTCCGTCCACTATACGTTGACACGTCTCTGTAGAGAGCTCCGTTAAAGTGGTCGTCGATCGTAGCTTGAAAATAGTATGTCATTTTATTAAAATTAGTAGAGTTGGGTTTCGGTTTCTCAACTCATAATGTTCAACTCAATACCTACTCGCCATCGGTGAGACCACTGTTCCACACATTATTAGACATGTGTACATAGATTGCGGCTTTGAAAGGATTGTCAGGATAAACACGCACACAAACAGAATAATTACTAGCTCCAACCTCGTCCAACTCGTCTCGTTTAACAACTTTTACCTAACACATGTTACCTTTTCCAAGGTCGCAAGGTAATGACGACCCGCAACCGCAACCCACCCCTTCTCCTGTAAACACTTAACATAATGCCACTATTTTGAGGGCCCTGAAGCTATATTTTAAATAACTACTTACTATCATTTTTCCCCGACTGCGCCAGGAGGAGGGCTATGTTTTGCGAGAGTATGTAGGTTTGTCTATTTCTTTGGCACGGCCTAAACGCCTTGATGGATTTGCACTTATAATATGTCGTTAGATTCCTCTCTGTCGACGAAGTGACATAGGCTATATTTTGAAGTGAAACAAATTTTACGGATTATATCGCGGTTTATTATAGATTTTAATTACCCGACGTTTCGAATACTTTACAGCATTCATGGTCAAGGCGATATAATCCGTAAAATTAGTAAATATATCGCGGCCGACAGTCGCCATTTTTAATTTATTTTACTTCCAAAAACATTAATATGGGTATCAAATGAAAGGTCTTATCGAGACGAGTTGAAATTGTATATACAGGGTGGCCAGAACAGTGACGTCATAATTTTTTTTTAGGTGCCTCGTGTTGAGATGTATCTGAATCATCCCCATGTACGTTCTACGATTTTTCGTAGTTTACTAACTTGAAGTTACGATTTTATTTATGAATTTTTGCAAAATTACGACCGCATTAGTTTGAAACATTTCTAAAAAAAAGTAGGTTTCTTCGATTTTTTTTTCTTGCAGCTAAATCTCTATGAACTGTACATTTATGCAGCAAATAAACAGCCTCATAACTTTAATGGAAGTTACTATAAAATTGACCTAAAGTTGAGAACTTATGTTAAGTGGGTTATCATTTAAATTTTCATCTTAAAATTAAATATCTAAACTGATAACGCATTCTCTGAAGCTACTTAGAAACTAAGAAATTAACAGTTTAGATTTTTAATTTTCAGTTGAAAATTTAAATGATCAATTAACATAAATTCTCAATTTTAGTTATTTATGGCGTGGTTATTTATAGTGTGGCTTATCCTGGGATATTATTTCAATGACTCGATGAACCCGCTCCAAAGTTCAAGTACATTTAAAGTGGCAAGGCCATGGAACAACCACAGAAGGCTTTTAGCGTTACGCAAAATAACTTTAATTGTATCCTCTTAGCACGAAACTTGTAGTCTCAATTTTAGACTAAATTTTTTATTCATTAGAAAATTTTAAGTGTTGCTTCAAACTGTCTATAAAAAGTGTTCGTCAATTCTAGTTTTATTTTCTGCCATTTAGGTAGTAGTGGTTTGAAAATGTATACTTTTAACAGTATTAGGTTTTTTTTTTTTTTTTTTTTTAAACTAAGTTTTCACTTAGAAGCCGAAAGACGGCCACTGCTAAACAAAGGCCTCCCCCTTAGAAGGGAGGGGTTGTCATAATCCCCACACTTGGCAGGCGGCTTGGGATCGCAGTGTAGGTGGTAAGGTAATCCAATAGTAAGACGCTGCTGCCCATCTTCTTGTTTTCCCTTAGACGCCTCTTCCGGACACCCAACGGGAAGACATGGTGCTATTTTACTCGGACACTCCATGAGTCCCTTTTATCAAATTAGAACCATATATCCAAACTTTAACGTTTATTATATTAGTAGGAGTAGGATTATACCTTCTGTTATTGACCTGTCTGTGTCTCTACTTCAGTTATGATCACGGCTGGTGGGATACGATAATTACTTGATCGGAACCAGTTCCATACAAGTAAATAAAAAGCCTCGATCGGAACCAGTTCCATACAAGTAAATAAAAAGCCTCGATCGGAACCAGTTCCATACAAGGAAATAAAAAGCCTCGATCGGAACCAGTTCCATACAAGGAAATAAAAAGCCTCGATCGGAACCAGTTCCATACAAGGAAATAAAAAGCCTCGATCGGAACCAGTTCCGAAACTCCGGTTCTGTAGACGGCCGAAGCGATGTATACGTACTTAATAACTGTAAAGCGTGATTTAAAATTGACCATATCTTTATTCAAATTATGAGACTGGATAAATATTGTAAAATCCATAATTTTCTTACGAATTTTTGCACTTCGAACGACGTAAGCTCTTCAAATATTTTGACTAACATTGATACTGTACTACTTGGGTCTCACCTTTAGATCAGACGCTCATAGCCAGTTGTAACCACTGTTCGGTAAACGATCAGTTGGGTAAGCAACGTCAGGCAAGGTCAGTCCTTAGATGGGTGACCGTTTAGTGGCATTTGAACTGAGCGTGTCCGTGCTTCGGAGGGCACGTTAAAAGTCGGTCCCGGCTATTGTCATTTAAACAGCAGTCGGTAAGCTAAGTTTGAGTCCTAAGGGCAGCTTGAGACCTCTGACACAAGGGTGCCCACTAACCATTCGACAAAAAAGAAACCCTTACGTCATAAAGCGCATTGGCATATTAGAAGCTTATCCAATTTGGAATTGAATATACAGAAAAAAACTGTTACCGTTCCAAAAGTAAGTAATCTAGATAGGATTTTGAATCCTAGCTAGTAATCTAGCTAGGATTCACAATCCGCTCCATTGAGTACGGCAGCGACTCCGAAGAGGACGGCAGCAGGGTTGCGACTCCCGTGTCTCCGTGAGCACCGTGTCAGGTACTCCTGTGGGGCTACGAGTTCAGATCCCACCGGATAGACCAGGTTCCTCATGTGCCTATACAACCGCCGCTGGGATTTTAGTGGGCAGTGGGTGAGAACCCAGATACCATGATTGGCCCTCATAGGTCCCGGGAACCTATTGAAAGTTTCACAATCCGAGCCTTTAACTTAAACATATAGTACATGTAATGTTGTCTTTTACTTACGCGAATATTACACACTAGCTGACCCACGCAGCTCCGCCAGCGCTATTTTTACGTTAACTAAACTTTTAATAACAGACATTCGCATTGAACACATAACCTCCTTTTTATAGTTGGGTAAAAACTGGGACCCACTTTTTACTTGCTCTCCGAAGCACGGACCCGTTTAGTTCAAATGGCGTTAAACAGTCACCCATCTATTTAATGACCTTCCCTAACGTTGCTTAACCCGATCGATTACAAAACCTCGATAACAACTCTCTATGAGTGTTCCCTTACTAATATATATTTTATTATATTATAAAGAAAAATTGATAAAATCGGACCAATAGTATAACCAAGTACCCATTTTGACTATAATCCCCTCTCCCAAAAGAACCGTGCTAGATTACGGGATAAAAAGTATCTTATGTCCTACCTCGTAGTAAGATCTCAAATCATGCCAAGTTTCATTTGAATCCATTCAGTAGTTTCGGCGTGATGCGCAGCCGTGATACAGACAGACAGACAGACAGACAGACAGACAGACAGACAAAAATTTAAAAAAAAATATTTTCGGCCTCAGTATCGGTTATAGAATGCCCTCCAAATATAATTTTCAAAATATCTCCAATGTACAGAATTGGACCTGTTACAGTTTTATTATGTTTCACAGTTCGGTCCTTAGCAACTTATAATGTTTACTTATTGTAGTTATGCGTCCTTACTACTAGCCTTGCACGGAATGATTTAAAGTTTTTTTTTTTCGGGTACTTAAATATTTTGTCACCTCACCGCCTCCTATAAGACGGCCCACCCGCAGTGTGTCTTCATAATAGCTAACTATTCACATTTTATAGATCTAGACTCTAAACATCCTACAATAAGTAAACATTATAAGTTGCTAAGGACCGAACTGTGAAACATAATTAAGGATCAAACGAACTTACCCTTACGTGAAGTTCGATCATAATTATGTGAACAGTTCGGTCCTTAGCAACTTATATACTCCCCTCCCTTTTACACATCACCCGACCCAAGGATAAAATGTGAAACGTTTTTCCTACTCTAAACATAATGAAGACACACTGCGGGTGGGCCGTCTTATAGGAGGCGGTGAGGTGACAAAATATTTAAGTACCCGAAAAAAAAAACTTTAAATCATTCCGTGCAAGGCTAGTAGTAAGGACGCATAACTACAATAAGTAAACATTATAAGTTGCTAAGGACCGAACTGTTCACATAATTATGATCGAACTTCACGTAAGGGTAAGTTCGTTTGATCCTTAATTATAAGTGTAGATTGAAATCAAACTACTTTTACGGATTATATCGCGGTTTATTTTAGATTTTACTATCCCGACGTCTCGAATGCTTTGCAGCACCCATGGTCACGGGAGGACTGAGATGTTGAACGTCCTTATGTCACAATTATGCCGATGTACCCTCAGATCTTCTTAGTTATTATTGTTGGTCCGATCTACGCAGTAAGAGCTTACAGTATCTTGAGGCCGTGCAGTGCTTTGCTTGATATTGGATTTAATTATATATACTTAAATTATATAATCCGTAAAAGTAGTTTAATTTCAATAAACATATGTAGACAATACGGAACCACAGGCTAACCTACCACGTTTTTTAATTAACATTGCGTGAGTATGTCCCAGTATCGTGACAAAGGGTAACTTTACAATCCATCGGCTGAGCTCATACAATTCACTATGCTTTGACGGGCCATCCGGTTTTGTATAATATTGCAACCGTTGCAAGGTAATTGCGCGATTACCGATACTCAGTTTTTACGACTTAGCTTTTTTCTATACATAGTTACATTTTTTGTCGCATGGTTAGTGGCCAACCTGCGGGGCTATTCAGAACCGTCGGAAAGTCCCGTATCCGAATCCGAGAGAAAAGTTTCCGAGGCTGTCCTTCAAACGTTATTCACAAATCCGTAATCGAAAAGTTTTGACAGTTCGATTCGATAACAAGACGATAATTCACTGAAACTATTCCGCGAGCCTTTTGCTGTCGGGAAGGTTAATATTTCACAAGAATATTATGTTTTTATACAAATACAGTTTAAAAAAGACTACAACAACAATAACTATAGACACTCACTTATATAAAGGATATTCGCGACTCGCGTAACTAGTAAAATTAAATTGAGATTTTATTATGGTGCCTTCACACTACGCCAACAAACTACTCATTCACTAAACATCCAAATAGGATCAATAGAGGCAAAGGAACACATTAGCTGGGTTTGTTTGGTAATCTATAAATAGAAAAGCAGTAATCAATTGTTAGCTTTCGCCAAAACATCCATAAAAAACCAACGAATCCCGTCCGTTTGCCCGGTGTGTACATTCCTTCCTCTGAGGTGAGTACACGGCACTAAAGGAAAAAATTACTAAGCGTTTACGACGCAAGTTTAGAAGAAAATTCGCAAAAATATTATGTCAATAAAACACATTCCTTTACATGACTAAATAAGCCGCAATATATAAACCATGTTATTGCCTATATGATATGTTACAAAATACATTAAAATTTCAATAATAAACATTTATTTAACCACTTTAAAACTTTCTACCACTATAATCTCTTTTTCTACCATTTTATAATGGTCTCCGTAAACACACTCATATCGAATTCGTAAACTCCCTTTCCGATAGGAACTGTGAATAGCGTTTGACAATCCGTCGGATCATAATTCGACATGTCATCTGACTTTCCGATCCGAAACGGAATGTTCCCGACATTTGTGAATGGCTATGCTGGTGTCAGAGTTTTCAAGCTGCCCTTAGGCCTCTGACTTAGCTTAACGACTACTGTCTAGGTGACTATAGCCGGGACTGACTTTTTACGTGCCCTCCGAAGCACGGAGACGCTCAGTTCGAATGCCACTAAACGGTCACCCATCTAAGGACTGACCTTGCCTGACGTTGCTTACCCAACTGATCGTTTACCGAACAGTGGTTACAACTGGCTATGAACGGCTCAAATAGTTACATTAAAGTTGTATGTTTTGTGGTTGAGTCTTGAGTCCACCAGCTCATATGGCAGTGTTTATACTTGCGAGAGAGAAACGTAGTTATAAACTGCACATATATGCAGTTTCCCATCTCCCTACCTGCTATGTAACCCATGGGTGTGCGGGTAAGAATACCATCCACCCACCTCCGTCAGGTGTCCGTAAGACGCGACTAAGGGAAAACAAAAATACGGGCAGCAGCGTCTTTCTATTGAATTACATACCACCTATAGGTACTGTGATCCCCAAGACGCGATCCAAGCGTGGGGATTATGGCAACCCCTCCCTTCTAAGGGGGATGCCCTTGTTCAGCAGTGATTCCAAATGAAAGACGCTGCAGCCCATCTTCTTGATTTCCCTTAGTCGCTCTTAAGGAGACCCAACGGGTAACCCTATAGTTCACCATATAATTAGAAGAACTTAATTACAAATCAATTATAATTACTTAAAAATAAATGATTGAGAGTTTATTTCAGTACGCTCGTAACCAGAGACCTATCAATTACGGTTATTATCATGTCATAAAATAATATGATGAAAAAGAAACTACCGTGTATTCCGTTATTTAATAAAAACAATGCATAATTAATAACTCACTTATAAACAAATTTAGTTATTAATGATTTTCAAACAATAAAATCGTACTATCCGTAAACACCTAACCCTCAACAAACATTCGAAATTGAACGCAAACTTTTCAAACCACAAATAGTCGAATCAAAAGGCGAAACTTAACCGAAACTTGTCTAATCCGGACAGAAAGGGACACCCGCATAATATATGCCCGGGCGAGTTCGATTTGACCCGGGAATTGACCAACGTAAATGACCGCCCGCCCGGTAATAACAACCCGGCCCATTTCTGTGACTTAATAAAAAAACCCAATGTCGAGGCGGATTGAAACACGTTGTAACGTCGCGGCGGATTTTTATCGACAGACGATTTATGTATCTATCTTTATTGTAGGTTTTTTTTTTTTTTTTTTTGGGAATGATAGTCGCTGTTAGCCGCAGATGGCCATTGCAGCTTCACCGGACAATAGGAGGCGAGCGCTTGAAGCGCTCTAGCCTTTACGGCAGAAGTAGCGACGAGCACAAGGGCACCTCAGGGAGGCACGGCCTCGGCTTGGGCTGTCGCTTAAGAGAGGGCTGAGTTTACCACCGGTTCACAACGCGCCCCCACTGAGAAGAACCGGCAAGAAACTCAGTGGGGTGATGCACGTCGTTGCGGTCGCATACGTACGACCCTTCGGCCTCGCCGGCGAGACCGGTGTCTGATAGCTAGTGTAGCATACGGTTGTCGGGGAGGGGTCGGCGCATCCCGGTCCAATAGGACCGTCATGGGGTCAGGAGGGTCGAGCAGTACGTGCCGTGGTCTGCGGCGCGAGTCAGAAGGACTAGCGGCGTAATCGGCGGCGGCGCGGATTAAACTGTTCGCGTGACGGGACGCGGATTCAAAGTAGCGTTCCGACGCTTCTTTGAGGAACTTACGAAGGGGATCTAATTTGAAATCGGAATGCAGATCTACGTTCCGCATGTACCACGGGGCACCGACGGCGCGACGGAGGAAACGATTCTGGATAACCTGGAGGCTATCTATATGGGTGCGGGCGGCGTGCGCGAAAACTACACTCGCGTAAGTCATGATAGGGCGAATGCAAGCTTTGTATAATGTCAACTTATTTCTAAGCGACATTTTACTCCGCTTGCAGAGAAGGGGATACAGGCGACCTAATACGAAAGCCGCTCGATTGCGGACGGACCTAATGTGCGGGCCGAAAGTCATGCGGGAGTCCAAGGTGACTCCGAGGTACTTAACCTTCCTAGTCCAGGGGATAGGGCGATTGAATAGGGATATTGGAGCTAGTCGTCTGTTGGGCCGAAGGCTCCGCGCGGAGAACATATTGGCGGGTCCCCGGGAGAAGACCACCGCGGCACTCTTCTCCGGGTTCACCTCTATGCGCCACGTACGGAACCATTGACCCAGGGCGTCGACTGCGGCTTGAAGAGCACGCGTTAAAAAGGACATGTTCCTATGGGAATAGTAGAGAGCGGTGTCATCCGCGTAAAGGGCGAGTTGGACTCTGCTCGAACGAGGAATGTCGTTCGTGAACAGGCTGAACAAGAGGGGAGAGAGCACGGAGCCCTGAGGGACTCCGGCCTGTATAGGATGGGGCGAAGAAAACGTACCTTCGACCCGGTATCGAAAGGTACGATTCGAGAGAAAGTCTCGTATGATGAGTACGAGCCTATCGGGGACTCCTAACTGGAAGAGCTTGTATATCAAGCCGTTGTGCCAGACCTTGTCGAAGGCCTTGGCAACATCGAAGAATAGGGCGCCTGTGTAGACGGGCTTGGGCTGGTTGAGCCCGGTCAGGATGTGCTCCGTGAGGCGGTGCACCTGGTGGACGCAAGAGTGTCTGGTTCGAAAGCCAAACTGCTCGTCAATAAGGATATTATTAGAACTGACAAAGTCTTTGAGTCTCGCTAATAGCAAGCGCTCATAGAGTTTGCCGAGAGACTTGAGAAGGCTGATAGGCCGGTAGCTCGCAGGGCTGCTGCGAGGCTTACCCGGCTTAGGGATACCTACTACATCCGCGTCTTTCCATTCGGCAGGAAAGACGCAGTGGGACATGGCTGCGTTGAAGATAGTCACTAAAAGACATATCAGATGGACAGGGAGAACCTTGAGAACGCGATTGGAGATGCCGTCGGAGCCCGGTGCTTTCTTCGGCTTAAGGCCTTTGATCAGGTCTTCCACCTCGGTTTGCGTGACCGGGGAGAGGGATTCGGTGGGAGGGAGTGAGGACCTGCGCTCTACTTCCCTATCCACAAGATCGAGGTGCGCCGGATCGACGGGAGCGGAGCTGGGTGTGCACTGACTCTCTAGAGAGTCAGCGAGAACCTCAGCCTTCTCGTCGTCCTCGAACGCGGGTGGGTCGCCTGAAGGGCGGGTCAAGGGGGGCATGGTAGCTACGGTGTCGGTTTTGAGGGATCTCGCGAGCCGCCAGTAAGCCTGGTGTGACGGCGAGATCTCCTCTAGAAACCCTCCCCATCGAGCCTCCCTGAGTTCCGCGATGCTGCGCTTCACGTCCCTCTGCAAAGCACGCATGCGGACCCGATTGGCATCGGTGGGGTAGGAGTCGTACGCGCGAATAGCCGCGTTTTTAGCGCGGACTAGTTCCCTAATGTCATCGGGCAGCTTGAAGCGCACAGCGTAAAAGTTGTCCGCTTCAACCTGCCGGGAGGACTGGCTGATGGCCGATTTGAGATGATCGGTGAAAGCGCCGATCGCTTGGTCGGTGTCCTGAGGGGACGAGATTTGCGCCGGGAAGCGGGCAAGATTCGGAGAGTCGGCATCGGCTAAACAGGTGTTTAGCTGATGCCAGTCCAGAACGGTCCTAGTGACCGGCTGGGAAATGGGTGGCGGACCTAGTTCCATTAGGACCGGTCGGTGGTCAGAATCTAGCTCATGGAGAACCTCTAAGGAGCGCAACCGGAGGGTCACGCCCTTCAGGAGGGCCATGTCTAAGATATCGGGGCGGTGATTGACATTATTGGGATAATGGGTCGGGCGCATAGGTGCGATGACGTCAAAGTCGAGAACGTCGACCAAGCCGTCGAGGCACCTGCCGTTGCCGGTGGTGACGTTACAATTCCACCTGACATGCTTGCAGTTGAAGTCGCCGGCCAGAATGACCGCGTTGTCCAGGTCAAGGAGTGACTCGATATCACTCCTGAGGGGCCGCTTATCAGGTGGAAGATAGATAGAGGCGATAGTGACAGCCGAATGGCCGGAAAGAGAGAGGCGGCAAACCGAGGCCTCTATATTAGTGAGCGCAGGGGGATCGATAGGGATGCAGTGCAGGGCCCTTCTGTAATAGATGGCAGTGCCACCTCCGAGGGAGGTGTCACGGTCATTTCGCACAAGATGGTAGTTGGCGATATTCGGACTCCTATGAGAGGGTTTCAGGAGGGTCTCCTGCACCAGCAAGACATCAACTTGGTGACTTCGCAGGAAGTCAGCAACCTGATCTCTTTGTCGGGAGAGGCCATGCGCATTGAAAAATGCGAGGGAAAGGGAATGGGGTTTTTGTCTACTCTGGTGTAAATCCATTTACGGGCCTACATTTGAGTTTACGGGGGACAGGGCGTAGTACACGTCCTCGAATTCGGCGATAGCTTGTACTCTATCGCAGGGGTTCTGTGCGCACCGAAGGCGGCTCGCGAAAAGGCGGATTCTATCGATGTTAATACCATCGATAGAGCGTCGGACCAATTCGAAGTCCGAAGCGAGGCTGGACGCGTGCGCTGAAGGCGCAGGCGCGGCCGGTTGCTTGGCGGGGACGCTCGTTGCTTTAGGAGCAGCGGCGGGGCGGACGTATGGCAGTGTCTTATCCCACGCGTTCGGTGGACGCACTGCGGGCTGGGACGATGAGAGCGGTCGCGGCGCAGAGGGCGCGGGGACGCGGGGGGCCGGAAGCGGCTGCGTAAGAGGCGCTGAGGGCGCCGGGGCCTGAGGCGCTTTTGTTATTATTATATGTGTTACGTAAGTGTTGGGCAAATAAATACTTTTTTTATTCTTCATTCAAAAAAATTATGAACATTGAGTTTTCTTTATTAACGGGTATACTACACATTAAAATAATTTTCGGATTTTACATTTTTTAATTTTATTGCCCCGACGTTCCTTTCGATAATAATTTGTAGACAGAATAATAATTCAAAATACGGACATATGCTTACTTTGTGCTTATTTTTTTGTTAATTTTAGAGCCACCACACTATAATAGATAATTATCTCTATTCTTAGGTCCAGATAAACCAAGAATAAATGATTTGCAGATCGCGCGTATTATCGACCGAATCGCTAAATCTAAATCCTCATGTGTATAGCCTTTTTGTACGAATGCCTCATGAAGGGTTAGGTATATGTTTCAAGAGTACTTATATATGTATGTTTGTATATAAGTATATATGTATGGCTATTTCTTTGGCTCGGCTTGATGTACTTTGACTTATGTGTTAGATTAGTCATAGTTGTGGGATTGACATATGGCAAAAAATATAGCGACCACCAGCCGCCATTTTGTATTTTTTTTTAGTTCCATATATATAAATGTGGGTATCAAATGAAAGGTTCTAAGGAGACGAGTTGATATTTATATACATATGTATACATATTGTAATACACACATCAAAAGTGTCTAGGGATCAAGCATTTTTAAGCGGATTTCTTGAGATTGAGATGTGGCTTTGTAATAAATTTATGATTTTATAAATTTATATGGATCCTTTTTGGTGAATCAAATTCGAGTAAAAGATGAAAATCAGCTGTCAATATTTTCCCTATAAAAACATACAACGCATTGAAGACATTATTAGTGCTACTGTTTCCCTACTACTGATTAAAACCAACGTTATTATGGAGCGGCGACGTCATTTAAGCAGGGAAGAAATGCTCAGAGCCGTGGGAATGATAGAAGCTGGTTCCCGGCAACGTACTGTGGCTTTAGCTCTGAATACAAGTCAGAGTGTTATCAGTCGACTTTGGACACGTTACCGAAGCACTGGTACCGTGGCTGAGCGCCATGGAGGACGGTATCGCTGCACCACACGGAGACAAGACCGATATATTCAAATCTTAACTCGAAGAGCTCCAACAATAACTGCCATGATGTTAGCCGTGAGGCTTCATCACTCTTCAGGGAACTTAATTAGCGACCAAACAGTCAGAAACCGCTTGCATGAAGTGAACCTTCATTCCCGAAGACCGCTACGGGTACCACCTATAGCAATGCACAATCGTAGGATTCGATATCAATGGGCTCTTGAACACAGAAATTGGGCAGAAGAACAATGGCGTTTCGTGTGCTTTTCTGATGAGTCTCGTTTTGGTATGAGACCGGATACAAGACGTATACGACACTGGAGAACCCCTGGACGCCAACAGCGATTAAAATCCTGCCAGGAAGTCCATCCTTATAGTGGTGGAACCATCATGGTATGGGCGGGTATTTGGATCGGCGGAAGAACTGAGTTGATTTGGATCAGAGGCAACCTCAACGCTCAAATTTATGCTGAGACGATTGTATCAGACGTCATCGTTCCTCTACAAGTGCAAATCGGTCCCTTATTTCAGTTAATGCATGATAATGCACGACCGCACACCGCAAGAGTTGTAAGACAGACTCTCGCCGCAGCTAACATCAATGTCCTGCCCTGGCCTGCTCAGTCGCCAGACTTGAACCCGATTGAGCATGCATGGGATATGCTACAGAGAAGAGCTCTGCCGAATATGGAGGGTATCCAGTCGCAAGAAGACCTTTTTTTGTTGTTGCAACGAACATGGGCGGCCATTCCACAGCGTGATTTGGATGAACTCATTTTGAGTATGCCAAACCGATGTTCTTGTGTTGTTAGTGTTCGCGGTAGAAACACTGATTATTAATTGTTTAAGTTACCCAATAAAATTTTAAAGAAAACTGTTATTTCAGTCTTTTTTTCGAACTTATGTGTTAGTGGTTCAAATGTCAAAAATCCCTTTATTAGGAAAATGGCAAATTTCTTTATTAATGCAAAGGTGACTTGGTTTATCGTTACTGTGACAAACGAAAACACTTTATTTGATGAATCCTTAAAGAAAATTTTAATTAATATCAATCAGGAGAAAAGTTATTGCAAAAATATATGTTGATCCCTAGACACTTTTGATGTGTGTATGTATAATGTAATTTAGGACCATTTTGTTTGTTCGCAGTCGGGCTTTTTATGTTTTTATAATTAACTTACTGCCCGACTCACAAACCCCAATTAACTTTAATTCTAATTAAGTCACTGTTTAAAATCTATTTATTTCGACTGTCGGAGCAGTTAATGATTAATTTCAATTATTGAACATGAGATAATTGTTATCTCTACTCACTATCAGCGTATTAAGTATGAATGGCCTTCGAGTGTCAAAATAATCCAATTTAAAAAAATGGATTAATCATCATTAATTTTAATTGACGTTTGTAGGTTCGGCAGTTAGTCTACTATGGAGCTGGATATTTCATGTTATATTCACCAACCCACCAATCCAAATATCTACTCAATTAATTTAAATCCAAAAATAATAAAGCGAATCCAAACGATACCAGTAGCTGCTATAATGGATTTATTTCATGAAGGGTGCACAGAACCTCATGCAATTATTCTTGATCGGAATACTGCGGTGTTTTTACTGCGCTATAAAACATACAGACATGTGGATAATGGAATTGTTAATATTTCCCATGTCATCATGGGGGCCGAGTTGAGCCGACGTTTGCGGAATGTTTACTTAACCTTATTCCACTGTTTTACGCTTTTAAGTTCTTTAGAAATACGTACTTTGTATCATCGCGGCAGTGTGTTTTAGCAATATTAATTCTAGAAATGTGTAAGTAAAATTCTTGGTATGTATTAGTAATAACTATGACATTAAAATATAAACTTTCTACAAAGAATTTCACTAAAAATATCAATTATAAAATAACCGAGCTAACTGCTATAAAAAAAATATAATGTTGTCTTTTACTTACGCGAATATTACACATTGAAATCAAACTATCAAAAACTCAAAAAACTATCAAAAAATAAACCGCGATAAAATCCGTAAAAGTGGTTTGATTTCAGAAAAAATATAGGTGTAAATTAAAGTAACTTTTCTGCGACCTTATAAAAACTATTAAGTAAGTACATTAAATTATTAAAGACCTACAATTTCAGAAAACAGTATAATGCAAAGTTCAAGTAAAGCCAACGCACCTTACTAATAAACTCGCATACCCTTGTGTGTTCACACAACAAACACCCTCAGTGTAACTCTTAAACGGTGAAGATAAGACGGCTTTCATACCTCTCGCCAAGTTCCATTAACTTTGGCAAGCAAAGGCCCACTTTAAACTATGCAAGTATCGTGTGTACATCTCCATTCACCGCTACTGGCCACCGTTCACACTAGCACACTTCCAACTATAAAGAAAAAAAAATGTCGGCTCAAAGCGCTCTGCTCCGCTAACAACACTCGAGATTCCATCTTTGGAGGGGGCGCGAATTCGATCTCTGTAATGTTCGCCTTTTCAACTCTAGGGCTTTTCATGTTCTACCCTCCAATGGCGGCTCTTTAGTGTTTTCGCTTTGTTAATTAGAACGCCGTCGAAAAATATATGAATTGAAATTGAGTTGTTTGAACGTGGTATCAAACGAACCTATCGGCTGAAAAGTAAATTATCATGAATGAAGCGAAGTGGATGGTAATTACTTTAAGAGAACCATGTACCCTTAGGCATAAGAAAATATTATGGTAACATCGGCAAATAGGCTTGACGCTTCTTCTTTATTCCGCATTTAAATTTTAATCAAGGAAAAGTCCTGGACAACAAGAAACAAGAGACTACGAGAAGAAGACTAAGAGAGGAGACTTTGAAGACAAGAGTGTCTTCACAGTCGCACAAATTACCTCTAATTTGCTAACAAAATCATTAGTTCGAACACCGTAGGGCATCGGTTTTATCCTTAGCCAGATTGCTTGCTCCCTTGTTGGGTAACCGTAAGACGCGACTAAGGGAAAACAAAAAGACGGGCAGCAGGCAGCGTCTTTCTATTGGATTACCTACCACCTATATTGCGATTCCCATGACACCAGCCAAGCGTGGGTATTATGTCAACCCCTCCCTTCTAAGGGTGCTGATGATGATGATGATGAGATTGCTTGAATCATTAATACCAACTGAAAAGTGTACTGTTTGTTAACTGAAAAGCCTAACGTTTAAAAAAACTAATTTAAATACATAATTATATTTCATAACCATTTCACAGAAGCCTTCAAAGTCATGTTACTATCATCGTCCATTAGTTGGTGGTGGGTTAATAAGTTTCTTTGTCAGTTCCGAGCTTTTACAATTTCGCCGTGAATGCACCTTATCTCCGGGCTTGTTTGCTCTCGCACCCTGAAAAAGACCCACCGTTCCGCATCAACCGCCAACAAACCCGGGCTATGAACTAGGATTTTCAAGTCTTTAGTTCTAAGGTACAGATTAAATAAAAACAAAGTTAAAAATTGGTTTCATAATATATACCGCTTTATTGTCGGATAAGATCTAGAAGAAACTTACTTCATACAAAATAAATATAGTTATTATTATTAATATGACTTGCTATGACGGGATCTATGCGGTCTTTTGTGAGATTTGCGTGGGGACGGATCCAACACGTATTATTATTATTGAGATTTTTTTTATGATGCTTTTTAAACACTTCCCGGGATTAACCGCTAAAATAAAATAAAAAGCAGTTGACCTCGGCAGGTGTAAGAACTATTGTAAGTTCGATTCGATTCGTATTGAAAGATTATAAGTCTATGTTGTTGAAGATGTGTTTGTCTAGAAGTACGGCTATTGCAGAAGGCCACTTGCCATAATTGCTTTCATAATTATTTTGTGGCAAGTGGTGACTTGCCTTAGCCTTATTATTATTAATATGTTGGGGGTCTCGCTTCGTTCTTTATTTTTAAGTTACATTTTATTTCGTTATTGTTATCTCGCGAGAGAATCTCGTTGTGCATATCAGAGAGAGAATCTGTGAATTTCTGTTGCATTTTATGCAAGACACCTGAGATTTCAAACGACAAGTATGTTGCTTGCGAAACTCGACACCTTTTTCTTAAATGGAAGGCGTTTAGGGTAACCAGATATTTAAAATATTTTGGTGGTAACTAAAATAGTAGGAATACATAAAATAATGTATTAAGCGCTCTAGGTATGTTATTTTTTGTATTTTTTAACAAAAATTCGCTCAGGCATTGATAAATTATTAAATTATAGAATCTTTTCCAACCCCTACTATCTAATTGTAGAAAAGGTTCCACGGATTTCAAAACCAATAAAAAACCAATAAAAACCGTTTCCCCGGGACCTTCAAATGGCCCAATTTTGATGTCTTCAAGTGAAATAATAGATCTTGGCTTACAAGTCACTACTGAGAAGAGATATACAGTATGAAACAAAAACCCTGATCGATCAAGGGGGTATTATTAGGTGTATCAATATAATAATATGTATGTAACTCATTTGCTGAATATCTCTTTTTTTTAACCGGCTTCAAAAAGAAGGTTCTCTATTCGACGCGTATGTATGTAATATTAATAAAAATGCGTAATATTAATATATGTTAGTCTATGTGGGCTTCTAAACAAATTTACCAAATTTTATGAGTGTATGTATGTATGTATGTATGTATGTAGGTTTGTCCGCGGATTTCTCAGAAACTAAAATTCCGATTTCAAAAATTCTTTTTGCAATAGTTAGAATATTTTTCAACTTAGGGTAGAGTACAAGTTTCATCAAAATCGGTCCAGTAGTTTAAGAGATATAAACTTTTTAAGTTTTCAGTAAGTTACTGTAACGTAGACGTTCGAGTTGCGTGATAGTGCTGATATCTATTTTGCTAAAATAAACGTCACTAAAAAGTGTTAAATAAACTATTTAAAAATAAATAAAAACCGGCTTCAAAGTAAATTATCTAAAAAGCATAAAATAACGAAAATATATTGAAGTCGGTGTCAGCTCGTGCTAGTCTTAGTTTAACATGATGTGCTAGCACCGACTTCAATATATTTTCGTTATTTTATGCTTTTTAGATAATTTACTTTGAAGCCGGTTTTTATTTATTTTTAAATAGTTTTTTCTAATTTGTATCAGCGATACAACATCGGATTCCTATTGCTAGTACAAATTAGGAACAAAAATGATCCCAGCGAGCAAACAGGATTTTTGATACATACTACACAGTACTAAACAGTACATATTTTTTCTTTACTCAGTGTAAAGTAAAGAAATAGTGATCCTAAAATTCCGAAGGGATATGAATTTTTATCGAAAATAGATACTAGAAGGATCACAGAGCTGGCGAAATAAGTAATGGAAGTAAAAAAAAAATGTGTAGGTAATCGATTGTTAAAGCTCGCATAATAGTAAGTTACCGAAAATTTTGCCTCTCAAAATTCGTCGGCTGAGCCTCTCAATAGTCGATTTAGGGGTGGAATGGAAAATTAATGGCACGGAAGTGAAATTCTTCGGATAAACCGGAGACAATAGACTTAGACGGTCGTTTTAAAGCTCAACTAAAGACATTCAGCACCATTACTATCGGTGAAAACGACCGGAGGGCATGTTAAAATTTTATGTTTGTTTTGAAAGTGCGTAGAGAGTAATCTAGGAAACCGAAAGAACTAATCTTAGATAAGAATAAGATAATGATACGTTCAGCTAGCTAGTATTTTTTAACTTTGCTGTAGTAATAAAAATAATTAGGTTCTTTTATGTTACGACTCCAAAGGAGAAACTATTGTCTTTACCGAAGACAAACATAATAAATTTCGCAACAAGAGACAGACACAAATTAAACTTAAGACAATCGAAAACTAATTATACAAATGTTTCCATGGTTACTATTATAATAGTTAACAATAACGGAACGCATAATCGACACAAGTTTGCACAAATACCATTATATTTATCAGCCAAACAGTCAGCTACCGAAACCACGATCAAATTTTAAACAATAGTTCCGGCTGCAGCCTGCGGTCACGTGGGGGCGGACAATGGCCACCGATCCGCTGCAAAACGTTATTAAACTTAAATAGAAGCGACCGCCGATGCAGAAACTTCCCATTACTGGGGATCGAAAGAAAATCTCTTATCAGAAGCGATTATTGGGCCGGGATTAATATCTAACTGTGCGGACGGAGCGAGATGGGAATTTTACGGAAAAAACCCGCGGCTGGAAGCGGTTTTTATTAGATACTTCTTTTAGATCATTCTTTATTGGCATTTAATTTTCTGAATAGTTCGTGACGATACTCGTCCGTCGTTTCGAGAAGTTTCGTAACTGCTCATTTTTTCAAATATGTTCAAAATTTTATCATTAAACCTTCTTAGATTTACAGTCGGCGATGGTAAACATAGTAAAGCGTGTTTCTTGGTCAATTTTCTTCACCATTATCACCACAATATGGCAGAACTTCGTTATATGTAAAACCTATGATTTATAATAACCATTTGTTAACTTCTCAGACACTTCAATAAATTGTACAATATCAAACGTTGAATATACACGTGTAAGATGTGTGTGTAGTGATTATTTAGCGCGCAGAATAAACTTTATCGTTTAGGGCTGTCGCGTACAGAAATAATATCAATAAGTGGCTTTATATCTTTAGTTTTTTAATTATTATTTTTTTTAGAATTTTACGCTTAATCTTTATTTAAACTCATACTCTAGTTCGAACATGGGCCTGTATCATCACCTCTAATAACAATATTATTTTCACCTTACTTTCTCGATAGAAAGTGACAGAGCTATAAACAACGTATATTGACGTCTCTACCTCATGTCAAGTAAGTTGATAATAATACTGCTAATAAAGGTGATGTTAGGGCCCTAGGTATAGTAATTATACGAAGTTACTGACATAAATATTACATTAAGATAGTTATGCACCAGCCGTGGTCAAGCTTGTGACCACGGCTGGTGCAACCCGGCCGAAACGTCAAGCCAAAATATAAGGTAAATCGCGTTAATTCCCGATTAAAATAATGTTTTATAATGGAACGCAAAAGTCGAAAAGTATATATTAAGATAGTTGTATAGTGACCAAGATTAAACTAGTCAGAGTGTCATTTATGATCAAATTAATGTTCTAAGGGTCAGGAGTCTACAAAGAAGGCGGTAACAAAATGATAAAAATTCTTGAGGAAAAAAGAGACAAGTAAGGATATACTACCTATTAGTACCTACCTAGACATCTCCCGCAAGGGATGCGTGGTGATAAATAAATAAGTAGCCCAATGGTCTGAGCAGTTTCGCTATCCTTTTATATCCGTATGTTTCTGTGTTCCAGGAAAAAAAGCGAAACTCCCACGAGATCACGAAATAACGAGAAAGTTAAATAATGCCGTGAAAAAATTTGTAAATAGAACGCTCGTGTGTCAACCCTGGTTGGAACAGTAACGCCCGCGGTATTCTCGACTTATGAATATGAATGAGCGATAACTACGGTCTTGTAGATAGCAGTTATTTTGAATAGCAATCGGTTATTTATAGAATAGAATCGAATAATATTCAAAAACAATTTAACGTTTCGTTTTACATAATCTATATCCCTCATTTGGTATATTTTACTACTGTATTCACGATCAAAATAATCACTAAAATAATATCTAGGAGTAATTGTTACAGAGTTCGGTAATGAGTCATTAATTAGCATTACTAATCAGCATACAGTTTGTTTGTTGTTGATTGATATGCACACTACGTCAGTATATAATGACAACAACTCTCTAAGTACGGTGGTACACTAATTTCACTTCAATGATCATGTTAAAATCAACGAACGCAGCAAAAAGAAAGAAAAAGCCATCCGACGAATTAACTTCGCTCTTATTATCATAATGGTTAGTGGTCAACCAGGTATCAGAGTTGCTCAAGCAGCTTTTAAAGCTGTGACTTGGCTTATTGACTGCTTTTTAGATGATAACAACAAACAACAATGATGAGGACAGTCATTTTATCTGCCCTCACCGTGCCGTGGTCACCCATCTATTGACTAAGCCTATTTTCCGGACAGTAATTACAAATGGTTACTACATACATATAAATGTGCCTTCGCGCTGTTGCTTATTAATATTAATAGGGTATGTACTTTGCGATACAATTCAATGGAATTCAAATTCAAATTATTTATTTCAAATGGGTAAATGTACTAGACTTTAGAACGGTTATTTTTTTAAAAGCTCAAACCACCGGATCACAACGCGGCCTCAACTGAGAAGATCCGGCAAGAAACTCAGCGGACTTGTCATTTTATCACTTTTTGTTACATTTAGATCAGCATCAGCGACAGTGTGTCTTGCGCTTCAAAAAATAAAACAAGACAGAGAAAAACGAAATACGAGGAAAATACAACAAACTAAAAGCTTAGAGGAGATACCACTGGAGAGAGCATAATGCGCTAACCCCCTCTGCCAAATTTTTGGTCATATGGTCAGGTCATTCTTTATTTGTGTGCGTGTATTTTTGAATGTGTTGCGAATTATTATAGTGTGGGTATGCGTGAAAGTGTATCTGTGTGTGTTTACTTCGCCTCCCGCACCCCGCAAAAGTGCCACGAAGAATTTGTTCGGGGAATCGACGCGATACTAACTCCTTTGGTACTTTCTCTGAGACTAAAAGGCCAAAGGGATAGTAGTCGGACAAGTCCCGCCCACGCACGAGTATGACTCGAGCAGCAGCCATCACTCCCCTCAACCATATAAGAGAGAGGGAAAGGGGTGACCCGCCACATAAAGCCGCCACAAGTCGCCCATGATTTCATACGCATGTGTGTATGTATGTAAGTAATGATTACAGATATAATACAAGCCGCGATTCGAAGCTCGTACATTCTTCTGAGATAAAAAGCAAGCCACTCTCTAGACCTTAAGTCTGTTCTAATAGGATTATCCCACATATCAATATCAAGGCAAGACAATAGGGGTGTATTATTAGGTTTTTCTTTATTTGCCGTTCAAAATACGTATATCCTTGCCTGCCCTTGATACTGAGTTTTCTTTGACCTTTCACAATACTTCTAAAGAAAATCGTCTCTGTAAAGAACATCAGCCTCTAAGCGATATCTGCAATTTAAAAAAGGACTTGACAGTGAGACGGATTATGATAATCAATTGTCCTTTGACCTTCGTTCCCGTTTGGACTTTGTTAATATCCTTAAATATAAATAATACGTATATTTTCACAGTCCAGAAAAAATCTATTTCTTAAAGTTGAAAATTGTGCATTCGATAAAAACCTACCAGGATGTTGTATTGACTTAAATGAACTGACGTGTAATCTAACTTTACAAATGAATGATTATGATACCTACAAAGATCACTATCCTCGAGCGCAATGCAAATCCCTTTGTGTTTGTCAAAAAACCGACAATTGACGCATCACAGTCGAGCACGCAACTGAGTGCTCGAAGCGCGCTCGTTCGAGGGTTGTAAGTCGGTCCACACTACACAAATTTCTGCTCGGCCCGTGTTCCGCTCGTGCTCGGCTCGTCTAGAGGAACGTTCAGTCTCATGACATAATCTAAATGTATGGTGATGTGTGCTTGAGTTTGAATTCATGAAAACTCATACACACATCGCCGAGCATAGAAATCATAATTCCTATTTATTATAGGCATTATTTTTATTTATAAGAAATTTATTTCGGTGTGTTCATCCCTTTATTAATAATATTCCATCACAACGAATTCCCGTTTTAAAATCGACCCTTTTCAGCGGAACTGCAGCGCTGATATTCCATTTCACGTCTAGAACACTGGGCACCTCGCAAAGAGCCGCGTCAAAACCCCGCCGGTATCGCCCGGCGTTTTGACGTAGATATATTAGCATTTAGATTATGTCCCCCGGTGGCTGAGGACACATGGCGGCGTCATTCGCCGCGCCTACCTCGGATTTGTCCCCGGCAAATGGATGAAGCCTTCTGTTTAATGAAAATAGAATTTTCGCCGTAAACCGCTATAAGTGCGCGCGTCACGTCGTCGCGCCAAACGTTCGGCGGTTACGGTGCGCCGTTTTGAAGGCCTTGTATTGAGAGGCTGGGTATTCGTGACACATGGAACGCCTTATTATATTATTATTTCTAGATTGATGATTATATTATCATCCCTAGATTGATGATATTATCATCTCTAGAGACTAATATCACATTGGCCTTTTAGTTTGTTGTAATTTTTGTCGTAATTTATTGTTTTCTTCTTTTCTCCCTTGCTTTATGTTTTTTTTATTTTTTTTATAATAATAAATAGGTTTGCGCTTGACCACAATCTCACATGATGGTAAGTGAAGATGTGGTCTAGGATGGACCGCGCTTACCCATAAGATGCCTGTTCACTCTAGACTTGAATACACCCAAGTTATATTTATCAGGGAAAACGTTGTCCGGGAGGGTATTCCACAGCTTGGCCGTGCGCATGAGAAAAGAAGAAGCGAAACGCTTAGTGCGGCAAGTTGGAGTGTCAACGACAAAGCGGTGGAGACCCTGCCGGCGCCTTCGAACGGCAGGACACACTATCGCTAATGTCGATTCAATTGTAACAAAACAAACAATGTTTTGAGTTTCTTGTCGGATCTTCTCAGTTGAGGCCGCGTTGTGATCCGGTGGTAGCTTTTAAAAAATTTACCATTTAAAAGTGCTAGAGTTAAGCCTATTTGAAATAAAGATTTTTGACTTTGACTTTGAGAGACGGGCTCAAGAATTTAAAAACATTCTGTTAAAGTACCATTGACATTCTTTTTTCAAAAATATATTTTTTCAACATTGACTAACAAAAACAGTTGTCAATAAATATGAGGGTAAGTAACACAACGAATAACATTAAGGGGAACCTATATCTTCCTAACTATCCTTGGAGTTGGAACTCTAGGTCCATGGGGCCTATCGGTCCTTACATTATTTAGATCTTTAAGTAAAAGTGGGTCAAGATCCGATGAGCCTAGAGCTGGACATTTTATCATTCAGAGTAGCTTCAGCTATTCGGCGAGGAAATGCTGCCAGCGTCTTGGGTAGGTACCCAAACTAGCCCAATTTTTTTTATATACCTAGTTCCTTATTTAATGATTTCTGATATTTACGCGAATACTAAACATTGAAATGAAACTAATAGTAACTAATACTTCCTTATATTTTTATTTATTTTTTTACCACCACCATTATAATTATTAAACTCCTAGGAGTCGATATGACGATTAAGTCGTAAAAATCTAGTCTTTAAACATAGTATGAAACAGAGTCTCTATTTGCGTCTGTAAGTCTTGTTTGTTCGATCACATATTTTAATCGACACAACAGATTTTGATAGATAATTTACTCAATATAAACCTTTGCTAACTTTGACTGTCCATTTGTTATATTTCGACAGCTAAGCAAAGTCATAGTCAGAAATAGTTTATTTCACATAGGCTTAACGCTAGCTTTTGAAAGGTCATGTTTTTTTTTTTTAAAAAAAGCTATCACCTATCAACGCGGCCTCAACTGAGAAGATCCGGCAAGAAACTCAGCGGGCTGGTAATTTTTTTTTAAACAGTTTGTCATGATACAATTAGATCAGAGCGACAGTGTGTCTTGCCGTCCAAAAGATCAAATAAGACAGAAATAAAATACGACGAAAGTACAACAAAGTAAAAAGCCAAAGGGATAATAGTTGGAGCAGCAACTGAACTAATCTTGATAAAATTACAAATGGACTAAAAACACTAAAGTTATTTGCTAAGAAAGCTTGTAAATACTCTCGTGTAAATATCAAATATCGTTTACGTGTTTGGAAAAAAGTTCAAGCCATTTTTGCTTTCACATAATATAAGAATTCGTATCCATAATGAATTTCCGAAGAAATTCCATATCGCTGTTTGTATTACAGAATTTTATCTTGGCTTCCCTTAGGTTCGCATAAAAATTCGAATAAAGGTAGTGAGAAGAGGTCTCGCATTTTCCCTTCGCCAACGGCGTGACCTCGATTCATCTTAACGGTATCGATTGTCTTTCAATCGATTTTCAGTAGATATATCTATAATACGTAATATACCATCACTTTTGCACAATGTGACAGGTTCGTCCTGTTCCCTCATGCATATTAAAATGCAAATCAAAGCGGATGGCTGGCGTCGTCTCTTTTTCCTTTTTTTTATTCTTCGAAAATCGATTCGGTATTCGTAATCGAGATAGACGGATAGTCACGTTTTTAATATATATTTGGAAGTGCCGTAAAGACGTCTAATGCGATTTTTTTTTTACTTATTCCAATATGTGGATACGTTAAGCGATTCCTTCTTTACATACATACCTGCATAAAAATAAAGGTACGTCCATCAATACATATAATAATATGTTATGTAGCAACGAGAAAAGCTGTTTTCAACATATACGGAGATTGCGGGTTCTAATCCCACAAGGAGCTACAATTTTGTGTAGTCGTGCCTAACTGCATGGGTAACTCGTTGTCTGAAGAGATGGTCCCACCTGAAGTCGGTCCTGTCTTTCTTTCACTGCCGAAATTCCTTGTGATATCAACAAGTTATGCGGTTTTATTCATTGCTGCGTTACAGTGGTTTCTCGTACGAGTTCAGTACGGGTCTAGAACGAGTTTTCAGAAAAGAAAAGAACGTTTAATCCGTCGGCGGTCGACGCGTGATCGCGCTTATGCGGTTCGCATGGTGCAGATCGGATTCACTGGCCGTTGAGTGCTTAAATAATATGTCAAAAAAGCTATATCAAAAATGCCATATTATGACTAGCATGATAAAACTATCAGTTTTCAAAAACTGAAAGTCTGATAGATTTCAATAACTACCTACTAGACACCCAGGCAGTGGCGTGCAGTGGGTTATATGACAGGGTAGGCAAAAAGTGATTTCAACCTCATCAGCAGCCGAAACGTCCACTGCTGAACAAAGGCGTCTCCCTTAGAAGGGAGGGGTTGCCATAATCCCCACGCTTGGCAGGCGGCTTGGGGATCGCAGTAAAGGTGGTAGATAATCCAATAAAAAGACGCTGCTGCTCGTCTTCTCGTTTTCCCTTTGTCGCCTTTTACGGACACCCAACGGAAGGAGATGGGTGGGTGCTATTCTTACCCGGACACCCCACGGGGACCGAAATTGACATTAATGAATGATGTGAACACAAAACATTTGATGAGTACCTAATACTTATGTTTTTATTTCGAATAAATATATATTCTATTTCACTTCCACTACTAAGACGACACGTAGGAAGTACCTACGTTAAAATCCATCCAGCCATTTAGGCCACAGAGTGTCTTAGAACCAGACATACTACACAGTCAATAAAAACAATATTAAAGTAAAAATAAAAAAAACTTACAAATATGACTGCGAGTTACTTGTCTTGCTTGTACTTACACATACATTAAGATGATTATAAATATGCCACCTCAAAATATCAAAAAATTAAATGATATTTAGATTCTATGTTTCCAGCTGGCTAACCGATTGTAAATATACTTTAAATCTAAATATTTTAGATTATTTATCGTGTCGAAAACGCGTGAATTTTAAATTTTTCTATAACAACTGGCCAGAACATCAATCAGTTACTACTTCCATTTTCTACTAAGTAAGTTTTATAATTTGGAAACACAACACATACTGCACCGAAAACAATCGTTATCAATCGTAGAATAAAAAAATATAGAATAAAAACCAACAAAAAATGGATGTCATTATGAAATCTTGAAGTTTGAACAAACTAGGTATTTTATAATTTGTAGTATTTTTCATTCATCGATCACCCATTCTCACTCATCCATCCCGTTCGCTGCATTGGGCTAAGATAAGATTGAGCTGCTATTGGTCAACATTTCTTTAGTCCTTCCTCCAAGGTCATTGCTGCCGAGAGCACCCGAGCAGACCCGAGCACACCCGAGAGGCACTGTCTATTTTTGCATGGTGTGCGTGACATTTATACTGTTTGATTGGTCGGCGTGCCCACTGGTGTGTGTAAGTTTGTTAGAAAAAAAATCTGTGAATGTGTGGGAATTAAGAGTTTCGATCTTAAAATCTTAAAATTTTGATTAGCGGGCCTCGCGGTTTGGCGCGCGGGAAATTTAAATCTCCCCGTACCTAGGAACTAGGAATAGTTTAATGCCCGTTTTTCGCGAGCTTTTGCTTATTTATAATGATGAAATAATTCAAAACAAAATGTTATTGAGCAATAAATTATTTTTGTTATCATGTATTGTTCCGGAAATCACAGGGTAGGCAAACACTTTTTGCCTATATGGACTGCACGCCACTGCACCCAGGTAGTAAGCACTAATACCGAGGGTAAAAAAGAGGACATTACTATCTTGTTTACGATTGTAATAAAGTTAGTAATAGATATTAATGTGGAGGCAAGACGTGTGGCGATGTTTTGCGTCACCCCATACGGACTCCAGAATTTATGTGAAAACCTAAACCGGATTATCTTGTAAGTTGGCGGTCAGTAACTGGATAGGTACTTGTTCGACTTACCTACTACTGTGGTAATTTATCACAAAATCCACTGGCTGCAAACGCCATCTTTGATTATTTACATAGTTTGATTGTCATGAAATTATTACAAATTTCTAGTAAAAATGGAAAACTCTGTTCTCGTAAAACGTACAGATAAGTCAATTTTTGAGGGATGACCACGAACCGGAAGACGCAGCATAGGCAAGCCTTCCACTAGGTGGATAGACGACCCCCCGTGCCAACAGTCTTTCAGGAGCATTGATGAAGGCCACCAGGAGGTATCTCCCCGGTGGATAAAATCCCTCATAACCCGGCCTCCGCCCCTACGGAGGTACCTTTGAAGATTACTTCCACGACAACAAAAGAAAAGAATGGGCCCTGCGCAGTAGATATCTAAATATATTTATATGTGTAATATATTTATATACATATGTATCTGGTATCTATACGCGCGGACTTAAGACACCAAATGGCCCAAGAATGGTGGATAGTAAGTAGCCTTACAGTTATGGGATCCCCGTGGGGTGTCCGGGTAAGAATAGCACCCACCCATCTCCTACCGTTGGGTGTCCGTAAAAGGCGACTAAGGAAAACAAGAAGACGGGGCAGCGGCGTCTTTTTTATTGGATTACCTTCCACCTATACTGCGATCCCCAAGCCGCCTGCCAAGCGTGGGGATTATGGCAACCCTTCCCTTCTAAGGGAGAACCCTTTGTTCAGCAGTGGACGTGTCGGCTACTGATGATGATACAGTTATGAACAGTATAGCGAATTAGCTTACTTATGAATTCAGCAGGCTGCACACATTCCCCGCGATACTCAACTCAAAACCACAAAACATAACAAAAATTATCCGCATTCATTAAGAATGAAGTAAAAAGACTATGGGCAAAAAAGCTTAATTTGGCCCGTTGTATCATTTTGGTCCATTAATTGCGTCCATAAGATCGACGGCTTGCCGTTTTATAGCCGGCCGGGCTATATTCCCTTATGCAAATGATAGCACCGCGTGCGTCTAATACCCGCATTATAACAATTTAAGAAGTAAAACAACAAGAGCGCGTATAATACACATGTACTTTAAGGTCGTTTGATCTGAAATAATCTTTTTTTATATTTTTAATGATAATTATATATTAATGTCCCTACCCTACCGATTGTCTTTGGCTGGCCACCGGTCAGCCATCACTCCTGTGTTTCTACATTTATTTTATTGCTAAGATTTTGATCTTGTTACGGTCCGAAAAGTGGCATACAGAAATAGCTATTTCTTTTTAAGCCACAGGCGAAATAAATATTTTTGCTGATAGGAGTGTCGCTACTGTCCTTATAAAACAATCAAAATACACGTCATTATCATGATAAAACCCTTTTTTAACCGACTTCAAAAAAGGAGGAGGTTCTCAATTCGTCTGTATATATTTTTTTTTTTTTTTTTTTTTATGTATGTTCGCGCATAACTCTGTCAATTATGAACCGATTTGAAAAAATCTTTCTTCCATCCATTCTTCAATCCATTGATTGGGTCCCATAAAAAAATTATTGCGTAATAATAAGTGGAAAAACAAGAATGGTGACTGCGCACTGAGAGCTGCAGGTAAGCCTTTATCGATGACGTTATTTCGCTTTTTAAGGACAAAAATGGTCATAACTCTGGCAAATATTTACCAATTTCAATGATTCTTTTTTTATTCGAAAGAAGAAACCACTGTATTAAATCTGTATGAATTTTATTACAACCGGATAAGAACTTCCTGGAGGACCATGAACGATGTGGAGGAATTTATCTGGTAAAAACCATAAAACTGATATTCTCCATTACATTGCTCTGACAATTATGAACCGATTGCGATGATTCTTTTTTTATTCGAGAGAGTAAACTGCTATGATGATTCCATGCAAATTTCATTACGACCGGATATTTTTTTCTTTTAAAACTATGTAGACGATAATGTGATCATAACCTACCTAGATAATTTTACGGTTTTCGATGGTTCAATCTTTATATAAGAAAATATCACTAAAAAGTTAAAAATAAAATCTTTTTAAAAAAAAATTGAACCGACTTCAATATCACTGAAAAGTATAAAATAATTTAAATATTATTGAAGTTGGTGCCAAATATACACAGCCGGTAAGCTAACACCAACTTCAATAATATTTAAATTATTTTATACTTTTCAGTGATTTTGAAGTCGGTTCAATTTTTAAAAAAAAAGATTTTATAACTAATGATTTCTGATATTTACGCGAATACTACACATTGAAATTAAACTAATTTCACGGATTATATCGCGGTTTATTTATGATTTTAATTACCCGACGTTTCGAATACTTTACAGCATTCATGGTCACGGGCCTTTTTAACTACTTGACACTGGCAAAATACGTCGATAATTAGAATCGAACCGATCAGAAGCCATGATATAACAAAAGAACTACCAGTAGCCACACTGGTATCCTCTCTAGGTCTCGTTTTGGTCTCTTTATTATTTTTCTGATTTTTCCTTGCTCTGTGTACGTCTGAGCTAAAACACGTTAGTTCACGTTTCCGCCACCAGCACAGATAAGTCCGCGACCCGAGTGACCACATTGTAGATGTTATTTTTAACCGACTTCAAAAAAAAGGAGGAGGTTATCAATTCGGTTGTATGTTTTTTTTGTTAGTGAATGTTTATCTAGTTTATAAGTTATATCGATGAGTTCAGTACAAAAATTACTTCCTTATACCCCCCCGAACGTTTGTCTGGTGACATTTGCTCCGAGTTGGAATTAATATTAAAAATACTTAAAATGTTATTCTAAAAGTAATATCAAGTTATAAATAAAAATTATAAAGTAATTACGCAGTAAAATCGTTTGTGAAAGGGAAAAGTGCCTAAAACTGTCGAAAAAGTGTACTTACGTGTATCATGTATGTGTAATACAAAAGTTTCGTAATCAAAACTACTTCACAACAACACAAGTGACATTAAATCACAGTAAAAATACATATTATAAACAAACTTGTTAAGTGTTTAACTATAAACAGTGATTAATTAAGTAAATAAGAAACAATTATTTGCAAAAAAAATAACTTTTATTTTTTTTGTGTGTGGGTGTTTTGAACCAGAAATAACAGTCGAACACACAACGCAATACCTACTTACTTCGTCGAACTAATAGCAAACCGATAATTCGCTACACGTAATAAGGCTTCCGTAGCGCATTGTGTTAACGGCTGGTTCAAGATACGTAGCGTTGAGTGGATGCACGTTCGAACCTCACCGGGTGCATTTTATTTTTTAAGTGTTTTTATTTCTTTGCATCATTTTTCTTTAATAAGCACTATTAATTTTGTCGTCTATAATAACTAAAGTAAGCAATATGCCGCTCAAGAGAACTCCGCCGGCTATTCAGCACAATAATGAAACCGACAATATAAGCTCAGCTACTGCTACTGATACAGAAACTGAATGCAGTAATTCTAAAACACGTTCACGTAAAAGGCCTCATGGTGATGACCTCTCCACATTTATGATGGAAATGAAGAAAATGATGTCTGATTTTAATATTCTGCACAATAATAAATTTGACACGCTCCAAGGTACTGTCAATGAAATAAAAAAACAAAATAAGGAAATAATCGATTCTGTGGACTATTTATCGAAAAAATACGATGAAATCGAAAAGAAGTTGAATTTAGTCGAAAAGGAAAGGAAAAATCAGTTGGTTTATATACAAACGCTCGAAAATAAGATAGAACGATTAGAACAACATCAAAAAGTGGCATCTATTGAAATTAGGAATATACCCACTAAAAAGGGAGAAGATAAGGAAGAATTGTTAAAGATAGTTAGTAATGTAGGAAAGAAAGTTGGAGTAGCAGTTGCAACTACCGATATACGAAACATATATCGCGTCAACACGAAGAATGTAGAAAATAAAAGTATTATGGTTGAGTTCACTACTGTCATGATGAAAGAGAAAATGATAGCAACCGTCAGAACATACAATAAAAGCAATAAGGACAGATTGAACACAAAGCAAATAAATATAGAAGGCGCCCCTAAAGCTATTTACATATCTGAAAGTCTCACTAGCACAGCGAAAAGACTATTTTTTTTGGCGCGTGACTTTGCTAAGTCATATAATTATAATTTTTGTTGGACTGCCCACGGAAAAGTTTTCCTGCGCGAACGTGAAGGAGCAACCCTCCAGCGCATAGACAATGAAGATCAGCTAAATAAATTAAGATCAACAAAATGACTAAATTTCAGAGTTGTCATCACTTTACATTTATGTAGCTGCAACTGTATTTCTTTTGCCGCGTTACTGTATTTAGAACTTTTAATGGCTTTTTCACATTTTAAATTACTTTTATTTTTAAATTTATCGCTGCATGCCTTATTTATTAGTCATTTAAGTAATTATAAAAAAGAATATTCTACATATTACACATTTCACATACTACACACACTGACACACAAATACTACATAAATAACACCCACTTATGCCCGTGCAAAAACCAATCTATAATTTTTTGCTTATATGCTAATATTGCTACCGATTATATAAAATATTTTAATTTAAACGATATTAATTTATTAATACTTCGGAATACCCAATATGGAAAATTATGGAGATCATTAGACAGTTCTTTAATATTACTTCAAAACAATATCTATGGCTAATTTTACAAACGATATAATTACAGAATTGGATTCACAACAACATATAGATGCACCAGAACAGGTGGAATGCTTATCAATAGGTGATTCTAGACTTGTATCCCAATTATTAAATCATGACGGTAATAATAATAGGTCTTTCACAATACTTAGTTTGAATATCAGAAGTATCAATTGTAATTTTGACCTGTTCTTAGCATTCATTTCTAATCTAAATATTTCTTTGGATGTTGTTGTATTGACGGAATGTTGGACGAATATAAATAACCCCCCTCCGGATATGAACAATTACAACAAATATTGGACGAAAGTTAGCTTGAATCAGAACGATGGTGTGGTTGTATATGTCCGGAAGAATATTAACGTTAGTGTTGATGAGCCAGAATTCTCAGAAGGGAATTGCTTGATTGTTACTATTAAACCCGATTACACAATAGTATGTTCCTACCGCCCCCCTAGTTTTGTTAATATGAGCACTTACCTGTTATCGGTTGACAAAGTATTAAGTAATGCACGCACAAAAAATGTTATTTTCACAGGGGATATAAATATAAATATATTATCTGAGAACTTATCACCTTCAGCGCAAGACTATCTAAACTTAATGGCTATCTATGGCCTAAAGCAAGGCATTACAAGACCCACTCGAAATAATAATTGCATTGATCACTTTATGATTAAATGTAAGTCAATTTGGAAAACTGCTGTATTTGAGCAACAGTTAACAGATCATTCACCTATTCTCTTATATATTAATAATACTCCTATTAAAAGAAAAATAATTTGTAATTCTAAAATAGTTATTAATTATGAAGTAATCAAAGCAGAGTTTGACAAATTATCCTGGGACAGTCTTTACTGTACTAGTAGTGCCAATATTGCGGCAGAAATAATAACGATGAAATTGCTAAATGTTATCGTGGCCAATACCCAGACTATAAATATCCCTAAACGATATAAGGCTTTGAAACCTTGGATAACAAAAGGGGTAATTAAATGTATAAGAAAACGCGATCGTTTACATATAAAAACTAAGAAATCTCCAAATGATATACAACAAAAGGAAAAATATTTGAAGTATAGAAATATGTGTAATTATATTATTAAAAATCTAAAGAAGCAATATTATCAACAAAAACTGAATGAAAATCACGGCAATATAAAAGAAACATGGAAAATTATAAAAGAAGTTTGTGAAATAAAAAAAAATAAAGAATCCTCTGAGGAACTACTTGCAGTCGATGTTTCTCCCACTAACTCTCTCAACGCAGTAAATGACTTTTTCACTACTGTTGGGGGTGCACTTGCCGATAAAATCCTTAACAAAATAAAAACCAGTGAATCCAGTCTAGCACGCCTAGCTAAAAGAGATGATGCACCTTTAAGATCGTTATCATTTATACCAACAGATCCATATGAAGTGAAAAATATTGTTTTAGGATTAAAATCGCATACAGCACCTGGGTGGGATAAAATTACGTCAGATATATTAAAACAAAATATTGGTTCACTTGCCGTACCTATTACCTATTTATGCAATCTTAGTCTAGAAACTGGCATTTTCCCGTCCGTCTTTAAAAAAGCTGTGGTTTGTCCGATATTTAAGTCTGGAGAGAAGCATGTTTTGACTAACTACCGTCCTGTTTCTCTTTTAACAACTTTATCAAAAATTATAGAAAAAATTGTTAATAAAAGAGTAATTAACTACTTGGAAAAAAATAAACTGCTTAGTAATTGTCAATTTGGTTTTAGGGAAGGTAAATCCACAGAGGATGCAGTTTTGAAACTTGTCACAACTCTTGTATCTTATTTAGACAAAGGAGATAAATGTATGGGCGTCTTCTTAGATCTCCAAAAAGCATTTGACACAGTTTCTATTCCAATTTTATTAACACGGCTTGAGAATATGGGAATAAGAGGTGTGGTTCTGGAATGGTTTACAGACTATCTATCGGGCAGATCACAGCGTATAAGAGTAGCGGGATATGAAAGTGAGGACTCTTTCTGCAAATATGGTGTTCCGCAAGGCAGCACACTTGGCCCCACGCTGTTTTTGATTTATGTGAATGATTTATGTAAAATAGCGGATTTGTGCAATCTAGACTTACTTATGTTTGCAGATGACACTGTTTTGATCTTCCACGGAAAGACCTGGGATAACGTATTTCAACTTGCAGAAAATAGTCTTGCAATTGTCACAGTTTGGTTAGAGAACAGTCTCTTATCCCTTAACACCGACAAGACAAAGTATTTGTGTTTTAGTAAGACAGTCGTCGGAAAACCTACAAACCATCGTCACCTTAAATTGCACACATTCCCATGTAATCAAAGAGAAGAACGCTCCCACTGCGCCTGTGTAGAACTAGTACGAACGGATTCAATAAAATATTTAGGAGTGACAGTTGATGACCAGTTAAACTGGAAAAAGCATATACTACTAACGGTTGCCAGAATTAGGAAAATGATTTTCGTGTTTAAAAACCTACGCACAGTAGCTAATATAAAGCTTCTAATACAGACTTATCAAGCTCTTTGTGAATGCATTGTTAGGTACTGCATTTGTGCTTGGGGAGGCGCAAGCAAAACTATCATTATAAATGCAGAAAGAGCCCAGCGCGCAGTATTGAAAGTACTTTTGTGTTTACCTTTCAGACATCCTACAGCCACCCTTTATGAAAAAGTAGGTGTATTATCTATTAGGAAAATGTTTGTGTATGAAGTGCTTAGAAGATACCATAAAAAAGTTATTCCAACCCTACCTGTATTGCAAAAACGAGTTGACAGCTGCCCGGTTCCACGAGTCAAATCCTCTCTTGGGCAGAAACACTTTAATTTTCTAGCGCCACTTATATATAATAAATGTAACAAAATATTAAAAATAAAAAAATATACAAATAATGAAGTAAAGAAATTAATATTTACCTGGTTAAAATCTTTGGACTACAGTGCTGTTGAAAGGCTTATAGTCGTTGATTGCACGTAAAAAACGCATTAAGTATACACACCCAAATCACACACACACACACTTACACACACACATACACACTCACACACATACAAATAATTTTAGGTTTTTTTATATAAATAACGGAGTTTTTTTCTATTGTATTCCTTAATGTAGATTATGTACCGGTCTGTATAAACAAGACAAACTGTTTGGATGTAATAATAATAGTGTTCAAAAACATAGGGATGACACTGGCTTCTGTAACACAGTTTTTACTAGCGCAGAAGTCAGGGAATTCTCATCATGGTGTACAACATTTATGAAATAAAGGAATTATTGTATTGTATTGTATACAGTAGTGGCAACAAAATATTCTCAGTAATATGTTCTCTACAAAAGAATTATTTAAACCGAGAAAAATTATTATTATTATTAGAAATTTATCGAATTGACAATAATAATTGTTATTATCATGGTTTTTCTGCCAAGCGTTTGGGATAATACAAAATCCCTAAAAAAGCTTTGAGCATCCATACAACTCACCAGCTCAAATAGCAATATTATTCTCACCTATTATCATCATTAGCAGCCGATAGACGTCCACTGTTGAAAAAGGTCCCCCGCTCAGAAGGGAGGTTGCCATAATCGCCTCGCTTGGCAGGCAGCTTGGGGATCGCAGTATAGGTGGAAGATAAATCCAAAAGGAAGACGCTGCTGCCCGTCTTCCTGTTCTCACTTAGTCGCCTCTTACGACACCCAACGAGAGGAGGTGGGGGATGCAATTCTAACCCGGCACCCCACGGGGGCTATAAACTACGCATATTCATGTCTCTACCTCATATCAAGTAAGGTGATAATAATACTGCTAATAGAGTTGGTGGTAGGGGCCCAGGTATAGCTGCGATATACGCAGAGCGGGTGGGAGTAACAAGATGAGAGCCGAACTTCATGATCAGTGGTGATCCTTGGCAGTGAGTGGGAGGCCTAGGTCCAGCAACGGACTTTTATGAGCTGATTTTATTTTGTTTATTTAAATACATGGCTACCAATCAACGGCACCGACTTCAACAAATAAAAATACACCAGTGTACTGGGCACTTTTACTGGATTTATTTTACATCCTCCTCCTCAGTCGGTCCCCCATTGCTGAGGATCGTGACTCCTACCGACTGCTGTCTCTGTCGAGGTCCTCCACTGTTGTCGGTCTTCGGCTGTGTGGATCGCCGTACTCAAGGGAATGTCCAGATGTTCGGACAATTGATCTGTCCATACAACCTATCTATTTCTATCTTAGAGGAGATACCACTGGAGAGAGCATGATGCGCTAACCCCCTCTGCCAAATTTTTGGTCATATGGTCAGGTCATTCTTTATTTGTGTGCGTGTATTTTTGAATGTGTTGCGAGTTTATTATAGTGTGGGTATGCGTGAAAGTGTATCTGTGTGTGTTTACTTCGCCTCCCGCACCCCGCAAAAGTGCCACGAAAAATTTGTTCGGGGAATCGACGCGATACTAACTCCTTTGGTACTTTCTCTGTGATTTCTATATATGTCTGTCTATTTTACATAATAAAACCGTTTTTATGTCTCATTTTCATAAACCACTGCGTCATAATACTGATGGGGGAGACGATATGCGAGTTTTGATCGCCGCTGAGTGAACAGGTGTCGCAGTGATGTGTCCAGTGCTGGTTCATCGGTTATCGATTCTGGGAACTAAGTCGGCAACTCTGTTTCTTGGGCGAAATTCCTCATCCATTCAAGTCTTTTTAACCGCTTAACGACGGATGATTCCAATGTAAACCATGTTAATACGCGAAGCGCGCATCTGCGATCACGCGTCGACCACCTACAGCTTAAAGTCTATTAAAATTAAGACAAGATATTGCAGTGATTAAAAGCTAGCTGAATGCGTCAGATCGGGTTCCAGAAGTATTATTTTTAGAGTTGTAAAGTGCGTATTATTTTTAAAGTAGTAGTAAGTGTCAAAACGTCGATAGCCGTCTACTACCTAATAAGAAAAATATATTTCATTGATACTACACTATTTTACGCTTTTGCATACTAATTGCTATCAACAGTATTCATATAACTACACACATCAAAAGTGTCTAGGGATCAACATATATTTTTGCAATAACTTTTCTCCTGATTGATATTAATTAAAATTTTCTTTAAGGATTCATCAAATAAAGTGTTTTCGTTTGTCACAGTAACGATAAACCAAGTCACCTTTGCATTAATAAAGAAATTTGCCATTTTCCTAATAAAGGGATTTTTGACATTTGAACCACTAACACAAAAGTTCGAAAAAAAGACTGAAATAACAGTTTTCTTTAAAATTTTATTGGGTAACTTAAACAATTAATAATCCGTGTTTCTACTGCGAACACTAACAACACAAGAACATCGGTTTGGCATACTCAAAATGAGTTCATCCAAATCACGCTGTGGAATGGCCGCCCATGTTCGTTGCAACAACAAAAAAAGGTCTTCTTGCGACTGGATACCCTCCATATTCGGCAGAGCTCTTCTCTGTAGCATATCCCATGCATGCTCAATCGGGTTCAAGTCTGGCGACTGAGCAGGCCAGGGCAGGACATTGATGTTAGCTGCGGCGAGAGTCTGTCTTACAACTCTTGCGGTGTGCGGTCGTGCATTATCATGCATTAACTGAAATAAGGGACCGATTTGCACTTGTAGAGGAACGATGACGTCTGATACAATCGTCTCAGCATAAATTTGAGCGTTGAGGTTGCCTCTGATCCAAATCAACTCAGTTCTTCCGCCGATCCAAATACCCGCCCATACCATGATGGTTCCACCACTATAAGGATGGACTTCCTGGCAGGATTTTAATCGCTGTTGGCGTCCAGGGGTTCTCCAGTGTCGTATACGTCTTGTATCCGGTCTCATACCAAAACGAGACTCATCAGAAAAGCACACGAAACGCCATTGTTCTTCTGCCCAATTTCTGTGTTCAAGAGCCCATTGATATCGAATCCTACGATTGTGCATTGCTATAGGTGGTACCCGTAGCGGTCTTCGGGAATGAAGGTTCACTTCATGCAAGCGGTTTCTGACTGTTTGGTCGCTAATTAAGTTCCCTGAAGAGTGATGAAGCCTCACGGCTAACATCATGGCAGTTATTGTTGGAGCTCTTCGAGTTAAGATTTGAATATATCGGTCTTGTCTCCGTGTGGTGCAGCGATACCGTCCTCCATGGCGCTCAGCCACGGTACCAGTGCTTCGGTAACGTGTCCAAAGTCGACTGATAACACTCTGACTTGTATTCAGAGCTAAAGCCACAGTACGTTGCCGGGAACCAGCTTCTATCATTCCCACGGCTCTGAGCATTTCTTCCCTGCTTAAATGACGTCGCCGCTCCATAATAACGTTGGTTTTAATCAGTAGTAGGGAAACAGTAGCACTAATAATGTCTTCAATGCGTTGTATGTTTTTATAGGGAAAATATTGACAGCTGATTTTCATCTTTTACTCGAATTTGATTCACAGTTCCTGATTCAAATTATGAAATGCACCAAAAAGGATCCATATAAATTTATAAAATCATAAATTTATTACAAAGCCACATCTCAATCTCAAGAAATCCGCTTAAAAATGCTTGATCCCTAGACACTTTTGATGTGTGTATTAACCATCGAGCAACAAAAGCAAAAAGTTAGCAAGGAAATATGATAATTTCCTTTCCTGAATCCAAACAAATTTTGATTGAATTAATTTCGTTCTAATAAATACAAAGCCTTTCGTTGTTCTCAGTTTGTAAATTGCCGGTTGTGGGGTCTGTGTGGTATTAAATTTCTAATAGAAAGTTACTTTCGGAGTATGATTATTAAATTGTTATTTTAGAATTACAAATGAAGACCTTATTCGCTCTTTTCTGTTAACAGATACTGCCATACACTTTGCGATAAATATGGTATGATTACGTAGTCTTCGGTCATTCGTCTTCGCCTGTGAGACACACTTGGTGCACAGAATGGTATAATACCAAACATATATAATACATAGATGATTAGTATTTCCTTCTAGAAGAAGACTACTCTGTTCTCACTAATGAATAAAACTCAATAAGAACATGAGACGGCAGTAGACACGTAGTACAGTCTTGAAATGCCGTCCGCTCCCAGTCAGCATTTTAACACAAGGTATATTATTATTAGGCTACCATTAGTATTTGGTGGCGTCGAGCAGTTTTTATAATTTCTATAAAAAATAAATTAAGCTCTCAACGGCCCATGGTTCCGATTTGCACCATGATAACACGTGAACGGCATAAGCGCGATCACGCGTCGACCGCTGACGGATTAAACATAGAAAAACGTAAGGCCAGAAACTATGCAGAGCACAATGCAAATGCAGCAATAACGCTGAGATTTCGACGCTTATAACATATGCAATATGTCTAACTCTGTCACTCCTAAAACTTTCACTTTAAGCGAAATGAAACTGATACCTATATCAGTTACATATATGTTTATGCTCAATACTAAATAAAAAAAATTAAATAATGTGGGTCTAGTTATAATATAAATGTCAGAACAGTCGTTTGAGAATATCGATCTTTCCTTACACCGACTATTCACCGTCGGCGCCCTCTAAAAAATCAAAATCTTTGTTTACAGTAAGCCTGTAGGTAAATCAAATATATTGGTTTATAGCGAAACTTTTCGCCCAAGCATCATGATGACGATTCCGAAGTAATTGTGTCAACGTAGTACTTTACCGTAAGGACGAATAAGAAGATTTCTCCTGTGAAGATATATTCGCAGATTTCTTGGAGGCATAATGCTGGCAGTTGAAAAAAGGTAACCCTTATAATGACAATTTGATATTTATACGCGTGTGTAACTTAGTATTTATAATTGTCTTTTGATCGTGTGAGTTTGATAGTGAACTAAATAATGTACAAATCGTTCATGGGAACGATCATGTGTAGTATACTGAAGAGTAATTTTTATATAGATAATTGTTGGTAATTGTTCATTACTTCCAATTTACTGTAATTCACCTTTAAAAGCCATATTTAAAAAGAATCTAATCATAGACAAAGGTAAACCGGTCATCACTAATTACGCGTAACATTTAACTGAAATATCTGAAAATCACAACAATATAGAGGCACGCAACGAACGTCGGCTTTTTCCACGAAAATTCGATATTTCATAGTAATTACAGTGTTATGGCCCCCGTGAACGTTACAATATATTTTATGCCGCAGTTTCGTCAGTTCTTTTTTACATTTTTGTTACATTATGAATCACTTATATTAGCATGCAGCATGAGTTGGACCCTCATTTGTCTTTTCACAAGTAAAATTAATAAAAACATAGAGTATTCGAAAAACTACTTACTAATATTGGTAAACTAAGCTTTATCTGTTTCCAAGCCTATTTCAATCAACGATTTAAAACTAGTCGAAACTTTAGACTGTTATATAAACTGGTTTAGCGTCTACAATAAACGTTCTCGTTTCATCGACGGTAAATGCGTTGACGACACATCGTTGTAGAACTCATGAGTTACATTTCTCTTATCTTTTCATACAGGGCTAAAACCACAATCTAGTTATAATCCTTCGCGTAAGAAAGTGATAAAACTATAAACTATGCAAATCCACGTCTCATTGATTCGTCAAAGTAATATAATAATAGTCTACGACAATAGTCCTAAAGAAATTGTAGTTACCAAAAAGGTAACATAGAAAAGGCCCAATTTTTAGTTCATATTTTCAAAGACAGTTTCTATAATAAGGATTGAGCGAATTACCTTCTCAAGCTACAGTGTCTTTTACACTGAAATACAACAATATTTACACACTGCTGTTTTGCAGCAGAAGGTATTTCTGACATTGAAGTTGGTGCCTACTTGAACGGTATCCTGCACAAGGAACTTTGCCTAGCTATACCATCTGTTATGATACCGATTACGCTAACTACTCTAGAATTTACGGCTTCCGTATCGATAACCCGGTATCGAGTCGATTGCTCGAAAATTACTTCAATTAGAAGCACTATCGATTAAATATCGATTAAAGTTTCAAAGTTTCCGTCATATCATGTTAATGCTGATAGAGATTAGTACTGACTAATGGCCTTGCCCAAATTTTAGAACAGGATAAAATTTTACATAACAATACATAAGTAAAAATCGGAAACGCGAAATATATTAAATTATTAAAACTGGAAAAACTTGCATTTAGTGACAATTGGCTGGCCATACAGACATTAATTTGGAAATAATGGTTCTCAATGAAGATAGCTATAGGGCATTATAGGATGAAGATGGCACATAATCAATTACAGCAAAATTCAGTGACTATACGCAATAGAATGAACAACAATACGGTCGTGATGAAGATGATACTTAATGATATTTCTAGTCAAGGATGGTAAAAAATCTGCAGACAAAATAACTTGATAACATCTTTAATACAAACCTATATCCATAATAGGAGATATTCTATTTGTTGCTTGTTTCAAGTAGTTCAAACATTGAATGTTTTATTCGTATACTCGTAGTAGTTTAAATCAAATTATTAGATCCCGCGAGATGGAATTTTTATGATTTACGGATAAATTGTGGATTTAATGGCAGAAAAAAATAGTGTCAGGCATATTACGCCTTAATGGATGTGCATTATGACGTGTTTAAACAAATGTGTGTGTTCAAGATTAATTTCTAAAGTGACCTTAATCTTGTTATGTATAGCTATCTAAATATTTCCAATAATGGATCGGACATTATCAATAAAAAGTTCAATCAAATCAGTACTCAAGGTAACCCACAAACTACTATACTTATAATGGAAACAAATGAGGGTCCAAATGAAATTAAAAAAGGTAATTGACTCACCAGCAGCGTCGACTTGGCAGTTGAGGAAGAGAAGGCAAGCGATCAGCAGTATGACGGGGCGGTGGAGCGCGATTCGCCGCTCTCTCATCTTACCGGCGCCGGGCAGCGCCTGCGCCAACAAATACGTCACAACTCGCTCGCCCCGCCCACATTACCGCGCGGTGACGCGCGCGCACTCTCCACCCAACCCGAAACAAACGCCGACCTAACCTTACTTACTATACCTTACACTAAACACATCACAACCGAGTTTTTGCCACTTAAAATTTACAATTGCTTATATCACAAAAATACGACAACCGCTTCGATGATTAAAAATTTTACGAAATATTTTATTATTAACTACAAGTTTGGTAACACGTTGACGACGATCCTCTTCTATATTATCTATATTTACAATTTTATTTTTATAGTCAGATGTGTTCGTTTAGGATTCACTGCGCGATAGCATCGGAAGCACAGTTTGGTTAGATTTCGGTTCAACCATATTCCATTGTTATACACTGTATCTGTCTTCTCAACTGGACTGTTTGGTTGGCCGAGTACACTGGCACGTTCGCGTCGCACGATCGACACTAAAACTTTTCACAATCAAACACATTTTTTATTGTTTGGATTTAGAATCATGTGTTTCGCTCTCCTGTATGATGCACCTGCAAATAGAAGGACAAATGTTGCAGGTCACCATGAAAGGCACGTACGCTCTCATGATGACAAACAACAGCTGTGGAAGTTGGAATGCGCACTCAATTCGTCAATATATGATTCTCGGGACCCAAAATTGGATCCGACGGTTGTGTCAAGCTAAATTAATTTGAAAATTGCTACGTCTTTATCTACGTAACATGTATATCGATAAGATAACGATAGCAAATGCTAAATTTCAAACTTATATATAATGTCTTCTGATACAAAATATAATCAAATAGTTTACTATAATTTTCTAAGTTATATTTCAACTTTAAGGAAGCTGTCGGTAAAAACTAGACAGTAATTGTCTAGTTATTCAAACAATTTTAAAATCAGATTTGTTCAAGGACCACCCATGTGAAACATGTGGCTATAATTTATAGTCAATATTCAACATCATCGGAATTCACCTGTCACTAGAAACTGAATATTCTATGTACCCCAGCATTGTGGATATTAGATTTATACAAGACTACTAACACAAATGAAATAAAACGAAAGCCTATTGAATTTAACAGGATAAAGTAGCGAAAAATTGTCTATTTCGACGAGATTGTATCTAAATTTGACTAAGGTTGTGCTGAATACAATGTAGGTAAATACAATCTGTTTAAGTAATTACTTGTTGAAAATGGTCTGCAATGGAATTGTTAATACATGTTACATTATGTGTAAATAACTATTTAAAGCCGCAATATCGGCTTTTGCCATGTAATGTAAATAAACAACTGACTGATATGAAAACATCATTCAGCTTCTTGTTTATGAAACCACAGAGGGTTAGTTAGAGATACAGATTAATTTTCGGAAATCCTTTATTTGCCTTTTTCAATACCGAATTTTGCAACATTTATTAACACTTTTATAGAAAACCAAACAAAACCCATTAATTACAATCGTGACATTTTATATTTCTCTGCAGCATTAGAAAACTTAACTTTCCAAGAAAGATAATTAATTAGGGTAGTATTTTTTAAATCTACTAACGCCAAATCATTTATGTATAAAACCAAGAAAGATCTTTAAGATTGAAACAACAATAAACAGATATAGGAACTGGTAGATCATAACTTACAGATTCCAATAACCCAGAGAAATTCCTCACTTTGCTATACAGAGAGGCATGTTAGTATAAGAAATTGAAAGTTAGAATGAGACAGAACTGTTAGAAACTAAATATCCTATGATATAGAGAGGGACGAAGCTCGGAGCAGTTTGCACAACTTATAAGTTCCAATAAGAATGGACCAGGTGCGACCGTTGATGCTGCGAATAGAGCTATTTGCATAGAGTCCCCTGAAATTGGTTTGGCGATGTAACTCAAGTATATTATTAGTTATATCTTAACATGAAAATGTATGGAATTATACTGTAACTAGATGGGTTGACAGGACTTCATCCGGCGTAATTTACGGTTCTAAATTTAGGAGATCATAATCGTGAACAATATATTATATTGAGTCGATCCGCACTAGTTCACCTATTCCAAAAACAGGCAAAGCCTGTACCGGCTGTGATAATTAGATGACTGATACAGATACATATACTTCTTATTTATATGCATATTTTATAACTATCCACAAATAAAAAAAACCTAAATGATGGTGAAGAATCCATCAAAATGCATTATGTTATTAAGTTATTATTACTTTAGGAAAGGTAAATGAAATAAAATTTAAAGGAAGGCAGCTAGCAACATTGTTAATGCTGCCTTATTTTAATAACAATTTACATATACGTTAGGTACTTCATTCAATGCACGATAATCCTCTGGACCACAGTCCTTCAGTTCTATTAATGGTGATATATAATTCTTAAAAAAAATATTAATTAAAACTGCTTTGATTTTTGTAAAAGCTAGTGACATAATAGTCTGTTTAATAAGCTAGATCAAGATAACTATTTAAATAACTAACACGACTATTAAATTGCTTTAACGGCAAGTTTAGTTAAAAGTTTTTAATTCAATCAGGGTAACTTTAAACTTATTTTAATACAATAATTTCTATTACTTTTCACATTGTTAAATCTTTCATGAACTCGCAGTGATGATTAAATGCGTTGTCTAAATTAAGTCGATGAGTAATTTTAGCTGTGTACATAATGTGTTGTAGCGCGTAATAAGTTTTTTAAGATTCATTTTTTAACACCTTCAGTGCGGTACAGGCACATTTCGGCCTGGCGCGGTACTTCACCTGGTGCGGTCGAAGAAAACTATGTCCCTCTCGCGTGTGCAGAACCATTATCTCAGGTGTTTGTAAGAGTTCGACAGGAACAAATACACATATATTTGAACTTGTCATTTCCTGTTTGGCAGATCCTGAGGCAAATCGAACCTAAGGAAGTTCGCTTCAAGGTTATTCAAACAGTACAAAAAAAATGTATACCTTATGTTTTAGCAAAGTTATAGCATTTTAGTCTACCTTAGTGCTTGTGGGTCGAAAACGTTCTCCCACGCACTGGCGGAAATATCGTTGGGGGCACATTTCGACCCGCCGCCGCACCAGATAAAGGTGTATGATTTTACTTGGATCAGCCAAGATGTTAAAGGAGTCTTGTAATACTTATATATACCTACTGCGCTATAAACTGCGTATGACAGATAGGTAAATACATAAACAATGGTTCACCTCAGTCTCATTGAATACCTACATTGAGCTAGGAAGTAACAAGTAGTAGTCAGGTCCCGATCTTGTCAAATCTCGCCAAAAAATAAATTAAAACCCGCACATGTTCTAAAAAACTATTTAATATATACTTACGGTAATATATATTGTATATACGGTACAAAAAAAACTTATTATTTTTACTCAAACCTGTAAAAATATCGACACTTATTTATCTAATATCCGAAGGTGGTGTGAATCTAGCGAAAATCTCTGAGTTAACAATGATAAGGTACAATTCCTACTGGTTATTTTAATAGTAACGCAATAAATGATTTTTATCAAAAAAATAAACAACACAATACCTTTTACGTTAAGCATTGTATTTCATAACGTGTGTCCATCCAAAAGTGTTCAATTTCTCACTTGTTTCTAGGCATACCAGAAAAGTCCTGATCGTCCCTTCCTACGACATTTACGAAGAAAGTCAGTTTCAGGCTGCAATAATCATCTATCATGCCACCGCCGGTAGGAAACGTTTAATCAAGTCTCGATCTTAATTAACTGACTAACGATCGCATTTGCAAACTCTGACGACGTCCGGATTGCTATTTTTCACTTAAATTAGAATATGATGACAGATGTTTGAAAATTGTTTGTACGAAATAGATAATAATAATTATTAAAGTTGTTCAATTTATTAAACCTATCAATATCAACGTATATATGCGAAAATAAAAGTCATATTTTAGTTGAAATTGTCAACATTACTTGTGATCGGTCTCTCTTCAGCGTCATTGTTAGTATTATTACAATGCTGCATTAATCTCTATATGTAAAATGTATTTGTACTAGATTTAGTGCCACGCCACGGAAAAAGGAATTTTATATTTTGGGAAAGACTTAGAACACAAATACACCTGTTGTTTTAAATTGTCTACAAATGTTTCAAACTTTCATTATTTTACTGGTCATTAATGAAAATTAAAAAAAAAACTGTAGAACAATCCTAATGATTGTAAAAAAGACTTCTTGAAAAATATCAATAATAATAATATATAAGGTTGTCTGGAAGAAATCGATAAGCGATATTTTTATTAGCGATAAGGCCGCCGTTTGTACTATTATTTATTGTTTGTTCTATATTGATGTTATTTGTTGTTTTTGTTTGTATTAAGTCGTACCATTTTCTTGTTCATTTGTTTGGTGTACAATAAACTATATTCTATTCTATTCTATCAATTAAGGTAGGTAAGTACTTTTTTTGTTTCTTCTTTTTATGATTTTATTTTACCGTATATCATTACGACCAAATCTGTAGATATTTCTAATTGCCGCTTGTGTCTTTGTTAGCAGTTTGTATCATGGTACATAGTCATAATAAAAAAACAATATTCTCACAAAATTCTACGACAACATATATTTAGTTAAGTAATTTCCAATATAACAGTGTAGCCATTATTACTCTTACTATCAACACAGCTCCAAGTAACATCAAATACAGCTCCAAAATATAATTATTCGAAACCACTTATTACGATGGTGTACACCTTGCTATCACTAATTACGTAATTGGTACATAAGTGCACGTTATACAGAACTTCGCATTTGATGTAGGGCTATAAGCCGATCATAATTTTCAACGCTCCACTTTGATGTGCGTTTAATAGTTTTCCATGTTGAAGCAATCATTTTGTATATCAAGGATCTATATTTAACAATTTGTGAATTTTCAATGGTTTGTCATGTGAGTGTCACCTGAGCAGTTTCCTAGGTATCTCTGTAGTATATTTTTATTGTTGAGCTCATAGCACCTTCTCATATTTTAATATAATATAAAATAACATTTCACCGTTGCAGTCGAGACCTTAGACTCTGAGGTCGAGACACATTGACTAAACAGGTAGGTACTGATTTTTTACTTTATCCAATTATTTTTTTGGAACTAACAGTACATTTAAGTACATATAATTTAATATCTTTGTGGTGTGTTTTAAGAAGTAAACAGCGGACGTCAGGCAGGATTCCACAAGGTCTAATTAGCATCATTCGACACACTGCAGTGTATTGCAGACTTATTTAGCTTTATAGTTTAAATCCTGTATATCCTATCATACTATACACATTATATGTACATTATTTTTCAGTACTTCTGAATAATTCGTATTTACATTAACGCGACGCTACCGCCAGTGTCATTAAATTAAATTTATCGCTGTCAATCGCACAGAATATAACACCAATAAATTCAAGTTTATTTCCGAAACGTCAATTAAATTGTACTAGTGTCCAATAGTAACCGCTGGTGGTGCGATTTTCACAGAGTGCGATGATTCGATGACGTTGCGTGATCATACTGCCGAATAAGCGATTGATTTACGAGTGTCGATGCTTAGCTGTGCTTTGTTTCGAGTGTGCACACTGTGCTGAGTTGATAGTTAGCTGAAATGCTCTATAATAGAATTCGATTTTTAAATTAATTCATTTGACAAAATACATAATGCGATTCTCATCGCATTTTTTAGCTAGCCACTCTATAAAAAACTATCGCAACAACTGAACTTTCGTGCAGTACAAAACGAACTAAAAGTACACGGGTTTCATTTATTTAGGTTTACGAACAGAAAAAGGAAAACACCGCAGGCAAAATAATTACTAGACAAATATAGAGCAAAATGAAAAAAAAAACGGGCGCTATTTCTAAAGCTCCATGATACAGAACTTTTTATGTCTCGTTTTGTTAATTTATTTCCACGTCAACAGTTTTGTAAAACACTGTGTGCACTATGCGGTATAAATTGGAAGCTGCGGTGCAATGAGCAAAAGCGTGAAATGTCGCATGGCCGTGAATTTTTTATACAATATCGGTAATAAATATTTATTTAGTCATACGAAGGCGATGATGATGTACAACAATCTTGTGCCAAAAAGACATCGCGCGTCAGGTGTTTCAAGAGTTATTCCATTTTTAACCCCCGAGCAAAAATGAGGGGTTGTATAAGTTTGACGCCTATGTCCGGGTGTCTGTCTGTCTGTATGTGGCATCGCGGCGCATACTGCCCTGCTATATAAACACATGGTAAGGCCTCAGCTCAGTAAGACTTACGGTTGGTATGTAGTGATAAACCAATGGAGTTTATTTTTATAGACGGCTGAAAAATTTCCACTACTAGTGAACTAAATTAAATATGATCCTGGGTTATAAATCTACATCCCCGGGATTATGTTACAGATGGAAAGTCCACAGTTTTATCACTGCTAAGCCGCTGAAATCCCTTTTCTATTTTCATTATTGCTTTTTTAAATACAGCATTACGCTTATACAGGGTTACAGGAAAAGTCGTGCTAGATCCGTTGAGGGCGTGGAGTACCCATCATTTCTGACTTATTTCACTATGAAACACCCAACCCTAAACTTAACCAAAATAAAAAAAAAGTAAAAAAAAAATAAACTTAAACTTAACTTAAACAAAATAAAATTTAATAGCCTAAAAATCGGCAATTTTCAATAAAAAATTTAAAGTCGAAAATCTCGTAAAGGGTTAAGTTTAGGGTGGGGTGTTTCATAGTGAAATAAGTCAGAAATGATGGGTACTCCACGCCCTTAACGGATCTAGCACGACTTTTCCTGTAACCCTATATATAGCCGTATATATGTATAGCCACGTTTCGTCTGCTACTATAGATTCTATGAAAACGGGGGTGACGTATGATGTCTGCTTGACTTTACAATTGATATAATACAATGTGAGAAGTTTTACCTACCAAGACTTTAATATTCGAATAGGCAATAAACTTTCACAAAACTAGCATAACTATATACGATCGTGTTCATTCTGATCCAAAAGTAGATAGATACGAGGAATAAAATTTTATAACGGCGTATAAAACTTTACTGTTTCCCAATAAGCACCTGTATTCTCCATTTGAATAGGTCGTATTAATAGTAATCGAAGTATGTATTTTTTGGTTCATGCGAACGGCGATGATTGTTGCTTTTCATCCCGGTATTAGTTGAATGTTTATTTAAAACAAACAGCAATTGGACGAGCTATGTTGGTATTGCATGTTCAAACTCGAATTGTGATGCCGTAGTTTTCTTGATATATCTTTAAGATTTAAATGGATTTAGATTGTTAGGATGTTTTACTTCATTATACCCATAGCCACATTGCTCGAAGAACCAACCGATAAGGTTTGAAGAAAGGTTCTCGAGTGGTGACCACGCACCGGAAGACGCAGCGTAGCCAGGCCTCCCACTAGGTGGACAGACGAAATTGTGCGAGTTGCAGGCTTATGTTCAGCAGAGGTCGTCTTCCGGATGATGATGATGATGATGAATTCTATATCTAATCGATCGATGTTTATTGAGATGAAATTGTTTTTACGGGTTATATCACGTTTTATTTATGATACTAGCTGACCCACGCAGCTCCGCCTGCGCTATTTTTACGTTAACTAAACTTTTAATTACAGACATTCGCATCGAATACATAACCTCCTTTTTTATAGTCGGTTAAAAACTGGGACCCACTTTTTACTTGCTCTCCGAAGCACGGACCCGTTTAGTTCAAATGGCGTTAAACGGTCACCCATCTATTTAATGACCTTACCTAACGTTGCTTAACCCGATCGATTACAAAACCTTGATAACAACTCTCTATGAGTGTTCCTTTACTAATATTTATTATATTATAAAGAAAAATTTAAAAAATCGGACCAAGCGTATAACCAAGTACCCATTTTGACTTTAATCCCCTCTCCCAAAAGAACCGTGCTAGGTTACGGGATAAAAAATATCCTATGTCCTACCTCGTAGTAAGATCTCAAATCATGCCAAGTTTCATTTGAATCCATTCAGTAGTTTCGGCGTGATGCGCAGCCGTGATACAGACAGACAGACAGACAGACAGACAGACAGACAGACAGACAAAAATTAAAAAAATTACATTTTCGGCCTCAGTATCGATTATATGCCCTCCAAATATAATTTTCAAAATATCTTCAATGTACAGAATTGGACCTCTTACAGTTTTATTATAGTATAGATATAGTTTCATTTTAATGTGCAGTAATCCAATACAACTCTCGAAATCGCTTTATAGAAAATATCTTTAGGGGGGTTCTAACTGTGTTGCGGTGAGATGGGTACTACAGCTCATATTCGCGTCAGGGGTTAAAAAGGGAAGAAAGAGAAGCACGATACTGACACCGAATTAACCGATTTTATATAGAAAGAGGAAGCTTTATTCGATATTTAAATACGTGAATTATTAGCAAAAATGAATACATATCCTGTATCGATTTAACACAAATCGATTCGCTGCATTAATATCCTGTCAACACGCGTGCGCTGTACAAATGTGCGATAAATAAAAAATCGCCTTGTAGCAACAAACGAACGATATGAAAATTCAATATCCGGCGAAAAGCCGGCAGAAATGCAGCGCAAACACAACGGATTGCCGGATTTATTTTATTAGTTTAAATATTTATTGCGATTAGTACGTGCAGTCTGGTGCCAACGTTAGAAACAAGTATATACATATTTATGCTGGGGTGTGACGTGATTCTATAATATCTTAATATTAATTTCTTATGCTTACAGGCATAGCGATCACTGCTTGACACATCGGCATCAACATATCCAAAATATGACGTAGTGTTTTGGTGAATCTCAGAGCCACACAACGGGCTATGGAGTGGGCTATGCTCGGAATTTTCAGTTTCTTTGCGTGGAATGTAGAAATTCGCCGAAGAACCAGAGTTATCGACAAAGCTCTCAGAATCTATAATTTGAAGTGGCAATGGGTAGGCCACATTGCATGAAGAACCGATAGCCGATAGGCGATTTCCGAGCGACCACGAATCGGAAGATGCAATACCGGAAAGTGTCTCACTACGTGGACTAAGACCTTTATGCGAGTTGCACACAAACTAACTGTGGATGCAAATTGCCAATTGCCGTTCGTTGTGGTGATTCAAAGGCGAAGCCTATGTTCAGCAGTGCAAATTTTCCGGCTGACATCTTGTTTTACACATTAAACTCAGTTTCGTGACATAGACAGACATATCATTTTTTGTACAGTATCAGCAGCAAATAATATACTTAAATACTCCATACCAATCTGTCAAGACCTATACACTCGCCACGCCGAGGCTGCTGTAACTTACGCGTTAAATATGAAGAATACTTTAATTAAGCGCAAAAATATTACAGTAAAGTTTTTACAAAACGGCCTTTCATTGTCATTATTTCAACTCATCTCATAAATACCTTATTTTACTAGATAGGTACCTAGTGATTATACTGGGTTTAAAAATCAGTTTGGTTCATTGCGTTATATGTGAATAAGTTTGGTTCATTATAATATTTTCCATATGGTCAACCGTTAAATACCATTTCGTCTTGTAATCTATATCCTTGATTGTAGAGCTAAATTATAAGAGTGGAATAAAAATCGGAATATTCCTTTAAATAAAAGTTCCGTTAGCCAACAGGCAACACGACAAACATCGCTGCAAATATTAGCGGAAGCCTTTTCCGGCGACTCTCAAACAAAGTTCCACCATCGATGACCAGGACAGATACATATCAAATGAAATTTGTTGGGCAAGTAACCGATACTAAAAAACGATTCTTTAGAAAGATAAAGTTAAAAAGTTTTTTGTGCGACTTGCACAAATTGTCAAATTGGACAAAAAATCACAAAGGCTAATAATCCAAGGCTAATCTTAATCTCTGTCCGTACATTATCATTTAAAATGGTAGGACCTAGGCAAATAGTAGCAATTTGTCTGTCTACCATCTGAACCATAGATGAAGGATATGTTTCACTGACCGAACTAGGTAAAATTACTTTACTAAATTTTAATTAATAAGCAGTAATAGTTTTTCATTCTCGAGTATTCATTAATTTTGTGAGATACTCGTATCTAACTAAATTATAGGGGTTTTCATTTATTTTGATATTTTCAACTTGGTAAGTAATTTACCCCAATTTTCTATTCAGCCCCTTTTGCTCTATTATTTTATCGTCCTAAGATTAATCTCAATTCAAATGAATAGCGCGTGTTAAATTAATTAAGTTTTTGCTAGCGATATCTTTCATCAAATAATTTAATAAATATATTTAAATATACCTTTTACCTTTACCTCTATACCTTTTGTTTATTTAATTTATAGCTAAGCATAACTGCAAGGCCTTCGGGGGTGCGTTAGGGGTTAGTAAACTTTGTAAAAAAATAGCGGGCGAAGCCGCAGGGAATTGCTAGTCTTTAATAAAATTATATGATACATATAATTTTATTAAAGACTAGCAATTCCCTGCGGCTTCTGTCTATAAAACATTATATACCGGCTTTAACTATTATTTATTTTATTTATTTATTAAACAGAATTCTTACCACTAACAGAAAACCTTACGTGATAAGTGCTTACAATGATAATAATTACCTATTAGTATTACAATTCTGTGATAGTTACGTTACAATACTGCTGCCAGCTGTCATGAACTCAAAGTAGCGCCCTGCTGATAGAATAAATGTATGGTCTGTGCATGAAAATAGGTCTAACGTTGAATCATATGCGATGATGAGGTTGAAGGCGCGGGTTAGCGGCGCGAACTGGCCCAGGTTAGAGCGTGCGGGCGGTGGCGCCAGCGGACACTGGTGGCACTCGCGCACTGCGGTACGGAGCGGTACATTGAATCGCACTTGAGATTATAATTCCTCTCCATCGAAAGACTAGTAATAAGGCCGGGTGGCCTTTTTTATTGTACATTTGCTGTATTTGTCTTGTCTTGTTAGGTTTTATGTTGGTTGTACATTAAAGGATTATCTATCTATCTAGTTAAAACTTTAATAAAACATAATCAGCTACCCATATTTTTACACTATCAGACCTGTCTGTAATAAATGATAATAATAATTATATTGTGGGACAATCTACACACGGTCATCTGATAAATACTTATTAAAACACCCAGCTACTTGGCGGGGATCAAACCAACAACCTATTAGGTAGAGGCTAGGGTGTCTAACCGCTAGACCAACAGACCTGTCATATATATTTTTTTACAAATGACACTTAATTTTTTATTCGTTTAGATCTCATTAGGATGAGAGGTAGGTATTATATGGCCAGACCATCGCCGTAACAAGATATTTCAACTGCTCCATTTGAATGTAAATTCGCTAAGTTGTATGGCGAATTTTAATCAGTAAACACAGCGATTAATTAAGTCTCCCGCAGACGAGATCTTTGTTATTTTAATGAGTCGTGTCCTATTCATACGTAACCGTCTTCAGATGTTAGATGAGTGTGATTCGCTTGACTGAGTAGGGTTCGTGCACGTCTGTCATATTTTGTATGTGTTGTGATATGCTGGGTATTTTACATAAAGCTTCGTTACCTTCGAAAGTGGCAACATTTTTTTAAAGTGGGCAACATTACTGGCAGGTACGTGACTGCTGTTTTATGTGAAGCCATAAAGTTTGCGATTTTCTTATGTTTACTTCAAAAGATTCGATTTATGAATGTATTTTTAGGGTTCCATACGTAAAAGGTAAAAAAGGAACCCTTATGGTGAGACTTCGTCTGTCTGTCTGTCACATCTATGTATTTTAGGAACCGCTGACGCTATCTTTTTGAAACTTGGAATAGTTTTAGATATTTTTTACCCGACCTCATCACAAATAAAAAAAAGGTTTTCCTTTTAGTTTTTTTTTTTTTATGAGAGTCGAAATGGGTCATCAAAATGTCAAAGTGAGACTACTATATCGACTGGGGTATCATTTGAAAGGGCTTCATTTGTACATCGCAAAACAGATTTTTATTTTGATTTATGTCACGTATATTTTGGCTGATAGTCAAAAACGTCAAAAAAAAATACCGTTCCCTCCCCCTTATCTACGAAGTTTGTGGAGGGAAACATCTGAAATAATTATGGATAATACATGTTTATCTATATTTTACAGGAAAAATAAAATGATGTTTCTAAATAGTACAGTTTTTTAGTAATCCTAAAAAAACCTCGACAAACAAACTTGGTTTTGCAGTTTGTTTTTTTTTTTGCTATCTGAGGTGTTACATGAATAATAAAAAAATTACTTTAATACGTCCAAAGTTGGTATGGAACCGTCGGTGCGCGAAACCGACTCGCACTTGCCAGGTATTTTTTTATGTAAACAAAACACTCACTCACTCACACTCACACACGTATCGTCTCCACTTACCAATGCAGACGCTAAAATACGCGATTTATTAAGCGACCGAATGCAGCAAGTTACCCACAAACGCTACCACTAAATCGTGAATACAATAAAAAACTTCTAACCAAGATCGGCCTATTGCATACTATGTAATATATTGCAATAGGCCCTAAAACCAGAGCCGTTTTACACAATAGAAACTACTAAATGTAATCATTTCGCTTCAATTTTTAAGAAAAAAATATGGGTTCCACCACTATCTGTGGGTATCGCTACTGTCTGTCTATGCAAATACATCAACTGATCGTAATTTTTATGAGAATATGTTAGTTCCTGTTTCCGCCACCCATACAGATAAATTGGTCGATCTGTGCAGTTTCTTTCGCAGATTATACATATGTTTTACAAAGTGACATTTATAAGGTCCTTGCTTGGTTGATAAGTAACAGTACTAGGTATACGAATACTTACCTAACAACGAAGTATGTAGAATTTAATTAATATTTACCTATTCGTACCTATTAAAGCAATTTTAGTAATTGCATTGCATGTTGTATTTTTCTTTCATTACCAGCTAGCTACCTAATGCTATCTACCCGTCTCGGTCACTACTCACTGTTTATCGACTTTTAAATGTAAACCAATTTAACTTAGCCAGTTTGCGTGGGACGAGACATGCAAGCGCACACGTAAGCGCTGTGTCAAATACATTTAACCTTATTGCGTTAAAAATAGAATTTATTATTGTTAAACGAACGAAATATGTTGATCAGGATAAAGAGGTGGTGGGAATTCGCAGTTATTTAAATTCCCTGCAGTACATTGCTCATTTTTCGCTGTTTCGTTTTAAACTGAAATTCAATGCATCTAAGTATTTTAAACAATAAAGTTCATTTCGTTGTTTTTATTTCTCTTTTTTTTTATACAACCAAAGTGCCAAGCAAGCATGCGGCCCACCTGATGGTAAACAGTCACCGCGGCCTATAGACGCTAGCAACACCAACAGAATCTCTAGCGCGTTGCCGACTCTTAATACATTAGATAATAAGTCTTTTGTGTCCGGTAATTTCACCAGCTACCAGTACAGTGCCCTTCACACGTAATATTATCGTCCTAAAGGTGATCTACCGGAAATATCCGTCACTATACATATTCAACTGTTTATCAATTAATGCATCTGTAGAAACAGCGGCTGGTTCTTTTTAAGTAGGTAACAAGTAACTAAGTCAAACGTAGACTGCGGGTCATTCGGGATTCAGTCAAATCATGTTTGAGCCTCAGCAGGCACTTTTATCCTGCCGCCTTGTCATGGCGTATCTTCAAGATGTGAGCCTCTCAGTGCCTTGCCTTTGAAGGGGCTTTAGCTCCCCGGGAACCAGTCACGGTGCTCACGGGGACCCCCGCCCACCTCCTCGGATTCGCCGCCGTCCTTTTTATATACTACCAAGGTGGCAAGCAAGCATACGGCCCGCCTGATGGTAAGCAGTCACCGCAGCCTATAGCAACACCAAAAGAATAACCAGCGCGTTGCCGACCCGTAAGTGTTTTGTTTCCGGTACTCCACGGACTAAAATGGGGAAATTTTACTTTGTTTATCAAGGTTGGTGTGTACCTTGATAAACAAAGTAAAATTTCCCCACAAAACGTCCAACACATAACAGTTCACGGATTATTCTTTGAGCTGTAATAATTTCGGCAAAGTTTATTCAACATAAGTTGATACTGGCTTCGCTCGCGGCCTCCGTACAAGCACGTGAAACTCCGACAATTAATGGGCGAACTAGCGCGAGTTTTCACTGGGAATTAGACGTTTCAACGGTTTCGAGTAGCATAGGGATGCGCTGAATTGTTATACGATAAAAAAATAATAGCCATATAACATTTTTTTTTTAAATAAAACACTGTCTGTAATAAGAAATGAAACATAAAAACTCAAATATATTATATAGAAACTGGCTTATTATTTCAACAATTATTAAGAAATTTATAATTTATCAATAGTTTGCGCCTGAAGTTTTACGATTTAATAGGCCATTTTATTCTTTTTTTTTTTTTTTGTTATTGTATGACGGGATATAACATTTCTAAGCCTTTACGTGTATGTACCTAATCGTTCCAGCTTTTATTTTTTTATAAAGCACGTGTTAAATCTATCTATATTCATTTAAATATGAGTGAAGTTCGAAGATTTAAATAGAATAAAGTATTAGTTAATTAAATTTAAAGGAAACTAGAAAATTCCATCAAGAACGGCTCAATCGAATTTCGCCAGTAATAGCTAAGAACCTTCACGATATAATTTCGCCCAATTCGTAGCCCCCAAAGAATACGACAGGAAAACCACGGCCCGACAAACGGTCTATTTGTGGACTTAAAACTTATAACACCCATTTTGGATTGGGGGTTAAAAACATTAGGAATGTTGAATGTATGCCACAGAATATCAGCGACATTCCACCTACTTGGTATCCAATACCTCAGCGTAATTAATCAAAAACTGCGAGATCGCGGCTACGTGCCGTGGCGGACGGTTGCCAAATGATTTAACCAACATACGTGCCTCCACATTCGTTAATTTAGTATTAGCTTGTTTGCTCCCACTGATAACTGTATAAATGTACGAAGTTTAGTAGTAACGAGGTATTTGGAGCGTCTTTACGAGACATAGATACCGCGACTATTAAGAAACGAGCCTTAAGTTGACGGCACATTAGGCTGACGTGTCGTGACTCAACGCGTCAGCAGCCAATCGGTTAGCTCGAACAGCGCCACTACACGACATAATAGTGTATATCTAACCACACAAAATGTATGTATACGATATGCTGCTGACGCGTTGAGTCACGACACGTCAGCCTAATGTGTTTCTGGCTTTAGTAGGTACAGTTTATTCGAATTCGTGACATTATATTCAAAATTGGAATACGATTTTTTTATCGATATGTATCAATTAACTGCATTCATCCACCATAAAATCTATACAAAGTCACAAATATCTTCTAATTACCTGTTTTATTACGCGATGTTAGTTATTAATGTATTAGAACTGAGGAAAATAAGGCGTTTGCAACCGAAACCTTGAAAAAATACGTCAAAATAATAGTATTTTATTGACCCCATTAGCGAGTAAATGCTGTCATTAATATCCGAGCTGTCCCCAATTAACACGCACGCCTGTCCTTATTTAAGTCTAGACAAATTACTCAAATGTATTAAGGCCATTAAACAGTTGAAACCTATAACTGTAGGTATTAGTGGTATTTTTCTGAAAGGGTTCATAATCCCAAGAGATGGCAGCTTCTGATTTATGGTCACTTGGTGGTAAATGATAATGCAGTTATTAGGTTATTAACGAAAATCAACGGTATGCGGCTTCTGTAGGATTCTAACTAGGAGTAACTGCATAGAGAAAATAACTGTTAGCTCCTGTAGCGGCATGTCTGTTTGTGTATACTGTATTAGTACTGTGCTAAAAATAACGGTATCTAAACATTAGTGGCTCACGCATAACGCGATCCACTTCCAAACAGACTCTAAAATCAATGGAGTGTGGAATTAAAACAATCAAAATTTTATTAGCAGTTCAGTGGAAAAGCAATTAGAGTGAACCAACAAAAACTGTATTGAACAATAAAACTATTATCGAACGGTCTCTCCGTATGGAACTAGAGAATGGAAATGAAGCCATCCATGTCTCGGGTATTGCGAAATCTGATTAGGAAATAATAAGATTAAGAACGCGTCACTAATCCACTTTTTGTTAGCTAAAAACGTTACGATAGGTAGTAACACAAATTACATAAACCTCGGCACAATTAGCTATAGAAGTTTGTTTCAGTGACCATGGAGTTTGTTCTTTTGACGAGTAACATTAAGTACTTGGGTACAACTTTGTCATGTGAACATATCATCATTTATTAAACTAGCCACAGTTAAAGAGAAAATAAAGTAGATCTAAAAGCAAACTTTAACTTTATTTTCACTAATACCACTATGACTCGCTAAACCAGGATTTAGAGTGGTGACCACACCAGAGAACACAGCAAGGTTTGCCCTTCCGCGTGTCCGGGAAAAACGTTAAACTCTATTGGAACGTTTTACTGTGCTAAGGCAAGGCACAGATTTCTATTTGGTTAGTAAAAACACATATTAAAAAAGGAACAGATGCAAAATTCCAAACCTATGAAAGTCTATTGGTGCCTTCAAACTTGTGACTTAATTAGGTCGCGCAGTCTTAGATTTTTATCGTTAGAATCGGTTTAAAGTTACTACTGTTAGCTGTTTGAATCAAAAAACAATAACAGATGATAATTTAGAGTTCGACCATACGGTTAGATTAATATTATTACATAAGAATATTTCTAACATTATAATCAGACCTTATACGTAAACCTGAATGCGACGCCATTTATACCTCATTATAAATCTTTATCGGTCGTTACCAGGAAATAATTTTCCAATCTTTACGAACACTAACACTGATTCATGTTATAAAAAACATTATGAATGATATTTTGTATTTAAATAACAAATACTATTTAATAATTAAGCTTAGTAAAAAGATTGCATGAGGAATATGAATATCGGACGTAAATTAAATACACGCAGAACATTCTCAGGCAACACTTTCGTCGTTGAAGTGTTTCGCCTGTGTCCTATTGTCCATGTGTTCCTAATTACGGAGCGAGGGTCCGCAAAGCTATCGACTGCAAGTGTCTGGCTTTATTGTGGGATTTTCTGTGTTTTATTCAAAGGTCATCCGATACTTTGGTAAGAATCTGAATCACATTGATCTAAGCTCCGTACTCTCTTTATAATAAATAATGTTAAGTTGCAAACAAAGTTGCAAACTGTGTTTGTTTGTTTACTATCTTTTTAGAAACTAATCCTCACAATGTTTTTAAGACGGTTTCCATAATTATTTTCCGGTTCAGGACTTTAGAAAGGTCTGCCGAAGCAGCAGTGAATGTATGAATTTCAAAAAAGATTTGATATCTTACTGCATTCAGAACAGGTTTTTAAGAAAAGTATATTTTTAAACACGTATAAAAAGCAATCACTTGTGAAATATTTAGCTTATCGCAACATATTCAAACACTTAAAAATACTGCTACGAAAATACAGCTTTCGCAAATCCTAATAACAATTAAAAAACTCCCTCGCTTCGTTCGTCGTCAGCTCCGTCTTCGACGCTATACAAACTACAAGACCCCCGACGAAACTTAAATAATTTGCAAAAAATCTAGGAAGAAAGCCATCACGAACTTTGTCGTTATTTGAATTTTCGATGAAATTTCCAGTCAAATCGTCGCATAGTTTAGTATCGTCGCATAAAGTTCCAATTTAGGGCAACTTGCGCTTTTCCTTCGTACCAAAGTTTCTTAGCCATAGCTCCAAAGTCTACTGGATTTATAGGCGCAAACACCAAAGAGTTTTAAATCCTTTTCACTGCGCTGGCTTGCTCAATGGTTTTTGTTTCATGTCATTTGAATTGTAAATACACAAGTTCGGTAATATGTTTGTCTTCCCCAAATGTTCGTGTCGCTTTATTTACATTTCTGTGGCTCTTATCTTTAGTGATTTTAAATAGCAGTTACTGAGTTTCTTTCAAGTTGGTTCAAAGGGCTCCTTTAATGGTTCTTAGTATCGATTTTTAAAATACAATAGAAACTGGAACAACATTTGGTCACTTAATAAAATGGATTCCTTTCAAGATAGTGTTTTGGTGTCTATCAAACACCATTGGTCACTCGGTTTACTGCAACATACACATACTACATTTTATTCCTTGAATGTTTTCATGTCAGTAAGTATGAAGACACAATATTTTCTCTTCAGTTTCCAGATGTTGTAACGTTACCCGAATTCCAGCCAACATTATAGCAACAAGAAGTGGCCTCATTAGGTCTAACGGCTCATTTCAACAAGACTATAAGTACGGAAACTTGCCAAGAATCACAGCAGAGTCTGCTATTTCCATTAGCAATGATAGGGTTGTTAGATTGTATTTTCACATGATTGCTGAACTAAACGAACCTGGTTTAATTTAGCACTGGCGCCCTAGCAGCTCTGTATTGGCTTAAACTTATTATCTTTTGGTCCATAAAATTAGATTAGTTCTAATTTCTATTAATGATATAGAATCTGTAACTAAAACATTCGTTTGATTAGAATTTAAACTATACAATAGAAAAAAAAATATGTGTCTCTAATACTGTTCTAAATTATTCTGTACATGGTTTACTAATAAAAAATAAATAACGGTAATGTTTAAGAAAGTTTAGAAGCATTTTAATTGCTTCTTTTGTATTCATTTTATATACAATTTGTGTTGGTTGCGTAGAAACAAATAATTGTTATAAGTATCTACACACGGCTACACATCGAGTTTGACACCATCTATATAAAAATAATTATGCTGCATACAACACAGATAATTGTTGGAAAGGGACTCCCGTCCAGACCGGGACATGAGGCGACCGCACGAGCCTAGTGGGACGAAATAACAACAACATATCGCACCCTCTCGCTCGATTTGCAGCGTTCAACTTCTAATAATTCAAAGTCCAAGTCTAGGTTGAGGTGTCACCGTGTGTACATAGTTCTCTATTAATTAATATTGTTCCAACTATAATGTAATGTCCTGGTTGACGCCTGTTGGTCTAGTCATTAGACACCCTACTCGCTGACCAATAGGTCGTGGGTTCGATTCCCACCAAGTATCTGGGTGTTTTATCTATATAAGTATGTATTTACGAAAAAAAAAGTATATATGTATTAGTATCAGTTGTCTGGTTTCCATAGTACAGGCTCTGCCTAGTTTGGGATCAGATGACCGTGTGTGGATTGTCCCAAGATATTATTATTATGTAAATCTTACAAGCAAATTACCCACGCCAAAAAATAACGACCAATAAAGAGCAGATTACCTTAAATTTACAGCTGCAGAATTGGCTCTTACAAACTAGTAAATCTTAATATCGCTTTTTGGCATTTGGACATCGGTGCCAAATGCTCGGACGTAACGATTAATTAGACGCCGCATCTCCTGATTTCGTTGCGAATTCGCGTTGAGGAATATTTGGTGTCGTATTTTAAAATCTCCAATTACTTTGTAATTACTTGGGTGATTTACGGCTTGCCATCAGTTAAAGCTCTTTGCTTTCATTTATTGATAACTATATTTATGAATTATTATCCATTACTGAAATAACGTATGGCATTTTTGCATTTTTTAGATCTATAACCTATTTTTTATATTCATTTAGTGTCAGTCAATACAAAAAAATATAACAAAAAATATAATAAGATAACATATTTAAAATATAGCATGGCAAGCAGTAATAATTATAAACTTTACTTAAATTACTAGCAGGTGCAGAGTATGCTCAGAATCGTGGCCCACTTCTGGACAATTTTCATAAATTTCAACTGCAGAACTTGGAAGAAAGCACGACCAGTACCTCATTACAATACTGTTAAACTTCAAAATGATCTTATTATTTTCAACGTTATGATTTTTGCATGGTATTTTAAGAAATGAAAGGATGCACTTATTTTGCATACATTGTTTTAGTAGTTAAACTGTTTTTTTCCGTAAATTACTTTTATTTATTTCATGCAGAGGGGAATGTTACACATTAAGTTACACATTATTTACTAGGTAGGTAGGTTCCTTGTGCAAGGAACCGTCCAGGTAGGTACCATCGCAGTGTTAGATATTCTGCCGCCAAGCAGAAGTGTGTGAGCATTGCTGTGTTACGGCGTGAAGGGCACTGTAGCTGGTGAAATTACCGGACACAAAGACTTAATATATAATGTCTTAAGGGTCGGCAACGCGCTAGTGATTCTTCTGGTGTTGCTAGCGTCTATAGGCTGCGGTTTCTGCTTACCATCAGGCGGGCCGCATGCCAGCTTGCCACCTTGGTAATATAAAAAAAATAATATATATATTTAGACATAATTAGTTTCGCAGCGATATGCATTTTATTTTATGTTGGTTATTCGCTACAAGTGCTGAAAATTCGATCATTCCAAAAATATATTCAGCGTAGTTTCGTACACTTTTATTTATATCATTTCACACTATCCCTACTATGAGTTGCAACCAAGCTATTTTATATTCTATTCCGTGTGTATAAAATTCAATATTCCGACTGCACAGAATGTTCTCTGGTAGGCGTACTTCGTAGTGCGCGGTTGTAATTTAATTTCACACAGTTGAAGTTATGGCCCCTTTTTAAAGTGTAAAGTGGTTCTATTGCAGCAGGCTATTTTAGTGTTCATTATGTTTGTTTTGAATTCATAAATTACTGTAAGTCGTAAAAATAAAGTGTTATGTATTTCATAGTTTGTAAATTCCATTTAGTAGTAAATATATAATAATACACACAGAAAAGTTTCTAAAAGGACTATAGACCATTTTTTTCTTATTTTTGATGTTGAAATTTAGCTGTTATTCAAATAATCTGATGTACTTCGTATTATAAATTGGCAATAAATCTATATAAACAAGTTCAAACATAGTTATCTCGGTATAATTCAATATACATATGACTTCAACAATTATTCGTTCATATTTAGTAGTTTGGTAACTCCTCCCTTCTAAGTTCAGCAGTGGACGTCTAGAGGTGATAATGGTTTATTTATTTAGTAGTTTACGTCTCGGAAACTAATACTATACCTAACCTGAACTTCGGTGATTTCGCTACTTCCGTGTTAAATATGGATTTAATTTAGCAAATTATATCTAGTAATTTACTTTTAATGTGGCTTCATTAAAAATTAATAAGCCTTTTCTATCTCATAATGCGAAATATTGCGTGGGATATATAGGTACATATATATAATTCTTCCGTTTCAAGAAATCTTATTTAAACAACATTCTAATTTTAGTACAGTAATTGGTGATATCTTTGAATTTCCATTCCACATTTAATGTGAAATGTATTTATGGGTGCTGTATTATAAAATAAAAGGTCTAGCCAGTCCTATTCAAAAAATATTATTATCCTGTACACTCAAGCTTTTATACTATTGTAAAAGATTTTTTTTCCTATATTAGTCATAGAATCAACAGCACATTATGTTATTAAAATGTACATACGTATCATATCTTATTTCCAGTAACAAATTCTTGCTATTTATAGAGCGTCCAACCGTTTATTTTCTTTTTGACAGCACCAATAGAACGTAACTGCTCACTTAAAATGAAGTTCACTTTTAAAAGCTCACTTTAAGTGAACTTTTAAAAGTGAACTTTTGCGTAACATGACGCAGTTACGTTCTATTGGTGCTGTCAAAAAGAAAATAAACGGTTGGATCTATTATAGTATTAGTAGATATAATTTCGCTAGTTCACTTGCGTAAGTCACCAGTCTCTATTGCCAGCTACTTCGTTTAGGTAATAAAAAAAAAAAAATTATAAAATTTTAAGCTCAAAGAGGCTGTTTCTCAGATATCTAAACACATCATCATCATCAGCCGAAAGACTCACTGCTGAACAGAGGCCTCCCCCTTATAAGGGAGGGGTTGATTATGGCAACCTTGGATCACAGCATATGTAGGACAGAACAGATTGTAACCCAAAGTTCTTTTTTTTTTCGAATTCAGAATTCAATCAACTGTTTGGATATTAAGCAGAAACAAATGCTATAAACAAGTTAGTAGCAATATACAAATACGCAGAGAACATAATCGATCAGGCCTGGCGATAGGGCCTCGGGCCGCGGGGCGGATCCCATTCATCAATCTAGGGTGAATACTCGCATTACACATCCCGGAACACACGATTAATCTAATCGTCATGCGTCAGTCAGATCCTCCCAACACTTTGATTACGTAAAAAGCTAGTAGACAAAAACACACCACTATTCGTCACTGTGTGATATTTCCGAAACCAAAACATACTTTTATTGAAATATTTTCGTGAAAATATTCGAATTTAAAAGGAATATTAAAAACACTAAGAGAGATTACGGATGTGGTAGAAAAGTCGGCAAAGTTAAAGTGAGAGTGGGCATGTCATGTCAGAGAGGTGGGTTAGAAATGCCTCGTTCTGGATACCCCGTAATGGTCGACGAAGACAGGGTAGACCAAGGCGATGTTGAAGACAAGATTTGGCCTTTGACACCTTATAAAGGTTCTCTAACGTTAACCACGAACCGAAAGACGCAGCGTAGACAGACCTCCCACTAGGTGGACTGACGAGATTGGACGAAGTCGTGGGTAACTGGGGAATGCAAATGGCAAATTGTCGTTCAATGTGACGTTCTAAAGGGGAGGCCTTTTTTAAGCAGTGGAAGTCTTCCGTCTGATGATGATAAAAGAAAATATTAAGGAAGACTAGATTAGATAGGTGAAATGCCGATTCACGATCTACTTTTGATCTACTGAAACATGCTCCATTTTATTGGAACTTCTTAAATAATATATATAACTATATTTAGTAAGCGAAGACCTAATAATGACGCCACAAGGTTTACTGTACAAGGACGATATATTTAGTCAATTATTTAATACTTTACAGTTTAATCTACTTTTCAAAATTATGTTAACCGAAATTTAAAAAAGTTTTACGACTCAAACAACCACAAAGATAGCATTAGATATTGTCAACGGAAGGTGTAAAACAAATCGCCATAATAAATATAAAACTTTGCCAATTAACTCTCCAACGTACTTACCCTGAAGGCGAAAATTATAAACGTACTTATAATTAAATTAAAACACAAGTTATGAAGTTCCGAAAGAAATTGCTATTACAGTTTAGTGAGCGGGGAGACTTATCACAGTTGCTTAAGGAGAATTTAATTAATATAGTTGACACGGTCGCCAAAACGGGCCGATTGATGTCCAAGTGACAAGCATGTGCGACAACTTTGACGAAAAATCATGAAGCTATATGGTAAGAAAAGACATCAAAGTCGCATCAGATAAAGACATCAGTATTAGCAACTATACTAAACTAAAAAAGCAAAATAAAAACAACGTGCTCAAACCAATTAATTAATATGAACCTACTAGTATAGTTATGCTTCATATCAACTAAATGTATGTCTATTGACACTGTACAATAATACAGACATGGAAGTATTGAAATAAGCCGGTAAAGCCGTTTTCTATAAGATTATGATACGGAAATAATCATGTAGAATGTAACAAGTATGTGAACTAGTGTTTAGCTGTTGGGTTTTGGTTGAAAAGAATGACATGCATCGACTAATAGGTGATCTTGTCGTGTCTTATTTCCCGCCAGTCGTGTTTGTCTTTCCCATCTATAAAGGTAAAGAGTACACCAGTCTGCAGAAGCAGTTGTATACTTATGGCTTCTCAAAGACTGGGCTCTCTGGGACAAAGTTTTGGTAATATTAAATAAAAATATAGATCCAAATAAAAATAAACTAATATTACCCATTGACAATATTAAAATAATAGCAAACTAATAGGGCGATATAAATGACATTAGTAGTAAAAACTAAGCAAAAAGCGTTTACAATAACCGCGCAGACGATGAAAAGAAATAACATAAAAGACATTGCGACGGAACTTATGTGTAAAACGGCACAATACTTAAATAGAAATCCTACAGGATACCAACACGGTGAAAACACAAAAGTCTACGAAGTTCAGCTAACAAACAGCTAAATGTGAAGTCAATACGTATTCATCTATGTGATGTCATTGATTTCTTTTACGGTGCACATGTCATTATTCTCGTATTTTCTGTGAAATAATGTCTACAAAGTTCGTTATTGCCACGCATTGCAAAGTTATGCTTCAAGGATTTCTATGTTTTCACGTTTTATGGCAATTAATAATAATAATCATTTATTTCCTCAAAAAAGTCTTATTAACTAGGTATAATTCTTAATTGAAATTTTACCTTAAATTACAATTATTAGGTACTTACAAAGATACAAGTGCTTGATACAATTTTCGTACAAGTATGTTAACCTAGTACAGCAATAAGACCTCAACATGGCTTTTTCAACACCTTCCTCTAAACTAAGTAAAATTGTGTAGGATAGAAGTCGTTTAACTAACTAACAACTTCTATCCTTCTTCCCAACAATAAGGAGGTAATGAGAGCACTGTGTCGTCTACATGTGAATAAAGCTAGTGGTCCTGACGGTATTCCAGCAATAGTACTTAAGGCATGTGCACCCGAGTTGTCTCCGGTATTGACACGTTTGTACCGTCTCTCATTTAAGACTGGAATAGTGCCCAAGTCCTGGAAGCTCGCTAACGTGCAACCCGTGCCCAAAAAGGGCAGTCGTGCCGATCCAGCCAACTATCGGCCGATTTCAATAACCTCCATACTCTGTAAGACTATGGAGCGTATATTGAACTCGCGCCTCTTGGCATACCTAGAACAGAATGATCTCCTCAACGACCGACAGTACGGATTTCGCCGAAATCGGTCGACGGGAGACCTTCTAGTGTATGTCACTCACTTATGGGGCGAGGCCCTCGAGAAAAATGGGGAAGCGCTCGCTGTTTCCCTGGATGTCTCGAAGGCTTTCGACAGGGTCTGGCATGCTAGCCTTTTAAACAAGCTGCCAGCGTACGGCATATCCCCTGGTCTGATCGGCTGGATAAAGGACTTCCTGAGTGAACGGTCTCTCCGAGTGGTTGTTGACGGTTGCACATCGGAGCCGTTGACGACTAATGCCGGAGTTCCTCAGGGGTCCGTTCTCTCCGCAACTCTCTTCCTGCTGCATATTAACGATCTGCTGTTGCCCGGTATCTATGGGTATGCAGATGACAGCACTATTGTGGAGAGATATATGCCGAGTGCTCGTGCCCAGTAAGGATGTTATCCAGTCTGAAAGAGTAGCCATGGTGGAGCGCGCGAATCTCACACTTCAGGCAGTCTCCGAACGGGGTGATGCCAATCTTGTGAGATTCAATGCCACCAAAACTCAAGCGTGTCTATTCACCGCGAAAAGGAGTCCGTTCACCTTGGCTCCTACTTTTCAGAATGTATCCTTGGAATACACGGACCGCCTTCAGTTGTTGGGAGTTGAAATTTCCTCAAACCTCAACTTTGGGCGGTTCATTGAGTCCAAAGCCAAGGTAGCTGCAAGGAAGCTAGGTGTCCTTTCAAAGGTCCGCCGGTACTTCACACCGGAGCAACTTTTGATGCTATATAAAGCACAAGTTCGGTCGTGTGTGGAGTACTGTAGTCACATATGGGCTGGTGCTGCTAAATGTCATCTTGCAGCTTTGGACTCAGTGGAGAGGCGTGCTAAGAGGCTTATTGGTGACGCAGAGTTAGTAGCGGCCAATTTACAAAGCCTAGAGCACAGGCGCAGAGTAGCCAGCCTCTCGGTGTTCTACAGGATGCATTTTGGAGAGTGTGCACAGGAATTGCATGACTTGATTCCACCATCTCCCTTTCATCATCGGACGACGAGACGCACGGCACGTACACACCCTTATGTGGTGAAAGTGCCTTCAGTCCGGTCTAAGCGGTTTGCTTCTTCATTTATAATAAGGACAGCTAAGGACTGGAACAGTTTGCCTGCGTCGGTTTTCCCGCCCGATTATAATGTGGGTGTCTTTAAGACTAGAGTGAATAGGCTTTTAATAAGCTAGTGTGTTTTGCCATCCTCGATTGCGTCGCCGCTTTCCATCGGGTGGGACTGCAGTCAAGCACTAGCTTATAAGTGTTAAAAAAAAAAAAAAAATATCCCACACAATTCCCTGGCATATTTTCTACCGACCAACAAAAGACAGAAATTGAAGAGGTTGCAAAATCAGAAAAATTACGATGCAAAAACTAACGACGTTTGACGTGAATATCTGCGATGATTTACAACACTTGGTAAAGCAATACATACATATGGCAATGCATCACTAAATTAAAACCCCATTAAATAAATCTGAAGAAATCTGAAGGAGAGGAAGAGAAGAATGCTGTTTGAGACATTAGGACAGTCATGAAACCGTCTCACTGACTTATTGAGGATATTTAAAGAAAACCATGAGATGGTTTCTAAGTATAATAAGTAAATATAAAGATTTACGATCAAAGATATTTTGTACCAGAGGATGAATTAAAGAAGCAACTAACTAGAGGACCGTACTGGCAAGGATTTTATTAATCTAATTTCGGACTCTGTAATAATAGGTTTAATTATTCACGATTGAGAAAGCTTTTAGAAGCGAGTTTGTGGAAAGTTTTGTATGGAGACCGGTAATGAAAACGGCGGGTGTAGCGGCTAATGTATATAATAAGGCCCAGTTGAGGTCCGGAGTTACGTTGGATTTTGTTAGATGTATTTAGATAATCGTGACTGATTAAAATGAAAAAGGACGACGGATAAAAATGATGAATGGTGGGAAAATATACTTTTTAATTAGTAGATTATTAATTAAGGTTTTGGACATGGATACATTAAAGGCGCGTCATTGCCGCGAATATTCTTCTACGTTAATGAGCTATAATTGCAAAACGACAACCTAGCATTTTTTAACTGATTTCCACCACCTCAAACAATAATGATGGAACAAGACAATGCAGGGGCGAAACTACATCAATAAAGAATAGTCCAATACAATCACTGTTATATAGCCGTAAAAACTTTTGGATCAGTATTGAGGATGAAATTACTGTTTGCAATTCACCAACTTGCAAGTATTCACTTCAGATATCAGTTTTCATAACATAGAATTTCACTTGAGAAAATGGGAGACGCGCCAGCAACTTTATTTCATGTAATAGTATAAAACTTCCTAGGAATATACTCTTCTGGATAGAATAAGAAGTTTGAAATTATTGTGACAGCGGGGAGACTACCGTTTCGGTTCCAATTCGGATATTCTAGTTGGAAATTTATGTTGGCTGGTCGTAACTTCTTAGCGGCATTGGAGTCTAGACTTCATCCATAAAGTAAATAATATACGATCGGTCCATTGGCATCCAAAGATTGAATGGCCAAACCTGCATCAGATGTGTGGATCTTCTTGGCAATCATCTTCAGAAGATCTTGCTGATGGAATATTTCCACTCCGAAAAGAGTAATCCTGTAGCCGTAATGTTGATACGGAAAAAGATAAAGAAGATTTAAAAAAAGGAAAATATACAATCCAAAGAAAACAGTAAACATATAGAAAGAAAGACTGGTGACTGCTGATGGCTCGACTATGTAGTTCATGTAAAATAATTGTAATAGTTCTGAGTGTTAAATTTTTAATATAATATAAATTGTCATGTTTGTGTACGATAGCGCATATGAATATTGTATTTTACCACATAAATGATAGTACTTTTATACCTACTGATAATTAAAGCAATTCGTGCAAAATTATTCCCTAACCATTCCAAAACAACACAACGTTAATATTCAAGTTTTCACTTATGTCGGCACTCCCGGAGTGAAACACGTTGTTTTTGTTTTGTTCATATTGTATTTGTTTGCAAGAAAGAATACGTTTTTAGAAGCGACTATGTATATCAAACTACATATGAAATCTGAAAGGTTTCTTCAATTGCATGAAGTTTATTTTTGTCAAGCGCATTTTAAGTACTATTTTGTGATGAGACCTAGAACATTTATATATCACATCAATGTAGAAACGCACCTCACTTCGCATGGTATCTAAACTCCCGTGTTATTCACTTAATTAACATCACTCACATTATCCGAGTGTGTGCCGGGCAATGCGGTCCCAGATCTTTGTATACACAGTGCAGGTCACGTATGGAGCTAATCCCGTAATGCAGCTTGCGCAGCTTGTGACTTTACGAGGGCATGCATGTGAGACTATCAAAACAAATAGAGATGACATCCACAAATATTGTCTCACAAAATACGAGTATGTTTGTCATTTGTAGATTATCTTGAATTCAGATAACTTCTGGAAATGTAAATTTCAATCCATACCTCACGCGGGGAACCTTCAAATAAAGACAGAAAAAAAGAATAAGCATTTATTGCCAAAGATTACCAATAATGAGGCACACAAAAACCAGATACAAACAAAAAACCCTTAACATCTAAAAATTAACAATATATCGAAAAAGAAAATGTATGTTATACGTTAGTATTATATGTGCATGTGGCTCATATTGCTCTGCAGCAACAAGCAAATGGTCCCCAGGACCCTTTGGGGGTCAACTAGGGTATGTGGGATTCTTACTCACTAAAACCCCCGTGGCTATCGTATCGGCACATGCGAGGGGGACCTAGGTTTTCCGGTGGGATCTGCACCAGGTAACCTTCAGTGTATTGCCTATGAGTCCGCCGCCCCTGGGGGCTTATTATAACCCCCAGGAACCTGTTACTATGCTTACGGGGATGGGCGTCGCCGATTGATGCTTACTATTCAATTATCAATTACTAGCTTAAACTACTATTTTCCTTTATGTTGACTGAAAACATAGGTATTTGAGTATGTAAGTGACACGCAAAAAACATTGGTTTTTGTGTACATAAATTTCAACACAAATGAAACTCCTTTAACCACAATGCGGATCAGATTATGCGAATAAATCACAGCAAACATTTAAAACGTATTCAACATGTCGGCTGATAAATAGTTTCAGTTTATTGAGAGTCTATTTAATTAAAACTTTGAATTAAACAAGTTTTAATTGGTTGTAAGGGTGTCCGCGATTCAATGTGTGCGGACCGAGAAGGACCTTCACCCGCCCATTTTTATAGCAGTCAACCCTTTCGTGTTACATACAATACAGAAGCCAGAAACAAAGCAATTAAAAAACAAACATAAGGACATCAAGATTATAATTATTCCTTGATGTCATGCATTTTAAAAAAGTATCTTCGAGTTCGTTTAGAATTCCTAAACGATTTTACTGTACTTTGAAATATTTGGGCACTTGGGTTTATATCACAAATCATTATCATTATTACGTATTTTATTGTATGTAGTTATGTTTTTATTCTTTTTACGATAATGGTTTATATAAACAATGCCGCCTTGCAGTTCATAGTTCCTCTCCATCCAAAGGTTGCCTGGTAGAGATCACTTTTAGTGATAAGGCCGCCCATTGTTTCATTCTATTTACTGTTTTACTTTTGTATTTTTGTGTTTTTCTATAATCGTGGAACAATAAAGTATTATCTATCTATCTATCTATCATTATTTTGTTATAATCGCCCTATGACACTGTTGCGTTTTTTATTCATATAAGTCATAAGCTAATGCTTGACTGCAGACCCGCCTGAAGGTAAACGGCTACGCAGCCGAGGATGGTAAAACTAGCACACTATAATAGATCCAACCGTTTATTTTCTTTGTGAACTTCACTTTAAGTGAACTTTTAAAAGTGAACTTTTGCGTAACATGACGCAGTTACGTTCTATTGGTGCTGTCAAAAAGAAAATAAACGGTTGAATCTATTATAGCTTATTAAAAGACAAATTATAATGGGGCGTAAAAACCGATGCACGTAAACTGTTCCAGTCCTTAGAGAAGAAGCAAGTCGCTTAGTCCGGACTGAAGGCACGTTTACCACGTAATAGTGAGTATGCGCTGTGCGTCTCGTCGTCCGATGACAGAAGGGTGATGATGAAATCAAGCCCGCTGTCAGTGCAGAATTTCCCTTTCCAATTCTTTGCAAGATATTATGCCATTACTGATTCTACGTGAGTTTTTAATATCAAAGATAAAAACAATAAAATAACACTTAATGTCACTCTAAACGGACATCCTATTACAAATACAGCCTCTGCGCAATTCGGAAATCGTATTGCTCATAAAGAAGCGTTAGAAAATAACAAGAAACTGCACAACTTAAAGCCATTTGCACACCGTTCACGTACCATCGCCGTTCCGGAATCACCAAAACTATTAAATAAATACACAAAACATAATATTAAAAACTGTTCGGCGTACGCACTAAAGGCGATTTTCCTCCCAATAATTGACATTTGCCATTTGAATTCAAGTTGTGTTGGAAGGGAAGGGGCGGATCGTTAAGGGCCGTTCACAGAGAGCGGTTCAATCGACCTCAGACTGTGTATCTTATGGCAGTGACGTGACAGCAAATGTTTGCGCTTGTGTCGTGTGTCGGATCCACCGCCGGGACACTTGCCACCACACTCTAGCCTTTGTTTGCGCAACATATTTATGAAGTGTCTCTTAACAGGTCATTCTTGAAATGTCACTTGACATTAGGTAATCAATTGTAATGATGAAAACGTGAATAATCTATATACTTATAATAAAACTGTAACGGGTCTAATTCTGTACATTGAAGATATTTTGAAAATTATATTTGGAGGGCATTCTATAACCGATACTAAAGCCAAAAAAAAATATTTTTTATTTTTGTCTGTCTGTCTGTCTGTATCTCGGCTGAGCATCACGCCGAAACTACTGGATGGATTGAAACGAAACTTAGCATGATTTGAGTTAATACACCGAGGTAGGACATAGGATACTTTTTATCCCGACATTCGGCACTGTTCCCTTGGGAGAGGGGACTAAAGTCAAAATGTGTACTTGGTTATACGCTTGCTCCGATTTCAACAATTTTTCATTATAATTATAATAAATATTTGTAAGGTAACACTCATAGACAGTTATTAACAATGTTTGGAAATCGATCAGGTTAAGCAACGTTAGGTAAGGTCATTAAATAGATGGGTGACCGTTTAACGCCATTTGAACTAAAGGTCTCCGTGCTTCGGAGGGCAAGTACAAAGTGGGTCCAAGTTTTTAACCGACTTTAAAAAAGGAGGTTTTGTATTCTATGCGAATGTAATACTAATGAAAGTTTAGTTAACGTAAACACAGCTGCGTGGGTCAGCTAGTATAAAATAAAAACGTAAACGGTAAAGTTAAATCAAGAACTGAAAGTCAAGTGACGCGCTGAGTTGGTTAAGCACGTCAAGCAACGTCAGTCCTTAGAAGGGTGACCGTTTAGTGGCATTTGAACTGAGAGAGGGCCTTCAGAAGGCACGTAAAAAGTCGGTCCGGGCTATTGTCATCTAGACAGCATCCAGGCAGTGGTGGTCCGAGAGGGGGGGTCGTAGGGGTTATGACCCCCCCAAAATCCGTATTCGTACACGGCAAAATTGGTTAGCAATTAACCCTAACCTAGTCTAGGTACATCACCAACGGGACCGTCAAATGTGACCCCCCCTTAAATCGTTGGCTGCGACCGCGCCTGCATCCAGCTTGAACAAGTCTAACACCTGGTTGACCACTAAGCATATGACAAAAAGAACTGCAACTAAACTTTTAGACAGTTGAATAGGTCTAGAACTACATCAAACTAAACCAAAACCAAAACAAATATAAAAAAAAACCTTTTAAAAGTAATTTATGTCTGATAATGTTTCGATGATATAATACAATACCTACTGCAACTTATTGCTTCGATTCCACCTTATAATAAAAATAAACCGGACGATTTTTTTTTGTAGTTGAAATATCCAATAATTACAATATCACTAGTAGGAATATATTCTACTAATGTGCATACTAATCCTGATGGAAGTTTTCAAATGACTTGCGCGAGTGTTAACATACTTAGTGAAGGTTGGTATGTTTGACCGCCAAATGTGTGCACACGGTCGCAAGATCATGCGATCATTTCCTGCGACCGACCTTCAACTAGGTCCAAGACTTTCATTACTTTTTTAAGGTCTCTTCCGTACTGATCACGGGTATTCTTCACTAATATCAAAATGTGACTAATCTATGAACTAAAACCAATAAAAAAAATGAAATAGGTAGATGATCAGTTCTTCTAAAGATTTCTTCATCACCATCAGCCGGAAGACGTCCACTGCTGAACATAGGCCTCCCCCTTAGACCGCCACAATGAACGACAATTTGCTATTTGCATCCACCGGTTGCCTGCGACGCGAACAAAGTCGTCGGTCCACCTAGTGGGAGGCCTGCCTACGCTGCGTCTTCCGGTTCGTGGTCGCCACTCGAGAACCTTTCTTCCCCAACGGTTATCGGTTCTTCGAGCGATGTGGCCTGCCCACTGCCACTTCAACTTGCATATTCTACGAGCTATGTCGGTGGCCTTGGTTCTTCGGCGAATCTCCTCATTCCGGATTCTGTCGCGCAAAGAAACTCCGAGCATAGCTCTCTCCATAGCTCGTTGTGTGACTCTGAGCTTCTCCAAAAAGCCAAAAGATTTCTTACCGAACCATAAATATAGACACCCGTTTAGCGGTTTTAGTATCCACGATTCCACGCACATCGCGCATAAATAGTGATAGCCTCGCCTCTAGCGTCGATATGGTTTGGGCACATGAACGTATTGGCGAGCCCTGGCCGGGTGAACAGCGCTGAACATCCAAGCGCTAATTGAAACTATGGAATTCTGTGTGCGAGTTCCTACACCGGGCACGTAATGCAACCAAATCCTTGGATTAGGCTATGAATTCGTTGGGAATGTGTCTAAATCACGTGAGACACGGATAAGGCGAGGATTCGAGAATTCGGAGTAGTGAAGGATGACTGTGTGTGGTGTAGGAGAATATTTCTGAGTGGTTGTGTATTTTGTACAATTTATATTATAGGTCGTTGAACGTATATAATTATTAGTACTAGATTAATAACCGTGAATACATCGAGTTGGACTTCCTTACATCGAGTTGGATCTCGATCTAGTTGGGTCGTGATGCATCGATTTGGAACGCTTTGGATCGAGTTAGATTAAGTTGGATCGAGGCTGGGGAAGGTTCGTACTGGCGCCTTACGTCATACAAACTTCGTTCCTCAGCCTACCATTGCTTGAGTTTCCATTTTTGAATATAAGACAAAAATTACTGGCTGCGGGTGAAGCGGAGGGTACAGCTAGTCAATATCGATTAAGTAAACGGTCTAAATAAATGAAATATGTAGACCTATTAATCAATTTAAAAAAATGTAATATTATTTCAAATTCGCTTGTTTTACTCCGATACAATCAGTCATTACGGTATTAGTCAGCATTTATGTTACAGCCGATAAGCTGCTATTTTAATTAAATAAACACTACCTAAGGCTTTCACATTTTATAGTATTATGTTATTATATCGGGAGATCTTATTGGCCATATGTGTTTATACTTCTATATTTTAAAAATAAAGGAATATTTTATGATGACGATACAGTGGTTAGAGTAGGCTGCTAGCCAATGGACGCTCGGGGTGTGGGCCCTTTGAGTGTCCACGGCGGCGACTCCGAGGAGGACGGCGGCGGGGTTGCGACCCCCGTCCCAGTGAGCACCGTGACAGGTTCCCGGGGGGCTACAATGCGCCCCCCGGCGGCGGGCTCAAAGGCAAGGCACTGAGGGGCCCCTGGTGCAGATCCCACCGGAGAGCCCTGGGGTCTCCCCTCTCATGTGCCGATGCGACAGCCGCGGGGGTTTTAGTGGGTAAGAATCCCACATACCCCGGTCGAGCCCCACAGCTCCCGGGGATCTTTCGAAGATTTCCCCCGCATCAAAAAAAAAAAAAAAAGGCTGCTAGCCAAATGCATTCCAGACCCTAGCACCCCTGGATGACACCCCTAGGGGAGAGCCACAGGAACCTGGATTCGGACCCATAGCAACACCAGATCCTCAAATCCATACAATGGTGTATCAGTGGTATCATGGATTCTATTTACTAGGTCCCATGAATCCACTGGTACTGAATTCGATTCCCAAACGAGGCAAACATTAACATGCAAGCCCAAGCGTCAAATATTTTCATAATTCTTGTTAAATCCTGATATAAAGAAATATGAGTAGTGTCCTAAGCGAGTAGAAATACATCCATTCAGATCTATTCCACGGGGAACCGTTATCTGTATTTACGACTCACCTGCAACACTGAAACTCGACGACGAACATAAAACCAACTTTACCATTATTAACATAAAGTCGATATTACACTGATCTAAGCAGTTGTTGAAAGTTGTACTAATCTATTATTTAAGCTAAACTACAAGTATTACTAGCCTTGACCACTGACTAACTTCCCGGGTAACAAATAACAAATCTACACTATCTACACTAATATTATAAAGAGGAAAGATTTGTTTGTTTGTAATGAATAGGCTCCAAAACTACTGAACGGATTTCCAAAATTCTTTCACCATTAGAAAGCTACATCTTCACTGAGTAACATAGGCTATTTCATATTAAAAAAAAAAAATAGGGATCCCTACTAAAATTAAAATAATGTAACCCAAGGTGTGAAAAACTCAGTCATAAAATGTCTGTCATTGCATGCGCTGCGGAAACTATTGATGATACAACAAAAAAATGTTCTACAATATTATAGAACGTATCAATATCTACAAAAAAGTCCGCGATACCATATGTCTAACTATTAGAGTTATGTCACTACAAGTACTTTTTTATATTTTAAATGTTGATAAAAGTTCCGTCTTCATTCAGATGATGTTATTGATACCTTTATAATAATCCTTATCCAATTAAATCATGTTGTATTCAAGTCTGCTTCAATATCTATACATTACTATTTATATTATTGAAATCGGACATTCCGTTCAAAAGATACTTCGAATTTAAAATTGTCAATCCGTTCTTACTTCGCGTGCGCTGCATAAATTGTTAAAGATAAGACGAAATAATCTTAGATCATATAGTCTAAGGAAATAATCTACTAAAACATGACTAAAACAGTAAAGGTTGAAAGTCTGTAAATTGTAAGTTTAGAAATAAATAAGCAAGCAAGAACACAATATTGGCTACTTTTAACATTTCTGTCTGTCTGATCACGGAAAAACGGCTGTATGCAAATCAATGCAATTTATAATAGTGAAGGAGGTACTTTTTTGCTCTTGCGGAAACAACCTTCAACAAGTTTTTGGGACCCGTGCCCCCACCGATTTCAACTGGGAAATGTGGAATTCTTACTCACTAAAACAACCGCGGCTGCGCAAGCACATGAGAGAGGGGACTGGGCCCTCCGGTGGGATCTGCACCAGGAATCCCTAAGTGCCTTGCCTGTGAGCCCGCCGCCGGGGGACTCAATATAGCCCCCCGAGAACCAGACACGGTGCTCACGGGGACATGAGTCGCAACCCCGCCGCCGTACTCCTGTGAGTCGCCGCCGTACCTACTCGATCGACGTCTAGAGCTCATACCCCAAAACGTCCAATGACTCCAAACAGTGAAGTAGGTATTTTTTTGACGCGGGGGAAATCTTCAAAAGATTCCCAGGAGCTGTGGGGCTCGACCAGGGTATGTGGGATTCTTATCCACTAAAACCCCCGCGACTCTAGCATCGGCACATGAGAGGGACCCAGGTCTCTCCGGTGGGATCTGCACCAGTGAGTTGCCTTTGAGCCCGCCGCTGGGGTGCGCATTATAGCCCCCCCGGTGGCCCCAGTCACGGTGATCGAGGGGACGGGGGTCGAAACTCCGCCTCCGTCCGCGCAAGAAAAGAATGCATTTATAGGGGACCCCCAGGCTCTCCGGTGTGAACTGCGCCAGGAGGCCCCTGCCCCTCAGTGCCTTGCCTTTGAGCCCGCCGCCGGGGGACACATTATAGCCTCCCGGGAACCAGACACGGTGCTCACGGGAACGGGGGTCGCAATCCCGCCGCCGTCCTACTCGGAGTCACCGCCGTACTCATGGACGTCCTAGGGCGACTCCGAAGGTAACGACTACTGTCTACAACATACGGAACCGTCTTTTTTCGCGCGCTCCGAAACACAGGGAAGCTTAGTTCAAACGTACAAAGAAATCCGGACGTCGACGGCTATCCATGGATTGGCCTTGATTGACATTGCATAACTAACGCTAGCCTATTTATGCCATATACAAAATATTTAGCAAACTGTTCTTCTGGAACTCTTTTTGGCCGTTAAAATTTTAGGCCAGAGGGTTTAAAATATAAATATCGGGAAAATCCATGAAAACAGTTAAGAAAAATAATATTAAGCGCTGGCGGAGCTGCGCGGGTCAGCTAGTAATATAATATAATAATATTTATCTATGATTATTTCGTTTCACTTGTTTTGTTTGCACCTACCACGATTTGTCTCTGCATCACCCTGAGGTAGACTGGTAGAGAATGCCTCTGGCATTAAGTCCGCCTATGCACTTTTTGTGCATAAAGAATAAATAAATAAATAAAATAAATAAATAACAGAGCGTTTGTTTAAGTTCTATGGTTTAAGTAGTTTTATTGGACTTAGCATTTTTAAAACAAAGGAATATAACATTTTGGCCTATCTGACGCACTCACAAACGCCAATTAACTTTAATTCTAATTAAGTCACTTTTTAAAATCTATTTATAACGGCTCCGACGCCGCTAACGATTATTTTCTATATCTATTATTTAATATATCTACTCACTATTTTCGTATTAAGTATTAATTGGCTTGGATTGTCGAAATAGTCAATTCCAAAAAATGGATTAAGGATCATTAACTATAATTGGCGTTTGTAAGTGCGGCAGAAGTCTGAATAAAAACAATAATAATAATGTCATCCTGGCCGATAAGACCACAGCGGCCAATCTTTTACAACATCAGCCATCTACGCAGGAGATATAGAGATAGTGCACAACTGCTTGCGTAGACACAAATGTACTTTCTATTCTTTTACTTTCACAATCCAATAGAACGGAAGACCGACACGAAGGGGGAGTGATTACCCAGGGCGAACATTTTACATGCCGAAGCATCGATCGTTTTATTTTCCGGACAATCAGTTAATCAGCCTGCATTGTCCGAACCAGTAAGGAACAACGAAACAGACTTGTTGGTCCCCGCGGGATTAGAACCCGCAACCTCCGGTTTGCAAAGCAAGCGGATTTCCGCTTGGCCATATAAGCTACAAACTAGCAACAGAATTATAAATATACCTAACTACTTTAACTAAGTACTGGGCGGGAAGGGTATTTAAAGACTGAAGGCATTTCCACTTTGTATAGCCAAGCATATGTGCTGACAAAAAGCTACCGTCCCGACTGCATCCCTCCTTAAGCTTAGTCAGTTTGGATAAAATTTCGTTCACTAAAGTGTGCGTCGCATGAGACCAAGGCCCCATGGTCTCACTGCTATGGGTACAATTATAGCCGGTGGAACCTTGGGCTGCATACTTGCGTCGCTTTAGGTCACTAGCAGCCGCCGCAAGCCCCTAGTTTTTTGAGGGTTATGATTTTAACAAGAATGTATGTATGTATGTTCATCTGTAACACCCGTGCATATCTTCTAATCTACTTAACATAATTTGACAAGTAGGGTGTGTTACTGAAGATATCACAAATATTTTTAGCACAGCAAATCTCTTGATAGAAACTTAATAATTAATAACTAAATGTATTTTTCTGAGGGACGGAATATGGAATGAAGTAATTCGCCAGAGAATCAAAGTGGCCGACATATTTCAAAGGATTAGCCAGCTGAAGTAGCAGTGGGCTGGTCATATTTGCCGAAGAACCGAAAGCCGTAGGGGTAAACTGGTTCTGGAGTGAAGGCCGCGAATCGGTAAGCGTAGTGTAGGACCTTAGACTATAGAATACTGTGTAAGCTGTCCTGTAACTAGGTGGAGCGACGATATCCGCAGAGCGGTTGGCAGACACTGGATGAGGAGAGTCTATATCCAGCAGTGGAGTTATGTGGGCTTATGATGAACTATATGTGCATGTCGGAGAATAGCCTGGAATGGTATAATGAGAATCATTTCATTCGCACCGTAGCATATAAACTAATAAACATAACAAACGAGAATTGTAAAGTTGCAATACAGAACCGCACCTCAGGCGATTCAAAGTATGAAAGCAGTCGTGAAATCACATGTTTAACATATTTACTCCAGCTTTTTTCCATTCTGTTGAACTTACAATCTCTTTGTACCATCATCAGTACAAAAGAAACGTATGTAATATTCATGAGGTTATTATAAAAAGCGTTATGCAACTGCCCCTTAAATATGTAATGTGACTCGCTGGTCGGTGTAAGTACGATAATTAATATTGTTAACTTCCTTTTAAGTATAGCGTTATCGAACTTTAGATCTTATTAGACCGTGGCTAAGGCGCTATTTGACTTGACATGTACTACATGGGGCAAAGTCGCAGGTTATAATACAAATGATGCAAAACTCTACAGTCCTCATATCGTACATTACCATTGCCAGTTATCTCATGCTCGTGTATAATAATATGCTTTCGATATAGTTACATAGTGTATCTTATCGCTCTGCAGGTTTTTCTTAATTATTATTTATATTAGAGCCAACAAAAAAAATACACATTGAAATTAAATTATTTTTACGGATTATATCGCGGTTTATTTTTGGTTTTAATAAGCCGCGATATAATACGATAAACACAGCTGACATACGGGCAGCTCAATAATCCCTTCTACAAGTTCTACACATGTAGGACATAAAACATTTAAAAATCAATATGTTAAGTTAAAACCGCTGAGCCATCAATTTGCGAGGCTAAATGCGTTGTCATATCGCAAATGGACGCATCGCGTTTGGCCGTATCGTATAATATAGCTGTAGTCGTACGTCACGTGCACATCACGCGTTATCTAGCGACAGCAGCGCGATCGCCTAACGATTTATTGTTGTATGAATTTATGCGATAATGTTTGTTTGAATATTTTTTATGAACATAGTGACGAGCCAAACACGACGTTTGACTTATACTGATGAGACAGACGCCTTCCTGTGAACAGCAGCAGTGCACTGTCGCTCGTCACCTGAGTCAGTAGCTATAGCAGCCAGGGCGCATATTATATTTTTTTTTTATTTAGAAACTTTCTGACGCCTACGGGTTGGCTATCTGCTCATATAGTTTGTCCGTCAGAATTCTGACCCTATAATATATGGCTGGCCTTAGTCTCTTGATTCCGTTTATTTCACCAGCTACGGTGTCCCGTACACAGCAATGTTTACACACTGCTGCTTGGCGAAGTAATATCTGACACTGCGGTGGTACCTACCTGGACGGCTTTATGCACCTACCATCTTGTGAAATTGTAACGTTTTTGGTTCGATACCGAATATCGTTCGTTCTGATCAATCATGTTATTTTTATCTTAAAAAAATGTTTGGATTGGCTGCTACAAATGGTGTTACGTTTACAAAACGAAGGGTATAAGCAAACAGTGATGCGGTATCGGCTTCCGTTTGACTTTTATTACCATTAAAACCAAACTATTTGAGTATTTGCGTTGTTGGTAGGTATTATTACTATTCTATTTTTTTCTAATTTATATTTTACACATGCATAGGTATTTGAAGAACCAAAGACGCAGCGTAGCCAAGCCTCCTACTAGGTGGACAGACGCCATCGTGCGCGTCGCAGGTAACCGGTGGATGCAAATAGCCAATTGTCGTTCATTGTGGCGTTTTTGGGGCTATGTTCAGCAGTGGACGTCTTCCGGCTTATATGATGATGATGGTGTTAGATATTTGGTACCAATTAACTTTGGCTTCCTCGTTTTACAACTAACTGTATTAGGGAATGATAGTTTAAAACAGAAAGTTAGAGATCAAGAAATTTAAGAGTTAGTGCGGTAAAAGGCACATAATTTTTCTGTTTTGTGCCAAAATGCAATACTTATACACCGCGTAATTGCATTTTAGCTGTATATCTTCTATCTCCAAACTAATTTGCAATACAATGCGGAAGAGCCCAACTACCGCACTAAAACACCCGTTTAATACGCGTCGATCTACAACGTTTAATCTAACTTTGCTCGCAAAGTGTTCTCCTCTAGACGACAACTTGGAATCGGGGCGTCTTGCATTAATTTATTAACAGAATGAATAGTTGGGCGTATCGTTCGTAAACTCCTTCCAAGCGTTCTAAAGTCGAAATGCAAACATACTGATGCTAAAAAACATTGTAATTAGTTTGGACTAATCCCACCTCAACGACCGCTTGCCGTAGTCTCAAATGAATACACCAAAACCTAAGAACCTCGGCGAGCCTAAGGCAATAATTGCCTTGGAACGCGCAACAAATTTAATTAGAGAAGTTAGAAAGATATATTTCCATTCTCTCCTTGTACAGTGGGAAACAGGCAATAAGTAACATAGGTCGGAACATCCAAGGAAAGAAGAATTGTGAGCGTACTGAAGAAGTTTTCGCCCAATTATAAAAATCCACCTATAGTCACCACGAGATGAGTTATTACTTGGCCTTAAATATGCTTAGAACACTACATATTGCCTGATATTAAATTATGTTCACTTCGTACACAGACAGAAAAACGAGATGATTAACTTATATACTCTTAAATTTCTCGCGGAATTTCATAAACTATGCGACATAACCTATTAACTAACCTAACCTAATGGTAGTTTCTATCCTAATAACACTAAACGTGAATTAAGACAATAGGTAGAAATATTCCCATACTGGTCCGACTACTATCCTTTTGGCCTTTTAGTTTGTTGTATTATCGTCGTATTTTTTTTCTGTCTTATTTGATCTTTTGAACGACAAGACACACTGTCGCTCTTATCTAATTGTAACATGACAAACTGTTAAAACAAAATTGAAAAATGACAAGCCCGCTGAGTTTCTTGCCGGATCTTCTCAGTTGAGGCCGCGTTGTGATGCGGCAGCTTTTTAAAAAAAAAACATGACTTTTCAAAAGTGTTTCATTAAGCTTACTTGAAATAAACTATTTTTGACTTTTGATACATGATTAATTAAATTACGAACATAAAATAACAACATAAGACTAGGAGTATCTTGTTGTTAATATAAAATTAATCAAATTATCTACTCTAATTATGTGCACACTTGTATGAGGAACTTCTAAACCAGACATACTCCTATAACAAACCAACATCAAAAAATTCTGAAGGAGTAATGTTTATCCATACAATTTCTGTAAAATGAAATATTTGTTTGTACCAAAAAAGTATGCCATTTCGTACAAATAAACATTTTTATACGAGCGCTTTTTAAATGGTGAATTAAGGAAGATTACCCCATCTTCTATTCAGATATTTTCCCCGTATGATATGTTTTTATACGGAATGTATTTTTAGATTGTAGCCACCGTGAAATGGAACCGATTTCTATACGAACCTAAAGTTGAAGGTTCGAATTCTGCGAGGAGCAACTTTGTGCAGTTGTTCCGTTTTGGTTCAGGCTCTGAAATACTAGGTTAATAAGCTGAGATTGGAGCCATTTTTGGCATCGCACAACTTGGTAATGATTAATGTTATTGTTTTTTACTTTTATATCAATGTAGTTCTTTCTTTTTTTCCCTTTCTCGTTAATGTATGTATCTTCTTGTATCAGCTGTGTGTTCATTACCATGTCTTGTGTGTGTCAAAATAAATATTTTTCTTCTTCTTTCTTCTTCTTCACCCTCAATTAGATTACCTAATGAAAGGGATAGTGTCTACGCAAGCTCTTGTGAAAATATCATCGCTTGCTTACATCGTTGATCTTCTCAAAGTATATCCTTTGTAGACGTATTGGATTTAACATTATTACTATTTAATTTATCTGCAAGTTTTTTTTTTATCAAGTATTATATTTTAAGCCTAATATTAACAGCGATCCATTGGTTGGTGTGTCGCTTACCACTAGGCGAATATCTCACTTGCTTAGTCATTTAGTTAAATAAAAAATATACAATTTAATAACTACCCCAAGGAGGCGTATGATTTAAGTTTAAAAAAAAAACCTCCGATAAAAGAACACATTTTTAGGCTTAACAAATTATAACCAAACATAGCTAAGCATCGTCCTAATTAAACCAGTTTTCAAATGAAAAAGAAATAATATTTAAACCCGTTCATTCATTAGGAAGATACGATGCAACCGACTGACACAGACGTCAACACTACTTTTCACGTCAGGGGTGGAAAACATATAATAATAATAAACGAACACGGACCGCAGAAAACGTATAAAGCAACCGACAGTTTCTCCGGTAAACCAACAAAACACACCGAAGTTACTCCACAAATTTTAATCTAGACAAGCGCTGTAAATCAAAGTCCGCTGCTTAACGCAACAACGACTTTAAACCCGACACAAGCTAGGGAAAGTATATTAATTTTAAAATATCCCTTCTTCGAAACTAATTAATTAGTTTGTAAAACTCCAAGCCGAGTGTTAACGATGATCTAAGCAATATCCAAGTTCATGCTGAGCCTTGCTTTGCAGCCTGTCGGATTTTACGGCAACGGTTAGTGAGAAATCTGTCACTTATTTTTATTTTACCAAGTTGAGCTTGCCTGTACTGAATTGACACTAAGTTAGGCAAATAAAGAATCAGTTAAAAAAAAAACTCCGTAGGAATTTCTACTATTTACGTGATTTCCATTTTGTGAGAATCATACTATACTAAATCATACTATATGTGTATATATAGTATGTAGTGGTAGATCACTTGACCAGTGTGGTGAATTTTTGGCCTATGTCCTCTAATATTTAAATATTTTGTAAATAAGATATTATTTGCTGTGCAAAATATACTTTTATGAAGAGCAGTTCAGTTACAAGCATTTAGGTGAGAGCTCGCCGGCCTCACTTGGGACTTGTTTACTTTTCCTCTCATACTGAGCATCTGCTTACTTAAGCCCGCTCCCAAAAATCATTATTTATTCAGAAATACTTCTAGTTTACTTCCCGTACATGTAGCGAGCGGCAATCAAAATCTTTGTGATAAAAAACTTGAGCACAACTTTTTAGATCCTCATGAATAACTTATGGGACACGACACGCCCTACTTGTTATGTTTAAAACTTTTTTATTTTCTTCTCCATTAAAAGCCGGCCAAGCTGACGATTTAGCGACGAGCCCGATGAATAATTACCGAGTATTTCTTGCCTGTCACGTCGCTAATGAATATTAGAACAGTCCCGTGCTCGCCAGAAAAGAGTAGAAAAAAAATCAAAAAGAAATCTGCGGTTGTTTGCTCGGAAGGAATTTCGTTAATTACGCCCGCTTCAGAGATAAATAAGTCAGTAAGCGCAAATTTGTCCATCCATCGTGTTTTTGTTTCGGCTCACCCAAGGAGTTGTTTAGTTATTGGGTCATTTTTTCTGGGCGCGGAGACCGAGTGAATTATTTCAGTCGTTCGTGTGCGTGTGCACGGTCTGAACAGTCCATTTTGTGGATCGTAAGAGGCTTTGCTATAGTAAACAGTACTTTTTGGACGCGGAGAATAAATGTTGCGCTGATGAACGGCTTTTAGAGCTTACACGTAATACTTATTGATGTCACTGTATGTTTTGCTTTCGGCGACATTAATAACAAACTGTTCTGGCGAGGGACCTTTGGGTAGTTCCTTTTTGTGTTATGTTTACTGAGGGATCCTTTGAAACAAGCCTGTTGTTTTTTTAGTGTGTTTTACGGAACAGTTGGCGTAGCTTTTAATGTCGTGCATTACATACTGTGCACATTAAGGTATAAAGTGTGTGGTAACTGCTGCATAGCGCGAGAGATGGCGCTTTCAGAAAAAATACGACACAAATATTCCTGAATCGCGTTAGTAAAGTTTCAACGCCACATGTGGTAGAGCATTTCAGCATCAACTGTCGAGGACTTCGGTTCTTAGGCGAACGTCTTGCTTTGCTTGTTACATAATAAAATGGTCTACGTGTGAGTCCCCTCTATTACATCATACCTCAATTAGTGTGCATGATCATTCAGTAGTTTGTCCTGAGATATTTCTATAAAGTACACACACACGGGTAAAGTTAATGAATATGATTTCTATTGCCTAATATTATGTGTTTGTATACCCTTTGACGTTATGGTTGGTTTTGTTTTCCATGCCTTCCTCTTTTTTCTTTTTATCTTTCAAGCACGGTAAAACACACTGTCTATTCTATCTGATTGTAACAAGAAGAAAAGACTGTTTAAAAAAATATTATCAAGTCCGCTGAGTTTCTTGACTTCAGTTGAGGCTGCGTTTTGATCCAGTGGCAACTAGATATAAAAAAATACTGAACAATTGCAAGTGCTAGCCCTACACTAGCATGTTTGAAATAAATAACAGCATGCAGATTTTTCGGCAAAATTTGGCTTGAATATTTTTTCCAAGATTTTTTCCTTCCTACTTATCCAACACCAGTTACACGCGAAAGCAAAATATACAACACAAAAATCCCCTAACGTATTCATGATTGTGTCGTCCTTCGCTAAGGGTCCGTTGGTGCGACAGGGAACAATGAGGCGCAAACAGGAACCCAAATCCGAGGACACTACTTACTCAATTGGAAAGATCCCGGGATTGTGAAAAGAAAATTTGACAGGATATTTGATGAAACTTTAAGATATTGCAGTCTTTCATTTGTAAATAATTAGTGATAAGTACTAATAATGTACCTTCCAGGAGTGCCTATTTATGATTATGACGAGGAATTATGTTATTCTGCTTGGCACAGTAGGATATCACTTGCCAGGATTCGTACCCTGCGAGTTGTTCCGTACTGGCTATAATCCTTCTTCCGACTTCTTGTTTTTTTTTTTTTTTTTTTTTAATAATAAATAGGTTTGCGCTTGACCACAATCTCACATGATGGTAAGTGATGTGTTTTCCCTTAGTCGCCTCTTACGGACACCCAACGGGATAAGATGGGAGGGTGCTGTTCTTACCCGTGGTGTCCACCACACGGGACTATAACATTTAGGTATAGTATAACAACCAGAAATTGAGTGATTGAATTGAACCAATTGGGTAGCTACCAAAGTGACCACTAGTAGTTAGACGAACAGACCCGTCGTGACCATGTTTAAAAAAAAAAAAAAAAATAATATCCTGGGACAATTCACACACGGTCATCTGATCCCAAACTAGGCAGAGCCTGAACTATGGAAACCACACAACTGATACTAATACATATATGACGGGCCCGTTGGTCTAGTGGTTAGTGACCCTGTCCGTTAACCTATGGGTCGTGGGTTCGATTCCCACCAAGTGTCTGGGTGTTATTTATCTATTTAAGTATGTATTTACAAAAAAAAATGTATATAAGTATTAGTATCAGTTGTCTGGTTTCCATACTACAGGCTCTGCCTAGTTTGGGATTAGATGACCGTGTGTGGATTGTCCCAAGATATTATATATACTTTTTTATGTAAATACCTTTGATTATATATACGTCTAGATACCTATTAGTCTTGTAACGTTAATAAGCATAACAACCTCATTATTCGTGTGTGCGTGCAGGCCTCGTTGTACACTCGTGTCATCTGTGGTTGTGTGCGTGTTTGGGGATCTCCAGTTATAAATATTTTTCCCATAAATAGCCATAGCGTTATATAAAATAAAATAAAACAAAACAAAACAAAACAAAACAAAACAAAACAAAACAAAACAAAACAAAACAAAACAAAACAAAACAAAACAAAACAAAACAAAACAAAACAAAACAAAACAAAACAAAACAAAACAAAACAAAACAAAACAAAACAAAACAAAACAAAACAAAACAAAACAAAACAAAACAAAACAAAACAAAACAAAACAAAACAAAACAAAACAAAACAAAACAAAACAAAACAAATAAAAAAAATAAAATAATTTGATTTGATTTGTAAAGAATTTAATTGAATTGAAATTAATTTAAATTAAATGGCGTGTCCCTTACCATCAGGTGAACGTCTTATTTGCTTCATGACCAGGAAGAAAAAATACTTCTAAGTACTTACCTATATAAAAGTAATTAATTTATAAAAAAAAAAAAATTAAAATTATTATAATTGATTTATTTCATGTTTTGGTCACTAACTACGTATTAAGTTTCATTGAAGAAAAATTACCCCAGACTTAAGATATATTCCCCCATTATTACCTAGCCACACCAGTCTAGTCGGACAATGTACAAATTGTCGTAAAAAACAATCGAGTTTTTATAATAATCCCTCACAGAATCTTAAGACTTATGAATGGAAAATTAAGTTAGGATCTTTATTAATTTTACTTAGTTAATATTTTCACGATTTGATTACACAATTCGGCAAAAAGTTATTTTTTTGCGAGCACAAACCATCGGTAGAGTTCAAGTGATACTAAACAACCAAGTATACCAATTTGATGTTTTGGTGTACTTGATATTGTCAAATGTTTGAACATCGAACACGCTATCTAGACGTATATATAATCAAAGGTAAATACATACTTATATAGATAAAACACCCAGACACTTGGTGGGAATCGAACCTCACGAGCTGTTGGGTAGCAGACAGGGTCACTAACCAATAGACCAACGGGCCCGTCAATACTCTTTAAAATTCTTCTAAAATACAAAACAGTCTTTACTCATGCACTACATTCACAAAGGCATCCGTGTTAAACAATAAGGCTCAATTCTTTTGCCCTCCATCAATTTGCACCGCCATTGATCGGCCTCCCCCAAATTAAACGGTGAACCACAGCGTTTGTACGAGTTTGTTTTACATTGGCCCGGTTTATTACTGAACAAAAGATGTTGAAGGTTTGATGGGAACTGGTGCGTTATTATCATATGTTCAAAAAAAGCAGCGAATTATTATGAAAAAATATTAAAACTAAAGATATTAAAACAGAAATAATGTAGACATCTATTAGCCGTTGTCCACAAAAACATGTCAGGTGAAACTACTTACATACACACATCAAAAGTGTCTAGGGATCAAGCATTTTTAAGCGGATTTCTTGAGATTGAGATGTGGCTTTGTAATAAATTTATGATTTTATAAATTTATATGGATCCTTTTTGGTGCATTTCATAATTTGAATCAGGAACTGTGAATCAAATTCGAGTAAAAGATGAAAATCAGCTGTCAATATTTTCCCTATAAAAACATACAACGCATTGAAGACATTATTAGTGCTACTGTTTCCCTACTACTGATTAAAACCAACGTTATTATGGAGCGGCGACGTCATTTAAGCAGGGAAGAAATGCTCAGAGCCGTGGGAATGATAGAAGCTGGTTCCCGGCAACGTACTGTGGCTTTAGCTCTGAATACAAGTCAGAGTGTTATCAGTCGACTTTGGACACGTTACCGAAGCACTGGTACCGTGGCTGAGCGCCATGGAGGACGGTATCGCTGCACCACACGGAGACAAGACCGATATATTCAAATCTTAACTCGAAGAGCTCCAACAATAACTGCCATGATGTTAGCCGTGAGGCTTCCTCACTCTTCAGGGAACTTAATTAGCGACCAAACAGTCAGAAACCGCTTGCATGAAGTGAACCTTCATTCCCGAAGACCGCTACGGGTACCACCTATAGCAATGCACAATCGTAGGATTCGATATCAATGGGCTCTTGAACACAGAAATTGGGCAGAAGAACAATGGCGTTTCGTGTGCTTTTCTGATGAGTCTCGTTTTGGTATGAGACCGGATACAAGACGTATACGACACTGGAGAACCCCTGGACGCCAACAGCGATTAAAATCCTGCCAGGAAGTCCATCCTTATAGTGGTGGAACCATCATGGTATGGGCGGGTATTTGGATCGGCGGAAGAACTGAGTTGATTTGGATCAGAGGCAACCTCAACGCTCAAATTTATGCTGAGACGATTGTATCAGACGTCATCGTTCCTCTACAAGTGCAAATCGGTCCCTTATTTCAGTTAATGCATGATAATGCACGACCGCACACCGCAAGAGTTGTAAGACAGACTCTCGCCGCAGCTAACATCAATGTCCTGCCCTGGCCTGCTCAGTCGCCAGACTTGAACCCGATTGAGCATGCATGGGATATGCTACAGAGAAGAGCTCTGCCGAATATGGAGGGTATCCAGTCGCAAGAAGACCTTTTTTTGTTGTTGCAACGAACATGGGCGGCCATTCCACAGCGTGATTTGGATGAACTCATTTTGAGTATGCCAAACCGATGTTCTTGTGTTGTTAGTGTTCGCGGTAGAAACACGGATTATTAATTGTTTAAGTTACCCAATAAAATTTTAAAGAAAACTGTTATTTCAGTCTTTTTTTCGAACTTTTGTGTTAGTGGTTCAAATGTCAAAAATCCCTTTATTAGGAAAATGGCAAATTTCTTTATTAATGCAAAGGTGACTTGGTTTATCGTTACTGTGACAAACGAAAACACTTTATTTGATGAATCCTTAAAGAAAATTTTAATTAATATCAATCAGGAGAAAAGTTATTGCAAAAATATATGTTGATCCCTAGACACTTTTGATGTGTGTATTTATTCGTGAATGTGGGAAAAAAAAGAACCTCGACGATTGGCGTACATTATGTGTATTACATGGAACAAGAAGTAGTCAAAGAAAAGAAACATCTGATTTTTCAGCTTCATTAAACGAAGTAACACCAAATTTCGAAAACGTAAGAACGATATTTCAGACATAAAGCATATGAAGGTAATCCATTACAGTCTAGTTCCGGATAAGAGGATTTGTTTGAACCTAACACATTGTATGCAAAATTGCATCATACATAAATAGGATTTCCCAACCACCACACCACCTATATACTGCGATCCTCAAGAGGCCTTCCAAGCGTGGGGATCATGGCAACGCCTCCTTTCTAAGGGGGAGGCCTTTGTTCATCTGTAGATGTGTTTAGGCTGCTGATGATGATGACGCGGGTCGCGGCCACCTTAGGGGATTTATTTTCAAAAGTCCTTGCGTAGTCACCATGTACTTATTTACCTAAATGAGGCACTGCTCTGCAAGATTTCATGTTATTAAACCCGTTGGCCTGTCAGTCAGTTAGTTTTATTCCGATACACTTTTCTAAATATAGAAGCAATTCATACGCCAATACATAAAATATCCCAGTACATTTGCCGAGACGTCTTCTCTCGGTGAGGAACATCGTTCGGGATTGGCTTAGCTCACTTTAAACCCTTCCTGCACTCAGCGCAACCCCAGTAGTCGCGGATGCGAGAGGGTAAGTTGTATCCACGCTATTCGTGTGCAATTTTATCAATTGAGTAAAATTGAGTAGGTAGCCGATAAGTATTATTTATATTTGGAAATCTATGTTGATCTCGCCCTGTATTATTTCTTACTCCGGACGCAAATGTTGTTGTTTTTTTATTATTATTTGATTTTTGATTTAATCATGATGGTTTTTAGGTTCATATGATAATGTTTAAGAGTTAGCTCTTTTAAAACTTGCAATTTTTACTTGCAACCTGCCAAAAAACCCCTTCTTTTAAGTCACCTTGAGATTCGGTTCAGTGAGATTAACTAAAGTCGAATGGAATTTTTTGTCTAATCAATTATTCCAATATTATTTTTATCATTATAAAAGTAAGTATGAGTTGAGTCACTGTCATTTTTTTTTATCATTGTAAACATCACAGTGCACATACCACATTGCCGCTCGGGGTGGCGTGGCGGCGCGGCAGGTCGTGTACTGACAACAATAATTCAATATTTCTCGAACTTTCTCGGATTGTGAGCAAAACTTAACTTTATCAAACTATATAAATATATTTTGTGTAAGTATAAGTGGATAAAACATGGAATATTAATAAAACAAAAAATGGATCCTGTGTCAGAGATATCGCTCCGCCGGCAGCAAGAGAGACGTAGTCTCACAGCTAATTAGTACTCCTTATTGAGCTCCAGTACCATAACTCTGCTTAAGGTGCTATAAGGTGTACAAGAACATGAACCACCGGTATATGATGAATGTTAATGTTAGTGGAAAGTGTAAATTACCAAATATGGAAAGATAACTTAACTTGTATCTATGTGGTTTAACATTTGGTGGACTGGAAGCTGGGCTTTTGCAGAAGGCCGGAGTTTCATGCCACAATCTATATTATATATAAAAATGAATAGCTGTTCGTAAGTCTCACTAAACGTCAGAAACGGCTTGACAGATTTAAATATTTTTTTGTTTTATTTACTCTAATCCAGAGGTGGTTTAAAAGAAAAAAAGAGTAAACGTAAAAAAGCGCGGGCGGAGCTGCGCGTGTCAACTAGTTACATATCCATATGTAATATTATTACCCTGTAGCTACAGTACCTCAAGCTTTCCTACTGTGACCTGCATCTCTTTATAAGTGACACATGTCATTAGGTTACGTCATAACTCTCTCGCCTCAAGCGCCTGCAAATGTCTATCAAGTTTATTACATTTCAACCCACTGAACAATCTCAACATTCCTCATCCACTAAGCAATGCGACCCAAATTCGTTTTAAAACATCGGACACTAACTGAAACCATATAGTTAAATCTAAACTGGGCTATAAGACCGTCAGTAAATACAAACCTCAAGTTTTGTAGAAAATATGTTAAAAATAAACCGCGATATTAGCTCTAACAGTAGTTTCATTTCAATTAGTAGATGGGGTACTTTTCTTAGCGTGCAAAGTTTCGTCCCAAAAGTAGGAACAAATCTGTATTTCGGGTGATGATCACCCGCATAGGAGAGAGAAGCTAGTCAGCCCATGATACCTTTAAAATATTGATATGGCATAGTATAGATTTTTGTTGTACACAGGAAAGCCGGACCTAAACTCCATGGTATTAAATAATGCATACGACTTATACGTCCTCGGAGGTCAATTAACATAAGATCAGCCAACTCCGTAGGAGATATGATGGTGCACAAATTCGGGCACAGACACAGGTGCACTCTCTCCTTATCCGATGGGACGGAAGATCGACACTACCAAGGCGAGTTAGGCGCAGGACGGACCGATTTATTTACATGACCATCCGAAGCCAGGTCCTTCGTACTTTCTAGACAGCCTGTTTTATCCTTACTATGAAGTAACAACTACACAATGTTGTTTCTCACCACAGGAATCCCTTCACGCTGCGCCAAGAAGGCTCTAACCCTAATTATCTAAAACCCTACATTTCATCCCAGGATAACATGAATACGTCATTACATTACCAATTACTAACACTGACTTAGCGGGTTGCGTCGTCTCATTGAATTCACCGAGTAACGAAATCCCTCGGTAATAAATTGATGTACGTATTCGATACTCGATAAGTCTATGTATCGATTCGTGAAATCTCTCGCGCGAAGCTTTCGTGCCCCTGTTACGATAAATACTTCACACAGATTTAGAATCCGTGCAGATATGTGTTACGATTCGAAATTTCTATTTTTATCGATACAAATATATAAATATTTATTATATTGTAAAAAGCATGCTTTTTATAAACTTAAATTGATTATGATAGTCGAAGATTAGTCATTTAGGTTAATATATTAGGTGTTAAAAGATATCGATATTTTAACAGGTGGTTCAAAATCGAATACTTTCTTCTCAGCGCATTATTTCCTATAAAAGCTCGCCCTGAAATCTATTTCAAGCTCTTAACGTACACCCACCGTAACAAACTCTCAGGTAAAAAACAAAAATATTCCTTTTATCCTTGCACGCGTCTCCGAACACTTGGAAATCTTCGAACGTAGGCATCTCGTTCAATGCCTACGTCGGCTAACCCTTCATTAGTGGCACGGGTCTTTTTTACCAGCGCCCATTTCAAAGCGTTCTTGAGACGGATCTAATTTGTTTCTTTTCAAGCACGACCTCGTTCCGGAGCTGATTGCGAGCGCGCGTTACTCGCTCATCTCACTGTATTGCTCCTGCAATTTGTTTGCGTGGAATATTTTAGGATGTGAAAGCTCGGTACTTTTCCAAGAATAAACGGTTCACACGTTCCGAATCTCATTCTTAAAAAGGCAAAACAGGTTTGCGAAGTCACAACCGTGCTTTAGTTGCAGCTGTTTTTACATTCTTTGTTCAGTGAAATGCATTTAACGTGATGGTTTTAGTGATAGATTACATCCGACATCTTGTGCTTTGCCTAGCCGGATAGAAAATTTGCAACCGACCGCTTTTTGCTCACGCTATGCAAATTGCGAAGGCAGCTTCCGAATATGTGTGATGAGGGTAGTTCTAATTTTCTTTTCGTTCTAAAAATGTGCTCCTTTGTAATATTTTGTGATGAGGTTGCAATGCCTCTCTCAGGGTTGAGTTGGCTGGGAAATGAAAATGGTAAAATTTTAACACATTTCTAGAGACACACTTTGGTCAATTTAGCTTAGCCAAAACTGTGTATTTCAAAAATTACTACCTGGAGGTCGAAGTGTTAATCGCCGAGCCGTATATCATAAGAGAGAGACCAAAGCACATATTATTATAAAAGGCTGGGCAAGTAGTCCGCCTACTGATAACTGGGGGATAATTGTAATGTCCAAAAAAGTGTATTTTGGAGTTACAAAATGCCACAAACCTGATGTGGAATGTTGCCATGAAGTCGAACCTGTGCGAAATCCAAGTCTTGGGCTCGATTAGCAAGGTAGTACAATGCGAGTTAGGGACCGATTGCGTTCTCTATTATCGAAGGCTAGCTCCACTTCAGAGCTACAGACTATTCTCTTCTACATTCTCTAAACAACACAATCTCGAGCTCGACGCTGCGGGCAGTCACGAGTTGCGTTTTCGTATACACTAACATTACTTACGTAGCACTACCGCCACGAGAATTTATGGTTTTAAGTAGAACTACTAAAGGCCGAACAGTTTGTCAGTCAGGTCGACGTTGAGCTGAAATGCGATAGTGAATATGGATTTTAAGAGCATTAAACTTGACGTCATATTCATAGCTGGCTGGCAGCAAAGCCTCGATAGTTCGAGGTTACGTTAGAAAATAGCTTTACTGATCACTGAGCCAGTAAGTAAAATAAAGAAAACGAAGACTTCGCAAGGAAGAGCCAATAAGGTGTAATTCGGTTATTTTAAGAGATTCCTGGTAAAAAAAATGGTTAAAATTAATTATAAACTAAGAAAAAAATTAGTAGGTTCACCATAGCCACTTATTCACAGATTTTCCATGAAGAAAAAGATTTACTATAACAATATAATTACTAAAGTTTTCGTTTTAATAAATTTCGTTCCTACAGGTCATCTCTGTAGCTACAAATACTAATTCTGGATATTATATTGTTTTCACTGATAGAAACCGTCACTATTCTCTGGTGTTTGTCACCCGGCTTATAGTGTGCTTCATAAATAAAGATATCGTTGTGATAAGTTATAGAAGTCCGAGTAAAAGCAGGACGAGTCAGTAATTAATTATAAACCTTTCAAATCATACATACGTCGGTCTAACTTCTATGACTATCCTTTTGAAAATGAATACGATTATCATTTCATGCTCTCTCATTAGTAAGCCTTAATTACACAAAGCACTAGGTCCCGTCGTCCAATGCGGCTTACAGAATTACCCTCGGATTGCGAATGAATGATTTATTTTCCAGCTAATAGGTATTAGTATTCGGGTAGCCACTATTAGGATCCCTTTCATACTTACTTTTGTTTAGTTTGTTGTAGCTGTTTTAATTGGATGCTTTCATGAGCAGTTCTACAAGACCATCGTAGTTTTAACGAGCTCAGCAACAGAAGTTGTGACAGGTATTGAGGATTTCTATGGAGATTCAAACTACGAGCTAACTAAATTCAGGCCGGTAAACTGTAATTTGGTTGGTTATCTAAAGAGAGATTCAAAGTAATAGTTTGAAGTCCAGAATGGAACTTTTAATAAAATAAAGTATGTACTAGATTAACTATAGCGGCAGTATATAGAGTACTCACTTAAAACTACCTGTTAACACCTTTATGTATACCACCTATGTACACGAAATAAATAAATTGATTGATTGATTAAAAAAATAACCGTCTCTTTCTCTCTCTCTGTCTGCATTCGTTCAGAAAAACTGATGGACGAATTTTTCGATGTAGTTGCCTTCTGCCAAACAAGTCTTTATATAATAGTCGCAAATAATAATTAAACCATTGCTTTTTAATATCAAATGCGGTAGCGCACTTTTGAAAACTCGCGAATTCCATTACGAAAATGAATAAACACGGATGTTAGAGTATTTTATAGCCATTCATTTTCCAGCCATACTAAGAGGTACGACAAAAGCCACTTATTGCAATTTCTCAAGGCGGTCCGAACCGAGATCCTTATACTTTACGTTGAAAGTTTTCTTTGATGCTTACGTACATATAGCGTATGGTTGTGTGAAATAAATTTATTATTTTAGTAAACAGAAATTTTCACATAATGTAGATACAACCCCTTATTTCCAAATTCAAATTATTTATTTCAAATAGGGTTTTTTAAAGCTACCAGAAAATCCGGCAAGAAACTCAGCGAGTTTCTCATTTTTTTTTCACTTTTTTTTTAAACAGTGGTTAGCTTGTTACTATTAGATCAGCATAAGCGACAGTGTATCCTATTGTACGAAAAATAAAACAAGGGAGAGAGAAAAAAATACGAGGAAAATACAACAAACTGAAAGGCCAAAGAGATAGTAGTCGGACCAGACCCCCCAAGCAGCACCCGCGCATTGAATTTTATTTGCGATTTTCACATTCCCAACGGTATCATGTATGTTTGCTAGCACCCAAGGTCACGGGAGAGCTGAAGTGCTACAGATTCTTATCCTATAATTATCCCGTTCAACACTCAAGTATTTTTAGGTTTACGATTAACGTAGAAATACCAAAAGTAACAAGATATTCTGTATCAAAGGTTTCTCACGATACGGTGTCCGTGATATATGAACAGCTAAAATTTATGACAGTCAATTCGATACAATGCAAAGTTATGTAAATCGAGACGCCATTAAGAAATCGAATTATAAAAGACATTATTCGAGTAAACATTTAAGGAAGAGGCGGGCTGTGGCTTGTCATTAATGCTTCATTGCAATTAAACGATTCTGATTCTGCTGTGTTAATTATTCCATCAATCGACGCACTAAAAAGCTTCCATATTAAATACTTTTGATGATAATTCGCATTCAATACCAATATCACTATACTATAATCACTAAGTCGTGGGCGACATAATAAAGACGAAAACGACAAAGATTAATCACGATCATCTTCAGCAGGTGAAAGACGTCCACTGCAGAAAAAAGACCTCCCACTTAGAAGGAAGGGTTACCATAATACCCACGCTTGGCAGGCGTCTTGGGGATACTTCGGTAGTATAGTGGTCAGTATCCCTGCCTGCTCTGTTAAACTTACCTGTTGGAATTTAGATTTATACTGCCCTCTGTATTTCTTGGATGAGTTTCCCATGAACCCAATGTTGACCGGGTGAGAATACCTTAAGGTTAAGGTATTATTAATAAAAGTAGGCTAAGCTTTTAAACACATTAACTGCCGCACTCACAGATATCAATTAACTTTAATCACAATTAAGTAAGTTTTTGTAATCTATTTATTTCGACTCTCCGAGTCTCTTATGATTATATTTTAGTATTAATTACGAAATTATTGATATATCTACTCACTATTCGCGTATTAAGTATTATTTGGCATCGAAAGTAGAAATAATTCATTTACAAAATATGACTTAATCACAATTAACTATAATTGACGTTTGTAGGTGCGGCAGTAAGTAATTTATCCGGCTCTGTCCTACTGTAGGGCAATTACCTACATTTCCTCTATACACTTCTCTCGGTCTAAGGTAATATTGAGGCCATTGAGTACAGCTGGGTTACGACCACCGTCCCCATGAGCACCCTGTCTGGTTTCCGGGAGTTATAACGCGACTCCCGGCGGCGGGCTTACAGGCTAGGCACTAGGAGGGGTGCCTCGTGCATATCCCACCGGGGACCCCGGTATCCCCCTCTCATGTGCCAATGCGACGGCCTCGAGTGTTTTAGTGGGTAAGAATCCCACATACCCGGAGGAAACTTTCATAGGGTCACCTATGAAAGTTTCCTCCGCGAAAAAAGGCCTAGTAATAATATCAATAAATTTTCAAATAATCTATAATTGAAATCGGCAGTTTGTATCACTCAAAAGATCCAAACCTGTTATGCAAGCATTTAGTTCGTGGTCCGCCGTCAACATAGCAGAAACTCTTTGTCGACAACGGGGACTCGCCGAAATCAATTAGCCTCTACACACAAAGCCTGCCGACCAATTTATGTGTGTTCCCAGCTGATTATGTGCGTGTGAGTGTGTACAAGTGATTGTGATCGAGCCAACATTGTTGACACTGCTCTGATTTTACACAGGACTTTGTGGGACTTAAATCGTGATAGCAATCGGATAATTGGTGTTAACTTTTTTAAACCCTTTAGTCCATTGTTAATAGTATTTATAATCATCATAATTAACCTACATAATATAATTAACCTACATAATATAATTAGTCCACTGCTGGATATAGACCTCCCCCAATAAAAGCCACTGAGTCCGACCTTCGGCTCTCCTCATCCAGTCACTGCCTTGCGTATATCGTCACTCCACCTGGTCACAGTTTACTACGTTTTCCGTTTTTTTTTTACTTTTTTTTTTTTTTTTACTCCAGAACCAGGCCAATATTGAGGTTTCAACGATGATTGTTTAGAGTTAATATTATTATCGTATTCTAACTGTCCAAATATAAAATCAATTTCATACATTCTGAACATAACCGTCGTCGTTTGACATGCTCATACAATCACTTCTCGGAACATATTACAATTATCTCAATAATCTTTTAATAATCTGTGTATAAGCCTTTCAGGCTACTCGGCGTATTTTCTTCCTAAAACATAAGCCCCATACATAATTATAATAGAAAAATAGATAGAAATAGAATAGTCTTACATTTACTCGAAAAAACTATAAATCCTGTGGCAGTCGGGTAAAACACCACAAGCCAAATGGAAACTCAAACTCCCATTACCGGAGTTAATCCAATAAATGTCTAAGTAAGTATACATTTCAACGCTAAAGAGAGCATAATACGTACGCAGATTAGGTCGTACTCATGAGCCGTAACATTCTCCGCTGAAACTAGCGTTACCAAATATTTGGAGCTAATGTGGATAATTATTGTCGAATGTTAAGTTAAGGGAATAAGTAATAATTTGCGATGACGTATCGAGGGGTGAAAATAAAGGCATATCGGATCGGATCGGATTGGAAAAAAAATTGTTTCGCCGACAAGAGCACAGCTCTTAAATTGGAGAGAGAGATTGAGTGTGTCTGTATTTTTGTTTTAATTAAATTTTATGACATTTTGATACTAATTATTTATATCAAATATTATATTTTTTTTATTTACATACAACCCGGATTTTCATTTATTATCTAACATATCGACTCCAAGTATAGGTCTCTTGAAAAAAAATTCTGCACTACCGTATTTGTGTAATCATGACTGTGTTCCGGTGTAAAGGACATCATCAGGACACTATCCAAATATGTAATTGGGCTCAAGAAATTTATGATTTAGTTCAGTGGTATAGAATAGAATACTCTTTATTTGCACACCAAAGTAAAACATACAGAAAACATAGAAAATAACTTAAATTAGGTACAAATGGCGGTCTTATCGCTAACAGCGATTTCTTCCAGACAACCAAAAGCAGCGACAGTGGCGACAGTGATTGGGCATAAGTGTACGAACATTTCTGTTGTAATTTATTTATTTTTACTCTTTATTGTACACACATTTATAGATTTAGAATGAATTTAGAATGAAATGAATAGAAGAAATTTGTACAAAGGGTGGCCTTATCGCTATCCGCGATTTCGCCCAGGAAGCCTTGGGATGGAAAAAAGATTAAAAAATATGCGACACAATTTACACTAATAATAAAATAAAAATACATATATTTTAAATAGATAGTTATTTTTTTATTAAAATGCTACGGTTTAATCATTATAGTTATTTACTAATTATAAGCACGATATATTTGCTTTTCATATTTGTGTATTATTAAAATGGAGGATAGAAAAGAATATATAGAGGAATGTCTCGAGCAAACTAAAATGTATGGTTGAACTACTAGCAGCTTTTGTCTAATTTACAAAGGGGTTGATACAACCCTGTGTGTAGAACTGTTTGTATAAAGTCGTTAGTCTATGCTCGAACTTTCTTTGATAGACAGTAGAAAATTGGTCAAAGAAGAGAGTTTTGTGTGAAAAAAACCAACATAATCAAGTATATATGAACATAAACTAAGTTTGCAGGTTTAAATTGTATTGTTTTTAAGTTTGTGACCTTTGATATAAGAGAAGAGCCAGTCCTACACACAAAATACCTAACGTGATGACCACTCGTATAAAGTTTATTGTATTTCTGAGAAGTTTTAGTTAATTAATAAGAAATATTCAGTCAGCTTAATACTAAACTTGATAACATATTGTTAATATAAATGATATAGGTAGAGACTTGTCCTTTAAATACAAATATATATTACAAGTACATAAGGCAGCTGAACCTACCAAATAACCGAGGGGTCACTGTGTAAGTAAGTAATTACATACATACATAAATGACTAAGTCCTCAGGCGAATTGGTCTGATGTCTGGATTTCTTCGAAATGATAATTCACAACGTAACAACTACTCAGAATTGTTTCTTAACATTTATATTAAACTTGAGCAAATAGATATATTATTTTCTATGTTATTTATAGTCAGGCGTACCGCGTTATTCTTGATGAAGTAAAAGTTTAGAAGCTTTCTTCAGATTAACCGCTATTCGGAACTACCGTTTAGGTCGTGACATCAATCCAACAAAACTGTAACCGAGTTGGATCAGGTCATGCCCCGAATAAACATCACAAAGCTTTGAGCACCCCTGTTGGGACGTTTCGGCACAAAGAGAACTTTATTCCATTAATATATATGGACTCGATTGTGGTTGAGTCGAGACAATATCGATTATAGGTAAAAATAAATATATTAAATATATACACTTAAACGTCTTTAGGTAAAACAAAAATACATATTATATATATGTATATATATTATTGTTCTGTTTAACACATGTTTCTAATGTCGAGCACTTTATGAAAGTGCGTCATGTTATCAGACAATGATAAATCTTTAAAAGCGGGTTAAGCTTAAAACAAAAGAATACAAAACTTAAATTTAAATAAAACTTAATAAACTAATCAGTGATTGTGAAAAAAGTAACCAATCAGATCACACATTTAAATGAATTTCAAAATAAGAACTAGTTCTACACCCTTAAGCGACCAATCAGAGCACATATTTTATCACAAAATAAAAAATAGAGCTTCTTCATTCAGTCTAAGCGACAACCCAAACCAAGGCCGTACTTCGAGGTGTCCTTGCCCGCTGCTTTTACAGTAAAGGACAGCCTTAAGACTGAAGTTAGGCTGCACTATTGTCCCAAATAAATGAAAAAAAAAAGCATGGCAGAGGCCAACCTGGTGTCAGAATTTTGCAAGCTGTCCTTTGGCCTCTGACTTTGCTTAACGATTGCTGTTTAGATGACGACAATGTGACTGAATTCTTAATTGTCCCCCAAAGAATGGGGAATGGGGATGTCTGACGTTGTTTAAAAAGCCCATGTGTGCCCAATCCGCAGTACATACATATTTCACGTTAAATGATAGATAAGTTGATATTTCTTACAATCACCTGTTCCCAGCACGGAGGCGGTGTCCCCTTTGACCGTCACGGGTGATCGCGCGTGACTCGACTGCAAATGCTGGGGTGTTTATGTCGCGTTGGGGCTAAACGAGTCCAAAATCCCTTTTGATTGACGGTGCTATTTGGAATGTGATAACGGGCCACATAGGCGGGAATTAACTGTATGCAAGCCGGGTCATTGGCGATTGTAATACTAAACCAATAATGCGCAATAGGTATCAGGATTTGATTTAATTTTCCGCAGTGTCATAAGACGAAGGATTTCAACTGCGTGTATTGGCAGTGATGACTTGGGTACGTGGCCTTTAACTGCTGACACACAACGGACTATGGAATGCCACTAAAGGCAGAAAAAAATGTCAATGGTGGCTGTCAATGGTTTAGCATGGAAAATTTAGGTCAAATTGAACCTCATTTTCATTTGTTCAAAGGCAATAAATACATTTAGCATCAAGAATTAGCGATTTAGTCGTTAAAATGAGCGAATTCGTTACAAGGCTTCAGTGTAGTGTGTCGCCTAAACACGCGATTTAAATACAGCGATCGAACGCAGTGAGTCGCCAGCAACATTAATATCCCAAAAGTCAAAACACGAATTATTAATTAACGTAGTTAAAAACTAAGCGAGAAAGAGTCGAATGATTGATGAAGGCCTCATAAAGTGCTTCCCCATTGACCTGCCTTCAAAACTCGTTAACAATACTCGGGATTAATAACAAAATGTCTGCGTTCTAATTCCCGTTTAGGGGGCCTCCATTAATCACGTGAGGCTCGAATGGGGGGGGGAGGGGTTCCGAAAAAACACCAAATATCACCAGGAGGGGGGAGGGGTATAATGAGACATCACGTGTATTTATTTTTTGTTGAATGCACGATGTCTAAACCAAACAGCGGCACGTGGCCTTGACTCACCGTTGCCGGCAACGAGTTCCCCTTCAACATTTAATCAGTTACCTGTATTTAAAAATAATATTCCGAAAATTTCAATATAGTTTGTAAAAAATACACGTTATTTTGGGTAGGGGGAGGGGGGGTAGTTTAAAACCTCACCACATATCACCAGGAGGGGGGGAGGGGTTAAAAAGTTGCTAAAAAACATCACGTGATTAATGGACAACCCCTTAGCCAAGTAACCGCGTCGCGCGTTCGAAACTCCGGCTCGCGTATATGATAATAAAATTGACTAAGAATGCTTTGCAACATATTTTCCTTGTATATATTTATATACAGTATGTTGGCTACTTTCAACCAGGTCTATTATATATACTGTCCTTTTATTAAGTACCCCATAACACGTTTTTTTTTTGGGACTAATCCCACCACTCATTCCCACCACTGTGACTCCTGTCAGCCAGGATCTACAGTGGTCACCAGTGAAGATACCGAGGTTTGACCCTCAGCGAGTCCCGGGGAAACGCTAAATTGTCTTGGAACCCGCAACAAATTTAATTAGAAAATTATATAGGACGAGTTAGAAAAACATAAATTCCACTTCCCTCCTTTGGAAAGCGGGAGACAAGTAAAAATCACACAGGTCATTAAAACCTCAGAACGAAAGATTCTTACAGGTGCACCAACTAGAGTTAGTCCACCTGTAAGGCACCACGGAAGTTATTAGAAGGGACTTATATTTAGATTTCTACTAATACACTTGTTTCCATAATACGTATTTACATAGTCTGTTTTTTTTAACAAGATCAAAATCGTAGCAATAAATGTATGAATACAAGAGTGATGGCTCTCCATTGGCCAAATGACCAATATATCATTTTCAATCCGACTAATTGTTGTCAAGAAAAACAGGGCATAGTTTTTTCTATTTAACAGCAATTAACGGCTCACGTAATTCATTATCCGAAAAATAATATATCTAATGTTACTGCTATAATTAAAACGAGATTACTATAGTTCTCGTCTCATCATCTCATATTTTCGAATTCATCTAAATGACTAGGTTACATAGTCCCAATCAGTAGCTACATACATACATACACTTGTAACACACGTCTGAAATCAGCCGGCTTTTACTATGTTCATATATTAAAGCTATAAAGGCAGGCACACATTCCCATCACTCATCACTTATCACTCAAAGCACCCCGCAAACTCTACAAAGCCGTCCATTTTTCACACAAAACACACAAACCTGCAGCTATTATCTCCGTCCACTATCGCTCGCATCCTCGTAATTGTGAAAGCATCCGCCGAGCCGCCATCAGATAGCACGACGGATATGTCCGCGGAGTTAGTATAATGGGACGGTTAATTATAGGGAAACATTAATCCTATGGTGTTGAGTTTCAACGTAGCTCTAAATGCTAGATGGTAGGTCTCTTGTACAAGCGACCATCCAGGTAGCTACCTCGGCAGTGTAAAGGTGCGCGTCCATTGGCACGCGCCGGACGCACCGCACGCACGGCACACAACGGATTTTAGTTTGCTTTCTATGATTTTACATTGCGCTGCGTCCATTATCCGCACCGGAATTTTCCGATGCGGGCCGTGAAATCGTAGAAAGCAAACTAAAATCCGTTGCGTGCCGTGCGTGCGGTGCGTCCGGCGCCGGCCAATGGACGCGTACCTTAAGTGTGACTTCAAATTTGCAGCGCGGCTACAAAAAAGCGTGACAGCAGCGCGGCAGCAGCGCTGCAGCTTGATTTACATGGATTTACAAAGCGGCTCAGCCACGCGGCAAGTCACCCTTAGAGGTCCAAATCCTGCCAAATACGTGTGAGCATGACGTCACTGTAACGTAGTATATAGCATTTTTGTATAGAGAATGACGATTAAATTTTTAAAACTCCGTCATACTCCACACCGATCTGTCAAGACTTGCAAGTCGCGCTAGGCAAAATTACCGGACTATAAAGAGTTCTCGGGGACCAAAAAGCCAAAGGGATGGAAGAATGTCGTACTGAACATTCTGCAAGCCCCGTAAATAAGTTGCTTAAAAAGAGGGGCTCGGTAATCTACGGGATGCATTTTTGGGAGTGTGTGCAGGAATTGCATGACTTGATTCCACTATCACCCGTCGATCCTTGGACGACAACGACATACAGCGCAACCTTATGTGGTGAACGTGCCTTCAGTCCGGACTAAACGATTTGTTTCTTCGTTTATAATTAGGACAGCTAAAGACTGGAACAGTTTGCCTACGTCGGTTTTCCCGCCCGATTATAATGTGGGTGTCTTTAAAGCTAGAGTGAATAGGCTTTTAATAAGCTAGTGTGATTTACCATCTTTGATTGGGTTGATACTTTCCATCAGGTGAGTCTGCAATCAAGCACTAGCTTGTGCTGAATAACATCCCTAAAGTCCCTAAATAAAACAGAAATATAATTTGTCAGAAACTCTTTTGGTATACTATCCTTATTATTCTTATTACTTGGAAGATAACAGACTTTTGTTTGAAGTTTGAAAAGACCACAATAACTTTTGCTACAAAATAACAAGAAAACAGTTACGTTTCCTATAATATTGCGAGAAAGAAATTATGCAAGAAAGTAGGAAAAAGGCTAACTTACACAGCGAAAGTTTGTAGAACAAAAATATATTGAAATTGCTATCGCCAATTTAATTTTCATATAGCCGCAAGTTTTTGTTGCTGAACTGGAGATGAAAAATACTGTTACAGTCATAGATTTTTTGCCTGACTGCCCCAGAATCAGAACTTTATTTTTCGAGAGTATGTGTATGTAAGTATGTATATGCAAGTATGTATATGCAAGTATGTATATGCAAGTATGTATATGCAAGTATGTATACGTATTTATATTTATTTGGCACAGCTATGTCATCATCAACATAACCCTCCCCCTTAGAAGGGAGGGGTTGCCATATCCCCACGCTTGGTATCAGCCCTCTTGGGGATCGCATTATAGGTGGTAGGTAAACAAAGACGCTCTTGCCAATCTTCTTGTTTTCCCTTTATCGCCTCTTAGAACACCCAATGGGATGAGACGACCTATGTAATTTATATAACATTTTTAATATTCGCTGATGCGTCAGAAATTACCAAAATCTCTCAAGATTAATTTATTTCCTAAAATAAGGTTAGCTTTTTGTTCAATTATCGCTTACATGAAATGCATTGAATCGTTCTCCATTATAACATCGAATCGTTTACATTTATGAATTATTGACCTTCTGGCCGATACGACCTCAGCGGCCAATCTTTCACAAGATCTGCCATCTACGCGGGAGATATTATAGTGCACAAGTGCTTTCGTATAGACAAGTTCAGTCTCTTTTCCTTTACTCCTCGATCCATTATAGTGTCAGCAGAAAACGCAAACTATTTGTGTGGAAAGTAAAGCGCAGAATCGGTTAGGGTAGACAAAAGCTGACGTCAAACTGATTGTTCGGTGAAATCGTGGAGTCGAGATTTTCTTGAATTGTGCATTGAAGAACTATAAAGCGGGGAGTCTTGAGGACCGTAGTTAGAAGTATTACGTATAGAAATCCATTGTGGGTTTTTGGAATTCCGGAATTTCTCTCGATACGGAAAATTTTGCCTCAAAGTAAAATGGAAACCGATTTCTTACAACGTTGGAATCAGTCGACCATTTTCGATCGGTAATTTTATTCCGCGAACCGATATATTGGAAATTACCTATAACATTGAATAAAGTGTTTTGGTAAATTTAAAGCAAATTACTGCTAATATTAATTGATGGTCACAAGTCACAACGCTCCAAGCAAATTCGTTTTGCGAGTCAGCGTCGAGCGACAAAAATCAATTGCATTATCTAATAATCTTTCTGAAATGGAAGATATATTAAAATAAGATATATTTTAATATATCTTCCATTTCAGAAAGTTTAGTGTTAATCTGTTGCGGGCTCGAGTCAACTCGTGCGCGGGTGCTGCTTAGGGGGACTGGTCCGACTACTATCCCTTCTTTTAGTTTGTTGTACTTTCGTCGTTTTTGTTTTTCTCTCTTTGATCTGATTTAATCTTTTGAACGGCAAGACACACTGTCGCTGATGTTGATCTAATTGTAACATGACAAACACTGTTTAAAAAAAAGTTAAAACATGACAAGTCCGTTGAGTTTCTTGCCGGATCTTCTCAGTTGAGGCCGCGTTGTGATCCGGTGGTAGCTTTAAAAAAAATACCGTTCAAAAGTGCTAACGTTAAGCCTATTTGAAATAAATTATTTTGACTTTGTTTTAGAATTTCCCCGGGACTGGTCAAAGGTCGGTCACTGGTGACTGGCTTTACAGTGGTGGGAATGAATAGTGGGATTAGTCAGCCCACGAAACAATGAACGAAGCACTCGTATTACAATTTTGCATAACGCCTTTAGCACGGCGTCAGGAACTCTCAAAGCACACAAGCTCGGTATTAAACTTCTAAAAGACATTATCGTTATACGAGAATATTTGGCGACGAACTGAGGCGACGGCATGCCAAAGCGATATAAACTTATTCACTTATAAGAAAGTGTACGTGTAGGTACAATGACGTCATTGTTATATGGCAAACGAACCGATATCTAATAACGTTGAATAAATTTCGGGGTCATTTTACACGATACGACATTTTAAATAACTTAAAGTTTGTTTAAAAACCCGGTTCGATACAAATAATTCAAATACGTAAAAAAGTCCGATACAAATATTGGCATACGCGTATACAAGTCAGAAAATTTATTTAAAACGCCGGCACTAGCACCGGCCAAAACTGGATCACCCTAGTGATGGACCATATCCGGGTATATTTCCAAAAAGTGGGAATATTGCCGGCAATGTATGCATTCCCGTTAAATTTCCTAAGTTTCCGGCAATATTAGGAATATTGACGGAAATTTCCTGGAATATGGAAATTTACTGGAAATATTTCCATGCGAATATTCCAGGAAGTGGGTACCATCATGTAAAATCAGCACTAGCTTATATAGAAAATACGCCATGACTAGTCTTTGTGGAAGAAATACCTAAGTAAGTAATTGATATTTTACAAACACAAAACCCTTGATAAATATGGAAAAGTTGGCTTTTAGGCTATTAACAAAATCTATAAAACTTAATAGGAACACTAACACTCACTTACTTAGGCATTTTTGCAAAACTTTCGACGCATTTACGTTTACAGACAGATAGTACCAGATGTAAAGGATGTGTCTGTGTGGGAAGGGAAGTTCTCGGCAATATTAGGAATATTGATGGAAATTTCCTGGAATATGAAAATTTACCGGAAATATTTCCAGTGGGAATATTCCCGGAAGTGGGTATATTAGTGGGTGGGTACCGCCAGGTTAACAATAGGCTATAAACAAAATTTAAAAAACTTACATTCTAATAGAAAAAACTAACAGTCAATTACTTACTTAGACATTTTTGCTCATCGATATATTATATAAACTAGATAAACATTCACGAACAAAATGACATTTAAAATGTGGTCGCGCAGGTTGCAAACTTGTGCTGGTGGCGGATCGTGAACTAACGATTTTATAATGATAATGACTTGTAGTTTGACAGTTTCATATAGACAGTAGCGACACTCCTATCGGCAAAAGTAAATTTGTCAGTATGTGGCTTGTAAAGAAATAGTGACACAAGGGCGCTATTTCTCGCTACCACTTTTTGAACCGTGACACCAAATCTAGTATATATATTATATCGATGTTTTTGCTAAACTTTCGACGCATTCACAGACAGATATTCTCTTTTCCCATCGTTACAGAACTTTCATTGTACATACCGAAACATTGTCAAAATAAAAGCTTTGCATCTCTAAAGCAACATTGTCCATGTTGCTAGGAATCCTGGCAGCATTTGCAGACAGGTGCGCCAGCGTCCGCTCCAAATCATTAAGTTCGAACCGTTCCAAACAAGTAGTACCACCGTTTTAGTTGCGGAAAATGTAGCCGGCAATTCAATTGAAAGGCCAAATGAGGATAAATGGTGTATTCGAATCCATAACGAGCCAAAGTCGACTGTTTTCGATTTGGCCGCGCTGAAATATTTTTGGGTTACTGGTCACGTGGGATATCGATGCAGCTTATAAATCATCTATGAAATGCGACATACTTTTACGAGATTACTATAGAAAGAAGGTTATGTTTGACCATAGGTATGTCTATTTCTTTGGTACGACCTACTACAGACTAAGCGACTTTGTGGACATATTTTAACATCGATATACTATCTAAACAAGATTAGCTGTCACGGCCCGAAAAGTGGTCACGAAAATAAAGCTACGGAGACGTTTGTGTCGCTATTTAAAAATTAGTACGAGCCGACAACAGCTAGCGTAAAGACGTGTCGAAATGCCTCATTTGCGTCTAAAAACTGCCATAACACACGTCGCAACAGCAAAATTTTATACGGAACATATATTTCCCATTAGTAGTAGTTAATAGTATTAGATTAAATGATACATATCAGTAAGATATCACTAAAACACGAAATAATTAATATTTCTTTAAATATCTCTGCTACTAGTCCGCCAACCGCCAAGTTACCGGCCGACCAAATTAAGTTTGCCGCTAATGTCTAAACAAAACACTCAAACTACACGTAGTTCTCATAAGATTATAGTTCAATTCTCGTTGCACCACCAGCAAAGATAAGTTGGTCAGCCTACGTTGTGACTTGTTCGGTCGCCCCCCGTGCCTCCGGTTATCCCTTTCTCCCTTTCGCGCGTTGTCCGCCACTATCCCTGTCTCGTTCGTGGCGTGGCTTGAACGGTACTACTCTACGGTAGGAACATCGTCAAAATAGTTTGTATCGCTATACATCGTTGTTTTTGTAGCGTAAATATTGATACAGCATTGTACAAACTATTTAAAAAAAATAAAAACCGACTTCAAAGTAAATTATCTAAAAAGCATAAAATAACGAAAATATTATTGAAGTTGGTGTTAGCGTACCTGCTGTGTATATTCTGCACCAACTTTAATAATATTTTCGTTATTAACCGACTTCAAAAAAGGAGGTTCTGTATTCGACGCGTATGTATGTAATATTAATAAAAATGCGTAATATTCATATATGTTAGTCTATGTGGGCTTCTAAACGAATTTACCAAATTTCACGAGTGTATGTATGTATGTATGTATGTATGTATGTATGTATGTATGTATGTAGGTTTGTCCGCGGATTTCTCAGAAACTACAAGTCCGATTTCGAAAATTCTTTTTGCAATAGTTAGAGTATCTTTCAACTTAGGGTAGAGTACAAATTTCATCAAAATCGGTCCAGTAGTTTAAGAGATATAAACTTTTTATGTTTTCAGTAAGTTACTGTAATGTAGACGTTCGAGTTTCGTGATAGTGCTGATACCTATCTTGGTAAAATAAGTCACTAAAAAGTGTTAAATAAACTATTTTTAAAAAAATAAAAACCGACTTCAAAGTAAATTATCTAAAAAGCATAAAATAACGAAAATATTATTGAAGTTGGTGCAGAATATACACAGCAGGTACGCTAACACCAACTTCAATAATATTTTCGTTATTTTATGCTTTTTAGATAATTTACTTTGAAGTCGGTTTTTATTTTTTTAAAAATAGTTTATTTTTATGCTTTGTAGATAATTTACTTTGAAGTCGGTTTTTATTTTTTTTAAATAGTTTATTTAACACTTTTTAGTGACTTATTTTACCAAGATAGGTAGCAGCACTATCACGCAACTCGAACGTCTACATTACAGTAACTTACTGAAAACATAAAAAGTTTATATCTCTTAAACTACTGGACCGATTTTGATGAAACTTGTACTCTACCCTAAGTTGAAAAATACTCTAACTATAGCAAAAAGAATTTTCGAAATCGGACTAGTAGTTTCTGAGAAATCCGCGGACAAACCTACATACATACACTCGTGAAATTTGGTAAATTTGTTTAGAAGCCCACATAGACTAACATATATGAATATTACGCATTTCTATTAATATTACATACATACGCGTCGAATACAGAACCTCCTTTTTTGAAGTCGGTTAAAAAATTAATGTACAATAACCATTGCGCCTATAAAAACCGTTTACATTCTGCGCAGTCCTTGACGGGTCACTCGGACTCTTACGTTCATACGGAATATTTAAGCTATCACTGCCATATTTTGGATGAAATTTAGTAGGTGACTGCTTATCTGGTTACTTATTATATATCGATGTATTTTATGATGTATTTCTAGATTCGTTTTAGTTGAAGAAGTGAACAAAATAAATGGCTTGCGGGCATCATAATCGACTTAGAACTAAACAATAGTATACTAACCACTATAAGAATGTGTAAATAGACCACCGAAACCAAATAAGGAATCATTAGGTAGGTACTAAAAAATTAATTGTTTTAAGCAAATTTCTGCTCCGTATCACCAAAATAGATTGAACCCTGATTCAGTTTTCATAGATTTTACCTTGTCCAGGATATTGAGATTTAACTGTGCACCGGCTGTTAGTTTTCAACTATCATAATGGACGGCACGGCGAGCTTTTATGGGACACAATTTTTTTCATGTAATGTCGGAATTTGCTGATTGCAGGACCCGATATCGAACCCACTATCACCGGTTTATCTATTATGTACTATCGCAGACACGAACGGTGTACCAGTTTTCAATCAAAATCGTTTGGACAACGTTACGTGGGCTTACCTCGCCCGCACGTATTTTGGGCCGACTCGTCCAAGCAATTGTCGTCCTAAAGGCCGAGAGTACATACGTATCCGTGGTAATTAAGCTATACCATCTTTAAAAAATATTCAACTGAACCAAAGATAGCCAAGGATTAATCAAAGATATTTATCACAAGAAATTCTTGACAGCCAATTTGAGACGCAACCGCACGTGAAATTAAGCCGCGGTCCAAATTATTGCGTCATAATAATGACGCTTCCTGATTGGTCGACGGAAGAAATATGATTTTTAACAACACAGAGCCGGATCTAATTCTGAACAAGTAAGGTAAAATTATAGAGCCTATAATGTGCACTAGATAAGCTAATTTGTTGCAAAACTAATAATTCTAACGAATAAGGAAAAATAGCTGTTGGATCTCGTTATTGAAAACTTTTTATTTACCAAAATGCACTTGTAGCAGGCTGGATTTCCTTATCCTTCATCCTTTCCCTAGTGCGCCTTATATAGAAAAAAGAAGAAATTGACGTGCTGAAATATGACGTGAGTTTGTCACCGCCTCCGTAAAATATATTCTTATGGCGTGATCTCAACATTATATAAAAATAATAACATACAATGAAGCAAAAGAAGTGCCAGAGACAATAGCAGATACAACTATCTAATCTAATCTGTGGTGCAGCAGAGGATGCCGCCATCGCATCGCAGCCGGTCAAGGTAGGGCGCACGTTCCGTTCCTTGCAGCAACTGCGATTTATTCCTTTTGTGTTCCCTGCAGTTGCTAACTTCCTATGTCCCTGCAATCCAGTATGCTGCGAATGTAGTATACTTTCTTTTGTCCGCGTTTTTAATATATAATTATATATTTATATTTAGTTACAGTCCACTAGAAAATTACTTTTAGGAAAATTTTTAAACTCCTTAACCCGCCAATAGCATTGATTCAAAATATCTTTATTATGCATAGAGCATAGGGTAGCTCTTTATGTTGTCAATTTTTTTTAACAGCGACGATTTTATCGTAACGCGGCCTCCACTAAGAAGATCCGGCAAGAAACTCAGTGGGTTTCTGTTTTTTTATCAATATATTTTTTTCAAAATGGTTTTTACAAAACAATATCATATTATTATAAACTTGCATAAAGTATAATGTTGTCTTTTATTTACGCAAATACTAAACATTGAAAAAATGCAGAGGAGAAATGTCAGTGACTGTCAAGCAGCTCTGAAGGCTCTGAACTCCTTCCAAGCTGTCTCTAAACTGGTTAAAGAAGGTGTTAAAGGCTTGAACAACATGGGAAAACACAACAACGACAGCTTTATCTGGGTACCTGGATACGAAGGCATCGAGGGTAAGGAGAAAGCAGACAGACTAGCGAGGGCCGGCTCACAAAGACATTTGGTAGGCCCTGAACCATTTTATGGGTATTCCGTATGGAACGTATCACCAAGCATTATATGTGCATGCTAGAAATGAACACATAAAGGAGTGGAGTGAAGCATCAGGCCTTAACCACACCAAAACTTTCTCTAGCACAAGGGTAGACTGTGGGGTTAAATTATTAAACCTAAGCAGATCACAAATAAGGCACCTAATAGGTGCACTCACGGGACATTTTGGTACCAGTGAGCACCTCCACAGAATGAGGCTAAGTACTGTTGATACTCGCAGATTCTGCGAAGGTGAAAAAGAGTCAATGCGACACATATTGTACGGCTGCGACGTTCTTACGAGACGTAGGTTGAGTTATCTGGGAGTAGCCTATCCTACACCAAATGATTATCTCTTCGACACGTCAGCAACAGAGTAAGGGCTGTAGGATCTACTGTGCATGATGCACAATGGATGCAACTGGGTCGAAGTGCATTCCGGTGGTTACCGGGCCCGATTTTATAGCCAATAATATAATAGATACATTGAAATAAAAGTAAAATAAACTGCGATATAATCCGTAGATAAATAATACTTTATTGTTCCACCATTATAGAAAAACACAAAAATACAAAAGAAAAACAGTAAATAGAATGAAACAATGATAAGGCCGCCTTATCACTAAAAGTGATCTCTACCAGGCAACCTTTAGAAACCGTAGAAGTAGTTTTATTTTAACTTAGCATTAGTTTCTCGAAATTAGCATAAATTTCAGCATAAGTATCTCAGTAGCCCACGCAGCTTTATCCTCCAGATAATTTATAGCCAGTCTAAGGTTTCGAAAAACAGTATTTTTAATTAAAAACATTAACATTTTCTGAGTTCATAACAATTCAACGCCTAACTTGGCAGTCCTACTTGATCCTGGTGATTAAATGAAAGCAACCAAAATTCAAAGTACTATTATTTACAAACTTCATCTGAATTCTACCGCCGACATATAAAACACAATGATAATTAAATGTTTTGTAATATACCCGGCATCAAGAAATACTTTCAAACTGTAAGCCTCCGTTTCTTCCAAGAAGACCAAAGACGAAGTTTTCCGAACTTAAAAACAACGCTCCAAGTCCGCCCCTTATTTATCGAGAGGCCAAAATTTGGAAGGGCAGGGGTCCAATCTGGCGGATTAATGAACTGTAAAAGATCTCGTCGAATTGAGTAATTTCCTCTCAAATTCCCACTCAGACTCCATTTTTTAAATAAGAAATGATAATGCCATTGAAGCGTCGGGAGAAAGGTCGATAATGTATTAAATACGATAGGTTTAGGGATTCTCGATGGGAAACGGATAAGATACGAAAATATCTCGTATTTTATTTTAATGTAGACCTACTACGAAATAAGCTTTCAAAATATTACAGATGTTATGTTTCTAACTAGAGAACTAGGCCTTAGTTATAACGTTAAAGTAGTTGGCAGAGACTGGATTAGAAGAGCCGAAGAACAGGCTGAATGATATGCCTTGGGGCAGGTCAATTTCCAGCAATAGACTGAGGGCTTAATGGTATGCCTTGGAGGTCTATGTCCAGTATTAGACCGATATAGGCTGATTATGATAATAGTACTGAAATTATGAGGTTGTCAACAATGACAACACATTTCAATGAACACATTGATATATGCAATGATAAAATGCATGTTAATTGTGAATCTATGGAAAGTGTGTTAAATAAGTATGCTTAGCTAAAATAATAACAGTTTATAATATAACCAATCGAAGTATACGACATACTCAAATCCTGTGATTTATTTTAGAAAGGATCTTATCTAACCTAAACAAAAACGATTTGCCGTTTTATGGAACCTTATCTAAACTTCCTCTGTACCTTTCTAGTAATAGTGATAAGCCATAAAACAAGAAATCGCAACAAAATCAACATGTGCCAACATAACCGTAAGATAATTCAACCTAAACTTCCTCTGTACCTTTCTAGTAATAGTGATAAGCCATAAAACAAGAAATAGCAACAAAATCAACATGTGCCAACATAACCGTAAGATAATTCAAACTAAACTTCCTCTGTACCTTTCTAGTAATAGTGATAAGCCATAAAACAAGAAATAGCAACAAAATCAACATGTGCCAACATAACCGTAAGATAATTCAACCTAAACTTCCTCTGTACTTTTCTAGTAATAGTGATAAGCCATAAAACAAGAAATAGCAACAAAATCAACATGTGCCAACATAACCGTAAGATAATTTAACCTAAACTTCCTCTGTACCTTTCTGGTAATAGTGATAAGCCATACAACAAGAAATAGAAACAAAATCAACATGTGCCAACATAACCGTAAGATAATTCAACCTAAAATTCCTCTGTACCTTTCTAGAAATACTCGTAGTGATAAGCCATAAAACAAGAAATAGCAATAAAATCAACAGGTGCCAACATAACCGTAAGATAATTTAACCATACCTAGTCCCTAGTCCTCAAAATAAGCACGTAATCTTTCCTTGGTATATAAGATTCTCGTATGAAATCAGAAACTTTTGACGTAAACGAATACACGAAGTACCTTTTACGAACTTAGTCCTTAATCAAACTTCATCAGCAAATAATAAAAAAGTGCTACCACAACTTTTAACTAGCTTCTTTTAATACGAAAGCCTAACACCGGAAGCTCATTAGCAGAGTTTTATCTCTCATTATATTTACAAAGGAAATGAAAGATTAACTGTTGACGGGTCTGTTGGTCTAGTGGTTGGACACCCTGTCCTCTACCCATTAGGTCATGGGTTCAATTTTCATTAAGCCGAAACCCGTCCACTGCTGAATAAAAGGCCTCCCCCTTAGAAGGGAGGGGTTGCCATAATCCCCACGCTTGGCAGGCGGTGTGGAGATCGCAGTATAGGTGGAAGATAAATACAAAAGAAAGACGCTGCTGCCCGTCTTTCCGTACTCGCTTAGTCGCCTCTTACGACACCCAACGAGAGGAGATGGGGGGATGTAATTCTGACCAAGCACCCCACGGGACATTCATTAAGTGACTGTATGAATTGACAAAAAGAAAATCTCTGCCTAGTTTTGCATCAGATGACCGTTTGTGAAATATCCCAAAAATATTACTATCATATTATTAACTAGCAATTCCCTGCGCCTTCGCCCGCTATTTTTTTTTTTCATACAAAGTTTACCAACCCCTAAAGTACTCCCAAAAGTTGTTTTTGAAAATTCGCGAAACACGTATTGATTTATTTTATTTAGAGAATCTTTACAGTAAATTTCAAGTCCAAGTCCACCATAAAATAAAAAGTCTCATACAAAAGAAAACACCCCATTTAACCCTTTTAGGAGTCGAATTTTCAAAAACAGTTTCTTAGTGGGTGCTTACATCATAAGAAGAACCTACTGTCCAAATTTCAGCTTTCTAGGACCAGCGGTTTGGCCTGTGCGTTGATGAATCAGTCAGTCAGTCAGGACACGTAATTTTATATATATAGACTTGAGTGCAAGTAAGTTTTTTAGCACTATAACATGGGGTTCGACATAGCAAACATGTTTCGACAGTTGTTTATTTAGGACGGCAACGGACAGACACCCCAGCAAATAAGGCAGACTGATAGCATGTTACACTATGCTGCTGTCACTACATAGTTTGGGTTAGTGTAACGGACTACTAAATAGGGAGTCACAGTGTGTAAGCAAGATAAGTACACATATTTACGACCCAAACAATACGACAGGCCCTTAACTTTAGTCTGCTACTGAGTGTTATCTAGAATGACAATGAATCGAATGACTATCCCCTTGTATAAATACGTATATGAATCTCACGATGAAGTTTATCTTTTACCTACAAAGTATGTAAGCGCTGTATAAGGATTTTTGTGATTTCGACTGAGGAATCATAAATTACCCCTATTGCTATCAGCGACAAGATAATTCTGACACAGGCTTCTTTCCATCCTATCCTCCTATCAATAAGCTAGTGTATGTTAAAACGAAACTACACTACAACTAACAAATGCTTGGCATGTCCTATTGTAATCATGAGTGTTGCGAAGCATTCGAAACGTCGTCGTCAAAGTAAAAATCTAAAATAAGCCGCGATATAATCCGTAACCGCAATATAACGCCGTATCGCGGTCGAATGCTAGTTACACTAGTAAAAAAAATTGATACTGTAATGTGGTCCCTAATATTTTTACCGTATGGTTTTATCACTAAGTACTAGTATCATCATCATCATCATCATCATCACCAGCCGGAAGACGTCCACTGCTGAACATAGGCCTCCCCCTTCGAACGCCACAATGACCGACAATTGGCTATTTGCATCCACCGGTTACCTGCGACGCGCACAATGTCGTCTGTCCACCTAGTGGGAGGCCTACCTACGCTGCGTCTTCCGGTTCGTGGTCGCCACTCGAGAACCTTTCTTCCCCAGCGGTTATCGGTTCGCCGAGCGATGTGGCCTGCCCATTGCCACTTCAACTTGCAGATTTTAAGAGCTATGTCGGTGACCTTGGTTCTTCGGCGAATCTCCTCATTTCGGATTCTGTCGCGCAAAGAAACTCCGAGCATAGCTCTCTCCATAGCTCGTTGTGTGACTCTGAGCTTATCCAAAAGGCCAACAGTTAGGGACCACGTCTCAGTACCATATATCATCACTGGCAACACACACTGGTTAAAAACCTTCGTCTTTAGGCACTGCGGTATTTTGGACGAGAAGATTTCGCGTAGTTTCCCGAACGCTGCCCATCCGAGTTGGATTCTTCGGGCGACCTCTTTGTCGAAGTTGGACCGACCTACCTGGATAGTTTGTCCTAGGTATACATAGTGGTCAACAACTTCGAGTGTATCGTTCCCAACAATTACCGGTACGGGTGCAACATGGACATTAGACATGATCTTCGTCTTGTCCATGTTCATTTTAAGACCCACCTGTTGGGAAACGCTACTGAGGTCGCTGAGCATCGTATTGAGGTCCTCCAGCGACTCTGCCATAATGACTATATCATCGGCAAAACGAAGGTGAGTGATGTATTCGCCATTGATATTGATGCCGAATCCGTTCCAGTCCAAGAGCTTGAAAACGTCCTCCAATGCGTTTGTGAACAGTTTCGGAGAAATAACGTCTCCCTGTCTCACACCACGCTGCAATGGGATTGGTTTCGTGCTCTCGTCCTGTAGTCGGATCGACATGGTGGCGTTGCTGTACAAACACTTCAACACTTCGATGTACCTATAGTCAATGTGGCACCGCTGGAGAGATTGCAATACTGCCCAGGTCTCGATTGAATCAAAGGCTTTCTCGTAGTCCACAAACGCTAGACATAATGGCCGATTATACTCCTCGGTCTTCTGTATAATCTGTCGGAGCGTATGTATGTGGTCTACGGTGCTAAAGCCTTTTCGGAACCCGGCTTGTTCGGGAGGCTGGAAGTCATCAAACCTACGTTCGAGACGGTTCGTAATGACTCTCGAAAACAGCTTGTATACATGGCTCAGGAGTGAGATAGGTCTATAATTCTTCAATAAAGTGTTATCACCTTTTTTGAAGAAAAGAACCACCACACTCCTGTGCCATGCTTCTGGCGTTGTACCCTCGAGTAAGATGGAATTAAATAACTTCTGGAGGACTAAAAGTACCGGTTTTCCACCCGCTCTCAGAAGTTCTGATGTGATTCCGTCTTCACCCGGCGCCTTGTTATTCTTGAGCTGTTTGAGAGCCATTCTAATCTCGTACAGGCTGATGTCTGGGATGTCCTCAGTGTAGTGTCGGGTTAGTTTGGCTCTGGTGTCTTGAGCTGTTCTATCAATGGGTTCCCGTGTTGAGGTGTATAACTGTCCGTAAAATCTCTCGAGCTCTCTCAATATCTCCGGTTTCGATGAGATGACACTGCCGTCATCGATCTTCAGCTTCGTCATATGGCTACGCCCAATAGACGAATTCTGTGCGAACACTTTAGAGCCTTGGTTCCGCTCAATTGCGTCCTTAATACACGCTGTATTATAGGAACGCAAGTCGTGTCGCATGGATTTCGAGATTCGTCTATTGAGTTCAGCATATTCCGACATATCAGCTGAAGATTGCAGTCTCATCTCAGTCCGGTTTTCCATTAGCTTAATGGTTGTATTGGAGAGCTTTTGAGGTTTTTTACGGCGTGGGGTCTTATAGAACTTGGACCCCACTGCGTGGACAGTTTGCACCAACCCATTGTTTATCTCGTCCGCAGTTTCGCAGTCGGCGAGGCACTGGAAGCGATTATGCAGTTCAAGTTGAAAGTCTTCGGGGTTCTGGATTTGGGCGGATCCTGGACGGAGCGTGGACTTCATCAGACGAAACCTTTCGAGCTTAACATTGATATTCAATGTGCCTCTAACAATACGGTGATCACTCCCGGTTTTCACCCTGCCGATCACGGAGACATCATCGAATATATGCTTCTTGGTCGTCATGATGAAGTCGATCTCATTTTTGGTTGAACCATCGGGGCTTATCCACGTCCACTTCCTGGATGGTCGCTTCTTGAAGAAGGAGTTCATCGCATAGAGTCCCTCCTTCTCCATGAAGTCGACCAGCCGCTGGCCCCTTTGGTTCCGCTGCCCATACCCATACGACCCCACTCTCAACTCATCGCCATTCCGAGTGCCCACCTTTGCGTTAAAGTCCCCCATAACAACGGTGAAGTATGTTTTGGAGGTATGTATGGCTTCTGCTATCTCCTCATACATAGCCTCTACTTCATCGTCAGGGTGTGCCAAGGTCGGCGCGTATACCTGTATGACCTTCAGCGAATACCGATCGGTTATTCTGAGTATAAGGTACGCTACCCTGCTCGACACACTATCGACCTTTACCACGTTGTTAACAAGGGACTTACGGACGAGAAACGTTTGAAGTACTAGTATACAATTTTGCAATATTCTGCGATATAACTATAAACATTCTTAATAGCTATTCTACCGCCATAAGCGTTCGAACGATGCGATTCATCAAAGTGCTGATGATAATATAATTCGTGTAATTTTATCGTAAAAAACAACGGTTATCGGGATGGGGTGAACGCGTGATAACTGTACAGCACGCAACTAGGAAATGAAGCGGAAGACGGAACACGCGAACACCTTTGAAAACTAAACACCGTCAAAGACGTACCAAAAATCCTTTGTTAGAAAAGAAGAAAGACTTTTAACCATTAATTTAAGCTAAACATATAATTTGGATATCATCATTAACAGCCAAAAGATGTCCACTGGTGAAAAAATGCCACCGCCTTAAAAGGGCCATAATCCCCACGTTTGGCAGGCGTCTTGGAGATCGCAGTATAGGTGGTAGTTACTCCAATAAAAAGACCCTGCTGCCCGTCTTCTTGTTTCACTTAGTCGCCTTACGGACACCCGACGGTAGGAGATGGTAGGCTGCTGTATTTACCTGAAGACCCCACGGGCTACAACCGCCTTGGATATAACAAACTTGGATACAAACAACTTTGAAACAGTAACTGGTTAGTATGTTAGTCAAAAAAAAAGGTATAGGTACTTCTATACGGTGACGGGCCCGTTGGTCTAGTGGTCAGACACCCTGCCTGCTAACTGATGGGTCGTGGGTTCGATTCTCGCCAAGTGTCTGGGTGTTGTTTATCTATTTAAGTATGTATTTACAAAAAAAAAGTATACAAGTATTAGTATCAGTTGTCTGGTTTCCATAGTACAGGCTCTGCCTAGTTTGGGATCGGACAACCGTGTGTGGATTGTTATATTAAACAAAACGTTTTACGTACCTACCTATATAATAACATATTTGAGTATGCGATGAACAGCGAACCAAGTAAATAAAAGAATAATGAGTGTATTTGTGGATGTTATAAATCCGGTGAGCATATTTTTATGCGTATGACTTGACATAACCATAAATAAAAATGGCCAGACGCCGCTAAGTACACTGCCATTATAATTAATCAAGGCTCTTGCCTTCGTTTCGTCGTTGAACCGTTGTAAATATTATCTCAAACACTATATCCGCTCGCCCGCACATAGTAAGCTACAGTGCAACGAAAAATAAAAACAACGTAAAACATCAAAGTACAGCGTTTCTCAGGATTAACAGTTACTAGAGCATCGCGTGCCTCAGTCATATCGACCGGTGCCACTCGTTTATTTTCCTTCTGAAAATCGCAGCACTTTACAGGGTGTGTACTGAGAGAAAATGTTTAGATAGCTTCAAGTATAATGAAAACGTACCTTAGTACAGTTACTTATTTAGACGTACAACATGTTTTTTTTTAATTTACAACTGGTATTTCGATTATTTGTCCCTTTGTACTATTCTTTCCTATATTTCCGTTTTTCCTGTAATATTATTGTGTGAACAAAAATTATAATAAAAAATAAAACAATATTCTTGATTTAAATTTGACGGGCCTGTTGATCTAGTGGCTAGACACCCTGGCCGCTATCTCGCGGTCATGGGTTCGATTCCCACCAAGTGTCTGGTTGTTATTTATCTATTTAGGTATTTATTTTACAAAAAAAAGTGTGTAAGTATTAGTATCAGTTCTCTGTTTTCCATAGTTTAGGATCAGATGACCGTGTGTGAAATTGTCCCAGAATATTATTTTTATTATAAATTTTTGGTATCATTTAAATGAGAAGGGTCATGAAATTATCTTAACCGCAATCCCTAATAACTTAATGATTTAAATTAGATAAGTATTTAATGGTTTACTCGTAATACTCTCGAGTAATAGCGAATATATAGTGTCTGAGGCAATAAAACCACAGCAAAACCTTTCAAAAACATCACTCGATGCCATCAAATTAAAAAAAAGAGAAAATTAAAAAGGCAATAAAAAGAGGGCTATTATGATTTGGCGCGAATCATGGCGTTAACACCGCTTTTTCATTCCACTTTCGACTCGACAATTATAAATTTAACGTCATTAATCAAATCAAGTTATGATTGCTCCGAAATCCATTAATTCTGATAATTATACGCAGAGTAACTGACATGGATCCTCTCGAAAATAATGGCTATCTCATTACTAGATCAATTAATTTTAAATAATAACGCACTCGTACTCGTTATAAGAATGTTATAAAACTTAACGAGATGAACCTTAATTAATGAAACATTTAATTTTAGACAATTGGATATAATAATATAATAATAAGGCCAGCCCATGTTTATGTCCCACTGCTGGGCACGGGCCTCCCCTCAAGATAAGGGGGCTTAGGCCATAGTCCACCACGCTGGCCAAGTGCGGGTTGGCGGACTTCACACGTCATTCGAAAGCTAGTTAGGCTTTCTCAGACATGCAGCTTTCTTCACGATGTTTTCCTTCACAGAAAGCTAGTAACAATCGCACAAAGACGATCCGCACATGATTAGTTAAAGAAATCAGAGGTGCGAGCCGGGGTTCGAACCTGCGCACCTTGCTTCCAAGGCGCTCGCCCACTGAGCTGTTACCGCATATTGGATATGTTGATTGGTTTTTATCAAGTTGCAGTAGTTGATACAATATCTTTATTATATTATGACCTTCGTTTTCTGGTTTATATGCAACCTAAATGTAGTATACGGTTTTATATATATACCAATACTGTTATAGTCCTGAAATACACTAACTATAAGAACAGTACAAGATATTTAATTATTAAGATGATAGTAATGTAGACGATACGACCAATTTACGTACAGGAAAAATAGTTCTCGAGGTATTTAATAATTCAGTTTCCACAATAAATTATGAAATACGAATGAAACTGTTATTTGTTATCGCATAGACAATAATTTGATATTATTTAAATGTATAAAACCACTGTACCTTTCAGTGCCACACAAAATTCTAGGAAGAAAACTGTAACGCTCAGTACATTGACGGGCCCGTTGGTCTAGTGGTTAGACACCCTGGCTGTTACCCCATGGGTCGTGGGTTCGATTCCCACCATGTGTCTGGGTGTTATTTATCTATTTAAGTATGTATTTACAAAAAAAATGTATATAAGTATTGGTGTTAGTTGTCTGGTTTCCATAATACAGGCTCTGCCTAGTTTGGGATCGGATAACCGTGTGTGGATTGTCCCAAGATATTATTATTATATGACCTGTTACTAAGTTAGACCTGTTCACCTGATATGATCCCATATATTCATAACTCGTTTTCTAAAATACTTTAAGGGTATATTAAATGTAACAAAAAATTACCTAATGCAATATAACATTATGATTTTACAAGTATCCTTCCATACATATTTCATAAGTTTCTATAAATCTTTCATTTCATAAATACAATGTTATACATATTATGTAAAATTATCGGTGCTCTCGCAGTATTCAATCATATTTCTCGGAAGTCTAGTAATTGATTATATTAGATATGACATGTGTTCGATAGATTTGTATTAAAATTACACCTCAGGCCGCATTTTATATAATATATATTTTTATACTACCAAGGTGACAAGCAAGCGTGTGGCCCGCCTTATGGTAAGCAGTCACCGCAGCCTATAGACGCTAGCAACACCAGAAGAATCACTAGCGCGTTGCCGACCCTTAAGACATTAGATACTAAATCTTTGTGTCCGGTAATTTTACCAACTACAGTGCCCTTCACGCCGGAACACAGCAATGCTTACACACTGCTGCTTGGCGGCAGAATATCTGGCACTGCGGTGGTACCTACCTGGACGGTTCCTTGCACAAGGAACCTACCACCTAGTAAAAATAATATAATATTTTAATAATAATAAATAATGTTTTAATAATATCTATGTTAACGTTATACGTTGGCAATTATAATTTCAGGTACTTCAATGCCCTATTAAGTAATTCTCTAACAGTCCAACCATATGTTCCCACTAGGTGCTCAAATAATATTATGTAAATTAATTACGTCGACATACGATCGCTCACGAAATCCATCGCCTCAAAAAGCCATTGCCTGACTTAAAAAAAAAATACACTGCGCATTCCAACTTGACCACAGACATCACAACACATGTAAAAAAATATTTACATTTAAATACACGTATCACTACATCACTACACGTAGCACTTCGTAACGGCTACGGCGTAGTAACGCTACGCGCGGGCAGCCTACGCGGCGAGCGACGTAGCACTGCCGCTTGGGCGGCGGTCGCAAAGCGCTACGAACCGCTACGCGACGGTACGCGCGGTTTCAATTAACTGCTTTGTTGCCTTCACGTCACAAAGGGCGATTTTGTGTTAGGGATTTGTACTTTTTTCGGGTGATGTATGTGTGTGTAGAAAAAGATAAACAAGGGTATCATTTACATTCATTCATTTCTATATAACGTATTGCTTGGAGGCAACTGAAGTGTATAAGGACCATAGTCGCTGATCAGGACATCACACGGTCGCGGATGCTGATCTAATTGTAACATGACAAACACTGTTTAAAAAAAAGTGAAAAAAATGACCAGCCCGGTGGTAGTCTTTAAAAAAAAAATACGTTTAGAAGTGCTACCGGGTTTTTTTATCACTTGATGAACAGAGATTATTGATACGAGCATTTAGTAGGTAATCTATGCTTAACCCATATAACCTCGGCGCGTTTACTTGAGAGAATAGTAGAAAAAATTTAAAGATAAATATACGCAGTAAAATGGCAGATTCTTCTCGAATTATGTATGTATGTATATAATATATATATATTGAAATATATAATAGTATATTTTATTTTCTAATATATGTTTTTTTTTTATAATAAATAGGTCTGCGCGTGACCACAATCTCACATGATGGTAAGTGAAGATGTGGTCTAGGATGGACCGCGCTTACCCATAAGATGCCTGTTCACTCTAGACTTGAAGACTTGACTTCTAGTATTATATTAATTATTGTTTTAAAATATTTGTGTATGATTAATTCGTTTCACTAGTTTTGTTTGCACCTACCACGATTTGTCTCTGAATCACCTTATGGCCGGTAATTCCATGTAACATTTTACAAAGGTCAACGCTAATAGAAAGTATACAAATGTATGAAAATTACGTAAGGCATAGAAAAATCAAGACAAGTTATAGGGAATTGACACGGTTAGCGAATGAAGAAATAGAAGCGCTATCAAGCGATTGTACTCGTATGTTGCCTAGGCCCTCATTTGGTTTTTGTGAGATTACCAGTACAAATCATAAAATTTGGAATCGTAAGTATAAATTATAAAAATACAAAAGGCCCAACAGCGAACAAACAAAATATGCTTAAATTACTAAACTACAAACAAACGTATATTCGTCTAGTCAAGACCTTTCATTTGATACCCATATTGATGTTTTTGGATGGAAAAAAACTCAATTTTTAACATATATAACCTATGTCACTCTCATAACTAAGACGAATCGATTACGGTTACTTTATCGCATACAACACATTATTATTGAATAACAATAAAAACGGGAGTAGGTATAAATGGACGGCCTCATCGCTTAAAGCAATTCCTTTCAGGCAACCCTAAAATTACTAAAATATATTTTGTTCAACGAAAAAGATTTTTATCTAAAGTCAAAAAAACAGGACAATCTTGAAGTGTTTACATAGCCGCCGAGTAAAGCCGATGCGCTTAAATTGTCCAAAATGAAATACCTTCCAGTGACGGGTTAAGAAGCGGGTGGGAACGGAAAACTAAAGAAAGGTAGCGACGAACGATTAGAGAATCCAGGATAGGCACCAAAAATGGTTGATAGTTCAAATATTTGAAAGAATCGTAATCAAATACCACAAATTTTAAAATATAGACGATAACAGACGACATTATATAATACTTTTGGTAAATAGATACTCCTAAAATCAAGGAAGATAAATGAAGGCCAAATTAAATTTAAAAACCAAAAATAAGGGCACATAATAATAAAGTAAGTATAAAATTCCAAATTTAACCTAACCCAAAATGATTAAAAAGCATGATGCCAAATTGAGTCATGCGATTCGAAATAATATTGTTTATATTAATGATTTGTAAAAAAGGGATCCGTTACCCGGAATTTTCCGCCTTTCAATGGAGGATTTCTTAAAATCGGCTTTAAAAAAACAGAAACAAGGAAACAAAAAGCCAAATAAAATCACTGAACCGAGATATTTTTTTCACTGAAAATCCGGATGAATATTAAAAGCTTCGTTTCATTTTCATAGTCCCTCGTCATTATTACGATCTACGAGTCTATTAAATTAATAATTAATTCCAGTGGATGAAAATATTTTTCGTGTTGAGTGTTGGAAGCTAAGTGAGAGCTCCTTTGAGAGCTTAAACCAAAGATTCACAGCCTTTTTGTCATAGACTCACTTTCAAAATTTTCATGGTTTCGTTGGACCCCCTATAGCTACGTTTTTACCATATTGTCAAAACTGGACAAAAAAGATTGGATCTAACTATGGAAATTTGCGTTGTCAACCAACGTAGACCCCCGTCGAGTCTCCCGTGGACCCATGAGAGTCCATCTGAAGTATTTGGGAACTACCTGCCGCACTTACAAACCCCAATTAACTTTAATTCTAATTAAGTCACTTTTTAAAATCTATTTATTTCGACTGTCGGAGTCATTTAAGATTAATTTCGATTATTGAATACGAGATAATTGTTATCTCTGCTCACTTTCAGCGGTATTAAGTATTAATTGGCTTCGAGTGCCGAAATAATCCGATTTCAAAAAATGGATTAATCATCATTAACTTTAAATTTTATTATTATTGAAGTGCACCATCAACTGCCCATTATGTTTCTCTCTCTCATTTTCTAGTTGGGTTGCCTGGAAGAGATTGCTTTTTAGCGATAAGGCCGCCTTTGTACATTGATATCATCAACGTATTGTTCAATTTACATGTAACTTTTGGTGTACAATAAAGTGTATTTATTTATTTAACTGACGTTTGTAGGTTCGGCAGTAAGGGTTTAAACAATACTTTTAAATTCAGTAATTAGCGATTGTGTATACACAGTTTGCACGTTTTGCAGTATTGACTGCAAAACGCAATCTAGCAACTAGAGCATAATTCAATAAGCAACGAGATGAGCAGGAAATTATATAGCTGCCAGCCCATATATGGGCTGGTGCTGCAAAATGCCATCTAGCAGCTTTGGTCTCAGTGCAGAAGCGTGCCAATTAGCGACACTAGGTTAGTGGAGGCCAATCTACAAAGCCTAGAGCACAGGCGTAGGGTAGCCAGCCTCTCTGTATTCTACAGGATGCATTTTGGAGTGTACGCACGAATTGTATGACTTGATTCCACCATCCCCCTTCTGTTATCGTACAACGCATACGCACCCTTATGTGGTAAACGTGCCTTCAGTCCGGACTAAACGATTTGATTCTTCGTTTATAATGACAGCTAGGGACTGGGACAATTTGTCTGCGTCGGTTTTCCCGACTGATTAAAAGTGTCTTCAAGGCTACAGTGTAAGCTTTTAATAAGCTAGTGGCCAAACTAGGCAGGGCCTGTACTATGGAAACCAGATCACTGATACTAATAGTTATATACTTTTTTTTTTTGTAAATACATACTTTAATAGATAAAACACCCAGACACTTGGTGGGAATCGAACTCACAACCTATTAGGTAGTGGCCAGGGTGTCTAACCACTAGACCAACAGGCCCGCCTCCACCCACAGATACCATTTCATTGTCCCATCCCATTGTACCCATAGACACACGAGCCAAGAGCTATTCGCTCCTGTAATACTGATACCCAAAAGAAACCATAAAGTTTCGCGTCGGTACACCGGAATACTTTACCACGAAATGGATAGTTTACTCGTAATTAAAACAAAGTAACCATAATAACAGTAACAGCTCAGTGGTCAAGCGCTTGCCTTGGAAACGAGGTGCGCAAGTTTGAACCCCGGCTCACACTTCTGATTTCCTTAATCATGTGCAATTGTTACTAGCTTTCGGTGAAGGAAAACATCGTGAGGAAACCTGCTTGTCTGAGAAAGCCTTACTAGTTTTCGAATGACTTGTGAAGTCCGCTAACCCGAACTTGGCCAGCGTGGTGGACTATGGCCTAAGCCAGCCAACAGTGGGACAAAATAAGGGCTGGTATTTAAAAAAAATGAGCAATGTTTTTTTGCTGTCGTAGAAGCGAGTGTTAATATTGCTTATTTATTACTATTTTGTACCGGTGTTAGTGGTCTTCATCACTGCTTATTTCTTATCTCTATTTGCGAAAACTTTTAATTGGCATTCTGTTACTTTCCATTCTGTATACCTTGTATGTACTAGCTGTAAGTTTTCTGAATTAAAAACTAATTAAATAATTAGCATTTGTCTCTCAATTAGTTCATTGCTTTTTTTTACAACATAACGGCTTCACCGCTAGATCGGTTAAAAAGCAACTTCTAATGATGTACACCCTGTAGATATATTTTTTTTTTATTAGAAAGAACTAAAAACGGCGGGATAGTAAAATCTAAAAATAAACCGCGATAAAATCCGTAAAAGTAGTTTGATTTCAATGTTTAATATTCGCGTAAGTAAAAGACAACATTATAGAAATAACTAAACAATATTATCTATAAGCTGCGTAAGTATAGGTTTCTACGTCACTTTCCCACGTGGAAGTAGATTATTTTAGATTACTTTACGATTGCCATAAAAGCCGGTAGTAGGTTCTAAGGTCCAAGAAAACAGGAGCTTATTTTCTAACTGTTGCAAAATAATAGTTAAGTATGCATTATGTTATTTTGCGTTACTCTAGCTACTTGTTTAAATTCATGAATAATCGTTATCATCATCAACTGAAAGCCTTCCACTGCTGAACAAATGCCTCCCCCATAGAAAGGGAGGGGTTGCCATAATCCCCACTCTTGGCTTCTGGGGACCGCAGTATAGGTGGTAGGTAATCCAATAGAGACGCTGTTGCCCGTCTTCTTGTTTCCTCTTACTCGCCTCTTACGGGCACTCAATGGGAGGAGATAGGTTTGCCCAGACATACCACGTGTAAGTCATAAATACCTTCTAACTACTCAACAAGAGTACCTACTCAGTAAACGACTTAACAAGAGTGTTGGCAAAATATGAAAATCAACCAATTCTCTCTCTCGAAATTCGAAAAAAAGATTTCTCTAACTTAACGAATGTGTCTGCTACTATTACTGTGCCTATATTGAATGCTCCTCAGAAAGTTTTCCGAATTTGTTAGGCACACAATACATCACCTTCATTTATAATTAGCTGGACTTAGTTAAGCAATTAACTCGGTACAGGTGTGCGTTCATCCTCCACAATCGGAGGGATCACGCCACTTTCACGTGATAGACGGTGGTGACTTAAAAACTGTTTTGTTACCAGAAATTAATTCAACAGCATTCACAAAGGTGTAAGGTAAATGTCTCAGTTGATGACTCGGTTACATTTCACTACGACAGTGATTAATGTCGTATGATTTGCTTCTTTAATAACGAAATGTTCGTGATTATATCGCAGCAAAATATAAATTACAGAGCGTCTACAAAATATTAAATCTATAAAAATAACGAGATTTAATATAATCTTTCATAATGATTTCTGATATTTACGCGAATACTACACATTGAAATGAAACTAATTTTACGGATTATATCGCGGTTTAAAATAAATCGCGATATAATCTGTAAAATTAGTTTCATTTCAATAATCTTTCATTACAAACATCATTGTTTGAACGCAATGTTTTTGCACCAGTCTAACTAAAGTATTATATTAATAGATAAACACAAAAGATAACCCAGAAAATAGCTCGCCGGCTGTATAGGCAAGGCAGTGAAAATAAATGGTCTAAGTAATGAATATTATAATTTTAACAACCTTCGGCATCGATAATACGATTTCCATAAATAACACTGACACCACTAACAAAACGCAAATTATAATTAAAAAATACGAGTCAATGGCGGCTCCTATCGGCTTCGAATATCTTAATGGCGTGTGCAGTCAAGCCTTGTTTGCTCCATCCATACGCCAGCACGCTTATTATTAATGCCGTATTACCCGGCTAAATCGAACAGCTCTGCCGCTTGAGTGACTCTGATAAGCATAACAAGACAATGTATCGTGGACGGCCAATCCGTTTCGTGCTAGCAACAATGCATTATTAAAGCCAATCATGAGCGTCGACCAGGTGGATGTTTACTTCGATTTTCATATCAATTATTGCAGTTTGGGCTACGAGTAGCGTCTAATATTTATTTTTAACCGACTTCAAAAAAGGAGGAGGTTCTCAATTCGTCTGTATATATATATTATTTTTTATTTTATAAATTTATGTACAAACTATCATGGTTAGAGAAGTATGAGGATAATACAGATGTTCCCACGCTTCTTCGGAGTCGCTGCACGTTCGGGGTGTGGGCCCCTATAACGTCCATTGAGTACGGCGACGACTCGGAGGACGGCGGCGGGGTTGTGACCCCCGTGTCAGGTTCCTCCCTGGTGCAGATCCCACCGGAGACCTGAACCCCCTCTCATGTGCCGATGCGACAGCCGCGGGGCTTTTAGTGGGTAAGAATCCCACATATCCCGGGGATCTTTTGAAGATTTCCCCCGCGTCAAAAAAAAAGGTGTTTCCACACTGCTGTTAAAATATGTTTAGAATCATTTTCTAAAACTAATACTCGTACATTTACTAACAAATGCTATGAATTGTTAGATTTGAGTACTCCTACACCGATGGAAAATGTTTCCAAACATTTATAACATTTGAAACTAAGATATCGGACGAACGTTTCTACCATAACGGTTATCAGATCTTCGAATGATGTATCTTACCCATTGCCACGTATACCTGCAGATTCTGAGAACTCTGGTTTTCGGCAAATTTCCAAATTTATTTGGAATCTTTGGCAAATTCCGAAATGTATTCATTTATTTATCCTTTATGAACATAAAATTTAACTCATTCCGCATTCAATTGCGCAAAGAGCTTATTCAATAAAAAAAATTAATTGTACTCGGTGATGATACATTAAGTTTTTACTCCGTAAGTACTCAAATACCATTTAAGAGATTCAAAAATCATTTTAACGAGCAAATAAAATATGAGTACCTAATATCATTACTACGTAATATCTAAGAAAATATTACCAAGAAGTGAGTCTTAGCGAGCAATATCGTTCAAGATATTAAGATTGTAATAACGTTTAAGTAAGTGGCTTCTCATATTTTCTGTATTATTATACAATTCACTGAAGCAACGAGCGAGATGTTTGTAACCGTAAGCGGCATGCCTGCCCATGAACCGTTCCATTGCACTTTCATCCATCTTTCAACACGTTTAGTTATTCTGTAATTTTCACATTCTATCCTCAGAAGTATCTCCAGCTGAGAGAAACCGCACCACCGGAACAAAGCAATACTTGCACATTGCTGCTAATATCTGCAGAATATCTAATGGCGTAAACCGATGATGTTATAAGCTGTTATAAGATGTTATAATCGACGCTTACAACATCACACTAATGCACCTATTCTAGAAAATTTGTTTGTGTACGTATTTGGATAAATTACATAATAGAATTTTTTAATGCCATTGGTGCCGATTCTGTTGTCACACACTAAACTAAACTAGACTAAATTTTAGTTTAGTCGTGTCAAACGATGATTCCTATTCAGAGATCCATGAATCAAACTAAATTATGTATAGTTTGATAGAATATAATTGGCTTTAGTTACTCAACTTAGTTTTAAAAGTATGTTGCTATTCTTTTGTGCACAGTTTACGTCAAATTATGCCTAATATTAGAAACTTCAAACTAAAATTAGATCAAAATAGTCAGCATCTAAATGGTGTCGACTAAAATAAAATTAATATAAAAATAAATATTAATAAATATTAACATAAATATTAAAATTAATATAAGTATATAAGTATCGTAGCCGGAGAATTAGTTTAGTTTAGTGCAATCAGATGAACAAGAGACTTATTTTCTCTTAACATAATTTGACCAATGAAAACCTCACTATCAACTCAATTTAGTAGCTGCCAAAATCAAAATAAGCTCTTAATCATCGTTTGACACCACTAAACTAAAATTTAGTCTAGTTTAGTCTAGTGGTGAACAGAATCGGCACCATCTAATATATAAAATTCTCGTGTCACAGTTTTCGTTGCCATACTCCTCCGAAACGGCTTGAGCGATTTTGATGAAATTTTTTGTGCTTATCCGGTATCTATGAGAATCGGCCAACATCTATTTTTCATCCCCCTAAAAATCTCAGACAATTTTCGTACACACGATCGATAAAACTGCACAACGGTCTGCGCTCGCTACGATATATCGTTGTCGTGTGTACCGAGCATAAGCTGTGAGTTGTCTGTCAGGCCGTATTAATTTTTTTACCAAATATATGAAATGAAAAAAAATGAAAATTTTTGCCCTTCGTCCATACATATTACAATTTACAACCATAGATAATATAATTATTACAACGAATCCATAGCAGTTCGGTTCAAATCCGCCTATTGTCCAGTGAATCCCTAAAAATTGACATTGACAGATGAGGTTATCTGTCCCAAATCTGTCCATTCTTGGAACCTTTGAACAAAAGGTAAATAAATACTTTCTTTTCATCGATCTGGATTTGTATGGTATAAGACAAAATTTGATTAGAGCATCAGATTGTAGATTTGGATAGATGATCCGACGAAATTGATGTGAATGGACGTGCGGCGATTATGAAGCATCCAAATAGAATTGACAAAATACCTCAATGATGGGTTGGTAAACCACCGAAAATGTTTTCTTTAGATTCTGATAAGGAAATTACTGACAGTTATGAATAACCCCCACTGGTGTCTATTTCTCAGGAGAGACAGTAAGCTGACCCCAGATCAGAAGGTTCTAAAAACACAGAACACCTAAGGCACTTAAGTCATACTATAAATTAATTAACTTCCAATGGGTAGGTTAACTTCCAATATTCTTATTATAAATCTTAAATTGATTAAGTAATTGAAAAAAAAATGTTTAAAATCATAGCAAATACCAAAGATTTTGTAAATCGATGATCAACGCAACAAGTGTCTAATAAAAATTAAAACTTCTAACACAGACACCTCCTACTTTCATCGCTGAACATTCCTGAACAATATTAGCTTCATTATATATTATGCTATTTGATATATTATGCTATTACTATATTAAGCTATTTGATAAATACTCTACTTTGTCATTACAAAGTCGAGTATTTATCGAATAGCCAATTCGTCTCAACATATAAAAAAAATAAGAAAATCTACTATCGATAAGCAAAGCTATTTCTTTCAAGATTCTATAAATACGACAAAAAAATATCGAGTCGTTTTCTCGTAATGACCTGCGGCTACAGACCGAGCAAGCTGGACCAACGCTCCATTCGAACGGTCCCATTTAATTGAAGATTCAATTCAGAAGGCAAACTTCTAGACTGGTTCAGTAGACGTGCGGTATCGTATCACTAGGTATGTAGTGCTAGGAATGTACACTGAATTAATTGGCGATGAAATTATGCAAATTGGTCGTACATACATCACGTTCGAATATCTATGCTTAGTTCTCGGTAAAGTTCAATATTGTTCTATTGAGTTTCATTTAGTTTTCATGTTTAACAAGTGGGAGGGTGTTTATATGTTTATGTATTTATATGCCTTTAAACACGAACGTGAATTTCATGGTGCAGGATCTTTGATAGTGAGCCGATAAATATCCGGTCGGACGGTGAATAACTAATAAATGACAAAGCGAATTAAGCATATCGCTTTTTAAAAATCGTAATAGTAATTTTTTGAATAAAAGTCACATATGATAGCGATTCGGCGTCTTCGAATTCGATTGATGTTTCGCGAAATTTTGCGACTTGATTAGTACCTAGTACACTCCCAAACGCAATAAGCTTGAAGGCGATTACAACTTTATTATGCAGTCATAAAACACCCCCGCTGAATTTATTTGACCGTGGCAGCAAAAAAAGGTTGGTAATACAAAGTTGATTTTGCTGACGCGCCTAGTTGAAAATGTATGCGTTATTTAATGTAGTTATTGCGCCGCAAACGAACTTGTAATCTCGTTCAAGCTTATTTGGGATGGAGTGTAGATTGTACACTCCGTGCCGTAGCAGAAACCGCTCGCTTTGAAAACCGGAGGTCGCGGGTTGAAATCCTGTAGGGAGCTATATCTAATGGAATATCGACAGGAATAGTAATAAGCCCTTACCATTTCTTGTCCAAGGTCGTGGATTTATATTTTAATTCCAGTTACGAGGAAAAAATATAACTTATTTTTAAATCAGCCACTGTTCCCGCTGCCCGCCTCTGCCTCTAGACTAAATCAAAGCCCACCGAATTTTCAAGAGTTTTCTACAGCCCACCATTGGCGTTAAAAATGGGGTGTTATCATCCAACTTTAAGAAAGACTGATCTAGGTGATCGTGATTTTAATTAAACAAACACGCAGATACCGACTGCAAGAAACATACACAGGGTGGAATTTTGTAATGCCACCTGAAGGGGAAGTACTCTTAATACTGTAGATAGAAAATTTTACTCAAAGAAAACATTCCTTTATTTGTTTAAAGAAAGAAAACTGCATTCGAAGATTTTTAAAAATTCGCTTGCCGCACCCGGTAATCGTACCGACTAAAATCTCTAAAAGTTGCACCCTGTACTTTTATTGCATCGATCGTTAGGGTCAATTATAAGGATGAAATCTCTCTAACAAACTTCATAAATTAAATAAAAGGAAAACAATGAAATCTTAAATAAGCTAATGATATAATCCCAAATGTTCTTATCCATAATATCATAAATCTAACAATAGCCTTACAAGCGTGACTGACATAAGAACATCTCAAATCACCAGCCGATGACTAGTCAATACGTATGGAACCTTATCGATGTTGCCAGAACTGTATTAAGAGAAATATACGAAAACGATTCTTAATATTCACAATATTATGTTACTCCTACTATGAGTGTGTTATTTTGATAAATTTTGGGAAACAGTTGAAATAAAATAATTAAAAGATAAAATACATAAAATATTTCACACGACTTAACAGTGTTGTGATACAGCTCAACTGAATGCCTTTGAAAAAAAATACGCAATGCTATGTTTTAATTTATTTATTATTATTATTAATTGTAATTTGTTGAATTATTTTTCTGTTTGTATTTATATAATACTTGGAATTAAATAAAATGTAGGATAAAAATCCGCTGTAAATGAAAATTTAAAAATAATTAAGTAAAAATATATTATCATCATCATCAGTAGCCGAAAGACGTCCGCTACTGAACAAAGGCCCCTTAAAAGGGAGGGGTTGCTATAGGGGTTCCCCACGGTTGGAAAAATATATCACTTTATCTGTAATGCTTCGAAGCTAGCAACACCGAACAAGAGAAAGCCTTAGTCACGATGACGCTGCGCGCGCAAATTGTTTGCCTCCGATATCAGATATGCGTAATCTGGCGAACTAAGTGACTCGTCGTGTCACGCGGCATAATGGCGCGACGAGCCGGATCGAATTGCTGCAGCGTTATGTATTTCGCGTGTTATTGATATTTTAGGACTACCTACAATAAGAAAGAATGTCTTTAATCAATTCTATGTAAGCATATTTTTAGCAATATTAAAAATTTATTCATTTAGTTTCAGTGGCGGGTCACCCCCTTCCCTTCAATACGGTTGAGGGGAGTGATGGCTGCTGATCGAGTCAACTCGTGCGCGGGTGCTGCTTGGGCGGACTGGTCCGACTACTATCCCTTTGGCCTTTTAGTTTGTTGTATTTTCGAAGTTTTTTTTCTCTCTGTTATTTGATCTTTTGCACGGCAGGACACTGTCGCTGATGCTGATCTAATTATAACAAGACAAACACTATTTAAAAAGTAAAGTAAAAAAATGACAAGCTCGCTGAGTTTCTTGCTGGATCTTCTCAGTTGAGGCCGCGTTGTGTTCAGGTGGTAGCTTTTAAAAAAAAAAATGACCGTTCAAAAGTGCCTATTTCAAATAAATGAAGAATTTAAATTTAACCGATCGATACGTGAAAGTAATTTTAAGCTTAGTTTCGGTTATCTTCTATGAATTCTCCGGCTGTAGACATAGACTAATTTATTTTTTAATGCGTAAATGTAGCGCATAACTCTTTGATGGAATAGGAGAATAACGTGTATTCTTGTTCAACTGCGCGTATACGTTTCCATTAGTAAACGTAGGTACTATCGCGGGCATGAACGGTGTACCAGTTTTCAATCAAAATCGTTTGAACGACGCACGTTACGTGCGCTTACCTCGTCCGCACGTATTTTAGGCTGGCTCGTGCAAGCGATTATCGCCCTAAAGTTCATACACCGCTTGTGACCGCGAGAGTACATGTATCTACGTACAAATGTTTTACGCAAATATTGCGTACGTGTATGTAATGTATACGCGCGGTTGTACCAAAATAAACATTATTCTCCGATTACATCTAAGAGCTTTCACGGAGTACGTTTCCCAGCTTCAAGTATAGATCCCATTGTTTATATCCCGCCCGGTAGCGCCGTGACGAATAAGATTTGCATAGGAAGCAGTTGGCACGCCCACGGCTAAATTATGTTTTCCTGGTACCTATAGACAAAGACACTCACTTGGCTTAGAACTTCAATGTATTTTTTTTAAATAATATCCTTTCCACACGCATTCAAGGTTTGAACTAGGCAGAGCCGAATGAAAATCAGACTACTGGTATACTCTCTGATAGATAATACTCTTATTCGAAACCAAAATTAACATTTAAATAGGTTCCCGTAAATCGATTACGACCTGAGGTACACTGCAATTGACTAATCTTAATTGGTGCACTTGTAAGTACTTTCTTTGTGAGGTTGTATCGACTTTTTTACTTGTCTTCCGCTTTGCAAAGGAGAAAAGTGCAATTTATATAATGTCTTTTACTTACTACTAAACTAAACTACTTTTACGGATTATATCGCGGTTTATTTTAGATTTTACTATCCCGACGTTTCGAATGCTTTGCAGCACCCAATAACCCAACAACAATGACAACCCAACAATAATAACTAAGAAGATCTGAGGGTACACCGCACAGTGTTTCATGGGACCAAAAAAATTTCCCTCTCCTGTTTATTGCTTTAATCGATCAAGGTATGCATTTAAAATGCATGAGTAAAACACCCAGGTGTCAAATTCAAATACTTTTTTTTTATAAAAAATATAGAAAATTACGTGAGCGTTAACTTATAAAAATTAAATTTAATTCTGAAAACGTAACTATCGAAGATATTTATTTTAAATAAATATTGTCTAATAAAACGTCATTGGACGCATGTTTTCCCTTTTTTATTTTTGGAAAAACCCTTTTGGATTTTGAGTTATTAATTCTTTTCGTATTTTCGTAATTATTTTTTTTCTTCCTAAAAACGGAAAAGTGGGACTTGTGACTAGCACAGGAAGATAGCTCTTAAAAAGGCCTATCGGTAATAAAAATACCATGTTCCACTTCCGCGGCCTTTGGAAGATATAGACCATTCTGTTCTAAGGTCAAATTATACAGTATAGGGTTGTCGCAAAAGGTCACTCAATTTCTTAAAAAAGAAATAAGTAGGGGTAAGTACTTCCGTTTAAGTAATAAAAAAATGTCACTGACATAGTTATCGTGTAGTACGCCTGAAATTATAGTCAAGATGACAAAGAAAAGCATTCAAAAAATATGTAATCACGATATTTCAGGCGTTTGACAAGTACTGGCGGTGGTGCAGTCCTTATCATCATTTCTCAATCGTGTACCAACATGAGGGTGGCACTCTCCAGTCCCCTTTCCATTAAGGTCTCCAGATGGGGCTTTTGATGAACAGCCTCCAGCAAAAAGGGTAAGCCCCTGCTGAGGCAAAGAAGTATCACGGGACTTATTCAACTCCATGATAACAAATAAATTCTGCGTTACCGGGTAAGCTATCGTGCCACCAAATAAAAATACGTAATAGATAGCTAGAACAACATAAGCCCGAAGGCATTTATGCGTATGGAAGTACGCAGGTTAAGTTATTATGTATATTTGTGGAGTTTTAGGCAGTGAAAACTGTTCCCGCTTTCACCACGTGGAGGTAATCCCCCAGCTTATGTAGGAACCTATCACAAAAAACGGCCTGCCAAGCAAGCAATTTAATTTAACATATTAATGTAAAAAACTATTGTTCAAAACAAAATTAATTAAGGTCCAACAGTATGACAACCCTTGCACAATTTTTAAAAATTCAATTTCTCCCAAAGGCCGCGGAAGTGGAACATGGTTTTTTTATTATTGGTAGGCCTTATGAAGAGCTATCTTTCAGTGTCAGTCACAAGTCCCACTTTTGAGTTTCTAAGGAGAAAAAAAATAATAACGAAAATCTGAAAATAATTAATAACTAAATATCCAGAAGTGATTTTCCGAAAATAAAAATAGAAAAACATGCACCTAAGGATGTTTTATCAGGCTATATTTTTTTTAAATAACCAACTTGGATAGTTACGTTTTCAGAATTAATTTTATTTTTTATAAGTTAAAGGTCATGTAAAGTTCAATAATTTTTATAAAAAAAAGTATTTGAATTTGACACCTGGGTGTTTTACTCGTGCATTTTAAATGCATACCTTGATCGATTAAAGCTATAAACAGCAGAGGGAAATTTTTTTGGTCACATGAAACACTGTGCACCGGCATAATTGTGACATAAGGACGTTCAACATCTCAGTCCTCCCGTGACCATGGGTGCTGCAAAGCATTCGAAACGTTGGGATCATCATCATCATCACCAGCCGGAAGACGTCCACATCTGAATATAGGTCTCCCCCTTGGAACGCCACAATGAACGACAATTGGCGACGTGCATCCACCAGTTACCTGCGACGCGCACAATGTCGTCTGTCCACCTAGTGGGAGGCCTGCCTACGCTGCGTCTTCCGGTTCGTGGTCGCCACTCGAGAACCTTTTTTCCCCATCGGTTATCGGGACGTAACGTTGGGATAGTAAAATCTAAATAAACCGCGATATAATCCGTAAAAGTAGTTTGATTTCAATGTGGAATTTATATGTCTCTGACTCCTCCTCAATACTTTTATAGTTAAATATGTTGCGGGCTCCAAGGCAATATAGCGCTTCCCCGGGACTCGCCAAGGGTCAAACCTCGGTTTCGTTCACTGGTTACCACTGTACATACTGTAGATACTGGCTGACCCAAATTGGTGGACTGTCCCAGATTATTATTATTATTTTAGGTTCTTGTGCAGAAGACCTTCCGGCTAAGTACTATCACCAAAACAATATTCATGGGATCAAGGGAATCCACAACTAATATCTCAGGTGAGACCTTAGTCTCAGGTGACAGACGAGCGATCAGTTTGTCTAAACAGGATACCTATTCAACTACTAACATCGATATTCACAAATAACCGCCAAGTGTTTTAGTGAGTACGGATGTCAGACGCGTAAAAAAAAATAAGTTGTTTACAGAATAGACCAGTAATTAAATTAAAACATACACAAGTTAATTACAGATAGAAAATATGTATATTACGTACTCGGTTCGGTGTGTTCCAAGCTTTAAGCAAATAATTTCCTTGCGGTGGATGGAAGTAATTTTGGTTCGTTTGATGTTGTGGACGAATTAAGAAATGCAATTATAACGGTCGTGTGGTTCAACTAATGTGGTTTTGGGTGAGGATTGGACTTTGTCGTGCCTTAGGCACTCATAGGTAAAGGAAAACACGGGTTCCTATGTAAGCAAAAACGTTCACATACGATTGAGTGGTTCATTCAATGCCTCATTTACACCTTTTTTTTTACTCGGGGGAAATCTTCCAAAGATCCCCGGGAGCTGTGAGGCTCGGCGGCTGTCGCATCGGCACATGAGAGGGGACCTCAGGGTTCTCCGGTGGGATCTGCACCTCAGTGCCTTGCCTTTGAGCCCGCCGCCGGGTGGCGCATTGTAGCCCCCCGGGAACCAGTCACGGTGCTCACGGGGACGGGGGTCGCAACCCCGCCGCCGTCCTCCTCGGAGTCGCCGCCGTACTCAATGGACGTTCAAAGGGCCCACACCCCGAACGTCCAGCGACTCCGAAGACCTCATTTACACCTAAACTAACATCATAATCACGAGCTGAAAGTCGTACACTGTTGCAGAAAGGTCCTCTTAGAAATAAAGTAGTAATGACACGCCTGCACTTTGATTCTTATTTAGTTAGTTAGTACAATTTAGTTAATACAATTAATAAATCTATGCCTTACCTAGTAAATGAAGTTGCTTAGACGTAAGAACATTTAACAGACTTCGAAGAAAGAAGGATACTCTTAATTCAATTGTATATTTTTTTATGTATGTTTGAGCATAACTATGGCAATTATGATAACAGTTTGAAAAATACTTACACCGAAAGTACGCTCCACCGAAAAGTTTCTATAAACATTTGATTGACGGGCCCGTTGGTCTAGTGGTTAGACACCCTGTCCGCTAACCGATGGGTCGTGGGTTCGATTCCCACCAAGTGTCTGGGTGTTATTTAGCTATTTAAGTATGTATTTACAAAAAAAAATGTATATAAGAATTAGTATCAGTTGTCTGGTTTCCATAGTACAGGCTCTGCCTAGTTTGGGATCAGATGACCGTGTGTGGATTGTCCCAAGATATTATTATTATTATTATTTCATTGCGAACGAATAAGTATTTTCATAAATAAAGGATCTTGAATGCTTCGAAGGAATTATTTGCTAAAATGCCTTCAAGTCAAGCTACAATAAATGATTATACTTCGTTAATTTCACGAAGACAAGTCTGATTTACTTGCAGCAGACGGGAGATCATGCTGCCCAAGTCACAGATTTAAAGATATAAATATGTACATATTTTTTTAAAATAACATTCACTATTTTGACTCATTTCTCGGCAATGGCATGCAACCGGTCGCCATCTTCATTACGTGATTTTGTGATGCCCGAGTCACACGTAAATTTACCTTAACAAATCAAATAAGATTGGATTTAAAGAAAATTTCCGCTAGTGAAGATATTGTATCGTCATAAGATGTGTGAGCATAATATTGGTAAATTCTTTACTTGTTGTAGTTGTAATAAAACTTCAAGGTGAGTACAAAATTATATCTCAAAGTACAGACTAATATTTTTCTTTTTGGCAACTACCCACTTATTATATTTTTATATTAATTAAATAATCTACATTGTGATTGAAACATCTCAATCATAAATACGCCAAGGTATGTCGTACGTAAATGCTCAGTATCACAAAACGTGTATTGTATGTGTGTCCCAACATAGTATCTTAAGGGCGTTTGCGCGCTTTTGTGTACTTTGGCATTTGGAAAGAACATAAATAATTAAGGTAGGTACCTATCATGAACTATATTCTATTCGATGCTCATCGTATGATGTACTCGTGATATCCCAACGTATTTATTTTGCGCGGGGATGACGTGATATATGATATTTACCTATTTGAACCCACAAATTAATCATAGATCAGATATACCATTTCGATATCACAATTTCAATGTTACGAAAATATTTATGCATACACTACCTACTTTGTGTTATGAAAACGTGTTACGTACGTGAATACACAATACACGTATATAGTGTACGGAAGGTGCTATGAAATAAATAAATATAATTATAACCATACTTTTCTGTGATGTCTTTTTGGTGTGGTATTTGTGAATAGCTAGGAACTGTCATCGTCTTCGGAGTTGGTCAAGAGGCGTTAGTCATATTGTCCTCACGTAAACCGTGTATGGATCATATGACATATGTATACAATGTTACCTATGATGTGTATTCATTGTTTAATCCTCGCGCTAGTCGTGTAAGGATCATTTGACGTCTATCTACACTGCGAGGCGCATTCATTGTTTAATCCTCACGTGAATCGTGTAAGGATCATTTGACGTCTAACTACACCGCGAGGCGCATTCATCGTTTAATCCTCGCGCAAGTCGTGTAAGGATCATCTGACGTCTAACTACACCGCGAGGCGCATTCATCGTTTAATCCTCACGTGAATCGTGTAAGGATCATTTGACGTCTATCTACACTGCGAGGCGCATTCATCGTTTAATCCTCACGTGAATCGTGTAAGGATCATTTGACGTCTAGCTACACCGCGAGGTGCATTCATCGTTTAATCCTCACGTTAATCGTGTATGGATCATATGACGTCCAACCACACTATAATGTGCATTCATTGGTTAATCCTCATGGGCATCGTGTAAGTATCCCGTGTAAGTATCAGATATCCAACTACGTCGCAATGTGTACTCACTTGACCCTCATGTAAATCGTGTATGGGTCCTGTGACAAATGCACAATATGTGTTTATTGATTGATCCTCACGTAAACCGTGTATGGGTCCTATGGCGTGTAACTACCTTACAAAGTGTATTTATTGTTTGATCTTTACGTAAACTGGTTATGGGTCTTATGACATCGAACTACCTTACAATATGTATTATTGTCGAATTCCCACGTATACCGTATATAGCTCCGATGGCATCAAGTTAATACATATAACAATCTTTGATGCATTGTATAATACCACACATAATATCAAATTATCATACACATATTGGTAGATATGGATTTTATGAACCCCAGCTAGGTATGCGGGAGGTAGCGCATAGACCGAGATATAGCAAAGTATGTCTCCCAGAAAGCGTAAATCAAGTAAAAAGGTACATATAATAATATTGATTGTGACTACTGGTTGTGCATAATAATATTGTGCATAACTTGCGTATACAAAACATAATGTTGTAAATTACGAGATCCTAATAATCATTCAGATTTACCACTTCCAAGGTCATACTATACTTAGCAATTATTTGGCCAAGGCCCTGCGTAAGATACATCATTTATAGAATGCTTAAATTCAGTATCATTAGCAGTATTAATTCCAGTACGGCGGAAGCTTGCTTAAACTTATATTTCAATTTATTTACTCGTAAAACCTTAGAACAACCTATATTATACCTACATTGACATTTCTGTACCAATGGGTAGTAAAAACATCAGTTATGCAATATAAGAAAATCAAGAAGGTTCAACAGCGTTGCCTGCACAGCTCAAATATTTTAAATTCTTATTAAGTAACAACGTCTACGTTAGAACTGTGAAGCTAATATTATTGCATACCGTCAGGTCAAATATGATGCTACTATATTTGTATAACACCTGTAATCATATTTTGCAATAAATAAATTGAATTGAATCGAAAAATATAACAAACCACAGAGTATACAGTAAAAAAAAAGAAGCTTATTAGTTATATGTAATTTAATTTCGCACCGCACTTTTCAGAAGCTTTTAACGTATGGGGACAGCCTAGAAGCCGTATGTTTATCCCTACCACAGGCCTGTGCAGATCCTTGCACATCGATGACATCACTTTCATCATGCCCGCAGGTCAGTAACTACGCAGGAAAACACTACGAGCCGAATATGCTACAGGTATATCTACACCGGATGTACGTAAGTAGATGTCTGTATTCACAATTAATAAAAAATGATAATAATAATAATCTCGTAAGCCACGCACTGCAAAGATTGTGCAATTTGTGAAACGGCGAAATCACTTCTGCCGACGAACATACATGTGTATGTACAAATATGAATACATAATTTATTGTAACAACCCCATGCTGGACGCGTTCATCCAAACAGTTGTCTTGGCTGGGATTCAGCCCTCGACTTCGGGGTGGTGTTTGAGGTTTCTAGCCACCGCATTATACGTCCCGTCAATTAAACATTAGTTTCATATAATAAAGTTACAAGATCATTTGATTGATACATAATAGATGGTAATACAGATTAGCATTATAAACTATAGATCTCTATGTCCACTATCATAATTACTCACATCAATTATTGGTTTATGTAATTCTGACTTATTAGCATTGACATACTTATATTAATCGTATTATAATCGAATTTTATTACTTGTTGCAAAATACCTAGCGTTCCTTCTCGCATTTTAACTACATATAGTACCGTAGTCTAATGGTAAAAGAAAATAAAGTCTTTATATACACATGAAATATATTAAAAATTAATATCACTAAAGTCTAAAAATAGAGTAAAAACATGTTAATACAGACTTAGAACCTTCAATTTATGTGAATCGCATAATGATAATTGGGCATATTATAGCCATATAGATGTGATCAGGGTGGTTATACCGCTATCCCTCGATAATTGCTACGCTATCATTTATTTTTTACAATACATATTATTCTGGTTACACTCGCATTACTTTAACTGAAATCAGAATCTATTATTGTTACCCTAATGGACAACAATGATAACAATAATATTATAATAATGAATTTATATAGCCAACAAAATAAGGTTCTCCAAAGGAGTAAAGTAAAACTTTTTTTTTTTACTATTGAAATAATAAATATTGAAATTTACCAAATATGAAAGTTTATTTGGAATACAAGTCGGCTAGTTATCTTAGAAAATGAGTGCTCAAAACTGTACAACATTACAAATTTTTCAGCCGCTTATTATGTTTGTTTATGTATAACATGCATATATATTATAAACTAGCTGACCCACGCAGCTCCGCATGCGCTATTTTTACGTTAACTAAACTTTTAATAACAGACATTCGCATCGAATACATAACCTCCTTTTTTTATAGTCGGTTAAAAACTGGGACCCACTTTTTACTTGCTCTCCGAAGCACGGACCCGTTTAGTTCAAATGGCGTTAAACGGTGACCCATCTATTTAATGACCTTACCGAACGTTGCTTAACCTGATCGATTACAAAACCTTGATAACAATTCTCTATGAGTGTTCCCTTACTAATATTTATTATAATTATGAAGAAAAATTGATAAAATCGGACCAAGCGTATAACCAAGTACCCATTTTGACTTTAATCCCCTCTACCAAAAGAACCGTGCTAGATTACGGGATCAAAAGTATCCTGTGTCCTACCTCGTAGTAAGATCTCAAATCATGCCAAGTTTCATTTGAATCCATTCAGTAGTTTCGGCGTGATGCGCAGCCGTGATACAGACAGACAGACAGACAGACAGACAGACAGACAGACAAAAATTAAAAAAAATACATTTTCGGCCTCAGTATCGGTTATAGAATGCCCTCCAAATATAATTTTCAAAATATCTTCAATGTACAGAATTGGACCTGTTACAGTTTTATTATAAGTATAGAAGATATGAACACATGAATATCTATTTCCTTTTTCTTCATGTGCACTGTGTCCACTTTTCTCTTCTTTTCTTTTTTTCAACTCTCCTCTTACAGGTCTGCTGGAATAGATTCCATTTGAAATAAGCAGCACCTTTGTACATTTTTTCCTATTAATTTTATGTAATTGTTTCCTTCTGTGTGCCTAAATTGAAGAATAAATAATGAACCTTGCAGGGCAGGTTCTTTGAATGGGGTTGGAGATCGCATCGCGGGCTGGATTTAGAAAAAGTATACGACTCACAGACGTGGACGGCGTCTTACTAGAGATACCGCAGAGAGACATGTATATCTCTGCCATTACAGAACCGAAAATCACTGTCGCGGTATTTAGTATGAACAGTATATCTTGTATGAAAAGTAAACAAGAAATTTATTAAGTATATAGATAGGCAATACGCCTTAATATCTTTAATTAATTTTTTTCGATGCTCTAAACATCCTGCAAGTAAATCAGACTTGTCTTCGTGAAATAAACGAAGTATAATTAAGAATCAAACGAACTTACCTTGTGAAGTTTGATGTCTAATTATATGAGTTTATTGAACGAAGACAAGTATACTCCCGCCCTCCCTCAATATTCCCGAAAAGTATCGAAAAAAATCAGCTCTAAAAGTAATGAAGATGGCGACCGGTTGCATGCCATTGCCGCGAAATGAGTAAAAATAGTGAATGTTATTTTAAAAAAATATGTATTTATATCTTTAAATCTGTGACTTGGGCAGCATGATCTCCCGTCTGCTGCAAGTAAATCAGACTTGTCTTCGTTCAATAAACTCATATAATTAGACATCAAACTTCACAATTAAGAATCAAACGAACTTATCGTTTGATTCTTAATTATAACTCAGACAAATACTTACCGATTTCAATTATTCTTTTTGTCCAGAGCCTGAACCATTATTACAATGATTTAATACCCTGGAGTTTTTCAAAGACTGGAAGCAAATGTAATTGGTAAAAACCATACAAAGTTTGTATGGTTTTTACCAATTAAATATCGTTTGCATTACAAACGATATTCTCCACTACATTACAGTGACAAATTGAACCGATGTCAATGATTCTTTTGTAACTCAATTTCCGTTAGAAAGAGGGCGTTTTAAGCGCTCAGAGAGGGAGGGGCAGCCGCGATTGCACGAGTTAATAATTAATGCGCAGTAATGGAACGCGACGATCTGAACTGTGAGGCCCTGCTAGCGAATAATGGACGATTTGTAGCTTTATAATCTAATAATTGAGCTGATGGGTTAATGGTTAATCACTGTTAAAATGTATTTTATTGATCGAGAAACAACTGCCGCTATGGAGAAATTGCACTACAGTTATAGATAGGGATGTGAAAACACTACACACATTGCATTAGTTATACATACGGATGCAAACACACTACATACATTGCACTACACTCATAGATACGGATGTGAAGACACTACGTACATTGGATTAGGACTTTCCAACCGGGATCGCAGGGTGACGATGACAACGATTGACGGTTTCGAAAATTCGTAATTTGGAGACAAAGTGAAAGGTGGGCGTGAAAGTTTCAGCTATGGTCCAGGGGTGATGTAAAAAATCTTGGGAAGTCATTCATACGGGTGTAAACACACTACCTACAAACATTTGCACTACAGACATTGCACTACAGCCGAGATACGGATGTGAAGACACTATTACACATGGCACTAAAGTCATCAATACGGATGAAAAGACACTACACACTGTTATTCCGTTAATAAAGTAACTATGTGACCAGACAAGCAGAAAACGTTGCTTGACGGTAAGCGTAACGCCTGCCCATAAATAGTTGCACTATACACATTATTTAAGGCTGGGGGATTTTTGTTCTCGCGGGGAATCTTTAAAAGGTCTGAGGGGGTTCAATCAGGGTGTGTAAGAGTCTGTTGCCTTTGAGCCCTCCGCTGGGTGCGCAATGTAGCCCTCTGGGGAACCTGCCACCATGTTCACGGAGACCGTGGTCGTAGCTCCACCACTGTCCTCCTCACAGAGTTCTCGAACCAGCAACCGTCTTTTTGTAATAAGGTTTATTATGTCAGGAGAAATAAACGATATATTGATATTATGCTTAATTACCCTCGCACATTGCGGAAACCGCAGGCGCTTAATAATTCCGCTTGTTGAATAGCTTCATTATTACAAGATGGGTCATCCATAATGGATCGAGTTCATCGCGTCGCTCGGTACTAAGTCGGGTAACTAAGTTCGACGGCAATTAATAAATGCTGACTTATATCTCGTACACCGAGAGATTGTCGTTTGGAGAAGGCACATTATTGGGCAAAAATATATATCCACCGCAATTTATCATAAACCCAATATTTTATATTTATGTAATGTAATAATATAACAAAAATATTAGAATAACTAGGACAAAAAAATAAATTATACAATATATATACGAATTGTCCTCACTCTTGGGCGGCAAAAAAACGCTGTAAAGTTTCCACGTTCCCAGAACGCTGCCAGCGTTCTGGGAACGTGGAAACTTTAGCGCGTTTTTTTTTGAGCGGTAAACCTGGGATTGTAACTGAAAGTGAACCAAACTAAACACATATATTTTATAGTTTTATTATAAAATCATAGGCATGAGGAGAAGAATTAGAGTTGATTAAATTTTTTCACGAGTTTTTACATTTTTCGTTGCGATATCGTCATCGGGCGAAGCCTATTTCATAAATTTCCTATCATCGGTAGGCATCCGATCGGATGTGGATCGGATCACTATCAATCGTTTTTTTTTATATTATGGTTATTTTACTTAAACTCGATGTTCACGTTATGAATTCTTAACTAAGGTTTCATAAAGTATCATATATATAGTAGTTTCATATATTTTAAGGTGTTGCTCGTGCACAATCCAATATAAATAACAATTAGACTCAGAATCGCGACAGTGGGAAATCCGCGCGGTAATCCCGCGGCGGCAGTGAGAGATAAACCGGATTTTGTGTGTCAACGTCGAGGATGTATGTGTTTATGTGTCGCTATTATACATATCAGCGCCTCATTGTAACCATGTTTCTAGAGCGTAGCGATCGCTTCGTCGAACGTCATCGCAGCGTGGGCGCGCGCACACAGTTGTATGGGTCGTGTGTGTGTTTGTGTGTGAAGTCGCCGAACGCTCGCAAATTACAGTACTTTATTGTTTACCTAGTGACGAGACAAGAAAGACAGTCACTTGGTGTTAAGTGACACGCGCCTATAGACAGCTGCATTGCACTGCCGCTCGTCAATTGAAACTTTAGTTGTTAAGTCTTCTGTGTTCGGCAATTTCAATAAGGACTTTACTATAAAATCAATCTCCATAGTGATGATTTCACCAAGTACTTAAAGCGGCAGTGCAATGCACGAATGGGGAACGTCTTGCCCATAGATAAGAGTATATTACTTAGAAATAGATAGGTAATTCCCACGTCAAAACGTGCCCCCCAACACCAGCGCCTCCAGCAGACGGTTTTGAAACTAAATAGCCTCGGGCATTTTTAATAAAAAATTGCTAAAACTATGTAGTATCCGATATAAAGCACGCGGACGTCAATAGCAAATGCATAATGCAAAAGGTATTATAGACATACAGTAAAAATATAAAACAAAAAAGATTTCATACGGGCTGGGATTCGAACCCGCCGCACCCAAGAACTCGTACGCCGCACACACACACACACACACACACACACACACACACACACACACAGAACAGCACACACCGTTCTAGCAATAGTATAATAGACTAGACGATCTTGATACTTGTGTGGGACACAAGGGGCCTAATTAAGATTTTATTCATAGCACTTAGGGTATTTTAATTTAGCCCGAATATACCTTGTTTTTTTTTATCATTGGAATAATATTTTTAGATCCATGTTCTTTGAGATTGAGTATCGGTGGTTTATCTGTAGCAAACTTTCCACGGCCGATTCCCGCAATTCGTTTCTCGTCTATTCATCGCATTGATTTCCTATCCGCTGCGGGCTCTTCGAGCTGTGGGCCACGAAACTAGCGAGCGTCATAATAAAAATATTTTGCCAGTACGCGTTGAATGAACAAACTGTTTTTTTTTTCGACTGTTTTTGTCGTTAACGAATAAATTAGTGTATCGTCCACCGATAAACTAGTCTTACAATTAGACTAATTTATCGGTGAAGTTTATGCAATACATAAGTAGTCTGTGAACATCGACTACTTACTACTACTTGTCAACAGTATAAACTAGTCTAAAGTTTAGACTGTTTTATAAACTAGTTTATCGTTGACGATAAATGGTCTCGTTTGGTCGACGGTAAATGCGACAACCCATTCCTAATAACCAGACATTATATACGACCCGTGTCTGTATCTATACAGGTAAATTTTATTTGCAAAAATATTTACACATCTTTGTTTAATTCGGAGACCGATTTTGAAATGGACAAGTTGCCCTACGGCAAACCACTTGATAGATGACAAAGACTGACTAATCGTCTTTGGTAGCTTGAAAAATGTTTAAATTGAAGCTCGCTGTAAGATATAATCAATCTTGTCCGTTACCCCTCTAACATAGCAATACGTTCGACTGCGGATATTTAGGTATTTCACAGTGACAGTCAGTTTGTTGTTACGCAGGAACTGCTTGACATGAAACTCGGCACCAAGATCCATTTTCAGATTGTTTTAGAGTTAAATTAGAACTTGAGAGAGAGATTACTTTGATGAGAGAGACTTGAATTAGAGATTTAGTTTATGCTTCATAAAAGCCAAAATAAGATTTAGGACGCGTTAAAAATTATCACGCTAAAATAACCGCGATCTCTAATCGCTAACCTAATGGCCCAGCTTCAAGAGACGTCGGGAGAGCTGCCACTAACTTAATTATAGACATCCGGCGTCGCGGTGAGTACCAATTCAGAGTAGCCCGGTTTTTTCTCTTTGAATGGAATCTGATATTTATACTGTGTTTACCCATCTCATTAACGTTTATTTGACGGTCTCTCATTATTCTATCATTATTCATGCGATACCCCGGATAAGCTTTAGAGATATTTTGACCACTATAAAAAAGTATTTTGATTACATAGGTCACAATTTTTTGCGTGCATTTGTAGGGATATAACATATATATGGTTTATAATACAAGTGTCGGAATAATCCGACCTAAACTGGATTAATCATCACTAACTCTAGTTGAAGTTTGTCAGAGTGGCAGTCAATAGGACTGATATTTCAGATGACGAGTAACTAACAGTGTAATATATGTGTACAAAGGCAAGCAAGTCGCAACAAAAAAAGCAAAATTTGTACTGCCTATGAGTTTTGTATTTGTACCACAACTTCTCCCAACCCACAAGCTATTGAGTAGCGAGTGTCTAATTACTAGACCAACAACGGGCTCGTCAAATGTCTTCGTCTAAATCAGAACTTCTCAACAGGGAGGCCACGCCTCCTTGTGATATCCAGGACGAGGCGATTGACAGTTTCAAAAGAAAAATCCACTCATAAATGCCAGTCACTAAATGCAAAAATCCGTAAGTAGGATTATGAACGTACGTACAAAGCCATATGGTATAAAGTAAAAATTTCAGGTATGGCCCAGACCATGGGAGTAATGTAGAAAAACGTTGGGACACCTGGTTTAAGTAAATACTAGAAAATCTGTATTTTAACGAAAACGTTGCTTTATATAAGCAGAACATTTTAACATTTAACAAACAAACAATCCAAAATCAAACACATGCATAATAACTGTGTAAGCTAACGTCACAAATGTGTACAAACACGAACCGGAACTATCGCCTGAATTCACAATATTGTACCAACTGTGCAACAGGCGTGAATTCGAACCCATTATTTCTCAAACATCGAACTGCGCAGATGCATTTTATGTTTAATTAGTATCCATTTAGCTCTGGTTTATTTCCAGAGGCTAATATTGGATAGGGTTTGCTATCACGGACATTGGACTTAACAACAATTTTTTTTATCATCTAAAATAGTAATCGCTCGAAGTACCTACCGATAACCGTTGGGGAAGAAAGGTTCTCGAGTGGCGACCACGAATCGGAAGACGCAGCGTAGGCAGGCCTCCCACTAGGTGGACAGACGATATTGTGCGCGTCGCAGGTAACCGGTGGATGCAAATAGCCAATTTTCGTTTATAGTGCCGTTCTAAGGGGGAGGCGTATGTTCAGCGGTAATTGTACAATTAAACGAGCCACATCTCTCGAAGACCCGATAATGCGAATGATAGCAGCTCAAGCGTCGACCACGAACCGGAAGGCGCAGCGTATGCAGGCATTCCACTAGATTGACCGACGACATTATAAGTCATTGTGGCGTTGTAAGGGAAAGTCCTTTGTTTAGCAGTGGACGTGTGTCAGCTGATGATGATCATGATGAATCAAACTATGCAGCGATCGGCAGGCTTTTGTATGAGTGTACCAGGGTGACAAAAATCAAGAGAGATGGCGATATATTTTTTTGGGACTTATAGACGCTGTTGGCCGCAGATGGCCATTACAGCTTCACCGGACAATAGGAGGCGAGCGCTTATAGCACTCTAGCCTTAATGGTAGAAGTAGCGACGAGCTCAAGGGCACCTCAGGGAGGCACGGCCTCGGCTTGGGCTGTCGCTTGAGAGAGGGCTGAGTTTACCACCGGTTCACAACGCGCCCCCACTGAGAAGAACCGGCAAGAAACTCAGTGGTCGTTGAGGTCTCATGCGTACGACCCTTCGGCCTCGCCGGCGAGACCGGTGTGTGATAAGAGATGGCGATATGTCATGAGCTACGTGATTTCTATCAAGAGCGTGAGCGAGTCGAAAGATAATGGTAATATAATCAGTATTATTATCAGTAGCCGGCTGACGTCCACTGCTGAACAAAGGCCTTCTCCTTAGAGTGACACAACCAATTAAATGAATGAATATTAGTTTTTATTTAGATTTCTAACGAGCTATGTATAACTAAACTATTTTAATTTAAAAAAAAAAACTTTTTACACATTCAGTTTTAAATAAAAAAAGAAATAGATATAAAATATTATATGTATTTATTGTTCTACGTAAACCTTTTTGAAAAAAATATGTTTTAGTTTACATTGTAACCACTTAAATAGAGTAAAAGTATTTTATATAGCGTAGCAAGTGTCTAATCGAATTCGGTTATTAACGAGGTACCTATCGAAATCCCAATTTACAAAAATATACCCACAAAAACAAACGCTGCTCCATGTTCGTTCGAACCACTCTCAATCATTTCCTTAGAGACGGGAAAGTTATTAACAATATTACAAAAATATATTCTCCCCAAAATTTATACACAGCGTACGAGATACATATAGCAACTTCGACGGACAAAAATACGCATAAAGCTAGTTCATATAAATTTGTTTTTTTTAAACAGTCCTTGTTTTGGTCCCACTGTGGGGCGGGCCTTCCTTCAAGAGCAAGAGGCTAGTGAACCTTAATTAAGAAAAAAAAACTGTGTTACAATAAAAATATAAGCTTTTAATAAGCTCGTGGGATTGCAATAATGCACTGGCTTAAACCGAGTTATAAAAAAGGTGTTAAGAAACTCAACCTCAGATTGACTAGCTATTAGCCTCTGGGAAGATAGTACGTGCCATCTAGGGACTCGTATTCAAGTTATAATTATGGCGGTTATATTGTGTTATGACTGTTTTTTTAGAGGACTTAGGAGGTAGGCACACTGCACACACTATACAATTCACTCTACACACACAAACAAATTACACACAAGGCAATACACGCAGGAAGTTCGCCAAGTGAACTTGAAAGTTAACACACGTGTGCACCGACAAAGTTTATGTAAGAAAATATTTAATAGTGACTAAATTTGATCCGGCCCGGGTTAACTCAACGGCAAACAAGGCGCGAACCGGATAACAGACGTACCAGTCGTCCTACACGTTATCGCATCAAGCACCCACGCTTTTTTTCCCTTCTGATTATTACTGCCCACTGTGCTTATGGGTAACAAGACATTAATATCTAATGAAGCAGATAAACCATCGATATAACATATAAACTAGATAAACATTCATTAACAAAATGACATCTAAAATGTGGTCGCTGAGGTCGCGAACTTATCTGTTCTGGTGGCGGAAATATGAACTAACGGTTTTTAATATGATAATGACGTGAAGTTTGGCAGTTTCATACAGACTGTAGCGACGCTTCTATCGGCACAAATAATTTTGTCAGCCTGTGGCTTGAAAAGAAATAGCGACACGAGGGCGCTACTTCTGTGTGCCACTTTTCGGACCGTAACACCTAATCTAGTTTAAATATTAAATCGATGAGAAAACAAACAAGCAACTCGTTCGTTTGATGGTAAACGATACACCTGCCGACTTATAAACTGCTGTACGGTAGCTCGTCACCCGAGATATTAGTTTTTCAGTCTTTTAAGTCCGGTAATTTCACCAGCACATTGCTCTTCCTACCAGAATACAGCAATGTTTACACACTGCTGTTTAGCGGCAGAAATCTGACACTGCATGCGGTGGTATCTGGAAAGTTCCTTGCACAAAGGACCTACCAAAAAAAGTATATAAGTATTCGTAAAGACATAGTAAAGACTTAAAATCTAATGTCTAAGGGTCGGCAACGCGCTAGTGATTCTTCTGGTGTTGCTAGTGTCTATAGGCTGCGGTGACTGCTTACCATCAGGCGGGCCGCACGCTTGCTTGCCACCTTGGTAGTATAAAAAAATAGTATCAGTTTTTTGGTTTCCATAGTACAGGATCTGCCTAGTTTGGGATCGGAGGACCGTGTGTTATTGTCCTAGAATGTTATTAGGTATTACATAAAGTGGTCAGTCTAAAAATGCTTGTAAAAAATGTAAGATTATAGCGAACAATTTCTATTTCTTCTAAAACCATTAAAATCTAATTCGTACGTTGGCGACTTAGCTTATTCTTATTTTCCCTAAAAAAATATATTACTACCAATGAAATACTCTTACTTTGAACATCCCACATATACGGCAAGAGCCGTAATTAAAACTAATTTGCTCACTAAACCAACTTGCAGAGTAGAAAGCTGAGGCAGCTTTGTGCTTCAAACTAAAGCCAAAACACATCAACGGAGTGGAGGTGAGCGCGTGTTTAGCAAGGTCAATGACCCGGCGTCAGATGGTTCTCCGTGATGCAAGGAAGACCTCAAAATTAACCCTGAGCAGTGTTAAATTTGATACTGATGAAAACGTGTAAACTGTTAGAATGATTTTATAATCGTCTTCAGAAAGAACCTTTTTTGCAAGACTGCACCAGGAAATAGGTATGTATGTGCTATGTATCGTTCTTTAGCACGGTCTACAACCTAAACGGCTTAATGGCTTTTGACTTATGTAGTCGTAGTACTGACATTAGGTATATATGTCTTAATAAAAAATATGGCGGCCGTCAGTCGCAATTTTTTTTACTTAATCTGCCTTAATGAAGTTGAAATATGTAGATGTGTTTACATTTTCTATGTGTAGTATAATTTAAAATCATTTAGTTTGTCCGCAGTGCCATGATTTTTAATATAACTAAGGTGGCAAGCAAGCATGCTACCCGCCTGATGGTAAGCAGTCACCGCAGCCTAGCGCGATCTAGCGCGTTGCCGACCCCAAAAGACATTAGACAGTAAGTCGCATGTGTGCGGTTATTACACCAGCTAAAGCGCTCTTCACACCGGAATACAGAAATGTCTACACACTGCTGCTTGACACTGCGGTGGTACCTACCATCTAGTACAATATTGTGTGAAGTGCAATCGCTGCCAAGCACTAATTTAAATTGAGTAACAATAGCAGATTGTCTCACAAGGGACCAAAATAATGTATTTAGGGCGAGAGTTTCGCTCTGGATGCTATCACTCGAGGTAAGAGTGAAAAAAAAATAAGAGATGCTTTTAACAGTGACTAATATTCATATTTTTATAACAACTGCCATAAAAAGCCTAAAACGAGGAAAGTCACCTGGACACGATAATTTAAGTATAGAGCGTCTTACATACGCGGGAAAGCATCTATAGAGGGTGCTAGCGATGATTTTTAATCTATGTATTTGTCATTCTTATCTCCCAGAGGACATGATGAAAACTATTGTAGTTCCAATAATGAAAAACAAGACTGGAGATGCAAGTGATAGAAATAATTATAGGCCTATTTCCTTGGCTACAACCATTGCTAAGGTGTTGGATGGTTTGATTGACCGACAGTTGGAAAAACATTTAAAATTGCATGATGCACAATTTGGATTTAGGCCTCATCTATCAACTGAAACGGCAATCCTCTGTCTCAAACAAACTGTCCAGTATTATACAAGTCGAAAAACACCCATATATGCGTGTTTTCTGGACCTCTCCCGGGCATTCGATTTGGTATCTTACGACTGCCTATGGAGAAAGCTTTCCCTGGAGACCACACTGCCAGTTGAATTGATTGCTGTATTAAAGTATTGGTACAGTAATCAATCTAATTATGTGAGGTGGGCGGGGACACTGTCGGGGGCATATAGGTTGGAATGCGGCGTGAGACAGGGGGGAATAAGTTCTCCAAAACTTTTCAACCTGTACGTAAACCAGCTCATGGTTGAGCTCAGCAATGCCAATATTGGATGCTCTATTGACGGACACATTATCAATAATATAAGTTATGCAGATGATATGGTATTGCTGAGTCCATCTATCAGTGCCCTCAGGAAGCTCCTCCGAATTTGTGAAGACTATGCTGTTGCTCATGGTCTCAGGTATAATTCATCTAAGAGCGAGCTCCTCGTGTTTAAGGCAGGTGGCAAACACTATGATAAAGTGCCACCAGTTATCCTGGGGGGTTTACCACTCACTAGAGTAACTCAATTCAAGTACCTGGGACACTGGGTAACAGATAATCTGACTGATGATGTAGATGTGGAAAGGGAACGTAGAGCATTGGCGGTTAGGTGTAACATGATGGCTCGTAGGTTTGCCCGGTGTACAGAACAAGTCAAGGTAACGCTTTTTAGAGCATACTGCCAATCCCTGTACACGTGCTCCCTGTGGACCAACTATACACAAAGATCGTACAATGCTCTGCGTATCCAGTAAAACAACGCGTTCAGAATAATGTTGGGGCTGCCACGCTTTTGCAGTGCGTCGGGTATGTTTGCGGAATACGGCGTACAAGACTTTTTCGCGATAATACGCAACAGAACTGCATCCCTGATGCGCCGAGTGCGTGACAGCTCCAACATTTATATAAACATGCTTGCGGACAAGCTGGACAACCCCATAATGCGGCACTGGGTAACGACGCACTGTCCTTCACACAGGTGTTGTTTTATTTAATATTTATGTGTTCTTTTTTATATATATTCGTGCATGTCTGTGTTTTATTGTAAAATTATTGTGTACTATGGACGTATGTCTGAATATAAATTATAAAATAAATAAATAAAATAAAAAAATAACTAAATTACGTATTAAAATGGTCTGTAATATTATGATAAAAAGTAATAGTTTTTTTTTTCAATTTGAATTAACCAATTCCGCGTCGGCCAGGACTTTATCGTAGCGAATTGCGTTGAAACTGTTTAATTCCATAGTGTTCCAAATTCAAGTTATTTCGTCATTGTTATTAAGTGCACCGAATGGACTTACTTTGGTCGCACTTATCAAAGAACATCGCTTTTCGAATAGATGGGATGGAAAAATATAAAATAACATATTCTTTCTTTTATGTCTCGTTTTAGTCTCAATAGAAGTTTTATTTTTGCTTTGTACAACTCATTTCCTCGAGATCCTTTATCATAAAAGTAATACGAAACACTTTTCTGTTGTCAAAGCACTAACATTTTATATTCTTAAGAAAGCTAACGGGACGTCGCGAAAGCAATTATGGTAAACTTTCTACAAAGGTGCACTGCAGTCATATAAGCATTGTTCTCCTTAGTATTCGACGCGAAAAAAACCTCGTTTACTAACAAAAACAACTAGGGCGTGCGCTGGGCGACTCGACGAAATTCGATTTACATATGAAAACGTTTGCGAGCAGGCCGCTAGAGGGCGCTCTCTTAAACATGTCCACACTGTAACACGATCTTATTTAAAAGTCACACCCGGTGCGACTTTATAAAAGAATAAAATCCACGTGAGAGATTTTTCACGCTAGCGCGAGCATCCTTTCGTCGTTGATAAAGCGCCATGCACGGCACGCTTTTGTCTAAGAGTTAGGTTTCGTTCATGTTTTTTTTTATTTTTTAGTTATTTGCTTTAAGCCAAATAATCATCATCATCAGCACCAGCCGGAAGACTTCCACTGCTGAACATAGGCATCCCCCTTCGAAAGCCACAATGAACGACAGTTGGCTATTTGCATCCACCGGTTACCTGCGACGCGCACAATGTTGTCTGTCCACTTAGTGGGAGGCCTGCCTACGCTGCGTCTTCCAGTTCGTGGTCGCCACTTGAGAACCTTTCTTCCCTATCGGTTATCGGTTCTTCGAGCGATGTGCCTGCCTATTGCCACTTCAACTTGGTGATTTCGAGAGCTATGTCGGTGACCTTAGTTCTTCGGCAAATCTCCACATTTCGGATTCTGTCGCGTAAAGAAACTCCGAGCATAGCTCTCTCTATGGCTCGTTGTGTGACTCTGAACTTCTCTAAAAGGCCAGCCGAGACCACGTCTCAGTACCATATGTCATCACTGGCAACTGGTTTTTGGGCGAATCTCCTCAATTCGGATTCGGTCGGGCAAAGAAACTCGTTGTGTGACTCTGAGCTTATCTAAATAATAAAAATACAATAAAAAAGTAAGGTTTTCTTTGTTATTTAAAGGTATTTATTTCATTTAACTTTTTTATACGTTACTTAAGACTTTGAATTTCTATATCCTTGAGTATGTCCCATCTTCAACCAGTCAGCCTGTATAACCACCATTATGTTTATTTCTAACATCGAAATAATGTTATTGGCAATGACAATACAGTCATTTAGTTGAATAGCCTAACATAAGCACCCCAACATACACAATCCATTTGCAGAAAACTAGAATGGTAGGTAGCTATGAGAAAGAAAGGCACTCTAATTGCTAGCGCCTGATGTGCGTACCCATAGATATAATATATAAACTAGTTAACATTCACTAACAAAATGACATCTAAAATGTGGAATGAAACTAATTTTACGGATTATATCGCGGTTTATTTTTGATTTTAATTTCCCGACGTTTCGAATACTTTATACAGCATTCATGGTCACGGGCGGACTGAGGTGGTAGCTGTCCATATGTCATAGTTGTCTTAGGGTACCCTCAGGTCTTCTAATTATTATTGTTAGTCCGATCTACGCAGAAAGAGCTTACAGTATCTTGAGGTCTTGCAGTGGAATGCTTGTCTTTGGATTTGACTATGTTTATCACGGGATCCCAAGCTGGTGGTAGCACCCAGCCATCTTCTCTATTGAAATTTGGATGTTTTCTAATTTCAATAGCCTCACGAATCATCCTTGGTAGGTAGCGCTGTTCTTTTGCGAGGATTTGTGGTTTGTCAAATCTAATATAATGACGGGTGCGATCCTGAACATGTTCACAGACTACTGACTTCGTATAGCGTCGATTTTTAACGTCAGCTATATGTTCTTTTACACGGGTTTTTACCGATCTTTTTGTTTGCCCGATGTATGAGAGCCCACAGTCACAATCCAGTTTGTATACTCCTGCATCTTGTAGAGGTATATGGCACTTGACTGATGGTAAAAACTGACTAATCTTCTTTGGTGGCTTGAAAAATGTTTTAATTGAAGCTCGCTTTAAGATATAGCCAATCTTGTCTGTTACCCCTCTAACATATGGCAATACAGCAGGCATACGTTCGACTGTGGATGGCTTGACACGTTCACAGTGACGGCGGCGCGGAACTCGGAGCTTGTTATCATGCAGGACCTGCTTAACATGTTGAAGCTCGGCACCAAGATGTTCCTCGTCACAGATCCCGTGTGCTCTCTGAAACAACGATTTACCGACAGTAGCTAACTGTGTTGGGGGATGATGAGATTCGCCGTTTAGATATCTATCTGTATGGGTCTTTTTCCTATACACAGTATGACTCAAGGTGTTATTGGGATTACGGATTACTAAGACATCTAAGAATGCTAGAGAGTTATTTGATTCCAACTCCATTGTAAATTGGATTTTAGTGTTTATGGAGTTAAGGTGATCTAGGAAAGCAGTTACTTTATCTGATGGTAATATTGTGAAAGTATCGTCTACGTACCGCTTGTAGAATCGTGGCTTAACAGGTGCAGTATTAAGGGCCGTCTCCTCAAAGTCCTCCATAAATATATCGGCAACAATGGGAGACACTGGTGAGCCCATCGTCACACCATCTACTTGCTTGTAGAACTCCTCTTTCCACAATAGGTAGCCAGATGTAAGGCAGTGTCTTAATAGTTCTGCATATCCTACTGGTATGTTTTTCTCTGCTAGCTTTCTTGTTACAATTGAGATGCAGTCTTCTACCGGTAGGCATGTAAATAACGACTGGACATCAAAACTGACCATTGTTTCATTGTTAGTAAGACATAGATCTTTAATCTCATTAACAAAATGGTAAGAATCCCTAGTGTGAGCTTCTGTTTGCCCTCTTAGTGGTGAAAGAACTTTTGCTACGTGTTGAGCCAGTCTATATGTTGGTGAATCGATCTGGCTCACAATTGGACGTAGCGGGACATTTGGTTTGTGTATTTTAGGCAACCCATAAAGTTTTGGTGGTTTCGGACAAGAAGGTAACAACGATTTGACGTCTAGATTCAATGCCTCGGAAAGTTTCTTTATTACATCACTAGTTGCTTTATGTGTGTTGTTGGTTGGGTCTGATTTTACCTTTTTATACGTACTTTGATCCGATAATGGTGCCGATTCTGTTGTCACCACTACACTAAACTAGACTAAATTTTAGTTTAGTGGTGTCAAACGATGATTAAGTGCTTAATTTGATTTCGACAGCTACTAAATTGAGTTGATAGTGAGGTTTTCATTGGTCAAATCATGTTAGTTGAAAACAATTCTCTTGTTCATCTGATTACACTAAACTAAACTAAAATAATTCTCCGGCTCCGATACTTATATTAATTTTAATATTAATTTTATTTTATTTTAATATATTTTATATTAATATTTATTTATTAATAAAAAATATTTTAATATTTATTTTAATATTTGTTGAAATATTTGTTTAAATATTTGTTTTAATATTTATTTTAATATTTATTTAAATATTTTTTAATATTTTTTTTATTTATTAATATTTATTTTAGTATTTATATTAATATTTATTCTAATATTTATTATAATATTTATGAATTTTTATTTTTTTTTATTTTAATATTTATGTAATATATATTTTTTTAATTTATTAATATTTATTTTATTAATTTATATTTTTTTATTAATATTTAATTTATTATTAATATTTATTTTAATATTTATTATATTTATTTTATTTAAAAAAAAATGAATATATTTTTTTTTATTTATTAATATTTATTTTAATATTTATTAATATTTATTTTATTTTAATATTTTATTTTATAATAATAAAATATTTTTTTATATTTATTTTATTATTTATATTAATATTTATTTTTGTTATTTATTCTAATATTTATTTTAATAATAATTTTAATATTTATTTCATTCTATTTTAGTCTATTCTATTTTATTTTAATCGACATCTTTTAGATGCCGACTAATTTGATCTAATTTTAGTTTGAAGTTTCTAATATTAGGCATAAATGACGTAAACTGTGCACAACAGAATAGCAAAATACGTTTAAAACTAAGTTGAGTAACTAAAACCATTATATTCTATCAGACTATACCTAATTTAGTTTAATTCATGGATCTCTGAATAGGAAAGACACGACTAAACTAAAATTTAGGTTAGTTTAGTCTAGTGTGTGACAACAGAATCGGCACCAATAGCTCTTGCATTTTGGCATTGCACTATTCTACGCGCCGACAAAGGAAACGCAACCGTGGTCCATTACCACGGTACGTCAGATTACAATGCCAAAATGCAAGAGCTATTATCGGATCAAAGTACGTATAAAAAGGTAAAATCAGACCCAACCAACAACACACATAAAGCAACTAGTGATGTAATAAAGAAACTTTCCGAGGCATTGAATCTAGACGTCAAATCGTTGTTACCTTCTTGTCCGAAACCACCAAAACTTTATGGGTTGCCTAAAATACACAAACCAAATGTCCCGCTACGTCCAATTGTGAGCCAGATCGATTCACCAACATATAGACTGGCTCAACACGTAGCAAAAGTTCTTTCACCACTAAGAGGGCAAACAGAAGCTCACACTAGGGATTCTTACCATTTTGTTAATGAGATTAAAGATCTATGTCTTACTAACAATGAAACAATGGTCAGTTTTGATGTCCAGTCGTTATTTACATGCCTACCAGTAGAAGACTGCATCTCAATTGTAACAAGAAAGCTAGCAGAGAAAAACATACCAGTAGGATATGCAGAACTATTAAGACACTGCCTTACATCTGGCTACCTATTGTGGAAAGAGGAGTTCTACAAGCAAGTAGATGGTGTGACGATGGGCTCACCAGTGTCTCCCATTGTTGCCGATATATTTATGGAGGACTTTGAGGAGACGGCCCTTAATACTGCACATGTTAAGCCACGATTCTACAAGCGGTACGTAGACGATACTTTCACAATATTACCATCAGATAAAGTAACTGCTTTCCTAGATCACCTTAACTCCATAAACACTAAAATCCAATTTACAATGGAGTTGGAATCAAATAACTCTCTAGCATTCTTAGATGTCTTAGTAATCCGTAATCCCAATAACACCTTGAGTCATACTGTGTATAGGAAAAAGACCCATACAGATAGATATCTAAACGGCGAATCTCATCATCCCCCAACACAGTTAGCTACTGTCGGTAAATCGTTGTTTCAGAGAGCACACGGGATCTGTGACGAGGAACATCTTGGTGCCGAGCTTCAACATGTTAAGCAGGTCCTGCATGATAACAAGCTCCGAGTTCCGCGCCGCCGTCACTGTGAACGTGTCAAGCCATCCACAGTCGAACGTATGCCTGCTGTATTGCCATATGTTAGAGGGGTAACAGACAAGATTGGCTATATCTTAAAGCGAGCTTCAATTAAAACATTTTTCAAGCCACCAAAGAAGATTAGTCAGTTTTTACCATCAGTCAAGTGCCATATACCTCTACAAGATGCAGGAGTATACAAACTGGATTGTGACTGTGGGCTCTCATACATCGGGCAAACAAAAAGATCGGTAAAAACCCGTGTAAAAGAACATATAGCTGACGTTAAAAATCGACGCTATACGAAGTCTGCAGTCTGTGAACATGTTCAGGATCGCACCCGTCATTATATTAGATTTGACAAACCACAAATCCTCGCAAAAGAACAGCGCTACCTACCAAGGATGATTCGTGAGGCTATTGAAATTAAAAAACATCCAAATTTCAATAGAGAAGATGGCTGGGTGCTACCACCAGCTTGGGATCCCGTGATAAACATAGTCAAATCCAAAGACAAGCATTCCACTGCAAGACCTCAAGATACTGTAAGCTCTTTCTGCGTAGATCGGACTAACAATAATAATTAGAAGACCTGAGGGTACCCTAAGACAACTATGACATATGGACAGCTACCACCTCAGTCCGCCCGTGACCATGAATGCTGTAAAGTATTCGAAACGTCGGGAAATTAAAATCAAAAATAAACCGCGATATAATCCGTAAAATTAGTTTCATTTCAATGTGTAATATTCGCGTAAGTATCAGAAATCATTATCTAAAATGTGGTCACAGAGGTCGCGAACTTATCTGTGCTGGTGGTGGAAACGTGAACTAACGGTTTTATTAAGACAATGAAGTGTAGTTTGACAGTTTCATATAGACAGTAGCGACACTCCTATTGGCAAAAATATTTTTATCAGCCTGTGGCTTGAATAGAAATAGCGACACAAGGGCGCTATTTCTGTGTCACTTTTCGGATCGTAACACCTAATCTAGTTTAAATATTATATCGATACGTACCTTTATATGTTCCGTCAATTTCCAGTACCGTCTCAAACATTGGTTCTAATTCCATTTTTACAAAGTGGGGAGGTGTTATGTTCAAAGGCTTCATCAATGGTCCAATCGACGTGGTTTTGAAATTCTACTCCACATAACTAATAGCATGTTCTCGGCTCAATTGAAGGCTTCACGGCACTAACGAAGCACCCTATTCATTATCCATATAACACGTGTTTGTTTGTAATCCCCGATAAATAGTCCTATATCATTCAGCGTCGGATATCTTTTCACCTCGACATTAAGACGATGAGCAGGTGCTTAAGTTGTCATTTCGCGCTTCGGGGCGCGTTCCGTGTAATCCACCTAATGCTTGAGACCCTACTGACGTTTCAAGAAGGGCGTTTCAAATATGGTCCATAGGCGAGTTACACTCGAGAGCAAGAATGTCACTTTTCAAGTTTAGGTCATCTACTATATTTAATAATATAATAAAATTGACACTGTTTGTTGAGTCGTATATTGGTCGTAAATAATTCGATGTTCGCTGCTGATATTAAGCCTATTCGTTACAACATTGTTTAAGATCATAGAATACCGATGTCACGGAGTAACAGATCATGGATACTTTTAACGCTTTTTTTTTCAAAGAATCTGCGCTGGTTTGTCTCAACGGTCTACATTATTCATGCTATCAAATATTCAGAATCTTAGATCATATAAAAGAAATAGATATGACGCGCGGAACTAACAAATGACGCCGGGCACGAGGAATATGAAAACACAAAGTGCTATGATTCGACCAGCAGTGATCGCGAGCCACGATCGGGAGCGCGCGTCTGGTCACAGCAAAAAAAAAACATCGAAACTATGCCGTACTGTGTAGTAAAATATTGTAAAAACACATCAGATAAATTAAGAAAGAATACTGGATTATCATTTCATAGGTAAATGTCTAAAAATAACAGATTTCTAATTAGTTTGGTGAACTTTTTGATCCCACAAATTCGGAACACAAAACCTCACCAAAGTCATACGGTGTTGTAATACTGCACAAATTTTTCTCCCATAAAATATCACATCTTTTGTGGGTAACTTATTTGATATTAGGAACTAAATATTAATAGATTACTTTTAAAGTTTTTAACCGACTTCAAAAAAAGGGGGTTCTGTATTCAATGCGTATGTATGTTATATTAATAAAATTGCGTAATATTAGCGTAATGTTAGTCCATGTGGGCATCAAAACAAATGTCCTGTAAATGGTTGTATGTATGTCTGTTTGCCAACGTATTTTTCAGGAACTGCAATTCCTATTTCGATAATTCAAGGGATGAGTGAACATAGGTGTTAATAGTTTTAAACAAGTTATGAGCAGTAAAAAAAAACAATTCAAGCTAGAAATTAAAGCTTGAAGTTTTATAATACAATTAATTTAATTTGTTTTGTATATGTATATTTATAATTTCTACATAATGTTATAATTAAATACATATTATTATGTATATATTTGATTGACACCTGCCCTTCAAAATTCTGTCCTGTTCCCTAAGGCTGTCTGGAAGAGATCTTTATACCCGGTAAAATATAGCTTGATTCCTGATGACAGCAGTCAATCACGCCTAAACATTTTATCTCAAAAATATCAAGTTCGAATTATTTTCTACTATTATTTGTGTTTGATGTGGGCTGTGCGCCTTTATTACTCTACGCGTCTCCACAGATTTGGCAATAGGCTAGATGACAAAAAAAATCTATTTATTTCCACTTAGGTTATCAAAAATATTGTTATTGAAAAAATACAAGCTAAGTTTCTTGCCGGATCTTCTCAGTGGATGCCGCGTTACGATCATAGCCCCCATGAGGCCTATGCCTAACAATTTTGATTTCGAATTCTTACAGATTGAACTATCAAAGTCGTCGAATTGAGAACCTCTTCCCTTTTTTGAAGTCGGTTAAAAATTCAAATTCGTCTATAACAGTCGTTTTCGGGTTATCATGCCACAGCCAGGCATATGCGACAAACTTAAAACACCTCTCCTCATTTTGCTACTGCTGGTGTTATAGCACACAATACTTCGGAGCGACTTCAATATATTTTCGTTAATTACTTTTTAGATAATTTTCTTTAGTCGTTTTTATATTTCTAAAAATAGTTTATTTTATAAATTATAATAATAATCATTAGTATCAATAAGTCAAAATTTGAAAGTCCATAAGATAAAGGAAAATACTCGGGAGATTATTTCAGGTACTGGTAACTCTACGCTCACACAGGTAATTGTATCCATACACAGAAATCGCAGCTTACGCACACACCGGCAAGGTCAAACCACGTCACTTATTTGTTCCGTGCGCGTGGTCTATGTATTCTATAGTCTAAGTTCAGAATTTATTCATTATATTTTCTGTTTTTACCTGTATGACTAAAACAGAATCTAAAGGATTTAAATCACAAACAAATCTGCTCGGTATTTCATTAGATATAAATAAAATCTCTTTGTTGATAAAATCTCAACTCATTTCAGCTAAAAAGAAATTGAATATGTAATGAACAGAACATAGTTCGTTAAACTTCTTTTTGAAATATTAGTGCAAGAGAATTAAATGAACACAATATTTGTCTTCGTTTGGTACGAGCATTGCTTGTTCGACAAAATAGAAAGTGCGTCAATAGAAAAGGTTTTATACTTAATTATTTTTTGTGATGAGACAAGCAGGACGTTCGCCTGATGGTAAGCGCACGCCTATAAGACAACTGCACTGCACAGCCACTGGTCACCTGGGACATCAGTTATTTGATATCTTGGCCTGGTAATTTCACCAGCTACAGTGACCTTTTTTTCTGGGGGAAACCTTCAAAAGGTCCCCGGGAGCTTTGGGGTTCGAGAGGATTCCAGAGGATGTGGTATTCGCGATGCGGGGACGGGGGTCGCAACCCCGCCGCCGTCCTCCTTGGACGAGCTACAGTGACATACACACCGGGACATCAGGCATTACGGTAGTACCTAGACGTTCCCTTGCACCGACCGCCTCGTAAAATTAAATAATAAAATATAATGGCGAATATGCTAAAAAAGTTTCCATAGCACTCACAATTAGCAAATCGATCACACATACGCTGTATATAACGAGCATAGACTAAGTTATTTTCCATAGAAAGCGAAATTGATTCATGTCGACAATTACATACTTATTGGTTGTTCCTATCGCAGACAACTAAAGTAAACATGAGATATGCATTTCATTATGTCTAAGTACGACTTTAGTATGAGTTTTAACAGTCTTATTTCTCTTTTCGTATCGAAATGGCATGTCAAAATAGATTGCTCATTCAGCAAGATTTTCTAGGACATATTTAAATACCCCATTGGAGAAGGCTGTCTCCCCACGTTTTAATAGTAAAAAAGAACTGATGTGGTGACTGTGTTTGATTCGTTTTTAATTTATTTATTTTCTAATATGATGACGACAATTGCATAGACGGTCGCCTGATGATAATTCCGTAAACAGTTGCATAGGTTTCATAGCCCAGTGAATACTTCAGATTCAGTGCCCTTCATATAATATTACAGCAATGTTTACACACTTTTGTGTCGTGGCAGAATATCTTAGGATTCCAATTTTACGAATTATATCGCAGTTTCATTTAGATTTTAATATCTCGATGTTTCGAACACTTGAAAATTAGGGAAAATTAGTTTCATTTCAATGTGTAATATTCGTGTAGGTAAATACCAGAAATCATTATCTGACGATTACATTGTCACAAAGAGATCTCTATTCTAAAAAGCCAATCAAACACTACTTATAACTAGAGGCTTTTTGTAGAAACTGAAGATAAGAAACTGCATTGCTTTTAATAGTCAAGTCCTTAAACAAAGAAAGTAGCCAACGTCACGGCACTACTGCGCCTCATTACTTACTCTGTGTAATTATTCGTGTAGCACTCTGCAACCCTGAGTAGGTGATAGTACTTTAGTGTGGGCTGTATAAGGCCGGGCGCAGACGAAAATGGGAAATTGCTCTTCGTACTTAATGCCCTAACGCGAGAGAGTGGATTTTAAACATTGTGCTTTACGACGCTCCCAGCCGTAGTACAAGTATTTAGGATTTCGTTTTGTATCATTTTAAATGCAAGACGCACATAACTTTTGTTGTGGAATCTTCTTATGGGATATAAAAAAGCTTTAGATAATGTATTACCTAGAACATTATTATCGTTTCTGTATTGTTGCTTAGCGGTTCGGTAGTGATGAAGTAATAAAGAACCAGTTATATTTTATTGAGTTATTTTTTTAAATTTTATCTTTTATGATTCTAATTTTTAAAATAATGAGGTCCACTAAAAAAATAACAAAAGGCTACTATTGATACATTGGTTTGCACTAAACAAGCACAAGGCACCTGTACCATAGACAAGATGGATCACTTTGTTTTGTGAAATCCTTCACCCTGTTGTGATGAAACACCAACCCTTTTTTTGGGTGTCTACTTTTTGTTTTCTGTGTTTAATTGCAAACATACGACAGCAAAGCTTTTAAAATTTTTATGAAGTGATTTGTGTTCTTTTTCCTCTAGTCAATTGTGTTTAAATTACTATTGCATGAATTCATATCATTAGACATCCACCCTCCCATCTCCCCCCATTGGCGTAAAAGGCGACTATGGGAAAATAAGAAGACGGGCAGCAGCGTATTTCTATTGGATTCTATACTATGATCACCATTAATTTGTTTAATTTATTTTATGGGTTTATCTTCGTTTTTATCTATTGGATTAATTACCACCTATACTGCGATCCCCAGACGCCTGTCAAGCGTGAGGATTATGGCTTGACGATGATGATGGCATACTATTACATAACACATTCTAGCATATTTTTAGTTTTTTAAACTTTCAACGAATTTCAAAATGTTTTATTATTCTTTTTTATCAAGTCTCGTATCAGCGAGACACGATAACTAATAGAGTGTATTGCGATCACGAAATTACACGTCAATCTAATACGCGGCCGCGCGAACCGGAGCCTTCGTTGCTTGGGGCCGGCTGGAGCCGGATCGAACTCGCTAGAACCAGATGAAACCGACTTGCAGCGTATGGCGACCAATTTCTTCTCAAGTATTTTTTTTTTTCAAATACCGATATCAGCCAGGATCCGCCTGATAGTCACACAATCCAAAAACCGTTTTACGATAGACTAGACTTTTTATGGCGTGGCTTACACCTTAGGTATTCCGAACGGAGTGTACAGATCCTCTCCATTGCGTCGATGGAGGCATTGGTGAGGTTCCAGTGGGTAAAATTCCATATAACTCGCCTCCACACGGAGAGCCACCTTTTGAAGGTTTTCTTTCCGACGCGACGGTAGAAAAGGTATCATGTGTATGAGATCGTCCAGGACGGTGCCACACCACAGTCTTGGTTTTTCTATGGCAAAACAGCAACAATATTTGACATTGTTGTGATCTAACGTGAAGGGAACTGTAGCTAATAAAATTAACAGGTACACGAGACTTAAGCCCCGGTGTACATCGGACACGCAGATAACGATCAGTTTTTTTAGTGAGCTATTATTTTTAATCATAATATTATAAACATAGTGTTTTTGTTCTGTACAGAATGCAAATAGGTATTTAGGCGAGCTAGCGATTTTGAACGAATGAGTGAGTGATGTTATGCAACTAAATAAAAATGTATGCTACATAAGACGAAATTACTGTTACGTATGGCATCTTGATTTGATTAGGTAACATTATATGCTACTAAATTTAAAAGCTGTTGGTATATGTGACCCGTGGGGTTTCCGGGTAAGAATAGCACCCTCCCGTCTCCTCCCGTTGGGTGACCGTAAAAGGCGACTAAGGGAAAGCAAGAAGACGGGCAGCATCGTCTTTTATTAATTACCTTCCACCTATACTGCGATCCCCAAGCCGCCTGCCAAGCGTGGGTATTACGGCAATACCTCCCTTCTGAGGGGGAGGCCTTTGAAGACGTCCACTGTTGAACAAATTCAACAAAATCAAAATCAATTCAAATTCAAATTCTGTTGGACGTCTTTCAGCTGATGATGATGTTGGTATATTGTTTCTTAACTGATAAAAGTAATACAAGTTCAACTTAGTACGTTTATACGCGCGCATTTTAATAATACTAAGCCAATATCTCCGTTCAAAACCTTCCATGGACAAGCGTGACGCTTACCATCAAGCAAACTCTTCGAACAATACCAGTACAATCCGACAGTAACAGAAAATCTAACAGTTACCGATTTAATGGCGAATTACTTCCATACAAAGAATCCCATCATTTCGAGTGACAATTACAAACATAATTAAAACATGCCTATTGCATTCGATCAATCTGAAAATTTAATTACTGTTTTAATTATGATGCTATTTGGACTACATCCAATTTATTTTGTCGTACACTCACTTTAAACATATAATAACAATAACAGTTTTTTGATTAAACTGTTATTTTGCAAGCGCAATCGTAGTTCGTTGGTTGAAATTAAATAATGTGTACTCGATGATCTTACAATAAAATATTATATACAATACAAATATTCTTTATTAAACACCAAAAGAGAAGATACAGCTTAGAAGGGAAAAGTAAAATTGCAGTGTGACAATTTAAAGTCTTATCGCTATAGCGATCTCTTCCAGACAACCTTGGAAAAATCCTCCTACTAATGCACACCAAAAATTGTGACCAATGTTATTTTTTTTTTTCATATGTAGTTCAGGTATAATATTTACTTCCCCTCCTTATTATTTACTTTTATGCAGTACTTTATGCATTTTCTAAATAAGTTTGACGGCATTTTAAGTACTTTATTTTCAAAGGCACACAACATCACGTTCTTTACATATTATTTGATGAATTTCGTTTCCTATCTTCACTTTTCGTGCACTAATGGCATATCTATTGTATAAAATATCATTGTATATGTTATACCACAATGTACTGAATGGAGATTGCGCGCAGGGGATGAGTTCATACAATATGCACCGAGATAAAATAGTGGCTATTGCAGAACCTGGAGCCCAGAATAGTAGAATCTGATCGATAAAGCCTCTCTATTTTGGTAGCTTACATTTTAGCGGAGGTCGTTAATTGTTGGACACTTTTCGGTCAGGTCATCCGGACTGAGCATGCAGAACTGACTAGTTTTTATCATATTCTTTTTTAAAGCCTAAAATTGTGGTAACTACTGATTAATTGGACAAATAATGTAGCATTTTGCGAAATAATAACTGACTATTAAAAATGAATAAATATGAATGAATTAATAGTAACTGACAACTGAGAGCTTGTTGAGCTATTAGCTTATAAGCTAGACTTAAATTTTGATAGTGTTATATCGTGATTTAAGTGAAAATGACTCCGTAAAAGGGGGGTATTATTCTGTTAATGATATAAGTATAGTCAAAATCTCGTTTGTAAATCAATTAATTTCTTATCATACGCGGTTACATTAGAAAAGCAAATGACTTAGGGTTGCTTACAGATTTTTTGTGGGACGTTAATTTTTTTATATGCCCAAAACCACATATTCTAAGTTAAATAATTTGAAAATCACAGGAAGCTATTCGGACGACCTAGTGGCGACTATGAAAAAATCCCGCGCTTTCAAGCATTTCTGGCATACTTAACTTACTTACTTACTTATTATAAGCAAGTATAAAGCATTTTACTTCTTTCTTTTACCCACTTTTGGGCACTATTTTGCTTTTACCCCTGATTTAGTCTCAACTCACTCAATGCACCTGTGTTTGCTGGAAGAAAACTCATTTAATGAGTTAAGCTCGCCCCTTGTAATATCTTTACTTTTATAAATGTTTTTGTATGTGTTTCTGTGTACAATAAAGCATAAATAAAGCTCAAATAGGTCCCTTTAGTTTAGTACTATCCGTTGTGCCTTGCAGTCTGTAAGAGTCTTCCTTTTTGTGGTTAAACCGGCTTTGTCTTTCCTACTTCTCCTGTTCACTTTTTTGAATAAATTCGATGCGGGTTCCAAGACAACTCGCCGAGGGTCAAATCTCGGTGTCTTCTCTGGTGACCACTGTAGATCCTGGCTTTTAGGAGTCACAGTGCAGTGGTGGGATTAGTCCCATAGTCTAAGTGAGATATTTTATTTTTAATGTCCACTTTAAAGTTAAATGTTGTTGATAGCAGGTTTGTATTTTAAATGCTATTTATGTTATGGTCGCTAACAATGAGCGTTAATTTGCTGACAACGAAGTGGTAGTGCGGTCCAATCGCATCGCTGACGACGAGCGAATGTTTCAATTGAAACCACACATTGGCTTCCAAGCGAACGTGAAATGATGGATTTTAATTATCATCGATGATTATCTAGCATTGACAAAACATATTAGGTAGGTGTTCAAAATTAAGTACGTACGAGTATATACAAAATACCTATACAAAAAATTGTTCACTATTATGAATTATAAAATCGGTATAAATATAATACAAACATAGTACAAATTTTGTATTGGGCTTGCTAACAGTCGCTTGTTGTACGGAAAAATGTGAATTAATAAAAGGTAGAAAAGTAAACTCAAACTCAAAAATAGTTTATTTCAAATAGGCTTAACGCTAGCACTTTTGAAAGGTCATGATTTTTTTTTTAAAAGAAGCTTCCACCGGATCACAACGCGGCCTCAACTGAGAAGATCCGGCAAGAAACTCAGCGGGCTTGTCATTTAATCACTTTTTTTTAAACAGTGTGTCATGTTACAATTAGATCAGAGCGACAGTGTGTCTTGCCGTTCAAAAAATCAAATAAGACAGAAAAAAAATAAAAAAATACGACGAAAGTACAACAAACTAAAAAGCCAAAGGGATAGTAGTAAAAGTAGTAAATTACTAAGGATAAGATGTAAACAAGGTAAGCACCTTATTTTTTATTTAGTAAGGATACGCGTTTATATATTTATCGTTCCACTTTTGATTTTGTACAGAAAAACAGGGTAAAGGACGTCTTATTAAGAAGGTAGCATTTTGTCAGTTAGTACAAGCCATATTGATTTTTTATTAAAATCTTCACTAGGTCACAAGATGACTCATCAACAAACTATGACTACAACAGTATTTCAAAATTATTCTTGTTTGTCATACTAGTACTTATTGTGAGTTAGACTGAGTAAAACGTATTAGCAAGATTTTACTTCAATAACAATAGGATCTTTAACCTCAGAACGTCCGATATACATTGCAACTGTGATTGTAACATTAAAAGTCCGTTCCGGATTTGGATGCCATATTGATCCGGGGCAAAAATGTCACCGGTTCGTGGGCCAATTAAGTTTGACATTGATCCCGTCTGCAGGCACCGCCGGCTGGACCAGAAATAAACGCGGCCAGCCAAGATCGATCGCGAACAGAACCCAATGAGAATGCAGTTTCATAGCAGAGTTAGTTTTCATACCGATGTGAAGGATCGATAATAAAATTTGTTGGTTTTCATATAGATGTCACGAATGGATAATAAAATTTGTTGATTTTTAAGTCGATGTCACGAATCAATAATAAGATTTGTTGGTTTTCATATCGATGCCACGAATCAATAATATGATTTGTTGGTTATCATATCGATGTCACGAATTGATATTAACATTTGTAGGTTTTCTTATAGATGTCACACATCGATAATATTTTTTTTGGTGTTCATTAAATGTCACGATTCGATGACGAAATCGAGTGATTCAGGTGATTTGATTATCAAGTGAATTTGGTTGTTTCACTGCTTAACTGGAAGTGTGGTCGAGCACAATTTTATATCAATTTAAATAACCAAAATATTAGTCATTTAAAACAATGAAGTATTCTTTGTAATCAGGTTAAATATACCGCGAATTCATTATCAATTGAAAGCCGGACAAAGACCGCCGCCATAACGCATTTAACATATATAAACAGGTATAATTACTCAGACATAATTTAAAAGACAAAGCTCTTGAAATTAAAATAAATTATATACAAAGTAGCAATTAATAATTAACACAAGGGCATTTCAATTGTGAACATTCATACTGTTACGTGCGGGTGGGTATTAAAATGCCGATTAACGTAAAAGAAGATTTTATTCCACGTACACTCACACTGTATACACACAAGGCACAGTAGTCCGAGTCGCACAGTACTTCACAGTAGTCCAAAGTCGTCGCAAGGGTCGCTGGTATAATTCTCTTCGATCGCTACTGTCTGGACTTTTTTTTTTTTTTTTGGAATGATAGACGCTGTTAACCGCAGATGGCTATTGCAGCTTCACCGGACAATAAACTGTCTGGACGCCTCTTTGCGTCGGCTTATATACCTAAATTAACAGAGGGGTGGAAGCTTCGAGATCATTCACGTAAATACCTACTTAGTCTAGCGCTTTCGTGAGCAGATACAATAGCGGCGCGGCCTTCGAGAATAAACGAACAATAGGCGGGGTCAGTGAACCGAGAGCGAGCGAGCGGTAGGTACATACATAAGTACTTGCGAATTGGAGGAAACAACTTTCTATTGAGAATTCGAGATCTTTCTACACGGATCGATAGTAGACCTATAGACTAACAATGCGTTTTGAGATTATTGCAATTAAGTAATAACCAACGGAGTAATTAACACTTTTATGTCCCGGTCGTAACAATACCAAGAGTAAGCCAACGACGCTTAGTAGCGGGTTGTTAAAGAATTTGGTTAGTCAGAGCGCGCGTAAAATTTGTTGAAGAAATCTTGAAATGATAAATATTTCAAGTTTACATTTAAATTGTAAATTATTGTAGATGTTACCAGTGAAACCGATCGTGTAGTAAAAAAAAAAACAAAACCAAAGTCATTGTTTCTATTGTACACTACAATTTTCACAATGGATAGTTCATCCGCTTAGTTGACAAAAGGTTACTTTCGGTACAGATAGTTACTTTCTGTGAAATGGAATATACAATTTCACTTAACGGAGTCTCACATTACGTAGGCACATTAAACTTGATCATAAATTACATAAAACTTATTTATAAAAAAAAACCTTTCATATTAGTATTTTTGCTACTGACAGCCAACGGTCTCGTTGTTCTACGTTGTTGTATTATTTTACATCAAGCTAGAATATTCGCTGGAAGATGTTGAGTGCAGGCAAAATATTTGAAAAGATGTCAAAACTAAGAACGGTGTAGTTTAATAAGCTTTTACAAACTATTCAACGAACTACATATTAAGGCATCTGTCCAATAGAGCTATGAACATATCATGCAAAAAATATAAGTAGGTACATTGTTAATTTTATGAATATGAAACAATGCCTGTTGAACCATTGTTAGCGGCCAAACCGTAGCGTACTTTGACAGGACTGACAGAAACTCACGCGTATGTTTATGTCAATTTACGGCAGTATTTTTTGGACGGCAACGCAGTCTCGTAGGAACTACAACACATGTTGTATTTTATCCGGTTAATTCCGATCGTGTAATCGGTTCAGGCTATATACGCTTCGGCAGTATTTGTTAAACGAAACGGGCGAATTTTTTGCCGACCGGCTGTGCCGATTAATGCCGGCCCGCAAACATGTAACGCGTCGATCTAAGCCGGGCGGCCTTGTTCTCGAACATTCATCTACATATACATCATCATCATCATCAGCCGGAAGACATCCACTGCTGAATAAAGGCCTCCCCATTAGACCCCAAAATGAACGACAATTTGCCATTTGCATCCACCGATTGCCTGCGAAGCGAACAATGTCGGCGGTCCACCTAGTGGGAGGCCTGCCTACGCTGCGTCTTTCGGCTCGTGGTCGCCACTCGAGAACCTTTCTTCCCCAACGATTATCGGTTCTTCGAGCGATGTGGCCTACCCACTGCCACTTCAACTTGCATATTCTACGAGCTATGTCGGCGACCTTGGTTCTTCGGCGAATGTCCTCATTCCGGATTCTGTCGCGCAAAGAAACCCCGAGCATAGCACTCTCCATAGCTCGTTGTGTGACTCTGAGCTTCTCCAAAAGGCCAGCTGTTAAAGACCACGTCTCAGTACCATGTCATGACTATACATATATGTTCGATATTGCCGCCCGGTTGTGCCGATTTATGCCGGCCCACTCAGATGTGTAACGCGCCTAATATTTGTAGCCATCGTAATGGGCCTTTTGATTGGCTGTTGCTACATTCGACAACCAATAGGAGCTCTCGGTTGAGGTTGTTTAAAATATTTATTAGATGAGTCTAAATTCAACCGTAAGAGAATTAACTACGACCCCGTTGTCCTTATATTAATGATAATTACAATAAAAATGTCATAATTCACCACTACACCAACTAAAATGTCTCGGCTCGGCACTCTGTTAGCATTATTACAACGATATTTCATTGTAAGCGTTCACAATCAGTTAATTAGTTGTGAGCGATAAATTATCAAAATAACACAGTATTTGCGTCGCATTGTTCAACAATATTTATTCGGTGTATTAAAGAATATTCGTGAAAGCCCAATGTCGGCATTAAAATTTAGTTCTATAATAACCTTAAATGACACTTAATTTGTTTATTGTATTGATTATCATCATCACCAGCAGCCGTAAGACGTTTACTACTGAAAAAAGACCTTCCCCTCATTATTGCGCGTTTATACATATATACATTATCCTTTTTATGCAGCTTTAGGTATAAATAAACTTTTGACGAAGAATCCCAGGTGGCCTATGTATGTGCCAGTGTGTAAAAAAATTACAAGGTGGTTCCTTGTGCAAGGAAACATCCAGGTAGGTTCGAGGTGTGGTCCCCAGGACGTCCATTGAGTACGGCGGCGACTCCGACGGCGGCAAGGTTGCGACCCCCGTCCCCGTGAACACCGTGTCTGGTTCCCGGGGGGCATATTGCGCCCCGCGGCGGCGGGATCAAGGGCAAGACACTAAGCGGCTTGCTGTTCTTACCCGGACACTCCACGGTATATTTAACAAAAAGTAAAACCGACTTCTATCAACCAGAAGACCGAGTTCTAACTTCGGTACCCTTATAAGTTAAGTCATATTATTATAGCAGTCATTTTTTTTTATCGATATTAAAACCATCGTAACCAAGCCTAAAACCTAATAAATGGCCAGGCGGAACAATCAGGCTCTTCATTTAAAAAACAAACACAGTAAGGTGGGAACATAAAAATTGCCATATTTTTCCCCCACTTATCTTCGAGTCACGCGTAAAATAACGCACGCCTGAGGTGAAGAGGGAATCTTCCCCGTCCCATCTCGCGTTATTGACTAAACGATCCGTAAACCGGTACTGAAAACTCACATTACTTTATGCGACTTTTGCTACCGATGTAGAGTCACTAGATGTGACAAGAAATGGATGAGTAATTAGATAAGTTTGACGCAGAATGACCACTTGTTTTAAATCCTTGTGTTTTGACTTTTTGTTTTACATTTTTTTGTTTTACATTTTTTTGTTTTAAATTCATGTATTAGGACTTGCAACACTGATACAGTTCAGTGATAAAGTGATAATACTATAGCTGGACAAATAACCACGCCTAATAATAATATTTTGGGATAATCCTCATACGGACATCTAATCCCAAACTAGGCAGAGCCAGACACATGGTGGGAATCGAACCTAGGACCTATTGGGTAGCAGCCAGGGTGTCTACCCACTAGACCAACAGGCCGATCAGACTTACTGCCGAACCTACTAACGTCAATTATAATTAATTGTCATTAAGTCATTTTCTGAAATTTATGTATTTCGGCACTCGAAGCCAATTAATAGTTAATTACGTTCAGAGTAAGTAGATATATCAATAATCTCGTAATAATTAGTCAAAAATAATTATAAGAGGCTCTGAAAGTCAAAATAACTCTTTATTACAAAATATTATTACAAAATATTATTGGATTTATAGGCCTTGACTTTACAGTACACTTAGTTATTTTTATTGAAACAAAATATTTACAGTTTATTTACAAACATGTACACTTAAACTAGGTAAAAAAAATCCTCGAAGTTGTCGCCGCACTGGGAGGGAAGGGTACCTAAAAGACTGGCGGCATTACCCCTTTGTATGGTCAAATATTATTTAAGTGGAATTAAAGTTAGGTGTCGTTTGTGAGTGCGGCAGTCAGACTTGAAAATGTCTATCAGGTGTGTAGCTTTTCATTACACGAATTTTCCTACTTGTTTCCTCATATGTTAAAATAATCCTTCACCAAGCTTTGCATAAAGCATGCTGGGCTTGGGCTGTACCAATCATATCTAGTAATACTTTATATCGATTTCTGCAGAAGTTAGTAATTTTTCAGCGGCACGGCCGGGCGTTGGCACTTAATTTATGGGGGCACCGGCCACGAGGAAGGAAGTCAAATTACCATACGACGTCCGCATCCAACAAAGAAACCAGTGGAAAATGCTTCCTAGCCGATACCGGCAGGCAGCGAGACGCATGGAGGCGGGCAAGGTGACACAAGCAGCCGCGATTGCATTCTGACGCTAACCGTGAAGATACTGATGTAAATATTATAATCGGACAGGAAAAGACCAGATACTGATCTAAAGAGCAAGAAACAGAAGAACTTGTACGTGTCTTTCCGTGGGTATGTATATCGAAAAATGGTACACCCGTGGTGGTAGTAGCTAGACTGCTTATGGAAGAAAGGTCTTTGCTTGTGGCGGCTTCGTGTGGCGGGTCACCCCCTTCCCTCCAATATGGTTGAGGGGAGTGATGGCTGCTGCTCGAGTCAACTCGTGCGCGGGTGCTGCTTGGGGGGACTGGTCCGACTACTATCCCTTTGGCTTTTTAGTTTGTTGTACCTACTTTCGTCGTATTTTATTATTTTTTTCCCTGTATTATTTGATCTTTTGAACGGCAAGACACACTGTCGCTCTGATCTAACTGTAACATGACACACTGTTTAAAAAAAAAAAAAGTGATAAAATGACAAGCCCGCTGAGTTTCTTGCCGGATCTTCTCAGTTGAGGCCGCGTTGTGATCCGGTGGTAGCTTCTAAAAAAAAAATACATGACCTTTCAAAAGTGCTAGCGTTAAGCCTATTTGAAATAAACTATTTTTGACTTTTGACTTTTGACTTGACTTTTGAAGACACATTCACCACAGCACAACGATTAGATGATCAAAAAACGACGAAAACCACAAAAAAATCCATGAGAAGATCCAGTGACTTCAACCAAGAGTGAGAAATGCGTTTGTTCAAGCTGTTCGCTTATGGAATATATTGGATATTTTCGTTAAACGTGCTCAAATACATAGTATACTTTAAGAAGGAAGAACACAATAATACATGCATTGTCTTCGATTTAATCATCGGGAAATAATCGTTTTTTATTTTAAAAAAATATACAGGTTTTTTCTCAGTCGGTATGAACCTCATCATCATCATCATCAGCCGGAAGACGTCCACTGCTGAACATAGGCCTCCCCCTTAGAACGCCACAATGAACGACAATTGGCTATTTGCATCCACCGGTTACCTGTGACGCGCACAATGACGTCTGTCCACCTAGTGGGAGGCCTGCCAACGCTGCGCCTTCCGGTTCGTGGTCGCCACTCGAGAACCTTTCTTCCCCGACGGTTATCGGTTCTTCGAGCGATGTGGCCTGCCCATTGCCACTTCAACTTGCAGATTCTGAGAGCTATGTCGGTGACCTTAGTTCTTCGGCAAATCTCCACGTTTCGGATTCTGTCGTGTAAAGAAACTCCGAGCATAGCTCTCTCCATGGCTCGTTGTGTGACTCTGAACTTCTCTAAAAGGCCAGCCGTTAGAGACCACGTCTCAGTACCATATGTCACTGGCAACACACGCTGGTTAAAAACCTTCGTCTTCAGGCACTGCGGTATTTTGGACGAGAAGATATCGCGTAGTTTCCCGAACGCTGCCCATCCGAGTTGAATTCTTCGGGCGACCTCTTTGTCGAAGTTGGACCGACCTAACTGGATAATTTGTCCTAGGTATACGTAGTGGTCGACAACTTCGAGTGTATCGTTCCCAACAACTACCGGTACGGTATGAACCTATTGTTTCTAAAAATAATTTTAGTATGCTCAAAATTATTGAGTTCAACAAAAACAAATATTCAGCTTCGACGCAGCAACCGGACGATGCCGGTGGAATTTAATCAAAATTGCTCTTGAAACACGCGTTTTTGTCCGTCGAACTTCCAAAAAAGTTGAGTGAAAAAAGTACCCCCGGGAGAGTAGTGAATTCTATAAGCACTGAATAAAGAGGTACACCACTGCTTACGTCTTTTAAACTATGAAATACTGCACATATAAAGCACTTAGCGAACACTTTTTCCAAACTTCGTCGGCGAAGTTTAGCAAGTGAACACTGTGCGGGAGGTACTTAAACATATTTCTTTTTTCGCCCATACTAAACATTTTTATCATTGTTTAGTGGAATATTTTTATCCCTGGCGCGAAGAAAGATAGAAATACTCTATAAATTTGTTACCTGCACCTGTCTGTCTGTGGCATAATAGTTAAGCCAAGGCCCACATAATGGAACGATTTAGCGATTTTTTTAAATTGAATGCTGGTTTGATCTGGGTGGTTAAAATGGCTGTTTGGTGGAAATCTGTTCAGCCGAATTAAATTCCTGGTATCGTGGTTATTATTAAATTTATACTCGTTATTTCAATTCATATCCTTTTTGTCTGTAAAGAATATAAGAAAGGCACAACTTTTTCTGTAAGATCTGCTAACGAATTTAGGCTACCAAAAATTTACCATTAAACAATTAACAATGACCCCATAATAACACTATCAGTTTGTGTGTACACACATATGTGCACAAACACATTATTGTTGTTAATATGTGGTTTAATCCTTAATTTTCAGCCTGTAGCTTTAATGTTTCTCTGGAAAGTTGTTCGCAATAACCTTAAGCATTAATGAACGGCACGCCGCGACGTCTGTATGCCTCATACATCTTTTGGACATTCATAATTTAGCCCAGCACCTAAAATTGCTCAATAACACGCAGCAAACTTGACTACTTCCAGTTCAATAAAACATAATTTTCACAACGACCACTAAGATTTCAGTAATTGGCAAAAACCATAAAGGTAGTAAATCGACGAGACTAGCTTTGAAAGTTTAGTAGGGGTTAACCATTACAAACGATCATGTTGATTTGGAGCCCGAGACTATCCCAGAAACACTATAGAGCACAGGTAAGTGATGTTTCAGGGTTGTTTTATTTGGGTCATGTTCTGCTAAGTTTCATTGCTTTGCGGGATCGGATCCACAAACAATTTTGGGTAGCCGTCCCACGGTTATCGAAACTTTACGACTTGACAAATCGTAAATTGATTATACCACCGCAGCAGTATTGATGTGAGATGTACAATTTATTATGTATACTACTTCCTGTGTCATGGGCTCAGTTATATGCGGGTAGTTTTCATCTATATTAACTTCTTACTACATTTCCTGATTGCTATAGAAGAATCCAAATCGGGTGCAGTGGCGTACACAGAGGGTAGACAGAGAAACGTATTCAACTTGTTTAACCTATTAAATGTATATTAGTAAGTATACCATTTTAAATATCCGGTAGCAGATTTTATAGACATATTAATTTGCATTTAAAAACTGTAATACGATTGTTCAGAGGGTACATACAAAAAGATTTTGCCTACCCTATGATTTCTCTAAATAATTTGTACTGACATGTAATTAACGTGATGTTTTTAAATGTAAATGGATACGTCTGTAATGTTAGTTCATTTAAGAATGTTTGTGGTGGCACACCAACAAATAACATAAGAGTACAGATAACTCCCAGATTTTTTTGCCTACTTTCTGTGCACGCCACTGCTCGGGTGGGCAGCGTTCGGGAAACTACGCGAAATCTTCTCGTCCGAAATACCGCAGTGCCTGAATACGAAGGTTTTTAACCAGTGTGTTGCCCGATGCCCCGATTGACCCCTACAGGTTCTAGGGACCTTTTGAGGGTTTCCTCCCGGACAGAAAAAAAGGTTTTTTTCTCGTTGAAGCGTCTATGAAGCTACGCGTCCGTGGACAGTAGACCTTAGTCTAGTATTGAGCCTAGTACTTCGGAGTCGCTGGAGGTTCGGGGTGTGGGTCCTTAGAACATCCATTGAGTACGGTGGCGACTCCGAGGAGGACGGCGGCGGGATTGCGACCGCCGTCCCCGTGAGCACCGTATCAGGTTCCCGGGGGGCTACAATGCGCCCCCGGCGGCGTGCTCAAAGGCAAGGCACTGAGGGGCCCCTGGTGCAGATCCCACCGGAGAGACCTGGGTCCCCTCTCATGGGCCGATGAGGCAGCCGCGGGGATTTTAGTGGGTCAACAATCCCACATACCCCGGTCGAGCCCCACAGCTCCCGGGGATCTTTCGAAGATTTCCCCCGCGTCAAAAAAAAAAAGTATTGAGCCTAGTAAGATTAACAGCTACACCAGAACAGCAGTTTACGCACTGCTGCTTAGCGGCAGCATATCTGAAACTTCGATGTTAGATTAATAGATGGTCCCATGAAGAATGGAACTGCCACATTATTTGTTGCCAAGCCTTAAAAAATTACCCAGACGGGCGGAATATCCTCTAAAATGTATCGATAATATTGTTCATAAAAAAGTTCCAATAAAATGTATTGAAACTTTTCTTGCAAAAAATATATTAAGTAGTAAAATTGTTTACAATAGAAAAATGGGCACAGTATCCGACAGTTGTTTTATATTCTTATGTAAGGTAACGAGAGACGCTCCAAAAGTAGACAAAAAGCCTCCGCCCCCGGTACAAACGACAATATTATTTCAGTTAAAAGTTTTACGCTTATCCGATCCATTTCTCCCGCGTTCGGATATTCAAATAAGATATTTTTCACCGCACTTGGCAATTCGGATGAGTCTTTTATGAACCCTATTCATATAGACATAGAGGTGATAAATTATCTGGGATCTGCGAACGCTCGGAAGAGAACCGTAGTTATATTTTTTTTTATCTTTTGCGTATGTATAGTATTTTATGGTAGAAACACAGGTATTGAATGGTCGATATCGGGTTACTTGTTATGAAATTCTTTTTTTTTTATATAGCGTGCAAGATGAACGAGGAATATGTACCGTTTATGTGTTTATATGGGGATGTTTTGTCGCGTTTTGTATTTATTTAAGCGATAGCTGAAATAAGTTCGATAAAATGACAAAAAGTTCGACAAAATGACAAGCCCGCTGAGTTTTATTTTCCAGATCTTTTTTTTTTTGACGCGGGGGAAATCTTCGAAACATCCTCGGGCTCGACCGGGGTATGTGGGATTCTTACCCACTAATTTCCAGATCTTATCAGTAGCGGCCATGTTACGATCCGGTGAGTTTGTAATGATTGTTATATTAGTGCCTCCATAGTAAAGATATTTTGACTTGATATAGGTTCTCATCTTTTTGGCTCTGATATTTTAAACCTGTCAGATTTTTATACAATCTCGGCGCACAAGCGACGCACCTGTCAAGTTCGTGAACTCGGCAATAAATATTTCCTAAATATTTATTTAATTGAATATTACATTAAAGTAAAAATAACGTTAAACATAATAAAACAGAAATCTATCAAATATGTCCAGTCTATTTCTACAGTTCCAATGCTGTTAATATACCCAAGTAACATATAAAAGCAGGTTGATTCATTTCAAAATGTGCTCTCTTTCTTAGCACTTGGACTTATTAGATATGATGTTTTCATACAAACTTTTTAGAAATTTAATTGATTGTCCACAGTTGTTGACCCAATTTCATCTTCGTTCACCCTCTAGGATACCTCGTAAACCCATAACACCCTTGCAACCTCCCCTACGCAGAACAGTTCTAGGCTCAAGCTCGCCAGTTCCTCGCCTTTGCAAGCTTCTGAATCAATGTAGTGATCTAGTCGAATCAATTTTGACTCCAACTGCATGTTTTATAACCATATATCAACCATACCTAAGTAAATTTCACTAAGAGTAGTCTTTTGTTTTTAAATAAGTACAATAATTTACAAGTTAATTTTAAGTTATATTTAAGTAAACTGCTAGCTGCTGAAAAAAAAAAACTGTACTTTAATAATTGCATGTTGACTTTAACTATAAGTGATTGTGCATTTAGTTCAAATCTTTAAGGAGAATGTTATGATATTGTATTAGTGTAACAAGCGTCGGTAATACTTATAAATAATAAAAAAAACATCAGATTACAGATAAGATTACTCACTGTTGTTCTTCGGCAGATTATCCGATGCAATGGTCAATTGGAGGATAGGCATAAAACTTAGTACCGTTTTTGAACTAGGTGTTTTTGCTAAGTAATATTGCTAATATTGCCAAGTATTCACTAAAAAAAAAAAGTATTTTACGCTTGGTTTTTTTGGTAGACAGACCTAATTAGAAACGTTCGGAATGTTTATTTTATCGGCTCCCTTTACCTTTGATAATTAAATTTAATGCTTTAATCAAAAACAGGCTCGTTAAGTGTAGACTTTAGAAATAACATAATTTTAATCAAAACTTGAAACAGTTTCGCAAAATTCGACTGGCAAGAATCAAATATTCATGAGACTGGCAAAATTAATATGAAAGGAAACAACATATACAAACGAAAAATAATAGCAATGCTTTACACAATACGCATACAAACCTACTCCACCAACAAGCTGCCTAAGGTTATGAACAAAGTGGTAGCGGAGCGAGCAGCGAGTGTCAGCGAAGCTTTACATATTTCGAATGGTTCGCGTGCGTGTGACGCACAAGCAAACTTAGCCTATCAGACACCGGTCTCGCCGGCGAGGCCGAAGGGTCGTACGTATGCGACCTCAACGACGTGCATCACCCCACTGAGTTTGTTGCCGGTTCTTCTCAGTGGGGGTGCGTTGTGAACCGGTGGTAAACTCAGCCCTCTCTTAAGCGACAGCCCAAGCCGAGGCCGTGCCTCCCTGAGGTGCCCTTGAGCTCGTCGCTACTTCTGCCGTAAAGGCTAGAGCGCTTCAAGCGCTCGCCTCCTATTGTCCGGTGAAGCTGTAATGGCCATCTGCGGCCAACAGAGTCTATCATTCCCAAAAAAAAAAAGCTAACTTAGCTAAATGAATTTGTTCGTGATTCTCTAAAAAAAACATCATCATCTAAAAAATGAATAATCCCCACGCTTGGCAGGCGACGTAGAGATCACAGGTAATCCAATAGAAAGACGCTGCTGCCCGTTTTCTTGTTTTCCCTTAGGTAGTCGTCTCGATCGAAAGCCAACGGGAACAGATGGGTGGGGAGCTATTCTTACCCGGACACCTAACGGCTAAACTCCAGAAAATAATTTATTTACGTTACATTTATTATTAGATGGGTGTCTGGGTAAGAATAGCAATCACCCTTCTCCCTTTGGACGCCGTAAGAGGCGACTCAGGGAAAACAAGAAAAAGGGTATCACCGTATTTCTGTTGGATTGCCTGGCACCTGTACTGCGATCCCAAAAACGCCTGCCAAGCGTGGGATTACGGAAACCCCTCCCTTCTAAGGGGGAGGTCTTTGTTCAACATTGGACTCCTTTCGGCTGATTATGATGATGCATTTGTGGAGCAAGCATTTGCTGCATAGGTGTTAGGTCCCTCGTGCCAGAAACCATCCAGGTAGATATTACGCAGTGTCATATATCTGCCACCAAGCAGCAATGTAAAAACTGTTTCCGATGTAGAGGGCAACGTAACTGGTTAAATCAACAACAACATAAGAAACTTTTTAACTGACGCCACAACTGACGAGCAGTGACGGGGCAAACTATAGACAGGTTTTACAGAGAAATTGACGATCAATAACAACATATAATACAAGGTTTCGAAAATGCTTTGTGATAAGCTATAACATGCAAATAAGAAAAAAAGAGCGTTTTTAGTCCATCCGCCACTCGCTCCGCTCGTAATGTGTTCTAACACTAAAACGTACAATAAGGTGACATTACAATTTACCATTTAAACTATCCCTTGCCGGTCTCATAGTAGGGGTCTCGACAAAGGCTCTGCAGTTAAGCCAAGGTAAGCCACTGGATAATGTTTGTTCGAAGGCAATAATGGGAGATGTCACTGCCAACATTTGACTGGGCAAACTGGGACGTCTCCGCATCCGAGATTTAACTTTGAACCTTACAATGCGAGGTCTATCTCAGGTACTGGGGTATGGAGATAACACGCAAGATGTACGTTTCTGGATGGGGTTGGATTAGTGTTATCAAACTGTAGATGAGCCGAGAAATTGTTACGTATTTTCAATGAATTTGTGTGTGTTTAGGGGAATATACCAATGTATGGGAACGTTAATTAACCGAAAGAGACCTTTTCTTTCTGTTAATAAATGTTAGAAATAAACCTGATAATTGTTACAAAGTCAGTTTTTTCATTAACCCTGAAGGCACGCTTATACATTTACCCGCGGCTTCGCACGCAGCTAATTTTCGCGTTATACTTAAAAATAGAAATTGTGGCTCAATGATTTCATTTTAATAGTAGTTTATGCACCAAGGGGATAAAGCAGTGTCTTATTTCACGGGCGTGAAATTGAATCGCGAGCATAACGAAGGATTCTAGTAACTCCCGAGCGTAGCGAGGGAGTATAGAGTTAACTCCCGAGCAAAGCGAGGGAGTTAATACTAGAATCCTGAGAACAGCGAGAGATTCAAGCTCGCCCAAGACAAAGACACCTTTATCCCCGAGGAGAATATACTACTTTTCACACCTACTGCGAGGTAATGAAATACAAGTACTAGGAAGAGATTGCTTAGGTTATCTGGAAGAGATTACTTTTTAGCGATAAGGCCACCTTTTTACATCTTCAACGTATTGTTCAATTTACATGTAATTTTTGGTGTAAAATCTCAATGGTACAATGAAGTGTATTTATTATTCAATACTTACTGCTAGAAGTAAAATAATACAAACACACCGATTTCCAGCGTTCGCGCCCACACCTACTGCGAGGCGAGACAGTAAAATACAAAACTTCTAGAATTAAAAGAATATCAACAGCGTTAGCGCCTTCTTTTTATCTATTTTTTTTCTTTTCTAGAACCTAGAACAAGGTTCGGCTCCAATTCGGCTCCTGGCGCTCGGTTCGATTTTCAAATGTATTTTTTCGTGCAAGCCTCTGCTTATTATAGAGAGAGTAGTATAAATACCTACTGTAAAGAGTCTCCGTGGTAAAAAAATATTTGACGTTCGTAATTCAAATTACATTTTAATGAAGAATTGGCTTCGGCCTGAAAACATGAATGGAAAATGACAGAAATTTAATGAAGAATTGGCTTAAGCCTAGCTACAAATTGATTTATTACGAGATTACTTATGACGAGGCTGTATGAGCTAGAACCTTTTGCCTTCCCAATTAGGGAGAACTAAAGGACAAGAAAAAACTAATCACATTATTACCCAAGGGAGTTTAGTACAACATTATTACCCGGCTAGACTATAGGGATATAATGACCTACTTTATGTCAAGTTTATATGACACATAATGGAACATTATCGAGCAGGTGGTGTGAAAAAATATTTATACATCGTCATTCTGTTACTCAGTCAGTTATTGCTTCTTTGCCGTCCACCCACCTGACCATTGCATGGATCAATCCAAACGATCAGGTGATCGGTTTGCATTGTCCTAGCCAGTGAGGAACAAACAACTAGGCAAGGTATTGCTCCTTCTTAGATTCATCCTAGTTGTGGGAGTGACAAGCTATATAATTACGTACTAAAAAAAAATGGCGGCAGCCAGTCGTACAGATGCATCCTGGCCCAAAAATAACAGGACTAATTAAGTATATGATACAACCTACCCAGAAATAGATTCCATCATAATGCAATACAGCCTTATCTTTATTAGCAAAGCAAGTTGCCCATAAACTCTAAGAAATGCCAATTAATTGCAAAGCTTACGGAATCCCAACAATGAGGGTAGAGCAAGGGTTCTGCACACAATAGGACCACGTGGCCATGCAAACGAAGGGACGGCCCACGCTAAGGCGACATCTAACTAATTTATTGTGGGCCAATTGAATCTTCATCTCAATACAATCGAGTAGGCCTTTTGTCTGTGAAGACCACGCCTGGCAGGAATCTCCGAGTTTAAGATTGTATCGTTATGCTGATTTAATCGATATTCTAGGGTCTGAATCGATTTATTGCGATTGTACACCATTAATATGTGCCGTGCAGTGATGCAATTACTTTATTGTTTATAGGTTTTAAGATTACTTTGCCCAATTTACTTGGTAAGCTACCAATCTATGAAACACTATTATTTAACAAATTTTATATGTACTTACCATCAACTATTTCAATAAATCAAGGATTTATAATTGATAGCAATTTCATAGCAGCCAAACATGTAAAATGTCAGAATAATCAGTATAGATTTAGGTACATAGTCATAAGAATTTAAAAACAAAACGATAATGGCACCTCTATAGCAATTTCATAGCAGCCAAACATGTAAAATGTCAGAATAATCAGTATAGATTTAGGTACATAGTCATAAGAATTTAAAAACAAAACGATAATGGCACCTCTATATAAACATCGGTGTTCTTAAATATGTCTTAGTCGATTCTGCAAATCAGTGAATGCAATTACATAACCAGCTCCAAGAATAGGTCTTAAAATTTTCGCGTCCCTAAAATATATCAAAGTAAAAATGTTAACGGCGACCAAGATTTTCACACACAGAAAATCCGACAAAATTTCGTTCTTAGCAATCTCACACGAGAATGTACATACATTATAGAATCTGGTGCGAGGCGGAATGTCCCTACTGGGGGACGTTATGCCGTTGAAGCGTAGATATGATCTACAGCGAAACGACGCTAAGTTTTAATTAAAACTAAAAATCTACATGTTGGAAAAACCGCAAATAGATAAACCAATAATATAAAAAATAACAAGGAATAGTGGACGTGCCCAGCCCTTTTTTAAAAAGAAAAGCCACCCCTAATGAGGAGTAGACTAACCTCAATAATTCTAAATTTAGAATACCAAGCTGAAGATTTGTAGGTGAACTCAATTACAAAACTAGCTATTCAAGATTCTCGACAGAAAACCAAATTAGACTCCGATATCGATATTTGAATACTAAATCAGACTGCGCCAGCTCAAAATTGGACTACTCTATAGATTTTTTGTTATAATTAAAACTTTCGTAATCACCTTTAATAAGAAAGATTTTTTTTCGATAATCATAAATTATACTGATAGCAATGTACTTACTGGCAGCTGTCCAGATATTTGTCCTTATTTATCCCGACTTGGTTGACCGATTTTTTAGCATTATTGTATGTATTTTCCTCTAATTATTATGTCTTTATATATTATCTCTATGTAAAATCAAATAAATCTTAACAGCACCTAACCCAGTTTAAGTCACTCATTAGACCCTCCTTTATTTATTAAAAAACAAGAGACTAATTACCTTTTGCTACTAATATTTTGTATGTTAGGAGGTCATGTCATTATTATAATTATTCTTAGACATTGCTGTCAGTCGGTATAAGCTGCTTGTGTTTTCACATATCCATCATATTACTGCTTTAAATATACATAATTAGCTTTATAAAATAATATGCACAACAAAAAATATCAAACGTTTAACTCGACATAAATGTCGAAGACAAACTTCTCTCGTCCTCATCAAAGCGGCCTTTTCTTTAATACAGGAAAAACACGACTCAAGAAATATACGGTGTAATTGTATTTCTGGGGAAATGAGCATAACAGATTATTATCTGAGCGTGCCCACTCCGCGGGAGGCTTAGGGTACAGCCCGTGAAAAGACACGTATAATAATAAGAGGTAAATACCGAAATAACAGACTAAAACGTTTATAAAGTAGCGCCACGTGGCACGGATATTTGGATTTTTTTCCATATCTTGGACGTTTAGTAGGCGTGCGGATTCGGAGTTTGCAACCTCTTCGCAACGGAATACGTCCCGTTTCCGCCACAAACACGCAACAGCCAACTGTTGCATGTTTGTGGCAATCAGTCTGCCATTAAGTTGTATGATCTCACGACTGATGATCAAACATTACCTTTCAATGAAATACAATCTTAAGCTAAACAGATCTCATCCATTTAATTTGAAAATGACAATTTTTTTGTCTTTCCAAAGTTTTTCACTGACCTCAAAAGAATCATCTCAAAAGAATTCGTATTCTGCATTTCCAGCAGATCGTTCACAATTCCTGTAATTTTCGTAAAATAGTCACACAGTTTAGGTAACTTACTCGTATCATGATTCACCGAAAGTGGCACTTGTAGATATTTGTAACTTTAAAGAAATTTTGGACGGACAGAAACTATACTTTTATTTTTTACAAAAGAAAAACGAACCAAATCGCGTGCAACGAGTCTGAGATATGTTAGCAAATAAATTTCATTGGGTGCGTGCAGACAAAAAGCATCTGTCATACTCAAAAAGAAATCCCGCCAAGCCGCCTAGCGCTTGTAATAAAAACCTGCGGTGGACTAAGCTATGTAATAAGAGTCGGTGCGGCGTAACTAATGGTCCGGCGTGGGTAGAACTGTTCCTTCATATCCCTTTTGAAACTCAGACGAATTAGGGATTCTTAATGCGATTTTTATGGAAAATGCGCTAGAGAAACCTAAATGTAACCCGGAATAAATTATCAATACACACAAATGAACAGTTAATTACGCAGGTGATCAAAGTGGAAAAATCCACCTTGATCACCTCGGAATCAAATCACCTGGGTGATTTTAGCTGGGTGATCAAAGCGCAATTAATCAGTCTACTTTGATCATTTCGGAAACAAATCCTCTGGGTACTTTGATCACCCCGGAATAAAATTACCTGGGTGATTTTAGGCTGGGTAATCAAAATGGAATTAATTAGTCTACTTTGATCACCCCGGAATAAAATTACCTCTGTGATTTTAGGCTGGGTAATCAAAGTGGAATTAATTAGTCTACTTTGACCACCTCTGAAACAAATCACCTGGGTGATTTTAGCTAGGTGATCATCACAGTTATAACAACTAACCTTTTTGCGTCGGGGGTTAAATAATAAGTTTACAATTATCAATTACCTGACTTTTTTACATAAAGCAAAATATCCCATGTACCTACCTATATGAAGCCTTCTGCTTATCAACAAAATATTCGACGCTTAATAAAACTGATGGAATCGACCCTGAACGACAGAACTAGTGAAAATAAGTCTAAACCGCTATACTGAAGAGACTCCCATTCTCAGCACGTATAAAAACATGGCAGACACTATTAAAAACCCCATCCTTATCTTAACTAACAGCAGGTAAGCCGGGTGAATGTTCCTTAAACCTATTCCGAGCCGGGTCTACCACTAAAGAAAATAGCGAACAACGTTTATGAGTAAACGGAAGCTTGTGCTAATAAGCCCCGCTTGGATGTAAGAAATATAATAGAGAGCGTGCTGAAAATACTTTAGGCTAGGGTACTGGAATTCTGGTGGAGCAAAATGCCGTCTAGCAGTTTTGGACTTAGTGGAGGCGTGCTAAGAAGCTAATTGGTGATCTTATTTTAGTGGGGGATAACTCAACACGGATAGGGAGAGCATACGACTCTCAGAAGCAAGCCTCTCGGTCATTATTTAAGATTGTGCGCAGGAGTTACATGACTGCATTCCAATTTCCCCCTTCCATCGGACGATGAGACGCACGGTGGCTACACGCCTTTAACTGCCGGTCCCAATATCCTATCGATCCTTAACTATAAGTTAAAATTATCGATCAAGTAATCGATATCCCGCGATAAACATCCGAAATGGAACGATAACTAAAACCCTGACAGACTGTAATTTGAACAACCAACTGTAAGCTGCTAATATGTTATTATAGAAACGGAAATATGCCATTATAGCTATCGATGGTAACTATTTTAACTTATAGTAAGGGTTCGATAGGATATTGGAACCGGCTGTAAGTTGTAACCATCCAATAGTTCGAGTTGCTTCTTCTACATCTACACTAATATTATAAAGAGAAAGACTTTTGTATGTTTGTAACGAATACATTCAAAAACTATTGGGCCAATTTCAAAAATTCTTTCACCAGTAGAATGCTACATTATCCCTGAGAAACATAGGCTATGTTTATTACTAGAAGAAAAAAATGCCCATCCGTGCGAAGCAGGGACGGACCGCTAGTCATTTATAATTAGTAGACTTAAATGTATACGTGCATAAGGTGTCGTACATCTTGCGTGCTTTACCACCTCCGCGTGCATCGCCGCTTTCCATTACGTGGGATTGCAGTCAAGCATTAGCTTATATTGAAAAAAAAAAAAGAATATCCAAAGTAGAAATATAAATATTTTTTTATTTGCATCCTTACTTTAAATATTGTAAATCTAGAAAATAGGTCCATTAACGATGAGTTGTTGCTTTTAGCGTACCTATATTTTTTGGTATAATGGCAAAAGGTAGAATAGATAATACTTCGTTGAAAGCGAAGAAGTTAACACGACTTAAGCAAGTGTTAAAATGGGTGGCCTTATCGCTAATAGTGATTTCTACTAGGCAACCTTTGGATGAACAGGATCTAAAAATACTTCAAGTCCGTATCTTATTGCACAATTATCGTTTACATACCCAAACTTAATACCCACCGTACAGGCTGCAGAGTGCGCCAAAGAAATGGGCAAACATAATAACGAAATAATAAAAAACAAAAATAAATCGTAGGCAAATTAATATTGCAAAATTAAATAATATTCTTGCCACGCCTTACAAATTTAAAACAAACTGAATGAACAATTAAAAGTTAAAAATAAACTTTAATGTAAATGCCGTATCCACGAATGAAATTTCTGTTTCCACTAGCGGAACTTATATAGACCGCTGCATTACTCTGCAACGGACCATGGCATGGAGCTTTACATCTAAATTGTGTTCATTTTGTATGCTTTTATTACCAACGCCGGTACACCTCTCATTCGTTTTTATAAAATTCATGGCAGCGTTTATTACTTATTGCCCATAATCACATGGAATACACACACGGGATACATGTAATAATACAATATTCAATATACACTTAACATTTCAGCAGATACTTTAAATGCATCATCATCATCATCATCACCATCCGGAAGACGTCCACTGCTGAACATAGGCCTTAAATGCAATTAAATTTTATCGGCCTCTTGCAAAATATTCAATTAGATATATACCTACACAGAAATCTAAATAACAATAGAAGCAATTTATTTAATTAAGGAAAACATACAGCTTTTATAACACATAAAGATACATTTAGATGTTTAAACCATTGGCAAAACAGTTTCCACGAATAGGTAGCTCAAAGTGAAGACGATAGGACACAAGTAATTGAAACAGGCAGCAATGAAGAGTTACATCGAGTAACGGATATTCATGTATTTATATTTAGTCAACGAGGAGGGGGTTTACTTGATGCTAAGTGATACATTGCCAGGATTATACTGCAGGTTGTCACGTAAGACGAAATCCTATGAAGACTATTACTCCATCTACAATGTCTTTCACACCAGAACCTAGCATAGCATGTGTTTGTGGCAATACAGTAAGTAATATTTTCGTGAGACCACTAAGCAATAATTAAATAACATATAGCGGAAACCCCTGAAAGGGAACCAAAAACATAAGAAGAAAACGGCACTCACGTCTTTCCTAACTTTGTGTTGAGTGCACGCGTCCAGGAACAAATTAACTTAATGTGTTCCCGCCGAGAATTGAGTAAAAATTAGCGCAATATAGTTTCCTTCCCTGTCTTTTGTTTGAAGAGTAAATAGGATGGCATTCACTAGAACTGCGCCCCAGAAATTGCAACTTATGGCACATACTACTTGGCGATTTGCAGGACTAGCGTGTCTTCAATATACTTGAGAGTAATCGATTGGGATATTTATGAGCACTTTAAATTTCAGTCGTGCAACGCGACGTCTCGACTGGTGCTCTTAAGTCTAGAACATTTTGAATACCTGTCTAAAACCATAAAACATGATGCCAGAAAAAGCATGATGTAGCTAAAAACTATCATGAGTAGACAGAATTTTAAGGGCAATGACATCAGTTTCTACGTAGCCCCGGGCAAGTTTGATTGTCGCTCCATTCATTTTTAATGTCTACTCATCATGTTCTTTTAATCGAGTTGAAAAATATTTTGACGTTATAATCTTGGAATATATTATATAAAGTATACATTATTTTTCGGCGTGAAACGTTCAGCCTTAATATCAAAGTTCAGTAATAAAAACATGAAAGGAAAAATGATGACTAAATAACATATTTTCTTCAAAAAAAGAGATCGCATTCCCAAAGCGCTCGCATCAATATCTAAATTACTAATCAATATATGAGAAAGCTGTACTGCTGGGACTCTACGCAAAATGGAAAATATTACAAAATAGGTATATTCGCTAATGTATGTATGTAATATTTAGATGATAAATTTAGTCGTAAATGTCACACGAGAACGAAAAACGATGCGGTGTCAAATATCAATTTAAGATATTGGGAATAGAGAGAGCCTCTGCACCGGCGAATTATTGCTTTTTGAGAATTTGCCATATTGGCTGAGTGCCTGAATTTCGGCCACCGTTCGATATTCACTTTTTTCAACATTCAGTGAAACACTAAATTTTTCACATGACTAGAACAACTGCTACAAAATATATTGGAAGGTATTAAAGTAAGTACTTACTTCTGTATGAATCAAAACGCTTAAAACATATTAATACTTCACTTTAAGTTCTATTTACTTATAACTTTTATTTCCAGTGGTTATGATGTTTAATTTTAAGCCGTGAATATTTGTAATTTTTATGTTAACTTTCTTTGATTCTTTTGCAACCAAGTACATTTAATAATTTTCTTTGACTTCTTCGCTGCCTTTCATCTTCATAGTAATGTTTATAACCACTTAAGCTTCAACATTTTTAATTGTTTGGCGTTGAAGCAGTTACCGAACGTTCATTACCGAAAAGTCTTAGTGCTTTGTTCCTAACTCGTCGATACATTACGGTCATGTCTCCGCTATAGATTGGCGCACAGGTGGCCGATATATGGTGCATTCGCCTTAAGCCGTTTTAGGAGTAGGATCACGTCGGCTACTTACTAAAAAGCAGACAGATGATGGGATAATGTGACATTAAATAGTGGCTAGGGTGGTTGATATAAAAGTTTAGTGGGATTTTGAAGCGAAATATTTTTACGTCTCGTCACTTAGCTAAAAAAATATAACTTTTATGTTACCAAAGTGCGCATTGATGTATTTACTAGGGCCGACAAGAACAGCTGTTACAACAATATAAGCTCGTCTGATATTTAACACATGTAGGTATAAATAAATAAAAACGCACAATATTAAGTGATTTGCAACACAAACATAAATGAGATACAATTGAACGTAGTAACCTTTTTTGTTAAGTCCAAAAGTCTCATTAAACGAAACAAATTCTTTTAATAAACCGTGAATCATCGCAATAAAGGCGAGAACAGGGAAACAATTACAAGGGGACAAAGCGGTATTATTTATCCAATAAAGTGTAGGGCCTACCAGAGATCGTATCTGCCGGGACCTCCATAGAACGAGGTGTTTTATTAGAAAAGACCGGTCGGGGCTCGAGTTTGGGGACGCTCCAAATAGACGGAGGTGCGACCAAGAAATAAATTAACTAATAAATTGTATTGGTATGTGTGTTTAATCTGTGTTTATTTGGAAGTCATTTTTTAACCAATTTTGAAAATAGCATCAAATGTCCATTCGTTTGGGAGATACGATACCATTACCACTGTGAGTGTCGGGTAAATTAAAAATTACTTTAGCTTACATATCGCTCGATCAATCTATTATTTTGTAGTAGATTATAGATTACGAACAAAAATAACATCAAAAAATTGCCTAGCCAGCAAATATGGAAGTAATATTTGTACATGTACATACTATCGATCTATTAAAATTATATGTTTCACCTGCTTAAAAAGTGACGACTCGAGATTCAAAATTCAGTGAACTAAGTACCTACGCTCGTGTTCTTATTTCAAATGGTCTACAAAATGTCTTGAACTTTATTTTATAACGCTTATAAGTTGTATTTTTAAGTGATTTTAAATTATACAGTGTTAAAAACCCTTGTCCGAACCGTACGTAAGGAAAAATATTTGCATTTCGAGTACTAATCAGGGAAACATAATTGGATATTCAATATGAAGTATTTTTGTATGATTGTGCTGCAATATTGAATAATACCCTCAGTGATCGGACAGGGTTATTAATCTAGTTAGTATAGATGATCAGTACTAATGGAAATTTGAGCAATCGATTGTCTCCCTAATCGATTAACGTAATATTCTGATTATACAGATCTCACGATTCGAACACGATTATCCCAATTGAAATTTAACAGAGGGCGTAGTGGCGGCAAAGTATCTAAATATTTATGTTCCAATGTGAAAGGCAATGGTGAAAATACAGAGATCAAGAGAATCAATAACTGATGTAAGTATTAAGTGACAAACAGCAGTGCAATAAAACTGCTCTTGGGCAGGCATATAGCTTATCAGACGACCTTCTAAAAAAAGGGTATTCCAAGTTCAAACACGGCATAGAACACGGTCTTACAAAGCTACCAACCTCACGACGGCATACATGTAAGTTCGCAACAAAGTTAAAATGTTGCGCCACAAATCATCATAAGGTGCAATTACTGCACGGTGCGGGCAGCAATAAATAGCAAGGCGGTTATTAGCAGCGCTGCTGGTAAGTGCAGTATAGGTTTTTGTTATCTATTGCCTTCGTAAGAACGCTAGTTGTGCAATAATATCCAACTTTAAAGTACAACGCCATCTAGTGATACAAGTAAGAAATAATGTTGCAACATAATCTTGTCTAACGGAGAAATTGATTTAGCAAATTGTTTAAAAGGCCGTTTCATAATATTGTTTCATATATTTCGTTTCATTATATTTTATACATTTCATTAGTACGTTCAGGCTACATTCCGGGGGTGCCACGGGTACGGAATGAAAACTCTCTGTCAACATTTCATTACGTTCTCTCTTTTTTTTAATAATATCCGCACATACACATAAAGCAAAGCAAAAGCGGACTAAGTAATCACCACAGGGATTCTATTTCAAAGGAATCGATCGATGTACAGCAAAAGAGACGAAGCCTAGGTCCTATAATCATTTAGATCTACCTACATTACACACAAGTTAGGTAATCTTAGGTATATTAGTGCGTGTAACGAACTTGAAAAATATTAAGTATTCAAAAATGTCGTAAGTGAATAAAATATATTGGTAGGTACTTTTAAAATCGATTGTCAATGCAAACCCCATCTCTCCAATCAATCGGAATCTGGTATTTTGGGAATTTGCTATTTTGCGAATATTCAGATTTTTCGAGCCCATATTTTATAATGGAAGTTATTTTTTCCATTGTCCACTTTCAGCTGAGTTAAGGTTTGAATTTCCTGTCCCTGACTAGATACAGGTTTATACCAGTTTTAAAAATTATGTTTTCCTAAACACAATTTTTTGTCTTCAATTCATTCTTTGAGACATCAACTTCTGAGGCTTCCAGCGCCCAAAAGCTGGCGTTATCATCCAATTCTGGAAATACTTTTAACTGATTACATCAATCATCATCATCATCATTATTTTCATTTCAATGTGTAGTATTCGCGTAAATATCAGAAATCATTATGATTACATCAACTTAGGAGGCACCAATATCTCCTCTACGTCACTACCATTCACCAAAACACGGCAACAAACACATCGCAGTAAATCGTATCGACTATCTGACAAGAGGAAAACAAACTTCCTTAACACGTAGTTACAAGTAAACGCCACCTGTTTCATCCCCTTCATAATAGTTCCCTCCGGTGACAACTGGGGCGTATTATCCCGAGATATGGGGACGTGGGAAAATAAAGTCGCAATCTAATAGCGCTAAGTGCTGGAGCCACTGGGTAAATATATTTGGGAATTAGCTAATGCGGTTAACGGGGATCTCATCATTTATAAAAATAATGTATGAATAGAACATTCTTTATTGTATGTACAAACACACAAATAAAAGAAAGAAATCTCTTCCAGAGAACCAGAATGGAAGAAGCAAATCATTACTAACTTGAGTAGCTAAGTTACAATTTTAAAAATGTTCGAAATATATTTTTTCCTATTAAAATAGATTCTTCTTTTGGTGTTGACACGTAAAACACTTTATTTATGTCGTGATGGCAAGTTTGGTCAAGCAGCAAGATCACCCATCTATAGCGAATTAACCCGGGGAATGATTTTTTCCGCCAATTAAACACGTTCTTTCGGCGCACTATATATATGTATATACATATATTGTATATAATGAGACGTAATTGAAGACAGGAAGAACGGTAAAAAAGAAAGAATAGCTGAGGACCAAGAATCGCTGTCTACGCCTTCTGCTAGGACAGCGATTCTTGGTCTTCTACTAAGAACGACACGTCAAGGAGAAGCCACGAGGACACGTGATCACACTTTAGTAAAATGATTCCACGTATTTGCTTCTGTAGTCAAGTCACATCAAATGCATACATTACATAGGCCAACTCTCGCAAAAGCAACTAAAACTAAATTCGGCGATTCCCCAGGGACAAAGTTTGTCAAGAAGAAAATTAGTGGGCGAGTAAGAAACGTCGCATTCTGACTGCTGTTAGGGCTGTTCACTTATTCTAAAACCAACAACAATGGATTTTACAAAGATACACCTCAGTATAAAATACCAGAAGTTCGTAAATATACTATGTAAGTTATTTTATGAACCAATCCATATAAGACCAAGGCATCATTATTTTTTAACCTTCGACGCAATCTCCAGGATGTTACTGTCTGTCTGTCAATTTGTTGCATCTAGCTTCCAAGGTCGCGTCCAAAAATTTTTTCAATTGAAAGCTTTTTTGACGAGGATGGTTCTTAGCTATACTTGATGAAAATCTATTCAATTGATTATTAAGAACTTGTTTTTTTTGTTGCGTCTTCATGTGGTTATTCCATGTGTTTCTTATAAATGTAGTGACCCTGTAAGCTACGGAAGTTGCCAAAACGGGACGGTTCGAAGCCACAGCACCACGACGCGGCTCCGTCTAACCGTTCAGTTATCAGACCGCATTCAATCGTCACTCGCCATCGTAGTTTAGTAGAAGTTAGGTTTAATAGAATACCGTAAATTTACTTGACCGATATTGGACAACAGAACTGGAAATGAAAGTTTATGAAGATAGTAATGATGTCATAACTCCTACTTGCAGGCTAGTACATTGAGAATAATTAATAATGTTATCGTGCTATGTAAACAGAAATTTGAACGAGCTGCAAGAGTAGTCTGATACAGGGTCCCTAGGTCCTTAATAAACTAACTAGTGATGTTAACTATCTATGATTGCATTATACCATATACCATCAGAATAGCAGTCAAACTAGTTTACAATACTTTTAAAACGAAGATGAACCCATAAAAGAAATGAAACAAATGAATGGTGATCGCAGTATAGAAGGTAATCCAATACAAATCGCCTCTTACAGACACTCAACGCGAGGAGACGGGAGGGTGCTATTCTTACCCGAATACTATACGGGTTTACTTTCTTATTCGCTAAATTCGTTTCTTAATGTACGAGAAAATGTACTATTCTAAGGATGTTCCATAGAATCATCAAATTATAGGGTAGGCATTATAATATGATTTTAGGAAGAGCAATACAAGATCCGGTTTTAGAAATCCAAATATATGCTAACCGTTTCAAAAATGTGCATCGAAACTAGCACACGATCAAAGCAGACAAACCAAGCAAAAAAAGTACCATGTGGACCACAGTCCAGGACCAACATAAGTAACATTTTCTGTCAGCCTGTCCGGCCCGTCCAACGTCAGGAACGAAACGTGACCAGTTCGGAATTAACTCGGACTACACGCAGTCAAAACCATACCACACGCCAACACGATAGAAATATGCTAAACACAACCTAGGTGAGACGTAATACGGCTCTTAAGGGGGTAACATGCGCCAATGACCTTGAGAATCTGGCCGCTCCGGCCGAGAGTTGTCATCGTAGAGGGCGCTACCAGCAAATATGAATATTACATTTGAAAAATCATAGACTAAAAATATGCAGATGTGTCGAATGGAGTTTTGTTAATTTTGCCTATTCCGTTATAGAATGAAATGATGCAGTTTAATAACGGTAACCCACTGTTTTATATCTTGATTTATACCTTGGCGTGCCACCTAATTACAATCTGACAACCCAACCACTTGCAGTAGTAACGTAGTTGACGTGTTGCATCAGGATACGGATTATTGCATTTCATATTCCAAACTTCATATCAAAGGTTAAGTCCGTCTATTATAGAATGGCCAATGCCTGACTAGTGAGACTTATACATACTTCTATTCTATCGTTGGTGGTTATGAGGTCCGGTTACAACCGGAACGCACTTCGACCCAGCTGAATACATTGTGCCTGCCATTTGGAATCCATATACATTCGTACTACTTATAACTTACAACTACTTACTTATAACTTACGGATTTTTGTGTGTCTGAAGTTAGGGTTGACGAACCATTGCGCAAGTACAGTTGTGAGTTCTGAATACATAAACATAAAAATAGCTACTGCGCAGCGTCTTGCCGTGACTACTGTAAGCGTACTTGAAATGAAACTATGCACAAAGTTCTAAGGTTTCTGTTCTGCACGTCAAAACGAAAGCGTTTAACAGAGCCTTCAAAATATAGAATTTTTTTTCTTAAAAAGGGACCTTTTTAACATATTTCCTAAATTAGTTCCAACTTCTCTAACCAATAAACATCCATCTGATAGCTGAGCTTTTTGATTCCTGGAAAAATGAACTGAAACCAAATTGATGATTGATTGCGATGTTCGAGTATGACAAAGAGAGTGACTTAAGATGCTGCAATGCTTACCAGTGGCCCTGATGAGATGCTAGCGGTATTATTAAAGAAGCGTGTAACTGTAATGTTTCATATTCTAATGCGTATATTATCTTTAAGAGCGGCACAAGTACCCGAATCTTGGAAGCTTGCTAGCTTCCAACCTTACTCAAGACCAGATACCCAACGTCGACCCAAGTCGTGCAGACCCAAAAATCATAAATTATTTTTATTGCGACAGTTAGTTCCGTGATAAGAATAATAGCACCCATCCATCTCCTCCCGTTGGGTGTCCGTAAAAGGCGACTAAGGAAAAACAAGAAGACGAGCAGCAGCGTCTCTTTGGATTACCTACCACCTATCTGCTATCCCCAACCGCCTGCCAGGCGTGGGGATTATGGCAACCCCTCCCCTCTAAGGGAGAGAGGGCCTTTTTTCAACAGTGTACGTTTCGGCTGCTGATGACGATGTAGCTGAGTTCCGTGATTGACTCCGTAATGGCCATCGAACTGAAACTATGATAAGATACTTAACTTTTTCCATAATTAAGTACAGGTAAAAACGACCCAGACCCAATACAAATAGATTATGTTCATGCACATGAATGTTTGTCCTGTGTGGGAATCGACCCCAAGACCTTAAGGTCAGCGGCCAGGGTAGCAAACTACAAAATCAACGGACCTGTGTTGTTATTCAATATACGTGGCTGCCAAAGGAATCCCTAGCACTGTTTGTTTGAACGCACGAATTCAGTAATAGTCTTTTTTAGTGTAAGTTTCAGTTTTCAATCAAAATAGTTTGAACGATGTTCCGGGCGCTTACCCCGCCCGCATGTATTTTGGGCCGGCACGTGCAAGCGATTGTCGTCCTAAAGGTGATAGACCGTTCGTGACCACGAGAGTACGTAACGTAACTTCATCTTGAGTTTTGTACCGATCGCGAGGTTTGAACTACGCGGAGCATTTGACCTTTTATTTTATTTTATTTATTCTTTAGCACACTTAAATATGTACAAGGCGGACTTAAAGCCTTAGGCATTCTCTGCCAGTCTACCTTTGGATGATGCAGAGGGTAATAGTGGTAGGTGCATAGGTAATGTAAAATTTAAATAGATATTTAATTTACATTGATTCTAATAAGCAATCTGGTTTTAGAGTAACTAACATTTTACCGCGGTGGTATTTTTTCTCGTGCCTGCCAACAACACCATCAGTTTATTGTTACGCAACTTAGTTAAGTAACACGGTATTACCTGATAGTAATCGAAGCACCCACCCATAGAAAAGTCTCTTCCTGTCCCTGTCATCCAAAACTATAATTATAGCCTTTTGGTCCGATAGTTTTTTTGCCAGCTACAGTGACCTTCTAATTACGTTACATAGCGGAAGAAATCTAATATTTAAGTGGCGCCACATAGATAGCACACGAGTACCCTTCCAACTTAACCATCCAGATGTCTCAAAAGACGAGCAACTGTCCAATGCAACTGTCCGTAGGTAAGCGTGTCGCTCACCACCAAGCCAACCACCCAGGTACTCGACTCGTTGCTAAGTTGCAAAAACCAACATGATAGTAATAATAACACCGTTCATGTTTTAACAAAAAAAATCATAATGTATGTCATTTTGTCGACCTACACAGTATTAAATACGATTTCAATTAGTCATCATCAGATCATAATATATGACTCTGATACGCTTTAAAAGTTAGGCATAATACTCGGCAACGATACTTTCGCATACTCTATGATGAACCAAAAATATGGTATTACAATAAAAATATCTTTAATTAAATATAGAAGTATAGATTTCATTTGAAATGATTTATAATGTTATAATTATACCATATGTAACATATCTTAATTAAAAATATGTTCAAAATCATTTAAATTAAATTCGTCTTGTCAAAAAAAATTCGAGCACGTCCACCCTCCATAACAGTCCACGAAAGACTGATGAAAGGCGATCGCGGGGGCGCTGCAAGGGGAAATGCATCGCGTACGTGGTTTTTCTATAATTTCTTGTAAAACATGAATGAAATTAAGAAATGTAATCAATACAAATTGTAGAATGGGTTATTATGCTTTTTATAGTCCAAGTTTGACGTCTATCCGATGAACGGATATTGAACGCTAACACAATTCATATCCAACGTAGTAAGTACATTTTATAAATACATATTGCTTGAAAACATTTTATTTAATCCAATATCTAATCAATAAAACTAATTGCTGAAGATCAGAGGTATAAGTACATATAATTTTCATAGCCAATGCAATAGCGGATTGATCTATCGAACTCTTTAAACTAAGGCTATTTTTGCAATTTTACCATTGTTACCCCCTTAACGGGCGCAAGGGAGAACTTCGTAAATGGCGATGCAGCAAAGATTACTATGTCGTTTAGGTAAATAAAACTAAGCTGTACAGCATTAGAATAAAGGTGGTTCCTACAAGCAAAATGTGGTATTCCGTTCGAAACTAAAGCGCTGTCAAGAGTTACGAAAGCAGACAGAGCCGTCCGCGTCTTCAAGCCACAGTTGCTGTCCGGACACCAATTTGTCTCTTTAGATTTATGTTTTCCATTATTGCAGCCACGCGAATAAGAAACTATTGTTATTTTGTTACATTTATGTAGAAATTCAGGACAATATTCTCCGGCGTTCCTAGGATGTATCTAGGGAAGCCAGGATATTAGAGCATTTAATAATTATACGCTGTTACTTCGTTATTTTTAACTTCTATTTTTATTCATGTAAATAGCTTCATCAGAAAAAAAGGTTTAATAAGTATTGTGCTTTTAATTGGCAGCTAGACAACGAGAATTAGTAGAAGCTACACAAAAGTACATCATATTAATGTAGGGCCAATTTAATAGATCACATTTGACATCTGTCAGTTTTTTTGTTTGTTCTTGCTGTTTCTTTTGTCATTATTACAATAAATATGTAATTGAAAAAAGTTAAGCAATTGTGCAGTTCTAACTTCGAAGAAATTAATAATATTTTATGCCCGCCGTTACAAGGTTACTTGTTAAATTTTGATGATGTGTCAAATGTGATCTATTAAATTGTACCTACTTTAAATTGTCGTCATCGACTATCGAGAGTCTTTAAGTGAAAAATTAGAATCAAAATGGTACAATTTCCAGTTTAATTCTAAAGACTATTTTCTTTTAAAGCTTATTATAGTACTTATTGTCTGTTAGAACAACGGCTTTAAAATATTTTTCCCTCAAAGTACACCAACGAATGCCATTTTGTACTTTGAATTGCAAGCAGTAGTCTATTAAACTTTAGAATCTCAATTTTAGTGGACTTCAACTCAAGCTTGAAATGCGAATTACCGACTTCCAGTACACGTCATAACGTCAACAATTTCGGTCTAAATAATGCTCGTATCAGCTACATACAAAGAGTAAGTGGGACATATAACAACGGTCAGAAACCTAGATTCCAGAATAGAGTTAGAAGTAACCGGGTGGAAACAAGCAAAGACTCCTGCAATATATCTTGCGACAACTAGAACGGGACGTGACTGCCGTGTGAAATTACTCTGTTACTTGCTGACAAATAGTCGTTTTATACACAAGAAACTAATCTATGTTCATTGCTGATGAGATCGATTTTAATGATTTTGATTAATGTAACGAAACGAATAGATTACTAGTGGTAGAAATGGTTCGGTTTTTGGTGAAGCAAATTTTTTAGAGTTGGACTGAGTAACAATTTACATATTAAAATATTTAAAAAAGTTACAATGCTAGATAAAACAGTTACTAGCCTGTTTAAAAGTTAGTTCGCTGGTGTAATAATAAGTATCAAACATGTTCAAAATAATGTTGTACAATATCAAACAGTGCACATAATAGAAGAGATAATGAAAAAACTAGAGCAAGAAATTTAGAATATACCTAAGTATGAGCCAGTATTAAGTTTTAAGGATACTTAAACACATTTTATACGAGCGTTAGCGATCAATTTTAGATTAATTTTACTTGTAATAACTGTATTCCAAACCAATCAGTTCGTTGAATTCGGGAAATTCAGATCCGCTCTTTTGTGTTGTGTCTGACTGTATCGGTTTGGGAGTTGGAAGCGAGTAGATCACGGGTCAGTACCCACTAGTAGATGTTCACACTGTTCGCATGACATATTAGCTATTTACGCATACAGTTTACAGTGCTGTTCAGTGTGTTGAGCTTTAAAGTTACTGTTTATCACCTCAACTCTGGCTAGTGATATTACTGGTGCTGCTGGTTTAGGCATTAACTCCTGTATACTTTAGGATAGACTTAGAACTGCATAGTTAAAGGTGCAACTTAATTTCATTAGTGTTTTGTTAATTTTGTTTTCAGGGCAATTTATATTCTAGAAGGAGGTATTTGAACCTAATATTGATGTCTCGTGAAAGGCAGTCAAATCTCTAATTAAATGAGCAAAATAATAGAAACCAGAGCATCGATATAGACCGATGCTGTACGTGCCGAATCCTCGTTTATACTTATCCAATGTTATTATAAAAGTTTTCGCAACGACGGCCTGTTTCGAACTCCTCACGATCGACTTATAAATCTCGTGGTGGAAATAATAGGTGGATGAATGCCAAGCCTTATAGGTGCAGAAGATCGAGGCACCCTAATATAAGAGTTGATATAAATATTAATATTCTTTGAAATTAATAAAAATGTCCTAAAAATTAATTCTTAGAACTCGTATTGTAGTTGTTAAGCAATAGCAATAACCGTAAAGATAAGATAATTTTACTAACTACAGAGATCATAAGCCAAGTTCATATCCATTTCTCAAGTATAGTAATATAACTTAACACTCTCCAACAGTAAAAGTTAAAACATAAACGAACAAACATTAATTCTTATGGGTTCAATTCTCCAATATAAACGTTAACCGAGAGAGAACTCAGAGTCATCCAAAATAATAATATAGCTTTGTCTAGAATATAATCTGACACCTGATGAAATAATGAATATTATAACTGTACCTATGAGGCAACTGACTGAGTTTCACAACCGCGTATGTTTATTGCAATATAGAGCAATCAAATTTTATATTTATATTGATAATATGATGATAATATCAGACAAAAATAGAAATGAATTTTAAAAAGATTATAGAAAAAACGTTGCTTGTATCCTGAAAAGGTTATTAGTATGTTTAAATCAAACCTGTTTAATATCGTGAAACTCTAAGAGAGTCGCATGAGATGGGCCACGTTATGTGCTGACCGAAAGAGTATGTTGTAAGAAAATGCCTCGATATAATAATAACAATATTTTGGAACAATCCACACACGGTCATCTGATCCCAAACTAGGCAGAGCCTGTACTATGGAAACCAGACAACTGACACTAATACTTATATACTTTTTGTAAATACATACTTATATTATATAGATAAAACACCCAGACACTTGGTGGGAATCGAACCCACGATCTATTGGGCAGCGACCAGGGTGTCTAACCTCTAGACCAACAGGCCCGCCAAATATGCTTAACCTTGGAACGAGACGGCTCAAGATATTTTACAACCAAAGTCACGCATGACGAAAGGCATTTGAACTTTCAATACGCAAACATCCATCTTATCTAGTCACTGAAGAACAATTTTTATAGGAGACCTAATTTCAGTTCAGTTTTCATAATGGTTTCATATCACCCGAAGGAATCTACTGTGATTAGTCTTGTTAATTTTATGTGCAGTAAACCAGCGTGTACGACACCTTAGTTGGCCGCCGAGTCGAGGCAATTAGGAGCTCCCAGGTGGCGACTCAAACGCAACTAGCTTGAATTATCTGCTTAAGGTTTTATGTTCCCGAGCTAGTGTGACACTGGAAGCGAACTAAATTTATGTTCGTAAGGATAAACAGAAAAATCTATTACATTGTTAAGTTTATTAGTTGCTAAATCCCGTCGCAAGGGGATGTACTAGCGCAGTGTCAATAAATTCTGACGAAAAACAGACAAACTGGCTAGGGAGCGCACTTAGCATAAATTCTATAATATTCAGATATTTAAATGCTACATCATCATTTAACGTTATCAATGTAGTTAGTACACATGATTATTTAAATATATAGGTATTACCAGGTGTCTCACAGTATTCCAGACCCCTTACGCTGCCATCGCATACAAAATTAACGGTACTAACTTCAAAGCCACATCCATCGCTTAGAGATCGTCAACTTTATGTGTATCCCGGTAAGTGGGCGACCGTCGGGGACTCGCAGTAAACATCACTGGCGAAGTTTAAACGCCCACCCTTGTGAGGCAGACGAGGCAAGTTATTACGGTCCCCGGTACCGGGGGGTGACACGTGTTTTTCGTCGTAAAAATTGTACAAACACCGTGTGTTTATGTATCGTCTTCCGGACGTAATGTGTCTATTATTTTTTGTCGATATTGCTGTCTCGGGCTATGCAGTGGTGAGAATTTAGAAACAAATTAGGATCAAGAACCATGGGGTGTCCGGGTAAGAATAGCACCCACCCATCTCCTCCCAGGATCCCCCGGTTGGGTGTCCGTAAAAGGCGACTCAGGGAAAACAAGAAGACGGGCAGAAGCGTCTTTATTGGATCCCCAAGCCACCTGCCAAGCGTGGGGATTATGGCAACCCCTCGCTTCTAAGGCGGAGTCTTTTGTTCAGCATTGGACGTTACGGCTGCTGATGATGATTGTTGTAATGTTGGAAAAAGTACTGGCAATAATTAAATAGTGGCATCAATTGAATAGCTAGAATCTCGTTAGCTAGCTAATTGTAAATTTCAATAAAAAATCTACACTAATGTAATAATGTCTGATACGTCGCGAATATTGTACTAACTTTATCCCGACGACCATCATGACGGACATCTACCAAGTCAGTCCGTCGGTGACCATGAAGAAGAAGAAAAAAAAAATATTTTCCATTAATCCTGTGAAGTGTTTGAAGCGTCGGGATAGTAAAATCAAATATTAACCGCGATACAATTCGTAAAATTACTTTTGTCTATACCAATGAATAAGATTAACGAACTCTGAATTCATAACAGCTTAATCCTTTTATTGGAAATGCCAATGACGAGTCTGTAGGTAAAGTTAATTCATGCGTCATTCTAGCGGTATGGTCGATTAAGTATACTCAATTACATAATAATACTAAACAGTGAGCAATAACAATTGCATAGATACGTGGCAATCAGGTGATATGGCGAAACCAAATCGCACGTTATGCTAATGAGGGGAAACGCCAATCGATTGTGTGGTATGAACAACCAATGATAACTGGACTGTATAGGATATTAGTCATCGATACTATAGCTTTTGCTTCACGAGTCCTTTGGTGTAGACAGATAGTTGTTAGAAAAACTAGTTTACTATTCAAAAGTTCATGGGTGCGATTCCCATTGTGAACAAACATTTTTGTGCATTTACATATCCGTTTCCGACGTGTTTTCTCGTGACCAATACCGCAAGGCTTTAAGAATAAAGTCTTGAAACAGTGCGTCCTATCCGTGATAATATACGGAGCTGACACGTGGGCTTGGACTGGACTTCTTCTACACCCATTCAAAGTCGCTCAGTGGGCTATGGGGAGAGTTATGCTCATGTTTCTCTAAGGGATCATATACGAAATCAAATACCTTATTAATATCCTGTTATTCAAAGTGCCAACATACATCAAAGGATTATTCAGCTGAAGTGGCAGTGGGGTGGTCACTATTTGCTACAAAACACGATGATCGTTGGCGTAAACTGGTTCTAGAGAGGAGATCAAGATTCGGTTGTTTCACGATCAGGTGGGGGTAGTGACGATATTCGCAGAGCGCTTGGCATTAACTGGAAGAGGACGCCTTTGGGGAGATATACGTCCAGCAGTGGGCTGATTATACTGACATATCCATTTGCCTTGTGTCTGCGTGTTAATAATCTAATATTTCAAGGTATTTGTATCAAGTTGTTTGGTTGCCATAGTACAGGCTCTGCCTAGTTTGGAGTACTGTCGGGAGTAATTGCACTGATTTATAACTACTATTAAAAAAAACTTTATCAATGTAGAAACATACCGTATGTACCAACATCCAGAAATACAAAAATATGGACTCAATGAAAAACGTAGCCGGGGAGTGCAAAATTACACACGAACCAATGCGAAAAATAAGTGTATCGTAGCGTCCAGGATTAGAATTTACAAGGTTCAGTTCCCAATTACTGGCGGATAGTCAAAATACATAACGAACGTACAAAAATTGATTTATGGATGTTGCATTCAGGAACGCTGAGAAGTTTCGTTATGTAAGTGCGGGTGCACATTGAGCCACTAGTAGCGATCAGTAAACGCGACAACAAGCTGCGGACGAGTTTTTTCATTTCAAAAGAGTTAGCAAAAAAACTGAAAATATAGAAGATTTGTTTTAAGATCAAAAAGAATACTAGGGCTACTCATCGTCTCGTCACAAGTTGTGTTAAAAAAGAAAAAGAATACAATTCATAAAACAAAGCTCTTAATAGCAATACGACAGAAGAAATAAGAAAGTAGATCGGTCACAAGCCCCTAGATAAGTTTTGTTTTGTCGCTTGGTATAAGTGAAAAGCGGAAAATGACAGTTTTCATTACCAGCGTATAAACGAGTAGGAATCCAGTCGTTAATTCTAATTTAATGAAAAAAAAACAAAGACAGTCATGGGAATAGTCATAAAGTAATAACATTGCAAATAAGCAGGCTCAGCTATGACCCAAGCTAAAAACCCAAAAGGTATCAACAATATCGTGTTATCAACTGTCAATCAAATATATAGATTCCGTCTTAAAATAACTGAATCATAAAAAAATCTAGGAAAATAATTATGAAATCTACTAGATGGCATGCCCATTATACAAGCTATCGTCCACCGCAGTCTCAGATATTATGCTACGCGTAAGCCTTGTCCTGCTCCCATGCGAAAGGTATGAAGTAGGGACTTAATTACTAATGCTTCACATAACTGCACTTGGTCAAACGTGTACCACCAGGTACGTCCATCTCATTCTCCGATATTCTAGCAATGTGCATTTCACCTCTGGTCTTTCTTAACTTGCACCGTGCTACGAGAGGCGTGACAGTCGAATCGTCCTCGGACGGCGGTAATTTAATAAAAAACCTTCACAAACTTTCAGGGTACAATTTACATCGCGCCCGCTACAGGCCGAGGAGCCAAGGAAACAAACTTCCTGTCTCACATTCGCAATGAAAGGGCGATAAAAACGAGGTTTGAACGATCCCGTGATGGATCTGCCGTTTGAAAACTTCCTGATTCGTGGTGTTTCTGATTGTTTACGTTAGCCAGTGCAGGAACGATATTAGTTACCTTAGCGCGCGGTTGTATGCATATCTGAGGGCTAGATAAGATGCAATCGCTTTATAGCGATTCGATTTATTTTCATTCGCTAACGCTGTCTATATCGTGTCGTGTACTGTCGTGACAAATTATAGGGATATAATTTGTCACGTGATTTTTCTGTCTTATGTCATTCTCATACATTTTTATTGAACTTTCTATCAGCATTAACGCTTTTAGAATGTTATATTGTCTAGGCCCTTGAAACGAATATGGACTGCAGAGTGATAATACCTGCAAAATTCACGGATCGAAACAGTGAAGAAATGCTAGTCAACGTATGTACCTCTGTATATTGGGTCCAGGACAAGTCAGTAGGACATAATTAACTTAATGAGTCAATCTTTTCCCTTTTGAAATGTAAATCTTGTTTTTTTTTTTAATTTGTCTTATCGCATTTAAATAAGTAACATTAATTACGCGTAACTCCTAACCTAATGTATATTATTTATTTGTTCAAAACCCGCAAATATTTGTCAATGTCAACAAGGATTATTTAAAATATGGCTACGTTGAACCGTTAGGCTTAAAGTAAATAACAATTTGAGGAATAATTCCATACATAACGAGATGTGCCTGCTCATACCTTTATTTACTTTAGCGTTAACGAAGTAGGTAACAAATTAAAACATTAATTTACGGTGGATCTGTTTAGTATAAACTAAAACAGATTTTATTTCGCTTCAACTAAAACTAACACTAAAATAAAATTAGCAAGTTTACCGTGGACATTCAAAAACACGCCTCCTATATTCAAAGTCTAAAGGCAAAAAAATGCAAGATATCGAACGCATACAATAAAAAAAAATCCCTATAAAATAGGTGTAAAATTTTAACTGCAAACATTTCACAGCCTTCGTCCGATCTTCAACCCCAAGACTTAAGCTAATAAACAATGGGGAGCGAAAAAGGGAAAACAAAACGCAGATCGAATGATTTAGCACTTCGTTTAAGTACCTACATACGAACCCATTAATAAAGAACACATATTACTCGACAATATAATAGGAGTGAGTGAATGAATGAATGAAATTGAAATGTGTGCCGGAGTGGAATGGTGTGTAAGCGAGTCGTTCTTTCGACGACACGGACGTGTTATTGGATTGTAGAATTGTTCCAGTGATATCCGGAACTCTTTGTTTCATCATGTAATATATTCGGATGTCAAGTGAATTGATTTTGAAACAATTAATAATGGTACAAGCGTTATTGGGGTTTTTAAATAGATAGAAAATTCCTATGTCAGCTTAGAGTTTGAGACGGGAGATATAATAGAGGACGGCGGTTTTGCCTTATACCAGAGGAAGGAATTTGGGGTATTTTTGTAAGATTTTACGTAATATATTATGTGAAAAGCAATACTGGACCGATAGAGCTACTACCGACTAGTGTTCAAACAGCGGCAAGTTATAAATTTTATTTTTTAATGGTTTTTAAATTTATTTATTTAAAATAAAACTACACATACAAAGTAAAAGAAGTTTTATTTCAATGTGTAGTATTCGCGTAAATAAAAGACAATATTATTTATTTGTTTAGTTTTTTTTATTCCTAGTTTATTTCTACGCGTGTTGTAGGTACCTACGCGTGGTTTTTAGCATTTGTTTTTTCTTCTTTATACCCAACGATATTTGGGGGTAGTTACATTGTTTAGAATGTACGAATATTCAATCCACTGTAAAGTTTATTTTTGTTCAACCATTCATCAAGTAAGCCCCACTCTACATACATTCGTTCGATCTTATCGCCCCGTCTAAATGGGCACTAAACACTCGTATTTGTACAACTAAATTCTTCGGCTTCTTAGCTAACACGTAGTTGGCTAATGATGTATAAATCTTTCTACAACATTGAAGAGGAATCAATTAATTAACACTTCCAATGTCAGAGTGTAATTTTTTTATTGTTATAAGTAGTCATCATTAACAGCTCAGTGGGCGAGCGCTTGCCTTGGAAATAAGGTACGCAGGTTCTAGCGACGGCTCGCACCTCTGATTTCTCTCTCTGAATCGTCGTAACTAGTTGTCGGTGAAGGAAAACATCGTGAGGAACCCTGCATGTTTGAGAAAGCCTAACTAGCTTTTGAATGACGTTTGAAGTCCGCCAACCCCCACTTGGCCAGCGTGGTAGACTACGGCCTAAGCCCCTTCATCTTAAGGGAAGGCCCGTGCCCAAAAGTGGGACATAAACAAGGGCTGGTATTAAACAGCAGACTATAATAATATAGTCGTCGAGGTACCTATGTACTTACGTAAGAACATATTAAGTACCTCAAGTACCATGTATGGTAAAAGACAGTGGCGTGCACTGAAAGCAGGCAAAAATATTTGCGAGTTGTTTATGCTTTATGCTCTTTGTTCGTGTTCCAGCATAAATATCCTTAAATTAACCAATATTACCAACATATCCATTTACATTAAAAAAAAATTACATTAATTCATGTCCAAACTAAGATTTTTTTAAATTAAGACTGTTTAGAGAAATCCTAGGGTAGGCAAAGTATTTTTGTCAGTATGGAGCCGCTGAATAAACTTATTAATGTTTTCAAATGCAAATTAATATGTCTATAGTATTTGCTTTCATATGGATATTTGAAATGGTATAATAACATACTTAAAATAGGTGAAACAAGCCGAATACATTTTTTTGCCTACCCTCTGTGCACGCCACTGGTAAAAGAAGAGTGAAACAGCAATGTCTGGTGATCTTTCACCTCGCTCTCGAGACCTCCATTACACAGTCAATTTGGCAGCACTCTGCCGCCTGTTACACAGTAATTGAACGCAGACTCCTGTGTTTTTGAACTATCCATAACAAAAGTGTGGAGACATTATTTCTTTAGAAAACTTAGTGACCTCAGCGACAAGTTAGTTAGCCGTTTCGTAAGAAACACGCGTGTCACTTACTTTCCGGGCTTGATACGTTCATACGTACGACAGGGCTACCAACATGGGGGTTTTCCCCCCTAGATTTACGCAAAAATAGTCAACAGGGTTTTTAGGGGTATAATATTTTTAGGAGTATTTATACGGGTATTGGAATCAAATATATTAATTACCTATTAAATTAATATAAAAAGCGTAACTAGACTTGACTAATCGCAATAGTCTGAATTTGGGCGAATGGTAGGTACTCTCTGTTACAAAACGTGTATTTTTTAACAATTATTTCTTACGTTGTGTTAACAAATAAACTTCGCCATAGACTGTCGATTAGAAAGTTACACAGTATTACATTTTATTGGAACGATAATCTTTTTAGGGGGAGTTTTACATAAGTTTGGTAGGAAACTTCTCAAATGGTTGGCAACTCTGTACCACGCTCATGGTATGGCCTGTCTACTGCGCAGACTCCATCACAGGTTAGCCACCTTACAAGGATCCTATGTGCTTCTATAACTACCATAGTGATGAATACAACAAACGTAACGTTATTTGTTGCCTAATGTAACAAAGAAAGGTTCACCGACTGCGCAGTATACTTTAACCATGGCGAGAATTGTGCAAGTCCTGTTTGAGTTTTAGAAGATTTAGCCTTAGTATAGGTGGGCAGAAACCTGCTAATACCGTAGCCATGAAGCTATAGCTAAGAGTGGAGACAACGCTCCAAATACTGGTCTGAAGTCTCTTTCTAATAGGGCAACCTTGCCTGTGTCCAAGACAGACACATTTCATTTCAAACTTGACGGTCATTCGACCTTGACCGTCAAGGTCACGTGACCTCGGCGGTCAAGGTCATCAACTCAGGGTAGCGTGTGGTCGTTTCCCCACTCTTATACTCCCAGATCCCACCGGGACCCAAATATTTGATTTAGGCTTTGTTGAAATCCTATTTTTCAGTTTTTTAATAGCCCAAGGCAACACATTGACCACTGATACATCAGAATTAACAATAGACATTACCGTAACGTGATATACACGATAATATTTATGCAAATGATACCGAACTGCATTGTTTCAATTATCTAATCTTCATTCGATCCGGATTTATCTCCCACTAAATTAATTTGGTGGATAGCAAGCTTAATTGTGAATATTAATCACCTTTAATGAGAATGCATCTTTTTTTTTTGACGCTGGGGAAATCTTCGAAAGATCCCCGGGAGTTGTGGGGCTCGACCGGGGTATGTGGGATTCTTACCCACTAAAACCACCGCGGCTGTCGCATCGGCAAATGTGAGGGGGACCCTGGTCTCTCCGGTGGGATCTGCACCAGGGGCCCCTCAATGCCTTGCCTTTGAGCCCGCCGCCGGGGGGCGCATTATAGCCCCCCGGGAACCAGTCACGGTGCTCACGGGGACGGGGGTCGCCACCCCGCCGCCGAACTCCTCGGAGTCGCCGCCGTACTCAATGGACGTTCTAAGCGCCCACACCCCGAACGTCCAGCGACTCCGAAGGGAATGAGAATGCATCTAACTTTACCCTTAAACCACCGTCAGACAACATACTAATTAGAAAAATCCATTGCGTGTCCAGGCACTTAGCGTTCTATGTGGACAGCCGGTAAACATTCGAATTTTGACAATTTTTTTATTGAAATGAAACTAATTTTACGGATTATATCGCGGTTTATTTTTTATTTTAATTACCCGACGTTTCGAATACTTTACAGCATTCATGGTCACGGGCGGACTGAGGTGGTAGCTGTCCATACGTCATAGCGATATAATCCGTAAAATTAGTTTCATTTCAATGTATAGTAATCGCGTAAATATCAGAAATTATTCATTTTTACTTTGTTTGACAATATTTTAACCGACTTTATTAAAAGGGGTCGAGAATGCATTAAAATTAAATATCTATATTAGTAAGTATTTAAGACACCGGTATATCCGTCCCTTAAACGGTGATACTCCTTTTTAATTTCCTTTTAACATCAATAAAGAGGCAACCGCAAATATAGTCCAAATGATTGGTTTCTTTCAAGATAAGAAACCTAATATACCACTCTTAAATTTACAAAGAATATCAATCGACAGACAGAAAGTAATTGAAGATTATATATAAACTGGCGACCCTTTGTGGCTATTGAGGTTAAACTTTTCGGATCACATCAAAATCCACAGTGTAGTTTAGAAGAAATAAGCGCATAATCGCTGGCAGACTGTATGACTGTCCCTAAAATTTAAAAATACGACACGATATTAATAATTTCCATCATATTATATTAGTGATTTATATTACTGCAGACAGCGATGAAAAAAAAAACAGTAAACATTTTAAAACAAACTCCATAAAACACAAATCGATGTTATCACTTCGAAAATTCATGGCTGCATTTATAATTTGTTGATCTTTACACCTTTATTTGTAAAAAGAACACTCCCCGGCCGTTAAGGGTGGATATTAAAAAACAAATTACCCGCCCCCGTATCACGGATCTGGAAAAATTTAGAACCACTCAGAACCAATGCAAACTTTGCTTCGGAAATTAAATGTAAGCGAGGGTAAATATAATGGTGTTCCGAGGAATATTCGAGAATATTTTTAGAGTTATGATTTTAAGAAAAGATAAACAATGACATTCTTTTTCAAAGTAAAATAGAACGTAATTGAGCTAGTATCTTAAATAATAGCTAAGCTCGCCATTTGGTATACATACATGTGTAATAAGCATAAAAAATATGTTAAGGACCGATTAGACACCTACAAATTTAATTTATTTAAAGTTTTTACAGCTTTCTGAGAGACTCGAGACCAAAATAATGGCTTTCCAATTTTTTAAAAATATAAATGCAGATATTATGAATATAAAACATGAAAAAGGAAAATAAATTTATTCAGATATCCTCATCAAAATATCTGGAGAAAACAATTTTAAGACCTAAAAACCTCGGAAGAACTTAATTTATATAAAAACAGCTAAATATAACTTATATGAAGCAATATATACCACGGCAAGACAAAATAGGCGTACAGCAACTTATTTGCTAAAAGTAGGTACACACATCAAAAGTGTCTAGGGATCAAGCATTTTTAAGCGGATTTCTTGAGATTGAGATGTGGCTTTGTAATAAATTTATGATTTTATAAATTTATATGGATCCTTTTTGGTGCATTTCATAATTTGAATCAGGAACTGTGAATCAAATTCGAGTAAAAGATGAAAATCAGCTGTCAATATTTTCCCTATAAAAACATACAACGCATTGAAGACATTATTAGTGCTACTGTTTCCCTACTACTGATTAAAACCAACGTTATTATGGAGCGGCGACGTCATTTAAGCAGGGAAGAAATGCTCAGAGCCGTGGGAATGATAGAAGCTGGTTCCCGGCAACGTACTGTGGCTTTAGCTCTGAATACAAGTCAGAGTGTTATCAGTCGACTTTGGACACGTTACCGAAGCACTGGTACCGTGGCTGAGCGCCATGGAGGACGGTATCGCTGCACCACACGGAGACAAGACCGATATATTCAAATCTTAACTCGAAGAGCTCCAACAATAACTGCCATGATGTTAGCCGTGAGGCTTCATCACTCTTCAGGGAACTTAATTAGCGACCAAACAGTCAGAAACCGCTTGCATGAAGTGAACCTTCATTCCCGAAGACCGCTACGGGTACCACCTATAGCAATGCACAATCATAGGATTCGATATCAATGGGCTCTTGAACACAGAAATTGGGCAGAAGAACAATGGCGTTTCGTGTGCTTTTCTGATGAGTCTCGTTTTGGTATGAGACCGGATACAAGACGTATACGACACTGGAGAACCCCTGGACGCCAACAGCGGTTAAAATCCTGCCAGGAAGTCCATCCTTATAGTGGTGGAACCATCATGGTATGGGCGGGTATTTGGATCGGCGGAAGAACTGAGTTGATTTGGATCAGAGGCAACCTCAACGCTCAAATTTATGCTGAGACGATTGTATCAGACGTCATCGTTCCTCTACAAGTGCAAATCGGTCCCTTATTTCAGTTAATGCATGATAATGCACGACCGCACACCGCAAGAGTTGTAAGACAGACTCTCGCCGCAGCTAACATCAATGTCCTGCCCTGGCCTGCTCAGTCGCCAGACTTGAACCCGATTGAGCATGCATGGGATATGCTACAGAGAAGAGCTCTGCCGAATATGGAGGGTATCCAGTCGCAAGAAGACCTTTTTTTGTTGTTGCAACGAACATGGGCGGCCATTCCACAGCGTGATTTGGATGAACTCATTTTGAGTATGCCAAACCGATGTTCTTGTGTTGTTAGTGTTCGCGGTAGAAACATGGATTATTAATTGTTTAAGTTACCCAATAAAATTTTAAAGAAAACTGTTATTTCAGTCTTTTTTTCGAACTTTTGTGTTAGTGGTTCAAATGTCAAAAATCCCTTTATTAGGAAAATGGCAAATTTCTTTATTAATGCAAAGGTGACTTGGTTTATCGTTACTGTGACAAACGAAAACACTTTATTTGATGAATCCTTAAAGAAAATTTTAATTAATATCAATCAGGAGAAAAGTTATTGCAAAAATATATGTTGATCCCTAGACACTTTTGATGTGTGTATATCGATATTTTCTACAGTTTTAGTATATATGCAAAAGACGTAGAACACAAATTTACTAACGTTGACGTTATCGCTTCGATATCGTGATACCATCCCCTTGCCTCGAACGCTGAAAATAAATGTCATCGGACAACCGTATTATTAATGTTGAACTAGGAAGTTTATGTAAAATATTTGTCTGGCCTTAAACAAACTGACCGTAGGGTGCAATAAAGTTTGCAAATCGCCGTAAATTCCGATAGTTTGCGTATTCGGCTGAAATCCGCTAAATTACTGCGCGTCGTTAATATATGAGCATTGCACCTTCGAGACATGGGGCCATTATGCAGGGCTCCCTTAAGTATTCATAGTTAAATATAGTTTTTTGATGAAAATAATTCTATGAATGAATAAGAGCTATTAAGAATTTCCTCAGAGAAAAAAGTCAGTGAAACTGACACTTGCGAATGAAACCCAGACCAACCAAAAGAGCAATAACAAAAAAAACAGAGTAATAATAGAAGAAAAACTATTTCGTACATTATTTATTAAAGTCCACGCGAAGTTGTGAGCCCTTGAATCATTTATATGGCACCACGAGAATACGCTATTTTCCGATCTGTTGGTCACTCCGTCTGTTTGGGTAATCAAATCAAATAATTTATTTATATTCACTTCGCATGTCTGGGAGTAGGTACTACTTAGGTATATGTAATTGTATGTATGTATCATCGTTCGCGTTTCAACCAACCACTGGAAAGACTTTACTATATGGCTGCTGCTCGAGTCAACTCGTGCGCGGGTGCTGCTTGGTCTGACTACTATCCCTTTGGCCTTTTAGTTTGTTGTAATTTTTGTCGTAATTTATTGTTTTCTTCTTTTCTGCCTTGCTTTATGTTTCGAACGGCAGGACACACTATCGCTAATGTCGATTCATTTGTAACAAAAAATGTTTAAAAAAAAGTGAAAAATTACAAGCCCGCTGAGTTTCTTGCCGAATCTTCTCAGTTGAGGCCGCCTTGTGATCCGGTGGTAGCTTTAAAAAAAATGGCCATTCGTTAAGCCTATTTGAAATAAAGATTTTTGAGTTTGAGTTTATATTGTTTAACATTTTGCACGCATCATTAAATCCTATTCACAAATATGCTAAATAATCTCAACAACACCCAATTTTCCTAAGTGCAGCGTCAACTATCAAAAGGATCTTCTAGTGTCACACCCTTCACACTACATTAGTATTAGAGAAGTGCCTAAAATAATAAATAAACTGTCCTTTCTAAAGTTCGTACACACCGCTGCTTGGCAGGACGTGCGTTATCACTGTTAGAAAACGCGAGTAAAACCATATTTACTATTTCTACCAGGGTTGATACAGCCACATTTTGTGGCAATTTAAAATATGAATATCAGAAACGGATAATATCTATTTTAGTTGACATAATAAAGTTATACATAACAGTCCCCGTGGGGTGTCTGAGTAAGAATAGCACTCACCCTTTTCCTCCCGATTTCACAAGACGCGAGCAGCATCTTTCTTTTGTGTATACTGCGATGCCCAATACGCCTGCTAAGCGGGGATAATGGCAAAACTGGGGATGCCTTTGTTCAGTAGTGGACGTCTTCCGGCTAATGTAGCCTGTTTTAATTATTGTTCGGTAAACTATCAGTAGGTTAAGCAACGTCTGGCAAGGACTGACCCATATAGGTGACCGTTTAATGGCATTTGGTCGTCGGTTATATTTTTCACTCACTTTGACAGCAATCTAAGGGCAACTTGAAAAATCAACTCGGACCACCAGGTTGCCGCTCTATAAGACAAAGAAAACGTGAAGACCGTGGTACTTATGCTTATTACTAAATGTAGTTAAGTACTGTACACCTGCATTACGCCGGTGTGGCGCCGGCGTATTAACTCCCCTAATGCCATTCGACATTCAACTGGCACATTCTTGATTTATATAATAATACGAAAGCCTAATAAAACCATTGGGGTAATATGTACAAATGAAACTGGCTAGTTCTTAACTAATAAATGTCCATGGGTGACAGTGAAATTTACAACCCTACTTAATATCTCACCCGTGCACCCGGCAACACAGAATACTCACGATAAATAAATCAGTTTTTTTTTATTATACTCTGTGCAAACCTGTTCACGCGGCATAAAATTATACAGTGATGAGCATAATGGTGCTCATAATTTTAATGGAAGCGCTAATGGTTTATGCGATGCGGAGTTTTGATTTTGCGGTAGTCAGTACCGTGCTATTAATTCATGGTTAAAATAACCGTCTGCTTGATGAGATTTACCTGTAGGCACGCGGTCCCATGGGAATGAATTAGGGAGTGAATTTTTGAAAACAGCAAAAACTTCAATACCTGTATCGCTTTAACGAGTATTCTTGTTCGTATTTAGTCAATGATGATGGTAAGCACTAAATCAGGTCTAACAACGATTTTTGTGCAAAAGTCCATCCAAGTACCGTGTATCCACTTACCGTGTGTCAAACTTCTGACGTAAAGTGGATGCCGCAAATTGTTTACACACAAATAAGTAAATGTGTCATCCATCAGCGTGGGTAAAAATATGTTATTCATTGCAATTAATCTATTCTTACGGATTATATACACACACACACATACACACACACACACACACACATAGCTGATGTGAAACACCGACGCTGTACAAAATCTGCAGTCTGTGAACACGTTCAGGATCGCACCCGCCATTATATCAGATTTGATAAACCACAAATCCTCGCAAAAGAACACCGTTTTCAACCAAGGATGATTCGTGAGACTATTGAAATCAAAAAACATCCTAATTTCAATAGAGAAGATGGTTGGGTGTTACCACCAGCTCGGGATCCTGTGATAAATATAATTAAATCCAAAACCAGACAAAACACTGCAGGGCGTCAAGATACTGTAAGCTCTTACTGCGTAGGTCGGACAAACAACAATAATAACCAATAAGAATTGAGGGTACATCAATAAAAACAACAACAATAACTGAGGGTACACCGCAAAATTATGACAGTATAAATAGAGCGCAGGGACGTTCAACATATCAGTCCGCCCGTGACCATGGGTGCTGCAAAGCATTCGAAACGTCGAGAAAATTAAAATAAATCGCGATATAATCCGTAAGAATAGATTAATTGCAATGTCTAGTATTCGCGTAAATAAAAGACAACATTATGTTATTCATATAATTTTTGCACATTAAATAAACTCTGAGGAACAAATATCTGATGTGAAAACTTCACCAACAGTAGATACCTATGTTTCCAGAAATTAGATACCACCCCGAGACGGGCCGGGTTGTAACGAACTTAAACATAACGTCATTTGCCGGCTTCATGAGTCTAGTAAGACGAGAAGTTTATTCTCAATTCCGCATTACCGTGGTTTCCAAAACCTTGTTAGTGAGGTATCAAAAATCACCAGATATTATGTTACAAGACCAAAAATTAGGAGTAGAAATTGTTTACAAAACACAGATTTAATAATAAAATTAGCTTGAACTAGCTGACCCACGCAGCTCCGCCCGCGCTGTGTTTACGTTAACTAAACTTTCAATAATATACATTCGCATATAATACAAAACCTCATTTTTTAAAGTCGGTTAAAAACTTGGACTCCCTTTGTACTTGCCCTCCGAAGCACGAAGACGTTTAGTTCAAATGGCGTTAAACGGTCACCCATCTATTTAATGACCTTACCTAACATTGCTTAATCTGATCGATTTCCAAACATTGTTAACAACTGTCTATGAGGGTTCCCTTACAAGTATTTATTATAATAATATTGAAAAATTGTTAAAATCGGAGCAAGCGTATAACCAAGTACACATTTTGACTTTAGTCCCCTCTCCCAAGGGTACCGTGCCGAATGTCGGGATAAAAAGTATCCTACCTCGGAGTATTAACTCAAATCATGCCAAGTTTCGTTTCAATCCATTCAGTAGTTTTGGCGTGATGCTCAGCCGAGATACAGACAGACAGACAAAAATAAAAAAAAATATTACAAATTTGGCTTTAGTATCGGTTATAGAATGCCCTCCAAACATAATTTTCAAAATATCTTCAATGTACAGAATTGGACCTGTTACAGTTTTATTATAAGTATAATAGATAGATAACAGTAGGCATTGCACTTCTTCGGGGAGTAAGGTTGCTATTGCTCCATACAGATTGATAGGAATAGATCGAGGGGGAGAAGCCCTATGAGATGGACAGATCAATAATATTAATTGTCCAGACATCTGGACAATTATTATTGACGGCGGACGGATATTCTATTATGTACGGCGATCCATACAACTGAAGATCGACAACAGTGGAGGACCTCGACTAAGACCTCAACCATCGGGGACCATCAAAGGAGGAAGAGGAGGCTCTGCGAAGAAACGCTATGCTGTTGCCAGTGATACCTGTGACACAAGGTTTTTTTCCTTATGTTGGTAATATGTTAGCGAGGTTCGATCCAGTGATGTACTAATTACCTAATATCGCAGTCAAGCACTAGTTGAAATAATATTGGAACATACAAATAGATTATCACTATCACACTACAGAATTAGGCCTAGAGAAAGTCTGTCTGGTGGCAGGAAACTTAAAACAAGACTTTTAGTTTTGCAAAAAAAATTATTTTGCTTCAGTTAAAATCAGTGTGTTAGTTGTGAAGTTTAGCCATTAATTAATACGTAATATTAAAATTTTGGATACCTAAAATTAACACATTGATCGTTTCAATACGAAGCAAAAACTTCTAAACTACACCTACTTACTAGCTTACAATTATATTGAAATAAATGTAAAAGCCATAGTATATATACCAGTATTTTCAGTAGACGACATTAATCAAGCTTGGCCAATTAAAAACAAGTCAACGTTGTAATTAAAGTTATGAAGTAGCGCAATTATTTTTAATGAAGGCTCTCTGCCTTTGGGCGAGTGACAGATAACACCATTAGATTACGTAAATCACCCTCTTTTGGGGCAGTAGGATAAAAAGTCTGCATCCTGTCTGAGCATAAAATAATATCCAAGTTTTCAATTTTATTTCTTGTAATTGGCTTTGGCGGTATTACACATTAAGGCTCAATTCATACCAAGATAGCAGCGGCCGGCAGCGCACTTTCAGTATGAAAGAATTTTTAACCGACTTCAAAAAAGGAGGTTCTCAATTCGTCTGTATATATATTTTTTTTTTCTATGTATGTTCGCGCATAACTCTGGCAATTATGAACCGATTTGAAAAAATCTTTCTTCCATCCATTCTTTAATCTGTTGATTGGGTCCCATAAAAAAATTTGCTTAGTAATAATTAGTTCCTGAAAAAACAAGAATGTTGACTGCGCAGGAAAGCTGCAGGAAAGCCTATATAGATGACTTTATGTCGCTTTTTAAGGACAAAAATGGTAATAATTCTTTTTTTATTCGAAAGAAGAAACCACTGTAATGAACCTGTATGAATTTTATCACAATAAGATAAGAACTTCCTGGAGGACCATGAATGATATGGAGGAATTTATCTGGTAAAAACCATAAAACTGATGTTCTCCTTTACATTTCTCTGACAAATATGAACCGATTCCGATGATTCTTTTTTTATTCGAGAGAGTAAACTACTATGATAATTCCATGCAAATTTCATTACTATCGGATAAATTGTTTCTGAGTTTCTGAAGAAACTTGAATTATGTAAAAATATGTAGACGATAATGTGAAATCATAATGATGTTATAACCTACCTAGATCATTTTACCGTCTTCGATGGTTCAATCTTTATGTATGAAAATATCATTAAAAAGTATAAAATAAAATATTAAAAAAAAAAAAAATTTATTATTTTATACTTTTTAGTGTTATTGAAGTCGGTTCAATTTTTTTTTTAAATATTTTATAAACTTTATCTACAATACGTAACAGACCACTATCGCTTGAAAAGCGCGGCGCCGCTTGAAGCCGCTCGCGGCCTCCTGTGGCCGCCCGCGCGCCTCATTTTTCAAGCGATACTGGTCAGTTACGTATTGTAGATAAAGGTTAAAATACTTTCACACTGAAAGTGCGCTGCCGGCCGCTGCCATCTTAGTGTGAATTGAGCCTAAAACTACTAGTAACATTAAATATTAATTTCACATATGTGGATTGGCCCACTATAGGTTAAATTAGAAATAAAAAAGTAATAATTTATCGGCCTACGAAATCATACCAGCCTCCGCTACATGACAGTAACTTGATAGGTGCGGGCATGCCGGCTGTCATCTTTCTACCTAATGCGCCCTTAGTCAGGTAAGGTTCATAGCAATTAGTACACAACCCGCCCTTAACAACCGGATGCGATTTGTATTCAACTTTGATAAAACGACACAAATTTTACAATACAAGGGACTTGCTAAAATACCCGAAACTGTGTGTAGTTACTAGTATATGAAAAGGAAGTGTACCTTCACTGAAGTATCGCCGGCGTCAGAAACATCTGTTACTGAAGAGAACTTGTTTGAAATCTGATGACCTAATTAAAATCTATTAGAATATCGATATTGCTCATCTCACTTTAACAGCAATTTATGACGCGACTGTAGCAGGTATATAATAAGCCTAACGGAACAATGGAACTAATGCATAAGCAATTCCGAGATTCAAAAAACTGGCTTAATTAGAATTAACGCTAAATTTCGTTTGTGCATGCGGCAGTAATTTGCACAAAATATAAGTTTAAAGTAAACGTCGATATTTCTGTTTAAAAAGTATTAGCGAAGATAAAAACACTAATACATCTGTCATAATTCGATACGAAAAATACATATTCGCCGTTTATTTAATAAAAAAAAACCATTGTATGCATCACATTTCTGATAATAAAATTTCAGTATTTGGGAATTTCAACGATATATTCATTTTTGCACAAATTTGATTATATTTTTATATATTCAACACATCCATCTGAAATCGTAATAAAAGCATTTTCAAGTTGTAGGTACAATGTATAAAGTTTTCAATTCATTTTTATGTATGAGAAATATGAAAGTGAATTAAAAACGTGTGTAAATTATTTGAAAATTTAAACACCTAGTACGCTGTATCTATTCTAAATTAAAGCTTATATAAGCATTGCGCTTGTTACCACAAAAGACCATGAGATGATTCGAGACACACTAATTAATTTAAAACATAATGAACTTTGATCTAGAAATTCTATAGCGAATAAATTTAATATACTTTGTAGTAGCAGCATATTACTGCTATTGTACTAATTATTTGCTTTCACGTGCAGTGGCCGTCTAATATTACATACTTATTTGTTGTAACATTTGGTATTTTAGAATACATCGTTATTTTCACTCAGTATTCAACATTTAAATTGCTAAACTTAATATTTGAATCGTAATTATACAAAATACCTATTAAATACAAACAGCAAATAATACCTACATTGATTTAATGTTCATTTATGAAATAAGAATATGGAAAATATTTTTATTTGGTTTACGATTGTACACAGTTTTATAATTTTATTGATATCAAAAGTAGTTTAATAGAACATGTTTCATAGAAAGTCAAGTCAAGAAATGTATCAAAAAATCTCATCTCAATTCTTTTGAGCAAGATTATTTATCTAGCTACGGTGCCTTTCACATCAAAACCCAGCAATGTTTACCACATTGCTACTTGGCGACAGGATATTCGAGACCTAACCTGACCAATACTAACACCTAAAATCGTATCCACGTTGTACGTATCCAAATTCTGATACATTATTTATACTATTTTTTGTACCTGGAGAGAGGTCTCCTAAGGAGAAAGAAAAGTCATAATAAGAAAATAGTTTGACTTTTCTTTCTCCTTTTTAAGAAGTGAGAATAAGTACACATAATATTATCCAAATGGTTATTTAGTTAAGACAAGGAACTTCGGTAAAAATTTACTCGCACACAGACAAGAAAAGGTAAGGCTTTATAAAGGCTATTACACAAAATCATTTCTTGCAAACTATCGCCGGATAACGCTATCTCCACTGAAAAGATCTGGCAAGAAACTCTTGTTGTCTTTTTTGTCTTGTGTTTTAGCTGTATATTGTCAATCAAACAGTGTATTTTTTATATTAGAAAATTGATCACCATTGTATGAATCATCCACGGAAATATAACTCCAATAACAAAACACATAGATAAATCAAATGCTTTCAGAAAACAAATTATAAACGTTCAAATATAAACAGCGGCGCCACGATTACGGTTTATTAGAGTATGACTACCATTACGCTAATCAAAGTGATGGAATACCGCATTTGGTGGAAGTGGCAATCAAATCGATTGACATTTAATGGAAGAGGTCGCTTTTAAGGATGGGTGTACATGAAGTGTGGTCGAGCGCTGAGTCGGATCTCGCGCCGGGAACACGTAGACACATCACTTCGTCTCTAACGAGTACCATTTAAACCTGCTAGTGACATTTTGAAATGAGAATACTAGATGGTGTCTTAGGTGGTAGGACTTTAGTATTTTTCATCAGCTTAGTAAGTAAATAAGTGACAAGCGGGATGATCACCTGATGGTAAGCGACTCACCTGCCTATAGACAGCTACACTGCACTGCCGCTCGTCACGAGTTTTTTTTTTATTAAGTCTCTTGGGCTCGGTAACTTGACAAGGTACAGTGTCCTTTAACAGGAACACAGGAACCCGTTGCTACTTGGCGGCAGAAATCTTACGGACTACGTAGACAGACCCTCGCAAAAGCGACCTTTATGTGAAAAATGAAATGATGTAATGTCAAAGTCACGCTAAAGCTGACTAAACTTGACAGGCCCGTTGGTCTAGTGGTTAGACACTGGTGCCGATTCTGTTGTCACACACTAGACTAAACTAGACTAAATTTTAGTTTAGTCGTGTCCTTCCTTATTCAGAGATCCCTGAATTAAACTAAATTAGGTATAGTTTGATAGAATATAATTGGTTTTAGGTACTCAACTTAGTTTTAAACGTATTTTGCTATTCTGTTGTGCACAGTTTACGTCATTTATGCCTAATATTAGAAACTTCGAACTAAAATTAGATCAAAATAGTCGGCATCTAAAAGATGTCGACTAAAATAAAATAGAATAGACTAAAATAGAATGAAATAAATATTAAAATAAATATTAGAATAAATATTAAAATACTACATATCAAATATTTTTTAATAATAAATATTAATTAAAAAATATATTAAAAGAAAATAAAATTAATATTGAAATTAATCTAAGTAGGTATATAAGTATTGTTGCCGGAGAATTATTTTAGTTTAGTTTAGTGTAATCAGAAGAACAAGAGAATTATTTTCTCTTAACATAATTTGACCAATGAAAACCTCACTATCAAATTAAGCACTTAATCATCGTTTGACACTACTAAACTAAAATTTAGTTAGTTTAGTCTAGTAGTGACAACAGAATCGGCACCAATGGCTGCTGCCCGATGGGTCGTGGGTTCGATTTCCACCAAGTGTCTGGGTGTTATTAATATATTTAAGAATGTATTTACAAAAAAAAAGTATATAAGTATTAGTATCAGTTGTCAGGTTTCCATAATACAGGCTCTGCCTAGTTTGGGATCGGATGACCGTGTGTGGATTGTCCCAGGTTATTAAAATAAATGACAATCACAAATTATATTATATTTAGGTACTATATTAACAGCCAAGCAGCAGTGTGTGTAAACATTAGTGACCAGTGGGTGAAATTACTGGGACCAATCGACAAACGTGTGAGGTAACAAAGGTGTCCGACCGTCAGATAAAGTTCCTTTTAGTATCTCCTTAAAATTCGCATTAATAAATATGTAAGTATAGCTAGCTATATATTTTATCAAAGCATTAATTAATGCGAACGGCCGTTACCTAGGCGGCATTCTGTCGACTGGCAATCAAACAGATTGACAGTAATGGATTGCGTGGCCCAAAATATTAGCTGTTAACATTTACTTCTAGGACATCGATTTATATCATTGCTTGAGTAAGGTGAAGGTCAGTTGGGTTGGTATTGAATGCCATGGAAACAGGACTCAAAGGCGACCTCAATATCTAATATCTACAGGGTGATAATAAAGGCCTGTCCGATCGTTGAGGGTATTATTTAGTTTCACAATACAATCACACGTATATAACTCTTTTGGTAAATATCTCAATCTAAACCTAATCTCCATACAAATCAAATATCAAAATCAAAACAAAATCATTTATTTTTCGGGCACTGTGCATGCACTAAATATTACAAACTTAACCTACACTAAATATCCATACAATGTGCGCATGCCATCGCACTCGATGAAAAAGGCACCACTCAGCATGATGCTGGGACACAAAGTGCTGCCAGCGCTGGTTTTCAGTGACGCCTTTCTCGGAGATCACTTTGGTCATTTTAGTTAATATTTTGGTTACACTTTCACTTGGTCTCCACTTACTTGTATGGTTAATTAAAAGACATATAACCACTTAGCAATAGACCGGCCATAGCGAGCAAAATCATCACAAAACTTGTTACAATTGGTAATAAGTCCGTACAAGTGCGTACGCTCTAGCCGACGAAAAATATTTTTGAAGGAGAATCTGCCTAATTTAGTGTCGCGGCGTTGCAAATCTCAGAACGATATAAAAACTACAGTTTATTTAAATAATCATTTAATTTGCATTTTACTGAATATGTAATAGTAATAAAGGTTGAAAGTGATGATGGAAACAATTTTCCATGACCGCTATATAGCATATATTGTACATATTTCAATCTATTTAACTATTTAATGTAATGTATTAAGTGGTAACACACCAGCGCCTCTAGGGGCAACAATCAACAACGAGTAAATGAAACGAATGAATTTATGAACTTTTTCGTGTACAATTAAAAATCGTATTATTGTAAAGACAGCGAAGCCGAAGTGCTGATTGCCACATTTAGTCAACCAGACGTTTACTACCAGTTTTTTTTCTATAGTAAGGCGATGTCCTAACTAAACGCGATCACGCGATCATCGCGCGAACGAACGACGCGACCATCGCGCGATGAAATCTCAAACATATGGACGTCGAACGAGTGTCCTAACTGGCGGTCGCGCGACCGCCAGTACATTCGCCAGTCATCGCGCGATGGTCGCGTCGTTCGTTCGCACGATGATCGCGTATTCGCTTTTAGTTAGGACACTCCCTAATTGATAGTGTAAATAATTTTTTAAACATTTTTAATTCTATGTCTGACCTTCTATTTAAGCACTGTTTGCTGTGTCTTTTGAAGTGAAAACTTCTTTAGCATCGTTGATTTGAAAGTCGATGAAACGAAAAAGCGACAGTATTTTTTTTTGTGATGTATCCTTCTTTAGCCACGTTGTGATTTGAAAGTCGATGAAACGGAAAAAGCGACAGTATTTTTTTGTGATGAAACCTTCTTTTGCATCGTTGTGATTTTAAAGTCGATGAAACGAAAAAGCGGCAGTATTTTTTTAAGGTTTCGCTTCTACCACGTGTAAATAGCACACATAGTATTTTTTTATTTCTTTATGGTCTCCATCCCAATTATAGCGAGAATGTTGATCGTACCTACATAGAAAAACTAGATTAGTATGGCAAACCTAAAAGGTTTACCGTCTATATTAGTGAACCCAACATACCAATTCCGTGATGGAAATAATTAAATAAACAAATGCTTTTGTGTGTCAACACGTTTCGCACGGAGCTATTAAAGCCATAGGAGGTCAAGCACATAATAAAAGTAGTAATAACAATATCATGTTTTTTTTTAAACTTAATGACTATAGGAACATAACGATAGCCTAACTATAAGTGGCACGTCTGCCATTAGACCGCTGCAATGTAATTCTGCTCATCTCCTGATAAAGTACTTAGTATTTTTATTGAGCACTGTATTAATATTACCACAAAACAATAGTCTTTCAAGGTTTTTAGTGTAATTGTGATAAATTAAGCCAGCCTGTAAAACACAAACATAATATACGCTCTCCCCGCCCTCCAAGACGGGGGGTACTCCTCAAACAAAGTACACAAGTGGGGTTTTTACCACATTACTCAGCTGAACCCGAACCTATAAAAGATAACACATAAAACAAACTAATATCCACGCCCCAATAAGTTAATGTGGTAGATACGAACGTAGGCGTCAATTTGTGACAACGAACGCTCCGCAATTGCTGTAATTGACGGTAAGTGGGCCGTGACACCTGGACTCGGCTCTAATAACAGTTATGTGGACACGTAATGATGTAATATGATCACAGTCGATCGAAGAATACGTACACGTGTCAAGAGACGCCGCGTCGCCGGAACATCCGTAAAGGTAATATTACCATCCAAAATACCGAGGAAAGTAATTACAGTATTTCTATTTTTTTTTGTAAACTCGACTAATGAGTATCGCGGGTATAAATTAACCTTTTCCATTTTTAGCGTTCCATACCTACCTAAAAGGTAAAAAAGGCACAAGGTAAAAAAAGGTGTCCGTTTCGACTGCTCGGCCACAGTGTCGTACAAGAAATACGACTACGTCAATATTACGAAGGAATTTGCTAAACACTAACAATGAACCCCGGGAACCAGTCACGGTGCTGACGGGGATGGCCGTCGCAACCCCACCGCTGTCTTCCTCGGAACGTATAGGTACCTACTTCTCGTTTCGCTACTAGATTGCATAAAGAACTGTTATTCTCAATAGTAATAAATACTCATTTTCACTGAAAAAAAGTACAATTCAAGTATTTCTCAGGTAATTCCCAGGATACCCTCGGGCTAAGAGACAAAACTTTTTATGTCAAAAACAAACTAACGCCCACGAAGCTGTACGGCTAACGCCTATCAAACTAAAGTCACTAGAGCATTGTCTATTATATTCTAAACATCATTTCAATAACTTTCCAAAAGCTAGATAAATAACTTATCTTTATATGCCTCATACTCTGTGAGACAATATGACATTCATCGTATTATACCAACTTATATTTTATTCAAGCAACGAGGATATGACAGGAGTGTTTCAGAAAATATTAAATATTTTAACAGTGGCTTATTTGTTTGGCAGCTTTACTTAAACCACCAATAAATATTTCAGCGACCGGCCATTTATCGATTTAATAATCTCCCGTTTATTTTATTTAAACACCGGTTAGGATAGACCACGGTTCCATTCTGCGCTCGTTGACAAACATTGTAATCTAGCAGCTCTGAACTAGACCAGTAGTCCACTGAGTAGTGGAGATACGTGGCTAATAGGCGACCCTGGTTTCATCAGCCGCCGAAAAACGTCCATTACTTATCAAAGAAACCAGCTTAGAATTTTAAGGCTTACAATTTTAGAACTCTGTTGAATTTGAAACTGATATAAAAAAAATATATGCCAAAAAAGAAACCCACTGAGTTTCTTGCCGGATCTACTCAGTAGTCGCCGCGTTACGATCCGGTGGTAGTTTGTAAAAAATGATTTACCAAGGCGTAATAGACATTTTGACTTTAAACAATATTTTTATTTATCAAATAGCCTAGTATACTTAAATAAGAAGATAATGATTCCTCAACGGAATCAGAGTGTGGCAGTTAACCATTAAAGATAACATAGCAAGCCGTCGAAAATTCTCTTTTAAACTAAGTTTAATGGTCAGCCTCGTTACCACAGACATCTAAGGAAAAATCCCAGTAAACAGTTACTATATATTTCTAGACACTTGCACAACAAAACAGGGAAATTGGAGCACATGTCCACCACATATTTCTCCCGGAGACGGCTGTCACACCGCACAATGGTGTTGCAACCCGTTATCGCTTCACCTTGCACGTTAAATAAAACGTATAACAGCGAATAGTAGGTATACGAGTGTAAGGGACATCGTACCGAAAACCGATACCAGGGATCCAGTACATGATTCTTAACATTTTAGTGTTGAAATTTTTCATCGGCTTTTTCATGAATTTCCAAAAAAAAATGCCGCTTTTTTTAATAAAATTAGGATAACATCATTATTGGTATAATAATAAAGCCTAATTTCAATTTAAAAACAATAAATTACTTATTTATGCAAAATTAGCAATCATCAGCAGCCAAAAAGTCCACAGCTGTACAAAGGCATCTCCCTTAGAAGGGAGGGGTTGCCATAATCTCCACTCTTGGCAGGCGGCTTGATTGAAATTAGCAATGTAATTTGGAAATTAAATATTATTCCGCACGTATTCATTACATGCTCAAAAATTAACAAGTTAGTCATTTGTCATTTTCCATATAAATGGTTTCTGTAATGTTTTAAGGGGGTAACAACGGTAAAATTGCAAAAATAGCCTTAGTTTAAAGAGTTCGATGGATCAATCCGCTATTGCATTGGCTATGAAGATTATATGTACTTATACCTCAGATCTTCAGCAAATAGTTTTATTGATTAGATATTGGATTAAATATAACGTTTTCAAGCAATATGTATTTAAAAAATGCACTACGTTGGATATGAATTGTGTTAGCGTTCAACATCCGTTCATCGGATAGACGTCAAACTTGGACTATTAAAAAGCATATAATCTATTCTACAATTTGTATTGATTACATTTCTTAATTTCATACATGATTTACAAGAAATTATAGAAAAACCATGTACGCGATGCATTTCCCCTTGCAGCGCCCCCGCGATCGCCATGTATCAGTCCTTCGTGGACTGTGACGGCGAGTGGACATGCCCGATTTTTTTTTGACAAGTCGGATTTAATTTAAATGATTTTAAACATATTTTTAATTAAAATATGTTAAAAATGGTATAATTATAACACTATAAATAATTGCAAATGGAATTTATACTTGTTTATTTAATTAAATATATTTTTATGTTACTACCATTTTTGTGGTTCATCATAGAGTATGCGAAAGTATCGTTGCCGTGTATAATGCCTAACTTTTAAAGCGTATCAGAGTCATATACGATCTTACTAATTTAGATCGTATTTACTACTGAGTAGGTCGACAAAATGACATACATTATGATATACTTGCCAATGCCTTCTTTTTGTCAAAACATGAATGGTGTTATTATTATTATCATGTTGGTTTTTTCAACTTAGCAACGAGTATAGTACCCAGGTGGTTTGCTTGGTGGTGAGTGACACACTTACCAACGGACAGTTGCTCGTCTTTTGAGTTATCTGGGTTGGTTAGGTTGGAAGGGTACTTGTGTGCTATCTAGGTGGTGCCACCGCAATCTTAGATTTCTGCCGCTAAGTAACAAAACTGGTGAAACTACTGGACCGAAACGCTATAATTATAGTTTTGGATGACAGGGACAGAAAGGGAGTTTTCTATGGGTCGGTGATTCGATTACTATCAGGTAATACCTTTTTACTTAACTAAGTTGCGTAACAATAAACTCATGATGGTGTTGGCAGAAAAAGTACCACCACGTTAAAATTTTAGTTACTCTAAAACCTGTTTGCTTATTAAAATCGATGTCTACTGCTCCACGTAGTTCAAACCCCGCCATCGGTACAGAACTTAAGACGAAGTTACGTTACGTACATACGACGTTACACTAAAAACTCTTCTTCTTCTTCTTCTACTAAATTCGTGCGTTAAAACAAACAGTACTACGGATTACTTTGGCATCCACGTATTGATTAACAACACATGCCCGTTGATTTAGTAGTTTGCTACCTTGGCCGCTACCCATAAGATCTTGGAGTCGATTCCCACACTCATGTGCATGAACATAATCTATTTGTCTTGGGTCTGGGTGGTTTTGACTTGTACTTTATTATGTAAAAAAGTTAAGTATCTTATCATTGTTTATATTCGATGGCCATCACGGAGTCGATCACGGAACTAATTGCCATAATAATAATAATAATATACGGTTTTATGGATCTGCACGACTTGGGTCTACGATGGGTATCTAGTAAGTATGGGTTTAAGTATAGGTGGAGTTAGGTTATATGTTATTTGGGTACTAGTGGGAATAGGAAACAATACAGTTAGACGCGTCTTTAATAATAACGTTGACATCTCATCAGGGCCACTGGCATGTGAGAAGTCTTTGCAGCATTTTAAGTCCCTGTCGTTGGCAAATGCGAACATCTTAAAAACGAACTCGTTTCAATTCATTTTTCCACGTACCAAAAAGCCTTACTATCAGATGGATGGTTGGAAGAATTGGAACCAATTCAGGAAATATGTTCAAAATATCCTTTTTCTGATATTTTTTCTATATTTTGGCGGCTCTATTAAGCGCTTTCGTTTTGACGTGCATAACAAAAACAGTAGAATTTTGTGCATAGTTCCATTTCAAGTACGCATACAGTAGTCAAAAAGCGGATCTTCGTGTGTCTGAAGTTGGCTGCAAGACACAGTGCAGAAGCTATTTTTTGTATTTTTGTATTCACAACTCACAACTATACTTGCGCAATGGTTCGCTAAACCTAACTTCATACATAGATCCGCTGTGACTACTGTAAATTTTAAATAGTACATACGTATAGCGATTCCGAATGGAACTACCAGCATTACATGCAAACGCTAGGAAGGAACAAACGAAAGCATGGAGGGCAGCGATTGGCCTAAATCACTCCAGAAATTTCCCCAGCACAAAGGTGGACTGTGAGCTTAAATTATTAAACCTAAACAGATCACAAATCAGGTACCTAATGGGTGCATCAAGAAGCTAAATGAGCCTAAGTACCGTAGATACTTGTAGTTTCTGTGAAGATGAAAAAGAGATGTTATAGATACTGTGTCGCTGCGACGCTCTAGCAGGACGTAGATTGAGTCAACTGGGAGTAGCCTATCCTACACCAAATAATTATGTACAGCTCCAAGCTGGTGCAATCTTGGGGTATCTAAACAAACTCTTCGATAAGTCATCAACAGAGTAAGGGCTAGGGCAGGCACAATGGATCCAGCTGGGTCGAAGTGCGTCCCGGTGGTTACCGGGCCCAACTAATAGCCACCAACAATAGAATAGAAGTATGTAAAAGTCTCACTATTTAGGCATTGACCCTTCTATAATAGACGGAGAGAACCTTTGATATGAAGTTTGGAATATGAAATGCAATAATCCATATCCTGACGCAACACGCAATTACGTTACCACTGTAAGTTGATGCGTTATCAGATTGTAATTAGGCGGCACGCCAAAGTATACATCAAAATCAAGGTATAAAAAAGTGAGATACAGATTTCCCCAGAGAGTGATTATGGAGGATAAAATGACTTCGTATTTAGACATTTGTCTAGATCAGTCACCAGCAGAAGGTCCCAGCAGTATGCAGTGTGGTTCTCGGTATACGGTTGGTAGATCAACAAGCTAAGTAAGATTTATCGGCAATGTAAATTTCCCCGTCTTTCGACTGACGTAACAGAATATGTTCCAGTGAACGACGAGTTGAGCTGGCGGGGACCGTTCTTATACTGCATCAGTCTTGTTCTTTTCGCGCCACTATGAACTAATATAATTTTTTTATCATGCATTTTTTATCATGTATTATTTTAAGTTCCCAATAAATTTTATTTTATTTATTTTATATTTCATCAGTTTCTTTTCCTTTTATGTATACATAATCAATAAAATATTCAAAAGTGATATCGTTAAGTATAATTGCAGTAAATGTAACTATATTGAAATTTCCTTCCTTATCGGAATAGGCAAAATTAATAAAGCTCCATTTGACACATCTGCATATTTTAGTCTATAATTTTTCAAATGTAATATTCATATTTGCTGGTAGCGCCCTCTACGATGACAACTCTCGGCCGGAGCGGCCAGATTCTCAAGGTCATTGGCGCATGTTACCCCCTTAACGGACAATATGAGAAATCTTTTATAAAAGTTTTCGGTACGTAGTCCCTTACACCCTGTATAAAAATGAAGTAAGTAAATATCTATCACGCCCATATTCACCATTTTAGGTAGAGGCGTAACATATGTATTAACAACCCATGGAATCTTTCAGGTACAGCAATAGCTCAAATAAACGAAACACCAAGTAGGTACAGTACGCGACAGGACGACATGGCAATCGGGGAGGTGAAACCCCGCACCCTCGCATATTGTTCGCGTAAGACGGCGCGGGCGATATGCGGGTATGCGGGGTGTCCCCTCCCCCGCGTCTCAACTCATACCCCGATTGCAATGTCGACCTGTCACGTACTGTATAAGAGAGGGCCAGTCTAGTCTATTAACAACATGCCCTAGATTTCAATCAAGTACCGCGATTATCTTAAAAGTAAATTGTGTTGTAGATCGTTTACACGCCTTCAAAGGTTCCTCATGTCTCTGTGGGGGGGCAACCCGGATTATTACTAACTAAAACCACCTAAAACCCCGTGGCTTTCGCATCGACACAAAAAACCTGAGCTCTACGGTGGCATCTGCGTCAGGTAGCATAGCAGGGACGCATTCTAGTCCACCGGGTACTGTCACGGTGCTCACGGAGACAGAGGTAGTACCCCCGGGTACTACCTCTTTAGTGGGTAAGAATCCGGGTTGACCCCCCACAGTCATTAGGAATCTTTGAGGGCGTGTAAAATAAAGTACTTTTCAGGTAATCGCTACGTTAACAGCAAGAGGGAAGAAGAAGAATTAATACTAGGCTCAGTTGCCAGCATAGCGACACAGCATACCTACTCTTGGCATAATACCACAGCGGCCAACCTTCACAAGATCAGCTGTCTACGCGGGATATGCCTACCACTAAAATTAAAATATAATATTTGATAAAATAATGTACCTCAGACCGCATTAGTGAATGGGAGATCTTCATAAATTAAAACAAAATATTTAACGCCATAAATACATAATATTTAAAAACGATATAACGACTTGGTTTATAGCCGAAGAAATTAGGTAGGTAATGGATTTTTTAGTACCTAAGTAGGCACTTATTTTTTTAGATAAGTACATTGTTATTTTTTAGTAGACTTAAGACTACTTTTTTACAGGGCAAGCAGCTAGGTATAGTCAAATTTATAACCTTTTTTACTTAATATAAGGCAGTGCTGGAGTGCTGATGGAAAGCGGCAACGTCATCGCTGATGGTGAAGCACACTAGCCTATTAAAAGCTTATTCACTCTAGCTGTAACTATTACAAAGTATACACAATATAATAAAAAATAAGTGTGCTTTCGACCACACAACTGAAGTAAAACTTCTTAGATATACGAAACGTAACTGGCTATGAGAGAAAGAAAAAAATGTGTTCCCGCACCTCTCTCTCTCTAAAGTAATAAAAGAAACGTCTCTCTCTTACTATCTTCAGTAACTTATATCTCCCTCTTAACTTCCGTTCGCGTCGCCCGACTCCACACTTTTCGTAACGCTCTCGTCACGCATTCTCCAGCTTACTCCCCAAGTCAAGCGTCCGTAAAGAAGTTTTACTTCAACATGGCAATTAGTTTATTAAATACTTTCTATTTCCTGGTAAATTTCACGACGCTGGCCACGCGGAAATTATAGAACATAATTGAAAAGTCTATTTTATAACAGTTAAAAGTTTTTTACTTCTACTTTAATTTCTTTTTAAATAATAATAATCATACTTTCCTCAAGTGCAATAGAATAGAGATATTTTCTATTTAAGAGAGCAAACGCTTCTGAAAGTTGTCAAAACGCCCCCAACATTCTGCATGTAGCGTAGCAGGTGTCGAAATAATTCCAGTGCACGGAACACATTATATCATTCTGTGACACATTTTGTAAAATGTAAGAATTTATGTCAGAGGATCGCGGGGTCGCCGCCGGGCCCATCCATCTGGCTGATGGTATAAATCAGAATATGGACCGTGAACGCACATATAGTAGCTACTGCCTAAAAGGATAATATTGAAACATTCTCGTGTACAAAACTTGCTGTGTTATTGTAGATTTCAAATTAAAATATATTTTCGAATCTAGTATTTTTTTTTCTAAAAGGAATAACTTCATAAAGTCATCATCATCATCATCACCAGCCGGAAGACGTCCACTGCTGAACATAGGCCTCCCCCTTCGAACGCCACAATGACCGACAATTGGCTATTTGCATCCACCGGTTACCTGCGACGCGCACAAAGTCGTCTGTCCACCTAGTGGGAGGCCTACCTACGCTGCGTCTTCCGGTTCGTGGTCGCCACTCGAGAACCTTTCTTCCCCAGCGGTTATCGGTTCGCCGAGCGATGTGGCCTGCCCATTGCCATTTCAACTTGCAGATTTTAAGAGCTATGTCGGTGACCTTGGTTCTTCGGCGAATCTCCTCATTTCGGATTCTGTCGCGCAAAGAAACTCCGAGCATAGCTCTCTCCATAGCTCGTTGTGTGACTCTGAGCTTATCCAAAAGGCCAACAGTTAGGGACCACGTCTCAGTACCATATGTCATCACTGGCAACACACACTGGTTAAAAACCTTCGTCTTTAGGCACTGCGGTATTTTGGACGAGAAGATTTCGCGTAGTTTCCCGAACGCTGCCCATCCGAGTTGGATTCTTCGGGCGACCTCTTTGTCGAAGTTGGACCGACCTACCTGGATAGTTTGTCCTAGGTATACATAGTGGTCAACAACTTCGAATGTATCGTTCCCAACAATTACCGGTACGGGTGCAACATGGACATTAGACATGATCTTCGTCTTGTCCATGTTTATTTTAAGACCCACCTGTTGGGAAACGCTACTGAGGTCGCTGAGCATCGTATTGAGGTCCTCCAGCGACTCTGCCATAATGACTATATCATCGTCAAAACGAAGGTGAGTGATGTATTCGCCATTGATATTGATGCCGAATCCGTTCCAGTCCAAGAGCTTGAAAACGTCCTCCAATGCGTTTGTGAACAGTTTCGGAGAAATAACGTCTCCCTGTCTCACACCACGCTACAATGGGATTGGTTTCGTGCTCTCGTCCTGTAGTCATAAAGTGCTTAATATCAATTACTTTGTGTTTTTTATCACAGATGAAAAATAACAGATTGCAATCTATAGTAGTTCTTATAGGGCTATTCACAACTGTCGAAAATTTCTATTCGAATTCGATGAAAATGTTTCCGGTCCGGTGATGTCTTAGAAACGGTATGCACAAATCCAATAGTTTCTATGAAATTACATCGTCATTTTAAATAGAATTGACCAAATACTTCGATGATGGATTCCTAAATGAGGTTCTTCGTAAATAATGCTCCACTAATTAGGTAGTTATAGTGCATGATTATTAGTTATTTTTAGTTAGTTCACTATTGTGTTTCAATAGTATTCTATTAAATAAAAAATAAAGAAATTACAAAAGTATTTGCTTCTAATATTACACGTGTGCTTTTCTAAGACAAACCCAAGTTCTCTGAATATTGAAATCAAACTACTTTTTCGGATTATGTTGCGATTTTTTTTACTTTCCTGACGTTTGGAATGCTTATTTAGAATCCGTAAAAGGAGTTTGATTTTAAATAAAACGCGTATTACAATGTCAAGATTAACTTGCCAAAAAAGCACTTTTATAGAAGAGCTTCGAATTCACAACACCGCAACACAGGCGCGTTAAATATTTAAAACAACGTATCAAAGTGAGTGCAATTTATGAAAACAACATGCCTACGCTCGGAGGCAATGTGTGCATGATTTTGTTATTCCATTACCTTTTTGTGGACATATATAATAATAATAAAAGGTGCTACGAGGGCCTCTCTATCCGTTATGGTATGTTACCAGAGTTTGGATTAAAAGTAAACAATGCTTGAGGCTTTTCCCATTTGTGGAGGCAGATCTTGAGTATATTCATGAAATGATGGTAATAATATATCCGAAAAAAAATCAGGAGAGATTGAGCCACGATGCCTCATATGAAATGAAAAAATGTTGTAGTTTGACTAGCTACGGGCGCCTCATAGGGGGCGAGTATTTCTAAACTTTGAGCTGCATTAAATAATTTCCTGTCAGAAGACAATGACGACTTTCCCGATATGGGAGTCGAATCCACAATAACAAGGAATTACTAAGTACCACTCATTATCAGATATTTCGCCGTAAAGCGGCAGTGCAAACATCACTGTGTTTCGGTGTAAAAAGCACTCTAGCTCGATAAATTACTGAATTCAAGAGGCTTAATATGTACCCGTCGGTGTCCGTAAGAGGCGACTAAGGGAAAACAAGAAGACGGGCAGCAGCGTCTTTTTATAGAATCAACTACCACCTAGACTGCGAACCCCAAGACGCCTGCCAAGCGTGGGGATTATGGCAACCCCTCCTTTTTAAGGGGAGGCCTTTGTTTAGCGGCTGCTGATGATGATGTACCGCCGACGCAGTCATTTTGATTTAAGTCATTACAATAACAATTTCTGGAATAAATACTTATTGTCAGCTTAGCTAACAATATAATACTTGTAAACATTCTCAACAGCAATAATAGTAAAATTTGTTGATTTATAGTAGTATCCCACAGGGGTCATAATTCAGAAGTTTGAGAAGCCCAGTCCCGTCAACGCCCTCGTAAATACAATTATTATTTCATTACTACTATCTGATATAAAATACATAGGTGTATTAAAAATTAAATTATCAAAACGTAACTTCAACAAACTATGTAAGGAGGTAGGTACATATGTATTTTTTTTATGAAACAAAGCCTGATTTTTTTTAAGTTGAAAAAAACAGAACAAATTATTCAACAGGTGCTTAGTGCAGGTGCGGTGTTCCAGTTTTTATTTGTCTTAAAAGAGATGTTCCAAAATGTATGGAACCTGGGCTAGGACCTTTGTACACTGTACTCTAAAATAGGCAAACACACATAAAACAGTTTTTTAATTATACATTTACTTTACTATTTGGCTTTATTTGCTTGTAAAACTTAAGAATTTTTACTTAAAATTGCAACACATAACAAAAAACTGGCATGGCGGAAAAGTGTCACTGTCATTTGTCATTTTTATTATCAATGGCGTTAAAAGTATTTTTAGTACAGTAGTCTTTGTATTTTTGTTTCTGTTTTCTCATACATCATTATAATAATTAAAATATTTCACTACATACAATACACGCACACAACCAACTGTGACAAGTGTGCAGCAGTAGCTATTGACAGCTGGCAGGCTGACCGTATAATTCGACATCAGTGAGACGCCATCTTAGGACGCCATGTTGAATATAGATATAAAATAAATGATAATTATAATTAAAATTACAACAATAATAGTAATTTATACGAAATATTTATATTTTTCCTGGATTCTATGGATTTTTCTCGATTTTTTGAGGTGGTGTACACATTCCTAGCCCATTTTGCAACAACTCCTTTATAAAATATACTTTTAATAATTTAGCCGCTCGCTACTGTCCCACTGCAGGGCAAATGCCTCCCTTTCTTTTTTCCAAATTTCCTTATTCATAGCAATTTGTGCCCAGTCCTTCCTATAATTGTCTAGCTCATCCCGCCATGTCCGTCTAGGCCTAATATATATTTTTACCAAATTAAAACTCTTATGAGCATTATCCGAGCACGTTAGCAAATTCAGAAGCCAACAGGTTGCTATGTCATCTGTCTCTCCGCAGCCGTGACATAAATCCGGCGAGGTGACGGTCCGGGGCACGGAAATTGGGAATATCCGGACACAAGCCGATTTGTTTGTCACCGCAACCAAGTACCGTAAGCCACGTTGCTGGCTAGTTCATATTACAGTCACGGATCCCGAGTTATTATATTAGTTTGATGTCGGTAAATAAAATTATTATATACACGTTGCAGAAAAGCTACAGGACTGTACTTTCCTATATAAAAAACGAAAGACCAAACCGCATAACTAAGTTTGTGTGTCAAAGTATTAACTCATCATTTTAAAAAACTGTGCTAATTAGAAACAGCTATTTTTCATGTAAAATTTTCTTCAATTATTACCTGTAATTATTTCAGATTTTACCCTTCACAAACTTCGAAAATAATGGAGGACGGTATTTTTTACCTTTTTTATCATAAATAAAAAGGCCGATGTTGACTCAGAACTATGATACGCGAAGCTACTCATATAAGGACTATTGAGAATAAATATTCCGAAATTTGAGGTATATCGCGCTAATTCCCGAATTAAAATAATAATAAAAATGCTCATGTATTACTTTCACTAGGAAAAAGTTCCCAGTGATTTTTGATTATTCCTTGAATAGTATTAAATTACAAAAGGTTAAAGAAGTTAAGGATCTTGGGGTTATACATGATTCTAAATTGATTTTTGACAACCATGTCACAGAAATTGTTAAGAAGGCATCAAGGCAATGACTTTCTTATGCGAGCATCAAAAGGTTTTCAGTATGCCAAGACCTTGAAAATTCTATACTCCACCTATGTGCGCTGCCATTTGGAATATGCATCACAAATTTGGAATCCCAGATATGGCATCTACATTTCACGCCTAGAGAACATTCAAAAGAAGTTTATGAGATACTTGAATTACCGTATAAAATCACCCATACGTGATTACGATGCAACATGCAAAAAACACCATTTTCTTCAGCTTAATCAACGACGTGAGATTGCAGATGTACTATTTCTTGCGCGCATTGTTACTTCGACCTCCATCGACTGCCCAGAGTTACTTAGCAAACTTAACCTTTACACGCCTAGGCATGCTTTTCGACGTAGTCCACTCTTTATTCCTTCATTGGCTTCTACGAACGATCGTCAAAATAGCTATCTAAACCGTGCTTGTGCTAGTTATAATAAACTGATACATAATCATGACCTAGATATATTAGGGACCAGTGTTTCTATGTTGCGGAGTCGACTGAATGCTATATTTTTTAGTGAACAATAAATATCATTTTAGTTTGTATTTGTTATGCATGCGATTAAATACTATTTTGTTACACGGATCATTATAGCTACACTAGGTCTAATAGGCTCAATTCACACCAGAACGGCAGCGGCCGGCAGCACACTTTCAGTTTGAAAGAATTTTAAACTTTATCTACAATACGTAAAAGAACAGTATCGCTTGAAAAACGCGACGCCGCTCGAAGCCGCTCGAGGCGTGTGGCACTTTCTGGCAGGGCCACGGTGACTGATCTTAATTCTGATTGAACAGGGATTTAGTCGCTAATTAGTCGAAATTAGTCGTAAAATTTGAGAATTAGTCGGTCCGTGGTTTAAAAGTTATAGGGGTACCCCGGTGGCCCTACCAGGGAGGACTCTTTCTGGCAGGGCCACCGCTGGATCTCGACATCCAAAGCACCCCACGAAAATCTAACGACGCTCAGATTTAGTCGTTAATTAGTCGAAATTAGTCGTAAAGTATTGGAATTAGTCGGTCAGTGGTTTAAAAGTTATAGGGGTACCCCGGTGGCCCTGCCAGAGAGGACTCTTTCTGGCAGGGCCACCACTATATCTCGACAATCAAAGCACCTTGCGGAAATCTGCCGGCACGTAGATTTAGTCGTTAATTAGTCGCAAAGTTACAGAATTAGTCGGCAAGTAAATAAAAAGATATTGATGAATACTTTTTCTCCATACATTGGGTACAGGCGAGTAGAAAATACTTTTGTATAACCTACTAAGTATTTGATGAAATTAAATATACTTCCTCTGGCGCCTCCGTGGCGCAGTGAGAAACCGCTTGCTTTGCAAAGAGGAGGTCGCGGGTTCGAACCCCGCGGGGGGCGGGGCAACAAATTTATGTAGTTGGTCCTTACCGACTTGAATAATGCAGTCCGATCACCTGATTGTAAGGTAAGTTGATCCCGGGAAAGGATGGGCATGTAAAAAGTTGGTCCTGCGCTTGACCTCCCCCCGGTCGTGCCGGTCTTCAGTCCCTTGAGATTATGAGAGGTAAAAGGAAGGGACTGCACTTGTGTCTATGCAAGCACTTGTGCAATATTATATTTCCTGCGTACATGGCTGATCTTGTTAAAGATTGGTCGTTGTGGAAGTGTCGGCCAGGAGGACATTATTATTATTTTAAAGAAGTCTCCGTGGTCCGGCGCAGCGGGAAACCGCTTGCTTTGCAAAGCGGAGGTCACAGATAACAATCCCGCGGCAAGCAACTACTTTGTGTAGTTGTCCCTTACTAACTAGGACAATGCTGGCCCATCACCGGATTGTCTGGAGTTTCTTTTTATTTGGGACAATACACACCCGGTTATCTGATCCCAAACTAGGCAGAGCCGGTACTATGGAAACCAGATAACTAATACTTAATCGATTCCCACCAAGTGTCTGGGTGTTTTATCTATAAATATATAAGTAAGTATTTACAAAAAAATATAAGCATTAGAATCAGTTGTCTGGTTTCCATGATACAGGATCAGATGCCCGTGTGTAGATTGTCCCAGAATACTATCGTTATATTATTACTATCATTACCTACGTATATACTTTTTTGTAAATAAATACTTAAATAGATAAATAGCACCCAAACACAGGATGGGAAGCGAACCCACGACCTATTAGGTAGCGTCCAGGATATCTAACCACTAGACAAACAGATCCTTCAACTTAAATGATTCATCTGATGGACATGTAAAAAGCCCCACTTGGTTATGTGAGTAAAGGACTCTTCCTTTACTCAAATATCCAAGTGACAAGTGAATTAGACAGAAATAGGTAGATCTCTTTGTACTTCTGTCTACGAAAGCTCTTGTGCAATATAATGTTTCTCGCGTAGATGGTTGATATTTTGCAGCTGTGGTCGTATTGGCCAGGAGAACTTTATTTTTTTAAGGTAAATAAGTAAGTATTAAAGTACTACGCATACTTTACCGCATAACCAGGAAGTAAAAAACCTGTTAAGTGTGAGTCGGAGTCGTGCACTGTTCCGTACCATGTTGACATTATAAAAGTTACTTTGTTATTCTTCTAACACCCCCAGATATGAAAATATCAAAACCGCACAACTGTTTGTATTTTTTCTAAAGTAAGTTTTTAGAATTACAAATGGGCATTAATTTTTTTAAGGAAATATATTTACAGTGATTAACGTAATGACAGTATCATTTTATTTGCTATCCTATATTTCTGATACACAATTGCACGCGACTGTACGTTTAAAGAAGATGGCGGCGAATAGTCTAGGAGTGGGAATAAATTAACGAACGGCAAAATTTTTATCACTTTCGCTTGACTCTAAAATACAATAATGTCAAGTTCAACGGTCTATTTATAGCCGGTTTGTATTTCTTTGACAGTGACGCTTTAAAATTGTAGCCACCAGGATATTAAAATTACTTTTCCGTGTTTATGCATTCTTTCGAAAAGTAATCCACTCTGGCTCTTAGACTACTCCTAATAAAAAACAATGCTTTATATCTTTTTAACCAAGATACGACCAAATCTGTAATTTCACGACTAATTTCGACTAATTAACGACTAAATCTACGTGCTGGCAGATTTCCGCAAGGTGCTTTGATTGTCGAGATATAGTGGTGGCCCTGCCAGAAAGAGTCCTCTCTGGCAGGGCCACCGGGGTACCCCTATAACTTTTAAACCACTGACCGACTAATTCCAAAACTTTACGACTAATTTCGACTAATTAACGACTAAATCTGAGCGTCGTTAGATTTTCGCGGGGTGCTTTGGTTGTCGAGATCCAGCGGTGGCCCTGCCAGAAAGAGTCCTCCCTGGCAGGGCCACCGGGGTATCCCTATAACTTTTAAACCACGGATCGACTAATTTCGACTAATTAGCGACTAAATCCCTGTTCAATCAGAATTAAGATTAGTCACCGTGGCCCTGCCAGAAAGTGCCACACGCTCGAGGCCACCCGGTGCCGCCCGCGCGCCGCGTTTTTCAAGCGATACTGGTCTTTTACGTATTGTAGATAAAGTTTAAAATTCTTTCACACTGAAAGTGCGCTGCCGGCCGCTGCCGTTCTGGTGTGAATTGAGCCTTAGTGGAGACTTTTTAATAACTGTCTGTTTCTATTGTAGTTCCTGTTTAAGTTACTCATAGTTGATAGTCTTTCAAAAATTGTAAATTAAAATAAAATAATACCAGCCCTTGATTTACCCCACGGCTGGGCACAGGCCTACCCTAAAGATGAAGGGACTTAGCCACCACGCTGGCCAAGCGAGGAGTGGCGGACTACACACGTCATTCGGAAGCTAGTTAGTTAGGCTTTCTCAGGCATGGCTTTTTCCTCACGACGTTTTCCTTCACCAAAAGCTAGTACCAATCGCACAAATAGGTTAAACGAATTAAAATAATGTTCGATAAATAATCCCATCGAGTAAAATCTGAAACAGTGAAAGATAGACTATAAATTTCCCCGTGAACTATAAGTCTAAATAGGCTAGGGTACTTCTGACACGCGCATAAAGCACTCGAGTTTCTTGCCCGGGACAAAAGTTTATCTTAGTAGGAAACAAAAGAACAATGAAGGGACACCCGGAACACATCGGCGACGGAGTTTTTACCTGACTTCGTAAACATTTTACGTCCTACTTATAGTGGAACGTCTTGGGTTTTACGAAGGCTATATTTCAAGCTGTTTGCAATTTTATCAACATTAGTCTTTCTTTTGTTTTCGCGGGGGAAACTTTCAGTAGGTTCCTGGGAACTGTGGGAGTCAACCAGGGAGAGCCTGCCGCTAGGGGGCGCATTATAGTCCACGGGGAACCAGACACGGTGCTCACGGCTACGGGGGTTGAACCCCACCGCCGTCCTCGTCGGTGTCGCCGCCGTACTCGATGGATGTCTAAGGCCCACACCCCAATCGACTCCAAATATCAAGATTAGTCTATACGTTCACGGAGATGAGGTTTTGACCTCTTACAATGAGTCGTGTGAATAAATACTCTGCACTATACACTGCTGCACACATTACGTCTCCCCAAGACACGCCACAATCATTTCATCTCATATAACGCTCTTTATTTTTTAAACCATCTGCGTCGTCTGCCTAACAATGCCACATTAGACATTTCATCCAAAAGGAATTCGTATTCTGTATTTGCAGCAGGTTATTTGCAATACCTGTAAATTTTAGGTGAATCATACTCAATTCATTTATCAGCAGATACATAATATAACCTCAACCGGAACTTAATCATATTATGATTCACCAAAAGTGACCTTTTTAACACTCTTGTTCTTCCAAACGTAACTACACCGTTTCCATCTATATTCGTCCAGGTTATACATAGTGATATGATTAGCCGGACCCCTGTCGGTCCACTTCATTAATCACGAGGTGATTTATTATATAAGGGGCGTGTTAGTATTGTCTCGACGGCAGTGGTTGTGGCGTGGTTGGTGAAAAAATTTTGTTTTTTAAACCAAGCTAAACGTTACTATTTAGACCGCACATATAAGGCAGACAGAGTTTTATTATAAGACAGATCTGGAATATGGTTACAGATATAAAGATAATATAATTTGTAAGTTAAGAAAAAAATAGTAAATAATAATGAAAAATACCAAATAAAAAACTAGACACGTCCATAGTAACGTAGACACGTAATTAAAATCATAAATAAACCGCGATATAATCCGTAAAATTAGTTTCATTTCAATGTGTAGTATTCGCGTAAATATCAGAAATCATTATATACACGTCCAGTCGACCAGTTTTTGGTTTAAGCTCTAATTCTCTTCTTAATCATTCATTTGCTTAACGTTGAGGGTTGTAACCTTCGTTTCAAATAGTTCACCGTCTATTTCCACCTGTTCCAATCAGTCTTGACTGGTATCTTTACCTGTTGAGATACCTGATCCGCCCAACGTTTCGGACTTCAACCTTTTAGTCTTTTTCCATCTACTTTTCCGGGCACCATGAGTCTTTGTCTATTTTTTATCAAAATGGCAAGAAAGCATGCAGTCTACATAATGGTAAGCAGTCACTGCAGCCTATGAAAGCTAGTACACTAGAAGAATCACTAGCGCGATGCCAACCCATAAAGACATTACATAATAAAGTCTCTTGTGTGCGGTAATTTCATCAGCTACAGCGCCCTTCGCACCTTGCGGTGGGCAGCAGTGTTTACATATTGCTGCTTGCCTTGGTGGTAATATCTGATGCGGCAGTGGTACCCACCGGACGGTTCCTTGCACAAGAAACCTACCACCTAGTATAGTAGAAATCTTATTTGTATTTCTTCAAGCAATATAGCCATGGTGTATTAAATCAAGAAAAAAAAACACCTCGAATTTACAAAAGACGAAAAGACAAAAGACTCACGCCTCGAAAAGTAACGGTTCGCACTTTCAATAAGAAACAACATTTCTAACTACAAAAGGCAAACAAAACTGTAAATGTTCCTGTAAAGTTAGGTCGCGTTTACAAGGTTTTAGCTGTGTTTTGTGTGGCTACGCCAACCGCAGCGCGGCTTGACATTCGCATTGAAATCTACACGGCCCGGCCCGCCCATTCCTAATAAACTTTTTGCCAGTTAAATCTGGCCATTGTCTGGCACCGTGCTCTTTAGGCGGTCAACTATATTACGGCCGTGTGTAATTATGTTTATGTTAATTAAGTTTGAACTTGAGATAGAGTTGTGTATTACCTTTTTGGAATGAGTTGTGTGATGTTTCATAATGTTGTAAGGAATAAATGACCTGTGTGACACACACACGGCATAGTTCTGCACCTATCTATTTAAAATAGAATAAACCTAAGAAAATGTTTTTCATGAGTAATACAAGTTAACATTCCCGCTAGATCGCTTAACACTTCACATTTCCTTCATTTTTTATTCGCGGGCGGGCGTAAATAAAAGACAAATTCATTTCTTATTCTTACGAAACGAACTTCATTTCTTATTCTTACGAAACGAACTTCATTTCTTATTCTTACGAAACGAAAAGTAAAGCTATGGAAAGTCGTAGGAGGCGGCTAAGGGAAAAATAGAAGAGATGCAACAGCGTCTTTTGTATAAGCGTGGGGATAATGGCATAACCCTCCCTTAAGGGGAAGACTTATGTTCAGCAGTGGACGTGTTCTGATATAAATACTTTAAAATTCCAAATAAAAAATAAATAACCAATATAAAATTCGTTAAAATGTTCATTAGAGTTTGGGCAAAAATCATCTATTTTTAAGGGACTTCATTAATTTATCTACCTGTCCGTCCACTCGATAGGGTTGGGTCGCAAATCGATCGTAAAGCAGATTATGGGTCCGACGGGGGTCCCAACGAAATCGTGTCAAAAATTAATTAACTCCATCAAGGGGTAGATGTGCGTGAACCGTAGCGTGAACACGGTAGGTGTTATCTATAATATTTGTGTATAGTGTTAAGATCGCTATCGATTTGCATCATCAGCATGCCGTATATTATGTCCACTGCTAAACCAAAGCCTCCCCCTTGGAAGGCGTAATCCCCAGACTTGGCAGGTGGTAGGTAATCCAATAAAAAGACGCTGCTGCCTGGCTTCTTGTTTTCCCATAGTCGCCTCTTACGGACACCCGACGGCAAGAGATGGGAGGATACTAGTCTTAACCGCGCATACATTAGATAAAATTTTAGTGTGATCGCGGAAAGTGGCACTACTGTCTACGCAAAACTGTCAAACTGAATGTCATTTTCGTAAGGAAATGTTAATTCTAGTTTTCACCACATGCACCGATAACTTGGTCGGTATTTATTTTAGAAAGAAGAAAAGAAACTTCATTTCTTATTCTTACGAAACGAACTTCATTTCTTATTCTTACGAAACGAAAAGTAAAGCTATGGAAAGTCGTAGGAGGCGGCTAAGGGAAAAATAGAAGAGATGCAACAGCGTCTTTTGTATAAGCGTGGGGATAATGGCATAACCCTCCCTTAAGGGGAAGACTTATGTTCAGCAGTGGACGTGTTCTGATATAAATACTTTAAAATTCCAAATAAAAAATAAATAACCAATATAAAATTCGTTAAAATGTTCATTAGAGTTTGGGCAAAAATCATCTATTTTTAAGGGACTTCATTAATTTATCTACCTGTCCGTCCACTCGATAGGGTTGGGTCGCAAATCGATCGTAAAGCAGATTATGGGTCCGACGGGGGTCCCAACGAAATCGTGTCAAAAATTAATTAACTCCATCAAGGGGTAGATGTGCGTGAACCGTAGCGTGAACACGGTAGGTGTTATCTATAATATTTGTGTATAGTGTTAAGATCGCTATCGATTTGCATCATCAGCATGCCGTATATTATGTCCACTGCTAAACCAAAGCCTCCCCCTTGGAAGGCGTAATCCCCAGACTTGGCAGGTGGTAGGTAATCCAATAAAAAGACGCTGCTGCCTGGCTTCTTGTTTTCCCATAGTCGCCTCTTACGGACACCCGACGGCAAGAGATGGGAGGATACTAGTCTTAACCGCGCATACATTAGATAAAATTTTAGTGTGATCGCGGAAAGTGGCACTACTGTCTACGCAAAACTGTCAAACTGAATGTCATTTTCGTAAGGAAATGTTAATTCTAGTTTTCACCACATGCACCGATAACTTGGTCGGTATTTATTTTATGTAGCTTCCTTTTCGTAACAATTCAAAATTTAAGTTGTTTTACAAATCATATAAAGTCATATCGGGATTGTGAAAGCATCTAAATATATGGCATAATACAGAACGCTACCCGATTCGTAATTTCGGTACTCAATTATCCTGGAGATTTTTAATTGGAGATTTTTCTCCATTGATTTCAAGTATTGGCCCTCACTTGAAGCGGATTGATCAATAAAAACCAATTACAATCCAATTAAGACATTTCAATATATATATCTTTTTTTTGACTTATAGAAACACTTAAAATTTACGACGATCTTTCAAAAGCATATTTAACTCTGACGAGACAGTGGTAATCAATCAATGATCTGACTGCTAATCAATGATCCAGAAGTCCAGACCAATCGGTTTATTATGAAAATGTATGCAAAACTGTCAAATAAAATGTTACTTGCATAATGATAACATTAGTTCAGATTCACACCACCCGCCGCACAGTGAACGCAGTAACAGCTCAGTGGACGAACGCTTGCCTTGGACACAAGGTGCACAGGCTCCTCGCACCCTGGCTCGCACCTCTGATGTATTTAATTAATCATGTGCAAATTGTATTTGTGCGATTGTTACTAGCTTTTCGTAAAGGAAAACATCGTGAGGAAACCTGCATGTCTGAGAAAGGTTAACTAGCTTTCGAACGACGTGTGAAGTGTGCCAACCCGCATTTGTCCAGCGTGGTGGACTATGGCCCAACAGTGGGACAAACACAAGAGCTGATATTATTATAGATTATTATACAGTTGTTAACTGTTTGTACCAATTGTAACAGTATACAAAATAGCTTCATGGGCTTATGTAATCCTAGAAACATATAAGGCGCTCAAATCATGAAAATCATTAAAAAATAGGCAACATGAGCAGTTAGTTTTAGTTTGTTACGTAGAGTTTATCTACAGCAAAAGATAAATAAAAAAAAAGGTGATTCGATGTTACTCCGGGCAATAGTAGGTGATCCAATAGAAAGACGCCGATGCCCGTCTTCTGGTTTCCTTTAGTCGCCTCTTACGTACGGACACCCCCTGGGAGGTGATGGGAGGGTGCTATTCTTATCCGGACACCCCACGATTCCAAAGACAACATAGTTTAATCTAATAATATAATCTTATGGACAAAACGTCAGCTCGGACATCGGAATGCGCAATAAATTGGAAAAACTTTTAGCAAGCAATTTCCTACAAGCGCAAGATTCATGATGCTCGCCCAAGAGACGATATTCACTTTGAAACTACACTTTAAAAATCTCCAGATACCGATGTGTATTGTGTATGGTACTGATTCTACACGTGTACCATTTGTTTGGCTTATATTGGGGTGAAATAGATATTGCTTTAGATTTAACAAGTGTAAATAAGAGAAAATTTTATCGTCAGCCTCCTTTTGCTAACCGAATAAGGAAATATGACACAGAAACAAGAAAGGTGTGCTAACTTAAGTCGCATGTTACCTAGTTGTTATCTGAATTAGAAAAGATGACGTAGAAACAAAAGAGACGTACTTCTTTAACTCAGGCTAACTTAACTTGCACTTAGATGCTGCAACTCAATGTATTAAGTAATATAAAAGTATTCTATTATTGGTGGCTATGAGTTGGACCCGGTAACCACTGGAACGCACTTCGACCCAATTTGATCCATTGTGTATCTATTATAAAGGTAACTACAATAAATTTGGATGCTAGCTTAATAAATCTGCACACAGCACAAGACAATAGCAAAATACATGATATTAATAGAGTTACACAATTGGCAATATTTGGCTTGGTATATTATTATCAGGGCCTGTACCATCACCACTAATAGCACTATTATTTTCATCTTACATTCCCGATAGAAAGTGACCGAATTATAAACTACGTATATTGACGTCTCTACTATATATAATAATACTGCTAATAGGGTATCCCGGAAGAAGAAGTAGAAGAGAAGAAGAAGTCTCTTCTTTCAACTAAATAATTCCCTAATTTCCTCAAATATTAGAACACATTTTCAAACCATTTTACACTCGTAAAATACACTCGAAATGGACATTTTAATATTTAATCAGTTAAATAGACCATTAAAAGTGTCCGAGGCACATTCGTGCGAAGATTTCCAGCATATTTTATTTGACTATGAATGCTGCAGAAATTTGAGAGCGGGCGAGAGACGACCGGGTTTTACTTTACCTATGTAATGACTAAGCTAAATAAATTAATTTTAATAAGTAACCTTGGGAAATTATTTTGAGAATATAATATTTCAATGTCCTTATCCTGTTATTTTTCAATCCTCATTTTCTTATGTAGATATATTAGGTATAAATACGAAAAAATGTTTGTGATATTTACGCGAATACTACACATTGAAATGAAACTAATTTTACGGTTTATATCCGTCGGGTAATTAAAATAAAAAATAAACCGCGATATAATCCGTAAAATTAGTTTCATTTCAACGAAAAAATATTATAGTCAGCTAAGTACAGACACATTAATTTATGCACTTCAGTAATCTATTCGCAGTAGAGTCCTTAAATGAATTATTGTCCTGTTACTTAGTGGGTAGTAGTAAATAATGACTTCTTACGCTTAACTCTCGACTCATGTACATAACTAATATTTTCTCTGTAGTTAAGGTATTTGTACTGTAATTTTTTACAGTACCTTGTGCATTTTCTCAATACGCATTAAGGCATTTTACTTGATTTTCAAAGGCACACATCACGTCCGTTACATTTTGGCGAAGCGTGACTTACTGCTAGTTCACCCAATTTGGGTGAATTTTGTTGTTTCACTTTTCGTGTGCTAATGGCATATCTATTGTATAAAATATCATTGTGCACAATTGAATTCCTAAGACCACATAGATGTGTGTAAATACTCGTATGTAATATAAGTGTAATCATAGAATCATAGCCAATATAACTGCACCCCAGCGATATATACACGTCATTATCATTAGTATGTCCGCTGGCAGGCGGCGGCTGCATGTATCGTGACGTCACTTGGCACTAAACGTGACGTCACTTGGCACTAAACGTGACGTCACTTGGCACTAAACGTCACGAGACGGCGGCACGATAACGTTGTTTACGTCCCATCTGAGGGAGAATCAACATCACCTTTGGGGTGACCACCAATTTATATTATATTATAAGCTTGTACAACATGTAGTTCTAAATAGTGCGAACATAATTATTTATTCTTTATACCTAATGTGGTTACAACACAAAGCGCAATAAATAATCAACTGTAACTGTTTTTAAACCCTTCTGCTTGTTAAGCAATTTATAAAGATCGTTTACAAATTCGCAAATCCACAAAACACAAATGAATAGACATCTCCAACGAACATTGTGTGTGTGTACAATTATCAGCATATTTTGTTTAAATTTCTGTATCCTAACTTAGTTAAATGAAGTATGGTCACCTTAGTTCTCAATACCTTCGCTGCAATAAACATTGGCGCTAGTGGGCCGTATCTATCGGGCGTGTCCTTTCATATTCATTATAATAGTATTTGCCCATAAAATACTGTCGTATTTTATTTTATGATCGATATTAACTAGGTCCTTCATGAATAATAAATATTCTCGTATAAACTTAATAAATAAGTAAATACTTTAATCACAGTATACTGAATATCATGCACTCCGATCCGAACAAATGTAAGCTTGATTGGGCTTAAAAATCTCTTGTCTCTGTACCCAAAACCAAAAAAATATTTTTTGTTATTATGTGATTACCCGTTTACGCGATGCAATTACTCGTTCACCTTCTCTGCCTCCTCACCTCACCATGAAAATACCAATTGATATCAATTATTATTATTAAAAATATCAATTATTATCAATTATTATTTCTAGACCCGCCGATTTAACCCAATATAACTATGTTATTTTTTTAAAGTGAATTACATATTGGATTATACATAAATTCCATATCGAGTACTTATTCCTAATTAGTACCGAAAAGTAATCGAAAATGACTAGAATGATAAATAATGTTATCATTTTTCAAGTAAGTCCATTTATATATTTTTTGTAATAAAGTGCACGTTAGTTTACTTTTTAAGGAAGTGAATAATTGAAATGAAACTAATTTTACGGATTATATCGCGGTTTATTTTTTATTTTAATTACCCGACGTTTTGTTCGTTTCGTTTTAGGTTCGCGATATAATCCGTAAAATTAGTTTTATTTCAATGTGTAGTATTCGCGTAAATATCAGAAATCATGTGAATAATGTTCAATTGTATCGTTAGTGGGGTTTTCTTTAAATGGCGTAACCACTACATGAACTTCAATAAATTAATAGTTTAAAAAACTAAAAACACCCGCTTTTATAAGGTACTTTTATATGGTATACCTACGATTAGTATTTAAACAATATCATGTGAATAGAACTCTTTAAGACAAATAAAATGAGCCCACACGCGATGTATTTACCAGTAGCTAGTCCAGGGTTCCATCATCCACCTTCTCCAGTTCCATCATCAGGTTCTCATTAATGATTCAAGTGAATAGATCTCTTTAAAACAAAACAAATTAGTCCAAACTCGATGAGTTTACTAGTAGCCACCCAAGGGTTCCCGTATCCACCTTCGAGCGAGCTCCATCATCAGATCAGCTCTATTATATCAGATCAGCCATATTATTGTATTGTCACGAGTCCTTGACACATGTGCAGAATTTCAAACGATTCGAACGTGTAGAAGTGGGTGAAAATTGAGTCGCAAGATTCCACCCGAACAAATTACATACATTGCAAGTTAAATAAAAGCTTTTAAAAAGCCACGGATTTTTGCAGATTTTTTGTATACCGTGTAATCGTTTTTATTTCAGGGGCCTGTCCTTCAAAATAGTGTAAAACTAGTCCATCCTTCTTGTTATGTGCTCGTATGTCCCCTACATTACATACGCTGTTATTTATAAGGAAAAAATATTCAACTTTGATCACCTCGGAATCAAATCACCAGGTTTTAGCTGGGTGATCAAAGTGAAATAAAACGTCTACCTATATCTAATTACATTGATCCGTGTCCATTACCTACACTATAATTATATTTATTATAGGCTCAAATAAACTCGTTAATTTATAAGGAATTTCATAACAACCTGTCGTGCACCGTTACCTTCCTACACAAACGTTTTCCTGTAAAATACAAAAACAATTCCAACAAAAACGTACAGTAGCGTATTATACACAGCGAAAACGATCAACGCGATTATACCAATCGAGAATTCAACAAATAAAATACAGCATGTTCCCTAGTTTACCACACATGTAGGAGGTAATTCAAGATGGCAACCGGCCAACCAAAAAGCTAAAAGGCAACATAATTAACAATATAAAAGTTAGCGTGCGAAGGGACAATTAAGCGACACTGGTAGTGTTCGCTTCGTTGATTGCCAACATTCGGTAGGCGTAATTACCTAAGCTGTCTTACTTCGCGCATTACAGATATGAAATGTGAAATACTGCGTGCGGTAAAAAAAATTGTGGTAAAAATTACATATAAGGATGTGTCGACTTGCTATATAACACGATAGATGGCGCTGTAGCAAAGAAGACGTCACACGAACAATTCTGAATCACGCTAGTGAAGTTTCAAGTTGGATCAAAGGATCATTCCTTTAGCACCGCCGCTTTCCTTACACTGGTGACCACCATGTGATTTGCTGATCACGCAGCCTTCAGACAACAGTGCAGCATTACCATCGCTCTCAAGCCAGCCAGTCGCTCCTCCAGCTCACTCGTTTGAGGATCCTACTTTAGCACCGCCGCTGCCCCTTCAGGGATATAGCTTTAGGATTATTTTCCTAATGCTTTGTTTTCACATACTATGACGATGCCAGACAATTGACAATAATTATCCGGTAGTAGACAAGGCAACCCAAGACGAGAGCATGCCTACCTGAGATGCCCTAGACAGCTAGAGTAGAGCTAGTCGCTACTCTTGGCTTTCCAGCAGGAGCGCTTAAAGCGCTCACCCTCTTGCCCGGTGAAGCTATCTTGGCCATCTGCCTTTTAAAAAAACAGTTATCAAAAGACTACAGAATAAAGAAAGATTTTTTTCAAAATTCGTTTTGCCCACAGACTACTTTGTGATTATCTTTAAATCTCATATAAGGAGCGGAGAACACACATCTCGTGTCAGTATTTGATGAACGTTGCTGCGCAAAAGACGGCTTTAGAGCTCATATAAGTAATAACTAATTCAAGACACATCGTTCCCGTGCCGCGCGCATCGCTAATTCGTGTCGGAGTCGTGTCGTCGCGTGTTGACCGCACGAGTGCTCGCAGCGATCACGCGCCGCCTCTTAATGATATCGCTGATCAAGGTATCGGGCTAGGACTGGTTCTGTAAGCGGTAGCGATCGGGAAATACATTTATACAGTGTTTAATAAACCCATAATATTAGCATTGCTATTAAAAACGTATACGTAAGTCGGTTCAGTAGTTTCAAAGATATGGACTGTTAATGTTTCCAGCAAGTTACTGTAGCATAGCCGTTCGAGTTGCTGATAAGGGGTCGTGCATTAATCACGTGATGTTTTTTAGCAACTTTTTAACCCCTCCCCCCCCCCCCTCCTGGTGATATGTGGTGAGGTTTTTAAACTACCCCCCCCCCCCTATCCAAAATCACGTGTCTTTTTTGTACAAAATTTCAATATAGTTTATATTGAAATTTTCGGAATATTATCTTTAAATACAGGTACTTAACTGATTAAATGTTGAAGGGGAAGTCGATGCCGGCAACGGTGAGTCAAGGCCACGTGCCGCTGTTTGGTTTAGAAATCGTGCATTCAACGAAAAATAAATACACGTGATGTCTCATTATACCCCTCCCCCCTCCTGGTGATATTTCGTGATTTTTTCGGAACCCCTCCCCCCCCTTTCGAGCCTCACGTGATTAATGGACGACCCCTAACGTGAACACAAGTTATAATTTAAACCTTTGATAAAAAGCCGATTGTCAAAAAAGGCTTATTATAAAATCTCGGATTACCTGGAGGATAAAGCTGCGTGGGCTTGAACTGCTCAACTTATGCAAGCTTAGAAGTTTAAGGCTGACTTATGTATAATTTGTAAAACTGTTAAAAAAAGACAAGCCCGCTGAGTTTTTTGCCGGATCTTCTCAGTAGCGGCCGCGTTACGATCCGGTGGTAGTTTGTAACAATGATTTTTGTGTAAGTGCCTCCGTGTGGCCTATACATAATAAATATATTGACTATTGACTTTGAATGATGTGTAATAGTGAATTTAGCATTTAGCTTGTCACTTTTTGGGCTTCACGGCCATATTCTGAAAAAGGTAGCCAGAGAATTATATGTCTGTAGTATACAGTTTATATTAATTGATTTGATTTGATGCAGCCCACGTACCTACTGCTGATATAGTAATAGCATAAAATTCACAAAAAATGTAAAATCAAATATTTTAAAAAAAAAACCGACTTCAAAGAATGGTCTAAAAAGCATTAAATAACGAAAATGTAGTAAAGTCGGACCCAGACGAACTTTAATATATTTTCGTTCAGCAGTGGACGTCTTCCGGCTGGTTATGGTGATGATATACAAAATATACTTTACATATTGTTGTCAGTATTTTTCATCCACAAAATATGTTTTGTAAGATTGCTCTTACATCTAAGTTCTCTGAACTAAATCTCATCTCACATAACGGTCCTCTTTCATCTTGTTAATAGTACATTCGTAAGACTTGAAAGAAAGGAATGAACGAATCGAATATAAAAGGTCAATAAGATGAAGACTAACCAATGAAATAAACGGATAATTTTTTTAATGAGAAATGGAGTTTTGTTGATATGAATGTCTGCGATAATATCGCTCGATGCTACAATAAAACCGCAACCTTAATTCGCCGCTTCAAGAGTGTGTTTACATGTCACGACTCAAGTGGATGTATTCGGTGCGCGTCAATGAAAGCAACTGTAACATCTCATGTAAAAAGTCAGAAGGATTACGTATTCATTATACGTAACAGTAAGCAAGAGGAATATCGTATTAGATGGGTATAAATAACTCCGGGAAGAAGGAAAGAAATATATTGTAGTCTAACTTTAAGTCCTGTTTCATTAAAAAAAACATTCGACAACTAACTGGCTGTGTCTAAGTTGTCTAACTCGCAAGTTTAAAGAGATAAATCAATAAAATAAATCAGAAATACAAAGCCCTAAAACAGTCTATTACAATAAAAAAATTTTATTAAAGAGTCATTATGGTCTGCATCACACTGGCGCAATAAAACGCCAAAAAAAGCCACCTGTATTAAAATGTCATTAAGCATACATGTTTTGTTTTTATAGGGATTAACGTAAATACGTGGACGTATTGTATACAAGGGACATATGTACATAAGTACATTATGTTTTACGTGGATCAGGAATGGCACCCGTCTCATCACGATAATGCACGCTTGAATGCAGGCAGTTTGCCACCGCGTCGCTGCTCCCGCGCCACGTACAGCCCTATTGTGCTACGTCAAATTGTAAAAAAAAATGCGAATTGTTCACATTCATATCTGTATATTTTGCATTGCGTATTTTGAGAGATTAAGGGAAAGTTCCTACTACCTTTAAGCGGAAGGTAGACGTATACTTTGTAGACACTTCGTGATATTCATTCCAGTGAATATAAGTACAACAAACTCATCTAATTTTGTATTAAATGCTTTTGACCAACTACCTAATATTAGTATTTTATTGGGACTAATCCCACCACTCATTCCCACCAATGAGACTCCTGTCAGCCAGGATCTACAGTGGTCACCAGAGAAGAGAGGTTTGATCGCCGGCGAGTGCCGGGGAAACGCTAAATTATCTTGGAACCCGCAACAAATTTAAATAGAATACGAGTAGTAAATAGGAGGACTTAGAAAAATATACATTCCACTTCCCTCCTTTGCAAAGCAGGAGGACAAGTAAAAATCACACTGGTCGATATAACCTCTTCTTACCACCAACTAGAGTTAGTCAACTAGAGTTAATATTAGTATTGTAAAAACAAATTCTATTGGACGATATGAATGTTGCTCGCTAACCACCGGAACGCATTTCGACCCAGTTGGATTCATTGTGCATGCCGTAGTCTTTATTCTGTTGCTGACGTGCCGAAGAGTTTCATAAGGTACCTAGGCTACTATTGGAGCTGTACATAATAAACATCTTGTGTAAAATAAAAAAAATGAAACTAATTTTACGGATTATATCGCGGTTTATTTTTTTATACCCGACGTTTCAAATACTTTACAGCATTATTTTTTTAATTAGAAGACCTGAGGGTACCCTAAGACAACTATGACATATGGACTATGACAGCTACCACCTCATTCCGCCCGTGACCACAAATGCTATAAAGTATTCGAAACGTCGGGTAATTAAAATCAAAAATAAACCGCGATATAATCCGTAAAATTAGTTTCATTTTTTCATTTTACACAAGATGTTTATTATGTACAGCTCCAATAGTAGCCTAGGTACCTTATGAAACTCATCGGCACGTCAGCAACAATGTGTAGTATTCGCGTAAATATCAGAAATCATTATCTTGTGTAAAAACCAATATTTTATATGTCAAAAACTAAATTTAATGCACGTTTACTAATACAATTTAAGGAGCCTAGTCACGTTACCTCTAAAAACTTTTGATTCTCATCACGCAGTCCATTCTTCTCAGGGCTAAATTACTCGATTGTCGTGTTAATTAGAACTCTCAAATGCTCCAGTTAACGAAACTTACAGAATCGTGCTCTTCATACAATGTGAAATTGCGTTTTTAGCCATTTACTACAAGAATTTAACGTATGTTTACTAGTTGGCCATAACCGTTCTCTGTGAGCATGCATATGTCTTTACACATAATTACTACTACAAAATAAAGAAGAGATAGGCTAAGAAATACAGAACTAAGAAAAAACTAATTTGATTGATGCTTTGGAATATTGTAAGAAAAAGTGGAAATGGGCCGGACACGTAGCACGTATGGAAAACGTAACAATTTGGACGTAACCATTAAATAGAAGGAATATGAGAAGACCCAAAGAAAGATGGATAGACGAGATAAACAGAGTGGCTGGGAAGGACTAGATTATCCAGGCAAGAGATGAGATTCCTGGAAAAATATGGAGGAGGCCTTTACTCGGCAAGAAGTACTTAATAGTTTAAGAAAAATTTGTTTTATATTTTTTGTAAATGCATGCAAATTAAGGAAAACCAGGTCAGAGATTCCTCGTACAGCACTGGAAAGTTACCGCAGGAACACGAGTTGTGTTCCTCTTGAAGACGACCGTATTTGGCTTCTGCAGACCTCCGTAATTAGAAAACACCATCATGATAAATCATTTTTGATGTAGCCCCAATTTCTTGACCCAGACAAAAATTTGGACGTGTCACGGTAATTCGGGCCCAAAATTATCTTTGCCCTTTTACCATCTTTCTAGTTACCTACTTACTCCGATCAAAGTTTTTATTGCAGCCCAACCTCGTAGTTTTAAAGAGAACAATTATCAAGAACGACCCTAACCATTCTTATTTGCGTGTCCTCGTGTCGTTTGTCTTAAGCCCGAGGGGGGGCTAACCGTTTTTGATAACAGAAAAACGTCTTGACATTTCCATAACAATTAACACTAAGCTGTCCCTTTTGCTTGGGAGACTATGACTTCCTTAATGGAAGTGGACATAATTGTATCCTTTTTACTTTTAATACATTTATACAAAGTAAATATGTTTTTGTTTTATTGTGTTGTGACAAGCAAGACGTTCGCGTGATGGTAAGCGACACCTCCCCCTCTCCTATTATTCACTGCACTGCACGGCCGCTCGTCATTCAAGATATTAGTTACACGGGCCGTAATTTCACTATCTACGGTAACCTAAGCAATTTTTATACGCTGCTGCTGTGCCGCATACCTGACACTGCGCTGATATGTATTTGCACATGTATGGGCCCACCACCTTCGTTGTTCACGCTAAAACTCTGAAACGGCTTGACCTATTTGAATTTTTGTTTTGTTCGCTCTAATCCAGAAGTGGTTTACAAGAATAAAAAATGGGTGTTAACGTAAAAAAAGTAAAATATTGGAACTATTTTTATTTGCGGAATTGTAAATAGTGACATGTCTAAGATAGATTGTACCTCGGAGTAAGGGATTGTACAGTCTCTAGAAAGGAAGGACAGATTCATATTTATACTAAGATATGACGTGTTAGGCATTTACTTTTATAAAATACATTTTCGTTATGACAGTATTTACAGCCGTGAACTTAATAACCGAATCGATAGTATCGAGTCGGTAGGTCGACGTTCTATAGTTAATTTATACACAGCTGATGTCTATAAAGTAATCACAAGTTCGTAGTAATAAAACAGCATTCGATACTTCGGAGCGATCCTTATCGAGATTAATGGGGTGACTGTCAACTCGATATCGAGATAATACCAATCCAATTTCGATTCGAGTACAGTCCTACAGTTAAGTGGTCCAATCGAGAATGATTATAAACGACAGATGTCTTTGTACCTAACTGTAACGAAGAAAGGTCAAGTACTTTGGGGCATTCTAAATCTTAGCACACTGGCGTAGATTTGAAAGGAATACTTAAGTACCTATTATACATACATGGAAGACTTACAGGATTTGATTGCGTTATATTTCCACATGCATTATGTTATTTTAGAAATATTAAAAGATAAAATTTTATTATTGCGATATAATTCGTAAAAAATGTCTTTTTTAAGTCGATTTAAAACGTGAGGACAGAACGCTTTCGAACGAAGAATGCTTTTAGCCCAATGATATTTTACTAAAGATATGTTATATCCCTACTAACGCACGATAAAAGTTGTGTCACTTGTAGTTAGCTATACCTAGCTATACATTTTCCTACCTATAGTCTGACAAGGGCAGTATAATAGTATAACGAGAAAAGTAAGAGAAAACGAGATGGCTATATTTTGTGCGTTCCGTTGTCAGCGTTGGTTAAACGCTTGTCAGTGTCATCTTGTCAACTGACACATTCAATTTTACAATTATTTCTTACAATAATGTTGTCTTTTACTTACGCGAATATTACACATTGAAATCAAACTACTTTACGGATTTTATCGCGGTTTATTTATTGATTTTACTATCCCGACGTTTCGAATGCTTTGCAGCACCCATGGTCACGGGAGGACTGAGATGATGAACATCCTTATGTCACAATTATGCCGGTGTACCCTCAGGTCTTCTTAGTTATTATTGCTGGTCCGATCTACGCAGTAAGAGCTTACAGTATCTTGAGGCCGTGCAGTGTTTTGATTGATATTGGATTTAATTATATTTATCACAGGATCCCAAGCCGGTGGTAACACCCAACCATCTTCTCTATTGAAATTAGGATGTTTTTTGATTTCAATAGCCTCACGAATCATCCTAGGTAGGAATCGGTGTTCTTTTGCGAGGATTTGTGGTTTATCAAATCTAATATAATGGTGGGTGCGATCCTGAACGTGTTCACATACTGCAGACTTCGTACTAGCATTCGAAACGTCGGGATAGTAAAATCAATAAATAAACCGCGATAAAATCCGTAAAGTAGTTTGATTTCAATATTTCTTACAATATTATTATGAAAATTGAAATACTTTACAAAATCAAATTATTTAAAGTTACATGTGCTATATTATTCCTGACTGTTTATTTACTTTTGTCTGGTAATTTGTGCACATATTAAATGCGCAGGACGGCATTTTCAATTTTGAATGATAGACGTCACGATGTCGCATTAACTAGACGCACTTTACAAAACCCAGTTGGGGGATACTCGCTGAACGTCTGGCGTGCGCTAATGGGATATCTATTGTTTAAAATATCATTGTTTTAGCCGTATTGTGTGTTTATGTTACAAGGAAGGTTTCAAAAATAACAAGTAAAAATATGTAAAAAATATTAAAAATAAGTAGTAACTTATTTATTTTTACACATCTACTCGATGCGAAAACATTGAAATAAAATGAAAAAAAAATTAAGCTTTGATCGCAGTTAGTTTTGATCTAAAAATTTCCAACGTTCTACGCGTTCTGGTTACTTTTCAATACCCAAATAAACTATTTTAAAAAAATAAAAACCGACTTCAAAGTAAATTATCTAAAAAGCATAAAATAACGAAAATATTATTGAAGTTGGTGTTAGCGTACCTGCTGTGTATATTCTGCACCAACTTCAATAATATTTTCGTTATTTTATGCTTTTTAGATAATTTACTTTGAAGTCGGTTTTTATTTTTTTAAAATAGTTTATTTAACACTTTTTAGTGACTTATTTTACCAAGATAGGTATCAGCACTATCACGCAACTCGAACGTCTACATTACAGTAACTTACTGAAAACATAAAAAGTTTATATCTCTTAAACTACTGGACCGATTTTGATGAAACTTGTACTCTACCCTAAGTTGAAAAATACTCTAACTATTGCAAAAAGAATTTTCGAAATCGGACTTGTAGTTTCTGAGAAATCCGTGGACAAACCTACATACATACATACATACATACATACATACATACATACATACATACACTCGTGAAATTTGGTAAATTTGTTTAGAAGCCCACATAGACTAACATATATGAATATTACGCATTTCTGTTAATATTACATACATACGCGTCGAATACAGAACCTCCTTTTTTGAAGTCGGTTAAAAATAACTTTTAAGGACTATAATACTCATTAGTCAATTAGAAACAACCAAACTTTCAGTCCACAGATTTATTATCCCAAAATCATTGACACTCAACTATAGCCATCGCTCATAGTCATTGTAACAAACAAGAAGCTTATACCTATTATAGGTAAAACACGTAAAACATTGTAGCCATTGCATCGCCATATTGCATTTATTTGACATCTACCAATGATATTTTACTAAAGATATGTTATATCCCTACTATCGCACGATAAAAGTTGTCTCACTTGTAGTTAGCTATACCTAGCTATACATTTTCCTATCTATAGTCTGACAAGGACAGATACATAACGAGAAAAGTAAGAGAAAACGAGATGGCTATATTTTGTGCGTTCCGTTATCAGCGTTGGTTAAACGCCTGTCAGTGTCATCTTGTCAACTGACACATTCAATTTTACAATTATTTCTTACAATATTATTATGAAAATTGAAATACAAATTGAAAATCAAATTATTTTTTCAAAGTTCATGTGCTATATTATTCCTGACTGTTTATTTACTTTTGCCTGGTAATTTGTGCACATTATAAATACGCAGGACGGCATTTTCAATTTTTAATGATAGACGTCACGATGTCGTATTAACTACGCGGGACGGCGTGCGACTAACTGCTACAAAACCCAGTTGGGGGATACTCGCTGAACGTCTGGCGAGCGCTAATGGCATATCTATTGTTTAAAATATCATTGACATCTACGAAACAAATTTAAAACAGGCGTTCTTTTTTCAATTTTCCCGCCAGCACATTAACATTTTTTTTTTAGCTCGCTTCACATGCCTTTGTTTTTTTTTAATTCTTCGTATTCCGTAAAAAGAGCAGACAACTGCGTAGTTGCGTGTCACGGGACACTTGAAGCCAACATCGCATTAATTAATTGGAACTTTTCCTACATGTTTGTTCGAAGTTTCAGTGTTAATTGCGCTCTTCGCCGCCATTAGCTAACACTTCATGTATGACGTAGTGTCTGATTACATTGAAGCTTGCGGGCTGTTACGGCTGTTGTATAATTTCATTGGTAAAGTTTAGCATCGAGCGTCGTGTAGATACGAACAAGATGCAGATAACATTTTACCTTCATAAATATGCCTAGTAATTTACATATAGTTACGAAATACAAAATAAACTGTACTGTTTTAACGGTATGTATATATTCCCGCAATTGAACAAATGCTAAAGAGTGACAGGTCTTTTTAAACGACTAAAAAAAAAAAGACTGCTTTACTTCGAAACTAGGTAATTAAATTCATAAAAAATAATATGTTGATCAATTATTACTATGGTTCGATATAAAATGTCAACAACATTGAGGTATCGACGCGAGGAAAAGAGGATATCCGTTATTATTTATGTATTAAAAAGTATACACTTATGTATGTACGTACAATTCATATTTTTCCATACGTTACTGCCGAGTCTACACACGCATTCAAGTTATAAAATCAAATACAATCTATATAGTACTAGCGGCCCGGTACGTGCTTCGCTACAATAAAAGTGATTATTTAAAAAAAAATTTGATCTTATTCATTTATACAAACAAAAAATGGCATTTTCCCATCAATAAAAAAAGAATAAATCAAATTAAAAACAAATTGCTACATCAATAGTGGTACATAATATGTTGTTTCAAATAAACACACACGTAAACGATATGAAACACCGACGGCTCGCTAAAAAACTGAGAAAAGTACACGCACACATTGTATACCTATATATTACATTTGAACAAAAAATATAAAATTACGGTCTCCATATTGAATAGACCGCCTGTGGTTTGACTCGGCATGATAAAATAAATAGAAAAGTAGCAAAAACTAAACTATATATAAAAATCAAGTTAAGCTTTCGATACTGAACAAACTAATTTCAGGTTTTAGGTTAATTTGGTACCACGTTGTATACAGTTTTATTTCAAACGGAATTTTCAATTGAAAATACGTGAAATACAATACACCTTACGTAATTTGAAACGTAATCGCTCAATAAAGTAACGCGCACATAAGCCCTAACACAACTCGATACGCGCAAACACAGCACCCTTTCGCGTAATACGCGCCAACAATACGCGGAGATCCCGGCAGCGTAAATTTCAAAAACAATTCCTTTATTGAATCTGTAAGCTTGCGAGAACAATATTTATTCGAGTTATCCCGGTCGCCCGGGTGTGCGAACCGCGTAATTTTATACCGAACTTATTAAGACCTCTTGAAATTTTGAAGTTTGCTTATATTAATCGATGAAAGTTCCGCCGAGTTTTGTATTAAATAAACAATGGCAATAAATACCGTTAGCGTTACGTTAAACTTTCAAGGAAGTCTGAACGTCCAAGTGTCTATAAAGGTATTACAGGAATTTCAGAAGTCATTTTAAAGGCCGTCGTACATTACACCGACTCAAAGAAAGTAAAGCATTGCATAAACAAAAAAACAACGGGTTGCACTCCGGGAGTGGCGGCAGAAGTGAAAACTTGAATATTAACGCTGTGCATTTTTGATATTTTGGAATGGTTAGGGAATAACTTTGGACGAATTGCTTTAATTATCAGTATAAAAGTACTAAGTATCATTTATGTGGTAAAATACAATATTCATTATGCGCTATCGTACACAAACATGACAATTTATATTACATTAAAACTTTAACACTTCAGAACTATTACAATTATCGCGTGGCACGCTGTAACACAAACACACACGAACATTCGTGCAAGCGCTCTGCGCCGCCTACGTTTTACGAATTTTCGATCAGGTCTTACGAATTTTCGCTCAGGTCACGTGTCCTCGCGCGCACGCGAGTTTAACATTTTTTCCCTATCACAAAAAGTGCACAACGCCGCTAAAGAAGTTTTCAATTCAAAAATAGTTTGATAATGCACGACTGGGCAGATTTTCATCAAATCTGAGCTTGGTTGAAATGAACCGGCATCATCCTAATTAAATCGGCTTTCGAATAATAAATCAACAGTCATATATTTGAGAACTACGATGCCGATGCCAATGACAAGCAAATACATATATGTATAGACAGGCAGACATAGGCGTCAAACCACGTCAAACTTACAAAGCCCTACAATTGTGTGTCGTGTCACGTAAGGTAAACTATATTTTATTTGCGATAATAAAAAATATAACGACGAGTGGGTTGTGTGTTGCCCACGCATCGTATTCTCCTGACCATCTTATGACGGGCTAGCGCTGCAAACTCGTCGGCCTGATGACGACCGCGACGCGTTGCGCTTGCGTTTTGCAAAATTCTTAGCGGTTCGCAGTAGGTCTGATAGTTGATTCTGAATTGCAAACTAGTTAACGACGTTTTTAATGCACCGCGGTGGACTTGTGAACGCCAGCCGTCTAGTACAGGGGTGGCGAACATTTATGTTATTAACGTGCCATTTTTTATAAAAAATGTTCAGTAAGGCCATAGACGTGCCGTCAAATATAATGTTGATTTCGTAATGATTGGGATAATAATAATACTCAATACAGGGAGTATTGAGTATTATTATTATCCCGCGCACCGCACCTGAACACACTCATAATAAGTCGGTATTAGTTCAAACTGAGAAAAAAAATACTATTGTCCAAACAAAAACTTCTTGGTTCAAGAAATCCGTTAAAATTATTTATTTCATTAATGTTAATCATTTTTTCAAGAATATATATTCTTGTTTTGAGAAGATTTTCCCGTAGATACCTAATGAACATTATGATCTGTGATCAAAATATTGTGTCGCATGCCATCAATGGCACGCGTGCCATTGGTTCGCCATCGACCAGGGATGGCGGTAGTGGAACGCCGAACTGACTGCTTGTTGATTTTAAATCAAAAGTTGGAGTTGATTCGATATGGTATATGGCAGCTTTTAAGCTTTCTTGGAGTCTTGAACCTTATATGAAATCTTATTTATTAAATAGGACTACGACGTAGCCAGCGTAGTCATAAGTCCGTAGTGTCCCCGTAGCAAATTATATGTTGATAGCATATAATTTGCTACGGGGACACTACGGACTTATACGCGATCAAGTCAACTACTCCTAGAAACATTATAAAAATGGATTGCAAATTCTACACTTTCACCGAACCAGAAACACTAACTCAAAACGTAAAAAAGATCTACCGTCTCGCCAATGTCTGTACAAATTATTCGAGCGAATGTTTAAAACATTAATCCATAGACAAACAGTATAAAAACCTGAGCTATCATTTCAGTGCCGACAATTATCAAGTGAATAATTTAATTAAAAAGTTGCGAGTCAACGGTGGTGCGACTACGGACCGCTACGGCGATAAATAAAATTATTTCCCGTGCAACTGGGGATTTGAAAAAGAAGTTAAAAATGCACGTTAAATCTGAGCAGCGCGTGCAGTCGGTTGTTGTACGCGGTATGGAGAACAAATGTAGCTCTTGTTTGCGGCTTTCAATGTACCCATTGCTGCATTGGGAACAGTTCAAATAGGAATAAAATAATGAAATATAAATATTATACGCCAATATTGTTTCTCGGTATAGCATGCCGTACAAAATACGGTTCAGCTACGGGAATGTTTTTTGTGGATATTTGTTGAACAAAGTTTCGGGGTCTATCGTAAAATCGAAAATTAGTTTAACTGTTATACAAAGTTATTCTTTAAAACTACAACAGAGCTTTAATAATGTCCCGATTCACAAACAATCAAAAATGCATCACGTAATTTAAGTACTATCACGTTGCCAAAGACCACTAACCAACAAAAAAATAAAACTTTTTTTACACAAATTGTGATGCGACGGAATCGCTGCGTTTCCTACAACGTAAACATCCATAAAAGTTGTAATCGAGCGCACGGCCACGCAGCTGTATCTAGGGTTACCAGATATCCGTGAAATCTGGGATTTTCCCGGAGCATTAAACCGTAATGTCCCGGAGCTCCAAAATACTGCTGATGAAAATAATGCTCTATTAATATTTACATTTAAAAATGCCAATGTTCAGCCATCCTAATTATTTATTTTACAATGAACGTACACAGAAGAATACAAGAAACATAAAATCGATAGGAAAGAAAGTACAAAGGTACAAAGATACACGACGTATTGAAATAAAACTACTTTTAACGGATTATATCGCAAAACGATAATAGTATCATTTACGATAATAATTTCGATGTGTAATATTTGCATAAATAAACTATTTAAAAAAAAATAACCGAGTTCAAAGTAAATTATCTAAAAAGCATAAAATAACGAAAATATATTGAAGTCGGTGCTAGCACATCATGTTAACTAACACTAGCACCAGCTGACACCGACTTCAATATATTTTCGTTATTTTATGCTTTTTAGATAATTTACTTTGAAGTCGGTTATTATTTTTTGAAAAATAGTTTATTTAACACTTTTTAGTGACTTATTTTACCAAAATAGGTATCAGCACTATCACGCAACTCCAACGTCTACGTTACAATAACTTACTGAAAACATAAAAAGTTTATATCTCTTACACTACTTGACCGATTTTGATGAAACTTGTACTCTACCCTAAGTTGAAAAATACTCTAACTATTGCAAAAAGAATTTTCAAAATCGGACTTGTAGTTTCTGAGAAATCCGTGGACAAACCTACATACATACATACATACACTCATAAAATTTGGTAAATTTGTTTAGAAGCCCACATAGACTAACATATATTAATATTACGCATTTTTATCAATATTACATACATACGCGTCGAATAGAGAACCTTCTTTTTGAAGCCGGTTAATAAAAGACAACATTACACGACGCATAACTACACACTAATGCACTATCAAATACCTTTATTAAATAAACTATTTTTTTAAAAATAAAAACCGACTTCAAAGTAAATTATCTAAAAAGCATAAAATAACGAAAATATATTGAAGTCGGTGCTAGCTCATCATGTTAACTAACACTAGCACCAGCTGACACCGACTTCAATATATTTTCGTTATTTTATGCTTTTTAGATAATTTACTTTGAAGTCGGTTTTTATTTTTTAAAAATAGTTTATTTAACACTTTTTAGTGACTTATTTTACCAAAATAGGTATCAGCACTATCACGCAACTACGTTACAGTAACTTACTGAAAACATAAAAAGTTTATATCTCTTAAACTACTGGACCGATTTTGATGAAACTTGTACTCTACCCTAAGTTGAAAAACACTCTAACTATTGCAAAAAGAATTTTCAAAATCGGACTTGTAGTTTCTGAGAAATCCGTGGACAAACCTACATACATACATACATACCTATATACATACATACATACATGCATACATACATACACTCATAAATTTGGTAAATTGGTTTAGAAGCCCACATAGACTAACATATATTAATATTACGCATTTTTATCAATATTACATACATACGCGTCGAATAGAGAACCTTCTTTTTGAAGCCGGTTAAAAAATAATAGACGGGGTGCCTTTTTTGTACCTTTTGAGTATAATTTATGAGTTTAATTTCATTTTCATTTCAAAACTTGATTACATAGTTTAGTTGTCCAGAAAATGATAAGCCTGTATCTGGTAACCCTACTTGTATCCCCGCCAGCGAGACAGCAGCTGTAAGCGACAAAAGGCGCAATTAATAGTAAACAAGCGTAGAACGGAACGGGGCGGTAAGTAAAGTCCGCGTCCATTAGCAAACCGAGTAAAAAACACTTTAAACACACTACACAAAACGACGGAACAATTTCGCAGCAATCCCCGGCCGAACGGCGCGTTAACGCGTCTGATTTAACTTTATTTCTGCACAAATAGAAACGCGGGAAAATATTCTATGTGAGTCGTCTGACGTGTTCGGTTGCTGTGTTGCCATAATTTGATTCGCGCGCCCGCTTTCACAATATCAAATCTGCTTACAAATGTTATAGAAATAATAAATGTATATTCACCAAATGAGGATGGTTCTACAATATTTAAACCGGTCCACACAGCGGCATGCAAAACCTGACGATGGTCTCATGTTCAATAATAACATCCACCTTGTGGTTCATTCGCTGCCCATAGATGCCGTCTCGTTCTTTTACCAGACCAAAAAAGTTACCGGAGCATTATTCTTTTGATCACTATGCAAGGCTAGCGCTGATACCTATGGCTGGCACCAACAGAAAATGTCACACACACATAAAGACACCGGTCTCGCCGACGAGGCCGAATGATCGTACGTATGCGACCACAATGAGCCTCTGCTCATTGTGGTCGCATACGTACGCATTGCATTGCGGAGTATTGGCGGTCCGAGAGGGGGGGTCGTAGGGGTCATAAGATCTCAAACACATTCACGTCAAATTGACAAACTTAATTTCTTGCTTTAAAACGTCTAAACAATTGTATCCAAAATAGGTTACGCACTTGAAACACTTATACGCAAGGTGGGAATCGAACCTACGACCTATTTATTGGCTAGCGACCAGGGCAGTAGACCAACGGGCCCGTCTACTATGCCCCCCCCCCCCAAATCGTTGGCAGTGACCGCGCCTGGAGCAGAGTCCTACTCAGTTTCTTGGCGGATCCACTCAGCAGGCGCACGTTCTGATCCGGTTGTAGACTCAGTCTTCTATAAGCGCGGCAGCCCAAGTCGAGGCCGTACGTGCCTTTAAGCTAGTCTTTTCTCGCTAGAGCGCTTAAAGCGCTTGCCATCCTGCCACTTATGGCCAACAATACTCCACATACAAAAAACACTCAGTATGGCGGCATCATTTGCACATATTAACATTTATGAGAGAAATCTTAAAACTTCAGTTAAGCCCCTCTCAGCAGTATACTACTGCATAGTATAATTTTAAAAGCATCCCACATCATAGAATTTTATAGGGAGATAAAAGTGTTGCACCGATAAGTACAAAATAAGAGCTAAGAGCGCAGCAAGCGTCCCTGTTGCCCGTATACCAAGGAACTTTATCCGCCCGCTCTTAATTATAGCTAAAAATTCTTGTATCGAAAAGACCAAAAATTCACGTTCTTCCGGGAGACAAGAGAGAACTCAGTGAAAAAACGCGCGAAACGCTCGCCTATTGGTAAGCCAACAGCCTGACCAGCTAATAAATCAATCTTTATTAGGTACAACATACAAAAAAAATTGAATACGAATTTGAAATTATAAATTAATTTATATTTATATACCAAATTAGGCGAGACCTGCATCTGTAGTTATTTAACATTGCACTACTAGTCAAGCGCTAAATCTCTATATATGCGCATGGTAATAGTACCACAGGTAGGCATGGTAGTAGTATTCGCACAGGAACACTTAAATATTATTGCTGATTTCCGGCAAAATAAATAACTATACCCCGTTTATCTTTTCAAGATCAAAATCGTAGCAATACATTTATGAACACAGGAGCGATGGCTGACCACTACGATACGATTATTGCTATAATTTTAATCTTGTAAACAAAAACGGGGTAAACATACGTCTATTTAATTAATATTTAAGCTAGTTTTCATGTATTGTTTACCCAGTCAATCTAAGGATGTGTATGTTTCACACGAGAACAATTTTAATGCATATTTATTAAAAGCACAATCTGCATACTTACGAGTCGCCAGTGAGGGCGTTAAAACCGTTTTTACTCCACTGTATAATTATTCATTCTATAAAAATCCTCCATTTCAACTCGTAAACCTTTTGGCGTAGCGTGTCGTAAGTTTAATTTCGTCATTTCGAATGCATTTATGTATTAAATCGCGATATGGGATTGCGTGTCTATTATCATTTTTATATGTTATTACATTATAAAAATTCACTTTACTTTCCGTTCTATAATGCATGCATTTTATAACTTTCTATTAGCTTAATAACTTTTCTGTTATTATTATCATTTACAATGGTAAGCGACTGAAATAATCTAAGCAATTGTCTATTCCAGCCGAATTCAACCTTTTTTACCCCTGGGCCACATAGTCGCTTCTGCTTTACCCTGCGGGCCGCATACTCGCTTCTTCTTTAGTCTGCGGGCCGCAATAATCTAGCCTAAATTGTATGTTTAATTATAAGTATCCTAAGTATATTAAATTATAATAAATCGCATATATGAAATAATGAACATTTATTCATTCGAACCTTATTCGAACGACATTTTTTTGCATTACATTTGTACACATATCAATAAAATACTACTGTTAATATAAAAATGTTGTACTAAACTTCGGGCCGCATAGAAAAGGCTAGGGTCTATTCTGTTAGAATATGTGTTCAATTTTTACACCACATAAATATTAATGATTTACATGAAAGTGGGAGTGGGCAGGGCACTCTTATCTCAAATGCAATTTGATCAAAAATCGTCACGCAAATGGTAAAAGACGCCAGAACAGAACACCAACAAGACGGTGCGAAGATATGAATTCATTTCAGACATAATAGACGGAGTCCGCTAAAGACCAGGGTAAGTGAAAAATGGGGAAGGCGTTCTCCCAGCAGGGGAACACTATACATTATTAAAAGAAATAAAGACTATATACTAAACTTAAATACAAATCCTTTATTCGACCAGATTTTTTATTTAATTTTTCTGTAAATGTAACTTCCTGAGACCTGAGAATAATATTTTTGATACTAGGCCACGGCAGTCACATAGTGACAGTTACACAGACATTAAAATTACTAGTAACATTTCTGACAGGCGGCAGAGCCAGTGCCGTCCATCAGACCAGACGAATTTTATACTTGACAAGGGTCACCGGACATTCGACACAATTTACGAAAATAAAGTATATAGCGAACGTATCAGGCGTCAGCGAGCTCACAGCGTTATTCCATTACGCGGGGGTAGAAGCGGAATATCAAATGAGTTAACCCTTAATCGTGTCCGCAACCCCCGCAATAAGATAATAATTGGATAGTAGATATTGTTACATAATTACTATGGTATTAGTATAATGTTGTCTTTTACTTACGCGAATATTACACATTGAAATCAAACTACTTTTTTTTAGACCTGAGGGTACACCGGCATAATTGTGACATAAGGACGTTTAACACCTCAGTCCTCCCGTGACCATGGGTGCTGCAAAGCATTCGAAACGTCGGGATAGTAAAAACAAAAAATAAACCGCGATAAAATTCGTAAAAGTAGTTTGATTTCAATGGTATTACTTAGTATTTTCATTATACGGTAATTAATTTAGTAGCTATGTTAAAATTTAACTTTGTATCGAGACGTGTAGGACTTCCATCTGATGGTAAGCTGACGGGATTGCCCGTCATTTTAGTCATTATGTCGTCTAACTTATGAAAGTTAATCTCTTGACTTGATCTCTTAAGAGACTAACTTATGAAAGTTAGTCTCTTGAAAGCAATAATTTCATAGCGTCCTTCACACCGAATCACAACAATGTTTATAGCCGTCGCAAAGGAGAAACATACTTTGGGGCAGAATATCCGAGAGGTGCCTACCAAAATCTGACCAAAGCCAGATACTAAAAACTGTTACAGACGAGACCTGTTGCAGAAACATGTACACACTAGCTGCTAGTTAGTGTGTATGTTTTATGTGAAGTCTTGTAGATTGATACTGTATAGCATCACCATATTTCAGAATCTGTTCGACATTATCAGGATGGTGCAGAATCCCGGCCTTACTGAAGATATCCTGGATTTTTGATAATTGTTCATAGAACAATAATTATTATTATCAATGAAAAATCTTAGAAAAAAATCTATGATAAAAGGTTTGTTTAACGTTTTATTAGAGGTAATAGTAGTAGAAAATACTTTAGAACTTAATTTTTGCACCCCAGTCCTTCCTTCCCATAATGTGTTTGTATAAGCTTAATAAATATCACCTTGGCAAAATATGATGTAACTGGGCCGACAGTAGTATTATCCTTGTACTCTTTATAGTTTTAATATGAATAAAATTCAAAATAAGTTTAAGTATTTGTCACAGCACAGACCACGTACCTTGGACATGCGTTAACGATCAAAAAGAACTTTCAGCGTATTTCCATCCTGCTTCCACGAACTAGTTTAATGTATAACAGCATCTCACTTGGGCCAAGTTCCAGCTTCCTAACGATTCAATTCTCGAACCAAGATGGTCGATAGGGAATAAATCTACCCGCACGCCTTAAGTCACTGCACGCAATCGCTAACGCCCAATCGGAAGTCTAATAGTCATCCAAAAAGCTTTTATTAAGTTTATGATTATAAGGCTTTATTTTAATGAGGATCATAATCGTTTAATTAGATACTGTGAAAGCATTACCTTAACGCCTTTGCCGGAGGAGTTATTATTGGACTCGGCGAAACATTCTGCGCGCTCCATTATGAAAGAAATGTCTGTATTTTTAAGCGTCGTTGCAAAGTTTTAATAGATTCAGCATTATGTTTCCATAGAAACTTTATATTATAGAATGGAGTCTGTATTAGTTTCTGCTTCGGCACGCCTAACGTTAATGGCTGACGCTTTATCACCATCGGTATCTTAGCGTTTATCCGTAGCGGCAGGCTATAAGCTCGGATCACCGGAGACGCAGGTGTTTTCAGTTGAAACTGATCATTTTACTCCACTGTATTCAGACTAATTTGGCACAAATTCGCTCCGTAGGGTCGGAGGGTTAACGTTTACTCAAGTTTATGTAGGTAGGTACTTGATAAATTGGAAATTTTGCCACTAAAACATTTCGAATATTTACGTCGTAGCCAGAGTTAAAATAAACAAAGCCTGATTGACACCACATTGGAATCGCAGCGCTTTTTTGACATGGCATCAAGTCATGTCAAAAAAAGTATGCATATTTCAACATATTCAACATTTTGCTTGCATATTCGGTTTGATTTATACGCAAAAATGTTTTGTTTAAGATGTGTTTAGCCAAAGGCGCTTTTTATTGTATATAAATAGTTTAGAGACCGAGATAATTAATAAAACATTTATTTCTTTTTTTATTATTCATAATCCTTTTCAAAATAAGGTCATAAATTAGAGAGCCCTGTAAACGTTGCTTTTGTACGCGCAGATTGATAAATGCGCGGAAGCACTCGGCTCCTAATGAATGGGGTGTGGCACGCACACTGGATGCCACTGCAGTATCTGCAATCCTTGCTAACTGCGCTGCCACAACGAATACCGACAAGATATTTACGACTTTCGAAAGCCGCATAAAATATGTATGAGTATTCTACTTAACAGTCAAATGATCTAGGTACAATATTTACATTTTTTGCTTTATGGCTTTAAATTATTCTATTTTTCTTCTATAAGTATAGAAGGTTATATAGGTATAAGTTAAAGATTATGTTATAGTTAGAAAACAATAGAAAAAGAGTTTTGAAGTTGATAATAATGCATTATTTATTTTTGAACGTTCTATTAACGGAAGACGAAGAGGGTGTCACGAAGAGTGTTCTTCTAGTCGCGATTAGGAATGAATGGATGCATGCAGGAATCAGGAATCTGGAAAGGAACAAAAGCACTAAGCGATAAGAACCTAAGGATATACACATACGCAAATAAGGCTGTGGTGTAAAATTGTGAAACTGAACTCATTTGCATAAAGCTTGGTTTTAAATATGAACGCAAAAACAATCAGCATGGAAACGAAGCATCCCTTGATACCTCAGACATTAAAACAGAAAGCAATTTCGCGAGGAGAACACTCGTACCGCGCTCCCATTCCGTTCGGCCAGACAGCGGGGCGATTCATTTCCCTGATGGCCACCCATTACACCGGTCAAGATGAATGGATAACAAACCGGCAATTACACTATAAACACAATGACAATCGAATGTTTTCACTAATTGAAAAACGCCATACGTGGACCGGTTCATTTGAGAGCACTATATGAAATGAAAGCATCTACACCATGGCGTGACACGTCGCTTGATATATTAACTTCATTGGCTTTTCGTGCGATAACGTTTATTAGACTAGGAGTCGCCTAAAAATGAATGTGTGGGTTGAATAGGTGAATTACCGTTCTCATTTTGTAACCGAATCGCGTACATACCCACAGCAGTGAAGTCATGATTTATCCCAGACTTCCAGACTGAATAAATAAGCTAGTGTAGTTTACTATCCTCGACAATTTTGATGCTTGAATTGAAGCACCAGCTAATGTAGAGAAACAAAACAGTTCAGTTGAATTCAAGCTACTAAAAGTGAATCATGGAAAAGAGAGGACACAAGTAGCTGAGTAAATAATAAAGTGTAATTTTGCGAGAATGTCATGAAAAACTGGAGACATCTGTGTCATAAAACGCTCGCGAGTGAGTTAAAACTATAATGAGGGAATTAGCGAGTCCGCGTCGCTTGATAAAGAATCCTAATCATAATAACTCAAGATCGTATCGCAAGTAGAAGGCGATGAACAAAAGGCTGCAGCGCAACAATGGCGCCCACCGCGGGGCCGAGCAGCGCGCTAACAAATTACCAAGCCGCAGATAACTAAGCAATATTAAATCATAGTAATTTGTGGTTGCAAGACGCAGCCCCTTTTCCGAGATATCTCGCTAGCTCTAAGAATGGACTGACATTATCTTGGCATTTTTTTCGCAAAAGAATATTCGCGATAAATCGTATCCAACATTTTGTTTTAAAAATAAGAGTAGCCGGGTAAATCACGAGGAATAAGAAAAAATAAGTATTCACAGTTAAGATATCCGGTGGCAGTTCGCAACTCAGCATGAAACTGCAATTTCGTCGTTCATAAAACAAAGCCGTCGAGGTTCGGGCGGGTTTCGGTGCAATCCCATCTTTTCACTCGGCTCCTTCGGCTGTGCATTAGCAATTCTAACCGTCGCAATAGTTGCTCGGAAATTGTAATATTTAGTCTTAATATAGCCATTCGTAACGTTGAATATCCGGAACAGCCGGGCCAACCGCGACGCTTCAGCCCGCCCCAGACGGAGTAAAAACCGGCGCAGCGCGAATTTCCAGAAAATCTTTAACTATAAAATGAAAATGAGACGAGATGCTAATTTTTACCATACGCGATATTATGTCAACGAGTAGTAAAGACTGACCACAGGACACTCAAATAGTTACACATTACGTGATAACTTTGATGCCAATTGCAGTTCCAATTTATTATTTGATAACTATATTTTTTATAATGGAAAGTATCGAACGGAATGTACCTAAACCAATATGCAAAATCCTAACCGCAATAAATTTCACACACGAACGACTCTGAAACGGTTCTGCGGCTATTGTATTGTATGATGCGGCGACAGGATATAGTTTATTAATGAACCGATATCGAACAATATGAGGCAAACGTTTTCGATAAATTCACCGGAACACAGCTCCGCGGACAATGGACACACCGCCAGTGGGGCCGTGCCATCATATGCAATCTTTTAAAATATTGTAAATGCGAGGTCCCGTGCCAAAATGTGTTAATTCTGCACTTATGTAACGGGGCGCGAAATGCCTCGCTGTATCGCGCGAAAAATGTACCGTGCGAACTCCATATGCAGCATTAAATTAAGCTTACCTACGGACGATGGGTTGGAGTGGGGAGATGTACGTTATTTTCAGTAACACGGGCTGGCTTTTAGGCGTCTATTATACTATGTGACGCAAATATGAGTAGGTAGGTACGCCAACGCAAATGGGACCTACATAATGGATGAACAATGGCTTCCAATGTTTCCAATCATACCTACATTTTAGATTATGGATATTTAATTTGTATACACTCATCGAAGTAAGTGGAATTGGAATGGTATTTAATTTACGTAAGAAAAATAGACGTACCAGCAGGGTTATTGCGTATCTCGTTTGACAACTAAATCGATGTTCACTATAGCAAAGTGACCATCAAATAACTGTCAAATGATTAATTCGTTATTGCCTCACTTGAGTGACCAATAAATACCAATGTTAACCATTGATATAATATATAAACTAGATAAACATTCACGAACAAAATGACATCTAAAGTGTGGTCGCGGAGATTGGAAACTTATCTGTGCTGGTGGCGGAAACGTGAACTAACGATTTTATAACGATAATGACTTGTAGTTTTACAGTTTCATATAGACAGTAGCGACACTCCTATCGGCAAAAATAAATTTGTCAGGATGTGGCTTGTAAAGAAATAGCGAGACAAGGGCGCTATTTCTCGCTACCACTTTTTGAACCGTGACACCAAATCTAGTTTATATATTATATCGATGATGTTAACACACTCTTAGTTGACATCAAAGTTCGGTGGACAACTGAAGCTTGATAGTCACTAGGGTGGCTAAAGATACGCAATAGCCCTGCAGATTGGTGTAGTTGTTAGACACTCTGGCTGTAATTTAGAAGGTCGTGGTTTTGATTCCCACCCAGGCAGGACACACAAAGGTCCTGTTAGGAAAAGAAAATCACTCGTACCTACTGTGCGTCAAGTATTTAGGTTAGGAAGAAAATCTTTTGGGCGGGTAATGTGTATGTATGGATGGACGTATGACTAAAGTAGTGAGGCTGGTGGCGTTTTGGGGATAACTACTAGATACATTGATTGAAATGGTTTTGACGTTACTGACCTGCCATTGAGTCTTATGTTATATGGACAGATCTGTATATTTGGCTTTAACTTTTTTCAGTTTCATTCAGTCAGTATGAACATAAATATAATATGTTTCTATAGGTCGGTTCACTATGTCTCTGACCGAGTACGAGTATGTATCAGAATTATGAGAAATGGCATGCCAATGCATTTCTTAGCTCGATCCTAACCGTGAAATAAGCTTTAATTTTGTCGTGTCTCCCAGGACACAATTCCTCACTGTTAACTTTTTTTGTGTAATAAGAATTACAAAACGTATGTACTCTTTCTTTTCTTCTATTTAATAAAAATATACTACAGTAAAACAATTATTGTATATTTATTACCGTTATATTTCAGCGGAGCCCTCTAGAATAAGTTTAGTGTATTACCTGTGCAGCAGAGCTGTGGTTTATTTGATGACGCAAAATGTTAAAGGCCATCATACGCATGATCAGCGCCATCTAAAGGGTGGTTAATGAAGCAGTTAGATAGAGGTAAAAACATACTGCCAGTTTTGGTTAAAGCGGAAACAACGACATCTAGAATGTTACGCAGTACTTCGTACCATATTCGTTTCGCTCATCACGCCATCTAGGATAAATTTTCGTTACTTAAAAGAACCTGTTGATGTAGTCATTCTAAAGAATCTTGTTCAACTTTGTCGTGTTGTCAAAAGATGGCGCTTATACTAAAATAGCACAAACTCGGTTTTGATGTGTAATAAATACTATTTCTACGTAAAATAAAGTATTTCATTTGATTAAAATCTAGATACTTACGGGTGTGGTTTTAGCAGCCATTTTCTGATATCACTTGGCTGGAACTTAAAGGTCTGTAACAAAAAAAAAATATTCACTATAAATCACGGGTGATGAGAATCGGTCGATAAGAAGGCCAATGACCTTCGCAAAGAAATTCGCAATTCTAGCATCGTCTGAACTTTTTACGGGAATGACTGATACCACAGCCATTAAGCTTACTGAACTACTATTTAGATATTTTCGACGCTCATTTGGGATTTCAGAATTGCGAGAAAGATATTTGTATTTATCTTGTCCCAAAAACCTTCCAAAGTAAATAACATTTTGTCGAGGACTTCGATAGGAAAAATGTATTTGAATAAGATTTGTAATATTCCTTTATTGTATACTTGTATACCAAAGCTCGGGGTAGTTTCTGATTTATTAGGTTTTAAGCGTTGTGTGGTGAATGAAAAAAATACCGGTCAAGTGCGAGTCGGACTCGCGCACCGAGGGTTCCATACCATCTTTGGACGTATTAAAGTAACCTCCACAAACTTCGGAGATTAAGAGGCGGTATCTTTTTGACATTTTTGATTATCAGCCAAAAACTACGTGACATAAACCAAAATAAAAATCAGTTTTGCGATGTGCAAATGAAGCCCTTTCATATGATACCCCACACTCGATATAGTAGTCCCACTTTGAAATTTTGATGACTTGAAAACGGCACAAAATTAGCATTCTTCTATTTTGTATTTGAAATGTATTTCTATGCACCAGGGGCCCCTCAGTGCCTTGCCTTTGAGCCCGCCGCCGGGGGGCGCATTGTAGCCCCCGGGAACCTGTCACGGTGCACACGGGGACGGGGGTCGCATCCCAGCTGCCGTCCTCCTCGGAGTCGCCGCCGTACTCAATGGACGTCCTGGGGCCCACACCCCGAACGTCCAGCGACTCCGAAGAGCTGTGTACGCCCCCTGCCCTATCTAGGGGACTTAGGAAATTAAATCAAGTAAGTAGCTAAACACAGATATCTAGCCTCCGTGGCGCAGTGGGAAATATTTTGTTGGTATATAAATAAACGTACAATTAAGTCAAATGGAACCTCTCCAAGGGTTCTTTGACATACGCATCGATATACTATACCAACAAGATTAGCTGTCACGAACAAAATGACATCGAAAATGTGGTCGCGGTTACATATACCTACACAACTATACACGTACACGCAAAACAATAATATGTTCATATAAAAAGATGACTTACATACTATAAAATAAGGTTCAATAATAATTGCAGACAATTGAGCGACAGCCGTCTCCGTAGCTCTTATTTTCTTATTTTCGTGACCACTTTTCGGGTCATGACAGCAAATCTAGTTGGTATAGTATATCGATGGACATACGTCTAAAAAGGTATATCACAAGATTCACAAGGTACAGAAGTTTTAATGAATGTTTTCCACCTCGTTACGTCCGAAAACAACATACATAGGTGTAAAGTTCCCGCAACATTGCTACAACGAACGAGCGGATGCCCGCATACTATCCGTTCATAATAATTAGGTTAAAACTCATTGTGCGACGAACTATGCCCCTTGCCTGGTGCACAATGGAGGAGGTACGCGATAATTACGTGCTGCCCGCGCTTAACATGTGCAGTCACCTTTATTAAAATATGCAACTCATCATAATTGTGCGTTAAACAAAAATAATATCTATTATGCGTTTATCGTGTCCTAGTAGTATTTGTACCCTGTTGGTGTACTGATTAGACACCGGGTTAATTTATTAATTGTGATTAATACGTTTTCTACGCTGTGCATCACCACTTTTATTAAATGGTATCGTGATGCAAAAATTGTACCAAACAGCTTCCCAGCTTAAAAAATTCCCAAGAGAGGAAATTGCTCTTCTTATTTACCACCCATGCAGATAACTGACAAACCGGCAGTTAGATATAGCCATGCTGCTGCGCGACCCACTGTCGGCTTACATGCTCGGATATAATGAAGTACATATACCGTAATGCCGACCGAAAAACGAGCAAAAGTGAAAAGTAACACCCTCCGATCTGTCTTTGATGGAGTAATTTTGTTCGGTGGACTTAGAGGAAGGATCTCTAGAGAGATGAACACTTTCTTTCTCAATCTCATTCGTTACACATGATAAAAAAAGAAAATATGATATTCTGTCTACGTCAGTGTTCTTTGACATTACAGTGACCACACGACCAATAGTTGTAGTTGAGGTTGTACTAGTCGTTTGTGCAGCTGACTCTTTCTACCAGATGACCAGATGATTTCTCTTTCATTACGGGGGTTCTTAAGATTATTTTTTTCTGCGACAAACTGTATTTATTCAAGAAAAGCACTAATCTTCTTCTGGTTTACGTTCGACACGTAAATTATGAATTACAAAGCCCGATTTAGTTGCAATAGCCTGTAAGTTAAGGCAATAGATTTAGGATTTATTAGGATTACTACGGTTAAGACAGACTAGGTGGTCCTTCGGAGTCGCTGGACGTCCATTGAGTACGGCGCCGACTCCAAGGGGGACGGCGGCGGGGTCACGACCCCGTCCCCGTGAGCACCGTGTCTGATTCCCGGGGAGCTACAAGGCGCCCCCCGGTGGCGGGCTCAAAGGCAAGGCACTGCGGGGCCCCTGGTGCAGTTCCCACCGGAGAAACCTGGGGTCCCCTTTCATGTGCCGATGCGACAGACGCACGGTTTTAGTGGGTAAGAATCCCACATACCCTGGTCGAGCCCCACAGCTCCCGGGGACCTTTTGAAGGTTTTCCCCACGTCAAAAAACTAGGTGGTAGATTCCTTGGGGTCCAATAGAAATGTGACGAATTAACCCCTGCTTTAAAATGACCTCGTGGGTCGTGGACGAACAGGGTGGGGGCTCTAGACGGCCCGACGCGGTGTTGGCCCTGCGTCGATCGTCGCGAGCACCGCGAGGGTGCCGGAGGCGTGTGTGTTTCTGCTCCCCCCTAGATGTGCTTTAATGAGCGTCTGGCATTGGGGAATCTCTAGCGGGGCCCGTAGTGCCCAGTCTCTCCATAACGTCGAGGAAGCCCACCGGGAATGTATTAGTGAGTAAAAATCCCAAATAGCCCGGCCCTTAATTTAAGGGCGCACTGAAAACCAGCGACGCTGGTCACACAAGACCTCCGGCATGAGCTGAGTGCGTCCTTTTGTGACTGACATGGATATGTGTTTTTGTTTTTTTGTATTTCTTGTTGTTCTTACTTTTCGAACTTGTGTTGTATTAATTACCTATCTATGTCAGTCAAATAAAATTATCTTTCTTTCTTTTCTTTCTTTAATTTTATTATTTTTTTCTATCTTATTTGATCTTTTGAACGGCAAGACACACTGTCGCTCTGATCTAATTGTAACATGACACACTATTTTAAAAAAAAAAAGTGAAAAAATGACAAGCCCGCTGAGTTTCTTGCCGGATCTTCTCAGTTGAGGCCGCGTTGTGATACGGTGGTAGCTTTTTTTTTTAAAAACCATGACCTTTCAAAAGTGCTAGCGTTAAGCCTATTTGAAATAAACTATTTTTGAGTTTGAGTTATGAAGGATTCGTCTCCGACAACAAAAAAAAATAAGTGCCAGGTTGGTTGGTCCCAATCACCTGCGGTGGTGCGCAGTGTCAGATATGTGTAGGACTTTATAGCTGGTGAATTTCAAGGATACAAGAGACTTAATATCTAATGTCTCTAGGGACGGCAACGCGCTAGTGAGTCATGTAAGATTGCTCAGTTAAGGCAGGTTATCCAGGGTTCGCTAGGGGATTTCGGAGTCGCTGGACGTTAAGGTGTGGGACCTAGACGTCCATCGAGTACGGCAGTGATGACTTTGAGGAGGACGGCGGCGGATTTGCGAGCCCTGTCCCCGTGAACACCGTGTCAGGTCTCTTCGACGGCAGGCTCAAGGGCAACGCACTGATCCCAGGTCTTCCCTCTCATGAGTCGATGCGACAGCCGCGGGGGATTTACTGGGTAAGAATCGCACGTACCCCGAATCCCAGATACCCCAAAAAAAGGGTAGGCTAGACGAAAATCTATTATTCCGCCATTCGTAACGGCGTTTTCCGATTGCACCTCACCACTCTTACAGAAAACTGATAAATAATACGTACCTATTCAAGGGAATGATCATTAGTGACACAAAGTTTAAATCTATGGCAAAGATAACACAAGCACATGGGAGTTTAAAAATATGACTGCACCGTATCGGTGCTACTATCTTACGCAACTTGAACCGTAACGTAATGACGGCACTCTATGTATTTTTAATGTAAGAATTATCGTTAACAAGTACGTAGGTAAGCGACGATAACATTAAATGGAGGTAGGGTAACCGGTGTAGTGTTTGCCCAGGCATACCGTGATAGCCACCACACATTTTACAATACGTTTCAGGGACCAATTTCGAATAGAAGACAGATGTAACCGCTAGTTACATACTTCCATCGTACCGAATTCCAAATTGTTTCTTGAAATGTTTCATAAAATGTGTTTATTTTTTAATATTGGCAATCACTGTAATGGTTAATAATAATATTATAATATCCTGGGACAATAAAGTTTTAATTTTGTCTCAAGTCTCTGCCCACATGACCGGAAAATACTATGACCGTACTATGAACGTATCAGGCAAAAAGAGTATTCTTTATAAGAAGCTATGGGAAGCAACGCAACTAGATCAACAAATATCTTAAATTCACCAAAACAACAACAGATACATAGTCAGTTTTTTCTTTAATTATATTAACATTCTTCATCAGAATGTAGCTGGACTAATGAATAAGCTAGATCTATTTATAGTGAAATTGGAGGAGCTCTTTACTATGGGGATAGCTATAGACGTTATCTGCGTAACAGAACATTTTGTCGAAAGAGGTTATGAAAATTTACTGCATATTCCAAACTTCCATCCGGCTGCTTTCTTTTCGAGGGACGCGAAACGAGGAGGAACTTGTATATTTGTTAAAGTGGGACTACAGTTCAGGGTATCTGATATAGCTAAACACTCAGTGTCAGGCGTTTTTGAATGCTGCGCTGTAGAGTTACTACCTCATAATATTATTATTATCTGCATTTATAGGATACCTAAATATAATAATAATGTTTTTTACGAAAAATTTGATACTATATTAAAGAAAGTTACACTACTACCAAACAAACACATCATCTTAACTGGAGATTTTAATATAGATATATTAAAAAGAAACAAAACTGCTTTAGAATTTGAATATTTCCTCCTACAATACAAGTTAAAACTAGCCCTTAATGAGCCTACTAGATTAAGCAGCAACACCTGCATTGATAATTTTGCACATACCTATCAGAAAGATTACAAAGCTGAAGTTATTGATCTAGTTATATCCGATCATACGTCACAATTATTTAAAGTACCTGTTAATAAGACCTGTAAACAAAAATTTTGGAAAGTTAAAAAGTGCGATACTTCTGTTAATAATTTAATTAAATTTAAAAATCTACTTAGCTGTTTATCTTTCTCGGAAGTGTATAATGCTAATGATGCGAATGTGTCTTATGACAAGTTTATGGAAGATTTCTTGTTATTATACAAATTGTGCTTTCCAGAAAAATGTGTAACCATAAAATGTAATAAAGCCACCAAGTGGATATCTCGTGGTATAAAAGTATGTAGCAGAAAACAAAGGCAATTACTTTGGAAGTATAGACTAAATCCTAACTCAAAAAATAAGCTTGCTTTTAAGAAATACACAACGCTTTATAGAAAAATAATTAAATTGACGCAGAAATCCCGAAATAGTCATCTTATAAATTCATCTCAGAACAAATCAAAAGCAGCTTGGCAAATTATTAACGATTCCAAATTATGTCTACCACAAGAACAGATAAAGCTAATAAAAAGAAATAATAAAAACTTTACACGTCCAACAGATATTGCCAATGAATTTAACGACTACTTTATTGATGAAATTGAAAATAATATTCAAAATGACAACAATAATAATACATTCACATTTGAAAATATTGCATCACAATCGCTCTTTATGTTACCTGTTACTAGCAATGACATTGTAAAAATAATTAGTAACCTTAAAAATACAAATACTGTTGGTTATGATGGTGTTTCCACTAGTGTGATCAAATACGTTAAAGAAATTATAGCACCACCACTTATGCACGTAATTAATACGTGCATTAATACTGGTGAATTTCCTAGGAGTCTGAAAAGATCTATTATTAAACCACTTTTTAAAAAAAAACGATAAAACAGATGTCAAAAATTACCGACCGATAGCCAAAATTCCTGTATTTTCTAAAGTCTTTGAAAAACAATTTTATAACTCTATATACGGTTATTTTGAGAAATATAAGCTATTCTGTAATGAACAGAAAGGATTTAGAAAAAAATCTACGATTGCTATGGCAATATTTGATTTGCTCTCCCATATTATGACATCTGTTGATAATAGAAACCCAGTGTGTAGTATATACACTGACATGATCATAAAATTCTATTAATAAAACTATATGGGTATGGTATCAGGGGGAATGTCCTCAAACTCATAGAATCATACCTAAGTGATAGGTGTCAACAAACAGAGATCTCTAGAATATGTCCTAAACGTCATATGGAAATAACTTGCAGGTCCGAACCAAGGCCAATAAAATATGGCGTGCCTCAGGGTAGTGTGCTGGGACCGCTACTGTTTTTAATTTATATAAACGATCTTCCGAAAATCACAGAGAATAAAATTGTTCTTTTTGCTGACGACAGCACAGTTATAATAAAATGTAATAACCCTGATAATTATGAAATTGACATTAATAACACTCTTTCTGACATTATTCAATGGTTTAGTAATAATAATTTAGTAATTAATTTAAATAAGACAAAAATTATGCACTTTCACCAACGTACTATAAAGACAATCAATAAATGTTGCGTATAAAAATTACAAAATAGAGGAAACTAATAATAATAAGTTTTTAGGTATTACGATTGATGATAGACTAACCTGGAAGCCCCACATCGAAATCATCTATAAACGTTTAAGCAAATCGTCATACGCATTGTTTCGCCTCTCGCGAAAAGTAAATATTGACACACTATTAGCATAGCATATCATGGTCTAGTAGCATCAGTCCTGAGATATGGTATTGTTTTTTGGGGGCGGTCGACAGAAAGGGAGCTTATTTTTAAAATGCAAAAACGATGCATAAGATCAATGTGTGGTCTCAAACAAACTGATAGTTGTGTACCGTATTTTAAGTCTTTAAAAATTCTAACTCTACCAGCATTGTATATACTAGAGACAGCAGTATTTGTCAAAACAAATATGCATTTATTTCAGAAGGTATCTGCAATGAAGAAGACCCCTATGCGTAGCCAATACGAAAATCAATTGTGCCATATTAAATGTAAAACCTCTTTAATGTATAAAAGCGTCTTTGGAAATGCTCCGAGAATTTACAATAAATTGCCTCATGTACTAAAATGTATGCCTCTATGTAAATTCAAGAAAGAACTAAAGAAATTATTGATTAAGAAATGCTATTATGATGTAGAGGAATTTTTAAATGATGATGTATCTTTATAGTAATTTTATAATAATTAAATAATAATAAATGGCTAATTTAAATATTTTTTTTTACATTCCATTCTTATTTTCTGACATTCATAATATTCTCTTGACATTCCTTTTTTATGCCTATTTATTATTATTATTATTTAATATTGTTATTATTTTATTTAATGATTTAAGTAAAACTATTTATTATGATTTTTATTACTTGTCAGTCAGTTTATCAACAATTTATATTTGTATGTCATAATGACAAAACATAGTGCACTTTTATGTAACATATTGTATCATCTTATAATACCTATGTTTAACGAATAAATTAATTTGAATTTGAATTTAGATCGTCGCGTATTCGGCCCTGCCATGCACGTTCCTGTCAAAATTCAAAAGATAATTTTTGCATGACCGGCGACGACGCGCCGCGCCATTCCGCTACCCGCCACCACAGTGTAAATAATACTGTCTGTAATGTCTGTCTGTTTGTGTAATTTAATTAGAGAAATTTGTTCATAGTGCATTTATTATTTACATTGTGGTATTAGTTGACAGTCTGGGTGCCGGACAAAATAGGGGTATGATACGTTTTGAGTCCCCGACTCACCACTCAACGAGCGGAGATGGGGGATGTTGTTCTAACCCGGCACCCCAGAGGTACACAGTTCGGTAAACGATGAGTAGGTCAACGTCAGGCAAGGTAGGTCATAGATAGTAAATGGACGGTGTAATAATAACAGGGTGTTTTTTAAGGTTAACCATAGAAATATATATTTTTCATAAATCCAATGTTGCAGTTTTAATGTTCATCAAAATCGGGTCAGTGACTCGTAAGATTATTTTCGCTATTACTTATAGTCCTTGAAAAATTCATCCCTGTATATACAACGGTCAACATTTTACCAATATCATTAGTCTGTGAAGGAAAATGTTCTTAAAGTGTGTTTTATATTTGCCGTAGTTCTACAAAACAGCCAAGCGCCTTTAACTTCCTTCGATTACGATTTGCCTTTAAATGAGATCTCATAACTTTTTAAATCATAACTTTTTTAAGGGTCTATAATTATAATTATTATTATATGGATAATTATAGGATAACTTTTAACTTTGTAACGGCGATCATAAAAATGCCAAAACAAAAAATAAAACAAATAAAAAAAATGCTGCTTCAATATATTTTGGTTATTTTATACTTTTTAGATAATTTACTTTGAAGTCGGTTTTTATTTTTTTAAACAGTTTATTTAACACTTTTTAGTGACTTTTATTTTAGCAAAATAGGTATCAGCACTATCACGCAACTCGAACGTCTACGTTACAGTAACTTACTGAAAACATAAAAAGTTTATATCTCTTAAATCTAAGTATGTCTATCATCTAAGTATGTCCATAATTCAATATAGGTAATTTGATATGATTAATGTTAAATATAATTAGAATTATTATTCAATATTTGTACACCAAATACGGTGAAATGTGCTGAGAACTAACAAAATATTGTAACACCTATGCATATACCACATTTCTGACAAATAAATTCAATTACATAAACTACTGGACCGATTTTGATGAAAGTTATACTCTACCCTAAGTTGAAAAATACTCTAACTATTGCAAAAGAATTTTTGAAATCGGACCTGTAGTTTTTGAGAAATCCGCGGACAAACCTACCATACACTCATAAAATTTAGTAAATTTGTTTAGAAGCCCACATAGACTAACATATTATATTAATATTACACATTTTTATTAATATTACATACATACGCTTCGAATAGAGAACCTTCTTTTTGAAGCCGGTTAAAAAGCCTTGAAAGACATAACTTCACGTTAAACAATGCTCACGAAAAATATTTAGACAACCTATTTTGTCCTGTCCAATAAAACGTGTCTATAGCTGGGTCTACACCGGTCGCACGGGCTCGCGCGGTAGCCTCGCGACCCCAAATATGTGGTCGGTCGAGCCACGCTCAGCCGAGGCGACGTGCGCCCGAACGACCCCGGGCACGTCCACACCGACCGCACATTCGACTCGCGAGGCTGCCGCGCGAGCCCATGCGGCCGATGAAAATGCAGCTAATCAGCAAGATCTTTTTTGCTAGCAAAACATTAATATTATACTCATGCTTAATAACCTTACAACTGAAACTAGTATATTGTTACGACCGGGAGATAATAGTGTTAATTACTCCGTTAATTATTACTTAATTGCAATGATCTCAAAACGCATTGTTAGTCTATAGGTCTACTATCGATTCGTACCGAAAGATCTCGAATTCTCAATAGAAAGTGGTTCCCTCCAATTCGGCAAGTAGGTACTTACGTACCTACCTACGCGCTCGCGCTCGGTTCACTGCCTCCGCCTATTGTTAGTTCATTCTCGAAGGTCGCGCCGCTATTGTATCTCGCGAAAACGATAGAATAGGTAGGTACATACGAGTACAATCGAGAGAGTTCCACCCCTCTGTTAATTTAGGTATATAAGCCGACGCATAGTGGCGTCCGGACAGTTTGTGTTTACAAGCGACAGCGGAAACATCTTAAGGAAGCGATCGAAGAGAATTGTACCAGCGACCCTTGCGACGACTTTGGACTATTGTGAAGTACTGTGCGACTCGGACTACTGTGCCTTGTGTGTATACTGCGTGTATAGTGTATACAGTTGAGTGTACGTGGAATAAAATCTTCTTTTACGTTAATCGGCATTTAATTACCCACCCGCACGTAACAATATCATGTGTCACCGCCAACCAATTCAAATAAATTGCAATAAATTCATCAGTGGCGAGACATTGGGCGAGACGAATAGCTACTACTAGATGAATCGAAGTCTGGATTGTTGTGTAGCGCACCATTTGCATAAACGGTCTGAGACTGCGATGTGCATTTTTCTATTAGATCTATTTGCTGTCGAAGCTATAATTATATTTTTTTTTGTCTTATGGTTAGTGGCCAACCTGTTGTCGGAGTTTTCAAGCTGCCCTTAGGCCTCTGACTTAGCTTAACGACTAGATAAAAATAGCCAGGACCGACTTCTAACGTGCCCTCCGGGAGCACGAAGACGCTCAGTTCAAATGCCACGAAACGGTCACCCATCTAAGGAATGACCTTGCCCAACGTTGATTACCTAACTGATCGCTTACCGAACAGAGGTTACAACTAGCTATGAGCGCCTCGAAAATAATTCAATAATAATAATAATATATTTTTCTTTCACAATGTAGTAACCCAAACTAGGATGTGTTATGGTCGTACCCCCTCTCAGAAATGTGTATCTATTTTAAAGGGATGATATGTGTTTGTGTGTGTGTTGTAATACATGATTCCTCTTTGAATTCTATTTGTAATGATAACTGAGTTGGCATTAGTAGACGGTAGACTAAAATTTATATGCTGAAGAACAAACGATGAACTACATACGGAGCCGAAACGAGGCTACTCTTGGTACGACTAGTCCACCGATTCAAGGTCGTTCAACGGGCTATGGAGAGAGCTATGCTGAGTGTTTCTCTGAGGCACCGAATATGGAATGAAGTAGTTCGCCAGAGAATCAATGTGACCGAGATAGCTCAACGGATTAGCCAGCTGAAGTGGCAGTGACGAACGAAGAACCGAAGACCGTTGTGGGAAAACTGTTCCTAGAGTGGAGACCGCGAATCGGGAAGCGTAGTGTAGGACGCCCTGTGACTAGGTGGAGCGACGATATCCGCAGAGCGGTTGGCAGACACTGGATGAGTAGAGCCGAAGATCGGACAGTGACTTGGGGAGGCCTATGTCCAGCAAATAATGTGCACAACTAATGTGTGATGATGATAAATGATGACTGATGAATATGTTGAACTACGTTATTTGCCATTGCATCATGTATTTACGTTATTCATAATAGGTTCTATTTGCATTATTTAACAAACAGATGTGAGATATGATTTTAAAATAGGCGAAAAACCTAATTCAGAGTTATACAGCGTGCACATAAAGTCCAGCAGTAAAACGATCGTAAACTATTTCTGTTGATGCAATTAAACGTAACTTTTATACTGTCAACGTTTTGAATGCCCAATAAATCGCCTCACTTGTAGGACGACATTTTGTGTAAACGACTACATTGTTTTTTAATCAACTTAGTGAAGAGCAAGACGTTCGCTTGATCGTAAGGGAAACACCTGCCGATTGCAGTACTGCCAAGTCGTCATCATCATTATCACCAGCCGGAAGACGTCCACTGCTGAACATAGGCTTCCCCTTCGAACGCCACAATGAACGACAATTGGCTATTTGCATCAACCGGTTACCTGCAACGCGCACAATGTCGTGACGTCCACCTAGTGGGAAGCCTACTTACGCTGCGTGGTCGCCACTCGAGAACATTTCTTCCCCAATGGTTACGGTTCGCTGAGCGATGTGGCCTGCCCATTGCCACTTCAACTTGCAGATTTTAAGAGCTATGTCGGTGACCTTGGTTCTTCAGCGAATCTCCTCATTCCGGATTCTGTCGCCCAAAGAAATTCCGAGCATAGCTCACTCCATAGCTCGTTGTGTGATTCTGAGCTTATCCAGAAGGCCAACAGTTAGGAACCACGTCACAGTACCGATGTCATCACTGGCAACTGGCACACTGGTTAAAAACCTTCGTCTTCAGGCACTGCGGTATTTTGGACGAGAAGATTTCGCGTAGTTTCCCGAACGCTGCCCAGTTTTTCTTCGTTCGAGTTCTTTCGTTCTCGTTCTTCGGGCGACCTCTTTGTCGAAGTTGGACCGACCTAACTGGATAGTTTGTCCTAGGTATACGTAGCGGTCAACAACTTCGAGTGTATCGTTCCCAACAACTACCGTGCAACATGGACATTAGACATGATCTTCGTCTTGTCCATGTTCATTTTAAGACCGACCTGTTGGGAAACGCTACTGAGGTCGCTGAGCATCGTATTGAGGTCCTCCAGCGACTCTGCCATAATGACTATATCATCGGCAAAACGAACGTGAGTGATGTATTCGCCATTGATGTTGATGCCGAATCCGTACCAGCCCAAGAGCTTGAAAACATCCTCCAATGCGTTCGTGAACAGTTTCGGAGAAATGACGTCTCCCTGTCTCACGCCTTTCTGCAATCGGATTGATTTAGTACTCTCGTCCTGTAGTCGGATCGACATGGTGGCGTTGCTGTACAAACATTTCAACACTTCGATGTATCTAAAGTCAATGTGGCACCGCTGGAGGGACTGCAATACCGCCCAAGTCTCGATTGAGTCAAAGGCTTTGTCGTAGTCCACAAACGCTAGACATAATGGCCGATTACACTCATCGGTCTTCTGTATAATCTGGCGGAGCGTATGTTTATGGTCTACGGTGCTAAAGCCTTTACGGAACCCGGCTGGTTCGGGAGGCTGGAAGTCATCAAACCTACGTTCGAGACGGTTCGTAATGACTCTCGAAAACAGCTTGTATACATGGCTCAGGAGTGATGGTCTATAATTCTTCAATAAAGTGTTTTGAAGAAAAGAACCACCACACTCCTGTGGCATGCTTCTGGCGTTGTACCCTCGAGTAAGACGGAATTAAATAACTTCTGGTGGACTAAAAGTACCGGTTTTCTACCCGCTGTCAGAAGTTTTGTTGTGATTCCGTCTTCACCCGGCGCCTTATTATTCAAGAATAAAATGGCTTTTTGAAGATTAGAATGGCTCTCAAACAGCTCAAGAGATTGCAGTCTCATCTCAGTCCGGTTTTCCATCAGCTTAATAATATACAATACAATACAAATATTCTTTATTGTACACCAAAAGAGAACATACAGTTTAAAGGATAAGAAGATCACAGTGTGACAATTTAAGGCGGTCTTATCGCTAAAGCGATCTCTTCCAGACAACCTTGGGGTACAGGACAGTATGTTGAGGGGCAGGTATTACAACTTTAGATAGGTATCTTATTATATAAAAGAGTAGACAAAAACCCACTCATCACGAAATCTCAGAAACTACAAGTGCTAGGAGTCTCAAACTTTGCATGGGGGTTCCTTTTAAGACGTAGGTGCTCACTAAGAACCGATTTTGCGAAATTCAACCTCTAAGGGGGTCAAATAGGGGGGCAAAGTTTGTATGGGAGAACTCGATTCCTTGGTCCTATTGACTTGAAATTTTGCACAGACATTCGTTAAGAAAATTAATTGAATTAGTATTTCATATTTTTTATAATTTATCCCTTTACAGGGTAAAAAAGAAGTATTATTACTCAACCGATGGCGGTACAAATATATTACCACAATAAGATACGATAATTCGAAAGATAAAATAAAAGTTCCTTGGCCAAGTGGTTACGGAAGCGTCCTCTAAGTGTGGACTGTCCGGGTTCGCTACCCATGTGCGGATTTTTTTGTTGTATTTTTAAACTTTGTTTTGATTTTTTTATTTATATTAAGATTCGATGTTTTAAATATTTAACTCATATTAACTCCGGCACTTTTTATCTCTAATATATTTTTATATTTAATACTTTTTTTAAATTTAAAATCATGCATACGTAGTAACTTCTCTCTAATGTTATGATTTAGTTATTAGTGGAAACTTAATTGATTTTTATGTACTATTGGATCTTATATTTAGTAATAAGTGGTATCATTTGTTTGTTTCCCAAATATAACAAAATAAAATAATGAAAATATATTTTCAAAATGTCTGTTTGGGTAGGAATACAATATGCACCTATTGTACGTATGATATAAAAAAAGCCAAAACTTTATTGGAATTATTGTCTGTCTGTCAGTCAGGGTTTTTTCTATAGGTTGGCTGGTGTTGGGGACCAACGACGTCAAAGTATCTTTACATAGTGTGAAACAAAGTCGCTATCCGAGTCTGTCTATATCCGATAACACCTCCTAAACCACGCTGCGATTTTCACCATCGGTTAGATAATTTTTCATTGAAGGTTTTAAGTTTTATCTAAGTAAATAAACTTACATAGCTTACATTGACTAAACCTAAAGAGATACATAATTAACAATCAAGTACTAGAGAATTTCATTAATTCCATATATTATAAAGTAGGTAAATATCCGGGATATAATATACCCGCCCCCCGGCGGCGGACTCAAAGGCAATGCACTGAGGGGCAGCTGATGCAGATCCCACCGGAGAACCCCCTCTCATGTGCCGATGTGACAGCCACGAGAGTTTTAGTGGGTAAGAATCCCCCACAGGATCCCGGGGATATATTAAACGTGCCCCCCACCACCCCTTTAACTGTGACAACGGTGACAGATTCCCGGGGGGCTATAATGCGCCCCCGGCAGCGGCTTCTAAGGCCCTTGCCTTGCACTGAGGGGTACCCGGTGCAGCCCCATATTTTTTGCGGACAGCCGTGGGGGGTTTAGAGGGTAAGAATCCCACACACCGCGGTCGACCGCCTGCAGGATCCTGGAAGCCTATTGGAGGTCTACCCCGAAACTTTGAGCACGGTGACAAGTTTTTGAAGTGAAACTTCTTATGCGACTTCCTATGCCGTCCGTGAGTGCGTGTGGTTCGGTGTGGTTCGGTGTGGTACGGTGTGGTACGGTGTGGTACGGTGTGGCACGGTGTGGTACGGTGTGGCACGGTGTGGTACGGTGTGGCACGGTGTGGTACGGTGTGGCACGGTGTGGCACGGTGTGGCACGGTGTGGTACGGTGTGGTACGGTGTGGTACGGTGTGGTACGGTGTGGTACGGTGTGGTACGGTGTGGTACGGTGTGGTACGGTGTGGTACGGTGTGGTACGGTGTGGTACGGTGTGGTACGGTGTGGTACGGTGTGGTACGGTGTGGTACGGTGTGGTACGGTGTGGTACGGTGTGGTACGGTGTGGTACGGTGTGGTACGGTGTGGTACGGTGTGGTACGGTGTGGTACTCGGACTGACCGGGACTGACCGGGATTGAGCGGGACTGAGCGGGACTGAGCGGGACTGAGCGGGACTGACCGGGACTGAGTGGGACTGAGCGGGACTGACCGGGACTGAGCGGGACTGAGCGGGACTGACCGGGACTGAGCGGGACTGAGTGGGACTGGCCGGGACTGACCGGGACTGAGCGGGACTGACTCGGATTCAGCCAGTCCGAGTCAGTCAGTCAGGGACACCTGGTGCAGATCCCACCCGAGAACCCAGGTTTCCCTCTCATGTGCCGATGTGATAGCCACGGGAGTTTTAGTGGGTAAGAATCCCAAATACCCAGTTTGACTTCCCCAAGGGATCCCGGGGACATATTGGATGTTTCCCCCGCTACTCCCTTAAACTGTGACAACGGTGACAGATTCCCGGAGGGCTATAATGCGCCCCCAGCAGCGGCTTCAAAGGCCCTTGCCTTGCACTGAGGGGTACACGGTGCACACTCTTTTGTGTGGACAGCCGTGGGGGACACATACTGCAGTCGATCGCCCGCAGGATCCTGGGGCCTATTGGAGGTTTCCCCTGCGATCCCCGTATCTTTGAGCACTGTGATAGTTTCCCGGGTGGCTTTATTGTGCCCTCCGGTGGCGGGCTCAAAGGCAAGCCAAGGTCCTACTTATGTACTAATTTAACAGCCGTTGGGGGTTTAGTGTATTAGAATCCTACATAACCCGGTTGACCGCCAACAGGGTCCCGGGGACCAATTGAAGACTTCCCCCGTGACCCCTGTAACCGTGAGCACGGTGAAAAGTTCCCAGGTGGCTTTATTGTGCTCCCGGTGGCGGGGTCAAAGGCAAGCCACGAGGGTATAATGTTGCAGATCCCACCGGATAGCCCAAGAAGGGTTTCTTATGTGCTGATTGCACGGCCGTTGGGGCTTTAGTTTATAAGAAACCTACATACCCGGTTGACCAGCAACAGGGTCCCGTAAATCCCATTAAAGGCTTCCCCGTGATCCCTGTAACCGTGAGCACCATGACAAGTTCCCGGGGAACTATAATGTGTCTCTCCGGCGGCGGGTTCAAAGTCAAGGCACTGAGTGGTATCAGCTGGTGCAGATCCCGACAGATAGCCCAGGTCCGCCCTCTAATGTGCCGACGTGATAGCCGCGGGGGTTTTAGTGGGTAAGAATTCCCCGGTTGACCCCCGTTTACGTCTTAACGATGAAACCGAACAAGGAAGCCTGTATTGCTTCCATAAATTGGTTTCAAAGAAATGGTGTCCTTAATCCACCCAAATTGTGCACCCGTACACGTCTGCAGTTTCTAAAATTATAAATACAATTAACAAATCACAAGCTCAGAGATTCAACGTAGCAGGCTTAAACCTAAGAGTTGAGTACTTTGCCCATGGACAGGCAGCTATACGTAGCCCTTTCACGCGTCACTTCTATACAAAATTTGTTCATATTGCGATACGAAAAGTCAGCTACAAACTGATAAATAATTCCAAGAAATTCTATAATCAAAAGCAGTAGCTTTAAATTATCCACTTCTTTTCTTTTCTCAATTACACCCGTGCGAAGCCGGGGCGGGTCGCTATATATAAATAACAATATAATAACATGAAATGTATACTTATTATAATAGATAAAATAACAAATAATGAAATCTATGGGACTGGACTTCAAAAAAAGGAGGAGGTTCTCAATTCGTCTGTATATATATTTTTTTTTTTTTTAATAATTTAAATATTATTGAAGTTGGTGCCAAATATACACAGCAAGTACGCTAACACCAACTTCAATAATATTTAAATTATTTTATACTTTTCAGTGATATTGAAGTCGGTTAATTTTTTTTTTTTAAAGATTTTATTTTAAACTTTTTAGTGATATTATCATATATAAAGATTGAACCATCGAAAACCGTAAAATTATCTAGGTAGGTTATGATCACATTATCGTCTACATAGTTTTACATAATTCATGTTTCTTCAGAAAAAAATATCCGGTCGTAATGAAATTTGCATGAAAACATCATAGTAGTTTACTCTCTCGAATAAAAAAAGAATCATCGAAATCGGTTCATAATTGTCAGAGCAATGTAATGGAGAACATCAGTTTTATGGTTTTACCAGATAAATTCCTCCACATCGTTCATGGTCCTCCAGGAAGTTCTTATCCGGTTGTAATAAAATTCATACAGATTCAATACAGTGGTTTCTTCTTTCGAATAAAAAAAGAATCATTGAAATTGGTAAATATTTGCCAGAGTTATGACTATTTTTGTCCGACCGAGCGAGTCCGAGCGACTAAAACGTCATCTATATAGGCTTTCTTGCAAGTCTCAGTGCGCAGTCACCATTCTTGTTTTTTCAGGAACTACTTATTACTAAGCAATAATTTTTTTATGGGACCCAATTAACGGATTAAAGAATGGATGGAAGAAAGATTTTTTCAGATCGGTTCATAATTGCCAGTGTTATGCGCGAACATACATAGAAAAAAAAAATATATATCTACACTAATATTATAAAGAGGAAAACTTTGTTTGTTTGGTTGTAATGAATAGGCTCAAAAACTACTGGATCGTTTTTAAAAATTCTTTCACCATTCGAAAGCTACATTATCCACGAGTAACATAGGCAAAATTTTATTTTGGAAAAAAATAGGGTTCCGTAAGATATTTGGGTTTTTTCGGACACAAGGTGTAAAAAATCAACTACAAAAGTTACTTATTTTGCGTACGCTACCTAAACTATAAAAGATAGAACCATAAAATGTTCTAATTAATTGTAGATCTTATAAATATCTACAAAAAAGTCCGCGGTACACGATGTCGAGGCCCAACAACCATTTTTTTATTTAAAAATCTTGAATTGGACTACATTTAAACGCATTTATTTTACTCATGCTATTAATCCTTATCAAAATAAATTATTTCATCACTAAGTACAGTTTATGTAGATAATATTTGTTCTTTGAATGATTAAAATCTACTCAAAGGATTAAAATTGGACATTTGGTTTCATTTGATTTCTGTTGCACGGCCCGTTGCGAAGTGAGCGTCACCAAGGCGGGAGTGCGCATGCGGGAGGGAGTTTAGATCTATGAGTAAGGTACCCGCACGGCTCAGACGCGAGGTCGGCTCCCTCTCGATTTTTTTAAGATTTCTTTCTTAAAACTACACCTACGCAAAAGTTCTTCTCAGAGCTAATCAACAGTTCTTTTCAGGGCTAACCAACAGATTTTTTCAGGGGTAACCAACAGTTCTTTTCAGGGCTAACCAACAGTTCTTTTCAGGGCTAAACAACAGTTCTTTTCAGGGCTAAACAACAGTTCTTTTCATGGCTAAACAACAGTTCTTTTCAGCGCTAGAATATTACACGCTGTTAGCATTTTCTTAAACATTTGAAAATGCCTAAGAGAGCCAGGTCTCAACTTTCTAAACATAGTTCTCAAGCACGGGCAGCAAGAATACGTCGTATGGGAGAATCTTCACCTGAACGTTCACAACGCCTTGCTGAACAAAATCAGAGAAACTCTCAGGTACGCGCACGAGAGTCGAGTGTCGAACGTTCGCAACGCCTTGCACAACAAAATCTGAGAACCTCTGAGTTACGTGCACGAGAGTCGGGTGAACCGATATGTATGAAATTTTGCGGGTAGGTCTGAGAATAGGTTATAAAGTATATTTTATGCCGCTGATACCATGATTGACGAGGATATATAGAACGAGAGGAGGGTGCAAGAGAGGGAGAGGGGAGGGTGATGGAGTGAGTGATCGGAGGAGTTAGGTGGAGCAAGGGGGGGGGGGGAGTGAGAGGGAGCAAGTTGGGAGAAGAGAGAGGAGGGAGAGGGTTCAGAGAGGACAACGGGCAGAGGAAGAGGGGAAGTGTGACGGGGACCGAAGCGGGAGGGGAGAGAAATAGCATAGAATTAGATTTTTATTATAAGAGAGAGAGAGATAAATCAAGGGAGTAGGGAGAAAAGGGGAGCAAAATTTAATTAAAGCGCGGGCGGAGCTGCGCGGGTCAGCTAGTATATATATACAGACGAATTGAGAACCTCCTCCTTTTTTTGAAGTCGGTTAAAAATAACAAATAATGAAATCTATGATGTAGCTTAAGTATATATTATAAATTCGAGAAAGAATAGATTTACGGAAGAGAAAGATAGTAAGAGTGTGTTTTAAATGATTCCAGATTCTGAGCTCGTCTTATATTCTGTGGCAAGGAATTCCACAGACGGCCAGCTTGAACAGTAAACGATTTCGTGTAGGCATGAGACGTATGAGAAGGAGTAACTAGTCGCAATTCAAGTCCGAAGGGCGTGATGTTGGGAAGTAAAAAACATAAAACGCTCTTTTAAATAAAGTGGTGCCCTAGGATTGTAAAGAACAGTATAAAGCAAAGAGAGGATATGAGTATTCCGGCGAAGGCGAATAGGGAGCCACTTGAGCCTGTTACGAAACATGGAGACGTGGTCATATTTGCGCAAGCTAAATATGAACCGAATACAGAAATCCTTTTTTTTTTTTGGAATGATAGACGCTGTTGGCCGCAGATGGCCATTACAGCTTCACCGGACAATAGGAGGCGAGCGCTTAAAGCGCTCTAGCCTTAACAGCAGAAGTAGCGACGAGCTCAAGGGCACCTCAGGGAGGCAAGGCCTCGGCTTGGGCTGTCGCTTATGAGAGGGCTGAGTTTACCACCGGTTCACAACGCGCCCCCACTGAGAAGCACCGGCAAGAAACTCAGTGGGGTGATGCACGTCGTTGAGGTCGCATACGTACGACCCTTCGGCCTCGCCGGCGAGACCGGTGTCTGATAGCTAGTGTAGCATACGGTTGTCGGGGAGGGTTCGGCGCATCCCGGTCCAATAGGACCGTCATGGGGTCAGGAGGGTCGAGCAGTACGTGCCGTGGTCTGCGGCGCGAATCAGAAGGACTAGAGGCGTAATCGGCGGCGGCGCGGATTAAACTGTTCGCGTGACGGGACGCGGATTCAAAGTAGCGTTTCGACGCTTCTTTGAGGAACTTACGAAGGGGATCTAACTTGAAATCGGAATGCAGATCTACGTTCCGCATGTACCACGGGGCACCGACGGCACGTCGGAGGAAACGATTTTGGATAACCTGAAGGCTATCGATACGGGTGCGGGCGGCGTGCGCGAAAACTACACTCGTAAGTCATGATAAGGACAGAAATTCTGAAGTCGCTCAAGTTTGTTTAAAAGCTCCTCAGTAAGATCTAGATATCTGACGTCAGCGTAATCAAGATAAAGCAGAAGTAAACACTTAGAGAGCGCAATTTTGGTGTCAATCGGCAAAAAATTACGAAGTCGCCTAAGTGAATCAGCAACAGCAAACAATTTTCTGCTTACCTCAGCAACTTGCGGAATCCATGACAAAGTTTGATCAAAAATGATACCTAGATTTTTAACTTATAACAACTTAACTTTAACTTAATATAATATACTAATAATAATAAATTCTTTATTTCAAGCATCTAATGGTTGTGTTAATGGTTGTATGGGAGAGCTTTTGAGGCTTTGTACGGCGTGGGGTCTTAAAGAACTTGGACCCCACTGCGTGAACAATTTTCACCAACCCAATGTTTATCTCGTCCGCAGTTTCGCATTCGGCGAGGCACTGGAAGCGATTATGCAGTTCGGGTTGAAAGTCTTCGGGTTCTATATTTGGGCGGATCCTGGAGGGAGCGTGGACTTCATCAGACGAGTCCTTTCGAGCTTAACATTGATATTCAATGTGCCTCTAACAATATGGTGATCACTCCCGGTTTTCACACTGCCGATCACGGAGACATCATCGAATATATGCTTCTTGGTCGTCATGATGAAGTCGATCTCATTTTTGGTTGAACCATCGGGGCTTATCGACGTCCACTTCCTGGATGGTCGCTTTTTGAAGAAGGAGTTCATCGCATAGAGTCCCTCCTTCTCCATGAAGTCGACCAGCTGCTGGCCCCGTTGGTTCCGCTGCCCATACGCATACGATGATACGACCCCACTCTCAACTCATCGCCATTCCGAGTGCCCACCTTTGCGTTGAAGTCTCCCATAACAACGGTAAAGTATGTTTTGGAGGTATGTATGGCTGCTGCTATCTCCTCATACATAGCCTCTACTTCATCGTCAGGGTGTACTGAGGTCGGCGCGTATACCTGCATGACCTTCAGCGAATACCGATCGGTTATTCTGAGTATAAGGTACGCTACCCTGCTCGACACACTATCAACCTTTACCACGTTGCTAATAAGGGACTTACGGACGAGAAACCCGACACCACCCTGGGATTTTAGATCTCCTTCCCGGAAGACCCGCACTGCTAAGTACCACTCGTCAATGTACTTTTGCGGTCACTTTTTACTATTGCAACCCTCCCTTCTAAGGGGGAGGCCTTGTGTTCAGCAGTGGACGTGTTTCGGCTGATGATGATGATAATTTCGGTATTAACCTGATTCACGTATTCCCATAACCCTGTCACTCAGCAGTTATCTGGCCGATGGTCAGTGATTACTATAACAGCTTTCTGCCGATAGTGGCTATTCCCTCATCCCCTTTGCGTTTTCGCAATCCTACGTACCTCCCACGATACGATAAAATACCCGTTTTGCACGATTAAGAATAAGGCGTATCGCCAATAAAAATTTGCCGTAGGCGGGCTACAAAACTTAAGTATTTTGAGAGTTAAACGCCAGACCTTATTTTATTCAACTAAGTATTTTTTTCTAAATAACGTCTTCTGTTGTGCGGCATAATGCTAACCCTATAAGCGAAATAAATCGCTACATAAGAACATACATTTGCTTAGTAGGCATATCGAACGCGTGTCCTAATTCCGTAAGCGGTTGATTCGCACATTATCTGGGACCGTTTAACACATGTCGTTCACACATTCCTTTCTACGTTTTTTACATCGTATGATGAGATCGATGGAGATTAATTCGACTTATCCTCTGACAAATTAGCTGTGTTTTTACGTGTTTGTAGCGAAAATGTTTGATTGCAATTTTAGCGATGAAACGGCGGCGGTGCTAAAGGGAGGATCCTCCGACCGAGCGAGGTGTGATGCTCGGCCAGGGCCGAAGCCCCCGACAGTTGTTGTCGGGATGTTCTATATATAGTGAATGTCTTCTGAAACTTCACTTGCACGATTCAGAAATCGGTGGCGCCATCTATCTTCTTGTATGCGAACTATTCGCTTCTCGCGTCGCTGTAACACATGTGGCGCCATCTTGTTATGTCGAGTCGCCACATCACTCCCCCCCGAAGACTGGAAGTCGATGAACGATCTTCGTGTGCCAGCTTGGCCTTGCGCTCCAGTCGCTATGCCAGTGCCAGTGGATGCAGTCCCAGTGAGTCGGGGCTGCTACTGCGTCGTCCTCAGTGAGTCGAGGTGTGCAGTGGGTTATGGCTGGCGGCTGCTAGACGTACCGGTGAGAGAAATGCGCTCTTCTTACGTGGACCGGCCGTAGTGCAGAGGTGCTGTGCCAAGTAGTGGCCGAAGGCAGACCAGGCTTGCATCTGCAGCTGCAATGCGGTGGTCGTCCGATGTGGCCGGGTACTGGCTGGCTTGTGACTCGCTGGTTGTTGCTGGAGAGTTGCTGCTGTGGGGAGAGAGCGATGGCGAATCTGCGCTGTTGTCCGGATCTGAAGGCTGCGTCGATGTTCTGTGCGGGGTCACCAGTTTAGCGATGAAACGGCGGCGGTGCTAAAGGGAGGATCCTCCGACCGAGCGAGGTGTGATGCTCGGCCAGGGCCGAAGCCCCCGACAGTTGTTGTCGGGATGTTCTATATATAGTGAATGTCTTCTGAAACTTCACTTGCACGATTCAGAAATCGGTGGCGCCATCTATCTTCTTGTATGCGAACTATTCGCTTCTCGCGTCGCTGTAACACATGTGGCGCCATCTTGTTATGTCGAGTCGCCACACAATCAACTACTTAGGAATAGATTGACCTTAGCGAGAAAAGTTTTCATCAAAAACTTGTTACACTTGTAATAAGTCAGTAGAAACGTGCATACGCTTCAAACAATATTTATAAAGAATATATGCCTCATTTTGTGCTGAAAATTTACAAATCTCACTATGATAAATTCAAATAAACTGCCTGAGAGATTTTTTTTTACACAACCAAGGTGGCTAGCAAGCGTGCGGCCCGCCTGATGGTAAGCAGTCACCGCAGCCTATACATACTAGCAACACCAGAAGAATCACTATTGCGTTGCCGACCCTTAAGACATTGGATATTAAGTCTGTGTGTCCGGTAATTTCACCAGCTACAGTGCCCTTCACGCCGGAACACAGCAATGCTTGCACACTGCTGCTTGGCGGCAGAATATCTGACACTGCGGTGGACGGTTCCTTGCACAAGGAACCTACCACCTAGTAAATTATATTATTATAATATTGCAGTTTATTTTCATATATTTTTATATTAAAATCATAATTAGCCACCATTAGTCCACTGTTGGACATAGGCCGTTTATTATTATAACCCCCGTGGGGTGTCTGTATAAGAATAGCAACCACACATCTCCACCCTCTGGGTGTTCGTAAGAGGCGACTTAGGGAAACCAACAAGACGGGCAGCACCATCGATATAATATATAAACTAGATTTGGTGTCACGGTTCAAAAAGTGGTAGCGACAAATAGCGCCCTTGTGTCGCTATTTCTTTACAAGCCACGTCATCCTGACAAATTTATTTTAGCCGATAGGAGTGTCGCTACTGTCTATATGAAACTGTCAAACTACAAGTCATTATCATTATAAAATCGTCAGTTCACGTTTCCGCCACCAGCACAGATAAGTTTGCAACCTCCGCGACCACATTTTAGATGTCATTTTGTTCGTGAATGTTTATATAGTTTATATATTTTATCGATGGGCAGCAGCGTCCGCCTGCCAAGCGTAGGGATTATGACAACCCCTCCCTTCTAAGGGGGAGGTATTTGTTCAGCAGTGAGCAGTCAGAAATATCGCTGTACACTGAATAATATGTCTGCTTCTAGTAATCGACCTTGTAGGCTGTGTCAGTTTTCAAAGTGCCTCGGAGGCGCCCTTAAGCCAATGTCAACGGGGACTGTAGTCATAGCAACCTAACTATGTTTAATTTTAAGTTCTGTAGACAAGATCCTCGATTACAAAAGGACCCTAAATTATATTCATTCTAGCTCCAGCGAGAAATAAATGGCGCATGATGGTGTTACCTACATTTAGAGAACCTGATTTATTTAATTAAATCATTCTGGTAGTTATAAGGCAGCGTAGCTTGTAGTTTTTAGGTTTTGTTCATTATTACTACAAGGTGTTGCTGAAACGAAATAACAAAAAACTATTTAAAAAAAAATAAAAACCGACTTCAAAGTAAATTATCTAAAAAGCATAAAATAACGAAAATATATTGAAGTCGGTGCTAGCACATCGTGTTAACTAACACTAGCACCAGCTGACACCGACTTCAATATATTTTCGATATTTTATGCTTTTTAGATAATTTACTTTGAAGACGGTTTTTATTTTTTTAAAAATAGTTTATTTAACACTTTTTAGTGACTTATTTTACCAAGATAGGTATCAGCACTATCACGCAACTCGAACGTCTACGTTACAGTAACTTACTGAAAACATAAAAAGTTTATATCTCTTAAACTACTGGACCGATTTTGATGAAACTTGTACTCTACCCTAAGTTGAAAAATACTCTAACTATTGCATAAAGAATTTTCGAAATCGGACTTGTAGTTTCTGAGAAATCCGTGGACAAACCTACATACATACATACATACATACATACCTACATACATACATACATACATACATACATACATACCTACATACATACATACATACATACATACATACATACATACATACATACATACATACATACACTCATAAAATTTGGTAAATTTGTTTAGAAGCCTACATAGACTAACATATATTAATATTACGCATTTTTATCAATATTACATACATACGCGTCGAATAGAGAACCTTCTTTTTGAAGCCGGTTAAAAAACAAAGTATCGACTTGATAACAAATAACAAAAATAAAGAATCGATTAAGTAGATAAGAATCGACTATAATAATAATTCAAATAATAATAATAATAATCAATTCGCAAAAGTACCTATGACATAGATTTAGAAACTAGCTGACCCGCGCAGATCCCCTCGCGGTCGTTTTACTCAGAAACCTTTCGTGGCTCATGCACAACACTTTGCTCAAGATCATGACATGATCAAATTTAATGTAAATACATAGTTTACGATTCTATAAAGGACATACAGACAAACATTAATGTTTATATATATATTATATTCTATAAGAAATAACAAAAAGAAAGGATTGATGCAATTTTTTAGTTTAAAATCTTGTCATTGCAGATCAATTCACAAAAGTTGGTGGTTTTTTTTTTTTTTTATAATAAATAGGTTTGCGCCTGACCACAACCTCACATGATGGTAAGTGAAGATGTGGTCTAGGATGGACCGCGCTTACCCATAAGATGCCTGTGCTCTTACCGAATACTCATAGCTAATTCGACGGCTTGTTTCTCATTTCCCTGGCTTTACCGCTGCTAAGAATAGGCATCTCCCGAACAATCTGGCATTAGATCCTGATTAGAAATCCGTCCGACTGAGGACGAGACTGCCGCCAAACGTCGCTTTAAATATCGTCCGCGTGTCGTCTTCAAGTTAAAAGAGCTTAGTCCCCATTGGATCGTCATGCATTAACGTTATCTGATGGACCAGGTAATGGGGGACGACAACCTGGCATCAAGCGAGTTTCGTCTTTTAAGTGTGATTAGTCTATTTGTGGTGCTGCTATTAGGACGAACGATTTTGTATTTGAATTATGACTTAATATGTAAGCAGAAAGCGTTATCGTTGTGTAATGTTTTCCCTGCGGTTTTCATTCGCCTAGAAACTATGGGTAATATTATATTGCTAAACGAATAAATTAGATTAAAAATGTGTGCAATAGCGCTTTTGTTATGGTCGCTATTAAGGCGAAGGCCCGCAGCTATTTTGTTCTACACTACACTGCGCTAATTTAACATTTAAAACAACTCAGGTTTTGTCCATTTTGGTCTTCTCAGTATGTCCATATTGTTAGTTGTTGTGTGTTATTTGTTTACTTATACTCGTACATACATTTTATAATGCGTGTCCGCAATTATATCCAATATGTTGGTCAAGAAATATCTTAATACTACAAGAATCACGCCTTGAACGTACCCCAAGACTGTTTACAATATGCGTGTCTAGAATTCTGAAATAGTTTAGACATATTGCACGAATGAATATATCTAAGAAAAACTAGTGTTGACAGGAAAAATTTAAGGGTATCGGCCAAGAGGACGTTGTGAGAAGCGGTTGTCGAATCAGCTGGCCTAGACAATGTAACATTCTACAAGCGTTAAGCTTATAGAAAGTATAAAAATGTATAAGAATGACATAATACATAAAAAAATCACGTAGCAACTTTATAAGGGAATAGAAAACGTATCGAATGAAGAAATAGAATCTAGTTTAGGTCCTCCGATCTCCAAAGTACACTTGTCACCGCTGCCCTTCACCAGGCAGAAAATGGTGATCAGTGGAAACGGATCATTGCACAGGCAGAGACATGAGCATGCACAGCGGAGTCGTGACCCTTAGTAATAAGGGACCCACTAGAAGAGAGAGAGAGAACCGATCAGGTCTCTTGAACCAGCTGCAGTGCTCTTTACACCGAAACGCAGCAATGTTTACACACTGGCTCGGATATTTACCACTGAGGGGTTACCCTATGTGGACGGCCTCGATGTAATCGATGCTCTAACGCTAGTAATCATACAGACATAAAGTTTTTGCCTAATAGAGTAGGGTAAGGTAAGTCTACACTTCGTTACATGATTTTAATCTCAGAACAGGGAAGTAGATTTTAATACATTTTAATACAGACATACGTAATGAAAGCAATAAGCTTTATTTATAAAATTATAATAATGTTACAGACCTATCTGTAACATCAGTTAATTTATGGATACTTGAGGAGGCACAATAAAAACATCATAGACCATAAGAAGTCGCAGTTATTTTGGTAATTTGATTTCTTTAGCCTACTGTCCTATCATAAAAGTGTGTGCACGCCACTGAGTCGAATGGACTTAATCTTGCGATGAGAACGGGCCTTAATAGCTTCCGAATTATTGAACCGATTCACGCAAATGAGGTGTCGTTTTACGAGTCACTTATATTTGAAACGAGAGAGAGGAAAACAGCGCCTAGATTAGCTTAAGATCAAACTGAGAAATTTACATGTAATCTGTACGAATTAACACCGAATTACTTAGCTAGGGGGTCCGTTGCACAAGACCGTCCAGGGTCTGTACCATCACCTCTAATAGCAATATTATTTTCACTTTACTTTCTCGATAGAAAGTGACAGAGCTATACACTACTTTTTTTTTATTGGGACTAATCCCACCACTCATTCCCACCACTTTTACTCCTGTAAGCCAGGATCTACAGTGGTCACCACTGAAGACACCGAGGTTTGATCCTCGGCGAGTCCCAGGGGAACGCTAAATTGTCTTGGAACCCGCAACAAATTTAATTAAAAAGGTAGATAGGAGGAGTCGGAAATACATATATTCCACTTCCCTCCTTTGCAAAGCGGGAGACAAGCAAATAATTAATAAACGGTCGATACAACCTTAAAAAGAAGACTCTTACAGGCGGACCAACGAAGGCTAGTCCACCCGTAAGGCACCACGGATTCTGCTAATATTTTATAGGGGCCTATTTGATTTTTCAAACTTGTTTCCAATAATAGGTATGGCAAAAACGTTTGAACGCACGGAAGTACTTCTTAGTCGCCACAAGGTCCATGTAATATACGACTCCAGATGTCACAACCAAATTGTCTAGCATAAGGCTACGCTCATGCTATACACTACTTATATTTACGTCTCTACCTCATGTCGAGTAAAATTATAATAATACTACGGCTAATAGAGGTGATGGTAGGGCCTCAGGTAGGTACCACCACAGTGTCGGATATTCTACTGCCAAACAGCGATGTGTAATTTTTACCGAGTTGTGAAGGGCAGTGTAGATAGTGAAATTACCTGACTTATTAAGAAACTTTTCACTGTATTTCAACCCCTGTTGCACGCGTCTACCACTATCTATCCCCGTGACATATCACAGGGATGGACAGTGGCACCACACATTTTCATAGTAGTATTCTCGTATCGGCCGCAATTTACAGGAGTCGTCTACCTTAATGCAAGCAACCCCGCATATCCGGCGATCGAAGCAACATTATGATAAATGATTCTATATATAGATGATTGGGATCAACGTAACATGCAAACCCAAGGTTAGCATGAATATAGGGCTGCAAATTTAAGAATTTCTACATACAAATTATTACATAGTACTAGCAGACCCGCGCAGCTCAATTCGCGCTTTTTTTATATCACCTAGGGGGGCATGAAATATACTTTTCACACCACCTGCTCGATAATGTTCCATTATGTGTCATATAAACTTGACATAAAGTAGGTCATTATATCCCTATAGTCTAGCCGGGTAATAATGTTGTACTAAACTCCCTTGGGTAATAATGTGATTTGTTTTTTTCTTGTCCTTTAGTTCTCCCTAATAGGCATGATGACTAATTTTGAAAAAATGCTCTATAATGTACTTACGGGTCTACTATTGCCGAAAATAATAATATTTTTGTATTAAATTTTCAATTAACAGTAATATTTTCAATTTTTAAAATAGAGTTTGAATTTCATTCCAAAACGATGGCCGGTGCATGGCGCCATTTTGTGACGTCACTAAGGTGTAAATAAACATCTGTCTCGGTATAAAAGTGAATCATTGTATGAAAGGAAAAGTTGAAATGACAGTTTGACAGTTGTTTATTTACACAGGATTGACGTCATTCACTCTGATCAGCGTTTATTACAAAATGGCGATTAGCTGTATTTGAGTAATTTATTTGCTTAAAAATCACGAAAATCTCTCTCTTATTATGAAAATGAGAAGCATTTTTGGAGTCAGTGCAATCTGTTCTAATATTTAAAACCACAGATTTATTGATATTGTGTTGTAGTCATCATGCCTATTGGGAAGGCAAAAGGTTCTAGCTCATACAGCCTCGTCATAAGTAGGTAATCTCGTAATAAATCAATTTGTAGGTAGGCCTAAGCCAATTCTTCATTAAAATGTAATTTGAATTACGAACGTCAAATATTTTTTTACCACGGAGACTCTTTACTTACAGTAGGTATATAAACCACTGTCTAAGCAGAGGCTTGCACGAAAAAATACATTTGAAAATCGAATCGAGTGCCAGGAGCCGAATTGGAGCCGAACCTTGTTCTAGGTTCTAGAAAAGGAAAAAAAATAGATAAAAAGAAGGCGCTAACGCTGTTGATACTATTTTAATTCTAAAAGTTTTGTATTTTACTGTCTCGCCTCGCAGCAGGTGTGGGCGCGAACGCTGGAAATCGGCGTGTTGATATTATTTTATTTCTATAGCAGTAAGTATTTAATAATAATAATAAATACTTACACTTCATTGTACCATTGAGATTTTACACCAAAAATTACATGTAAATTGAACAATACGTTGATGATGTAAAAAGGTGGTCTTATCGCTAAAAAGCAATCTCTTCCAGATAAAATAAGCAATCTCTTCCTAGTACTTGTATTTCATTACCTCGCAGTAGGTGTGAAAAGTAGTATATTCTCCTCGGGGATAAAGGTGTCTTTGTCTTGGGCGAGCTTGAATCTCTCGCTGTACTCAGGATTCTAGTATTAACTCCCTCGCTTTGCTCGGGAGTTAACTCTATACTACCTTGCTACGCTCGGGAGTTACTAGAATCCTTCGTTATGCTCGCGATTCAATTTCACGCCCGTGACATAAGACACTGCTTTATCTCCTTGGTGCATAAACTACTATTACGACTTTCTCTTCCCTGACCAAAATTTCATCAAAATCGTTTGAGTCGTTTCGGAGGAGTGCGAGCACAAATACCGTGACACGAGATTTTTATTATAAGAAGATAATTAATAGCTGTGTGACTGACACTAATGTGAATCATATTGTAGTGTAGCATTGACACATTCATGTACTTGGATTTTAAGGCGCGTCAATTTTCAGTTGACTACATCAACCGTTGCAAAAAATTCCACTTTATGCCATTAGAAAATCGGCGCCAAATAAATGATATTTGCTGCTTAATGAATATTGCCAGTGGTGCCATCGACTGCCCTTCATTATTATCTAAGGTAATGCTTAGGACCAATCTGACTGGACTTAGGTTAAGGCCTGTATTAAAGGTGCCTTTTGCTAAGACAAATTATCGTCAAAATTCCTTTTTATTACGCAGTGTACGCAGTTTCAACGAACTTCCTTTAAATTTGGACATTGATATATTTAATACGGGTACGCAGGCGGTACGGCGAATGATCAATAATACATTTCTTTCTTTATAACAAGTAAATAAAATATTTATTAAAGTAATACGTTAGATAATGCGAGGTCATGCTACTTAATATTTTATACATAGTATATTGTTAATTTTGAACATAGTATGAGAAATATTTTGTTATTCGTTCTAAATATTTGTTTTCATTTACTATTTTGTAATTGTAGATTATATTGTTACATATATGTGGAGACTAGTTAGCAATAATTGTTACCTATTATTATATATTAGCATGTAAGTCTTTTCATTTACTATTTTGTAATTGTAGATTATATTGTTACACATATGTGGAGACTAGTTAGCAATAATTGTTACCTATTATTATATATTAGCATGTAAGTCTTTTCATTTACTATTTTGTAATTGTAGATTATATTGTTACACATATGTGGAGACTAGTTAGCAATAATTGTTACCTATTATTATATATTAGCATGTAAGTCTTTTCATTTACTATTTTGTAATTGTAGATTATATTGTTACACATATGTGGAGACTAGTTAGCAATAATTGTTACCTATTATTATATATTAGCATGTAAGTCTTTTCATTTACTATTTTGTAATTGTAGATTATATTGTTACACATATGTGGAGACTAGTTAGCAATAATTGTTACCTATTATTATATATTAGCATGTAAGTCTTTTCATTTACTATTTTGTAATTGTAGATTATATTGTTACACATATGTGGAGACTAGTTAGCAATAATTGTTACCTATTATTATATATTAGCATGTAAGTCTTTTCATTTACTATTTTGTAATTGTAGATTATATTGTTACACATATGTGGAGACTAGTTAGCAATAATTGTTACCTATTATTATATATTAGCATGTAAGTCTTTTCATTTACTATTTTGTAATTGTAGATTATATTGTTACACATATGTGGAGACTAGTTAGCAATAATTGTTACCTATTATTATATATTAGCATGTAAGTCTTTTCATTTACTATTTTGTAATTGTAGATTATATTGTTACACATATGTGGAGACTAGTTAGCAATAATTGTTACCTATTATTATATATTAGCATGTAAGTCTTTTCATTTACTATTTTGTAATTGTAGATTATATTGTTACACATATGTGGAGACTAGTTAGCAACATGTTTACACATAATTGTTACCTATTATTATATATTAGCCTGTAAGTCTTCCTAACAATAAATAAATAAATTCCCTATGTTTGTAACTACTAATAATTAGTATTTAAGGCGAGCATCGCACTGGATTTAAGATATTATTAACCTAGTATGAGTCGGCTTATTAGCCGTTCCCGGCTTGACGTCGAGTTCTGGGACACCTGTATCAACATCGGCAGCCGAAACACGTTCACAGCTGAACTAAAGGCCTATCCCTGATAAGGGAGGAGTTTCCATAATCCCCACGGATCGCAGTATAGGTGTTAGATAATACAATAGAAAGACGCCGCTGCCCGTCTTCTTGTTTTCCCTTAGCCGCCTTACCTTACGGACACCCAACGGGTGGAGATGGGAGGATGCTTATTCTTACCCGGACACCCCACGGATAACCCTGTATACTTAGATTCTAATTATTGCATGTCGTGAAGTCATCGTGAGTGCGAGAATTGCTCTGTACATAACTTTTAAAACCCGATACAAAAGGGTTGTCTATACTTATAATAAAACTGTAACAGGTCCAATTCTGTACATTGAAGATATTTTGAAAATTATATTTGGAGGGCATTCTATAACCGATACTGAGGCCGAAAATGTAATTTTTTTAATTTTTGTCTGTCTGTCTGTCTGTCTGTATCACGGCTGCGCATCACGCCGAAACTACTGAATGAATTCAAATAAAACTTGGCATGATTTGAGATCTTACTACGAGGTAGGACATAGGACACTTTTTATCCCGTAATCTAGCACGGTTCTTTTGGGAGAGGGGATTAAAGTCAAAATGGGTCCGATTTTATCAATTTTTCTTTATAATATAATAAATATTAGTAAGGGAACACTCATAGAGTTGTTATCAAGGTTTTGTAATCGATCGGGTTAAGCAACGTTAGGTAAGGTCATTAAATAGATGGGTGACCATTTAACGCCATTTGAACCAAACGGGTCCGTGCTTCAGAGAGCAAGTAAAAAGTCCCAGTTTTTAACCGACAATAAAAAAGGAGGTTATGTATTCGATGCGAATGTATGTTATTAAAAGTTTAGTTAACGTAAAAATAGCGCAGGCGGAGCTGCGTGGGTCAGCTAGTTATAAATAAATTTCATGCCTACATAATGCCTACATATTACATAATATGTATAATATAGTCTGTCTATCTGTGGCATGGCATAGATTTAAATGCAGATTTTTAAATCTGGTTTAGTTGGGATGGTTTGATTTAAATTAATATTTTCAATCATTTATTAAAACTTCGTTCTCATCTGTCGGGGTTTACGTATAAGGCAATCTTTTGGCAACCCTGGGAACCTAGGAACGATACTTCGCTACTCAGTCTGTACAAACATGATAACCCAAGATGAGGCCAATGACACCGAATCTAGTGATTGGATTAGCTAGCGAAGATAAGATAATAAACCTTGATATCCTCGTATAAGATCTGCCCTTTAGTAACAGACATGACATAATTTAGCATGATAGAATAAACAACGTACGATTTTATTGTTTCACGTCGAACGTTTTTTTTTTATTAACCCTAGTCATAAATAAGACGTTCGCCCGATGGTACGCGACACGCCTGCCTATAGACAGCTGCATTGCCCTGCCACTCGTAACGCGAGACATTATGAATAGTCATGTGTCCCGTAATTTCACCAGCTACTTGGCGGTAAAATACCTAGACAGTCCCTCACACAAGGAACCTACTAACCACTCATCGTCGTTATACGCAAGTATTTTAAGGTAATACTACTGTGGCGACTCGACACAAGATGACGCCACATGTGGTACAGCGACGCGAGGAAGAAGCGAATAGTACTACATACAACAAGACAGATGGCGCCACCGATTTCTGAATCGTGCAAGCGAAGTTTCTCCAACTCGGAGACAACAACTTCTACATCATCTGTCGGGGGGGCTTCGGCCCTGACCGAGCATCACACCTCGCTCGGTCGGAGGATCCTCCCTTTAGCACCGCCACCGTTGCATCGCTAAACTACCCACCATCGCGACCAACCATCTCCTCCCGTTGGGTGTAGTAAGAGACGACTAAGGAAATACAAGAAGACGGGCAGCAGCGTTCTTTCTATTGGATTACCTACCAACAGTACTGCGATCCCCAAGACGCCTACCAAGCGTGGAGATTATGACACCAACTCTTTTCTACGGGGGAGGCCTTTGTTTAGCAGTAAACGTCTTTCAGCTGATGATGACTGAAGTGAACACACCGGATATCGCATATGTCGTTTTAACTAAACGTAAGCTAACTGCGAGCAGATGTCACGAGATTCTTGCTCATAGCAAATTAATTATAATAAATCGTACTATGGTAACCAGACAACTGATACGAATACTTCATGGTTTACTGTTTTTGTAAATACATATTAAGTAGATAAATAACCACCACCAGATAGGGACCACAAATGCGTTGGAAGGACGACATCTCAAGGGTAGCGGGCAAAAACTGGATTTCAAAAGCCCAAAAGAGTTCGGAATGGACGAAAATGAAGGAGGCCTACACTAGAATGGTTGAAAGCGGCTCAAGGTGGAAATAAATAACAGACACAAGTAAAGAACATGTTCTTGCAACCAAATGTTTATCCTGGGTAGATATCGAAGCCACAACCTTTTGGGTAGCAGCCAGGGTGGCTTAACTGCTACACCTGAAGGCGAAGGTCCATCAAAATATCAAACTACATGACATAATCATAATTAATCTAGGACGCATTCTGGGTTCAAACATAAATATTGTCAGTAATAAACGCTCTATAAGGTGTTATTTGATTGCATGGGGGAATTTGTTATTTCTATTTCGTGAGATTTGATATGATATCCAAATCTATTGAAACATTTTCATACAAATACCTAGGGCGGCTTCATATTTGCAGCTACGCTGCAGCCGCTCTGTCACATTTACTGTTTCCCACTGCTTACAATAGTCATTGGCTCATTTTATCATAGTGAAAATTAGAGATTCTAAGAGCTCTGTTGATTCTTCTGCGAATCTATACTTCAATGTGCTTTAAACCCTTTGATGGGCCTGTTGGTCTAGTGGTTAGACACCTTGACCACTACCCAATAGGTTGTGGGTGCGATTCCCACCAAGTGTCTGAGTGTTTTATCTACTCAAGTATTTATTTACAAAAAGAAAGTAAATAAGTGTTAGTATCAGTTGTCTGGTTTCCATATCAATCGGTTGACCATGTATTGTGAATATTATTATTTAAAAGAGAAATATACCATCAGACAAATCCACAAAAATACATAAAATATTCTATGCAATAATTCTATGCATAAAGGTTGCCTGGAAGAGATCGCTTTTAGCGATAAGGCCGCCCATTGTTGCATTTTTTATTAATTTGTGTCTTATTCTTTTTGTATCTGTTTGTTTGTGCGCAATAAAGAATTGTCTATCTATCTATCTATCTATGCAATATCCCAAGTTTTAATTCTGTAAGTTTCAGGGCCTGCTATAACAACTCCGGACAAAGACTAATTTGGTTTCCTAACTAAATTCATAAGAAGGGAGTTGGAGTATTTTGTAACTTTGCCCAAAAATGTTTTATCTGTTAAAAAAAATATTTCATTAGAGGAATTGCAGATCTGCTGGGTATGCAGAATTGGACTCCTTTCAGATGAAATGCTTAGTGTGGCATTTTTAGGCCCGCGGATAATGTCAATCCACACATTATCCCAGAATATTATTATTATAAAAATATTAAAACACATCTCAAAACAAAGTGACTACAATATGGAAAATGTTTTCAATATAACAACTGTGGCCAGGTAATTAATAAAAAAAAATGCCTTTATTAATTTTAATACCGTCCGAACATGAGATTTTTTCACAAAATATTCTCTTTCTAAATTATGGGTGCTCATATTGAATGTAACACTTTAATAAAAGTTTTAAAAGTATTAACAAATGGAATTTTTTACGTATTCAGTTAATTTAGCCAAGTATGAAAGAGGCATTCCAGATTTCTAATTCATCTTAAATTATAGACTACATAATAAGCCACTATAAAATTGCAGAGATAAATATATTCAATTCATATATCACAATTCCTAACTTATAAAGTAAATTTTAATGGAAAATGCTATTTTCTATGTAGTAAATCATAGTTTTTTTTAAATAAATTGACCACCAACTTGGTGAAACGTTTATAGCTATTCTATTTTTAAAATTCTCTACAATAGTCATCAGTTTATAAATCACAGACACACATGTCCCAAGCCCATGAATCATGGGATAATGTTATCAAAACACACATGTGTGTAAATTATAAACACAATGATGCTCTCTCCTCTCCACACTGTTACAATCCTTGGATGCCATTTCATAAATAAAAATTGTAATATTTATTTTTTTATGTCCAACATTTCAACCAGGACTGTATTTGATAGTAACACAGATATGAGAATAGTATTGTTTGTAATGTGTCTTTTTTTATGATTCGACTTGACTTGTGCATAGAACTGTATTAAAGTACATAGAATTTGATATAACTTTTAACAAATTGATCACTACGAGTTTGATAATAATTGCACGTTAAATAAATTTTGAAATAGATGCAAGTAGGTATGTAACTACGTTTCGTAGATACATTGAACGAAAATTCACCTACAATTTTTGTATAATTTGAAAACAATATAAATTCATTGTACGCTTGTGATATGTTCATATGAAATATTTTATCCAACACAGAACAAGCTTTTAGATATTATGCGAAAAGTTATCATTTGGTGATAACCTATGCAAGTCGAACCAATTCTATACAGTCATATAGAAATAACATTTATATCGTAGATGTAAGTAACACAAGGGCGCCCCTACGAACTTCTCGATGCTCCCAATAAAATAGCACTCACCAAATGTAATAAAACTCAATAAATCAGAAAATATATAATGAAACATAAAATAAATACATACCCTTAGGAGTACAAGGCAGATATCAAGTTATCCAATAGTTCAACAATGAAAACCATTATCACAGAAAAACACACAATGCACAAGTTCCACTAGCACATAATTATTTATAAATCGTTTAATCCACACCCGCGCAAATGTTAAAAATCAGTTTTTTATTGACATAAACACAAACTGAGCGTCCGCCATATGCAGGTACGTTCCGCACATACGACAGTGAAAAAAACTCATTTAATCTGTTCAAAACACAAGTTACACAATGCACTCTGCAGGAAAGTTTTAATCACGGCACAGTATTCCAGTATCCACACTTTTAGTTTTTTAAATATGAATTCGAGACTATACTTTAAAAGAGACAAAATGAGTGCGTATTTTTAACTTCAAGAAATTCTATTTTATTTTACTAATTATATACAGTTACGAAATTTAAAATATACTAGTTTTCGAACGCACCTTGATTTGCGTTTCACTTCATTCGCATGCTGGACCTCTCAAACTTCACTGCGCTCATAACCCGACAGACGAACGACGAGAGCTTTGATTTCGATTTACGGAAGAGTATAGCTTGTTAGAAAAGGATGGATGATATTGTAGTCAACGTCCTCTGTGAACTGTGAAGATACTGCGTGAAACGTGCTACTATTTAGTAGACTGTGGCATTTCTCGTAGCATTTTGTAGATCTCGTAGCGCTGGTAGAGCTAAGCAGAATTTTAATTCGTAGTACATTATGAATTATTTTCTACATGTAGTTATTTTTATTGGAAAAAATAATGTAAGGCTGTGTACTCGCAAAAAAAGCTGATATTATCAAGACTATCGTAGAAATGAGAAGTCTGTAATATACCATAATTTAATAAATAATTACAATTACAATAATATGATGGGACAATTCACACACGGTCATCTGATCCTAAACGAAGTAGAACCTGCACTATGGAAACAAGACAACGGGACGGGTACAAATACTTATATCAATATTTTCTTGTAAATACGAGTATGTACATGCTTTAACATTTAGATAACTAACACCCAGACAAAAGGTGAGAATCGAAGCCACGACCATTGGGCATTAATTAGCCAGTACGGAACAACTACACAAAGTTGTTTCTCTGTAGGTCCGGGTTGTGCAAACCGGAGGTCGCGGGAGCCGGTTTGCAAAGGAAGCTGTATGTATCCTGCTGCGCCACGGACGCTACGATTTTAATACTTCCGTAACTAATAGGTAGGTTCCAGGTACTCTCGGGGTCACAAGTGGTTTCACAAATCACCTTTAAGACGATAATCGCTTGCACGAGCTCAAAATACGTATACTCCATCCCAATTATGCTTGAAGGCGAATACAAGTTCGTTTGCTGCTCAATAACTACATAACGCACACATTGTCAACTAGGCGCGTCAGCAAAAACAACTTTGTACGAGTATTACCAACCTTTTTTTGCTGCCGCGTTAACGGTCACCTATACAGCGGGGGTGTTTTATGACTGCATAATAATGTTGTAATCACCTTCAAGCTTATTTGGTTTGGAGTGTACGGGGTAAGCGCACGTGACGCCGTTCAAACGATTTTGTTTGAAAACTGGTACACCGTTCGTGTCCGCGATAGTATCTACATCGCAATATTTTCTAGTTCAATGCATTGCTATATATTGGCATGTGGTTTTTTCCACCACTGCTGAACAAAGGCCTCCCCCTTGGAATCTGGAGCTTTGCCATAATCCCTATACACTCAGTGTCGGCGTCTATGGATCGCAGTAAGTATATGTAAGTTGTTAATCCAAAAGAAAGACACTGCTGCCCGTCTTCTTGTTTTCCCTTAGTCGCCTCTTACACACTCAACGAAAAGAGATGGATGGGTGCAATTCTTTCCCGGTCAATCCACGGGGCTTAATTCCAATAGTAGGTACCTATTTAACTAATTTATAAGATAGATGAACCTGATCGGTGAAAGTACCTACGGTGTAGCAAGTTAATCCGATTAGAGTCAAGAAGTTGAAGTTAACCGCGTTTGTAGTTCTTGCTCCAACTAACGGCGGCGAACGAGATAAGTAGGCAATCGTTAACTTTAACAGATGAAGGAATTACATAATTTATTTATTATCTGTCTTTGAACCTATCTTGTCTATGTTTAAACAATGCAGTATGTAATTTATATGATTATTTTACATAATCGGCAGCTGTTTCAGCAGTTATTTTCTGGATTCTGGGGCAGGCTCGGTAGCTCTTCAATAATTGCATTTATTTCGATTTCCAAATATAGTTTATTATATTGTACAAAACTTAGGTAAATATACAGAGCCTTGTGCGACGTCTAAAATTCTTACGAATGAATATTTAATAATAATAAACTATTTAAAAAAAAATAATAACCGACTTCAAAGTAAATTATCTAAAAAGCATAAAATAACGAAAATATATTGAAGTCGGTGCTAGCACATCATGTTAACTAACACTAGCACCAGCTGAAACCGACTTCAATATATTTTCGTTATTTTATGCTTTTTAGATAATTTACTTTGAAGTCGGTTATTATTTTTTTAAAAATAGTTTATTTGACACTTTTTAGTGACTTATTTTACCAAAATAGGTATCAGCACTATCACGCAACTCCAACGTCTACGTTACAATAACTTACTGAAAACATAAAAAGTTTATATCTCTTAAACTACTTGACCGATTTTGATGAAACTTGTACTCTACCCTAAGTTGAAAAATACTCTAACTATTGCAAAAAGAATTTTCAAATTCGGACTTGTAGTTTCTGAGAAATCCGTGGACAAACCTACATACATACATACATACATACACATAATATTTGGTAAATTTGTTTAGAAGCCCACATAGACTAACATCTACACTAATATTATAAAGAGGAAAACTTTGTTTGTTTGGTTGTAATGAATAGGCTCAAAAACTACTGGACCGATTTTAAAAATTATTTCACCATTCGAAAGCTACATTATCCACGAGTAACATAGGCTAAATTTTATTTTGAAAAAAATAGGGTTCCGTAAGATATTTGGGTTTTAGGTGTAAAAAATCAACCAGAAAAGTTACTTATTTTGCGTACGCTGCCTAAACTATAAAAGATAGAACCATAAAATGTTCTAATTAATTGTAGATCTTATAATTATCTACAAAAAAGTCCGCAGCACACGCGCGTATCTATGTCGAGTGAGGCATTTTTTTTATTTAAAAATCTTGAATTTTGTTTGGACTACATTTAAACGCATTTATTTTACTCATGCTATTAATCCTTATCAAAATAAATTATTTCATCATTAAGTACAGTTTATGTAGATAATATTTGGTCTTTGAATGATTAAAATTGGACATTTGGTTTTGAAGTTATGGCGAAATTAAAATATTACTGCTTATAAATTAAAAGATTTCTGCTGCACGGCCCGTTGCGAAGTGAGCGTCACCAAGGCGGGGGTGTGCATGCGGGAGGGGAGTTTAGATCTATGAGTAAGGGTTTGTCCAATCACGTGAGGCTCGAAAGGGGTTCCGAAAAAATCACGAAATATCACCAGGACGGGGGAGGGGTACAATGAGACATCACGTGTATTTATTTTTCGTTGAATGCACGATTTCTAAACCAAACAGCGGCACGTGGCCTTGACTCACCGTTGCCAGCAACGACTTCCCCTTCAACATTTAATCAGTTACCTGTATTTAAAGATAATACTCCGAAAATTTCGATATAGTTTGTACAAAAAAATACACGTGATTTTGGTTGGGGGGGGGGGGGGTGTTTAGTTTAAAACCTCACCACATATCACCAGGAGGGGTTAAAAAGTTGCTAAAAAACATCACGTGATTAATGGACGACCCCTAAGGTACCCGCGCGGCTTAGACGCGAGGTCGGCTCCCTACGCAGCAGCGGTCGTGCGCGAATTCTAATAATTTTCGTGCGATTTTTTTTTAGATTTCTTTCTTAAAACTACACCTACGCAAAAGTTCTTCTCAGAGCTAAACAACAGTTCTTCTCAGAGCTAATCAACAGTTCTTTTCAGGGCTAACCAACAGATTTTTTCACGGGTAACCAACAGTTCTTTAAAGGGCCAACCAACAGTTCTTTTCAGGGCTAAACAACAGTTCTTTTCAGGGCTAAACAACAGTTCTTTTCGGAGCTAGAATATTACACGCTATTAGCATTTTCTTAAACATTTGAAAATGCCTAAGAGAGCCAGGTCTCAACTTTCTAAACCTAGTTCTCAAGCACGGGCAGCAAGAATACGTCGTATGGGAGAATCTTCACCTGAACGTTCACAACGACTTGCTGAACAAAATCAGAGAAACTCTCAGGTACGCGCACGAGAGTCGAGTGTCGAACGTTCGCAACGCCTTGTGCAACAAAATCTGAGAACCTCTGAGTTACGTGCACGAGAGTCGGGTGAACCGATATGTATGAAATTTTGCGGGTAGGTCTGTGATGGAGTGAGTGATCGGAGGAGTTAGGTGGAGCAAGGGGGGGGGGAGTGAGAGGGAGCAAGTTGGGAGAAGAGAGAGGAGGGAGAGGGTTCAGAGAGGACAACGGGGAGAGGAAGAGGGGAAGTGTGACGGGTACCGAAGCGGGAGGGGAGAGAAATAGCATAGAATTAGATTTTTATTATAAGAGAGAGAGAGATGGAGAGAGATAAATCAAGGAAGTAGGGAGAAAAGGGGAGCAAAATGTAATTAAAGCGCGGGCGGAGCTGCGCGGGTCAGCTAGTATATTAATATTACGCATTTTTATCAATATTACATACATACGCGTCGAATAGAGAACCTTCTTTTTGAAGCCGGTTAAAAAAAAATAGCGGAATGAAGTTCGCGTTTTTTTTGTTTTTTTTTGGGAATGATAGACGCTGTTGGCCGCAGATGGCCATTACAGCTTCACCGGACAATAGGAGGCGAGCGCTTAAAGCGCTCTAGCCCTAACGGCAGAAGTAGCGACGAGCTCAAGGGCACCTCAGGGAGGCACGGCCTCGGCTTGGGTTGTCGCTTAAGAGAGGGCTGAGTTTACCACCGGTTCACAACGCACCCCCACTGAGAAGAACCGGCAAGAAACTCAGTGGGGTGATGCACGTCGTTGAGGTCGCATGCGTACGACCCTTCGGCCTCGCCGGCGAGACCGGTGTCTGATAGCTAGTGTAGCATACGGTTGTCGGGAAGGGTTCCGCGCATCCCGGTCCAATAAGACCGTCATGGGGTCAGGAGGGTCGAGCAGTACGTGCCGTGGTCTGCGGCGCGAGTCGGCGGCTAGGGGCGTAATCGGCGGCGGCGCGGATTAAACTGTTCGCGTGACGGGACGCGGATTCAAAGTAGCGTTTCGACGCCCGCGCGTCGTAAGCTTTGCTTCGTAGCAGCCGAAAGAAGTTCACAGCTGAACAAAACTACCACCCCCCCCACCCCCCCCCCATAGGGGTTGTCATAATCCCCAAGCTTGGCAGGCGCTTTGGGGATCGCAGTATAGGTGGCAATCCAATAGGAAGACGCTGCTGCCTGTCTTCTTGTCATCCCTTAGTCGCGTCTTACGTACATCCAACGGTAAGAGATGGAAGGGTGCTATTCTTACCCGGACACCTCAAGGATGCTATTTTACATATACAAGATCCTCTTACATGGAGGATGTTCGCCTGATGGTAAGCAACACGCCAACCCATGGACAGCTGTCTGCAGTGTCTTTTTTCACCCCCGACATTAGTTAAAAATGAACCTTGTAATTTTACCAGCTACAGTGCCCGGAACACATTGCTGCTTGGCGGCTGAATCCATCTTCTATAGAATGAGGGTCACTCAATTAGTCCTCTTAGCTTAAAAGCTATCAGATACGCTGCATTGCTTCAAAAGACAGGATTATTAGTGGTAGTAGGTACCTTTACCATAGCTCGCGTTACGCAAGTCGTAATTAGGAATGTCGAGAAATCCAACGCAGCGTAGTAGACTTGAGTTTCCGTGGTGCGCAAAATAATCAGCGATCTAATCTTCTCACCACAGAGACTGCGAGACTAAATATAGTGCCCAGTAAGTATATAAGGCGTACTTACTTTCTCCGGGGCGTCACCTCGACAATATTGTTCTTAAAAAACTTCCCTGTAAAACTGGATTGAGTTTATAATACACGTTTGGTGTGTTATTGTATTTTTTAAAATAAATAATATAAATGGGAAGATTATGTTATTTTAAATGATAAACTAATGGATTAAAAAAATAAGTTAAATAAAAAGTTAACACAATAGCGCGCTAGAGCTGCATATTTACAACTCCACAAATAATACATAAACAAACTTCGGTTATCCTAACCGCTCTTCATTTCGTCCAATAAATTTAAAGCCATGTGCACAAAATAGCTTTTTTATTAATTTTAATAATGACGGTACCAGATGAGCCTACATATCTTATGGATTAAAATTATAAAACCACTTCGACTTGAAACCAATTTAAAATAACAAGTATAGTATAGTAAGTATAAAGCTCAATCCACATGGTATCGAGGTGAAGCGCGTTATAGGTAGGTACTCGCAAAATAATGCTACTTAGTTTGTAGCTTCGGCTCACCTCGCTGTAGACTAATCTGTCTTAACTTACAAGCATAACTCCTTGAAGACAATGATCCAATATGACACATAGATAGACCCCTTCTTTATGGTGGCTTAATCTTGATTTTTTTCTGTCTTATTTGATCTTTTGAACGCCAAGACACACTGTCGCTCTGATCTAATTGTAACATGACACACTGTTTTAAAAAAAAAGTGAAAAAATGACAAGCCCTCTGAGTTTCTTGCCGGATCTTCTCAGTTGAGGCCGCGTTGTGATCCGGTGGTAGCTTTTTTAAAAAAAAAAAAAAACCGTGACCTTTCAAAAGTGCTAGCGTTAAGCCACGGATTTATATTTTACTTCGTAACGTTAAGCCTATTTGAAATAAACTATTTTTGAGTTTGAGTTTGACTCTGATGACTGTCATGCAATGCGATTTTCTTGTGTCGTTGCTTGGTTTTCTGGCCACGAAGATTGCATGCTCATTAATAGAGGCAATCATGAGGCAATTTAAATAGCCATAATGTTTTAAATACGGCATAGTAAAGTACACCCGCTGGGGCCGGGTTTGTATTGTATCCTCCATCTCTCCTCGTTAGGTGTCGTAAGAGAAGACTAAGCGAGAACAGGATTTATCTTCCACTTATACTGTGATCCCCAAGCCGCCTGCCAAGCGCGGTGATTATGGTAACCCCTCCCTTCTGAGGGGGAGGCCTTTGTTCAGCAGTGGACGTCTATCGGCTGCTAATAATGATGATGATGATGGAAATACAATTATGTGGTATTTTTCTTCTTATCAGAATAATACCACGGAGGTCAGCATTTCATTAGGGTATGGGTGTAAGCCCTAGATGTACATCGAATACGGCAGCTGAGTTGCGACTCCCGTCCCCTTGAGGACTGTTCGGTTCACAGGGATCTATAAGAGGTTCTCAAAAGTAGGTAAGGAACGGAGGGGTATCTGATGCAGATCCCATCGAAGAGTCCTGATCAATGTCTCATGTGCCGATGTGATAGTCGCAAGGGTTTTAATAGTTACTAGGTATTATCTAGGTATTTCACTAGGTGGTAGGTTCCTTGTTCGAGGAAGCGTCCAGGTAGGTACCACCGCAGCGTCAGATATTCTGCCGGAAAGCAACAGTGTAGCTGGTGTAATTACCGGACACCTACAAAGACTTAATGTCTAATGTCTTATGGGTCGGCAACGCGCTAGTGATTCTTCTGGTGTTGCTAGCGTCTATAGGCTGCGGTGACTGCTTACCATCAGGCGGGCCGCACGCTTGATTGCCACCTTGGTAGTGTAGAAAAAAGTAAGAATCGTAATCCCTGGTTAACACCTTGGCTCCGCTAGTAAAATCATACACATTTATCTGGTGCGGCGGCGGGTCGAAATGCGCCCCCAACGATATTTCCGCCAGTGCGTAGCAGGTCTATTTCGACCCACCAGCACTAGGGTAGATTAAAATGCAATAACTTTGCGGAAACATGATGTATAGGTACAATTTTTTTATACTGTTAGAATAACCTTGAATCCAACTTCCTTCCTTAGGTTCGATTCGCCCCGGGATCCGCGATGTGTAATTGTAAGAGTTCGTTATAAACACCTAAGATAATTGTTCCTCATACGCGAGAGGGACGTAGGTAGTTTTCTTCGACCGCACCACCTGAACTACCGCGGCAGGCCGATATGGGTCGGTTCCGCACTGAAAGTGTTAACCACTACGGACTCGGGACCTTTTACAGTTAAAAAAGGCCATCGAGTAGAGATGGCATTACAATAATGTGCATGGACCTTTGCCGAGCATTCCACAACCAATTACCAGCACGTGGTGCTCGCTAGTGGAACAAACATTCCCCCACTTGCCATATAAACTGTTTTATATTATTTTACTTATTTGTTTGCTATGACGCTTTTATGTGTTAGTGCGTTTATGGCTTTGTTAATTGAATCGGATGTGATTTTAGTTCTTGATCAGACACATACCTACTAGATGAATTATGTTTTAAAGAGTAGGTATGTATGTTAGAGCACATAATCATATGTGTGTACTCTCGAATATATACTCATAGAGTAGGTCTACCTATGTATGTCAATTTCTTTTTGGTTGGTTTGATGGATTTTAAGAAAACCTTGAAACGAACGGTGCTCGAAAATCTAACGAATTTCTTATAGTTATAGAAATGACATAATATAATTATATTTTAATTTCTATCAAGAAATTAAATATTACAACTGCCATTCGCTAATGAGATCGAGAAATTGTAAACTTGTAAGTATAATTAATAGTTTTCACGTTCGCCATATAAGCTTACTACTTAGTTGCATGACTGGAGTGACGTTATTAATATCAAGTGCACGTGTACCTAGCATTGTCTATCTATTGTGTTTCATTACGCCCGCGGGAAATATCCGTCTGGTTATTGTCTGTCGACAAAGTGTTGGTGAGATAGGGCTTAGGGTACAAATCTCCTGGGGATCGGGCGAAAAAACATGATTTTTGATTGATTTATTTTTACTTACAGGAAAATAACTTTACACTTGGGGGTGAAGTACCTACTTTAGTTCAAATAATAAAAAGGTGTTCGTATATTTTTTGGGGTTCCGTATTTCTTATACATACTGAGTTAATATCGAGATAGTTATATGAGTACATATCTACTTTATAAACTTTAAAATAGCATTAAGTCTTTCAACTTTAATCGTTCCAGTGTAAGTAAAACGCATAAAAGATATTGTATGAGGTGAAAAGCTTAGAGGAGATATCTCGTCTAAGGTTGAAAAGTCACATGACCTCCTCAATAGCGTCGCCCCTTTCCATCAGGTGGGACTGCCATCAAGCACACGCTTGCGTTAAATAAAAAAACTAGAGGTTTCATAACATTTTATTAATATGAAAAGGTATATAGCAACAGACGGGGCGCGTCTCGATAGTCCCGGGGGTGTGCCGGCGCGACATACTGCTTTATAATTGCATTTGAAGCCCCCTCCCGCCAATATTGCCTGCACTTTGCACTCTGTGAACTGTGTGAACTACAAAATTATCACAAAGGCTATTTCGCGGGCTTTTTGAATTTAGAACCTTTAGAACGTGTAGGTTATGCTATTGAAAGGGGTACTCTGGCTTAGAAAATGACTAATATTTTAAATCATACTTAGTATACATTTTATAGTAAATAAAATGAGAAACAAAATAAACTTTAAATTTTAATGTGGATATCAATCGGCACGCATGGGCCCCGGCGTACTAAATTCTATATTCAGTATCAAGCAGAATTATGACTTCTATCACGTCTAAAAGCGACAATTTTAAAAAAGAACGTTAACGCTAGCAGAACCTCTTGATACACTAATTAAGGGCTCCCACACATAAGGGGTCATAACTGCGAACTCGCATCGCATCGCAAATATCTGCGAGGAACAAATGATTTTTTGTATTGAGAATTCATTTGTTTCTCGCAGATATTTGCGATGCGATGCGAATTCGCAATTATGTGTGGGAGCCCTAAGTAAGCTATGGCAAGTAGTATTAAACTGTTTTTTTTAAGTGACAGCTTCATCGAGTATCGATGTACAGCTTAGAAATAAGAGGTCCTATCTCTTTTTTCTGAGCTTTGGCTTTGGGGCCTCCCAGGTAGTGTAGCCCTTCATACAGCACGCGCTAAATTCTGACATTCTGTAGATACCTACAGTAGTCACATGACCCGGGGAAGACGACCCTGCCGGAGAAGTCCGCGGGCTTTATACACCCGCAGACGTGTGTGTGGGCTTTATACACCCACTGACGAGGAGGAGTTCGCCGCTAGGCAGACGCTGGCGGGAACCGGATGGGTACGTTCCCGGGGCCCGTCACAAAAAAGCGGAATGAGGACACCGTGGGGTTTTTGTTGGTAGGAGTCCAACATAACCTGCGCTGCAACCACCCGTGGCGGTGCAGGTATCCACGAGGATTTCCAAACGAAAAAATAAAATGTGCGTGCGTGGAGTCCCTCCGCGCGGAAGAAGTGAAACTTCACTCTCGCTCTGTCTCTTTCTATTACACCTCCCCGCGACTGAACGACACTGAACGACTCTGAACGTCACTGAAATGACACTGAACGACACTGAAATGATTCTGAATGACACTGAACGACACTGAACTGACACTGAACGACACTGAACGACACTGAACGACACTGAAATGACACTGAACGACACTGAACGACGCTTAATGACACAATGACGGAATGACTGAATGACTGGGTCACGTGAGCACTTTCATACCCCCTCCATGGTAGAGTTTAACGTTTAACGCTTAACGCGTTAAGCTTTTTGGAAGACGCATAAGAAGATTAACTTAAAAAAAAAGAAAAAAAAGGTACAGTAGTCACAGCGGATCTTTGTGTGTCTGAAGTTGGATGCAAGACGCTGTGCAGTAGCTATTTTTGTGTTTTTGTATTGACTACTCACGACACAAAGATTAGAGACACAAAGATCCGCTGTGACTACTGTACGTAGGTACCAGCTTTATATTTTCTGCAAATCTGTTATTACATTGTGAAAATGTATATGACGCACCGTACCATTCTGATTAATATGGTATACGGAAATGAGACTTATTCCCAATAAAAAATAACATAATTTTGCAGATATACCTACACAATGTATCACGAATAAAGGTCATGTTTACATAGACAACTACATGTGTGTGTGTACATGGCGCTTTACGTGCAGTGCAACAAGCGAACGCGACAAATGGAGCGTGATATGTGGATAACCATTTATTTTGTAAAATAAATTGTGCGCTTCGAATTGCATTGCCGCGGCACGGCCATTTTAGACGGCAAAAAAAACAAATAGGTACATTGCTCAATATTATTGTTTCGTTTTAATAAAAGTCCACGGTTAGGTCACTGATATGCGTAGTATCGGTCGTATATAACCTAATATAATTTTAAATTTTATAAACAGCGCCATCTATGCGTTGGATGAAATATCGTTTCATTTTATTTTAATACTACTCTTACGTAAAACAAGACTAAATTTTTTTGACAAATCGATTAATGATTAATAAAGGAAAATGATTTTTATTTAATCGATTCTTTTCCATTAATCTCACATTCCTAGTTCGAACCTGCGCACCTTGTTTCCAAGGCAAGCGCTCGCCCACTGAGCTGTTACTGCTCATATACTTACTTAGATAAGATAAATTAACCTTGTAATACCAATAACGTCTTTCTTTTCGATTACCTATCAATCCTACCATCTATAGGGTAGACTGGGTACGGTTGAAACAAAGGACGGTTGAAACAACACGAATATCTCGCAAACCCTTTGCGCACCGGTGAGGGGTCCAAGGGGAGAATCAAGCGGATGACCGGTCCGAACACGAACAACAATGTTACGTTGCTCTCCATGTGCTTTAAACGTTTTTAAGAGACCCTATTGTGTTTTTTTAACCAAAACTAAGTATTTTTGCTCGCAGAGTTTTCCAATTATTGTGGTTTCTATTAAAGTGAGAGTATTGAGTGTGCGTATATGTTTGAAATAAAGCTCGTAAAATATGGTACTGTGACTAGTTTTTATGTTTAATTGCTTTTACAATTACTATAACTGCTTTTTACCTAAAGCAGGAGTTGGGGACGGTTGAAACATTTTTTTTGGGTACGGTTGAAACATCGTTTTTATTGAGTTAAGCAAGTTATCAAGTAACTGAATGAAGGAAAGAAGAAGCAATTGGATATAGAAAAAAGCAAAAGAAACACCATGAAATGAAAAAAGAAAAACGACGTACAACAGGACATCTTGTTGTAAGTCATCAGAAGAAGAGGAGTGCTTCTGTCTTGTTTGTATGGCACCAGGCATTCAGCGAGCAGGTCCGGAGAAAAGTGGCTACAATGTACAGAAGGTGGTTTTAACTATGTTTGCCAAAACCGCCACTCAGATTAATCGTTGTATTTAACTTAATGATTGATTTATTAATGAAAGACAAAGAAGAAAGAGAATTCCTCTTTGTCTTCTTATCGTTTATTCTTTTTTTTAGTTTGTTATGTTAAAAAAACAAATAGCTGATTTTCGTTTTATTTTTTGTAAATTTACGTAAATTATAAGTCTCAGTTATGTAATCTATAGTTACAGAAGACTGGTAATATACGTAGATTCTAGCTAGCGTGCTCTAAAAACTTTAAAGGCTGATTAAAAGTATCGTTTGAAGTATTTAAAATAATGAAGACTGATTATTATTGTCAAAGAGATCCTTAAACAGTAAATAAAACATGTTATAATATTATATTTTGTGTTATTCGCATGTGTTTTAACTGACCTCAATCACTGTTTCAACCGCCCCTGGTATGGGGACGTTTGAAACATAAACTATTTTAAAAAAAATAAAAACCGACTTCAAAGTAAATTATCTAAAAAGCATAAAATAACGAAAATATTATTGAAGTTGGTGCAGAATATACACAACAGGTACGCGAACACCAACTTCAATAATATTTTCGTTATTTTATGCTTTTTAGATAATTTACTTTGAAGTCGGTTTTTATTTTTTTTAAAATAGTTTATTTAACACTTTTTAGTGACTTATTTTACCAAGATAGGTATCAGCACTATCACGCAACTCGAACGTCTACATTACAGTAACTTACTGAAAAGATAAAAAGTTTATATCTCTTAAACTACTGGACCGATTTTGATGAAATTTGTACTCTACCCTAAGTTGAAAGATACTCTAACTATTGCAAAAAGAATTTTCGAAATCGGACTTGTAGTTTCTGAGAAATCCGTGGACAAACCTACATACATACATACATACATACACTCGTGAAATTTGGTAAATTCGTTTAGAAGCCCACATAGACTAACATATATGAATATTACGCATTTTTATTAATATTACATACATACGCGTCGAATACAGAACCTCCTTTTTTGAAGTCGGTTAAAAAATAGGATTATTTTTTCAATTTGATATACTGTTAAAAGTAACACACCTGGAACTAAGATCACATTGCCCATTAGTAGATCGAAACACGCTCTTTTATTTAACATATCTTCATCATCACTCGGAATATAAAAAGCAAAACTATGGACGATATAAGAGAAATTGTTTCAACCGTACCCAGTCTACCCTACTTACTGCGATCCCCAAGCTAGCCGCCTGCCAACCCTCCCTTCTTAGGGAAAAGCAGTGGACGTCTTTCGACTGCTGAGGATGAGGACTGCTAAAAAACTGAACTACCTACCACTACTTGTATGGTGGCAACTGCAACGAATAAAATCCAGTCTTCCTTTTCCCAATTAGGGTAAGTACCTAAGTGATTATTAAATTTGATTTGCAATTGCTATTAAATTTGAAAGAGTTGGCTATAGGTACTATCGATGCTTTTTAAAGGAGTATTAAAAAGACATCTTCGAAGTAAACGCATTATTTTACTCTGTGGTTTAGTTTACCCGCCATTTCGTTCTTCCCTCCTCTCAGAGAAATCCCTCCTATATCAGAAATTCAGAACAGCGCTCACTCGAAAGCCGCGACCTACGACGACGGGGAAAAGGATGACAAAAAAACAAGTAATTAGGGAAAGGAACCGCCTACGATAAGGCGGGTTGATGACAAGCTTGAAAGAATCCTTAATAAGATACGTCACCAACATTCGGTCTTTGCGGTGACTAATTATAAATCGATTTTTACTCCAACAATCTTGATTATTTTAAATATGATTTCTGATATTTATCCATTTTTTTGGAATCCAGTTAGTGCTTTAACTTACAACAATAGAGTTTATATTAAGAATAGAGTACGCGTTAGTCTATGGTCCCTTTAAACAAAGCGTAGGCAGATTTTCCTCTACGAGGCAGGTAAATTGAACTATTTAAAGTTATATTAAGTGAGTTATATTGATATGTAAGTGATAAGTAGTGATGAGTTTGATCTATCACAAGCGCAAATGTCGATAAATACCGCTGACGGTATGGTACATACTGTCGTTTACCTGATATTTATGTATTTTGATGTTCTTACCCGTGCCTAAAAGTTCTTACTTGAATTAAGCATTCTATAGTACTTGTACTGATTTGTGTTCTGTGCTTACAACCTAAACGCAGAAATAACTTTAGCATAGACAAATTTAAATTTATGGTAACCCAGAGAAGGTGAAATTAAATTTCATATTTCGAATTTTTATGACTATGCGAGCCACAGACGAGTCCAGTGAATCAAACATGCCTTTAAACTTCTAAAACTAGCTGCTTTTCAAAATATTGTACCGCAGAGCTGTCTAACTAAACGATGACACAAGTGCCTACCATCGCCACTTGTCGTACGGGTCTTGTAGACCTGTACTTCTAACTATATGGCTGATGTAAAAATTGACCATCGTGCCATTTTTTTTCTGCTGCGTCCTAGGCTGGTTACTACTGTTCCCAAGCCTGCATCGGTACTTATAATTGGGGTCGTCGTCAAGCATGAGCTTATATTGCGTTAAAAAAACTGACCCTGATATCTGCATAATATATACGTCATAATTATAACGAGAGTGTATCCTAGAATTGAGCAATTTTGTTTAATGGAGTCGTTTAGTTAAAACAATGTAAATTAAGCTCTTTAACGTCCATTTAACGCTTACCAACGCAGTGTAGATAATTTTATTAACCATTACTGGGCCTTTAGGGTTGAGCATACTGCATACCAACGTAATGATTACAGCGGAACAAAGAGCCGAGATATTAAGGTGAAAGTGAGGCCCAAATTGAACAAATAGAAAACAGTAGCTTGTATGGTTAAAGACGATGTTGTATATTATTTTACAACATTCATTTCACAATTTTTATACAGGTAGTATTTTTACGATTGTAAGAAAGACGCTGCTGCCCGTCTTCTTCTTTTCCCTTATTCGCCTCTAACGGACATCAAACGGGAAGACCTGAGATTCATCCTAAGCTAAACACCTACACTTTTTTATTTTTTAAGAGAGTCTGCTTTATGGAGAGGTTGTCGTTTTATAATTTTTAAGAGAGCGTAGGACTGGACACGGTAGAATCACACATTTAAAATTAGAGCATCCCTTGGGAAGTACTCTTACAAAAGATGGTTGGATCCATATGATGCCACTGAATGGCGTTGTTCCTGAGATTGCCATTACTCTATGTTAATTATTTGTGCTAGTGGTTTACGGATAATCGTTCTGACTTTTACTTCTAACAAAGTGACTTCCCTGCAGTCTCTTTCATTCTACGGGTTCACCACTCTTCATCAGGCTATAACATAAAAATAGATTTTTAAAGATATACTTAGTTACTTAAATATAGTTACTGGTACGAATATGTATCCGAAAAATGTTTCAAAGCACAGTAGTCACTTCAAAATACTTAATTTAACCATCAAGCTAGCTAAATTCTGTTGTTGTTCTAGCTAACACTAGAGACACTATATAAATCGCGACCAGGAAAAAAAGAAGATAGAATCGTTTTGACACATCCAAAATCTGTTCCAGCCCACATTGAACTAGTGTAATGGTTCAGTAAAAACGTGTACAGTTGGTTATCCAATACGTATATATATATATAGAGCTTACGGACTAACGCGCCGGCTAATCCACCGGATACCAATTAGTTGTTAAGTAAACCACTTAACACAAATACGATTTATACAAATCTGTTCATTTGATATCGATGCTGTGACGCTCAAACTTTTTTCGTCTAACAATATTTTTAAAAGACACATTTTTATAAGTTTTAATCACAGGAACTTTTAAAGACGTGTGAGCGAGACAAATAAATAACCACACACTTGTTACTTACTCTCCCTTATCTTTAACGGCTAAGAATCACATCATCATCAGTTGGAAGAAGTCTACTACTAAACATAGGCCTCCCCCTTGCACCGCCACAAAGAAAGACAATAAGCTATTTGCATTCACCGGTTGCCTGCGATTCGCTCAATATCGTTAGACCACCTAGTGCGAGACCTGCCTTCGTCTTCCCGTTTGCGGTCACCAGTCGAGAACCTTTATTTCCCAACAACTTACGGTTCTTCAAGCAATGTGGCCAGCTCATTACCACTTGAACTTGCATATTCTGAGAGCTTTGTCGGTGACTAGTTCTTTGGCGAATCTACTCATTTCGGATTCTGTCGTACAAACTCCGAGCATAGGCAAATCAAACGGCTTAGAATAAAATATACCAACTGCACAGGTTTTAGTACAGCATAACAACGCACTTTGTAAACATTACCTACTTTTTAACCGACTTCAAAAAAAGGAGGAGGTTATCAATTCGGTTGTATGTTTTTTTTTATTATTTTTTTTTTTTATGTTTGTTACCTCATATCTCTGTCGTTTACAAACCGATTTGAAAAATTATTTTTTTAATTGAAAGGATATGCTTCCAGATTGGTCCCATTTTTTTCAAAATTAAGTTCTGATGATGGGAACCATGAGTAACTGAGGGAACTCCTTAAATATTATAGGCATACATATAGCGTTTTTGGTATTTTTAGAAACTAGTCAAGCATTTTCATTCAGAAAGTATCATTTGGTGAAGTGGATCTGATGAAGAATGCCATAGATGGCCACCGGAACTCTGTAATAAAATTAACAATCCATCCTATCCTAGCCGTGCCTACTAAACGTAGAACTACCGAATTTGGTCTCGATGGATAGTTCTCGACGAGTAGTTGTTAGAAAAATGGAGATCAGGGTCTGATGGTGGAGCAGGACGGTTGTCACGGGATCCGCTGAGATAAACGTAGATTCGCCGAGTTTGGGCTCGTTGAGTAGCTCTCGATGAGTAGTTGTTAGAAAAATGGTGATCAGCGTCTGATGATGGAGCAAGAAGGTCGTCACGGGATCTCGGCACCAATAAACATAGACACACCGAGTTTGAGTTCGTTGGGTAGCTCTCGACGAGTAGTTGCTAGAACAATGGTGATCAAGGTCTGATAATGGAGCAGGAAGGTCGTCACGGTATCTCGGCACCAACAAACGTAGACCTACCGAATTTGGACTCGTTGGATAGGTCTCGACGAGTAGTTGCTAGAAAAATGGAGATCAGGGTCTGATGATGGAGCAAGAAGGTCGTCACGGGATCACTGCACCAATAAACGTAGATCTGCCGAGTTTGGGCTCGTTGGGTAGCTCTCGATGAGTAGTTGCTAGAAAAATAGTGATCAGGGTCTGACGATGGAGCAAGAAGGTGGACACGGATTCTCGGCACAAATAAATGTAGACCCACCGAGCTTGCAGTCCATGGTTCTCGAGAACTACGAGTATAACACCTAGATATCTTCAGTTTATGGCAATTGGTTAGTTTATTAAGATATTGTCACATCTACATTTTTTTAAATTTTTGCTTAAGCTTATATTTTAGTGATGGTCCATAGTTGTGTTATGTAGTGGGTGTTTTTAAAATAAATATAAACTGGCTGTTTGTCAGAATAAAATATAAGTGGTTATAACTTAACCTAATAATTCACCAAGGGAACCACTAAAAAGAATAAAATAAAAATAATTTTTACAAAAAAAAGAACCGCCTTCAAAATGCAACTAAAAAGCTTGAAATAATTTCTAAGAATTAGTGGTTTTTACATCTACATTGTTGGACTTGGACTACAACATATTATAAATACATATTACTATCGAAGTCGGCGCCTAATGTCTAGCAAATACTTACAATGGCAGTAGGTACCTAACTGTTTTCCAGTTTGGCGCCGTCTTTGATAGTAATATGTATTTATAATATGTTGTAGTCCAAGTCCAACAATGTAGATGTAAAAACCACTAATTCTTAGAAATTATTTCAAGCTTTTTAGTTGCATTTTGAAGGCGGTTCTTTTTTTTGTAAAAATTATTTTTATGATTCACACTTTTGCACTTACCAACTTGATAAACACATTTTGATTTTTAAAGCGTACGAAGTTTATACTTCAATGAATCGTCATCATTGAATTTGTGTAACAAACTATTCTATTCAATGATTATAAGTAAAATGATTCGTTGATTCTGTCGCCATTTATGTAATGTACTTAGATATTTGCAATGTTGCAATGAAATACGCTCAACTCTGAACGGACATAATGCATTAATTAGCAGGCTAGTGATATTATAAACAATATCAATGTCGTTGGCCAAGCCGCAGGGGAAACAAAATGGCGATGTCAGCCGTCGGGTAAACCCGCGCTTTTCACGTTTCCCGCCAAATGCGAGCTTGACACCGACCGCATTTTGTGTACCTAGATATGTGTACCTACTAAAAGCATGTACCAACCTTTCATTCGGCCAAACGCGGTATACTCCGGAATTGATTCACGGGACAAGGATGATGGAACAATGCAGATGCGTTTAACTGGGAGCCAGCTTTTAACGCAGCATTACTAGTGAAATGTGGTCTTTGTGAATGCAGCTCTGCTCGAGAGTGAGTATTGACCTAATTTTTGTGGTACTTACAATAAGTTTGAGCCTCCCCAGTCACATACATTACACCACCCATTAATTATATAAACTAGATAAACATTCACTAACAAAATGTGGTCACGGGGGTCGCAGTATTTTCTGTGGTGGTGGCGGAAATGTGAACTAGCGGTTTTATTATGATAATGACGTCGATTCTGACAATTTTATTTTATTTTTATTTATTTGGAAAACATACGATTACATTGTACTTTTAGACTAAACATTATATAAAGTTCATAAATCAGTTAAGTTTCCACTTAAAAATTAACAAATATTATAAGTATTGGCATTAATTAAAATTAGTCAATATTTTATCAAATAAATAATAAGTAAAATGTCATGTCAAATTAAATTAAGTAGAAAACTATTACATTAAAAAAAAAGTTACAAAATAATTAAATTATAAAGACAGTAGCGACACTCCTATCGGCAAAAATAATTATGTCAGACCGTGGCTTGTAAAGAAATAGCGATACAGGGGCGCTATTTCTATGTGCCACTTTTCGGACCATAACAGCTAATCTAGTCTAAATATTATATTGATGACACCACCTTATCATATCGTGTCTTCCAAATTGTGTAATCCGGATCCGGTAAACAAATGACTAAATTGGAGCACATTTATTAAACACTCGAGCTATCAACATATCAGAAACAGAAAAAAACTATATTTGCAGAAGGGAGGCCACAATCCCTTCTGCAAATATAGTTTTTTTTATACGTAAGCCTATAATGAGAAAATTTTATTCACTTCTTTGACAATAAACTTACATAACATAATTTAATATGTGGCCTTATTCTACAGTACTAAAACCAATATCAAATTTAAACAAAGTTTTCCAGAATCAGAGTTTGGATATTGGCTCAAGTTTGATTGACATTATATTTATCTTTGATATATATCCATATTGAGGAATATCGGTAAACTCTATGTATACGGGGTGGGTGTAAGGGACATCGTACCGAAAACCGATACCAGGGATCCAGTACATGATTCTGAACATTCTAGTGTTGAAATTAATCATCGGCTTTTTCATGAATTTCCAAAAAAATGCCGCTTTTTTAATAAAATTAGGATAACATCATTATTGGTATAATAATAAAACCTAATTTCAATTTAAAAACATTATATTACTTATTTGTGCAAAATTAGCAATCATCAGCAACTCGTCCACTGCAAAAAGTCCACTGTTGAACAAGGGCCTATCCTTTATAAGGGAGGGGTTGCCATAATCTCCACTCTTGGCAGGCGGCTTGATTGAAATTAGCAATGTAATTTGAAAAATAAATATTATTCCGCACGTATTCATTTAATGTTCAAAAATTAACAAGTTAGTCATTTGTCATTTTCCATTATAAGTACTTAAATAGTTTCTGTAATGTTGTAACGGACAATATGAGAAATCTTTTATAAAAGTTTTCGGTACGTAGTCCCTTACAGCCTGTATACGGAATTAAAAATAATAGGTAGAGACTCGTGAGTCGCACGGTTTGGTGAAAGAAATTTCATCCAAATTTATTGAAGTCTCAGGAGAACATCGAGGTGGTAGCTTTTTCTGCCAACGTATAAGCTTGGCCATACAAAGGGGTAAGGCTGCCTGTCCACCGGAGCGGAGCGAGGCAGCGGAGTGGAGAAACGGTGAAATATTAACCAATAAGATTGCACAAAATCTCCGCTCCTCTTTTTTGTGCAATCTTATTGGTTAATATTTCACCGTTTCTCCGCTCCATTGCCTCGCTCCGCTCCGGTGGACAGGCAGCCTAACTGGCGTGTTTTAGGTTCTATCCCATCCCAGTGAGGCGACAACTTGGAGGAAGATTTTTACTTAGTTTATGTATGTCAGAAACCAGAAGTAAATAAACTGTAAATATTTATTTATTATGTAAATAAAGGTTTATGCAGAAAAAAATATGTAGAGAAGTAATAATAATATTCTGGGACAATCCACACACGGTCATCTGATCCCAAACTAGGCAGAGCCTGTACTATGGAAACCAGATGACTGATACTAATACTTATATACTTTTTTTTTTGTAAATACATATGTACATAGGTAAATAGATAAATAACACCCAGACACTTTGCGGAAATCGTAGCAGCCAGGGTGTCTAAACACTAGACAAACAGGCCCGTCAAAGTAATTACATAGGTATATCTCTAGTTATCAAGCAAATGGATAAGAAACATTGATTGCTTCCAAAGCAATATACTAAACGTAATTGATAAATAATGATCAGCCCTAGTGAATACCAAGCGAACAAGACTACAGGGATCTAGAATATACAAGTCCGTTTTGTTCTGGGGTGAGTTCACAACAAGGTTTTCTAACTTTTAAACGTTGATGTAAGACTTCTTGAATTTGGCTCATATCAATCCTCAAATGTCCTCGAATTTCCTCAAAGGTGATACGCCGGTTTTCTTCAATTAGTTGCCCGACAGACCTTCGACTTCACGAATTTCATAATGGTGAGAAACACGGCCACGATCGAATTCTGCGTACCAACGGCTTACGGTGCTCAAATGAGGTGCTTTCCTCCCTAAAGCATTTTGAAGACGAGCAGCGCCGACGAGAAAGCCACATTAAGCCGGGTTTAAGTATATAAACTGCATATTATTCGTATGATAAAGTAAGTAAGTACTTACATATATCTTTCCGTAATCGTTTATCGAAATAATAAGGATACAGCAACTGAGGTAGTTCTTTCTTACATGTCTTTTAATTTTACCCAAAAAGTATTTCGCTGGATATATTGCCGCCTTTGCCATCAAAGGAACATTTTTAATGAAAATTCTAGTCATTTTGATATGCAAATGAAATCTATCGGTGGAGCGGCGAAAGATGGGACTTTATTGAATGAAAACATCCACATGCGAGTATATAGCTCGAAATAATGCGATTAAAATAAATTGTATTATTGGGTAATTTTATACGTTTTTCCATTTGAAATGACTTCAAATTCTATCCTTCCTTCTTTTTGCTGTATGACACAAGCGGTGTATCACCTTTATGACAATAATCTCTTGCACGAGCCGGCCCGAAATACGTGCGCACGTAACACCGACCGGTGCCGTTCAAACGAGTTTACTTGAAAACTGGTAAGCGTTCGTGTCCGCGATAGTACATATGTATGTTCTAAAATGGCAGTGTTATTTTTATACCAGTTGTAACTTACATAGGTATGAACTAAATAAGTTTTTTTTTTATACGTCTGTTGAGCAAAGACTCTCTGCCTTATACATATACGTTCTGATCTTGAACAATCTTATTATGGCCATGCCGGTCCCGCAAACGTGTCCACGCAGGTAACACAGGGTGGAACGGGGTTGTGTATTCCACTTTGATCACTTCGGAATCAAATCACCTGGATGATTTTAGCTGGGTGATTAGAGTGGAACTATAGTGTGTTCTCCCCCATATACCCCGTCGTCCTTGGTATATACCACGACGTCATCAACCATAACGGGGTGACCAGAATGTGGTATTCTCAGCAGACATCTATGGATGCATCCCTGCGCCATGGCCTGCTCACTCCTACTTCAGCCTTAACAATTTTTTCCCATGTAAGAGATCTAAAAGAAATGGCTCGCACTTACGTGAAATAAATAATAAGCAATAAAAAATGTGCGCAACATAAGAAGCAGAATCCAAGGCATATAAAGAGAACTCTTATTATAAGAAGAAACTATTATAATAATAATAATATAATAATACCAGCCCACTGCTGGGCACGGGCCTCCCTTCAAGGTGAAGGGGCTGAGGGCATAGTCCACCACGCTGGCCAAGTGCGGGTTGGCGGACTTCACACGTCATTCGAAAACTAGTTAGGCTTTCTCAGACATGCAGGTTTCTCAGGCAATTAGAGGTGCGAGCCGGGGTTCGAACCTGAGCACCTTGTTTCCAAGGCAAGCGCTCGCCCACTGAGCTGTTACAGCTGCCAGAAGAGACTATTGAATTTCAAATATTGTTATCACCCGTTATAATCGGTAATCTCATAGATATTACATTTTAAACTGTTTCATTTATAAAGTTTTGATCTATTCTTTATTCATTCCCGTGGGGTGTCCGGGTAAGTGAAGCACCCACCCATCATCTCCTGTTGGGTTTCATAAAAGGAAGCTAAGGGAAAACAAGAAGACCGGCAGCAGGGTCTCTCTATTGCATTACCTACCATCTATATTGCGATCCCTAAGAGGCCTGCCATGCGTGGGGTATATAGCAACCCATGCCTTATTATGGGGGGGGGGGGGGCTTTAGTTCAACATTCTTTCGGCTGCTGATATCAAAGAGGATTTAAATTGATAACCACAACCTTGAAAAATGTCTAACATATTTTTTGTATACAGGGTGTCCCAGGAATGGGGTATCAAGGTAATGACGCATTGTGTAACCTACAAACAATCAATTCGTGAAAGAAAATAATGAAAAATGTCAACAGTTTCAGTGCAGCGAGCTCATAATATTGTTCGTTATATAACAGTATTCTGGACATGATAGCAAATAGACTGGATTGTGGATACGTGAATCATTGTTGATCCATTTCCCATGGTCTGGTGCAGCGATGATTTGCGTATCATAGGTGTATTTGTATATTATAATTAGAAATAAGTTATACCTTTTTGTCTTGTGTTTGTTTTTGTTTGATATGAGTCTTGGTCAGAGTTGGTCACTTGAATAAAGAATATTTTATTATTATTATTATTATATAACCGAAAATGAATGAATTTCTTATTAAACATGGTAGGCAAGCAATCAATAAAAAACAGTGACTCCATGGGACTACACACGATGACACAGGGTTGCTTAGAAACAGTTTTAAGAAGATATCAATATTTTTTTATGATATTCAAAATATCAATTTTTGCTGTGTTTGACATTTTTTTCGGAGTTTTTACTATGTATACAATACTATACAATACTATACATGCCTTTTGGCTTGATATACCCTTTCCGGGACACCTAGTATACGATGGATAAATATATATGTATTAGATAGATAGATAGTAGTCGGACCTAGCAGCCTGCGCACGAGTTGACTCGAGCAGCAGCCATCACTCCCCTCAACCATATTAGAGGGAAGGGGGTGACCCGCCACACGAAATACATCTATATTATACAGGAGGAACATTTAATAATCGTAGAATGCAGTGGGACTACGAGAAATAGTTCTCCCTCGTGGACTGATGGGACAAAATAGTGGGTCTACGAGAAAACACCCATTTACTTTTCAAAATACGAAATTTTTAAAATTACCACATCGTTATATAAAAAGTAAGTTGCCAGAGTATTGAAACATAATCGCATCATGTGTCACACGTTTGCCATAACATCCTTTCCTCATAAAAGGCTTGTGAGTCACTCAAGACGCTCCCACTTTCTAAGGAATAAATTTTACTTTATAGCAAACGTCGTGTAGTTCAAAACTCAGTGCTAAATTGTTAGGGTTACCGTTGAATAGGATTTATAATATTGAAAAAATATAATGAGTAGACATCTGTCCGAAATAAATAATTACTATAAAATATGTAACTGTACCAACAACTGTACTAAGCTAAGATGAAAAGAACATTAAATATATATTTTTTAGGTTTTTAGATTGTCTAGATTAATTGTTTTCTTAAGTGGAACCTTTTTTTTGCTGTCAAGGAAAAAATCTTCAAAAGGTACCCGGTCTCCAAGGGGGCGGAGGACGGGTTGACAGCAGGGTTGTGACCACCGCGACAGGCTCCCGTCGGCTATAATGCGCCACCAGACGACGGGCTTAAAGGCCAAGGCACTGTGGGGCAACTGGTGTAGACCTCACCGGAGTACACAGAATCCCCTCTCACGTGCGGATGTCACAGCTGCAGAGGTTATAATGGGCCCCAAGGTCCACGCTTTTGATGGTTTCCCCAGTGAGAACAAAAAACAGATTAGTCGTTTTATGTGTTAACTTTACACAGTGACAAATGTTTGTTTACTCTTCAACGTCTAATCCCCTGAAACACGAACACCAAAAGCCGAAACACCGCATAATGCCTTGTAAACCAAGCGGATACAAATCCCGAGTAATCTTGGCGGCAACCCTGTGTGGGTGATACGTCATGTCACAAAATGTATGACAAAACAGGACGTCCCGAGGCGAACCAAAGGGAGGCTTTAAACAGCGGCCCTGTATACAGTGACGTCGATGTATGAGATTATAAGAATACATATTGTGTGTTTACATACTTAACATATATTTTATGAGCAGAGTTTTTGGTTGAAAATTGATTGCGAATTTTTGGACGTTTAAGTTTTATTATTTAGACAGTTTGTATTTCGAGCTACCTAAAAGTCTCGGGAACATAATGATTATAGAGCTATGAAAAGTAACAAAGGTAATATTCCTTGACCGTCTCAAGGATTTAAGGGTAAGATTTTAGGGTGATAGTCGAGCCGTCTTTTACTAGCTATACATTATTGACAAAGCGAGACTGCCGCTCGCATACGAGAAACTTACCTATAACTTAAGCTGCATCAGGCAGGAATATTGATATGCCAGAAGCAAAGGTAATGAACGTCCCTTAAGGGAGCTGCAAGGAAGGACTATTTGACAATAATCTTCTTAAGCCGCGGTCCCGCGGCCTGACTTCTCACAGGCCAGATCGCGCCAGGTCAAGCTGATAGGCCGTGGGAACCGGCGCATTCGATGAAGCCTGTAGTGGCCTGTCGTCGCCCGTCCAATCCATCGGGAATCGTTAAGTTCAAAGATGTAGACGCTTTTGATTTTAAATTTTTAGGCTTCATACCTATCACTTTCCAGCAGCCCGCACTAGGCTGAATCACGCCGTGGCACACACGGCACGTGCCCACGGCAGGCCGCGTCAGGCATTGCCCGTCTGACACGGCCTGTCGGTTAACGAGCCGTGGAATCGCGGCATAAGATGGAAGTAACTCTTACCCGGATCTTACTGCTTCAATTTTACAAAGCGTTCACGCTTTACCCTAACTTTCTTAGTTACCTTTTTTAACCAGAGACTGTCCTCTTAGAAAAAATGATATACGAGCATTTTATTCTCTTCGGGTAAGTATATTTTTCTTATTCGTATTACTGCGGGTCTAAAAAGGCCACTTTCGGGGAATCATAATATGAGTAAGTTACCGTTTAATTTTTATTCGTATGGCAGCATTAACATCAAATATGAGTCTGCTAATTAGTGTTAATAAATGAATTGAGTATGATTGACCTAAAATGTGTGATAATTTTACAAAAATTACAGGAAATGCGAAGAATTTGATAGAAATTCAAAATACGAATTCCTTATAGAGGAAATGCTTAATGTGGCCTTTTTAGGCCCGCTGATTATGGTGTACTTATGGTATACTTTCCCCTAACCATATTACGCTCACATTCGTAAATCTAAAAAACATTTTCCGCAAACCCTCTTATCTATAAAACGTTCAAATTAAATACTGGCTCTAACGACATTTACTTTTCAATTCACCCGAAGGAGGAAATCCTAATAACATCAAATCGTCAGACAATAACACCCTCAAATCATCGTTACCGGAGTCAAGTAAATTACATGTCAAAAGGTCGGAGATCCAGGAATATTCCTCGATAATTTAAATATAGCATAGACGACCGTTTTGTGAACCAATCGTGGCTCTAAACTGTCTCTCAGTTTCCCACAGGAACGCGATATTTTCATACTGGTTGTCCATATTGAAATCGTTTTCAGTATAGAAAAATATTTAAAAAAAAATTGAACCGACTTCAATAACACTAAAATGTATAAAATAATTTAAATATTAAAGAAGTTGGTGTTAGCGTACCTGCTGTGTATATTTGGCACCAACTTCAATAATATTTAAATTATTTTATACTTTTTAGTGTTATTGAAGTCGGTTCATCATCATCATCATCATCATCACCAGCCGGAAGACGTCCACTGCTGAACATAGGCCTCCCCCTTCGAACGCCACAATGACCGACAATTGGCTATTTGCATCCACCGGTTACCTGCGACGCGCACAATGTCGTCTGTCCACCTAGTGGGAGGCCTACCTACGCTGCGTCTTCCGGTTCGTGGTCGCCACTCGAGAACCTTTCTTCCCCAGCGGTTATCGGTTCGTCGAGCGATGTGGCCTGCCCATTGCCACTTCAACTTTTTTTTTTTTTTTTTTTTTTTTCTATTTATTTGGGTAACAAACAGTGACATAATGTATGCTTATCAAGGACTTAACAATAAATTTTACTAATTATGTAACCAGCATCAATTACCACAAATTATACAATTGATCTAGTATAAAATTAAGAGTGAACTTAAAAAATATATAGCTAAACGACTAAGTTCTATTTCTTAAAACACAGTAGGTACTATACAATCAGGTAAGTATTTCTGACTCAGTATAAGTATAAAACAGTCTGTTCAGTTACGTTACATTTAAGTGTTTTAATTTTTCTAGAACTGTTTTACGAAAGGTGTTCGTATTTAATCGAAACATATCAATATGACTAAAATTATTGTTATAAACTTCAGCAAGACGCCGCAACGGCGAGCGACAACCTGCGTTAGTGCGACATTTATTTAATGCGAAAGTTTGCATTCTCTGACAGGTTCGTTTATGTGGTCTAACTGGTACAGAATATCTAATATTATTTATAATTTCGATACAATCATATTTGTTATGGCATAAATCATACAGGATCTTAGCTTGTAGTTGAAGTCTTCTAAACCTTAGTTGTAGAAAGCTATACTTTTTTAATAATTTAGAATAAGATAGGTTGCTACGGGTACATTTAAAATGCATGCAGCGTAAAAATTTTTTTTGAATTCGTTCTATCATATCAGAATACTTACTATAAAATGGGTTCCAAATCGCAATAGCATATTCTAGCTGTGACCGCACTAGTGTTTTATACAGGTGTAAATATGTGGTTGGCTGCCGAAAGTCATTACTAGCACGTAGAATAAAACCGTACATTTTGTAGGCTTTATTGCAAATATTCTCAACATGTGTGTCCAGTGTTAATTTAGTGTCAAGAGTTACTCCTAAATCCTTAATAGTTTGTACTCTGCTAATATTATGTTTGCATATCGAATAGTTATATCGACTACATTTTATTTTCCGTGTAAAAGTGATAACCTTACATTTATCTATATTAAGTTTTAGCTTATTAGTCTTACAATAGTCTGAGAATCGATTAATGTCTTCTTGCAATTTCTGGTGATCTAGGCAGTTATTTATTGTGCGATACATTTTTAGGTCGTCTGCATAAAGCAAGAAGTCGCAATTATGAAAGCATTTGTCTATATCATTGATAAAGAGTACAAACAAGAGAGGACCGAGTATTGAGCCTTGCGGCACACCAGACGTGATGGGAATGGTGTCAGATTCGTAACCACTAATTACTACTTTTTGCGTTCTGTTCGAAATGTATGATTTAAACCACCTCCAAAGGCTACCACGTATTCCATTAAAGGCGATTTTTTCGAGTAATATTTTATGATCAACACTATCAAATGCCTTTTGGAAGTCTGTATAAATGCTATCCGTTTGATTATTAGCATCTATATTTTCAAATAATTTAGTTGTGTACACCATGAGATTTGTAATGGTAGAACGTTTGTGGACAAATCCGTGTTGCTGTGGAATAATATTAGTATGTAATAGCGGGTAAACAGAATTATGTATAAGCCTCTCCAGAACTTTGGACAGAGCAGGTAGAATTGAAATTGGCCGATAATTGATAACATCTCTTTTTGAACCCCCTTTATGTATAGGCGTAATTCTAGCTGATTTCCAAGTCACAGGACATACCCCTTCATCTAAGCATTTGTTAAACAATATGTGAAGTGGTTTACAAATAGTTAATGCAGTTTTTTTAAGAAATATGGATGGAATATTATCTGTACCCATACCTTTAGAACAGTCCAAGGATTTCAATTCCTTTAAAATACTTTCTTCCATAATATTTACATGGCTAATAATAGTATCCGATGAAGTTCTGAGGTCTAGGTCATTTATATCTGTTATATCGTAAGAGTCAGTTACTTCTGATGGTTGAAATACGGATTGGAAGAAAGTGGAAAACAATTTGCATATATCTTCAGGATTGTCAGCTGTCAACTCTCCATAACGAGCACTACTGGGGATGTCGGATTGATGTTTACGATTATTAATATATGTCCAAAAATACTTAGGGTTCTGGTTTATATTTACTTCTACAGATTTAATATAATTATTGTAACATTTACGTGCTTCTTTTTTAAATCGCTCGCGAAACATAGAAAAGATCGAATAATCCGATTTGTTTTTGTATACTTTCCACTTAATCCATGCTTCATTTTTATTCTTAAATATGTGTGCCAGAGATGAAGTAAACCACACCGGAAAATGTGTATTTGGAAGTTGTTTAATCGGGACGTGTTTACGGATTATACTGTATAAGATCTCATAAAAAATGCTAACACATTCCTCAGTAGAATTATTTAGGAATAGTTCGTCCCATTTAACCATTGATATATTTTTATTAATTTCCTCATAGTTCGCATCTCTATATAAGTATGAAGTCCTAAGCTTACATTGTAAACGTTTATGTATGATAGTCGGTATCAGTATATAAAACGGAGGATGATGTGCATCCACTGGAACCAAAGTAATTGGAGCCAGCTGAGTTGTACAGTCTGGTATGTTTGTAACGCACAGATCGAGCAATCTATTCAAATTATTTTTATGCTTATTTATTTGTCTACAGTAATTGAAAAGTGACATAAAATTTAGTATAGAAGAGTGAGGCGGTTTTGGGTCCATTGACAATAGGGGTTTTACTCGATCCCCATCCACCGTCCAATCTAAGATAGGCATATTAAAATCTCCTATTATACAAAATTTGTCTACGTCCTGTACATTAATAAAATCACGCAAATTATTAAAGTACGTGTAATAAACTGCAGTATCCACTCGAGGTGGTATGTACACACCTCCAATTAAATATGAAGAATTACCAATGCGTATTTGCAATAAAATGTAGTCAACAACTGGTGGTATGTCAAGCGGTGCGGCGGGGGGCGCGGGCACGCAGCGCGCCGATTGCAGCGTGCGCAGCACGGCCACCAGCACGCCGCCGCCGTCACGCCGCTCCGTGGCCGCCCGGTCCCGATCACAGCGGTACACATTATAGCGGGAATCAATAAACTCGTTATTTGATATGTCCGTATGCAACCACGTCTCAGTCAAAATAATAATGTCGTAATTATGCATTAAAATATTCATATAGATAGTATTTAATTTAGTTCTCAGCCCGCGACAATTTTGGTAATATATTGATAACACATTATTACTGTTATCGAATTTGATGGCCGTTAATATTAAGGTGTTGGTATGTGTTTATGTACAGCATTTCATAAAATACATACTTGGGTAGGTATATATTTGTAAATAGTACAGTTATTAAGTTTAAAAGCAGGCTGATTTTGTCATTAATATAGGGTACTTTTATCGAAAGGTTATAGAAAAAGTTAATGTCGTTTATGTTAGGTATACTATGACATAGTACATTACACAGTAACCACAGTATATTTGTACTTGGAGGAGTATATTTAGGAGAATATTTGTACTTGTAGACGCAGTAATGGCAGCGCAACCATAAAATACATGATAACTGTAAATAAATATGTCGGTATTGTGTTTGAAACATTAATGCATTATTAGGTAATAAAGTATGGTCGTAGTTATTATCATAATAATAATTTAGGACTGGCAAAATATATCTGTGTAATACGATTTTATAGTAGCCCATTTTACAGTAAATAATCTTTAAACTGTCAGAAGTTATGTTTGAGTAATTATCACCACATACATTTAAATTAAAATACAACTTAAAATACTTATACTTATCATGTTGAATGCATTCGTATTGTTTTGTATAACAAATATATCTTTCGCAGGGTGAGAAATATGTTAAAGGTATGGAATTTCGCGTAAACAAATTACAAATAATATACAACAACAATATAAATTGCACTGTAAAATATAATCGCAACAAAACTATGAAAAGATTATTTAATTTTAGACAGATCTTGCATGGATCGTATGGCAAGTACAGGGGACGTATCTGACTTACGTATGAGAACAGTACCATTCTTGACCCACACATATTTATAATCATGTGCTTTACTCTTCTCCCGGCACTCACGAAATAGGTGCTTGTTCTTGAGAGTAAGGTGCTCGTTGATATATATTTTTTGGGCGGTTCCTGTAACGCCTATCTGTTCTGTGGTAAGGCCTTTTGAACTACGATATGAAGCGAGAACATTATCACGCAAGATCCTGCTTGTAAATTTCACAATGATATTTTTAGGACGGATATCCTTTGGGTTCGCGTGAGGTACGCGATGTACCGACACAACATCAGACATAGGGATCTTTTGTTTAGTGGCTGTTCCAATGTTCATCACAATGTCTACTAAATTTTCATTTTTTCTGTCCGGAATGTTAACCATCTCAATGTTCGTATCCCTTGCTTGCTGTTCCATAATTGCCAATTTATGTTCCAATTGTTCCACATGATTAGGCAGTCTACTAGTTTCCACGACTTGTTTTTTGATCGACTGTAGTTCCTTCTCGAACGTATCCTGGCGAGCATCTGAAAAGCTGAGGGACTTCTCCATGTCAGATATGCGAGTAGACAAGTCGGAGACAGACTTCTTAATACTGATGTTTTCATCACGCAAGCCTATGATGTTCGAATTTATTAAATCCAGTGACTCGGAGATACTAGTTAGCTCATGAGTGAGGCTCGCTTTAAGGCAGGATTGAATAGCTTCCGTAATTGTTTTATCGATTTTATGATTCAGCGACGCTAACCGCTCGTCGAATTTCTGTTCGATTACCTTCATATACCAATCCGCGCTATCATCAGGCTGCTTGCGCTTACGCATATGTTTGCATAATTCTTCGTCCCTAGCAGCGGTAGATAGGTCCGGATTCGATGAGATTTTGGTTGGTGTGCGTGCGGTACGCTGCATGTTTTCTGTTGTGTGCTCCGCACTTCGTAAGCGAGACAAAAAATAAGTAGCTGTCTCTTAGCGTTCAGGGGGTGAGGTAAGGCGCTCCGCAGCGACTCACTGATTTCTAATGCACTCAATATTAGCACTTAACACTTTACTATATAAGAACGTAAATAGCATAAAAATTTTAAGTCAGAACCGTAATAAAGGAATAACAGGTCCACTCTCAACCAGGCTCCGAGAGCGAATGAGAGCATGAACTTGCAGATTTTAAGAGCTATGTCGGTGACCTTGGTTCTTCGGCGAATCTCCTCATTTCGGATTCTGTCGCGCAAAGAAACTCCGAGCATAGCTCTCTCCATAGCTCGTTGTGTGACTCTGAGCTTATCCAAAAGGCCAACAGTTAGGGACCACGTCTCAGTACCATATGTCATCACTGGCAACACACACTGGTTAAAAACCTTCGTCTTTAGGCACTGCGGTATTTTGGACGAGAAGATTTCGCGTAGTTTCCCGAACGCTGCCCATCCGAGTTGGATTCTTCGGGCGACCTCTTTGTCGAAGTTGGACCGACCTACCTGGATAGTTTGTCCTAGGTATACATAGTGGTCAACAACTTCGACTGTATCGTTCCCAACAACTACCGGTACGGGTGCAACATGGACATTAGACATGATCTTCGTCTTGTCCATGTTCATTTTAAGACCCACCTGTTGGGAAACGCTACTGAGGTCGCTGAGCATCGTATTGAGGTCCTCCAGCGACTCTGCCATAATGACTATATCATCGGCAAAACGAAGGTGAGTGATGTATTCGCCATTGATATTGATGCCGAATCCTTTCCAGTCCAAGAGCTTGAAAACGTCCTCCAATGCGTTTGTGAACAGTTTCGGAGAAATAACGTCTCCCTGTCTCACACCACGCTGCAATGGGATTGGTTTCGTGCTCTCGTCCTGTAGTCGGATCGACATGGTGGCGTTGCTGTACAAACACTTCAACACTTCGATGTACCTATAGTCAATGTGGCACCGCTGGAGAGACTGCAATACTGCCCAGGTCTCGATTGAATCAAAGGCTTTCTCGTAGTCCACAAACGCTAGACATAATGGCCGATTATACTCCTCGGTCTTCTGTATAATCTGGCGGAGCGTATGTATGTGGTCTACGGTGCTAAAGCCTTTTCGGAACCCGGCTTGTTCGGGAGGCTGGAAGTCATCAAACCTGCGTTCGAGACGGTTCGTAATGACTCTCGAAAACAGCTTGTATACATGGCTCAGGAGTGAGATAGGTCTATAATTCTTCAATAAAGTGTTATCACCTTTTTTGAAGAAAAGAACCACCACACTCCTGTGCCATGCTTCTGGCGTTGTACCCTCGAGTAAGACGGAATTAAATAACTTCTGGAGGACTAAAAGTACCGGTTTTCCACCCGCTCTCAGAAGTTCTGATGTGATTCCGTCTTCACCCGGCGCCTTGTTATTCTTGAGCTGTTTGAGAGCCATTCTAATCTCGTACAGGCTGATGTCTGGGATGTCCTCAGTATAGTGTCGGGTTAGTTTGGCTCTGGTGTCCTGAGCTGTTCTAGCAATGGGTCTACGTGTTGAGGTGTATAACTGTCCGTAAAATCTCTCGAGCTCTCTCAATATCTCCGGTTTCGATGAGATGACACTGCCGTCATTGATCTTCAGCTTTGTCATATGGCTACGCCCAATAGACGAATTCTGTGCGAACACTTTAGAGCCTTGGTTCCGCTCAATTGCGTCCTTAATACACGCTGTATTATAGGAACGCAAGTCGTGTCGCATAGATTTCGAGATTTGTCTATTGAGTTCAGCATATTCCGACATATCAGCTGAAGATTGCAGTCTCATCTCAGTCCGGTTTTCCATTAGCTTAATGGTTGTATTGGAGAGCTTTTGAGGTTTTTTACGGCGTGGGGTCTTATAGAACTTGGACCCCACTGCGTGGACAGTTTGCACCAACCCATTGTTTATCTCGTCCGCAGTTTCGCAGTCGGCGAGGCACTGAAAGCGATTATGCAGTCGGTTCAATTGTTTTAAAAAATATTTTATTTTATACTTATTAGTGATATTTTCATACATAAAGATTGAACCATCGAAGACGGTAAAATGATCTAGGTAGGTTATGACATCATTATGATTTCACATTATCGTCTACATACTTTTAGAAGAAGAAGAAGAAGAAGAATAAAGAAAGAATTATTGAAATTGGTAAATATTTGCCAGAGTTATGACCATTTTTGTCTTTAAAAAGCGACATAAAGTCATCTATATAGGCTTTCCTGCAGCTTTCCTGCGCAGTCAACATTCTTGTTTTTTCAGAAACTACTTATTACTAAGCAATAATTTTTTTATGGGACCCAATTAACGGATTAAAGAATGGATGGAAGAAAGATTTTTTCAAATCGGTTCATAATTGCCAGAATTATGCGCGAACATACATAGAAGAAAAAAATATATACAGACGAATTGAGAACCTCCTCCTTTTTTGAAGTCGGTTAAAAGTGACGAAAGGCTACAACCAACATTTTCCTTTGGGAATTTTATAATTGATTTGTGAGGAAGTTCCTCCCTCTGGAGCCTTAACCTCCGTTTGCTCGGACACTGTTAATTCCCTCAACCGGTTGAATATTATTATTATTAACTTATTAAAATCATTGCGGAGACCGACTAGAATGTTATGCGGACCTAAAAGGCTACTTTCGGTGAATCATAATATGAATAAGTTACGGTTAAATTTTTCTTCGTATGGCAGCATTAACACCAAATATGAGTCTGCTAATTAGTGCTAATAAATGAATTGAGTATGATTCACATATGACGTGTAACAATTTTTCAAAAAGCAGTAGAATTTTTAAGGTTATGCTGAAATTCAAAACTAGAATTGCTTAAGGTGGCCTTTTTAGACCCGCTGATGTTAGATCTGCGTTAGATCAATTTTACTAAATGATGAAACATAGAAATAAGAAACTCAGATCATATCATGTCTGTCTATAAATATAAATTCCAGGATCAATTACAATAAGTAATCACCAAGTGTCTGGGTGTTGTTTATCTATTTAAGTATGTATTTACAAAAAAAAAGTATAGGTATAAGTATTAGTATCAGTTGTCTGGTTTCCATAGTACAGGCTCTGCCTAGTTTGGGATCGGATGACCGTGTGTGGATTGTCCCAAGATATTATTATTATTATTATTAATACTTCCTACTAGACTGTAGCCTGGATGGTATCATTTACTCTTTTCGTTAGTTTTTACACTAACTCTCTCATTTTTCATCCCACTTGTGAGTCAATGGTCGGCTGGAAGAAATTTCATTATAAATAAGCAGTAACTTTGTACTTATATTTCCTATATCTCTTTTTACCTTTGTTGTTTCTGTGTACAAAAAAAGAAAAAAAATAAACAAATATTATTAAGTTTTTTTTTAAATCTTAGTCCTTTAAATTCCGGATCTATTTGTCGCATGTCTGCACCAGAAATCCCTCAGCGCTGTCCGCCCTCCTTGCTCCATATAACACCCTCATCCCCCTTTCCCGATGACAAGGATATCTAAATGTCATTATAAGTTCAAACTTAGTCGAGTGGGGCACGGAATTCCTGGCTGACGGCGGTTTCTACAGATCTTCTTGTTAACGCTGTTATATTAAAACTACTAGTTTGCTGCTATTTCATTAGCGAGTTGGATTGATGTGACCTTATTCTGTTACTGGAACTAATTTGAAGGTGATATTACTTAGGTATTTCGAGCTATACACCCGTCGAGTGTCTAAGTAAAAATAGTACTTTCCCATCTCTTCCCGTTCGGTATCGTATAAGAGACGAGATAGATAAGACGGATACTACCCGTGAGGTGCCGGGTTAGAATTACATCCCCCCCATCTCCTCTCGTTGGGTGTCGTAAGAGGCGACTAAGCGAGAACGGGAAGACGGGCAGCAGCGTTGGCTGCCAATGATGATGATGAATGATGAGAAGACGGATATCAGAAGAAGACGCTGTGGCCGATCTCCGCGTATAATGCGATCCCCAAGCGTGATGTGGGGATTATTGCAAACACCCCCTCTCGCCCCTTTCGAGGGGGAAGTCCATGTTCAGCAGTGGACGTCTTCCGGAGCTTTGAGGAATGGTGTGTGTGCCACGGAATACAAGCTGGTGCTTGACCACAATTCCACCTGATTGAGTGATGATGAGTTGTGGTTGGAAATGCACTAGTTTTGTAAAATCCAAGAACAAGGATCCTGTGCTATGTCAGAAGTTAAAAGGACGACCTAAAAATTAAAATAAGTTAATAGGTAGGGGGTTAATTAAGGGTCGAAAATCAGTATCACAGCCCAGGCTTCGACTTGAATGACTGTCAAAAAGTTTACATATTTTGTACTTTTTGTAAACTAGTTTAGTATTGTATATTACCAAATAAGGGTTATTCTTCTTCTTCTTCTTCCCTTTGCCGCCAAAAGAGAGATATAAGTCAAGTAAAGCACTTGCAATGTAACCAGTAACACAACGTCATTCCAGGCGTTGACTGCGGGCCTCTATGAGGTGGAGGCCATAGCTAAGAGTATATTACTTAGAAAGTGGACGCCACAGGAGGCTGTATGACTATAATTTTGTCGGGCATTCCTGCTTTGCCCTGTCTCTATAAAAATCTGGCATACGGCTTATACCTAGCCGTATTTTATTAAGTATCTGCAACACCACACAATTAATTATCAGTTTCTGTGCTAACTATCGACCCGTCACAAATAATGAATATTACGCATTTCTATTAATATTACATACATACGCGTCGAATACAGAACCTCCTTTTTTGAAGTCGGTTAAAAAAATCCTCAGCTAAGTACTATTTCTTTTCGTATCCCGCACAATGAAATTATTATTGGTCAATCAGTAAGACTGCATCATAATTAGGTACGACAGCGTTCAAGGACTTTACACTTATCCCAAATATCAAACTATAAAAATTCCAAGCACAATAGCTGATTTAAAAATTAAATAAGTACGAAAAAACATCCAGAGTATTTAATACCTACACAGTTGAAGGTCTCAAGTATATCATAAAGTAGGTGTATACAGAGGCTCGTGCACACAAAAGCAAAGTTTTGCTATTCAGCATCTTAATCACCCATTTCTCTCATCTCTTTGTTTTATTGCACAATACTAAAAATGAGGGGAACATTTTTTAGACTTCACAAGCGCTACGAGTAATAAGTAATACGCTTTTTCGCTTTGAAATAGGGAGTGTCATCATTATTTTTATGGTTTTGCAAACAATTACAAAGAGACCTCAAAATACTAAAGAAATGTTGCAAATGATGAAAATAAAAGATACGCTTGCAAGAAAATTTCAAAACTATTTTACGGGAAAATTAAACAACTTAGCGAAACGAAAAATAAGAAAATCGCTTTGAAGGGATTGTGAAATATTGGACGTTTGGAATTCGACGGAGTTTAATCTACTTCTTTACTCGAATGTTTTTTTTATTCATAATTGGATTTTGTTTTCAATGGTTTGTAAACTTGCAAGTATAAGAAGATACTATAATGTTTATACAATATAATATATAACACTACCAACAGAATCTTCTGATTCAATAGAGTGTATAAATACGAATATATTCTCCTCCCTATTAGCTTAAAGAACTATTAAAAAAAAAATTACAGTTACTTTTTTTTTAATATATCTTGGTGTTAAAACCATATTCGATTTTTGGTTTTGTGACGATTAGAAAATAAAGAAAACGATTTCACGCTTACGATTAATTCCAATCTACATTGTGATTTTTTTGTCAGAGACATTCAGGTTATTTATTTCAGCCGGAATACATCCTCCTTTGAAACAGAGGCCTTCCCCTTGCACCGCCACAATGAACGACAATTTGCTATTTGCATCCACCGGTTTCCTGCGATTCACACAATGCCGTCAGTCCAACTAGTGGGAGGTCTGCTATGCCCCGTCTTCCAGTTTTAGTCGCCACTCAAGAACCTTTCTTCCCCAACTGTTATCGGATCTTCGAGTGATAGGTCTCGTCTTGTGCATGCATTTAAACAAGGGATCTTCAGGATAATTTAACTTCTATCACCATTTTGGCATATTTCCACACATTTTATCGAGGAAATCCGTCTCAAGGTAAATGCAGAGGGAGTGTGGAGAGCGTTGCAGGCCTCCGAGCGCCATTTATTCAAATTTATAAAGATCCGCGAATCGTGGCGGCGGCGTCTCATCGAGCTCCGAGCAATTTGTAAATGGAGAGATGATTTACCACCCGTCGACGTGACACGTGATTACCGGCTATTGGACGTTTTACCGCACTCATTTTATACTTACCTAAGTACCTTAATATCTGTATTTGAAGTACCAGTATACTAAGTTATGAGAGTAATAATAATAATAATAATATCTATCAATATCAATATAGTGAGTGTATCAATATAGCTGCTGAACTGAGTTCATGTTCAGTAAAATTTATCGGTGAATCGCCTACTAGCTGGCATTTTATTGCACTCCTGTTTTTTGACAACTTTAACATCATTCTTACTTTAGCAATTCTGACTTCCTTTCTTCCAGTGTTTAGTATCACTTTATTTTTATTAAGACGATAGTAAACTTCTTGATTCTATTCTTCTAGTACTTTACTCTAGTATTTATTTTCATTACAAGCAACCATTCTGGCTAATAATAAGTAATGTCATAAAGACTTTAAAGTCTCCAGAAAACTAACTGATGATCAGTTCACGACGATGTTATAAGAAACTATTCATACACCCCTTTCAGAGAGAGAGAGCACTCTGAAAGGGGTGTATGAATAGTTAGTATAATAGATGAATGGATGGATAATCTATCCATCCATCTCAAAAGAATGAATGAAGTTATCAGGTCAATAATACTCGACCTCATTCCTGACTCTGATTACTAACATGGTTGTCCTTATCATCTAACAACGCAATTTAATTTCTAGCGACAAATTCAGCAGGATTCCATTGACCTTATAATATTAAACGAATGGTTTTACCTTCATCCTAACAGGGCCATTAATATCATTGGACTAACGGGCGATTCATAAATTCATGTCGCTCATATATCGTGTGCCAGGCTGTGCACATAATTGGCTTCAGACTCAGTGCGGCGACTTGGCACATGTGGTCCCAAGTATGAACACGACTCGGGATTTAGCTTTAGATGCTTTGAGGTAGTCAGATAGATGTAATATTGGGTCAAGAGGTACCCCAATGTATATAACATTGGTCAATTGTAAATTTTTGCCAAGTATGGCTGAAATTGCATCGACGAATGCGAGTGATGAAGACGTCGAGATTAACTATGGCACAATGAATGTAACCCTAAATTCCATAATTTACATTCAAAAAGCATAATACAATCGGGATGATTTAATCACGGATTAATTTTTAATTAGGTGGGTAGTGAAGTTGGTGAGTTACGAATTTAACAAACAAATTATAATTACACCGCAAAATTCTCAGTTGAGGCCAAAGTAAAACAATTCCCCAAACCCACCAGGTGTTCAAAACCAACTTCAGTATTTGTTACAGAGCTTTTAAATAAATATTGTATACCCATTTACTTGTCTAAATATAAATACCTCGGTCAAAAAGTTGGGCAACGATCGTGTTATTTGTTTGGAATTTATTTGATGGTTAACTTCTCTACCGACTGAATAATAGAAGGGAACAATTTGCTAAATTTAATCAAAGTTCTTCTTCTTCGTCGTAAACTCCTGGTGGAGTGCTCGTGCCTGGTATATTGCCTGGCTTTTGCGAGACTTCTCCATACCTCCCTATTTGTGGCACTGCGTGTACATTCAGAAGGGAACACTTCGTAGATTTCATGAGGTCTGTCCATCTTGTGGGTGATCGGCCGCGAGAACTTTCACCCTCTCCTCTTCCTTGCACAATCAGTCATTCCAAAGAGCTTTTCAATCAATTTTAAAGAGTTTAAATCAATGGTCCTTCGTTAGGCGCCATTATCTTTTCACTATTTTATAGAACTCCTAAGTCAAAAACTAATAACATTTTACATATTGGATATGATAAGCATACGTACCTACCCGTTATTTTCTTGGATCATTATACTATGTCTCTATGATTTGTCATCACAATTCATATCGCGCGTAAGTACAAGACATTGGCGCCACTGGGTCGCAGCCTCATTTATGGAAGTCTAGAAAATAGCGATATTTGTGGGTCCTATAATTAGTTGTAATATTCAAACACACGTAGCGTAATATTAATATACTTACAAAAAAAAAGTTGTTTTTAGTAAATATTGATTCAACACTGACGAAATGCGTTCCGGCGTTTACCGATTCATAGCAACCAACAATATAATAGAATAGAAATATTACTATACGATTATGAGTAACTCGGTATAGCGTATTTTTATAATTATATCATTAAAAATTATATATACAAGCCTATCTGAATACCAGTATAATTTAAACTTTAATAATTAAAATTGAATTCAGGACACTAATGACCTCATTCAATAACGCTGACATAAAATTTTGAAAACTTTGTTAACAATATAAAAAAACGAATAAGGTTTAAATTCCAAAACTACAACTAGAAAAGGAAATGGATCTAAACAGTCATTCAAGAATCGTGCACCCTTCAACTACCACCCTTCTAATAAACCTTTCACGCCTACATACACTCAAGCGTTAATAAAACTTTGCTTTCGTGAATCCACTCCGAAAGGACACAAATCCGACTAAACAAGTCGCGACTTGCTTCCTATTCCTTAAAAATCTCATAATTCTCACATCCCCGCTCGTTTTCCACGCTCGGTTAACTGTCGGGGTGCTCATAATAGGGTTGAATTCCGGACACGTTGCCGGCAATGACGAGAGGATTCCTGGTCCGGGCCAAGACTGCGCAATCCCCGGTCTCTGTAAGGGAGACGTTTGAATAAAAATACCGTCCTTATTTTAGTAATGGGATTTTAGTGTTGGACGCCTTTTGATGGCGGGGTTGTCGTAATGATTTGTGTAGTAGTTTTTATCAAAATTGTGTACATATGCATATAAAACAATACATTATGAAACGGGTGTTTCCATTGTATGTTTTCATAGATCCGTCAGATTTGGAGTATGATCTACACTTATACTTAAGTCACTAGGCACTGCAAGTATTACAATTTCTGAACATTTAAATATGCTTCTATTAACAAGTAATAAGTTTTAAAAACTAAAACCCGACTACGTATAAAATCGCAGTCTGATAATGTGATATTATATAGGCTATAACCAGCGGACAGTCAAGACGCTTCTAACGACACCCTACTTTTCAAATTATGTTAAGTAGATTAGAAGATATGCGGGAACAGATGAACATACATACATTCTTGTTAAAATCATAACCCTCCCTCCGTTCCGTAGTCGGGTAAATAAGTACTTACATCTAATCATGATTGTTTTATTATCTCGTGTTTCACTCTTGGCAAACACCCCGTTTTATTTCTTCTTCTTCTGCGCTCTTATCGATAAAGCAATTTCCATTCCAGTCTATTATCCGCTTTTATATTGGCCACCTGGTACGACAGTCCTCCTATATTTTCTGCTACCAATTTAGTTGGTCGGCGTAAGTTCGCTATCTTTTGCCACTATTTTTGGTCTACCGTGTCGAGTATCTCTGGGCATATGTCGCTATGTGGCCCACTGCTCGTCCAACATTCAAACGACAAAAACTTCTTAATCACATTAATTATCCAATCATAACCTAACTAGCTTTCGAATGGCGTGTGAAGTCCGCCAACCCGCAGTTGGTCATCGAGGTAGACTATGGCCTAAGCCCCTTCATCTTGAGGGGAGGCCCGTGCCTAACAGTTGGACCTAAACAAGGACTGGTATTATCTTCTATTCTTTCTATACTATAATAAAACTCAAAGAGCACTTTTTCTGTACATTGAATATTTTTCCAAAATTTCTATGTGGGGATACTATACTATCGACATAGAGGCCAAAACAATTTTTTTTTTAATTATTGTCTGTCTGTCTGTCTGTCTGTCTGTCTGTCTGTCTGTCTGTCTGTCTGTCTGTCTGTCTGTCTGTCTGTCTGTCTGTCTGTCTGTCGTTCTGTTTGTCCAGGTATCATTTGAAAACCCGTGGATGGATTTTGATAGGACTTTCACTGATGTGTTGTGTAGAAGTCTAGGTATAAATTGGTATATAAAACATCACGCTATGTTTCATAGGGGCTAAGCAGTGAAACATCACTTGCACATATTACCACGTAATTTCCTTTGTATGTGAATAGGGTAATTATAGACTGATCAGTTAATCATTAAGATATGTATTATTACTCTATATACAATAGGGACTGAGCAGACATTTAATTTGCATAAGATATGGCAGTGGCGAAGGGTCAATTTTTGTAAGGGGTAAGCCGGTCCGGTACACCTAGGAAATTTTCATTAGATTTCTGTATTGTTCTAAGTACTTTGCTGATAGCAATATGACATTATATCTTTGAAAAGTTAAAATCTGTAAAATCTGTCGTTCATGAAATTTTAATGAAACTCCCCAAGTCCAGGTAGTGTATAGGTATTGTATCACAGTCGCAACAATAAAAGATGCGAACGACTAAAAACTTTCATTATCGAATATAATTAGACAGTAATTTACGATGTTAGCGTGATTTACAATTATGAACAGCGCCATCTATCGGTGAAATTGAACATACAATCACTATAGAACTTTAATCTAGCTAAATAAAAGAAAGTCGTGTTAGTTACACTATTTATAACTCAGGAACGGCCTAACCGATTCGGCTGAAAATTGGTGGGGAGATAGCTAAGAACCAGGAAACGGACATAGGATACTTTTTATCCCAGTAGGTTAAGGTTAAGCAACGTTAGGTAAGGTCATTAAATAGATGGGTGAACCGATTTGTATGAAAGTGTGCATATCGGGTAGGTCTGAGAATAAGTCATACAGTATATTTCATACCGCTAGGTTAATTAAGGTTAAGCAACATAAAATAGATGGGTGAACCGATTTGTATGAAATTTTGTGTGCATATCGGGTAGGTCTGAGAATAGGCCGTAAAGTATGTTTCATGCCACTAGGTTAAGGTTAAGCAACATAAGGCAAGGTCATTAAATAGATGGGTGAACCGATATGTATGAAATTTTGTGTGCATATCGGGGAGGTCTGAGAATAGGTCATAAAGTATATTTAATGCCGGTGATACAATGATTGACGAGGATATATAGAACGAGAGGAGGGTGCAAGAGAGGAGAAAGAGGGAGAGGGGATTCGAGGAGGGGGTGATGGGGTGAGTGATCGGGGGAGTTAGGTGGAGTAAGGGGGGAGTGAGAAGGAGCAAGTTCGTAGAAGAGAGAGGGGGAGAGGGTTCAGAGAGGGGGAACAGGGAGAGGAAGTGGGGGAGTGTGACGGAAACCGAAGCGGGAGGGGAAAGAGAGAGGAGAGAAAGAGCATATAATTAGATTTTTTTTTATAAGAGAGAAAGATATGGAGAGAGATAAATCTAGGGAGGAGGGAGAAAAGGGGAGCAAAATGTAATAAAAGCGCGGGCGGAGCTACGCGGGTCAGCTAGTTTTATAATAATACCAGTTCTATGCAGAAAATTTTGATACTTATAAATTTAATAAGGTTATTATTAAAAGAAATTGATAAATTTATAAGTTACAAAATTCTCTGCATAGATTCAACTAAGAAAACTAAGGAAAATATACAAATAAAACAAAAATCTGTCGAACAGATTGAGAACAAATGGTGCTGGCCTGTTTTACGCTTGACCAAATAAATAAGAAGCTTTACTGTTTTATTCAATTAAGGAATTAACTAGCACGCACTGTTTCGAACGATATAAAACTGTGCATCACAGTCCACAAATCACAAGTGAGAAGCGACTGGAAGTCGGACTACTCACTTTGTCATTATTTTTTATAAATAAAGATACAATTAATGTTTTCATTTAACACATGATTCAATAGGAGTAAAGAAGTTTGTATGATCCGCCATTTTGTAATATAAAATCAAACAAGATGGCGTTGAATATTTCAGATGTTATAGGACCAATGGCGTATCCATTAAAAATGTAAGTATCGTCTTAATTTGTTAATTGAATCTTATTAATATGCAAATTCAGAAAAGAGCTTTTGCTTGGCAAATAGTTAAGTGCTGTGAATTATTTAGAATTGTAATTTCTATCTAATCCTAACTCATTGTGACTAAATAATTTCCACAGTAATATAGTAAATATTAATTTGGTTAGTCTTCAAAGTTCGGGATGATGACTGGACAAAAAACATGTAATTAGTCCGTCAGTTAGATTATCAAAAAATATTGGACACGTATTTTTTTATTTAACAAATCAATAAAAATTGCCAAAGATATAGAGCATTTCGGAGTTCGGGAGTGGGGGCTTTTTACGTCACACCTCAGTAAAAATTGTATACCGGAGTGACGTCACGCAACATTTCAAAGCACTATATCTTCGTCATTTTTTGTTTAATCGACAAAAGAAAAAATACGTGTCCAATATTTTTTGATAATCTAAATGACGGACCAAAAAATTTTTTTTGTCATCTAGCCTATTATCATTGCGGTTAAAAATCCATTAGAGAGCCAAACCTTTAGGGTAGATTGGCTTAATAATGCTAATCTTTAGTTAAGTTGCTAAAAATAAAATTTGGTCATCCATGTATCAATTTCATTTTAAGAAATCCTTATAAGTACTTACCTTATCCCTATATTTTTTGAAACATTTTTACCACATTTCAATAAGCCCACTTCATCCCTTTTGCTTTCAAAGTCAACGCCTTATACAAATACATTATACGAGTAAATTTTTTTTTCCATACAAACTTAGGGAGCCCATTTGCCCCACTTAGGTATGGAATTTCGAAAAATCCGTTCTTATTGTTCACCTAGACTATTTGAATAATGTTGGTTCCAAATTTCAAGATTGTATGTTATATGGTTTTTGCTGTATCGTGATTCCTAGAAAACACCCTGCTCTTTTATTAATATAGATGAACAGGCAGCACCACATTAGAACCACAACACTAGAATACTTCGCGGCTCAATTCGTAATGTCTTTCCAGGGTTTCTAAAGATGTGGTAGATCACATGCTCGGCTGGAACATTCCAGAAGAACATCAAGACCTGGTGCACGACCATTGGAGGAACTTCCCCGCCGTCAGCAAATACTGGCACTATTGCTTGGCGCTCATCTACACCATGCTAATGATAACGTCGGTTACTGGGAACGGAATCGTCATTTGGATTTTTAGCACGTAAGTACCTTTTTTGTATTCGCGGGGGAAAACCTTCAAAAGGTCCCCGGGAGCTGTCGGGCTTACCTGGGGTATGTAGGATCCTTACCTACTAAAACTGCAGCGGCTGTCGCATTGGCACATGAGTGGGGAAACCTGGGCTCTACGGTGGGGGCACTAGGAGCCCCTCAGTGTGCCTTGCCTTTGTGCTCACAGCCGCCACGCCGGGGACACTGTACACCCCCCGAAACAAGGTAACGGTGCTCACGAGGACGGGGGTCACAACCCCACCGCCGTACTCCTCGGAGTCACCGCCGTACTCGATGGACGTCCTAGGGCCCACACCCCGAACGTCCACCGACTCCGAATGTTCTTGTATACCTACCTAACTTTTACGTGGGGAAATCCATTACGGATACCCGCACCCCCACGGGGGTAGCTGTGCGGGTTATGTCGGACTACTGACAGAGCGTCAGCTACCGACTAAAACCCCACGGTGTCCTCAGCCCGCTGTGTCGACGGGCCCCGGGAACGTACTTGGTACTCGTCCGGGTCCCGTCAGCGGCCGCTCGCCTTCCGGCGAGCCCTTCCTCGTCCACGGGTGTAAGGCCCACGGACCTGTCTGCGGGTGTAAAAGGCCCGCAGACCCACAACCGGGTGGCGTGCCCGGACACACCGGCACGCCATCCTCCGCGAGGGCGATAAATCGCTGTGCGCAGGCAGCAGTTCCCCCGTTTCCACTGCCCGCACTACCTCGCTACGGGGGCATCAGGTCGGCGTTGGCCCGCCTTCTGCGCCCGGGCCTCCTCCTGCGTCGTGGGTCAGCGAGAGGATCGCTCTCCCTGGCCCGCTCCGCTGCCTCCTTCTGCGACATTACGCATTCGCAGAAGGAGACCACCACCGCCCACGACCTCTCGCTGCCCACTATGGATTGGACCACGGCGGGCAGCGACAGGTCGGTCCCAACCGCGGCGCGCAGCAAGCTGCGCTGTAGTGTGTGCTGCGCCGTATCTTCGGCACAGCCACAGTCGTGGCAGCTCGGGGTCGCCTCCCTTCCGGCAATCTTGTGCAAATACCTGCCGAAGCAACCGTGCCCCGACAGGATTTACACTGGGTGCACCGTAAGTTCGGCAAGATCACCTTCCTTGCCGAACTTACGGTGTCCACCCAGTCCTTTAGGACCGGGGGCACCGCCGCTATGGTCAGATGGTCACTTTATATAATACCTACCTACCTTTTTTTTTTTTTTTTTTTTTTTGACGCTGGGGAAATCTTCGAAAGATCCCCGGGAGCTGTGGGGCTCGACCGGGGTATGTGGGATTCTTACCCACTAAAACCCCCGCGGCTGTCGCATCGGCACATGAGAGGGGAGACCCCAGGCTCTCCGGTGGGATCTGCACCAGGGGCCCCTCAGTGCCTTGCCTTTGAGCCCGCCGCCGGGAGGCGCATTGTAGCTCCCCGGGAACCAGTCACGGTGCTCACGGGGACGGGGGTCGTAACCCCGCCGCCGTCCTCCTCGGAGTCGCCGCCGTACTCAATGGACGCTCAAGGGGCCCACGCCCCGAGCGTCCAGCGACTCCGAAGAATACCTACCTACCTACTTTAACTTCCATATAACAGCGGGTGGACAAATGAGATCAAGTTCACACAACTCAGAACTACATCAAGTATACAACAAACCATTTAATTACAAGATATCCGATCAAACATTTAAAACCGCCCATTTTAAGAGCCGAGTTAATAACGTGGAACAATGTGACGATCAGTTCGAGTGCCGCCGGCTGACGTCACTCGGCGGTGATTTAATTAAGTTTCTAAACGCACCGAGATGGGACGCGATGGTACTTGGACAACTAATAAAATTATCTCAGAAGTTCCATGAATACGATCGAACATTTGACGGGCCCGTTGGTTAGTGGTCCTGTCCGCTAACCGATGGGTCGTGGGTTCGATTCCCACCAAGTGTCTGAGTGTTATTTATCTATTTAAGTATGCATTTACAAAAAAAAAAGTATTACTATCAGTTGTCTGGTTTTCATAGTACAGGCTCTGCCTAGTTTGGGATCAGATGACCGTGTGTGGATTGTCCCAAGATAGTATTATTATTATAAATTTAGTAAAGTCATCATCATAAGCAGCCGTAAGACATCGTGCTGAACAATGGCCTCCCCCTTAGAATGGAGGGGTTGCCGTAATCCCCATGCTTAGCAGGCGGCTTGAGGATCGCTGTATAGATGAAAGGTAAACCAAAAAAAAAATAAAAAAAATGTGGTGCTTTCGCAATTATACATATCCCATACAATGAATTGCATAGAAATTAATCAGTGATGGTCCCGGAATTTTGAATCTGGTGTCATAATTTTTAGTCTTCCAAAACATCCAAATACTATGCAAATAAAAACGATAGCTTCATTGCACATTAAGACAAAATAACCGTTTAATATAAAATAAATATCGAGAGTTCCTTTTTTGTTCCGTTCGAGTATAATTGGTTTATATTCACATTAATTTTAACATGGGTTTCTTTTGATCTGAGAATCCGGGGTATATTATGAATGGACTTTCTGCGTGCATTTGCATTGTGCTTGAGTGCTTCGAAGCTCTGAAACGTTGGCGGTGACAACAAGTTGAGCGAAATTAACTTGGAGTTCGTGAGATGTAGTTCCACCATTTGTATTTAATTATAAGAGTCCTGTTTAGTAAACTAATGGTTCACTCTTTAAGTACTATTTACTGTAAATAGATAAGCAGTTGTCATAGACTATGATATCTCGTTACATTTTTAATGATTTCTGGAACTTTAAAGAAACTGAATAATATTAGCTAGAATAATAGATCACATTTGAATACGCAATATTAATATTTTTATTATTCAGATTCTTTAGAGATCGATTTTAGAAATGTTTAAAAAATAAAAAAAAGAATACTTGTTCTTTTCCTATTCTCATTTTAGACAAATATTTAATAACTAGCTGACTCACGCAGCTCCGCCCGCGCTGTGTTTACGTTAACTAAACTTTCAATAATATACATTCGCATAGAATACAAAACCTCCTTTTTTAAAGTCGGTTAAAAACTTGGACCCACTTTGTACTTGCCCTCCGAAGCACGGAGACGTTTAGTTCAAATGGCGTTAAACGGTCACCCATCTATTTAATGACCTTACCTAACGTTGCTTGACCTGATCGATTTCCAAACATTGTTAACAACTGTCTATGAGTGTTTTCTTACAAATATTTATTATAATTATAATGAAAAATTGTTAAAATCGGAGCAAGCGTATAACCAAGTACACATTTTGACTTTAGTCCCCTCTCCCAAGGGAACCGTGCCGAATGTCGGGATAAAAAGTATCCTATGTCCTACCTCGGAGTATTAACTCAAATCATGCCAAGTTTCGTTTCAATCCATCCAGTAGTTTCGGCGTGATGCTCAGCCGAGATACAGACAGACAGACAGACAGACAGACAAAAATTAAAAAAAAATGTTTTTTGGCTTTAGTATCGGTTATAGAATGCCCTCCAAACATACTTTTCAAAATATCTTCAATGTACAGAATTGGACCTGTTACAGTTTTATTATAAGTATAGATAGATATAGATATAGATAGATATATAAGTATAGACTAGCTGACCCGCGCAGCTCCGCTCGCGCTCTTTCACTTTGCTGAACATCATGGCATGATCAAATGCATAGTTTATGATTCTATAAAGGACAGACAGACAGACAAACATTCATTTATATACATATGGATTAAAAACTAAAACAAAGAGTTCTTATTATAAACGATGCGACGTTCATCATATAAAAAGGTATTTCAATAATAATTCATCTATTATATTGAAGCAGCGTCTTTCTGTTAAATACCTAACCACCTATAGGTACTGCAATACCCAAGCTGCGTGCAAAGCGCGAGAATTAACGCGGCCCCTCCCTTCTAGTGAGAACGCCTTTGTTTAGCAATTTTTCAGCTGATGATAATGATGATTGAAAGCTATAATGCTACAAACAGACACTTACATAATCGTTAAATAACACCCCTTGTTATAGCGTCTTGGGGCTTCATAAACACTCCGTCTTACGTAAGCAAAAAGTGTTGATAAAAACTTAAAATCGACACATGCAAAGTTTTGCAGTTTTCTAGGAAGAACTAGAACGCAATCTCATCTAAATACTTCTAACAAAACAAGCCACAAGCATTAGTAGGCCGGTGCCTCGTAAAGTATTTTTCAAACTTCGCTTATTTTTTAATAAAAAGAAATATCTAGGGATAAAGAATACCAGTTCTCATCCCCTACAGCGTAGAGCTCGGGGTGTCAGCGACAAAGTTGTGAACCGCCCGACCCGAGACCACTCCACCACTTCGAAAAACGTTTCCAATGTTCGCCGACTAACGCTTTTTCTGCAAATGATTATCCATCTCAAGCTATACGATTCTATACAGGTATAAAATATAAATAAAACAAAATATATATTTATCTATTAGGAATTAGTCAAGATTCCCCGCGGAGTCATCATCATCATCATCATCACCAGCCGGAAGACGTCCACTGCTGAACAAAGGCCTCCCCCTTAGACCGCCACAATGAACGACAATTTGCTATTTGCATCCACCGGTTTCCTGCGACGCGAACAATGTCGTCGGTCCACCTAGTGGGAGGCCTGCCTACGCTGCGTCTTCCGGTTCGTGGTCGCCACTCGAGAACCTTTCTTCCCCAACGGTTATCGGTTCTTCGAGCGATGTGGCCGGCCCACTGCCACTTCAACTTGCATATTCTACGAGCTATGTCGGTGACTTGGTTCTTCTGCGAATCTCCTAATTCCGGATTCTGTCGCGCAAAGAAACTCCGAGCATAGCTCTCTCCATAGCTCGTTGTGTGACTCTGAGCTTCTCCAAAAGGCCACCCCGCGGAGTGCCGGGTTAGAATTGCCTTCTCCTTGGGTGTCGTAAGAGGCGACTAAGTGAGTACAGGAAGCCGTCATTCTTTTGAATTTATCTGTCACCTATGCTGCGATCCTCAAGACGCCTGCCAAGTGTGGGGATTATGGCAACCCCTCCCTTTTAAGGGAGAGGCATTTGTTCAGTAGCGGACGTGTTTTCGGCTGCTGATGATGATGGTGAGTCAAGAATTACTAATATATATTTATCTTCTAGGAACTAGTCGTATCTTTTGATACCACGTAATGTTATTGCTATTTACTACACATTGCATTCGCAACGTCAGGATAGATATCAGGATAGATAAAATCTAAAATAAACCGCGGTATAATTAGTGAAAGTAGTTTTATTTCAATGTGTGTATGCATTCGCGTACATAAAATACCACATTACACCATTTATTTCTTGAAAAGGGCCTGTACGTTATGGATCCGTACACACGCAAGCCTCTCAAAACATCGAGTTAAACCCGTGAGTAAAATCACCATTAAAATCATATTTCAATATAATAAATGTTGTCTTTCGTGCGCTTTCCACTTTATATTTGTCTGCGTCATCCTCGCTTAGCTTTCAATGGATAGCGGCAGTTCTTTATCTCGGTCGTTTTGTGAGCGCGATCTGTGTCACTGGTCCCCCGTTTCTCGAGATTTTAGGCCATCGCGATGTTTTTATTATGTATTTTATCCATTTGCAAACGCGCATTTGTGGCGTTCATTTATCGTTTGTAAAGACGAATGGTTTGTTATTTGATGCAAAAATGTTTTTTGTCAATCTAAGTTTGAAGGCGTAGTCTACTTACTTTAAATTTAGTATTCAAAGACAAAATGACTATCTGTATCTTCTATAGGTACTTATCTATATACTTATAATAAAACTGTAACAGGTCCAATTCTGTACATTGAAGATATTTTGAAAATTATATTTGGAGGGCATTCTATAACCGATACTGAGGCCGAAAATGTAATTTTTTTAATTTTTGTCTGTCTGTCTGTCTGTCTGTCTGTCTGTCTGTATCACGGCTGAGCATCACGCCGAAACTACTGAATGGATTCAAATGAAACTTGGCATGATTTGAGATCTTACTACGAGGTAGGACATAGGATACTTTTTATCCCGTAATCTAGCACGGTTCTTTTGGGAGAGGGTATTAAAGTCAAAATGGGTAGTTGGTTATACGCTTGGTCCGATTTTATAAATTTTTCTTTATAATATAATAAATATCAGTAAGGTAACACTCATAGAGAGTTGTTATCAAGGTTTTGTAATCGATCGGGTTAAGCAACGTTAGGTAAGGTCATTAAATAGATGGGTGACCGCTTAACGCCATTTGAACTAAACGTCTCCGTGCTTCGGAGGGCAAGTACAAAGTGGGTCCATGTTTTTAACCGACTTTAAAAAAGGAGGTTTTGTATTCTTTGCGAATGTGTATTATTGAAAGTTTAGTTAACGTAAACACAGCGCGGGCGGAGCTGCGTGGGTCAGCTAGTACTTATAATAAAACTGTAACAGCCAATTCTAGCCACGTCCAATTCTGTACATTGAAGATATTTTGATAGTTTTTTTGGATGGCATTTTATAGCCAATACTGAAACCAAAATTGTATTTTTTTTGTCTTTCTAGCCGTCTGTCTGTCTGGATCATGGCCGCGCATAACACCGAAACTACTAAATGGATTCAAATTCAACTTGACATGAAAGTGTTGGGCCCGTTGGTCTAGTGGTTAGTGACCCTGTCTGCTACCCAACAGGTCGTGGGTTCGATTCCCACGAGTGTGTGGGTGTTCTATATAAGTATGTATTTACAAAAAGAAAAAGGATATATGTATTAGTATCAGTTGTCTGGTTCCACAGTACAGGCTCTGCCTAGTTTGGATCAGATGACCGTGTGTGAATTGTCCCGGGATATTATATTAAGTATACTAGCTGACCCGTGCAGCTCCGCCCGCGCTTTTATTACATTTTGCTCCCCTTTTCTCCGTCCTCCCTAGATTTATTTCTCTCCATATCTCTCTCTCTTATAAAAAAAATCAAATTATATGCTCTTTCTCTCCTCTCTCTTTCCCCCTCCCGCTTCGGTTTCCGTCACACTCCCCCTCTTCCTCTCCCTGTTGTCCCCTCTCTGAACTCTCCCCCCCCCTCTCTCTTCTACGAACTTGCTCCTTCTCACTCCCCCCTTACTCAACCCATCACCCCCTCATCGAATCCCCTCTCCCTCTTTCTCCTCTCTTGCACCTTCCTCTCGTTCTATATTTATATCCTCGTAAATCATGGTATCAGCGGCATTAAATATACTTTATGACCTATTTCTCAGACCTTCCCGATATGCACACAAAATTTCATACATATCGGTTCACCCATCTATTTAATGACCTTTCCTTATGTTGTTTAACCTTAACCTAATGGCATGAAATATAATTTACGGCCTATTCTCAGACCTACCCGATATGCACACAAAATTTCATACAAATCGGTTCACCCATCTATTTAATGACCTTACCTAACGTTGCTTAACCTTAACCTACCGGGATAAAAAGTATCCTATGTCCGTTTCCTGGTTCTAAGCTACCTCCCTACCTTTTCAGCCGAATCGGTTAGGCCGTTCTTGAGTTATCAATAGTGTAACTAACACGACTTTCTTTTATTTAAATAGATTAGTTGTATAGTGATTGTATGTTCAATTTCGCCAATAGATGGCGCTGTTCATAATGTAAATCACGCTAACATCGTAAATTACTGTCTAATCATATTCGATAATGAAAGTTCATCACCCCACTGAGTTTTTTGCCGGTTCTTCTCAGTGGGGGCGCGTTGTGAACCGGTGGTAAACTCAGCCCTCTCTTAAGCGACAGCCCAAGCCGAGGCCGTGCCTCCCTGAGGTGCCCTTGAGCTGCCCTTGAGCTCGTCGCTACTTCTGCCGTAAAGGCTAGAGCGCTTCAAGCGCTCGCCTCGCCTCCTATTGTCCGGTGAAGCTGTAATGGCCATCTGCGGCCAACAGTGTCTATCATTCCCAAAAAAAAAAAAAAAAGTTTTTCGCATCTTTTATTGTTGCGATTGTAATGCAATACCTATTATACACTACCTGGACTTGGGGGGTTTCATTAAAATTTCATGAACATTGACCCTTCGCCACTGCCATATCTTATGCAAACTAAATGTCTGCCTGCTCAGTCCCCATTGTATATAGCGTAATAATACATATCTTATTGAATAACTGATCAGTCTATAATTACCCTATCCACATACAAAGGAAATTACGTCGTAATATGTGCAAGTAATGATTTACTGCTTAGCCCCTATGAAACATAGCGTGATGTTTTATATACCAATTTATACCTTGACTTCTACACAACACATCAATGAAAGTCCTATCAGAATCCATCCACGGGTTTTCAAATGATACCTGGACAAACAGAACGACAGACAGACAGACAGACAATAATTCCAAAAAAAAATGTTTTGGCCTCTATGTCGATAGTATAGTACCCCCACATAGAAATTTTGGAAAAATATTCAATGTACAGAAAAAGTGCTCTTTGAGTTTTATTATAGTATAGATAGATAGAAGATTATTATTATTATAAGTCATAAAGCATTTTCCGATTTTGTTCATTTTTCATTATAAAGAGACACTCCTAGACAGTTGTTATTAATGTTTGGCATCGATCAGGTTAAGTCAGAACAAAATTATCATTTTCCTATTAACAACATGGTACAACGAACTAGGAGAAGGAGACTACTGTCCTACATAGGAAACTCTTCAAACACCTTGTTTCAAACTACTAAGTTAAGTAAAGTTTTTAAGTTAAGTACATTTGGCTGCATTGATTTAACGAGTGTAGCTAATTTTATGGAAATATGCAGGATAATAAGACAATGAGAATAATATAGATCACACACAGTTTCACGTAGAAATGACGTATATAGATTAGGCCTAACCCTGAACTTTTTTTTCCTGAATTTAGATATGTCGTTTCGGCCTCCTATGAAAAGTAGTGCTGATCATTTGTTGTTGGGGTTTCAGTTTGGATACTTACAAATGAAACTGAAACAGATATATATATATATATTAGGTGTCCTAATGATTAAAATGACACTGATACTGTGTTCAGTACAAACAAACTTAAATATACTGCCATAAAATAGTGTATTACATATGCCTCAGATCTATGGAAGGATCTATGCATACTTAGTCCTTCCTCCAAGATGCTTACTGCTTTGATAGCACACACACACACACACAATAAGTAGTCATATATTCTTGAGGTTCGCCTTTATGGTAATTTCTTCGTGATTTGCTATTACTTTATTCCCTAGTACTTAGTGTGCGCGCGTAATTAGCTTGCTATCTGCATTTCAGTTAGTATGTACGGAGATATTTTTTGTGTGAAGAAGGTAGATATCCTGCAGATATCTGAAAGCCTGGTAGCACTGTATGCGACTCGATGCACGAGTTGTCGAATAAATTTACATTCGTTCCTTATCGCGCGTGCTACTCTGAACCTTACTCTGAACATACATATTTCACGTTCTCCAAGTTTCTATCTCTTTATACGGTTCATTTCTGAATGATTTTGAATCGATTCTTGATTCAACTTAGATAACTTTGAAGTTTGATTGTACAAAATGATTTTAACATTCATCTTAATTTAGCAATAATATGCATTAAAGCATCTTTTATACCGGATTTTAAATATGATGATGATATGGGTCTAGTGAGCTCGATCAAACTATCAGTTTTCTCCATACATTTCACACCAGCGCTCCTAGCGGTTACTACTGTTACTATCAAAAACTAGTAAAATGTACGGGAAAATACTGACAGCTTGATCGAGCTCGTAAACTATCAGAACTCGTACTAGACGCCCAGTTCATTATAAATAGGCATAGGTGCGCTTAGTCGCTTGATCTAGTGGGTCCAGAAATTTGTGGGTTTCTGCGCGTAGGGGCCCCGTGTTCTGCGGGCCTAATACGTTAGTACGTGGATTGAAGGTCAGTCTACGTGGGTTCAATGTGCGGAGGCTCTTAGTATTTGGGGACCTCTGTCCTAACGACCTTCCATCCAATCAAATTGTGAAAGTAAATGAAGAGAGAGAGAGAGAGCGAGAGAGAGAGCACCTGCGTCTACGCAAACACTACAATATCTCCTGCGTTATTCACTGTTCTTGTCAAAGATTAGCTTCTCTGGCTCAATCCGTCAGGAAATAAGGTCCATTTAAGCCTACACAAATCTCTCTTTTTTCTTCAGGTCGAAGTCACTCCGGAGTCCCAGCAACATGTTCGTCATCAACTTAGCAGTGTTCGACCTTATGATGATGTTGGAGATGCCGCTACTCATCATAAACTCCTTCTACCAGCGGCTGGTGGGCTACCAGCTCGGGTGCGATGTGTACGCTGTCCTGGGCGCCTTGTCCGGCATCGGAGGAGCTATCACAAACGCCGTCATTGCTTTTGATCGATACAAGTGCGTTTTTGTCTGTTCATTCTTTTTAAACCTATTAAAAGCAGGTTAGAAGTCTTAAAAGAAGGTTTTAAAATTTACTGTTCTTTTTAACCGACTTCAAAAAAGGAGGTTCTGTATTCGACGCGTATGTATGTAATATTAATAAAAATGCGTAATATTAATATATGTTAGTCTATGTGGGCTTCTAAACGAATTTACCAAATTTCACGAGTGTATGTATGTATGTATGTATGTAGGTTTGTCCGCGGATTTCTCAGAAACTACAAGTCCGATTTCGAAAATTCTTTTTGCAATAGTTAGAGTATCATTAACTTAGTAGTAGTAACAGTAGTTTAAGAGATATAAACTTTTTATGTTTTCAGTAAGTTACTGTAATGTAGACGTTCGAGTTGCGTGATATTGCTGATACCTATCTTGGTTAAATAAGTCACTAAAAAGTGTTAAATAAACGAAAATATTATTGAAGTTGGTGCAGAATATACATAGCAGGTACGCTAACACCAACTTCAATAATATTTTCGTTATTTTATGCTTTTTAGATAATTTACTTTGAAGCCGGTTTTTATTTTTTTTTAAATAGTTTATTTTGGACTGTAGTGTTATTATAGGATTTAAATGATTCTTTTTTTTTGTTTGAATGAATTACTTTTCCAGAGTAGTCCCGTAATCTTTGTTTCTCATCTGATGAGGAGTATTGGAGTTCAATTATTTATGAAGCAATTAACAATTACTCGCACATCTGTAGCACGCTATAATGGCCGCCCTGACAGACGCCCTCGCTGTTTCCCTAAGCCCTTTCTCCTCACCTCTTCGCAAAAACCGACAAAGACCTTTGAAAGAACGTGGAAAGAACAATGATTGTTCCTCCAAAAGAAGTTGCAAACTTTTACGAAACAATGGTGAAAAAAACAATCACGAAAATAACAAAGAGTAGAAACAACGAATATTAAAACAAAGAGTAAAAAAAACAACGAAGAGTTAAATATGTCAAAACCGCTGTTATTAAGATAGATTAGGAAAATGCGTTGAATAGCACTACCTACTAATGCAATTTATATCCCTCCAGGACAATATCGTGTCCTCTGGATGGAAGGATCAACAAGGTGCAGGCATATCTACTGATCGTTTTCACTTGGTTCTGGGCTATGCCGTTCACCCTCCTACCAGCATTCAGGATATGGGGACGATTTGTACCTGGTGAGTACTATACGAGAAATCTTTGATATGATACTCAAGCAAGTATTCTGAGACATGTTTGTGACACGATGTTTTTTTAATATTAATTTGTATTTACCCCTGAAGATCTACTTAATCTTAATCCTGATGCAGTCACATGGCTAAAACAGGATTATTTTGTTCTGGCGTGAAGGGCACTGTACCTGGTGAAATTGCCGGACACAAAGAATTAACATCTAATGTCTTAAGGGTCGGCAACGCGCTAGTGATTCTTCTGGTGTTGCTAGCGTCTATAGGCTACGGTGGCTGCTTACCATCAGGCGGGCCGTACGCTTGCTTGCCACTTTGTTAGTATAAAAAAATAACCTTGGATATTGACATTAATCTGACATAATGTGCTTAATCCTAATTTTATATATTTTTTTGTATTATGGTATATGTTACCTATATTTTATTAAATACCATACTATTAAATAAATTTGCCCTAGTAGGCCCTTATTATGTCTAACTTGATTTTTTATAATGAATAATTAATATTTCTTCAGTTACTAATTAAAATGAAATACCTTTTGAAGATTTTACTTATTAGTTCTACTTAAGGCGCTAATAACGGTGAAATGCCTGAATTCTTGTTATTTTAAGTTAAATGTTCACAAAAACTGTTAATTTAATCTGTATAGAAAAAATATGAAACGTTAGTTAAAGTTTCGATAAATACGTTTACTTGAATAAAAATTTATTTTTGATAACCACTTTTTAGGAAAAAAAAATCTAAAAAGGACCTATTTATGTCATAATTTGCAAATGTTCTCTAAAACCGCTCAAGCTATGGTGTTGGCGTTTACACAGGAAAAAAGGTCTTGAAAATACGAATGTCGTTACTTGAAAGATTTATTTTTATTCCGTATTTTACTAGAGAAATATCTATTTTTCCCAAAATTTTATACATCTGTGCAAGCATGCCTGCTCCGAGCTCTGATTCAGTCCGCTTCGCGGCATTGTCGAGGGAGGACTGCACGTCGGTGTTGGAGCAATATTTTTAAACTCATTTAATTTTTTAAAGAGTTTATACGCATTTGTAAATATTGAAATTAATAGAAGTACTTAGTTTAGTTAATATCTATACATTAGTAACGGTAAATATTTTTTTGGAAATAAATTAAGCTTTTAAGTACGCAAAGACTAAGAAAACTATGCCAATGCATTGGGGCCGCCGGTGGGTGACGTCGGTTTGTGAATTCGGAACGGTCATAAATACCGTAATTCATCACGGTTCCCTTGGGAGAGGGTCCCAGTTTTTAACCGACTTTAAAAAAGGAGGTTATGTATTCGACGCGAATGTATTTAATAGGTACTATTAAAAATAAAGAGAAACTCAGTTGTTCAGACAGTTGATATCCAATATGTGGCAATCGATCAGGTTAAGCAACGTTAGGCAAGGTCATTCCATAGATGGGTGACCGTTTAATGCCATTTGAATTAAGCGTCTCCGTGATTCGGAGGGCAAGTAAAAAGTGAATCTCAGTTATTAACCGACTTTAAAAAAGGAGGTTATGTATTTTACACAAATGTATTTAATACTATAAAAAAATGAGAAGCCCGTCATAGACAATTGTTATCAATGTTTGGCAATCGTTCAGGTTAAGCAACGTTAGGCAAGGTCATTACATAGATGGGTGACCGTTTAATGCTATTTGAAGTAAGCGTCTCAGTGCTTCGGAGGGTAAGTAAAAAGTGGGTACCAGTTTTCAACCGACTTTAAAAAAGAACGTTATGTATTCGACGCGAATGTATCTAATACTATTAAAAATAAGAAGCCACTCATAGACAGTTGTTATCAATGTGTGGCAATCGATCAGGTTAAGCAACGTTAGGCAAGGTCATTACATAGATGGGTGACCGTTTAATGCCATTTGAAGTAAGCGTCTCCGTGCTTCGGAAGGCAATAAAAAGTGAGTCCCAGTTTTTAACCAACTTTAAAAAAGTAGGTTATGTATTCAACACAAATGAATCTAATACTATAAAAAAATTAGAAGCCCATCATAGACAGTCGTTATCAATGTTTGTTGTTTATGTGTCGATTAGGTTAAGCAACGTTAGGCAAGGTCATTACATAGATGGGTGACCGTTTAATGCCATTTGAATTAAGCGTCTTCCGTGATTTGGGGGGCAAGTAAAAAGTGGGTCCCAGTTTTTAACCTACTTTAAAAAAGGAGATTATGTATTCAACACAAATGTATCCCGTCATAGACAATTGTTATCAATGTTTGGCAATCGATTAGGTTAAGCAACGTTAGGCAAGGTCATTACATAGATGGGTGACCGTTTAATGCCATTTGAAGTAAGCGTCTCCGTGCTTCGGAGGGCAAGTAAAAAGTGGGACCCAGTTTTTAACCGACTTTAAAAAAGTAGGTTATGTATTCAACACAAATGTATCTAATAAACATTAAGCAGCTTTTTAAATAACTAACAGTTTTGGTGTCGTTTTTCATTGTTACAGTGTTACACTTTTTCGGTCTTGCCCCTCAGCAGCCCATTTTTTTGTGTAAAAAACATAAAAAGTTTTTAGAACGGAGTTGCGTGTATAAAGTGTGTCATTAGAGTACTTACTAGTTTTGTATTCATAATTTAAATATTACGATATGAGTATAGATAAAATTCATTACTTTAATGTTTTATATTTTTCTATTTATTGTTATTGTTAAGTACCTAACTAGACTTTGTAGTATGTATGTGTACACTTAATTCAGGCAAAAGTATAAATTAAACTTTTTTAATAAACCCCGACATGGGTGAACGAACTCTTAAAATGACTTTCCTGCACCATTACCCTGATCAGTGTCTGTCTACTAATTACTCGGCAAGATTTAACTCTCGATTTACAATTCGATGGGTCCTACATTTTATGGAGCAGAGTTTCTGTTACCACCGTCCTGCTTGCTCCCATCCCCAGACTCTTATCATTATTTTACTACCTACTACTCATAGCAACCTATCCAATGAGTCTGCGTTTATTGGTGCAGAGAACCCGTGACTACCTTCCTGCTTCATCATCAGACCCTCGTCACCATTTTTCTAGAAACTACTCGTCGAGACATATCTAACGAGCCCAAACTCGGTAGGTATACGTTTTTTGGTGCAGAGATCCTTTATAATAATATCAATAATATCTTGGGACAATCCACACAAAGTTATCCGATACCAAACTAGGCAGAGCCTGTACTATGGAAACCAGACCACTGATATTAATACTTTTTTTTTTGTAAATACATACTTAAATAGATAAATAACACCCAGACACTTGGTGGGGGAATCGAACCCACAACTCATCGAGTAGCAGCCAGGGAGTCTAACCACTAGACCAACGGGCCCGTCACCTCATCCTTTGACCACCTTCCTGCTCTATCATCAGACCCCCATATAAAGATCACCATTTTCTAGCAACTACTCGTGATACCTACCCAAGGAACCCGAAATTCGGTGGGTCTACGTTTATTCGTGCAGAGATCCCGTGACCACATTCTTGCTCCATCGTCAGACCCTGATCACCATTTTTCTAGCAGCTACTCGTAGAGACGTACGCAACGAGCCCAAATGCGGTTATTGATACAGAGATTCCGTGACCACCAACCTGCTCCATCATCAGACATGATCACCGTTTTTCTAGCAACTACTCGTAGAGACATATCTGACGAGCCCAAATTCGGTGGGTCTACGTTTATTTGTGCAGAGATCCTTTGGCCATCTTCCCGGTCCATCATCAGACCCTGATCATCATTTTCTAGCAACTACTCATCGAGACCAGCCCAACGAGCCCAAACTCAGTAGGTCTACGTTTATTGGTGCAGAGATCCTGTGACCACCTTCCTGCTCCATCATCAGACCCTGAATTCTATTCTTCTAGCAACTACTCGTTGAGAACTATCCCACGAGCCCAAACTGGATGAGTCTTCGTTTATTGGGGCCGAGATCCTATTTCCACCTTCTTGCTGATCATCATCAGACCCTGGTGAAGGTTACCATTTTATTTACTATTATCGGATTTATATATGTACTAAATTTCAGATTTTTTGGACTTATAGAAATAATGAAAGATGTCTATATACGAAATATCCCTACCTCGACTCGGAAAAAAGCTGATGGTCTTCTAACAGCTGGACCGATTTTCATGAAACATAGTTAAGAACCATCTCGCTTAAACTAGCTTTAAAAAAACCGCATTCAAATCCATCCACTGGTTGGAGCTCTACGATGCCACAGCCAGCCATACAGAGAGACAGACACTTCCAGCCAGACATAGGCGTCAAAGTTATAACTCCCCTCGTTTTTGGTCGGGGGTTTCAATTAGCCTTTGAATAGAACATTAAAAAAACAATAAAAAAAAACAGCACTTCAATAGACAGCACACTAAAAAGTATAAAGTATTTTAAATATGATTAAAGTTGGTGTTAGTTGTACGTAAAATCGCGGACGGTGTACCAGTTTTCAATCAAAACCGTTTGACAAACATTACGTGCGATTATCTCGTCCGCATGTATTTCGGGCCGGTTCGTGCAAGCGATTCTCGTCCTAAAGGTGGTACATCGTTCGTGACCGCGAGCGTACATACCTACTGTGTAAGTTTAGTACCAAATAATTTTATATTTTTTAGTGAGCTGTATACTGGTCGGATTAATTTTTTTAAATAATTTATTTAGTCTTTTTTTAATTCATAAATCGTCGTGATGAACTTGGTATGATACCATTGTAGTAGATTAGTCTCACAAATAAAGAAACTCATTGAAATCGGTTCATATTCGTTAGAGTAGGTATAACGGAAGGTGTCGATTTTATGTTTTTCACCAGTTAAATTCTTCCATATCGTTTATGTTCCTCCAAATTATTTTATCCGATCTGTATGAATCATAAATATCTATAACAAACAATCGGAATTGCATTGCATTGCATATCATGTATTCTCATACGTTCTTTAGACATACATGCTCAGCTCACTCATACTAAACGCTCCCAAATACACACACTACAAAATGACACATTGAACATATTTTTTACCTACTATACTTTATTTTACTAATACTACTAATTACTCTGTAAAACTATGTTGTTAGTAGGATAGTAGGTCCCTTGTGCAAGAGACCATCCTGTAGATATGTACAATCGCAGTGTCAAAAATCATATAGTGTAAAGATTGCCTTGTTCCGGTGTGAATGGCACTGTAGCTGGTGAAATTATTGGGCTCAAGAGAATAACTATACAGTTGTTTATAGGCAGACGTTTCGCTTATCATCAGGCGAACATCTTTCTATTCTCATCACTAGGTTGAATAAAGATATACTACCACTAGGTTGAATATTACACAATTTAAATTACTTAAACTGTGCATACAAAAAAAAACATCAAGCACAGCCACTTGCATGATAGACTACTGTAAGCTCCAGCAGCAAACCGTCCATTGGAATTAAAAACGCTTTAAATCGTGTGTACATGATAATACTCAGTGATGCGTTACAATAATAGGCAATATCCTACTTAAAATGATTGTTCCCTCTGCAGTTTCTTATTCTTCGAACAAATTTAGACTTTCTGTAAGCAGTACCGAGTGAAATTGCTAGATGGCGTTGACGTCGGCGGCGGGGTTCCGCGGGCTCAAATGCTCAAGGTCGTTCAGAGTTATTAAGGCCTTATTAGGTATAGGTTATCACAATCATATTTGCGTTAATTAACGCATATTTTGGTTTATTATACCTGCTATTGGAGCGAATATTAGTTTTTAGTTACTAATGTTTACTTATCTTTGTTATTATAGCTAGAAATACTTTTTTGTATATTCACCACTCTTAAATATTGGTAAAAATAGCAGTAACATTCAGCACAGAATGACACTACAAGGCTCGCCACCTCTGATTTCTTTAATTAATCTTAATCATGTACGTTTCGTTTTATTACGATTGTTACTAGCTTTCGGTGAAGGAAAACATCGTGATGAAACCTGAATATCTGAGAAAGCCTAACTAGCTTACGAATGACGTGTGTACTCCGCCAGCCCGCACATGGCCAGCGTAGTGGACTATGGCCTAACTTAATGCTCTAAGCATAAGCCCATTCAACAGTGGGACATAAACAAGGGCTGGTATTATTCATAAGTTGTAAAACAAGAAAAATCCCTATTCATAGATGATAAACCAAAAGTATTCTTCCTAAATAGAGAATAAGCTTAGTAGCAAGTCTGTGCCTAAATAGTTTTAAGCTGTGCATGTCAGCTCCCTTAGTAGTCCCAGTGACTCCTAAGGGAGCTGCGAGCGTTTGGGATGTGGGCACAACACGTTCGTCGAGGACGGCTGTGAGTCCGTGGAGGGCGGTGGTGGCTGGGTTGCCACCCCGGTGCACGTGCGTACCGTGGCAGATTCCCGGGGGGCTAACATGCGCCCCCAGGCGGTTGACTCCATAGACTACTAGGAATCTTAGTCACAGCAGAAAATTAAATACAACCCCAATGTTTCTTTTGGCTATGATATCCAAAGGAACCTCAGTCGGACTAAAATTCTTCAGCCGGCAATATCTAAAACACTGTCAATATAATATACTAACACACTCATACAAGCTATTTAGGATGTAGGTACTTAGTACATTTAGCACCCAGTGCGGAGACATAATTTGAAACTAACTGACTGATTAACGGTAACAATTGCTCCACAAATTGTCGCATCCGTCGGCAGCCGGAGATTACCGACATTGTCTCTTACATAAACTGACTGACATTATTACTTAAATGATTACTTAATCGGGTTTTAGTAATTTTATCAATAATAATCACGGGCTATGATAACTAAATTTGTTTCCTTTGTTTAAGAAGATTAATTTATAATTAACTTTAGGTCTTTTAAACCTCATAACTCAAGATTTTCCGACATCATTTGCGTGCAAACTTTACTAGTTATTTGGGTGAGGTTAGCATACCTGCTTACTTCCGAGCTACTAATATCTGGAGATACTTTAGATTTCAGTTTTAAATTATTAATAAGTAATTCATTTCTTAAAGCAAAGTCTCGAAGCCAATTAATAGGTACTTAATATATGGTATACTTAATATATGGTAATAATTAGGGACCGGATTTATATGTAAATAAATATTTTTAATTTCAATAGTTTTTGCTCACTGTGTTGTTTTCTTCACGAATCATGACATTTGGGATGAGAAAATGCAATTTTTATTTTCCATAGTTTTCCATATTTTCGCTTTTAGTCCATATTATCGTCTTTTTAGTCCATATTATGTGTACATATTTTGGAATTTTAAATACATATAAATCCAGTCCCTAGTAATAATGAATAGAGATATACGTTATCACGTACTTACCCAATAATAGAAAATCATCAAAAAGATCGCTGAGACTCGAAAGACTTAGATTTTAAAAAAAAATGGCTTGCAGAATTAACGCCAATTGGCGCATAAGAGAATACGGCAGAACGTCTAGTAATTTCTCAAACAACAGTGCCCTTCCCAGGGGACAGTCTCGTAGGTACACTAATCACAACGGATCTTTGTGTGTCTGAAGTTGGCTGCAAGACACTGCGCAGTAGCAATTTTTGTGTTTTTGTATCCATCACTCACGATTGTACTTGCGCAATGGTTCGCCAAACCTAACTTCAGAGACAAAAGTGCTATAACAACTTGCCAATCCCAAAAATAAATTACCTACCTACCTACCTTAAAACACATGACACAGAAAGCTTCTTTCAGAGGGATTCCTTACGACTTGCTCGTTCGACTACTTCACGGAAGACCAAGACACGAAGGTGTTTGTCGCGTGCATCTTCGTGTGGAGCTACTGCATACCAATGACGCTTATCTGCTACTTCTACTCCCAACTCTTCAGTGCAGTAAGTAGTCTCAGCAATATTTATATACATATTGTTACAGGTCTGGACTAGCGTCGAAATATCGAGACGTCTTTTGTTTTATAAAATTCCCACGTTTTTAGTTTTAAGACAATAGCCTATTGTTTCATGTTTACTATCAGTTCTGTGAACCCCGGTATTGTTTCTATTACTCTTTATTGTTTAATTGTTCCTTTTATTAGGGTTTTTACATATTTAAGCCTATTGATGAAATATTGTTATTGGTTCCACGAACGCTATTATCACCCCAAGTTACATACAGTGTGCGAAACGCTCCGATACCGAGTGATATATCTGCGATTCAGTGTTGTGATAACGTGAACGACTAAAGCTTGTGATAACGGACTCCGAGTGATATACCTGCGATCTGGACTGCTAACTTGCTATACTCTCTTAAGTGTGTGTGGAAATAAAACATCTTCACAAAGCAAACGGCATTTTAAAGAACCCTGCGACGTAACAATATTATTGCGTCGCTGTATTTTGTTTTTTTTACTTCATGTGAGCCAGTACCTGGCTGTAAGCCAACCTGAAGAGATAGTGAAGTACACTACCTTATGAAAAGCCTATTCACTCTAGCCTTGAACAGACGAGTAGTCGGACGAGAATACCGACGTAGTCAAACTATTGCAGTCCTTAGTTGTAGTACCTATAATAGATGACGAAGTAGGTCGCTAAGACCGGACTGGTGGGACGTTGACAACCATCACTATAATTATATCGATGTTGACAATAATGATTCGTAGTCGTCATGCGCCTCGTCGTCTGATGATGGAAGGGGTGGGATCGAGTCGTGGAATACCTGCGCACACTCTCCAAAATGTATCGCGGGATGCAGTGGTTTAGCAATGGAGGGTAAATCGCATAGAAAAAAGGACCATATCACAACACATCGACTTCTTATTGTGGTGTTTGCACTGGCAACAATCGATAGTAAGAATTTCTTGCTAACGTGTAACGTATGTGGAATCGCTGTTATACCTATCTACATGTCGAGTAACATCGTGACCCTATATTACAAACCTAACCCTTATGATGTACTTATGAGGAAACTTCAACTTATGTTTGCTGCTTCTTGTTTTAAAATTAACTTGGTATCCGATTCCAGCCCCAGCCCTAATTAGAGAAATATTTAATGATTTTTTTTTAAGCTAAAAACCGGTATTCGTACACCTCAATGATATTTTACTAGATCATTGGTACAAGTAGTTTAAAAATTCATAATAAACGTTGTGTCCGCGTCCCTTGGCCTTTAAGGTGTTGGACGACCTCCTTGGTATAAGTAAAACCAGTAATTATATCTTTATTTTTATTTCCAATTAGCACACTATAATAATGTTCATCGAAAAAGGGGGGAAAACTAATTAATCACATAGGTAGGTAAAATTAACATAGACCACTAGACCACAATCAATAACAATTGCATTTTGACAGTAAGTCAATTTCACGTTTCGTTCTACGTTTACTATATACTATATCAATAAAGTAAATTTATTAAAACGATATAAACGTGGTCTCATAGACACGATTTGAGCGTGGAATCTGAACAGGTCCCTGTTCTGAAAAAAAATCTGTTGAGTATAATGAAATTCAAATCAAATTGCCTGCTAAGCAATTTCCATTAAAGACGTAAAAACAGAATACATAAATGAGATTCATCAACAAGCACGGTTCGCAGAAGTTTCAAAATTCAGGCTGTTTGAAGGAAACAGATTGCGTTAAAGTTCTAAGCATATTTTCACCTAATTATGTTAATTTCGGACCCCGGGGGGCCCGCACGTGAGTGAACTTGTGTATTTCAGCCTATTAACACTCCAAGGTTGAATATCTAGACGCATTAGCCTACATAAATAAAGCTCTACATGCTGGAGTAGTCAAATTAGAAAACCTAGGGCCATTCAATGAATATTTATAATGTGGATCAGGCACGAGTTGTTTTATAGGTAATAAGGCGTTGATTCAATTAGAAGGCAGTCTTTCCGCAGTATTAAATATTTTACTACAATAACCCAATTTTAACACTGACACAACAAAGTGCCCATGTTGATGAACGTTTGTGACGACCGAATGGTAGTCACATCAGCCAATCATGATGTAAGTAGAATTACTTACATCATTTCTATACTGAGGATCAATCAAGTGTCGATAAGCGCTGATAACTCATTCTCATCCAACATGACGGGCCCGTTGGTCTAGTGGTTAGACACCCTGTCCGCTAACCGATGGGTCGTGGGTTCGATTCCCACCAAGTGTCTGGGTGTTATTTATCTATTTAAGTATGTATTTACAAAAAAAAATGTCTATAAGTATTAGTATCCATCCGTTGTCTGGTTTCCATAGTACAGGCTCTGCCTAGTTTGGGATCAGATGACCGTGTGTGGATTGTCCCAAGATATTATTATTATTTATAAGTTTTCCGCTGAGCTTGTCATTTCACTTCACACATTACAGATTTCCTAGTTTCTACCACTGTCCACAGCCTTTTATAGTGTCACGGTATCGACGTCTACAGGCAGTTCATCATCATCATCATCAGCAGCCGGAAGACGTCCACTGCTGAACATAGGCCTCCATCTTAGAACGCCACAATGAACGACAATTGGCTATTTGCATCCACCGGTTACCTGCGACGCGCACAATGTCGTCTGTCCACCTAGTGGGAGGCCTGTCTACGCTGCGTCTTCCGGTTCGTGGTCGCCACTCGAGAACCTTTCTTCCCCAACGGTTATCGGTTCTTCGAGTGATACAGGCAGTTAACTGGCGCCAATTCGCTGTTGTTCTTAGCACACTCTCAATAGATCTTAGCTTACACCGCAGGGTTTGTGTCCGTTGACATCACTAGTTAATATCATACTGTTGAATTCGCATACGTAATCATACATCATAGTATTAATAACACGTTACATTGAAAGTGACAACAGCGTATCTGCACTCGAGTGAACATTTGCCCTTGTTCCCCTTAACCCTGATTTCTTAACTTAAAATTCAATTTATTAGGTGTCGGGAGTCATTAGGTAGACATAATTTTGACGTAATCTTTAATGGCTCTTATGACGGCGTTTGTTATGAGTTAAAGCTTTAAGGCTTCCGTATTACTTATAAAGTTTGCTCAAAACTTGTTACATTTTGTGTACCAAAAAAAATAATTATAATAGGCAGTGCCTTTGTACTTGTATACTATCCTAAGATATTATTATTTGTTTTCTGTTTGTGTGTACAAAAATTAAATAAATATAAAATATACTTAATTATTCCGCTTTAAACTAAACTATTCTCTGTAGTTACATAATTATTCCGCTTGGAACTAAACTAGTCTCTTTAGTTACATAATTATTCCGCTTGGAACTAAACTACTCTGTTTAGTTACATAATTATTCCGCTTGGAACTAAACCACTCTCTTTAGTTACATAATTATTCCGCTTGGAACTAAACTACTCTCTTTAGTTACATAATTATTCCGCTTGGAACTAAACTATTCTCTTTAATGACTAATTTATTCCGCCCGTGGGGCGTCCAGGTAAGAATAACATCATCTCATCTACTGCGGTTGGGTGTCTGTAAGAGGCGACTAAGGATAAAATCTTTAAAAAAATGAACCGACTTCAATATCACTAAAAAGTATAAAATAATTTAAATATTTATGAAGTTTGTGTTAGCTTACCTGCTGTGTATATTTGGCACCAACTTCAATAATATTTAATTTATTTTATACTTTTTAGTAATATTTTTCATACATAAAGATTGAACCATCAAAGATGGTAAAATGATCTAGGTAGGTTATGATCACATACCGTCATGTTGTCGTCTACATCATCATCACCAGCCGGAAGACGTCCACTGCTGAACAAAGGCCTCCCCCTTAGACCGCCACAATGAACGACAATTTGCTATTTGCATCCACCGGTTTCCTGCGACGCGAACAATGTCGTCGGTCCACCTAGTGGGAGGCCTGCCTACGCTGCGTCTTCCGGTTCGTGGTCACCACTCGAGAACCTTTCTTCCCCAACGGTTATCGGTTCTTCGAGCGATGTGGCCGGCCCAGTGCCACTTCAACTTGTAGATTCTACGAGCTATGTCGGTGACCTTGGTTCTTCGGCGAATCTCCTCATTCCGGATTCTGTCGCGCAAAGAAACTCCGAGCATAGCTCTCTCCATAGCTCGTTGTGTGACTCTGAGCTTCTCCAAAAGGCCAGCTGTTAGAGACCACGTCTCAGTACCATATGTCATCACTGGCAACACACACTGGTTAAAAACCTTTGTCTTCAGGCACTGCGGAATTTCTGATGAGAAGATGTCACGTAGTTTCCCGAACGCTACCCATCCGATGGATTCTTCGGGCGACCTCTTTGTCGAAGTTGGACCGACCTAACTGGATAGTTTGTCCTAGGTATACGTAGTGGTCAACAACTTCGAGTGTAACGTTCCCAACAACTACCGGTACGGGTGCAACATGGACATTAGACATGATCTTCGTCTTGTCCATGTTCATTTTAAGACCCACCTGTTGGGAAACGCTACTGAGGTCGCTGAGCATTGTATTGAGGTGCTCCAGCGATTCTGCCATAATGACTATATCATCGGCAAAACGAAGGTGAGTGATGTATTCGCCATTGATGTTGATGCCGAATCCGTACCAGTCCAAGAGCTTGAAAACGTCCTCCAATGCGTTCGTGAACAGTTTCGGAGAAATAACGTCTCCCTGTCTCACGCCCCGCTGCAATGGGATTGGTTTCGTGCTCTCGTCCTGTAGTCGGATCGACATGGTGGCGTTGCTTTCGAGACGGTTCGTAATGACTCTCGAAAACAGCTTGTATACATGGCTCAGGAGTGAGATGGGTCTATAATTCTTCAATAAGGTGTTATCACCTTTTTTGAAGAAAAGAACCACCGCACTCCCGTGCCATGCTTCTGGCGTAGTACCCTCGAGTTAGACGGAATTAAATAACTTCTGGAGGACTAAAAGTACCGGTTTTCCACCCGCTCTCAGAAGTTCTGTTGTGATTCCGTCTTCACCCAGCGCCTTGTTGTTCTTAAGCTGTTTGAGAGCCATTCTAATCTCGTACATGCTGATGTCTGGGATGTCCTCAGTGTAGTGTCGGGTTAATTTGGCTCTGGTGTCCTGAGCTGTTCTGGCAAAGGGTTCCCGTGTTGAGGTGTATAACTGTCCGTAAAACCTCTCGAGCTCTCTCAATATCTCCGGTTTCGATGAGATGACACTGCCGTCGTCGATCTTCAGCCTGGTCATATGGCTGCGCCCAATAGACGAATTCTTTGCAAACACTTTAGAGCCTTGGTTCCGCTCAATTGCGTCCTTAATACATGCTGTATTATAGGAACGCAAGTCGTGACGCATGGATTTCGAGATTCGTCTATTGAGTTCAGCATATTCTGACATATCAGCTGAAGATTGCAGTCTCATCTCAGTCCGGGTTTCCATTAACTTAATGGTTTGATTGGAGAGCTTCTGAGGCTTATTACGGCGTGGGGTCTTAAAGAACTTGGACCCCACTGCATGGACAGTTTGCACCAACCCATTGTTTAACTCGTCCGCAGTTTCGCATTCGGCTAGGCACTGAAAGCGATTGTGTAGTTCGAGTTGAAAGTCTTCGGGGTTTCGGATTTGGGCGGTTCCCGGACGGAGCGTGGACTTCATCAGACGAGACCTCTCAAGCTTGACATTGATATTCAATGTGCCTCTAACAATGCGGTGATCGCTACCGGTTTTCACCCTGCCGATCACGGAGACATCATCGAATATATGCTTCTTGGTCGTCATGATGAAGTCGATCTCGTTTTTGGTTGAACCATCGGGGCTTATCCACGTCCACTTCCTGGATGATCGCTTCTTGAAGAAGGAGTTCATCGCAAAGAGTCCCTCCTTCTCCATGAAGTCGACCAGCCGCTGGCCCCTTTGGTTCCGCTGCCCGTACCCATATGACCCCACTCTCAACTCATCGCCATTCCGTGTGCCCACCTTTGCGTTGAAGTCCCCCATAACAACGGTGAAGTGTGTTTTGGAGGTATGTATGGCTTCTGATATCTCCTCATACATAGCCTCTACTTCATCGTCAGGGTGTGCCGAGGTCGGCGCGTAAACCTGTATAACCTTCAACGAATACCGATTGGTTATTCTGAGTATAAGGTACGCTACCCTACTCGACACACTATCGACCTTAATCACGTTGTTAATAAGGGACTTACGGACGAGAAACCCGACACCACCCTGGGATTTCCGGTCTCCTTCCCGGAAGAAGAGCATGTTGCCAGAATCAAGGGTCATCGTATCCTGTCCCTCTCGCCGGATTTCAGATAATCCCAAGATGTCCCAACGCAACTTGCTCAATTCTTCCTCCAGCTCGACAATCTTCTCATTGGTCCTCATCGTGCGGATGTTGTGTGTTGCCAGGGCCAAAGTTCGGTGGGGGTGGTAGCGGGGCATCTGCCGGAGATTCTTAGCACCCCCTGCTCGACCGTTACCCCGCCTGCTACCAAGGCGAGGAATAGAGGAGCCGCCGGGGACTGGGGGCCGTATGCAATTAGTGTCTATCATAGTTTGGGGGGGGGGTTGCCATAATCCCCACGCTTGGCAGGCGTCTTGGGGATCACAGTTTTTGTGAAGAGATGGAATTAAAACAGAAGACGCTGCTGCCCGTCTTCTGATTTCCCTTAGTCGCCTCTTACGTACACCCAAAGGGAAGAGATGGGTGGGTGCTATTCTTACCCGGACACCCCACGGACAGACGTCTACATAGTTTTACATAATTCATTCAGAAACAATTTATCCCGTCGTAATGAAATTTGCATGGAATCATCATAGTAGTTTACTCTCTCGAATAAAAAAAGAATCATTATAATTGGTAAATATTTGCCAGAGTTATGACCATTTTTGTCCTTAAAAAGCGACATAATGTCATCTAAATGTCATGTATTTAGCATTCCTGCAGGTTTCCTGCGCAGTCGCCATTCTTGTTTTTTCAGGCACTACTTATTCATAACTCTACCGGTACCGGTAACGGTCGATGGACCGTCCCGGTACTATCATCGCAATATCAGAAATTCCACAAACGACTGACGGACGCCACATTAATTTTATTTAAAAAACTAGCTGACCCACGCAGCTCCACCCGCGCTGTGTTTACGTTAATTAAACTTTCAATAATATACACTGGCATAGAATACAAAAACCTCCTTTTTTAAAGTCAGTTAAAAACTTGGACCCACTTTGTACTTGCCCTCCGAAGCACGGAGACGTTTAGTTCAAATGGCGTTAAACGGTCACCCATCTATTTAATGACCTTACCTAACGTTGCTTAACCCGATCGATTACAAAACCTTGATAACAACTCTCTATGAGTGTTCCTTACTAATATTTATTATATTATAAAGAAAAATTGATAAAATCGGACCAAGCGTATAACCAAGTACACATTTTGACTTTAGTCCCCTCTCCCAAAAGAACTGTGCTAGATTACGGGATAAAAAGTATCCTATGTCCTACCTCGTAGTAAGATCTCAAATCATGCCAAGTTTCATTTGAATCCATTCAGTAGTTTCGGCGTGATGCTCAGCCGAGATACAGACAGACAGACAGACAGACAGACAGACAGACAGACAGGCGGACAAAAATAAAAAAAAATACATTTTTGGCTTTAGTATCGGTTATAGAATGCCCTCCAAACATAATTTTCAAAATATCTTCAATGTTCAGAATTGGACCTGTTACAGTTTTATTATAAGTATAGAATATGCAGCCTAAACAATGAAACGAATCGAAAGACATATGTTAAAATCCATCAAGCCGATTAGGCTGAAGGCCGAGCCAATGCAATAGACATACATACATACACACATACATATACATACATACTTACTCTCAAAACATAACCCTCCTTCTGGGGCAGTAATAATAGGTGTCAAATTGAGACCTGATCTTATTGGAAGTTGGTGGAATATACTTCGTGTTCTAACAATCCTTTATGTACAAGACTGGTTCTCAATTTTGCGATAGTTCATAAAAGGTTCAAAAGGATCGTTTCCGTTCTATTTAATTCTGACCTGACCCTAATATCCGGGTGTTAACGATATTTCATCACGATTCTATTAACCTATTATATTAAGGGATCCGCACATAAAATAGTCATTATTTGATTCGAAATGCAAACGAGAACGGTTGAACAGGAAAATTGGCTACTCTGCTTGTTGTTCCATTATTAGGAGACTGTAATTTGCGTTGTGTATAACAATGGATAAGAAAGTCCTTTTAATAGTTGGTATAGTATATCGATGTTTTAATAGATATAAACTTTTTTATTGAAACAAAATATTTACAGTTTATTTACAAATAAATGTACACTTAAACTAGGTAAAAAACTTCCTCGAAGTTGTCGCCGCACTGTTTTAATAGTAAAAGGACTTTCTCATAAATTGTTAGGTAGAGTGTTAACAATCCCTGGGGGAGATATTCGGTATCGCTATATATGGTGTCTTCCTTTGGGGTGCCGGGTTAGAATTGCATCCCCCCATCTCCATTTGTTGGGTGTCGTGAGAGGCGACTAAGCGAGAACAGGAAGACGAGCAGCTGCGTCTTTCTTTTGGATTTATCTTCCACCTATACTGCGATCCCCAAGCCGCCTGCCAAGCGTGGGGATTATGGCAATCCCTCCCTTCTACGGGGGAGGCCTTTGTTCAGCAGTGGACGTCTATCGACTACTAATGATGATGATGATGATGACAATAAGGTATCAGCAAAAGATACCTTTTTATTAATGAATTTGCCGGAAAATCTCTACGAATGTACTAAGCCAGTACCTAATGCCCAAGTCATCGCGGTACTAGCGGTAATTATAAATATTACACAGCCCTACTTACTCGTTTCCTAGCTTTATTAAATTAACGTATAATAGAGTGCAAGTCAGTGAAGTCGATAAGTGTTTTGTTCATTAGTTACTAGTTGAAAACTTACGCCACAGCGGCGCTATAAATTCTAAGTAGTTTTTATTTTTCATTCTTAGGGTTCCTGAAAGAATTCCTTTTAAATAAAAAAATTAATAAGTAATAAAAAAAATAATAAAAAAATAATATTTTAAATAATATAATATTATAATAATAATAAATATTTTAAATAAATTAATTTTATTGTGAGACTTCGTCTGTCTGTCTGTCACACCTATATGTATATTTCAGGAACCACTGAAGCTATCGATTTGTTACTACCAATTTCATCGCAAATGAAACAAATATATTTTTTCTTTTACTTTTTTTAGTGGAAGTCGAAATGGGTCATTAACATTTTTAAGTGGGACTACTGTATCAAGTGGGTTATCACAAGAAAGGGCTTCATTTGTATGTACATCTCAAAAAAGATTTTATTTTGTTATATGTCACGCAGTTTTGGTTGATAATAAAAAATGTCAAAAAAATACCGTTCCCGTCCCCCTTATCTCCGAAGTTTGCGGAGGGAAAAATCTGAAATAATTATGGGTAATATATGTCTATTCATATTTTACGGGAAGAATAGAATGAAGTAAATAGTACAGTTTTTTTACTAATCCAAAAAAAAACTCAACAAACAAACTTAGTATTGCGGTTTGGTTTTTTGTTATCTGAGGTGTTACATTAATAGTAAAATAACTTTAATACGTCCAAGGATGATTTGGAACCCTCGGTGTGCGAGTCCGACTCACACTTGACTGGTTTTTTATAAACTTTTAGCGTTTGCAGTTCATTGTTTCGTTCCAAGGGGGAGGCCTATATTCAGCCGTGGACATCTTCCGGCTGGTGATGATTTATTTGCGAAAAAATTACTAATACAATGAACTTAATAATAATAAATGTTCACAATTAACGCTTACATATTTCACAGTGTAATTAATGTAATGTATGTGTATTAATGCATCAATTATTGTACTTATGATGTAATAATAACATCATTAAATTTTATCAATCGAAATTTTATCAATCATATCTAAAAAAATAAGCGACCAAACAAGCAAATTGACGCAGATAGCAACTTTCTTTTAGGGAAATATACCGCTTCGCCAATCTCAAAAATAACGCAATGATCTAAGTATGCCATTTAACCAATTATTAGGTATCCAAGGACCGTCCAAGAGTTTAACACAAAAATCGGTAAAATACTGTTATTCTACTATTCTCTTCAAAACCTTTGTCACTGAACGCGATTTAACAAGAGCTATAATTAAAAGTCGGACTGTTCATTATTTTTTTACCTTTTTTTCCGTTTCCAGGAAAATTGGACAGAATGTTCTCGTCCAGCCAAAATTGAAATTTCTCCGTCTGGGTAAACCGTTACTTATTATTCTTGTTATTAAATTTTGTTATTTAGTAAGCAGCTTCCCGGTATTTAGTTTGCGTGGTTTACAAAGAAAACATAATATACTATAATAAGCAGTGTTTGTACTTGTAATGTTTGAATGTTTTGACGAAAACCTTTACCGAGATACGCTCAAAAAATATTATATCTTCAGGTTATATAAATAGAATTTTATATGACTAGCTTATAGAGCCCAACTCGTGTTTACTAGTAGCTATTCAGGGCTCCGGTTACTCACCTTCCGGGTCCGTTATCATGTGAAGAGAATTTAAAGGTAAAAACAATTTTATTATGGCTGGACTTGATTGGTTACCCATCTACTAGCTTCATGATAACTGAAGAGAGCGATATGTTACATACCCATTCGATGTATGGATCATCTAGCCTTTGCAGCAGGGTAGTTTAATCACCACGACATGATTGTAATAAAACTACTTTTAGGGAATATATCGGAATGTGTAGTATTCGCTTAATTAAAAAACAACATTATGTGAACCTCTACATGATATCCCTTCAAGACATTGTAGAAGAAGAAGAAATAAGTACATTTATTTAAAGGAAAAATGACGCACACACAAAAATAACAAAAACTTAACCTAAACATTAGACATAAAAGAAACAAAAAATTATTAATACTTAGCGAAGAGATAGGTAGGTATGTCATTCCCATACATCTGTTTTCTATTAGAAGAAAGAGCAGCTAAACTTTATGAAAAGAACTAACAGTGTTTAAACAAGACATATTGTTAAGAAACTCATATAGAAATAGTAAATAGGTATTTAACCGTAAAAAGGTCGTATATATTATATATAACCCTTTAATCTAAGGACGATGTTAATGAACTTTTAATCGAATCTCTCGTTAACTTTCATTGTAAGAGAGAAAACTCACATTTTCCGGAAACCTCAAAGTAGCCGACTTTCAGATGATTAACACCGGTTAAAATACTCAATACGTTCATTTTGTGCGTGTGTCTGGCATGAGTATTATACTTATTTATTTCTTATTTTATACTAAACAGCAGTAATATATTCCTGTCTTAGACATTCGATCCATACCTGTTACTATATATAGCTTGATCATTGATCACTAAAGAGGCAGTTTTCGCGCACCGCAACCAAATTACCATTACTTTTTCCGTTTAAATTGGTACGTTCCAATAAATCTTATTAAAAACGCCAACTTGAAAAGCGAAATCGAATAATTTAAATGCGTTTCGATTCAAGGAAATTCTTGAAAATGCAAATCAAAAGTTTCCTCCGATCGGAGCTAGGGCAGCATTATTTGTTTGAACGAATGCACAAATTCCCGATGTTGGCCGGAATGGCCAAGGAATGTTATACTAAAAGAAACGGTACCCAGTTTGTATCGGGTATTCTTGGACGCTATATTTTATATAAATGCGTATTTGTATTGGGTACAGTCGCATTCGAAATCTTAAAACATTTGTACGAATTAAAATTATCAGTACCTTTTGGTACTGATAATTTTTCAGAAATGTAATAGTTATATCGGTTTACTAAAAAAGGCAAGCATTGGGTTTTTTGCCAGGATTGTTTTAATTTTTTTTTAATAATTTAGGGTTTCCGGGTAAGAATAACTCCCATCTCCTTCCGTTGGGTGTCCGTAAGCGACTAAGAGAAAACATTAAGACGGGCAGCAACGTCTTTCTATTGGATTACCTACCACCTACCACCTATACTCCGATCCCCAAGACGCCTGCCAAGCGTTAGCCAAGCATTATGCCAACCCCTTCCTTCTAAGGAGGGCCTTTGTTCAGAAGTGGACGTATTTTAGCTGCTGATGATGATGTGATTAGGTAAATTAAAAACGTAAACACTAAACGAGTCATTTAAAATTTTATGACGCTTCTGTTATCCTCTGTAGGTACCTTATGTATATAGTATCAAATCAAAATTATTGTTTGCAAATATGAGTTATTATTCAGATAATATACATTAAAAAGTCTATCCATATTTTGCCAAAAAAAGCCAGCATGCAAGCAACAGTAGCAGTCTTATTGCGGATATATAGAGCCTCAACGCTATTGGTATCCACAAGTCACAGCACCCAGTAAGGCAATTTTAATAAAATGTAATAAAGCTAGAACCATTGAACGCGAGCACACATCCCGACTGTTTACTCCAGTACCACCGAAGGCCGTTTGATCTTCCCATCCCATTGCAAGTTCATTGTACCTACCTACTTCTACATATATGAAAACGGAACAACGTTCGTTTGAATTTAAGTTATTCTTCTAGATTTTCAGTCTGCTGGATAGAGAACTTATTTTTTGGGTATGATAGACGCTGTTGGCCGCAGATGGCCATTACAGCATCACCGGACAATAGGAGGCGAGCGCTTGAAGCGCTCTAGCCTTAACGGTAGAAGTAGCGACGAGCTCAAGGGCACCTCAGGAAGGCACGGCCTCGGCTTGGGCTGACGCTTAAGAGAGGGCTGAGTTTACCACCGGTTCACAACGCGCCCCCACTGAGAAGAACCGGCAAGAAACTCAGTGGGGTGATGCACGTCGTTTAGGTCGCATGCGTACGACCCTTCGGCCTCGCCGGCGAGACCGGTGTCTGATAGCTAGTGACATATTTTGTGTTCTACTGTGCTATGTTCATGTTCTGCACAAGTCAACTCATGCGCGGGTGCTGCTTGGGGGGACTGGTCCGACTATTATCCCTTTGGCCTTTTAGTTTGTTGTATTTTAGTCGTATTTTTATTCTCCCTCATATTTGATCGTTTGAACGGCAGGACACACTGTCGTTGATGCTTAACTGATTGTACCATAGATAATACACTATATACTTGGATTGTACCAAGACGACCACTATTTAAAAAAAGTGAAAAAAATGACAAGTCCGCTGAATTTCCTGCCAGATCTTGCGATCCGGTGGTAGCTTTTTAAAATTAAAAATTGATCGTTCTACTCGTAAAGTGCTCATTAAGCCTATTTGAAATAAATTATTTTAAATTGGAATTATTATCGCCTGGAAGAACTACTGGTCCATGAAAACGCTGATGAAGGGAGATCTTCCACTATCGCTAAAGCGCAAAATACTCGACATGTGTATCTTGCCCGTCCTAACGTACGGTGCTCAGACGTGGTCACTGACTGAATCTCAAAAGTCCAGGCTCAAGGTTTGTCAAAGAGCGATGGAGCGCAGTATATTGGGCATAAAATTGTCGGATCGGGTCCGGAACACCATACTGCAAGCCAAAACGGGTGTAATAGATGTGGGCTACAAGGCTGCTAAGCTAAAGTGGGAGTGGGCAGGGCACGTATACCGCATGAGTTCCAACAGATGGGCAAAAATTGTCACACAGTGGACTCCTGTAAATGGGCGAAGACGCCGGGGCAGGCCACGTAAAAGATGGTGAGACGACTTGAACGCCTTTGAAACGGAGTGGGCGGATATTACTATGGACCGGGGTAGGTGGAAGTGTATGGGGGAGACCTTTGCCCAGCAGTGGGACACAACAGGTTAATTAAAAAAAAAAATTGGAATTATTATTATTATTTATTATTAATTGTATTTAAACTGTTGGTTTGTAGTGTGCATAAAGTACAAATAAATAAAAAGAGCCAAAATCAAAAATATATATCACTACCACTACTACTAAACGCAGTAGGTAATTGCTGTTTACTTACTTCCTCGCTAGAACGTGACAGAGCTATAAACTACGTATATTGACGTCTCTATCTCATGTTAGAAGTAGTAAGATTACTGATATAATAATACTGCTTTAGACGTGGTGAGCCCCAGGCCCTCTAGACTAGACCATAGATTTCAGATTTTACACTACTCTAGACAATGTAACATTCTACAAGCGTTAACGCAAATAGAAAGTATAAAAACGTATGAAAATGTCATAAGACATAGAAAAATCACGTAACAAATCATAGAGAATTGACTCCGTTAGCGAATGAAAAAATAAAATCACTATGAAGCGACTGTATGTTGTCTAGGCCCTCGACCTCTTTATGCGACACTTATTTAACAAGATAAATGAAGTCATCTTTAAAACAATATAATATTGGATAAAACCATCCTGTCTACACCGCGCAACGCATTATCAATTTTCAATTTACAGCTCGCAATCAAATAAGCTCATCTTGAAAATATGACGGTGGAATTCTAATAAATGTCCGATTGTGCGCTCAGAATGATACCATCCCTTTGAACGGTGAAGCTTTCTAAGTGAAATTAATTTATTTGGAACATCAAAAGGCGATTTAGGAAACCTTCCTTCGGGACACATTACGCTCGCCCGGTACACAGGATGGGCAAAAAACTAATATCGTAAGGAGATTATTAAGACATTGATACGTTTAAAAGTTACTTATACTTATAGAAATACACGCAAAATGCATTAGCCTAGCAACCAGATAACTAATACATACATATTTTTAGATCTAAAATAATAAGATATTTATCACCTAGAAACAAGGTAAATGGACGTATTCAGGCCCTCAGTTATTTGACCTGGATCGATGAAACCGACAACTTTATCCGTAGTAGCCAGGGTAATCTAACCACGACGCCATCACGAAATAGTTCTGTAGGGGAGGTAGGGGAGCATTGGGCAGTCGGGAGGTTTGGGCACCCCCTCATTTCTCTAAATCTATGGTAGATATATTCTTTTTTCTGCCACAGCATTATAGTTTAATAACTGGCAATATTTCTTATCCAAAACGTCAGCTGTCAATTCACTTGGTTGTCAAGTTATATGCAGTAAACGGTTTGTTGCGCGCAAAAGTAAATATTTTGGTTATGATTTCGAGAAACATAACAAAGAAATCTGCAAGAAACCGTAAGTATCTATGTTAACTTCTTCTGTAGTGTTTAATAAAGATTATATTTAACTGCCAATTAGGATCTAACATTTGATAAAAATAAACTCAATCAAATTTATTGGAAAATTGAAGTTATGGGGAGCATTGGGCACCCAAGTAGGAGGGAGGTTTGGGCATGCCCAATGCTCCCTCAGTTTATAGTGCATTTTGATGTCATACTTTTCTACATTGCAATAAATGTCGTTATCATTTCTTTTTAATTGAAATCTCCCACTAGAAGCCAGTCTAAGGGCACTGTCGATTTAGTAAGACCATATCCGAAGGCCGGCCCCAGGAAATTGCGTGGCATGAAACGGAAGAAGGGGAAAACTAGGATATTGACGGACACACCTGAATAGAAATGGAAGAAGAAAGACAAAGAAAAAATAAGATCAAAGAGTTTAAAAAGAATCAAAAATGCTCTAAAAAGACAGGACGGAAAAAAAATCCTAAGCTTGCTGATGAATTTACTTCCAAACAAGAGAAAAACAGAAAAATTAGCAGTGATGATGGAATAGAAAATGTTTCCGTTTCTGAAGAAGCCCTTGTTGAATCGGAAGATTTTGATGATGATGATGTGATTGTTCTGAATGGAAATTTCCATAACGATAACTTTGTGTTGGTTAAATTTGACACAAAAAAATCTGTCTATCATTATGTTGGAAAAATCGAAGAAGTTGCGTATTTAATACAATGCCTAAACCTCCCTACAGGGGTGCCCAAACCTCCCGACCACCGGGAGGTTTGGGCACTTTGGACATCTGTCAGAAGATCTTTTGTAACTTTTAGACTAATTATAATACCAAAACTTTTCTTAGCTATAATTACTGCCAAATATGTGTGCTAAGTATATTTGGAATAAAATTTTGATTGTGATAAAAAATAACAGTTTTATTACCAATTATGTAAAAAAGTGCCCAATGCTCCCCTACCTCCCCTACAATATGAGTAACCGCGATGAGAAATTATATTATTCTTGTCATATGTCGTCCCCGTAGCCAGTCACCGTAGCATAAAGTGCTACGGTAACTTGCCTGGGACTTGACTACTGCTCACAGGTCGCACAGACCAACTGGAGTCAGGGGCTCCCAACCTTTTTTACGTCACGCGAAATAGCGTTTCATAGTTGAAATGTTCACGTTCCCCTTTTACTTTGTACCTGTATAGCTCTTTGTACCCAACTTAAGAATTTTTGAAACCGTCAACTATCCCACGACCCCCTCCTCTATGATATGTCTAAGCAACCCCGGTTGGGTAGCCCTGCACTTGGTAGGCAACAAGTACTTAATGTCTATATTTATGGTGATTTTAGATTGTTGGCAAGGAACTACGGATTACAACATTACGTAAAAATATTGACAAGTCAACCAAAGGCAATAAATACTAGGATCTTGCTAAAGTGTGTCGTGAAATCGTCCAATAAAATGTTAGCACAGAATACATAATAGTACTATAATATTTTTCAAAAATACTTTATTGAAACTAAATATTTTATTGAAACTAAGTTTATTTACAAATATGTATGTATACTTAAACTAGGTAAAAAACTTCGTCCAAGTTGTAAGTACTTTAATTGACTTAACATCATCTATAAATTGAAATGAAACTAATTTTACGGATTATATCGCGGTTTATTTTTAATTTTAATTTCCCGACGTTTCGAATACTTTACAGCATTCATGGTCACGGGCGGACTGAGGTGGTAGCTGTCCATATGTCATAGTTGTCTTAGGGTACCCTCAGGTCTTCTAATTATTATTGTTAGTCCGATCTACGCAGAAAGAGCTTACAGTATCTTGAGGTCTTGCAGTGGAATGCTTATAATAAAATAATAATAATAATGCTATAATATATATGTATGCTTATAATGCTTTGTTTTGCGATATAATCCGTAAAATTAGTTTCATTTCAATGTGTAATATTCGCGTAAGTATCAGAAATCATTATCATCTATAAATTATGAAATATTATTTAATTCTAATTAATTTATCTCTGGTGGTACCACGGAGTTGTTCGTAGTACCCCAGGGGTACCACGGACAACAAACTTAATCAGACGCCATCGTAGATGGATTATGCAAAACAAGCTTTAACAAATAACAATGTTTTGCAACTGTCTTGATTGTCAAAAACTATCAGAGTTTGAGAGACGGAACTTCAAATGTTTTATTTTACTAGGCGAACGGTACCTTGTGCCAGGGTCCTTAGGTCCACAGGGTCAAATATTCTATCACCAAACAGCAATGTATAAACATTGCTGTGTTCCGGTGTGAATGCCCTTAACCCAATAGCTGGTGAAATTACTGTACATAAGTGACAAAATACTGTCTAGACAAGACACACTGTCGCTGATGCTGAAATAATTGTAACATGACAAACACAGTTTAAAAAAAGTGAAAAAATGACAAGCCCGCTGAGTTTCTTGCCAGATCTTCTCAGTTGAGACCGCGTTGTGATGCGGTAGTAGCTTTTTAAAAAAAAATACCATTCAAAATCGCTAGCGTTAAGCCTATTTGAAATAAATGATTTTGACTTTAACTTCATAAAGCCGTCCATTAATTATAAGTCCAATTACTCAAGACTTGACTACATTGTTCGTTCTCAGGTCCGTCTACACGAGCGCATGTTGCAAGAGCAAGCCAAGAAAATGAATGTGAAATCTTTAGCAGCCAATAAGGAAGACGCGTCCAGGAGTGTGGAGATCAGAATAGCGAAGGTCGCCTTCACAATATTCTTCCTGTTCGTGTGCGCGTGGACCCCGTACGCTTTCGTCACCATGACTGGAGCGTTTGGTGATAGGTCAGTCTAACGTGGGAATTATGGCAACCTCTCCCTTCTAAGGAGAGGCCTTTTTTCAGCAGTTCAACTGTCTTTCGGCTGCTGTTTAGCTTAACGACTGTAGTCTAGATGACAACGACCGGGCAACTAAGTATTCACGCGCCCACCGAATCATGGGTCCTTACGTGACGAGACCAAAGCTGTAAATTGTTTGTATGAGTAGTTGTGTTCAAATTGTCTCTGTATCTCTTTACGGACCTATCAGAAGTTACTAATACTAACAGACTACTTACGTGATGAGACCTAATTTGTAAACTAAGTGTGTAGGTATGTGCCCAAACTGTCTCAACATCTTAACTAGCTACTAATGGAGGTACTAACAGGTAGGTACTAACGGAGTCCTTACGTGATGAGACCAAAGCTGTAAATTCAATGTGTAGCTGTGTCTAAACTGTCATGTCACATTACATGATTAGAACTAAACTTAGATTAATTTAATTTGTTTGTGGCAGGAATCTGCTGACGCCTATAGCGACGATGGTGCCAGCTGTGTGTTGTAAGGTGGTCTCCTGCATAGACCCGTGGGTGTATGCAATTAACCATCCCAGATACAGGTGTGTAGTCCTTGTCAACCGATACGGGAACTAATTTTTACCTTAAAATATTTCCTTAGATAGGTAGACAAATACTTTATTGCGCACAGTAATTTATAATTAATGTGAGCACTTATTTTCTTTACCATTTGATAATATGTATAAAATAACATCTAGTAACGTCAGGCAAGACACGCTTACTTCCGAGCGTAATAAAGTGTTTCGGTATTGTTTAAACACTTTCACTGCGGACAAAAAATTCAGGGTCCTCGGTACCTTTGGGGGTCAACCCGGGTACATGGGATTTTTACCCACTTAAATCCTTGGAAAAGAAAATAAGTGATTCGCAGTGAACGTGTTAAAATTATGTCTGTTACTGTTATTCACAAAAAAAGAACCTTTAGCGGTAAACTACTTAGGTTACATATAAAGATTTGTTTTATTTGAATTATCAGGGCGGAACTCCAGAAGCGATTGCCATGGATGGGCGTCCGTGAGCAAGATCCTGACTCCGTCTCAACCACAACTAGTGTTGCCACAGCGCAGTCGCAGCAACCATCGGCCGAGGCGTAGGCAACAATTAAAAAAATTGATTATGAATGCAATGAAACTTAACCTCTTATGAATTTAGGCAGGAACTTCATTGACCAATAGATTCGATTTGAATTATTCTAGGAACTTTACAATCCTATTCGTGAAAGTTGAGGTGTTTTTTTTTATCCTTACGTAAGTAGTGAAAAGGAATTTCCTCCTCTGTTAACTGGACTTTGTGTTGATATATCTAAAAGCGGGTTAACTTAAAAAATTGTGATATTCATATTTTTTATTTGCCAATAGTGTTTAATAACGCTAGGACTATCTCAAGCTTGTATGAGACTCATCTTATTTTCCATAATATCAGGCGCAGAAAATGACACCGCATTTTTCATCTACCAAAAAATATCTAAGATAACTCACTATTTCATTATTAACATAGATACCTACATGTACCCAATCTCTGAAAAAAATCGAGATGTCTACCTTGTTATCCTATCTTACCTTTAAAGAGATTAACTTTCAAAGAACTACCGAAGAACTCCTTTAATGTCTGCCAAAGGGATCGGAAAAGGATTATAGAGGCTATAGAATAATTTTTGAATAACGGAGCTCTGAAAATGTTTCTAACAATTTCCGTCCTACGAAGGTATTTTAATGAAGTTCCTTAAGCCTGTTTTTTTTTTTTTGTTAATATCATTCATTGCATTTTCAACCTTAACGACGTATGCATGTCTATGGATATCTGATATTATCTTCTATGAAATAATTACTTATATCATTGTAAATTTGTTTTAAAAGCAAATTAAAAAATATAAAAAAAAATTACTGATCCCGACGACTATGGCATGTAGATAAGTTTAAACGGAAATAAAGTTAATGTTTTAATATTGCATTATAGAGGATTGTTTTATTTTTCCCTGTGCACTGGGCTATTGCCTGTTCCGTCATAAGAAGCCGTCCATGACTACGGATTAGAACTAGTAGTCTTCTTCAGCAGCTATCCTGGTGAAGCGGTCTCATCACCTCTTATAATAAAGTCATATAGCATTCAAACGGTTACTGGTATCCAGAGAGCTAAACATGAGAAGTCTTAGTTATGTTTTGAAATGAAACTAATTTTACGGATTATATCGCGGTTTATTTATGATTTTAATTACCCGACGTTTCGAATACTTTACAGCATTCATGGTCACGGGCGGACTGAGGTGGTAGCTGTCCATACGTCATAGTTGTCTTCGGGTACCCTCAGGTCTTCTAATTATTATTGTTAGTCCGATCTACGCAAAAAGAGCTTACAGTATCTTGAGGTCTTGCAGTGGAATGCTTGTCTTTGGATTTGATTATATTTATGACGGGATATCAACGTCGGCTAATTAAAATCATAAATAAACTGCGATATAATCCGGAAACCATTTCTCTCGCGGAACGATCAGTTGAGAAGTTCAGAGTCGCGCAAAGGGCAATGGAAAGAGCGATGCTCGGGATAACCTTGCGCGACAAGAAAAGAAATGAATGGATCCGGCGGAAAACGGGGGTGAGAGATGTGGTGCAGGAAATCGTTGAGCGGAAGTGGAGTTGGGCTGGTCATATTGCCCGCATGGACAGGGAACGGTGGACTAGACGAGTCCTTGAATGGAGACCATGGGCGGACAAAAGACCACGGGGTCGCCCACCTAAACGATGGGTTGACAACCTGAGAGGGCATGCGGGCCACGATTGGATGACGAAGGCGCGGGACCGGATTTTGTGGCGGAAATTGGGAGAGGCCTATGTCCAGAGATGGACCAAATAGGGCTGAAGAAGAAGAAGAAGATAATCCGTAAAATTAGTTTCATTTCAATGTGTAGTATTCGCGTAAATATCAGAAATCTTAGTTATGTTCTTCTATTTCATTGTGGGGTGTCCGGGACTCCGGGTAAGAATAGCACCGTCTCATCTCCTGTTAGGTGTCCGTAAGAGGCGACTAAGGGAAAACAACAAGACGGGCAGCAGCGTCTTTTTGTTGGATTACCTACCACCTATACTGCGATCCCCAAGCCGCCTGCAAAACGTGCGGATTATGTCCACACTGCTGAAGAAAGGCCTCCCCCTTATAAGGAATAAGGGGGAGGCCTTTGTTCATGGTAAAAGATTAAACACTGTAGTACACTGTACACTGTGCATACTCAATAGACTTAGATTATGATCATCGTTCATTAACATAATTTCATGATTCCTGACTTCGGTGTTCCAATTCCTGTACGAATGTAGGTCTCGTTAAGTGATGTTAGAATTAAATGTAGTAGACGCCGTAATCTTAAATTGTGCGTACAAGCAACGAAAGGCAATCAATTACGGTTTCGCCGTTCCAGCCGGCTGTTCGCACTCCGTTAACAAATAATTAAATGTCGTCGCGTCGCTGCGAGTTGGAGCGATTAACCCCCAGGAGCACGAAGCTTAGAAAGTACTATTATCGATAACTCTAGCTGACTAAGCTTGTAAGACATTCAGTAGGTAAATAAGTAGTAGAACTGTGATTTTAAAAGGCCAGCAAGATTAACACAAAATGGAACCAGATAGGGATATGTTTTTATTTACGTTATATCGAAAAAGACATTGCAAAGTAGCTTGCCAAACTGCAAAACTATTTGTTGGCGTTCTCTCATAATTACGTTATACAGTAGGTGCACACACAATGACGGGCCCGTTGGTCTAGTGGTCAGACACCCTGCCTGCTAACCAATGGGTCGTGGGTTCGATTCCCGCCAAGTGTCTGGGTGTTGTTTATCTATTTAAGTATGAATTTACAAATAAAAAAAAAAGTATATAAGTATTAGTATCAGTTGTCTGGTTTCCATAGTACAGGCTCTGCCTAGTTTGGGATCGGATGACCGTGTGTGGATTGTCCTAAGATATTATTATTATATTATTATTACAATGTTTTCTCTGTCCCTCCCGGGATGGGCTCTAGCGAGTGTGCGGCGTTGGAGATGGAGAACAATGGAGATTCTGGCGAGGCCCGAACGTTGCCCAATCTCTCCCACCCTGGGGTGGTGTCGCCGTGCGACAGCGTCGATAACAGCCACCGAGCAGGTTTTAGTGGGTATTGAGCCCACATAACCCATACCTAAAAAAATATACCTGCACAGTGTACAGCTAGTATAAAGTACAGGAAATTTATCTAATTAATTATTTAATAATAATAAGAGAGTTTTTGTAACCCGCGCCACTTTTGGCAAAGAGACTCAACTACTAGGTTACTAGGTTCTAGTGCAAGGACCCGTCCAGGTAGCTACCACCGCAATGGCAGATATTCTGTCGCCAAGCAGCAGTGTGTAAGCATTTCTGTGTTCCGGAGTGAAGAGCAATGTAGGCGGTGAAATTACCGGACACAAAGACTTACGGTCTTATTCATAAAAAGTTATCACACACTTATAGGCTCGCTATAGTATGATTTTCAAAAAGTATTATTCATAAACGCATTTTAGCACTAAAACGTTCTTTAGCTATGTTATAAAGTTATAGAGGGCAGACCCCTACTATAACAGTGCTATAAGCGTGATATAAGGTAAAAAATGGCCGACTTTCAACAGCTGATTATTAATTATTAAGAAAATGACATTTGTGTAAGTGTCACATCCATCAGTTCAATTTTTTTCTTTAGTTGAGCCTCATTAGGAAGGCAAAGAGTTCTAGCCCATACAGGTTTCATATCCGTTCAATTTCGTAAGAAATCAAAATAGCAGTATACACACTACAAACTATTACGATTTATTATTTTATTCAGTACTTAAGGTTTATTTTATTATTATATTATACAATTTAATATATTTTAATTTATGTTAGTTTATTTTAGGATAGTTATTATTACGCGCTTGTACATTACCAAACAAACATATGTATAACAATCAAATAACAATGACAATGATCGATGGATGTATGACGAATTCCGCATGGGCGTCATAAATACAATAAATAAATAAATATTCTGAGACAATACACACATGGTCATCTGTTCCCAAACTAGGCACAGCCTGTACCATGGAAACCTGATAATTAATGCTTATACTTATATAAGTACTTTTTTTATTGTAAATACATAATTAAAAAGATAAATAACACCCAGACACTTAGCGGGGATCGAACCCACGACCTATTGGGTAGCAGCCAGGGTGTCCAACCACTAGACCAACACGCACGTCAAATCGACCGTCGTCATCGTTTCGTAGACAGTAAAATGTTTTATAATCTGTAATAATGTCTATGATCACACCTAGGCGGTGTGTAGACACATATTATCTGTGGGCGATTGGGTGTATTCGGTCAATTTGTTGACCAACTTCATTATAATGGCAATACTTTGATTGAAAAACGTTCTATAGAGACGTATTAGTTATAGATGGTTTATGAAACGTTTATGAATAAGCAACTTTATAGAACGTTTTATAACCTTATAGAACACTATAACTAATCAGTGCTTAAAACCTTTGATAAGCTATTTTTATGAATAAGACCGTTAATATATAATGTCTAAAAGGGTCGGCAACGCACTAGTGATTCTTCTGGTGTTGCTAGCGTCTATAGGCTGCGGTGACTGCTTATCATCAGGCGGGCCGTACTCTTGCTTGCCACCATGGTAGTATAAAAAAAACAACATTCACTTGCCAAAAAATAAATAATTAGTTTAGCTAATTATGATATGTGCCCCCTTCCAGATCATCAGGTGGATCGCTCGTTTCTTTGCCACGAGCCTTGATATAGAAGCCTACCCTTGATTATGTCTATACACACCATAGACATCATCAAAAGGTTCTAAGTATAATTAAATAAATTGTGCCACTAACTGCCGCACCTACAGACGTCAATTATAGTTAATTGTGATTAAGTCATATTTTGTAATGGATTGTTTCGACTTTAGAAGCCAAATAATACTTAATACGCGGATAGCGAGTAGATATATCAATAATCTCGTAATTAATACTAAAAGATAATCATTGGAGACTCGGAGAGTCAAAATAAATACATTACAAAAAATGAATTAATTGCGATTAACGTTAATTTATGTCTGTGAGTGCGGCCGTAATTCGCGTAAACTTAATTGACTATTGTATTGAGGCCACACAAGCGAGCCACGAGGCCTCAACCACAGTTCCCAACAAAACAATAAGTAGGTAGGTACTAGGTACGGATTTTATGTACAAATCTTCATCTTGCGTCGGAGAGCTCCGTATTTCAAGAATTCACAAAGCGATGTATGGTCGTACGTCAAACAAAGTGTCTTGTTCAAAGCGAAGGTATTTACGGAGGCGACCGCGCTCCGAGGCTCAAGGTTCGGAGTTACGCGTAATGAGTTTGTCGTTTATGCGACAAACGACAAAGTTATATCGAAACTTTTTGTTGACGTTAATATTTATTTAGAAACTCTCTTCATTCATTAGGTACGTACATTTTAGTCTTCTCAGCGGGGGCGCGTTGTGAACCGGTGGTAAACTCACACACTCTAAGCGGCAGCCCAAGCCGAGGCCGTGCCTCCCTGAGGTGCCCTTGAGCTAGTCGCTACCTTTCTGGCTGGAGCGCTTAAAGCGCTCGCCCTCTTGTCCGGTGAAGCTGTAATGGCCATCTGCGGCCAACAGTAATACGCCTAAACAAAAAAAAAAAAAAAAAGAACATTTTAGTCGCAGGCAGGGATTTCTAATTCGTTTGACAGACTGCAGACGGGTGCAGTGGTTACTAGTGGTTAGGTAGGTGTATTTCTAACGCCCCTACCTAATCCGATAAGATCCAAATCAATCCGATCAATCACAAATCAATCCGATCCGATCCGATCTCAATCCGATTTATTTGTCGTTGGTTCGATACCTAGGACAAACGTTTGAATCAATGAACATGTCTGGTAAGTACCAAGGGTAAGTATGTAGGTCGCCATTTTGGCAAAGATCGGTTGCAAACTTCTGTAAAGTTACGATACTTACGACTTTACGAGTTCATTAGAGGGTAGGTCCCTTGCACCTTGGTCTTGTGCCTAGGTCGGTTGCGTTTTGACCATCCAGCCAGGTACCACCGCTGCCCGGGTTAGCCCCCATAGAAGTATGACGACTTGAGGAGGTATAACATACTTTCTATAGGGCTAATCCAAAACAGAATCTACAAGTTGAAGTGACGATGGGCAGGCCACATCGCTCGAGGAACCGATAACCGATGAGGAAAAAAGGTTCTTAAGTGGCGACCGCGAACCGGAAGACGCATCGTAGGCAGGCATCCCACTAGGTGGACAGACGACATTGATTGTGCGCCAATTTTCGTTCATTGTGGCGTTCCAAGGGGGAGGCCTATGTTTAGCAGTGGAGGTCTTCCGGCTCATGATGATAATGATGATGATCCCCTGTCTTAAAGGGGTCTGCGTCCATACTAAATGTGATTCCGAGGCTGGTGACGACGCAGTGTAAAATAGGTCCTGCGGCGTTGCGAGCAGTGCGACGGTGCCGGGGGAACGTGCACTTCTATTCTAACGAGCGTCCGGCGTTGGAGATTCAGCCGGGCTCCGAACGGAGGGCAGAAATGACAACGGGAGAACACCCCACTGGTATTAGTATGTTGAATATCTCATATTTATTTTCCTGATTTGTAGGAGTAATACCTTACCCGTGGAGTGTCAGGGCAAGGATAGCACCCAATCTCCTCCAGTAAGAGGCGCATCTTAATAAACGCTAGGAAAATGGAAAAGGATCAATATTTCTATGGTACATAAGTAGTAAATGCAATACTTCTTTCACTTTAAAAAAAAAAATTAAAAAAAATTGTAATCTTTTAATAAATGTTTTTCTTCTTGTTCTTCTTCACTTTTCGTATTCCATGCAATCTTTTTTCCATCCCAAGGTTGCCTGGAAGAAATTGCGGATAGCGATAAGGCCGCCCTTTGTACAAATTTCTTCAAGTCCTTTTAATTTTATTTTTATGTGTGTACAATAGAGTATAAATAAATGAATGATAAAATTAAAAAATGATTTTATTAAAAAACTTTTATTCAAATCCATAATCTGTCAACACAGCGTCACTTAAAACGTATATACAATGGTTTCAAACGCTAAGTACATACAGTAGTGTGAGGAATGTAATTGAACGTTTCAGAACATCTTGGATCTGCTACAGCCAGAGAACCATAGAGTCAAACTCGTATTGTCTATGTTTGTGGCCGATCCAAAGACAGAGTTCCGCCTAAATGCTACGGTCCGGTCGTACGTAAAATATCGTGCGGGATACGAAATGCGAATGTTATAGATTTCATAATTTCATTAATAAACATTTTAAAACATCAGCGTATATAAAACTTTGCCCGCATTATAGAAATAGTTCAGGGAAATAACCACTTAGAGCAGGCTAAGAGCCAAAATGCAGCATAAATGTTTTTTTCTAGTTATCTATTTTAATTATTAATTAAATTACCCAGAACTACCCAAATAAAGTAAACGTATTTTAATTTAATATTTTTTGTTAGTTAACATGGGGTTTTATACATCTATACATATTATAAAACAAAGTCGCTCCCGCTGTCTGTCTGTCCCTATGTATGCTTAGATCTTTAAAACTACGCAACGGATTTTGATGCGGTTTTTCTTAATAGATAGAGTGTTTCTTAAGGAAGGTTTATATGTATAATACATGCATAATATAGTAGAGAAACAGTGATAATTTTAGAGGTTTCTAATGTGATGTCGTAAATAAGCACATTTTTTTGCGCTTACATTGCAAACGCTGGCTGAACCCTACGAGATAGATCAAAATAATGTACTACAGTATTGTACACCTTAACAAAGTCCACAAAAATGTTCGCGATGGTATATGATTATCTCTTAGGGATAACCCACAATAAACATTTTTTAACTTTTACTTTTTATGAGAAATAATTAATAATTAACTATTAATAAATTGTTGTTAGTATGAATTCGTCCCTTCTTCAATATAACGTAAACTTCACTAATATTTACACCAATGAAAAAATTGCTGTAAACGTTGTTCATACCTCTAGGTTAAGGTTAAGCAGCTTAAGGCAAGGTCATTACATAGATGGGTGAACGGATTTGTATGAAATTTTGTGTGCATATCGGGTAGGTCTGAGAATAGGTCGTAAAGTATATTTCATGTCGCTAGGTTACGCAACGTTAGGCAAGGTCATTACATAGATGGGTGATGGCAGCGACTCCGAGGAGGACGATGACGGGGTCGCGAGCCCTGCCCCTGTAATCATGGTGCCAGGTTTAAGGGGGCTATAATGCGCACTGAGGGGTATTTTGTGCAGATCCCACTGGATGGCCCATGTGGTGATGCAATAGCTGCAGGGGTTTAAGTGGGTAAGAATCCCAGATATCATGATTGACGAGGATATATAGAACGAGAGGAGGGTTTAAGAGAGGAGAGGGAGGGAGGGGACTCGAGGAGGGGGTGATGGGGTGAGGCATACGGGGATTAAGCAGGAGCAAGGGGGGAGTGAGGGGGAGACAGGGGAGAGAGGGGACAACGGGGAGAGGAAGAGGAGGGGTGTGACGTCGAAAACCGAAGCGGGAGGGGGAAAGAGAAAGGAGAGAGAGAGCATAGAATTAGATTTTTCTTATAAGAGAGAGATGGAGAGAGAAATAAATCAAGGGAGGAGGGAGAAAAGGGGAGCAAAATATAATAAAAGCGCGGGCGGAGCTGCGCGGGTCAGCTAGTTGTTTTATATAATCATTTGAATTCTGCTTATATGTAAACCATATTTGATTAGCGCTAGGCGTCCGTCAGACTTGTACCTTTCCTTATGGGATGTAAGATCCCTAATAAGACTAACACACTATGGTGTAACAGTAAGATGTTCAGATCTTCTGGAAACAATAATTGCAAGTTACATTTTCGGTCTTCATTTCATTATCTAACGAGATTTACCGCGTCCCCACAGGCCGGCAGCCTTGCGAGCCAAATGTGTGACCGGTGTGTACTTGCCTCGATGTTGTACGCCGTACGGACGCACGTTGCCTCGGCTGAGCGTGGTTCGCCGACCACACATTTGGTTCGCGAAGCAACCGGGTCGGTGGAGACGCGGCCAACGCTCAGAATAAGACTCATGGTATGGTATCTTAGAAGAAATGGAAAAAGCTACCAGTAGCACCCTCTTGCGGCGTGATTTGCAACTTTTCTCTGTTCGGAATGAAACTGAGATAATAGATCAGTATTTTGCATCTGACGTCATATGACTTACAGCGGTAGCGGTAAATAGGTTGGAATCAAATTAATACGAAGTCTAGGGGGCGCGGGTTCGAACCCCAACCTATGGATGGGGTTCGAAATCATTTTTCTTTTTTTATTTCATTCCTTAATGCATATACTATTGACGTCCGCGTACTTTATATCGAATACTACAAAGTTTTAGCTATTTTTTTTATTAAAAATTCTCGAGGCTATTAAAGTTTCAAATCACACCGCTGGAGGCGCTGGTGTTAGGGGGCGCGTTTTGACGTGGGAGTAACCTATCTATTTCTAAGTAATATACTCTTATCTATGATAAGACTAATCAAAATAAACGCTGAATACAAATAATACTATTTTATAGTTTATGCGTCTCGCATCCCGCGAGATACTCTCTGCAGTATCAACCGACCATTTTACCAAAAAACGGTTCATGATTAAAAAACAAGAAGAAAAATCTAGCCATTTCTACAGCGTGATGACACGTCATTAAAATCACTTACAATAATTATTAAATTAAAAAGAAATTCAAACTAACTTATTTACAACACCTACGAATTGCCTACATCTTTGTATTTATAACGATTGTCCGTCCTCATACATACGCCAATTTATTTATTGCTGTGTATTCGTACAAATTACTTTTATACATAGGTTACATTATTATATACTAATCCTCAAATCCTCAAATATACGCGAAATGTTGAACAGTTAATCTTTTTGATAAGAGCGCGGGATGAGAGTTATTCTATTTTAAACTGTATAGATGAGGCAGTCCATATTATTTGGTTCTGTCAAGATAATACGAGATCTTATGTTATTATGATAATAGTACAACTTGTAACAGTATTATACCTAAGTATCTGTATTAATAAACAGCAAACAGCAATTTTGAATACTAAAAGGAATGATAAAATACTTATTTGCAAAAGAGTTTTACTTGTAACTCAGAAGTTCTTTTTTAGATATGGTATCTGTAGGCATTTAATTTTGAATAACATTTAAAAAATAATGGGAAATATAACGTCGAAAAGTAAATAATCTCAAGCGATAGGTAGGTACTAATGTCTCATTGCATTGACGAAATCAAGTTTCTAATGAATTTATTTCATTTAAACATTATAAAATTCAATTAAATTAATACTTTAAAATGCAAACTTTTCCAATAGTCAAAATGTGTCATTTTATATTAAATTTTTATTTGACATCATACAAAAGTGACTGAGTTGTATTGCTTTACATATTTTAACTTATTTAAACCACCCTGACGTATACTTGAACTAGAAGCTATAAGGGACTTCTAAAATGTAGTGCCTCTGATGTAGCTGGCATGTTTGAGTCATATGAAGCTGTTATGTTTAAGACAAAGTGTTGGGCGCTAACTGATTTTAAGATCTAGTTCCTCATCTTTCTACCTACAATTATCTAGTGTCCAGTTTAATTTGTTACAAGAAAAACTTCGTCAGATCTTGCGACCTAGCGAATCGGCTACATTGTTTTAATATATTCGGAACACCTATCACATGTTGAAGTTTTTCATTACATTTTCTTTTCATATTATCAGCCACCCTGTATATTCTACGGAGCAAACTATTGGTAGGAGCATTGTTAAAAATTACTATTGCAATATAACTCAAATTGAATTGATTGAATGAAACCACAAAACTGACTCTAATACACAGTTTTACACGTAACTTCACTCCATACATTTCACATCAGCGCCTCTGATCCAAATGTATGCGAGGAAGATTAAAATATTATGTGTTATCCAAACTCATAGTACCCTATTGTATTGTAAACGCGCCCTAAGAAATTAAAGATCAAATACTCGCCGCTCCCTCGAAGAATACTGTGGAACTAGGACCGATGTTTGTTGCGGTTTATGCTTTGCAGCAAGCGACGCGCCCACCACTCCTCGAGATTGAACGGCCTGAAGTTGGCTAGTTGCCGCGGAGCGATCACCTCCTGATAGTATCTCGCATCTTCGCTGCCCCGTTCTAATTCACGGGTCACCTGAAAAAAAGTTTAGACAACTTGTTTTCATAATGTTGTATTTTATGTACGCGAATACTACACTTTGAAATAAAATACTTAATATTATAATAATATTCTGGGACAATCCACACACGGTCATCTGATCCCAAACTAGGCAGAGCCTGTACTATGGCGGTTGCCATATCTGGTTAGATAAGTGACTTTTTTTTGTAAATACATACTTATATAAATAAAACACCCAGACACCTGGTGGGACTCGAGCCTACAATCTATTGGGTAGCAGCCAGGGTGTCTAACAACTAGACCAACAGGCCCGGCAAACGTTTATGGATTATATCGCGGTTTATTTTAGATTTTTCTTTCCTGACGTTTCGAATGCTTTGCATTGCAGCACCCATAGTCACGGGAGGACTGAGGAGTTGAAAATCCTTATGTCACAATTATGCCGGTGTACTTTCAAGTCTTCTTAAGTAGTTATTATTATTGGTCCTAACTACGCAGTAAGAGCTTAAGTATCTTAAAGCCGTGCAGTGTTAAGCTTGGTTTTGGATTTAATTATTTTTATCACAGGATTCCAAGCCTTTGGGTGTTGTAAGAGGTGACTAAGGGAAATAAGAAAACAGACAGACAGCAGGGACTACATTGCAGTCTCCAACCAGACGACTGCAAAGAGTGGGGGGTTATGGCAACCCATCTCTTCTAAGGGGGAGGCATTTATTCAGCAGTGGACGTCTTTCGGCTGCCGATATTGAAAATATGACTGCTAATGCCAATATGATCGTAGTCATATTTTGAATAAAGCTAAAATCTTGCTTGTTCGATCACTAGAGTGAACTAGAGTGAATAAGAAAAGCCTAGCTAGTTTAAAATCAATCTCACCTTATTCCAGGAATCATAGATAAAGTTAATGAGATCATCTTGTTGGTTGTTGTTTGTGTGTGCAGTGGGTGATGGCTGTGTTGGTTGAGCCGGTGGACTCAGTCTGGCACCGTTATGTCCATTGCCACTGTGACGTTTACTCATGTGTGGCAGTGATCGGGTGCCACTGCTTACGTAACTTGATCTGTAATTAAGAAACATTTTGATCATTTTAATGTGTATTTATATAAACTAGAGTGTATTTTTATAAATTTCCTGCGGCTACGCCTGCAACTTTTTATGTGGTCCTATTTGTAGACTAGAATTTTGTTTTTAGACTGTTAATGATTTATTGTAAGATCTTGATTCATTTGAAATATGTATAAAAACACATGGATCACATTGCTCTAGATAAGAGAAATTCCAGAATGAGAACTGGATCATATACAATACAAAGCATTCAGGAAATACCAGAATTCAAACTCTGAAAGTATTCAATAGACAGCAGTCTAACTTTATTCAATTGTGGTTTTAAACAATGCCAATCTGACCTTGTCATTGCTACCAAGGCTAACTTGTATAATATACAAGAATATATTCTAAGTTATAATATTTTAAGTTCATCAAGGCCATAAAATAAAATCCATCAGTTCCCTGACAGAGATAATGAACAAAGACGTGTTCGACAGTTACAATAACAACACTGATATACTTAGCAGCCAGATGCATGTACTTCTGTTTACATAACTGTATACACACTATATAGGTACCAAAACATATTTGTAAATATCAATGTTTCCTTTGTTATTATGAGTGAACTACTTTTTGGCTACTGCACTATGCCTTTTCCTGAGTATACATCGATGAATGATAAACGGTTTCGCATGCATGGTATTTGCTATAATGCACCAAGCAATGTTGGCACCAAGCTAAATTATTGGGTTATCTATATGGACACAAATAACCAAATTTATCTAATGACGTTGCTTCTATTTACTGCCCTTTGTTTCCCAATCATTGTAATTGTTTCGATTACGTGAAAGTAAGAAAGATAAAGGAATAGAACAAGATCCACTTACCTCATATTACGATCCATATTTTGTAAAGAAAACTGCATATAATTCTTATAAAATATCTAGTAATCTATTAAATACAACTAGGCTATGCTAAACTTATACTTTAACACATTTCTAAATAAATGATCAAGTCAAAAATATGTAAATAATAATAAATTTCTAAAGATAAATAGACAGGACGCCACACAACGAACACACGACGACATAAAGCTGTCAAAAATAATGGATAGCTACACTTCCGTACATTGAACTCGGTCTTCCATTGGCTATTGGCTACAAGAAATAATATATTAGCCAATCACAAGTAAATATGGAGTTGAGGAAACATAAAAGAACCAATGATGACGTGGGAAGTGATACGGAACTGCAAAGCAAAGTAAAAAGAATTCTCATTATCTATGCTGTGTTCTAGTGTTTTCGGTTTGGTTTTGGTATACGGTCAATCCTGAAAATAGACGATAATTGCCATACATAGTTACGGACGCCGGACGAGTAGGTTTATTACGTAGACAGAATATGACTTGTCATTTCTTCCTCTAAGGTTTATTCTCAGGGTTTACTAAGTCTCCCCAAGAAGCCACACCTCTAAGGGAGTGTCCTAATAGAACGCGATCACGCGATCATCGCGCGAACGAACGACGCGACCATCGCGCGATGACTGGCGAATGTACTGCCGGTCGCGCGGTTCGCGCGACCGCTAGTTAGGACACTCGTTCGACGTCCATATGTTTGAGATTTCATCGCACGATGGTCGCGTCGTTCGTTCGCGTGATGATCGCGGCCTTACAGTTCACGTCATTTGTAAGAGCGAAAAGGAGCGCGACATGGAACGCTTCACCCAACTGTTGAACTGTTCACGTCATTTGAAAGAGTAAGGCGATGTCCTAATTAAAAGCGAACGGAGTTCGCGCGAACGAAATCTCAAACGTATGGTATGGACGTCGAACGAGTGTCCTAACTGGCGGTCGCGCGAGTGCGCGTCTCGTTTGTAGTCCTGTCCTGCTTAACCAAAGATATTATATATAGAAGACGGACATAGTCCGATAAAAAATGAAACCAAAAAAATAAACCTATGTGTGAGTGAATTGTTTATGTGTAAAGGAAAAAAGTGTTGTTAAAAAGTACTACGTACGTAATCGATATCGATGATATTTTGTGTGAAGATATACACGATTATCTGTATAATTTAAAATTGATGTTGATTTATAACAAGTTATTAATAACCTTTAGTATTGCAAATCTCAATGATAAAGTGGTAAAACCAAAGATATTATATATAGAAGATCGACATAGTCCGTTATAAAATGAAACCAAAAAAGAATAACCTATGTATGAGTGAATTGTTTATGTGTATAGGAAAAAATACTACGTACGTAATCGATATCGATGATATTTTGTGTGAATATGTACACAATTATCTGTATAAACCAAAGATATTATATATAGAAGATAAACATAGTCCGATAAAAAATGAAACCAAAAAAGAAAAACCTATGTGTGAGTGAATTGTTTATGTGTAAAGGAAAAAAAGTGTTGTTAAAAAGTACTACGTACGTAATCGATATCGATGATATTTTGTGTGAAGATTTACACGATTATCTGTTTAATTTAAAATTGATGTTGATTTATAACAAGTGTCAAAAGTGGTAAAACAGTCATTCTAAACAAAAATTGTAGTTTATTTTTGCTGTAAACCTCGTAAATCGGATCATGAAAATAAGCATGCATTATAAATAATAATTATTAAAGTTCAGTATAGGTGAAGGAGCTTCCCCTATGAGATTCTTGAGAAGTATGCAATATTTCTAAATAGTATAAAACCAAAACATTAGGCAGACGTGTTGGTCTAACAGTTCAACATCCTGGCTGGCTATCCAATAGGTCATTGGTTCGATTTCCACCAAGTGTCTGGGTTTTATTTATCTATTAAGTATTTACAAATAAAATTATATGAGTATGTATAAGTAAAAGTTGCCTGGTTTCCATAGTAGAGGCTCTGCCTTGTTTGGCATCAGATCACCATGTGTGGAGATCAAAGTGGAATAGACCTTCGTCCCAGGTTATTATCATAAAGACAAACAATATACTTATATTGTAAAATACATACTTATTGCGAACTGCTAATACGAATACTGCTGCTGCTTTACGAATTGCTAATTCTGTGGAGACGCGTGGAGTGTACAGCTAGATTGTGTTTGTTCCGGGTGTTTACATTATGATGGTCACTATTCTTTGCAAAAGCACTTATGTTTTTCTTTACATACAACAAATTTTCATAAATATATTGTGATACAACCGATAGAATATCTATTTCTTTAAATTTCTCTTCTTCTTCTTTAAGTTATCACCAGAGAATCAAATTTGGCGACGTAGCTTAACGAATTACCAGACTGGAGTGGCTGCTCATATTTGCTGTAAAACCGATGGTCATTGGGAAACAGTGGTTTTGGAGTAGACACCACTAACCGGAAAACGCAGTGTAGGAGGTTCTGTGTTTCTAGGTTCTGATTTTATTTTCTGACTAACGACTTGACATAAATACCTGGTGGCGTATGGGTAAATTAAAGTAAGTAAAGTTTAATCATAATAATAGGTTCACAGGGTATCGATAGCGGTAAAATAACTTTATTTATGTAAGAACAAGATCATCTGTTTTTCAATTGGAACTGCTAACAAACATAATCTATTTAGTGTTATCGCTTCCTAAAGGAACTGGTACTGACTTATATTTTTTTCAGTGTCATTCATAAGTACAAGTAAGGTACAGCCTCTTATTAGGCAACGTTGATGTTGTGACACACTTTGTATAAAACATTTTGCCTCAAAATGTATATCGCAGACAGAAATCAAAATCTTTATCACAGACACTGGAATATTGTAGGGATTCCATCCATCCTAGTCTTTAATCCGCATCTATTTTTGTCTTATCAAAGAATTATTTTGATAATCTGAAAGAATACATTTGAATTATTATTATTATCATATCAATTTACATAAAGAATATAGAGACTGCAAAACTATTTTTAGACCGTATAAATATAAACTCCTTGAAACTAAAACAAAAAGACGTAGAATTTATATTTGTGCCACTAATAAAAACTATTTGCTTTAATATCGATATCGATACTCATGACGTCAGGACTTTTTCAAGCCCTATTGTAAACAAATCGATTTACATTTTACACAAAATATTCCGCTATTCTTCATATAAAAGTAATAAATTATGATCAGTTTGAAGAAAAACATGTATTCTACGATATTATTAGGATTTTCAACCAAATTTTCAACCAAAACCATAAAAATATAGCAAGCAAAAATGCAGTCAGGAATAGTAATCAATTACCTGTGAAATGTTTACTTAGTCGTTGTATTACGATTTGTAACATCACATGCACTTATTGCACAAGCCACCATAATGGAACAATAATATTTTATATTATAAATTTGAGATCGTGCTAAATTATTATGATTTACTTTGACAGTAAACAGACCGCGAGGCAGCGTTGCAGTGGCTAATGTCAAAAGTGATGCAGAATAAAAAAAAAGAATTTTATCTCTGCCTCTGTTGCACTCGTGCAGTTTGTATTTGATTAGAACTTCTCCTTCCCACGCTATGTTCATCTTTTTGAACGTAGTGAAAAAAATCTTAAATCTATGGTATAAACTTTATTTTTATCGGGAATTAACGCGATTTACCTTATATTTTTTTTTTATTTTAAAATATAAGGTAAATCGCGTTAATTCCCGATAAAAATAAAGTTTAACAATGGAACGCGAAAGTCTAAAAGTATATATTATCTGTATAATTTAAAATTGATGTTGAAAACAAGTTACTAATATCCTTTAGTATTGCAAATCTCATAATGAAATTGTCAAAAGTGGTAAAACAGTCATTCTAAACAAAAAATGTAGTTTCTTTTTGCTGTAAACATCGTAAATCGGATCATGAAAATAAATTATCGTTCCGCATGTTAAAATTGACTCCCTAGTCAAATCAGCACTGAGAATCAGCATGCATTATAAATAATAATTATTAAAGTTCAGTATAGGTGAAGGAGCTTCCCCTATGAGATTCTTGAGAAGTATGCAATATTTCTAAATAGTATAAAGCCAAAACATTAGGCGGACGTGTTGGTCTAACAGTTCAACATCCTGGCTGGCTACCCAATAGGTAATTGGTTCGATTTCCACCAAGTTTCTGGGTTTTATTTATCTATCAAGTATGTATTTACAAATAAAAGTATATGAGTATGTATAACTAAAAGTTGTCTGGTTTCCATAGTAGAGGCTCTGCCTTGTTTGGGATCAGATCACCATGTGTGGAGATCAAAGTGGAATAGACCTTCGTCCCAGGTTATTATCATAAAGACAAACAATATACATATATTGTAAAATACATACTTATTTCAGCATTCATAAAAATATATTGTAAATATATGCTTCAGCTTCTTAGTGACGACAGTAGGTATATAGAGCACATTTTGTCTGGTAACATCTTAATGTTATTTAAACTACATGAAAACGAAATATATAATTTGTTGTGAAGGATCGAATAAAAATAAATGTTATCACCAGAGAATCAAATTTGCCGACGTAGCTTAACGAATTACCAGACTGGAGTGGCTGCTCATATTTGCTGTAAAACCGATGATCATTGGGAAACAGTGGTTTTGGAGTAGACACTAACCGGAAAACGCAGTGTAGGAGGTTCTGTGTTTCTAGGTTCTGATTTTATTTTCTGACTAACGACTTGACATAAATACCTGGTGGCGTATGGGTAAATTAAAGTAAGTAAAGTTTAATCATAATAATAGGTTCACAGGGTACCTATCGATAGCGGTAAAATAACTTTATTTATGTAAGAACAAGATCATCTGTTTTTCAATTGGAACTGCTAACAAACATAATTTATTTAGTGTTATCGTTTCCTAAAGGAACTGGTACTGACTTATATTTTTTTCAGTGTCATACATAAGTACAAGTAAATTAAATAAGGTACAGCCTCTTATTAGGCAACGTTGATGTTGTGACACACTTTGTATAAAACATTTTGCCTCAAAATGTATATCGCAGACAGAAATCAAAATCTTTATCACAAACACTGGAATATTGTAGGGATTCCATCCATCCTAGTCTTTAATCCGCATCTATTTTTGTCTTATCAAAGAATTATTTTGATAATCTGAAAGAATACATTTGAATTATTATTATTATCATATCAATTTACATAAAGAATATAGAGAATGCAAAATATTTTTAGACCGTATAAACATAAACTCCTTGAAACTAAAACAAAAAGACGTAGAATTGATATTTGTGCCACTATTTGCTTTAATATCGATATCGATACTCATGACGTCAGGACTTTTTCAAGCCCTATTGTAGAAGAAGAAGAAGAAAAACATTTATTTTGACATACACAGGACATGGTAATGAACACAGAAGGTAAAAAATAGAAACATAAAATATTGCTAAACGGAAAGAGTTACACTGACATGAAGGACATAACCGTAAAATTAAATCACTACCAAGCTGTGCGATGCCAAAAATGGTTCCTATCTCAGCGAATTGCTGCAGCAACAGTAAGGTGCTACAGCGCTGATTTTCAGACAGGACCAGTTAGATGAAGTCACGGAAGAACAAATACATCATAAAAAGGGTAATGAAATAATAATAATTAATAATAAAAAAGTTTAATATTAACTGATAAAAAGAGAATAAAAAATACTAAATAGCAATTGACTATGGTCTATGGTACAGAGTGTGTGTGTGGATCGGTTTTACGCAACCCGCTGCAGAAACGATCTCACCAATAACGCAGGCGTGAATGAATACCTTAGGATGAGTAAATTACAGTGAGCTGCTGTTACTAATAACAGCTCACTGGTAAATTACTGCATCTTTTGTCTTTTGTGAATTAAGAAGATGCATCTTAAATTTCGTTTTGAAAGTATTCGTTGTTTTAATAGCACGAATCGGTGGTGGGAGATCATTCCAGCAGCGGGTAGCTGCAAACCTAAAACTGCCCCGAAACGCTGCCGTCCTGTGTCTTGGTGTACGCAAGAGGTAAGTTGAGGCCCGGGTGTTGTAGGGATTAAAATCGCGTGAAAACTAAGTTTGCCATACAGATATGCAGGCTTCTTTGTCAGAATGACCTCGAAAAGAAGCGAAGCTAGGTGGAGTCTTCTGCGTTCAGACGTTTTCATCAGGTTTACCCTGTTTAGATATGGGTAATGTGTGATCGTGGAGGAACATTAAAGCAGAACCGGGCACAAGCATTCTGTACCCGCTGGATCATCTTTTCAGTTCTTTTGAGCAAGCAGGGACCATATACCGTATCTGCATAGTTCAACTTAGATAAAATAAGTGACTCTGTTAACAAGATCCGCATATCTACACTGATGTAAGAACGAATACGGTAAAGCAGTTTCAGTCGATAAAAACAGTTACGTACAGCTTCAAGTACATGGGTTTCAAACTCTAATTGTCCGTCAAACACCACTCCCAGATTTCGTGCTTCTGTCACTTGCTCAATAGGACAACTATTGATAATAATAGAAGGTTTATCTTTTTCAATTTTTCGAATTAAATCCCTAGAGCCCATTATCAGGAATTTTGATTTTTTGGGGTTTAACACCAAAGTATGCCCAACTGACAATCCGATCTAAGTCTTCATTTATCTTTTCTACTGCTTGGAAAGAACTCTGTGGTGGGAAGGAGATGTATAACTGAAGAACATCAGCATAAAGATGGAACTTGCAGTGATTGATGCACCTGGTAATGTCCGCAGTATACAGGATAAAGAGCAATGGACCAAGAATGGATCCTTGAGGAACACCCCTTGTCACACTAGTAAGTCTGGAGGTGGCTTTATCACCATTAGCATCAGCCTCCAGCTGAACGTATTGCTTTCTACCTGTAATGTAGCTGTGAAACCACTGCACTGTTTGACTATCACACCCATAAAAAGATAATTTAGACAACAACAGAGAGATATTTATACAATCGAAACCACGCGAAAAGTCGAGAAGAGTAAGAAGAGTACCCATGCCTCGGTCTCTAGCAGACAAAATGTCATCAACTACATCAATTAGCGCTGTCGCGGTACTATGACTTTGCCGAAAGCCAGACTGCTTAAGTGGCAAGATCTTTTGTTCCTCAAGGTATCCTCTTAGCTGATTGCACACTACCTTTCTAAAATCTTCGACAGACAAGGTAAAAGACTTATAGGCCTGAGATCTGAAACACTAGAAGGATTGGGCTTCTTAGGTATGGGTCTATCTATTGCTATTTTCCATTGGTCAGGAAAACAAGAAGATTCAATGGACTTATTTATGATAGATGTTATAGCTGACAATGTTTGTGGAAGTGTCAAGTTAATCAGCTCTAATGAAATATTATCACAACCCAATGCATTTGATTTAAGGCTGTTGATGACCTTCAGTACAACATCCTCCCCAACCGGCTTTAGATGAAAGACATCATCATGATTATCATTGTATCGATTAAACTCAAAATATGTTAAGTCTGAAATGGAAGTACAGCTACTACCAGGTACCTCAAGAAAGTGTTTATTAATCATATCCGGGTTACTGCAACAGTAAGGCAAGTCATGTTTCTGGTGTCCTTTAAAATCAACTGTGGATTTTAAATGTTTCCACAACTTTTTTGGTTTGTCGATATTATTATTCATGTATGCTTTAAAATATGCCTGTTTCTCACTTTCAATAGCTGCTCTGACCAGATACTTAAAATCTAGGTACGACCTCCTATCAGTATCAGATTTGGTTTGCTTGAATTCTGTATGACAGTTGTAACCAAATCGTTTTACATTTTACACAAAATATCCCGCTATTCTTCATATAAAAGTAATAAATTATGATCAGTTTGAAGAAAAATATGTATTCTACGATATTATTAGGATTTTCAACCAAATTTTCAACCAAAACCATAAAAATATAGCAAGCAAAAATGCAGTCAGGAATAGTAATCAATTACCTGTGAAATGTTTACTTATTCGTTGTAATACGATTTGTAACATCACATGCACTTGTTGCACAAGCCACCTTAATGGAACAATAATATTTGATATTATAAATTTGAGATCGTGCTAAATTATTAAGATTTACTTTGACAGTAAACAGACCGCGAGGCAGCGTAGCAGTGGCTAATGTCAAAAGTGATGTGGAATAAAAAAAAAGAATTTTATCTCTGCCTCTGTTGCACTCGTGCAGTTTGTATTTGATTAGAACTTCTCCCTCCCACGCTATGTGTATCTTCTTGAACGTAGTGAAAATTTTTAAATCTATGTGCATAACACTACTACCAAGAGCATGAAGATATAGGGTCAAAGTGGAGACAACACTCCCAAATACATGACTGAGGTCAACCCTATCCCTTTCATTGAGGTCAAATCTCCCTTTCTAAGAGGGTAACCTTGATGTTTCATGAAAAATCAGGACATCTTTTTAACTTCGTCGCTTAATACGACTTACTTGGCTTGTTTAAGCTTTAAGTTTAAACCGATTAAATATGTCTAGTTGCTTCCGTTTACCCCTCAAAATACGACGGGACGAAAAACCGACACGACCGTTGAGAGACCAGGCGCAGGACCTACATTTTACATATCTATCTGACGCATGGAGCATCTTACTTTACAGACAATCAAGTAATAAATAAATAATAAGTTAATGGTTGTGAAAATAAAAGCATATGAAGTTATGATAAAAAGAAATTGTATTACAAGATCATTTATTCAGTACGTTTAACGATCTCCAATTAATCACAAGATATTGAATAGCAATTTCCATTATATGCAAACAACTAAAACAGCTTGTAACCCACACATTAGACGATAGAAAAAGCATTTGCAGTAAATTTAGGTTTCCATTGGACCAACTGCAGATCATTGCAGCTTCATAAAATTTCTTTTCGAATGGATAGTCATAACATTCCTTCGCTCAATATCTTTAGGAAATCTACAAGAAAATAAAAAATGTATTAATATTGACCACGGGTAAATAAAACAGTATGTATAGTGACAGGTATAGGTTAAGAAATAGTGACATAAGGAAACGTTGGGGTATGAAAGAAGATGTTGTGACAAAAATTGAGGTATGCTGAGATGGTTTGGCCATGTCGAGAGAATGAATGAGGAACGATTGACGAAAATAGTGTTTAAGGCGGGTGTGAATGAAAGTGTTGGAATGGGTAGACTTAGGCGGACGTTTCAAGACCAAATCAGGGATGTCTTGAAAAAAGGCCAGGTCAAGAGTACCCTAAACCGAAGAGCATGTATGAAGGGAATAATGAAAGTGGACGAAGCGAAACAAGTATGTAAGGATCGTAGCAAGTGGAAAGAAGTGGTCTCTGCCTACCCCTACGGGAAAGAGGCGTGATTATATGTATATTTATAGAATGATATAGGTACTCTCGCCGATACGACCACAGCGGCCAATCTTTCGCAAGATCAGCCATCAGCCAGTGCACAAATGCTTGCGTAGCCACAAGTGCAGAGTGCACTTCTTCCTTTTACCTCTCACAATTTAGTGATACGAAAGATCAACACGACCGGGGAGAGGTCATGCGCAGGAACGAATTTTATATGCCTATCCGACGCATGGATCATCTTACTTTACAGACAATCAGATGACCAGCCTGCATTGTCCTAGCCAGTAAGGAACAAATATACAAAGTTGTTGCTCCCCGCAGGATTCGAACCTGCGACCCCCGGTACGCAAGCAAGCGGTTTCCCACTGCGCCACGGAGGCTACTAGACGCAACAGGACTAGGAGGCGACAAGAATAAATATGATTTTAATAATATGTTTAAAACTACATACACACTTGAACATACATAATTTTTTCCATATCAATCCTTTGAACTAAATACCTACATCGTATATTTTTTATCATAAAGTGGCGGTAAAAAAATCCCCAAAACGGAAAGTCTTCAAAAAATCTTTACCATGGTTACTCTATGAAATCAATGTAAAATATTTTAAATTAGATAATTCAACTACAAATTAATAGAAAGTTAAACCCAATACTAACAAACGAACTGAAAACATGTTATGTGCCTATCGAAAGAAGAACTGATCGAAAATATGGTGCATAATCCAAAGGGATCATCGGTAGGTACATTATTGAACAAATCGGACTTACGAGTGATATTCGGTATCATCTAAGGGGTACAACATATTTTTGCAACTAAGTACTACACATTTTATCACCATTCTTATTAGTTTAATTCACTTTATCTTGAAATTATGGTATTTAAATGTTGGATCGATTTAAATGACAGACAGTTTCATGCTGACAATAAGCGCCAGTGTTGCCACAAAATACGAACCCTTAAAATCGGTATTTAAAATTGCATTTGAGTACAATTGGCGAAAACACAATAGAGCATTATTCTAATCGTACTCGCAGAACAATACCAAAAAAAACATTATTAGACATGATTGTCATCGTATTTTATGTTTTCGGGTGGAAAACAATCTTTTGATGTTGAAGTAGAGCATTTCTATATTAGGGTATCCATTTCTCGGGTAATTTAAATTATTACATGGACCACACATTGGACCACTTAGAAAGAGAGAACCGGCCTCAATGTAAGGGATAGCGTATGCCTCAATCAACTATTTGGAGTTTGGACTCCACTTTGACCCTATATCTTCATGACCAAGAGGATGTAATAGATACACTACTGGAAATCATGGAAATAATGAGCCTATAGATCGCGGTAGCTAGCTACTAGTATCTAATCTGTGGATCGCGGCCTCCTCCAAGAGTATCCTATAATCTGTGCCCCTTGTGTGCCCCTCTTTTCTGTGCCTCTTTGATTTCCATGAAGCTAATAGGTCAACAATGGAGTCCGAACTCCAAATACTTGATTGAGGCATACGCTATCCCTTTCATTGAGGTCCGATGTGTGGTCCATGTTATAATTGAAATTACCCGAGAAATGGATACCCTAATATAGAAATGCTTTACTTACACATCAAAAGAATGTTTTCCACCCGAAAACTTAAAATACGATGACAATCATGTCTAATAAAAAAAATATTGGTACTGTTCTGCGAGTTCGATTAGAATAATGCTCTATTGTGTTTTCGCCAATTATACTCAAATGCAATTTTAATTACCGATTTTAAGGGTTCGTATTTTGTGGCAACACTGTCGCTTATTGTCAGCATGAAACTGTCTGTCGATCGATCAAACATTTAAATACCATAATTTCACGATAAAGTGAATTAAAATCATAAAAATGGTGATAAAATGTGCAGTACTTGGTTGCAAAAATATGTTGTATCCAGTATTTAATACCGAATATCACTCGTAAGTGCGATTTTGTTCAATAATTACCTACCGATGATCCCTGTGCATTATGCACCATATTTTCGATCAGTTCTTCTTTCGATAGGCACATATCACGTTTTCAGTTCGTTTGTTAGTATTGGGTTTAAGTTTCTATTAAATTGTTTTAATAGAGTAACCATGGTAAAGATTTTTTGAAGACTTTCCGTTTTGGGGATTTTTTTACCGCCACTTTATGATCAAAAAATAAACGATGTATTTAGTTCAAAGGATTGATATTGAAAACATATTGTATGTTCATTAATTTTACAAGTGTGTAGGTATGTAGGTTAAGTTTAGGTAGAGTTAGTTTTGTAACTTATTAGATACATATTATTAAAATCATATTTATTCTTGTCGCCTCCTAGTCCTGTCGCGTCTAGTACCCTCCGTGGCGCAGTGGGAAACCGCTTGCTTGCATACCGGGGGTCGCAGGTTCGAATCCTGCGGGGAGCAACAACTTTGTGTAGTTGTTCCTCACTGGCTAGGATAATGCAGGCCGGTCATCTGATTGTCTGTAAAGTAAGATGATCCATGCGTCGGATAGGCATGTAAAGTACACTTGTGCACTTGTTTCTACGCAAGCATTTGTGCACTGGATGATAGCTGATCTTGCGAAAGATTAGCCGCTGTGGTTGGATTGGCCGTATCGGCGAGAGTACCTATATCATTCCATAAATATACATACTGTTTTATTTACCCCTGGTCAATGTTAATACATTTTTTATTTTCTTGTAGATTTCCTAAAAATATTGAGTGTAGGAATATACCTATGACTATCCATTGTCCCATTGGAAAATAAATTTGATGAAGCTGCAATGATCTGCTGTTGGTCCAATGGAAAACTAAATTTACCGCGAATGCTTTTTCTTTAGCTAGTTTTAGCTAGTTGTTTGCATATAATGCAAATTGCTATTCAGTATCGTGTGATTAATCGGAGATCGTTAAACGTACTGAATAAATGATTTTATAGCACAATATTTTTTTTAATCACAACTTCATATACTTTTATTTTCACAACCATTAGCTTATTATTTATCCCTTGATTTTCTGTAAAGTAAGATGCTCCATGCGTTGGATGGGCATGTAAAATGTTGATCCTGCACCTGGTCTCTCCCCGGTCGTGTCGGTTTTTCATCCCATCGTATTTTGAGAGGTAAACGGAAGAGAGAGAGAGAGAGAGTGCAGTTGTGTCTACGCAAGCACTTGCGCACTATAATATATTTTGCGTAGACTGAGATTTTTCAAAATACCCACTGTGGTCATATCGGCCAGAAGGAGGTCCTTATTTATTTATCATCTGTTTCCCTATCAATCACAGTTTGTTCTTCTTGTTCACAGTTCTTCCGTATTTGGGCTTTTTTTTTTTTTTTTTTGACGCGGGGTAATCTTCCAAAGATCCCCGGGAGCTGTGGGGCTCGACCGGGGTATGTGGGATTCTTACCCACTAAAACCCCCGCGGCTGTCGCATCGGCACATAAAGAGAGGTGAACCTGGGGCCTCCGTTGGGATCTGCACCAGGTGCCCCTCAGTGCCTTGCCTTTGAGCCCGCCGCCGGGGGACGCATTGTTGTCCCCCGGGTGCCATCACGGTGCTCACGGGGACGGGGGTCGCAACCCCGCCGCCGTCCTCCTCGGAGTCGCCGCCGTACTCAATGGACGTTCAAAGGGCCCACACCCCGAACGTCCAGCGACTCCGAAGGTCCGTATTTGGGCTGCTCCAACCCATAATCAGACTGATTAAGCCACTAGACATATTTAATCGGTTTAAACTTAAAGCATAAACAGGCCAAGTAAGTCTTAATAAGCGACGAAGTTAAAAAGATGTCCTGATTTTTCATGAAACATTAAGGTTGCCCTCTTAGAAAGAGAGATCCGACCTCAATGAAAGGGATAGCGTTGACCTCAGGCATGTATTTGGGAGTGTTGCCTCCACTTTGACCCTAATAGCTTCATGTTGATTTCCAAGGTATTACTTTTCTCTATGCTCTTTGATCTGTGCAATAAATAAGCGCTGTTTATCTGTTTCTAATATTTTATTATTATTTTGAATAATTTGTGAGTTAAAACACAATTAAAACACATAAGTACAATCAGTTCTTACACAATATAATCATAAAATAAAACAATGTCTGAAAAATTGGGCTTCGAGCAGTTGCGAAGTAAATACAGAGTAAGTTGAGGTTACTTTAGCATTTATTTTTATTTGTTTACGCCAAAAATAGTTTAAAGAACAGCATATTTTCTTTCAGGATGTACTATCCAAAGCGTTTTCAACAAACAACATCGATTTACTTGATTCGTTTTCCAAGAACACGAATGAAGCTGACCGAAAAGCTGCTATGGACCAGGCGTATCGTGACAAACTATTGGAGCTCCTCATAGAAGACCCGAACACATTGGAAAACTACGTTTCATTCTGCATAGAGTCTTGTAGACGGCAAATGGTCACACCAACTATGCCTGTTGTACTTCTAGGGGACATATTTGACGCACTAACGCTGAACAAATGTGAAAAGATGTTCACATATGTAGAAAATGGAGTAAGCATATGGAAAGAAGAGCTATTTTTTGTGGCATGCAAAAATAATCTGCTCAGGATGTGTAATGATCTGCTAAGAAGGTTGTCCAGGTCACAGAACACTGTGTTTTGTGGTAGAATACTATTGTTCCTTGCTAAATTCTTTCCATTTTCTGAGAGATCTGGTCTTAATATAGTATCAGAATTCAATCTTGAGAATGTGACAGAATTTGGAGGAGATAATTCTAGCACCTTGAAGGATTCACTGGATGAGGAAATGGTGGTTGATAATAATGAGAAAACTAAGTTGAATATTGATTACAATTTGTATTGTCGGTTCTGGAGTCTGCAAGACTTTTTCAGAAATCCTAATACTTGCTATAACAAGATTCAGTGGAAGACATTTGCTGCGGTATGTAAATAATATGCAGAGCATAAATCGGTCACTTAGCAGTAAAGTCTAGATTAATCATATAAAACTATTATAATCTTTACATTAATATTTCCAATACTCTTTATACTACCAAGTTGGTAAGCAAGCATGCATCCTGTCTGATGTTAAGCAGTCACAGCGGCCTATAGATGCTAGCAACACCAGAAGAATCACTAGCATGATGCCAACTTTAAGACATTAGATATTAAGTCTTTTGTGTCCTGTAATTTTACCAGCTACAGTGGCCTTCTCATCAGAACACAGCTTGGTGGCAGGATATCGGGACACTTTGGTGGTACCTACCTGACCACCTTGCATTAGTAACCTACCACCTAGAAATCTGTAGTTTAAAAATGAAAAAAAAAATCTGCAAAAAAACAAAGTAGCATATCAGTCAGTCAATTCCTGTAGGGCTATTGTGTATTTACGGTTTATTTGTGAACCGGTGGTAGCTTTTACCATTCAAAAGTGCTAGCCTTAAGCCTATTTGAAAATAAAGATTTTTGATTTGATTTCATTTGTCAACTAAGGTGATGATCACTATAGCAAAGTGACGATCAGATAACTGTCAAATGATTTATTCAGTATTACCTAACTTGAGTGACCAATAAATACCAATGTTAAAGTACATTCAGTTGGCATCAAGTTCGGTGGACAACTGAAGCTTAATAGTCACATGGGTGGTAAAGATACTGGTCCTGCTGGTCTGTAGACTACAAAAAATCAAATAAATCTTTGCTGCATGAAAGTAGGATAAAGAAACAAAGAAATTATGTTAGTGAGAACATAAATAATACTTATATATAATTATTCCAGCATTCAGGCAGTGTGTTATCTGCCTTTTCATCATACAAATTAGAGGCCATAGAACTTCAAAAGGCCAAGTTAAACAGACTGAAGGCTGTCAACTCGGACATTGATATGCAGGAAGCAAATAAAGAACAACATTACTTCGCAAAGTTCCTCACTAACCAGAAACTGTTAGAGCTCCAGTTGTCCGACTCTAACTTCAGAAGATGCGTGCTCATTCAGTTCTTGATACTGTTCCAATATTTGACATCCACTGTGAAGTTCAAAACGTATGTATTAATGTTGCAAGTTTGTATATATACAGGGTGTAATGGACATTGTACTGAAAACCGATACCAGGGATTCAGTACATGATTCTGAACACTCCAGTGTTGAAATTTTTCATCGGCTTTTTCATGATTTTCCAAAAAAAAAACCACTTTTTTTAAATAAAATTAGTATAATATCATTATTGGTATAGTAATAAAGCATAATTTTAATTTAAAAACAATAGAACAATAGAATACTTATCTGTGGAAAATTTATTTAATTATATATTTATTCTTTATGCACTAAAACAGTACATAATTAATAGGCAATTAACTATTATTATTTTAGAAAATTAGCAATGTAATTGGAGAAATAAATATTATTCCGCATATATTCATTACATGCTCGAAAATTAATAAGTCAGTCATTTGTCATTTTCCATATAAATGGTTTATGTAATGTTGTAACGGACATTATTTGACATCTTATCAATTTTTTTTCGCTACGATGTCCCTTACACCCGTTATACAGTATGCAACAGGTCGGATGGCAATCGGGGTATGAGTTGAGACGCGGGGGAGGGGACACCCTGCATACCCGCACATGGCTCGCGCTGACTTACCCCTCCCTTACTCCCTGATTGCCTTGTCGACCTGTCGCGTAGAGTACTTATTTAGGTACTCATAGCCACTCGTCGTAGCACCACAGTTAAAATATGGATACAGTTTGGAAACTAAGCCTAGTTGACGAAATAATTACCTACACTCCATGGAAGCGATAGGGTTGACACCTTCAATTTTTATAAATAACTTGTACATACAGTAACTTATAGAACTATAGATCTTAAACTTTGTCATTAAGACGTAACGAATAAGTAGAAAGAAAAAAGAAAGAAAGAAAAACATTTATTCAACGACATCTTGTACAGTAACTAGCCTACTTAGTACACTTAAACTAATAATTAGAATGCCGTTGAAAGGTTATCCACACAGCATGTGTCGTTGCTCCTAGCTGGCACAACGACGCTGAACTTCCCTGGATACCCGTCAGCTAGAGTGCGTCGGAGAGCAACAGCATACACCGGACACAGGTTTTACAATTAATAAAAACAACACAAGCAATTGAAACTGACCACAAGGAATTGAGAAGTAGGAACATGAAATGAAAAAAATAAATTATGATTTCATCAGATTGAAAAATTAGGCTAAAAGTGATCTTATTACTTAGTCTATTCATAAATACACTGTAGTTATACTATTACAACTAAATGCTATTACATCTAAATGCTGATTTCAAATAGTGTTTAAATATTATGCGATATGAAAAGAAAGTAAAAAAAAGTGACGAAAAAGTTGAAATTTTATTGCGGCCGCCATCTTGGATTTGATAGCACCAGCGCAGCGGCTTCAATACCTTCGAAAACCATGAAAACGATACCCATGACAAAATAGTTTATAATTATTGCAACCGCCATCTTTGATTTACTTTTGTGTTAATAAAAGCGCCGCCATTCTGGATTTACAAATAAGTTCACGAATTCATTATGATCGATCACACAGACCAGATATAATATAACGATACATTAATATAAGAATAACAATATACCTATCATTCTTACCTTTTAAAATCAGCAGGTAATTTAAAATACTCGTACGATAGCTCCGGTTTTGATGAATTGTTAAAAAGATCGCGGAGACTAACTTCGCGGCACGCACAACTGACGGCATCGCGACATTCGCTTAGAACTCTCGTCGACGCGCATGTTTGTGTGAGTGTGCCGTTTCGAGCGTTTGTAGGTAGCTTCCATACTGTATACATATTTATACTGTGGTAGCACTGTCATGCCCAGTAGCTTAAGCATGGTTAGGGCACAAATGGGTGACCGTTGAGTGGCATTTGAATTGAGCATCTCCCTACTTCGGGAGGGCATGTGACAGTTGTCATCAAGATGCCAATTGTTATGCCAAATCAGAGGCTTAAGTACAGCTTTAAATAATAATAATAATACCTTGGGACAATCCACACACGGTCATCTGATCCCAAACTAGGCAGAGCCTGTACTATGGAAACCAGACAACTGATACTAATACTTTTATACTATTTTTTTGTAAATACATACTTTAATATATAAATAACACACAGACACTTGGTGGGAATCGAACCCACGACCCATCGGTTAGCGGACAGGGTGTGTAACCACTAGACCAACGGGCCCGTAAAAACTATATACATATTAATATTCTATACAGCCTCCAACTTGTCGTAGAATGATACAAGCTAGCAGTAGCTTTGTAGGTTTGAAAACCTACCCTTCAGTATTACTTTGTTGAGCAGTCACTTGCTGTGTCTATCTGTTGTCTGTTTACTTCCTCTTAACTACAATGGATTTTCATGAGGTTTTTACCTACTATAATTTAGAGAAAGGTCTACAGGAGAATATTTTAGAAATTACTGGACCTGTATCTTTTTGAATAGCTGAAAACATCTTATCATTCACTAATGAAGGGATCTATGCTTAGCCATTATGGGTTTTATATTATATATCCATAATTTTTTATTTTATACTGATTTTAGGGAATCTCACGAACTAAAATCAGACCAAGTGGAATGGGTGAAAGAGACAACATCGCTAATATATAAGCTGTTAGCGGAAACCCCACCACAAGGCAAGGAGTTCGCAGAATGTGTCAAGCACATTTTAAAGAGAGAGGAGCACTGGAATAGTTGGAAGAATGATGGCTGTCCCGGTAAGATATATAACTGCATATCGTACTTAGATGTTAGGTCAATAATGCACTGGACCATGCAGGTATGAACCACTACAATGTGTTATATTCAGCCGCCAAGCAGCGGCGACCAGTAAGGATTGCTATGTTCACACCAGAAGGGCATTTTTGCTGGTGAAATTATCAGAAAAACCGAATAGACTATGTCTCTGGTGACAAGCGGCAATACATTGAGATGTTTATAAAAGCAGACACTAATGCCCGGTTCCTATATCTATGAAACGTGTCATTTTAGTAACGGACAGTAATATATTTTACCAGACGTAAGCCGAAACTGTTCCTATAAACGGAGTTGACGTAGAATTTTGTGGAGTAGTAGTTACGCCTCGTTAATAGTTACTTAATTACTGTGACAAACAACGGGTCTTTGAATATAGGAACCCAGCCTAAGCTGTTTAGAAAACATATATGTAAGTGATCATGGTATATTATTCAGATTTTCAGAAACGAAAGCCTCTGGTGCAAGTTGATACTACTGATGACGTAAAAAAATCTAGAAAACGTCGAAGACCTGTTGGTGATATTATAAAAGAATATCAGAGCCAGGATAAGTTTTACATGGGGAAGTAAGTGAGCTCAATCAAAGCAATATTAAATCTTAATAATGTAGGAATAAAATGCATATTTAATTGTTATTTTTTCTCAAGCAATGAACTGACAAAATTATGGAATCTGATGCCCGATAACTTGGCTGCTTGTCGGACTAAAGAAAGAGATTTCATGCCGTCATTAGGTAAGTTAATGTATTTTGTTTTTAACCGACTTCAAAAAAGGAGGAGGTTCTCAATTTGTCTGTGTATATATATATATATATATATATATATATATATTTATGTATGTTCGCGCATAACTCTGTCAATTATGAACCGATTTGAAAAAAATCTTTCTTCCATCCATTCTTCAATCCATTGATTGGGTCCCATAAAAAAATTATTGCGTAGTAATAAGTAGTTCCTGAAAAACAAGAATGGTGACTGCGCACTGAGAGCTGCAGGACAGCCTATATCGATGACTTTATGTCGCTTTTTAAGGACAAAAATGGTCATAACTCTGGCAAATATTTACCAATTTCAATGATTCTTTTTTTATTCGAAAGAAGAAACCACTTTATTAAATCTGTATGAATTTTATTACAACCGGATAAGAACTTCCTGAAGGAACATGAACGATGTGGAGGAATTTATCTGGTAAAAACCATAAAACTGATGTTCTCCATTACATTGCACTGACAATTATGAACCGATTGCGATGATTCTTTTTTTATTCGAGAGAGTAAACTACTATGATGATTCCATGAAAATTTCATTACGACCTTTCTGAGTTTCTGAAGAAATATGAATTATGTAAAACTATGTAGACGATAATGTGATCATAACCTATCTAGATAATTTTACGGTTTTCGATGGTTCAATCTTTATATATGAAAATATCACTAAAAAGATTAAAATAAAATCGTTTTAAAAAAAAATTGAACCGACTTCAATATCACTGAAAAGTATAAAATAATTTAAATATTATTGAAGTTGGTGCCAAATATACACAGCCGGTAAGCTAACACCAACTTCAATAATATTTAAATTATTTTATACTTTTCAGTGATATTGAAGTCGGTTCAATTTTTTTTAAAAACGATTTTATCTAATTAGAAGATAGTGTTTAAAAATTCAAACACACACAGAGAGAGACACAACGAACACAAACAAACGAACATTTAAAGCACACTATTACATGATATCTCTTATTTCTTTATTCAAAAGAGCATCGAGTCTCATATTAATTTATATTCTGGTGCAAAGCAGTGAAGTTTTGCTACAAGGGGACATTTTATGCAGAAACTACTGGGCTCAAATGACGCTATAAACTATTATATTGACGAATCTAGCTCGTGTAAGATTATAATAAGACTGCTACTAGAGACGATGGTATGGCCCCTGGACATTTTGGTACCGACGATCATCGTCCTTGAATGCTTACGTTTGCTGCGGTGCAGCCTTTCTAATGATATTGGAGTCTGGGGATGCGTCGAAGCGCACCCACAGGGGAGGCTGGGGTAGAACTCGTTATTAAGTGTACTGAACGGTGTCTTCTAGAATCCTGAATCATTAGTACCTGTGCTGTGTGGGCCTGAACCCACACGACTCTGAAGTCGTACATGGTGTGCGAGTCTGGGGATACGTCGAAATGTGCCCGCGATGGAGGCTGCTGGATTTGAACTCGTATTAAGCGTACCTGTAGGGTGTGGGTTCAGAGTCGTACACGGTGTGCGAGTCTGGGGATACGTCGAAGCGTGCCTGTGGTGGAGACTGCTGGGGTTGAACTCTTATTAAGTGTACTGTATGGTGTCGTATAGAGTCGTACATGGTGTGCGAGTCTGGGGATGCGTCGAAGCGTGCCCGTGGGAGAGGCTGGGGTAGAACTCGTATTAAGTGTACTGTACGGTGTCGTGTAGTCGTACATGGTGTGCGAGTCTGGGGATACGTCGAAGCGTGCCCGTGGGAGAGGCTGGGGTAGAACTTGTGTTAAGTGTACTGTACGGTGTCGTGTAGAGTCGTACATGGTGTGCGAGTCTGGGGATGCGTCGAAGCGTGCCCGTGGGAGAGGCTGGGGTAGAACTTGTGTTAAGTGTACTGTACGGTGTCGTGTAGAGTCGTACATGGTGTGCGAGTCTGGGGATGCGTCGAAGCGTGCCCGTGGGAGAGGCTAGGGTAGAACTTGTGTTAAGTGTACTGTACGGTGTCGTGTAGAGTCGTACATGGTGTGCGAGTCTGGGGATGCGTCGAAGCATGCCCGTGGGAGAGGCTGGGGTAGAACTTGTGTTAAGTGTACTGTACGGTGTCGTGTAGAGTCGTACATGGTGTGCGAGTCTGGGGATGCGTCGAAGCGCACCCACGGGGGAGGCTGGGGTAGAACTCGTATTAAGTGTACTGTACGGTGTCGTGTAGAGTCGTACATGGTGTGCGAGTCTGGGGATACGTCGAAGCGTGCCCGTGGGGGTGGCTGGGGTAAAACTTGTATTAAATGTACTGTACGGTGTCGTGTAGAGTCGTACATGGTGTGCGAGTCTGGGGATGCGTCGAAGCGTGCCCGCGGTGGAGGTTGGGGTTGGCGCGCTCTGCGGTTGCTAGCTCGTCGCTCGCCACACTTCTTCGTACACACCAACAACCCTATCGGTCGTCTGCCCGACTACCTAGCTGCCATGGTAAGTTATATAAATAAATATACATACTATCATTACAGCAGCATGGCCCGAAAACCTACGCTAGAAGAGATTCGAGAAACTAGGAATTGGAGAAGTACTTTATTAGAGACCACAGCCAGATTAAATTATCTTGGTTATTAATTATTATGCGAATAATAATGTACGTGAAATTCACACTTTTATTTTTTTTAACAATAACAACCGTCATACATTACCATAGCCTTGCATCAGTTTCAGTAATGAGTTTACATACCTACCTACTAGTTATTGGGGTGAATTTGCTATCACTTACAAATTCATTTGAAACGGGGTTTAGGGTAGTTTTACTGGCGGATAATGGCGGGTAAGGGGCATCCCTTTTGTTGCCAGAAAAGAAAATTCAGCAATTAGCAATAATAAAGCAATCTGACCCGCTAACCACCGGGCGTTATTGCGATCGAGACACCTATAAAAAATTATAAACCCGAAACCAGCAGTCTTAGCACGATGTGCAAATCTTGACAGTCAAGTGTGAGTATGACGTCACTATGACGTAGTATTTCACATTTTTGTATGGAGAATTGACGTTTTGGGGTTGAAAACTACGTCATACTCCACACTGTCAAGATTGCAAGTCGTGCTAGGCCTGCTGCTCAGACTGGTCAACTTTCGATACCAGGTTCTTCAGTGTCATTGCGCACCCAATTTGCAGTTTCCCTACAAAGAAACTGCGTCAGATTTCTTTTTAACCGACTTCAAAAAAGGAGGTTCTGTATTCGACGCGTATGTATGTAATATTAATAAAAATGCGTAATATTCATATATGTTAGTCTATGTGGGCTTCTAAACGAATTTACCAAATTTCACGAGTGTATGTATGTATGTATGTAGGTTTGTCCACGGATTTCTCAGAAACTACAAGTCCGATTTCGAAAATTCTTTTTGCAATAGTTAGAGTATCTTTCAACTTAGGGTAGAGTACAAATTTCATCAAAATCGGTCCAGTAGTTTAAGAGATATAAACTTTTTATGTTTTCAGTAAGTTACTGTAATGTAGACGTTCGAGTTGCTGATACCTATCTTGGTAAAATAAGTCAGTGGTAAAAGTGTTAAATAAACTATTTAAAAAAAAAAAAACCGACTTCAAAGTAAATTATCTAAAAAGCATAAAATAACGAAAATATTATTGAAGTTGGTGCAGAATATACACAGCAGGTACGCTAACACCAACTTCAATAATATTTTCGTTATTTTATGCTTTTTAGATAATTTACTTTGAAGTCGGTTTTTTATTTTTTTATATAGTTTATTTCTTGTCAGAACTAGACCATGCTGTATATCTGTCTAGATTGAACGCGTGACTCGTGAAGTGACCGCCAACGCCGCCGCCGCTACCAACGGCGAGTCTTCCAAAAGCAGCAGTGACAAGGCTTTAAAACAAGTAAGTCCAGCCATTAGAACAAAATAGCCTATACTATACGATAACTATTTGTTGCCTGAATGCCCTAGGAGGAGGGTTATATTTTTCTAGAGTAAGTATGTATGTATGTCTGTCTGTCTGTCTATTTCTTTGGCACGGGCTACAGCCTAAACGGTTTGATGGATTTTGACTTGTAATATGTCGTTAGATTCGTCGTAGTTGTGGGAGTGACATAGGCTATTATATTTTTCAAAAAATTTAAAATGGCGCCCACCAGCCGCCATATTCTTTTTCACTTAAAAACATCAATATGGGTACAGGCGCGGTCGCAGCCAACGATTTTGGGGGGGGTCATATATGACGGTCCCGTTGGTCTTGTACCTAGACTAGGTTAGGGTTAACCGCTACCCAATTTTGCCGTGTACGAATATGGATTTTGGGGGGGGTCATGACCCCTACGACCCCCCCTCTCGGACCGCCACTGTATGGGTATCAAATGGAAGTTCTTAATAAGATAGTGGAAATATTATATACACGTGTATACCTATTATGTATGTATAATGGAATTTATGTCCATTTTTAACCGACTTCAAAAAAGGAGGAGGTTCTCAATTCGTCTGTATATATATTTTTTTTTTTGTGTATGTTCGCGCATAACTGGCAATTATGAACCGATTTGAAAAAATCTTTCTTCCATCCATTCTTTAGTCCGTTAATTGGGTCCCATAAAAAAATTATTGCTTAGTAATAAGTAGTTCCTGAAAAAACAAGAAAGTTGACTGCGCAGGAAAGCCTATATAGATGACTTTATGTCGCTTTTTAAGGACAAAAATGGTCATAACTCTGGCAAATAATTACCAATTTCAATAATTCTTTTTTTATTCGAAAGATGAAACCATTGTAATGAACCTGTATGAATGTTATCACAACCAGATAAGAACTTCCTGGAGGACCATGAATGATATGGAGGAATTTATCTGGTAAAAACCATAAAACTGATGTTCTCCTTTACATTTCTCTGACAAATATGAACCGATTTCGATGATTCTTTTTTTATTCGAGAGAGTAAACTACTATGATGATTCCATGCAAATTTCATTACGATCGGATAAATTGTTTCTGAGTTTCTGAAGAAACATGAATTATGTAAAAGTATGTAGACGATAATGTGAAATCATAATGATGTCATAACCTACGTAGATCATTTTACCGTCTTCAATGGTTCAATCTTTATGTATGAAAACATCACTAAGAAGTATAAAATAAAATATTAAAAAAAAAATTGAACCGACTTCAATAACACTAAAAAGTATAAAATAATTTAAATATTATTGAAGTTGGTGCCAAATATACACAGCAGGTACGCTAACACCAACTTCTTTAATATTTAAATTATTTTATACTTTTTAGTGTTATTGAAGTCGGTTCAATTTTTTTTAAAATATTTTATGTTTGTTCACAGTCGGGATTTTTGCTTTTATTATTTAGAACCACTGTTCATGGCCCAAGCACAATGGGCCTGGTGATTAATTTTAAGATTTATGTGTCACCGTCATCAGACTCACTCACATGCTAGATCTCTCCGATGACACTCCAAAGAACTCGATCCTCGGCTTTGAGCATCTCTTGAAGATACCACACTATGATTCGCAGTTCCTTGCTTGAGACTATTTTCGCTCAGTATTCCTTTATGTATAATCGGTTTAGGCTTATGTGTCTGGTTATAAATGTAATAATTTTTAGTAGATTTACAGTCAATTTTTTTTTATTCATCAGCTAGTGCTTGATGGAAAGCGGCGACTCAATTGAAGATAGTAAAGCACACTAGCTTATTCTGTTCACTCTAGCCTTGACGGGCGGGAAAATCGACGCACGCAAACTGTTCCTTATTATAAACGAAGAAGTTTAGTCCGTACTGAATTTTATTTATTTTATTTAAACAAGTAAAATTATAGTCAAATTGTCAGTACGCTAACATTTCCTGTATGTTAGCTAAATCTTGGCTAAACCTAAGTTTGGACTGAAGAACGACAAGAATGATAGCGAACTGACGATCGGTTAGTCATTTCGGTATGTTAAAATTATGTATCTATAGGAAACTGGCGAAGAGGAACTTACTGAGGAGCAAATGGAAGCCGATCTCATCAAGGAGGGTGACGCCAATGACATTGAACAGGTAATTTTTATATTTTCACCGGATGATTTCTCAGTTTTGGATATAATAAATCCTCGTGTCGACTATTTAGGTTTTTTTCTCGTGTTCTCTACGAGGATGCCGAAAATTATTAATTTCTTTGTTTTTCCACGTGCCATCTCCATACTGGTCGCCGACCATTTGTCGATATGTGTCCCTGTCAGCAGTCATGCGAATTAATTTGTCCGTGTCTTCCACCTTCAACCAGTCTCTTATGTTTCCAGTCCATGACATCATTCTCTTCTACCTGGCCCTCTTTTTCCTTCAATTAATTTAAATTGTTAATTTAAGCTTTCAGTATTTAAATTAACGAACTAATTCTTAAAAATAAAAATGATAGCAAGTATACGGCCGATCCGACATAAAGATTCTCTAAAGCTTTTTTTAAATGAGATCTCTTCAATTCAATCAGGTGCCAGATTCAACGCATGCCGGTGAAGAGGACTACGACAAAACCACTCGTTCCCAAGTGACTATGATCACAACCACTCAATTAGACGCACTCGCCGCTAAACTCTCAGACTGGAAGAAACTTGCCCTCAAATTAGGCTTCAAACCGGACGAAATATTATTCTTCGAGACGGAAAATGCCACAGACACGGCTCGGGCGAAGTATATGCTCAAACTATGGTTCGACGATGATGAGGATGCCTCCGTCGAGAACCTTATGTACATAATGGAAGGTCTCAAGATGAACGATGCCTGCGACGCGCTGAAGAATGCCAAATGACATCCGCTCAAACGTAGTTGTAAAAGGCGACAATAAAGTTCTATTTCGTGTGCGTGTTGCTTTTAATTTAAACCCAGAGTACCTACCTTTGAAAATCAGTACATAAATTTAAATCTAATGGAGCTTTAATAGAATCAATTCGATTGCGGGAATTTAAAATTAGTTGGATTGAAATTACATTTACTAGATAGTAGATCTCGTATGCAAGGGACCATGAGGACCAGTTAGTCTAGTCACAAATCGGAAATTTCCGTATCCGAATCCGATGTTAATATTTTCCGTGATTGCCTGTAAATGCTAATCCATCATCATAGTGTTTTGAAAGTTCTATTTGAAATGATGATGTAATTTCATAGAAAGTTTTGAATATACAAGGTATTATATGTCACAGGAAACATTTTTATCGGATTCCAAAACGGAAACTTCCGCCGGGTCTGAATAGCCTTAGGGGTAGGTATCAACGTAGAGTCAGATATTCTGTGTTCCGATGTGAAAGGCACTGTACTTGGTGAAATTAATTATATTCGTTTTCTATTTGCGATATAATGATAGCTGTTACGTTATCGAGACTTGACTTTGTGAAAAGCAAATCAGTAGACATACTGAAAACCTTAGAATAATAACGCATAGAAACCGTGAACATGTACGCACAGTGAGGCAAGTAAAACCAAGCCAGAATGGCTCAGTAGCGAACAGCCCGCGTCAGTGCTTAAAGTCGAGTCGTAGCGCTAGCAGCTCTCGATTTTTTATTTTAAAATGATGGTTTGTGCAATAAATGGAAATCATAGTACATTGGAAAAACTTAAGAAACATTGTAACATAACATTTCACTTGCAAGTATTACGTTTAATCTAATATTTTAACGTAAAACAATCGCCAAAGTGAAAACAATAATTTTAAATTTCAACAGCCGACATTATATGAAAATGTTGCCAATAAAAGGAAAATTGCTACCCAAAATTTGCTTAATAAGAAAATATTTATTTAAGTACTAGATGATCCGCGCACGCTTACGTTTTCGAATGGCAATAAACGGTCACCCATCCATGTATTGACCTTGTCTAAAGTTGCTTAACCTAGTGATATAATAATAATATCCTGGGACAATTCACACACGGTCATCTGATCCAAACTAGGTAGAGCCTGTACTATGAAACCAGATAACTGATACTAATACATATATACTTTTTTTTTTGTAAATACATACTTATATAGATAAAACACCCAGACACTTGGTGGGAATCGAACCCACGACCTATATACTTATATACTTGATATGAAATATACTTTACGACCTATTCTCACACCTAACAAGTATACATAAAAAAATCATAAATATCGGTCGAGCAGTTTCGGAGGAGTGCGACCACAAAAACAGTGACACAAGATTTTTAGATCGTAGGTTTGTTATTTCAGATTTTTATCTTTTAAATTAAAAAGTAATTCATTACTGTCAGCAATAATAGTAATTTTATTCTAAAAATTAAATAAGGACCTCAGGAAGAAGCAATTCCATTTTCCCTAATTTTGGGGAAAATCTGATTCCCCTAACAACATTATTTGCTCACTTGTGTGCGTGTCGCAGAGCGTCAATACGCGCGACTTACGCCTACATCTATGCTATTGTGCCTCAAACGAGACAGTTTTTTCGTATGAAACTATCGTTCTAGGCGTTATTATTCTAAGCTGAAAACTATATCGTCTGACTATCTTTAAATTTAACATGATCGCATCACATTCTCATAAAATATATTTTCGTTCCAGTTTAAATTATGACCCGTCATTCAATTCCGCCAACGACATATCCCTTCGTCTGATTTGTTTTGATTTCTTTTCTGAAGTATATTATGTAGTTCAAAAGAAAGTGTTGCCAACAACCAATATTTCTCCATGGTGGCTTATCCCATCATGATTTATAAAATCATTCAACAATGTCGGTCGCTCCGAAATTATAACTTGCACGCATTTCCTCATCCCGGCTGACTCACGGTGGGCCCAAAACAGAACTTATTGCTTACAATTTTCATAATACCATTAAAACAAGAAAAAACAGTCCCTATTGCAATGCAGTACCGTCGTCGTGAACGCTGTTGTAAGTTTGCAACACTTTAGCATTTCCAATGTATGTTGACCCCTTCATCTCCCATGTTTGATCGTACACAAGACGACAACGGTGGAATCTCTGAGTAGGAGATGGTTCAGGAGAAATTGGACGAGTTTTACGGCCGCTGCGGTGTTTACAGAATCGCGGAATAGTCGCTGCACCGAAATTAGTTTGAAACGAATGCGTCAATGGGCAGACGAGACGTGCTCGGTGTTGCGCGCGCGGTCGATCCTAAAATATTTTTATGATTTGATACGCGAGTATTTTTTTTATATTAAAAATACAACGGGGTAGAGTTGGGCGGCGCTGTGACGTGCGTAAGCGCAAGGGTGGCGCTTTGCTGTGAATAAGGATAGTGAGTCTTGTTCGGATACGTCTGTGAGTATATACCTTTATTCTTAATTAGTGTTAACCAACTGTAACACGAATATATATTAAATTTAGGTCATAAAAGTCAGTTTTATGAGCTGCATTAAAAATAAAAATTTAATGTTAAATGACAGTAAGTAATTATATTTTGAATGTGACTGTAGCTCAGCTCAAATGCTTTCAAGTATTTTATTTTCGTATGTTGTGATTTATGTGTTCGACAAAAAAATTGATGCGTCTAATATAAATATCAGTATACAATATTTCTGCGGAAACGAATGTTAGATGGTTATTTTTGTACTTTTCAGCACTTTCGATAGGCATCCAGGTCCATAAAGTTTTACGACGGTATGATCTCATTAAATACCTAATGTATCTTTGCTGAAATTTTATATTTATGATCGTTTTCATATTCTCGCTCTATGATGTGCATGTTTCTTGGACTAGTGAAGTTGATATACGTCTATACTTCAATTACTATGGTATTTCTTTCATCTTTACACGAGGTTGCTGTTCGTGCAGTTAATTATCATTAAATCCTATTGTTATAGAATATTATATTATCATAAACAGATGTTATATTTAGAACGTTACATCTTTTAAAATATTCTATGACGATATTCAAAATTATAGTCAACTAGCAATTCCCTGCGGCTACGCCCGCAATTTTTTTGTTCCACCCCATTTAACCCCTTTAGGAGTGAAATTTTCAAAAACCCGTGTGCGTTGATCAATCAGTCAGTCAGGACAAGTAATTTTATATGTATAGATTATAACCGACCTTTCTTTGTTTGATGATCGAAAAACGGAGACATAGGAAAATACTCAGGGGCATAGCTACTGCCGTATCAGCTGTATATAATACGGGGCCCCCGGGTTACATCATCATCATCAGCCGGAAGACGTCCACTGCTGAACATAGGCCTACCCCATAGAACGCCACAATGAACGACAATTGGCTATTTGATATTTTTTTTTGTGATAAATGGAAAGATCATATATAAGTTTTTTAATAAAACTATTTTTTGTTTTTTTTCGCAATAATTCAAAAGTTATTTCAAAATAAAAAATATTTTTTTTTGAATCAGTACCGGAAACACGCCGACAGCTCTTGAACAAACCCGAGCGGGTGTGACGTCATAATGTTAAAGCTATTTAATAACAGTACAGCGTCAACGGCTATTACACTTGACTAGACAATAATATTGAAAATTTATTGCTAAAAAACGACTCTGAACGACACTGAACGTTACTGAACGACGACACTGAACGTCACTGAACGACGACACTGAACGTCACTGAACGACACTGAACGTCACTGAACGACACTGAACGCCACTGAACGACACTTCTTCATTCTGAGAGCTATGTCGGTGACCTTAGTTCTTCGGCGAATCTCCACATTTCGGATTCTGTCGCGCAAAGAAACTCCGAGCATAGCTCTCTCCATGGCTCCGAGCATAACCCCGGGTTACAGAGAGCCTCTACTTGTGTAAACAAAAATTCGTAAGATGTTATCCACAATCTCATTTGGGCCCCCAACACTGATACAGGGCCCGTCTAATGCAAGCTATGCCACTGCAAATACTACTACTACTTACCGCCGCAGTGTCATATTCTGCCGCCAAGCAGCAATGCATTGCTGTGTTCTGGTGTAAAGGGAACGGCAGCAGTCTCAGAGCCGTAGTCTGCATGTTCTATAAAACACCTATTATTATGATTATATTAAATTCTCCTTTTTTTGAAATCGGTTAAAAATGGAGGTTCTGAATTTGAATGAATTTTCTTTTGTTTGCTTTCTGCACCTGTCTGTTCTAGGATCAGCAAGATCCACAACTCGTGTTGATATAAAAACCAGAAGTTATTCGTCGTTCGTTCGTTCATTCTTCAGCAAGATCTAGGACCAATCAATCGTCGCAATGTGCGCTCGACGAACATACTTTATTTCGCCATTTGAGAAGGCTCTTTCCACGCCACCCTTTCTAGAAGTGGCTTGTCCAAAAAGGCAAAAATGCCTACGACTTCTTTTCTAGAACTAATTACCTATCGATGGTACGCCCGCCCGTATCTATCATACTGTTCTACCTTCGGAGAAGGCATTTACTCTACGCGTAAGCATCTACTTCTGTCGGTATGTAAAGAATTAAAAACATTGCACGTCTGGGTCGAAATAGAAAGGCTTGGTTATTTATTTCTACTTGCTTTAATATCCTACTGCGAGCTTTTCTCCTCTAACTCTAACATAAGATTCGAGAAGGTTTTGTTTCCGATTCGCCAAGCGTACTTAGGCAAATGGTGTTGGTTTATCTTACCCCTCAACCACACAGTTTTGTTGTGTAAGTAATAATAATAAAGTAATGCAATAGTAAGTATAATATTAGGTTGTCTGAAAGAATTTGTTTTTAGCGATAAGACCGCCTGTTACCTATTTTTCGCGGGGGAAACTTTCAAAATGTCCCAGGGAGCTGTGGGCTCCAACGGGGTATGTGGGATTCTTACCCACTATAACCCCCGCGGCGGTCACATCAGAACATGAGAGGGGACACCCGGGCTCTCCGGTGGGATCTGCACCAGGGGCCCCTCTGTGCCTTGCCTTTGAGCCCGCCGCCGGGGGGCGCATTTTAGTCCCTCGGGAACCAGTCACGGTGCTCATGGGGACGGGGGTCGCAACCCCGAGCCGCCGTCCTCCTCGGAGTCGCCGCCGTACTCAATGGACGTTCTAAGGGCCCACACCCCGAACGTCCAGCGACTCTGAAGGGCGCCTATTGTACCTGTCTTAAGTCTTTTCTATAATTAACTTATTTATAACGTACAGTAAAGAGTATTAAAGTAAAGAGTAAGTAACGCGGATCTGGATATCACGAGATGGCACGGAATAACTCGTCAAACCTGTGTCTATTTCGTGACTTAGGATAATTATATCATATGTTATAACTAGCGACCCGCCCCGGCTTCGCATGGGTGTAATTGAGAAAAAAAGAAGTGAATAATTTAAAGTTACTGCCTTTGATTATAGAATTTCTTCATAAATAATGCTTGTAGCTGACTTTTCGTAACGCAATATGAACAAATTTTGTTTAGAAGTGACGCGTGAAAGGGCTACGTATAGCTGCCTGTCCATGGGCAAAGTACACAACGCTTAGGTTTAAGCCTGCAACGTTGAATCTCTGAGCTTGTGATTTGTTAACTGTAATTATAATTTTATTAGAAATTGCAGACATGTACCGGTGCACAATTTGGGTGGATTATGGACAGGAACAGGACACCATTTCTTTAAAACCAATTTATGGAAGCAGGGCAGGGCAGGGCTTCCTTGTTCTGTTTCATCGTTAAGACGTAAACGGGGGTCAATCGGGGAATTCTTACCCACCAAAACCCCCGCGGCTATCACGTCGGCACAATAAAGCCTCCCGAGAACCTGTCACCGTGCTCACGGTTACAGGGGTCACGGGGGAAGCCTTCAATGGGTCCCCGGGACCCTGTTGGCGGTCAACCGGGTTATGTAGGATTCTTATACACTAAACCCCCAACGGCCGTTAAATCAGTACATAAGAAGGAAACCTGGGTTCTCGGGTGGGATCTGCACCAGGTATCCCTCAGTGCCTGGCCTTTAAGTCCGCCGCCGGGGGGCAAGCATATTATATCCCAGATTTACCTTATATTATATGGATTGATGATATATAGAATGAACTTCTCTAGTACTTGATTGTTAAGTATGTACCTCTTTAGGTTTAGTCAACGTAAGCTAATTAAATTTATTTCATCATCAGCCGGAAGACGTCCACTGCTGAACATAGGCCTCCCCCTTAGAACGCCACAATGAACGACAATTGGCTATTTGCATCAACCGCCTACCTGCGACGCGCGTAATGTCGTCTGTCCACCTAGTGGGAGGCCTGCCTACGCTGCGTCTTCCGGTTCGTGGTCGCCACTCGAGAACCTTTCTTCCCCAACGGTTATCGGTTCTTCGAGCAATGTGGCCTGCCCATTGCCACTTCAACTTGCATATTCAGAGAGCTATGTCGGTAACCTTAGTTCTTCGGCGAATCTCCACATTTCGAATTCTGTCGCGCAAAGAAATTCCGAGCATAGCTCTCTCCATGGTTCGTTGTGTGACTGAACTGTTCTAAAAGGCCAGCAGTTAGAAACCACGTCTCAGTACCATATGTCATCACTGGCAACACACACTGGTTCTGTATAATATCCATCTCTCAGATGCCCCGCTACCACCCCCACCGAAATTTATGGGGGGGGGAGTGTTTGTTCACAATAAAAAAATTACCTATCACCGTGCTCAGTTTCGGGGATCACGGGTAGACCTCCAATAGGCTCCTAGAATATATAGGCTGCTCCTTCGGAGTCGCTGGACGTTCGGGGTGTGGGCCTTTTGAACGTCCATTGAGTACGGCGGCGACTCCGAGGAGGACGGCGGCGGGGTTGCGACCCCCGTCCCCGTGAGCACCGTGACTGGTTCCCGGGGGGCTACAATGTGCCCCCCGGCGGCGGGCTCAAAGGCAAGGCACTGTGGGGCCCTTGGTGCAGATCCCACCGGAGAGCCCTGGGGACCCTTCTCATGTGCCGATGCGACAGCCGCGGGGGTTTTAGTGGGTAAGAATCCCACATACCCCCGTCGAGCCCCACAGCTCCCGGGGACCTTTAGAAGATTTCCCCCGCGTCAAAAAAAAAATTTAAAAAAAATGCTCCCAGAATCCTGCGGGCGGTCGACCGCGGTGTGTAGGATTCTTACCCTCTAAACCCCCCACGGCTGTCCGCACAAAATATGGGGCTGCACCGGGTACGCCTCAGTGCAAGGCAAGGGCCTTTGAAGCCGCTACCGGGGGCGCATTATAGCCCCCCGGGAATCTGTCACCGTTGTCACAGTTAAAGGGGTGGCGGGGGACACGTTTAATATGTCCCTGGGATCCTGTGGGGGATTCTTACCCACTAAAACTCCCGTGGCTGTCACATCAGCACATGAGAGGGGTTCTCCGGTGGGATCTGCACTGAGGGACAGCCTCAGTACATTGCCTTTGAGTCCGCCGCCGGGGGGCGGGTATATTATATCCCTGATACCTACCTTATAATATATGGAATTAATCAAATTCTCTAGTACTTGATTGTTAACTATGTATCTCTTTAGGTTTAGTCAACGTAAGCTATGTAAGTTTCTTTACTTAGATAAAACTTAAAACCTTCAATGAAAAATTATCTAACCGATGGTGAAAACCGCTGCGTGGTTTAAGAGGTGCTATCGGATTTAGACAGACTCGGATAGCGACTTTGTTTCACATTATGTAAAGATACTTTGACGTCGATAGGGAACAACACCAGCCAACCTGTAGAAAAAACCCTGACTGACAGACAGACAATAATTCCAATAAAGTTTTGGCTTTTATATCATACGTACAATACATGCATATTGTATTCCTACCCAAACAGACATTTTGAAAATATATTTTCATTATTTTATTTTTATTTTATTATATTTTAGAAACAAAGAAATGGTACCACTATTACTAATATAAGATCCAATAGTACAAAAATCAATTAAGTTTCCACTTATCTAAATCATAACATTAGAGAGAAGCTAACCAGGTATGCATGATTTTAAATTAAAAAAAAAAAGACATTAAATATAAAAAATATATTAGAGTTAAAAAGTGCTGGAGTTAATATGAGTTAAATATTTAAAACATCGAGTCTTAGAATAAATAAAAAAATCAAAAACAAAGTTTAAAAAATCGGCACACGGGAAGCGAACCCGGACACTCCGTGCTTAGAGGACGCTTCCGTAACCACTTGACCACGGGACTTCTGTTTTTATCTTCGAATTACCGTATCTTATTCCTGTTATATATTTGTACCGCCATCGGATGAGTAATAATACTCCTTTTTTACCCTGTTAAGGGATAAATTTAAAAAAATATGAAATACTAATTCAATTACTTTTCTTAACGAATGTCTGTGCAAAATTTCAAGTCAATAGGACCAAGAAATCGCGTTCCCCCATACAAACTTTGCCCCCCTGTTTCCCCCCCTTAGAGGTTGAATTTCGCAAAACCCCGTCTTAGTGAGCACCTACGTCCTAAAAGGAACCCCCATGTAAAGTTTGAGACTCCTAGCACTTGTAGTTTCTGAGATTTCGTGATGAGTGGGTTTTTGTCTACTCTTTTATACAGGGTGTCCCACGGCGATGCCACACGGAGGGAAAGTACCTTAAATATTAAAGATAGGATATTTTACTGAAAGAAGACATCGTTTTATTTTTAATAATAAGTAGAACTGCATTCACAGATTTTTTTTTTTTTTTTATTAAAAGAGTGAGAATTTGTATACAACAGAACGGATCACACTTTGAGCATTTGATAAATTATTTTTTTTTTTAAATAAAATGTAAAATTTTATGATCTTAGTTTCATTTAATATGCTAGGTTATTTAGGAAAAAATAATGCTTATGAGTAGCCCTTTCAAACGCTATTATAAAATACATGTAATTTTTCAATCACATTTGGCGGGTTCGATTCCCGGTTGAGGTAGGCGATTTTTAAAAAATCTGTGAATGCAGTTCTACTTATTATTAAAAATAAAACGATGTCTTCTTTCAGTAAAATATCCTATCTTTAATATTTAAGGTACTTTCCCTCCGTGTGGCATCGCCGTGGGACACCCTGTATAATACTAGCGACCCGCCCCGGCTTGCGCACGGGTGTAAATGAGAAAAAAAAGAAGTGAATAATTTAAAGTGAATAATTTGATTATAGAATTTCTTCATAAATAATGTTTGTAGCTGACTTTTCGTAACGCAATATGAACAAATTTTGTTTAGAAGTGACGCGTGAAAGGGCTACGTATAGCTGTCTGTCCATGGGCAAAGTACTCAACGCTTAGGTTTAAGCCTGCAACGTTGAATCTCTGAGCTTGTGATTTGTTAATTTTAGGAGTGGTGACCTAAATGAGTCCGGCCGGGTGTTTCTTTTAAATAAAAACTGGATATGAAATACTACGGAATTATATTAGCATCATCATTATTATTATTAGGGCCACAATGTTTACTTAATACGAATTACAATTTTAACATGTTATGTGTTTGCTCTACAAAACCGGACTGGCTGTCCTGGGAAAGAATTGTATAGATGACACCGTACCTGCACATCCATGTACGTGCACTTACAAAGAGTGTACGCGTGTGTCCCTACATTAATTGTATTTATAATTTTATTAGAAACTGCTGACGTGTACCGGTGCACAATTTGGGTGGATTAAGGACAGGAACAGGACACCATTTCTTTAAAACCAATTTATGGAAGCAATACGGACTTCCTTGTTCGGTTTCATCGTTAAGACGTAAACGGGGGTCAACCGGGGAATTCTTACCCACCAAAACCCCCGCGGCTATCACGTCGGCACATTAGATGGCAGACCTGGGCTATCTGTCGGGATCTGCACCAGCTGATACCACTCAGTGCCTTGACTTTGAACCCGCCGCCGGAGAGGCACATTATAGTTCCCCGGGAACCTGTCACGGTTCTCACGGTTACAGGGGTCACGGGGGAAGCCTTCTATAGGTCCCCGGGACCCTGTTGGCGGTCAACCGGGTTATGTAGGATTCTTATACACTAAACCCCCAACGGCCTTTAAATCAGTACATAAGAAGGAGACCTGGGCTATCCGGTGGGATCGGCACCAAGATCCCTCAGTGGCTTGCCTTTGAGCCCACCACCGGGGGCACAATAAAGCCACCCGAGAAACTATCATCGTGTTCAAAGATCAGGAACAGGATCCTGCGGGCGATCGACTGCGGTATGTGTCCGCCACAGCTGTCAACACAAAAGAGGGGGGCTGCACCGTGTACCCCGCAGCGCAAGGCATGGGCCTTTGAAGCCACTGCTGGGTGCGCATTATAGCCCCCCGGGAATCTGTCACAGTTAAGGGGGTCGCGGGGGAAACATCCAATATGTCCCCGGGATCCCGTGGGGAAGTCAACCTGGGTATTTGGGATTCTTATCCACTAAAACTCCCGTGGCTGTCACATCTGCACATGAGAGGGAAACCTGGGTCCACGGGTGGGATCTGCACCAGGTGTCTCTCAGTGCCTGGCCTTGAAGTCCGCCGCCGGTGGGCAAGCATATTATATCCCAGATTTACCTTATATTATATGGAATGATGATATATAGAATGAACTTCTCTAGTAGGTACCTGATTGTTAAGTATGCAATTTATTTCATCATCAGCCGGAAGACACGTCCACTGCTGAACATAGGCCTCCCCCGTAGAACGCCACAATGAACGACAATTGGCTATTTGCATCCACCGGTTACTTGCGACGCGCACAATGTCGTCTGTCCACCTAGTGGGAGGCCTGCCTACGCTGCGTGTTCCGGTTCGTGGTCGCCACTCGAGAACCTTTCTTCCCCAACGGTTATCGGTTCTTGGAGCCTGCCCATTGCCACTTCTACTTGCAGATTCTGAGAGCTATGTCGGTAACCTTAGTTCTTCGGCAAATCTCCACATTTCGGATTCTGTCGCGCAAAGAAATTCCGATCATAGCTCTCTCCATGGCTCGTTGTGTGACTCTAAACTTTTCTAAAAGGCCAGCCGTAAGAGACCACATCTCAGCGCCATATGTCATCACTGGCAAGACACACTGGTTAAAAACCTTCGTCTTCAGGCACTGCGATATTTCGGACGATATTGCCGCGGGATGCTTGCTAAGAATTGCATCCCCCCTCTCTTCCCGTGGGTTTCGTAAAAGGCGATTGAGGCAAACCAGAAGACGGGCAGTAGCGTCTTCTGTATAATATCCATCTCTCAGATGCCCCGCTACCACCCCCACCGAAATTTATTTACTTAGATAAAACTTCTAAATAAATTCAGTTAATATATCCCCTGCCATGTCCCGCGACCACCTCGCGGTCGCGGTATTTTATTGCGCATCTGTCCGCGACCACCTCAGGGTCGCGTTTTACCGCGCTATTTTAATAAACAATTTTACCTCTAAACAGTGTATCTGTACTGTTCTAACTTTCACAAGGAGTTCTTTATTAGATAAGGATGACATATAATGTCACCGTCCTCAAAGTTTTGGGGATCACGGGTAGACCTCCAATAGGCTCCCAGGATCCTGCGGGCGGTCGACCGCGGTGTGTAGGATTCTTACCATCTAAACCCCCCACGGCTGTCCGCACAAAATATGGGGCTGCACCGGGTACCCCTCAGTGCAAGGCAAGGGCCTTTGAAGCCGCTGCCGGGGGCGCATTATAGCCCCCCGGGAATCTGTCACCGTTGTCACAGTTAAAGGGGTGGCGGGGGACATGTTTAATATGTTCCCGGGATCCTGTGGGGGATTCTTACCCACTAAAACTCCCGTGGCTGTCATATCGGCACATGAAAGGGGTTCTCCGGTGGGATCTGCATGAGCCGTCCCTCAGTGCATTGCTTTTAAGTCCGCCACCGGGGGGCGCGTATATTATATCCCGGATATTTACCTACCTTATAATATATGGAATTAATCAAATTCTCTAGTACTTGATTGTTAACTATGTATCTCTTTAGGTTTAGTCAACGTAAGCTATGTAAGTTTATTTACTTAGATAAAACTTAAAACCTTCAATAAAAAATTATCTAACCGATGGTGAAAACCGCTGCGTGGTTGAGGAGGTGCTATCGGATATAGACAGACTCGGATAGCGACTTTGTTTCACACTATGTAAAGATACTTTGACGTCGATAGGGAACAACACCAGCCAACCTGTAGAAAAAACCCTGATTGACAGACAGACAATAATTCCAATAAAGTTTTGGCTTTTATATCATACGTACAATACATGCATATTGTATCCTGTGTCCTACCCGAACAGACATTTTGGAAACATATTTTCATTATTTTATTATATTTGAGAAACAAACAAATGATACCACTATTACTAATATAAGATCCAATAGTACAAAAATCAATTATGTTTCCACTTATCTAAATCATAACATTAGAGAAAAGCTAACGTATGCATGATTTTAAATTTAAAAAAAAAGCATTAAATATAAAAAAATATATTAGATATAAAAAGTGCTGGAGTTGATATGAGTTAAATATTTAAAACATCGAATCTTAATTATAAAAAAATCAAAAACAAAGTTATGAAAACCCGTACACGGGTAGCGAACCCCGACATTCCGTACTTAGAGGACGCTTCCGTAACCACTTGGCCAAGGAACTTTTGTTTAATGTTTCGAATTATCTTATCTTATTTGTACCGCCATCGGTTGAGTAATAATACTCCTTTTTTACCCTGTTAAGGGATAAATTTAAAAAAAGCATGAAATACAAATTCAATTAATTTTCTTAACGAATGTCTGTACAAAATTTCAAGTCAATAGGACCAAGGAATCGCGTTCTCCCATACAAACTTTGCCCCCCTTTTTCACCCCCTTAGAGGTTGAATTTCACAAAACCCCGTCTTAGTGAGCACCTACGTCCTAAAAGGAACCCCCATGCAAAGTTTGAGACTCCTAGCACTTGTAGTTTCTGAGATTTCGTGATGAGTGGGTTTTTGTCTACTCTTTTATATAATAAAGAAGAAGAGAAGAAGAAGATAGATCCAACCGTTTATTTTCTTTTTGACAGCACCAATAGAACGTAACTGGCTGCGTCATGTTACGCAAAAGTTCACTTAAAGTGAACTTCAGTGAAGTATATTTTTTTGTGACATATATCTATCTATCTATATCTATACTTATAATAAAACTGTAACAGGTCCAATTCTGTACATTGAAGATATTTTGAAAATTATATTTGGAGGGCATTCTATAACCGATACTGAGGCCGAAAATGTATTTTTTTTTATTTTTGTCTGTCTGTCTGTCTGTCTGTCTGTCTGTCTGTCTGTCTGTCTGTCTGTATCACGGCTGAGCATCACGCCGAAACTACTGAATGGATTCAAATGAAACTTGGCATGATTTGAGATCTTACTACGAGGTAGGACATAGGATACTTTTTATCCCGTAATCTAGCACGGTTCTTTTGGGAGAGGGTATTAAAGTCAAAATGGGTGGTTGGTTATACGCTTGGTCCGATTTTATCAATTTTTCTTTATAATATAATAAATATCAGTAAGGTAACACTCATAGAGAGTTGTTATCAAGGTTTTGTAATCGATCGGGTTAAGCAACGTTAGGTAAGGTCATTAAATAGATGGGTGACCGTTTAACGCCATTTGAACTAAACGGGTCCGTGCTTCGGAGAGCAAGTAAAAAGTGGGTCCCAGTTTTTAACCGACTATAAAAAAGGAGGTTATGTATTCGATGCGAATGTCTGTTATTAAAAGTTTAGTTAACGTAAAAATATATACAGACGAATTGAGAACCTCCTCCTTTTTTTGAAGTCGGTTAAAAATAGCGCAGGCGGAGCTGCGTGGGTCAGCTAGTACATAATATAGGTACTTAAGTAGGTTTTTATACTACATCCTATGGTAATGAAAAAATTGTCAACGCTATGTGGCGCCGTTGAGCAACGGCGGGATATTAGGAACGTTTCAACATTATATTTTATTTAGGTCTATCTACCAAGTCTAGTTCCATTTACCAGTTAAATACAGAGTTTATTCAGAACTCCCTTCTTACTATTCTACTTAGCAGCTAGGTAGGAACGTGCACTAGAGTAATTACGTTTCAATCACGATTTCGACATTACTTAAGGGCCTCCGCCCACTAGCGTTTTCTAGCTGCAACGACTGGCAACTTTGCGACTGCATCGCGTTTTAGCAACTCATTAGCGACCATTGAGCTACTCCTTGCGCTCGGTCGCTGTATCGGAGTCGCGCGTTTTAGCAACCGCATCAATGCTGCACCGCGTTTTAGCGACTGCTGTCATCGATGCACAGTGGGCCAAAAATAAGGTTCACTAGCTTAATTTTTTTGAAAATTGAAATATATTTTATGTAGTTCAAATACACGGATTTGTTAAAATTACCATAACATCGAATTACTTAGTAATCACAAGTTTTATTTTTAACTTAACAACATTAAATGTTGTAACAACATTCCAAATGTATCAAAATATAATTTGTTTCCCCTTTTTTTTGTGTTTTAATTGTAAAGCTGAATCTTTTTGGTCACGTTATCGTTATGGTAACAAAACCGTCTGAGTTTCAACCTTAACCCTTTTACAAATATCACATGCTGCTATTGCGGTATTATAGATGTCGTTGTTATTATGTTGATAAACATATAAGTATGTATAAACTAATACCCAGTAGGTACTTTATAAAAAAACAAGTTCGCTTTGCATCTAAGTCACCAGGATTTGACTAATCCTTCTGAATAATGGTAAAATCGCTTAAGAACTTTGAAATGCAAATACATAATCAAGAAGTTGAATGAAATATAAAAAAAATGATATTATATACTTCACCCAAAACAATTTTCAGGTATTATTTAATTATATAATCTTTACGATAAACAAGCACAATAAGAACTATTTAGACAGAAAAAAAAACTACAAATGCGTAGTTTTTTTTTATAAAAAGAGAACTTCATCTGCCTTTTAATTAAACCAATGTATTTAATAATAATATACGTTTATTTCAGACTCTTGATCCATACAAAAAAAAATACAAAGACACATTGACAAAAAAAAGGAAGAAACCAAACAGAATAAATAAATAATAACCAAACTAAACAAAAAAAAACAGACATTCCAGAAAAAAAAAGAATTTTAAGCAGTTATTTCACGCCAACGTCTACACATGTTCGTTATAGACCAAGGGTCCGCGATTTCTTTAATAATACCGTTTCTACACTGACCAACCCTGGCCATATATGAAGCAATTCAGCTTCTCTGAATGGCATTGAACGTGTTCAGACGCGCCTCCGTAAACTTGCTAGAGGCACTACAGTACCTAAAATAGTAAAACTACAATTTAAAGGTGATGAAGCAGGTTTATTTAAATATTGTCAAATTGTAAATGTGTTCAACAAGGTCCGTATTTGCGTACTAAGCGATAACTACCACAATGTAAAAAGCCTACATAAACATGTAAGGCCGACGTCGCTACGATGCCTGTCTTACTTACCTACCTATAAGCTACCTAAATATAACAATGTCTATGGGGTTCGGAGGTGGGAATATATGTTGCCGTCTATCCTGAATAGCTTACCCGTCAAAGTATGCAGTGCACTAAATGCTAAGAATTTAAGAAGCGTGTTAAAGGAACATTTCCTAGGTTTATAAGATACAGAAAGATTGTATAAATAAAAAATTGTATAAGATACTTAAATAAAAATATGTTAAATTGTACCGAGATTGCGGCTAATTATACCACTGTTAAACCCACGATGGTTTGTGTGGTGTATTTGTGCGTAAACATATGTATATGTGATAATAATAAATAATAAATAAAAAAAAAAAAAAAAACCTATTTAAAACCCATGAGGTGTCTGAAAATGTTATTATATGGTACACGAATACCATCCAATGACCTCCTTTTATAATTTGTCCAGAGTTGGCAAGTGTAGAAGTTTTTACAGTATGATTCAAATAAATGCACTTAAGTTTGAACATTAGCTTTAAAAAAAATGATCTTCTCTCACTTTCTTGGTAATAGATATGTATTAGTATATCATAATATATTATAATATGTAGTTTTTTTTTTTTTTTTTTTTTTTTTTTTTTAAATATATATATATTTTTTTAATCCACTTAATTTATTTATATAACTGCACCTGCCCATATGAATGCTCTGTCCTGTACCCCAAGGTTGACTGGAAGAGATCGCTTTAGCGATAAGTTCGCCTTGTTGTTCACTGTTTTTAATTGTTTTAATTTCAAATGTATATTTCTTTTGTGTGCAATAAAGAGTATTTGTATTGTATTGTATTGTATATTATGTACTAGCTTTATCCTGCAGCATCGCTTGCACATATTTAGTTAATACCCTGGGACAATTCACACACGGTCATCTGATTCAAACTAGGCAGAGCCTGTACTATGGAACCAGACAACTGATACTAATACATATATACTTTTTTTTTGTAAGTACATACTTATATAGATAAACACCCAGACACTTGGTGGGAATCGAACCCACGACCTGTTGGGTAGGAGACAGGGTTACTAACCACTAGACCAACGGGCCCGTCATCAGTTAGTACTTAGGTATAGATTGTTTATAGGTTTTAAACAATCAGTAACAACGCATATTGTATAATAATTTCATGCAAGAAAACTTCGTCCTTTACACGTCGTCATTTCATTTTCATCTTATTTTCAATCCAAATGTATTGTCCAAACCAATAATAAATAACTTACTTCGCGCGTTTCGCGTTTCGTCGCATTTAGCAAAGTGTAAAGAAGAGCCCGGAGCTCTTCAGTTTCTAAAGCAAGCGGTTTCCCTGCGCTTCCGAAGCAACAAAGTAAGTTACATAAATGAAAAACGGCCAGTTCATGAAACCTTGATTGAACTGCGGGATAAAATTTTCTCCATTTTCATAACCCCTAGTGCATCTTTAAAATCACTTAAAGAAAATTGCGAAATATTTATTTATTTATTTTATTTAAAAAGTCTTTTCAGTACCAACGTATTGTGGTAATCGAACGCAATGATCTTATATCGTTATGATTATGAATACGGTTGTTTGTATTTAAAAACCACAAGAAATACATTATCAAAAATCTTATGAAAGAGAAGCTTGTTTTAACGCCCACTGTGCGCTGTAACGTGTGAATCCAATACACTGTAACTACGAAAAACTGATTTTGAGAAAATGAGCAAAATAGATTTTTTTAGTTTTTTCAAGATTACTCCAAAATTTTCGTTAGAAAGTTTTTAGTGTTTGCTGCCAATTTAAAAATAATTTTATAAGTTATCCAGCCTATTAAGTTTTATATATATTTAGAGTATACATAATGAATTATCGTCGATAACTTGTGTTGCTCTAATAGTTGTCAGAAGCTAAGGAAGATATTGTTAAGGCAATACACTGTATCATATAGTTACAGTGTATTGACTTGGGAAAACAGGGCCTAAAAGTGTATTGGTAGGTATAAGTTGGAGAACCATAATACTGCACAGACGTGGCAGTTCTTGATATATTTTGGTATTTTCTATTGAGAATGCTCCATATTTAGATCTTAATTTCAATTAATGCACATTTTTAGAAGTCACTTGTTACTCTTTATAATATTAAGTTGTCCACTTTAAATTGTCTCTCTTAGCTATCTTTGCCTTTATCTTCTCCTTTCTCTTTGAGTTCGGTTACTGAGGGGTTTGGGAATTATATCATCATGGTCTTCAGTTAAAATTGTTGTTACCTAACATTGAAGTAACCTTGACCAATCCTTGTCCAATAATCACTCGTTTCTTAAACTTTTAAATTGAATCCTGTTCTTTCCCGTCTTGGGAAGAACGCTTGTCATTGTCATTCCTTTTCCCAAACAGCCAAATTTTTCTGTTACAAATTTTAGTCCTATATCTACACTCCTTGTTCTGTTCTGGAAGTCCTGGAAGGTATTTATTGTTTACAAACAAATGACAGACTATTTTACACCTAATTGTCTTTTAGTCCTTAGTTGTAGTAAAAATAAGTGATGTTTGACGCTTGGTTATAGAAAGCAAACAACTGATTATTCTGGTATTATTGGATCTTGGTAGTGACTTCAATTCTGTTTATTTTGACATACTTCTAGGCATTCTTTCCTCTCTCTATGTCGCTTTTTCAGCTATCAATTGCTTTGATCATATTCATATCATCGTGGGCGCTCCCAGTCTGTCCGCTTTGAGGAGACATCATCTGTGTGGTGTGAGCTTGAGGCGGGTGTCCCACTGGGTGGCGTAATCTCTCCTCTTTTCAGTTTTCATGAATGTTATCGCGAGGGTTTTCTAGCTATCATCTCTATGCATGATCATCCTTAGCTTTATCGTCATGCCAATATTGATAAGCTGCGGTAAGCGATATATACGCTTAATAAATATTTAAATAGCATAAGTCAGTGGGCAAAATCAATTGGCTTGTTAGTGAACTCTACTAATTCTCAGGCTATCATATTTGGTGGCGGATACGTGATGAATCTGGTTGACATTAACTCACTCTCCAGTTTAGTTTTCGATTCCGTACCAATTGCATACTCAAATAAAGTTAAAATTCTTAAAGTTCGCTACTAGCGCGCTCGTCGCGCTAGCCCTTCTACTTTGTTTTGACAAAACACTGTATCTTGCAATCCGCGAAGATTATTTGGACAATGCACTGCATCATCAATTGCCGTGTTTTACTATTTCAGGCCTGTAGTTTTTAGTAAAAACAGTGTAATTTGCATTGCAATATCTCAGTATTTTTCATACAAAGTAAAAAAAACTATGAATGCTATAACATCAAACAGGTTAAAAGAAATCGAATGAACGTTGTTAATTCAAAACACTGTATCTGAAGTTACAGTGTATTGGATTCACACGGTACCGCTGGTGTGACATGTTTTGACTTAGGGGGGTTACCAACTTTTTCTGGTATTCTAGATTATTTTCGGGGTCGATTTAAGTTACCACTTTTTAAGGAATATTGCTGCTTTGGTTTTTAATTTCAAAGAAAGCACGTATTGCAAAAATATATATTTCACGTTCTACATGATTTTTAACACAAATCTACATGAATGATTGAATGATAATGTTTGCTAACTGGTAATTGAATGTAGCCAGTACCGCCTTCACCGTGATTTATATTTTCACTTTATTAGCAAGCAGTGCAGCTTTATAAGAGTCCATGGTAACGTTTAGCATCGTCAATATTTATTATTACACTGAACACATATTGCACGAGTCTCGTTCCGCACCGGGCCGACTACTACTTTTAAAAAATATTTTTTACAAAAAAAAGAACCGCCTTCAAAATGCAACTAAAAGGCCTGAAATAATTTCTAAGAATTAGTGGTTTTTACATATACTTTGTTGGACTTGGGCTACAACATATTATAAATACATATTACTATCAAAGACGGCGCCAAACTGGAAAACAGTTAGGTACCTACTGCCCTTGTAAGTATTTACTAGACGTTAGGCACCGACTTCGATAGTAATATGTATTTATAATATGTTGTAGCCCAAGTCCAACAATGTATTATGTATATGTAAAAACCACTAATTCTTAGAATTCTTTTAGTTGCATTTTGAAGGCGGTTCTTTTTTTTGTAAAAAATATTTTTATTTTATTCTTTTTAGTGGTTCCCTTGGTGTATTATTAGGTTGACTTTTAAAAACTTATATTTTATTCTGACAAACAGCCAGTTTAATATTTATTTTAAAAACACCCACTACATAACACAACTATGAACCATCACTAAAATATAAGCTTAAGCAAAAATTTAAAAAAATGCAGATGTGACAATATCTTAATAAAACAAACCAATTGCCATAAACCGAAGATATCTAGGTGTTATACTCATAGTTCTCGAGAACCATGGACTGCAAGCTATTTGTGCCGAGAACCCGTGTCCACCTTCTTGCTCCATTGTCAGACCCTGATCACCATTTTTCTAGCAACTACTCGTCGAGACCTATCCAACGAGTCCAAATTCGGTAGGTCTACGTTTGTTGGTGCCGAGATCCCGTGACGACCTTCTTGCTCCATCATCAGACACTGATCACCATTTTTCTAGCAACTACTCATCGAGAGCTACCCAACGAGCCCAAACTCGGCGGATCTACGTTTATTGGTGCAGTGATCCCGTGACGACCTTCCTGCTCCATCATCAGACCCTGATCTCCATTTTTCTAGCAACTACTCGTCGAGACCTGTCCAACGAGTCCAAATTCGGTAGATCTACGTTTGTTGGTGCCGAGATACCGTGACGACCTTCCTGCTCCATTATCAGACCTTGATCACCATTGTTCTAGCAACTAGTCGTCGAGAGCTACCCAACGAACCCAAACTCGTGGGTCTATGTTTATTGGTGCAGAGATCCCGTGACAACCTTCCTGCTCAACCATCAAACCCTGATCTCCATTTTTCTAGCAACTACTCGTCGAGAACTATCCATCGAGTCCAAATTCGGTAGTTCTACGTTTAGTAGGCACGGCTAGGATAGGATGGATTGTTAATTTTATTACAAAGTTCCGGTGGCCGTCTATGGCCTTCTTCATCAGATCCACTTCACCAAATGATACTTTCTGAATGAAAATGCTTGACTAGTTTCTAAAAATACCAAAAACGCTATATGTATGCCTATAATATTTAAGGAGTTCCCTCAGTTACTCATGGTTCCCATCATCAGAACCTGTTTTTGAAAAAAATGGGACCAATCTGGAAGCATATCCTTTCAATTAAAAAAATAATTTCACAAATCAGTTCGTAAACGACAAAGTTCTTAGGTAACAAACATAAAAAAAAACATACAACCGAATTGATAACCTCCTCCTTTTTTTTGAAGTCGGTTAAAAATGTTTCCTCCCTAAATCAAATCAAGTGATCTCCAATTTACTTTATTTTTTTAGCCGTCTTAAAAAAGGAGGTTCTGTATTCGACGCGTATACATATTCTAATAATTGACATATGTTAGACTATATATGGGCATCTAAGCATATGTATATCCGAGTAACCCCTTCGGCTATTGTAAGTCTCTCTTCCCATTACAATTTGTGAAAACGATACTTCTACCTTCCATTTAAGACACAACAAGACATTGACCTTTACTTGTCAAATAACAACCCAAACACGATCTTGTTGTACATGCTACGCCTCTCCACCGAACAGGCAAATCGTTTATGAGCCAAAGTATACACTTTTATAACAAACTGCCACAAGATATCCGAGATCTTCCAATGAAGAAATTTAAACTTTTTGAAGCCGATTGTCAAAAAAGGCTTATTATAAAATCTCGATTTACCTGGAGGATAAAACTGCGTGGGCTTGAACTGCTCAAATCATGTAAGCTTAGAATTTTAAGGCTACCTATACATAATTTGTAAAACTGTTTACACAATTGTTTAAAAAAAAATTACAAAATAGGACATGCCCGCTGAGTGTCTTCCAAGATTAACGCGTTTTTTGCATGCTGTGGCGACCTATAATTAAGCTTGCACTTAGTTTTAAGTTCACCAATGTAAAAAATGCAATGTATTAGTGTAAGTCTTGTTGGTTGTCCTTCAATAAATAAAAAATAAAAATAAAAAGATCTTCTCAGTAGCGGCCGCGTAAAAATTATTTTTGTGTAAGCCTCCGTGGGCCCTATACATAATAATGTTATTTTGACTTTGACTTTGATACTATTGACCTCATACCCTACATTTTAAAATTAACAGGACATTTAGTATTAATTGACAGCCTATACTAATGACCCGGCTGCGACATATATACATACATATATTTGTGTCTGTGTGTGTATGTATATATGTTTATTCCCATTCTTCTCAGAAGCTACAAATCCGATTGCGGTAATTCTTGTTGTAATAGCTTCATCAAAATCAGTTCGGTACTTTAGTATATAATGCACTGTTTTGTTCCTAGTAAAGTCTAGCATAGTTGTTCTAGTTGCGTGGTAGTTTCATGCATTCAGAGCGTTATAATAGGTAAAGTCAATAAAAAGATTAAATAAAATATTTCTAGTATATTAAAATCCGACTATATTACGATATTATTATGATCTAAAAAGTACTATAATATAACGAAAATGTATTGAAGTCGGTGCTTAACATAACATATTAACTGACATCAGCTTCCCTCGCCGGAGTTTTAAACCTTATAATTATACATTATAATTATACCTACGTATAATATTAAAACGTACCGAAACCCTCAAAATGATTGTAGAAATTGTGTCAAAATTCAATGTTTAGTTTAGATTAAGGAAACAAACAAACAGGAGCGACTATACGTATAACACGGATAGTGACTGATTTTATATCTAATAAGTACCTAGGTACCTACTTATTTAGATTGTTTTAAATTTCATACACTACAAGCGGCTTTGCACGGTACGAAATAATATTTCAACGAATAAAATTTTAACAAAATTAATCAAACTCAATATATTTTCCTCGAAGCAAGTTTTTTACACTAAGATCTTAACTACAAGTCGGTATTAAGATTAATAACAGTGCCCATTAATAAATGTTACGTAATCAGAATACAAATAGTTCAATGTATTATGCTCCATTTATTTAGGGAGAAATCCTTAAAGTTGGGAACCCCGGAACTACCAAAGTCGCGGCGACTGGCATCTGTAGTGTGCGTGGTGTAGCGCGCGGTTGCTGCATCCAGCGACCGGAAAGCGTCGAAATCGCTGGTCGCTATCTGCTAGTAGTGTGCGGGGGTTCGCGATCGGCTGCGGTATCAAGCTTCCGAAAAGCAACAGAGTTGCCGAACGCGGATGCAAAAAGTATCGTGTCGGCGGAGGCCCTTACATACTGTAACTACGCTTGACAATCATGTCATATTTTATACATGGATAGAAACGGAGGTAATTCGTGCCCTTCGTTCGTTGCCTCCATTGCGCAACAGGAAACCGCTTGCTTTGCAAATTGGAGGTCGCGGATTTAAATCCCGCGGGGAACAACAACTTTGTGTAGTTACCTATTCCTTACTGCCTAGGTCGTTGTCGGCCGACACCACACAATGTAAATACCTACTTGTGAAAAGAGGTTATAGTTTTGAGGTATATATAGACGAATAAATATAGGCGCTTAGAGCCCCATATAGCGGGAAATTAATCTTTACCAAGACCCGCGGGTAGTCAAAATTCGAAATGGAAGGGAATTGCAAGTAGAGATATCTACCCATCAACCCGCGCGGGTTCGTTAGGCTCAAGGTTCTATAGTAGACACCATTTAGTCTAGCATGCCGGTCGGCGCGCAGAACGCTAACATTGCAGGATATGGGTATGCTTCCTTCCACAGTGGCTTCCTGCAATTCGGTCAGTTATCATTACTTTAATACCACTCCCCTCCGGCCAATATCCTGGACCTGCGCCTTTTTTTCGCAGGGGAGTCCTTCAAAAGGTCCCCAGGAGCTATGGGGCTCTACCGGGGTATGTGGGATACTTACCTATTAAAACACCCGCGGCTGTTGCATCGGCACATGAGAGAGGACCCCGGGCTCTCCGGTGGAATCTGCACCAGGATCTGCACCCCTCAGCGCATTGCGTGGGGCGCATTATAGACCCCGGGAACCAGTCACGGTGCTTACGGGGACTGGGGTCGCAACCCCGCCGCCGTAATCTCCAGTCGCAGCTGTACTCAATGGATGTCTTAGGGACCACACCCCGAATGTCCAGCGACTCCGAAATGGATCTGCGCCTGGGAATCATAACTGCGAAGAACTCAAAACTCGATTTATTTTAGTGGTTGTATGTAGGGCGGCACTACAGGCGCGATTTCACAAAGCACAAAGGAATCCGATGAATATCGTTCACGGATCGTAAACATCATGTAAAACAGTGCGTCTCGGTATTTAGTTCCCAGCGCCGTGTAGTAGGCCTAAGAATATTCGAATATAAAGGTGGTCACACAACTGACGCAAACTGGGAGCTGACCGGCGCGCAGTATTGTACCTCAATGTTCTGATACAATAATTGTAACTATCGCTTTTCTGACGTATCTGTGATGTAGTGGTGGTGGTTATAGACTGTCCGGATGGGGGAGAAGACAGCATCTTTCTATTCGACAGCTTGCGCAACTTACACTTCCCATATGCGACTTGACCCTTACTGTGAACTCTAATTCACTGCAAGAAGAACAACGCAACCTTATTCGAAGATAGTATTCTGTGAAATGGAGATACACCGGTCTCCAATTCTGAGCGTGCATTCCACTGCACCTTACTTTTATAAGAAACCACTTTCTTCAGTGTTGTACAAACCAATTAATAACTGACATGAAAAGTAGAGTTTGAGCACAAGACGCTTTATAATAATAGTCTGGGACAATCCACACATAGTCATCTGATCTCAAACTACCTACTTAGGAATAGTCCTAAGCCTCCATAGGGAGGCCAGATAAATGATACAAATATTACAATTTATAACGTATACCGACGTTTTTCTAAATATGTACATTCTTAATTATATTCAACAACAACATCACATGTTTATGCCTACAAATGTGTCTTAAGCATGGGAGTCGAACCAATGCCTATTGCGTAGCAGCCAGCCTCTTTCAAGCTATTACACCAACGGACCCGTCCAATCAATCAGCTAGAAAGCACTGTTTGGCCCGTGCTGGCTGGCAAGACTATATTTACAGCCCCACAAAGGGAATAAAACCTTTGTGTAGTCTTTCCTCCAAGGTGACTACTAGGTAATTACTCCACTGCCTACTTTAGCAATGAGATCGCGGATAACTGCAATGGCGCGGAGGTGAGGCGGTGGTTGGGACTAGTGTGTAGCAACCTCTACAATATTTCATGCTAACATTAAACTACAAACGAGTAGTAAACTCGATTATGTGTCTATTGAGGGCCGCCTCATCGTGTTGACTTCAAAGAGAATAATATAATGCCGCTTGTTATGGAGATGTTACGGATTTCTTAAGAGAAAATAGGGCGAACTTTGAACTGCTACACGAATACTTTATCTTAGTAAAATGTGATGAGAGAAACGTACACGAATCAGTGAACTGTTTTTACCACGAAGAGTTTAATTACTTACTGGTGCCCATAAATCTAGGTGAAAAATCCTAAATCTATGCTGGTGCCGGTTAAAAACATTTTATTGTAGGTATCATCAGCTGCCGAAACTCCACTGCTGAACAAAGGCATCACCCTTAGAGGGGAGGGGTTGCCATAATCCCCACGCTTGGCAGGCATCTTGGGGATCGCAGTATAGGTGGTAGGTAATCCAAATAAAGACGCTGCTGCCCGTCTTCTTTTTTTCCCTTAGTCGCCTCTTACGGACACCCAACGGGAGAAGATAGGGTGCCATTCTTACCCGGACACCCCACGGGATGTATTCTAGGTAATACCTCCATAAATATAAAAATTATAATGAGGATGGAAGATTCTTAGAACCGGGAACGTGTCTAGAACTGTAAGTAGGTCAAAGTAATACCTACACATTAGCTCGTTCACGAAGAAATTGTCGTCCGTGTCATTTTAAAAGCCTGCTCATTTTATGAGCTTCTTTAGTCCACTCTAATTATTATGATGTAGGTAAGTCAGCTTTGAGAAGTAATTTGTCAGTTTTATCTTTCATCATCATATTGTCAGCCATAAGGTTAGGTGCACACGGTCAATAATATTGTCAATATTCTACAACCCGTGCTACTTAACTGTGCGTGCACCTGTAAGCACCTAGCACTGTGACATCGACGCATTCCAGCGAGGTGCATAGTTAAGTCTAGTCTAGTAGGTTGCCTGACATCGACGCATTCCAGCGAGGTGCACAGTTAAGTCTAGTTTATTAGGTTGCCTGACATCGACGCATTCCAGCGAGGTGCACAGTTAAGTCTAGTCTAGTAGGTTGCCTGGACTTTATTTTTCGGTTTATTTTCTTTTCTCGGGCTTTTACGCCCGGACTTTTAAAAGGCTTGCGTGGAGACAAATCCAACACTCAGAGGCCTGTTGGAAGGAATTAATGACCTTAAACATACCAGCCAGGATTAACTGCTGGAAATAAGACTGATATAAACAACAGTTGACTCGGGTCGTCGGGGTGTCGTTACGCGCTTATTATTATTACTAGCTGACCCACGCAGCTCCGCCTGCGCTATTTTTACGTTAACTAAACTTTGAATAACAGACATTCGCATCGAATACTTAACCTCATTTTTTATAGTCGGTTAAAAACTGGGACCCACTTTTTACTTGCTCTCCGAAGCACGGACCCGTTTAGTTCAAATGGCGTTAAACGGTCACCCATCTATTTAATGACCTTACCTAACGTTGCTTAACCCGATCGATTACAAAACCTTGATAACAACTCTCTATGAGTGTTCCCTTACTAAAATTTATTATATTTCATAGAAAAATTGATAAAATCGGACCAAGCGTATAACCAAGTAGGTACCTCCACAGTTCCCGGGGACCTTAGGATGGCTACCCCGCGAAAAAAAGTGAAAATAAAAACTAAGGCTGCTTAATATTGGGGTAGTCCGACTGGGGATGATTTGATATTTTCATGTAAATATATACACAAATGTTTATCCTGGGTAAGAATCGCACGACCTTTCCCACCAACCTTTCTTTTACAAGAAGTCATCCAACGTAATTACTTCCCTCCCTCTGTAGTTAAATACATATCATTCACAACTCTTCAGTCGTTTCAAAATTAATTTTACATTCCAATGCATTTATTCAGCCAGTTATTTTTGCATGACCTCACTACTGGGATGGAATACAAAGTTTATACGCGTCATCCTTAGATCATATAAAAGAAATAGATATGACGCGCGGAACTAACAAATGACGCCGGGCACGAGGAATATGAAAACACAAAGTGCTATGATTCGACCCGCAGTGATCGCGAGCCACGATCGCGAGCGCACGTCTGGTCACAGCAAAAAAAAACATCGATTACTATGCCGTACTGTGTAGTAAAATTTTGTAAAATCACATCAGACAAATTCAGAATGAATACTGGATTATCATTTCATAGGTAAATGTCTAAAAGTAATAGATTTCTAATTAGTTTCGTGATTTTTTTTGATCCCGCAAATTCGGAACACAAAACTTCACCAAAGTCTTACGGTGTTGTCATACTGCACAAAAAATATTCCCAAAATATATCACATCTTTTGTGGGTAACTTATTTGATGTTAGGAAATAAATATTAAAGATTACTTTTAAAGTTTTTAACCGACTTTAAAAAAAGGGGGTTCTGTATTCAACGAGTATGTTATATTAGTAAAATTTCGTAATATTAACGTAATGTTAGTCTATGTGGGCATCTAAATAAATGTACTGTAAATGGTTGTATGCATGTAGGTTTGCCAACGTATTTCTCAGAAACTGCAATTCCTATTTCGATAATTCAAGGTACGAGTGGACAAAGGTGTTAATAGTTTTAAACAAGTTGAGTGAGCGGTGAAAAAAATTATTCAAGCTAGAAATTAAAGCTTAAAGTTTTATAATACAATTAATTTAATTTGTTTTGTATAGGTATATTTATAATTTCTACATTATGTTATAAATATAATATATACATATAATATATACATATATAATAAAATACATATGTATATATTTGGTTGCCACCTGCCCTTCAAAATTCAAATCAATCAATCAAAGTGTTTATTGCTTTCATGTATACAATAAAGGTGTTAAATGTTAGTAATAGTAACGACATGAAACCCTGATAGGGCACATCAAATTTATAATTGAGTTTATAATAATAATAATAATACCAGCCCTTGTTTATGTCCCACTGTTGGGCACGGGCCTCCCCTCAAGATGAGGGGGCTTAGGCCATAGTCCACCACGCTGGCCAAGTGCGGGTTGGCGGACTTCACACGTCATTCGAAAGCTATTTAGGCTTTCTCAGGCATGCAGGTTTCCTCACGGTGTTTTCCTTCACCGAAAGCTAGTAACAATCGCACAAAGACGAATTGAGTTTATCTAATATTAATTATTAGGAAATTATAGGTACATTATTGCATTTGTAATTACATTAGAATATTAAATATTTATATTGAAATTATATTGAATTATTTTAATAAGGAAAGTAGGATTCTGTCCTGTTCCCTAAGGCTGTCTGGAAGAGATCTTTATACCCGGTAAAATATAGCTTGATTCCTGTGACAGCACGCACATATTTTATGCCTAATAATTTAGATTTCGAATTCATAAAGATCATCTGGGTAAATTATGGACATGTCATCGTCTATGTAGTTTTACAGCTATATATATACAGTCGAATTGAGAACCTCTTCCCTTTTTTTGAAGTCAGTTAAAAATTCAAATTCGTCTTTAGTAGTCGTTTGCGGGTTATCATGCCACAGTCACAAACGCGACAAACTTAAAAAACGCCTCTGCCTCATTTTGCTACTGCTGGCGTTAGTTAACACACAATACTTCGGAGTGAATTCAATATATTTTCGTTAATTACTTTTTTAGATAATTTTCATAAGTCGTTTTTATGTTCTAAAAATAGTTTATTTTATAAATTATAATAATAATCATTAGTATCAATAAGTAAAAATTTGAAAGTTCATAAGATAAAGAAAAATACCCGGGAGATTATTTCAGGTACTGGTAACTCTACGCACACACAGGTAATTGTATCCGTACACAGAAATCGCAGCTTACGCACACACTGGCGCGGTCAAAGCGGCGTCACTTATTTGTTCTGTGCGCGTGGTCTAAGTATTCTATAGTATTCTATAGTCTAAGGCGTCATCATGATGATATACATACAATGAAGTGCAGTGTTATCTGGATTCGATCTTCAAGAGCTTCTGAAATAATATAATATGGACAAGACGAAGATCATGTCTAATGTCCATGTTGCACCCGTACCGGTAGTTGTTGGGAACGTTACACTCGAAGTTGTTGACCACTACGTATACCTAGGACAAACTATCCAGTTACTTCTTTCAACTTCGACAAAGAGGTGGCCCGAAGAATCCAACTCGGATGGGCTGCGCTCGGCAAACTACGCGATATCTTCTCGTCTGAAATACCGCAGTGCCTGAAGACGAAGGTTTTAACCAGTGTGTGTTGCCAGTGATGACATATTGTACTGAGACGTGGCCCCTAATTACTGGCCTTTTAGAGAAGCTCAGTCACACAACGAGCTATGAAGAGAGCTAGCTCGGAGTTTCTTTGCGCGATAAACTCCGGTATTAGGAGATTCGCCGAAGAACTAAAGTCAACGATTTAGCTCTCAGGATCTGCAAGTTGAAGTGGCAGTAGGCAGGCCACATCGCTCGAAGAACCGATAATGGTGGGGAAGAAAGGTAAATGGAAATATAAATGGAATGGAAAATCTATACTTATAATAAAACTGTAACTGGTCCAATTCTGTACATTGAAGATATTTTGAAAATTATGCTTGGTGGGTATTATATAACCGATACTAAAGCCAAAAAGGTTTTTTTTTTTATCTGTCTGTCTGTCTGTATCTCGGCTGAGCATCACGTCGTTTCGGCGTGATGCTGGATGGGACTGGATGGATTGAAACGAAACTTGGTATGATTTGAGTTAATACTCCGAGGTAGGACATAATAATAATATCTTGGGACAATCCACACACGATCATCTGATCCCAAATTAGGCAGAGCCTGTACTATGGAAACCAGAAACCTGATACTAATACTTATATACATTTTTTTTTGTAAATACATACTTAAATAGATAAATAAAACCCAGACACTAAGACATAGGATACTTTCTATCCCGACATTCGGCACGGTTCCCTTGGGAGAGGGGACTAAAGTCAAAATGTGTACTTGGTTATAGTACGCTTGCTCTGATTTTAACAATTTTTCATTATAATTTGACGGGCCCGTTGGTCTAGTGGTTAGACACCCTGTCCTCTAACCGATGGGTCGTGGGTTCGATTCCCACCAAGTGTCTGGGTGTTATTTATCTATTTAAGTATGTATTTACAAAAAAAATGTATATAAGTATTAGTATCAGTTGTCTGGCTTCCATAGTACAGGCTCTGCCTAGTTTGGGATCAGATGACTGTGTGTGGATTGTCCTATAAAAAAAAAAATATAATAAATATTTGTAAGGGAACAGTCATAGACAGTTGTTAACAATGTTTGGAAATCGATCAGGTTAAGCAACGTTAGGTAAGTTCATTAAGTAGATGGGTGACCGTTTAACGCCATTTGAACTAGGTAAACGTCTCCGTGCTTTGGAGGGCAAGTACAAAGTGGGTCCAAGTTTTTAACCGACTTTAAAAAAGGAGGTTTTGTATTCTATGCGAATGTATATTATTGAAAGTTTAGTTAGGTAACGTAAACACAGCGCGGGCGGAGCTGCGTGGGTCAGCTAATAAATAAATAAAATTATGAATAGAATAAGACCTGTGAATGTACCTCCTACTGTAGATACTTTCTTTTTCACCTTCACAGAATCTGCGTCAACATATTTTGTTTGGCTGCGACGCTCTAGCAAGATGTAGGTTGAGTCATCTGGGGCTAGCCTATCCTACACTAGACGATTATGTATAGCTCCAACATGGAGCCGCACATGGTTGCATGCTTGGAGCCTCCAAGCTGGGGCCATCTTGGCGTATACCTTAGTGATCTCTTCCATGCGTGAGCAAGAGACTAAGGGCTAGAGCAGGCACAATGGATCCAAGTCAAAATAAATATTTTAGAAGGATTTATGTAATATAACCTTTTACCGATTATATTCGGAAGGTTCTAAAATACTAAATATAAAAGTGCTAACGGCCCTTTGTCTCCATGTGTCAACTATGTTACGATGACCGGTAACCAATTAGGCTCACACGTCTTACGGTGTCTCCGGGGGAAAACATTCAATCTATTAGCAGTCCCGTCATTTTCCTAACAAAATAGGAACGCCTTTATAAATAGTCTATCAACGTAAGTTTACACGTGCCGCATAGGGCAAGGGCCTGCCCTCGGCGGTGAGGTAAACGGACCAAAATCCATGCACGAGTTGGCAGACAAAACAAGTAGGTAGGTGTCCCACTTATGATGAGTTCTTACAAAGTTCTCCGTATTTATGTTAGTAATACACTAGTAATTGCCACGGAAAGGCCACTGTGCAACTGTGTATAGTAATTTAAAGCAGACTGTCAAAAAAAATCCTCAAGCCTCGAATTTTGGTAAGTTTCGATTCTACTATCACACAAAACAGTATAAAAGCCGGTTTAGATCACCCTCTGATAAATCTTACAGTACGCATTCTACATTCCTTAACCGCACTATGTACTATTCCAAATTCAATTTTACATAAACTAAGAAAACGGCCAGATGCGAAAAAAAATAATTAAATAAACATCGAATTCACGTTTCATCACGCACTAAAAGTGCTCGGATTAGCAATAAAGAGTATAAAAACTAGGGCGTATAAAGATACAGCGGCAATATACATATTTTCTCTTCATACGTAGGTATATACAAACCAAACATCCGTCAATGCTGGCTGCTTGCAGACTGGATTTCGGCAGCCCATTTTTCAGGCGATTTTCCCGGTATATTTTAGTAATGTCGGCCGCCCCGCGGCGTAGTGGTAAACACAACATGTACCTACTATGCTACTTTTGTGCATAAATCCGTGAGCGATGTTATTTAGATGTACTTAGTTTACAACAAGAGTGTGTTCTAGATAATGTTGATTTTTAACCGATTGCCCTAGAAGGTACTTACTTATACTTACCTACGGAAGTATTTCGAGAGTACATATACATATGAATTCATGTCTATCTAATTCGCACGCTCTGCAGGCTAAAAATGGAGTGATATAGGCTCAAGTGTGGAAATTCTAAATCTAAGATTTAAGGACTATTTATCCTCTTTGCAAAGAAACCGCTGTGGGCCGCTATTTCGTGGTGCCTCTAACAATATGGTGATCGCTACGAGTTGGTTATTATCTGAGTGACTCTGAAGGTGATTGCCCACCATTCCTTCTCAGGCAGGGTTCGAAGACTGGCATGAAAAGAACCTATCACCTAGCAAGCCTCCTAGTTAGTAGTATATACTCAGGTACCTACAACTTAATCAAAAGCCGGGTGATACAATATTTCCCGCAATGATATACTGTTATCCTTGATTTCCAGCATTCAAGCTCGGTGACAATCTTTTTAATAAGTCCAGAATATATCACTATTTTCCATATTATTGGGATATAAATATATTCATTTCGTCACAATCGCCCAAGCGTTTTACGTTCAGACAGTAAATAATGTGATTTCCGTCGCCATCAAACGTCCCGTACCTAATCGTTTTTATTTGGCGCATCAATGCGAAAATTGCTATTTGCTATCGCCATGAAATATTTAATCTGCCATTATATTTTATGGTAAGTATGCGTTATTGGGTAAATCAAATGACAAAAAATATTCAACTGCGAATAAACAAAATAGTCCTATACATAATACGTATACTTACATATATTATGTTTATATATTTCAATTCGTCTCGATACTTTTTATCCCATAATTCAGCACTGGCACGGTTCTTAGGGAGGGACTTTAATCCCCTAAAGTCATAATGTTTACTTGCTTATACGCGTGGTCAGATTTTATCCTATTTCATTATAATTATAATAAATAATAATAAGGAGTCACTCATAGACATTTGTTATCAAAGTTTGGCAACCGATCAGGTTAAGCAACGTTATATAAGGCAAGATCACAGATTGGTAACCGTTTAATGCCATTTGAAGTAACCGTCTCCGTGCTTCGGAGGGCAAGTAAAAAGTGGGTCCCAGTTTTAACCGACTTTATAAAAAGGAGATTATGTATTCGATGCCAATGTACTTAAGTATACTACTAAAAAAAATAGCTAACGTAAAAAAGAGCGGGCGGAGTTGCGCGAGTTAAAGACAAATAGTCGTTTATTGTTGACTGCCTATAGTTTTGACATATTTCTAACGATCAAACGAAACACAAATAGTGAAAATAGTTAAAATTTCACACTTCAAACAGTTTACAAATAAAATAATATGAACGACACGAAGAAAGAACATTGAACATCACCCTAAACAATAGAAAAATCACTTAAAAAATATAAAAATATTAAGACTAATTATCTGTTTCCCGGTACAAATCTGTGCACATGAACTGTCAACATGAACAATGACGTCATAATTCATGTTTAAATTTAGCTTTCCCTGGAGTGCTGTCTGACATAAATCCTCTGAAATTAAAAGCTTGGATCAGTTACAAATGTTATTTTTATTCTTTTATTTATAAGGAACGCTACCTAGCACAATTTATAACGGGATGGAATCATTCGTCTTTTATTTAAATAAGATTTTATTTTGTGAACGTAGCTCTTTTTGCGTGATAATTTATGCGTTGCTTCCGCAAATAATTAAAAAAATAAGTGTTCGAAATATAAAATTTTATGATTTTCCACTAATATACTGCAGGCACTAAAATAGTGTATTTTAACGCGCTGCTAGCTCACATACCTCCATTATTGCCACTGGTTCTCTCTATTTACGATTTTGTAAGTCGTTAATCCTTTACATCGTAAAAAGGGTAATTACGTGTTCTACGACCAAATTCCTGTCAAAACAAATATTTTACTCGATTAAAAATTACGGTCATAAACAAGAGTCTACGGCTGTATTTATAAAAAAAAAATCTGTGACAATACTTAACATGAACTTAACATGAATTATGACCGGATTTAAAGTCTCATATTAATCAGTCCAGGTACGCGATGTAGCTTACTTCGTTTCGTCGTAACAATTTTTTTGGTGTAAGTACTTACATAATATCGATGGGATGCCCCAACCCACTCTATGGACAACCAGACAGAATCCAGTTGCAGGCTAGAGAGCGTGAATCATTAGAGGAAACCTGCTTGTCTTGAAAGCCTGACTACTTAGCTAGTTCGTTTCCCCATGATGTTTTCTTTCACCGAAAACTAGTGCAAATACGATTCGCGCATGATTAATAAAAGAAATCAGAAGTAGAAAACGGGGTTCGAACCCGCGCATCTTATTTTTAACCGACTTCAAAAAAGGAGGAGGTTCTCAATTCGTCTGTATATATATTTTTTTTTTTTTTTTTTTTAATGTATGTTCGCGCATAACTCTGGCAATTATTAACCAATTTGAAAAAATCTTTCTTCCATCCATTCTTCAATCCATTGATTGGGTCCCATAAAAAAATTATTGCTTAGTAATAAGTAGTTCCTAAAAAAACAAGAATGGTGACTGCGCACTGAGAGTTGCAAGAAAGCCTATATAGATGACGTTTTAGTCGCTCGGACTCGCTCGGTTTGACAAAAATGGTCATAACTCTGGCAAATATTTACCAATTTCAATGATTCTTTTTTTATTCGAAAGAAGAAATCACTGTATTGAATCTGTATGAATTTTATTACAACCTCCTCCAGGAAGTTCTTATCCGAAGAACTTCCTGGAGGACCATGAACGATGTGGAGGAATTTATCTGGTAAAAACCATAAAACTGATGTTCTCCATTACATTGCTCTGACAATTATGAACCGATTTCGATGATTCTTTTTTTATTCGAGAGAGTAAACTACTATGATGTTTCCATGCAAATTTCATTACGACCGGATATTATTTTCTGAAGAAACATGAATTATGTAAAACTATGTAGACGATAATGTGATCATAACCTACCTAGATAATTTTACGGTTTTCGATGGTTCAATCTTTATATATGAAAATATCACTAAAAAGTTTAAAATAAAATCTTTTTAAAAAAAAATTGAACCGACTTCAATATCACTGAAAAGTATAAAATAATTTAAATATTATTGAAGTTGGTGCCAAATATACACAGCAGGTACGCTAACACCAACTTCAATAATATTTAAATTATTTTATACTTTTCAGTGATATTGAAGTCGGTTCAATTTTTTTTTAAAAAGATTTTATTCAAGGCAAGCGTTCGCTATCACTGCTCTTCGGACTGAAAAAATTAAGCTTATGTATTGCATAGGTATTTTTAATTTAATTGCCCCACGAACTGTGTAAAACATGATTGGAAACACTCTAAGAAAACGCTGCAATATGGATGAAAATTTAATATAAACTCGTCTACTGACACTACAATTTACAGAAGTTGGAAGCGTGTCGCTTACCATCGTACGCTCAAGTCTTGTTCGCTTTTCATGAAGTGGTAGGCAGTAGATACCTAAAAACATACATGCAAACGCCTTCCGACACGCTCATCCCGGTCACCCATTCCGAGGCAGAAGACCTCATCAAAGGCCTTAAGCCTAAAAAAGCCCCCGGCCCTGACGGCATCTTGAACCGTGTACTAAAAATCCTTCCCTACCACTTGGTCTATCTCTTGGTAGCCATCTTCAATGCCGCCATGACGCACGCTATCGTCTCTTCGGAGTGGAAAGAAGCAGACGTCATCGGCATTCACAAACCCGGTAAGCCACGTGACGATCCCACGAGCTACCGCCCCATAAGTCTCCTTAGTGCCCTGGGCAAACTCTATGAGTGCTTGCTCCTCGCGATTCAAAGAATTTGTCATCTCGAAGGGCATACTCATACATGAGCAGTTCGGCTTTCGGGCTGGACACTCTTGCGTCCATCAAGTGCACCGCATCACGAAGCATGTCCTCTCCGGGCTCAGCCAGCCCAAACCTATATACACCGGAGCCTTATTTTTCGATGTCGCCAAGGCATTCGATAGATCTGTCACAATGGCTTGCTTCACAAGTTCTACTCCATGGGCGTGCCAGACCGTCTCGTACTCATTATACGAGATTTTCTCAAGAATCGTACTTTTCGATATCTAGTCGAAGGTATGCGATCCACTCCCCACCCTATTCAGACCGGAGTCCCTCAAGGCTCTGTGCTCTCTCCACTCCTGTACGAACGACATCCCTCGTTCGGACAGGGAGCAACTAGCCCTATATGCGGACGACACCGCACTATATTCCTCACACAGAAATAAGGCTCACCTGACACGCACTCTTCAAGTCGTCGTCAACGCCCTAGGCGAATGGTTCCAAAAGTAGCTCATTGATGTGAACCCGGAAAAGAGCGCCGCGGTGTTCTTCTCCCAGGGTACCATTAGATCCCACACTGCGGGCCATCCCAGTCGTCGTTTAGCCTCTATGGGCGCCCCATCACCTGGACCAGAAAGGTTAAATATTTAGGTGTTACCCAGACTCCCATAATTATGTAATTTGGACCGCATATACAGTCAGTACGCAACCGAGCGGCCTTCGTCCTCGGTCGATTCTACCCCATGATCTGCAGGCGGAGTAAACTGTCGCTTAGAAATAAGTTGACACTTGACAAAACCTGCATCCGTCCCATCCTTGCTTACGCCAGTGCCGTATTCGCACACGCTCTCCAACTCACATTAATAGCGTCCAGGTTATTCGAAACCGATTCCTTCGACATGCCGTCGGTGCCCAGTGTACATGCGGAATGTCGACCTACATTCCGACTTCGGTCTAGTCCCTATCTGCAAATTTTTCAAAGAAATGTCCGAACATTACTAATCGGCGCCGCAGCTGACTATATCCCCGACCCCGACCCTGGTCCCTCAGATCGTAGAACTACCGTACATCGCCGCAGTCCGCGGCATGTACCTACTGCTCGACCCACCCGACCCGATGTCTGTCCTCCTGGACCATGACACAACACTGACAACGACGTCACGAGTCGTAAACACATCAACACACCGACACCGATCTCGCCGGTGAGGCCGAAGGGTCGTACGCATGCGACCTCGACATGCATCCCCTCGCTGAGTTTCTTGCCGGTTCTTCTCAGTGGGGACGCGTTGTGAACCGGTGGTAAACTCACTTTCTCTAAGCGGCAGCCCAAGCCGAGGCCGTGCCTCTCTGAGGTGCCCTTGTGCTAGTCGCTACCCGAACCCATCTGGCTTGAGCGCTTTAAGCGCTCGCCCTCTTGTCCGGTGAAGCTGTCATGGCCATCTGCGGCCAACAGTGACTGTACTACTTCTACAAAAAAAAAACATGCATAAAATATGACATTTTTAATCCACCCAATATCACGTTATAGTATTTGTGGCTTTCGTAAAAAGTAGGTAAGTAGGTAACTTATTACTAAGCATTAGAATTATGATTCTAGCACTATTTTAGCCACTAGCACTTTTTTCTTTGTTGTCTGTTGCAGCCAAAAATAAAACAGCCACGCTGCTTTCGCGATGAAAACTTATTTTTAATTTCTAAAACTATTCCATGAATAATGTACCAAGGAACTACCAGCTTCAATGAGCAATGCAATTTATATAACATTCATTTATTTTTCATTCTTTGTTGTACAGTCTGGAATTCGGGATTGTGTCTCGGTCGTCTAAACAGCCCATCAGCGGTGGACATAATCGTTCCAGCTGAAAGATGACTGCGATTTATAAGACTGCGGGGAATTTGTTTCATGCATTATTTCGCACCCATCCGTGCTAACGTACGACGCGATACAAACACGTCGAAAGATCATTAGTGTCACACATTATAAATAAAATAGAAATTCACGATTTTTACCACAATATTAATCGAAACGTCACGCGCGGACGATACGGCAGGCTTGTAAATAAAATTATTTTTAATTTCAACGTGATTCATAGTAACGGCGTCTGGTGATAGTTTTGGTAGTTTTATACAGTTATTTATAGGATTTACCAACTTTAACTGGATGCAGTCAGGTAAACTACCTACACGATAGATATAGGTACCTACCTATATGTAAACCCTATCCAATGAAAAATATCTTAGGGTTACTGAAAAACAAGTGTTACAATATTAGGCGTTCTTATCGCTAAAGCGATCACTTCCAGACAAACTGGGGCGAAAGAGACAATATTGCTTATATCATTTATTTAATGCTTATTTATTTATTAAAACAACCAACAAGTCATAACGGTTAACGTATATAGAAAATAGAAATGAAGAATACATTGAACATTGTGGACTTAATTACAGGTTGCCCTGACATGCATTATATTTCATGAAAGCAGAAAGTCTCGAAGTTACATAGGTACGAAAATTATTTTCAGTTTAGCCTCCGTAGCTCAGCAGGAAGCCGCTTGTTTAATTATTTGTTTATGCGGAGTTCGTGGGGTCGAACCCTTCCGGGACCACAATTTCTGGAGTTGTTCCTTCCAAGCTGATCATCTAATTGTCTGAAAAGCAAGATTTTTAAACTGTCAAGCCGATTCCCGATCGATTGACCGATGTTTAACAAACTATAAACCTACATATTTATGTTAAAACACCGCAGTTTATAAAATGGCCGGTTATAAAGTTCGTTACGGTACGAACCCGCGAAATTGTTCGGTATGTCCGAAATACGTTGAAGCGTGTTGCCAACATGTACGTTCATTGGTGTTGTCAGATAATAAACAGAAATATGAAAATAAAAAACACTTCGAAAATAAGTTCTTCTTGTTGTGTCGACATGAATATGAGTTATTCATGTCGTCTTAGAAAGATTGGTCAATCAGTATGAGATCTTTTAGAGATGATTGTCAGGAGTCACAGGAGTAAGCCAGGCGAAACATGAGTATTTCACAATTCGTGGAGCCTTTAGTGAGTACCTACGTAGTATGATAATATAGTTACGACGCGAAGATTTGTCATCAAAGAATCATAGAGCGGAATTTCCGGTGGTTTTACGATCGTCCCTATCATATCTAGACTAATTCTACGGCCTGACTGTTAAATTAATAGGTACAAAAGCAAGATAAATATTTCATTTGGTAGGTTAGAGTTGTTTACGTTATTTGGTCCAACAGGCGCAGAGTAGCCATCCTCTCGGTATTCTACAGGCTGCATTTTGGAGAGTGTGCGCAGGAATTACATGAATTGATCCCACCGTCACCCTTTTATCATCGGACGACGAGACGCACAGCGCATACGCACCCATATGTGGTAAACTTCAGACCGGACTAAGCGATTTGCTTCCTCGTTTATAATAAGGACAGCTAAGGACTGGAATAGTTTGCCTGCGTCGGTTTTCCCGCCCGATTATAATGTTGATGTCTTCAAGATTAGAGTGAATAGGCTATTAATAAGCCAGTGTGCTTTACCATCCTCGACTGCGTCACCGCTTTCCATGAGGTGGGACTGTGGTCAAGCACTGGCTTATATTGGATAAAAAAAACTTTCGAAAGATTTAATTCTAATCTGATACAGTCTCACAGGGATTTTTTTACCTAATACGGACACCAAAACAATAATTATCAACAGCAATACACACTATCTTGGATTTAGTTTTTTTTACACTATTAAGATTCTTCTCAAAGCGCTGGTCAAGATACAGCGCGTATTCCACGAACTTATGCATTAAAATAAAGGCGTTACCCCAACGTCGGAAATAAACTATTGAACGCGCACTACGCCTCAAATAGCACAATGTGTTTCCTGATGATACGTTTATTTATCGTATCGAACATTTTACTAGGGCGCGATGAAAAGCTTTGATACGCTCCTGAAGTTTCTTTCAACGGAACGTCCATGGAATTAAACATGATAGCGCGAAAGCTGGAATATATTCTGTAAAGGTGCAAAACCACTAAATTACATTTTTACATAATCCAATAGAAAGACGCCGCTGCCCGTCTAATTGTTTTCCCATAGTCGCCTTTCGGACACCTAACGGGAGGAGATGGACGCTATTTTTACCCAGACACCCCACGGGTCAGATTATACATATTATTAAATAAGACACAGCGAAAATAGTGAAAAAATTAAATGAAAATACAAAATACGGATTGAAAATGTCATAACTTATACAAATGGCGGCAATAGTTGTCATCACTAATTAGCATTTTTTTAATTAGGCCGGTACGTGGAATGCTTTGAAGGTATTTTGAAAGCGCTCTAGAAAAGAAAAAATCGTATCAAGGGCATAAATTATGTGTAGATGCTGCACCAGATTAAATAGTCCCCGCTAGGCAAATACGTCTATGCATGATTTTTTTTATTTGCATAAACTTTAATAAACACTAAACAAAAGTATTAACCGTTCACTTGCAGTGGTAACAAGAAAAATCCCACAGAAATCTATTATTTATTTCTGATGATGACCTGACTTACCTATAGAAAATCCAAAAGGGAGTCTAAGACGGACCTTGATAGCTCACGATATCGACCAAACCTATAGGTATCCAAAAGGGAGTCTTAAGACGGACCTTGATAGCTCACGATATCGACCAAACCTATAGGTAGGTACTCAGCCTATACTCCGCCGGAGCTCTAGCAGTATCATATTATTATCAGAGCACTTTATCAAATCTAATTTTATAAGAAATTGTTTACCAAAAAAACTGTCTCTTGAGAACCATAGACAAACTTGCAGCTTGCGTACACCGTGTATTTAATCCAGAGCGATATAGGTAGTTAAGATTAATGTCAAACCCTATCGCCTTAAATATACTTAAACTGCAAATAAATAAAATAATAATATTCTCTTTGTCTTTGCGACCACAGTGGCCATTCTTTCACAAGATCAGCTATCTTCAAATTAGATATAGAGCACAAGTGCACTCTCTCTTCCTTTACTGTCACAATCCGATGATACTGAAAATACATACTGCTAATGCCATTTCTCTTCAATTTATTACACATTTCAAGTTAACAAGCAAGTCTGAAATTGTCTAAAGCTCGTGCAGTTACTGAATGAACGTCACGCTGTAGACATGAGCTCATAAATCGTAAGCGACCACTGTGCGACTCATTAGCCATGTATTTCGGTCCCGCACATGCTTTCATTCATAATACCGTCCGGACGCTAACTCTCCGATGTTACTCCAACAAAATATGTCGCATGGATGCTTAATATATTTGTTACAATCATAGTTATGGCGATAATTGAGGTGACGTCCAGTTTAATAACTCGCATTTGTATCTTTGTTGCTTCGGAAACTTGTAAATGCGTCAATGTAGTGTTTTTAGTACCTATGAGTTTCTACGAAATGTTTGTTGGAAGTGTAATATGAATCATTTAGGTACGTGAACAGTTAGAGCGTAAATGCAACAGGGGGGCAATTCAACTAACATAAATGTTGACTGAAACGAAACTAAACCATAGCGTTTGACTGTTTTCCTATTCTACTAAGTGCTAACGATCGACGTTAAGTTTAGATTCAGTTTCAGTCAACGATCGGTTTAAAATTTAACAAGTTCTATTCTGTTAGAACACGAACTAAACGTAAACGTAATCGAAGCTAAGCGCTCCATCTGTCAAAATTAACGGTTGAACTTACGTTAATGTGCCTAGACTTTTTCTCAAACGAAACTAAACTGTTAGTGTTTCAAAGTCTGCTATCACGTTTGTTTAACTTTTAATCCAACTTAAAAATGATGTTTTACATGAACGTTATTGAAATTGCCCATGAGGCTGATTTAAGAAAAGTTAGACGTAGAAATGTTCTTTCGAGACTTCGCAACTGTGCTTTCAACTTAACTGATCGAGAATTTATAAAGTCATACAGACTAAATAAAAGCCTGGCAAGATCCCTTATTGCGGAGATCAGCCCGACTTCGTACCGATAGCATTGATACGGAGACAAAGGTAAGAATTTAACGTATTACTAAATAAAATTTTATTTGATATTGCTAACAAATACCAGTAAAACCCAGGCAAAAGCAAAAAAAATAAAAAATGTATGTGTTTTTAGATCTTGGTGGCACTAGCATTCTATACGACAGGCTCATACCAGACACTAGTTGGTCAAACAGAGTCTCATTCAATATCACAACCTTCTGTTTCTCGGGCTATACATCAAGTAACAGAGGTGCTTAATTTACCACACATTTTTAAAAAATATGTGAATTTTCCTTCTTGTAAAGAAGACCGTGATGATATAAAAAGGAGGTATGTAGATCACATTGTTAATTTAAAGTACTGAACTATCAGTTTTTGTCAAAGAAAAATTTAATGCAATATTATTTGCAGGTTCTATAATAAATTTAACGCTATAATGTTTGCAGGTTCTATAATAAATTTGGCATGCCTGGTGTTCTAGGATGTATTGATGGCACACATGTAGCTATAGTTCCACCATCAGAACATGAAGAAAGATTTTATAGCAGGAAAGGTTATCATTCCTTAAATACCTTAATTGTAAGTTCTTTATTAATATTTTACTGTATATGTACTGAAGATATAACAAATATATAGGTATAGCAGTGGCGTGCACTGAAAGCAGGCAAAAATATCTGCGAGTTATTTATGCTTTATGCTATTTGTTCGTGTTCCAGCACAAATATTCTTAAATTTACCAATATTACTAACATATCCGTTTACATTAGTTTACCGTTTACATTAAAGAAGTTTGTTTCAGATTTGTGATTGTGATGCTAGGATAATGTGCGTTGATTCTAGCAACCCTGGATCAACACATGATAGTACTGCATGGAACAACAACCCACTACAAAACGCATTAGACAGAGTACTCAATACTTCTGCAGAAGATTTTTATTTACTAGGTACTTTGTAGATTAGTTGCACACATTGTTTTGAACCTTTGATTGAATGTTGTAAATTCTAAATAATAAAATATTTCCTTCCAGGTGATTCTGGATATCCATTGAGAAGGCTTATGATGACCCCAATATTAAATTCTACTCCCAACACTCCTGAAGCATTCTATACTGACATGCATATGACAGTGAGGAATGTTGTGGAGAGGTGTATTGGTATTTTAAAAACACGATTTAGGTATGCAAACTATTATACATTACAGTAAAATAAAAATATAAACAATTTATTATTAATTATTTATTGTAAGAATACATACATGATATATATTACAGGTGTTTATTAGTGGATAGAAAGCTTCACTACAAGCCTAGAGTTGCAGCAAAAATGATTAATGCATGTTGTGTCCTGCATAACATAGCGCTTCAAACTAATCAGGAGCCAGATTATACTGAAGAGGATTTAGAAGCATTAGAACAAGAAGAAATTCAAAGAGCAAGGGATGCCAGCATTGATGCTGCTCGCCTAGCAATAATGGAACGAAGAAGGACAAGACATAATGATCAATTACAACGAGGGTGTATCTATCAACAGGATTTGGTGTCCCGCTTGTGGAGACAAAGAAATCAAAACTAGAGTAATTTTTGTATTCATATACATATTTTGTATATTGTATGGTACTGGGTATATCAGGATCGGGGGTGTAAATAGTAGTCTTTACATTATTAGTTCTTAAAGTGTCATTTTTTACCCGACTACGGAACGGAGGGAGGGTTATGATTTTATCAAGAATGTATGTATGTTCATCTGTTCCCGCATATATTCTAATCTACTTAACATAATTTGACAAGTAGGGTGTCGTTAGAAGCGTCTTGATTGTCCGCTGGTTATAGGCTATAATCACATTATTAGACTGCGATTTTATCCATAGTCGGGTTTTAGTTTTTAAAATTTATTACTTGTTATATATAGGTATAGTAGGTTACATATATATATATTTTTATATATTTAGGTATAGTAGGTTATATATATTTGAAATATATAGGTATAGTAGGTTATATAAAATATATAGTTAATGAAAGAAGTTTGTTTCAGATTTGTGATTGTGATGATAGGAATTATCCTACTAACGCACATTAGTGCGTTGATTCTAGCAACCCTGGATCAACACATGATATTACTGCATGGAACAACAACCCACTACAAAACGCATTAGACGGAGTACTCAATACCTCAACAGAAGATTTTTATTTACTAGTACTTTGTAGATTAGTTGCACACATTGTTGTAAATTCTAAATGCTAAAATATTTCCTTCCAGGTGATTCTGGATTTCCATTGAGAAGGCTTATGATGACCCCAATATTAAATTCTACTCCCAACAATCCTGAAGCATTCTATACTGACATGCATATGACAGTGAGGAATGTTGTGGAGAGGTGTATTGGTATTTTAAAAGGACGATTTAGGTATGCAAACTATTATACATTACAGTAAAATAAAAATATAAACAATTTATTATTAATTATTTATTGTAAGAATACATACATGATATATATTACAGGCGTTTATTAGTGCGCAAGGGATGCCAGCATTGATCCTGCTCGCCTAGCAATAAAGGAACGAAGAAGGACAAGACATAATGATCAATTACAACGAGGGCGTATCTATCAACAGGATTTGGTGTCCCGCTTGTGGAGACAAAGAAATCAAAACTAGAAATCAAAATGTTTGTATTCATATACATATTTTGTATATTGTACTAGCGGCCCGGTACGTGCTTCGCTACGTATATATAAAATGCAGTCACGAAAAATGTAAAAAAAAAATAACTTTAAACACGAAGATAAATCATAATTATACTAAATTACAATAAAAGTTATGCATACATAATTATATCTTTTATTTAAGTAACACTACCTCGTACCTTCATCCACTCTTTTGGTGTCCTACTTGCACCAGCGGAGTTAAGACTGTCCGCGCATTGCTCCCATAGCCGAACTGCTAGGGCCCGTGCTTCCTTGGAGCGTACACGACCCATAGCAAGATCTCTGTGATCCTCCATAAAAATTGGATGAGCAATTCTAGCTGCCTGACAGACGTAGACCTTCTTTGGCTGGTTAATTCCATAATGTCTGGAATACGACTATGCAAAATTAATAACCGTTCTTATAAAATTAAAAGTAAACAAGTACTTTATCGATATTTGGAACCTTAATAAACACTTACAATTCTCTGTGAGGCAGGTACTTACTTGGGACTTCACTTTTAGTAGGTACCTAATTTGAACTTTCCGCCGTTTTTTTTTTTTTATATTGCTTCTGGCTTCACATGTCTCTATTTTGCCAATGTCAAACTTATTTGTTAAATCAAAGTATTGTTGCATATGTGGGGATTAGGGGAACCAAAATAATGGGAATAGGACAATCGGAATTTTTCACAAAGGATAGATTCAGAAGACATAATATTTATTTGTGACGACACTGGAAGTGAATGAATACTCCGAGGGTCGAAATAATCCGATTTGACAAAATAGTTAATTGTAAATTATCGCCAATTGTTGTTTGTGAGTGCGGCAGTAAATTCGTCAAGTCAATCAAATTATTTTAGCGACATCTGGCGACTTTAGAACCCTCGGTCTAGCGACTTTTCCTTAAGTCTAGTTGGCAACACTGAGCGGAATGTTACTCCCACTAAATAAAGCTGTATTAAGAACAAATATATTCATACTTGGATATTCATACGGGAAAAAGACAAAAAGTATTTATGTCGGGTTAAAAAAAGAAACAAAGGAGATTACCATTTTTTATTCAGTTATTTAATTTCACCTACCTTAGGCTCTATATTTCACAAAAAAAAGTATGTAAGTAAGTAGATCTACAAACATTCCATAGGCAAACTTTACTAAATCTACGTAATTTTCTAATCTGGCCTACGCCTTTTTAAAAATTCAAGTTTGCAACACTGGTTTCAATCAATCGCAGATCGGTTTCGATTTAGTTGGAGTTTGGTTTGGGTTTAGTCTAAGTTTAGTTGTGGTTTGGTTTAAGTTTGTTAAATTAGATAATGGAATAACTTTTTACGTCATTATCGAATGACAACTGCAATCGAGCGATTACTAAACCGAAACTAAACTTTAACCGTTGTAAATTAGTTGAATTGCCCCCCAGGTACCTTTCTTTGTGAAACGTTTATTGTTACATGTTCATGCTAGCTGTAGGTAGCTTTTGATCTTTTGACGCAATTTCATGTCATCATCCTCCAGAACATAGGCCTCACCCTTCGAACGCCACAATAAAAAAAAAAAAATAAAAAAAAAAAATTGGAACTTAAAATAAACAATGAACGACAATTAGCTATTTGCATGGTAAAAACGATAATTTTTGAATTTCGAATGAACTTAAACTTCTTAACCCTGAACTTCACGCTAAATGTCATCATCATCATCATGAGCAAGCTGCCCGTCTTCTTGTTTTCCCTTAGTCGCCTCTTACGGACACCCAACGGGAGAAGATGGGAAGTGAAAATACGCATTCCTATAATTAGGGGTTCGTAATTTTTTAAATTTCTAGTCATTTTTACCACATCATTATGAATTTTGGCTATTCATTGGGATTTCCGTTCATCTATGTATTCTTTACATTTTACAAAGGTATAGTCCACTAATTTATTAAAGGAGGGTTTTACACCGACCAACTCTATATTGTTCACATTTTAGTAAGACTTACGGTTTTAAAAAAAACTACACCATGTTTTTATGAAAGATTATGATGTCAAAAATTATCAAAAGAAAACACTGAATGAAAATTATACCTCACTAGCTGGCCCGCGCAGCTCCGCCCACGCTCAGGCCGTCGACACTGCCTAGAAACCGATATTTGTATGGAGTTATGAACGTACTTATTAGAAATAATGGCACTAATTAGGTAGGCAATATAAAGTTACCAAATTAAAATGACTGCTAATACGTATTGGCTTCAACTGTATGAAGTTCTATTTTAATTTGGACGTATTATATTATAATACGAATTTGGACCCATTTTTGCAAACAAGAACCATCCCACAGCAGGTTGGTATCGAGAAAACGAGACTTTTGTAAACAGAGTTTGCAAAATGCATACATAGTATATTAATGAATGAATACTTGTTCACCTTATGCAGGACACTGTAGCCTATCTAGACATATCAGATTTATACATTTCTAAAGTTCTAGTGTAAAGTAAATCGTTAAAAACCTGGTTGGTTCTTTCTTACACAAACATGTTTATTTGCTTAGTTCCTTCTTGCAAAATGGATGAAAGATTTAATTGTTTTGATGATTCTAAAAGTAAAGTAATTTTCTATAATTAAGAAACTTTTTAATGCCATTTATTAGATAGTGAATCATTTTTATATAACAAACTAAAAAAAATAGTACTATGATATCAAGAACATCACCATTATCGCCTTCTACCTCAAAATCGATAGGCCTGGTAAAGCCAATATCGTCTTCTAAGTTGCTACTTTTCAGAGTTTTGTAGAAATTTTGGTTTATGGTGCAATACTTTTTATATCTGTTAGTTTAGGCTCAGATATGGCTTTGCCCGTAGACCAAAGTAAATCCATATCACTTGTAGTTATCACGGTCCTGCTTCTAATATTTTTCTTTATATTAAAAAAGGCGATTACACCCTTTTGAAGAACTACCGACCAATATACCATGTCTATAGACATCAGAACAGCTTATAAGCTGTTCTCAAGGGTCATCACGAATCGTCTTGCATGAAGACTTGACGAATTCCAAACCCAGTGCAGGCCGGGTTTCGAAGCGGGTATAGCACCATAGACCACATACACACGGTAAGGCAGATTGTGCAGAAGACTGAAGAGTACAATCGACCCTTATGCTTGCATTTGTGGACTATGAGAAGTCAAAAATCTTTATTTTCAAATAGGCTTAACGCTAGCTAGCACTTTTGAATGACCAATTCTTTTTTAAAACCACCGGATCACAACGCGGCCTCAACTGAGAAGATCCGGCAAGAAACTCAGCGGGCTTATCATTTTTTCACTTTTTTTTTAAACATTGTTTGTTTTGTTACAATTGAATCGACATTAGCGATAGTGTGTCCTGCCGTTCGAATCATAAAGCAATGGAGAAAAGAAGAAAACAATAAATTACGACAAAAATTACAACAAACTAAAAGGCCAAAGGGATAGTAGTCGGAGCAGTCCCCCCAAGCAGCACCCGCGCAAGAGTTGACTCGAGCAGCAGCCGTCACTCCCCTCAACCGTTTTAGAGGGAAGGGGGTGACCCGCCATACGAAGCCGCCACAAGGCTTTTGACTCCATCGAGACTTGGTCTGTTCTGGAGGCCTTGCAGCGCTGCCAAGTCACTGGCGATACATCGAAATGATAAGATGCCGCGATGCGACGATGACCGTACAAGTACAGAACCAGCGAACTGAACATATCTATTTGCGTCGAGGAGTGAGACAAGGGGATGTCATATCCCCGAAATTGTTTACTAACGTCTTAGAAGATATGTCCAGGACGCTGGACTGGGAAAAGTGCGGCCTTAATATCAACGGCAAGTTCATCTGTCACTTGCAATTCGCGGACGATATCGTCATTATTGCCAAAACGCTGGAAGACTTGCAACGAATATTCAATGGCCTGGCTGACTCTTCTCATCGCATCGGTCTCCGGTAAAAGTAATGCTGAACAAGCATGTTGTTCTGGGACCGGTTGCCGTGAATGGGATACCTCTTGAAGTTGTCCAGGAGTATGTGTACCTAGGACAGACGCTCCAACTAGGTAAGGACAACTTTGAGAAGGAAATCAAGAGAAGAATACTGCAGGGCTGGTCAGCACTCGGAAAACTTCCTCAAGTCTTCTCGTCACCGATACCGCAATGTCTGAAGACTAAGGTCTATAATCAATGCGTCCTACCCGTAATGACGTACGGTGCTGAGACGTGGCCACTTACGGTACGACTAGTCCACCAATTTAAGGTCGCTCAGCGAGCTATGCTCGGCGTTTCTCTGAGGGATCGAAAAAGAAACGAAGTAATTCGCCAGAGAACAAAAGTTACTGACATAGCTAAACGGATTAGCAAGCTGAAGTGGCAGTGGGCTGTTCATATTTGCCGCAGAACCGATGATCGCTGGGGAAGACTGGTTCTGGAGTGGAGACCACGAACTGGAAAACGTAGCGTAAAACGCCTTGTGACCCGGTGGAGTGATGATATACGCAAAGCAGTTGGCAGTGACTGGATGAGGAGAGCCGAAGACGGTTCAATAGTGTGTATTGTGGGAGGCCTATGTCCAGCAGTGGACGGACGGGGAGAGGCGAAGACCGGGCTCAATGGCGTGTATTGGGGAGGCCTATGTCCAGCTGTGGACTAATGTAGGCTAATAATGATGATGAATGATGATGATTTTAACTGTCACAGAAAACATTTAAGGTACCAGCGATAAGAATTCTTTTATTTTTGTTTAAATACGGCAGAATTTTATCACTATTAAGAACTATGCTACATAGCTCCGTCAAGACTAACTGAATTTGCATTATGAAAACAGGAACCATAGGCTTCTGGTTCTACTTATGTATAAAATATTGTAATTTTTTATGATAGATGGAACCAACCAACATTAGTTCTGGTTTGCATAATTAAAATTTTAAGTTGTAAAGGTACCAAGGGTCATGGGTCTGTTTAACGATTAGTTTTAATAAATATTTAGGGGACCAAGCTGTATAGTTTTTTATAAGTTGACCAAAGTCGGTTGGTTCCGCTAGTGACAGTGATGTATATCTGTTGTTAGTCGTAAGAAAGGAACCATTTTTTTTTGAGAAGGTAGAAGGCGTAATTTGAGCGCCATCTATGTACTAAACTCAATTTCACTCAAACTGTGGGATGGTTCTTGTTTGCAAAAATGGGTCCATTTGTTATTTTTTTGTTGTCTAACCTGTGGATGTAACTTGACATTTGAAAATTTTATTCTGGTTTGAATTTTGGCGGCTAATAAGTTATTATATTATTTACATTTATTTAAGCCTTAATGGGCGTTGTGTTAATATTATGGATGGTAAATCGTTAAGAAAATGTGAAATATGTGGTGTTAGGCGAGTCACAAAAAGGTTTTCTGAGATATTTTTGGCTAGATTTCCACATGACTCGGCAAGGTAAAATTTTATGATAAATTAATATAAAAATTTAAATATTTCTTGTGGTGTAGCAGTTACATTACTTTTGAATCCTATTTAGTAGTCGATCGCAAGTTTTGTAATGGTATTATGAATTTATTCATAAAACTTAGTTGTTGAACAAAATAAATAGTGATGTACATATTATATACTGATAAGTCCATAAATATCGATATTTTTGACTGACTAACCCAGAAGGAGGGCGTAATTTGTAGTTGTTTTTTATGCTTTTATAATATTATGCTTTTTTCTTCAGATGGGTGAAGTTAATTGGAAATGAAGACTTATTGTATTTATCCATACAAAGATATGGCACAAGGTGTTATCAGGATTAAGAATAACTAATACAGCATATAAATAAGCATATCTAGTATGACGACTCCATTGTGAATCGAATTTTGAGATTAATCATCGTAAAGCATTCAAAAATCATAAATATTTCTTTAATTTTATTTGTAAAAATTGCTTAATTTTATTTTGAAAACAGAGTTATTGTACATAGGTAACTTTGCGTGAATTAAATTTAACAATAAACACACCCGTATATTGTGTTCTTTCATTTTCATCGATATCGATAGACAAACATAGAAAGGGGTGGCAAGCCCTAGTGGTATACAATATTAAAAAAAAAATGGCAGGTTAGCCAACTGGTAGACATAAAATTTGTTTGTTAAGTTAGGAAAAGTACGTTCATGATTCGATTCAGGGGCTTGTATGGGAGTGCCGACTCTTATACGTAGTGTTAAATCCTCTTTGCCCACGCTTTTGTCATATCATCTAGCGGTATGAAATATACTTTACCGCCTCAGACCTACCTAAATTTACATACACAAATTTATAAAAATTGGTCGAGCCGTTTCGGAGGAATGCGAACACAAATACCGTGACTCGATATTTTTATTATACTTCACTATTTTCATTTGGAGCTCCAGCTGTTCAAACGAGACTGATGAACTCGGAAGTAAATCATGTAAAAGACTTCGGTTGCCAAAAGGAAAACAATACGAAAATTCTAAAAAACTGCACATCGCACGCACTGCAAAAATCATAATTAGCGAACAAAGAAAGAAGTTGTTGGCACGGATTTCAAAGACGAGTATATACCTGTCGTTGGTATATTATTTTAAAACGTCCGTTTTAGTGTTTTAAAATGTAATGACAGGATGATAGGCGGATAATCAACGGAAGGAGATGAAGAATGTTGAAAGTAAAATGATATCACGTATCGAAGCAGACAAGCGCCAGACGAAGCTCCTGAGGCGGCATGCCAACTCCGTTCATCTCTGGAGTTGTAGTGGTATTCTGTAAGAACATTTAACAAACTCGAAAACTGAATCCGCGGTGAGATACGGTGCGGCTTCGTGTGGCGGGTCACCCCCTGCCCTCCAATATGGTTGAGGGGAGTGATGGCTGCTGCTTGAGTCAACTCGTGCGCGGGAACTGCGCGCGGGGGACCGGTCCGACTAAATACTATCCCTTTGGCTTTTTAGTTTGTTGGAATTTTATCGTATTTCTTTTCTTTTCTCCCTTATTATATCATTCGAACGGCAGGACACACTATCGCTGAGGTTGATCCAATTGTAACAAGACAAACAATGTTTCAAAAAAGTGAAAAAATGACAAGCCCGCTGAGTTTCTTGCCGGATCTTCTCAGTTGAGGCCGCGTTGTGATCCGGTGGTAGCTTTTAAAAAATTGTCCATTCAAAAGTGCTAGCGTTAAGCCTATTTGAAATAAATATTTTTGACTTTGACTTTAGATAAGTATCAAATTCGAACGAATTTGTTATCTCACCACGGATTTAGCAGTCGAGTTAGTGAAATCTTCTTACAGAATAACCGCTCTGCACTTGAGAATCATTTTCCACTCCATTTATTTATGCGATAGAGATCCGGAGCGCAATCGAATCTTGGCTCAGCAAGCAACCGAAAGTTCTACGGTGACGTAACCACATTAATTCCAGGGTGATATTGTTCTGGATATTGTGTATTTGTGTTGACTATTCGCTGCATGTCTCCCACGTTGATTTATAGTCAATATACACGGTGGAAACGAAGTGTCAACAGACAATATTTCCGTAAACTATAGTGATATTACAAAAAATGAAAAATCGAAAGAATCAGGATGTATCCAAAATTTTGAGTTAAATTATTTTGAACACGTTATTAATTTAATTTTATTCATTAGGGCACCTAGTTCCTACACATATCTGTTTCAGTTTTTGTAATATTATGTTTATGATTTACGGAAATATCTTCTGTTGATACTGGTTGATACTGTCCACATGGTTTCCACCCTGTTTAGTTGACAATGAGTGAAATGTAGTATTTTTTTAATATGGACAATTAAATATATGTACACTAAATACCTACATGGTAAATGTAATGAACTTATAATATGAATCAGTTAATGAATGATGTTGAACAACAACAAAGAAGGTATTTAATTAAGAACAGCCTATGTCCGATATTGGCATTAACATTGCCGATTCAACATATAAAATAAATCGACGACAGATAGTTTTTGTACAAGATCGTGATGAACAAAATTGATTCGATTTCCAACGTTCTTAGCTATTAACCATCCAAAATAAATATGCAAAGCCTTATAAAAAAAAGTCAGGTATTTTTGATAGTCCTCTAAAAAAGTTACATCCGGCGCATAATATCTTGATAATATCGCTTATAACATAATAATTTTCATTTAAAATTTTATTGTCATCTCAATCTCCATCCTTCTTGTATCGAACGGAAGCACAAAAAACTGTTAAAAACCACAGTAGTACTTACCTATTAATAATAATAAAAAAACACAAGATAAAATTAATTAACTTTCCGGGCCTTTCATAATCTAAATCAAAATAGACGACACGACTTCAAAACATCTTCTATTTTAAAATGTGGTGGGCAACTTTTTTATTTGAATGAATGGGAGTAAAGTTTGTTACAGTCTTTGCGATTTCAAAGCTACCTGTTCTGTAAAATCTCGCGTCAGGCGATTCAGCGGATCTGTCGGTGTAGTGGTTAGGCACCTGAGCTGCTATACAACAGGTACTGGATTCGAGTTCCATGCATGGAACTCATGCATGCATTACTTTCTTGTGTGTCTGAGTATGTACTTCTCACTATCTTTCCTTGCAGTAAACTTCTCCTATTTCTGTTTATTTATCATCATAATACGTGTAGTATGTATATTTATCATTTCTATATTATGTTATATATATATGTATGGTTATATATGTTATTGTAATATATATTATATATATATATATATGTACTGATTATGTATGACACACCTACCCTTCCATATTCTGTCCTGTACCCCAAGGTTGTCTGGAAGAGATCGCTTTAGCGATAACACCGCCTTAAATTGTCACACTGCAATTTTACTTTTCCCTTTTAAGTTGTATCTTCTCTTTTGGTGTACAATAAAGAATATTTGTATTGTTTGTATTGTATTGTAATTAAATTTGGAATTGTATCAGTTTTAGAGTTATCATAAATAGTATAGGGTAACTGTTAGTTGGCCGGGTGTGGATTGTCTCATACGTTTTTACTATAATTTTCATTTATCACGAGTGGCATACACCTGATCTAATTTTTAGAGAATTAATTATGTAAGACACCTCCTGGAATTAACTGGAAAAATGAGACGATAAACAGTAATCAGCCCTGGTAAGTGCAGGAAGTATTACAAATATGCAAAATCGAAAGAATTTCTTTTCGGAATATAATATACTTTTAGAGAAAAATATAATGAAGGATTATGTGTTTGAGCGTTTACTTACTGGACACTATGCTATTGTAGAATAAAGGGGGCACTTGCCAATTATTATTTTTGTGGCAAGTGGTGACTGACCACCCACTAGATAAGCTCTCTAATTGGCCATCAAAGGATGACAGAGAGCTACAGCGGTGTAATCACAGAGCGATTCGGCTCTGGCGGCGGCGTGTCGAAATTAGATATTATTTCTTATACAAAGTACTAAACTGAAAATTGCAAACGTACGACTGTATTCTTAGCATTCATCAGAAATTTTGCCCGCCCGTGGGGTGTCCGGGTAAGAATAGCACCCCCCCATCTCTTCCCATTGGGTGTACGTAAGAGGCGACTTAGGGAAATCCAGAAGACGGGCAGCAGCGTCTTCTGTTTTTGTGATCCATCTCATCACTTATACTGCGATCCCCAAGACGCCTGCCAAGCGTGGGGATTATGGCAACCCCCCCCCCCCCCACAATGATTGATAGTATTTGTTTACGGCCCCCAGTCCCCGGCAGCTCCTCTATTCCTCGCCTTGGTAGCGGGCGGGGTAACGGTCGAGCAGGGGGTGCGAAGAATCTCCGGCAGATGCCCCGCTACCACCCCCACCGAACTTTGGCCCTGGCAACACACAACGTCCGCACTCTTAGGACCGATGAGAAGATTCTCGAGCTGGAGGAAGAATTGAGCAAGTTACGTTGGGACATCTTGGGTTTATCTGAAATCCGACGAGAGGGACAGGATACGATAACCCTTGATTCCGGAAACTTGCTCTTCTTCCGGGAAGGAGATCGAAAATCCCAGGGTGGTGTCGGGTTTCTCGTCCGTAAGTCCCTTATTAACAACGTGGTAAAGGTCGATAGTGTGTCGAGCAGGGTAGCGTACCTTATACTCAGAATAACCGATCGGTATTCGCTGAAGGTCATACAGGTATACGCACCGACCTCGGCACACCCTGACGATGAAGTAGAGGCTATGTATGAGGAGATAGCAAAAGCCATACATACCTCCAAAACATACTTCACCGTTGTTATGGGGGACTTTAACGCAAAGGTGGGCACTCGGAATGGCGATGAGTTGAGAGTGGGGTCGTATGGGTATGGGCAGCGGAACCAAAGGGGCCAGCGGCTGGTCGACTTCATGGAGAAGGAGGGACTCTTTGCGATGAACTCCTTCTTCAAGAAGCGACCATCCAGGAAGTGGACGTGGATAAGCCCCGATGGTTCAACCAAAAATGAGATTGACTTCATCATGACGACCAAGAAGCATATATTCGATGATGTTTCCGTGATCGGCAGGGTGAAAACCGGTAGCGATCACCGCATTGTTAGAGGCACATTGAATATCAACGTCAAGCTTGAGAGGTCCAGTCTGATGAAGTCCACGCTCCGTCCAGGATCCGCCCAAATCCAGAATCCCGAAGACTTTCAACTTGAACTGCATAATCGCTTCCAGTGCCTCGCCGACTGCGAAACTGCGGACGAGATAAACAATGGGTTGGTGCAAACTGTCCACGCAGTGGGGTCCAAGTTCTATAAGACCCCACGCCGTAAAAAACCTCAAAAGCTCTCCAATACAACCATTAAGCTAATGGAAAACCGGACTGAGATGAGACTGCAATCTTCAGCTGATATGTCGGAATATGCTGAACTCAATAGACGAATCTCGAAATCCATGCGACACGACTTGCGTTCCTATAATACAGCGTGTATTAAGGACGCAATTGAGCGGAACCAAGGCTCTAAAGTGTTCGCACAGAATTCGTCTATTGGGCGTAGCCATATGACGAAGCTGAAGATCGATGACGGCAGTGTCATCTCATCGAAACCGGAGATATTGAGAGAGCTCGAGAGATTTTACGGACAGTTATACACCTCAACACGGGAACCCATTGATAGAACAGCTCAGGACACCAGAGCCAAACTAACCCGACACTACACTGAGGACATCCCAGACATCAGCCTGTATGAGATTAGAATGGCTCTCAAACAGCTCAAGAATAACAAGGCGCCGGGTGAAGACGGAATCACATCAGAACTTCTGAGAGCGGGTGGAAAACCGGTACTTTTAGTCCTCCAAAAGTTATTTAATTCCGTCTTACTCGAGGGTACAACGCCAGAAGCATGGCACAGGAGTGTGGTGGTTCTTTTCTTCAAAAAAGGTGATAACACTTTATTGAAGAATTATAGACCTATCTCACTCCTGAGCCATGTATACAAGCTGTTTTCGAGAGTCATTACGAACCGTCTCGAACGCAGGTTTGATGACTTCCAGCCTCCCGAACAAGCCGGGTTCCGAAAAGGCTTTAGCACCGTAGACCACATACATACGCTCCGCCAGATTATACAGAAGACCGAGGAGTATAATCGGCCATTATGTCTAGCGTTTGTGGACTACGAGAAAGCCTTTGATTCAATCGAGACCTGGGCAGTATTGCAATCTCTCCAGCGGTGCCACATTGACTATAGGTACATCGAAGTGTTGAAGTGTTTGTACAGCAACGCCACCATGTCGATCCGACTACAGGACGAGAGCACGAAACCAATCCCATTGCAGCGTGGTGTGAGACAGGGAGACGTTATTTCTCCGAAACTGTTCACAAACGCATTGGAGGACGTTTTCAAGCTCTTGGACTGGAACGGATTCGGCATCAATATCAATGGCGAATACATCACTCACCTTCGTTTTGCCGATGATATAGTCATTATGGCAGAGTCGCTGGAGGACCTCAATACGATGCTCAGCGACCTCAGTAGCGTTTCCCAACAGGTGGGTCTTAAAATGAACATGGACAAGACGAAGATCATGTCTAATGTCCATGTTGCACCCGTACCGGTAATTGTTGGGAACGATACACTCGAAGTTGTTGACCACTATGTATACCTAGGACAAACTATCCAGGTAGGTCGGTCCAACTTCGACAAAGAGGTCGCCCGAAGAATCCAACTCGGATGGGCAGCGTTCGGGAAACTACGCGAAATCTTCTCGTCCAAAATACCGCAGTGCCTAAAGACGAAGGTTTTTAACCAGTGTGTGTTGCCAGTGATGACATATGGTACTGAGACGTGGTCCCTAACTGTTGGCCTTTTGGATAAGCTCAGAGTCACACAACGAGCTATGGAGAGAGCTATGCTCGGAGTTTCTTTGCGCGACAGAATCCGAAATGAGGAGATTCGCCGAAGAACCAAGGTCACCGACATAGCTCTTAAAATCTGCAAGTTGAAGTGGCAATGGGCAGGCCACATCGCTCGGCGAACCGATAACCGCTGGGGAAGAAAGGTTCTCGAGTGGCGACCACGAACCGGAAGACGCAGCGTAGGTAGGCCTCCCACTAGGTGGACAGACGACATTGTGCGCGTCGCAGGTAACCGGTGGATGCAAATAGCCAATTGTCGGTCATTGTGGCGTTCGAAGGGGGAGGCCTATGTTCAGCAGTGGACGTCTTCCGGCTGGTGATGATCAGAAATTTTATAGAACAATATGTGTCTACGCGCTTTAAAATCAACAAATCTTTCATATCAACTACGCCACGAAGTACTTACCTATTTAAGTTAATCGAGTAAATTTTCATACTGAAATAACGTCGGTTTTATAAATCGATACTTTTTCCAATATAACGCCCCCTCACTATGACTACAGAAAATCACTATAATATCTTCAAACTATAAATAATTCGCAAGAACCGCGTTTTGCGTCACTTGTGTTTCCGTTGCGAAGATGCCAAAACTTTTGGGGTGAGAGGCGGAAGCGGTTGTCGATTCGATTCGATCGATACACGAGTCGATCGAATTGTTTAAGTTTCTTAATGTCTTTATTGAAGCTAGTGACGGGATAAGGAAGAAGTTCATGATGGAATTTAATTCATCAGATTTTCATACACATAAAAATATTTAAATCGAGTGCTCTAAATATTCGGAAGTCTACCCATAGCAAAAGAAGGCACTAGTTGGGTTGGGTAAAAGAAATCAGCTGTTTAGTGCAAAAGACAAGGGTGGGGTGCGGGGTATGGACTGCGCTAGCGGGGCAGTTGAACTTGACGTTGACCTATGCGCCCGGGAGGGCCGTAAAGACAGTTTTTTTTTTTTGGTAAATGTAAGTACTTATTAGGTTTTTTTAAAGTCATAGAACAAAAGTTGTTGTTAGTAATTATAGCCTTAAGAGGTTGTTAGCGCGTAAGTATGTCTTTTTTTTTTTTTTTACCAAGCACGTGTGTAGTATACGGAGAGTTTTTACACCAAATAAATGTAGATCTTAACCACTGAAGAAGTAACAACAATGAGAATCCTTGAACAGAAAATATACGTTGCATTATTCTGAGCTTTTCATTATGCGCAACGCAATAATTTATGATGTGAATATTCCACACGTTCGTAACACTTCTTTATAACATAACGGAGTGTAATAGGTCTGCAGTCTAAAATCTAAATAGCATGGTGGCATGTGATATCCTCTTTCAATTTTATTTTATTTGTAGACAATAAGATTTTTTGCAGGGTTAAGTAAGTATATTTCGTATGTTACAACTGTTATATTCAGGGTGCAACATATTTGTAAAACGCGGCAACGTTCAAGTGTAAAAGAAACACCCGCATCCAACGCAAATAGTGTAGGCATGGATGCAGTCTAAATATTAGCATCTGTGTGTCATTTGTCAAACCTAAATAATCAGTAGAATTTGAAATTCGAAGGAAAAATCTAGAAAGCGCCCACTCAGAAGCTGTAGGTATGTATGTATATGTAGGTAAGGTACTCCTACTTATCTACTTACTCTATTTTTCTACTGTTCTGCTGCACGTGTAAGCTTAATAGAGCGTTCTGAGATCTCAGCAGATGTTTTCCTCGTCATATACAAAATAAGAATTCTACGTTCAACGACTTTGTGAATTCCAAATTCGAAAAGAAAAATTTATTAGTAGATCCGTAGGCGTCGAGCGGCGCGGGCGCCGCTGTCCGTTGCAAATTGCCGAACTGATAGACCGAATATTCCGCACTAAATACTTCGAAATAATTGTTTATCTGGGAATTCGTGTAAACAATGAAAAGTTAAGTGCGCCCATAAATCAATGCATTATCGTGAAATTAGATTCATGATTCGCTTAAATTATTCGTGTTTTAAATAAAATTCCAGTTCGACTATCCATCTGTGTGGTAGTTGCAGTCATCTACTCGTTCATTCAAAACTGTGATTCAAATTGCTTACTGAAACTAGCTACCAATTAATTTAAATACTCAATACAGCTCCATTGTCTGACTGTGAATGACGTCACTTAATAAAAATGTGAGAAACCAAGGAATTTGCTAGAAATTTTAACAGTTCTGTACAGTGGCGGTATTTCTCTTTAGTTAGTAGGTAACGGGATCGTATACCCGCAATTCCATAAAAAAGTATAGTTGCAACACTGGAATTTGGAAAAACCGTAAATTCTATTTTTAAATACTAGTAGTTTTAAATAATAGTCGGATAAATGACCACAGCAATAAAATTGCTTTTCTTCAAACATAATTCACGGGTTTCATGATTAAAGTGGATGGCCCAATACACCAGTGAACCATCAAGTAACAAGTACCTATAATTTAGACTGACGAGTTTATCGTGATCTGAACAGATTAATGTTTAACTCGAAACCTACGCTTACCTTAGAAACATTTGACCGTTCGGATCAACCTTGTACTATTTCGATCCCCGATCAAGACGCACCGTATAAAAATAAATCAACGAAATATAAAATGCAGAAATGAAACAGTCAAACTGAGAACACCTGGAACTGTAGCCGTTGGATTTGAGCCAGTTTGATAACGAAGAAGTAACAAGAAATGTAATATTCCGCACCATATTTCATCGTAAAGTTGTATCTCCAATTGGGTGACGCTGGAGTGTCTGTGAAAGTGCAAAAACAGATTTGGAGTACAAGTAAGTTATTTATTACGCTCTTAAATAGATTTTTTTATACTACCAAGGTGGCAAGCAAGCATGGGGCCTGCCTGATGGTAAGCAGTCAACGCAGCCCAAAGACGCTAGCAACACCAGACGAATCGCTAACGCGTTGCCGACCCTGAAGACATTAGATGTTAAGTCTTCTAATCCGGTAATTCCGGTGTGAAGGGCACTGTCTGTACACCAACTACCTACAGTGCCCTTCACACCGGAACACAGCAAATGTTACACACTGCTGTTTGGTGGCTATAATATCTGACACTACGATGGTACCTACCTGGACGGTTCCTTGCTCGGAGAACCTACCACCTGTTTTTTTTTAATTTAACATAGATGACGTGACAAGCAAGATTTCCGCCTGATGCTAAGCTACCTACTCTATATTTTGTGGCGACACGCATGCCTATAGACAGCTGCATTTAGGGTTGCCAGCTCCTGTTTTGTATTAGAGGATTTATTAGTACAAATTATAGGACTCAGGACGGAATTAAAGGACATGATGTTATTTTAAGTCTCGATCTATTATGGTGTCAGTTGAGATTGGTAAATCTAAAATAGTGATTTTCATTATTAATTAGGTATAATTACTAATGAAAATCACTATTTTAATACGAAACAAAAATAAGGTATCAAAAAACTCAATTAAATAATAATACGTGCTTTAGAAAATAACCTTTTTTTTTACTGTATATTTAGGATTAGGTACTTTTTGCTGCTATAAGAGATTCTTCATTTTCCATTTTTTCTAAAATAAAGGACGATTTTTTTTTAGATAAAGGTACACTATCTATATTAAGGTCTTAAAATGAGGACGTCCATTAAATTAAAGGACGTCTGGCAAGCTCTTAGAGGAGATACCACTCTGAGGGCAGGCCTAGCTGCATTGCACTGCCGCTCGTCAATCGAGTCATCGGTAAATTAAGTCTCTAGGAACTGGTAATTTTACCAGCTACAGTGCCCTATACCAGAACATATCCATGTTTGCACATTGCTGTTTGGCTTTAGAATATCTAATAAGCCGGTGGTACATGAACAAGGGATACCTTACACAAAAGTTTAAAATACTCGTACGTCCCCATTACAAATCTCTCTTTGTAAATTGGTTTGCTGTTAGAAAACTCATGTTTGAGTTTAGTTCGCCAATGTACATGCATTTACTATCTTTTAGTTACTGTATCTGTGTTTCTTTGTGTACAATAAGAATAAATAAATAAATAAACCCAATTCAAAGTTACTAGGTACACTAGTACTTAGTAGAGTAGTGTAGCCTCCGTGAGGCAGTGGGAAACCGCTTGCTTGGCAAACCGGAGGTCGCGGGTTCGAATCCCGCAAGAGGCAACAGCTTTGTGTAGTGGTTCCTTACCTGGCTAAGACAATGTGGGCCGATCACCTGAATGTAAAGTAAGATGATCCATGCGTCGGATGGCATGTAGAAAGTCTGTCCTGCGCCTGACCTCTACCCCGGTCGTGTCGTTCTGCCGTCCTAGCGGATTGTGAGAGGTATAAAGGAAGAGAGAGTGCACTTGTGTCTACGCAAGCGCTTGAGCACTATATCTCCCGCGAAGAGGGCTGATCTGGTGCAAGAATGGCCGCTGTGGTCGTATCGGCCAGGAGGACATTATAATTACTTAGTAGGGTCACTAGTCCCTCCTTGAATGGGGAAATAATGTTCGCATAGCGCACACCCCGGGATATACAGCCCTAATAAAGATTGCTGATGGACCAAACTTTTCAATACGATACGAAGTAACCTTTTGCTGTTTTTCATGTCGACATAAAAAGAACTTGGACATTTTTATTTCTTGTATGTTTCACCTGGATTTCTTATCGAAATTGTAAAGTTTTTTTTCTATTGTTTTTTTTTTTTGTGAGACTCTGAGTGAGGCGAGATTAGTAACAGGCAGGGTAGTAATATCTATACTCTTATAATAAAACAGTAGAGGTCGAAAAGTGATTATTATTTTTGATCAGAATAGGCCAGGGAAGCTAGAAATAAGCATCTGTCTATCTGTCCGTTTGTTACCTCATTACAGGAAAACGGCTGAACGCATATCAATGCAATTTATATAATGACTAGCTGACCCGCGCAGCTCTGCTCGCGCTCTTTTTACTCAGAAACCTTTTTGGGCTCATGCACAACACTTTGCTGAAGATCACGACATGATCATATGCTATGCATTTGATCATGTCGATTCTATAAAATTACGATTCTATAAATAAATGACATACAGACAAACATTCATTTTTATATATAGTTACAGAAGATAGAAGAAGTAGATATTATCCCAAATTAGAAGATTGCTATGGGTCAGGTAGTGTAGATCAAGAGATACAGCTTGACCCTCCTATTGTGTAGGCAGCCGCATAAAAAAGGGGGTTAGTTGGGCATTACGTTTACGAATAATTAAAAACCTAGCTGGCTGCGAGCGAAGCCGCAGGCGCTGCTAGTGTTGAATAAACGACTATCACTGACCTACCTACACAGAAAGACACTTAATCGTGTGATTTGTTTATTATCCACAAGAATAAAATAGTTGTGAATGCGAATCTTGTCTGTTTTCTTTTATTTAAATGTCACCTCTATTTCTTCATTTCCCGAATATTTAATGGCTCCATTAATTGGAATGAACAGGCCAAGAATACGTTAAATCAACATTAATCTCACAGGACACACACTTGTTTATAGATTTAACTGGTCGTTAAGACAATAAAAATTGCTATAAATTATTATACGTAGCGTCGTATTTTGTTTTTAAAAGTGTAGTGGAAAATTTCCGTTTTTAATCAAATAAAATAAACAATTTTATTAACGAGGTATGTTAAAGGTATTTCCATGCCGGCATAATATTTAACCATACTGGCGAATTTTGGTGACAAAAGACAAATATCTTTCTTATCAACTTAATTTTTCTATTTAGTGGTTTAGAGGGAGTTTCCGTTTAAGTATTCGAAGTAAGTAAAATTAAGAAATGGCAAGTCAAAGTGCGTGAGTGTGTCAATCATTACATTTTTAATTTATCATTACAGTTACTCGATTAATTTGTACGGATAATAAATGAATCTTTTTATTTCACTGATTGATCGACTTGAACTTACTAATATTATGTACTTTTCGATTGAAATAAATAAAGACGTGTTTCATGAATTGTCAAAAACAACTCGCGTCTGCGTCCAGCGCGTACCTTTAAACGCGCTGGACGCACCGCACGCACGGCACACATCGGATTTTAGTTTTTTTTTCTTTTTGGGAATGATAGACGCTGTTGGCCGCAGATGGCCATTACAGCTTCACTGGACAATAGGAGGCGAGCGCTTAAAGCGCTCTAGCCTTACGATTTTAGTTTGCTTTGTATGATTTTACATAGCGCTGCGTCCATTATTCGCGCCGCCCGCATCGGAAATTGAAATCCGTCGCGTGCCGTGCGTGCGGTGCGTCCGGCGCGAACCAATAGACGCGTACCTTAAGGGGTGCACTAGGGGTAAGTGAACTTTGTATAGAGGAATAAAAGTGGAATAATTAATTCCACTCTAATCACCCAGGTGATCAAAAAATACCTTTGCGATTTGACATTTGCGAGATTCCGTTGTAGGAAATTTTTGTTCTCGCGGAGGAAACCTTCAATAGATCCCCAGGACCTTGTGGGCAACTACGGGTATGTGAGATTCTTACCCACTGAAACCCTCGCGGCTGCCGCATAGGCATATTACAGGGGGACCTGGGCTGTCCTCAAGGATCTGCACCTGGTACCCCTCAGTGCCTTGCCTAGCCGGCCGCCGGAGGGCGCTTTGTAGCTGTCACGGTGCTCACGGGGTTGGGGCTCGCTACTCCACCGCCAACCTCTTCAGGAGTTGCCGCCGATATCGACGGATGTTTTGAATCCACTCCCCAAACGCCCACTGACCCCAAAGGTGTTCACTTACCTAACGCTCGCATGGTCACCCCCTTCCCTCCAAGGTGAGGGGAGTGATGGCTGCTGCTCGAGTCTATTAGTGCGCGGGTGATGCTTGGGGTACTAGTCCGATACTATCCCTTTGGCCGTTTAGTTTGTTGTATTTTCGTAGTAATTTTTGTTTTTTTCTTTCTATCGTCGTAATTTTTGTTCTTATCTTCGTACGGCAGGACACACTGTCGCTGGTGCTGATCAAATTGTAACAAGACAAAAATGCTTAAAAAAAAGTGAAAAAATTACAAGGCGGCTGTGTTTCTTGCCGGATCTCAGTTTAGGCCAAAAAAATGACCGTTCAAAAGTGCTAGCCTTAAGCCTATTTGTTATAAATATTTCAGAATTTGAATAACCCATCATCAGTGGAAGACGTCCAATGCTTAACATAGGCCTTCCTCTTGCCTGGTCCCCCGAGTCGACAGGGTTGCAGCGGCCTTGCACAGGCTGCTCCCCAATCTCGGGGGGCCGAGCGAGGAAGTTCGCCGCCTCTACGCCGCAGTCGTGCGGTCCGTAGTCCTCTACGGGGCGCCCATCTGGGCGCCGAGGCTGGCCATTAGACGCTGTAGAACGAAAATCTACAGCGTCCAGCGGAGGATGGCACTGCGGATTGCACGAGGATACCGAACGGTGTCCTTTGAGGCGGCGACCATACTGGCACGCTTTCCGCCCTTAGATATCCTGGCGGGCATGTATGCGAGGGTCTATGACCAGATCCGCATCGCCCGCTAGAGTGGCGGAGGCGAGCCGGTGGCGCTCGAAGCCATCAAGCGGCAGGAACGACACATCGCTCTCGCGACGTGGCGCGAGCGGCTCCAGCCGGAGCACATAGCGCGCAAACGCGTCGTTGAGGCATTCCTGCCGCATCTCGAAGCCTGGATACAGCGACGGAGCGGACGACTCACCTATAGGCTTACGCAGATAATCACCGGACACGGTTGTTTCGGTGATTATCTGCATAAGATCGGACGTGAAGCGACGACGAGATGCTTCCACTGCGACCAGTCTGACTCCGCCCAACACACGCTAGAGACTTGTCCCGCGTGGTCGTTGGAGCGTCGAGACCTGGTCGAAGTCATCGGATCGGACCTCTCCCTGGGCAGCGTAGTGTCGGCTATGCTGTCCGGGGATGCGGCGTGGGGAGCGATGGCCGCCTTCTATGAGACTGTCATGTCCCAGAAGGAGGCCGCTGAGCGGGAACGCGAACGCGCTGATCCCGCTCGACGACGAAGGCGCAGGCCGCGTCAAGCGGCCGCCCAACGTCTCGCTCCCCAGCCCTGAGCCCAGGGCTATAAACAATGGGCAACCTTCGGAGTCGCTGGACGCTCGGGGTGTGGGCCCCTTGAGCGTCCATTGAGTACGGCGGCGACTCCGAGGAGGACGGCGGCGGGGTTGCGACCCCCGTCCCCGTCAGCACCGGCGGCGGGCTCAAAGGCAAGGCACTGAGGGGCCCCTGGTGCAGATCCCACCGGAGAGCCCTGGGGTCTCCCCTCTCATGTGCCGATGCGACAGCCGAAGGGGGTTTTAGTGGGTAAGAATCCCACATATGCCGGTCGAGCCCCACAGCTCCCGGGGATCTTTCGAAGATTTCCCCCGCGTCAAAAAAAAGAAAAAAGAAAAAGGCCTTTCTCTTGCTGGGGGGTTTTACCATAATCCTCAGATGCTGGTGCCAGTCTTCTGGTTTTCTCTTAGTCGCCTCCTACCACGCCTCTTAGTCCACCATGGGAGGGTGCTATTCTTGTACTTTTTTCGGGGGAAACCTTCGATAGATCCCCGTTTACCCCTGTACTCCTGTGGGGTATGTGGGATTCTAATCCACTAAAACCCTCGGCCCTTAATGCCTTTGATACGGTGCTCACGAGGACAGGGATCGCATCCCCGCTTCCGTCCTCCTCGAAGTCGCCGCCGTATTCAATGGACGTCCTAGGGACCACACACCGACCGTCCAGCGACTCTGAAGACTAACCTTTTTTTTTTTGAAATGGTGAAATCTTCCAAAGATCCCCGGGAGCTGTGGGGCGCGACCGGGGTATGTGGGATTCTTACCCACTAAAACCCCGGCGGCTGTCGCATCGGCACATGAGAGGGGGGACCCCAGGGCTCTCCGGTGGGATCTGCACCAGGGGCCCCTCAGTGCCTTGCCTTTGAGCCCGCCGCCGGGGGGCGCATTGTAGCTCCCCGGGAACCAGTCACGGTGCTCACGGGGACGGGGGTCGCAACCCCGCCGCCGTCCTCCTCGGAGTCGCCGCCGTACTCAATGGACGTTCAAAGGGCCCCCACCCCGAACGTCCAGCGACTCCGAAGGACTGAAGACTAACCTAACAAAATAGTTTGTCCATCCCACCCAACGATATTGATCCCACCCATGGCTGGACTTTCAGTCGCATTACATGCATACAGTAGGTAAGTACCTATATACCTAGAATCACCGAAAATATCTCAGTTTCAACATTTCAGTGCGCATTTGAACCATTGCGTTACGCTCGCGCGTATTTACACAAACAGTAATTTTGTTTACATTTCCCATGCAATGATATACAACTCACTATAAATAGTGTACGTATTATAAGTGCGCTTTGCCAAGAGCTCTATAGAGTTACACTTATACAATAAAATATAATTTTCGGATTCTGGATAGGTAGGTACTTACCTATTGTATACCCCTATCTAAAATAGCCATGTGTGAACTTCCGACATTGAAACATCATAATGTCCTCCTGGCCGATATGACCACAGCGGCCAATCGTTCACAAGATCAGCCAACAAGAGGGAGATATTATAGGGCACAAGCGCTTGCGTAGACACAATGCACTCTCTCTTCCTATAAACGTCTCACAATCCGATAGGACGGGAGACCGACACGACCGACGGAGAGGTCAGGCGCAGGACCGACTTTCGACATGCCCATCCGACGCATGGATCATCTTACTTTACAGACGATCAGGTGATCGGGCTGCATTGTCCTAGCCAGTAAGGAACAAATATACAAACTTGTGATTGTATATTTGCGATATACCTTATACCTTGTGCGATTCAACGCCGCTAAAACACAAGCGTGTCTTTTCACCGCCAAACGGAGTCTCTTCACCTCGGCTCCTACTTTTCAAAATGTATCCTTGGAATACACCGACCGCCTTCAGCTGTTGGGAGTTGAAATTTCCTCAAACCTCAACTTTGGGCGGTTCATTGAGTCCAAGGCCAAGGTAGCTGCAAGGAAGCTAGGTGTCCATGCAAAGGTCCATTGGTACTTCACACCGGAGCAGCTTTTTGATGTTATATAAAGCGCAAGTCCGATCGTGTGTGGAGTACTGTAGTCACATATGGGCTGGTGCTGCTAAATGCCATCTTTCAGCTTTGGACTCAGTGGAGAGGCGCGCTAAGAGGCTTATTGGTAACTCTGGGTTAGTAGAGACCAATTTACAAAGCCTAGTCCGGTCAGCTAGCGTTAAGCCTCTTTGAAATAAAAATTTTGAATTTTGAGCCACGTGGGAACTACCGAGTGGGAAACCGCTTGCTTTGTAAACCGGAGGTCCCGGGTTCGAATCCCGCGGTGAGCAACAACTTTGTGTACGAGTAGGTGTTACTTACTGACTGGCTAGGAAAATGCAGGCCGATCACCTGATTGTCCGAAAAGTAAGATGATCCATGCGTCGTCCAACTGAAGATGTCATACCATCGCGATCTGTTATCTAATTAGATAACACAACAACAGACAGACAGACAGGTAACAGATATACATATTGTCCGCTTCGCTAAATCCAAAACACGTTTGTGAATAACGATGATAGTATGAACGATAAATTTCAACCGACCAGACAAAACACTTTTTTTTTAAGTAGACCAGACGAAGGATGTCTAAATCTAGATCTCAGTCTACGTTGCTCGATATATAACCTACGTCTTACGTTAGACGTAAAAATAACTTTATAAAATACTAAAAATGTTTCACGTGCCTGGCTCCGGGATCTTGGCAATTCGGAGCTATCTGCCTAGATAGATACATTTATAAAGTAAAACTCTTCCCAGACGCTTGAATTTGTTAGTTAAACAAAAAGTTTTGATGTATTCGTTGTACTTAGGTAAGTAGGTACTCAATACGAAGTATCACTATCAGAAGAAATGCTGCGTTGGCAGCAAAAGGAACGCAGCAGGGGTCCCTCAACTGCCAAAACAGCTGCTTCTCTAGAGGACATTGCAATCCTAAAACAGGGAAGCAACAACAACAACACTGCGAAGATGGCGTTATCTCATCATCCCCACGCTTGGCTTGGGGGCTGGGGACGCTGCTGCCTTTATTTTTGTTTTTCCCCTCTTCCGACATCCAACGAGAGGAGCTGGGTGGTTTCTATTCTTACCCGGTCACCCCACGGGCGACGTTATTTAAGCCAGGCCAATTTTTAGCTAGATTTCCTCTTGGCGCGTCACCCCCTTCCCTCCAATATGGTTGAGGGGAGTGATGGCTGCTGCTCGAGTCAACTCGTGCGCGGGTGCTGCTTGGGGGGACTGGTCCGACTATTATCCCTTTGGCATTTTAGTTTCTTGTATTTTCGTCGTATTTTTTATTTTATTTGATCATTTGAACACACTTCGCTGATCTAATTGTAACAAGGCAAACTTGGTTTAAACAAAAAAAATTGAAAAAATTACAAGCTCGCTGAGTTTCTTGCCGGATCTTCTCAGTTGAGACCGCGTTGTGATCCGGTGGTAGCTTTTAAAAAATTTACCGTTCAAGTGTTGTGTCACTACGTTAAGACTATTTGAAATAAAAATTGTGAATTTTTGAATTTTGACAGCCGTAATCAGACTTTGTTAAAGAAACATTATCTGTCACTTGTATAATTATAAAATCTTTATATACCTACTGAGGAGTAAAAAAAAGCTCATTAAATGACTCTAAGTGCGCCATTTGTGTATTTCTGTGCCGTTTTCTTTGTATATTTACAACTTTAGAGACACAGCTGATTTCCGAAACGAAGCATTTTATCACGAAGGACTAATCGAAGATAGAAGAAGCGAAGAAAGAAGTAAGAGTTCTCCATAAATTTGTCTTTTTCCGCTTTGCTGCTGATAATTATTCGCATGTCAACAGCAAAGAGAAAAGGTCTCCTTTATGAGAACTTCCTCTGTGACAACACTTGTAACAACAAGAAACCGCAGTGAATTTGAAGAACCAATACCTACCTATCAAGACTGGAGTAATGCTAATAGAACGGACGGATATGTCAATGTTTTTTAATTAATCTCTAATATTTACCTATAAACCTAAAACGATAGACCCCTAGATATAGACCTAAAAACTTTTGCATTTTATACCTACTTGTTATATTTACCCGACTACGGAGGGAGGATTATGATTTTAACAAGAATGTATGTATGTATGTTCACCTGTTCCCGCATATCTTCTAATCTACTTAACATAATTTGACAAGTTGGATGTCATTCGAAGAGTCTTGATTGTCCGCTGGTTATAGGCTATATAATATCACATTATTAGACTGTGATTTTATCCGTAGTCGGGTTTTAGTTTTTAAAACTTATAACTTGTTTATATTTGTTTTCGTAAGGGCGGAATTTTTACCATTGATTGTTCCGTTTTATTCCAAGTAGTCAGATTAGTAGTTCGATCATAGGACACTACTAGCGTCCTTCTATTGGCTTACCTAGCACGTAGACTGCGATTCCCAAGACGCCTGCCAAGCGTGGGGATTATGGCAACTCATCCCGTTCAAGGGGAGGCCATCTTCAAGCAGTGGACGTCTTTCGAATGATGGCATGTCATCGATTTTAACAGCGTTAAGCTCGACGTTGAGCTCGTCGTCGAGCACAGTGACGATAGTTTACGTTACAGAATAGCTAGCTGATCCGAAGATGATTGAGGTCAGACCCAGCTTCGAAGTATGAAGAAAGATACCTACCGTTAACCCGACCGACAATGCGTAACCTATAGTAGGTATGGATGTTTTATCTTTTATTCTAGAAACTCATAAAACCGGCACATTTATTAAATCTGGATTCTGAATTGATGATTTGTAGTGTCGAACATTTCAGTTTCTAAGCTTGAACGACTTTCATGCGCCATATTTCATTAGTTCTCGTCTCGCATAATTTAGGTAAATTACGAATGATTTGTTAGCAGCAATATTTTTTTAGTGTTTTATGATCGCGTTGCTTTGAAGCCAGTTATGAATAGACGCCATCAGATATAGCACCCGTCTATTGTTTTGCTCGCGGGGTTTGATATTAGGATCTATTTTGTTATTTCTAGTCATTTTCACTTGCCGCTCAAAATAAGTACCAAAAGAATCACAACGCGTTACAGATATTAAGGCACTTGTGTCCAGTAATTTCAACAGCTACAGTGCCCTTCACACCGGAACACAGCAATATTAACAAATTGCTGCTTGGCGGCAGAATACCTGACACTGCGGTGGTAACTACCTGGAGGGTTCCTTGCACGAGGAACCTACCACCTACTTACTAGTAATAAAAATTAGTTTAAAATTAATTAATACTTACTTGTTTGTGTCCCACTGCCGGACAGCAGTGGGAAAGGAAGTACGAGAAGAAGTACCGAGGGAGGGAGGCCCGTGTCCACGGGCCTCCCTTCAAGATGAAGGTGCTTAGGCCATAATCCACCAAGCTGGCCAAGTGCAGGTTGGCGGACTTCACACCGTCATTCGAAACCTACTTAGGCTTTCTCAAACATGCTGATTTCTCACGATGTTTTCCTTCACCGAAAGCTAGTAACAATCGCACCAGCCGGAAGACGTCCACTGCTGAACATAGGCCTCCCCCTTGGAATGCCACAATGAACGACAATTGGCGATTTGCATCCACCGGATACCTGCGACGCGCACAATGTCGTCTGTCCACCTAGTGGGAGGCCTACCTACGCTGCGTCTTCCGGTTCGTGGTCGCCACTCGAGAATCTTTCTTTCCCGGTTATCGGTCCTTCGAGCGATGTGGCCTGCCCATTGCCACTTCAACTTGCAGATTCTGAGAGCTATGTCGGTGACGTTGGTTCTTCGGCGAATCTCCTCATTGCGGATTCTGTCGCGCAAAGAAACTCCGAGCATAGCTCTCTCATCCCTGGCAACACACACTGGTTAAAAACCTTTGTCTTCAGGCACTGCGGAATTTCAGATGAGAAGATGTCACGTAATTTCCAAAAACGATTCGCACATGATTAATTAAAGACCTCAGAGGTGAAAGCCGGGGTTCGAACCTGCGCACCTTGTTTCCAAGGCAAGCGCTCACCCACTGAGCTGTTACTGCTGCTGTTAAAAAATAAGTAGTTTAGTGTAATAAAAATTACTTTACAGTTAACACAACAATTAGTGTAACATACATGACCCCCACAGGGTATCGAGTATCTTTGAAGGTTTCCCCCGATAGAAATAAACTATTTAAAAAAAAAAACTGACTTCAAAGTAAATTATCTAAAAAGCATAAAATAACGAAAATATATTGAAGTCGGTGCTAGCACATCATGTTAACTAACACTAGCACCAGCTGACACCGACTTCAATATATTTTCGTTATTTTATGCTTTTTAGATAATTTACTTTGAAGTCGGTTTTTATTTTTTTTTAAATAGTTTATTTAACACTTTTTAGTGACTTATTTTACCAAAATAGGTATCAGCACTATCACGCAACTCGAACGTCTACGTTACAATAACTTACTGAAAACATAAAAAGTTTATATATCTTAAACTACTGGACCGATTTTGATGAAACTTGTACTCTACCCTAAGTTGAAAAATACTCTAACTATTGCAAAAGGAATTTTCAAAATCAGACTTGTAGTTTCTGAGAAATCCGTGGACAAACCTACATACATACATACACTCATAAAATTTGGTAAATTTGTTTAGAAGCCCACATAGACTAACATATATTAATATTACGCATTTTTATCAATATTACATACATACGCGTCGAATAGAGAACCTTCTTTTTGAAGCCGGTTAAAAAAGAGCCATCGACTCACGGAAGGACCAATGGATTTAATTAATGTCGCCATGTAACAGCAATGAATATCGACCACTCGTCTTAAATTAGCAAGTCGCTCGTAAATCAAGGGATTCGGGCCAGCATTACGCCATGAGAATACCGCACATATTTGTGTAACTACGTGTTTATTATAAAACTGTGCGTGCGTACCTATTCATTATGCGTAAGATAAGCGGCATGCCAAGTCCTGTTGTCGAGGGGATTATGTGGGAAGTCCAAAGAAAATATTCTAAAATTGCCACGCCTATTGACGTAAACTTATTTTTAGATTTTTCTGTAATTAGTCTGCTCATTACGTTTTAAAAATGGTGGCCAGGTCTTAAAAGAGCGCAGGTACAAAATGTAGAACTACTGGGAATAGGCCAAAAGAACCATTCAATGTATTCAAGATAATCTGCCGTTAAGCCGTTCCAGTATGAAGGGAGCTATAGCTGGTGAAATTACCGTAAACAAGAGACTTATATCTAATGTCTTTAGGGTCGGCAACGCGCTACTGATTCTTATGGTGTTGGTAACATCTATACGCTACGGTGCCGGTGGCTCCTTACCATCAGGCGCACAGTATATTATATAGACTGTGATCAGGCGGGTCACGGCGGCGGTGGGTGGTATAAAAAAATGAGTCACGGTGAAAAGCCACTCTCAGACCACAGTCACGTTTGTTATGAACAAAATAAGAACACTGAAAGAAGGTAGATAAATGGTAAAGGTTTCCGTTTTCTTTCTACATTTACTTACTCATTTCTGATATCCGCTTGAGGCGCTGGAGTAAAATGTATGGAGAAAATCTGAAACGTTAACCATCCCGTACTCCTAAATTATTTTTATTTTATTATTGTGGTCTAGTGGATGACGGGCCTGTTGGTCTAGTGGTTAGACATCCTGGCTACTACCCGATGGGTCGTGGGTTCGATTCCCAAGTGTCTAGGTGTTATTTATCTATTTATGTATGTACCTATTTACAAAAAAAATATAAGTATCAATATCAGTTGCCTGGTTTCAAAGACAAAGACATTTATTTTATAGTACAGGCTCTGCCTAATTTGGGATCAGATGACCGTGTGTAGATTGTTCCAAGATTTTATTATTATTAAGATATTTCAGTGTTTCTGCAAAATAATTATTCGTAAGTCACTATATAAAATGTGCGAAAACGGCATTTAAGGCAGGAATATTTCACATAAATACATATATCATAGTCATTTTGCATTTTTACACACCGTAAATCAAATAGCGGACAGCCGCCAGGAAATTTTACATTCCCAAAACAATCTTAAACTCAGATCGAACAGTAAATTCCTCGTAAACTAGAAATCCAGACTTTGATAACATTTATTTAAAGCAGACGCAAGTTCTGCATGACTCACTACATATACACAGATTTTTCTGTTAGGGATCTCTTCGATATTGTTTAGTCTGCGCGAAGGTATTTTCAACAGGTACTTAGGTAATCACTAAAATCAGATCATAGGAATTGGAAATAAAAAACGCTGTGAGTTTTCATTATTTTATTTCTTTAAATAAGTACTTTTAAATAGTTCAAATGCTTTGCTTAATATATATACTTACTTACTTATAAAAAAGAATAGCTGTTCGTTAGATAAAGTTGCGCGTCCATTGGCAGGCGCCGGACGCATCGCACGCACGGCACGCAACGGATTTTAGTTTGCTTTCTATGATTTTGACGGCCCGCATCGGAAAATGCCGGCGCGGATAATGGACGCAGCGCAATGTAAAATCATACAAAGCAAACTAAAATCCGTTGCGTGCGATGCGTCCGGCGCGTGCCAATGGACGCGCACCTTAAAACTCCATCGGCTTGACCTAATTAATCATTATTTTGTTTGCGAAAAAAATGTGTTGACATAAAAAACGCGTCAAAGTCAGACTTGTACACTGGAATAAAACAATCGTGTCGATGTGTCGATATTTGTATTTGTAGCATCTGTGGCGCAGCGGGAAAACGCTTGTGTTGCCGGTGGTCGCAGTTTCAAATCCCGCGGGGAGTAACAACTTCGTTTAGTTGTTCCTTACTGGTTAAGACAATACCAACCGATCATCTGATTCACTGAAAGTAGGGATTCCCACCACTGTGACTCCTGTAAGCCGGGATCTACAGTCCCCGGGGAAACGCTAAATTGTCTTGGAACCCGCATAGAATTTAATCAGAAAAGTGAACAGGAGGAGTAGCAAAGACCAATTCCACTTCCCTCCTTGGCAAAGCGGGAGACAAAGAAGAAGTTGAAAGTAAGGATGTACAAAATCTGCCCTCGGACAGGTCGTGTCAGTGTTCCGTCCCATCAAATTGTGGGAGTAGTGATAATTACAGTGCAAAATCTTGTGCACTGTAATATCACTGTCAGTTGCGAGCAGTAATATCGTGCGCAGACCATGAAAAATCTTAAATCTATGGCGCAGACCGTAAGGCCCCTTGCACAAATCCGTTTGTTTTCACCGGACAAGGGACCATTTTTTTACCGGACTTGTTTTGTTGTATGGCTTATAACAAGCTTATAATTAATGCGGTTACACGCACCGGATACCGGTGAAAAATGTATGCGAAATGCGCCTCCGCCTGAGATTTCTGTTCATTTACGGCCCGTTGTCCGGTGAAAACATCGGACGTATACAAGCGGCCTTACGACCGAATTTACAAACGTCTGTTAAAAATATATGCTAGGGTAAATGTTAACGGCCGATTTAATCGACTATCGGATATTGCAACAGCCAGTCAAAAAGCCCATTATGATTTATTGAGGTTGCCTGAAATAATTACGTTTCTGAATTCTACCGTAACTGTATTGAAATAAGGTTTGAAATAATTTCAGCTCGTCCAGCTCTAAGTCACCGTTCCAACACGCTTATAAAAATAGATTGTACACGAATTAAACCAGTACACATTTACAATTCCATGATTTTACCTTTTATAAGTACTTACATAAGTACGTATTACCTATACACTGGAGAAAGAGAACTTTTACTACTGTTTTAGGGTTCCATACTAAAAACGTAAAAAAGGAACTCTTGAGGTATTTCAGCATCTATTTTTTATTTTATGCCCGGTAATATTTGACTTATCTATACTTATAATAAAACTGTAACAGGTCCAATTCTGTACATTGAAGATATTTTGAAAATTATATTTGGAGGGCATTCTATAACCGATACTGAGGCCGAAAATGTATTTTATTAAATTTTTGTCTGTCTGTCTGTCTGTATCACGGCTGCGCATCACGCCGAAACTACTGAATGGATTCAAATGAAACTTGGCATGATTTGAGATCTTACTACGAGGTAGGACATAGGATACTTTTTATCCCGTAATCTAGCACGGTTCTTTTGGGAGAGGGGATTAAAGTCAAAATGGGTACTTGGTTATACGCTTGGTCCGATTTTATCAATTTTTCTTTATAATATAATAAATATTAGTAAGGGAACACTCATAGAGAGTTGTTATCAAAGTTTTGTAATCGATCGGGTTAAGCAACGTTAGGTAAGGTCATTAAATAGATGGGTGACCGTTTAACACCATTTGAACTAAACAGGTCCGTGCTTCGGAGAGCAAGTTAAAAGTGGGTCCCAGTTATTAACCGACTATAAAAAAGGAGGTTATGTATTCGATGCGAATGTCCTGTTATTAAAAGTTTAGTTAATGTAAAAATAGCGCAGGCGGAGCTGCGTGGGTCAGCTAGTTAATAATAAAAATGTAAAAAAAACCGTTTACCGTAAAAATCTCAAATAATTACCGGTAATAAACTATCCATATTTTACAGGAAAAATAAAAGTTTCTTAGTAAGTATGTAGGTACCTATTACAGTTGTAGTAAAACACTTTGACAAAGAATCTTAGTTATGCGGTTTGCAAACTAATTTTAAAGTCCAAAGAAAATACGGAATTTATTTAAACTTACATTAAATTTCATAAAAATAATTAAGAAAAACAATCTTATTGCAAGTAACGCGTGAAGGGAATGAATTTGAAAAGAAGGTAATCGTTTTCTGACCGCAAGTGCATTTATTACATTTTTTTTTCTTTCAATGTTCATCTAAATGTGAATAAACACGTCTCAATTTCTCCCTCTTGTTCTTGTTCGCGTGTTTCTTCTCTTGTTTCCAGGGTTTGCTAACGGGGTTGCCGTTCGCAGGCTGCGCTCCGACGACGCTGAAAGTTAATACCAACAACTTATATTCTGAAACAGAAACTTACAGCCCTGATGAGAAATCAGGCACATTATTAATAATGTGCAGATTGTATTAAGTGTGAAGACTCGAAAAGAGCTCCAAAAAATAACAGTGCCAAATACAAGTTTCTTATTATTTCGAATTCTCACATGTTTTGAGCCTTATTCTATACAACGTGTTACACAATACCCCCTAAAACTCATTAAAAAAAAATTTCACTGATGTGCAAACCCTATTTCAGTAAAATTAAAAAGTAAACTACACAGAATGTAGGTACATTCTGCCACATTTCTACCTAATTCGTGGAACGACAAAAATTTTAAAAGATCTAACTACTAGGGTTGACAAAATTTTTGGCTTTGATAATTAATTATATTTTTTACAGGGTATTTGGTGGCTATAGGCACTTGGGTGGCTAAAGATACGCAATAGTCAGGCAGATGAAGATATACAGCTCCAAGCTGGCGCAATCCCGGCGTACCTTAGGGAACTTTTTGATCCGTCAGCAACAGTGTAAAGGCTAGGGCATGCACAATAAATCCAACTGAGTCAAAATCCGTTACGTTTACCAGACCCAATTTACCTACAGCCAACAAAAATAGAATAGAATATCAAGACTCGTTATCATAATAAAAAATCCCACGCGTTGCGGTTCGGTTGAAAGATATACCAACACTAGATTGTAGGTTCTGATGAAGTAACTACAGTTCTGCCATTAGTCACATCATAGAACACACACGTGAAACAGATGATTTGGACTGGCCCTGAAGTGAGATTCCAAATAAAATATACTTTATTATCATGTAAATAAGACTCACATGTATGTTTTAATTTATTATGATTTATGTCGATCCGTAGCGCTATATTTCTGTATTTTTAACTACATATTTCAACAAAAATAAATCATCATTAACATATTTTTATGCCCACTCAAATTCTGCGTCTCCTCGGCGGAAAATTTTAGTAAACACGAAAAGCAAACATCCGAAAATTGGTTTATTAAATTACATAGCATTAACATACTCACCAGTAATACATATATATTTTGAATACCTACTTTCAAATAATTAAATGTGTTGTAACTATAAAGTACATAATTAGGACATCTGGAATAATGATTCTTTTCTGAGCAAAAAAATAATAAAAAGGATATATTGTTTGTTGATATGGATTTTGCAGCGAGAAATTGTTCAGAAAATTACGTACAAAATATGAAAATAAATAGACCTGGTGAATGTCATTATTACAAATTATCATTGAAATCCAATAATTTTTGAAGTCTGCGAGCCGGTCGCGTAATAATATGATACTGACGAACTAGAAGAGATATCACAATCATAAAATAACATACACCCAAACAAAATAACTACCAGAAACAAGTTTGAGTGCCGGGCGCACAAACTCTGTTAGTCTACCGATATTTGTCAATGGTGCAAGATAGTAGTCGGTAAGTAGTGGTTTTAACAGTACACACAGACAACAATAAAAATTTTCTTTAACAAATTCGTGTTACCCCGTATTTGAGCTACTAAGCGCCATACATCAGTGTATACGTGACTAAACAAACATAATATTACATCTCGCGCTCCAGAAAGAGGCGGGGTCACGCGAGGTAAAAGCAATTTTCGCGACCGTTAACGTTGCTCATAAAGTCGCTTCAAACTTTATGAATTAACACTTGGCTGCCATCCAGGGTAGCCAGTGCGTCTTCACACAATTTATTTAGGTTTCCCTTAGCTCTAATTGATAATAACGTCAGATATCTTTCATCTCGGCCAAATTATAAATGGAATATTTTTGTATTGCACCTTCATTTTGGAAATCGTCCACACTGTATCAGGAATGCATAACAAAAAACGTATTCGATTTTTAAAAGAAACTCGGTTTTTACCCGTAATATGTTTTTACCGGATAGTAGGTTCCTTGTACTATCGCAAACACGAACGGTGTACTTACCAGTTTTCAATCAAAATCGTTTGAACGTCGGTACGTGCGCTACCCCGTCCGCACGTATTTTGGGCCGGCTCGTGGAAGCGGTATCGTCGTAAAGGTGATACACCGCTTGTGACCGCGAGAGTACAAGAGACCGTCCAGGTAGTTACCGTCGTCAGATATTTTGTTCCACTTCCGAGGATCGGAAGATGTTAGTTTAAACTTAGCTAACTTACTATGGAAACCAATACTAACAGAGTAGTGCTGCCGTCCAATTGGATGGCTATAAAAGTCACTTAAGGTGCAATCAGACGATCCACTCCAATGAATGTTCACTCGATCATTTTTCTTCAGCACTCTTCATTTTGTGTTCATACGTTTCATTTCGAGTAAAAGGTGCCGGTGTTAATGAATCATCTGATACCAACTTAAGTACAATTTTTTTTTTATCGAGTATGTCTTTACCTTCTCAAAAGACTCCTCGTATTTTTCTCTATAGTTTGGCATAACTCATCTTCTTCTATACTATAATAAAACTCAAAGAGCACTTTTTCTGTACATTGAATATTTTTCCAAAATTTCTATGTGGGGATACTATACTATCGACATAGAGGCCAAAACAATTTTTTTTGGAATTATTGTCTGTCTGTCTGTCTGTCGTTCTGTTTGTCCAGGTATCATTTGAAAACCCGTGGATGGATTTTGATAGGACTTTCACTGATGTGTTGTGTAAATGTCAAGGTATAAATTGGTATATAAAACATCACGCTATGTTTCATAGGGGCTAAGCAGTGAAACATTACTTGCACATATTACCACGTAATTTCCTTTGTATGTGAATAGGGTAATTATGGACTGATCAGTTAATCGTTAAGATATGTATTATTACGCTATATACAATAGGGACTGAGCAGACATTTAGTTTGCATAAGATATGGCAGTGGCGAAGGGTCAATTTTTGTAAGGGGTAAGCCGGTCCGGTACACCCAGGACATTTTTGTTTGTTCATGAAATTTTAATGAAACTCCCCAAGTCCAGGTAGTGTATAGGTATTGTATTACAGTCGCAACAATAAAAGATGCGAAAAACTTAAAACTTTCATTATCGAATATCATTAGACAGTAATTTACGATGTTAGCGTGATGTACATTATGAACAGCGCCATCTATCGGTGAAATTGAACATACAATCACTATAGACCTTTAATCTATAACTCAAGAACGGCCTAACTGATTTTGCTGAAAATTCGTATGGAGGTAGTTAAGAACCAGGAAACGGACATAGGACGCTTTTTATCCCGTTAGGTTAAGGTTAAGCAACGTTAGGTAAGGTCATTAAATAGATGGGTGAACCGATTTGTATGAAAGTGTGCATATCAGGTAGGTCTGAGAATAGGTCATACAGTATATTTCATAGCGCTAGGTTAAGGTTAAGCAACATAAAGCAAGGTCATTAAATAGATGGGTGAACCGATTTGTATGAAATTTTGTGCATATCAGGTAGGTCTGAGAATAGGCCGTAAAGTATATTTCATGCCACTAGGTTAAGGTTAAGCAACATAAGGAAAGGTCATTAAATAGATGGGTGAACCGATATGTATGAAATTTTGTGTGCATATCGGGGAGGTCTCAGAATAGGTCATAAAGTATATGTAATGCCGCTGATACCATGATTGACGAGGATATATAGAACGAGAGGAGGGTGCAAGAGAGGAGAAAGAGGGGAGGGGATTCGAGGAGGGGGTGATGGGGTGAGGGATCGGGGGAGTTAGGTGGAGTAAGGGGGGAGTGAGAAGGAGCAAGTTCGTAGAAGAGAGAGGGGGAGAGGATTCAGAGAGGGGACAACAGAGAGAGGAAGAGGGGTAGTGAGACAGAAACCGAAGCGGGAGGGGGAAAGAGAGGAGAGAAAGAACATATAATTAGATTTTTTTTTATAAGAGAGAGCGATATGGAGAGAGATAAATCTAGGGAAGAGGGAGAAAAGGGGAGCAAAATGTAATAAAAGCGCGGGCGGTGCTGCGCGGGTCAGCTAGTTTTACAATAAAATTACACTAAGTTTTACAGTCTTTTTTAATTCCATTTATTGTCGATCAATTCGTTTATCGAGTCATTAGTTTTCATTTTTTAGGGTTCCATACCTAAAAGGTAAAAAAGGAACCCTTATGGTGTGACTTCGTCTGTCTGTCACAAACCTATATATTTTAGGAACCACCCATGCTATCAATTTGAAACTTGGAATAGTTTTACATCTTCATTACCCAAACCCATCGCAAATAAAAAAAATATATGTTTTCTTTTACTTTTTTTATAATGGGGCTCGAAATGGGTCATCAAAATTTCAAAGTGAGACTACTATATGAAAGGGCTTCATTTGCACATCTCAAAACAGATTTTTATTTTGGTTTATGTCACTCAGTTTTTGGCTGATAATCAAAAATGTCAAAAAAAATACCGTTCCGTTATGGGCCTTATCTCCGAAGTTTGTGGAGGGAAAAATCTGAAACAATTATGGATAATACCTGTCTATCTATATTTAAACAGAAAAAAATAAAATGATCTTTCTAAGTAGTACAGTTATTTAGTAATCCTAACAAAACCTCGTCAAACAAACTTAGTTTTACGGTTTTTTTTTTTTGCTATCTGTGGTGTAAGACGACTAGTAAAATAACTTTAATAAGTACGTACAATGATGGTATGGAACCCTCGGTGGGCGAGTCCGACTCGCACTTGACCGGTTTTTTTTTACTTCAAATGACATTAAACGTACGCGTCCATTGGCACGCGCCGGACGCACCGCACGCACGGCACGCAACGGATTTTAGTTTGCTTTGTATGACTTTACATAGCGCTGCGTCCATTATCCGCGCCGGCATTTTCCGATGCGGGCCGTCAAAATCATAGAAAGCAAACTAAAATCCGTTGCGTGCCGTGCGTCCGGCGCGGGCCAATGGACGCGTACCTTAACTTGAAACAAGGAAAACGGACTCAGTGACTTTAAGATCTAAGCCATCCAATTACACTAATTATCCAAAGTTCCTAGGAGTCAAAAATTCAGCAGAATTCAAATTATATTGGAAGCGGATTCCAGATTAAGAGGTATTTACAACTATTTCTTACCCCATAATCGGTTTCCCCTTCACGTGGGCCGAACTTCGCTGCATCGCAAAGAATGCGTTGTCGATTTCAGTAGATTTGTTCATCCAACCCTGTGAACAAACAAGTAATAAGTTTTAAAAACTAAAACCCGACTCCGGATAAAATCGCAGTCTAATAATGTGATATTATATAGCCTATAACCAGCGGACAATCAAGACGCTTCTAACGACACCCTACTTGTCAAATTATGTTAAGTAGATTAGAAGATATAGATATACATACATACATATATACATACATACATACATACTTATCATAACCCTCCCTCCGTTCCGTAGTCGGGTAATGAGGTAACAGATTGCAGGTAAAATAAAACTACGGTATTACGCACTGGGCACCTTACAACCTCCACCATCCTCACTTCCCTGGGCAGACTCCTGGGCCATATTCCATTCCATATGCTCTTGCAGCATATTTTCTACTAGATACGGTTGGTATTCTTGCATCGTTTACCTTAAGCGAAGACAGCTTAAACTCTTTTTTATACTACCAAGGTGGCAAGCAAGCGTGCTACCCGCCTGATGGTAAGCAGTCACCGCAGCCTATAGACGCTAGCAACAACAGAAGAATCACTGGATTTCCGACCCTTAAGACATTAAATATTAAGTCGTCAGTGTCCGGTTATTTCACCAACCACAGTGCTCTTCACACCGGAACACAGCAAAGTTAATACACTGCTACTTGGCGGAAAATTTTCTGACACTGCGGACACCAACATCATCGCTTTTTTGAGAGAAGTTTTTCTGTTATCATCTCTTTCCTCCCGCATCAAATGTTCTACTGGTTGCGTTTGGTCACCTTGCGGTTTTATTCCCAGGGAAAGCAGCGGAGACTATAAACTCAAACTCAAAGTCAAAAATCTTTATTTCAAATAGGCTTAACGCTAGCACTTTTGAATCGTCATTTTTTAGAAGCTACCACCGGATCAGAACGCGGCCTCAACTGAGAAGATCCGGCAAGAAACTCAGCGGGCTTGTCATTTTTTCACTTTTTTTTTTTTAAACATTGTTTTGTTACAAATGAATCGACATTAGCGATATTGTGTCCTGCCATTCGAAACATAAAGCAAGGGAGAAAAGAAGAAAACAATAAATTAAGACAAACTAAAAGGCCAAATGGATAGAAGTCGGACCAGTCCCCCCAAGCAGCACCCGCGCACGAGTTGACTCGAGCAGCAGCCATCACTCACTATATATCTCAGCCCTGCGACCTATCACGGGCCTTTGAAGTCGCTGAACGTTGAGAGTGTGGGTTTAGATATCCATTGAGTATGGCGGCGACTCCGAGGAGGACGGCGGCGGGGTTGCGAACCCCGTCCCCGTGAGTACCGTGTCAGGTTCCCGGGGGGCTACAATGCGCCCCCCGGCGGCGGGCTCAAAGGCAAGGCACTGAGGGGCCCCTGGTGCAGATCCCACCGGAGAGCCCTGGGGTCCCCTTCTCATGTGCCGATGCGACAGCCGCGGGGGTTTTAGTGGGTAAGAATCCCACATACCCCGGTCGAGCCCCACAGCTCCCGGGGATCTTTGGAAGATTTCCCCCGCGTCAAAAAAAAAAAAGATCTCACTGGAGAATCTAGATTCCCCTTTCATGTGTGGATGCGACAGCCGGTATCGGTAAGAATCCCACTTACCCCGGTTGACACCATAGGGTTCCGGGGACTTATTGAAGGTTTTCCCCGCAAAATAATGACTATAGCTCAATACGTACCTCCACCATCCTCGCTTCTCTGGGAGTTGGTTTTCTCTTTTCATTTCTCTTTTCCTGCAGCATATCTTCTACTGGTTGCGGTTGGTAGCCAGGTGGTAATTGCGCCCAGCGGAGACGGCCACTGGCCGCTTCCTTTAGCAGTATCCTGGCTGAACGAGATTGGTCCGGCTGGCCCGCGGCAGTCATGAATCCTCTGTTATCTAAATATAATAACTGGATTATAGTAAGTCAACTCGGGCCGGTGGGTAGTTTGGTGCGACAAACGTCATCATCAACAACAAAAGCCTCTTCCTTAGAATGAAGGGATTACCATACTTCCCGCGCTTGGCAGGAGATCGCAGTAGTTACTCCTGGAATAATTAGGACACTGTTGCCCGTCTTCTTGTTTATCCTTAGTCACCTCTTACGGACACAAGATGGGAGGAGACATAAAATTGGCGACATGTTCCATGCGCAGACAATATACTTTACTCAGTAAGTACCTTACATTGTGTATTTAATGTATTTACCTAAGATATTATGGAATCGAATTTATCAGTTTGTGTGAGTGCGTGTGTGTGTGAGTGAATGCGGATGTGTATGTCTGTGAGTGTGTAGGAGTGCGTGTGGGGTGTGGGCAAAGGTGTATAATATAATATCCTGGGACAATTCACACACGGTCATCTGATCCCAAACTAGGCAGAGCCTGTACTATGGAAACCAGACAGCTGATACTAATACATATATACTTTTTTTTTTGTAAATACATACTTATATAGATAAAACACCCAGACACTTGGTGGGAATCGAAGCCACGACCTGTTGGGTAGCAGACAGGGTCACTAACCACTAGACCAACGGGCCCTTCTAAGTGTGGTGTGAATATGTATTAAACACTGTGAACGTGACGATTCTCTCAACGGCAGACTTCAAGAATCTCTTCCGTTTCTTATTTATTTATTTTATTTTATAAGTTTATGTACACATACAAATATGGTAAGATAAGTCTTAGGACAGTACAGGTACAACATAGCTTATTTCAATAGAAATCTCTTCCAGCATGCCCGGGAGAGAAACGAGATAAAACGAGAGACGACGAGAGAAAAAGAAATAATATCAATAATAATAAATGACATAATGGCTTACAGGCGTGTGCAGTCAGTATCTGCTTATAATCAGGCTCCTTGCTGTCACCTTCGGGCAGCAACAGTCCATATTTCTCTTCAAAGGTATGTTTACTTACTAGCTGACAGAGGCGGGCCATAGCGGCGTCGTGAGCCCGCATCTATGGGGCAAAAATATGTTTAGTCTTTAAGGACTGTAAGGATGATAACGTATGTCATTTCGAACCTAATGACTATAGACATTAGTTTCAAATTGCTTTTTTCACGTGCGTGACTCATCAACGCAGAGTCAAAAGTACCAAAGCTTAAAACTACAATGTTATTTTAACAGTTGGTTCCTTTTATAGCCTAGGCGAGCAATAAGAAGGATTTAGGAAAATTCAAAATTAATTGTAAACTAGCTGTTGAAAGCTTGTATGGAATGGATGAAAAAACATTGTCTTTGGACTTGAAATGTTTTAATGAATTGCTATAGTCTAACTATAGCATCATTCAAATCAAAATTCATCAGCTAACGGACTGTAGGTTCCTATACCTATAAATCTATTTAAAAGTTTACTTTTTGCACGATTTTCTGAAGTTTATTTTATTTTCAAAAACAAAGGTTTTTGTAAGTCAAGCTAAATATACTGTCGCAGTCACTAACGCTTGACCACCTTTAGGACGATAATCGCTTGCACGAGCTGGCCCAAAATACATGCGGGCGGCGGGGTAAGCGCACGTAGGTTGTACAAAGGATTTTATCTGAAAAAGTGGTACAGCGTTCGTGACCGTACATAAAACGAAATATATACAACGTGTTACAATACCCCGTAAAAAATATAATTAATTATCAAATCCAAACATTTTGTCAACCGTAGTACGGTTAGGTCTTTTAAAAATTTTTTCGTTCCGTGAATTAGGTAGAAATGTAGGTACATTCTGCGTAGTTTACTTTTTAATTTTACTGAAATAGGGTTTGAATCAGTGAAAATAATATTTTTTTATTTATTTTTTACAGGGTATTTGTACAGCAATTAATTCTAAAATCCATTACCTGATCAATTGGCAACACAGCAGTCAACAGCAAGTCCGGCGCGACCGCGTATGCTGGCAACACCAGTCCTGGACAATCCAGGAGTTCTATGTCCTCGTCCAGAACCAACGACTGGATGTGCCTCGTGTGGCCCGGCATTGAGCTTACACTAACCTATTTGAACAATGAAATTATAAGTATTATGATCTTATACATTTGGAGAGGAGTAGGAGCTCTCTATGTTTTCGGTGATTCGCTGACAAAGGGTTTTTTGACTTATTTTTCAAAACAAATATCAAATGTACTCTGGTTCATTAAAAATATCGAAGTCTATGAACACCTGAACATGACCACAGACAAAGATAAAATAAGTGTATGTTCAAGAAAGTATAAAATCAGACTGGAAAGTCATCCCAACCAACAGGCTATGCAGCTTAGCATACCAGACTTAGACCAGGGTAGTAGAGCGGCCTCCACTGACAAGATCCGCTAAACCCACACTTAGGCGGGTAGGTTTAGGGGTAAATGTGTGTTAGAGAACACACATTTACCCCTAAACCTACCCGCCCTACCCCTTCCCGACCTCAGATCGCCCGTAAATTATTTTTCCTTTCATTTTTATAATATTCTCCTCCTTTTCCAATTCTACTATTATTATTTTTTTGTTTCAAAAATTATCGACCCTGGTCTAACTGTCAACCATGGATATAATATTTAAACTAGTCAAACATTCACTAACAAAATGACATCTAAAATGTGGTCGGGGATTTATCTGTGCTGGTGGCGACAACGAGAAACTATTTTATTATGATTGTGACGTGTACTTTGACAGTTTCATATAGACAGTAGTACTCCTATCGGCAAAAATATTTTTGTCAGCTTGTGGCTTGAAAATTAATAGCGACACAACAGTCTCGGAGGCGCTATTTCTGTGTGTCACTTTTTGGGCTGTAATACCTAATCTAGTTTAAATACTATATCGATGGTAAATACCATATCAACATCTTACAACTGGATAGTTTTTATCTATAGCAATACTTAGCGTGGTGTACCCAACTTATTTGTGAGCTGTCAGTGTCGCCACTGTGTATGCAAATACGTCAAATCGTAATTTTCATGAGAATATTTTAGTTCCTATTTTCACCACCCATACAGATAAATTGGTTGATCTGTAGGAAGTTTCTAACGAGGAATCGCTCTACCTGTCTATACGCCTTACGATAAATCTACTCATACTATAAAAAGTTATTGCAAAATTCTGCATAGAAAAAAAACTAATGTTTTTGGTAAGCTAAGGCCTATGGGTAGTTCCCCAAGCCGCCTGCCAAGCGTGGGGATTATGGCAACCTCTCCCTTCTAAGGTGAGGCTTTTAGTTCACCAGTGAACGTATTTCGGAAGCTGATGATGATGATGATGAAGTTTTAAGGAAACCTAATACTCTAAATGGAGAATATAAAAAAATCCTTTAAGCAGGATGTGCTGCAACATGATAAAAAACAAATATTTGAATAAAATCAATAACAAACCTTTTTAGTCTGCATTAAAATATTGACAGTACTAGATTTTCCTACGTTTGGATAACCAATCAAACCGACAGTCAACCGTGGTGGATTCTTCAACTTATCAATATTCTGCTTCTTCAGTACTTCTACTAACTTATCTCTATTAAATATTTCATGTGGATTCTGTACTCGTTCGTCTTTCTCCGGGGTATTTTCCTTGCTTTCTGAGCTATCAGGAACTTCAATAGGTTTACCTAGTCTCAAATTTTCCATAACTTTATCTAAAGCTTCTTGTATTCTATCTAGTTTATCAGCAGTATTGCAAACAGCTTTATCAATCTCCCCCAACTGCCGTTTGAACAATTCTATGTCTTCTTGAGTTGATTCTAAGGCCTCTTTTTCGTTAGCATCGTTGTCTACGTCGGAATCCGCGGATTCGGTTTCTGAATCAATTTCATTGTCATTTTCATCACTTGTGGCTGGTTCATTACTTGCTTCGGATATTTTACGTTCATTTGTCGGCTTTGCAGCCGAGAAGAACATTATTGAAACATTCTGAAATCAAAATTATAATTTTTTACAAACTATTCATAAAATGTTTCAACTTGAGATAGACCACACATTCCGCACCTAGTGCTAAAGTTAACATTCACACACAGACTTTGAGAGGCAGAGTAAAATATCTCAATTTTCATCTCATCATCATCAGCGGGAAGACGTCCACTGCCGAACAAAGGCCCTTCGCAATGAATGACAGTTAGCCATTTGTATCCACCGATTGCCAGAGACGCGCACAATCGTCGTTCCACCTAGTAGGAGGCCTCGGGTTTGTGGTCACCACTCGAGAGCCTTTCTTCCACATCGGTTATCGGTTCTTTGAGCGAGCCATTTTTATCTACCTCATCTTCGTTACCAAAAAATGTTTTAAGATTTTAAATTGCACGTTAGACCATACTGCAACCATACTTTAGCCTCAGTATGTTCCGGAACCTAATGTTCAGGCATTTGAAAATCCACATTTGGTCCATCTCTAAAATAAATAGTAATTTAAACAAAAATATACCTCTTTATTGAAATATTCTGCCCAACATTTCCTTTCATATTCATTAGTCAAATCAGCTTTGTTCAACAATAGTATGCATTTACATTTCTGCTCAGCTGCATATTTCTCCAAATCTGCACACCTAAAAATAGATAAGTACAATTTACCTTATTATAGGTGTATAACAATAACAGATTTCACTCAGTCATCGCCTTCTAATCTGATCACTAACCTAACTCAATTCTCCTGAATTGCTTGACAAGCTTCCAAGATCCATCCTCAAAAAAGTCACAGATTCCAAAATATGGGTGAAGATGGGATAGACATACTCTTGTACCCACATGAACCAAGTTGACAAGACCCCTACCTTAGGATCAATACACACGAAGATGGCAGCGGGCGGCAGCGCACTTTCAGTGTGAAAGAAGCCAAATTTTTCAAGCAATACTGGTCTTTTACGTATTGTAGATAAAGTTTAAAATTCTTTCACACTGAAAGTGCGCTGCCGGCCGCTGCCATCTTGGTATGTATTGAGCCTTAGGCTGTCCAAACCTGCAGACCTTATATCTCTTCTATCCATCAATATACTAACTAAACAAGATTAGCTGTCACGGCCCGAAAAGTGGTCACGAAAATAGAGCCTCGGAGACGGTTGTGTCGCTATTTCAAATTAGTACGAGCCGACAACAGCTAGCGTAAAGACGTGTCGAAATGCGCCTAAAAACTGCCTTAATACACGTCGCAACAGCAAAATTTCATACGGAACATATATTTCCCATTAGTAGTAGTTAATAGTATTAGATTAAATGATAGATATCAGTAAGATACACACACACACGAAAACACGAAAAAACACACGAAAACACGAAATAATAAATATTTCTTTAAATATCTACTTTCGCTTTTTGCTACTAGTCCGCCAACCGCCAAGCTACCGGCCGACCAAATTAAGTTTGCCGCTACTGTCTAAACAAAACACTCAAACTACACGTAGTTCTCATAAGATTATAGTTCAATTCTCGTTGCGCCACCAGTAAAGATAAGTTGGTCGGCCTACGTTGAGTCTTGTTCGGTCGCCCCCCGTGCCTCCGGTTATCCCGTTCTCCCTTACGCGCGTTATCCGCCACTATCCCTGTCTCGTTGGTTGCGTGGCTTGAACGGTACTACGGGTATACCGTATAATGCGCTACGGTAGGAACATCGTAGAAATAGTTTGTACATCGTTGTTTTTGTAGTGTAAATATTGATACAGCATTGTACAAAAAAAAATGTACAATGACCATTGCGCCTATAAAAACCGTTTACATCCTGCGCAGTCCTGGACGGGTCACTCGGGCTCTTACGTTCATACGGAATATTTAAGCTATGATAGCTTAAATAGCAAAATATGGCAGTGATAGCTATCACTGCCATATTTTGGATGAAATTTAGTAGGTGACTGTTTATCTGGTTACTTATTATATATCGATGCTTCTAACACTCCAGATAAATACTGACCCATAATCGCTTACAAATAAATCAAATCATACCTGAACAATAGTGGATTTCTTGCATCCAGAAGAATAAGTACGAGGTCAGACTTCTCCAGAGTCCTCCAGAGTTGTTTCCACAGTTCGTGATTCCTCTCGTATGGAGTTAGTGCCGCGCCGAGCTTCTCCTGCAGTTCATTTAAATGCCGACGCCATTCTAAGAATGATTCCCTTTCACGGTTCAATTGGTCTTCTGCTGATATACCAGGATTCCAGCGTGGTCTGTGTAAGGGGATAAAGTTGCATGCTAGAAATGAACACATAAAGGAATGGAGGGAAGCATCAGGCCTAAACCACTCCAAGACTTTCTCTAGCACAAGGGTGGACTGTGGGGTTAAATTATTAAACCTAAGCAGATCACAAATAAGGCACCTAATAGGTGCACTTACGGGACATTTTGGTAAAAAAGAACACTTCCACAGAATGAGGCTAAGTACTGTTGATACTTGCAGATTCTGCAAAGGTGAAAAAGAGTCAATACAACACATATTGTGCGGATGCGACGCTCTTGCGAGACGTAGGTTGAGTCATCTGGGAGTAGCCTACCCCACACCAGATGATTATGTACAGCTCCAAGCTGGCGCAATCGTTGCGTACCTGAGGGAACTCTTCGAACCGTCAGCAACAGAGTAAGGGCTAGGGTATGCACAATGGATCCAACTGGGTCGAAGTGCGTTCCGGTGGTTACCGGGCCCGATTTTTATAGCCACCAACAATAGAATAGAAAGGGGATAAAGTTGGATTGAATAAACCCATTCCCACCCACACGCAAAATACGCGCTTTGTCGTGGAGTTGCGGAATGCGGAATGGTTGCGCTATTGTAATGCAAGTTCCCCGTGGGGTGTCCGGGTAAGAATAGCACCCACCCATCTCCTTCCGTTGGGTGTCCATAAAAGCTGACTAAGGGAAAACAAGAAGACGGGCAGCAGCATCTTTTTTTTATTGGATTACCTACCACCTATACTGCGATCCCCAAGCCGCCTGCCAAGCGTCACAAAATATAGAGAGTACAGAAGGCAAGCTTCATACAATGGGCGTTCGAGTAACGCACACATAGACAACGCTCACAGACACGAATTCCTGGTTAATTTGAGACTAGTGCGAGCGCGGTTGCCACCCGCTTCAGACACGCTCGCACGCGTCTTGTGATATTTTTTTGAGCAAAGATGGAGCATCAAAAAAGGACTTATTGCAACTGTTCAGTTAATGGATGTGCAAATTCTACTATAAACGGTGAATTGTCGTTTTTTAAGCTACCAGTCGTATCACAGAGGTAAGTAGATAGGTATTTGCTTGTATTATAACTAGCTTGTATTTTTAACCCCAGGGGTGTTATAACTTTGACGCATATGTCCGGAAGTCTGTCTGTCTATCTGTCGGTATGTATGTTTGTCTGTGGGTCTGATGATGGAACAGGAAGGTGGTCACGGGAACTCTGCACCAATAAACGTAGACCCACCAAATTTGGGCTCGTTGGGTAGGTCTCAACGAGTAGTTACTAGAAAAATGATAATCAGGGTCTGATGATGGAACAGGAAGGTGGTTACGGGAACTCTGCACCTATAAACGTAGACCCACCGAATTTAGGCTCGTTGGGTAGGTCTCAACGAGTAGTTACTAGAAAAATGGTGATCAGGGTCTGATGATGGAACAGGAAGGTGGTCCCGGGAACTTTGCACCAATAAACGTAGACCCACCTAATTTGGGCTCGTTGAGTAGGTCTCAACGAGTAGTTACTAGAAAAATGGTGATCAGGGTCTGATGATGGAACAGGAAGGTGGTCACGGGAACTCTGCACCAATAAACGTAGACCCACCGAATTCGGGCTCGTTGGGTAGGTCTCAACGAGTAGTTACTAGAAAAATGATAATCAGGGTCTGATGACGGAACAGGAAGGTGGTCACGGGAACTCTGCACCAATAAACGTAGACCTACCGAATTTGGGCTCGTTGGGTAGGTCTCAACGAGTAGTTACTAGAAAAATGATAATTAGGGTCTGATGATGGAACAGGAAGGTGGTCACGGGAACTCTGCACCAATAAAGGTAGACCCACCGAATTTGGGTTCGTTGGGTGGGTCTCGACGAGTAGTTGTTCGAAAAATGGTGATCAGGGTCTGATGATGGAACAGGAAGGTGATCACAGGAACTCTGCACCAATAAACGTAGACCCCCCGAAATTGGGCTCGTTACACGTCGTAACAACGAGACGTCGAAAATGTAATAAATTCGAAAGTGTAAACAATTACATTAAAATTGAACTATTTTAGTAATTAATAGTTTTTATTTCCGTTCTTCCTGTTTTATTCTCACCAATCAATTAAACAACAAGGTGGATATGAGTGCCACTATCATGCGATAGTTTTTTCGCTTAAGCCAGAGTTGACAACCCTAGCGCGACCGCCGAGCGTAGGTATGAAAAGTTAGGTACATACATGAGCTTGCCTTCTGTACTCTCTATATTTTGTGCAAGCGTGGAGATTATGGCAGAAGGGGGGGGGGGGGCCTCCTAAGGGAGAGGCCTTTGTTCAGCAGTGGACGTTTCGGCTTCTGATGATGATAATTAATGCAAATAGAGTGTATTCTTCTATATGCATAATTGCATCACTACTTTTCTCTAAAACGTTAATGTTAGGTTAAAAAAAAACCACTTATACTGTCTGCTTCATCATTAAATTACAGTCATTCTAAATTTTTCCATAAAACTCTAAACATTTATATGTATAAGCTCCTTACATTATGAACCATGTCAGTTCAGACATACAACTCTGTAATAAAAATTATTAAAATTAAATCACCTTCTTGGCACAGTTAATGGCTCATCAAAATTAGGCTGCGAAGTTGCAACAGTCACTTCGCTGGGCGCTGACTTCACATATTTTATGTTGAGCTTCTCAGCTGTAAACTCGCGCTGAGCTAACTCAGCTGTAGACAGGAACTCTTGTAGAGATGACTCAGCAGTCACTGACTGGAGGTTCAGACGGCCCCAGTCATAGCCATCATTGATTTCAGTAGTATGCAACTGTAAAGAAATATTCGGAAATATTATATCTAATCTTTACTTGTATATAGTACTGTCCCTTTTCCTCTTAAATCCAATATCCATATTACTCCATAAAAAGTGCAAACTACTTCAAGTTCAAGTACTATGAGATGGTATTGATAATGAAATAGCACAGGTAAAGAAGCCTCCTGTACCAAACATATAATTTATACACAGTTTGATTTAAGTCAATCAGGTCTGTCTAATGCTTATTAATCTCTATAGATGTAAGATAAAATTTGATAACAGAAATTAATACAGATATTTATAGAGCCAGATATTTTCAAATTCTCCTTTCTTGAGTAACACAAGGCTGTATTCCCAGTTTTTCTTAACAAGATCAAAATCGGAATGATAACTGTAAGAACATAGATTCAATATGTCATATTCAACCGTACTAATTGTTTTTGGCAGGCCACCATTCAGCCATCACTCTTGCATTCATACATATATTGTTCCTATTTTGATGTTGTAAAGAAAAGCAATATAATTGTTTAACTAAAATTCATACTTATTACAACATAGGGGCATGGGATATGATTGCATGATGGTAAGCGACACGTCCACCTTTAGACATAGATAAGTGGATCCCACAACTGTTTGTCACTTAACATTTAGTTATTAAACCTTAGCCATGTAACTTTATTCAGTTGTACTGCCCTTCACACAGGAACGCAGCAATGTTTATTGCTTACCTAAGTTTTAACAGAGTATCGGACACTGCAGTTTTACCTAGACTGTCTTCCGGGCAAGAAACCGATAAAATAAAGAAAACCATATTTCCCAGCAAAATTTCCAAATACGAGTTATTATAAAAACATGTACCATGGTGTTGTCTTCGACATGTTTTCGGTGGCGATTCTTAGCGAATCTGTCTTTAATGAGTGCTCGTCCAAGAGACTCCTTGTTTTTCTTACCCATGTTCTCATTTACTTAACCATAATTTTAAATCAAAACCACTTTTCGACCGATTAATTTCATAAAATACTCCGCAATCCCACAAGTAAGCAAACGTGCCGAGCAAGCTTGGATGTTTTTTGGTTGGTTGTCAAATTGATTGGCAGCTTGACAGAGGAACACACACATGTTTTTGGTGCGTTCAATTTGAACGGTTCAAATGAACGCACCTGAAAACAAGATTAGCTGTCACGGCCCGAAAAGTGGTCACGAAAATAGAGAGGCTGTCGCTTATTTCAAATTAGTACGAGCCTTTGAGTATTAAACCAACCGGAGAGGCCACTGTCAGGCGTTCCCCTCTGTCAAAGTACGAGAGCACCGGTCATACCCGTTATATAAAACTAGTTGACCCGCGTTCCACGCCATTCAACAAATCCCGGTGCGCGCGGAACGACGTAAGCTAAAAATGCCGAATGCCAGCGCGTTTTCGTGTAAAAAAATATAAGACTTATCTAGTGTACCCAAGGATAACGTTACTTTCCATCTGTAAATATTATTTCGTTTATAAATTGTCAAATAATGCACTAAATTTGCAAAAAACTACAAAATATTATTAATCAATAAGTGTTGCCACTAAATCGTACAAAAGCGTAACGAGCGTAATTTTAAAAGTTGAATGTACTGACATTAGTTTAAGACTTCTATTTCACGTAAATGATTGTTAATACCATTTATTTCTGTAGATGCATAATTAATTAATTAAAGATTACTGTTTGAAATTCAGTATCTTTACTTGAATTTTCTACATATTTTTTTACTAAACACTTTAAAAATTATTGTTTCTATGAAACTGTATGTTTATGTTTGGGTGTACTTAATTATTATAAGATATTTACGGTCGTCACTTTTATTCCGAATACTTTTATTTATTTTTAAATACATTGGCCACACCGCAGCAAAGTTAGCGCTGGGACAGCTCATAATCAAATATCGATATCGACTATCAGTATGTTATTCTGACTATTTATTAATCAGATATCCAAAAGAGTTTGTGTAGTGTATGCCGCATGCCGTGTCACTTTTTAGCCGACTTCAAAAAAGGAGGAGGTTTTCAATTCGACTATAAATATATTTACATTTACGTATGTTCGCGCGTAACTCTGGCAATTATAGACCGATATGAAAAATTATTTTTTGTACGGATAGGCCGATCCCCTGATCGGGTCCCATTAAAAACGATTGCGATTTACGAATAAGTAGGTAGTTCCTAAAAAAAACAAGAATGTCGCGTCAGAAAAATTTATAATAACGCCTTAAGGATGAGACTCGTCGTTTTTAAGGAAAAAATGGTCATAACTCCGGCAAATGTCTTTCTTTCACACTGAAAGTGCGCTGCCGGCCGCTGCCATCTTGGTGTGAATTGAGCCTAACTTCAAATATGAACCTATTTCGATTATTCTTTCTTTATTCGAGAAAGTTAACTACTATAATGATTCCATGCAAATTTCATTACGTCCTGATAAATTGTTCCTGAAGAAACATGAATGATGTAAAAAAATGCAAATAAGTATACTCCGTAGGTACGCTAACACCAATTTCAATAATATTAAAATTATTTTATGCATTTTAGTGTTATTGAAGTCGGTTCAATCTTTTTATATATTTTATAAAATGATCATAAATTCTTTGGAATACATCTATACTCCTGCTTTTTGTGGTGTATCTATACTGACATCCAATCCTCTGGATTTGTTAGGTCTCAATTTATTCTCCGACCTTAATTTCGGACGATCCATTGAGTCAAAAGTCAAAATCTCTGCTAAAAAACTTGGTATCTTGAATAAGGTGAGGCGGTATTTCACAAAGGAACAGCTGTTGAATCTTTACAAAGCTCAGGTTCGACCCTGCATGGAGTACTGTTCTCACCTGTGGGATGGCTCTGCCAAATATCAACTTGACTCTTTGGATTCGCTAGACAGACGCGCTCGCAGGATAATTGACGATAATGACCTATCAAATGAAAAACTGCAACAATTGGATCATCGTCACCTAGTTGCATGCTTATCGGTTTTTTACAGATTGTTCCACGGTGAATGCGCTCAAGCACTTTTTGACCTTGTACCACCATCCCCATGGGCGCTGGCAGCAGGGTGCAAGGGGGTGCACTTGCACCCCCCTGTCACGGAAGAATATACATAGAAAAAATACATAAGTACGCTTTTGATTAGCGAAACATACTAAATCAAATACCCGCGTGTTTTGAATTTGACATTACATTTATTTACATCATATACATGTATAATTCTATAGTTTAAGTTAATAGTAAAATGTGTAGATGCAGATGCACCCCCCTGAAAGTAACTCTGGCGGCACTCATGACCATCCCCTTTCTTTTACCGGACTGCCAGGCGGCGGCAGGGTCTCCACCGCTTTAACGTTGACACTCCAACTTGCCGAACTAAGCGTTTCGCTTCTTCTTTCCTCATGCGCACGGCCAAGCTGTGGAATACCCTCCCGGACAACGTTTTCCCTGATAAAGATAACTTGGGTGTTTTCAAGTCTAGATTGAACAGGCATCTTATGGGTAAGCGCGGTCCATCCTAGACCACATCTTATCTTCACTTACCATTATGTGAGATTGTGGTCAAGCGCAAGTAAACCTATCGCATCGCTGACGCATCGGCACATGAAAGGAGACACCCGGGCTCTCCAGTGGGATCTGCACCAGCAGCCCGTCAGTACCTTGCCTTTGAGCCCGCCACCGGGGGATGCATTATAGCCCCCCTGGAACCAGACACGGTGTTCACGGGGATAGGGTCCCCGCCGCCGCACAGTGGACGGAAAAACGAGGTTCCCTTTCATAGGATTATTTAAAAATGAAATATTTTATTTGATACTTTCAAGTATACAGTTTTGTCAAGTACATTAAAAAATTGAATAAATGAGTAGTTACCGGTTTTTTTATCGAGTCTATACCATCAAAAAATGACTTTCTATATTTCAAATGTATGAAAATGGAATTAGTTTTCCTCATAACTTTTTTCTGTCTAGGTCTTGTAAAGCTGAAACTTTTAGGTATTGTTGCCGAGCCTATTAAAAAACCACTTGACATTTGACCTTGAACCCGAACTTCCCCGTTCAAAAGATATGAATCAATTAAAAATGCATATTTACTCAATGCATAATTAATGCATTTTATTTATATTTATTTATGATACTCTCTTTTTTTTGTGATTTGTTTAGATATTCTTTTTTATTTTAATATTTTTCCTGTATTTAATCATTTCCAATATTGTTTTATTTTAATAATCTAACTATTTATACTTTATAGAACACAAGCAAGCATATCGACAATGTTGTTTATACCTGTAATAGGTTCACTTATCAGAATTTATATTAACTGTGAACGTTGTAATGTTACTTAATCATAAGTGTACTGTTGGTATATAAATAAATAAAATAAAATATTTGGACGATGTTTTAACACGCGGTTATGTACTTCAAAAATAAGTTTTGTTTTATTTTTTTTACCCTTTATTGATCCCTGATAGACAGACAACAAACCTATATGACTAACGATCTTGACGAAAAGCGTACATATTCATAACGTATGCACAACACAACAAATAATGCGATATGAATGACTGATATTTTATATTTGCAAGAATACAGGTAACTAACACATGTTCTTAAAATACATGGGTTTCACGTAAATATTTGTACGGCTGAAATGCCGAATATAGTGATCTGGCATTTCAGCCGTAAAATTATTTAAAAAAAAACCGGTAACTACTAATTTATTCAATGTTTTAATGTACTCGACAAAACTGTATACTTAAAACTATCAAATAAAATATTTATTTTTAAAAAATCCTTTGAAAGGGAACTTCGTTTTTCCGTCCATAGTGCGCCGTCCTCCTCGGAGTCACTGCCATACTTAATGGATGTCCTAGGGCCCACGCCCCGTACGTCCAGCGACTCCGAAGGTAACGACTACTGTCTACAACAACCGAGACCGAAGCACAGGGAAGCTCAGTTCAAATGTTCAAGAAAATCCAGACGACGGCTATCTATGTATTGGCCTTACTTGACATTGCTTAACCAACGCTAGCTTATGTCAAAAATACAACATATTTAGCAAAATGTTTTTCCTTATTGGCCGTTAAAATTTTATCATAGGAATGAGTAAAGATATTTATTTCTTTTTATTGCACAAAGTTGTTTATAGGCAGACTTTTCATAATATAAGAGTAAGAATGCAGCTTAGGTATTTCTTGATGTTTCAGACTTAACCATACTGACTTATCCTAATTAATCGGATTTTGACGACAACCCAAGGTTCTTTTCCTATGATCCTAAATTTAAAAATACCTTACACCTATTTAACTTTCACCAAAAATATTATCGGAACTCATCGACAATAAAATATCGATAGTGTCATGCACTATCCTCGTTTACTTAAAATTGACGTCATCTCGTGTACAGACAGTGTTGTCACTGTGTGTGAATTTACTTGTGTGCGTATAGATTATGTTAGTGTTTGATAATATTGTCGTGTGCCTGCGTAGCGACGTGGCGAAGAATGCATTAGTAGTAGATAGTATTTGTGTGAGTTACCTCGTCCCCCGCGCAGAAAGTGACAGACTTTTTCTCATAGCGAATAGTGCGCGTGTCGTCTCCTTTTGGTTTAATACTCAAAGGTACGAGCCGACAACAGGATGTATCGAAATTCCTTATTGCGCGTTTATACACTGTCCAAATAATATAATACTTATCGTAATACTAAAATTGCAGATGGGGAAATTTTTTTTCGTTTCGTTTTCTTATTACTACTAGTTTAAATAATAAATATAAGTAAGATATCATTATAATACGAAATAAAAATTATTTATTTGATATTTTCTCCGCTAGAGACTGACAAAATTAATGTTGCCGATAGGCGTGTCGCCACTGTCTATACGAAACTGTTAAACTACGCGTCATTACCATAATAAAAAAGTTAGTTTTCATTTTTGCCACCAGCACGGATAAGTTTGTAAGTCAGTACACACACAATGGAAACACACCTGTTTTGAACCTTATTTTATAGTGGTTAAGATTTTCTTTTAACCCCTGGAGGCTCGTTGGTGCGCTCCGCATCATTATAACGCGAACTCGCTATTCCGTCAGAGACCGTTGGTGCTATATGCACCAAGGGTGCGGACACGTTTTGATACCGGTTTTTTACCGGTTTAACTGTCTCCATGTTTGGTTACTCTGAGATCTATGCTTAAAGGACTGTGTCTTCTTCTTCTTCTTCTTTTAACTAAATGGCTTCCATCGTGAGATTACGATGATTTTGCCAACAACAGAGTATGTAGTGAAACTTGGACAGTGAACAGTCAAAAAAAAAAAACTTGAGGAGAGGTGTTAACAATTTTGAGCTTTGTACGGTTGAGTGGCCAATATCGACGTCGGTTTGTTAAAAAATTGTTAGTTGCTAGTTAGACTGTCGACAGACATATAAATGAAGTAATACAGATACATAATCAGGACGGACGTAGAGTTGTGTGTTAAAAAAAAAAGGGGAAGAAAATAAAATGCTCAAAAGAACCATCAACTCTTAATTTATATTCTAATGTTGTTTCGGAGAATAAATTTGTATAATGTTAAAAAGGAAGAGGGATGCGACAAAGTTAGTAAGTAGGAGAGATTAACAGGGCGAGGTATATCAGTGGGGAGTAATTCGTATAAAGAGGTGATCAACCTTGGGCAATCAAAAAATATGTGTTCTACTGAACCTTCACCAAGACCACATTCACATATAGAGTGATTACGGATTCTCAATTTAGCCAAAAAGACAGGGCTGCAGACATGTCCGAGACGAAGGCGAATAATTACAGAGGTGACCCACTTTTCATATTTTTGATATTTAAAAAACCATGGTTTGGTTGGAATATTCGGCTGAATACTAGCGTAATGTTTCCCTTTGGATTGACGAGATATCTGCCACATTCTGTTCCACTTGTTTGTCAGGTGGGGTTTAGTTAGAGCGAGTAAATCTCTAGCGTGAATAGAAGGATGGGAGTTAATGCCAGTTGCTGTAGCCTCTTTCGCCAATTGGTCCACAACTTCGTTGCCTACAATACCAGAGTGTCCTGGAATCCAGGCAAGAACGACTTTAATTCCAGAGCAGTGACATCTATATAAAATTTCTCTTGTTTTTAAGGAGATACTAAAATTATCTTTAGATCGAAAAGGGGACTTAGTCAAATCCTTTAAGCAACTAATGGAGTCAGTTAATATCAAAGTTTTGTTCAATTTGTGCGACTCTACAAATGAGGATGCTTCCAAAAGGCCTATCGCCTCACCAGTATATACTGAGCTTTCTGGGGCACATTTAAAGCTTAAGATGATTTTATATTTCGGAACCCAGACGGCTATGCCTACATTTCCATCTATGGACAATTTAGAAGCGTCTGTATATATAATTAGCCAATCTTTCCAGTTGTTGTCAATAATATCTGAAAGAAGTTTATCGGCTCCGGGGGTTGATTTATTAATGCCTAAATCAAAATGGACCTCAGGCTGGAAGGTTAAGACTTTAAATTCAAACTGGAAGATAGGGTTCGTGTCAACTTTAGGAACTTGGGGTAGAAGATTTTTGAATGTAGAATAACTGTTGGAAAGAGTAGGATGGTCTTTATGAATCCAATAGCGAGTAGAATTTACAAGATCCTCAAGCTGAGGTAAGATTGAATTAAGAGGATGGTGTTCGTATTGGATAATTTTGAGAAAGAACCGGTCAGCTAGATACTGTCTACGGAGACTGAGAGGAGGTTCTAGGCATTCGATCTGAAGAGCATTAATTGGGGAGGACTTCATAGCACCTGTGATAATTCGTAAGCACTTTGATTGAATCTGGTCGAGTTTTTTTAGAGCAGTTTTATTGCATGGTTCCAGGAGGAAGCCAGCATAATCGAGGTGGCTTCTGACTAAGGCATTATACAAAAGTTTTTGAGTGTATGGATGGGCACCCCAGTGAACGCCAGAGACAGCGCGCATGACATTTATACTTTTCTGGCATTTGTCGATGGTATAATTTAGGTGATTAACACCACTTAATTTTTGGTCAAGGATTACACCTAAGAATTTGATTTCATGTTTAATAGGTATAGGATCTTGGTTAACTACTAGCTGAACCGTTGGAGGGGATCTTTTACGAGTGAAAACCATTGCCGTACATTTATTCACTGAAAGACCAAGGCCATGATTATCAAGCCATTCACTCAAATAGGATAAGGCTCTATTTATCTGAGACTGAGACTCGGCAATAGAGGTTGAATGTGAATATAAAACAATATCATCAGCGTACTGTAAAATTTTGCAAAAGGAGTTAACAGAGAGTTCCAGATCATAGGTATATAGGTTGTAAAGAAGAGGGCTCAACACGGAGCCCTGAGGGAGGCCTTTCCATACCAGACGAGGAGGGAGGGTAGTATCGGGAGTTCGGATAATAATAAAGCGGGAGCAGAGGAGATTATAAATAAAATTTACCAACATCACTGGTATACTCAGCTGTAGCAGTTTTTGCCTGAGTAGAGGGAGTTGGACGTTGTCGTATGCTGAAGATATATCTAAGAAGGCACCTACAAGGTTTTCATCACGTGAAAAGGCCAGACGTATCTCGGAGGTAAAAATGCTTAGATTATCTGCAGTACCGCTTCCTTTCCTAAACCCATATTGACTCTTAGCTAAAAGCCCTCTATTTTCTGCAATCCACTCAAGACGGTTTTTGATCATGCTTTCAGTTATTTTAGCAAGAGTGGAAGACAAGGCAATAGGTCGATAGGAGGAGGGAAGGGATGAATCCTTGCCAGGTTTCAATATTGGGACTATAATCTGAGTCTTCCATGATTCTGGGACTATACCAGAGGTGAAAAATGAGTTAATAATATTTAAAAATGTGAGTTTAGTTTCGTTTGATGAGTTGCAGATGAATGAGTAGGGAATGCCATCCACGCCAGGAGCAGAGTCCCGAAGATGGTGTAGAGCACTAGAGAGTTCCAGAAATGAAAATGGGTCGTTCATACTATCGTTTGAGATAGATATTGAGTTTGGGGAAACGGCTGGAAAATTGTCTAAAGAAGGGACAAATGGTGGGGCTAAATTGTTTGCAAATTGTTCTAGCCACAAAGAGTTATCGTTTGATGGAGGGTCATGATAGGAGTGACCTCTGCGAAAGGCGTTCATTTTCTTCCAAACTACTGATGCAGGTGTACGAGGAGAAAGAGATTCACAAAAACTTCGCCAACCGGATTTTTTCTTTTTTTGAAGCAGTCTTTTGGACGACGCTAACACTTTTTTGTAATTAATAAAATTTTCTAACGTTTTATTATTAGTAAAATTGTCTTCAGCTTCATTACGTTTCCGAATGCTGGTTGTGCAGTCTGGATCCCACCAAGGCGGAGACATTATGTGGTCACGAGGAGATTTTTTAAGTGGGATACTGGCCTCCGCGGCTGAGTTTACGCAGGAAACGAAACCATCATACACACTTACACAATTATCAGCATTAGGGCTCGGGAGATTTGTAGTAAGAGTTTTGAGGGACTCAGAATACTTTTCCCAGTCTGCCTGTGACACTTTATATTTAAGAAGAGGGATGGTGGAGGTAGGTGGAGAGAATTGATCGAAAGATTTTATTAGGATGGGGAAGTGATCACTGCTATAGCAATTTGGAAGGACCGACCATGCCAAGGAGAGAACCTTCGAAGGTGAAACAAGGGTAAGGTCTGGGGCGCTTGGATTGTCAGACGGAGATACTCGTCGAGTAGGAGAACCATCGTTAAGAACGCACAAATTAATGTCATCTAGGAGGTCAAGAAGATAGGAGGAGGCGTGGTCCACTGATGGGGATCCCCACATGGTATGTTGGCAGTTAAAATCACCCATGACCACCATGGGGGTAGGAACTAATGATAGGATCGAATTAAGTTCGGAAATTACTAGTTGGTTGGGGTGGGGGATGTAAACAGAAACAAAGGATATATCATAAGATCTGACAGCAACTACGTGGAGGTCGGGAATATAGGTTGGGATAGGGATTTCAGAGTAGTTAGATGATCTTTTGATAAGTAGAAGGCAACCTGCAAAGCCATCATCCCTGTCATCCCGAAGACATGCATAACCCGGGACCCTAAAAGGGGAACCAGGCCTGAGCCATGTCTCCGAGATAGCAACGACGAGGGGGTTGAATCGGTTCAGTAGAAGGATGAGATCGTGCTTTTTTGGTCTGATGCTTCTACTATTCTATTGTAGTAGATTGTGCGCCATTTTTATTAACAAAAGCAGAAAGAAGTTGTTGGACTAGGGTGATGACGTTGTTCGTTAGACAGTCGCTGAATTTCGAAAGAATATTAATAAGGCAGATGGTGAGCACTTCTATGAGGTTATCATTAGGGGTAACGAGGGGGGTAGCATCGATAAGAGGAGGGTTGCTAAAATGACTACATGCCCCATTAGGTACTGATGAAGGGGGATCTCTTATGATTGAGTTATGAGAATGGATGTCGTACGACTTGCCTAATTCAGGTCTAGGTCGAGGGTCTTTAAATACTGTTTTTTTGTAGGAATAGGTTGATTTCACAGGTGATGGGATGGGAGAGGGAGAGGAGAGTTGGGAGTAAATTTCACGAGGGGGAGATGTAGCTTGATACATCGGGAGTTGTTGGGATTGGTTTGTAGAGGAAATATGGGCGTAAGAATACTTTTCTGGAGGGAAATGTAAAGAAGCTTCCGGGTAGCTGAGATTCTCAGCCGACATAAGCGCTTTAATTGACTTTTGTCTGAAGTGCTCAGGGCACTTGGGGTCCGTCGCCTTATGAGAACCTCCTCTACATAGAAGGCATGATGAGTTGTCATTGGATACATTGCAAGAGTCCCCGGGATGAGGTTGTGCACACCGGAAACAGCGAGGCTTGGATCTGCACTGAGATCGTACATGACCAAAGCGACAGCAATTATGGCATTGGATAGTAGGGAGCTGGTAAATCGAAACAGGGAGAGACGAGTTAAAGCAGAACACTTTTTCGGGTAGTTTTTGTCCTAGAAACGTAAGCACAACCGCTGAGGAAGGAACCCAGGAGGTTTGTCCATCTTTATTGATTTTAGTATTAAGTCGCCTAGCTTTAATTACTTTTATACCATTGGGGGTTTTTAAACCATTTACTAGTTCTTCCAAAGTCCATTCAGGGGGAATGTCACGGACAACCCCCATTCTCGACACATGAAATTTGGGAATAGATGCTTTATATTTGTTGGATGTAAGTAGAGGGTCAGCCACGAACCTATTGGCCTCCGCTGCAGTTTTAAAATCTATGGATATACGATTTCTACCTAATGCCCGGATGCCATCTTCTGTGACGCCAGTTATATTATTCTTATGTATAAATTGAGCAAAGCGTAATACCCTAATTGATAGGCCTGCTAATAGGTCAGGTTCAGTTCTAACAATATGCACAGTGAAAGGGGCAGAGTCCCAATCATTGTAGGTCCATTCCGAGTCAGTAGAAAAACCTGGGGCTGTATAGGTAGACTGCACTGAATCACTTGGGGGGGAATTCTTTTTGGCTTCACTTTGTACCTGCGATTCAGCAGATCGTTTCAGTATTTTACGGTCAGCCGTTATCGAGTGAGTGGAGTCACCCATTTCAAAGTCTACAATAATTGGGTCTTTGCCCCTGTCAGGGGGTTTATCCTTCAGGTCCATTACTAGTAATGGACCCCTCCACCTCTACAAAAACAGTAATTAGGACAAAACACTGGACAAGTACAAAAAACAACACAAAAAGATATAATTGAAAACTCAACAATATTTTTAGGTTCGGAAAAATCCGAAAGCACTGTTCACACCGCGTGTCAAAACAATACTCCCAGCATTTTTAGTTATAGGCCGACCGTTTAACTCGCGTGTCGCCTGCGCGGTGGGAGGGGAGCGGAGGCGGGTAACGCTACACACGGAGTCAATAATCCAAAGATTTATCTCGAGATAGACATTGTTGGTAAACTTTTGGTAAAGAATAAAATAATAAGTATCTTTTTTTTTAAGTATTTATTTTTAAGTTTTACAAATATTTTATAATAGCTTCATAGGTACAAAATCATAAAACAATAATTAACTCCGTTTAAGAAATATTTAACCACAGATAAAAATTTTATAGGACTATTCGTCACTAATATTCATATCGCTTGAATCATCATCACTGTCTGTGTAGCTTGAGGAGTCAGAATCTTGCAAATTAATAATAAATCGGTCCATCTCTTCATCAACGAACTGGAAGAGCGATTCATCTTGAGATTTATCTTGGCAGTCGTATACCTTGTGCGTTTATCTTCAAGCGTCCGTAACAAAAACACCAACCGCGCGCTGCGAGCACAGCCAGCGCACTGCCGCATTTGACGTAAGCTCTCTGCTCCGCGCACCCCTTTCACCCATCCGCTAACATCTCCCCTCGCTCCCTTCTTGCCGCGCAGGCGATGCGCGAGTTAAACGGTCGGCCTATAGTCTGTGATCAGTGTTGCCAGATCGGCCCCTGGAGGGCCGATTCTCGGCCTTTTCGAAACTATGTCGGCCTTTGGCTGCCATCGGCCCTTCATCGGCCTTTAAGCCTCCGACAGCCAATCCATCGAAATCATTAGTTCGGTTGACCAATTCCTATTCTAAAATTTATTTTTCATTTAAAAGAAATAGACATAAGTCATACATACGTTCTAAACAATAAAGATGAAGGATGGGCTCTTGTAAAACAGAAAAACGAAAAAAATCGTTTTTTTTTATTTACATATTTTTCCCGTTTTTTAATACTATTTCTGTTGGAGAGGGCAACTCCCTTTCCCCCCCAAAAACAAGGTGGGACCTTTATTTTTTTACACATAATACTAATTTTAATTCATAAAATGAGGAAAATTTCCACAGAATTTCATTTCAAGGGGGGTAGTAAACCTCAATTCGACGGACGTCAATGGAAAGTCGTACTTCGGCCTTTATCACGGCCTTTATTGCCTAAAATCGGCCCCTGCCAGCACTGACTGCGTAGACAGAATATAATACAGACATATACCAAGCGTGCCGCCGATAAGGACAGAAAAATAAGTACATACTAAATTTAGAGTTGCCACGTAAGGGAAATTTTACCCTTTGTGTAAAGCAAATACGGAGGTTGTTGTAAATTATATTTTCTTTCCTAACCAAAAACCACTTTTTTGACACAACATTTACTTTTCTTACATTATATCGTCTTAATCTATGACAGTCTGCAAAAAGTACGAAAGTGATTGTTATATTAATGTCTTCCTAGCCGAAACGACCACAGCGGCCAATCTTTCACAAGATCAGCCATGTACGCAGGAGATATTATAGTGCACAAGTGCTTGCGTAGACACAAGTGCACTCTCTCTTCCTTTATATAATAGGTACCTCTCATAATCCGATGGGACGGAAGACCGACACGACTGGGGAGAAGTTAAGCGCAGGACCGACTTTTTACATGCCCATCCGACGCATGTGTGGCGTATCTCGGATCACGGTTTCGAAACGCCAAAGGGGCTGTCAAAAAGATGACAGCGCGCTAGTATCTACGGCAGAGACATGTTTTAATTATTACGATTACTCCACTGTATTATAAGTTGTTCTCTCTCAATTTGATTATAAGTGTTTATTACCAAAGCTCGGTGTTTTAATTTGACGGACAGGAGTCAGGCATACGTCCTATCGCAAATCCCGACACATGGATCATCTTACTTTACAGATAATCAGGTCATCGGCCTGCATTGTCCTAGCCAGTAAGGAACAACTACTCAAATTTGTTGCCCTTCGCAGGATTCGAACCCACGACGGAGGCTACAAAGTGAATGTACACTTAATATCATATATGCTGTAGCTAAGGTCTATTCCACATTGTTCACCTGGGTGATATCACGTGGTGATTAAAGTGGCTAAGAGCTGTAGATAATTATTAGCCTCATACAAAAAAGTTAAGAGATAAAAACAATAATATGCTATTTCCCAGAGAGGTAGGCAAAAATTGGCTTTCTTATAACTTAATATAATACATATTATGGCCATTTACCGGGTATATTTTAGTAAATTTCTCCAATATACAAATCTATAGTACTAGTATCTTGGGACAATCTACGCTTGACCAATGACCACCTGATCTCAATCTACGCAGATCCTTTAGTAAGGTAACCAGATAAATGATTACAAATACTTGTAAACTGTATAAATACATATTTAAATAGATAAATAACACCCAGACAATTGTTCGGAATCCTTCGGAATCGAACCCATGTCCTATTGGGCAGCGGCCAGGTCCCTCAGATCGTCGAACAGCCGTACATCGCCGCCGTCCGCGGCATGTACTGCTCGACCCACCCGACACGATGTCCGTCCTCCTGGACCATGACACAACACCAACACCGACAACGATGTCAAGAGTCGTAAACACATCAACACACAGACACCGGTCTCGCCGGCGAGGCCGAAGGGATCCGTACGCATGCGACCTCGACATGCATCCCCTCGCTGAGTTTCTTGCCGGTTCTTCTCAGCGGGGGCGCGTTGTGAACCGGTGGTAAACTCATTTTCTCTAAGCGGCAGCCCAAGCCGAGGCCGTGCCTCCCTGAGGTGCCCTTGTGCTAGTTGCTACCCAAACCTTTCTGGTTGGAGCGCTTTAAGCGCTCGCCCTCTTGTCCGGTGGAACAGTACTATTCCTACAAAAAAAAAAGTGATGATCAATAAAGCAAAGTGACTATCAAGCTTCAGTTGTCCACCAAACTTTGATGTCTACTGAAAGTGTGTTTGGTATTTATTGGTGATTCAAGTTAGGCAATGCCAAATGAATCATTTGATAGTTATTTAATAGTCACTTTGCTTTATTGATCATCACTTTAGTTCTCAAACGAGATAGGTACATAATAGGGGGGTAAATGAAACAAACTATTCAACGTCGGTACTATTTATTTATAATTCAGACAAATTTACCAATAAATTGTAACCAACAACATACATACATATATTTAAACAACATGCATATAGTAAAAGCACGATTATATGTACAATGACCATTGTGCCTATAAATAACGAATGAATACGTCCTGCGCAGCCTTGGACGAATTACTTGAGCGCTTACGTTATTTCTGAATATTTAAGCATTCGGGAATAACTTTTAGCAACCTAATTAATTCTTTTTGTTGCTGCTATCCACAGTATACAAATATCCATATTTTCAGGAAATCATAAAAATAAATTCGGGAAATCTGAGAAATTCTTCGATGCACCCAGCATGTGGGATCGTGTATGATGCACTTAATAATAATTTACCACTTATTTATGGTAGTCTCTCTTTTATACACTGGCAACACTGATAATGGCGATCAATAAACTGAAAATTTTAGGTTATGGATGATAAACAAGAATTTATCGATCTTACACGTAACTTTCAAGTAAAATAGTAACTAATTTAGAGCAATAAGATCTAAATAAGTCGTTTACATGTATTAGTTTCTAAATGTAATCTCTAAATTGGCCATAATAATTCACGTTTACCTGTGAAACGATACTCCACTAATTTTACGTTCACTGTCACTTTTACAGCCTATAATACTGCACTGCACGATTCTTATAGGATTTCCACAACACACAGTAATGTCACAGTTAGTTTTTTATTGAATTTTAAGTTATTTATTCAATATTAAAACCAGGATAAAATTGTCACGGAGCAAAGTGGGAGCAAACGTCAAATTTGTTTCGCACCCACGGCGCGGAAAAATCGAACACATGCTGAGGGACAAAAAATCATATACACTGTTTCTTTCTATCACACGTAACCTACATAAACGCATTCTTTTCTTGCGTGAATGAGAAAGAAAGTGTCCAGCCCTCTATTGTTTTCTTCCTCTAAGACTGACTGGCACTGCTTTCGGCCCATTCCACAGATTAGATACTAGTAGCTAGCTAGCCCATTCTTAAATTGTCTGCTGGCAACACTGTCTGTGATATTATTTTACTCTTTGGCGAGCATGTTGAACGATTTTTAGAACTTCGATTTTGAATATTATTTACGGTATTAGTTTGTGAGAACTCCATTAAAATTTTCATCTGAGATTTAACTGTACGCTACAAAATGCAAGTTTAAACAATATTAGGTTATCCTGTTACCTCAGAAGTTGTTCACCATGTCGGAATACTATGACCAATATCATCGCTGTGAGACACTAGCTGAATTTCACTTTTATTTGAATGATGATGACGATGATGAACTTGACGATGAGAACTACATATACTGCCTCTGCAGCAGGGTATTCATCAGGTTTGTGTAGCATTCACTTATCGACAGGCCCGATGGCCAAGCGGTTCTACGCCCTGACCGCTATCCAATTGCTCATGTTATGTACCTTTACAAGAACTTTACAAATTATGTATATAATGTATTTGTACCGGTTGTCTGGTTACCATAGCACAGGCTCTGCCTAATTTGGGATCAGGGGCCTATCACCACCTGGAATGACAGTATTATTTAGTAATCTTACTGTACAAAAGTTATATATATCTGGTTATATATAAAAAATAAAATGTAAGCAAATCGTAAAAAGGGTTCTTGGGGTCGCTTTTACAGTAAGTAAGTTGTTTATGGAAGATTACAATAAATTAAATTATTGCATAGAAATACTTTTTAATTACGCTTAAATAATGTTTTACTTGCTCAACTATAAATTGACAACAATATTGATAGATTTCATATTTATTGACTGACAATTACTATAATTATTTTAGTAAGTAGCTTACTTAATAAAGAACCTGAAACAACTATGATTCCAACTTCAAAATAGAATTTTTGTTAACAATATAAAAGTGTACTGAAAACACGAGTGTTTCCTAATTCGGTTGGATTATACTTGCCATGTTTCTTTTGCTAGTTTGTGATTAAGTTTTTGATGTAGCGGGTTTTTCTTTCACTGTTTTTGTTAGTTATTTAATTGCTGTTCATTACTGTCTTCTTGTTGTCCCTTAGTCTCCTTTTACGGACACTCAACGGGAGGAGATGGGTGGTTGCTATTCTTACCTGGACACCCCACGGGGATATTATTTATTATTATTGTATTTTACGTTTTATCTGTAAAAGAATGAAGACAAAACAATATTTGCAATTTTTTTCTTTCACACACTAAATTTAAGGGAGATTCACTCCCGTTTTTACTATCACCAGTTCTCAATTGTAAGATATTTTAAGCTGATTACCCTGGGTGCAGGGGCGACCAATAATATAAATATTCATGAAAAAGCATCAGAAAAAATACACAATAAATGTTTCATTGGCCCAGTGGTGTTGAAGTTACACACACAATATTTATAATTAAATAGGATACTAATTTTTAGGGATGGAGTGAAAACATACTATGTGGAAAAAGAAGTAAGTGAGAGTGATGTGGAAGTACTCCAGGACTCGCACTCTCAAGACTGGGAGGATCACTCTCATGTCCACTTTTCACTGGACACCTCATATAAAACTAAATGTGAGGTAAGCAAATCGGTTTACGTATGGTTTATTATCATCATAGATTCACATTTGTCAAATTCAATGTTTATTTACTTAGGAGAAATAGACCAGTGAAGAACCTATAAGCTATTTGGGTACTATGGTTTAGTGGGGGCTAACTTACAAAGCCTAGAGCACAAACACAGAGTAGTAAGGCATTCGGCATTCTATTTGTATCTGGCGATGAGACGCACGGCAACTACACATTGCGATTTAATTATAATGCATACACCTTAGGACTGGAATAGTTTACCTGAGTTGGATTTGCGTCTCATTATTGTCTTCAAGGCTAGACTGCTAGAGTGAATATGCTTTTAATAAGTAAATGTGCTTTACCATCATAGTTTGCATCGCCGCTTGCCATCATGTGGGTGCAGTCAAGCACCAGATTATAATTACTAAAAAAACTACTTGGCATGCTGGTGATTAAAACGGCTTTTTATACGTAATATTCTGAGTCAAACTCAGCATCAATGATTTCAGGATGACCAGCAGGCTTAGCATGACACGTCACGATGACGTAGTATTTCACACTTTTGTAAAGAGAAATGACGTTTCGGTGTTGAAAACTACGTCATACTCACACCAATCTGTCAAGATTGCACGTCGTGCTAGGCCAGAAACAATTGACATTGAAACAAAATAGTTTCTTTTTAAACATGTGTATTTAAATGTGAGTAAATTTCAATAATTTTACACCTAATCTTGATGTTAAATATCTGCCACAGAAAGACGAAGGTGCTAGCTGCTACTGCAGTGCTTCACACACAGAAAACTGTTGCTCAACTGACGAGCACGACGCGGCACATACCCACACTACACTGCCTCACGCACTGCAGCCCAGTGACAGCGGAGCTGACCTCACATACCAGGACTACCACTCAGACACACACGACAAACTCGAGAAAATGGACCAAGACTTTCCCAACTTGGATACTAACGAGGACTATCTGACTGAGAACACTTGGGAGAAATTCTGGGCCTTAAACGGAGAACGTCTTATTTGGGCATCATGGATCAAAAAGTATAGTGACTACATTAACCCTACTTATCTGGATGAAAATAGTGATTTAATAGTTGATGACAAAAATATGCCGAAGCAGCATTCCATCGATCAGATTTATAAGGAACAGACTGATACCAATCAAAAGGCAATAGAAGATGACAGTATGAGGGATAGAAAATTCTCTTACGATTCTAAAGTCAATCCGTATAAGAAAACCTCTGTAAACCAACACCAAACTGGGAAAATGGATAAGAATAATGAAACCAATAAAGAAGACGCATGGTTACCGATAGGAAGGAGACGTTCATGTTCTGAACATGACAGGATATTGAGTCCGAGAACACTAGCTGGTACGGACTCTATGACCAACGTCACTAAACTGACCGTATCCAGTTATGACGTCACGTCCAGCCACGTGACATCAGAGTCGACTCCTACTGACGATTACAGCATGGCGTCATCTCCCTCGGACGACCAATCAAATGACCAGACGAGGATAGTGAATGTAGAAGAAAAATATGATAACTTAGAACCAGTGTCATTAGAAGAATTGGATACAGAACAATACTGGCAGTTTCTTTGGAAGAAACATTTTGGCGAGCAGTACGCTTTACATTACGCGAATTACTTGGAACAGCACATTGCGCTCGGACAAGACGTGCCCCAAATAAACATCGAAGTGGTTGATACCAAAGATATAAAAGAAGAAAAAGTTTTGGATATCGAATGCGAAAACAGCGAGGGTAACTCGCAAGAAATGCCAACAGTCATTGAGATACAGCAACAAGTCGATCAAATTAGAATAGACGATAAGAAAATTAAAAAGAAGAAAAAGACTAGCAAAAAGTACATAAATTCCGTTGGGGTGTTATTACAAAATCTTTTGAAAGATGAGCAATTTAAATCGGAAACTGAAGTAGTTGATGCCGCTGAGGGTGGTGAGAAAACAGAAAACAAACTGCAAAACGACGATGTTGAAAATACAACAGACAGTACAAATTTACATCAATCTATAGGCAATAGTAATCTAAATTCTTATAGTTATGATGATGGAGATGACGATCCGCCGGAAGAGACTTCTATCACATTGAAACGAAGGTAAGTACCTTAAACAAAACAGAATGCTTAGCTCGTTTGATAAGAAAAAGTATGAATGAAAAATCCGTGATGGATATATCGTAGATCTTGGAAACTACTGCATTGATTTCAATGGTACATAACTGAAAGTCCTAAGCCCTTAGCCTCATTAAGGCCCTCTTATGGTATCATCTTTGCAGTTATTATTTCACTACGCCCAGCCCACTTGTTTTCAACCGTATTGTTTTAAAGCTTTATGCATTCAGTTAGCCCGATCGGAGGATCTCATTAAAAAAGTTACACATTTTGTATTTCTTTAGCCATGAAATAGACGAAGAACCGTACGATGATGAAACGGAATCTGAGAATATAAAGAATACATTCCAAATTATGGGTTTCTGTTTACAACCGGAGAAGTTACCCAAAGGCGAACTGATATACAGGAAGCGGCTAGCTCGGCTGCGATTGCCTCGCTACAAGAGATTCGCAAACGCTCGCAAGACTTACTTCGACGACGATGGCAATCCATGCACATTAGATCAAGTAAGTATACAGCTCATCATGTTAATGTGACGCGTTCATAGCCAGTTGTAATCACTGTTCAGTGAACAATCAGTTGATTAAACAAAGAGTGCTCGAGTCAACTCGTGCGCGGGTGCTGCTTGGGGGGACTGGTCCGACTACTAATCCCTTTGGCCTTTTAGTTTGTTGTACTTTCGTCGTATTTTTTTTTCTGTCTTATTTGATCTTTTGAACGGCGACACACACTGTCGCTCTGATCTAATTGTAACAGAGTTTCTTGCCGGATCTTCTCAGTTGAGGCCGCGTTGTGATCCGGTGGTAGCTTTTTTTTAAAAAAAAAACATGACCTTTCAAAAGTGCTAGCGTTAAGCCTATTTGAAATAAACTACTTTGACTAACGTTTTGACTTTGACTAACGTCTAACAAGGTCAGCCCTTAGATGGGTGACCGTTTAATGGCAATTGATTTGAGCGTCTCCGTGCTTCGTTGTGGAATTAAACAGTCAGTCCCGGTTGTCATCTAAACAACAGTCGTTAAGCTAAGTCAGAGGCTTAATGGCAATTTCAACAACACTCGACACCAAAGTTGGCCACTAACCATACGACAAAAAAAAAAGTATACAGCTGATGCCAAACTATCGAGTAATTGTATTATGTTGATTGCATAAACCTGAAGGAAAAAATTGTCGTAGGCATTACTGATTAGTAGTGGAAAGACGTCCACTGCTGAACAAAGGCCCTTAGAAGGGAGGTGTTGCTATAACACCCGCGCTTGACGTCTTGGGGATCGCAGTATAGGTAGGTATTAGGTAATCCAATAGAAAAACGCTGCTGCCCTACTTCTTGTTCTTCTACACTCAACCGGAGGAGATGGGAAGGTTAGCACCCCACGCGTAAGAATAGACTACTCTAAAGTATATTCAATCTTTGTGCTAGGTGATATAAGACTTTTATACTATTGACAGTTCAGGTACCAACCGCAGTGTCCCATATTCTGCCGACAAGAAGCAGGCAGTGTGTAATCATTGCTGTGTGTAATCATTGCTGTGTTCGAAATAATAATATCTCGGAGCATCGATATAATATATGAACTAGATTCACGAACAAAATGACATCTAAAATGTGGTCACGGAGGTTGCAAACTTATCTGTGCTCGTGGCGGAAACGTGAACTTAACGGATTTATTATGACACTCCTATCGGCAAAAATAATTTTGTCAGGCTGTGGCTTGTAAAGAAATAGCGACCCAAGGGCGCTATTTCTCGCTACCACTTTCTGGACCGTGACACCAAATCTAGTTTAAATATTATATCGATGTCTCGGAGTGACGAGTGCAGATGTTTTTAGGTAATCGTGTCGCTTGCCATTAGGAGAATGCCTTGCTTGTCTCGTCACTTAGTGGCTTAAAAATAAATCTACTGTTATCTAGTCACTTTTTACATTTTACTGATGTGTTGTGTACCCGTGGGGTGCCGGGTTAGTATTGCATCCCCCATCTCCTCTCGTTGGGTGTCGTAAGAGGCGACTAAGCGAGAACAGGAAGACGGGCAGCAGCGTCTTTTGGATTTATCTTCCACCTATACTGCGATCCCCAAGCCGCCTGCCAAGCCTGGGGATAATGGCGACCCCTCCCTTCTAAGGGGGAAGGCCTTTATTCAGCAGTGGATGTTTTTCGGCAGCTAATGATGATGATGTGTAGTGTGGCCAAAAATGATCCTGACATATCGATATTATTAAGTGTATGTTTTTCTTGTTGATTGTAAAATGCCTTGGCTTGCGATTATGCAATTCGATTCCTGCGACATCAAATTTCGTCCTACGCGTAGACAGAATATAACAAGACATCTAGCTAGCGTGCTGCCGATAAGGACAGAAAATAATTTTGTCAGGTTGGTTTAGAAAATTTATGGATATTTATTCAAATGCGCCTATTACATAATAGGCGCATTTGAATAAATATCCATAACGTGTGTTAAGTGTACGAATGATTATTTTCTGTCCTTATGTTATGTTACTATGTAGTTTAAACGATATTTCATAATGCAATTCAATTTAAAACTCCAAAGCTAGGTCGTGAATTAGAAAATTTCATGAGTACTCGAAGAAAACGCACCGTAGGTGCGCCAGATTTTGAACACACGCTGAGGGACAAAAAATAATATGCTCTGTTTCTTTCTATCACATATAATATATATAAATGCATCCTTTTCTTGCGCGAATGAGAAAGAAAGTGCCAGCTCTCTATTGGTTTCTTTCTCTAAGGTCCTACGACATTGGCCCTACCATGACTAGCTAACAGACAAATTGTATGTACAACCTAATGCACTCGATAAATATCTTTTTAATACAAATACATTAAAAATTCCTTCCCAGTCCAAAGATGCTCAAGATGATCGCGAAATGCAGACTGACGATGACTGTACCGAGGCTAAGCCTGACTCTGAACAACCGCACATGGCGACCGATGTGCCTACTGCTAGGGAGATTGGGAAAACGGACTGTGAAGACGCAAACGTTGTTGAGGAAGCGTCTAGAGTGCCACTGCCAAAAGATTTAGATGGATCTAACGATAGCCAGGATGGCAATAATGAAACCTCAGAAGATATTGTAAAAGAAACTCCAGGTAAGCCAAATATCAATATCAGAAACACCATTACGGAAATTAAATAAAAGATCTTTATGTAATTAGTTTATACTATACACAAAAGCGGATTTACAACTCGCTTGGAATAGCATTACTGGAATAGTTTGCCTGCGTCAGTGTTCCCATCGGATTATAATGTGGACGTCTTCAAGGCTAGAGTGAATAGGCTTTTAATAAGCTAGTGAATTTACCATTATCGACTGCATCGCCGCTTTTTCATCAGGCTTTGCCTAGTTTGGGATCAGATGTGTGAATTGTTCCTGAATATTATATTTATTGTATTAATAGATCACATTTGACACTTCATCAAAATTTAACAACGTAACCTTTACAAGGTTAGGTTCAACGGCAGGCATAAAAGATTATTAATTTTTTCGAAGTTAGAACTGTACAATTGTTTAACTTTTTTCAATTACGATTACATATTTACTGTAATAATGACAAAAGAAACAGAGAGATGTCAAATATGATCTATTAAATTGGGCCTACATTCTTAATTATACTAGTGCTTTCAGAAGTGGTGGTGGTGATATGTATCCCACTTCTGAAACTGCTAGATAAAAATTAATTCGAAATAAATAATAGTTTGAAACTCTTGGTTCATAGTGACACAGCAAGTGGAGACGACGAAACGTCGACGAAGGCCGAAGAGATATTCCAAATTTGACGAAGAGGTCGACACGACGGACATGCCTCCCGAACTAAGAGACGACCCGAAAATGGTGAAATATTGGCGGAAGAGACACTCTTTGTTCCATAGGTAATTATCAGTATTATAATATTATAGTTTTTTTATACTACCAAGGCGGCAAGAAAGCGTACGGCCCGCCTGATGGTAAGCAGCCACTAGCGCTTTGCTGACCCTAAAGACTAGATATTAAGTCTTTGTGTCCGGTAATTTCACCAGCTACAGTGCCCTTCACAACGGAACACAGCAATATTTACACACTGCTGCTTAGTAGCAGAATATCTGACACTGCGGTGGTACCTATCTGTGTATGGTACCTATCTGAATGTTCCTTGCACAAGGAACCTACCACCTTCCTACACGTAGTAAGGTCTATTAACACTAATGTTATTCAGACACACAGCCTACTCATTTCTCACAATCCGATATGACGAAAGTCTGACACTAACGGCACAGATTACACGCAGGATCGACTTTTGGCATCTTAATTTTCAGACAATCAGGTTCATAGGAGTTAGTCTCCCGCTTCGCGAAGCAGGAAAGTGGATTTTGTCTCTTCCGAACTCCACCTGTCTGCTTTTCTAATTAAACTACTTGCATTGGTTCCAAGACAATTTAGCGTTGCCCCGGGACTCGCCGGCGAAGTAAACACACACAGATACCCTTCACGCATACCCACACTATAATAAACTCGCAACACATTCAAAAATACACGCACACAAATAAAGAATGACCTGACCATATGACCAAAAATTTGGCAGAGGGGGTTAGCGCATCATGCTCTCTCCAGTGGTATCTCCTCTAAGTCATCAGCAGCCAATAAACGTCCCTGTTGAACAAGGCCTCCCCTTTAGAAGGGAGGGGTTGCCATAATCCGATAGGCGGCTTGCGGTTCGCAGTATAGGTGGTAGGTAATCCAATAGAAAGATTTAAGTAGTTGTTATAGATTGTCCAAATCTAAAAAATACCTTATATAACTAAGGGTTAAATAAGTTAGTTTAAAATTAGCGATTTAGAATGATACATACAAACATTTGAAACGTCAAAAGGTATTTCTTAGTTTGTGTGGACTAGACCTTGCATCAGTAGCGTAGCTTGTCCGAGACGGGCCCTGTATCAAAATTTGTTGGGGGGCCCAAACGAGACAGAGATTATGTGAGAATAAGACGAGGAATAACATTTTCTGAACTTTTGATAACACCCGTTCGGGGCCCATGTAGCTGGGGGCCCCGTATAATTGATTGCCCTGCCTTGGATCTTAGTACAATAACGATGCAGGTTCGACGAGGGCATCCAGTTGGACCGCGAGAGTTGGTTCAGTGTGACCCCGGAGAACGTAGCGTGGCACATTGCAAACAAATACGTGTACGATGTCGTGCTAGACGCGTTCTGTGGCGCTGGCGGGAATACTATACAGTTCGCTAGAACCAGCAAAAAAGGTACGTACTACACCGCTCGCAGGTCACTTAGGGGGCATCCATTAATCACGTGAGGCTCGAAAGGGGGGGGAGGGGTTCCGAAAAAAATCACGAAATATCACCAGGAGGGGTATAATGAGACATCACGTGTATTTATTTTTGGTTGAATGCACGATATCTAGAACAAACAGCGGCACGTGGTCTTGACTCACTGTTGCCGGCAACCAGTTCCCCTTTAACATTTAATCAATTACCTGTATTTAAAGATAATATCCCGGAAATTTCAATATAGTTTGTACAAAAAAATTACACGTGATTTTGGGTAGGGGGGGGGGGGGGTAGTTTAAAACCTCACCACATACAGGACGGCGAGAGGGGTTAAAAAGTGGCTAAAAAACATCACGTGATTAATGGAAAACCCCTTATCTAGGTGGTCCTTGTGCAAGGAACCGTCAGATATTCTGCCGCCAAGCAGCAGTATGTAAACATGCAGGAAGCAAGGTAGCTAATTTGCGTCTTTCGAGGGCCTGACCCACATTGTGTGATTCGTACGACCCACAATGAGGAACTTGCATGAAAATTATGAAAAAAGTAATATAACAATAGTAGTTAACGACTTACTCTAAAAAAACCGACTTCAAAGTAAATTATCTAAAAAACATAAAATAACGAAAATATATTGAAGTCGGTGCTAGCACATCATGTTACTAAGACTAGCACGAGCTGACACCAACTTCAATATATTTTCGTTATTTTATGCTTTTTAGATAATTTACTTAGAAGTCTGATTTTATTTTTTTAAAAATAGTTTAAATAACACTTTTTAGTGACGTAGTTTTAGTTTGGTAAAATAACCAAAATAGGTATCAGCATCAGCACTATCACGCAACTCGAACGTCTACGTTACAGTAACTTACTGAAAACATAAAAAGTTTATATCTCTCAAACAACTAGACCGATTTTGTTTGATGAAATTTGTAAATTCCGGTTTTGAAAATTCTTTTTACAATAGTTATCGTATTTTTCAATGCAGGGTAGAGAGTATGTATGTAGGTTTGTCCGCGGATTTCTCAGAAACCAGGGTCTCTACCCTAAGTTGAAAAATACGCTAACTATTGCAAAAATAATTTTCCAAATCGGACCTGTAGTTTCTGAGAAATCCGCGGACAAACCTACATACATACATACACTCATAAAATTTGGTAAATTGGTTTAGAAGTCCACATAGACTAACATATATTAATATTACGCATTTTTATAAATATTTTTTGAAGCCGGTTAAAAACAATATTTCTTTATCAAAACGTATTACGTAATTTCAAACATCCTGTGACGTCACCATCCATCAACACCTGGTGTGTCTTTTCAGTTGCCTTGAAAACTTTTACCGTCTATCAGTGAGTGGTTTCCAGCGAATAATGAGAAGCCAACTTTTGATTTGCAGTATATTACTTGATTTGTACACACATATATACTGGTTAACTTTGATTCAGTGCGTATATTTTATCACGTAATCAATACTATAATTAAAAAAAACATTTATTTTAGAATTTATCAAGTTATCCACCGCATATTTAGAATTGCGACTGAAGTGAAGTTAGCGCGTTTGGTCTCGGCGTCCGCGCCGTTCCATCGCACAGCGGGCGATGTTCACACGTAAACATTTCCCATCGTCTATGAGTATTGTTTCGTATCGACAGTGATAGCAGTGGACATAGACCCAGCGAAGATATCGATGGCGAAGCACAACGCGGCGGTTTACGGGGTCGCTGACCGCATCGAGTTCATCGCGGGCGACTTCTTCTCGCTCGCCCCCACGTTGGCCGCCGACATGGTTTTCCTTAGCCCGCCATGGGGCGGACCAGACTACTCGGACGTAAGTTTTTATACAGTGTTAGTCAAACTCTGTCCCGATCGTTGAGGGTATTATTTGGTGTCGCAATACAATCATACGTATATAACTAATTTGTTGAATATCTCATATCAAATATTTTTCTCTGTACTAGCTATGCGAATATTCCCGGTACAAATCGGACAGGGTTTTTTTGACACCCTGTGTATGTGGAGCTCCACACCAAAAATTCACTTTTCCACTTCAGATGTAAAAAACCATGAGGCCGCGTTTTGTAGACACTTGGAAATCAAAACCCATGACCAGTTTCTAGACACTTATGGAAATCAAAACCCATGACCAGTTTATAGACACGTATGGAAATCAAAACCCATGATCAGTTTGTAGACACTTATGGAAATCAAAATCCATGACCAGTTTGTAGACACGTATGGAAATCAAAACCCATGACCAGTTTGTAGACACTTATGGAAATCAAAACCCATGACCAGTTTGTAGACACGTATGGAAATCAAACCCATGACCATTTTGTAGACACTTATGGAAATCAAAACCCATGACCAGTTTGTAGACACTTATGGAAATCAAGACCCATGACCAGTTTGTAGACACTTATGGAAATCAAAACCCATGACCAGTTTGTAGACACTTATGGAAATCAAAACCCATGACCAGTTTGTAGACACTTATGGAAATCAACACCCATGACGAGTTTGTAGACACTTATGGAAATCAAAACCCATGACCAGTTTGTAGACACTTATGGAAATCAAGACCCATGACGAGTTTGTAGACACTTATGGAAATCAAAACCCATGACCAGTTTCTAGACACTTATGGAAATCAAAACCCATGACCAGTTTGTAGACACTTATGGAAATCAAAACCCATGACCAGTTTGTAGACACTTATGGAAATCAAAACCCATGACCAGTTTGTAGACACTTATGGAAATCAAAACCCATGACCAGTTTGTAGACACTTATGGAAATCAAGACCCATGACGAGTTTGTAGACACTTATGGAAATCAAAACCCATGACCAGTTTGTAGACACTTATGGAAATCAAGACCCATGACGAGTTTGTAGACACTTATGGAAATCAAAACCCATGGCCAGTTTGTTGACACTTATGGAAATCAAGACCCATGACGAGTTTGTAGACACTTATGGAAATCAAAACCCATGACCAGTTTCTAGACACTTATGGAAATCAAAACCCATGACCAGTTTGTAGACACTTATGGAAATCAAAACCCATGACCAGTTTGTAGACACTTATGGAAATCAAGACCCATGACCAGTTTGTAGACACTTATGGAAATCAAAACCCATGACCAGTTTGTAGACACTTATGGAAATCAAGACCCATGACGAGTTTGTAGACACTTATGCAAATCAAAACCCATGACCAGTTTGTAGACACTTATGGAAATCAAAATATGGGTTTTGATGGGTAGACGGTTAGTGGTAGTTTGATGGACCAGGGTAGCGGCCAGGGTTTCTAGCCACTAGCCCAACAGACCCATCTAATAGAAGGATATTGATATGATGGTCAATATTCATCGATGTTTTTTGATGTGTGTTAGTTATTAAGGGAGTACTAAGATTTAGCGAGTACTAAGATTTAGCGAGTGAAATGACGAATATATTATTATCATACAATCAGCTATATTCTCAAGTAAGTGACTAATTGTCTTATTGAGAATAAATGTCTTAAACCATAATTTCTAAAACAATAAGAAATTAAAAACTAACACAATGTGCCAAAAAATCATTGATGTTGCCAAAAAAATCTAATCATTTATGTAGCCAATAAATATCGATGTGTAACACATCATCAATAGTTATTTAAGTCAAGTTTTTTTATACCACGTGTTACAAAATAACCCGTAAAAAATATAATTAATTATCAAAGCCAAAAATTTTGTCAACCAGGTAGTAAGGTTAGGTATTTTAAAATTTTTTAACCGGCTTCAAAAAGAAGGTTCTCTATTCGACGCGTATGTATGTAATATTAATAAAAATGCGTAATATTAATATATGTTAGTCTATGTGGGCTTCTAAACAAATTTACCAAATTTTATGAGTGTATGTATGTATGTATGTAGGTTTGTCCGCGGATTTCTCAAAAACTACAAGTCCGATTTCGACAATTCTTTTTGCAATAGTTAGAGTATTTTTCAACTTAGGGTAGAGTACAAGTTTCATCAAAATCGGTCAAGTAGTTTAAGAGATATAAACTTTTTATGTTTTAGTAAGTTACTGTTACGTAGTCGTTCGAGTTGCGTGATAGTGCCGATACATATTTTGCTAAAATAAAAGTCACTAAAAAGTGTTAAATAAACTATTTTTAAAAAAATAACAACCGACTTCAAACTAAATTATCTAAAAAGCATAAAATAACGAAAATATATTGAAGTCGGTGTCAGCTCGTGCTAGTATTAGTTAACATGATGTGCTAGCACCGACTTCAATATATTTTCGTTATTTTATACTTTTTAGATAATTTAGTTTGAAGTCGGTTGTTATTTTTTTAAAAATAGTGTCGTTCCGCGAATTAGGTAGAAATGTAGGTACATTCTGCGTAGTTTACTTTTTAATTTTACTGAAATAGGGTTTGCACATCAGTAAAAATAATAATATTTTTTATTTTTACGGGGTATTTTGTAACACGTTGAATCTCTAATTTATTACAGAACCATGAATATGATATAGAAACGATGCTAGAACCTCGTCCTGCGTCCGAGTTGATGAACGTTGCGCGAACAATATCATCTACAATAGCATTATATTTACCTAGGAACACGAGACCCGATCAGGTAAGCCATTTTGTTATTTTATATAAAGAATGAATTCCTACCAAACAGGACGCAACCTACTAAAAAACACTACTGAATTTTTAAAGTGCGCCCACCTTGATTACCACACTTGGATTACCAAATCCTAGCAGAACCCAATTCGACCCCCCAATTGAATCCATTTTGCATAGACGATGTTTCTAATAGTTTTTTTTAAACTGAAATTGCGGGTTTAGTCTTTTTGCTAGCTGACGTGTTAGATAATAGCAAAATATCTTTTTATACGTCCAAACAAGTTACAGACATCTCGGTACGCCAGTCTCACGTGCACTTGACATTGTACTACTCTGTCAAGAAAATTCAGTTCTTTTGGGACTAGCTTAGTGGCAACATGTTTCATATCTAAGTGATTATTTAAAATGGTACGCATCGACTCGTGAGACACAGAAAGTTCGGCGGCTATCTCTCTCAAACTTGAATGAGCATTTTCAGTCACTTTTGCGATGTTAACAGACGTTGATGGCCTACTAGAGCGAGGCCTTGTCCGGTGAAGCTGTAATGGCCATCTGCGGCCAACAGTACTACTCCTACAAAAAAAAACTACTAGAGCGAGGCGTATCATCCATCACATCTCGACCGCTTTTGAACGGTTTGTACCACTCATAAGCACGTGTTTTTGATAAAGTTGATTCACCGTAACCCTTCTGTAACATTTTTAGTGTTCACTAGATAATAATAGGATATAACTAAAAACAGCACTTGTTATTTAATCTAAATAACAAGTGCAACTCAAACCCCGCGCAAAATGGAAAACAGTTATGCCAATCTAACAACAAAAAAAAATTGGGACCTTTTGGAACCATAGACAAATCATCCATTCCCGATACTTTTTTGTCTGAATGTATTTGCTTGTTTCAGATATTATCTCTAGCGAAGGACGTCGGCGGTTCAGTGGAAGTAGAACAAAGTTTCTTGGATAAAAGATTTGTAGCTATAACAGCATATTTCTATTGATTTTGTACTAAGTCTATCATACACACATCAAAAGTGTCTAGGGATCAAGCATTTTTAAGCGGATTTCTTGAGATTGAGATGTGGCTTTGTAATAAATTTATGATTTTATAAATTTATATGGATCCTTTTTGGTGCATTTCATAATTTGAATCAGGAACTGTGAATCAAATTCGAGTAAAAGATGAAAATCAGCTGTCAATATTTTCCCCATAAAAACATACAACGCATTGAAGACATTATTAGTGCTACTGTTTCCCTACTACTGATTAAAACCAACGTTATTATGGAGCGGCGACGTCATTTAAGCAGGGAAGAAATGCTCAGAGCCGTGGGAATGATAGAAGCTGGTTCCCGGCAACGTACTGTGGCTTTAGCTCTGAATACAAGTCAGAGTGTTATCAGTCGACTTTGGACACGTTACCGAAGCACTGGTACCGTGGCTGAGCGCCATGGAGGACGGTATCGCTGCACCACACGGAGACAAGACCGATATATTCAAATCTTAACTCGAAGAGCTCCAACAATAACAGCCATGATGTTAGCCGTGAGGCTTCATCACTCTTCAGGGAACTTAATTAGCGACCAAACAGTCAGAAACCGCTTGCATGAAGTGAACCTTCATTCCCGAAGACCGCTACGGGTACCACCTATAGCAATGCACAATCGTAGGATTCGATATCAATGGGCTCTTGAACACAGAAATTGGGCAGAAGAACAATGGCGTTTCGTGTGCTTTTCTGATGAGTCTCGTTTTGGTATGAGACCGGATACAAGACGTATACGACACTGGAGAACCCCTGGACGCCAACAGCGATTAAAATCCTGCCAGGAAGTCCATCCTTATAGTGGTGGAACCATCATGGTATGGGCGGGTATTTGGATCGGCGGAAGAACTGAGTTGATTTGGATCAGAGGCAACCTCAACGCTCAAATTTATGCTGAGACGATTGTATCAGACGTCATCGTTCCTCTACAAGTGCAAATCGGTCCCTTATTTCAGTTAATGCATGATAATGCACGACCGCACACCGCAAGAGTTGTAAGACAGACTCTCGCCGCAGCTAACATCAATGTCCTGCCCTGGCCTGCTCAGTCGCCAGACTTGAACCCGATTGAGCATGCATGGGATATGCTACAGAGAAGAGCTCTGCCGAATATGGAGGGTATCCAGTCGCAAGAAGACCTTTTTTTGTTGTTGCAACGAACATGGGCGGCCATTCCACAGCGTGATTTGGATGAACTCATTTTGAGTATGCCAAACCGATGTTCTTGTGTTGTTAGTGTTCGCGGTAGAAACACGGATTATTAATTGTTTAAGTTACCCAATAAAATTTTAAAGAAAACTGTTATTTCAGTCTTTTTTTCGAACTTTTGTGTTAGTGGTTCAAATGTCAAAAATCCCTTTATTAGGAAAATGGCAAATTTCTTTATTAATGCAAAGGTGACTTGGTTTATCGTTACTGTGACAAACGAAAACACTTTATTTGATGAATCCTTAAAGAAAATTTTAATTAATATCAATCAGGAGAAAAGTTATTGCAAAAATATATGTTGATCCCTAGACACTTTTGATGTGTGTAGTTTGAAAAGACTCGCCACTCCGGGCATTATCATGAACTTTTCGGTTGTTTTTCGCTTGTATGACGCGGTTTAATTGTGTGATGCTATTTATTAAGGGTACCTATCTGTGTTTTAGTTTTAAGTAAAGAAAAATGTGTATATTTGTCGATAATCAAGCATTTCATTACTATCGCTATTTGAAATTCTTAGTAAATTATAATGATTATGTGGATTAGCATACAATGGTATATCGATTACTGAAATTGACACGGATTATCATAAACAATTTTAATAATGGGCCTAACTGCCGCACTCAGCCTGTTAATGAGTCATTATTTCATTCCTTAAACTAGATTTTGTATTGAAATCTACAAGTGATGGTTGAGATAAGGATTCGTTAACGCAGCAGTTAGTGATACATTAGAACGAGTCAGATAATATTATTATGATTACAAAAACTTTATTCCTAAAAGGGTTGTCATTCCCTAAATGGACTTTATGTTAACCTACTAAATATCAAAATGATTAAAAATAATCAATTTTCCCGTACAAATATTTTTCTTTTTCTCAAAATTATCATTGTACGGGTTGGTTATTGTTCGTACATTTCTCCATACAGTTTTTATGAAGTATTGTTTATGAGATGGACGAAACCTACAACTATATTTCTAGTAGACCTTAAAATGTTCATGAAAACATTATATTTGATTTAGCTCTTCTAAGACAAACAGAACATAAAGTTGTATTCATTTCATATCTGTTCATAGTGTGGCATTTAATGATTGTATTATGATTACGATTTAATTAAAGCAATAAATACTGCTAATTAGGAAGCAAATATATTTTTACTTACAGTGTAAGTTACTCTTATTATTTTTAAGTTATTTTTAAAGAATTAAGGTTATTTTTTTACTACAAACTGGCCCATTGTGTGAATCGAGAAATGTTGCCAATTTATAATGATACCAATTATAGGTATTTAGTTTTTCTAGTTTGATAAGATTTAAGCATGTATGACACTGAGCTGTGTAAATAAAAGCAATAAGGGAAATAAAGAGTATATGTATTTCCTGTAAATCATACAGCAGATTGTATAGCTTTCACAGGTTACAATAATGTAATTTACGGTTTTTGGAGGCATGTAAAAAAACCGACTTAGGCGCAGGCGTGGATACCAGAGTAGCTAAAACTATGTTACAGCAAAACAAGGACACAGCTAGCCTCGCCTATTATTAGGCCTGATTAGTCCCGGGAATTTTGAGTTCCTTGCAAACTTGTCCACTGAAACGGCAAGCCTGTACCTGGCAACCCAATGGCCCTTATGGTATGACATTAAATGCTCAATATATTTGGCTGATGCGGACTCTTGTTTTGTTAAAGTAAATCTCATTTAAAATAATAATATCTCGTAATGACTAGTCCACACATGGGTACAGTGGGTACACTATTATAATGTAAGCATTTTCACGCATTTTATTTCTTTGTTTTTGTAAAAGGAATGGTTAGTTATCGCACTGTTCTAGTAATGCAAAGGGCGTAAACGCCTCCGTCCACTTGAGATCCTTCATTTATATCTCAGAATTGAATAGTTTAGTGACTATAGGCTCATCTGAATTACATGGGACATTGCAAAATATGTATGTATATGTATGTCTATTTGTAAATGTTTCAAGTATTTTGTTCAGTTCTTTAAATAGATTACCAATCCATGTGTGGAAGAATCATCATTAAAACTGCTAATGAATATAAGTTCAACTAGTATTATAAAATATGAAAATAACTCATTTTCCTGTACTGTGTGATTGTAAAATACATGTTGTGATCTGTACATAACTGTTGATAATTAAATTTGATTCAACTACTTCATTGGTTTTTATAGGACCTTCCTAAACTGACACTTCACCAAGGTAAGTATGCACAGGAATCTGAAATCATATTATCTATCTTTTAATTAGTAGCGCTATATACTTCTAATTGATGTAAGGTTAATTTCTTCTATGTCCTTCTCCCTGTAATAGTGTTCCTTATCAGTTTGAGTTCCATGTTGCTTGTCACTTATACCCTGTCTCCTTAAAAAATGAGGCCTAAATAGGAATGAATAGATCTCTGACAATGACCTCTGTTATACCTGGCAATACTTTAAAAAAATCAAGTGTAGTGCTTGAACTATGAAAAACTAAAGGTAGAGTAGAATAAAACAGGTTTTCCTTACAAAATAAGGTGTATTTATCCAATAAGCTTACAGTAACTTATAACCTATTTTCACAAATGACCACTTAGTTAAAGTACTATTACTGGATTGTAAGAATGTCTCGCTATCACCACAAAACATAGTTCACACTATGCAGTATTTTATAAAAAGTGAAAAGCCATCAGAAAAGGGCTCCACAAACTTTTTGTTATTCATTTAGCACAATACTTAGCTATCTTAATAATGTTAACTTGGATTCAATGGTATATCCTTTATAGGGTCAGACGAAAATTAAATTCATACTTATTACTATTAAAATTATTGTTGCCTATTCCTTCATTTCCCCTTCCTCATCCTCTTCTTCAGCACCTCTTACGTATAAAACATTGTTACACCTGATTAGGACTTCACCTAGGTTACCTAAAAATTAAAAATTTCATGTCTTATTATGTTTTTATACCGTTTGATTGCAATCCCTTCTGGTGAAAAGTGGGGATGCAATCAATCATGGTAAAGCACACTAACTTAATACAAGCCTATTCACTCTAGCTTTGATAGCACCCACATTATAATCAGATGGGAAAACTGACACAGGAAACTATAATCAGTTAAGAAAAAACTTAGACTGAACTATGGTACTTTTTCTAAGCTGATACCACTGGCACAGCTATAAACAAAGGTCTTCAACCAATGTTAAACTGCCCACTTTGAGAATTAGAAATTATCTCCTACTGATGAATGAATTGTATATCCCATCTCTGGGTTTCAACAGTATTAACACCAAACCTCACTTTCGTCAGGCTTACTGAAGGCCTCCAGGACCCAATTCAATTAGTTTATTAATGCAGTAATATGGGTACAGAGGGTCTTAGAAATACATGCGTGGACGTAAACAACCCACGAGACTTCCTTGACACAGAGACATGTAGAGAGAGGAATCAGTCGGACAAGACGCAATAGAATTCCTTTCATCATCATGATTGCTATGAAAAATAAGACTCAAGGAAAAATCACAATGGTTCGGCATTTTCTGTTTAAGCGTAACGAAGCCGTGGCGCGACTTGATTAATTTTCTGTTTTTACTAACCTGTAACATTACCGTCAACAAGTTCTTCTGTATTGGCCAGTTGCAAATTCATGTACCCATCGGCCGACACCAATAAGCCTTTGTACTCGTGACCCCACTTTAGCTTCACAAGAACAGATTTGCCAGTCAAGCTGTTTAGAAATGGTTTAGGGTTTATTGGCATTGCCGCCGCCATTTTTGCTATTGTTCTGAAAATATACAAATGATAAGTCGTACCAATACATGTGACGTGATAGGGCTAAAGCTGCTTATTTTAAACTTTACTACCTATTACCTTTTTATGGAGACTAAAAATTAAAATAACCTTAAAAAATGGTAAAGCCGCTAACTAAAGAACGCCAAACGAATCAAAGAGAATACCATAGAGAAAAGTAAAGTAATACAGAGAAGAATACCACAGAGAACTATAGAAAAACAAAACCAAAGAAAGGAAAGATGAAGAATGATGAACATATAATATATTGGCCAATAATAATTTGGCCAACCGAGTTTATTGATTGAAGCTGCAGCTGCCTGAGGGTATCACGTCCTCCCCTCACCCCTCAGTATCAGTAAACGTTCTCCGAGGATCTTGGAGGAAGCGAGGATTCATTATCTATGGATGGCATCGTTCAAAAAGTGACACTGACAGATTGTCATTGTCACTATGGCAGTGCTGAGAGTTGAGAGTAGGCTTGTTCTTGCTCGGACACTGAACGGAGCGCTCCGTACTAGTACAATCTTCCAAATGTACTAGTACAGTCTTCTAGTACTGTAGTACACTGAAGGAATAGTGAATTAAACGTGGAAGGAGTATCCTCAGGAGGAAGTGATATCTGTCTCTTTCTAACAATAGAGAGAGATAGGCTTACGGCTAAAGAGTAGTAAGAAACGAGATAGAGATACCTCATCTTCTATTTCACCCAGCGTGCCGGGTATTGATCTAAATATTTTGCCCATAACAAGGTACTAGCGACATTTTGCTTGCACTGCTTACAAGGGATCTATATAACCTATATCTGTTGAATTATATTTTAAATATTATATCGATAGTAGACCAACAGTAGATCCTTAATAAAGTTCAAAATAGTTTCATGAATCAGAGATCAAAGTTGACAGGTGAATATTATGCATCTCACTCTTTCGTACATTGATTCCATATCGTTCCCTTTCGCGTTCCCTTTCGTCGCGTTCCATGTACGTCAGCGAGCGGCTGATGATCGGACCGGGCAGTGTCGCCAGATCTGCCGGTCCAATCGTCTTCGGCCTTTTCAAAACTACTTTCGGCTACCATTGGCCTTTAAGCCTCCGACTGCCAATCCATCGAAATCATTGGCACGGTTGACCAATCCCTCTTGTATAAGGATAATACATAAAAAGGAATGGACATACATAAGTTCAAAACACAACTCGTAATTAGTCGTGATATATTTTTTGAATGTCGGCCTTTACTGTCTAAAACTGCCAGCACTGCTTTCGGACCTTTTTTTAATTATCTGCTGGCAACACTGCGGACAAGTTCGTACAGACCCAGAGACTAGAAAGACAAAGTACTATGAACGATGTACTAAAAAGGAATAGGAATAGCTGACCAGTTAGTACAGAACCAGAGACTAGGAATACATCGCGAAAGACGAAGTACTAAAAGAATAATGTACTATAAAGTAGCCTTGCGCAGAATCTGTCACTTGAATGAAAAGATATATACATATCTTTTCACTACTGTGAAGTATATCTATCTTTTAGTTCAATAGTTCAGTCTAGTCCAGTAGCTCAACAGAAATGATTTAGTCTGTTGCTCGGTTTTCGTTCTTAGTTCAATGAGAGATATTGAAATGGTTGATATATTAATTATCAGTACACTTTTTAACACGCTTATCGCATTTGTTGAGACATGAGTATATAACTTCCGTTAATTTTCTGTTTTTGTAAAGTTAAATAATTAAGCCATTTGGTAACGTAATCCCGCACAATTGGTACATTATATCTCAATGCACACGACTCATTTCAGATGAACAGTAAACTGTAACAATTATACTAAAGTGTCCCGTACTCTCGTAACATCATGTCATAAAGCTCAAAATACTCTAAAAACTTTACAGTTTTCATAACTACTCAGATACTTACGAATGAAAACAATGCGCTTTTATGATTTCTACATTTTATATTCAAGCTCGTGCAAATGTGTTTATAAACTGTACATTGCCATTTTGCTTGGTAGTTCAATATCAGCTTTTCTAAATAACAAGCAATGTACCCCTAAAGTAAGAGCACGCCTAATATCGTTCTCGAACGATTGTATTACATAACCAAGTCAAAGTTTGAGTGAAGTAGAAAAATCACTTCAGTACAGAGCGAGACAGCATTATCTATCCGCACTGCGTATCGTTCGTGTTTCGGATCGGATCGTTCGCGCCCGGTGGACTAAACAACTGAACTATGAAGTAGATGAATTGTAACTGAACTAGAGAACGAAGGAAGTAAACCAACTGAAGTAGTCCAATTGAAGGATTCATTCGTGAACTACACACGACTACTATAAAGGACAGGGAATAGTACGTCCGATTCAGTGTCGGGAATATATTCCTTTTAGTACTTAGTACATGTACTACACAAGCCTAGTTGAGTGAGAGTGGCCTGGCTGGCTGATGCCTGATTTACACGTATTAAGTTGTCAAGTAGGTAAGTAAATTTTAAGTGACTTAATTTTAAGTATGCGTTTACACGTCGTTTTTACTAAATTTTAGTTAAAATCTTTAGTTCTTTAGTTCGCCCCAATGGACGGTCGCACGATCCGTGACGATTTCACAGTACTTTGTAGCGACGGACAACTAATTTATTTTTAGGATTAAATTATATAGACAACTAATACAGATTAATATATTAAAATTTCTTTTTTATAATATATATAGGTACTATAATTATAATATTAGATATAGAAAAGTAATTAACTTCGTGTCTTTCTTGATTACTGAATTTGTGTTTGATGTAAATATTTAAACATTTTATTTGTTTATTGCCTACCATCCCCGTAAGCACCGTGTCTGGTTTCCGGGGGACTACAATGCACCCCCAGTGGCAGGCTCCGAAGGAAACGCTCTGAAGGACTCCTGGTGCAAATTCCACAGAAGAGCCCAGGTTTCCCCTCATGTGTCGATGTGACAACCACGAGGATTTAGTGGGAATGAATCCCATTTACCCCGGTTGAACTACACAGGTCCTGGGACCCATTGAACAATTCGCCGCTAGAAAAAAAAAAGGATGCGAGATACAGGCTTAAATTACCCTAAAATTTCTCCGTTGATCTAAAAAATCCCGAGACTATTAGCTAAATATCTCTCGAATCACTTAATTATACGGCAGTATACTAGGAAAAGTAAAAAAAAAACATTTGATTGCAAATATTAATACCTACAGCGTAGTAGGTATTTAAAAATTCCAGCAGGGTTATTGCGTATCTTTAGCCACCCAAGTGACTATCAAGCTTCAGTTGTCCACCGAACTTTGATGTCAACCGAAAGTGTGTTAACATTGGTATTACGTATGGCTTTCGGTGGATATCAACCTACGGTGTACTACGGTGCTCATCACTTGTCTTTTAACCATCTCTACTTTTTTATCGACATTATGCGACCAAGTTGAATATCGCCCCGAACCATTAAACAAAGAACATTTAGTGGTACTTTTTAATTTGCAGGTATTTTCGCCTAGTGGATATTGGGAGCATAGACAACATAAAAATTAATAAAAAAACCCAAAGATATTGTGAAAAATCTTAAATCTATCCTCTACTTGTTCCTATCCTCGTTTTTCTTTATTTTCTCTGTCACTCAAAGGTTTGCTGTAAGAGAACTCATCATTGAGTTAAGCTCGCCTTTGTACATAGATTCTCCGTACTTTTGTTTTAATGTATTGTTTTTTATGTGTACAATAAAGTATTAAATTAATCTATGAAAAAAAAAACTCACTAAATTAAAATAAAGTTTTCAAGAAATTCGAAGTGTTTTACATCTTTTCATGCCATTTGCCGCTAAACTATAAGTCAATAACAAGAGAAAGGCAGCATCCGAAATTAATCAAAAATAAGTATGTACCTACTTCAGTACATTATAGCTCAATGTATTATCGCGGACAAGAATGCTGTTCCAGTTTACAATCAAAATGGTTTGCACGTCGTTACCTACGTGCGCTTACCCCGCCCGCATGCATTTTGGGCCAGCTCGTGCAAGCATTTCATCCTAAAGGTGGTACACCGTTCGTACCGCGAGAGTAGTAGGTACTCTCGCAGCATGAAAAAAAATCTTCAACGATTCATCTAAATCTCAACTTCACAGCGCCCCCACCACAGCCCCCAAGTATACACTCCAACCAAATACTTTCTTTAGATCACAAAAAAAAGTTATAATCCTGCGAAAATAGTTGTCACATTTTTACCTACGTTGATAATGCTTCTAGTCGACATTTCAAATAGCCGGCTAATAGTGACGATCACCTTCAACAGTATAAAACACTGCTTCTTATTAGTTGCTTTTACGATGGTCATCGCAACTTGGGTGACTGACCATCAGTTTGATGTACACTTTACTAACATAATACCAATTATAGGTTATCGATACAGAAACGTCTGTCAAATATTGTCTACGGTGATCATCACCGAGAATCGGTGCTCATGACGTCATTTCAGTTGGTCACTCAAGTTAGGCAATACCGAATAGCGGTGTGTAACTCAGGAGTGAGTGAGAAAAAAGATATGTTACATTGGACAAATGCCAATCACTCCATATATCACCTCTTCTTCAAATATATCTTTATATCTTATATATCTTTAACTTTATGATTTATTTGAGATCGATTGGAGCATGAATGAGACGGTTGATTTATGAAATACGACGAGTGAGAGAGATAGGAAAGGCACGCGATCGTGTACCGTAGCGAGCGTATGACGCATGCGTCGGGATCGGGATAGGTGAGTGATTGCATAGAACTGAGTGATCGGTGATAGAGCGAAATATAAAATAAAAGATATAATTTCTAAGTACGTTGTAATAAGGTGCATTTTGAGATGAAATCAAATCTCGACTTTAAGCACGGCCGCTTATCGCGTGCGCACGTCTTGTGAATGCCTAATTGTTTATGTATGTCGTCGGCACACCGTGATATCAAATTACGAGCATTATATAAACACAACCACTTAACCGATTTGCGTTCTGTAAACAGAGTTCTACTGAAACAAGTATTAGGTAGCAGTATATGGTTTTTTAGAGTTATAAATATCGATTTATCAAAGTGAAAGTCTAAAATAGGTAGGTGGTTTTTTGGCAAAGCTGATTTTACCTATTTTGATCTCGATTTTGAGGGTAGAATATTGACTCAGGCACTAAGAAAGATGCAATCTTTGCATCCAAACTCCTTTTCATACTAGTTTTGAACAAAAATCTGCCAAAAAATACGCGTTATAACGTCACAGCATTCAAAATGTCCGATAATTTATGTAAATTATATTTATATTGGATTTTATGAATTTATCATCGAGTTATTACCGTTATGATCTAATTACGATGTATTTACAACAATTACATTACAAATAATAACGAAAATATACCAAAAGTAAACAAACAAACAAAAAAATCACCCGTGCCCCCGTGCCCAATTCAGTTCGAAAATATCCAATATTTTGACAAAATACGCACTAACTATCCTCTACACAGCATTATTATTGCGTTATAACAAAAAAAAATAAACAATAACTTTTTAATGAACTGAATTAAAAAGCTAGTACATTACCTAAATAAACTTAACAAATCCCATTGAAATTATATCTTTCGATCAACGGAAGAACTTATGATATAAAGACGTAATAGATTTATAATGAAATCGTATCTTCCGAGCAACTGATATATTGGTGATATAATGATATATAAGATTGATATATATCTCTTCCAGGAACGGATATATATATCACCTTTCATTTAAATGATTTATTTCGCGCATGTCTAATACCGAATGCATCATTTGACATTTATTTGATAGCCACTTAGCTTTGGTGATCATCACTTTAGTTGTCAAACGAGATACGCAATCATGAAGCTATTAGGGTCAAAGTGGAGGAAACACTCCCAAATACATGCCTGAGGTCAACGCTATCCCTTTCATTGAGGTCGGATCTCTCTTTCTAAGAGGGCAACCTTAATGTTTCATGAAAAATCAGGACATCTTTTTAACTTCGTCGCATAATACGACTTACTTGGCTTGTTTACCAAGTGTCTGGGTGTTTTATCTATATAAGTATGTATTTACAAAAAAAAAAGTATATAAGTATTAGTATCAGTTGTCTGGTTTCCATAGTACAGGCTCTGCCTAGTTTGGGATCAGATGACCGTGTGTGAATTGTCCCAGGATATTATTATATTATTATTATGCTTTAAGTTTAAACCGATTAAATATGTCTAGTTGCTTAATCAGTCTGATTATGGGTTGGAGCAGCCCAAATACGGAAGAACTGTGTACAAGAAGAACAAACTGTGATTGATAGGGAAACAGATGATAAATAAATAAGGACCTCCTTCTGGCCGATATGACCACAGTGGGTATTTTGAAAGATCTCAGTCTACGCAAAATATATTATAGTGCGCAAGTGCTTGCGTAGACACAACTGCACTCTCTCACTCTCTCTTCCGTTTACCTCTCAAAATACGATGGGATGAAAAACCGACACGACCGGGGAGAGACCAGGTGCAGGATCAACATTTTACATGCCCATCTTACGCATGGAGCATCTTACTTTACAGAAAATCAAGGGATAAATAATAAGCTAATGGTTGTGAAAATAAAAGCATATGAAGTTATGATTAAAAAAAATATTGTGCTATAAAATCATTTATTCAGTACGTTTAACGATCTCCGATTAATCACAAGATACTGAATAGCAATTAGCATTATATGCTAACAACTAAAACACCTTTTAACCAACACATTAGACGATAGAAAAAGCATTCGCGGTAAATTTAGTTTTCCATTGGACCAACAGCAGATCATTGCAGCTTCATCAAATTTATTTTCCAATGGGACAATGGATAGTCATAGGTACATTCCTTCACTCAATATTTTTAGGAAATCTACAAGAAAATAAAAAATGTATTAATATTGACCAGGGGTAAATAAAACAGTATGTATATTTCTGGAATGATATAGGTACTCTACAATCCAACCACAGCGGCTAATCTTTCGCAAGATCAGCCATCATCCAGTGCACAAATGCTTGCGTAGACACAAGTGCACAAGTGTACTTTACATGCCTATCCGACGCATGGATCATCTTACTTTACAGACAATGACCGGCCTGCATTATCCTAGCCAGTGAGGAACAACTACACAAAGTTGTTGCTCCCCGCAGGATTCGAACCTGCGCCCCCGGTACGCAAGCAAGCGGTTTCCCACTGCGCCACGGAGGCTACTAGACGCGACAGGACTAGGAGGCGACAAGAATAAATATGATTTTAATAATATGTATCTAATAAGTTATAAAACTAACTGTACCTAAACTTAACCTACATACCTACACACTTGTAAAATTAATGAACATACAATATGTTTTCAATATCAATCCTTTGAACTAAATACATCGTTTATTTTTTGATCATAAAGTGGCGGTAAAAATCCCCAAAACGGAAAGTCTTCAAAAAATCTTTACCATGGTTACTCTATTAAAATAATGTGAAATATTTTAAAATTAAATAATTCAAGTACAAATTAATATAAACTTAAACCCAATACTAACAAACGAACTGAAAACGTGTTATGTGCCTATCGAAAGAGTTCTTCTTGATCGAAAATATGGTGCATAATGCACAGGGATCATCGGTAGGTAATTATTGAACAAAATCGCACTTACGAGTGATATTCGGTATTAAATACTGGATACAACATATTTTTGCAACCAAGTACTGCACATTTTATCACCATTTTTATGATTTTAATTCACTTTATCGTGAAATTATGGTATTTAAATGTTTGATCGATTTATATGACAGACAGTTTCATGCTGACAATAAGCGACAGTGTTGCCACAAAATACGAACCCTTAAAATCGGTAATTAAAATTGCATTTGAGTATAATTGGCGAAAACACAATAGAGCATTATTCTAATCGAACTCGCAGAACAGTACCAATAATTTTTTTATTAGACATGATTGTCATCGTATTTAAGTTTTCGGGTGGAAAACATTCTTTTGATGTGTAAGTAAAGCATTTCTATATTAGGGTATCCATTTCTCGGGTAATTTCAATTATAACATGGACCACACATCGGACCTCAATGAAAGGGATAGCGTATGCCTCAATCAAGTATTTGGAGTTTGGGCTCCATTGTTGACCTACTAGCTTCATGTACGCAATAGCCCCGCAGGACAATACAAATTCTGGAACAATCCCGTATTTCTGGCAACCCTAAATATACGTTGGTACAACGAAAACGTGACGAAAACGACTTCGCTTATAATATATTTGTATATTATCTATGGTATGATCTATGGCTATACCTTAGAGGAAGAAAACAATAGAGGGCTGAACACTTTCTTTCTCGTTCACGCAAGAAAAGAATGCGTTTATGTAGGTTACGTGTGATAGAAAGAAACAGTGTATATGATTTTTTGTCCCTCAGCATGTGTTCGATTTTTCCGCGCCGTGGGTGCGAAACAAATTTGACGTTTGCTCCCACTTTGCTGCGTGACAATTTTATCGTGGTTTTAATATTAAATAAATAAATTAAAATTCAATAAAAAACTAACTGTGACATTACTGTGTGTTGTGGAAATCCTTTATGAATGGTGCAGTGCAGTATTATAGGCTGTAAAAGTGACAGTGAACGTAAAATTAGTGGAGTATCGTTTCACAGGTAAACGTGAATTATTATGGCCAATTTAGAGATTACATTTAGAAACTAATACATGTAAACGACTTATTTAGATCTTATTGATCTAAATTAGTTACTATTTTACTTGAAAGTTAAGTGTAAGATCGATAAATTCTTGTTTTTCATCCATAACCTAAAATTATCAGTTTATTGATCGCCATTATCAGTGTTGCCAGTGTATAAAAGAGAGACTACCATAAATAAGTGGTAAATTATTATTAAGTGCATCATACACGATCCCACATGCTGGGTGCATCGAAGAATTTCTCAGATTTCCCGAATTTATTTTTATGATTTCCTGAAAATATGGATATTTGTATACTGTGGATAGCAGCAACAAAAATAATTAATTAGGTTGCTAAAAGTTATTCCCGAATGCTTAAATATTCAGAAATAACGTAAGCGCTCAAGTAATTCGTCCAAGGCTGCGCAGGACGTATTCGTTCGTTATATATAGGCACAATGGTCATTGTACTTTTACTATATGCATGTTGTTTAAATATATGTATGTATGTTGTTGGTTACAATTTATTGGTAAATTTGTCTGAATTATAAATAAATAGTACCGACGTTGAATAGTTTGTTTTATTTGCCCCCCTATTATGTACCTATCTCGTTTGACAACTAAAGTGATGATCAATAAAGCAAAGTGACTATTAAATAACTATCAAATGATTCATTTGGTATTGCCTAACTTGAATCACCAATAAATACCAAACACACTTTCAGTAGACCTCAAAGTTTGGTGGACAACTGAAGCTTGATAGTCACTTTGCTTTATTGATCATCACTTTTTTTTTTTTGTAGGAATAGTTCTGTTTCACCGGACAAGAGGGCGAGCGCTTAAAGCGCTCCAGCCAGAAAGGTTTGGGTAGCGACTAGCACAAGGGCACCTCAGGGAGGCACGGCCTCGGCTTGGGCTGCCGCTTAGAGAAAATGAGTTTACCACCGGTTCACAACGCGCCCCCGCTGAGAAGAACCGGCAAGAAACTCAGCGAGGGAATGCATGTCGAGGTCGCATGCGTACGGATCCCTTCGGCCTCGCCGGCGAGACCGGTGTCTGTGTGTTGATGTGTTTACGACTCTTGACATCGTTGTCGGTGTTGGTGTTGTGTCATGGTCCAGGAGGACGGACATCGGGTCGGGTGGGTCGAGCAGTACATGCCGCGGACGGCGGCGATGTACGGCTGTTCGACGATCTGAGGGACCTGGCCGCTGCCCAATAGGACATGGGTTCGATTCCGAAGGATTTCGAACAATTGTCTGGGTGTTATTTATCTATTTAAATATGTATTTATACAGTTTACAAGTATTTGTAATCATTTATCTGGTTACCTTACTAAAGGATCTGCGTAGATTGAGATCAGGTGGTCATTGGTCAAGCGTAGATTGTCCCAAGATACTAGTACTATAGATTAGTATATTGGAGAAATTTACTAAAACTTACCCGGTAAATGGCCATAGTATGTATTATATTAAGTTATAAGAAAGCCAATTTTTACCTACCTCTCTGGGAAATAGCATATTATTGTTTTTATCTCTTAACTTTTTTGTATGAGGCTAATAATTATCTACAGCTCTTAGCCACTTTAATCACCACGTGATATCACCCAGGTGAACAATGTGGAATAGAACTTAGCTACAGCATATATGATATTAAGTGTACATTCACTTTGTAGCCTCCGTCGTGGGTTCGAATCCTGCGAAGGGCAACAAATTTGAGTAGTTGTTCCTTACTGGCTAGGACAATGCATGACCTGATTGTCTGTAAAGTAAGATGATCCATGTGTCGGGATTTGCGATAGGACGTATGCCCGATTCCTGTCCGTCAAATTAAAACACCGAGCTTTGGTAATAAACACTTATAATCAAATTGAGAGAGAACAACTTATAATACAGTGGAGTAATCGTAATAATTAAAACATGTCTCTGCCATAGATACTAGCGCGCTGTCATCTTTTTGACAGCCCCTTTGGCGTTCCGAAACCGTGATCCGAGATACGCCACACATGCGTCGGATGGGCATGTAAAAAGTCGGTCCTGCGCTTAACTTCTCCCCAGTCGTGTCGGTCTTCCGTCCCATCGGATTATGAGAGGTACCTATTATATAAAGGAAGAGAGAGTGCACTTGTGTCTACGCAAGCACTTGTGCACTATAATATCTCCTGCGTACATGGATGATCTTGTGAAAGATTGGCCGCTGTGGTCGTTTCGGCTAGGAGGACATTATTATAACAATCACTTTCGTACTTTTTGCAGACTGTCATAGATTAAGACGATATAATAATAATATCTTGGGACAATCCACACACGGTCATCCGATCCCAAACTAGGCAGAGCCTGTACTATGGAAACCAGACAACTGATACTAATACTTATATACTTTTTTTTTTTTGTAAATACATACTTAAATAGATAAACAACACCCAGACACTTGGCGGGAATCGAACCCACGACCCATCGGTTAGAAGGCAGGGTGTCTGCCAACTAGACCAACGGGCCCGCCATTATATATGTATACGCCATATAATGTAAGAAAAGTAAATGTTGTGTCAAAAAAGTGGTTTTTGGTTAGGAAAGAAAATATAATTTACAACAACCTCCGTATTTGCTTTACACAAAGGGTAAAATTTCCCTTACGTGGCAACTCTAAATTTAGTATGTACTTATTTTTCTGTCCTTATCGGGGGCACGCTTGGTATATGTCTGTATTATATTCTGTCTACGGGCTATACCTTTGCACGCACACCTGCAAACGTGCATTATACATGTGTGTGTCCAAACGTATCAAGAATAAACCACGCCCACCTACTTACCCGAAAAATAGAAAAGTTTCTATTCTACTTCATAACTTGCGTACTAAATTTTAACTTGGGACTTTCTACTAAAGTGATTGTTTACACGTAATAATTTACTAAAATTTAGTAAAGATTTAGTTACCAACTTAATACGTGTAAACGAAAAATTTTACTTATTCACTTAAGTACTAAATTTTAACTTGGAACTTACTACTAAAGTGTTTGTTTACACGCAATAATTTACTTAAACTTTAGTAAAGATTTAGTTACCAACTTGTAACTTAATACGTGTAAATCAGGCATGACTCGCCTCTGGCTGGCAAAAACCACGCAAAAACTTGGCAAAAATCATAAAGGAAACGCAAGAAACAGAACCGCACGCATTCCGCAGCGTAAAACGTCAATACAATAATACCAATTATGCACAACACAACGAATAATATAACATGTTATTGAATAATAAAATAAAATAACGATTATAATGTCTACATTTTCGGGCTTTAGTGAAGAGGAGTTGAAACGAATCAAATCGGGACATAGTAACACGAACAGCGGTAAATATGTTTTCGCTAAATGGCTTTAGTATTAGCCGTAGCAATAATCCCCTTATTGTATCACTGTATTCATACAAATCCAATTCCTACCACGTTTCTCATCTCGTGGCGAAAACCGATGATATCATTCATTTTGACAATCATGTGCGTTTACAAAAACAATACAATATTTGACGAGCCTGTTGGTGTTGTGGTCAGATACCCTAGCAGCTAACCAAAAGGTTGTGGGTTCGTTTCCCACCCAAGAAAAGTGTTTGTGTACATGGACATGTCTGTTGTCTGTTTGTCTTGTGTCTATGTGTAAAACTAGGTAAGTGATTTGTAGCAGTTGTCTGGTTACCTGTTTGCATGTTCAGTCTAGTTTGAGATCAGGTGGCCATGTGTAGATAATATGTTCCTGGATGTTATTAGACTTTATCCCTTTTATTGTATACACTGTCTTAGTAGTATTCATAACAAATTTAGCTTGGCATCATCTTTTTTTTTTACTAAATTCATATACGTAATAGTGCTTGACTAAGATCCTACCTGATGGACCTAACTTCAATATTGAAATTTGTTATTATCACTAAAATTTTACTTCATTTATGTTTGTATTCAGTATTGGAGCCTGACTAGAAAAGTATATGGAAGGCACTGTAGCTGGTGAAATTAATAAACTTAACAGGCTTAATACCTAATCTCTTGGCCCATGAGCAGTAGTTCAATGCAGCTGTTTATAGGCGGGCATGTCGCTTACCATCAGGATCACTAGGTAGAATCATGAGCAGCCTTAAGATGTTTACTGCTGAACAAAGGCCTCTCCCTTAGAAAGGAGGGGTTGCCATAATCCCCACACTTGGCAGGCATCTTGGAGATATCGGTATAGGTGGTAGGTATTCCAAAAGAAAGACCTGCCTGTCTTCTTGTTTTCCCTTAGGTGTCTCTTACGGACACTCAACGGGAGGAGATGGGGGGGGGGGGTTTGTGCTATTCTTACACCCCATGGGAGAACTTGGTAGAATAGAAAAATCCCCATTCCAGTGTTTTTCTACTTTCAATTAGCTAGTAGATGTGAAATCCTATCTATGTCATCATCGCTACTTAGCATCACATGGGACTGGCGTCAAGCACTAATTTTTTTGAGGCAAGAAAGATAAATATCAAGGTTTTAATGAAACATGTTTTATCACTTAACTGCTAGTTTTGATTGCATCAATCTTTATACTTAGCAGTAGATAGGTATATACAGATTGTGGCTATATCATCATATTCATCTGTTATCTAAATTGTTACTTGCAGGATAGTAACAATATATTGTTATTTAAATTGTTGCAGGCTGATTTCTGCAACACCACAACTTACCATAAATATTTTCTTATAACACATATCTTTATCTCTTTATAATGTTATTCATGGTCTAAGGCTGGCTGTGTATACCACAGCAGGAATGTCCTACTAGGACAGTATCTCCTGTTTTGGTTTTTTGTTCCTGCATTGAGAAGAGTGCCAGTGCACTTTGGAGAGGCTCTATACTGGTGTCTCATGGACCTGCAATGCGGTAGCATCATCTTCACTAGGCTGGTGCAGCTCTGGACACTTCTACTACCACTGCAGAGATTTCTCCTTAATACCTATGGGCAAATACAATTAAGATGTCAGTGTTCATAGGCTGCTGAATTTCTAGTGTTTTCAATCTGTATATTGCAAATGATAATCCCCCAGTTATCATTTCATTTCAATCTCCACTAGCTAAAAATCTTTTTTATGTTACAGGCCCTCAAATAAATATGACAAATGTGAAGAAAATAGATAAGCTAGGCATCAAATCAAAGAAGACAGCCAATCAATACAAACTACCAGTACTACAGAAGCACAACTCTGATGATGCTATAGATAGTATAGAATTTGATAAATGTAAACTTAGTTTAAGATCAGCAGCACAAACACAAGACACTGACAATAATGATGACAATAACAAAGAAAATGTTGATAAAAATGAAAATTTAACTTGTTACACTGAAAAAACTGAGGAAGCAATAGAAACTATTATGGAAGATGTTGTTGATAGAAGTAATATTATAGATGTTGCCCCAGATATTGTGAGAGGGGTGGAGAATTATTCAGAAAATGATTTGGCAGATCACAGGGTCAAGTTAGAGGAATTGCAGTTGAGACAGAAGCTCATGGAAGAACAGAACAAAAAGAGAAAAGAGATGCTTGCCAAAGCATTAGCTGACAGGTGAGGATCATTGAAATTTGTTAAAAATTAAAGTGATAAATAAATTGCATTGAATATTTTTTTTATAAAGACTTTGCCTAATGGTCGCGTGATACACCTTCACATAGACAGTTGCTTTGCAGTGCCGCTCGTCGCATCAGACATTGTTATTAAGTCCCATGAGCCCAGTGGTTTTATCAATATATTAGCAGTGGCGTGCACTGAAAGCAGGCAAAAATATCTGCGAGTTGTTTATGCTTTATGCTATTTGCTCGTGTTCCAGCACAAATATCCTTAAATTAACCAATATTACAAACATGTCCATTTACATTAAAAAAAATACGTTAATTCATGTCCAAACTAAGGTTTTTTTAAAATTAAGACTGTTTAGAGAAATCCTAGGGTAGGCAAAGTATTTTTGTCAGTATAGAGCCGCTGAATAAACTTATTAATGTTTTCAAATGCAAATTAATATGTCTATAGAATTTGCTTGCATATGGATATTTGAAATGGTATAATAACATACTTAAAATAGGTGAAATAAGCCAAATACATTTTTTTGCCTACCCTCTGTGCACGCCACTGTATATTAGTACCCTTCATACTGGATTGCAACATAATTTACACTGCTGCTTTGCAGATGAATCTCTTCGAATAGACAATACTAATAAGATTTACCATCGCACAGTATATTTTTGGCCCGAAAATCGGACATCTTCTTTCTATTGGCTTATTGGATAGAACAGATAATTCTGAAGCTAAGAGTAAAACTCCCGTGTGCCAATTTTGTTCCAAACTGAAGATATATATTTTTATTTATTTTTCCTATGGCTCCCAAAAAAAAAAAACATAAAAATCGTTGAAACTTCAGCCATGTTCAGTTTGTGTTATATCACTCATTGGATTTCCTTAAGACATTATACCACCTATATTAATGTGAAAACACAGGAAGCTTATCATTAATCGGGAGTGAGTTATGCGAGTGAGTTACAGTAGGGCTAACACCAAATAAAATTCCAAGTATTAAAACGTCTAGTCAAATAAGAGTAAATTAAATCATTTTGTTTTGTTTGGTGTCAGCCCTACTGTAAAAAATTTTGAACTCCTGTAACTTCTATATCTTATGAGATTTTTTTAGGAAGTGTTTCTTGATGCCTAAACAACATTTTAATTTCTAAATTGGATCCCAATACCTATAGATACGTCCACAAAAAATAAAATTCTCCCGATTAATGAAAAACTTTCTGTGTTTTCACAATAATATAGGTGGTATAATGTCTTAAGCAAATACAATGAGTGATATAAAACAAACTGAACATGGCTGAAGTTTCAACTATTTTTATGTTTTTTTTTGGGGGCCATAGGAAAATAAATAAAAAAATATATCTTCAGTTTGGAACAAAATTGGCACACGGGAGTTTTACTCTTAGCTTCAGAATTATCTGTTCTATCCAATAAGCGAATAAAAAGAAGATGCCCGATTTTCGGGTTAAAAAACATACTGTGCATCGTCATTACAATGTTTTTTTATATAGATTGAATTTTACTGCCTAGTGAGCAATGATGTTTATTCATTTATAAGCTCCGTGTGGAGGGATGGATGGTCTTGTTTATACCGAAAGCTGCAGTCCTAAAAAGACCACTGAAGCAATTCATTTAAAAGGAATTCGTATTCTGCATTCCCAACAGGGCCTCAAGTCTGCTAATTTAAAAACGCTTCAATAGAGTGTCGCTGGCCGGTCAAAACGACAATTTTACAGATTTGGTAGTCTACTAATTTTATAAAACCGAGTGGCGTGTCAGTGGCTTATCACTGTCCCTCATTCAACCGCCATAGCAATATTTCGTAGTCTGCACCTAAAAAATGTATCACTGGAATTGCAATGGCTTAAGTAATGGTAGCCTACTAATTATTTGACGTTTCTCTCAATGGCCTTAGAATGTTGTTTTAGTAATTGAGCCACCATTATACAAACACACCTTTTGTGGACATGTTGCATAATTACACATACTTGTAATTGTTAAATATTATCTAAAAAAACGTGTTTCAAATAAGGCCGCCCGTGTCAAGATTACGTTGGCGTATTTTAGAAACGCCGACACCTTTAGCGTCGTCAATTCCGTGCCCTAATTGTGCATATAGAGACGGTGATGTGGATCCTTTTCGAAGCGGAATTACTGAAGACTTTGGTCTCAAACTCATCGGTGAGTTAGGACCTTACATTACAAGACCTCGGAGATGTGACGGAATATCACAGGAATGGAGGTTAGTAAAAATTAAATTTCTTATTTATTAACTACGTGATATCTTCTCATCTAACATTCCGCAGTGCCTGAAGACGAAGGTTTTTAACCACTGAGTAGTGGTCTAAGGTCTTTACTGGAGAGGCTCTGTCACGCAACGGGCTATAAAAAGAGCTATGCTCCAAGTTTCTTTGCGGACAGAGTTACCAGTTATAGCTCTGACGATTTGCAAGTTTAAGTAGCAATCAGCAAGCCTCATTACTCGAAAAAAACAATAACCGATGGGAATGAAAGGTTCTCGAGTGGCGACCACCAACCGGTAACCTTAGCGCAGGCAGTCCTCCCACTGAGTGGACAATATTCAAAGCCTACGTCCAACGAGGAGCATATTATAGTCGAAAAGAGTTCCATTCCCTTAATGTAATGATTTCAAGTACTTTATAAAATGGTTTGTTATTGCTTTACCAGGATTAAATGCTTAAAAGCTTTCAAAAATAATAATATCCTGGAAAAATCCACACATGGTCCCAAACTAGACAAAGCCGGTACAATTGTAACCAGACATAATAACTACATAATGTTCTTACTAAACCTATTACAGATACGTGGTGCAGAAGTTAACGTTTAATAGATGCAAGCAGCCCCGGTTCAAACCATGATAATAATATGGCAAAACCATCCACTGACTTGTCTAATGTTGGACAACAAGTCCTATTGTCAGGTAAGCAAGACAAATAATATGTACTTTCATGTAAGTTGACTTAGAGAACTACATTTGATTACATAGAACCTTTGCATTATTTTCCTATGTGGTAGGTCTCTTGTGCAGTAGGTAGGTACCACCACAGTGTCAGATATTTAGCCTCCAAATAACAGTGTGTAGGCATTGCTGTGTGAAGGGCACTGCAGCTGATGAAATTACCGGACACAAGAGACTTAATAACTGATGTCTCGGGTGACGAGCGGCAGTGCTATGAATCTGTCTATAGGCGGGCGGGACGCTTACCATCAAGCGAACGTCATTGATATAGCCGACGGCTTGTTACAGGTTTGGTCTTTAAATAAATGTAGACTAATAATCAAAATTCTTTAATATAAACTTTTAACTAATTCAATATATAAAGTAAATGTTAACAAATTTAAACTAAAATCACATACACACATATAGAAACAATCATGTTTATTATCAATACGAGTAAAAACTGTATTTGCTACTTGCACTAGAATAAAAACCGCTTGAAAGTTTTAAGATTTTGGATTTTTGTAAAGAAAATTGTATGTTTTCAGGTGTTTTCTCCCAGTGTATGCATTTTATTGCAATCCCGTCACAGCAGGGCAAGTTGTGAGTCCATGCAGCTTTTCAACCATGTCAACCCAGAGTTACAGCGAAGCTAGGCATTGCAACAGGCTCTCGATAGACTGTGGAGAGGAAGATAAAAAATTTTTAAGGAAAACATATTAATAGTTGTGTTTATATTGATAAGATTTAACATAATAAACATTGTCATTTAAGATTTCTGTATTTTTATGAATATTGACATTCATTGTTCAGACATTTTGCTAATACCTAATTGGTAGTGGGTTTGATTCCCACCTTGTTTCAGAAACAAGTATGTACTTCAAATGTATATAAATGTTTATATCAGTTGTCTGGTTACTGTAATACAGGCTCTGTCAAATTTGTCATCAGACGACCATGTGTGGATTGTACAATTTTGTATTGATGCTTTGTACTTTTTCTTCAACACCTAAAATATACAGGATACTAATGTTCTAATAGTTGTGAATCTCAATCCCATATTCCTTAATATGTTCCAGCACCAGACGTCTACTTATTACTCATTTTGTCTACTTCTCAAAGTGACTACTTCACCCCGGTGTCTATTTAGCAAAGAGCCAATTTTTATTTAATTTCACCTGGCGCAGGAACCACTTACTTGACCCTATTAAATAACCCTGCAGTATCGAATCTTTAGAAAACTACAAGATTCTTACTCTAGCTCGTAGTAAACTTTACAATGCGATCACAATGGGCCCCTGCAGCACAGTCGCTTGCTGTTGGCTTCACTGAATGTGTGTAACTATTAAGTTGATAACTTTGATTATATATACGTCTAGATACCTATTAGTCTTGTAACGTTACGTTAATAAGCATAACAACCTCATTATTCGTGTGTGCGTGCAGGCCTCGTTGTACACTCGCGTCATCTGTGGTTGTGTGCGTGTTTGGGGAGCTCCAGTTATAAATATTTTCCCATAAATAGCCATAGCGTTATCGAAATAAAACAAAACAAAACAAAACAAAACAAAACAAAACAAAACAAAACAAAACAAAACAAAACAAAACAAAACAAAACAAAACAAAACAAAACAAAACAAAACAAAACAAAACAAAACAAAACAAAACAAAACAAAACAAAACAAAACAAAACAAAACAAAACAAAACAAAACAAAACAAAACAAAACAAAACAAAACAAAACAAAACAAAACAAAACAAAACAAAACAAAACAAAACAAAACAAAACAAAACAAAACAAAACAAAACAAAACAAAACAAAACAAAACAAAACAAAACAAAACAAAACAAAACAAAACAAAACAAAACAAAACAAAACAAAACAAAAAAGATTTGATTTGATTTGATTTGAAAAGAATTGAAATTAAATTAAATTAAATGGTGTGTCCTTTACCAACAGGTCGTCGGAACGTCTTATTTGCCTCATGACCAGGAAGAAAAAATACTTCTAAGTACTTACCTAAGGTAAAACCCCCAATCATCGACACTTTAAGGATCGCAAGTGAACATTTTTTAAAATATCTAGTTTATTTATAATATTATACGATACTTTCATGCACTAGGTATAAGTTTAGGGTTCATTCTATATTATCTTAAAGTAAAAACGAGTGTAATACCAATAAGTAGATCAATGAATCAAACTAGATTTAGGCTCTTTTTGGCCTAATTATCGACAAGGAAATTCTATATATCGACACCCAGTAATCGACATGATCCAATAATCGTGATCTAGTAATCGACATGTTCTATTAATCGTCACCCAAATATCGACCGAATCTTAACACCATGCCCAAAAAAGTCTTATTAAGTACATTAATTATTTTAATTATAATAAACAAACAGGGACATGTACATGTGTGTGACATGCTTAAACTCATCTAAAGTTAAGTAGGTAATGACTTTTTAATGCTATTATAACAATATTTTTTTGTTAAAAAATCGTAAACGATCTTATCCCGTTACGTACTTCCACTATTCTTTGTCACGTATGAATTATTTTAACTAATCAAATATTTGACATAAATTGTAGAACTGTTTTTAATTAATTGGTACTCATCATCATCATCACCAGCCGGAAGACGTCCACCGCTGACTATAGGCTTCACCCTTCGAACGCCACAATGAACTACAACTGGGTATTATAATAAAGATAAATAAATATCGTCTACCCACCTAGTAGGAGGCCTACCTACGCTGTGTCTTCCGGTTCGTGGTCGCTACTTGAGAACCTTTTTTCCCCATTGGTTGTCGGTTCTTCGAGCGATGTTGCCTACCCATTGCCACATCAACTAGCAGATTCTGAGAGCTATGTCGGTGACCTTGGTTCTTTGTTGAATGTCCTCATTACGGATTCTGTCACGCAAAGAAACTCTGAGCATAGCTCTCTCCATAGCTCGTTGTGTGACTGAGCTTCTCTAAAAGGCCAGCTGTTAAGGACCACGTCTCATTACCATATTGTCATCACTGGCAACATACATTGGTGAATGAACTTTGCCTTCAGGCACTGCGGAATTTCAGATGAGAAGATGTCACCAAGTTTCCCAAACGCCAAGTTGGATGCTTCGAGCGACCTCTTTGTGGAAATTGGACCCACTAAATGTATCCAAGGTAGACATAGTGATCAACAACTTCGTGTGTATCGTTGCCAACGACTATCGGTATGAATGCAACATGGACATTAGACATATTCTTCATCTTGTCCATGTTCATTTTAAAGAGCCACCGGTTGGGTTAACACTACTGAGGTCGCTGAGCATCGTATTGAGGTCCATCAGCGATTCTGCCGTAATTACTATATTATCGGCAAAGCGAAGGCGAGTGATGTATTCGCCATTGACGTTGATGCCGAATCCGTACCAGTCCAAGAGCTTGAAAACGTCCTCCAATGCGTTCGTGAACAGTTTCGGGGAAATAACGTCTCCCTGTCTCACAACTCTCTTCAATCGGGTTGATTTTGTACTCTCGTCCTGTAGTCGGATCGGCATGGTGGTCGTTGCTGTACAAACTTCAACACTTCGATGTGCCTATAGTCAATATGGCATCGCTGGAGGGACAGCAATACTGCCCAGGTCTCGATTAAATCGAAGGCTTTTTCGTAGTCAACAAACGACCGACATAATGATCGATTATACTCCTCAGTCTTCTGTATCATCTGACGGAGCGTATGAATGTGGTATACGGTGCTAAAGCTTTTTCGGAACCCGGCTTGGTCGGTGGGCTGGAAATCATTACATCTGCGTTCGAGACTATTGCTATTCCTTCGTTTCGAAAACAGCTTGTACATATGGCTCAGGAGTGAGATATGTCTATAATTTTTCGATAAGGTGTTATCACCTTTTTGAAGAGAAGCACTACCACACTCCTGTGCCATGCTTCTGGCGTAGTACCTTTGAGTAAGACGGAATTGAATAACTTCTGGAGGACCAAAAGGACCGGTTTTCCATCCGCTCTCAGAAGTTCTGTTGTGATTCCGTCTTCACCCGGCACCTTTTTGTTTTAAGCTGTTTGAGAGCCATTCCAATCTAGTACAGGCTGATGTATGGGATGCCCTCAGAGTAGTGCCGGGTTAGTTTAACTCTGGTGTCCGTGTACATTTTAAACACACTTCATTTGGTCAAACTATTTTTGAAAACTTAAGGACCTGATTGGCCTGGATTGGTCTAAGGGCATTTTTTTCACGTGCTGGTTATAAGCTATGACGGTCTCTTCCGGCCCCGTAAATGTCATAACAGTAGCCATATTTTCTCAGTGACCGCAGTTGAGAGCCGTACTTCACGAATTTTATCATGGAGAGGCGGCCTCGATTAAACTCTGCGTACCAACGCATTACGGTGCTCAAATGACGTACTTTCCACCCAATAGCATTTTGAAGTCTAGCAGACTGACTGCTTCTATCGCCTGTGCCATTTGAAAAGGCGTGTATCTTTTTAGGCACCATTTTTGCAAAATATGTCGGTTATTGGAACACATGGAATATCCAATCATCGACACAGCTGTCGATCACTGGATGCAGTGTGATGTTTTAAATGAAAGAACTATATTTTAAGAGTGCTGAAGAAACATAGCCAAGTAATAAAATAAAATGCAAAAAATAATAAACAAAAATCTTTCGACATGTGTCGAAATTTGGAACAAGCGAAGAAAAAAACTCCAATTACCGACAGGCGTATTTTCTTATTTTATTATAACCACATCCTTGTCAAACAATTATTAAAAACTAGTCAATTTATGTCTTAATTTTATAAATAAATAACATTTTCGATACAGCAAAACAATTAAAAGTTATGAGCAATAAATCTTACTCACCTCATTAACGATTTTACTAGTAAAACTAGACTTACGATGGAGGATCACTTGCGGTCGAAACTTATACCCAGCCATTTTCTTAAAAATGGCCGAATGTGTGAAATGTCATTTGCAATGACAACTAGATAATCCGCGTTTATTGTTTATTCTTGAAATCCATTCAGAAAGGAGAAACTGCTCTTATTTTTTTAAATAAACTTTTTAAATGTCGGACAATGGTGCGTTGTCGGACACTGGGTGTTTTACCTTATATAAAAGTAATTAATTTATCAAAAAAATAAATTAAAATTATTATAATTGATTTATTTCATGTTTTGGTCACTAACTACCTACGTATTAAGTTTCATTGAATTCATTTTTGTCAAAAGAAAAATTACCCCAGACTTAAGATATATTCCCCCATTATTACCTAGCCACACCAGTCTAGTCGGACAATGTACAAATTGTCGTAAAAAACAATCGAGTTTTTATAATAATCCCTCACAGAATCTTAAGACTTATGAATGGAAAATTAAGTTAGGATCTTTATTAATTTTACTTAGTTAATATTTTCACGATTTGATTACACAATTCGGCAAAAAGTTTTTTTTTTGCGAGCACAAACCATCGGTAGAGTTCAAGTGATACTAAACAACCAAGTATACCAATTTGATGTTTTGGTATACTTGATATTGTCAAGTGTTTGAACATCGAACACGCTATCTAGACGTATATATAATCAAAGGTTGATAAGTTGAATAAGTTGGTCGCTGCGTGGCTGCGGCACTCGTCAGCCCAAGACTTTCCAACCAAGCCGTAGCCTCATACATTTCAGAGGATGGCGTCAGTCATTGTTCACTTGGTCAGTGCGGAGCAAAACAAACACGAAAAGATACTTTAATTTATTAATTTACGCGAAACAAATTGAAACAATATTTATTATATTTGTAAACTCAGCTAATTCCAGGGTTGCAAACTGCTTTAAAAGTCTCCCCCGAACTCAAGTCAGAATACCCTTTTAAATATACACACATCAAAAGTGTCTAGGGATCAACATATATTTTTGCAATAACTTTTCTCCTGATTGATATTAATTAAAATTTTCTTTAAGGATTCATCAAATAAAGTGTTTTCGTTTGTCACAGTAACGATAAACCAAGTCACCTTTGCATTAATAAAGAAATTTGCCATTTTCCTAATAAAGGGATTTTTGACATTTGAACCACTAACACAAAAGTTCGAAAAAAAGACTGAAATAACAGTTTTCTTTAAAAATTTATTGGGTAACTTAAACAATTAATAATCCGTGTTTCTACCGCGAACACTAACAACACAAGAACATCGGTTTGGCATACTCAAAATGAGTTCATCCAAATCACGCTGTGGAATGGCCGCCCATGTTCGTTGCAACAACAAAAAAAGGTCTTCTTGCGACTGGATACCCTCCATATTCGGCAGAGCTCTTCTCTGTAGCATATCCCATGCATGCTCAATCGGGTTCAAGTCTGGCGACTGAGCAGGCCAGGGCAGGACATTGATGTTAGCTGCGGCGAGAGTCTGTCTTACAACTCTTGCGGTGTGCGGTCGTGCATTATCATGCATTAACTGAAATAAGGGACCGATTTGCACTTGTAGAGGAACGATGACGTCTGATACAATCGTCTCAGCATAAATTTGAGCGTTGAGGTTGCCTCTGATCCAAATCAACTCAGTTCTTCCGCCGATCCAAATACCCGCCCATACCATAATGGTTCCACCACTATAAGGATGGACTTCCTGGCAGGATTTTAATCGCTGTTGGCGTCCAGGGGTTCTCCAGTGTCGTATACGTCTTGTATCCGGTCTCATACCAAAACGAGACTCATCAGAAAAGCACACGAAACGCCATTGTTCTTCTGCCCAATTTCTGTGTTCAAGAGCCCATTGATATCGAATCCTACGATTGTGCATTGCTATAGGTAGTACCCGTAGCGGTCTTCGGGAATGAAGGTTCACTTCATGCAAGCGGTTTCTGACTGTTTGGTCGCTAATTAAGTTCCCTGAAGAGTGATGAAGCCTCACGGCTAACATCATGGCAGTTATTGTTGGAGCTCTTCGAGTTAAGATTTGAATATATCGGTCTTGTCTCCGTGTGGTGCAGCGATACCGTCCTCCATGGCGCTCAGCCACGGTACCAGTGCTTCGGTAACGTGTCCAAAGTCGACTGATAACACTCTGACTTGTATTCAGAGCTAAAGCCACAGTACGTTGCCGGGAACCAGCTTCTATCATTCCCACGGCTCTGAGCATTTCTTCCCTGCTTAAATGACGTCGCCGCTCCATAATAACGTTGGTTTTAATCAGTAGTAGGGAAACAGTAGCACTAATAATGTCTTCAATGCGTTGTATGTTTTTATAGGGAAAATATTGACAGCTGATTTTCATCTTTTACTCGAATTTGATTCACAGTTCCTGATTCAAATTATGAAATGCACCAAAAAGGATCCATATAAATTTATAAAATCATAAATTTATTACAAAGCCACATCTCAATCTCAAGAAATCCGCTTAAAAATGCTTGATCCCTAGACACTTTTGATGTGTGTATATTCTCGTTAGAGTTAATGCTACAACTGCTAAATCTCTGCAAAATTTGAACTTACAGTCTATTCCGAAGTTTATTTTTAACATAACAGTGAACACATAACTTCAAAGAAAATTATTTAATAATAAAATATTTTATAAAATTGTACGGACTTCAATAACACTAAAAAGTATAAAGTAATTTAAATCTTATCGAAGTTGGTGTTGGCGTACCTACTGTGTATATTTAGCACCAACTTCAATAATTTTTAAATTATTTTATACTTTTTAGTGATATTTTCATTCATAAAGATTGACCCATCGAACATCACCACCATACTAGTGCGAATTATTCAAATGTAACATATCGGTTTTTAAAATAATTTAAAATCTGATATTTTAAGTATTCAGAATACCAACTACCAAACCCCTACAGATATTTTTTCCCCTAAATCTAGGGAGATAAACCCCAAGTTGGGAACCCTGGCTAATACTGCCTGTCATCGCCGGCTGACTTGACTTTATTCTTTTTAATTTTGTGCCATAGATATTGTTCCTTTAAGCCGTTTTAATTATTTATTATAACATTTTTGTCACTCAGCTCACGTTAGTATCAAAAATAAATATATTTTGTCAACGTTATCGTTTTTTAGTGTCAATTTATAATAAATTCAAAGATTTTGTGGATGAAAAACGAAAAAAATATTTATTGAAAATAAAACAACTTATGGTAGAATTTAATAGGCAACACCAAATTAATCTACCAAATAATTCAACTGAGACTCATGCGACACTCCATTGGTATGGTTCTACCGATTTAGCAGAATGCCTAATTTGTTACAATCCTAATGGTAGTGTCATCAGCAAGTCGTTAGAATGGCAATTATATGTAATTTTATTACAATTAGCAGACTTGAGGCCCTGATCCCTCGCAATTGCTGTAATTTTCGGAAAATGTCAACATATTTTAGGTGAATTAATTCAGTTTTAAGCAGATTCATATTTGGTGAAACCTAACACGTACTTATTCACCGAAAGTGGCCTTTTCAGACTCGCTGAAAAATAACAAATAGATTATTTTCCAACACCAGCTTTGTGCGTGTATCTAACAAGCAGCCAGCACAGTGACCTATTTCTGCACTATCTGTTCATCCTCCGTATTATGTCAGCACAGCAATATGTGTGTAAAATATAGATTACTATTTTTTTTATATCTCAGCTTATCTTTATCAAACTCGTGTCGGTTCCTTATCAATCCCGTCATTGTTCAGTTATATTTATTGTATTCAGCTTAAATGTTGGTTACTTCTGTTATTTATTTAATTTCCAAATTAACCATTAATAATGGTTAATATGAGTAAATTTTACAGTCTCGTTACGAAAACAATATGGTAAGTTTTACGGAAAACTGCAGTTTTCGGTACCTAAAAGCCGTATTATTAATTTTCAATCCTACTAGTGCTGTGTAATAGAGGCTCGTTTAGTTCAAATATGCTGGAGTAAATCTGTGCCAATCATCAGATCATAAAAACAATTGATTGATAACAATTGATTGTCGATTGATTACCAGCGACCCACTGTACCCTACGGCTTATACCTTCAGGCATCGTTTCGAGTTGAAAAAGATTATGCATTTGTGTGCAAACTCTTGAGCATGGTGACATTCTGCCAACAAGCACCAATTTGCAAATATTTCTGTATTCAGAACACACACAGAAACATAGTAACTAATATTTCGGGTGATTCTATTCTATTGTTGGTGGCTATAAAATCGGGCCCGGTAAACACCGGAACACACTTCGACCCAGTTGGATCCATTGTGCATGCCATAGCCCTTACTCTGTTGCTGACGTGTCGAAGACATCCCTTAGGTACGCAACGATTGCGCCAGCTTGTAGCTGTACATACTCATCTGGTGTAGGATAGGCTACTCCCAGATAACTCAACCTATGTCTCGCAAGAGCGTCGCAGCCGCACAATTCGGGTGGTTAGTGACAGTGCAGTGCAGCAGTCTATCATCTGGGGACATTTCGTCTTCTCTCGTCACTAAGCTGTTTAAGATAAGAATAATATTTAGGTATAGAAAAAACCCATCACGTCTCGTTTCTCACGGAGGCGAAAAGCGGCCCTTGGGCTCTGCCTACCCCTACGGGAAAAAGGCGTGATTTTATGTATGTATAAAAAAAAACAACTTTATTTATGGTGGGTTTTTATTACTTTAATTTATACTTGACAAACTTTTGTTTTATTTTTTAAGGACGAAACAGACAACTGAAGAGGTATTGAGGCTCGAAAAAATTAAGAAGGAATTACAAGTATTAGATAGTCAATTCTCGCAGGATGTTGCCGTTTTGAGAGCGAAGATTGATCAGGCGTGCTTGAGTTACGCTGAAGCAGAGTAAGTTAGCATAGCACTATTATTTTGTCATGATAGGGATATATTTTTTTTCCTTATAAGTAAATAATTTTATCGCAAATTCGCTGTAATTTGAGGTAAACGTAAATACTAAATTGGCCTTCGTTAAGCGTCATATTGTTAGATTACTTTGTGTAACTTTAACGATTTCCTATTATTTATCACACAAAGCTTATATTGGCATAATATTCCTTTTTGTGCGTACAAATAATCGCAAAATAACATACTAGGATTGTTTTAAACTATGCTCATCATCAACATTATATTTTCAGAAAACATTATCTAAGAGTTGAAAAAGAATTCCTCCAAGCAAAAATACATCTACAAAAGGAGAAAGAAAAGAAAGAGTTATTAACGGAACATCTGTGTGCATTAATAACACACAACGAAACTAGGAAGGCACAGAAACTGGAAACGCTAATGCTAGAACTTGCGACGGACAAGAAGTACGAAACAATTGATGTGCCTGTGGTAGAAGAAGATAATAAACCAGTGATAGTGGATGGTGTTGATGAAAGAACTGGTAAGATAGTCGAAATTAATACTAAAACATAAGTATCATATTTATTCGCTATTGTTGGTGCATTTATGTATAAGACTGTCCTGAATTAAAAGGCGAATTAAAAAAAACTACTCAATCAGATTTATGAACACTACGCGTCATACTGGATGATGTTATGTAGTAAGGACTCCATTGTAAAATATATTAATGTAAATTAATAATACTTATTTATATGATAGAGTAACTAACAAGATTGAATGTGCCTTATATTATGTGCCTTTGTTTATTGGGTGATATGTTGCAGACCCATAACTATTATTCCTTTTAAGGGTTTTTTAATCTCAAGCTACGGAAGAGTAGCTATGATTCATTTCTTATGTAGCAATTAAGTTGTTAGTCATGTAGAACATGACATTATTACTAGTTTAATGATACTCTATGGTTGAAATATCGGCCAGTATTTATATAATAATATAAAACCAAATAAAAATACTATTTTATAAATAAATATCTATATGACTATTTTTATATGTTGATATGATTAGCAATGTATCAAATATTACAGAATTAATAAAACAAAATATTTAAATTACATATGTATTTTATTTTCTTACAATATATTTTCTTACAACTTTTACTGCATTATCAAATTAGAAGTATCATTAAAATACTCTTTGAATGCGTATCTCGTATTTGTGTATCAACTCTCATCATTGGATGAAGTTTATACATCACAGTATTCACAATGTATAGTATAAATAATTTCTATCTTTGAGATTATTATCTTATCATTTGTTCATACACAATCACAATTAAAGCTCGAACTTTTTATTGCTTTTTACAACAGCTTCAATAATACTGATCGTTATTTAATCACAGAAGAATGTTCACCGGCATTTGGTGAAAAACATTCTTCTGCCTGTATGCTATCCCCAGTTCCAATAAGAATGCTTTTTGTCGTGGTCCTTGAGTATCGCTCTGACGTTTTTATCTGCGTTCTGTAGCTCTTTACGTTTTTCCTTTTCAATTTTTATCAGTTCTAAACCACGTTTCGCGGCACAATGATAACGTTGGCTAAGAGATGCTTCGGATCCTTTAATGCGGGGTATGTGGCCAGTGTATCCTGCTATTGGTGGGAACTCTGGGGATATAGTGTTATCTGAAACCAATTGTAACAATATAGGTCCTAAGTTGGAGCCCTATACTATAATGAGTTTATTAAGCTTATAATTAACAGTTTACTCATTTAAATGAATATAAACTTGTGCTTGACTGCAATCCCATCCGATAGCAAGGGGTGATACAGACTTAGATGATAGCGTACTACCTTATCGGTCAGATGAATCACTGTAGTGGCAGCAAAAGGGACAAAACCATTGAACTTTTGTCGCTGACAATATAGTGACACCACATAGAGCATTATTGATATCGCTGACCGAAGTACTCACGATCAACATTTGCCGACAGCGGTCATGTGAGAAAGGATATATCATTTATTTAAACAACCTTTAAAAATATTGAATTAAAAGCCGAGATAACCGATTATCCCTTTCTCCTTACCTTTGTACTTATTGATTTCCCTAAACCTGCTTAGATCTCGTCGGATTTCGTCCCTGGAGTGTACAGTTTCCATTTTAGGTGCGCTCCGTGATCGCACATAACTTTTATTGAAGTCCGCTTTACGTTTTAAGTCACGTTGTCTCTCTGTAAAATTTTCCATGCAATCGTCGGCCGTTCGCCCGTATGATTTTCCATAGCTGAAACCAAATACAAATTTTAAATAAGTTCAACGAGACATGAGAGTTACACCGTTTTCTTGTTTTGGGATAATCATAATGCCACCACAACATCTAACTATAGCAAAAAGTACCCAACACTCGAATATTAGAGAGTTGTGTTGTTGGCCCACAAAATTAGTTCAAGTAAGTGGGTTTTGGTTGGTGGTGAGTAAACCAGTGTATGCCAGGGATGGCATATGGTACTGAGACGTGGTACCTAACTGGTGGCCTTTTAGGTTAGTCATACAACGAGCCATGGAGAGCTATGCTCGGAGTTTATTTGCGCTATAAAACCCGAATTGAGCAGGGCAGGCCACATCGCTTGAAGAACCGATAACCGATGGGGAAGAAAGGTTCTCGAGTGGCGACCACGAACCGGAAGACGCAGCCTAGGCAGGCCTCCTACTAGGTAGGCAAAGAAACGTATTCTGCTTGTTTAACCTATTATATGTATTGTATACTTATTAGTTATACTTACCATTTTAAATATCCATAAGTTAGCAGATTCTATAGACATATTAATTTGCCTTTATAAAACTGTAATAAGATTATTCAGAGGGTCACATAAAAATACTTTGCCTAATCTACGATTACTCTAAATAATCTTGATTTAAAAATATTTTGTACTGAGATGGTATTAACGTGATGTTTTTAACCTACCACTACCACTACCCCCTACCACTTGATCTACCTCTTGGTAGCCATCTTCAATGCCGCCATGACGCACGCTATATTCCCTTCGGAGTGGAAAGAAGCAGACGTCATCGGCATTCACAAACCCGGTAAGCCACGTGACGATCCCACGAGCTACCGTCCCATTAGTCTCCTTAGCGCCCTGGGCAAACTCTACGAGCGCTTGCCTTTCGCAAGACTCAAAGAGTTTGTCATCTCGAAGGGCATACTCATACACGAGCAGTTCGGCTTTCGAGCCGGACACTCCTGCGTCCATCAAGTGCACCGCATCACGGAGCACGTCCTCTCCGGGCTCAACCAGCCCAGACCCATATACACCGGAGCCTTATTCTTCGATGTCGCCAAGGCATTCGATAAGGTCTGGCACAATGGCTTGCTTCACAAGCTCTACCTCATGGGCGTGCCAGACCGTCTGGTCCTCATCATACGAGATTTTCTCAGGAATCGCACCTTTCGATATCGAGTCGAAGGTGCGCGATCCACTTCCCACCCTATTCAGGCCGGAGTCCCTCAAGGCTCCGTGCTCTCTCCACTCCTGTTCAGCCTGTTCACGAACGACATCCCTCGTTCGGACAGGGTGCAACTAGCCCTATATGCGGACGACACCGCACTATATTTCTCACACAGAAATAAGGCTTTTCTGACGCGCACTCTTCAAGTCGCCGTCAACGCCCTAGGCGAATGGTTCCAAAAGTGGCTGATCGCGGTGAACCCGGAAAAGAGCGCCGCGGTGCTCTTCTCCCGGAGCACCAGATCCCACACTGCGGGCCATCCCAGGAGTCGTTTAGGTCAGATCACCCTCTATGGGCGTCCCATCCCTTGGACCAAAAAGGTCAAATATCTAGGCGTCACCCTAGACTCCCGCATGACATTTGGACCGCATATACGGTCAGTACGCAACCGAGCGGCCTTCGTCCTCGGCCGGCTCTACCCTATGATCTGCAGGCGGAGTAAACTGTCGCTTAGGAATAAGTTGACACTTTACAAAACCTGCATCCGTCCCATCCTATCTTACGCCAGTGCCGTATTCGCACACGCGGCTCCCGTCCACATCAATAGCCTCCAGGTTATTCAAAACCGATTCCTTCGACATGCCGTCGGTGCCCCGTGGTACATGCGGAATGTCGACCTTCATTCCGACTTCGGTCTAGTCCCTATCCGCAAATTTTTCAAAGAAATGTCCGAACATTACTTTGAAAAAGCATGCGTCCACCCGAACCCGCTCATCGGCGCCGCTGCCGACTATATCCCCGACCCTGGTCCTGGTCCCTCAGATCGTCGACCTACCGTACATCGCCGCCGTCCGCGGCATGTACTGCTCGACCCACCCGACCCGATGTCCGTCCTCCTGGACCTTGACACAACACCAACACCTACACCGACAACGACGTCACGAGTCGTACACACACCTACACACAGACACCGGTCTCGCCGGCGAGGCCGAAGGATCGTACACATGCGACCTCGACATGCATCCCCTCGCTGAGTTTCTTGCCGGTTCTTCTCAGCGGGGGCGCGTTGTGAACCGGTGGTAAACTCACACACTCTCTAAGCGGCAGCCCAAGCCGAGGCCGTGCCTCCCTGAGGTGCCCTTGAGCTAGTCGCTACCTATCTTTCCGGGCTGGAGCGCTCAAAGCGCTCGCCCCTCTTGTCCGGTGAAGCTGTAATGGCCATCTGCGGCCAACAGTACTACTCATACAAAAAAAAAAAAAAGTGATGTTTTTAAATGTAAATGGATACGTCTGTAAGTGTAATGTTAGTTCATTTATGTGGTGGCATACTAACTAATAGCTTAGAGTACCAGGGGGCTTAGACAAAATCCCTTTTCTGTAAGCGTGAATACCTGCGGAAAGATCAAAATGTATGAAAATGACAATTGCTCAACAGATGTCACGTGACTAACGCTAATGTTGGTAGACAAAGTCCGTTTATCCGCACACGCTAAGGAATGTTGAAATTAGCGTGACGTGTGACCGAATGATTTACATACAAATGGTAGACAATTGCCACTTTTGACAAGTGCTAACCGAAGTTTAGCTTTTCCGCAGCACGCTTCTCGAGCGTGACCGCAGACCCTGCTGCTAAGTATAAAAACATGGCGTCGTTTGTATTTAACTAAGTAAACAGTGACAGTGTTTGTGTGTTTCTTTAAAAATACTTCTATTATAATGCATAGTTTAAGATTGATATGGGCAAGCAATAATGAAAAAGCTTTAGAGAGACGGTAAACAGGATTAAATCGGTGTAAAATTGAACAAATTCTTGAGTTGGCGGAATTAGAATTTATCTATCGATTTAAGCTAGACAAACATGCTTTTGCTGTGCTTTGTGATGATCTACGTCGTCTGACTTCATTATAGGTCACACGCTATATAATTTTTGGAAGTAAAAGTAAGTTTTCTACGTATATTATGTCAAAAGTACGCCAAATGTGTATAATACCTACGGGTATTTCTTATTTCAGTTGCTGTGCACTCTAAGCATAACAACATGGTCATATCAGCGTATTATTGGACTTCCACAATATTTAATACAAAGGACAACCAGTCGGTGCATACGTCAAGTTTTGGAAGCACTAAATCATCCGGCTATTCTAAATAAGTGGATTGTATTTCCAAAATCGCAAAGAGATCGAGCTCAAATAAGACTTAAGTAAGTACCTAACGTACCTATTGTCAGTGCAGACCCTCATGCATAAATCTTATAAGTTAGATGATAGATAGATATTTTTTACAAATAAATAATGTTAAAAATGCCTCATCTACCAGTCTATATAGTTTCATAATACTACTAAATATACTACTCATTTATAATTATTCAAAGTTAAACTATTGTGTTTTCAGAAAGTATCGTTTGAATTGTTTTACCTGATTTTAATACTGTTAATAATTTATTAATTTAAAGCAATGACATATTTTAACAATTAATATTTTTTAAAATATATTTATATTTGAATATATTCTAGGTTCCAGAGGAAGTTCAGACTGCCGGGTGTAGTTGGATGTATCGACTGTACCCATGTGGCTATTGTGAGGCCCTCACATGATGAACATTTGTATTTTAATAGAAAAGGTTATCATTCAATAAATGTCCAAATGGTAAGTTGACATGATTTTGTAAAGAAAAAAGAAATTTCCGAATGGGTAAATGGCAAGTCCATTGTGCAAGGGACTGTCTAGGTAGGTACCACCTCAGTGTCAGATATTCTGCCGCCAAGTAGCAGTGTGTAAACATCCCTTTGTGTTGGTGTGGAGGGCACTGTAGCTGGTGAAAAATACCGGTTACAAGAGACTTAATAACTCGGGCAGGCATGTCGCTTACCATTAAGTGAACGTCTTGATTGTCTCTTTACTAAGTTGTATGAAGAAAAAATAAAGTTAAAGTAATATATTCTTTTGTTACCTACAGATATGCGACGGTAATTTGAGGATAACTAATGTTAATCCTAAATTTGGTGGAGACACTCATGATTCTTTCACATGGGCATCCAGTAAAGGGGAGCTGTTTCTTAGAAACCTTTATCAAAGTGGGGAACAACTATGGTTACTAGGTAGGATAATGTTTATTATTATTATATCTGTTGCCATGTTTTTAAACAATTTAAAGGTATGCTTTGTTAGGTGATAATATTTTCATATTCACATAACATACTAATATGCTATAAATTTCTTAATTCATCATCATCATCAGCAGCCGAAACACGTCCACTGCTGAACTAAAGGCCTCTCCCTTAGATGGGAGGGTTTGCACCTCCACGCTTGGCAGGTGGCTTGGGGATCGCATTATAGGTGGTAGGTAATCCAATAGAGACGCTGCTGCCCGTGTTCTTGCTTTCCCTTAGTCGCCTCTTACGGACACCCAACATGCTATTCTTACCCGGACACCCCACGGGTCAAATTTCTTAATTATATTAATAATATAATGTTTTAGGTGATGGCGCCTATATTGAATGCACCACCTGGCTCTCCCGAAGACACCTATACTCAGCGGCATATACAAGCCAGAAATTGTATAGAGGGCTGTTTTGGATTATTGAAATCACGTTGGAGATGTTTATTAAGACACAGGACCTTACATTACCATCCCGTCATAGCTGGAAAAAATGTTCTTGCATGTTGTGTTTTACACAACATGGCTTTAGATGCCAATTTACCTAGTCCACCCATTATTGAAATAGTTGAATTTGATTTACAGCATAGCACTGCAAATTCTGCAAGTGTCCTAGTGACAGTCAGTATTGGCAGTCAAACCGAATTAATCCAGGACAGAGCTGCTCTAAATAGTCTCGTGTTAAGACTACAATAATGTTTAACATATTTTAATAACTTGAGTTTCACTCTATACACTGCAAATTCTTTCTTGTCTTTTTCATAGCCTGATTGCCCCAGAAGGAGGGTAATGTTTTTTGAGTATGTATGTATGTACATTAGGTACTTATGTCTGTTTGTATGTCTATTTTATTGGCATGGCCTACACGGCCTTAAAAATAATGAGGTATTAATTAGTATATTGTCCATATGTGTTAAAATTTAATCTATTTTTTTATAGACATGTGACAATTGTTTTAGATTTTTAACTATACTTTATATAATGTAATAAATTAAATAAGAACACTAAATGTTCGTATTCTTTTTATTTAATTCTAGAATTATTTTTATTTAGGACAACAAACAATTAAGTATAACAAGAATGATATAATTACACAACCCACATCGTTATAAACTCTTTATTGTACACCACAAAAAGAATCTACTACATTACTACTTCGACGGTTCTAGTGGTTAAACTCCCTTGACCGCCGTCCAATAGGTAAAATCAGGCACTGGTGGTGTTACCATCACCTGGTGTGGCACTAGTTTTGATGGGGGTCTCTGGCCGAGGGTGTGAAGGTGCCTGAAATGTTAAATAAATATATAAGATTATAATATTCCATTATAACAAACTCCTTAAGGCCCAAGTCATTTGTGAAGTAACAGGAGAAATATTTTAACACAAAGTAAATGTGAAAAAAAAAGGAAATTTTAATTAATTAAGTAGTCGGATTATCAACCTCAAAGCCCGCCGCTTCTATGACTAGATTGCCGATAATTGAAGCAAACCCAATAATCTGCAATAACCTCTCCTCAAGCGCAGTTAATGGTTTTGTTTTGCTAGGCCCACCACCAGTGCCATGTATGTCCCGATTGATTAAAGAAGCCTACCTCTTAGTCTTAGTTTTGGAATCGGAACATACCTTAAATACAAGTAATATGACAAGGTGAATATATGAATGAGCAGTCAGTCACCTTCAATATTGTGTTTAACACACCTCAAACATATTAATATTTGTTAAAAAAATTATATAATGTTTTATTACCTGTTTCCATATATCTATGGCTTTGTTAACTCCTCCCACTGCCGTTCACCCGTTACCCTACCATCCAGGTTGAGGCCTTGAAAGATCACCATGGCTAAAAATAGACAAAATAAACAAATCAGACCAATTCGAAAACACACAAGTTTTTTTAGGTACTTAGTTGACGTTAAGTTTAGAACTTAAAAACAAATGCAGTTGCAAAAACTACACACAAAAGAGGCGTTGTAGAGTCCCTTAATTTACATTACATTCCACACTCATAAGTGCCTACTTGAGATGTTGATAGCGCACATACGTTGTGCATAAGTTGGGTCTCGATATTAAATATGGTATGAAATACATTATGAATTTCGGAATAAACTTACGTTTCCATGAATTCCAGCATCAAATTAAATTGCTCGTGGCTTGTACGTTGTCTAGGTTCCATCTAGCTATCTTTCCTCCTTTATTAATAAACACTGAAGCACTGTACTTAGGAAACTCACAACACACGAAACAGTAACACAACATAAGTATTAAAATACGTCTCTATTTAAGTCTTATCCTACTTATCAATCAATTAACAATTATCTAATTATTTAAATAAATTTTAATAAAACAAGCACTTCAAAACTTTTAAAAATCGACGGCATAAACGCGAAATTGACAGCTGTGTCACACTAACGGAGACCATTGAATGAATGAAATAAGAACATTCCGTTCGTTGAGCGTGTGATGCTGCGGAACGTGCGTTTGTCGTGACACGCTTAACGTTTTGTCACTTGTCTACCGTTTAAGTCACGCTAACGTGTGAGCGTGAGCGTGAACGGAACAACCAACGCTTGGATTTTGTCTAAGCCCCCAGATAACTAGCGGATATTTTTGCCTACTTTCTGTACATGCCACTGGGGGGAGGCCTATGGGGTCTATCAGCTGGTCATGAAGTGGGTTTTATAATTAGGGTGTAATTTTATTAGACGAGGGGTCTAGGCTAAGGGTCTAGTAGACTCCCCGAGGCGGAGGAAGAGGCTTATAGATGATTAATTGCCCAGTTGCTCACGTCTGCGCGCTTGACTACTTAAGCGCCAGGTCTTACTCGTCTAAGTTCTTTTAAAATTATGCTGATTAAATGCTGCATATTATACCTGAAATGCATTCCCGGTACGTAACCCGTGTAGCCAGTCATGTATGCTGTCTGGCGGTTTCTGATGCCGTCGTATACATCCCTCTGAGGTAGCTCGTGACGAGGGAGGTTCTCCAATTCGTAGTTGACACCAGGACGGTATTCCAACGGCTTACTGAAACGTCAAAAACTGTTTAGAACGGGGGGAGATTCTTTTCCTTTTTGTAGAAACTCCGTGTTTCAATAAAGTATCGAATCAATAGAGATTGAATAAAAATATAAAACTAATCGGCAATAGAGAATTTTATTTATTTATTTAAAATGTTTTACGATTAGGTGAAGTTTTATTTCGAATTCAAATATTGATTTCGAATCGGTAACTTTCCGCACGTATTTTTCAACAAATTACGCATATAAATTGAGAAAATAGACGGTTCCATATCAGAAGGACACAAGCAAAATGACTCAAAATCAGAGCTACGGAGAAGCAGAACGACCTGCATGCAAAATTTCCTAATAGCAAAATAACCTACACGCAAGAAGTAATTAGCATTATGTTCCAGACATTCTACAAACCTGTCGTTGTCAAGCTTTTGGAACTTACTTGAATAATCCTTTAGCACGTATCTCCCGGAGTATTTGTCGCGTATTGTCCCCATAGCACTTCCCGTAGCGGAATTTTAGCATAGGGCAGTGCCCAGTATACCTGTAACAAAAAAAAAACAATAAAAGAAAACAAAGTTCATCAAAAAATTAGGTCACGTCGTCTGGAATTCCGTATCCGATTCGAGCCATACAATTGTTACTGGCAAAGTAAAGCAAGTAGTGTAAACCGCTCGTTATTAGCGAAACCAACTGGTGGGTGGATCCTTATTTCGTTTATAGGAGTTTGAGGTTATTCTAGTAAGCAGAAAGACGCCAGCCTGCTCACGGATGCGCTAACGCCTATAGTCTCCGATAGAAGCTGGTATACTCTAGTATAGAAAATCAGTAATACAAAATCTTTTTTTTTTATTAAACTATGTAACAGGACGGGCAATAAGTTAGCCTGCTAATACGCGACGCGCCTGCTTATCACCCGAGAAATCTGTTATTCTATTGAGGTCGTGATTTCACCGGCTACATTTCCCTTCACACCGAAATAGCAATTGTTCCGACATTTCTGCATGGTGGTAAAATATCTGATATTGTGGTGGTCCTATAACGGCCCCTTGCACAAGGACATCTATTTACCTTCGGAGCGCTTGATTGGTCCGGTACGGCTGTAAATTGTATTGCAGATGACGGTGCTGATGAATAATTGTCGTCGGCAGCTGTCTGTACAGACATTAGATACAGCTTTTTATCTGAACGCGTCAAATGGTTGGTATAGGTACCTGTTATATCTTCGGAGTCGCTGGACGCTCGGGGTGTGGGCCCTTTGAGCGTCCATTGAGTACGGCGGCGACTCCGAGGAGGACGGCGGCGGGGTTGCGACCCCCGTCCCCGTGAGCACCGTGACTGGTTCCCGGGGGGCTACAATGCGCCCCCCGGCGGCGGGCTCAAAGGGCAAGGCACTGAGGCCCCTGGTGCAGATCCCACCGGAGAGCCCTGGGGTCCTGGGTAAGAATCCCACATACCCCGGTCGAGCCCCACAGCTCCCGGGGATCTTTCGAAGAATTCCCCCGCGTCAAAAAAAAAAAAAGGTACCTGTTATATAGACAGCACACACACATATGTTCCCGAAAGTGGTAAGTATATCATTGGACTACGCAGGCATCAAATCACTTCCTGCCTGATTTATTCGAATTCAATTCAATGCAATTGTCACACGACAAACTCTGTTTAAAAAAAAGTGAAAAAATGACGAGCCCGCTGAGTTTCTTGCCGGATTTTCTCAGTTGAGGCCGCGAGGTGATACGGTGGTAGCTTTGAAAAAAAAATACCGTTTAAAAGTGCTAGCGTTAAGCCTATTTGAAATAAATGATTTTGAATTTGCAACGTTTTATGAGATTGAAAAATTAAACCACTATCACGTTCCGAAGATCACAATTTATTCTCATATAAAATCAATTCCAATATCATTAGGCAGATGATTTTCAACATTTTTCAATAACGAACAAATCTAATTTTCTATTATTGCATCACGGACAATCTTCGTACGCGAAGCAATATCCCGAGGGTAGGTGTAAGACGAAGGGGAAGTCGCAATCGCAGCGCGACCAGTCGCATATGATTCCCATGGAGACTGCGACTGGTTCGTCGCAAGTGCGCTGAGACGGTGTCGAACGACATTCGCTGTTCACTCGATGCATGTGCTCGGGGCATTCCATAACACCTGCAATGATAGATTTAGTTTAAATTTTTGTAAAGTAGATATTTTAAGATACCAGACAGAAAGCCGTCACGCCAGGGCCAGATTAAGCCAGCATGGGGCCCGTAGCAAATCATATGGCGAGGCCCCCCGCACTCTTGATTTGTATTAGGTTTTAAAGTTTGATGTAAGTCTTATGCAAATTCCTTGGTTATGCAACTACGTGCCTAGGGGGCCCCCTAGGCGCGGGGCTCGTAGCATTTGCTGACTCTTGCTATATGGCTAATCCGGCACTGAGTCACGCGTTCGAGCGTTCCACGTTCGCGTTCTGCGTTTGAGCGCCCAGTTGTGCACGAACCCCGCTGTTGGTTGACCGAAGACGCGGTCAGAATACGTGGGTATGTCTATGTAATCTCGTAGAAGACAAAGAACGCGAACGCATGAACGATTTTGTGTGATAGATCCTTATTCGTATCTAGGTTCAAACAGAGTTTTGTTCTAACCAGTAATGAAGAACTACACTAAAGTCCCTCTGATCTCTCTCCAGTCACTAGTCGTGTCGTCTTCCATCCCATCGGATTGTGAGAGAAAAGATACCCTAAAAAAGGTCCCTTGTCTGCACAAGCAGTATCTCTTGTGAATTATCCTGCTAGGTCACTACGCACATCTTATGAAAGATTGGCCACTCTATCGGCCAGAAGAAGATTAATTTTAGTACAACGCAGTCTGGGAGAGTCTTAGAAGTTAGTATTTCAGGTCGAATGTATGAGGTGCTAGTATGAATAAGCAGTGTAGTCTTCAATAATTTTTGATAAACAATTAGATTTCCAACTCACATGTTCCATTGTACGATAAGCATCCTTTCTGGCCAACTGTACCATAATACATAGTTTCTATAACGTTGATTAATGAGAGAATCAATATAACGTACAACATAGCGTCTTCTCCGCTGGCAATTTCCACACGCAATGGTTATTGTGTGTTTTTGTCCACGATTCGTTTGTTTCGATTGCTTCCGTCCTTTGTTGCATGATTCTTCGAATCTGGACAGTCACAACTCGTTCTTTCGTTTATTAGTACCTAGGTTAAAGAATAATCGAGATTTCCCGAAGATACCATGAAAATAGGAATCGGACCCAATATTTTTATCATTCGAGCGATTACTTGATGTAGTGGTTAGTGTACTGCTCCGAATGATCGTAGGTTCGATTCTTACCCAAGACAAATTCGTGCCTTCTTCTTGAACGCCCTATCTGAACCCCCTAGGGGTTCCACGGATACTCGCACTTCCTCTTGGTTTGTGTACTATGTATACTCGTAGCACATGTACAGACTGCGTTATATAAATATGTTGTGATGAGACAAGCGAGACGATCGCCTCCTGATGGTCAGATTTGCTTTTCTCCAACGTAACCTATCGTGGCTGTGCTCTGAGGCGAGATTGACTTCGAGCCCACCTTGAACTCGACGTTACCACATAATTTCACCAGATAAAATACCTTGCCCAGCGGAACACAGCAATTCACAAACTGCTACTTACTTAGTGGCATAATATATGAAACTGAGGTGGTACCTGCCTCGACGATCCCTCGCTCAAGCATCTAGTAAAATTGTTTGGATTGATTTGTACAAAAAAAGAATTTAATTCCAAGTTGATAGTAGTTCCATGTTGATCTGCTGTTTGTGTGAGAGCGGCGAGTAGTGCCGTATCTTCAATCTGTGTCTTCCTTCTGTCCCCATGTCCGATACGAGAGGGTATTATTAGTTGTATCAATACAAGTATATGTACTTAGTATGTACTAACTTTTGTTGAATATCCTCACTTTTGTTCCTAATTTTAACCAGAAACACGAGTAGGTACGTCTTGTATTTCTGGTAGAAATGAGGAAAACATACATACCTCACGGATCGGACAGGGGTTCTTTAACACTGTATTACATTTATACTAGGTATGTTATAATTATAACTTAGTTCAAGGGATGTGTGGTGGTGAAAATATAAAACCAAGAATTTTACTTTATCCTGTGATTTATTAAGATATCATAACATAGTTCCTTTTAACACACTGTTTCCATCTTCTGTATCGCACATCTAGAACTAAAGTGACCTTATTCAGAATTTAGGTGAATTCTGATGCCTATAGTCTAACCTTATAAAGCGAATGTACCATAATATATAGAGAAAAAGTTAACCAAAGGTAAAAAGGGACTGATTATAGGCTTGGCCATTACATTACTCGTGTGATCTACTTTTTGAATTAGGTCACTTTAGTTCTAAGGGTGCGGTATGTCCCCACGTAAGAATACAAATTCTGATATTTCGATATTCATTAAAAATATCACGTTAAAATTTTGATACATTTTACATATTGTCTAGGGGATCTTCATAATCGCGCAACCTAATCTTGTTTGACAGCTTGAATTCTTTGCGCGGCTTGCGGAATTGACGTCTTTTTTGACCAAGGTTTATGGGGCACTCAGTCATTCTCACACACAACGCTGTCTCCTCGTCCAGAACTAAATCTCCGTTGCAATCACACCTTGACCAACCGCAGGTGTAACCTGAAGATGTAATGTTATAGATTAAGAACTATTCTATTGACGGTGGACCCGGTAACCACCGGAACGCAATTCGATCCAGTTGGATCCATTGTGCATGCCCTTGCCCTTACTCCATTGCTACCACAATGTGTGTCACATTGACTCTTTTTTATCTTCACAGCATAGATAAATATTTGCACTATCTTAGCCTCATACCTACTGGGTAGGTGCTCGTTGGTGGCAAAATGGCTCGTCAGTGCATTCATTAGGTGGCCTAATTTTTGATCTGTTTAAGTTAATTAATTTAATCCCAGTCCACCCTTGTGCTGGCGAAGATTTGGGATGAAAGATTAACAACTAACATTGACTTGAAAATTACATAAATACGACGCATAAGTATATCAACACACACATAAACACTACAAAAACACCAACTCGAATGTAATAACTCTTAAAGTGTAGATATAAATCTGTTGTTTTGGGAAGAATTGTCGCTTGATACCTATACTTTACAATTTGATCCTTAGTTCAGGAGACCGCAATTTTTTTTGTCTTATTCTAGATTTAATATTACAAAAACTATCCTACATTATCAAAAATTACACTAGTTTTGCGGTGAGCCTTTACACTGATTGGTTCTATTAAAAACTGAAAGTACCCATGGTGTATATCAAGGGGGATGCGCAGGTCCGCTGTGATTTGGTGTCTGCATCACATCTCGTGTGATACGCATGCATAAGACGCGGACAGTATGGTGCGCCTGGAATAAAAGCAAATTGATTAGCAAATGTATTTATATTTACAACGCAGAAAATTATTTACAAATGAAACAAAGAAATACTAATACATTCTATTGATTCCCAAGTGTCTAAAGAAAGCAACTCGAGCGGTCTTTATTTAATTGTGTCGAAACCAAATCAAATCAAAACACTTGCTGTTGTATGAGAAAATTATAATTGGATGCGTATCTGTAATATGCGACATAAGGGCTACCACACATAACTGCGAATTCGCATCGCATCGCAATAATCTGCGAGAAACAAATGAATTTTTGTATCGAAAATTCAGAGAGCCCTAACTCCTATGCATTAAAATAAAGAGGCTTTTGTCATAGTTTTGTCCATACAACAACTTTGGCCGTCTTCTACATATAATAATTAAGAAGTCAGTTAAAAAGCTTTATCGCTGTAAGCCTGTGCTGTAAATATTAATTACTATTGATATATTGGGCACTCAAATCAAAGTATGTATTAAAAAAAAAGATTAACCATGATTTACCTATTCACTTGTGAATCACGTATAGTAACATAAAGTATAATACTTACACGTCTTATTGTACAACAAACATCGTTTCGACTCCCGATAGAAGTTGAATCCGTTCACAGAGACCAATGAAAGTAGAATGATGACCGCATACGCCATTGTTTAAAGACATTATAACTCGAAAACGCAATCACGGAACATTCGCACGGCAGCCAATGACATCGAAAAGTACGTTTACGTTATGTTGGCTTGTTTTCAAAATAACTCGTAAATGCCCTATTACATACTAAATTGTGTTTGGATACACTTTCATAATACGCCATTCAGCTGTGTGATGTACAATTGAGTTTGTTAATTTGCATACAGTTTCGCATCTCATCGTGGTTTTCCGGCCCGCAGAGTTCCATTTTTTGTTCTTTTGAAAAGGTACCTAGTCTAGCGTTTTATTTCGTGGTGTACAAGTGTGGAAACGTTCCGGCTGTCAATGGCTGCATGTGTGAAAGTGGAAGTAAAAGTTCACTCAAAGACAGAGATATCCTTTGTAAAGTATGCGGAACACCGAACAACCATCGCGTTTCCGCAAACATAGTAGGTAATCGATCAACTCAATTCGCGAACTAGGTAAGTACCTACATTAAATAGGCAGAAGGTAATGTTACAAGCGTCTATTAAAACCTCCACAGTTATAAGTGGTATGGGGCCGTCCATTAATCACGTGAGGCTCGAAAGGGGGGGAGGGGTTCCGAAAAAAATCACGAAATATCACCAGGAGGGGGGGAGAGGTATAATGAGACATCACGTGTATTTATTTTTCGTTGAATACACGATTTATAAACCAAACAGCGGCACGTCGCCTTGACTCACTGTTAACTGGCAACGACTTCCCCTTCAACATTTAATCAGTTACCTGTATTTAAAGAAAATATTCCGAAAATTTCAATATAGGTTGTACAAAAAAATACACGTGATTTTGGGTAGGGGGTGGGGGTGTAGTTTAAAACCTCACCACATATCACCAGGAGGGGGGAGGGGTTAAAAAGTTGCTAAAAAACATCACGTGATTAATGGACGACCCCTATCAAAGAAAACATCTGTTAAGTTTTAGCAAACGCGTTTTCGTCACGAAACTAGATATGCTCTGTTCAGCCCTGGAAAATGTAGGTGAGTAAGACGCATTTAGCTACATAGAAAGACATAGAACGTTAGATGTAGGAAGGTGGAGGTGCCAGGCACGGGTCACGCGGCGTACAGCCTACCTACCTACAAGGTTGGTGGTATCAGGCACATTAAACATTTATTTGTAAGTTGATAGCAATTTTGCGATTGTTTCACGTTATGCAATCCTTAATCCATCTATGCCATCTAGCAGCTTTGGACTCGCTGACCTTTTGTTGCAGTCAGAGGGGAACCTCCAAAAGGATCATGTGGGATTCTTACCGAACTTAAATCCTGAATTATCGGCACATAAGAGGGGATTCTTGGATCTGCATCTGGTAGGTACAGCTCCATGCCTTGCCTGCTAGCTCGCTGCCGGGGGTCCCCTAGGATCCTACAGCGGTGCTACCGGGTAGGTACTGGGGTAGCAACCCTGTCGCAGTCCTCAAAGTCGCCGCTGAATTCTATGGGCGTCTTCCCGCAGCGCCACTGAATCTACTTAAACTGTCTGCGGTCTTGCAGTGAAGTTTAACACCGAATACCTAATATGTACTACACAATAAAGGCCTATAAATATTTTAATTTGCGTGCAGCGATGTATACATAAGCTTTACGATTACAATTTTACGATGTAACCGCGTCTGGTTACTTCAAAAACATTCCCCGACGTATTATAATCGGGCAGGTAATCGATTGCGATTCGAATTTTACCGTGAAGGTTAACTTAATTTTGGTATCAAACAACTTTTTAGTCGCGCTCTATGAGTTGTCGCCGTGATGGCTGAGTGAGCGATCGATCGAATATTTTTAGATATAACTTACCCAACCTCATCGTAAATAAAATATATTAAAAAAAATGTACCGACTTCAATAACACTGAAAAGCTTTGAGTATTAAACCAACTGAAAAGTATAAAATCTATACTATAATAAAACTCAGAGCACTTTTTCTGTACATTGAATATTTTTCAAAAAATTCTATGTGGGGATACTATACTATCGACATAGAGGCCAAAACAATTTTTTTTGGAATTATTGTCTGTCTGTCTGTCTGTCTGTCTGTCTGTCGTTCTGTTTGTCCAGGCATCATTCGAAAACCCGTGGATGGATTTTGATAGGACTTTCACTGATGTGTTGTGTAGAAGTAGGGGTATAAATTGGTATATAAACCATCACGCTATGTATCATAGGGGCTAAGCAGTGAAACATTACTTGCACATATTACCACGTAATTTCCTTTGTATGTGAATAGGGTAATTATAGACTGATCAGTTAATCATTAAGATATGTATTATTACGCTATATACAATAGGGACTGAGCAGACATGTAGTTTGCATAAGATATGGCAGTGGCGAAGGGTCAATTTTTGTAAGGGGTAAGCCGTTCCGGTACACCCAGGAAATTTTCATTAGATTTCTGTATTGTTCTAAGTACTTTGCTGATAGCAATATGACATTATATCTTTGAAAAGTTAAAATCTGTAATTCCCGAGCGAGTCCAAACTAGATTAGGAAAGAAATAGGCAAGGGAAAAATAACATTTCAGTTCATGAAATTTTAATGAAACTCCCCAAGTCTAGGTAGTGTATAGGTATTGTATCACAGTCGCAACAATAAAAGATGCGAAACACAATTTTTTTTTTTTTTTTGGGAATGATAGACGCTGTTAACCGCAGATGGCTATTGCAGCTTCACCGGACGCGAAACACTAAGAACTTTCATTATCGAATATCATTAGACAGTAATTTACGATGTTAGCGTGATTTACATTATGAACAGCGCCATCTATCGGCGGAATTGGACATACAATCACTATAGAACTTTTATAACTCAAGAACGGCCTATCCGATTCGGCTGAAAATTGGTGGGGAGGTAGCTTAGAACCAGGAATCGGACATAGGACATAGGACTTTTTATCCCGGTAGGTTAAGGTTAAGCAAGGTTAGGTAAGGTCATTAAATAGATGGGTGAACCGATTTTTATGAAAGTGTGCATATCGGGTAGGTCTGAGAATAGTTCATACAGTATATTTCATACCGCTAGGTTAAGGTTAAGCAACATAAGGCAAGGTCATTAAACAGATGGGTGACCCGATTTGTATGAAATTTTGTGTGCATATCGGGGAGGTCGCAGAATAGGTCATAAAGTATATTTAATGCCGCTGATACCATGATTGACGAGGATATATAGAACGAGAGGAGGGTGCAAGAGAGGAGAAAGAGGGAGAGGGGATTCGAGGAGGGGGTGATGGGGTGAGGGATCGGGGGAGTTAGGTGGAGTAAGGGGGGAGTGAGAAGGAGCAAGTTCGTAGAAGAGAGAGGGGAGAGGGTTCAGAGAGGGGACAACAGGGAGAGGAAGAGGGGGAGTGTGACGGAAACCGAAGCGGGAGGGAGAAAGAGAGAGGAGAGAAAGAGCATATAATTAGATTTTTTTTATAAGAGAGAGAGAGATATGGATAGAGATTAATCTAGGGAGGAGGGAGAAAAGGGGAGCAAAATGTAATAAAAGCGAGGGCGGAGCTGCGCGGGTCAGCTAGTAATTTAAATATTATTGAAGTTGGTGTTAACGTACCTGCTGTGTAGGTATATTTGGCACCAACTTCAATAATATTTAAATTATTTTATACTTTTCAGTGTTATTGAAGTCGATGCAATTTTTTTTTTAATTTTTATTTTATACTTTTTAGTGATATTTTCATACATAAAGATTGAACCATCGAAGACGGTAAAATGATCTAGGTAGGTTATGATCACATTATCGTCTACATAGTTTTACATAATTCATGTTTCCTCAAAAACAATTTACTTATCCGTAATTAAATTTGCATGGAATCATCATAGTAGTTTACTCTCTCGAATAAAAAAAAAATCATCGAAAACGGTTCACATTCATCATTCGGAGAACATCAGTTTTATGGTTTTTACCCATTTTTAACCGACTTCAAAAAAGGAGGAGGTTCTCAATTCGTCTGTATATATATATTTTTTTTTTCTATGTATGTTCGCGCATAACTCAGGCAATTATGAACCGATTTGAAAAAATCTTTCTTCCATCCATTCTTTAATCCGTTAATTGGGTCCCATAAAAAAATTATTGCTTAGTAATAAGTAGTTCTTGAAAAAACAAGAATGTTGACTGCGCAGGAAAGTTGCAAGAAAGCCTATATAGATGACTTTATGGTGCTTTTTAAGGACAAAAATGGTCATAACTCTGGCAAATATTTACCAATTTCAATGATTCTTTTTTTATTCGAAAGAAGAAACCACTGTAATGAACCTGTACGAATTTTATCACAACCGGATAAGAACTTCCTGGAGGACCATGAATGATATGGAGGAATTTATCTGGTAAAAACCATAAAACTGATGTTCTCCTTTACATTTCTCTGACAAATATGAACCGATTTCGATGATTCTTTTTTTATTCGAGAGAGTAAATGAGTACTATGATGATTCCATGCAAATTTCATTACGATCGGATAAAATGTTTCTGAGTTTCTGAAGAAACATGAATTATGTAAAAGTATGTAGACGATAATGTGAAATCATAATGACGTCATAACCTACCTAGATCATTTTACCGTCTTCGATGGTTCAATCTTTATGTATGAAAATATCACTAAAAAGTATAAAATAAAATATTAAAAAAAAATTTAACCGACTTCAATAACACTAAAAAGTATAAAATAATTTAAATATTAAAGAAGTTGGTGTTAGCGTACCTGCTGTGTATATTTGGCACCAACTTCAATAATATTTAAATTATTTTATACTTTTTAGTGTTATTGAAGTCGGTTCAATTTTTTTTTTAAATATTTTATTTACCAGATAAATTCATCCACATCGTTCATGGTCCTCCAAGAAGTTCTTATCCGGTTGTGATAAAATTCATACAGATTCTTAACAGTGGTTCCTTCTTTCGAATAAAAAAAGAATCATTGAAATTAGTAAATATTTGCCAGAGCTATGACCATTTTTGTCTACTTACTGTCCTTACCTACGGACCTTACCTACAGACGAATTGAGAACCTCCTCCTTTTTTGAAGTCGGTTAATTAAAAAATATTATATTTTCTTTTTCTTTTTTTTTAATAGGGGTCGAAATGGGTCATCAAAATTTCAAATGGAGACTACTAGGTATATCGAATGGGGTACCTGAAATGGCTTCATTTGCACATCTCAAAACAGATTTTTAGTTTGGATTATGTCACGTACTTAGTTTTTGTTTAATAATCAAAAATGTAAAAAAAATACCGTGCCTCTCTTATCTCCGAAGTTTGTGGAGGGAAAAATCTGAAATAATTATGGGTAATACACATGTATTACTAGGAAGACATCTGCCTATAGTTTACAGGAAAAATAAAATGTAGTAGAGTTTTTTAGTAATCCTAAAAAAACCTCGACAAACAAACTTAATTTTGCGGTATTTTTTTGCTACGAGGTTTTAGACGAATAGTAAAATAACTTTAATAGGTCCAAAGAAGGTATGGAACTCTCGGTGCGCGAGTCCGCCTCACACTTGACCATTTTTTTTATCTGCTAGTGCGGCGACAACGTCGAAGATTTTTTAACTTTGTGTAAGGTAAAACCTCCAATTATCGACACTTTAAGGATCGCATATGAACATTTTTTTAATATCTCATTTATTTATAATATTACACGATACTTTCATGCACTGGGTATAAGTTTAGGGTTCATTTTATATTATCTTAAAGTAAAAACGAGTGCGATACTAATAAGTAGATCAATAAATCAAATTAGATTAAGGCTGTTTTTGGCCTAGTTATCGACAATGAAATTCCATATATCGACACCCAGTAATCGACATGATCCAATAATCGTCATCTAGTAATCGACATGTTCTATTTATCGTCATCCAAATATCGACCTAATCCTAACACCATGCCCAATAGGGTCTTATTAAGTAATTTAATGATTTTAATTATAATAAACAAACAGGGACATGTACTGATGTACATGTGTGTGACAAACTTACCTAAAGTTAAGTTATGACTTTTTAATGTTGTTTTAACAATATTTTTTTTACTCAAAAATGCCTTTATTTTGAAAATAATCTTTAACATAGAAAAAATCCCGTTACGTACTTTCACTATTCATTTTTCACGTCTGAATTATTTTAACTAATCAAATATTTCAAATAAAGCCGGAAGACGTCCACCGCTGAATATAGGCCTCCCCTTCGAACGCCACAATGAACGACGATTGTCTATTATAATAAAAGGAAATAAGTGTCATCTGTCCACCTAGTGGGAGGCCTACCTACGCCCTGTCTTCCGTTTCGTGGTCACCACTCGAGAACCTTTTTTCCCCATTGGTTGTCGGTTCTTCGAGCGATATGGTTTACCCATTGCCATTTTAACTAGCAGATTCTAAGAGCTATGTCGGTGACCTTGATTCTTTGGTGAATCTCTTCATTACGGATTGTGTCACGCATAAAAACTCCGAGCATACCTCTCTCCATAACTTGTTGTGTGACTTCTCTAAAAGGCAAGCTGTTAAGGACCACGTCTCGTTAACATATCGTCATCACTGGCAACACACACTGGTTAAAGAACGTTGTCTTCAGGCACTGCGGAATTTCAGATGAGAAGATGTCACCAAGTTTCCCAAACGCTGCCCATCCGAGTTGGATTCTTCGGGCGACCTCTTTGTCGAAGTTATGGGGTATATATCTGCATAGCAGTCAACAACTTCGTGTGTATCGTTGCCAATGACTACCGGTACGGATGCAACATAGACATGATCTTCGTCTTGTCCATATTAATTTTAAGACCCACCTGTTGGGTTAACGCTACTGAGGTGGCTGAGCATTGTATTGAAATCCTCCAGCGATTCAGCCATAATGACTATAATCATCAGCAAAGCGAAGGTGAGTGATGTATTCGCCATTGGCGTTGATGCCGAAACCGAACCAGTCCAAGAGATTAAAAACGTCCTCCAATGCGTTCGTGATCAGTTTTGGAGAAATAAGGTCTCCCTGTCTCACGCCTCTCTGCAATCGGATTGATTTTGTAGTCTCGTCCTGTAGCCGGATCGACATGGTGGCGTTGCTGTAAAACACTCCAACACTTCGATGTACTTATAGTCACTGAGGAATCGCTGGAGGGACAGGATTACCACCCAGGTCTCGATTGAATCGAAGGCTTTTTCGTAGCCCACAAACGCTAGACATAATGGCCGACTATACTCCTCAGTCTTCTATATAATCTGACGGAGCGTATGATTATGGTCTACGTTACTAAAGCCTTTTCGGAACCCGGCTTGTTCGGGAGGCTGGAAATCATCACACCTGCGTTCAAGACGATTCGTATTGACTTTCAAAAACAGCTTATGCACATGGCTCAGGAGTGAGATATGTCTATAATTCTTTAATAATGTGTTATCACCTTTTTTTGTGAAGAAAAGCTCTACCACACCCCTGTACCGTGCTTCTGGCGTAGTGTCTTCGAGTAAGACAGAATTAAATAACTTCTGTAGGACTAAAAGTATCGGTTTTCCATTCGCTCCCAGAATTTATGTTGTGATTCCGTAGTCACCCGGAGCCTTGATGTTCTTAAGCTGTTTGAGAGCCATTCCAATCTCGTTCAGGCTGATGTCTGGGATGTCCTCAGTGTAATGTCGGGTTGGTTTAACTCTGGTGTCCATAAATTTTAAACACTGTTCCATTCAGTCAAACCATTTTTGAAAACATGTGGACCATTGGTTTAAGGGCGTTTTTTTTACGTGCTGGTTATAAGCTATCACGGCCTCTTCCGGCCCCGTAAAAGTCATGACAGTAACCATATTTTCCTCAGTGACCGCAGTTGAGAGCCGAACTTCACGAATTTCATAATGGAGCCACACGGCCACGATAAAATTCTGCGTAACAACGCATTACGGTGCTCAAATGACGTGCTTTCCACCCAGAAGCATTTTGAAGCCGAGCAGACTGACTGGTTCTATCGCCTGTGCCATTTAAAAAGGCGTGTTATAGCGCAAGACATGCCTTGAACCCCACCAACTGCAACCCCTCTTCCCTCACCCCCGGTACCAGGACGGCGCTCGAGTCGGGTTCGTAAGCGTCCTATCCGACTCAGTTGAGACAGGACAGTTCGTAAAACACGTCCCGACGAACGCACGTGCGTCCGTAACTCGCGCGCCGATCTATACCAACGCCGCTATATTTGTTAGTCGCCACACACGTGTAAATATTAAGAGTTATAGTTTAATATTATTGTGTAATCCCACGTTTAGTATTTAATAATTCTAGTTCGGCCTAATTAAATCTATACTTAAGTGTGATCAGCGTTTTATTAATCCGTGAACGCGAAAGTGTATGTTTTTAGGTGTCATTCCTGAAAACAATGTCGCAATGGAAGCAGTTTGACGATTTAAATGAAAGAACTATATTTTTAATGTGCTGAAGAAACATAGCTAGGTAATAAAATAAAGTGAAAAACATAATAATAAGAAACGATTCGACATTTGACGAAGTTTGGAACAAGTGAAGAAAAATCTCCAATTACCGACAGGCGTATTTTCATATCTTATTATACCCTCACCCTTGTAAAACGTTTATTAATAACTAGTCAATTTATGTCCTAATTTTATAAACAAACAACATTTTCGATACAGCAAAACAATTAAAAGTTATGAGCAATAAATCTTACTCACCTCCTTAACGATTTTACTAGTAAAACTAGATGTACGATGGAGGATCACTTGCGGTCGAACCTTATACCGAGCCATTTTCTTCAACATGGCCGAATGTGTAAAACGTCATTTGCAACGACAACTAGATGACCCGCGTTTATTGTTTGACCTTGAAATCCATTCAGAAAGGAGAAAACTACTCTTATTTCTTTTAGTAAACTTTTTAAATGTCGGACAATGGTGCTGTGTCGGACACTGGGTGTTTTACCTTACCTACTTGTAAATAAACTGTAAAAATATGTTGTTAATATCTCCTGTATAATAATACCTACCATTATAACTGAGTGCGCAAAACACGCGAGGTGACTTGTATAGCGTTATTCAAATTCATGTACTTACCTAAATGTATAACATAGACTCTACATTGTAGACAAAACACTCGCTTTTCACCTGTTAAAGTAGTTCCGGCTAGGTCGTCTAGCCGTGGTCAATAGTCGCGTCTCCACAGGCCGTATGGGCTCGCGAGCCAAATGTGCGGTCGGTGTGGACGTGCCTCGGGGTTGTCCGGGCGCGCGCACGTTGCCTCGGCTAAGCGTAGCTCGACCAACCACACATAATTTCGCTCGCGAGGCTGCCGCGCGACTCCGTGCGGCCGGTGGAGACGCGGCTACTGCTTAGCGGCCGTGACCCGATTTCACGGAGTTTTGGATACGAAAGCTTTTATTTTCATGCTAATGCTATATTTTAGGTTAGCTGTTGATTTGTTACATTTGCTATGAAAGTGTTCTTTTTGTGAAAACACTAATAGGAAACTTGTATTAAGTTAACAGATTGACGAACAGTGTTCTGAAGAAATTTTTGACATGATGCCCACGGCCACTTTTTACCATCGCACCTCTCGCCATCGGCAGAGAGGTCATCCTCACATCTTAAAAACAATATCATCCCGCAATTTGCTGTTTCAAAGAAGTTTTCTTCCTCGTACCCTGAAATTGTGGAATGAACTGCCTGCAGAGGATTTCCCGAATAATTGCAGCATGGGGCTATTTAAAAAGGGAGTTAACAAATTTCTTCGGGGTCGTCAACGTGCTAGTGATCCTACTGTTGCTAGCGTAGGCTGCGGTGACTGCTTACCATCAGGCGGGCCTCATGCTTGTTGGAATTGGTGGAATAAAAAAAAAAGAATTCGCCGTCGGACAATTACCTACTGATGCGTTTTTCATCGCACGTGGTTCAGCAGATCTACACGACCTATCGAATATTATTGATCCTAAATTCTAATCTTTATCTACTTCCGAATTTTCATAAACTTACTTCCCCACTTGCAAACCTTAATTCAATCATCAATCAAACATTAATCCAGTTCTTAAAATCGGCTTAATATTTAACTATCATCGTCAGTAGTCGACACTCACAGCCAATTAATACTTAACTCTCATCATGAGTAGAGATATCGATTATCTCTTACATAAAATATAATGGAATCGCTCGAAGAACCGATAACAGTTGGGAAAGAAAGGTTCTTGAGTGACGACCACGAACCGGAAGACGCAGCGTTGGCAGGCCTCCCACTAGGTGGACAGACGACATTGTGCGCGTCGCAGGTAACCGATGGATGCAAATAGCCAATTGTCATTCATTGTGGCGTTTTAAGGGGGAGGCCTATGTCCAGCTGATGTGGGCTGATGATGGTGTTTAATGGAAAATAAGCATAAATGACTCCGAGAGACGAAAGAATTAGATTTCAAAATAATTAGAATTAATAATAGCTGACGTTTGTGAGTGACGGCAGTTTGTAAGAGCCCCTTTACATGATAGTGATATCTTGACTTTGATTATCCGTTGAAGTAAATCAGGTAACCATCGATATACTACTATGCGTTTCAACTAAGAATGTGGCCGCCATCTTGCCATTTCAAATATAAAATTACTAAAAATTATGTTTTAACAAAAATAGATAGCAAAATAAGATATTATACAATAAATAATCAAAACCGGAGCGAATATTTCATTTTGTGTTTACTCTGCTGCCGGTACAAAAGTCGTAAAAAACGAGTGAAGTTCCGCAGTCGCGATCATCATGGCGGCCACATTCTTAGTTGAAACGCATAGTATGTATATCGATGCAGGTAACATAAACTAACCGCATAACTATTCCGTTCAAGATAACATCAATGTAAGCCAAGCCAAAAAGGCCGATAAACACAATCATATTTCGCCGTCGGATGTTTCCATTTTCCGCTTACTAAGCATCGAGTTGCCGGAAATGACCCGAGCGGAATATCAACATAAATTGCCTTAATATTAACCCCCGATGCAAATAGAAGGGTGTTGTAAGTTAGAATACCCTGTGCGGCGTCCGGGTAATAATAGCAGCTACCCATCACCTCCCGTTAATTATCGTAAGAGACGACTACTTAAGGGACCATAAGAAGTTCAGGACTATCTGCCACTGAGTTCGATACAATTAAGTAAGTATTATACAAATTCAAATGTAAATTAAATTTTGAGAGATTTACGTAAATCATTAACCGTGGGGTGCCGGGTTATTGCATCCCCCCATCTCCTCTCGTAGGACGCGACTAAGCGAGAACAGGAAGACGGGCAGCAGCGTCTTTCTTTTGAATTTATCTTCCATCTATACTGCGATCCCCAAGCCGCCTGCCAAGCGTGAGGTTTATGACAACTCCTCCCTTCTATTCCAAGGGGGAGGCCTTTGTTCAGCAGTGGATGTCTATCGGCTGCTAATGATGATGATGACGTAAATCATTAATTACATTTAACTTTGCATCCCTCCCTTCGTAATTAATTACAGTATTGAAATATAAATCGAGAGGAATCTAATTAAATTAAGATATCACACACATATATTTTATTTTATTTTGTTTTCTGTACACCATTGGCTACCTTCTTTTGCTATTTGATCGTTCCTTTCCATCCTAAGGTTGTCTGGAAGAAATCGCCACCTGCGATAAGACCGCCCAATGTACCTATACCATTGTATATTTTCTTTGTACCTACTTCTTTGTTTTCCTGTACTTTTTGGTGAGCAATAAAGAGTATCTACTTATATAAATTAGAATTAGGATTTTATTTGAATTTTAGATACGGATGAAAGACATTTTTTTTAAATAATATCCATCATCATCATCATCATCATCATCAGCCGGAAGACGTCCACTGCTGAACATAGGCCTCCCCCTTAGAACGCCACAATGAACGACAATTGGCTATTTGCATCCACCGGTTACCTGCGACGCGCACAATGTCGTCTGTCCACCTAGTGGGAGGCCTGCCAACGCTGCGTCTTCCGGTTCGTGGTCGCCACTCGAGAACCTTTCTTCCCCAACGGTTATCGGTTCTTCGAGCGATGTGGCCTGCCCATTGCCACTTCAACTTGCAGATTCTGAGAGCTATGTCGGTGACCTTAGTTCTTCGGCGAATCTCCACATTTCGGATTCTGTCGCGCAAAGAAACTCCGAGCATAGCTCTCTCCATGGCTCGTTGTGTGACTCTGAACTTTTCTAAAAGGCCAGCCGTTAGAGACCACGTCTCAGTACCATATGTCATCACTGGCAACACACACTGGTTAAAAACCTTCGTCTTCAGGCACTGCGGTATTTTGGACGAGAAGATATCGCGTAGTTTCCCGAACGCTGCCCATCCGAGTTGGATTCTTCGGGCGACCTCTTTGTCAAAGTTGGACCGACCTAACTGGACAGAACTCGAAATAATATCCGGCATGTTCAAAAAATAAATGAATCTTCATGTTCAAACGGGACGCTTTTTCTAACCGACTTCATAAAAGAAGGTTCTGTTACAAAATCTCAACGGTTGGCGTACACAACAACACCCGCGCCAGCTGGTCACCGATTTCAATAAAAAAAACACGACAATATGTACGAAAATAATTATTTTCGTACATATTGTCGTGTTTTTTTTTTAATATTTTTCTTTGAATGGTTGTTTTTAAGTATTAAATACAATCATAAGGGAGAGTCTTGTTCCGCGGTGGACGTCTTCCGGCTGGCGGCTGGTGATGATGATGATGATGAAACACAATCATTCCGGAAGTGAAAAACTTATTAAAATATTTGTATTAAGTCATCGATAAGTATAACGATGTATTAGGTAGTTTAGAATATGGAATAGTTTATGAAAGACAACGCACACAAGTACGAAGCGAATACAATTTTGTACCTACTACGTATTATTAATTTATCAATTAGGTAATATTTTGTATTTAATCACTTACCCAGGTATAAAACATCCGTTAGTTTGTGTAGTGTAACTTCGTTTTTCCCGCGCACTAACATCTACCCACATTATATTGTTTTTATTTATAAACTCAGTCCAACATAAGTCATGGCGTTTGTTCGCCAAGCGTTCACTTTTCTGACTACCGAGAGTAGTTACTGTGTCGCGTGTTGAATGAAAGTTTCCAACCAAAACGAAATATACTACGCCGGTCGTAACAACGTAACAAGCGCCTTACTTACATAACGCATGATGCGCGCGCAGGCTTACCCTTTGATGTTTGCTTGGCTTAAGGCTCATACACATCTTCGGAGTCGCAGGATGTACGGGGCGTGGGCGTCCATTGAGTACGGCGGCGACTCCGAGGAGGACGGCGACGGGGTTGCGACCCCCGTCGCCCCGGGGGCTACAATGCGCTCCCCGGCGCGGCGGCGGCAGGATCAAAGGCAAGGCACTGAGGGGCCCCTGGTGCAGATCCCACCGGAGAGCCCTGGTGTCCCCTCTCAAGTGCCGATGCGACAGCCGCGGGGGTTTTAGTGGGTAAGAATCCCACATACCCTGGTCGAGCCCCACAGCTCCCGGGGTCCTTTTAAAGGTTTCCCCGCGAAAGATTAGGTTTATACACATAATCACGATACACACGTGACACGACGCGAATCGTATTTATGTATATAAGTATGAGTCCTTATTATTTATTTACCTACCTCATCCAGCAGCCGAACATGTCCACTGCTGAACAAAGGCCTTCCCCTTAGAAGAGAGGGGTTGCCATAATCCCCACGTTTGGCAGGCGTCTTGGGGATCGCATTATAGGTGGTAGGTAATCCAATAGATAGCCTACTGCCCGTCTTCTTGTTTTTCCTTAGTCGGCTCTTACGGACTCCCAGCGGGAAGAGATGGGAGGGTGCTATTCTTATCCGGACACCCCACGGGTCATTATTTACTTAAGTGAGTAAGTATATGAAATATCTAGCCTAGTGGATATAGGACCTCTGGCTTGGCGCACCGCATGGCACCGGTTATAATATAATTAACTACGGAACCGTTTTGTTTTGTACTAGGTGGTAGGTTCCTTGTGCAAGGAACCGTCCAGGTGTCCAGGTAGGTACCACCGCAGTGTAAGATATTCTACCGCCAAGCAGCAGTAACGTGTGTAAACATTGCTGTGTTCTGGAGTGAAGGGCACTGTAGCTGGTGAAATTACTGGACACAAAATACTTAATATCTAATGTCTTAATCGGCTGGTCGACTTCATGGAGAGGGAGGGACTCTTTGCGATGAACTCCTTCTTCAAGAAGCGACCATCCAGGAAGTGGACGTGGATAAGCCCCGATGGTTCAACCAAAAATGAGATCGACTTCATCATGACGACCAAGAAGCATATATTCGATGATGTCTCCGTGATCGGCAGGGTGAAAACCGGTAGCGATCACCGCATTGTTAGAGGCACATTGAATATCAACGTCAAGCTTGAGAGGTCCCGTCTGATGAAGTCCACGCTCCGTCCGGGAACCGCCCAAATCCGAAACCCCGAAGACTTTCAACTCGAACTGCATAATCGCTTCCAGTGCCTCGCCGAATGCGAAACTGCGGACGAGATAAACAATGGGCTGGTGCAAACTGTCCACGCAGTGGGGTCCAAGTTCTTTAAGACCCCACGCCGTACAAAGCCTCAAAAGCTCTCCAATACAACCATTAAGCTAATGGAAAACCGGACTGAGATGAGACTGCAATCTTCAGCTGATATGTCGGGTTATGCCAAACTCAATAGACGAATCTCGAAATCCGTGCGACACGACTTGCGTTCCTATAATACAGCATGTATTAAGGACGCAATTGAGCGGAACCAAGGCCCTAAAGTGTTCGCAAAGAATTCGTCTATTGGGCGTAGCCAAATGACAAAGCTGAAGATCGATGACGGCAGTGTCATCTCATCGAAACCGGAGATATTGAGAGAGCTTGAGAGATTTTACGGACAGTTATACACCTCAACACGGGATCCCATTGCCAGAACAGCTCAGGACACCTGAGCCAAACTAACCCGACATTACACTGAAGACATCCCAGACATCAGCCTGTACGAGATTAGAATGGCTCTCAAACAGCTTAAGAACAACAAGGCGCCGGGTGAAGACGGAATCACAACAGAACTTCTGAGAGCGGGTGGAAAACCGGTACTTTTAGTCCTCCAGAAGTTATTTAATTCCGTCTTACTCGCGGGTACTACGCCAGAAGCATGGCACAGGAGTGTGGTGGTTCTTTTCTTCAAAAAAGGTGATAACACTTTACTGAAGAATTATAGACCCATCTCACTCCTGAGCCATGTATACAAGCTGTTTTCGAGAGTCATTACGAACCGTCTCGAACGCAGGTTTGATGACTTCCAGCCTCCCGAACAAGCCGGGTTCCGAAAAGGCTTTAGTACCGTAGACCACATACATACGCTCCGCCAGATTATACAGAAGACCGAGGAGTATAATCGGCCATTATGTCTAGCGTTTGTGGACTACGAAAAAGCCTTCGATTCAATCGAGACCTGGGCGGTATTGCAGTCCCTCCAGCGGTGCCACATTGACTATAGGTACATCGAAGTGTTGAAGTGTTTGTACAGCAACGCCACCATGTCGATCCGACTACAGGACGAGAGCACGAAACCAATCCCATTGCAGCGAGGTGTGAGACAGGGAGACGTTATTTCTCCGAAACTGTTCTCAAATGCATTGGAGGACGTTTTCAAGCTCTTGGACTGGTACGGATTCGGCATCAACATCAATGGCGAATACATCACTCACCTTCGTTTTGCCGATGATATAGTCATTATGGCAGAGTCGCTGGAGGACCTCAATACGATGCTCAGCGACCTCAGTAGCGTTTCCCAACAGGTGGGTCTTAAAATGAACATGGACAAGACGAAGATCATGTCTAATGTCCATGTTGCACCCGTACCGGTAGTTGTTGGGAACGATACACTCGAAGTTGTTGACCACTACGTATACCTAGGACAAACTATCCAGTTAGGTCGGTCCAACTCGGATGGGCAGCGTTCAGGAAACTACGCGATATCTTCTCGTCCGAAATACCGCAGTGCCTGAAGACGAAGGTTTTTAACCAGTGTGTGTTGCCAGTGATGACAATATGGTACTGAGACGTGGTCTCTAACGGCTGGCCTTTTAGAGAAGTTCAGAGTCACACAACGAGCCATGGAGAGAGCTATGCTCGGAGTTTCTTTGCGCGACAGAATCCGAAATGTGGAGATTCGCCGAAGAACCAAGGTCACCGACATAGCTCTCAGAATCTGCAAGTTGAAGTGGCAATGGGCAGGCCACATCGCTCGAAGAACCGATAACCGTTGGGGAAGAAAGGTTCTCGAGTGGCGACCACGAACCGGAAGACGCAGCGTAGGCAGGCCTCCCACTAGGTGGACAGACGACATTGTGCGCGTCGCAGGTAACCGGTGGATGCAAATAGCCAATTGTCGTTCATTGTGGCGTTCTAAGGGGGAGGCCTATGTTCAGCAGTGGACGTCTTCCGGCTGATGATGATGAATGTCTTAAGGGTCGGCAACGCGCTAGTGATTCTTCTAGTGTTGCTAGCGTCTATAGGCTGCGATGGCTGCTTACCATCAGGCGGGTCGCATGCTAGCTTGCCACCTTTGTTGTATAAAAAAAAACCACCCAGCCTTAGCAGACAACACCAATGTGATTAACAAAGTGAATACTACTTTTTTGTGTGAATCATAATTATAATCTAATGATTTACCATTCGCTAAGAAACCCTGGTTTCTCGCTATCTAATAGGTGGTGGGTACGAAATGACCACCGCGGCTGCAGCGGCGACGCGGCGCTCTGCCACCGATGGCCGCTGCGCCGCGGCGCCCGTTACCGAGAACCAAATAATTACTTAAATAAGTTTAGCGAAGTTGGTACTTCCTTTTTGTAAGGACGCCCAGAGCCCCCACCCAGTGCGGCCACGACCCTCATGCTCCCTTTATAGCAGGGGATACCTCGTGACATTTCTATTGGGCCCCTGACGATTGGACCGGAGGGCCGTAGCGAGTGGCGCCGCCGCCCGAACGCTGCCGCCTCCGTCGAGCGGGATCAGCCCTCTTCCGATCCCGCTCCTCAGCCTCGTTCTGAAACATAACGGTCTCGCAGAAGGAGGCTACGGCCCTCCACGCCGATGCCTCCGCCACCAGAATAGCCCACTACTGACAGCAGACATAGGTAGGTAGGTATAGGTGGTACCTATCCGATCCGGTTGACCAAGATCCGCCGCTGCAAGGCCCGAGCAATTCCTGAAAGCGTATGCTAGCCTAGCTCTCTGTACGTCCATACTAATTGCGACCCCGAATCGGGCGACGCGACGGCGCAGTCATATTTATCTACGGGTGCCGCGAGGAGCGTGCTTTCTCTGCTCCTTCCCGGGACGTGCTCTAGCGAGCGTCCAGCGCGGGGTTGGAGAGATTCTGGCGAGGTCCGAATGGAGTGCCCATAGTCTCTCCTCGGCGGCGTCGATGGAGGCTACCGGGGAGGTCCCGGTAGCCTCCATCCACCATGTAAAATGTCGTTTTTGATGTCAAAATGTCGCTGAATCTAGCGACAAAGTCGCTAAATTTGCAACACTGACATTTTCCCGCATATGTCCCAAGAAGCTTATATCTAAGATTCTTGATATGTCCTAACCAGTTTTATATATTTTTTTTCAATGGAAGAGATATTGGCAAGAAAATAATTTCACTTTATGTAGTAAACTAATAAATATGCCTGCATTTTACCTTTTACCTCAATTTTTACCATTATTTATCTCCTTTAAGTTATTTTTCGATTTTCACATTGGCAATCGCATAGCTGTCAAAGTTGTCATAGGGTTCAAGAACCTTTGTGATTTTTAATCTGCGGCAAAAATTGTTGTGAGTCAGGCGGCGGAGGCGCTGCATCGGCGTTTTATTTTCTTTTTCCTGCTATTCGGCTCGTTTATTTAAAATCAGTGCTTGTACAAAATAATGTAAAATGGCCATAAATTTAGATAAACACAAGCAAGCGTTGATCGCTGGGTGGAAGGATGTATTGGACGAGAAAACGGACACCAACTGGTAAGCCTGAGTTTCATCCGACCTACTTGCTAAGGAAATAATAAATATTTGTCCCCGCATAAAATGATTTAATGAATTCATTACTGCGCGTTTATGCTGGTCCTTTTAAGTGAGCACAATGGTTGCAAGCGCGGCATGCGGGACATTCACTTTTATTGGCTGTTGTCATTGCATTTCTGGTGTAATGTACCTGTAGTAAAGTGAAAATAAGCAACAAAACTTGGTTTTAACTAGCTTATTATCATGGTACCTAGAAGCTCGAGCAACACCCACTGTTACACTAATTAACAATAATTTTCCTGTTATTGCATATATTACTACAGTACACAAGTATGTATGTACTGTAACCTAATCTGTTTAATTTAGACCCTATTTTTCTTTACTAGATGAAAAACGTAGTAATAAACGTATGGGAGTAGCTAACCGGTGGCCAGCCAAAGGCAGCTCTGGTAGGGAAGCATATGACATATTGAACCCTAGGAACCTAGCACAATTGTCTAGCTGGAATCTGGTCAGCCATCACTCCTGTGTTCATACACTTTTGGTCTTCTAAAGAAAAAACAGGGTACAGGTGTATTTTTAGTAGGAATTAATTTGTGTTTGCTTTCTTTTTCTAAATTACACATTGTATTTTGACACAGTTTTCATCAAAATGAAGAAGGTGAAAACGTATAATAATGGTATTATTAGATTATTTTTTCTCAGAAGGTTGATGTTTATTATACATAACATGAGGTGCCCATAGACAGTTGTAATCATTGTTTGGTAAATGATCTCTTGGTCATGGGTGACTTTAGTAATAGTAGTTTTTAGTGGCATTTGAACTAAGCTTCTACATGCATTGAAGGGCCTGTTGTGGACAACCCCGAGGCCTGAGGGCAGCTTGAAAACCTGACACCAGGTTGACTCCACCAACTATATGACAAAAAAAGTTTGTCTTATTACAAACAGCAGTTTAGCGAAATACCTAGGTCTAAACCGAGGTTTAAGGAACAATTTCCTGAATTTAAACCCAGGTTCATCGTTAAACTGCTCTTTGTATTTAGATGGTTTATGTTTAGAATCTTAAAACAGGGGGTTACTAGCTAGATATTAAACCTCTGTAATTTGATTATTGATTATGATATGGCTATGATCAAACTTCTTTGATAATGATCTAAGGTAGACCTACCATTTGAAATGTAATTACTTAGCTACTTTTCATCACAGTTTGTCACATGTGAGGAGGCTAAAAGCAAAAGCGCCACTGTCCTTTTTGTCTCAAACTGAACTAACAATGGCATCTGGTAGAGAATTTTGAAACCTATCGAATGGTTCAACTCTTTGAATACAATGTTAGCACTGTCCCATAGAAAAACGTGTTTGAAAAAACATTGAAATGCAAAAACGACACAGTCCTTATCAGTTAAATTGCAAATACGCTACTGTCCATTGGCGAATCACAGTAATCACAGAACGGTCGGCCATGACTTTTTTGTGTTGGCGGTAGATGATTTTTTGTAAGTATTAGGTGCAAAAGCGCCACTGTCCAAGTGTTTTGATGCAAACCTTACACTGTCCCAACGCTCATGTCCTGTAATCAATTTTATTTTTTCCGTATAAATATGCTTGTTTCCATGATTTGAGTGTTATTAATGGCCACTAAAATGATCTATGATCTTAGATAAATCAGTTATCTGATTATTTTTAAGTCTATAAATGATAAACGTTTTAGATAATTTTCGCCAAAAAAAATCTTGGACAGTGGCGCTTTTGCTTTTAGCCCCCTCATGTGATAAATCAGACTATAAGTAAAAGCTGTAAGTTCTGCTTTCTAAATAAACTTTACAATACTAATTTTTGTTTCTTTAATTGTTTATTACTCCATAAATCCCAATGCAATGGCCCCTCCATTATATCACATTTAAAGTTTATGTCTGTTTATAAAAATAAAAAATAAATAAAAAAGCCTTTATTTCTACTACACCTCGATTATCACTATTAACGCTCCTTTATGTAGAAGTCGCCTCTTGGGCGTAGGCCTCCCCCAATTCTTTCCAGAGCTCTCTTTCTCTTGCTGCTTGCATCCAATTTTTTCCATATTTATCTGAAAATATATCTCTCCATCATTTATTTTGTCTTCTTTTCCTATCTCGTGGTATCCACTCAGTTACCTTTCTTGTCCATCTTTTACCATCCATTCGGCAAAGGTGACCTGCCCATTTCTATTTCAAGAGTCTAGTTCGGACCTTTACATCCATTATTTTATTATATATTTTTCCTTTTTTTTTTTTTGTTACTTACTTTATCTTATAACTTGAGGTTTAATATGCTTCTTTCCATTCTTCTCTGACAGACTGCTAAACTTTCTTCGTCTTCCTTCCTAAGTGACCATGTCTGGTAAGCATATGCTTGCCAGACATAATAAGTATTGGAGCTTGAGAGATATTTTCAAAAACAAAGATATAAATATTAGTACAAAGAAGAAAGCTTACGAAGTGGCCATATTACCATGTCTAACATATGCTAGACATGGTAATATGGCATATTTATATCTTTGTTTTTGAAAATATCTCTCAAGCTCCAATACTTATTCCACGCTACTGAAATTCTTCTTTGTAGTTCTGTTTGTGTACAGTTTTTAAAATAAACTGACTGACCTAGATAAATATATTTTGTGGTGTATTCTACTACCTTCCCGTCTAATCGTATTACATATTGTGTTGATGCATTGGTTAAGATTTTTGTTTTTGATGCATTAATTAGAAGGCCTGCTTTTCCACTCTCAGTAGTCAGATCATTTAGCATGTCCTCCAGTTCTTCTGCTTCTCGAGCGAATATTACTATGTCATCCGGAAATCGGAGATGACTAAGGTACTCCCCATCAATTTTTAAGCCCTTTTTCGACCACTCTAGTATTCTAAGTATATATTCCAGCACAGAATTAAATATTTTTGGTGACAGTGGTTCTCCTTGTCTTACTCCTTTTTCGATAGAGATCCTTTCCTTCTCTTTCTAGTTTTGCCTTTGCTTTACACTTCGAATAAATATTGTAAATAATTTTGATATAATGTTCATTTATTCCTTGTTCCCTAAGAGCTTCCCATATTGTGTCGTGATTCAAAGAGTCAAATGCCTTCGTAAAGTCAATGAAACGCATATAAAATTTGATGTTATATTCATTTGATTTTTTTATAAGTTGTGTTATTACTTGTATGTGGTCTATGGTCGAATAATGCTTACGAAAGCCAGCTTGTTCGCGAGGTTGTTGTTCGTCTAATGTTAAGGATAAGCGGTGCAACAAAATTTTTGAAAATATTTTATACAAATTGGACATGAGACTTATTGGGCGATAATTGTTTAGATCCCTCTTGTCACCCTTTTTGTGAATGAGAAAATTGTTGATTCGCACCATTGCTTAGGAATTTCTCCTGTCTGTAAGATGTTATTAAATGGGTTTTGTAAAGGGTTTAGTAGGGGTTCCTTCAGAGATTTCAGAGCCTCGTTAGTGATGTTGTCTTCCCCTGGTGCCTTATCGTTTTTCTGGGTTCGAATTGCGTATTCTATCTCTGATTTAAGAATACAAGGCAGTACATCTGCGACTGCAGGCTTAATGCCGACTACCTCTTTATGTCTTGTATGTTTGTTGGAATAGGCATGATGACTAATTTTGAAAAAATACTTTATAATGGGGTCTACTACTGCCGAAAATAATCATATTTTTGTATTAAATTTACAGTTAATAGCAATATTTTCATTTTTCAAAATAGTTTGAATTTTGTTCCAAAACGAAGGCTGGTGCATGACGCCATTTTGTGACGTCACTACGGTGTAAATAAACATCTGTCTGTAGGTATAAAAGTGAATCATTGTATGAAAGAAAAAGTTGAGGTGATAGTTTGACAGTAGTTTATTTACACCGGACTGACGTCATTCACTCTGACCAGCGTTTATTACAAAATGGCGATTAGCTGTATTTAACTAATTTATTTGCTTAAATATCACGAAAATCTCTCTATTATTATGAAAATGAGATGCATTTTTGGAATCAGTGCAATCAGTTCTAATATTAAAAACCACAGATTTATTGGTATTGTGTTGCAGTCATCATGCCTATTGTAATTTTTTTTATAATAGAAAGTCGCTTCCTCTATGATGTCTGGTCGGTTCAAAAGTTTATTTCCACTGGCAGATTTTAGGCTAGCTACCCATTCCTTCTTATTTCGGAGTTCTTTGTACGTCTGTTTGTGACAACGTAAATTACCCTAATAAAAAATTGAATTTAATTATTTATTCATTTGAAATTCGTTGCTTCAGCCTTATTTTACAAATCTACTATAAAATCAGTCAAAGTGGCTTGATACATTTATAAATTGTCCATTATAAAATGAACTATTGTTCCAGGGCTCTATTTGGCTATGATGGTCAAACAAATGACTTAAAGTTCATCAGTAAAGGTGACGGCGGCCTCACAGAGCTAATAGACGAATTCAACAGTGGCAAAATACAATATGCATTCCTAAAAGTGGACCTACCCAACGGAAGCATATCTAAATATGTCCTTATCAACTGGCAAGTATGTATACAATATTAGCTCCTCAGATAAGGATGGTGTAGACAAGTGGTAGTTAGATATGCAGTATTACTCATTGATGATAACAATGGTAGATATAGAAAGTGTTTATTTTTATACACATGTGTATAGCACCACATCGTTCCGAGATGACTGTTACTTTGGCCTTAATGAAGCTGCTTTCAATTATTAAGTCACTTGAGCTCCGTAATTTCTCCAGATACCGTTTATTTGCCGCTGCTTGGCAGCAGAAAATAAAACATAACTCAATTTCTAATGAACCCTATGAAGGACAAGTTGTCAGTATTATGTATTATTATGTAAATACATAGTTCTGTTCTAATGTTGGTGGGTATGAATGGGGGTTGGTAATCCACTTTACGCACTTAGACCCAGTTGGATTCATCGTGCATGCCCTAGCCGCTTGTGGATGTATTGAAGAGTTCCCTAAGGTCATCATCATCTGGTGTAGAGTAAGCTACACAGATATAGATTTACATAAATAACGCAAGTATCAGGATTTGTATTGAAACCAAGCGTGCAGACTTTTTAACCAAGTTTTTAACATCTTCTGTGACATCACGGCCGAAATTTAGTAACGTGAAGTCCAAACCGATTCAAAGACACCGATGCCGCCCATGCCCTGCCGATTATTTTTAGTTTTTGCGGCCGACCGGTTGCAAGGTGCAACCTTGCGGCCAGACGCGCGCGGACTGTAAGTTAGCGGCGACCAACCTTGACGTTTCGTCGGGGTTCGGACACGCGAAGTATGTACATGTATTTGCGTTATCTATGTAAATCTATATCTGTGGTAAGCTATTATACCTATATCTTGCAGGATGAGAACTGATATTTTTTTCTTGTACTTTTTTACTACCTAGTGACGAGACAAGCAAGACGCTCGCCTGATGGTCAGCCATACGCTTGCCTAAGACTATAGACTATAGCAGTGGCGTGCACAGAGGGTAGGCAAAAAAATGAATTCGGCTTGTTTAACCTATTATATACAAATATGTATACCATTTCAAATATCCATAAGCAAGCAAATACTATAGACATATTAATTTGCATTTCAAAACATTAATAAGTTCATTCAGCGGCTCCATACTGACAAAAATACTTTTCCTAACCTAGGATTTCTCTAAACAATCTAAATTTAAAAAAATCTTAGTTCGGACATGAATTAAGATTATTTTTTTTAATGTAAATGGATATGTTGGTAATGTTGATTAATTTAAGGATATTTGTGCTGGAACACGAACAATTAGCATAAAGGATACACAACTCGGAAGTTATTTTTGCCTGCTTTCTGTGCACGCCACTGGACTATAGACTGTGTTGCACTGCCGCTTGTCAACCGAGACCTTAATCATTAGGTCTCTTGTGTCCTTGTGCCCTTCACATTTGAAGTAGTAAATACCTACCTGCAGGCCTAGCACGACTTGCAATCTTGTCAGATCGGTGTGGAGTATTACATAGTTTTCAACACCGAAATTTCATTTCATTTCTCCATACAAAACTGTAAAAAAATACGTCATAGTGATGTCATACTCACACTTGACTGTCAAGATTTGCACATCTGATAAGCCTGCTGGACGGATTCTTGCACAAAGGATTTACCACGTAGTAAATTTCTGCCACTTTTCCCATTCAATGAGTGTCCTCACAGGGCGAAGGCGCGCCCACGGTCCGTAAAGGGACATGCGCGAACCACGTCAAGCAGGTCGCCAGTTTTTTTCCTGGCTTCCACTTGACGATGCATGCGAGGACGGAGGATGACCTGGAAGAGAACATGATTCTGGAGAAAGTGGCAAAGGCTGGGTCTGCCTTCAACTTCAAGAGCAGCAGGCCTGAGGAGTTACCTCCTAGCGGACCAGTGGGCACTGCTTATCAGAAGGTCAATCCAGGTTAGTGTAGCCAGTATTATTTTTTTGTTATTGCACAAATCCTTGAGAATATTTTTTTTTAATTATTAACCGACTTCAAAAAGGACGTTCTGTATTCGTATGTAAGTATGTAATATTAATAAATCTCCTTGAAGTCTGTTATTAATATTTCTAAAAAAAGTTTATTGTATAAGTTTGCGAATTACTTCTTTTACTGTTTGATGTTCTTTTCGGGACGGGTAAAAAATTATAACATGTTCATATTCCTTCCCATGATAACTGGAGTATTGTAGGCATTCACAAAAAATGTGTTAGTAATTCAATAAGTGCTTTATTCGACTTACTGTCATACACAGAGTCCGTTAGTGGGCCATTATCTCGCTTCCAAGCAAATCCTGGACTATTAACTTCATCCATACACAGTTTTTCACTGTAACACTGAACAAATGGATGGATTTGAATAAGGTTTTCACTTATTTTAAAGCTAGTTTAATCTGAATGGTTCTCAGCTATGTTTGATGAATATTTGCTAAGTCGTTTATTGTGAGATAGCTTGTGCAGGGGTAAGTAGTTTTAAATCTTCAATACGTCGAAGTTTTCGGCAGTAAGTATAGTTTACGTAAAAAAATACACTTTAATGTTTCTTATACTCTTTTGCGTGTATGTTTATATTTTACTGCCTGGCTTAATTTTTTTCGAGTTTAAGCATATTATTAATATAATATAGGCATAAAAATTTTAAGAATTTAAATCACAATCCTGCCTTTCGTCCCAGAAAGTTCGTATATCTAAATATTTTCTTAATAACATTATTAATGAACACCCTTTAGCCTATGTCACATGGGATTATTGTAGCTGTAACTTATATTTTTAGTATGTCTATGCTGTAGTGTAATACATTTCAGAATCGCATTAGTAGTTCTAGAGACAACCTACAAACACACTACTTTTCAAAGTATGCCAATTAATATAGTAATGTACCTACTCTACAAAGTAGCTCAAAATAAGCCAAAGCCATTCTTTTACCTGTACAACAAATACTAACCTATGACAATGCGTTTATGTTTACAATACACCTAACAACAATGCCATGAACATAAAGACCTGTTTACCAATCCGGTTCAGATTCAGTTTCAAACAAACGCACTAGCCAGTTGTACGAAGGTGTCCACTATACACACAAGACTGCTGTACAATATAAAGAATAGTCGAAAATTAACCAAACTATATAAATTGATTATTAAAAAGTTATCAAGCAAGTTGCAATGAATTCTAAAAAAGTTTGTCATAAGTATTTATAGCCAGTGTCTAATAACTTTATTATTATAGAAAAATAAATATACAATTTTGAATATCGAATAGGGCACAAAAGGTTGTATATAAAAAAAGTTGTCATCATATTTATAAATGGCCAGAGTCATTATGCCTCAATGCTACGAAGTCATCATGTCTAGGATGGTCGCTGAAGAAATAAAAAGGAGAAAGAATAGTTTGAGAAGAGGTATTTTAAGTAAACTGTATGAACATACATCCAATAGGGCCTATGCCTAATTGAATGTAATCTTGATTGTTCCAGTTAAAGAAATAAACTCAAAGGAGAGAGATCAGTTTTGGTTGAAGGAAGAACAGGAGGAGAAGAAACGAGTGGAAGCTGAAAGGAAGCGACGGGACGAGGTATGTAAAATATTAAAATAACTTTTTACACTAAAACATTTTAGTTTCTAGTTTTTAAATAATTTTGTTTAATCTGCAGGAGAAAAGGAAAGCAGAGGAAGCTGCTAGGAAAAGGGATGAATTTGAAGCTGACAGGAGAGCCAAAGCACAACAAGAGCAGTGAGTTCATTTTGTTTATGGTATAACAGGCTGGTTTCCGTAATCCCACGTCAATATTGTTTTTTTTTGTCTGTTTTCATTGGCAATAGTTCTAGAATTGATTTTATTCTTGTTTTCTAGGCGATTGTTATTTTACTCATTTATTTACCTAGTTTCTATATCTGTTTCAGTTTTTGTAATATCACTTTAATATACGAAAATATCATTGTTGACACTTAACGTTTTCGCTCTGTATACAGGGTGTGGTTTTGCATTTTTGCCATATTTGTAGACCTAACAGTTAAGGATTGTGTTAATTGATTAAAAATAGTTTAATAATTCAGTGGTTGATAACTAAAAGATAAATTAATGATTCACGATTAACGTTCAACCAGAATAACAGCTCTCGAGGGCTCAGAATCGGTCCCATGGTTGGCAAACCGCGCGTACTCTTGTTTATCTGCTTTGCGCGAAGAGCGGTGCCAGACGGGGTTATTTTATACTGACGGTTGCACACGGGATTTCTTTTCGTACCAAACATAAAAAATCATTCATAATTTTACGTCTATCATTTAATGATTGAGATTTATGTTCTTTAAAAGGTATATATCAACCTCCGTAAATATGGCAAGAATGCAGAACCACACGTGTATAACATGATTTTACTTGTCAATACGTAAGTTTGTAACGGTACAATATGTTGCGTAGCGTTACGGGCGCGGACGACAGGTCAGTAGGGAGCGAGTCGTTGCGTCGCCAGCGCTCGGCCGAGGCGCGGCAGCTGATCGGCGCCAGTACGGCGGCCGCGAGGGCGCTCTTCCAACAGAACCTGGCGCAAGGACAAATCGCAACCAGGTAACCCCATACTATACGACTTGTTAATAATAATAATAAATAAATTTTATCATCACCGTCAGCAAACAAAAGATGTCCACTGCTGAACAAAGGCCCCCCAAGTTAGAAGACAGGGGGCCATGATCCCTACGTTTGGTAGACGGCTTGGGGATCGCAGTACAGGTGGTAGTTAGTTAGTTAATCCAATAGAAAGACGCTGCTGCCCGTCTTCTTGATTCCCCTTAGTCGCCTATTACGGACACCCAACGGAAGGAGATGGGTGGGTGCTATTCTTAACCCGACACCCCACGGGTATAAGTCCTTTATTGGAACAAAAAAGTTGCATCGGTTTGAAACCCGCAAAACTGCGTAACAGTTTGTCGGCGGCAAATATATTATAAATTACATTAAGTATTACCTGTTAATCAATTCTGCCCTCAATGCCAAAAAAAAACTAGTTACAGTTTTTTTCGTTAATAGGTTTAACATATTGTATGTCGCCGTGGCTTGTCAACACTTTTTATAACATTAATATGTGTGTGGCGACTCGACATAACCAGATGGCGCCACATGTGGTATAACGCGATGAGAAGCGAGTATTACCTCATACAACGCGATAGATGGCACCACCTCCGAATCCTGAATCTCGCAAGCGAAGTTTCTCCAACTCGGAGAATATATACAACATCCCGACAACAACTGTCAGGGGCTTCGGCCCTGGCCGAGCATCACACCTCGTTCGGTCGGAGGATCCTCCCTTTAGCACCGCCGCCGTCGCATCCCAAATGGGTATCGAGTACCTTTAATAATATAATTGATTTTGATTACAGAACGAACTCCATACCAGAAAAACCGGTCCGAAGTTCAGTCATAGCGCAGCGCATAAACTCGTTCACACAACCGCAACCTTCGCCACAACCAACGTCTCCTTCACAACTAACGTCCCCTTCACAACTAACGTCTCCTTCGCAACCCATTTCACCGCTCAAGTCGCCATCAAAATTCGAGACCAAGACACTACAAGAGACATCAGACGAACAACCCAAAACCAGCCCTTTAAAAAACATAGACAAAATCAAAATGAGCCTCGAAAGTCCTTCGCAGATACAGTACGACCCCATAATAGACCCTGCGTCGGACCTGAGCCCTAGTACGGAAAACGAACCGAGTTCCTTTAGTGCTATCAACTATTCCGAATACAAGGAGTCGAGTTCATATCGAGACATCGAGCCTTTGAAACAGAGCGAGCCTATGATCAAACAGAATATTCTAGAGAATGATATGTTTGATGCCTCGTATTCTAGTTCGAATGAGAATGATGACGATGACAGTGACAATAAGTTTAGTACGATAAAGCGGTCGCCGTACAGCAAGAGCGGTGTCGCTGAGGATATGGAGCGCTCGGAACTTAGCCGGCAGAATACCGTTATTGAGAACGTTAATTTTAAGAAGGAACACAACGGTACTACACTTGAAGGTAAGAATATTTTTTATTCGACTGTTCGGTTACATATAGGTTGAAATAGTCAGTAGCCAATTCAGCCCGGAGCCCAGAGGGCCTAGACAAGATGCAATCGCTTCATAGCGAATCTATTTTTTCATTCGCTAACTCTGTCAATTCCCTATAATTTGTCACGTGATTTTTCGATGACATATGTCATTCTCATACATTTTTATACTTTCTATTATCGATAACGATTGTAGAATGTTACATTGTCTAGGGGGGCAGGGCTGTAAATAACGGGCAACCCTTGGAGTCGCTGGACGTTTGGGTGTGGGTTGGAATGTGACGTCACTAGACATGCACCCATTAATAGAGTGTTTGCGATCACGTGACCGCATTCAAGAAAACTCATTTTACAGTCACATCGTATATTATTTTTATTTAAAGTTTTTATTACAAAATATTTCCTTCAAGGATTATACCAACCCGTGCCACATTTTTAATTATGTTAAATACCATATTGCATAAGGTTGTGGGTTCAATTCCCATCCGGGGCAAACCTTCGTGTGCATATACAGTGAGACATTCCCTTAGACCTTAAGGTTGATATTCGCTTGCAAGAGCCGGCTCAAAATGCGTGTGAGCGCTGTAAGCGCACGTAACGTTGTTCGGAGAATTGCTTGAAAAAAAAAAACATTTTCTTTAAAAAAATTGGTAAAGCGTTCGTGATTGCGACACTATTTGTGCTGTGTCTGGGGGGTGCATGTATGGGCATCAGTTTTCTGGTTTGGGATTAGTTGACCGTGTGTGTATTTGCCCAGGATATATTATATTATTTTCACAAGAACTTACCTAATTTACAGCCGGTCGTATCGTTGCTGGTCTGGATTCGATTTCCAGGATTTATTATTACACCACTATTTTTACTCGATCACTGCAATAGCGACCTTAAAACATATGCTTAAGGTTCACGCTTGGCTCTTTATAGTATTTGTATTAATTTTGATGTTGCAGATGTGTCGCCAGAAGGTTTAGAAGAGGCCGTGATATATGAAGACTTGGACGAAGACCCCGGACTAACGGCGAGAGCGTTGTACGACTACCAAGCTGGTAAGAATCAACTTTTTATAGAGAAATTTGCTTCGTAAGATAGAAAGAAAACCATTTATACAACGACCATGATCGATCCATGCGTCGGATGGGCATGTAAAAAGTCAGTCCTGCGCCTAATCTCTTCCCGGTCGTGTCGGTTTTCCGTGCCATCGGATTGTGAGATGATGAATCATTTGACAGTTATTTGATGGGCACTTTGCTATAGTGTAGGGGGGCCGGTCCTCCAACAATATAGCCTATGTCAATGTCACAACTAAGACTAATCTAAGAACATTTCACAAGTAAAATTTCATCAAGCAGGCAAAAAAAATACATACTCATGAAAAACGTTTACCCGTTAATGCAGTTGGATAAAAAATAACAATATTTAAATGCTATTATAGTCTGAAAGAGTTTTTCGAAGAGAAATCTTGACGAAAATTACGAAAAAACAAAAATATATTGACGAAAATAAATGTATGAAATAACATAAATTCGATTGTGCTCATATGATAATCTTATATTTCAATATTGTTATTTTTCAATTAATAATTTGTTCTTCTATAACTATAGCTAGTATAGTTACCTACTTTCTTAATAATTAAAATAATTCAATATAATTTCAATATTAATATTCTAATATAATTACAAATACAATAATGTACCTATAATTTCATAATAATAACAATTAATATTAAATAAACTCAATTATAAATTTGCTGTGCCCTATCAGGGTTTCATATCGCTACTATTATTAACATTTAACACCTATATTGTATACATGAAAGCAATAAATACTTTGATTGATTGATATTTGGTTACAGCGGACGAGTCTGAGATCACGTTCGACCCTGGCGATATAATCACACACATCGAGCAGATCGACGCCGGCTGGTGGCAAGGACTTGGCCCTCACGGGGTCTTCGGTCTCTTCCCCGCCAACTATGTCGAACTTCTACCCTGCCGCCCGCGCTAGCGATAAAAACCATATCGAACAGGTTTAACAAAAGTTTTTTTTTGTCTGGCAACACCCTTCGTTAGCTGTCAATCAAGTGTCACAATTGGCTTGCGTCAAAAACCATATCGAACAGGTTTGACAATGAAAAATACACAAATAGATTTTTTTGCCCGGCCACCCATATAACTTGAATGACAGCTAACAACAGGTGTGTCGTTAGCTGTCATTCAAGTTATATGGGTGAAAGTGGAGAAAAAACTGCATACTAACATGAAAACTGCATATTAGGAATTTATCTAATATCGCCATCCTATTCTCTGTAGACCAAAGTCTCTTTCTGATATCGGCTTTTAGAGAGTTCGGACCACAGAGAACAACGATAGGCCTGTGCTTCAGGTTTTTTTCCACTTTTACCCCTAGCTTTACGGTCACTACAGTCGATAGGTAGTAGGTTTGACCATAATGAATCTATCACTATTTTTTAACCTGGCAACACTGTAGCCGCAATTTTTAGCTAAACAAATGGCAACATTACATAAGGCCGACGAGATCCTCTATCAGAATGGCGCCTGGCTAATTCCAGGTTGTAAACCAAGTATGGTAGTGCTAAACGTCTAAGAAATATGTTCATAAAATAAGGAATACTTAGATCCCTTTCGTACTTATTAGAACTTGTTATAACAAAGAGCATTAACAAATAAATAGTCAAAAAAATGAATTAAGATCAGTTTAATATTATAATACAAGGGTGGTGGGTATACATTTGTGTGTGTCGACACCAACTGATCTATCCTATAATTATCTAAATGTTCGGTAGTGCTAAGAATATACCGACGGAGTAAGCCGAGGGCCGGGCGGGGTTGCAGACTTTATTTATGACTTCGAGTCGGCTCTCTTCGATTGGGCGAAAACAGTCCTAGATATTCATAAGTTATGGAATTTTACATAATATCAAAAATCAAGTCTAAACCCAGCCATTATATAGACTAGTCATCAGAATAATAATGGCATTTTTCAAATTATTTTGATTGGTACATTTGAGTATAACAGGGACATATTGCAGAACATTCTGGAGTGGGTATTCATTTATTTAAAACATGAAAATAAAAAAATAATGCAGTCTGTTGAAGGAATTTCGACTGTAATGCTATATTTCGAATATTGCACAATTTTTAGACCCCCATGAATTTTATAGATGTAGATTTTTATATACCTACAATACAAATATTTTATGAACAATCTCGAGTTTGAAGTCTACTGCACTAATTCAGATAAGGAATCATTGTCTCGTCATTTAAGCGTATCTTCAATTCAAAATCTATACTAAGGAATGGGATAATGATTCATTACGGACTTTGTGTGGCAGTAGTGCCGCACTCAAACTACAATCAGCGTTAAATTTCATATAGCCATTTTTCAAATCTGTTTATTATGTTTATCGAATCATTTTGTGGTTATCTCGCTATTGAGTACAAAATAATCGAAATCTCTACTCACTATCAGAGTATAAAGGGTCGAAATAATTCGATTTCAAGAACTGGATCCGTATCCAGTACCAAGTATCCCTTGATAGTTGGTACCACAGATATAGATTTACATAGATAACGCAAATGCAAATACTTGGCGTGTCCGAATCCCGACCAAGCGTCAAGGTTGGTCGCCGCTAACTTACAGTCCGCGCGCGTCTGTTGTTGCAGCCTTGGAGCTGGTCGGCCGCAAAAAAAAATAATGGCGGCGCATCGGCGGCATCCTTAGAGAAAGAAACCAATAGAGAGCTGGCACTTTCTTTCTCATTCGCGCAAGAAAAGGATGCATTTATATATATTATATGTGATAGAAAGAAACAGAGCATATGATTCTTTGTCCCTCAGCGTGTGTTCAAAATCTGGCGCACCTGCGGTGCGTTTTCTTCGAGTACTCATGAAATTTTCTAGTTCACGACCTAGCTTTGGAGTTTTAAATTGAATTGCATTATGAAATATCGTTTATACTACTTAATAGGCGCATTTGAATAAATATCCATAACGTGTGTTAAGTGTACGAATGATTATTTTCCGTTATTTTCTGTCCTTATCGGCGGCACGCTAGCTAGATGTCTTGTTATATTCTGTCTACGGCGGCATCGGTGTCTTTGAATCGGTTTGGATTTCCAGTTACTAAACGGCTGTGACGACACAGTAGGTAGGTGTTAAAAAGTTTCAAGACAAATCGTGATACTTGTGTCTTCTTTATCTGTGCCTGTGGTTGGTACTTATTGACGTTAGTGTATGCGGCAGTTAATGTATTTCATCCTTTATTTTCCAGAATATCAAGGACTTTTCTGTATTATACCAGTAGTACCTACCATACTATGGCACTTTTTATAACTTACAATAGCCTGTTTGGTAAGCCACGCTAGGTTTTCTATTGGAACAGGAAAAATTCGGTACATTGACCTGTTTAGACCAGAGCACACCGGATGCGTTGACGTAGACGTGCACGTACAGATGGACGTACCATTATAACATATGGAGCTTGATGAGACACCAGCCCCCCTAGACAACGTAACATTCTACAATCGTTATCGTTAATAGAAAGTATAAAAATGTATGAGAATGACTTAAGGCATCGAAGTCACGTGACAAATTATAGGGAATTGGCACCGTTAGCGAATGAAGAAATAGATTCGCTGTGAAGCGATTGCATCTTGTCTAGGCCCTCAGTTACGTATGTCATTAAGTCACGCGAGCGGTGTGCCATCTCTCCTATAGTCATACATTACAATATCATACGTGCACGCGTACGTCTACGCATTTGGTGTGCCGTGGCACTTTCTTCTCGGCGACCACACTTTATAAGGTCTTTTTTTCAATGTAAAGTTGGCATTATTGAAGCTGTCTAAGTTTGGTAATGCATTTCTCTGTAGATAAACGGCAAGACTAGTAATTTAGAGAGAGAGTTAGGGTAAAAAAATCAGGTTATTGCTCCAATTTATACAACAAATTATTGTATTGTATATGCAATTTTCGGTTATGATAAAAGAAAAATCACCGCAATTCTTCACAAACTTGACTACAACTAAAAGAATTAATTTTAATATTTTCTATTTTTTTAATTAATTAATCAATTAACAGAAAAAAAACATGCATGGATTAAAGAAATTTGACGAATTAGAAATTTTAGTAGCAAAAATTTATTTAGACTGCTATTTATTTATTTTTACTTTAGGAAATTAAAATACAATGTTACATTGGTAGCACAAAAATACGGTAAATCGAGAATATTTTGGCCAAAAATAATGATTAATGATATACCGATGACTATGTAACTAGAAATATAATGTAGGTTTCTAATTTGACTGCTTTAGTTTTAGGTACATAATTATGACTGCATTTTTGTTAACTTTAGCTGTACTTATTACGCATTTATCAAGAACGTCTGTTATACAATGTATGAAGGGTTTGGGACTGCTATTCTCCGCTATTAAAAGTTTCAGCACATACTTACCTTTTTCTCCAAATGTTTTTTTTTTTTGGAAACTGGTCACAAAGAAAAAGTTGCTTGATTATTTTTATAAATTGACTTTAAAGACAGTATTGCTTGTTAAATATTTGTAGCTATGTATTTTGCTTTAGAGTATACTGTAATAGGCGTTAAGAATTACGTAAATTTGCTTCCATTTTTTAGTCTAGTTTATATTTTTTCTACAGACTTAATCATGAAATTTGGTCACAATTTATTTTTATTGTACAGATTATATTAGCTGGTTTTTACTTTTTTTTTAACTGTTTCCACACCTGAGATTATATAATACATCTATCATATTCCTCCATAGGTTAGATTGACCATGAATAGTATTTATGATAATAGTTCCTAATTGACTCATTTAAAATTAAATTTTAGCTAAAACACGCATTTTATATAACAGGATTTTAGTAAATTACGAGCAAACTTGTATTGAAACGAGTTGTACTTTGGATAAATGTAACAGGATACTTCAAATAGGCCTTTAGTATTATTAGCCAGTTTTAATTAATTAATATCATGTATTATTGATTGACTGGCCACATTCAGTATTCAAATCATTACTTTATCTCCTAACGTTCATGTTATTTAATTAAGAATATTGAAACTCATTGTGCCCCAATAAAGAGAATGATTAAGACTAAGCTTCGCCTTTACCCCTTCTATACATAATAGTTGTAAGCCATATATAAGTGAGATGTATTTTTCGTATTATGTTGATATTGTAAAGGTCATTTGCGATAGAATGACCCGTCCCTTCGAGCCTCGACTATAGACACGATTCATCGACCAACAAATCCGTTTTGTTGATCATAGTTTAATATAGGTACTAGATAAATAAATCAGTTGATTGGGTTTAGAAGGGATGGTTCATATTGTTGCTATATTCTGTTTGTAATTTATACCTATATTATTGCAATATAATTTTTGTGTATGGTGCTCCATTTGTATTTTATTATGTAACATAGGTTTACATTTGTATCCTAATATTTTCAAAATAAACAAGTCAAGTTCCAAATTGTGTTTTTCTTCGTTAACTGATACTTGATTTTCAGCTAAAATAGCCAATTGTGTGGTCACGAAGAGACTTTCTTATTGTTCTGTTTCGATGTAATTTAAAGATGTGATATAAGAGAGTATAAATTGAGAGAGAGAGAGATGTGATATATATAGAGTATAAATAACAGTAAAACAATTATTTCACCAGAAATAGCAAAGGAAACAAGTTTTCTCAACTTGGATCTTCCAATATCACTGGGTTGGAATGTTAGTTATCATCATCAGCAGCTCAAAGACGTCCACTGCTGAACAAAGGCCTCCCCCTTAGAAGGGAGGGGTCGCCAAAATCCCCACGCATGGTAGACGTCTTGGTGATCGCAGTAGGTATAGATGGTATGTAATCCAATAGAAAGGCGCTGCTGCCAGTCTTATTCTCCGTTAGTCGCCTCTTGCGGAAGCCCAACGGGAAGAGATTTACCCGGACACCCCACGGTGTTACACAATGTCAGTAAGAGTGAGGATTTTATATTTCAAATCAAAAATATCCTTGTATCAAGCTACACTTCTGATATGAATACGATATTTTTTTTTTACGCGGCGGAAATCTTCCAAAAATCCCAGTGAGCTGTGGGGCTCGACCGGGGTATGTGGGATTCTTACCCACTAAAACCCCCGCGGCTGTCGCATCGGCACATAGAGGGGGCGAACCTGGGGCCTCCGTTGGGATCTGCACCAGGTGCCCCTCAGTGCCTTGCCTTTGAGCCCGCCGCCGGGGGACGCATTGTAGTCCCCCGGGTGCCATCACGGTGCTCACGGGGACGGGGGTCGCAACCCCGCCGCCGTCCTCCTCGGAGTCGCCGCCGTACTCAATGGACGTTCAAAGGGCCCACACCCCGAACGTCCAGCGACTCCGAAGGTGAAGGCTTTTGGATTAAGAACACGCCAGCGTGTAATGGATGCGCCTTATTCAAATGTGATAAGTAAATAGTACTACGTTATTTCATTAAATAGGAGGATTAGCAGTCTATTTTTTTTAATGTTTTATTTCACTATTATACTGCATAATAATATAAGAAAAGGAACATGGTATTAGTCAACCTGATAGCTAACAATTAGGAAGGACTTTAAATCTGTGTGAGAGGATAATTGAGTCTACATCCACTTAGACCCAAACATTAAAAATGCATAAAATAACGCGGTAATCGACATGTGCTAAACCATCTTCTTCATAATGCAGTAATATGCGCAACTGCTGTATTTAGTTTTAGTATCTTCTGATTCTCACACGATCTGATGATAAACCTAAACTCTGTAATACGCTTGATGTTTGTATAGATTAATAAATTAAATAAAAGAAAATTCATTCAACACTGTTCCATGTTTATTTTTATTTTGAATGGCTATAAAATAAGACATCATGCTCAGATGTCTAAAAATATGTTTTCCGGTTTAGTCTCGAATCACTTTTTTGCAAGTACTGCATTCTTATCACGGTAGCATGTACTCCCGTAGTTTAGGCGATGTAGTTGTCTGCGACTTTGTACTACTTATTCGAAATAACAATACCGTTACATTTCGTTTTGTCGTATGATGTCGGCGAACACACCGCCCCTTGGTTGAGGTATGTTGTTCACTAAATCAGGAATAACCTGGAAAAGAGCATTATGATCATATCAATAACTGCATACCGCATTCACCTACTAATAAAACTAGTTTTTTAAGGTGCTCCCCACCTAAACAGCGGTTATATAACGTTAGAGAATGTTGCATAACATTTGTTGTCTAACTTTTTTTTTAACAAATTGTAACGTAAGTTATAAATATATAGTGATGTTATATAACTACGTTTAACAAAATGTTATAACAAATAACTCTTGTTGTATAACATCATCCACTACCTGCTTCCTCTAAAGGCAGGCCCAAACTGATGGTTAAGGTGGTATCAAATTATTAATTTATCATTCATTTTCGTCTTTCATTCGGCACCTTTCACCAGAAATGAAACGTATGGACACAAAATGAAACAAGAGTGCTGAAGAAAAATGAAGCAATCATTCGAGTGAACATTCTATGGAGTGAACCGTCTGATAGCATCTTTACAGAATGCTATATATATAGTGTTATACAACGAGTTTAATCAGTGTGGGAGTGTTTATCTTCTTTATAAATATAATTCTACTGTACGTGTGTATGTCACTGAACTCCTCCTAAACGGCTGGACTGATGTTAATGAAATTGTTCGTGTGTGTTCAAGGGGATTCGAGAATGGTTTAGATTCATAAGTGAAAGAGCGCGAGCGGAGCTTCGCGGGTCAGCCAGTAACATACAACGTTCTTAACATGTTGTAGCAAAATGTTACACACGGTGTTCTTGATTATGCTGCGACGTGAAGCGGTGACGAAGGCGATAGAGGAATGTTGATGTTCTTTAGGTGCTTTTCAATAAATGTATTTATTTTACGTATGAAAAACAATGAATTTATTTTGTATAAAATTCAAATTAAAACAGATATGATGCGTTAGATGCGTTCGTAACGGCGAATCAAAGAGTAGTGTATGAATGAACGATGAATGCGAATGAATGAGGTCTTGAATGATGATTTTTGAATGAGCTGCTCAAAAGACTATGAACACACGGTTATAAAATGTTATCGTGCTACCCAATGCCGTGTCAACAATGAATACAACAATGTTTGTACAAGCTGCTTGGCGGCTGAATTTCTGAACTTACTACGATTTCTGCCTACTAAGACAGTCCCCAGGACATTGTGGAGAGTCAAGTCAGAATCAAGTCAAGGCAGTAAGAGTACCACATACCCTGGGGTATGTGGTACTCTTACTGCCGAACCTACAAACGTCAATTATAGTTAATGATCATTAATCCATTTTTTGAATTCGGATTATTTTGATAATCGAAGCCCATTATTACTTAGTACGCAGATAGTGGGTATAGATAATTATTGTCTCGTGTTCAATAGTCGAAATTAATCATAAATGGCTCAGATAGTTGAAAAAAATTGATATTTTAGCGGTGCGTCGGCGGCAGTGCTAAAGGGAGGATCCTCCGACCGAGCGAGGTGTGATGCTCGGCCAGGGCCGAAGCCCCCGACAGATGTTGTCGGGATGTTGTATATATTCTCCGAGTTGGAGAAACTTCGCTTGCACGATTCAGAAATCGGTGGCGCCATCTGTCTTGTTGTATGTAGTACTTATTCGCTTCTTCCTCGCGTCGGTGTACCACATGTGGCGTCATCTTGTGTCGAGTCGCCACAATATCAAAAAATGACTTAATTAGAATTAAAGTTAATTGTTGCGGCGTTTGTGAGTGCGGCAGTAACTCACTAAAAGCCCCGCGGCTGTGACAACACCACATGAAGACGACCTGTTTTTTTTTTTTTTTTTTTGGAATGGTAGACGCTGTTGGCCGCAGATGGCCATTACAGCTTCACCGGACAATAGGAGGCGAGCGCTTAAAGCGCTCTAGCCTTTACGGCAGAAGTAGCGACGAGCTCAAGGGCACCTCAGGGAGGCACGGCCTCAGCTTGGGCTGTCGCTTAAGAGAGGGCTGAGTTTACCACCGGTTCACAACGCGCCCCCACTGAGAAGAACCTGAGTCTTAGCACGGGTTCTATTAGCTATCGAAATCGAGCAAACTTTCAGTTTTCTCCATACATTTCACTCGAGCACCTCTAGCGATAACTATCAAATACTAAACTAGTAAGATGTACGGGAAAAAAGTGTCAATTTTGTCGATCTCAATAACTATTAAAATCCGTGCAAGTCCCCTGGGCTCTCCGGTGGTTTAAACTAACAACTAACCTTGATCCGTATCTCTCTCGGCATGTACTGTTGGAAGAATTCATAGAACTCAAAATGTGTCCTCACGATGTTGATCCTCGCCATTTCGTATTTGAGCTCTTCAATGGCTTCAATTTGCGGCTCGTCTTTACGTCGTACTTGTTTCGTAAAGTCGTATATAGTTTCGACGAGTCTCTCGGCTCTGACGCGGGCTTTGTAGTCATATCTGTGTCAAAATATGCACATAATAATATCCTCCTGGCCGATACGACCACAGCGGCCAATCTTTCACAAGATCAGCCAGCCATCTACGCGGGAGATATTAATTATAGTGCACAAGTGCTTGCGTGGACACAAGTGCACCCTTCTTCCGTTTTATCTCTCACAATCGCATGGGACGGAAGACCGACACGACCGGGGAGAGGTCAGGCGCAGGACCGACTATTTACATGCCCATCCGACGCATGGATCATCTTACTTTACCTGCATTGTCTAGTCCGAAGGAGGTAATAATATCAGCCATTGTTTATGTCCCACTGCTGGGCACGGGCCTCCCCTCATGATGAGGGGGCTTAGGCCATAGTCCACCACGCTGGCCAAGTGCGGGTTGGCGAACTTCACACGTAATTCGAGAGCTAGTTAGGTTTTAACAGACATGCAGGTTTCCTCACAATGTTTTCCTTCACCGAAAGCTAGTAACAATCGCACAAAGACGATTCGCACCTGATTCATTAAAGAAATCAGAGGTGCGAGCCGGGGTTCGAACCTGCGCACCTTGCTTCCAAGGCAAGCGCTCGCCCACTGAGCTGTTACCGCATTATTTTTAGGAAGGAGGTCTTTGTAAAAAACATACACGACTTACGTTAAGCGCTAGGTTAGGTAGGGCCTCAGCACTCATACGGTGAAGACAGAACATGATAAATTATTATTCATTGATGTTTTAGTGCAGTAGTAACAAAAGCATATTTTTTAAATCTTTAAACCAAATACTTTATATCTACTTACACGGGCTCTAATTTGGATTCCACAAATTTGTACAGCCTCTTAGTAATCCAAGACGCGTTTGCTGGCTTAAATCTCTTCGGAGGCTTATACTTGAAGTCTTCAATCACTTGGGCGGGCAAATTGCCGAGTGGTATCGCTGACTTTGTCTGCTTCTTTGGTTTATTTAGCGTCTGCTTGGGGTTGTGCGGGGCGGGCCTCGTGGGAACTTTGAAGAGATTGAGCGGGTCCCGTGGTGGTGCCTTCAAAGATTCGATTACTTCTTCTCTCTGTTACAAGAACAAGGGGCTACAGAAAAATCATAAAAAGTACCCTAACATAATTAAAAGATATATTTGCAAATTTACTACTCGTATCCGTTAATGAATCATTATTTTATCTCTTCACTTAGTGAAGATTTTAATACTAAATACATAAGACACACACACACACACACACGCACACACCACACCACACATACACACTCACATGTACCCTCTTCCCAATTAATTAGATTCTTTTAATTACTGCATGCCAGTTGGTTACATGAATGTAATGTACTGTATAGGAAGAGCGAGGATTCCTAGCACAGGTATTTTTATACTTAAAAGGAGTTCTCCAACCCTTACTATATTATGGAAAAACATTTGTAACCGATGAATAAAATATTTTAATTTTATTTATTATAAGAGATGAGGTTCTGTGGCTGGTGAAATTACTAGGCTCAACAGACTTAATAACTAGTATTTCGGGTGACGAGCGGTAGACAGTGCAGCTGTCTATAGGCAGACGTGTTGCTTACGTTAAGACGAATATCTTGCTTTTCTAGTCATTAAGTTACTACATCATCATCATCCCTTAGAAGGGAGGGGTTACCGTAATTTCCACGCTTGGCCGACGGCTTGGGGATCGCAGTATAGGTGGTAGGTAATCCAATAGAAAGACGCTGCTGCCCGTCTTCCTGTTTTCCTTAGTCGCCTATTACGAAAACCCAACGGGAGGAGATGGCAGGTTCCTATTATTAACCCTTAAGTTACTTAATAAATAGGTAATCGGCCGACTAAACAAAAGAAAGTTCGGAAATCTACTACGCCACCTCCAACTTCTGTCTTTGTGTGTGATAAGTGTGGAAAGATTTGTCGTGCAGCAATTGGTTTGTTTAGTCATAAACGCAGATGTCTCCAGACAACGTAGACAGGCGCTGCAACAAACATCTGTAAAGATGCTGTGGCCAATGATGATGATGACCCTAGTCTTTTAGATTCGCGTCGCTATGTGTGGCGTGTACTGTTAGATTTGACTTTACTGAATCGCAACTTGGCTCAGACACGATGACAATATACGCTATACTTTCAAACAGACACCGGTCTCACTGGCGCTGTGATTTGGTACCTAGGTTACTATCATTAATTTTCTTAAACACTTACAATTTTTAGTCTCCTTTCCATATTTTCCCGTCTGATTTTTAACATTTGCATTTCTAACTTCGCCCGTCGTTCTTTCCTTGATACCTCATCATCAGATTGCTCTACTGTTTTCCCTACTATTTCCTCTTCTGTTTCCTCTACTGTTTCTTCTAGAACCACATTTCCGTCAGGCAGCTCAGTAGAGTTTGCTTGCGGGAACTTTACAGTTTCTGATTGAATATCAATATTTTCGGTTTGCCTTTTGGCTGATTTCTCCATCACTAAAGCACGCAGAGATTTTCTTAAAGTAAAATCTTTGCCAAAAGTCTGCCGCAATGTTTTACGAGTCGTCCTATGAGAGTCCCAGCCAGAACCTTCCGCGCTAGAGTTTTTAGTACCGTCTGACATTCCTGTGCTTTCTCTTGAAGGGGCCATACTTGGCCTTATGAGAAGGCTTTTTATCATACTTTTGGTTTTCCCTATACTTGTATTACGGCCATGGGTAGTGAAAGAATTGGCGTGGTTCGTCATATCATGTAGGATTGCTTCAGGAGATTTGTGTTCATCATTAGTATTTCCAGTGTTATCATTTGTAGTATTTGGTGTTACCTCAATTTCATTTTTACTTTCTTGATCTTCTTCTTCATCACTTTCGTACTTCAGTTCCTCAGACTCTTGTTGCTCGTTATCCTCGTCAACTTCGATTTGATCATGGTCTTTCTCTTCTTCATCGCTGTGGAAAGCTCTCTCTGCATCATCGCTATCATCCTCAACTTGATTATTGTCTTCAATACTATCTTCATTGCCTGCAATATCATCTGAATTATGTTCTTCATCCTGACTGATTTCATCGGCATTTTCATTTTCACAGACATGATCTTGAGTTTTATCTACGTCGTGCTCAGCATCATCGATATCTTCCTCAATTTGATTATTATCTTCAATGCTATCTTCATTGGCTGCAATATCATCTGAATTATGTTCATCCTGACTGATTTCATCGGCACTTTCATTTTCACCCACACGATCTTGAGTTTTATTTACGTCATGTTCAGCATCATCGTTATCTTCATCAACTTGATTATTTTCTTCAATACTATCTTCATTGACTGCAATTTCCTTTGAATTATGTTCTTCATCCTGACTGATTTTATCGGCACTTGCAGATTCACTGACATGATCTTCATTTTTATCTACATCGTGTTCAGCATCATCGTTATCTTCCTCAACTTGATCATTTTCTTCAATACTCTCTTCATTGACTGCAATTTCATCTGAATTATGTTCTTCATCCTGACTGATTTTATCGGCACTTTCATTTTCACCGACATGATCTTTATTTTTATCTACATCGTGTTCTGAATCAACATTTTCATCATCTTCGTGATTTTCACCTGCATTATGTTCTGAATCTGGAATAGCATGACTGCTAGTACCTTTCTCATTAGGTTCTACATCTTCATTCATCTCATCAACATTTTCATCATCGTCGTGATTTTGACCCGCATAATTTTTTGAATCTTCAATGGCATCACCACCATTATCTTTCTCAATCTGTCCTACTTCTTGACCAATGTCATCAGGTTTTATATTTTGTTTATTTATATGTTCTGAATGTTGATTGATATTACCAATAGTGTCACTCTGTTTTTCTTCCTGAAAATTTTCTGCAACAATTTTATATTTTATTACAGGCTAAATCAATATCTTACATGCAGATTACCTAATTCTAAGGTGCAGGACACTATTTTAAACATGAAATGCATGTTGTTATTTTTCTGCCAAAACTTTTAAGTAGCCTTTGTACTTAATATTCAAATATTCTTGATCTAAATGTAAGTTTAAAATTGTTAATTTTTTGCGTCAGTAAATTGGTGACTTATACTGGTACAATGAACATTTTAAAAATTACAATACTTTGAAAGAAATACAAATAATAAAACTTATAATGAACTTACCCAATCTAGCCCTTTTTATTGGAGTCTGAACTTCTTCCAACTGATGCTCAACCATTGTTGAAGATGGGAGATGCCTCCACTCATCCATATCTATATCAGTAGTAGCATTAGCTGTATTATCAACAGGGTTTATACTTTTATCACTTTTCTTTTGGAACCTAAATATCTTTGGTTGTATCTCTGGGATTTCATCCTCACTGTCTGATGCTATGAAGTTAGTAAACATATTCGTTCTTTTGTTAGCTTGACGATGGCCTAATATATCTCTGGTTTCTGGTTTGGGTGTGGCTACAGTTTTATTGGGAGAGTAAAGTAGGTCAGTAGGAAAGACAGGTTTCGTTCTCCGTGTACCCTTAAACAGTTCTTTAGTACCAGCAGTTATTGTTTTCTCCAGGTTTGTAGTATTGGTACTATGTTTGGGTAATGATTCTTCTGTAATAATGAACTGTCTATATATATTTTTCTTTTGTATCTCTTTCTGCACAAAGAGTTTACGTTGAGGGACAACTATACTTTTTATTGATTCACTGCCACTACTTTCTTGTACATCTAATGAGTAGTTCTTCTTTTCTTGACTGTAAAGAAACAATAGGTCTTTGTTTTAAATCTATAAATACATATATTATGATTAGGGACCGGATTTATATGTATTAAAAATTCCAAAATATATACTCTCGCGATCACGAACGGTGTACCTTTAGGACGACAATCGCATGCACTAGCCGGCCCAAAATACGTGCGGGCGGGGTAAGCGCACGTAACGTTGTTCAAACGGTTTCGATTGAAAACTGCTACACCGTTCGTGACCGCGATAGTACATATATATAGACTAAAAATCTAAAATATGGAAAAAATATTTGTGTTGTTGCAGTACACGGATCTTATGTTTTGTAACCCCCAATGCAAAAAAAGCATGTTTAAGTTTGTATGTCTATGTCTGTGGCATCCTAGCTTCCTAATGAATGAATGGATCAAAATTCAAGGTTGTTCTGGTTGGTCAAAATAAGGCTTTGTACTTGGTTGTCTGTAAAGTAAGATAATCCATGCGTCTGATGGGCATGTAAAAAGTCCGCCCTGTGCCTCACCTCTCCCCCGGTCGTGTCGGTCTTCCGTCCCGTCGGATTATGAGAGGTATAAAAGAAGAGAGAGTGCACTTGTGTCAACGCAAGCACGCGTGCACTATAATATCTCACGCATAGATGACTGATTTTGTGAAATAATGGCTGCTGTGGTCGTATTGGCCAGGAGGACATTATTTTTATTTATGTGACTGAAACATACTTGCGCACTGAACTGACAGACCTCTATTTGCGATAGTGATTTTTGATTGATAAGATGAATATAGGGAATATACAATAAATTCAGTACCGAAAGCTTACTGTAACAACCCATGACTGCGATGTGACACATTTACAGAAAAATAAATAATTTGCTCAATCGCAAATTGTTCCTACCCCGAATAAACATATGGACCTATCTTTGAAATATGCCAGAATATGGAAAATAAAAATTGCATTTTCTCATTCCAAATGTCATGATTCATGTAGAAAACAACATACTGAGCAAAAACTATTGAAATTAAAAATATGTATTTACATAATATAAATCCGGTCCCTAATTATGATATATGAATAGTGTCTAACTATTCAAGTACCATGTAAAAATGGTTGGTCATACAGTATTTCAATAAGAAAAAAATTAAACATTATTGACAGGTCTATTGGTCTAGTGGTTAGACACCCTGGCCAAGTAGTTTGTGGGTTTGATTCCCACCAAGTGTCTGGATTTTATTTATTTATTTAAGTATGTATTAATGAAAAAAATGTATATAAGTATTAATATCAGTTGTCTGGTTTTAATAGAACAGCTTTTTCTATAGGCTCTGCCTAGTTTGGGATCAGAGGACCGTGTGTAAAATTGTCTCAAAATATAAATATTAGCCAATAAAATAAAAATGACAGAGCTAGGGTTATCTTTTAACTAAATGGTAAAGTTGCATGCAACCATAATACTAATAAGTACGTAAAAAACACACAGTGTGTACTGAATTGGCAGAGAGGTACATTACAACACCCTTTTTTTTGCTCTAGCAGTCCTCAGTTTTAAGATCAATTGCTTTGATACCACATTATAAATGTTAGTAGTTTGAATTTTTATGGTAAAACCTAAACCGTACCTCACCTTAAAGCCTCAATATCAAACAATTCTTCAATAGCATTATTGCCATCAGATACTTTGTCATCTTGGACCTCCATTATGTCCCTTGATGACTCATTCAAATTGTTCCACCAACTCCTGCCTAGAAACCAAATAAAAGCTTTTGAATATCCTCAAATGTCAAGTTCCTATACAGTAGTCTATATGGTCACGGACTTGTCACAGACATAAGTTAGTCATTAAGCCTTATAGTTAAATAAAAAAGTTTTATAGAATGCAATTCCTCTGAAATAGACATTATTTTATTATTCCCTGTGGGGTGTCAAGGTAAGAATAGCACCCTTACATATCTTCCCGTTGGGTGTACATAAGAGGCGAGTAAAAGGACACTCCAAGACTGGTAGTAACAACTTTGTATTAGTTTACCTTCTTCTTCGTATGGGCGTATCCATAACCTGACGACTAAGCATTTTGTGTTATTGGATTACCTACCTACACTGCAATCCCTGAGACACCTGCACAGCATGGGGATTATGGCAACCCCTCCCTTCTGCAATACAACTATGACTTTATTCTGTTAAGCCTAGTAAGTTCACCAGGCCACACATTGCTGCCATTTACCATCAACGAAACAAGACTGTTTATTGGCAATTATTTATTCCATTTATATTACAATCTAAAGTTTAGACTATTTTATACAGTTGATGAAAAGTTTGGTTGACGTTGGATGTAATGCGTACAGAATAAACAGTAAAAAAAGCCTGTTTGTTTGATGAACGCCCACCCTGCACTGTGCAGATGCCCTGCTTATGGGATCACCTAAGATCTACAACACAAAGGATCTATTAAACATCTACATGCATAACATTGTTACACTACATGCTTACTTACGTTTTGGTTCTTCAATATCCGTGTTATCTGTGAGGACCGATCGCCTACCGCTTAGTGGGGACAAAACAAATGATTTCATGTTTTTCTCTTTGAAATGGTCTATGACGGACGTGAGCCTGCCAGAAGCTGCAGATAAAGTGGGAGACGCTACACTGCGGGACCGTCGAGGCCTCTCACGACGCGGGGTCGCTGCAGTGCCCTGAGATCTTGATGGTGAAGGTATCCTTGATTTAGGCATTTTTAGATTGTTTTATAGCATAGAGTTATAGTAAACAATGGTAATATTTTCAGTAGACAGTACCTATACAACCATTATTGCTAGTTAAACAATAGCAGCACAACATCGAAAGTAATAAAGAAGTGTCACTTATTTTTTAAGTTTTGTAAGAATAATAAATGTTCACTTTTATAACTTATTTTGGAGAAAACCTTTATTTTTAAGAAGATTATTTCACATTCACAAACAAATCAAAATAAATATCACCAATATTCTCCGCGGAAATTAATACTTCAAACAAAACAAAACAAGCGTTAAATTCGAAACTTCTTTCGTGTTTCGTTCGAAAGATCTCGGGTTGCCAATGTTTAAATTTTTTCCCCAAACTCAAGAAAACCTTGCAAGAATAAAATAGAACAAAACAGCATAAAGATCCCTAAAAATATTTTGGTTGGAGTTAAAGTTGAGACTGCTGAATCTTTTTCAAAGTCAAAGTCAAAAATAGTTTATTTCAAATAGGCTTAACGCTAGCACTTTTGAAAGGTCATGTATTTTTTTTTTTTTTAAAGCTACCACCGGATCACAACGCGGCCTCAACTGTGAAGATCCGGCAAGAAACTCAGCGGGCTTGTCATTTTATCACTTTTTTTTTTTAAACAGTGTGTCATGTTACAGTTAGATCAGAGCGACAGTGTGTCTTGCCGTTCAAAAGATCAAATAATACAGGGAAAAAAAAATAATAAAATACGACGAAAGTAGGTACAACAAACTAAAAAGCCAAAGGGATAGTAGTCGGACCAGTCCCCCCAAGCAGCACCCGCGCACGAGTTGACTCGAGCAGCAGCCATCACTCCCCTCAACCATATTGGAGGGAAGGGGGTGACTAGGGATGTTAAAAAATAATCGATTTTTATTTTAATCGATTATTATTTTCTAATAATCGATTTTTTATTGCCAATTTTTATTATAATATTAATCGATTTTTAGTAAATCGATTATATAAATTACGTGTTAAAATCGATTTTTAGAAACAGCTCGTATCTAAGCGACCGATGAAAAAATCTTGCAGTAAGTTTCAATTTTATAAACAGGGCCATCTATGCGTTGGGTGAAAAATCTCGAATTAAGTTCATACGTATAAGTTCAATATATAAAAACGGCGCCATCTGTATGTATGTAGGTATGTATGCGTGTAAAGTAGTTTCAGTGCAGTGTGACCAGTTTAGCAGAATTCTGCTATTTTAGCAGAATTGAACCCTCATGTTAGGGTTTAGCCGATTATGTCGCAGAATAGAAAATGTTAGTAGAATCTAATGAACTTCAGCTGAAAGGAGTTGTTCCAGAAATGTATGGAGCCTGGACCAACACCATGTACACTATATGTTTAAATAACTATGCAATATAGTAACTGTTATGTAATGTTCTTTTTTTTAATATTGCTTCGTTTTATTGTACATTTAAGATGTCTTGGTCAAGGAGAGAGCAATACCAAAGAGAATATAATACTACTGTAGCAACACCACACAACAATATGATTGATCGGAAATACGTAATTGAAATGTCATTTTGACAACTGACTGAACTTGTTGTGAAATAGCACTTATACGACGGATTCCAATCCAAACCACAGTCGATAATCAATACAGTAAAGCATCGGGTTAAGAAAGAAATAGTCAATGAATGTCCGTAAACATAAATAATCACTAAAAACTCCGAAATACATTATGTACTCTACGCGTAAACAATCTATTACGAAACGTCACCTCTGTCAAGTAGTTAACCAACGTCAAACGCAACTGTCATGGCTGCCCTAAAAACAGGGTGGACATACTAAATAACTCCATAAGTAATCATTTATGTACAATTGTACTCTGCTTCAAATTAATTTATAAGTATTTTTATGAAACTCTCCTATGTTTTTCTTATTTTTCCATGTAGTGTACATAGTGTTGGCCCAAAATGGAACATCTCCTTTAACAGAATACGGTAGTTAATTAACACATAGAACGCCAAGTACCTGATACGCAATGGATTTTTCTATTGGTATGTTGCCTGACGGCGGTTTAAGGGTTAAACAATAATTAACAGGGTTTTATTTGAATAATTGTTCAAAACACGTAATTAAATATAAATCCAATTTCTATTTATGTTATTAAACTTCGTGTTAATCTAAACCTGCGCTTACCACAATTTCTTGTTTTACATTCAACTTTAGCCAGTACGATTACGAGTAAACCTGATTTAGTATCACGGGCTAATGCCTATCTAATTTATAAATAAAACTGATAATAATATTTATAAACTTGTTTTTGAAAATGGATATTATGTGCTTAAATAGATGAATAACATCCAGATTTTTTGCATTTAGCATGTACCTTTTAAAAATAAAAATAAAAATCGTTTTTTTCACAGAAATCGATTATTTATTTTTATTAATATCGATTTTTGGCAAATCGATTAATTTTGAATATAGAAAAATCGATTTTTATTTAATCGATTCTTTTCCATTAATCTCACATCCCTAGGGGTGACCCGCCACACAATGACGTTGACATTGACAGCGTGTAAACAAACTATAGAGTTTATAGTATAGAGTAAGAATAGAGTACGCGTTTGTCTATGGTCCCCTTAAACAAGGCGTAGGCAGATTTTCCTAGGAGGCGGAGGAGGCAGGAGAATGAGGGAGTTCCGGAAAATTGACTGTTTGTTATTACGAGAATCGGGCTACCGATACTAATACTTACATTTTTTTTTTCGTAAATACATACTTTAAATACTTAGATAAAAAACACCCAGACTCGGTGGGAATCGATCATCAGGTAGCAGCCAGTGTGTCTAACCACTAGAGACTAGACCAACGGGCCCGTCAAAATTAATGGCAATAATGTTGCAGAACTATCGATAGTTGACCTTGAAAATCAGTCATACTAATTAAATATTTCCCCGTGAGGTGCCGGGTTAGAATTGCAAACCCTCCCTTCTAAGGGGGAGGCCTTTGTACAGCAGTGGACGTCATTCGCCTGCTAATGAGAATGATGATAAATATTTATTGGCATAGATCAATAGCGGTCGTTCAGGGTGTGGGCCCTAGTACGGCGGCGACTCCGAGGAGAACGGCGGCGGGGTTGCGACCCCCGTCCACGTGAGCACCGTGTCAGGTTCCCGGGGCTACAATGCGCCCCCGGCGGCGGGCTCAAAGGCAAGGCACTGAGGGGCCCCTGGTGCCCCACGGCTCCGCGTCAAAAGAAAAAGGTCAATAGCGGTCCTAACGGTATCTCTTAATTTTTGTTGTTGGTCCGGTTGTTGAATTGGTTCGATCTACGTGGTAAGAGCTTACCTAACAGTATTTTAGGGCCGTGTAGTGTTTTGCTTTGTTTTGGATTTATTTATATTTGTCATAGGATCCCAAGCCGGTGGTAACACCCAACCATCTTCTTTATTGAAATTGGCATGTTTTCTGATTTCAATAGCTTCACGAATCAATCTTAGTAAGAAACGGTGTTCTTTTGCGAGGATTTGTGGTTATCAATTCTGATAAAAAGGTGGGTGCGATCCTGAACGTGTTAACAAACTGCAGACTAGAAAGCATGTATTTATCTATAGTTATAATAAAACTGTAACAGGTCCAATTCTGTACATTGAAGATATTTTGAAAATTATATTTGGAGGGCATTCTATAACCGATCCTGAGGCCGAAAATGTATTTTTTTTAATTTTTGTCTGTCTGTCTGTATCACGGCTGCGCATCACGCTGAAACTACTGAATGGGTTCAAATGAAACTTGGCATAATTTGAGATCTTACTACGAGGTAGGACATAGGATACTTTTGATCCCGTAATCTAGCACGGTTCTTTTGGGAAAGGGGATTAAATTCAAAATGTGTACTTGGTTATACGCTTGGTCCGATTTTATCAATTTTTCTTCATAATTATAATAAATATTAGTAAGGGAACACTCATAGAGAGTTGTTATCAAGGTTTTGTGATCGATCGGGTTAAGCAACGTTAGGTAAGGTCATTAAATAGATGGGTGACCGTTTAACGCCATTTGAACTAAACGGGTCCGTGCTTTGGAGAGCAAGTAAAAAGTAGGTCCCAGTTTTTAACCGACTATAAAAAAAGAGGTTATGTATTCGATGCGAAAGTCTGTTATTAAAAGTTTAGTTCACGTAAAAATAGCGCATGCGTGGGTCAGGTAGTACTTATAATAAAACTGTAACAGGTCCAATTCTGTACATTGAAGATATTTTGAAAATTATGTTTGGAGGGCATTCTATAACCGATACTAAAGCCAAAAATGTATTTGTTTTTATTATTTTTGTCTGTCTGTCTGTATCTCGGCTGAGCATCCCGCCGAAACTACTGGATGGATTGAAACGAAACTTGGCATGATTTGAGTTAATACTCCGAGGTAGGACATAGGATACTTTTTATCCCGTCATTCGGCACGGTTCCCCTGGGAGAGGGGACTAAAGTCAAAATTTGTACTTGGTTATACGCTTGCTCCGATTTTAACAATTGTAGCCTAGTCGGCGAGCAAGAGAAATAAGAACGCAAGAAAAGAAGGGCTACACAAATTGATTTATAATAATTAAAACGAGAAGAAAGTTACGTACAGGGGGGGGGGGTCGATTACTTGCTAGCTTGTTCGCACGTATAACAAAAATAGCTGTAACTTAACTAGGGGTCGTTAGGGAACGCAACGGCGATTCCCGCGGTCTTCGGCGTCCTCCTTCTCCTTGGAGTGGCCAGGCACGCCACGGATGCGGAGTCTGGACTAGACCCGGTCGTCAGCAACACCGCCACGAACTTGTGGCCGGAAAAAATGCGAAGCTTTTCGCCCGAAGGGGGAACAGTCTTGCCCGAAGGTGAAAACTCTTCGCCCGAAGGGTGAAACCTCTTGCCCGAAAGTAGAACTTTTCGCCCGAAGGGAGAACTTTTCGCCCGAAGGGAGAACCCTGGAACGCCACATAAGCGTTCCTGTAGACGCCGTTCCCTAACGCGACACCCTCCTAACCAGCTTTCAGTTGGTGGAGGCTGCCTCATTATGGAGATGTCTACAGGAATAAAAGTACACCCTACAATACACGATGTAACCATAGGCTTATAGTACCTAGTTCACATGATAATCAAAATACAATAGAATCCTACAGCAGACTTTAAAATATTTAAAACAACTTACCAGTAAATACTGGGTTCACTTCTGGTTTACTAACTAAGATGTACTTTAATAGACTTTAGCAATAAACAATTCCGTTGAACCCGCTGGCAGTATTATAATGAAAATGATATTTGGTGTGTTGCTCGTTGCTCAGCTCAGATGGTAATGGCTGGCTCAACTACTGAGTCAAAAACGAAACCTATCGCGTGGAGATGGCGTCGAACCGTCTAGAAAAGCCAGTACCTAATTCGGTGGCCGCCTATGATTGGTCGTCACTTTTAGACTTCGGGTACTGAGCATTTATCGCTTCGTCTCGCCCTCGGTAGACTCCGCCTATTTTAAATCTAATACCCTCTATTAAAAAGTGATTCTTACCTAGGTATCTAAATTTTACCTATGGTTCTACCAATGAAAATAATAAGAATGCCTGATGCAGCTTTCATCGCCTATTACCAGAAATAACTAAAATAAGAGCATAGTATTCCCCAATCAATATAGAAAGGCCGTATGTTAAAACAAACGCCTAGTCAACAATAATTAGTTAATAAGTAAGATTACTATGCGTTGCTATTACTACTTTTATAGGCGTAATTCAACGTCCTGCTAAAAACAGCTCGCTGCTTTGCAAGAATAATCACGCAATCCAAAACAGCTAATTTTACGGTATAGCCGTTTGAAAATTTAACAAAATGTTTGTTCTTGAAACTTTTTATATATTCAAAATATATAAACATTGAAAGTATTAATCAAAAGGGCATTCATTAATGTCTTGCTGAGATCGAATCGATTTAAGTGATTGACTTTATAAACAATAATTAATTAATAAAAACTACAAGGTGTTCGACTTATGACAAAATGACTCCTGCTATTTTTTGGTGAATAGAAGCACAAGTCATAATGTTACACTCGTTTAGTTCTCAATTTTTATTTCATAATGACGTAATTGGTAATAATGATATTCTACTTATTAAGAATTTTCTGAAATAGTAACACAATTAGGATAAAGATAGTATTGTTATAGCGTACTTAAAATCAATAACAACTTATTGGTTTTATGATGAAACCATTAGAATAAAAATGACTAAAGAATTACACATTTTCACAAATCGAGATGGTAAACTGCATACCCATAGAGTGCTATTATGTATTGGTTCTTTTGTTGGCTGCAGCAATTGTCAGAATGGAAAATTAAATATAATTTTGATTCCAGTTCTTGAGATCTTACTTTTAAGCTTTGTTTAAATTTAAGCAAACAAGTTCCTATTTCTATAGCACCACGTTTGGCTTCACCTTCATGCCAGACTAATTAAGCGGTATATTTAGATTTAATATTACAAATAGTGTTAGTCCTCTGGGTTATGGCATTGCTGCCTGCCAGCCTGTACGACATTAAAATGGCTCTCAAACAGGTTAAGAACAACAAGGTGCCGGGTGAAGACGGAATAACAACAGAACTTCTGAGAGCGGGTGGAAAACCGGTACTTTTAGTCGTTCAGAAGTTATTTAATTCCGCCTTACTCGAGGGTACTACGCCAGAAGCGTGGCGCAGGAGTGTGGTGGTTCTTTTCTTCAAAAAAGGTGATAACACCTTATTGAAGAATTATAGACCCATCTCACTCCTGAGCCATGTATACAAGCTGTTTTCGAGAGTCATTACGAATCGTCTCGAACGCAGGTTTGATGACTTCCAGCCTCCCGAACAAGCCGGGTTCCGAAAAGGCTTTAGCACCGTAGACCACATACATACGCTCCGCCAGATTATACAGAAGACCGAGGAGTATAATCGGCCATTATGTCTAGCGTTTGTGGACTACGAAAAAGCCTTCGATTCAATCGAGACCTAGGCGGTATTGCAGTCCCTCCAGCGGTACCATATTGACTATAGGTACATCGAAGTGTTGAAGTGTTCATACAGCAACGCCAGCATGTCGATCCGACTACAGGACAAGAGCACGAAACCAATCCCATTGCAGCGAGGTGTGAGACAGGGAGACGTTTTCAAGCTCTTGGACTGGTACGGATTCGGCATCAACATCAATGGCGAATACATCACTCACCTTCGTTAGCCGATGATTATGGCAGAGTCGCTGGAGGACCTCAATAAGATGCTCAGCAACCTCAGTAGCGTTTCCCAACTGGTGGGTCTTAAAATGAACATGGACAAGACGAAGATCATGTCTAATGTCCATGTTGCACCCGTACCGGTAGTTGTTACGGGAACGGTACACTCGAAGTTGTTGACCACTACGTATACCTAGGACAAACCAGCCAGTTAGGTCGGTCTAACTTCGACAAAGAGGTTGCCCGAAGAATCCAATTCGGTTGGGCAGCGTTCGGGAAACTACGTGACATCTTCCGCAGTGCTTGAAGACAAAGGTTTTTAACCAGTGTGTGTGCCAGTGATGACATAATAATATGGTACCGAGACGTGGTCTTTAACAGCTGGCCTTTTGGAGAAGCTCAGAGTCACATGACGAGCTATGGAGAGAGCTATGCTCGGAGTTTCTTTGCGCGACAGAATCCGGAATGAGGAGATTCGCCGGAAAACCAAGGTCACCGACATAGCTCGAAGAATATGCAAATTGAACTATTGGGGAAGAAACGTTCTCGAGTGGCGACCACGAACCAGAAGACGCAGCGTAGGCAGGCCTCCCACTAGGTGGACCAACGACATTGTTCGCGTCACAGGCAACCGGTGGATGCAATTGGCAAATTGTCGTCCATTGTGGCGGTCTAAGGGGGAAGCCTTTGTTCGGCAGTGGACGTCTTCCGGCTGATGATGATGATGATGATGATGGAGTCTTGTAGAATTCGGACAGATATGCCATCTGTAAATCTTGAGGTAGAAGCTATGGGCTCAGTCGAACTAAAACGCGAATGATTTTTTTAGATATGCAGGAAATCTATAGTTGTGTACCGTTGGTAAAGCCACTGCTGTTGAAAGTACATTATCGATTTCATCTTCTGATGAGCTGTCTGCTGATGAGCTGTTACTTGAACCGGATGAACTGCTTGAGCTATTTGAACTGCTGCAGAGAACCTGCTCGCAACCAGCGTGTGGTTGACCAGATTATGTGTGAACGTGCACGACACAAACGAAGAAATGAAAAAGCTCAGCAGCAGAATTTCAGCTCATGAAAACGTAAAAAGCAAGCATCTGGGTAACAGTTATACATAGTATCACACCCTTTTTTTAAAGAATATTAACATAATTCATAATTCTGTTACGTCATTTTATAATTTTCATCCTGAATAAACGAATATAACAAAATAGTTATTATTTGTCTTACTTAATTTTTCGTGAAGCACGTAGTAGCCCTAAATATTGTATTTTTCATTAAAGAAATATGTAAAAATGATTAAGATTATTATATCCTGTACAGTCACATAACACTAAATGGAATAATATTGCAGAAAATATCACTAAAATTGTACATGATTATTTAGAATTATGTTACTACACACATCAAAAGTGTCTAGGGATCAACATATATTTTTGCAATAACTTTTCTCCTGATTGATATTAATTAAAATTTTCTTTAAGGATTCATCAAATAAAGTGTTTTCGTTTGTCACAGTAACGATAAACCAAGTCACCTTTGCATTAATAAAGAAATTTGCCATTTTCCTAATAAAGGGATTTTTGACATTTGAACCACTAACACAAAAGTTCGAAAAAAAGACTGAAATAACAGTTTTCTTTAAAATTTTATTGGGTAACTTAAACAATTAATAATCCGTGTTTCTACCGCGAACACTAACAACACAAGAACATCGGTTTGGCATACTCAAAATGAGTTCATCCAAATCACGCTGTGGAATGGCCGCCCATGTTCGTTGCAACAACAAAAAAAGGTCTTCTTGCGACTGGATACCCTCCATATTCGGCAGAGCTCTTCTCTGTAGCATATCCCATGCATGCTCAATCGGGTTCAAGTCTGGCGACTGAGCAGGCCAGGGCAGGACATTGATGTTAGCTGCGGCGAGAGTCTGTCTTACAACTCTTGCGGTGTGCGGTCGTGCATTATCATGCATTAACTGAAATAAGGGACCGATTTGCACTTGCATGAAGTGAACCTTCATTCCCGAAGACCGCTACGGGTACCACCTATAGCAATGCACAATCGTAGGATTCGATATCAATGGGCTCTTGAACACAGAAATTGGGCAGAAGAACAATGGCGTTTCGTGTGCTTTTCTGATGAGTCTCGTTTTGGTATGAGACCGGATACAAGACGTATACGACACTGGAGAACCCCTGGACGCCAACAGCGATTAAAATCCTGCCAGGAAGTCCATCCTTATAGTGGTGGAACCATCATGGTATGGGCGGGTATTTGGATCGGCGGAAGAACTGAGTTGATTTGGATCAGAGGCAACCTCAACGCTCAAATTTATGCTGAGACGATTGTATCAGACGTCATCGTTCCTCTACAAGTGCAAATCGGTCCCTTATTTCAGTTAATGCATGATAATACACGACCGCACACCGCAAGAGTTGTAAGACAGACTCTCGCCGCAGCTAACATCAATGTCCTGCCCTGGCCTGCTCAGTCGCCAGACTTGAACCCGATTGAGCATGCATGGGATATGCTACAGAGAAGAGCTCTGCCGAATATGGAGGGTATCCAGTCGCAAGAAGACCTTTTTTTGTTGTTGCAACGAACATGGGCGGCCATTCCACAGCGTGATTTGGATGAACTCATTTTGAGTATGCCAAACCGATGTTCTTGTGTTGTTAGTGTTCGCGGTAGAAACACGGATTATTAATTGTTTAAGTTACCCAATAAAATTTTAAAGAAAACTGTTATTTCAGTCTTTTTTTCGAACTTTTGTGTTAGTGGTTCAAATGTCAAAAATCCCTTTATTAGGAAAATGGCAAATTTCTTTATTAATGCAAAGGTGACTTGGTTTATCGTTACTGTGACAAACGAAAACACTTTATTTGATGAATCCTTAAAGAAAATTTTAATTAATATCAATCAGGAGAAAAGTTATTGCAAAAATATATGTTGATCCCTAGACACTTTTGATGTGTGTATTTACGAAAAAATCGATGTGGTTTCCCGCAAAGACTCATATCAACTAGCGATCGTAGACTGTTGACCAAAAATGGTGTCAAAAATCAACCAATCAGATAATGACATTTTATCATGCCACTATTTTTACCGATATGATTGTAAGTTTTACACACCACAAAATAAGGATGATTTTGGATCGCGCTGTCTATTAAACTGGAAATTTTAAAATTTTGGATTGTGTGGTTATTCATGCAAAGCAGCGAGCTGTCTTTTACCTATTTATTTACTGAAATGAGTTTAAAACAATGTAGCTACGCTACACAATTTTGCATTATAATTATAATAAATATTTGTAAGGGAACACTCATAGACAGTTGTTAACAATGTTTGAAAATCGATCAGGTTAAGCAACGTTAGGTAAGGTCATTAAATAGATGGGTGACCGTTTAACGCCATTTGAACTAAACGTCTCCGTGCTTCGGAGGGTCAGTACAAACTGTGTCCAAGTTTTTAACCGACTTTAAAAAAGGAGATTTTGTATTTTATGCGAATGTATGTTATTGAAAGTTTAGTTAACGTAAACACAGCGCGGGCGGAGCTGCGTGGGTCAGTTAGTATACAATATAAAACATATAAACTCATATATACGACGGTTTTACCTTCGTTTGATGTTGATATTCAGAGGGTTGTTAAAATGTCATGTCTAATTAAATTTTGTGGTATGAATATTATTGTTGTAATGTTTAGCCTACATGCTGAGAGAATAATGTTACGTGCGGGTGGGTAATTAAATTAATTAAAAAAAAAAAGAACTACGTAAAAGAAGATTTTATTCCACGTACACTCACACTGTATACACACAAGGCACAGTAGTCCGAGTCACAGAGTCGTTGCAAGGGTCGCTGGTACGAGTACAATACTGTCTGGACGCCACTATGCGTCGGCGTATATAGCTAAATTAATAGAGGGGTGGAAGCTTCGAGAAGGTACGCGTAAATACCTACTTAGTCTAGCATGTTCGCGAGCCGATACAATAGCGGCAATTGTTCGAGAAAACGAACAATAGGTGGGGGCAGTGAACCGAGAGCGAGCGAGCGGTAGGTACATAACCTAAGTACTTGCCGAATTTGAGGGAACTACTTTCTATTGAGAAGTCTAGTTTTTTCGGTACGGATCGATAGTAGACCTATAGACTAACAATCAGTGCCGGATTAAGCCAGCGCGGGGCCCGGAAAAAATGAACGCGGGGCCCTTGACTTGCATAGGTTTTGTTGTTATAGTGAGGTCATTCAGACGTTGAAAGAAGGCAAACATTTGCTATACCTACGCTACACTTAACTAGCTTTTTTACTCGATACAAGAGGTAGTGCTTGCTTGACCGCAATCCTACCAGATGGCAAGCGGTGATTCTATCTAGGATGGTAAAACACTCTAGCTTATAAAAACCCTATTCTATCTTGCCTTGAAAACACATACATTATTTGATTGCCTGGGCAAAAGGCAGAAAACGCAATTTCAGTCCTTATTTGTAGGTATTGTAAATGACGAAATAGATCACTTTGTTCATTCAGACAGGACGTTAACAACGTAAGAGTGCGTAGTTTCACCGTGTACTCGTCCCGCCAGCGGCTATTCGCCTATGAGTCACCTGAAGGTGGGCGTGTCGTATTTCCGATGCACCCAGTGTTTACGACCGGGCGTTCGTGCGACCACACAAGGGCGTCGTCTTGTGCTTCCCTTCACCATCGCTAAACTTCACCATGAGGTGCTCCGCCCCGGCTCCGCGTTTCTGTGTTTTGCCAGTAAACTGCGGTCAACACCAGCACCTCAAAGTCCTAGGGTATGGTCCCCGCCAGCGCGCATGGCCTTGCACGAAATTGTGCGGTATCCACGTATCAAATCAACCGGACCACCATGACCCTCTGTGGTCCTTGCAATGAGGTCAGTTTAGGCAGTCAGGATATCCGCCCGCACTGGCGCGCCATAGAGGGACTTTGATCGTACTACCCCGATATATAGGCGACGGCAACACTATCACTTGGGCCACTTGGATTCAGCAGGAGCTGCGACAGAGCTCTTCAGTATTTGTGCCGTAATCCCCTCACACGTATTACCACTTATGTTATATGATTTAAGGTGACGTTTTAGGACGCCTTTGTAGCGCAAGTACTGCCCTCAAGGTTTATGCTTACCTGATCCAATCTCAGCGCAGGAGCTAATCTTAGGTAACCTGGTTGAGCCCATGCGAACTAAGTGCCTACACCAACTCAGTGGGCTTTTCGTTAACAAGCCCTCCAAACCCTATTCGCCGAAGTATCTCCGTGTTAGCTACATGATCTTGCCATCTCAGCCTTAAAATAACGCGAAGGCATTTTTAATGGAAGATGTCAAGGTGTTTTAAATCTTTTCCTTGCAAAATTGCCGTGTACACAGCTATTGTGTTTCCGCACAATAGCTGTGTACACGGCAATTTTGGTCTTAAGTTTCAGATTGTGCGATTTCCAAACATGTTGTCTTAATTTTCCAAAGGCTGGAGCAGCTTTCGCGTTTCTGGCAGGTATCTCAGAATCAAAACTTTTTTTGTAGAAGTTAAACTGTTGGCCGCAGATGGCCATGACAGCTTCACCGGACAAGAAGGCGAGCGCTTAAAGCGCTCCAGCCAGAAGGGTTATTGGGGTAGCGACTAGCGACTAGCACAAGGGCACCTTAGGGAGGCACGGCCTTGGCTAGAGAAAGTGAGTGCCACCGGTTTACAACGAGCCCCCACTGAGAAGAACCGGCAAGAAACTCAGCGAGGGGATGCATGTCTAGGTCGCATACGTACGACCCTTCGGCCTTGCCGTCGAGACCAGAATCAAGATGATTGTTGTTGCACACTAGACTTCCAAGATACCGAAAGGCTATAACTTCATCCAGTGGCTTTTCAGCTAGTTTGTCGTTGTTTCAAAACTTTCAAAATCTTAGTTTTTGACGTTTTGATAACTAAACCGATTTTGTGGCAGGATTTGCCTAACTAAACTATATAGATAGCCTTGCAAGCGCTGCAAACTGTCAGCCATGAGGGAGACATCATCGGCATAAACAGTTTCAAGGAGGGGTACCTGTTGAATATTACTTTTAGCTTTAAAGCGAGCGAGGTTAAAAGCGCCCTTGCCCATCCGAACATTTAATGTGATCTGCCAACTAAAGTGACGTTTGACAACTAAAGTGATGATCACTATAGCAAGTGACCATCAAATAACTGTCAAATGGTTATTCCGTATTGCCTAACTTGAGTCACCAATAAATTCTAATACTAAAACACTTTCTGTCTTATTAATAAAAAATGCTTATTTTTCTCTTACTCCAAAGTTACACCGAAAGTAGTTAATTCTAGATTTGTCACGGAATAGCTACGTCTTAATAACGGTATTAATAAATACGATGTAGGTTCGGAGTAACAATACAATTCTTACACTAAGACTAAGGTGTATGTTATGGCAACCCACTGAAAATAAAAGTAAAAAAATGAACAAAATGACTAAAAAGACACTGGCAGTTAGGTAAATTTTGATATTTGACACTTTTATTTGACAATCACAACTTTCACTCTATATTTCTCTTACATCAAAATATTCTGTATTTCTCTTGTTGAAATCAAGATAGTGGTTTTATAATTTGTGTTTTTTTTATTAGCAGAATATTATCTATAAAGCAAAAAAGTATATAACAACTAGGCCGCGGATCTAGTCTGTTACATACCGCTACACCGTCCCTAACAAGAAACTACAGTGCACCTCAAAGGACGCGTGTAAGAGCAGAAACCACGGTGGGCCTCAAGCACGAGCCGGCGCGTGTAATGCAAAACTTGCTGACAATGCAACCTATCCAAGAACAGAATGGCTATTGTATGGACGCATCCAGCACGTGTACCGAAAACCAGCTGACGGCGCACAACTAGATCCATTGTATGGACCCATAGCGACGGAATCGGCTCTTCACTTAGCTTCTAACATCGAAGCGGTCACTACAAATTTAAATTAGATATTACAAATGTATTTTAATTTAATAAAAATTAGTTTTAAATCAGTTCTAGTTATTTCTGAATCATCCGGCTGTAGCCTACATAACTAGCCTAATAGTTTAGTTTATTGAGATAGTTTATTTACCTCTCCACGAGCCCAAGTGCTTTTTGCAGCTATTAGTGGTAATATTTCTTCAATTCTTTCTATCATTCTCAAATCGTTAATGAAATCATCTCTATTCATTTTAATCTACAATAATTACAAAATTCCACTAACACTAAAACTACACCAGTAAGTACTCGAACGAATACCAAACAAATATGAAAATATATTTAGTTTATGGTTAGGTCTATTATTGTCTCAGCCTTAGGATCTGTTGAGGTGACGTATTTGAGTGATGCCAGAAATGCCTGGCTTTTGGCTTGCCCGGGTTCCAACCCTCCAATCTGAACTCACTCTCAGAGACAGTGGGATAAACCACTTTGTAATTCAATTTGGCATTCACTTTTATCATCCAGCGTTAACGATTTGGATCGTGCGCGGTTGCTAGCTGTCTCTGCGAAGGAGTCCGGTCACTGGCTGCAGGCTATGCCATCGTCTCATATTGGTACCTTATTGACCAACACCACACTTAGTCTTGCAGTTTGTTTGCGGGTGGGTGCCAGGACCAACCTTCCTCATCGTTGTCGCTGTGGGGAGTACGTAGATAAATATGGTCACCACGGGCTGTCTTGCTCGCGTAGCGCTGGCCGTATGTCACGCCATGCCGCCCTTAATGATATTATTCGCAGGGGGCTTGTCACTGCCGGTGTCCCTGCCGTACTGGAACCAGTCGGCATTACACGAGATGACGGCAAGAGGCCTGATGGTGTCACTTTAATACCATGGCAACATGGTAAGCCGCTGGTGTGGGATGCGACATGTGTCGACACACTTGCTGCGTCCCACACCCCGGCAACTTGCAGGGCGGCTGGAGGGGCTGCGGCGACCGCTAGTGATGCAAAGTGACGCAAGTATGCAGTTCTAGGTTCGAGCTATATATTTGCGCCCTTTGCGGTGGAGACCATGGGGCCTTGGTCTCATGAGACGCACGCTTTGGTAAAAGAAATTTCATCCAAACTTATCGAAGTCTCAGGAGACCGCCGGGCTGGTAGCTTTTTCTGCCAACGTATAAGCTTGTCCATACAAAGGGGTAATGCCGCCAGTCTTTTAGGTACCCTTCCCTCCCAGTGCGGCGACAACTTCGAGGAAGTTTTTTACCTAGTTTAAGTGTACATATTTGTAAATAAACTGTAAATATTAAAAAAAAAAAAAGTTTATGTTTAGTATATATATCTCAATGGAAGTTAGAAATACAATACAAATCTATGCTTACTCAAGCGTTAAACCATGGGGCTCTGCGGAGTAACTTTTAGTCAGGGAGTAAATTTTGATTAGATAACTCCGTCCTTACTCCTAGTTTATTAATACCATAATTGCCTAATCTTTGCGTAAGTCTTGGAGTAAAGTTGTTCTGACGCTAATCATAATCTATCTATCTATACTTATAATAAAACTGTAACAGGTCCATTTCTGTACATTGAAGATATATTGAAAATTATGTTTGGAGGGCTTTCTATAACCGATACTAAATCCAAAAATGTAATTTTTTTTATTTTTGTCTGTCTGTCTGTCTGTCTGTCTGTATCTCGGCTGAGCATCACGCCAAAACTACTGGATGGATTGAAACGAAACTTGGCATGATTTGAGATAATACTCCGAGGTAGGACATAGGATACTTTTTATCCCGTAATCTAGCACGGTTTTTTTGGGAGAGGGGATTAAAGTCAAAATGGGTACTTGGTTATACGCTTGGTCCAATTTTATCAATTTTTCTTCATAATTATAATAAATATTAGTAAGGGAACACTCATAGAGAGTTGTTATCAAGGTTTTGTAATCGATCGGGTTAAGCAACGTTAGGTAAGGTCTTTAAATAGATGGGTGACCGTTTAACGCCATTTGAACAAAACGGGTCCGTGCTTCGGAGAGCAAGTAAAAAGTGGGTCCCAGTTTTTAACCGACTATAAAAAAAGAGGTTATGTATTCGATGCGAATGTCTGTTATTAAAAGTTTAGTTAACGTAAAAATAGCGCATGCGGAGCTGCGTGGGTCAGCTAGTACTATAATAAAACTCAAAGAGCACTTTTTCTGTACATTGAATATTTTTCCAAAATTTCTATGTGGGGATACTATACTATCGACATAGAGGCCAAAACAATTTTTTTTGGAATTATTGTCTGTCTGTCTGTCTGTCTGTCTGTCTGTCTGTCTGTCTGTCTGTCTGTCGTTCTGTTTGTCCAGGTATCATTTGAAAACCCGTGGATGGATTTTGATAGGACTTTCACTGATGTGTTGTGTAGAAGTCAAGGTATAAATTGGTATATAAAACATCACGCTATGTTTCATAGGGGCTAAGCAGTGAAACATTACTTGCACATATTATCACGTAATTTCCTTTGTATGTTGATAGGGTAATTAAAGACTGATCAGTTAATCATTAAGATATGTATTATTACGCTATATACAATAGGGACTGAGCAGACATTTAGTTTGCATATGTAGCGGAGCTACTGATACATAGGTTTATTTACCATTATTGTCTAACGCAGTATTTCGTTACTTATTACTTAAGTAAACTATCATCTACAGTAATACCTAAACCTAAACACTAATTCTAGACTTACAGCTAAACCTATGACCTAATCTAAACCTAAGACTATTTACTAACCTAAATCTTAGTACTTAGTGTTTATAATTGTTTGCGTAAGTTAATTATGTTTATGTCATGTAGTTTGTTTATTTTGTGTATCCAACGAGCAGCCGGACAAACACATTGTAAACATTAATTTCATATTAGCGATCGCACGGCCCGGTCTCTCAAGACCGGCTGAATACCGACGCGGCGACGTTGACCGAACCTTTCCGAGCGGCGCGTGAGCGCCACCACTCGGCGATGTTCGAGCAGTCCGCTACCTGCCGATATCGCTGCGAGACGCTTTGTTTACTTTTCCGTGCAATCTTTTGTTTTACTTACGTGCTATCTTTCCTGTCACTGTGCTAACTTGCCATCGCTCGTTATTTCCCCTTCTGTCTTAATTTCATGTGTTTCTATGTGCATATGAATAAATTGCTTATGTGCCTGTGCTTTGGACTTATTCATTCATCCATATACGGACCTGCTCGACGTCGCACATAAGCGTAAGTGTTACATAGAATACTGGGGTGCCCCCTGCTATACTCTGGGAGACCCAATACAGTGGAGACAGCATCCCAATTGCTACACATAAGATATGGCAGTGGCGAAGGGTCAATTTTTGTAAGGGGTAAGCCGGTCCGGTACACCCAGGACATTTACATTAGATTTCTGTACTGTTCTAAGTACTTTGCTGATAGCAATATCACATTATATCTTTGAAAGGTTAAAATCTGTAAATCCCGAGCGAGTGAAATTTTAATGAAACTCCCCAAGTCCAGGTAGTGTATAATAGGTATTGCATTACAATCGCAACAATAAAAGATGCGAAAAACATAGAGCTTTCATTATCGAATATGATAAGACAGTATTTTACGATGTTAGCGTGATTTACATTATGAACAGCGCCATCTATCGGTGAAATTGAACATACAATCACTAAACAACTAATCTATTTTAATAAAAGAAAGTCGTGTTAGTTACACTATTTATAACTCAAGAACGGCCTAACCGATTCGGCTGAAAAGGTAGGGAGGTAGCTTAGAACCAGGAAACTGACATGGGATACTTTTTATCCCGGTAGGTTAAGGTTAAGCAACGTTAGGTAAGGCCATAAAATAGATGGGTGAACCGATTTGTATGAAAGTGTGCATATCGGGTAGAATAGGTCATACAGTATATTTCATACCGCTAGGTTAAGTTTAAGCAACATAAGGCAAGGTCATTAAATAGATGGGTGAACCGATTTGTATGAAAGTGTGCATATCGGGTAGAATAGGTCATACAGTATATTTCATACCGCTAGGTTAAGGTTAAACAACATAAGGCAAGGTCATTAAATAGATGGGTGAACCGATTTGTATGAAATTTTGTGTGCATATCGGGTAGGTCTGAGAATAGGCCGTAAAGTATATTTCATGCCATTAGGTTAAGGTTAAGCAACATAAGGAAAGGTCATTAAATAGATGGGTGAACCGATATGTATGAAATTTTGTGTGCATATCGGGAAGGTCTGAGAATAGGTCATAAAGTATATTTAATGCCGCTGATACCATGATTGACTAGGATATATAGAACGAGAGGAGGGTGCAAGAGAGGAGAAAGAGGGAGAGGGGATTCGAGGAGGGGGTGATGGGTTGAGTGAGGGGGAGTGAGAAGGAGCAAGTTCGTAGAAGAGAGAGGGGGGGAGAGTTCAGAGAGGGGACAACAGGGAGAGGAAGAGGGGGTGTGTGACGGAAACCGAAGCGGGAGGGGGAAAGAGAGAGGAGAGAAAGAGCATATAATTCGATTTTTTTTATAAGAGAGAGAGATATGGAGAGAAATAAATCTAGGGAGGAGGGAGAAAAGGGGAGCAAAATGTAATAAAAGCGCGGGCGGAGCTGCACGGGTCAGCTAGTACTATAATAAAACTCAAAGAGCACTTTTTCTGTACATTGAATATTTTTCCAAAATTTCTATGTGGGGATACTATACTATCGACATAGAGGCCAAAACAATTTTTTTTGGAATTATTGTCTGTCTGTCTGTCTGTCTGTCTGTCTGTCTGTCTGTCTATCGTTCTGTTTGTCCAGGTATCATTTGAAAACCCGTGGATGGATTTTGATAGGACTTTCACTGATGTGTTGTGTAGACGTAGGGGTATAAATTGGTATATAAAACATCACGCTATGTTTCATAGGGGCTAAGCAGTGAAACATTACTTGCACATATTACCACGTAATTTCCTTTGTATGTGAATAGGGTAATTATAGACTGATCAGTTAATCATTAAGATATGTATTATTACGCTATATACAATAGGGACTGAGCAGACATTTAGTTTGCATAAGATATGGCATTGGCGAAGGGTCAATTTTTGTAAGGGGTAAGCCGGTCCGCTACACCCAGGACATTTTCATTAGATTTCTGAATTGTTCTAAGTACTTTGCTGATAGCAATATGACATTATATCTTTGAAAAGTTAAAATCTGTAAATCCCGAGCGGATCCAAACTAGATTATGTATGATTATACAGTCGCAACAATTAAAGATGCGGAAAACTTAAAACTTTCATTATCGAATATCATTAGACAGTAATTTACGATGTTAGCGTGATTTACATTATGAACAGCGCCATCTATCGGTGAAATTGAACATACAATAACTATAGAACTTTAATCTATAAATTATATCAAAGAAATTCGTGTTAGTTACACTATTAGGCCCAATAGGATACTTTTTATCCCGGTAGGTTAAGGTTAAGCAACGTTAGGTAAGGTCATTAAATAGATGGGTGAACCGATTTGTATGAAAGTGTGCATATCGGGTAGGTCTGAGAATAGGTCATACAGTATATTTCATACCGCTAGGTTAAGGTTAAGCTACATAAGGCAAGGTCATTAAATAGATGGGTGAACCGATATGTATGAAAATAAGTGTGCATATCGGGGAGGTCTGAGAATAGGTCATAAAGTATATTTAATGCCGCTGATACCATGATTGACGAGGATATATAGAACGAGAGGAGGGTGCACGAGAGGAGAAAGAGGGAGAGGGGATTCGAGAAGGGGGCGATGGGGTGAGGGATCGGGGGAGTTAGGTGGAGTAAGGGGGGAGTGAGAAGGAGCAAGTTCGTAGAAGAGAGAGGGGGAGAGGGTTCAGAGAGGGGATAACAGGGTAGGAAGGGGGGGAGTGTGACGGAAACCAAAGCGGGAGGGGGAAAGAGAGAGGAGAGAAAGAGCATATAATTAGATTTTTTTTATAAGAGAGAGAGATATGGAGAGAGATAAATCTAGGGAGGAGGGAGAAAAGGGGAGCAAAATGTAATAAAAGCGCGGGCGGAGCTGCACGGGTCAGCTAGTTTATTAATAAGGCTGTTTCAGTTGACATCAAAGCTTGGTGGACAACTGAAGCTTGATAGTCACTTGGGTGGCTAAAGATACGAAAGATAAGGAAGATACGCAATAGCCGCTATTGCGTATCTTCCTAATAAGAAAGTAGCCAATAGTCCATCAACTGAAAACTATTGTAGGTAAATGGTTCGGTTAGACCAGAGTTCCCCAAACTTTTTTGTGTCGTAGACCACTTGCCATGTTTTTCCGTGTTGGGTAGACCCCCTACTTACCCCCCCCCCCCCCAGCTAGCTACTGATATTATATTTGATAAAGGAATTGCTTTTTCAATGAAGTAATCCTTTAAAATTTAAAACATGAAATATTGATTCACCTTTAGTGTCGGTTATCAAAGTTCTTGCGAAGAGCAGTTCTTCGTAGCATTTGCTGATCCCTGCTATATGGCTAATCCGGCACTGCTAACAATGCGTTTTGAGATCATTGCAATTAAGTAATAATTAACAGAGTAATTAACAATTTTATGTCCCGGTCGTAACAATAATTTCTCAAGCGATTTCTCACTGCGCCACGGAGGCTAAAAATGAATCTATTTAATAAGTAAACTGCAGGAACTGCACGACTCATCGGGAAGCGGTCAGGGAGTCTAACCACTACACCAACGCGATATGCCCGACAGGGCCCGAAAGATCCCAAAGGAGCAAGACCTCCCAGCATCCCAGGGCAGGGGGTCCTAGGCGCGCCGGCGAAAGTACTTAGGTTTATTATTTCACCGTTCAAGACGATCTTTCTAAAATCTTCCGCTTACCGCGTCTGTCTATATATCCACTAACTCCTTTTAAACCACGCAACGAATTTTTAAACGTTTTTCACCATCAGACAGACAATCCTTTACGGTTTATACACTTATCATCATCATCAGCCGGAAGACGTCCACTGCTGAACAAAGGCCTCCCCCTTAGACCGCCACAATGAACGACAGTTTGCCATTTTAAGCTGTTGGAGGGTGAGCCGAACGGCCGCTGGCGGGAACCGGATGAAGTACAATGTACGTTCCCGGGGCCCGCCACTATAGTGGAGATGCTGGAAGGCTATGATTGAAACAGACAGGCATGTGACCTACCATGAGATTTGCACATCCTTAGACATAGGCATGAGTCAAATACAATCAAACTTACACAAACATTTGGATGTGAGAAAGCTGTGCTCACGGTGGATCCCACACAATTTGACCGAGGCTCAAAAAACGGACCGCGTCACTTGGTGCAGTTCCATGCTTACCAGATTCAACGAAGGTGCGGGACTTGGTGTGGGACATAGTAGGTAACAGGTGACGAAACATGGATTTATTGCTACGATCCCAAAACAAAGCAGCAATCGAGCGTATGGGTCTTTCAAGATGAGCTGAAGCCAACCAAAGCGGCGCGCGTGTAAAGTGCATCTATGCGGATGATTGCTTCTTTTTTTAATAAAACTGGACACGTGGCTACTGTTACTTTACCGTGAATAGTGACTGGTACACGACCATTTGTTTGCCGGAAATTATTGACGAACTCCGTAAAAATAACCAGAAACGCCGTATCATCTTGCACCACGACAATGCTAGTTCCCACACGGCCAGACAAACAAACGAATTTTTGAAGGTAGAACTTATGAGCCATTCTGCATAACTACAGCCCCGACGTGACTTTTTTTTGTTCCCAAAAATTAAGAACCAATTACGCGGTCAACGATTTTCGTCACCAGAAGAGTGTAGTATGTAGCTTATTAGTTATACTTATATATTATTAAGTCCATTTATGTATTGAGTTATTGCAGTAATATACGACCTTTAGTCAGATGCAGTTGTGTTTTATTTAATATCTCCGCATGGCGACCCTGCCATGCGCGAGCGTCGCGTTTCCAGCCACGTAGCGCTGAGTCCGCCGGAATTCAAGGAGCGCGATAAGTTCCCGTGAGAATGCAGACACAGTGAGACAGTGAGACTAAATATAGAACAATACGGCGTGACGAACATTGGCTTGCATTAAGTTGCATTTGTTTAATAAAACATTAAATTAATAAAAATGTGCAATTCTAAGCCTACGGAAAAGGACATTGTGATTGCCCAAACCGCCCTGGGTACTGCGGAAAATACGAACACTACCCATTTTCAAACGCAGAATATAATGCTCTCAATTTTGCTGGGATTAATGTTGCTGGCATTCGTGGTGTTCCTGTATAAACAGTATAGAAGGTGCCACCTGCTCTGGATGCGCCAAGAGATGCAGTCCAATTTTGTACGACGAGTTCGGGACCGTATGTCCGGTCGCCAGGCCCCCGCCGAGGATGCCGTGAATTAAGGAAACTGTGAGTAGTGAAGTGAAAAATAAAAAGTGGAAATAAATACGAAATAAATACAAGTATAAAGATATTTTTCGTAAATATAAATAATATGAGCCATTGCCATATAAAAACATTTAATTGTAATTTGTTTTAGCACCTACTTACGTAAATAAAATACTATTTCAATTTATTATTAATAAGTACCATAACAAAAATTGTTTTATGGAACGTCTTAATACAATTTATGAGGGACTCTGTAGAATTCAAATTAATTTAAGAAAACTAGGTAAGAAGAGAGAGATATATACAGGAAATGTACAAAAATGTTTGCTTGAAGCGGAAGCCTTATATTTAAATTATAAGAGTGAAATAGAATTAATTTTGCAGAACAAAAATTTACTACAATTAGATTTGACAGAATATGTATTAGACAATTTTATTGATAAAATTGAACAGGTTTACAGTAAAATTTTGCAGTATAAACCACAAATTGTAAACAGTGCAACCATGGACAAGTTTAATTTTAAAACCGCGGCCACTTTGGTCCCGGTCATGGACGATAAGGATAGTACTATTGAAAAAATTATTGAAGGCATAGAAATGTATAGTACATTTTTAAAATCTGACGAGTGTAAAAAATGTTTAATTACATTTGTCCTTAAAACAAGACTGACTAGAACTGCTAAATTAAAGCTTAAATCCGACTACAAGTCGTGTGATGTTCTGATAAGCGAGATTAAACAATATTTACTACCTAAAAAATCATCCAACTCCTTATTGACTCAACTTAATAACATTTCGCAAAATGAAATGTCTACTTCGCAATATGCACAAAAAATTGAAGATCTTTTTGTTGACCTTACAATTTCACAAGCAAACTCGAATGAAGCGGCGAGTGAAATTTTAAGGCCAATTAATGAACAGTTGGCGATAACAAAATTTGCCGACGGATTGCGAAATAGACGTTTAAGCACTATAATTGCAGCCCGAGATTACTCCAATTTAAAGGATGCAGTGCGTGCAGCGGAGGACTATGAGCTTGCAAGTCCTTCTACTTCCAACACCATACTTAACGTAAGAGGTAAGTCCAATGACTACTACCATCGGTTCTCGAACAGAGGTCGTGGTGCATATGGTAACCAGTTAAACAGGAAAAACTTTCATCAAAATCGCGGTGAGTATTATAACAATAAGAATCGTAACTATTATGCAAATAATAACGCTAGGTTTAATTATAATAACCGGTCGAGATTTAGTCGTGGTGGTTTCACGCGTTCGACTCGCGGTCGAGTTGTCCGTAGTAGGGCCAACCGAACAATTTTTTCGGCTCAAACATCGAACCAGACTGAACAACAACCAGCTGAAGATAATTTAAATCAGTTTTTTCGTTCGTAAACGGTTTATACTAACATGTGATGATAACATTAAATATGTAAACTTAAATTTAGGAAATAAAAAGTGTTCTTGGCTTTTAGATACAGGCGCTTCGCTGTCTGCTATTAGAAGCAAAACATTATCGAGACATATAGAAGTACATAAAGACCGTATAGTTATAAGCGGTATCGGTGGAGATATTTACTCTGAAGGTTTTGTTTATCTTACGTTACAAGCACAAGACGGAACTACTTTCGAGCATAAATTTTATTTATTTAATGATTTGCCATGCAAATCGGATGGTATTTTAGGACTAGACTTTTTAAATAGTTTTAATTCGATAATTGATTTAGAAAAAAATATTTTATTACTGAACAGTGATAAACAATGTACTTTGTCTTTGTTTACTAACCCAAAAGTTAGTAAAGATTATTTGACCATTCCAGCACGGTGTGAAATGATACACTATATTAAATTAAATAAAGAATTTAATGATGAGTGTGTGGTTGTGCAAAAAGAGTTGCAAAATAATTTATTTTTGGCAGGTTTAATTGTTAAACCGGGACATGACGTAATTCCAATTAAAATATTAAATACTAGTGAAAATGACGTTAAAATTCCAATATTTCAACCGGAGTTAATACCTTTAAAAGATTATCATGTTTGTTGTTTCAATGCAAACGCAGCGAGTTACACACGTGCAAAAACATTATTGCGCTTACTGAAACTCGATCACCTGAGTACCAGTGAACGTAATCTAATAGAGTCTATTTGTTCTAAGTATAATGACATATTCCACTTACCGGGTGATAAGCTTACGACTACAAATCTGTGTGAACAAACAATTCATTTAAAACCTAATGTGTCTCCAATTTATACAAAACCATATAGATTACCTAATAGTTTAAAACCTGAAATTGAAAAACAAATTAAACAATTATTAGATGATGACGTAATAGAACCAACGCAGAGCGAATGGTCTAGCCCTATCTTGCTAGTACCCAAAAAATCGGATGATGCTAAAAATAAAAAATGGAGATTGGTAGTTGACTACAGGAAAATTAATGAAATTGTGCAAGACGATAAATTTCCACTTCCCAATATTACGGAAATACTAGATTCGCTTTCTGGAGCCATTTATTACTCACATTTAGATCTTAGCCAATCTTATTACCAGGTAAATTTGACACCTGACTCGCGCAAGGTCACATCCTTCACAACTAACACAGGACAGTTTCAAATGAAGAGAATGCCGATGGGTATGAAAACTAGTCCAAGTGCATTTTCCAGAATTATGTCAATTGCTATGTCAGGACTTAATTATGAGAAATGTTTTATTTATCTCGACGATTTGATCTGTTTTGGGCGAAATTTAGAATCCCATAATAAAAATTTAATTGATATATTCGAAAGGTTACGTAAAGTCAATTTAAAACTTAATCCATTAAAGTGTCAATTTTTAAAAACAGAACTTTTGTATTTAGGTCACGTAATATCATCAGAAGGAATTTTACCCGACCCAGAAAAAGTAAAAGCTATTACAAATTATCCAACCCCAAATAATATAGACGAAGTCAGGAGATTTGTTGCTATGTGCAATTATTACAGAAAATTCATTCAAAATTTTGCTGAAATCACTATTCCTCTTAATAGATTATGTCAAAAAAATGTTCAATTTAATTGGTCACAAGAGTGTAATGAGTCATTTGAATTTTTGAAAAATGTTTTAATTTCACCACCCATTTTACAATATCCTAATTTTAATAATGAATTTATTTTGCAAACCGACGCTTCTGATACTGCGCTCGGTGCTGTACTTTGTAACAGTGATAAGCGACCAGTAGCTTATTCCAGTAGACCATTGAATAAAGCAGAAAAAAATTACCCAACAATACAGAAAGAATTAGCAGCAATTGTATGGGGAGTTAAATATTTTCGGCCATATTTATATGGTAGAACTTTTACTATAATGACGGACCATAAACCTTTGATTTATCTATTCGGCATGAAAGACCCGTCAAGTAGATTATTAAAATTTCGGTTGGCATTAGAGGAGTACGACTTTAAAATTAATTACGTAAAAGGTAAAGACAATGTGATTGCGGATGCATTATCACGAGTATGTATTACGTCAGACGAACTGAAAAGTATTAATGAAAAAATTATGGCAATTACTACGAGAGCACAAGCTAAGAAAAATGAGGAAAGTAAAAAAGGTGACGAATTAAAAGGCAACGAGAGTGATAGGGGTATTCCAAGTATTGACACCAACAATTGGCCTGATCAACCAAGAGTTGTGGAAATACTTAGAATTCCAAATGGTGCGGTTGAGATGAAATTAATAAAAGGAAATGAATTAAATAAATATCGTAAGAAAATAAATATCGTAAAAAGCTAGCGATACAAGAAATATGTATAATAAAAAATAAAGACAACGCGTTGTTCATTAAAAGTCTTTTAGAAGAAATAAAGAAAAAAGAATGGCCCGGGCCACGCATTTGTATTTTGCGAGGGATTAAAAGGATAGAAAATGACAAAGAAAAAGTATTTATAATTAATGACTATCACCATCGATATACTAGATAGTATATCGATGACTATCACTTATTACCAACCAGTGGGCATGCTGGTATAAATAAGATGATTAATAATATTCGACGTAAATTTTACTGGCCAGGAATGACAAATGACATTAAACAATTTGTTCGTAAATGCGAAAAATGCCAAAAGATGAAACATTCACGACATATTAAAGACCCAATGGTAATTACCACAACAGCAAATGCTGCATTAGATAAGGTTTATTTAGATATCGTAGGTCCGCTTGATAGAGATATAGAAAATAATAAGTATATTTTAAGTATTCAATGCGAATTAAGCAAATTCGTCGAGGCCTACCCTCTAAAAAACAAAGAAACGGTAAGTGTTGCTAGAGCTTTCGTTAATAATTTTATATTAAGGTTTGGGGTACCAAAAATAATTGCCACCGATCGGGGGACGGAGTTCATCTCATCGACAATGTCAGAGGTATGTAAGTTACTAAATATAGAAAAACTTCACTCCACAGCTTACCACCATGAGTCAATAGGATCTTTAGAAAACTCACATAAACATTTGGGTGCATACTTAAGAATGCAATGTGATAAAAATCCTGAAACGTGGAGCCACTGGCTACCTTTTTGGTGCTTCACGTATAACAATACTGTTCATTCGTCAACAAAATATACACCTTTTGAACTTGTCTTTGGGAAAACCTGTGAATTACCTAGTAGAGTAAGTGCTAATTTAGAACCATTGTATAATCCGGATAATTATAATTTAGAATTAAAGTATAGGCTACAAAAGGCTCATAAAGACGCGCGCGAAAATTTGTTAAAAACAAAAATTCGTAGGAAAAGTGTATACGATAAGAACGTAAACACAGTGAACTATAAACAAGGTGATTTAGTATTAATTAAAAATGAAATCGGTAATAAATTAGATACCTTGTATAACGGACCCTATAAAATTTTAGAAGTTAATATACCTAATATTGTAATTGAAATTGGTAGTAATAAAAAAGATACTGTTCACATAAACAGAACTAAACCATTTTATACTTAAGTATCGACGTAATAGTATAAGGTATTTTTAATTTTTTTATTTGCAAATTATATGTTAGTAATAAATTTAGATAAAAAAAAAAGTCTATTAAAACTTTTTTTTGTTTTTGTGCCCGTAGATGTAGTATGTAGCTTATTAGTTATACTTATATATTATTAAGTCCATTTATGTATTGAGTTATTGCAGTAATATACGACCTTTAGTCAGATGCAGTTGTGTTTTATTTAATATCTCCGCAGAGGCTGTCGAAGAGTATGAAAAACACTGAGGTCACCACGGAGGAGTGGCACAAAAGTTTTCAAAATTGGTTTAATCGCATGAAAAAGTGCATTTACGCAAAGGGAGAATATTTTGAGAAACAATAAATTCATTTTTGACCTATAATAGTATTTTTTTCTTATTCATTCCGGAAACTTTTAGTGCGCCCCACGTATTATACTTAGTTAAAAAAACTTATTTATTTTTTTGTGTGAGGAGAAAAAAAGCAAAGGAATCTTCTAAATTACACCTGCACGAAGACGGGTGGGTCGCTAGTGCTATTTTTGATGTAGCCTAAAACAATTGAACATTTAATTATACCTATGTCAGAAACATCGTTGTGGATCTTAGAGGAGATACCACTGGAGAGAGCATGATGCGCTAACCCCCTCTGCCAAGTTTTTGGTCATATGGTCAGGTCATTCTTTATTTGTGTGCGTGTATTTTTGAATGTGTTGCGAGTTTATTATAGTGTGGGTATGCGTGAAAGTGTATCTGCGTGTGTTTACTTCGCCTCCCGCACCCCGCAAAAGTGCCACGAAAAATTTGTTCGGGGAATCGACGCGATACTAACTCCTTTGGTACTTTCTCTGAGTTGTGGATAGTAGGTATTGCGCTTGCTAAATGCATTTTGTTGTCAGTATATAATTGCATTGTTCAGTTAATATTATTTTAACAGTTAGAAATCTGTGAACAGTGTTTTATGATTTACTACCACGCATTTTACTTACGTAAACATAGAAATAGTAAAAAAAAGGTGTTCAGTTACAGCCAGACGGTGTCACTTAAGTATAAATGGATATAAGTTGTCCGTGCCGCGGTCTTCTCTAAGTTCAATTTTGTATTTAAAATGAAACAGACAACTCAACAAACGACACAAAGTACCAGTGTACTGACCTATGGAGCAGAAACTAAACTTGGGTAAGTAAAGTTGAAGTGGGAGTGGATTGGACATGTGGCCAGAAAAGATAGCGCATGGTCCAAAAGAATAATTGACCATAGGACCAGAACACATCTAAAGAACGGCAACAAATACGATGGAAGGACAACGAAATAGAGCGGGCAGCAAATGGACACTCACTGCTCAAGACAAAATAAAATGGGGAGTACTAAAGGAGGCCTACACCGAGTATGTGGTCAAAAATGGTTAAAGAACAAGAAGAAGTTGTCCTTGATTAAAGGCACTGGCGTTATAAAGTCAGAAGATTACGTACAACAAACATTTTCCCACGGGATAAGTACCTATACTATTTGCCTGTAACTGGTTCCTAGGATACAACACCAAAACAAATCTAAAATCGGTTTAGTATTCTCTGAGATTACTCCCCAACCCAACAAACATTGCTTTCGTAGGAATGGAATATTTTCACACTACCGCACAGACTACACTTGAGTTTTATTTGTATTTATTTGGTTTAATTTTGTACCTAATGTAGTCCAGCACCATCTTATTAAAGTAAAGAAAAGAAGTTCGTATATCCTCGCTGTTTCTTACAAATTCAGACCATTTTAAGTTTACTTTAAAGTGCAAATTTGAGAGCAGGAAGCAAATAAAGACACTATCAAGTTCACTAAGAATACATGCTATTTTACTATTAGAACAGACAACTTTGTGTACTAAGAGTTTCTATTGCATGGAACAGTATTCTCAAAGGTATACGCTCGAAATGGTACCAGTATATGAAGTAGGTACCTACTAGCTTTTATCAGATTATTGCTGTATTCTTTGCAGGAAAACAGAAAGTTTTCTAACAGGTTTGATATCCAGAAATTGCTTTGTGAAATGGAAGTTTTGTAATGCAAAGTAGCAATGTTGGAACGTGCATGTTCGCAATATCGGAATACATTTTAAAATTCAATTTATTTTTACTAATATATGTGGTAAGTTTCCCAACAGGTGGGTCTTAAGATGAACATGGACAAGACGAAGATCATGTCTAATGTCCAAGTTGCACCCGTACCGGTAGTTGTTGGGAACGATACACTCGAAGTTGTTGACCACTACGTATACCTAGGACAAACTGTCCAGTTAGGTCGGTCCAACTTCGACAAAGAGGTCGCCCGAAGAATCCAACTCGGATGGGCAGCGTTCGGGAATGGGATGGGCAGCGTTCGCGCGTTCTGCCCGCGTTCGGGAAACTACGCGATATCTTCTCGTCCAAAATACCGCAGTGCCTGAAGACGAAGGTTTTTAACCAGCGTGTGTTGCCAGTGATGACATATGGTACTGAGACGTGGTCTCTAACGGCTGGCCTTTTAGAGAAGTTCAGAGTCACACAACGAGCCATGGAGAGAGCTATGCTCGGAGTTTCTTTGCGCGACAGAATCCGAAATGTGGAGATTCGCCGAAGAACCCAGGTCACCGACATAGCTCTCAGAATCTGCAAGTTGAAGTGGCAATGGGCAGGCCACATCGCTCGAAGAACCGATAACCGTTGGGGAAGAAAGGTTCTCGAGTGGCGACCACGAACCGGAAGACGCAGCGTAGGCAGGCCTCCCACTAGGTGGACAGACGACATTGTGCGCGTCGCAGGTAACCGGTGGATGCAAATAGCCAATTGTCGTTCATTGTGGTGTTCGAAGGGGGAGGCCTATGTTCAGCAGTGGACGTCTTCCGGCTGATGATGATGACGATGATGATGTGGTAAGTAGGCCTCTTCTTGTCTTTCGTAACGCTCTTGAAAGAGCGGTCGTGGCCGTTATGTAGTATTACTAGGGGCAGATGTTACGCGCCTCACGACTTGTCACCATCTTTCTCTGTTTGCCGTCATCCTGGTGCACTCATGCAAGGGACCGCCCAGCGCCCAGATTTAATTTGGTCAGTCCATCGCATAGGTGACCGCCCGCGTGGTCTAGTGCCTACATACACATACTACATAGGCATACTTAGGCGATATTAGTACTAAGTCTATGGTGGTGAGTCAAGTCAAAAAGTCAAGTTACCCGTGCGTGGGGTGGCGGGCATCCGGGCATGAATAGAACCCACACATCTTCAGCCGTTGGGTGTCGTAAGAGGCGACTAAGGGAAAAAAGATAGGCATCAGCGTCTTTCTATTGGGTTACATAACACCTACAATACTTGTACGATCTGGGACCGTACACCTTAATATGATATTGATTGATATTGATACACAATGATGATGATAGATGATAATAGTTTATCTATACTATAATAAAACTCAAAGAGCACTTTTTCTGTACATTGAATATTTTTCCAAAATTTCTATGTGGGGATACTATACTATCGACATAGAGGCCAAAACAATTTTTTTTGGAATTATTGTCTGTCTGTCTGTCTGTCTGTCTGTCTGTCTGTCTGTCTGTCTGTCGTTCTGTTTGTCCAGGCATCATTCGAAAACCCGTGGATGGATTTTGATAGGACTTTCACTGATGTGTTGTGTAGAAGTAGGGGTATAAATTGGTATATAAAACATCACGCTATGTTTCATAGGGGCTAAGCAGTGAAACATTACTTGCACATATTACCACGTAATTTCCTTTGTATGTGAATAGGGTAATTATAGACTGATCAGTTAATCATTAAGATATGTATTATTACGCTATATACAATAGGGACTGAGCAGACATTTAGTTTGCATAAGATATGGCAGTGGTGAAGGGTCAATTTTTGTAAGGGGTAAGCCGTTCCGGTACACCCAGGAAATTTTCATTAGATTTCTGTATTGTTCTAAGTACTTTGCTAATAGCAATATGACATTATATCTTTGAAAAGTTAAAATCTTAAATAAAATATTAAATTCCCGAGCGAGTCCAAACTAGATTAGGAAAGAAATAGGCAAGGGAAAAATAACATTTCGTTTTATTTAAAAGCCAGTTCATGAAATTTTAATGAAACTCCCCATGTCCAGGTAGTGTATAGGTATTGTATCACAGTCGCAACAATAAAAGATGCGAAACACTAAGAACTTTCATTATCGAATATCATTAGACAGTAATTTACGATGTTAGCGTATTTACATTATGAACAGCGCCATCTATCGGCGGAATTGGACATACAATCACTATAGAACTTTTATAACTCAAGAACGGCCTATCCGATTCGGCTGAAAATTGGTGGTAGCTTAGAACCAGGAAACGGACATAGGACATAGGACTTTTTATCCCGGTAGGTTAAGGTTAAGCAACGTTAGGTAAGGTCATTAAATAGATGGGTGAACCGATTTGTATGAAAGTGTGCATATCGGGTAGGTCTGAGAATAGGTCATACAGTATATTTCATACCGCTAGGTTAAGGTTAAGCAACATAAGGCAAGGTCATTAAACAGATGGGTGACCCGATTTGTATGAAATTTTGTGTGCATATCGGGGAGGTCTGAGAATAGGTCATAAAGTATATTTAATGCCGCTGATACCATGATTGACGAGGATATATAGAACGAGAGGAGGGTGCAAGAGAGGAGAAAGAGGGAGAGGGGATTCGAGGAGGGGGTGATGGGGTGAGGGATCGGGGGAGTAAGGGGGGAGTGAGAAGGAGCAAGTTCGTAGAAGAGAGAGGGGAGAGGGTTCAGAGAGGGGACAACAGGGAGAGGAAGAGGGGGAGTGTGACGGAAACCGAAGCGGGAGGGGGAAAGAGAGAGGAGAGAAAGAGCATATAATTAGATTTTTTTTATAAGAGAGAGAGATATGGATAGAGATTAATCTAGGGAGGAGGGACAAAAGGGGAGCAAAATGTAATAAAAGCGAGGGCGGAGCTGCGCGGGTCAGCTAGTTGATAATAATTTGTATGATAGTATGAATGAGTCCGCGTGGTATGAATGATTGCTACGAACTAACTTGAATGCGACGCGTTGGTTTAAAGTGCTGACATAGCAAAAATGTACAGTTGCACTGTACATGCTCCGGGACACGAGAAGATGAACAGATGAGATGAATGATGATGAGATACAAAATTAAGTAAGTATAAGTACAAATTGATTGATTAATAATATAAAACTTAAGTAAAAGTAAAATGTTTTCTTATGATAGGTGACGTCACCCGGTTCATTCCGCCCTGTTTGTTGCTCTGATTGCCGGTTCTAGTAGGGATGGCTGGAGCTTTTGTAGTTGTTGCGTAGTGTACACAAGGCTCCTCTCGCTGTTGCTCTGATGCCTGGGCAGTCCCATAGACAAGAGGTGTGCAGCGCGTCCTGATCCGACGCCACAGGTACATAATTCCGGCAAGTCCGACGACTGCCACTAACACGTAGATAACCACGTAGTGATGAATATCATGATTCGTAACTCCGTCGGCTAAGATGTTTGGCTCGCTCGCCTTGATCTTCTTGATTGCAGCTCCGATTTCCTCCAAGGTCCGCTGCCGACTCGAGTCTTCGGTGTCATTTTCTGTGTTGGTAAGTGGAATTGTGAGATTAATGACGTTGTTGATCGGTGGAATCCCCAGATTCACGACGCTCGGTTCTGTTTTCATGGAATTTGATAGGTATTTATGTGCATATAGTGTAAATGTTCCGCCTTTGACAACGCAGCCGTCGCTTATTGACATAATTCCAGACTTGCTGAGTTTCTCGGATTTAATACTATCTGTAGATATGATACGTATGGTGCACTCATCGCAACAAAAGTATAAGTATGAATTAACTATGTTTAATTCCATCCACTTGTCTCTGCACCTTGCTATTTTTGTTTGGCATTGATTGGAAATGTGATCGTTTATGCACAAATTTTCGTCAGATGTCATTCGATGAATAGGCTGTTGAAGTCGACAAATGTGTTCACTAATTGCATATGGAACACATTCTTGAAAATCGCTGATTGACATCGGTATATAGGAATCCTTTTGCATATTGATAGCCAGAATATTTGCGACGGGTACTATGGTGACCATGTTTTCGCTAATTTGTTGCGGAATTGGTACGAGATTAAATATTTCATAGTACTCTCGGCTCACTAGAGGTATTCTCACCTCGAAAATGAGATATTCCGTGGTAGTCCTTGCTTTCACTTTAACTAGATGAAAGATTTGTCCTAAATCAGTCACTACGTTGTTGATAGGAATAGTTAAGTCCTTTGATATTTGTCCTGTGATGATATTAAGTTCACGTCTTAACTGTTCGGGAGTGAGTAGATGAAAGTTAAATTTCTCGTAGTGAATATTCGTAAGCGTTTCCACCATAGTGTCTTGAATGTTTTTCAAATTGATTAAAATATTGTTGGCGATAACAGCTGATAAGGTGAAATCATTTTTACTGTCTGTTTTCTGAATCTGCTCCTTCAAGGTGTTTACTGCTCGGTCTAGGCTGATCATATGCTGATGAATCAGTTTATGTTGTTTGTCCATGGAATCTTCGACTCTTTTGATGATATTGAACTCCGCCTCCACTATAGACGTCTGGTTTTTCCATAGCAAGGCGAGGTGTTTTTGATTGCTTTTGATCAGTTCAATATTCCTTTGATATTCTTCGGCGAAACTTTCGTCCAAGATTCCAAATAAAGTGTGGGCAACATAGCCTACACCATTGATTAAGCCTCGCCTTCGCCGCGACATATGTTCATTTTGCTGACCAAGTAGTATATTATTATAATGCTCGAGTTCGTTCAATGCGTGACGTAGCTGTAAGGTAACCACGTCGCATTGTGATATGTGATCCGATGCACATATGTTTTCTAAGTGATTGACGTATTTTTTAACTAATTCCGTTCCGCGCCAGTATGGGTTCATATCACAATAGACGATCAGTTTCCATTCTTCTCGTTGTAAACGCATGTTGACCATCTTGTCGAAATATATACTTTGACTCTTGTTGAATTTAGTAAATGTGTATTCGCATGTTATCGGAGATATTAATAACATAAACAACATTAATATGAATGATAGCAGGAAATTGCATTTTCTTGGTGATTTTTGATTTGATAATTTAGGGGCTGATTTTCTTTCGGTAATGGCTTCTTCTACTTGATATTCGCTGATGGGCAATAATGACAATCTTGTGACGGGTCTTTTGATTTTTCCGTTTTTTGTTTGTATTGTTACGACCCGCACGTAACCGTCGTTCCCAGGATGGAGGTCCGTTACTCTGCCTAGGGCCCATTTTCCCGCCGGGAGATTGATGTCGTGGACGATGACAATATCGTTGATTTTTAAATTATGCCGAGGTTGACGCCACTTGCTGCGTGATGATAGTTGACAGAGGTACTCAGCTCGCCACCTTTTCCATATGTCATCAAAAATTTTCTGCGTCAGCTGCCACCTCGTGCGTAAGTCTCTTTCTGTCTCAATAATCGTCAGCGTTGGTCCACTTGCTAGGAAGTGCGCGGGTGTGAGGTAATCCAAATCTTCAGGATCCTCACTGAGAGGGCACAGTGGTCTGCTGTTCAGACACGCCTCCAAGCCAGCTAACAGTGTTGCATACTCCTCATAAGTGAGTTTTTGCTCGCCGATAACTCTCTTGAGGTGATACTTTAAACTCTTGACGGCGGCTTCCCACAGGCCTCCAGCACTCGGCCACGAGGGGGCATTAAAGTGCCAGGTGATCTCCATATCTGTGATTGTGGTGAAGAAGTTGCTGTCAAGGATGTTCTTGAGATTGATAAATTCTTCTGTTAGAATTCTATTTGCGCCTACGAAATTGGTACCATTGTCGCTATACATATGCGCAGGGGTGCCTCGGCGCACCGCCATACGTCGTAGGGCTGTCAAGAATGATGATGAGCTCATATCTGATACCAATTCGAGGTGTACAGCTTTCGTAGCCATACAAACGAAGACCGCGATGTAGCCCTTTGTGGTCTTCACTCCTCGTCCTTTATTGGCTTTGACATCGACATACCCCGTAAAGTCGACGCCAGTATGATAAAAAGGCCGTGTTGAATTGATGCGTGTTGAGCCATCTTGGCACGGTGATGTGATCAAGGTTTATTAGATCTTTCTTTATTTTCACCCATTCGTCATTGATGCTTTCAGGAACACGATCATCCCATTTCAGATTCATCGACCATACTGTTTGAAATAAACATTTAAGCTTAGTGGAAACCGGACACAACCAGCCAAGAGGGTCAAAGATTATTGATATTTCTGATAATAATGACCTTTTGGTGGTTGGTGTCAATGATGTGTCAATCTTGATTTGATATTTAAATTGATCTTGATGTGGTAACCATTTCAGTCCCAATGTTTTGGTCGATTCTTGATGTCTGAATTCGAATGCCTGTTGATTGTTGGTAGTGCTGTTGTCTAGTATCTCGGGTTTGTTTGTAGACCATTTTCGTAAGTTGAAACCTCCAGAGTTTAACAACTGCATAAGATCTGTTTTGAGTTGAATGGCCTCTTCTAAGCTGTGATGTCCGGACAGAAGATCATCCATATAGAAATCGTTTTCTAAAACTTTTGATGCTGCGGGATATTTTGATCGTTCATCTTCCGCCAGACGTTTTAACGTCATCATAGCGAGAAAAGGTGCGGCCTTAGTACCGTAGGTGACTGTTGTCAGCTCGTACTCTCGAAGGATGTCGTCTGGTGAGTCCCGCCATACAATTTTTTGATACTGTTGGTCTTTTTCATTGCAGATGATTTGCCGAAACATTTTTTCGATGTCAGCGGTAAATGCGTACTCGTACTGTCTCCATTTCAATATTAATTTTAATAGATCTTGTTGTAAATTTGGCCCGCTAAACATTAAGTCATTTAAACTGTAGCCTGTCGAAGTTTTTGCTGATCCATTGAATACGACGCGCAACGATGATGTAATTGAATTGGCTCGTAATACACAATGGTGAGGTAAAATGCAGTCTGGCACATTCTTGCGTTCACTTGTGCGCATATGTCCCAATTCAATGTATTCATTGATAAATGATTTATATTTTATAGCTACTTCTTTGTTTCTTGCGAACCTCTTCTCCAACTGATAAAACTGGATACTGCTTTTTGCTTTGATTTTCCAAGATATTGATCGATTTCAGGTTTTAGTGGTAATCTGACCACATATCTGCCATCATTTCTTCGTATTGTTTCGGAATTATATTGCTGAACGCATTGATAGTCCTCAGTAGACATATGGATCTCATTTTCGGCCACGTCTTCGATGGTCCAAAATCTTTGTATGTCTTCGATGTTGTTTAACACCACGTTGCATTGATATGTCTTGACATTTCCACACAATATCCAGCCCAGCTGAGTTTGCTGAGCCACTGGGAGTGCTTCATTTTCCTTGATAATCCCTGCCATGATGATTTCTGAGTATACGCCGGCCCCACATAAAACGTCTACGCCGCTACTTTCAAAAAAATGTGGGTCAGACAGTTGAATACCTTGTAAATATGGCCACGAGGGTTTCATGAATGTTTGATTTGGTAAATTATTGATTAAATTTTTCATGATGAAAACATCAGTCTGAAAGGTGAAGTCCGAATACAACGAGGATGCTGTGATACTGATTACTCCCTTGCAGTTGTTTTGATTCGTGCCGACACCAGATATGACCCCCTTGCATGCTCGTCGGGGCGTTCCTAGTATTTGGGCTGCATTTTCAGAGATGAGTGATACTTGGGAGCCTTGATCTATGAGTGCCCTCATTGTATAATATGATCCATTTGCCCCTTTGATTTTTAAAAGGGCGGTTGCCAGGAGAACTTCTGTGATATTCTGGTTGGACACATGTGTTACATTATTTCTTTGTTCGTAAGATGTTGACGGCATCGAAATCTCCATGCTTGTCTTTGATTTTTGCTCGAAAGTGTCGTGCAACAAGGTGTTGTGATGTCCCTAACAGACACGGCATTTTGCTTCCGAAAAACAAGCCTTATCTTTATGATCATAAAGACAATTAACGCAAAGATTCAATTTCTTTATTGTGTTTCTTTTGGCTTCGGGTGTCGCGTTTAAAAATGTTTTGCAATGAAATAGCCCGTGGCTGTCTTTGCATAGTGGGCAATTTTGTGTCCTCGTTGCGAAACTTTTCATTGCAGAATTGCGAATAAACGGTGTGTTTGATTCATTTTTGTTCGATATATGAGTGCTTTTGTTATAAAATTGCTTCTTGTTTGAATGATAATGCACAACTTCTTTTTCCTGGGATGACGTCGATGAAGCTTTCACAGCGCCTTGCTTACGCCGGGAAGACTCCAATGACGTATATTTGTTCTCCAAAAATTTTAAGAAGTCAGCTAAGGTGGGCAATTCTCGTGGGTTTGTTAAAGATTCGATGTACTCGCTATGTGATTGGGTGTCCAACTTTTGCGACAATAAATGCACAATCAGCGGGTCCCAAGTTGATATATCGACACCGAGGTTTTTTATAGCATTTAGGCATTCATTGGTGGTGTCGAATAAATTTTTGATCAGAGTGTCTGATTGTTGTTGCATCGCATGTAACGATAATAAGATGTTAATATGCGAGCTAAAAATTAATTTAGTGTTGCTATATCGGTGGTTTAAAATTTCCCAACACACCTGATAGTTGTCTGAACTGATATTTAAGTGCTGGATCAACCTTTCAGCTTCTCCCTTTAGCTTGCTCTTTAAAAATTGCATTTTTTGTGCAATTGAAATTGATTTGTTGTTGTGAATTGTTTCTGAAAATAAATCCTTGAATGATGTCCATTTATGATAATTTCCCGCAAACATGGGTATATCTATTTTCGGTGTACAATTTTCTCTATGAGATGCTGACCACATCTTGCTGTTGATTTCTTTTTTCATGTTTGTATATAATTGCTCGTAGTGGCTGTATGCTGATTCATATTCCTCATTTTCCTCGTACAATTCGCTATCTATGTCCCAGTGAAGAGTGTCGATAGCAGCCCACCTCGTTTCTATGATTTTAAGTACGTCTTGAAACTCCCACTTATCGGAAATATTTTCTAAATTAATGTTCGCAATAGCGCGAGATAGTGCCTTAAAATGACTTTTCTGCTTACGCAACATATCTTCTAATTTGCTTGGGTTGCCTTGCGACGCCGATTTGAGGAAGGTTGATGACGTACCGGGAAGATTATTATTTCCCCGATTTTGATCAGTTGACGTATCTTGATTTTGGGAGTCTGACATACGGATTGATGGCTTTCCCGGAGACTGGTCACTGTACTTGCTTGCACTATCTGAGACCTTGTATTGCTTGATGGTTTCTCTGACTTCTTGATAAAATGTCATGGTTTTATGATAAATATTCTCAGAGAAATACGTGTAACCGCGATCATCAAACTCACATAATTTGATATGGTTTCCTTGGAACTCCTTCCAGTAGGTTTCCAGGGTGTCCAAACGTTTCTTGATATATACAGGAGTCTTACGGTCAATTGGATCCTTTTTAAAGTTCCTAAACAGTTGCTCCATAGCGTCCTTTAGTTGTTGCTGGGTTGCTAAAATGTCTTCCATGGTGCTCATGATGATTTTCTTTGTAGTATTATATTAACTGTTAATGTGTAAACAGTTTATGTGTTCTGTATCCTTCTTACGATATGTGCGCATTCTCAATTCAGCTGGGGAGACCCGCTTGTGGGAGGCCAGCCGAACCGATTCGCTACCGCAAAAAGAATCACAAAACACTATCCACGAAGATGATACTTGTAGATGACGTAAGTAGATACGTGTCCACAGGTGCTGGCGTTGATGTGCGCAGGAACAAATACGTGGTAATGTTGTATCACACGCGAATTGGTCCCGCTTTTACGGAAGCTCGTAGGACCATTAATGTACGATCTGGGACCGTACACCTTAATATGATATTGATTGATATTGATACACAATGATGCTGATAGATGATAGATGATAATAGTTTATTGATAATAATTTGTATGATAGTATGAATGAGTCCGCGTGGTATGAATGATTGCTACGAACTAACTTGAATGCGACGCATTGGCGTAAAGTGCTGACATAGCAAAAATGTACAGTTGCACTGTACAATACTGAAATCTCCAAGCCGCCTGCGTGGGGATTATGGACACGCTTCCTTCTAAGGCCTTAGTTCAACAGTGGATATCTTTCGACTGCTGATGATTCCACCTTCCCTACCTATTACTAGAGGACGAGACGTAGAGCAATTACGCACGTTTACGTTGTGAACGTCCCATCAGTCCGGATTAAGCGCATTTCTTAGTCGTTTCAAATATTGGTCTGGTTTCTACTACTATCCCTTTGGCCTTTTAGTTTGTTGTAATTTTCAAACTTTATTTTAATCGGGAATTAACGCGATTTACCTTATATTTTGGCTTGACGACCAGCCGTGTGTTGGAACGTATGTGGTACGCCTTAATTATTCGGACAATTTGTTTTATAAATTGTTTATGGTAATTTTTACTAGCAGCCACATCTTGTCTCTGCTTCCCTCAGGGTCTCCAGATTGGGGGTTTTTTTCCCCATTTTGGGGAAAAATAAAACCTTTGGGGAACTTTTGGGGAAACGAAAACTGTGGGGAAAATTTTGGGGAACACAATTTTTCTTGGCGAAAGCTTGGGGAGAAACAAAACTCTAATTCAGAAAGGTTAAAAATCAAAAATATTTCACAATGTCTCACGTAAAACAATACAATGTTGTTAACATTACTCTTCCGTTATTGTCCCCCTCACGGTCAATGGTCAGAATGGCGGGCGAGGGTGTCTCTGGAACACACTCACTCACTTATGGGGTGAGGCCCTCGAGAAAAATGGGAAAGCGCTCGTTGTTTCTCTGGATGTCTCGAAGACCTTCGATAGGGTTTGACACGCTAGCCTTTTAAACAAGCTGCCAGCGTACGGCATATGGTTGGTTTGATCGGCTGGATAAAGGACTTCCTGAGTGAACGGTCACTCCGAGTGGTTGTTGACGGTTGCTCATCGGAACCGTTGACGACTAATGCCGGAGTTCCTCAGGGATCCGTTCTCTCCGTAACTAATAATAATAATATCTTGGGACAATCCACACACGGTCATCTAATCCCAAACTAGGCAGAGCCTGTACTATGGAAACCAGACAACTGATACTAATACTTAAATACATTTTTTTAACTCTCTTCCTGCTGCATATCAACGATCTGCTGATGTCCGTTATCTATGGGTATGCAGATGACTGGAGAGAGAGTAAGGAGCTTATCCAGTCTGAAAGAGTAGCCATGGTGGAGCGCGCGAATCTCACACTTCAGGCAGTCCCCGAATGGGGTGATGGCAATCTTGTGGGATTCAATACCACCAAAACTCAGGCGTGTCTGTTCACCGCGAAAAGGAGTACGTTCATCTTGGCTCCTACTTTTCAGAATGTATCACCTTCAGTTGTTGGGTTTTGATATTTCTTCAAACCACAACTTTGGGCGGTTCATTGAGTCCAAGGCCAAGGTAGCTGCAAGTAAGTTACTAGTCCTTGCAAAGGTCCGCCGGTACTTCACACCGGGGCAGCTTTTGATGCTATATACAGCACAAGTCCGGTTGTGTGTGGAGTACTGTAGTCACATATGGGCTGGTGCTGAAAAAAAAAACATCTTGCTGCTTTCGACTCAGTGGAGAGGCGTGCTAAGAGGCTTATTGGTGATGCAGGGTTCGTAGCGGCCAATTTACAAAGCCTAGAGCACAGGCGCAGAGTAGACAGCCTCTCGGTATTCTACAGGATGCATTTTGGAGAGTATGCGCAGGAATTGCATGACTTGACTCCACCATCCCCCTTCCAACATCGGACGACGAGACGCACGACACGTACACACCCTTATGTGGTGAGCTTGCCTTCAGTACGGACTCCGGATTAAGCGATTTGCTTCTTCATTTATAATAAGGACAGCAAAGGACTGGAACAGTTTGCCTGCGTCGGATTTCCCGCCCGATTATAATGTGGATGTCTTCTAGACTAGAGTGAATAAGCTTTTAATAGGCTAGTGTGCTTTACTATCCTCGATTGTGTCGCCGTTTTCCATCAGGTGGGACTGCAGTCAAGCACTAGCTTATAAATAGTAAAAAAAACACCAATAATTCTTATGACAAAAGTAGCCTCTAACCTAAAAGTTCCCATCTATCTTTATACAACCAAAATTCAGCCAAATACGTTAAAGCGTAACAAATAGTATAAGAAACCAACTCGCTTTCACTCTTATAAAATTAGTAGGTGTAAATAAGGGAGGATTAGATACGAAATAAATTTTGGGGAAAATTGTACAAAAACTTATCTTTTTGGGGAAAAATAAAACCTGATTTGGGGAAATTTCACATGCTTAATCTGGAGACCCTGGGCCTTCCCTTTGCCTCTTTCTCTTTGTCATGGATTGTTGGACCAGTAAGACGAATAAACTATAATTAATTAATATTTGTTCTCTTTTATCACCACCCGTAGCTAAACTGCATGGCCACGCCTTATTCAGGAAACACTGCAACTCTGCTGATAGTTTCAACAGGTGATGGTCCCCGAAAATTAATAAGGAAAAGTGATAACGCGTGCAGTGTACATAACCTCAAAAAGAGATTGCTACGTGGTGGTGTCTTTGTTCTCTAAATTACATCCTCTTTGTTCTCTAACTGTAATGGCGTCGCCTTCGCTGCAAGAAATGAGCAATGGAAATGCTTTGCCGGCGAATAGCAGCAACATGGTATGTACCATTGAAAAGTTGGAAGGCTTATCTAATTATTTAAATTGGAAATTCGCAATAAAAATGCTACTATCCCTGGATGGGTTGTGGAAGGCAATCGAGGGCACAGAAACAGAAACTGATGCAGCACGGAATCAGCGGGCTTTGGCGCGGATTGCTTTAAGCATTAAGCCATCACTTTATCAGTATATAAGAAATGCTAAAACTGCCAAAGAAGCATGGAATAATTTGGCTGATATATATGAAAATAAAGGTTTGTTACGGCGTGTGCTGCTTTTGAGACAGCTGCATAGGATAGAATACTCACATTTTTCATGTATGTCTGAGTACATACAGGGTGTGATGACCCTTGCGCAGCAGCTTGCGGACATTGGCCGTACAATAGATGATGCTGAAATTGCTGAGATTTTGTTGAGCGGTCTGCCTCAGGAGTTTGAGTACTTGGTTTCTAATCTTGAAACAGTATGTTTAACCAGTAACCTTACCAGCGAGATTGTTCGAAGTAGACTCATACAGGAAGAGCTACGCAGAAGCAATGGTGTATCGGACAATAACAACTCTGCTTTAGTTGCACAAAGTTCTACCAAGAAGAAGTATATCATTTGTCATTATTGTAAGAAGCCAGGACATATGAAAGCGAAATGTTTCAAGCTGAAGAGTGACAAGAAAAAGGAGTCAACAAGCTTCGCTTCAGCATTGTTTGTTCAACAAAAAGATGCCTGGTGCATTGACTCCGGCTGTACATCACATATGACAAATTGTAGAGGAAATCTGGTGAATTATAAGGACTTTAAGTGTAATAATAAACAAGCTACAGTTGCAGTAGCTAATAATGATAAAGTAAGTTGTAATGGTATAGGAGACTTGATGGTTAACTTTGGAACTGAGGTAAGACAACTTAAAAATGTTTTGTTTGTGCCACAGCTAGCCACAAATTTGTTATCAGTAAGTGAATTAGTAAGAAGTGGGCTTACTATTGAATTTGATAAGCAAGGGTGTAGCATTTATAGTGATAAGGTCTCGGGAAACTGTATAGCTTTTGTGGGGTGTGATAATGGGATTTATAGGTTAGATTGCCAAATAGTAAATTCCTTGCACAATAAGGTGTATTCTTCCAAACTTTTGAGTGATGGGCAAAAGACGGAGAGTACTGCAGTCGCTGCTGTTAATGATCCTTTGGATCTTTGGCATCGCAGATTGGGACATTTAGGTCTTAGAGGTATGTGTGCTCTGAAAGGTCAAGTAACTGGTGTACAATTTCAGAATAATCAACAGAACAGTTTTAAAGGCTGCATACCTTGCCTTGAGGGGAAGCTGTCAGTGCAGCCGTTCCCGAAAGGAGAAGGCAAGCGAGCTGAGCGACCACTGGAGCTCATACATTCAGATGTCTGCGGGCCGATACAGGAGAGCAGCTGGAGTGGTGCAAGATATTTGGTAACATTTACAGATGATCACACAAGGAAAACTTTTGGATACCTGATGAAACATAAGTCTGAGGTATTGTCCAAGTTTATTCATTTTAAAGCTATGGTAGAGAGACAAAAAGGATTAAAAATTAAACGCTTGCGTTCGGACAATGGTGGCGAGTATGTCAATTTGAAGTTTGCTGGATTCTTAAATACAGAAGGTATCGTACATCAGACTACGGTGCCTTATTCGGCTCAACAGAATGGTGTTTCAGAGCGCCTTAACCGGACGCTCATTGAAAAGGTGCGTTGCATGCTGCAGGAGGCAGGTCTTAGTAAGCGTTATTGGGGAGAGGCGGTAAATACTGCAATTTATTTGAAAAATAGGTCCCCCACTACAGCTTTAGCTGGACAAATTCCTGAGCAATTATGGACTGGATCTAGGTTGGACCTAAGTCATTTGAGAGTTTTTGGTTGCATCGCTTATTCTTTGGAGCCTGAGCATAAGCGTAGAAAGCTTGATGCTAAGAGTAAAATGTGTATATTAGTAGGATACAGTGAGACAACTAAAGGGTATAGATTGTCTGATCCTACGAATCCTAGTAAAGTATTATTGTCCCGGAATGTTGCATTTTTGGAGAACAGGTTTTTTAAGAGGAATATTAATGATAGTGAAAATGAATTTATTTTATTTCATAATGTTGTTGACAAGAGCAACAAAGAATTGGTTTTAAATAATAATAATGTGAGCTATCCTAGTCAAAGTAATAATAATGAATATAATAATAATAATGAATATAATAATGATTTAGGGCAATTTAATGATATAACCAATTCTTTAGATATTAACGATGGTTCTTTTGTATCTTCAGGTGCCACAGACGAGGAGAACTATTGCACAGGCAGTGAGGATGAGTCCCGCTGTGCAGATTCACCGTCGGCGAGCCACGAGTTGGTAACTTCGTTAGCGCCGGACGCGTCTGTTCGAGGGGAAGGTGTGACCGGTGCAGAGGTACCCCGGGCTGAAGCTAATGCTGACCGTCCTGTACGAAGTACTCGGTCCATTCCACCACTGAGGTATCGTGACTATGACTTATCAATGTATGTCAGCAATTCGGATGAACCATCGAGTTATGAAGAGGCTATCTCTTGTGCAGAGGCGCCAGAATGGCGTGCTGCAATGCAGAGTGAGTATGACTCGCTAATCGCAAATAGAGTTTGGAAGATTGTAGATAGACCAGAAAATCTGAATATAGTTAAATGTAAATGGGTCTACAAGCGAAAACTTGATGCTTCCGGGAACTTTGATAAGTATAAAGCGCGATTAGTTGCCAGGGGATTTACTCAAAAATTTGGGGTAGATTACAATGAGACCTTTTCACCAGTAGTAAGGCATTCTACCATGAGGATTTTGTTCTCCTTGGCTAATGAATTGGATCTTAACATAGACCATATAGATGTCGCTTGTGCTTTCCAAAATAGTGACATAGATGAAACCATATTCATGGAACAACCAATTGGTTTCGATAATGGTGATAAATCTAAGGTTTGTTTATTAAAAAAGAGCATATATGGCTTAAAACAAGCAAGTAAAATGTGGAATAACAAGGTTCATGGCTTATTAAGTAGTAATGGTTTTGAACAAAGTAAAAGTGAACCTTGTGTTTATGTAAAGAAAGAAAAGTCTGATTTAACCATTATTGCTTTGTATGTTGACGATTTTTATGTATTTTATAGTGATAATAGCTATGTTAAGAAACATTTAATAAAATTGTTGGAAAAGGAATTTAATGTAAAGAACCTGAGTGCATTAAGAAATTGTCTTGGTATTAATGTAATAAGAGATAGGTCAAAAGGTATTTTAAAACTTGACCAGACTGATTATATTAAGAGATTGTTATCGCGGTTTGGTATGAGTAATTGTAAAGCGGTATCTACACCTTTGCCTTTAAATTGTAAATTGGTTAAAGCTGAAGCAAACAGTGTAGTTGAGAATAATGATAATTTTAGGCAGCTTTTGGGCTCATTAATGTATTTAGCTGTGTGTACCAGACCGGATATAGCTTATGCTTGCAGCCAGTTAAGTCAGTTTAATAATTGTCATGATAATAGCCACTGGCAAGCTGCAAAACGTGTGTTGCGTTATTTAGCGGGGACAATGGATTACTGTTTACTGTTTGTAAAAAGTAATAAATTGAATTTAACTGCTTATACAGATGCCGATTGGGCAAATGACATTACAGACCGAAAATCATATACTGGTTTTGTTGTAAAGTTAGGTAATAATGTTATAAATTGGGAGTCACGCAAGCAGCGCTGTGTAGCCCTATCAAGTACAGAGGCGGAATATCTTGCAATTACGGATGTTTGTAAGGATTTGTGTTTTATTAAGAATTTGTTGAGTGAGATCTATTGTTTAAATGTAGAGTTAGTTGTATATAATGATAACCAAAGTGCAATTAAACTGTTGGAATGTAAAGAGTATTGTCATAAACGTACAAAACATATAGATCTCAGATACCATTATGTAAAAGACCTTATTAAGAATAATGTGACTAAAGTTGAATTTTTACAGTCAGAAAAGATGATAGCTGATGTACTTACCAAACCGCTTAGTCATAAGAAACATGTAAATTTTATTCGTGATATGAATGTTATGTAAATAGGGGTCACATACGATGCATGTTAGTTGTAAGGATGTGATACTAACTGACTTGGTTTGTTTGTTTCTTGTTGTATGTGGCTTAGGATTACATGAGCGAATAATGTAAAGCGTAAGGGGAAGTGTTGGAACGTATGTGGTACGCCTTAATTATTCGGACAATTTGTTTTATAAATTGTTTATGGTAATTTTTACTAGCAGCCACATCTTGTCTCTGCTTCCCTTTGCCTCTTTCTCTTTGTCATGGATTGTTGGACCAGTAAGACGAATAAACTATAATTAATTAATATTTGTTCTCTTTTATCACCACCCGTAGCTAAACTGCATGGCCACGCCTTATTCAGGAAACACTGCAACTCTGCTGATAGTTTCAACACCGTGGTCACAAGCAGACTGGTTCAGCGAGACGGCTCCGTGCGCGAGGCAGAAATATCTCCGTCTACCCCCGTTCTTTCACTTGTAACGTTAAGCCCACTACACTCACAGTATCTGTATATTTGACTGCCGGCAAATAGCGAGGTTTTGTCATTCTAATCACTGGTTTCCAAGCAACTGCCAATTTAAGTTTTTTATTTTTCCCGGTTGAAATTTTTATATTTCTTCTTTCTTTTTTTTTGTTTGATAATGGAACGCGAAAGTCTAAAAAGTATATATTGTTGTAATTTTGTCGTAATTTTTTTTTAACAAGACAAAGAATGTTTAAAAAAAGTGAAAAAATGAAAAGCCCGCTGAGGTGGTAAAAATCTTATTTAACTACCGCCTATACTGCGATCTCCAAGACGCCTGCCAAGCGCGGGGATTATGGCAACTCGTCCGTTTTGAGGGGGAGGCTTTTGTTCAGATAATTTTTTTGTGGGCGTATATTTACAGACACACGACAAACACACATGTTCATTTTTGCACACAAATTTTACCATTAGACCTACGGGCACCTCAGTTCAACAAATGAGCTGCCTTGCCTTTGTTTTCCGCGATTGCATTGTTACGTCGCGGTCGTACATCTTCTCTACTGCAGTGCACTCGTATCTCCAATAAATGTCCAAAAAGGTAATACCATATTGCTTTTCACGGAACTGTACATGATCAGGACTACACAGAATAATCAACAATGTAGCCTTTATACTGGTGGGTATAGGAGCTAAATCAGCTTGGCTGCGGCAAATGTTATTGTATGTGAAAATTTAAAACAATTTGCTTTTCGGTGCTTGTGACGGTCGTTTCACGAGTCTTTTCTGTAATAAAACGTTCAGAAACAAGTCCGTTTAATGCACATTATTTATAGAGACTTTACGGCACATCATTTTATAATGCACCAGCGATTTTATATCTCTGTTAAACACTATCTTTGTAGCCTAGTCGGCGAGCACAAGAAATAATACACGAAAAAAGGGCTACACAAATTTATTAAATAATAGAAACGAGAAGAAAGTTACGTTACAGGGGGAGGTCGATTACTAGTTAGCTTGTTCGCACGTATAACAAAAATAGCTGTAACTTAACTAGGGGTCGTTAGGGAACGCAACGGCGATTCCCGCGGTCTTCGGCGTCCTCGTTCTCCTTGGAGTGGCCAGGCACGCCACGGATGCGGAGTCTGGACTAGACCCGGTCGTCAGCAACACAGCCACGAACTTGTGGCCGGCAAAATGCGAAGCCTTTCGCCCGAAAGGGGGAACACTCTTGCCCGAAGGGAGAACTCTTCGCCCGAAAGGAGAAACTTTTCACCCGAAGGAAGAAACCCTGGAACGCCACATAAGCGTTCCTGTAGACGCCGTTCCCTAACGCGACACCCTCCAAACCAGCTTTCAGTTGGTGGAGGCTGCCTCATTATGGAGACGTCTACAGGAATAAAAGGTACACCCTAACAATATACAGTAAAACATGGGCCTAATAGTACCTATTCACATATGGAAGGATTACAATTAAAAAATCCTACAGCAGCGATTACATAATTTAAACAACTTACCAGTAATACTGGGTTTTCTGGTTGATATTCACTTTAATAATAGATTAGAATAGAAATAGAATTTTATAAATAGACTTTAGCAATTAAGAATTCCGTAGAACCCGCTGGCAGTATTGGACTAACACGATAATGAGGCGTGATGGTCGTAGCTCAGCTGAGATGGCAGTGGCTCGCTCAACTTCTGAGTCAAAAACGAAACCTCTCGAGTGGAGATGGCGTCGAACCGTCTAGAAAAGCCAGTACCTAATTCGGTGGCCGCCTACGATTGGTCGTCACTTTTAGAATACGGGTACTGAGCATTTATCGCATCGTCTCGCCCTCGGTAGACTCCGCCTATTTTAAATCAAATACCCTCTATTAAAAAGTGGTTCTTACCTAGGTATCTAAATATTACCTATGGTTCTATCAATGAAAATAATAAGAATGCCTGATGCAGCTTTCATCGCCTATTACCAGAAATAACTAAAATAAGAACATAGTATTCCCCAATCAATGTAAACAGGTCGTATATTAATATAAACGCCTCGTCAAAAATTATTAGTAATAAGTAAGATTACTATGCGTTGCTATTACTACCATTATAGGCGTAATTCAACGTAATGCTAAAAACAGCTGTCTTTTACTTATTTATTAACGAAATGAGTTTAAAACAATGTAGCTATGCTACATCTTCCAAATAAATAAAAAGGAATTTCCAAAATGTATGTATAGCGCATACCTTTCGAACGTCTGCACCAAATTGGATAATACTTTTTTGTGTTCGTCATTGTAAGGAGAAGGTCCTTACGGGAAAAAAGAAAGTTGCGCAGAAAAAAGGCCTCCTCCTTATAAGGGAGGGGTTACCGTAATCCCCACGGTTGGATCGCAGTGTAGTTGGTAGATAATCCAATAGAAAGACGCTGCTGCCCGTCTCCTTGTTTTCCCTTAGTCGCCTCTTAGTGGTTGGCCACAGTGAACCAGGGTCTCCAGATTGGGGGTTTTTTTCCCCATTTTGGGGAAAAATAAAAACTTTGGGGAACTTTTGGGGAAACGAAAACTGTGGGGAAAGTTTTGGGGAACACAATTTTTCTTGGGGAGGAACAAAAGTCTAATTCAGAAAGGTTAAAAATCAAAAATACGAGTATTTCACAATATCTCACGTAAAACAATACAATGTTGTTAACATTGCACATTCGTTATTGTCCCACTCACGGTCAATGGTCAGAATGGCGGACGAAGGTGTCTCTGGAACACACTCACTCACTTATGGGGTGAGGCCCTCGAGAAAAATGGGAAAGTGCTTGTTGTTTCTCTGGATGTCTTGAAGGCCTTCGATAGGGTTTGGCATGCTAGTCTTTTAAACAAGCTGCCAGCGTACGGCATATCCCCTGGTTTGATCGGCTGGATAAAGGACTTCCTGAGTGAACGGTCACTCCGAGTGGCTGTTGACAGTTGCTCATAGGAACCGTTGACGACTAATGCCGGAGTTCCTCAGGGGTCCGTTCTCTCCGTAACTCTCTTCTTGCTGCATATCAACGATCTGCTGATGTCCGGTATCTATGGGTATGCAGATGACAGCACTATTGTGGAGAGAGAGTAAGGAGGTTATCCAGTCTGAAAGAGTAGCCATGGTGGGGCGCGCGAATCTCACACTTCAGGCAGTCCTCGAATGGGGTGATGGCAATCTTGTGAGATTCAATACCACCAAAACTCAGGCGTACCTTGAAAAGGAGTACGTTCATCTTGGCTCCTACTTTTCAGAATGTATCCTTTGAATACGGAAACCACCTTCAGTTGCTGGGTTTTGAAATTTCTTCAAACCACAACTTTGGGCGGTTCATTGAGTCCAAGGCCAAGGTAGCTACTAGACCTTGCAAATTTCCGCCTGTACAAGTCTGGTTGCGTGTGGAGTAAGTCACAAATGGGCTGGTGCTGAAAAAAAAAACATCTTTCTGCTTTCGACTGTGGAGAGTGGAGAGGCGTGCTAAGAGGCTTATTGGTGATGCAGGGTTCGTAGCGGCCAATTTACAAAGCCTAGAGCACAGGCGTAGAGTAGCCAGCCTCTCGGTATTCTACAGGATGCATTTTGGAGAGTATGCGCAGGAATTGCATGACGTGATTCCACCATCCCCCTTCCATCATCGGACGACAAGACGCACGACACGTACACACCCTTATGTGGTGAGCGTGCCTTTAGTCCGGACTCCGGACTAAGCGATTTGCTTCTTCATTTATAATAAGGACAGCAAAGGACTGGAACAGTTTGCCTGCGTCGGTTTTCCTGCCCGATTATAATGTAGATGTCTTCAAGACTAGAGTGAATAGGCTTTTAATAGGCTAGTGTGCTTTACCATCCTCAATTGCGTCGCCGTTTTCCATCAGGTGGGACTGCAGTCAAGCACTAGCTTATAAGTAGTAAAAAAAAAATAACACTAATAATTCTTAAGACAAAAAGTAACCTCTAACCTAAAAGTGCCCATCTATCTCTATACGACCAAAATTCAGCCAAATACGTTAAAGCGTAACAAATAGTATAAGAACCCAACTCGCTTTCACTCTTATAAAAATAGTAGGTGTAAATAAGGGAGTATTAGATACGAAATCAATTTTGGGGAAAATTGTACAAAAATGTATCTTTTTGGGGAAAAATAAAACCTGATTTGGGGAAATTTCACATGCATGATCTGGAGACCCTGCAGTGAACGCGCGGTGACTTGAGCCTAGCGCGGGCGCGGCGGCGGGCGCGCCGGGTGGCCACAGTGACGCGCGGGCTGTTGTGGCGATAACACTTATTGCAGGTGTCGCAAACCTTTTATGAGGATTCTGTATTTTTTACTGGATAGGCCAATCCTGAGATGGGAGGCGTTGATCATAAGAGATGGTGTGCTGGGTGCACACGAAATAACTAAAAACAGTTAAATGAATGGAGATTTAAAAAAAATAATATTACAAATTGAAATTGTAGTCAAAAAGGTATATTTTATTTATTAAGGAACATCAACAATATACATATTATACACTTACAATTTCAAATGTCCAAAAAAACCTTTTTTATACATGTATTTAAAGTTATTTAATAATAAAAAAATACTTAAAACGAGCGACAAGACCGAAATGGTTTGATACCCGCCAGCCGCGCGATCGGTCGCTTGTTGACAGTGTTGCCACCTTAGTGATTTTATCACCAGATTTAGGGATTTTTTGGGGTAAAGTAGTGATATTCAACAAAAAAAATCACTAAAAAATTATTTGGTGATTTTTAGTGACTGTTGATATTGATCGAATTTCAAAGAATTTAGAAAATACTCGTACATACAGGCAAGGCAATACCTTATTTGTCTATCCATTATTTTCCCAGTTTATGTTAAATACTCATAAGCCTTATATTATTTTCAAAATATAGATACATCGATATAAAATATTAGGTGTCGAAAACGTATCAAACGATTTTTTTGGGAATATATCAATCAGATCTGTTTTTTATTATTTTATAATTTTATTTCTAGCGATAAAGAGACGCCACTTCACCTTCATCACACACGATCAGTGTCATTTCTTTACAACGAAGCTAGCCTAATAAAAAAGGAAATATATTTTCAAAGTTAAAAATATCCTGAATGAAGAAATTCCATTTTTTTTTGTAGGAGTAGTAGGTACTGTTGGCCGCAGATGGCCATGACAGCTTCACCGGACAAATCTAAGAAGTTCCAGTAGAAGCATTTGATGCTGATTTTTAGCTTTAACAAATCGTTATGTTATGTATATTTTCTATGCTATTTTCACAATTACATTTTTAGTTGTACCAACCTTGTGATTTTATTTTAAATTATTTAGTGAATTCTAGAGATTTTTATAGTTAAAAATATCCTGAAATCTAGGGAGTTTTCAAACCAAAACTAGTGATATTTTTTTCTGCGAGGTGGCAACACTGCTTGTTGACTAGGCCCGCAGTGTGGCCAGAACGAGCGGATAGGAACGTTTGAAAAGTACGCCCGCTAACTCGCTCAAGCCGGTCGCGCTAGGCTCCCGCCTAAGTCACTTCAGTGTGGCCGCAAGCGGCGGTTTCATATGTTTGATATTTCGCGCCCGTCGCCGCCGCCGCGCTAGGCCTGCAACAACCAACGGGAAGAGATGGGTGGGAGCTATACTTACCCAGCTACCTCGAAGGTAAATAATTTTACCCAATTGCCTCAAAAGTACGAGCGGCACTGTAGGCAGGCGTGTTGCTTGCTTACTATCAGGCGGACGTCTTTCTTGTCTCGTGTAAGTTGAGGCAAGGTTAAGTTTTTAGTTGGGTAGGTTTTTTTTTACCTTCGGAGCCGCTGGAAGTTCGGGGTGTGGGCCCTTACGACGTCCATTGAGTACGGTGGCGACTCCGAGGAGGACGGCGGCGGGGTTGCGACCCCAGTTCCCGTGAGCACAGTAACTGGTTCCTGGGGGGTTACAGTGCGGCGGGCTCAAAGGCAAGGCACTGAGGCGCCCTGGGTGCAGATCCCACCGGAGAGACCTGGGTCCCCTCTCATGTGCCGATGCGACAGCCGCGGGGTTTTAGTGGGTCAGAATCCCACATACCGCAGTCGAGCCCCACAGCTCCCGCGGATCTTAAATGGTTAAGTTCTTAAACGTACCTATACACGTATAAGTACTCTGTTTTTCTTTACAAGGTCAAAATGGAAACAATAAAATAAACCAGAAGTGATCAGACCGGTGGCCAGCCAAAGACGGTTGGGTTGAATATGTCAAATTCAACCCTACCAATAGCAGTAACATACAAACAGCGGTAACAGTTCAGTGGGCGAGCGCTTGCCTTGGAAACAAGGTGCGCAGGTTCGGACTTCTGATTTATTTATGTGCGAATCGTCTTTGTGCGATTGTTACCAGCTTTCGGTGAAGGAAAACATCGTAAGGAAACCTGCATTTCTGAGAAAGCCTAACTAGCTTTCGAATGTTCGAATTTAGTAAAAACTCATACTGCATGGCTATCCGTATCTATAATAAATTACCCAAAGATTTAAAACATATTACTATAAACCTATTTAAAAAAAGATTATTTCAATTATTATTGAATAAATGTTACTATAATACAGATGACTTCCTTATGATAAAAATATTTAGAATTTAGATACGTATATAGATTTTTTATAATTTTGTTACTTAATTATATTATAAGCAATATTTGTACACCAATAATTGGTAAAATATAAGCAATAAATGTTTTTTTATGTCATCATATCAAACTATATTTTAACAAATAAATATATCTTCTTTATCTTTAATGACGTGTGAAGTCCGCCAACCCGCGCTTGGCCAGCGTGGACTATGGCCAAAGCCCCTACATCTTGAAGGGAGGCGCGTGCCCAACAGTGGGACATGAACAAGGGCTGGTATTATTATAACCCTACCAATTGTCAATGTCTATTTGGCATGGCTTGCAGCTTGAACGATAGATTGGACATTTGACTAGTCGTTAAATTTGACTTAGTTGTGGGAAATTAAAAAAATATTTTCTATCAAAAAGCAAGAGTGGTAAGTACTAATGAAGCGTATTAATTGTAGTTAATTAATACTCAGAATTAATTTAATTAAGGCAATCTCATTGATCCAAGCAATGCAAGTGGGCCGATATTGTGCTCGTAACTTCGTTTTGCAGAATAGATTTTTGATAGGAAAAGTGCTATTCGAAAAATGAGTCTTTTTACACGCCAGGTGCAGACAAAAATAATGTTTTAGGCTAGAGTCTTTTCGCAATTTTGGAGTAATTTTAAAAGCAAAAGTTGGGGGAAAAATACTCACAAAATTCAATGGTGCTATGTCGAATCAAATGCTTGTTAGCCTTGGGCAATATTATTTTCAGCACCTGGCGTCGTTAAATAACTCAATTTTCGAATATAACTTTTCCCATCAAAACCACTTTGCTAGTGATTATGTCCCCTTAATTAAGTTACCTAATAAGTACCTATCCATTATCTTAAGGTTCCTAATACAACCCAAGGGTGTGTGAGAGGGTTTGGAGTTTTCCGAGCTACGGTCTATGTTGATTGATAGCTGTCCCGAGTAGGTAAAGAGTTTGCCAGCTTTAAAACTGAAAAATTCCAAAAAGACCTGATGTGTATAAAAAAGCTCCTTCTGACGACAAATTTGAGTAGCACGTATGTAGTATTTAACCCTTAAATGCATTTTGTTGCCAAAAGTCTACGATCCGATTTTTTAATGATAATCTGTACAGTTTAGAATATGTATCCGAACTTTTTTAGTTTTTGAACGAAAAAAATATTTGTCAATGTCAGTCGATGCTATTTACAGCGAAAAGGGCGCGATTTTTTTTAAAAAAAAATTGGTTGAACAGAAGAAAGCGGGCAACTTGGAGTTTTTGAAATTTGTGCAGTTTCTTTTTTTTGTTTTGGAGAAATAGTTTGTAATATTTGGAAACAAAAATTGAATTTCGATAATTATAAAGGTAAGTTTTGAATATATTCATACATTTTCAATCAACTTTTTTTATATTTCGATATTTTACGGAAAAACTGTATGTTGCCGTTTGGCAACAGCATGCGTATGAATATTGTTCAGAATTGGTTATTAGCCTATTTTGCATGATGGGTAAAGGTGTTTTATCTCATGTTTTCAGCATGAATTGTAGACGACTGTGTGATAGATGCATAGCAGACTATGATAGATGCAGGATTGTCTAGATAATGGCTATTTATCAGAAGATGACGAAGATATATGAGATGAAGATGACATTGTGAACTATCCAGTTCTTGCTGGTTTGCAGCGAGATTTGGAGTACGAGGAAGACGAGGCATCTGCTAAAGCCTGCCCATCTGAAGACGGTGTCCATGCTGGAGATGGTCAATCGGAGCTTGGTGGAGAGAGAATGGAGGGTTCCATTGCTAGAAAACGAGGGTAATTTCAAGAGCAGCGCCGTGTCACCTCGTTCAACCTGGGTTCCTATAGGGAAGGTAGTTTGACGAGACCAGAGCAGAGACCCTAATTAGGAAGAAAAACAATTTAGACGTAACTAAAGATCTTTCAGATTCTTAGGAAATAAAGAGCTGAGTGAAGAGGTAGCCAAAAAGGAAACCCCATATGTTTATTTCTCTTTTCTTTTGAATGAGAAGATCATAGATAAGATCGTTTACAAGATAGTATAGTATCCTACAAGAATTTGGAGATCATCAGATGAGGCAGACCCTCCACCCAGATTATTTACAGAGAGATAGAAGTGAATAAACTCGGGGAACCTATGAAGCCGATCCCAAGTAAGAACGTAAGGATGGATGGTGTTGTTGTGTTAGGAAGAACTTGTGATAGGATGAACCGCTGCAAGCTTTCAGGGTACAAAGGATTCAGCAGAGCAGAATGCACCAAGTGTAAAGTGGTTTTATGCTGTACAGAAGAAATAAACTATTTTGCCCTGTTTCACTGCCTGCCACAATCCACAATAGACACACGCATGATGTTGCCATTTGTCTACATACCTATTTTTATATAATAAATATATATATAATTATATAAATTTTTTTTTTATATTTTTCCCGGTATCTTTAGTTAGTAAATTAACGAAAAAAAAAATTATTTCGAAGTTTAAAAAATCATGCATTTAAGGGTTAAAATAACAAGAACAAAAAATATAAGTAAGTAGGTATAAGATATTCTGTTGACATTTTTTTTTTATTTTGAATAAATAAGTATATCAAAATCACCCGTGGGGTGTCCAGGTAAGAATAGCACCCTCTCCTCCCTTTGGGTGTACGTAAGAGACGACTAAGGGAAAACAAGAAGCCCGTCTTCTGCAAAGCAGCGTCTTACTATTAAATTATCTACCACCTATATCTTTCTTTCTTTTTTATTTATCTGTAGTTTTTCTGTATGTTTTACTTTGGTGTGCAAATAAAGTGTATTCTATTCTATTCTATACTGCGATTTCCAAGCCGCCTGCTAAGCGTGGGGATTATGGCAACCCCTCCCTTTTAAGGGGGAGGTCTTTGTTAAGCAGTGGACTTGTTTCGGCTGCTGCTGATGATGATGATATCAAAAAACGTGATAAATTTATCTCATTCCTTCTCAAAAAATTAATAACAAAATATTTACAGTTCATTTTAAATTTAAACATAGTATAAAACCTTCTCGCGGTTGTCGTCACACTGGGAAGGTGCCAGCCTTTGATATATTTTTTTAAGTCCAGTCGGACCCTGACAAGTGTTGAAAATTTCACAAAAGCACAAATTTTGTCCTCTGGTAACCCTTATCCCGACCAACCCTTAATCTTAATAGCCCCAGGGTTTGTTTAGGTACTTATATTACAATGTGTAGATGTAAGTATGTGCATCCCTTTGTAGATAAATGTTATTAAGTTGATTTAGTAGTTTATTAAATCTGCTTTGAGTTAGTTGCCGTTAAATGCCATCAGTATAAATCTATATTCTATACATATTATAAAACAAAGTCGCTCCCGCTGTCTGTCCCTATGTATGCTTAGATCTTTAAAACTACGCAACGGATTTTGATGCGGTTTTTAACCGACTTCAAAAAAGGAGGTTCTGTATTCGACGCGTATGTATGTAATATTAATAGAAATGCGTAATATTCATATATGTTAGTCTATGTGGGCTTCTAAACAAATTTACCAAATTTCACGAGTGTATGTATGTATGTATGTATGTATGTAGGTTTGTCCGCAGATTTCTCAGAAACTACAAGTCCGATTTCAAAAATTCTTTTTGCAATAGTTAGAGTTTTTTTCAACTTAGGGTAGAGTACAAGTTTCATCAAAATCGGTCCAGTAGTTTAAGAGATATAATTTTTATGTTTTCAGTAAGTTACTGTAATGTAGGCGTTCGAATTGCGTGATAGTGCTGATACCTATCTTGGTAAAATAAGTCACTAAAAAGTGTTAAATAAACTATTTAAAAAAAAATAAAAACCGACTTCAAAGTAAATTATCTAAAAAGCATAAAATAACGAAAATATTATTGAAGTTGGTGCAGAATATACACAGCAGGTACGGTAACACCAACTTCAATAATATTTTCGTTATTTTATGCTTTTTAGATAATTTACTTTAAAGTCGTTTTTTTTTTTTTTAAATAGTTTATTCTTAATAGATAGAGTGATTCAAGAGAAAGGTTTTTAAGTATAATACATGCATAATATAGTTGAGAAACACTGATAATATTAAAGGTTTCTAATATGATGTCGTAAATAAACAATTTATTTTTGCGCTTACATTGCAAACGCTGGCTGAACCCTACGAGATAGATCAAAATAATGTAGGTCAGTATTGTACACCTTAACAAGGTCTACAAAAAAGTCCTCGATATCTATTTTTCATACCGCTAGGTTAAGGTTAAGCAACGTTAGGTAAGGTTATTAAATAGATGGGTAAACTGATTTGTATGAAATTTTGTGTGCATATCGGGTAGGTCTGAGAATAGGTCACAAAGTATATTTCATGCCGCTGATACCTTGATTGACGAGGATATAGTATAGAACGAGAGGAGGGTACAAGAGAGGAGAGAGAGTGGGAGAGGGGATTTGAAGAGGGAGTGTTGTGGTGAGGGATAGGGGGAGTTAGGTGGAACAAGGGGGGAGTGAAGGGGAGCAAGGTGGGAGAAGAGGCAGGGGGAGGTGGTTTAGGGAGAGGACAACGGGGAGAAGAAGAGGGGGAGTGTGACGTGGACCAAAGCGGGAGGGGAAAGATAGAGGAGAGAGAGGGCATACAATTAGATTTTTCTCATAAGAGAGAGAGAGGGAGAAATAAATCAAGGGAGGAAGGAGAAAAGGGGAGCAAAATGTAATAATAGCGCGGGTGGAGCTGCGCGGGTCAGCTAGTGAATCAATAAAATCTCTTTTACCTCCTGAAAACATTGTGTATGATATAGTATTAGGTAAGTACATACAAAATGACAAGCCTGCTGAGTTTCTTGCCGGATCTTCTCAGTTGAGGCCGCGTTGTGATCCGGTGGTAGCTTCTAAAAAATGACGATTCAAAAGTGCTAGCGTTAAGCCTATTTGAAATAAAGATTTTTGAGTTTGAGTTTGAGTTTGAATTGATCCAATTTTTTTTAAAGAACAATAGGTAACACATATTTCAGTCAGGCAGCTCTGAAGGCTCTAAACTCCTTCCGAGTTGTCTCCAAACTGGTTAAAGAAGGTGTTACAGGTTTGAATAACCTGGGAAGACACAACAGCGTCAGCCTTATCTGGGTACCTGGACACGAAGGCGTCGAGGGTAATGAGAAGGCAGACAGACTAGCGAGGGCCGGCTCACAGAGACATTTGGTTGGCCCCGAACCATTTGTAGGGATTCCGTATGGAACATATCACCAAGCATTATATGCACATGCTAGGAACGAACACATGAAGGAATGGAGGGCAGCGTCAGGCCTAAACCACTCCAAAGCGTTCTCTAGCACAAGGGTGGACTGTGGGGTTAGATGATTAAACCTAAGCAGATCACAAATAAGGCACCTAATAGGTGCACTTACGGGACATTTTGGTACCAATGAACACCTCCACAGAATGAGGCTAAGTACTGGCGATACTTGCAGATTCTGCGAAGGTGAAAAAGAGTCAATGCAACACATATTGTGCAGCTGCGACGCTCTTGCGAGACGTAGGTTGAGTCATCTGGGAGTGGCATACCCCACACCAGATGATTATGTACAGCTCCAAGCTGGCGCAATCGTTGCGTACCTAAGGGAACTCTTCGACACGTCAGCAACAGAGTAAGGGCTAGGGCATGCACAATGGATCCAACTGGGTCGAAGTGCGTTCCGGTGGTTACCGGGCCCGATTTTATAGCCACCAACAATAGAATAGAACACATATTTTGAGCTCTTCAAAATAATTGTCTTTCATACCCTGTACCTGTCCTTCATAATAATTGTCTATCAATTTCCAAAATACGCACCGTACAATCGTATACGAGTAGGTATTATGAGATCGCTAGTAGTTTTTCGGAGTTCAAAAAACAAAAATAGATGTTCTGAGAATCACATTCCGTAAACATAAATTTTGAAGTAAATAAAATAAAACTGGTGTTTTTTTGTACGTATCGTGCAATCCCTAGTTCATGGTTGTGTCATGCCATGAATGTTGGATTGGTTGGTACATTGTTTTTGATGTTCCTAGATAATTTGATTTCATGAAAAATTTACAATCCTCGTTCGGTTTGGTGTGGAAATTCTATATTTTTTGCTGCAAAATTATAATAGTGTTTTCAAAATACTTGTCGTAGAGTGAGCCTTACATCGCTTTTAGGACCATAAACAGAGCTGTAAAAAACGCATGCGTAATGATGAATTTACGCACTAGTGCGTAATATAATTATTTCTACAAAGTTAAATTAGTACCTTACTGCAAGCTAAATGCGAGTAAATAGCATTCTTAATTTATTTATTTATTTAAAAAAGGTTATACATATAAATCATTTTCTTAAAATTTCACAATAAATGGTTCTTATATATATGCCACTTATAGGTATACCAACATTCACTAAAAAACAACTTATTACAACAAACAACAACGCAACTTACTACAGCAACAACTTGAATGCAACTTATTACAGCGACTACAAAAAAAGAAACAAAAACTTCAATGAAAACTAAGGAAAAATAAAGTACCTATCCTTAAGTAGTAAAATAAAAACGCTTCTAAATTAAAAATAAATAACTAAAAATTAATAATTAAATAAATAAATTAAATACATAAATATTATTTCCTAAATAAATCTTTAATTAGCTTCTTGAATGTAACCAAGGAGTTAGAGAACAGATCAATTTCAGGACTGAGAGTATTAATTTAACCGGGTAATACCAGTGGCGTGCACTGGGTTATATGACAGGGTAGGCAAAACTAAATTGACTTTAATTTAATGATGTGAACACAAAAGAAACATACCTACTTAATTGTTTGTTGAGTAACTAATACCTACTGTTTTTTTAAATACATATTCTATTTCACTTCCACTACTAATGAGTACGTAGGAAGTACCAGACATACATACACACTCTAAAAACATAACCCTTCTATTCTTGTAGTAGAGTAAAAAATCTTACCAATATGAGAGAGACTGCGAGTTACACACATGTACACACACACTAAGATGATTGTAAATATGCCACCTCAAATATCCAAAAATTAACTGATTTTATAGACAAATTAATTTAAGGATACACGAAGTGGCCTTGATAAAGACCCGATTGCTTATTGGTACGCGTACAAACAAAAAAGTGACTGCAATCAGTTGCAAAATGAATAGATATTTACGAGTAGGTATTCTTATTTATATTCTTTATTATTAAATTTTCGCGTGACTTTACCTTTGACCTGAATTAATTCCAAATTCGGCATACAACGGCCATCTTCAATTATTTTTCTTTTAATTTCGTAAGAAAGGGACGAAAATGCGTGATTTTTTAATTTTTCTATACACACTTTGTTGGATATATTATAAACTAAAGACTTTTTAAGTACGGGCGTTTTTTGACAGCTAGTTGAGATGGAACGCTACCAAAGTTCGAACTCAACCGCTGTCAAACGAAAGGTTCAGAAAAAGTTAAAACGATGCGACTATTTGTGAGACGTTGGTCAAACGTTTCAAGTGTTTCAACGAAGTTTTATCTATAATTTTATTTTGTGAAGTGATATTTAAGGCTAGTTTAGTAGTTTAGTAGTTTTTAGTGTTATGTGAGTGATAATTGTAATATATATAGGCGAAAATGAACGCCTGACTACTTGGATTTATTGGAGATGTCCCACGAAGTCGGTGTAGCTGAGGCTCGGACTCAAGCTAAAAGAAAACACCTAAGGACTAGATAGACTTATGTTGTGATGAATATAGTGATCGGCAGTTTATTAAGAAATACAGACTGACGAAGAACTTAACTCGGAGCTGATTGATTGATTTACGAGTTGACATCTCACATGCCACCCCTATACTATGTTCTAATGCTTTGGATGTGGAAACAAAGGTAATGACGGATGTTGTGATCCTTCCTCTATGAAGCTACCAATATAATTGCTCTTATCTGCATGTTTATTGAGAAAACTTATTCTATATCTTGAAGTAGGTAGGTATTAATTCATATAAAATTAAAACTATAATTGTCAATTTCAGATTTTGGTAGCATTGGCTTTCTATGTCACTGGGTCCTATCAAAATATCATAGAAGACAGTAAAAAACACTATTCCTCAAGACAGTGTCTCAAAAGCCATTCAGCAAGTAACAATGGCATCAAGCCAGCAGTAGTACATAATGAATAAATATATTGTTTTCCCATTCAAACTGTGTGAGTGGGAAATAATTAAAAGAGTGTAAGTATTTAGTAACAGTATGTAGTATGAAATCATCCATACCATTGAGTTGCATATTGAGCATCTTAGTGGTATGCTTTACCATAGACCTAATGTTTGGCTAGCCGCACACCTTCAATAATATTGTCAATATTCTACAACCCACTCTCAACTAAACTGCACCTCGCTGGAATGCAATGTCACAGTGCCAGGTGCACACGTAAGTTGCACAGGTTGTAGAATATTGACAATATTATTGAAGGTGTGCGGCTAGCCTGTTACTTTCCATGAGGCATGTTAAATATCAAGAGCACTACCAAGTAATAAAGTAGTCAATTTGTATTAAAACTCTGTAGGTTAATGTAAATTAATATTAATTTTCAAGTATGCTACCAAATGCCAATAATTCTGGGCTGTATTGATGAAAATCAAGTGGCAAATGTGCATCTGACTGACCATGAAGAATGATTCTTTAATCTAAAAAGGACACAGCCCGTTCATGACTAATTATATTATGATTGTAATAATTTTTGTTAGAAATAGTTTTATAATTTTACTTTTTACCCATTCTTGTTAGTTCAATCTTAACATCTACTTTTTTTTTCAGATATGTGATTCTAATTATAAATATAATAATGTATTAGTGTCAAGAAGCTTAGTTTGTGTTGTATGGGTCAATCATCCATTAAATGGTTACCTCAAGAGCCTATTGAGGCATAGCTATTGATAAAGAGGATTTATATCTTCTAGGTACCTATAGATTAATTAATATTACATACTTTTGTTTTTTACTTACTAATTAACTATTACTTTGTGTTCTTAAATTTTAGGAGAAAATAAAGTGTTTGTAATTTTAAGAGACTCCCAGTATCCTTTGAGTATTATTTGTTTTGATATTTAAAGAGTTTGTTTTTGCAGGTTTGTTGGTGGATAGGAAGTTACATTACACCCCCATTGCTGCTGCCAGAAAACCCAGTGCCTGCTATGTTCTGTGTTATATAGCACACAGAGCTCACATCTCCTACACTCTAAGCCTACACTCCACTAACAAGAGAGGAGGTGGCTCGCGAGCGCCGCCTGGTAGAGGGCACCAGTGGCGGCGCGGTGGGAGCCCGGCTCCGCCGCGCTTGGGCACTCAACTACCTAAGAGTCGTCGTTATACAATGCCTGTGGGCAGATAGGCCAATGTTAGATTTTTCATATATACAAGGAATAAAGTAAAATATTGTGCATTTTTATTTAATGTGATGATTATAATATAATACCTAATCTCAGAATTGTTTTATGTTCATCTAGATTAATAATATTAATAATGTCCTCCAGGCCAATACGACCACAGTGGATAACCTTTCTTAAGATCTATGCGGGAGATATAGTGCACAAGTGTTTGCGTAAACACAAGTGCACTATCTCTTCATTTCATCTCTTACAACCTGGTGTGACAGAAGACCGACACGACCCCCCGGTCGTGTCGGTCTTCTGTCCCACCAAGTGGTCAGGTGCAGGACCAACTTTTTGCATACCCATGACGCATGGATCATCTTACTTTATAATCAGGTGATCGGCCTTCATTGTCCTAGCCTGTAAGGAACAACTAAACAAAGTTGTTACTCCCCGCGGGATTCGAACCCGCGACCTCCGATTTGCAAAGCAAGCTGTTTCCCACTTCCCCACAAGATAGTTGGAGGTTTCTTTGAAAACGACAAAGTCATCAGTCAGGGCACGTTGCTCTCAGACAAGACCCCACCATTGTTCATCATCAGCAGTAGCTAAAACAAGTTAACTGCTGAACAAAGGCCTCCCCCTTGGAAGATTATGGAAACCCCTCCCTTCCAAGGGGGAGGGGTTTCCATAATCTCTATGCTTGGTAGGCGTCTTGGGGATCACAGTATAAGACGTAGGTAACGCAATAGAAGACGCTGCTGCCATTCCGATTTCAAGTTAGATCCCCATCGTAAGTTCCTCAAACAAGCGTCGAAACGCTACTTTGAATCCGCGTCCCGTCACGCGAACAGTTTAATCCGCGCCGCCGCCGATTACGCCCCTAGTCCTTCTGACTCGCGCCGCAGACCACGGCACGTACTGCTCGACCCTCCTGACCTCATGACGGTCCTATTGGACCGGGATACGCCGAACCCTCCCCGACAACCGTATGCTACACTAGCTATCAGACACCGGTCTCGCCGGCGAGGCCGAAGGGTCGTACGTATGCGACCTCAACGACGTGCATCACCCCACTGAGTTTCTTGCCGGTCCTTCTCAGTGGGGGCGCGTTGTGAACCGGTGGTAAACTCAGCCCTCTCTTAAGCGACAGCCCAAGCCGAGGCCGTGCCTCCCTGAGGTGCCCTTGAGCTCGTCGCTACTTCTGCCGTAAAGGCTAGAGTGCTTCAAGCGCTCGCCTCCTATTGTCCGGTTAAGCTGTAATGGCCATCTGCGGCCAACAGCGTCTATCATTCCCAAAAAAAAAAAAGACGCTGCTGCCCGTCTTTGTTTTCCTTAGTCGCCTCTTACGGACACCCAACGGGAGGAGATGGGAGGTTAGTAATCTTACCCGGACACCCCGCGGGTTACTCCATTGTTAGTTAGCTTAATTACTCTCTGTAAAACGTGGAAACGTTACGTTGCTTAACACTTGAAATCAAATTTCGCGCTATCAGCTGTCGAAATTAGGTCTTTAAACACACCATTATACAAAAACCAAGATCACAGCACTAACGTCTGTGACGTTTAAACGTCCCAATTCCAGTTCATATTTGGTTAGCGTTTTAACTTTATCGCAATACCAAAATCCGCTCAGCTGAACCATATTCAAAACATTATTAGAGTTCAACCAAAACCTTTCCGCTTACGTTTGCGGCCGTGTAAAATTATCGCGATCGCCCTCCAGCCCAGGGCTTCGTTGTTGCCCGAAATATAATAGTATTTCGCGTCGCGGTGGAAAAAATATTTTATTGTGTTCGTCAAAATAAAATACCGTTCCGTGCACACATCATGGCGTCTTTGTCCAATGTTCCTGTACAAATGGAGAAGCTAAGAGGTATGGAAAATTATTCAATTTGGAAATTTAACCTCAAAATGTTGCTCATTCATGAAGAGTTATGGGACGTCGTCTCAGACGAACCGCCGGACAAGCCAGATGCTGATTATAAGAAGCGCACGTTAAAAGCTTTGGCTAAAATTTGCTTGTCGGTAATGCCTGCAGTATTTATGCATGTCAGGAATGCAAACACGGCGCGTGAAGCTTGGACGAATTTGCAAAGAGCATATGAGGACAAAGGACTGTCAAGACGGCTTAGCTTGTTGAGGCTTTTATTTGCAACAAAATTAAGCAACTTTGAAAGCATGGAAGCTTATATCACGAAAATGTGTGATTTGAGTCAGCAGCTTAGTGATATAGGTTCGCCTTTAGATGATGACTTTGTCGCAGTCCTATTATTGAGTGGCTTATCTTCGGACTTTGATCCTCTAATAATGGCTTTAGAGAACTCAAATGTCACATTGTCAAGTGAGTTTGTAAAATCAAAACTGATGCAGGAAACTCAGCGACGAGAAGAAAAGGATGATTCGGGCTCGACAGCTTTGGTGGCACATAAGAAAAGGGTTAAGTGTTACAAATGTAAGAAAGTCGGTCATATTTCTAAAGATTGTAAAAAACAAACTACGACCAAGAAGGAGAGTGTCAACACTTCTACCAAGGTAATGTTAACTGCACTATCAGCGTGTGTAAGAAGTGATGTCTGGTTACTCGACTCCGGAGCAAGTTGTCATATGTGTAATGACAGGAAGGTGATGAATAACTTCGTACCCGGTTATGTAACTGAAGTTAAGGTGGCAAATGGTGATAAACTGTATACTGCCGGTCGTGGTAATGTATCGGTGCACTTGAAAAATTGTATTAAGACAATTAGTGAGGTTTATCATGTACCTAATTTAGCCACGAACTTGTTATCAGTTAGCGCATTAACGAGGAAGGGTTATAAAGTTGTTTTTGATAAAAAATATTGTAAAATTTTTGATGGAAATATTTTAGTAGCTTTAGCAAAACATTTTAATAGTGTATATCAACTTGAAACTGCAGAATCTGATAGTAAGTCTAATTCGGGTGTGCTAGGAAGTGCAAACTGTTCTGTTTTCACAGAGACTAGCAAGGTGGGCGTGCAGAAGGATTCACAAGCTGATGAAATGACAGCTGTGACATGCAAGTTGGCATCGACCCAGGCCAACACTCAGGTGAACAAGACTCGGGATTCAGTGCAGGAGACACCGATTAGCTGTGAGGTAACACAGATGAGTTTGCAAGCTAACACTGGTGCTGTCTCTCAAGAGACATGGCATAAACGACTTGGTCATCTGAACTCTAGGAGTATGCATCTATTAAGACAAGGTATGGTCACTGGCATTAAATACGATAATTCTCAGTTTAAATCGTGTGTAGCATGTGTAGAAGGAAAACTTACTAAATTACCTTTTCCTAAGAGTACACAAAGTAGGTCTAATGAGCTTTTAGGCATTGTACACACTGATTTATGTGGACCAATGCCAACAAAGTCTATTGGTGGTGCGAGATATTTCTTGACCTTTATCGATGACTATAGTAGGAAAACATTTATTTATTTCCTGAAGAATAAAAGTGAAGTTTTCGATAACTTCAAACATTTTAAGGCATTAGGCGAAAACCAAACAAATAAAAAAATAAAGGTGTTACGGTCTGATAACGGAGGTGAATATGTAAATTCTCATTTCCAGAAGTATCTGAAGGATAATGGCATCATACACCAAACCACGATCCCGCACTCGCCGCAGCAAAATGGAGTTGCTGAGCGAGCGAACCGGACTATAGTAGAAAAGGCTCGCTGTATGCTACGGGATGCTGGTTTGGATGATTGTTTTTGGGCGGAGGCTGTTAACACAGCTGTCTATTTGAAAAATAGAAGTCCCACAAAAGCTGTCCTCGGATTGACACCGGAGGAAAAATGGACTAATAAAAAGGTGAATCTTAGCCATTTACGTGTTTTTGGTTGTTTGGCCTACGCCTTGACACCGAATCGTACAAAATTAGATTCGAAGTGTAAAGCTTACATATTTGTGGGTTATTGTGAAAACGGCAAGGGATATAGATTAATTAATCCGGAATACCCAAGTAAATGTATTAGTTCTAGAGACATTGCATTTATGGAAGACAAATTCTATAAAAAGAATATGAGTTGTTCTGGCGATGAGGTTTTTGTGATGACAAACGGTGTTCAGACTGAGGGCGTGAACTCTCATGTCGAAGTAGCACAGTCTGAAACACCTCAATCATCAGAAAACAGGGAAGGAATGAACGCCAGAAGACTTAGCACTTTTAGCGTACATGATTCCGATGGTAATAGCTCAAGCTCAGTGTTATCAGATAATTCTTCTGATGAAACATACTCTCCAGGGTCTTCAACACTCAGGGAGATGACGTCGGATAATACAACACTTCGAGGACGCGGAGTCAAACCAACGAGCGTGTCTTGCGAGCGCGAGCTGTGTCGGAGATGAACCAGTGACAGTACGAGAGGCTTTGAGCGGTCCCGAAGCCATTCACTGGAAAAACGCTATGAAAGATGAGTATCAATCTTTTATTGATAATAAGTGTTGGACATTAACTGACTCACCGAAACATCAAAAACCCATTAAATCTAAATGGATATTTAAGAAAAAGAGAGGTGCGAATGGAGAGCTTTTAAGATATAAAGCTCGCCTTGTAGCAAAGGGCTGTGCACAGCGCTATGGCGTTGACTACGAGGAAACTTTCTCACCGGTGATCAGATACTCTACGATTCGCATATTATTAGCAATTGCAGCTGAGAAGCAAATGGATATCGATCACATGGATGTGAAAACAGCTTTCCTTAATGGAGACCTAAAAGAGACTGTTTTCATAGACCAACCAGAAGGTTTTGAAATACAAGGCAGTGAAGATAAAGTCTACAGATTGAATAAAGCGATTTATGGACTTAAGCAAGCTTCTAAATCTTGGTACGAAAAGATAGATAACGTGTTACGAAAGAAGTTAAAGTTCAAGAGATTATCTTCTGAGCCCTGCGTGTATTTCATCAATAATGGCGAAGAATTAGTTATTATTGGTCAATATGTTGATGACATAATGTTGTTCTCAACAAAAAACTCACAAATGAAAAATATTGTGAAACAGAAACTCATGAAAGAGTTTGAAATGAAAGATTTAGGGCCAGCCAGTTACATACTGGGCATGCGTATCACAAAGCAAGGAGACAAGTTATTGCTTGATCAGTCTAATTACATTAAACAGATTTTAGCTCGTTTCAATATGACCGATTGCAAGGCAGCTCCGACTCCAATGGAAGTGGGATTGAAACTTGTAAAAGCCGAGAGTAAGGAAGAAAATTTAGAATATAGAAATTTAATCGGTTGTTTAATGTATGTTGCAGTGTGCTCAAGGCCCGATATCTGCTACGCGGTAAGCAAACTAAGTCAGTTCAACGAATGTTACAGTCAGCTTCATTGGAAAGCAGCGAAGCGTGTACTGCGGTACTTAAAAGGTACTTTAAATCATTCTCTTGTTTTTCGAAAGGGTGGCCTAGACATTCGTGGGTATATTGATGCCGACTGGGCTGCGTGCGAGATAGACCGTAGGTCGTATACGGGTTTTGTTTTTAAGATAGGGGAAAGTACGGTTTCTTGGGAAAGTAGAAAACAAAGAACGGTGGCACTTTCTAGCACTGAAGCCGAATATATGGCTCTCTCAGATTCTAGCAAAGAAGCTTTGTTTATTCGTACTTTAATGTTTGAATTATTTGGTAAACATTTTTGTGTAACCCTATATAATGACAATCAGTCAGCACATAAGTTGTGTCAGAACCCTATGTATCATGCACGTACAAAGCATATAGATGTGAGGCATCATTTTGTACGTGAAATAGTAAGAGACAAATTAGTTACTTTAGTGTACTTGTCAACTTCTGAAATGATAGCAGATATTTTAACTAAAACTCTCACGAAGGATAAAACTGAGAAATTTATCAGTCAGCTAGGTTTGTCTTATATATAACTTTATTTAATTTTATATATAAGATTGAATTGTTTTACATTATGTTACACCTATCTGATTTGCTAACTTATTATACAGTTTTGTGATCTATATAAATTGCTTTAGTTTAAGGGCTAGTGTTGGATATATTATAAACTAAAGACTTTTTAGATAGTTAAGTACTGGTCGCTTATTCGTGAGTGCGTTACTGTCATACCCCTATGGTCTGACGTCTGTCTTACGATATGTGTTTAACGCAATGGTTCGGTTAATAAATTAATTTCATTTAACTTACACAATCTTTATTTTTCCGCCCATAACCCTTCACACTTGGCCAGAACATCGAACACACGTTACCACTTCCATTTACTATAAGTTTTTTAATTTGGAAACACTAATAAAATAATAATACACGGAGTAGTCACTTTTTCGAACATACTGCACCGAAAACAATCGTATAAATGAAAATAAAAACCAACAAAAAATGGATGTCATTATAAAATATTGAAGTTTGAACAAACTAGGTATTTTATAATTTGTAGTATAACGTATTGCGTTCGTTCGACGCATCGGACTCCTTATTGGTTGACTCATCTAAAAGAGTATATTGGATCGATCAATCAGGGATCGACTGTCACCGAAAAGACAGTGCCTATCTTATGCCTATCTAAGAGTATCATGTTTGCATGTGTGCGTGACATTTATTCTGTTCGCATGGTCGGCGTGCCTACAGGTGTGAGTAACTTTTCGTTTGAATGTGTGCAAATAAAGATTTTGCCTTTTTGATCGGGCCTCGCGGCTCGAACGCGCGAACTTTAAATTTCCGCGTACTTAGGAATAGTTCATTGCACTTGCTGCGCGCTCGCCCGCTTTGACGCGGAGCGCTCAGCTGATTTATTTCATTCAAACATGTCGCGCGAATTTGTTTATTTATAATAATGAAATAATTCAAAACAAAATGTTATTGTGCACTTAAATTATTTTTGTTATCATGTAATAGAGATATTTGAAATCACAGGGTAGGCAAACACTTTTTGCCTATATGGACTGCACGCCACTGGGTAATACAGTATTTTTTTACTAACAAAAAGATTCTTTGCCACTGAAAATCCATATAAGTACCTACATTTAATTTTCTGGAATAAATAAATGTGTTCCTACGTCCTTAATTAAGGCAAACAAACATTTATTATTATCAAATCATTCATAATTATGTGATTAAACGAACTTACCAAGTGAAGTTCTATCATAATTATACGAAACTCATTGTCCGAGATATAATACGATGTAGTTTACGCTGATTATACTAGCGCCGTCACATATTTTAAAGATCTAAAAAAAAACATTTGAAATTTCGTGTTTCATGGATGGCAACCCTGGTAACGTCATTACGTTTTTTGTGCGCGCGCTGTCACTTATGTTTATTTCAATTTTTGTTATTATGTAAATAGTTCTAGTCAAAATAACCAGGTTACAAAATATTAAAATGTTTCCATTTTATCACTTAAAATTATAATTTTGAAGTAGACTGTATGCTCACTCACATTGCATTGAGCGCGCGCCATTTTCCATATATTAATATATTTGATACTTTGGTTTTATCGTATTTGTCGCTGCGTAGTAAATTATGTTGTTTTTTCTTCGTTGAAAAACGTCGTATGAAACTCGTGAGCTCTGCTCATTACACACTCTGCTGAATAAACGCCCTCGCCTGCGGCTCGGGCTGCAACCCACAGCCTCGTGCGTGTAATGAGCAACTTAGCTCACATGTGTGTATCATAATAATACTATTTTTTAAACTTTTTTATAGATTTTCCCATTATTTTCTTATAAGCCACCATTTAGAGCGAAGAAAAAAAACAAAAAATATTCTAATCAGTCAAGCCTTTTTGAGATTTAGCAACACTAACGGACAGCTATTCATTATTTTATACACATAGATTTGTACGCGAGTTATTTAAGTTTGTGATAAATATCACCTACGTATTATATTACCATATTATAACTTTACAATTTTTTTATATACTACCAAAGTGGTAAGCAAGCATGCGGCCCGCCTGATGGTAAGCAGCCACCGCAGCCTAAACCCGCTAGCAACACCTGAAGAATCACCAGCGCGTAGCTGACCCTTGGGACATTAGATATTTTTGTGTCCGATAATTAAGTACATGAGCTACAGTGCCCTTTACACCGGAACACAGCGATGTTTACACACTACCTAGACGGTTCCAAGCACAAGGAACCTAAAAAAATCAAAAAAATATTGCGATAAAACCGTCAGACTTCTCAACCAATATCTTTTCTTTGAAGTTTTATTAATAGGTTCTTACAGTAAAGACAGTAATAAACCCTTATAAAACGACCGAGAGCGCAATATCATTCTATCCGTAAGAAGATTACTACGATACGGGCGGGGCTTAGTCAAAATTGGGGAGATCCTTTTGAAATGGATTATGAACTATTTATAACAGGAGAAAACCGTATTAGGCGGATCGGCGTAACAAGTTTGTGGGATAAGGTGCCTTTATTGGTGTGAAATAAAATTCGGATTTACGTTCAATAAAAATGTAAAGGGGCTTTTCCAAGGAACTTATCACCTATTGGAGAGTAATAAACTAGGAGGTTCTTCCAAAAACATGTAAGAGAAAGAGGTTGAATAAATGGCTGTCTACAAAGTAAAAGCAATGTCACCATTATCAGATTTGTATAAAGACCGTCACAATGGTCACAGACCTAGGATTAATATATATTAAAACAAATTATAGCTATTAAAATGTTGTTTATGGAAAAAAGCGCCGGCGGCGCGGAGCTTCGCAGTTAAGCTAGTACAAGTAAAGTCTGTACCAATCAAGACTAAAATTTTCGTAAATAAACAATCACTTAAGTTAACATCGTCTATTACACAATAATATCGCCATCAATACACTCAAAACTGATGTGAGAATCTTCGAAAATACTGTATCTTTTATTTAAAACTTGTTTTGGATTGAAACTGTAACGTTTAAATAGAAAAATATTAAATTATTGAAACAATACAATGTCTGTCGTATTTTTTTTACAACAGCGTTAGTGAAGGGGCGATGTGTATGAAATCCACAGACTATTAAACGATATTGAATGAATGAAAAAAAGAATAAGGGTGCGTTCCACTTTGCGTTCATAACGATCACGCTCACGACCGCAGTTTTACCCGTTCCACTTGCTTGTGAGCGTTACTGTCGTAAACTCAAGTGGAATAGACTATAGAACGTTTTGAGCGTGGAGGTAAACAATACAAACGGCGTGTTAGTAAAAAGATAGCAAAAGATTTAAGAGGTTAGGTTATAATCTGTAAGCCTTGAAAATAAACATAAATAATTATGCATATAAATCGATTTATATTGAAAATAATTATGATTGAGTTTTTTATATTTAATATTAGTGGTGTCTTTAATTATCCCGTCCTTGACTTCAAGATTACTTGTAGTCCTTGTACATATACGTTCCGGTCTAGTCGCACAAGTTTAGAGAGGTTTAATAGAGAAAACAATATTATTGTCTCCCTCTCAACCACCCCGCTCCAGCAGAACGGCAGACACCTCATTCTTGTCCGTGCGCTCACGGCGTTCGCACGAGTTCAAACTTCAAATACAAAAGATCTTTGAAATCATGAAAAAAAACTAAAATAAATAAGAAAAGTAAAGGAAGTCATAAAACTAATAGTGGAACATTGTTCGTGTCGCTGTTAACGAAGATTTATACTCTCGAGCTAAAGTGTACCCTTTGAATTCATTGGGAATCACTAATGTTTATTATCCGTTGAATTCTTCGGATATTATTGTGCCCATGGATGAATTCATCCATGATTGTGTCTAAATATCATCCTGCCTGCCTGCTGCTGCTGCACTGCTGTACCTCCTGTACCTGCGAAGATTTCTACGCTCGATCTGAGTTTGTGTACTCTTTGCATTCATTGGGAAGCACTAATTTTTATTATCCGTTGTATTCTTCGGATATTATTTTGCCTAATTATCACAATGTCCTAAATATGACAATTGGATTCATCGCAAATCGTGCAGCTTATCTGTTGTATTCTTCAGATAATGCATTTTTTCTTCGTGTCCTAACTACCCGCATTATTTACTACAAGTAAGTAAGTATGTCTATTTTAGATAAAAGCGAATAAATATTCGCTGGTGATGTACCCTCAATTATGATTAAAAAAAAAAAAACAATGCAAAGATACCTAATGGTATTCCTTGGTCAAATGTAAGCTTCGCGCTGAAACGGGATTTGTGCTCGAAGGTGCGGAGGCAACAAAGCACGGTAACAAATGTCACATAATAGTCCCTGATCAGATGAGATTTTTGTTCGTGATGCGGAAGGAATCTCTAACGAAGTTGATTCACTTGGTTTTATGTATCTGAAAATTTATTCCTCAATTTGTAATAGCTACTCTGAACCTGGAGATTGGCACCATGCTAATTGATAGTTGTAAGTCTATTAGTCAGTAAAGCTCTTTTGGCTTCAGGGAAGGTGGACAAGCCTATACATCATAAAAAAAAAAAAAAAAAAAAATAATAATATCCGTACTCTAAACGAAGGGGTCAACTCTTGGCTTATTCTCACTATGCCGAAACTGATACCAGTAGGTCGGTTATCATTCAACTGATCGATCAACCCTTGACAGAACCCTTTAAAGATAGTGTAACAGATTTATTTCTTTTTTGTTAGATTTTATGGAGAATATCTAGGCAATTATAAAAAAAAAAACAGGTAGATATATGATTAAAAACCAGTAGTAAGTTAAGTTAATACTTGCCCAGATTTCATACTTACTGTAAGTTTAAACGGGAAAGGCTCCGAAGACCTAAGTTGAATCCTAGCACCAGCATGATGGCCAGAACTACACTGACATAGTCCGTGGACTGAAACCAGTGAGGTTTTTAGTGAGCACTCTAACCGCCGCCAGCGCGGCGTCGAGGACTGCCATCTTCACCGCTTGACTGATTGCCGACCGTGACCGCCACGAGTCACAGCACCGTTATGCAACTCAATCTATCTCTCAGTTTAATCACTAATTATTATTAATATAAATGTTTATTTCGAAAACTTGTAGTAAAGTAAGTTTTATTCTGGGCTCCATAATTTTGCTTGTTTTTTCCCGCAACAGTTAAACTCAAATACAAAATAAAAACAATTAAAATAATAATAATACTAAAAAAAAAAAAAAAAAAAACGTCTGCACCTTTTTAGACTTATTTCGGCAAGTCCCATTACACTATGTAGGTACACTACATTGTGACAATGTACGTTGTACTATGTCGCTTGAGCAAGTTAGATACTTAGCTCCTGCTTAAATGAATGTTCTAACTGTGTGAAATGTGTGAACTTTTTGATTTTTTTTAGATGAATATATTCTTCAGATTTTCACGGACGCCTTTCTAACGAGTGGCATACTCCTCTGCATTCAAACCTTAAAGTTGAAGCGTAGCAATTGGTTTGAAAAACTGGTGAGCATTGGTCCACATTGAGTGTGTTAAAACGAATGGTAATTGTAGAGTTCACTATATTTGTTAATATTAACACTACACTATATCGGCTCGTTAACGCACACACCACGTCTGACCCGCACAGTGGTTGACACTCGACTGAACTCCCCTCCTACACTAGAGGGGCTTTTATGTCTTTCTCGCATCCCCACTCAGTGCCTGCGTAGTGTGCCCGCTTGAGACGATAAACTTGTCTACCCACAACTTTACTCAATTTACCAGTACACTACATCCCTTCCTTTTTTTGGAAAATTAATTTTTTAATTTAAATGTAAATTAATAATCGCTTCTCAAAATAACAAGTATGTAACTATCATAAAATTAATAATGTTCATTAACTGATCTTATTATACACTGTCCTTTATACATCTCTTTCTTTTTTTTTTTTTTTTTTTTTTTGAAAATTGTAAGAATATTAATGTCATAATAGACATTCATCGTAATTTAATTACCTAGTTAGTTTATGAGTATCTACTTCATAATACCATTTCTGAAATAATATTTTTTCAAAATTCTTTACATAGAAGCATTTATTACATTTAATTAAACTAGGTATTTTAGTATATATTCTCGGAGTATCAAAAGCACGTTTCATTACTCCTGCCTGTGTGGCTTAGTGGAGTGCCCCTGAATTGAGTTTCTACCAAACACCTGATCCCAGGGGATCTCAAGGATAAGGCTTGTATCGAGAGGGAGTGCTGGGTCACTCGAGAAGGATATATTGGCATACAAGCTGGCATGATCTTCAAAGGAAGTTAGAAACACTCTTAAGCATTTCGCCAGACATTCTAAATGTACCAGCTGTGGACAACTGCACTCATGGTTCACTCACCGACGCTTGCATTTAACGCAATAAATAATATCCTCCTGCCACAGCGGCCAATCTCCCACAAGACCAGCCATCGACGCGGGAATAGTTCACCCGCGCGTACACCAATATTATTATTCTTTCCCTCAAAGGCCAACCCTATCCGAGCAGCTTCCTATTGTGATCTTCCAACGGCCTAGGAACTAAAGTCACAAGAGTATTGATCACAACTATTATAGATTCTGATAACACAAGCTAGCAAGCTAGTAAGGTTCGTATCACAGATACGAACCCACCGCACTACATGAAATATCACCAGAGAACATTCCCGAGTAATAAGAAAATACAACGGCAACAATAAAACAAGGCTCGTAATATCCATTGGTCGCATTGGATCTTTACAATAGATTCACTACCACTGCTCCCCGGATAATTAGCGATTATTATGATAGACTCAGTCGATTAAATAGGTAATATTGATAAAAATAACAATTGTATCCTCCACCGAAAAGTTCAAATAAGACCACCGTATTTCGCTGTCAGTCAGCCACCCGTATCAATGACATCGCTAAGACGTCCATCCTACGAGTCACTGCCTCCCTGTGTGTGGATCTATAGAGGAATATACTCACATAGCTTTATTTGCTCGGTCAGTCTGAACAGAGTTGATGGACTCTAGTCAAATAAAGCCAAAACTAGGAAATAATTAGATCGTTAACATTCAATGTTGGGATCAAATTCAAATCTGCTTACGACAGCCAATCAGTTCTAACTAACGCATTCTTATCAAGATTACCCACTGATCAGAAAAGAGCTGCCTAAGCCAACACGCCCTTGTAGTTAACTTCGATAAGAAGAACCCTTCCAACTACTCCGCGAGTCTTGCTGTCGAAAAACTTTAAAACTTTTATAAAATTTACAGAGCAGATTATTAGAACTTCTAGTCACACAAACTTTACGCCTTACAGTATCACCACGAGTTCCGAAAGAGGTTCAAGGAAACTGAAAGTTCATTAAAAATGAAACCCGCTTTAAGATTTTAGGGATGCACCGACGTACCAAAAGGAGAATCCTCCGACCGAGCGAGGTGTGATGCTCGATCAGGGCCGAAGCCCTCCACAGTTGATGTCGGGATGTTGTATATATTCTCAACGTTTGAGAAACTTCGCTTGCGAGATTCAGGATTCCGGGGTGTCGCCATCTATCGCGTTGTATGTGATGCTGCTTGCTTTTCATCGCGTCACTGTACCAAATGTGGTGCCATCTGGTTATGTTGAGTAGCCACATCACTCTCCCCGAAGATTGGAAGTCGATGAACGTCTTCATTTGCCAGCTCGTCCTTGCGTTCGTCGCTGTGCCAATACCAGTGGATGCAGTTCCAGTGAGTCGAAGCTGATGCTGCTACGTCTTCAGTGAGTCGAGGTGTGCAGTGGGTATGGCTGACGGCTGCTAGGCGTACCGCTCTTCTTACAAGGACCGGTCGTAGTGCAGGTGTGTTGTGCCATGTTGTGGCCGAAGGTCGACCAGGCTTGCATCCGCAGCCGCAATGCGTTGGTCATCTGATGAGGCCGGGATACTGGCTGGCTTGTGACTCGCTGGGTGTTGCAGGAGAGAGCGATGGCGAAGCTGTGCATTGTCCGATCCGAAGGCTGCATGTTCAGTGCGGGATTACCAGTTCAGCCTCATTCTGTGTAAATGCTCGTTGGTAACAAAATGTCCTGTGAGTGCACTTACTAGGTGCCTTATTTGTGATCTGTTTAGGTATAATAATTTAACCCCTCAGTTCACCCTTGTGCTAGAGAATGTTTTGAAGTGGTTTAGGCCTGACGCTGCCCTCCATTCCTTCATGTGTTCGTTTCTAGCATGTGCATAAAATACTTGGTGATATATTCCATATGGAACCCCACAAATGGTTCGGGGCCAACCAAATGTCTAAGAGCTGGCCTTCGCTAGTCTATCTGCCTTCTCATTACCCTCGATGCCTTCGTGTCCAGGTACCCAGATAAGGCAGACATTGTTGTCTTCCCAAGTTGTTCAAGCCTGTAAGACGTTCTTTGACCAGTTTAGAAGCAACTCTGAAGGAATTCAGAGGCTTCAGTACTGCCTGACTGTCGCTAAGAATGCAAATGGTTTTACCTTTGACATTTCTCCTTTGCCTTTCTTTAATGCTGGCAATTATGGCATAGGTTTCCGCTTGGTATACCGATGAATGCCCCATGCCGTGACCGACACTATAGTCCTTGAACAACCTCTGCCCTACCAGGGTAACCATCAGATCAGGATCAGTAATACTTGACATTGCTACCTTCCGATTGGCCTCCACCATACACTGTATTGTTTATATTATTATTATTATTCAAACACCCACTAGAAATTTGACTCAGCCCAACAAATTGTAATTGAATGTCCTTAGCTAATTTTAATTTGTGTAAATAATACCATGTAGGTTAGGTACTGCAAATTAAATACTAGAACCAATATCACTCAGGTATTTTAAAACAACCCTTACATTACAGATCAAGATAACGTGTGCTAACCTTTTACTTTGGGGACTTGTTCTATTGGGACTAGTGACTTATAAGTAGTATTTCTCGTATAACAATTAGAGAGTGATCATTGAATTTATGTTTCATCTATACCCATTAATCATTGATATATGCAATTACATTTTATTAGGTTCACCTCACAACCTTAAGCAAATTTTGTGGGAAAATCTAATCTGGGATATAATAGCCCCAGGGACATTCATTGTTAATATAATAGAATTTTTATTAAGCGTTTACATTTGTGGTTTAGCTGCGCGTATCAGGACAGGTGCCATTTTTATGAACTTTAGAGACGTTGTGGACATACTTATAATAAAACCAACTACACGCCTCAGGCCACGCCGGGTCAGTCAATTATTAGCTATTCTATCTGTCTGGGAAAGCGCATCAAAACGCTTCTTTAAACTGCAGAAGGGCACTACGATCTGTGGTTAATATATTATTATATATAATATTTCCTTTTTTTTAAGTCTTTTCGGCTTCCTTTTCGGTATCAAGGTATTTTTATAAAGAAGCCCAGGTTCTAACAACTAAAGTTCTGATATTTTACAGAAAAGATTTTGTGTTTAAACCCGCATACTGTACGTACGCACCTTTGCACGTAATTTTTTTTTTGTTTTTTTTTTTTTAAACCAAACTATTCTAAAGTATTAAGATATTTCTAAATCATCTGTCTGAAGCGAAAGATATTATGACAAAATGGTCGCCATCCTTTGACCTCGTTAAGATAGAGGAGACTACTTGAGAATCGAGATAATCATCACTTCACTGTTTTTTTTTTTTGTAGGTATGTTCACTTTTACATATAAAAATATTATTTCCAAAAGGTAATCTTTGGACCATGTCAAGATAGAGGCAACTTGAGAATTGAGATAATCGTTTGACTTCACATTTCTGTTTTTTTTTCTGCTTTTGTTTAATTATGTTCACTTATCACTTCAATATTATTTTTCCAAAAAGTGAAAAGATTTTAATTGTATGTAATTATATGATCAAATACTTATTTTGCCACTCAATTCTACACACACACATATCACTTGAATATTATTTTTCCAAAAAGTGAATAAACTAATTGTATGTGCTTATATGATAAAACACTTATTTTGTCACTTTCAATTATTCAAAAATAGTTTATTATGATTAATTTTATTCACTTATCACGTAATAAAGTATTTCGTCCACGCCACTTATTTGTTTTTAATTTAAATTGCACTTTTATTTATCAAAAATATAAAATTACTCACGGTTTTCACCTCGTCGCCATGTAGAGTTCACTATATTTGTTAATATTAACACTACACTATATCGGCTCGTTAACGCACACACCACGTCTGACCCGCACAGTCGACTGAACTCCCCTCCTACACTAGAGGGGCTTTTATGTCTTTCTCGCATCCCCACTCAGTGCCTGCGTAGTGTGCCCGCTTGAGACGATAAACTTGTCTACCCACAACTTTACTCAATTTACCAGTACACTACAGTAATCCATTGATTTAGTCTCTGGAGACAAGAAAAATTGTGACTATCGTGTGTATACCTAATACCACTGCCTTTTCTTATTAACACAGAATAAGCAGTTTATTACCCTAGCTAGTATTAGGATAGGCTAATATTTGGAAGTGAGGTGCACATATTAACAAACTCATTAGTTCAAGTATAAGTTTATTATATTATGCAGGCCGATATAATAGTAATAGGATAAACAAAGACACAGAACAAGAGATCGGGTGTAAACAATTATAATAATATATGTATAACAACATTAAAAGAATAATATTAAAAGAAAAAATATTTTGAATAACATAGGGTACCCTCATATACATATAAAAAAAAAAAAAAAAACAGGCAAGGGCACAAAAATACAAATGTAATTTTTTTTCCAAGACTATTTTTTAGCGATAACGATCGAAATGAGGCATTTATATATCGAATATAGGCCATATTCATGATCCTCAAAGTTAGTTGCAGATGGAGATTTTATAAAAAAAAAAAAAAAGGCTGGGAATCGTAATAACCATTACCAAAATTATTACAAAGGGCTGTCATATAATAAAAGTTGACCTCTAAGAGGCCTTTATCTTATATCTTATTTTATGAGTCTCATTATAGCCTCCGTGGCGCAGCGGTAAACCACTTGTTTTGCAAACCGGAGGTCGCGGGTTCAAATCTGTGAAATCCTGTGGAGAGTAACCACTTTATATACTTGTTCATTGCTAGGTTGGACAATGCAGGCCGGTCATCTGATTGTCTGTAAAGTAAGATGATCCAGGCGTCGGATGGGCTTGTAAAAGGTCAGTCCTGCGCCTGGCCTCTCCCCAGTCGTGCCAATTTTTCATCTTAACGAATTGTGAGTGTAAACGAAGATAGAGTGCACTTGTGTCTACGCAAGCACTTGTTCACTATAATATCTCTCGCGTAGAAGGCTGATTTTGTGAAAGATCGGCCGCTGTGGTCGTATCAACCAGAAGGGCATTTATATTATTGTTTTATAATTTATGTACACACAGTAACAATAAAGGAAAGAAGAAATATAGGCAAGATACTATTCTTTACTACAAAGGCACAGCTTATTTCAGAAAGTTCTGCCTTTAAAAGTTCTATTATTACCTAATATTATAGACATAATTTTTATTATGAGCCTCAAATGTAATTAATATCTACGCTTGTGTTCGGTTCCCGTATATTATCTGCAGTCTCAGGCTTTTTGCTTTCTATACTCTGCCCGGATGAAATTAAATGCCTAGGAAAATCTTTCCATCTTATATTTTGGAAATGTTAATAAGGCTTTATTAACCTGATTAGGATAAACCCTAATAACTTGATTAGGAGTTTTCCTATTATAGTCGTCTTAACCGTGGTACACCATCTTTAAATCCTGAAAATATTTACTTATATAGAAATTATTTCCAAAGCATTCACTACACTGCCATCTTCCTCTAGCAGCATATTTGTTGTTCTGGTATGTTTTCGAAGACAACACATACAACGATCAGCTTTTGCAGAAGTTATTCTCTCTTGTTTCACAGAGAACTTGTAAAATAAGTCTAATTTCAAGCAAAGAACATTGATTTTATAATGATATTAACGTCTCATCTCTGATAAGTTCGTTAATAAGTAGTTTTTATAAATTCTATACTTATTTGAAGAGTAACAAATTAGCTAAGTATTTCTTTGATATACATAAACCAAATAGGCAATATTATTAAAAGTTTTAAATGTTTCTTTCAAGGAATCTGTAAACTGAAACCAATATTTCCTCGCTATGACATTGCATAGAATCTAATTACTATATTACATACAACCATAATATCTTTGGTTACTTATAAAACATTACTTACAGTAGCTGATTTTATTAGTTTAGAAAATATTATTCAAAACTTAAAAGTACATAGCTATACCGTTAACTCTCTGCCTGTAGAATAAACAAAAGCTAAATTATTAGAATATATCAAACGTAAGGCCAGTTACAGACTTAAAACCTTAGGAATTTCTAAGGAGATGTCAAACCATTTTAAATATGCATCAATTCATTCGAAGACCTGATATTTGTCTGGCACCAACACTAACTTTTCAGTTATATCCTCCATGATATGGTCTTATCTTGTCACTCTAGCCACTGTCCTATGTATCGAGGGTTCGATTCCTAGCTTGTGTCTGGGTGTTGTTTATCTTTTTAGTTTATATTTACAAGGAGGAAAGGTATATAGTTATATACCTTCACTACTAATACTTATTAGTATCGGTTGTCTGGTTGCCATGACGCAAGCTCTACCGTATTTGGATTGTCTCAAAATATTATTTTAAGTATATTATTAATTTATATAATAAATTTATCAACATCTTCTCAAACCATGGGACGATGAACATATAAAAAAGTGATATTATTAAACAGCACAATTGATGCTTCTATCTTTACTCTACTTACAGTAGATACGAGAAATGAAGTCATGACTTCAGCGGCTGTCCAGAAAGGCTTTATTATTAAAACCATTATAAAACTGTTTTCAGGATGGTCTGCACAATTAGCAAGCAGTCTCTAAGATTCTATAATGGACCTCAATTGCTACTTGGGTAACAATGTCGGAATTAATTGTTCAACAATGTCAAGGTAAAAGTTTAAACTATTGAATAGATAAATAATTAAAATAAATATATTTAAAGAAATATATAAATATCAGAAATCATTAAATATATAAACATAACTATAGTAATTAATTTAAATGTATGTATGCATTTTGCAATTTCTACTTTGGTTTTATTATAACTAATAGCTTAATCATCAAATTAAGAAAACTTTATCTCATCCTGGAATCTCATTAAAGTGCAACATTGATTTTTTATCTCTAAACATCTACAAGTAATCTTGAAGTCAAGGACGGGATAATTAAGTGATCAAACGAACTTACCTTAAGTGAAGTTCGATCCTAATTATCCAGTCCTTGACGAAAGATTTAAGGTCCCTCCCTACCCTAAATGTCCCTGTTGAATCAATGTTGCAGCTGTATTTCATTTTACTCTAAAGATAATGAGGTGTCTGCCGTTCTGCTGGAGCGGGGTGGTTGAGAGGGAGACAATAATATTGTTTTCTCTATTAAACCTCTCTAAACTTGTGCGACTAGACCGGAACGTATATGTACAAGGACTACAAGTAATCTTTCGTCAAGGACTGGATAATTAGGATCGAACTTCACTTAAGGTAAGTTCGTTTGATCACTTAATTAATTTACGTTCAAAAGTAATTAAAATGTCTTTTGCTGCAAAAAAGTTCACTTCTACTAAAATATCTATCCGCATGAAACAACGTAAGTTTCACGGTCGCCATCTTTGATGCTTTGAGTTTTAAAAATAATGAATCTAAATAAATTATCAATATTTATTTATTTCTGTTTCTATCCATCTAAAATTAGAGCCACATCAAACTTTTTTTATAAATCGCCTAATTTTGAAGTTATAATTACAAGAGACAAAAAATAACGTTCCGGTTAAAATAACCCCCACTTCGGAGATAGCTCCGAAATGGGTGGAAGGAAAATTCTGAAATAATTACAGGTAATAAATGTTTATGTTAAGGTTACAGGAAAAATAAAATTATGTTTCTGAATATAACAGTTTTTATTATAATCCCCGCAAATTGCAAACTTGCTGGAACCTTGTCTAATTAACATCCACGTGACGTCATCCACGCGTCATCAGTCAGGTATTGCGTACTCGCCGGCCAATGATGCTAAGCACAGATTGTTCGGTTACGTCACCAACATGGCCAGGCGCATTACCAATTTGTGTGGCTTATAAACGGTTTTATTTAGCTCGCCATGGTTGTTTTCTTTTTATTTGTTTGGGTCACTATTTATTCAATAAGATAGACTGATCTAATATGTATGGTAAAAACCTTTAGTTAAAACAATTTAATATATTCAGTATCATTGTAAATCCGCTGGCTGCCGCCATAAAATGGCGAATTACATATTTTTTTCATTTATAACAGTAAAAAAGTTTTGTGATATTACATGCATATGCATATAAATATCAAAAATTAGCCTCCTACCACTTAGTCCACTTACCACCCTCGATCTTTCCAGGAATCGGAAGTAGTCAACCCAGAAATGCAAATTATCTTTATTAAAAATAGATGCGTCATAAAACACGTGCATTTATTCAATTACCAAATTAGTAACTTAGACCGTTTTTTAACAACTACCCGATAACGCAATTACTCTAGTAGGTTTCTACTAGAGTAGTTGCAACGAAACGGATAAGCAGTACATTGACCCGTTTTAATAGTTTAAAAATCAACTAATTAGGTAACCGCACGTGTTTTATGACTGCGTCTATTGTTATTAAAGAGAAGTACTAATTAACAATAGACGCAGTCATAAAACACATGGACTGCATAGCTCGTTTAGATTGACTTGGTAGGTTTTAGTTTAGGATCAAAGCACACCGAATACTAAAGACGATACTATAATATTATTTAACAATACCTAAAATTAACGTAAGATTATTTATTTATGTTATATGGTTCTTTACAATTTATTAACGATATTATATTAGCCTTAACGTTTTCAAGGGCACGGTAATATTTATTTCATTGAATTAAAAACGTTTCATTCACTCATTCGTTCAAGGTTGTAATATGCAATGGGGACATCACTAAAAACTGTTAAAGGTCATTGACGTTTTTTTGTTTACGAAAATTTCAGTCTTGATTGGTACAGACTATATATATTTATTTTTTGACGGGCCTGTTGGTCTAGTGGTTAGTGACCCTGTCTGCTACCCAACAGGTCGTGGGTTCGATTCCCACCAGGTGTCTGGGTGTTTTATCTATATAAGTATGTATTTATCGTCCTATATCGATTTTACCTTTCCTATCCAAAGTTCTTGAGCGTCTCGTCCATAATCAGTTGCGGAATTTCCTGATCAAGAACTCTCTCCTTAATACTTTTCAGTCTGGTTTCCGCCCTGGTCATAGTACCGTTACCGCTCTTGTAAATATTACGGATGATATTAGATCAGCCATGGATAACGGTAACTTAACCATCCTTACTCTTTTAGACTTTAGTAATGCGTTTATTACCGTTGACTTTGATGTCCTACTTGGTGTTCTAAGCTCTCTTAACGTATCTCCAGCAGTGATTGACTGGTTTCGTAATTACCTGTTTGGCCGTCGACAGCGTATTCGCATTGAGGACTCTTACTCTTCTTGGTGCAGTACTACTGTTGGTGTACCACAGGGTGGCGTGCTTTCTCCTTTACTCTTCGCTATTTTTATTAATTCTATCTCTAATCGACTACGTTCATCCTACCACCTTTATGCGGATGATCTCCAAATATACACTCATATGCCTTTGGATAAGATGTCGGAGGCTATTGATACCACCAATACGGATCTTATGGAAATTAGTGAATGGAGTAAAGCTAATGGTTTAACTGTGAATCCGTCAAAGACTCAAGTCATTATTGTTGGCAGTTGTAGGATGACATCGCGTATTCAATGGGCACAACTTTCTGCAGTAGTATTTGATGGCACCACAATTCCAGTAAGCAAAAAAGTAAAAAACTTAGGCATTTACATTGACATGAATTTAACCTGGGGCCCACAACTTCAGGAGGTCAGTCGCAAACTTTTTGCATCTGCAGGCTCGTTGAGAAGATTACGTAACTTTCTACCTATTCCTACTAAAATTGCGCTTGTGCAATCACTTTTACTTCCTTTACTTGATTATGCTGATGCCAGCTATCTTGATCTTACTGAAGACCAGTTGAACAAACTCGAGCGGCTTCAAAATTTTTGCATACGATTCATATTTGGTCTCCGTAAATATGATCATGTCTCCGAATTTCGTGCAAAGCTCGGGTGGTTGCCAATTCGACTTCGCCGGAATACACATATTTTATCGCTTTTATACAGTATTGTATTCAATCCCATAACTCCTTCATATCTTAAAGGTCGTTTTGAATTCTTGCATTTAACACATTCTAGGTGCTTGAGGTCATCAGAGAATTTAGAGTTGCAAATACCAGTGCATTCTACAAGCTATTTTGACAAATCCTTTTCAGTTCAGGCTGCCCGCCTGTGGAATGCTCTGCCTGTTCCTATTAGACGTGCTCAGACTCTGTTATCATTTAAACAGATGGTAAAATCGCACTATTCTTCAACTACAAATTAGACATAATTGTTACCATGTTCTACGATTTATTACACATAATATATATATATATATATACATATATATAATATAATGTACTAGAATAATTAAATATACATATAAGTATAGTATTGAGTTTATGTATAGTATTTGTGAAATCTGTTGAGTATATTTATATATATGCATATAAGTTTATGTTTGTGTGTCCTATGTATATGTTTGTAGTACACCACCAGCTGCCCATTTATTCTGATTGTGTTTCTCCTGCAAAATGGTTGTCTGGAAGAAATTGCTTATAGTGATAAGACCGCCATTTGTACATTTTATGTTTTAGTTCTAAGTTTATATTGTAAATATCTTCTTGGTGTACAATAAAGAGTATTCTATTCTATTCTATTCTATTTACAAAAAAAAAAGTATATATGTATTAGTATCACTTGTCTGGTTTCCATAGTACAGGCTCTGCCTAGTTTGGGATCAGATGACCGTGTGTGAATTGTCCCAGGATATTATTATTATTATTATACACACTGCGCCCTATTTCATTCTTTCATTGTTTCGCTCCTGGGCATGCTGGAAGAGATTTCTATAGAAATAAGCTGTGCCCTTGTACCTTTATTATCCTAAGAGTTATCTTACTATATATTTTATCCATGCTATATATTATATTTGTACGTGTACATCTATATATATAAACACGTATGTTTGTCTGTATGTCCTTTATAGAATCGTAAACTATGCATTTGATCATGTCATGAGCTTCAGCAAAGTGTTGTGCATGAGCCCACAAAGGTTTCTGAGTTGGTACGACCAATCTTTGACAGATGGCACCACCATCATTCCAATGAATTTTTTCAAATTTATTTTAGTAAATAGCGTAGCAACGCGCGCAGGGTACAAATAGTAAACTAATAAAATATAAGTAAGTATAATTTATTTCCAAACTAGATAACAATAATATCTTGAAAACGGTACAATATACCCCGGTTGACCCCCACGGGTCCCGGGGATCTATTGAAGACTTCCAGCTCGTGAACAAAAAAAAAAAATTGAATGACGTTAAGACTTTTGCAATTCAGGAATATTTAGAAGCTTGACATAATGTTGGAGTATACCGATATTATCGAAATAGACGAACTACTGACACACTCTAATATTATCGTGGGGACAAAGGCAAATAAACTCCGTTTGGGCCACATCAAGAGTTTGAGGGGATCGAAGTGTAAAGAGAGCATAAATCAGAGTCGGGCTAGTGGTTGAAGACCAATCGGTCGAGTTATCGCTGGTACAATGTAGGCAGGATCGGGAGAAGTTGAGAAAGCTTGTGACGGAGGACAAACACATTTTGGGTGGCTGAGCCAACAAAGCAAATAAGTATGAGGATATTTCCATTTTGTGTCGTTGGATTTTTAATATAAGCTACTCAACGGAGACTAATCTGTTACAAAATTTCTAAATGAGTCAGAAAATCGGCTCAACACTTAGTGAAGTCGAAATAGCTACCAGCTTATGTACGCTCCAACACTAAATTGCTTAAAACCCAAAAGTTATAAAATGTTAACGCTTATTGGAGCGCAGGAAAACAGGGGCCAATTCAGGTTAAAAGCCAAAAGTAATTACATCGGCTACACGGGAGAGGCGTATACTGAATTATAAACTGTTGCAAAACAAATATGTACCTTATCGGCGCTTGTGGTTACGAAAAAGAATTATAAATTACAGAAATTATAAATACCTAAGTACTACTCTTACTTATAACTAATGTTAGTGGTGTGCATACAGTTTTACGTCAGGGTAGGCAAAAAAGGACATTTCTTAGATTATTACCCGACTACGGAACGGAGGGAGGATTATGATTTTAACAAGAATGTATGTATGTTCATCTGTTCCCGCATATCTTCTAATCTACTTAACATAATTTGACAAGTAGGGTGTCGTTAGAAGCGTCTTGATTGTCCGCTGGTTATAGGCTATATAATATAACATTATTAGACTGCGATTTTATCCGTAGTCGGGTTTTAGTTTTAAAAACTTATTACTTGTTTTCTATATTATAGTCATTTATAGAAGTCGTAGGGTAGGCAAACTCTTTTTGCCTCTATGGACTGTACGCCACTGACTAATATTATGGTGTCTTAGACTATAGAATACTATGGTGTAAAATAATTACGATAATTCCCATTCTTTACTCAAATTTCCCGAAGTCACGTTCGTTAAGTCGTTTTCAAAATTAAACGGCTTCGGCGGTTGTAAAATTGACTCCATCGTCCTTGTATAAACACCGTTTTCTGGTTCTTGAAAATTATCGGAATCACTACTGTTTGACATTTATTTTGTTTTATTTTCTATTTAAACACTGTCTAGCACATTCTTTTACTTTTTATTTTATTTAAACCCGGCTGCGCCATGTCATGGGACGCGTCAGTCAAACAAGCGTATTGGATTCAGACTGCTTTAATAATAAATATATTCACCTACCTACAGTTACATTCATATCTGCAATATAAAATACATACCTACAAGTACAAGTACCTACATTTACCAAACCATAAAAATGCCCGAACCCGAAATTCGTAGGGTGCAGAGTTAGAATTGCATCACCCCATGAGATGCTGAGCACCCCGTGTGTCGGACGGGCCTGTTAAAATTCGGTCCCGGTCTTGGTATCCGTCCCTATGGAGAGTACCAGCCATGTCATCATCAGCCGGAAGACGTCCACTGCTGAACATAGGCCTCCCCCTTAGAACGCCACAATGAACGACAATTGGCTATATCCATCGGTTACCTGCGACGCGCACAATGTCGTCTGTCCACCTAGTGGGAGGCCTGCCAACGCTGCCTCTTCCGGTTCGTGGTCGCCACTCGAGAACCTTTCTTCCCCAACGGTTATCGGTTCTTCGAGCGATGTGGCCTGCCCATTGCCACTTCAACTTGCAGATTCTGAGAGCTATATCGGTGACCTTAGTTCTTCGGAGAATCTTCAGCCATCTGGCTGATATATAAATACATCCTAATATTTACTTGTATTTTCAACGGATATAATTCCTACTGTAGACACGTAGCTATGAGAAGTAGCTGGGAAAAATAAATTGGCTTAGGATAACGAGGGTCGCAAATTTCAAAAATTAAGACTACGCTATCAAGTGGGGCATCCTATGAAAGGGCTTCATTTACAGATTTCAAAACGGACAGCACAGTTTTTTTTAGAAATCATCAAAAAACTTTGACAACCGGACATACTTATATCATTATATCATGATGATCATCAGCAGCCAAAAGACGTCCACTGCGGAACAAAGGCCTCCCCCTTAGAAGGGAGAGGTTGTCATACCCACGCTTGGCAGGCGGCTTGTGGATCGCAGTATACATATGTGGTAGGTAATCCAATAGAAAGACGGTGCTGCCCGTCTTCTTGTTTGCCCTTAGTCGCCTCTTACGGACGCCCTGACGAACAGGAGGAGATGACAGGAAGCTATCCTTAGCCGGACACCCCACCCCACCCCTTACTTTTGTGCTTTGGTCTTTTTGCTATCTGATCTGTGGTGTTAGATGAATAGTTATGTATTGTGCAGTCAAGGAAGGTAGGGAACTCTCGATGCGAAATTGGGACTCGCATTTCTTTTCATTTCAGTTTCCAATAAATACTTATTTGTTTTCTCATGTGTACCGATATACCGATATATGTAATTGACATTTTTCATAAAGGAATATAGGTTTATATCAAAAAGCAATATCATATATTTGACGTTTGTTTCCAGCGACAAACGATAAGCTTGTAATAGCACACTGAACTCGATGGGATACTGTCGCTAGCTGACGCTTATACTGAGACGTGTTTATATTACGTATCATAGAAACTCATTTGACCAATAAAATACCGAAATTCTTATTATATTTAAATTATTTATTTCAACTAGGCTACGCACTAAAAGTGCAAGCTAACCATCGATATAATATCGATGTTTGGAGCGGTCATTTTTTTAACGCTACCAACAGATCGAAATGCGGCCTCAACTGAGAAGATCCGGCAAGAAATTCAGCGGGATGGTTATTTTTTATTTTTTTTAAACAGTTTTTTTCTTGTTGTCTACTAATTACATCAGCGACAGTGTGTCCTGCCGTTCTGAAGATAAAACGAGAGAAAGAAAAATACAACAATCTAAAAACTAAAAGGCCGAAGAGATTGAATTATAACGTTAGATTCTCAACTGGCATTTATTGGTGTTTCTTACTGCTCTTGGTTGACAAAATATGATGTTGATGTTATTCAATGAAACAACAGATATGGCGAAAAAACTATGATAATGATGGAATTTAAAACAAGAATAGGGAGCGTTAGGGTAGAGCGGTCATGTAGACACGGGCTATAATAGAGAGGTCAAAAGATGAAATATATGACTGACGAAGTATACCTACCATATTTTTTCTTTTTTTTTATACTATCAAGGTTGCAAGCAAGCATGCGGCCGGCTGATGTTACACATTAGCCGCAGCTTATTAGACACTAGCAGATGAATCACTAGCGCGTTGCCGACCCGTAAATTGTGAACAACAGAATAGCAAAACACCTTTAAAACTAAGGTGAGTAACTAAAACCAAATTAAACCAATTATAGTGTATCAAACTAAAATTTAGTATAATTCATGGATCTCTGAATAGGAATCATCGTTTGAAACGACTAAACTAAAATTTAGACTAGTGTCGTCTAGAGTGTGACAATAGGATCGGCACCAATTGTCAATAATAATTGTTCACATTTGTATCTTTATGTATCTTATTTATTCTGATTACGTATCTTTGTTACATACGATTTATAGCCAATATTTAAGTTTGCCATTTAATATTACGATGTTCTTTATCAATATGTAATAAGGTAGTCTTGTATCCGGTATAGCAACCAGGATATTGGAAATTGTTACTGAACTCTATGACAATAAGTATTTATGGAGTTTGCGTTACATCGCGTAGGTACTAGTTAGCGGTTTGGTTTGTGCCCTCATAACGAGGTAAGTAGGTGGTAGGTAATAGTAGTTTATGCACCAAGGGGATAAAGTAGTGTCTTATGTCGCGGGCGTTTAATTGAATCGCGAGCATAACGAAGGATTCTAGCAACTCCCGAGCGTAGCGAGGGAGTATAGAGTTAACTCCCGAGCGTAGCGAGGGAGTTAATACTAGAATCCTGAGTACAGCGAGGGATTTAAGCTCGCCCAAGACAAAGGCACCTTTATCCCCGAGGTGAATACACTACTTTTCACACCTACTGCGAGGTAATCAAATACAAATATTGCTAGAATTAAAATAATAACAATATTTTGGGACAATCCACACACGGTAATCTGATCCCAAACTAGGCAGAGCCTGTACTATGGAAACCAGATAACTAATATTAATTAAATAGTTAAATAACACCCAGACACTTGGTGGGAATCGAACCCACGACCTATTGGGTAGCGGCCAGGGTGTCTAACCATCAGACCAACGAGACCGTCAATAATATCAACATAGTGATTTGCCGCGTTATCATCTATTTCATTTTATTTTCTAGAATAGAACACTGGGTTGTGCTCGTCGCGCTCGGTTCGATTTTCAAATGTTTTGTTTTTCGTGCAGTTCTCTGCTTAGAGTAGTAATATATATCTGTGGTAAAAGTGTTGAGGAATTTTCGTTTGACGTTCGAAATTCAAACACATTATTACCCAAGGGAGTTTAGTACAACATTATTACCCGGCTAGACTATAGGGCAATAATGAGGCACTTTATGTCATCTTTATATGACATATAATGTGACATTATCGAGCAGGTGGTGTGAAAAGAGATTAAATATAGGCCATAGAACGGCTTTTGAGATTTTTTCAATACAAAAACTGTCATCATTTTTTATCACGAATTATCCTTGGTAGGAAACGGTGTTCTTTTGCGAGGATTTGTGGTTTATCAAATCTGATATAATGCCGGGTGCGATCGGTGCGTCATTTTGTGACGCACATTTTTTTTTGTTAAAGTGTTAAAATATGTAAGTACCTACATGTCTATTTTTATTTATTATTATTTTTCCTGCTATTTTTTTTTGTACTATTTGTTTTGTGTGTTACAAATAAATTATTCTTTCTTTCTTCTTTCTTTCTGAACGTATACACGAACTGCAGAATGCAGTGCAGAGAAGATGGTTGGGTGTTACCATCGGCTTGGGATCCTGTGATAGCAAAATACTGCACGGCCTCAAGATACTGTAAGCTCTTACTGCGTAGATCGGACCAATAATAATAACTAAGAAGACGTGAGGGTACACCGGCATAATTGTGACAAAAGGACATTCAACATCCCAGTCCTCCTGTGACCATGGGTGCTGCAAAGCATTCGAAACGTCAAAATCCCTAAAAGTAGTTATATTTCTGCTGCCGCATTTACAAACGACGATTAGAGTTAATGATTACTAATCCAATTCTTAAAATCGTATTATTTTGACACTCGCAGCCAATCAATACATTATACAGAGATTTTTGTAGAGATATCATAAAGATATCGATTATCTCGAACTCAATAATGGAAATCAATAATGGCTCTGAGAGTCAAAATAGTTGATTAAAACTTAATAATACCAGCCCTTGTTTATGTCCTACTGCTGGGCACGAGATTCCCTTCAAGATGAACGTGCTTAGGTCATAGTCCACCACGCTGGCCAAGTGCGGGTTGGCGGACTTCACACGTCATTCGAAAGGTAGTTAGACTTTCTCAGACATGTAGGTTTCCTCACGATGCAGGGATCCTTCACCGAAAGCTAGTAACAATCGCACAAAGACGATTCGCACGTGATTAATTAAAGAAATCAGATGTGCGGGCCGGGGTTTTAACCTACGCACCTTGTGTCCAAGGCAAGCTCACCCACTGAGCTGTTACAGCTTAAAACATAGCTTAATAATTAACGACAACTGACCTTTTGTAAGAGCGGCTGGTCATTAAATTAATACCAGTTTAGGATTTAATTGTATTTAATTCTGATTTATTTAACTAAAATTAAAATTCTATCAATAAGATATCTAATTTTATCAATCTATGCTAATTTATCTTCAATTAATTATTGTAATATTATTTTAAATTTTAAGGCGCTGACCATAATATTGTTTAATTTACAGGTCGAAGTACCTACTTATGAAATTTATATGTTCTTTTTTAGTGTAGGTATATGTACTGTAATTGTGTAATTTTGTGTTCTAATTCAGATACAAGTTTCTTGTTTATGAATAAATGACTAATGACTAAAGTATGAGCGTCCATAAGAATTCTGTGAGATTGGTTCCCAAAAAATATTAATCTTTATAATGTTCTTACATAATTTTACTTATTAAAAAAGTTTTGCGTAACTGAATGATGGCTGTGATCCCACATAATTTAAAACCTCAACATAATACCTATAGTCATTCCGCTTAAATTAACTTATTACAAAGATATGGCAACTAGACAAAACTTAATTTAAATAATTTTACATTTGTGAAATAAACTTACCATACATGTACCTACTTTAGATACATTTAACTACTATACTTGAGAATCAAACGAACTTACCTTGTGAAGTTTGATGTCTAATTATATGAGTTTATTGAACGAAGACAAGGCTGATTTACATGCAGCAGACGAGATATTATGCTGCCCAAGTCACATATTTAAAGATAAAAATACATATTTTTAAAAATAAAATTCACTATTTTGACTCATTTCCCGGCAACGGCACGCAACCAGTCGCCATCTTCATTACTTTTAGAGCCAATTTTTTTCGATACTTTTCGGGAGTATTGAGGGAGGGCGGGAGTATCTTGTCTTCGTTCAATAAACTCATATAATTAGACATCAAACTTCACAAGGTAAGTTCGTTTGATTCTCAATTATACTTCGTTTATTTCACGAAGACAAGGCTGATTTACATGCAGGATGTTTAGAGCATCGAAAAAAATTAATTAAAGTTATTAAGGCATATTGCCTATCTATATACTTAATAAATTTCTTGTTTACTTTTCATGCAAGATATACAAGTAGGTATACTAAATACCGCGACAATGACTTTCGGTTCTGTAATGGCAGAGATATACATCTCTCTGCGGTATCTCTAGTTTTCAATTTTCAAACAATATAGAAAGCGATCTCCAACCCCATTCAAAGAACCTGCCCTGCAAGGTTCATTATTTATTTTTCAATTTATGCACACAGAAGGAAACAATTACATAAAATTAATAGGAAAAAATTTACAAAAGTGCTGCTTATTTCATATGAAATCTCTTCCAGCAGACCTGTAAGAAGAGAGTTGAAAAAAAGAAGAGTAAAGTGGACACAGTGCACATGAAGAAAAAGTTTCCATATTTATAATATATGTGCATCTTATACATAAACAAACGTATCGAAGGCTATCGACGACCCATGTATACTTCCCACTTTCGTATACATACTCGTATAGTTATGTTTAATTATAAGTAGGTATAGTAATTGAGGATAGATGAGTGGGAAACAATTCATATTATCTGTTAAATAGTGTGGAACGTAGAGGTTAACATTCGATTAGAGCGCAATTTTTTTTTTTTTTTTTAGTTTAAGCTTAATCTGGTGTGAACATGTATACAAACTACAGCACATAAATAAACATAATAAGCAGCTGAAAAAGTTGTAATGTTGCACAGTTACGAGCACTAATTTTCTAAGATAATTTAATAGCCAACTTGTATTCCAAATAAATTTTCATATTTGGTGCAATAGTAAAAATGTTTTACTTTAATACTTTGAAGAACCTTATTTCGTTGGGTATACGAGTATAAGTTCATTATTATAATATTACTGTTATCGTTGTTGTCGATTAGGGTAACAATGATAGATTCTGATTTCAGTTAAAGTAATGTGAGTGTAACCAGAATAATGTCTTGTAAAATAAATGATAGCATAGCAATTATCAAGGGATAGCGGTATCCTATCGATAAGGCTATAATATGCCCAATTATCATTAGGCGATTCACATAAAATTGAAGATTCTAAGTCTGTATTAACATCTTTCTACTCTATTTTTAGACCTAATTGATATTAATTTTTAGTGTGTTTCATGTGTATATAAAGACTTTTTAACTTGTTTTCTTTTACCATTAGACTACAGTAGGTACTGCAGTTAAAATGTGAGAAGAAACGCTAGGTATTTTGCAAGAAATAATAAAATTCGATTATAATACGAGTAATATAAGTAGGTACATCGATGCTAATAAGTCAGAATTACATAAACCAATAATTGATGTGAGTAATTATTATGATAGTGGACATAGACATCTAGAGTTTATCATGTTATCCTGTATTACCGTCTATGATGGATCAATCAAATGATCTTGTAACTTATTATATAAAACTAATGTTTGACGGGACGGATAATGCGGTGACTAGAAACCTCAACCGCCACCCCAAAGTCGAGGGCTGACTCCCAGCCAGGATAACAACTGTTTGGCATGTACACATCCAGCATGAGGTTGTTACAATAAATTATGTATTCATATTTGTACATACACATGTCATTGTATGTTCGCCGGCGGCCGGGTGCCGCCGTAGCACAGACATTGCTCAAAGTTTGCAGTATGTGGCTTAGGGGATTTTTTTATAAATTGTCAATACACACAGCTACCAATATAGTATTCCAAAGCATACCTGTAGCATATTCAGCTCGTAATGTTTTTCTGCGTAGTTACTGGACTGCGGGCATGATGAAAGCGACGTCATCGTTGTGCAAGGATCTGCACAGGCCTGTGGTAGGGATAAACTTACGGCTTCTAGGCTGTCCACCCCCCATACGTTAAAATCTTCTGAAAAATGCGGTGCGAAATTAAATTACGTATAACTAATAAGCTTCTTATTTTTTTTTTTTTGATTACCGTGTACGCTGTGGTTAGTAACATTTTTCAATTCAATTCAATTCATGTATTGCAAAATATGAGTACCTAGTTAATTTCAGGTGTTATACAAATAAAGTACCATCATATTTGACTTTGCGGTATGCAATTACTTGATACGAATTTAAAGTATTCGAGCTGTGCAGGCAACGCTGTTGGACCTTCTTGATTTCCCTGCCTTGCCAAATTTACAAAACTGATATTGTTACTACCTATAGGTACAGATATGTCATAATATAGGTATAATATAGGTTGTTCTAAGGTTTTACGAGTAAATAAATTGAAATTGAAATATAAGTTTAAGCAAGCTTCCGCCGTACTGGAGTTAATACTACTACTAGTACTGAATTTAAGCATTCTATAAATGATTTATTTTACGCAGGGCCTTGGCCCAATAATTGCTAAGTATATATGTCCTTGAAAGTGGTAAATCTGATTGATTATTAGGATCTCATAATTTACAAGATCATGTTTTGTATACGCAAGTTATGCGCAATATTATTATTCACAACCAGTAGTCACAATCAGTATTATTATTTATACCTTTTTACTTGACTTACTGGGAGACACTTACTGGGAGACATACTTTGCTATAACTCGGTCTATGCGCTACCTCCTCAGGTGGCGCATACCTAGCTGGGGTTCATAAAATCCATATCTAGCAGTATGTGCCTGACAATTTGATATTATGTCTGGTACTATACAAAGCATTAAAGATTGTTTTATGTATTATCTTGATGCCATCGGAGCTATACACGGTATACGGGGGAATCCGACAATAATACATATTGTAAGGTAGTTTGATGTCATAAGACCCATAACCAGTTTACGTAAAGATCAAACAATAAATACACTTTGTAAGGTACATATTTTGATGTGACAGGCACCCTACACAGTGTACGTGACGATCGAACAATAAATACACGTTGTAAGATAGTTACACGCCATAGGACCCATACACGGTTTACGTGAGGATCAATCAATAAACACATATTGTGCATTTTGTCACAGGACCCATACATGATTCACATGAGGATCAAGTGAGAACACATAGCGACGTAGTTGTATATCTGATACTTACACGGGATACTTACACGATGCCCATGAGGATTAACCAATGAATGCACATTATAGTGTGGTTGGACGTCATATGATCCATACATGATTAACGTGAGGATTAAACGATGAATGCGCCTCGCAGTGTAGATAGACGTCAAATGATCCTTACACGACTAGCGCGAGGATTAAACGATGAATGCGCCTCGCAGTGTAGATAGACGTCAAATGATCCTTACACGACTAGCGCGAGGATTAAACGATGGATGCGCCTCGCAGTGTAGATAGACGTCAAATGATCCTTACACGACTAGCGCGAGGATTAAATGATGAATGCGCCTCGCAGTGTTGATAGACGTCAAATGATCCTTACACGACTAGCGCGAGGATTAAACGATGGATGCGCCTCGCAGTGTAGATAGACGTCAAATGATCCTTACACGACTAGCGCGAGGATTAAACGATGAATGCGCCTCGCAGTGTAGATAGACGTCAAATGATCCTTACACGACTAGCGCGAGGATTACAATGAATACACATCATAGGTAACATTGTATACATATGTCATATGATCCATACACGGTTTACATGAGGACAATACGACTAACGCCTCTTGACCGACTCCGAAGACGATGACAGCTCCTAGCTATTCACAAACACCACAGCAAAAAGACATCACAGAAAAGTATGGTTATAATTATATTTATTTATTTCATGGCACCTTCCGTACACTATATACGTGTATTGTGTATTCACGTAGGTAACACGTTTTCATAACACAAAGTAGGTAGTGTATATTATAGTAGTAATATTTTCGTAACATTGAAATTGTGATATCGAAATGGTATATCTGATCTATGATTAATTTGTGGGTTCAAATAGGTAAATATCCTATATCACGTCATCCCCGCGCAAAATAAATACGTTGGGATATCACGAGTACATCATACGATGAGCATCGAATAGAATATAGTTCATGATAGGTACCTAGTTATACCTCCTGTGCCACACAGGGTCATAACATTAAGACCATAGACTGCTGACATTGCGTCTACACCTGGGTGGCACCGGTACCGGTAAAACTGACTCCGCTGTCTGCGTTAGATAAGAGTCTTCGTTAAGACTGTTCAATGTATTTTGAATTTAATTATAGAGAGCATCTCACTCTGCTCACACGTCTTTGAATTTTTATTTTAGTTTTTAAAAACCTAAAAGTCGCATCCCTAAATTTGACTGGCGCTGCGGACAGGATCGCCGCCAAAATCGCGTTATAGTGTTCGCAATTATATTGGTATAATATTCTACCGATTTTTCGCGTTTCCCGGCGCGTACGGCGATCCATCGAACAAATAAATTTGTCAAGTGGTTGGAGCGATGCTGATGGTGCTGGCTGGTCGGTGAGTAAGCTTTTTCACCTTCCTTACCTATTTTTCCTAATTTTATTAATTGAAGAGTCTTGTTATTTAGAGATTGGAATTTTCTCTTATAACGTTATCTGATTTTCGTATAAAATTTGTGGAATCGGAATTTTATTATAAATAATTTTATTCTTTATACTTATAAAGTAAGTGTTAAGTGATAATCATAATACGTAATTTTGTGTGATCGAAATACGTACGATTGTTATATATTTAGTGTGAATAGGTAATTATAGTGGTTTTTAGTTAAATAAGGTTAATATTATTTCATAAAGATGGCACAAGAAGGTTCATCTACGATTACTTTAATTCCCAACGAAATGCTCAAGCTTATACCACTTTACGGTGGGGATAAGCGACAGCTAAATTTGTTTATTAGACAGTGTGAATATGTCATTGATAAGTATGCCGGCAGTCAATTTCAGAACGTATACGTAATGCATACTATTATGAGTAGGCTGGTGGATAGAGCGGCGGCCCTTATCAGTGAGCGTGAAGATGTTGAGACTTGGGCTCAATTTAAAGAGTTACTGACACAGCATTTTGGAGACCCGCGCAGCGAGGAATGCATCGCTATCGAACTGGAAAGCATAAAAATTAAACAGGGCGAATCTTACCTGGACTTCTGTAGTAGGATTCAATCTGTACGTTCAGCGTTATTATCAAAAGTAAATTCACTTACGGACGATAATTTAAAAAGGAGCAAAATCACTATATACGATAATACGGCCTTAAACGTTTTCCTGTATAATTTACAGGAAAATATGGTTAGGGTCGTTCGTCTAAAATCACCTAAGAACCTCGAGGAAGCGTTAAGTGTGGTAATGGAAGAGGTGAACTTCCAGGACCAATATACCGCACGAAATCGAGTATCGATTAAACCTAGTACCGTATCGCAACCCTCAGTTTTACCCCCAACGTTTAAATTTGGCATGCAATCTTTTAATTCACCTGGTCAATATTCGGCCCCGAAATTTAAATTTGGGACCACACCACATCAAGGACAAGTCCCGTATCGACCTGCGTTACCGATGGGCTATCGGCCACAATTTGGATACAAACCATTCTTTGGTGCTCAGCCCCAAACGGGTATGCGCCCACAACAGTTCGGTATGAACCCACAACAGTTTGGTATGCGCCCACAACAGTTCGGTATGCGCCCACAACAGTTCGGGATGCACCCGCAACAGTTCGGTATGCGCCCACAAAATTCGGGTAATGCCCAATTCGGATATAGGCCTTTTCAGTCGACCAATAATCAGGCAAATATTTCCACGGACGTATCGATGCGTACCGCGCCACCTCTAAAAACGCAACAAGGTTTTAGACTTAATGAGTTAGAGTTTTATGGCAATCAACAGGATGAGTGCTATGATAATTATAACCAGAATGAGTATAGTGAGGGTCCCTTTTGTGATTATTCTCCGGAAGTAGATATACAGCAAGATGATGCTCAGATCTCGTTCCCTGATGACCATAACAGTGACGGACATAATGAGGCAACCCCAGTAATTTCCGAACAAGTCCAAAATTTTCACATGCGTCTTGCGGAAAATCTCCGGAAGTGATAGAGCTTAATTGCGATCCAAATCTCAAACTACCATATATATACGTCCCCGAAATCGACGCTAAATTCATGATAGATACTGGTAGTATGAGATCATTCATCAGTCCCCGAAAAGCTTATGCATACTTTCCACATGCGATTCGTCACGAACCGTTTCAGGTTATAAGTACACATGCATCCAGTTCACATTCAGAAGTTATAGATATACCTTTACTACCAACATTTAATAGTAGCGATCAACACAAGTTTTATTTATATGATGTAGACCCCCGTTATGATGGTGTAATAGGAGATGACTTACTGCGACAGATTGGCGCTTTGATCGATTTAAAACGTAACATTTTAAAAACCAATACTACCTCAATTCCCATTATACATAATCGAACCAGTTATGAAGTAAGGATAGCACCGCGTACGGAACAACGTGTTAAGCTACCCACGGACTTGCACACAGGAGAAGGAATTTTAGAGTATACCGAGTTTTGTAAGGGAGTTAGAATGCCGAGTGCTCTAGTTAGATGCGAAAATGGTTACGCGACCACGATTATACAGAATAGTTTAGAAGTTGAGGCAATAATGACAGTAACGAAACCATTCAAAATTAACGAGTATAAAAAGAGTGACTGCGAAGTAAATAGTTTAAAAGACGTGAACGACGTTCAGATAGATGCTTTATTAGAAGAAAACTTAACAAAATTACGTTTAGACCACATGAATGAGGAGGAAAAGAAGACGATTTTTGGACTATGTAAAGAGTTTAAGGACATCTTTTATTGCGAACATCTGCCATTAACATTTACAAATAAAGTAAAGCACACAATTAGAACTAAAAACGAAGACCCTATTTATATCAAACCTTACCGCCAACCTCCCGCACAAGCAGCCGAGATTAGAGAGCAGGTACAAAAGCTATTAGCAGATAACGTGATACAGGAGTCTCACTCCCCTTGGAGTGCTCCCGTTCATCTTGTACCAAAGAAAATAGATGCTTCAGGCGTTGTAAAGCATAGAATGGTGATAGATTATAGGAGGTTAAACGAAATTACAGTGGACGATAAGTATCCTTTACCGAATATAATGGATCTTTTCGATAAGTTAGGGAAAAGCATTTATTTCTCAACAATAGATCTTGCCTCAGGCTATCACCAGATAGAAGTTAACGAAGAGGATAGGCAGAAAACTGCCTTTAGCACGGAATTTGGCCACTTTGAATTCCTTAGGATGCCGTTTGGCCTGAAAACGGCTCCTGCCACATTCCAGCGGGCAATGGATAATGTTTTAAGAGGCTTGCAAGGCATTCATTGCCTGGTGTACTTAGACGATATAATTATATTTTCAAGTAGCTTACAGGAACATTTACAAAAGTTGAGAACGGTTTTTGAACGACTTCGGGACACAAATTTAAAAATACAACTTGATAAATCTGAATTTTTGAGAAAAGAAGTTCTATATTTAGGGCATACGATCACCAAAGACGGACTCAGACCAAACAACGACAAAATTCAGACTGTACTTGACTATCCCTTGCCAAAGACTCCGACAGAGATTAAAAGCTTCTTAGGACTGATAGGGTACTACCGACGTTTCATCAAAGACTTTGCAAAGATAACACAACCTTTAACAAAATGTTTGAAGAAACGTAATAAAGTAGTCATTGACCAAGAATACATTGATGCATTTGAGAAATGTAAGGAGTTGCTGACAACTGTTCCCTTGCTACAATACCCAGACTATGACAAACCCTTCATATTGACAACTGATGCATCAACTGTGGCCTTAGGGGCAGTCTTGTCACAGGGCCCCATCGGCAGTGACAAACCAATAGCTTACGCAAGTAGGACTTTAAGTGACACTGAAAGTAGATATAGTACCATTGAACGTGAGCTATTGGCAATCATTTGGGCGGTTAAGCATTTTCGACCTTACCTTTATGGTCGAAAATTTACCATCTATACTGACCATAGACCATTAGCCTGGTTGTATTCTTTGAAGGAGCCAAATAGCAAGCTAACACGATGGCGACTACGTCTCCAAGAGTACGACTTTGACGTCATTTATAAAAATGGAAAGCAAAACACAAATGCGGACGCCCTTTCTCGAATAAAAGTCAACGCCTTAGACTCCGATGATGAGGCTGAATCTATGGCTGTGAATGTTGACGAAAATGAATCAAGACGTGACGATGACGTGACTAAAAAGACAACTAAACCATCGACTGACAAACGAAACCGTGACTCTTCTGAAACTATAACTATTTCCGATTCTGAGGCAACCATATCAATAGATTCAGTAGAACCAGATTATCCAGTTAGATCAGACAACAGTAGCACAACCACAGCTCATTCTGCAGCTGACCTAGAATCCTACGGAATTCCAATACTCCATGAAGCCATCGATACTAAACCGAACCAAATTTTAGTATTCGAATGGTTTAAAAATGATATCCAGGTTAAAAATTGGTCTCGCGAAAAGCAAAAGATTCTAGAAGTTTTTCTCCCCGTAGGAAATGAAAATCTTATAAAACAATTCTTGAAGGAATACATTAAACCGAAAATAAAATATTTCATATATTTCGAAAAGGAAGAACACAGACGAGAATTTTCTAATGTGATAATTAGTCTTTTCAAACGAGGAATGATAGATTTTTATGAATGTACGAAGCGTGTGGTCTATATTGAGGATGAACAAGAACAGAAAGCAGTAATTTTAAAGTATCACGATGGAAAAACCTGTCATAGAGGAATTAAGGAGACTATGTTAAGAATTAAGAGAAACTTCTATTGGAATAATATGCAAGAGACGATTGCAGCGGTTTTGAATGGATGTGAGGCTTGTCAGAAAATGAAGTATGATAGAAAACCAATTAAACCAAACCTTCAATTAACACAGACTCAGAGTGCACCGTTTCAGGAAGTTTTTATGGACCTCTTTAGTATAGAAAATAGATATTACCTAACGATCGTGGATGCTTTTAGCAAACTCGGTCAAGCTTTAGAAATCAGTAATAGGTCAACGGGTGAAGTTGTTAGAGCTCTGATTAAATATTTTTCAATGTACGGGGTTCCCACAAAAATAAGTTGTGATCCCGGCTCAGAGTTCAATAATGAAATGATAAAAGAAATGTCAGCCATGTACAAAATCCAATTACACATTACTACCCCTAACAACCCGAACTCAACAGGTATTGTAGAGCGGTTTCACTCTACAATCATAGAAATTTATCGGCTTGCTAGGTATGAGCAAAAGTGTACTGACGCGGCATCTGTGATGACATACTCAGTAATGGCTTACAATAACGCTATTCATTCTGCCACAGGCCTTACGCCATTTGAGGTCGTTTTCGGCCACACCGATTCAAATCATATGTTTAGTCTGGATTTTGACAGAGCTTATACGCAACAGATATTAAAAGATCACGCAAAGAGGACTAAATATTTGTACCAATACTTATCTAATAAATTATTACGACAGAAAGAAAAGGTTAGGGAAAAGAAAGGTGGTGAAGATAGTATTAGTTTTGAAGAAGGGCAAGTTATATTTTCTAAAGACGTTAACACCAGAAAAAGTAAGGATAAACCTCGGTATCAGCGAGCCATTGTAAGCGGGGAGGCACAACGCAATGTAGTACCCATTAGAGTAGGGAATAGGCAAACTAAGGTACCCATTAAAAATATTAAACGCCCTCCGCAGATGCTGCCTGATCGCAATGATCCTGGTGGCCCAAAGCCAGGGCCTTCAAGTTCAAAAGATTGAGCAAAATCCGGGGGTGCTACCAATTAATATGGGACAGGCCTATAAACAAGAGGACAAATGGACTGTTCTAAAGGTATTAGATTTAAGTGGAATAGATTTAAATCTGGGGTTTAACTTAAGGAAATATTTAGAATTCTGTAATTTAGTTGATAAAAACAACCAATATTCAATAGATTTTTTAGGATTAAGAAAGCAAGTAGATTATTTAAAAAGTATAACCGTAGATAAACTAAGCCAGTTAATGCCTACAATTAGAGTAAAAAGAGGTATTATAAATCCCCTAGGATCAATAATTAAACTCATAACGGGCAATTTAGACCACGAAGATGCACACCACTATGATTCCCTTATTGCACAATTAAATGAAAGGCAGATGTTATCCAATAAGAAAATAACCATTATAACAGAGATGTTGGATTCTTTTGTAAATAGCACAGAAACGTTACACATAAATACCAAGATGTTAGACGAAAGACTAAGGGTCATAGAAGACCTAGTTAAGAGAATAATTACTAAAGAGGTAAACTCCATTTACTCCACACATATTCTTACGATGTTCGATATTTTTAGTGCTAACTTTCGGTCAATTTATATTACATTAAACGAAATCGAAACAGCATTGGCATTCAGTAAAGTTTCGGTGCTACATCAATCCATTGTGAACTCTACGGAATTATTATTAATTTTACAAAATATTGAAAAATCTGATAATCTTATGTATGAAGCTAACACAAATAATCTAGTTAAATTAGAAAGGACAATAGCGGTTAAGGCATTTATTAAAGGAAATCAGATAACATTTATACTTGAAATCCCTTTAACTGATGGTAACATTTATAACTATTATAAACTTTACTCATTACCTGTATTTGACTACGCGTTCAACAAGACTCTTACAATTATTCCCAAATTCCCATACCTTATGGTGAACAGTGGCGTGCACTGAAAGCAGGCAAAAATATCTGCGAGTTGTTTATGCTTTATGATATTTGTTCGTGTTCCAGCACAAATATCCTTAAATTAACCAATATTACCAACATATCAATTTACATTAAAAAAAAATACGTTAATTAATGTCCAAACACAGATTTTTTAAAATTAAGACTGTTTATAGAAATCCTAGGGTAGGCAAAGTATTTTTGTCAGCATGGACCCGCTGAATAAACTTATTAATGTTTTCAAATGCAAATTAATATGTCTATAGTATTTGCTTGCATAATGGGTATTTGAAATAGAATAATAACATACTTAAAATAGGTGAAACAAGCCGAATACATTTTTTTGCCTACCCTCTGTGCACGCCACTGATGGTGAAAGGGCTGAAGCACCTACCAGTCGCACGTTCCTGTGAAGAAATTGGAGAAGACCAATATCTTTGCGATGATGATAATGTTAAACTATACCCAGGAGAAACTTGTGTGGAGCAATTAATGAAATTCCGAGCTAATGTGACCAACTGCGAGGCCATTTCTGTGAATATGGAAAATATTAAGATACAGCGCGTAAGAAACAATGACTGGCTGGTCTACACACGTAATGAGATCATTTTAAGAGAAACATGTGAAAACAAGGCCTCTTACAAATCTCTTCATGGTTCTTATATTTTACGCCTCAAAGAAAACTGTGCCGTTTTCTTAGGGGATTTCCAACTCCACCATCACCGAGAATATGGTAACAAGATTAACCAAAAATTAACACCACTCATCGATCTCCCCAAGCTGACACATTTGAAAACAGTTTCCAATAAAAGTTTGGACATGAAAGATATTAACTTTGATGATCTAAAACAATTGTCGCAAATTTTGAAAGTGAAAAATTTGGAAAGTGAATTCAGTGCAAGTGGAAACTTAAGTGCAGTGAAAATCAATAGTGTAAGCCTTGCGACCATATTATTGTACGTAATTATACCCTTATGTATTTTAGCATATATCCTTTATAAATTTAGATCTAAATTGTTCATTTTTACGCGAAATCACCCGAATACTGTAAACCCCGATTCGGATAATTTCGCTCTTGGTGGGGGAGAAGTTATACCTCCTGTGCCACACAGGGTCATAACATTAAGACCATAGACTGCTGACATTGCGTCTACACCTGGGTGGCACCGGTACCGGTAAAACTGACTCCGCTGTCTGCGTTAGATAAGAGTCTTCGTTAAGACTGTTCAATGTATTTTGAATTTAATTATAGAGAGCATCTCACTCTGCTCACACGTCTTTGAATTTTTATTTTAGTTTTTAAAAACCTAAAAGTCGCATCCCTAAATTTGACTACCTACCTTAATTATTTATGTTTTTTCCAAATGCCAAAGTACACAAAAGCGCGCAAACGCCCTTATGATACTATGTTGGGACACACATACAATACACGTTTTGTGATACTGAGCGTTTACGTACGACATCCCTTGGCGTATTTATGATTGAGATGTTTTAATCACAATGTAGATTATTTAATTAATATAAAAATATAATAAGTGGGTAGTTGCCGAAAAGAAAAATATTAGTCTGTACTTTGAGATATAAGTTTTATGACAACTACAACAAGTAAAGAATTTACCAATATTATGCTGACACATCTTATGACGATACAATATATTCACTAGCGGAAATTTTCTTTAAATCCAATCTTATTTGATTTGTGGAGGTAAATTTACGTGTGACTCGGGCATCACAAAATCACGTAATGAAGATGGCGACTGGTTGCGTGCCGTTGCCGGGAAATGAGTCAAAATAGTGAATTTTATTTTTAAAAATATGTATTATTATCTTTAAATATGTGACTTGGGCAGCATAATATCTCGTCTGCTGCATGTAAATCAGCCTTGTCTTCGTGAAATAAACGAAGTATAATGGCCTATAGAAATTGTATCCTTATGCAACAGTAACTTGGATAGGTATATTTCCTTTAAAAAAATATTATCGTTTACTAGCAAACAAGGTACAAAGTAGGAAAAAAAAATAGTTACATACTTACATATAATTATATTGATACAGTGATCCAACAGGCTGATTGTTACACTAATAAATAATAATGGTAATAATTTCTACTCTTTCCTTTTGTAATCATTTTATTTTTCAATAAAATAAAATCTTTTTAAAAAAAATTGAACCGACTTCAATATCACTGAAAAGTATAAAATAATTTAAATATTATTGAAGTTGGTGTTAGCGTACCTGCTGTGTATATTTGGCACCAACTTCAATAATATTTAAATTATTTTATACTTTTCAGTGATATTGAAGTCGGTTCAATTTTTTTTAAAAAGATTTTATTTTAAACTTTTTAGTGATATTTTCATATATAAAGATTGAACCATCGAAAACCGTAAAATTATCTCGGTAGGTTATGATCACATTATCGTCTACATAGTTTTACATAATTCATGTTTCTTCAGAAAATAATATCCGGTCGTAATGAAATTTGCATGGAAACATCATAGTAGTTTACTCTCTCGAATAAAAAAAGAATCATCGAAATCGGTTCATAATTGTCAGAGCAATGTAATGGAGAACATCAGTTTTATGGTTTTTACCAGATAAATTCCTCCACATCGTTCATGGTCCTCCAGGAAGTTCTTATCCGGTTGTAATAAAATTCATACAGATTCAATACAGTGGTTTCTTCTTTCGAATAAAAAAAGAATCATTGAAATTGGTAAATATTTGCCAGAGTTATGACCATTTTTGTCCGACCGAGCGAGTCCGAGCGACTAAAACGTCATCTATATAGGCTTTCTTGCAACTCTCAGTGCGCAGTCACCATTCTTGTTTTTTTAGGAACTACTTATTACTAAGCAATAATTTTTTTATGGGACCCAATCAATGGATTGAAGAATGGATGGAAGAAAGATTTTTTCAAATCGGTTAATAATTGCCAGAGTTATGCGCGAACATACATAAAAAAAAAAAAAAATATATATATACAGACGAATTGAGAACCTCCTCCTTTTTTGAAGTCGGTTAAAAATGAGAGCGAATTAAGTTCGTTACCACATGCGCCATGTAATAATGTTTTTTTTTCAATAAAACCTCATTTAAAGTTTTTCTTGTTTTATTTTAGAATATAATTCGTAATATATTCGTAATATATATTCGGGTATGCGACCCCGGCTTCCCTAGCTATTACTGTCCCATCCCTTGCCCTCCTGGGCGGTAATATCCTACTTTTCCTATTTCCCATTCTAACTTGCCAATCTTCCTTTTCACAACACCTATCCTTCCCTTTCCCTCCTTATTCGTGGGAACGCAATGGTCAATCATTAATTTAATTAACCAAAATGGCGGCGATGTGGTTCGCCATCCATCACGTCTCGTTTGTCACGGAGGCGAAAAGCGGCCCTTGGGCTCTGCCTACCCCTATGGGAAAAAGACGTGATTTTATGTATGTTATGTATAATTCGTAATTTATACTTAATTAATTTTATATTTTACAAAGTGTTCGTAGTTCATGCATAAATGACCTCAGAATCAGTGTGCCCAGTCACCGCCTCCCAAAACCCCCTAGTCACCGAAGCATGTGTTGCCACATGCCTCCCTACTTTGCTACACCTTTCTCATATAAAAAACCTTAAACAAAATAGATTTTAAAGTTCAGATTTATTTCGTATATTGTTATGATTAGGTACCTTGACCAATATCGTGTAACAGAAAAAATAGCGCAATCAGAGAAATCCAAGGAAAAATATTCGATTCTTTTGTTTCAGTGATATTGAACCAGCAAATGAAAACATTTCTCCGAAGAGAGATTTTCTCGTTTATTTGTATTCGTAGAAACAGTGATTATTTATCGTCGGTTTTTGTTACGTACCTTTAGTAATATTTTTGAACTAAAGGATTTGCTTCTTCTACAATTCTACACTCTAATATTATAAAGAGGAAGGTTTTTTTGTTTGTTTGTTTATATTGAATTGGCTCCAAAACTACTGAACTGTTTTCCAAAATTCTTCAAAGAAAGCTACATCTTCACTAAGTAATATAGGCTGTATTTATTACTAGAAAAAAACAGGGTTCCCTACTAAAACTTCAATAGTGTAACCCTAGGTCTTAGACTATAGAAACTTTATATGATCGAAGCCCAAGGTGTAAAAAAAAGCTTTAATATGTGTTTATGATAGAACAAAAAATGTTCTACAATATTTAAGAACATAGCAATATCTACAAAAAAATTGCATTACCATATTATTATGTCCAACTATTGTAATTATGTTACTATAACATTTTTTTTACATTTTAAAAGTTGACAGATATGCTGACCAAAATCAGATCATGTTATTCATACCTTTGTATTAATCCTTATCCAAATAAATCATTTTATATTTGAGACTGTTTTAATACCTGTGGATTAAGTACTTTTAGAATAATTGAAATCTGACATTCCATTCATAAGATGTTACGAATTTCAAAATGTGAATCTTATCAAAATAATAATATTACCTAGTGATTCAATTTTATACTTTCTTTCTATACTAATACTAGCTGTCCCGCGCAGCTCCGCCCGCGCTTTTATTACATTTTGCTACCCTTTTTCCCTCCTGCATTGATTTATCTATCTCTCACTGTTATAAACAAAATCTAATTATATGCTCTTTCTCTCCTCTCTTTTTCCCCCTCCCGCTTCAATCCCCGTCACACTCCGCCTATTCCTCTCCCCGTTGTCTCCTCTCTGAACCTTCTCCCACCTCTCTCTTCTCCCAACTTGCTCCCTCTCACTCCCCCCTTGCTCCACTTAACTCCTCCGATCCCCTCTCCCTCTCTTGCACCCTCCTCTCGTTCTATATATCTTCGTCAATCATGGTATCAGCGGCATAAAATATACTTTATGACCTATTCTCAGCCCTACCCACACAAAATTTCATACAAATCGGGTCAACCATCTCTATTTAATGACCTTACCGTATGTTGCTTAACCTTAACCTAGCGGTATGAAATATACTTTATGACTCTATTGTCAGACCTACCCGATATGCACACAAAATTTCATACAACTCGGTTCACCCATCTGTTTAATGACCTTGCATTATGTTGCTTAACCTTAACCTAGCGGTATGAAATATACTTTATTACCGATTCTAAGACCTACCCGATATCCTCACAAAATTTCATACAAATCGGTCCACCCATCTATTTAATGACCTTACCCAACGTTGCTTAAGCTTAACCTACCGGGATAAATAAATCCTATGTTCGTCTCCTGGTTCTAAGTTACCTCCCCACCAATTATCAGCCAAATCGGTTCAGCCGTTCTTGAGTTATAAATATAACATGACTTTCTTTTATATATGAACGACGATTTCGACGGCTCCTACGCATAAAGTCGGAACACATTTTTTGAGTAAAATTGAATTTTGGTATTTTTAGAACCATAATATACCACTTTAAATATTCCTGAATTCAGAATATTAATATCTTCTATAAATTATGAGTTTTTGAATTGATAAAAGTCTTATCATGTATACGCTCCCGCGCATACAGTCGTACTGCTAGTACCGACTATTTGCTCCAATCTTTTGGACCGCATCGTTCCAATCAGAGCACAGTTCCGACGTCGTATGTCATGAACGAAGTCTCCGTTTTGAATATTCAAAAAATATTATTGGACACAAGTATAATGGCGTGTTGGTTTTGTTTCCAAATTGCTATTGTTCCAGTTCGAAACGAGTAACGTAAATTCCTAATTTTTTTAAAAATTACTATTAAATAAACCCAACCCAAACAGCGAAGTATTAACGGCCGGTGAACATCTTGGAAATGGTAAGTTTTATTGCATTTTTGTATTATTATTAATAAATGTACTTGTTTATCTATACTATATTAACATACACATAAATAATATTAGTATGTGATAATGTTTAATAGGCCTCGACAAAAAATAATATGGTTCCGGCGCATAACGTCGGTACGTCTATGTTACGACTGTATGCGCCGTTTTTAATCACCAGCAGTGGTTTGTTAAGACTTTATACTGCGCCACAATTTTATTTTAGGAGTCGTAACTTGTACTAACGACCATATGCGTGGTTTCAATTTCAATATTAATAAACGAACAAGGTCGTATCATAGACATAAGACTTTATGCTTTGTTACTAAATAAAGTTACAACTTTTCTCTATTTCAATAATAGCTAAAAACATCATTAAAATTGGATTTATAAGCTATGTATAACCATAATTGTATTTTGCAATATTTATTTTAATAATAGGACGTGTTTGGTTTCAGATTCACCGTTACCACTTGAAGCTGAATACCAGTGGGATTTGTACACGACGATGTTCGGCCAACCTTCTAATATAAGTCGCAGAAGTATTGACATAGTTATATAGCAATTATTCACGAGGTAACACCTACTTCAGCTGCAATTTTACCCTCTACTTCGTCTTCTACCCTAAACCCTACGAATTCAGAGCCATGTGCTGTGCACCAATATCCTCCCCCCATAACGATTTTTCCGAATATGGTGTGGCTAGTTCGACTCCATTAGGAATTCATTTATTTGTGATGTTGATAATTATTCCTCTAGTACAACCATACTCAACCTTTTTTTTCGATGGGCCACATAGGCGCTTCCGCTTTACCCTGCGGGCCGCATAGTCGCTTCTGCTTTACCCTGTGGGCCGCAATAATCTAGCCTTAATTGTACGTTTAATTATAACTACCTTAAGTATATTAAATACTAGACATCAGGCCGCATAGTAAAGTCTCGCGGGCCGCAGTTTGGGTATGGCTGCTCTAGTAGTAAAAGAAAATGTTGCAAAAGTTTAAGCAAGACGTGTTTGAGTAGAAAAGGAGTTTGTTGAGATGCAAAGATTTCAAAACAACTATGTCCAATTACTTGTCATCTAATATGCTGTCAAAAGTTTAATGCACAGAAACGGGAGCGTATATTTTCATATTTTTGGAAAAATGGAGATTACTGCGGACAATGGGATAACATCATATATCATGACGGAGTAGGCGACACTAAGTATCCTTCTACGTCAAATGCTGTGTCTAGACGTAAGAAATTTATTAAATATTACTTACCCCTGATTGAACCCTACTCTGATGTCCCTAATAAGGTGTATATCTGCAAAACGATATTCCTAAACACACTCGCTATAGGGTAGAGAATATCGTAGCGCTATTTTGCCAACACTGTCTAACTAAACAGTTGTTTAGTTAGACAGTGTTCGCAAAATAGCGCTTAGGTGGTGGGTCTATTTGTCCTGACCAGCGTGGTTGTACCAGAAGTATTGTTAGAGATGATGTAGTAAAACAGGGAGTTTTAAGGCATGTCACTAACTTTTCAGCCGATTGAATCACATTATGTGCGCAGATACTACTAAAATTTACCTAGATAGTGACCTTACATTTACAAAAATGTTTTCTTTGTACAATTAGTGCTGTGCTACTAAAAATAGAGCTAATAAAGCAATGATGATATACAGTATCGTGATCATATAAATCAAAACTTGAATATTTAATTTTATAAACCGAAAAATAACATCTTTAACAAGTCCGTGGAAATGAAAATAGTTTATCCATTACAAAAGTTATGTAATTATATTTGTATTTATTGTAATCACATTATGTGGCCCTACGCGTACAGATTTAGTATGCTGGGCCGGGCTGAGAGTTTGTTACCCCAAGAATGCCACTCGAACTTTAGGATAGGAAAAAATACATAACGACTGATATAACTTATACAATACAAATAAAAATACAATTACTGAAGAAAACAAACAAAAACACGTATATCATATGAGAAACAAGACTAAAGCTAAAAAAATGAAGGAAATAATAGTTACGGCGCGTTTTGATTTCAATACAAATACAGGCGTTTTGGATTCCTGTTACACTGATCAATTACCAGTTACTTTTAAGCAAAATTTAATGATTTATTAAATTTTTGTCCAGGACGTAAAATGCCTCAAAAGTTTTTAACATCCGTTATACTGTCAAAATATTACGTACAAAATAATTTGTAAGTTGTTTTTATTACATTTTGCAGGCGTTATTATTTTTATTCCGTTTAAGTTACATACTATTAGTTACAGTATTATGTTTTGTAGACGGTACGTTACAGTGTAGATTTTTTTTTATTTATTAATATTTTCATCGTGAACAAAAATATCCTATCTTAAACGCATCCAAAATGCGGCCAAAGATTTATTTCAGTTCAAGTTAATTGAAATTATATCTAATGCCAGTGACCAGTTTTAACTTTGTTTAATTCTTGAGTTTTTTTAATAACAGTTTATTTTAATGATCATGGTTATTTAAGAAAACTGAATTAAGTACTTCTGTGATTATAGTTATTTTAATAAACATGATTTGAGCTAAAATTTATTGTGATTTTGTTTATCAAGTACCGACATACGACCCTTATTTTTAGATATATGCCAGTTTACATGCCAGTTTACACGGAACATAAAGTCGTAATTCAAACATACGACTTTATGCGCGTTGTCAATATCAACCTGATTAAAAGCATAGGGTCGTAACAATAAGATACGACGTTTATGCAATAAGTATAAAGTCGTAAGTAACTAAAAGAGTTATTTTTGTGTAAATATGTTTTTTTATTCCATTCATAGTCTGGTATTATGTTCCTAAGCTAATTATTGATCACATAGTGTAAAAACACCGATTAAATATGTATCACAAACGAACTTAAACAGTAACGTTCACAAAAATGGCTCTCCTGAAAAATGATGTTTTTTGACTTACGACCTAATGCGTGGGAGCCGTCGATTTCACTTTGAAATCAAACTACTTTTACGGATTTTATCGCGGTTTAATTTTTGATTTTACTATCCCGACGTTTCGAATGCTTTGCAGCACTCATGGTCACGGGAGGACTGAGGTGTTAAACGTCCTTATGTCACAATTATCGGCATAATTGTGACATAAGGACGATTAACACCCCCTGACCTGACCTGACCTGGTCCTGAGGGTCCAAAAAATACACCGGCGTGTACCCTCAGGTCTTCTTAGTTATTATTGTTGGTCTGATCTAAGCAGTAAGAGCTTACAGTATCTTGAGGCCGTGCAGTGTTTTGATTAATATTGGATTTAATTATATTTATCACATGATCCCAAGCCGGTGGTAACACCCAACCATCTTCTCTATTGAAATTAGGATGTTTTTTGATTTCAATAGCCTCACGAATCATCCTAGGTAATATTCGCGTAAGTAAAATACAACATTATGACGATTTCACTTCTATAAATTCACGTCGTATATACAAAATATCCCTCCCAACAATACGATCAAGGTTTGCCAGACGCTTGCCACCGTATATGCATTCTTTCGTATATAACAAAGTTTGTAGATTTAATAATACTTTGAGATATTTACCAACCAGTAAAGCCAAACATCACATTTTTAACTGGTTGCAAACCTTAAACTATCAAGAAACTGAAGAGATTCTTGAAGTCAGTCGCTGAGAGAATCGTCACATAACATTATTTAATACACATTAATTCCACATTTTTGCATACCCCACACACTCATACACACCCGAACCACAAAATATAGAGAGTACCCGAACTCATACACATGTAAGGTACTGAGTAAAGTATGTATATTAAACCACAGTACCGTTATTCGAAGCTTATAATGAGAGCGGCACTTCCGGTTTCCCGTCATATTTGTTCCTATTGGTCTACTTCACTGTGATTTGATCGGACGTGACGTCATATTATTGCCAGGTGGGTGGGGGGAGCTGTTGTAAAACACGCTCACTCCATTCGTGTTCATTGGCGTCTTGTTTCCCGTCACGGACACCCGTCCGAGGCTACAATATACAACTGTTTGTGGAATTTAAATCAAATTCTAAATAATTCCAAAAGAATACAATATTGGAAAACAATATTTGCTACAAATAGTTGAAGCCGAACAAAATGCACGTAAGTACAAAACATTTTTAAACGGTGTTTGCCGTTCGTTTTGTTTGTGTGTTCCTAATGAAATGTTTTATACTATTGGTAATGAAATGTTTTATACTATTAAATAGTGTGGTTTGAATATAGTGCAAGTAAATTGGGCTATGTTGGTCATATTTTGTAAATAATAATTTTTCATTTAACCCACTGACAGTAATTTGTATATTTGAAAACTTTAAAGATTAATATTTAATACTTGTGCTTAATGGATTTTTTTTATTAAAGTTTAATGTGGGTAAGCATATATGTACGATATTTCTAAGTGTATAAAATAACACTTGGTAACGTGTTACTATTACAAATTGTAATCTACCTGCAGTTTAAAACATTTGCAGTACTTTTTTGTAGCCTAGTCCTACGATAATATAGTACATCCACCTGCAGTTTTAAGCATTTGCACAATTATTTTGTAGGCGAGTTCTACGATAATAATACGTCTCTTACAGTTAGCTCTAAGCTTTTTTTCAGAATGGATGGTTCTTTTAGAACATATGCCAACTACAGATATCAATACTGTCGATTTACAATAATACAATCTGAACAGTGAAACAGTGATTAGTTGTACTTGAAGAAAAGGCGCTCAGGCGTTATCAATGTGGTGTGAAGGATTGGATAAATTCAGTAAACAAGTGAGTTTTGTTTATGTATTACTTTTGATTGTGCGGTATCTGTAAGTTCACGTGTGCTGACAAGTAGAACTATACTCATAGGGTAACCTAGCATTGGGAATTAAAGCCTAGATACAGTACAAATGGAGTATTTAAGTCTTATAATTGTGGCCGCCACCTCAATTTTAGACAAACCATTTGCGACCATATATATATTTTTTTTTGTATCTAAGAATAATAAAAAAGAAAAAAAAAAAAAAAAAAGGTTGTAGGCAATGGTATTATATACAATATCATTGTATCATTGCTTGCAGGACAGTATTTCGTAGTCCTGTGTGGGCTAAGTAGGTTAATTACTATTATAGTCTGTGAGCGGAAAGGTGGAAATATAACTGTTTCAAAATTAATTGTAATACAATTACGGTTTTCTTAAAATCTCTTAGAACTTTTTCAATAAGTTTGTGCGAAGCATTCTTGAGTATTGAAAGATGCGTAGAGAAACTTAGAGATGTATCATATTAAGAAATCTGTCTTGGAGAAATCCAGTGCATGAGTACGCCACGCAGTACCTTTTAGTGTCTAATACACAAAATTCACGTATATATGGCAAGTGGTGCACGTATATAGTGCAATCAATATAAAGTACTATCTCATGGACAACTTGTCATCCATCGTTGCAGGATGGGTACACAAATCATTAACCTCCCATCTCGGGGGCAGTACATGTACAGTTGCTCGTCGTAAGGCAAGCTCCTGGTTTCCAGATTTAATTTTGATATTGTCAAAGCCTAAATGTTGTTGGCTAAAGTCTACTTTACCAGCATACCATCGCGTGGTACGAGGTCTAATTTCTATTCTCCTTTGCATATATTATCGCCCACCCTCGCAGGATAGGTACACAAATAATTAACCTCTCTCGCAGGATGGTATGTATCATCTCATGTATGTTGATCATGAGCACCTGATTCAGAATCAATTTTGACAATCTTGTCAGTCTGACCGTTGTTGGATGACTTCTACTTCACAATCAGCATTATGTACCATCGCGTGGCATATTTTCTAGATTCTATTTTAAATTGCATGGAGTTGCACAAACCACCACCCTCGCTGGGTGGTGAGGGGCATATATATAAATAATAAACCTCCATCCCGTGATGGTACATATGTATATAAGTATAGATATTTATTATATTTCTTAGTTTCTCATAATAAGAGCATGTATCCGGTTTTTAGAATCTATTTTGAAGTGGAAGTTGGAAGTGGTTGGCTGAAGTCTATTTCACCATCAGTATATTGTCCTTCGCTAGGACTGCACATTTTATTACTCACCCTCGCAGGGTGGATACACAAAGATGGGACATGAGCATGTATCCGGTTTTTAGAATCAATTTTGTTTTGTCAATTTGGAAGTGGTTGGCTGAAGTCTATTTCACCATCAGTATATTGTCCTTCGCAAGGACTGCACATTTTATTACTCTCCCTCGCAGGGACAGTAACATATATAGCAGCTCGTGGAGAGAGCACGTACCTAATTTTCTAAATCAATTTTGGCATTCTTCAGCCTGAATGTTATTTTCTGAAGTCCATTTCATTATAATAATTTGACGAGCCCATCGTTCTCATAGACACCCTGACTCCTACTCAGTGGTCGTGGGTTCGATTCCCACCAAGGTTCTGTTACTATTTATCGATCTATGTAGAAAATGCATTCGTATCGGTTGTATGGTTGCCGTTGTGCAGACTGTACCTGGTTTGGGATCGGATTGCCGTGTGTGGGTTGTCCCAGGATATTATTATTATAAGCAGAATAAAGTGCCATTGACAGCGTTTTTAGCAATTGTTACGTACCTCCACAGGTTCCCTGCAGGAGTGGTTAATCGGTAAATGCATGTTGCTCTTCGAGAGTCTGTTTTTCTGATAAATTCAGCAGACATTAACAGTGTGTGTGTGCGTGTGCCTGGCACATCGTATTATTAATATCCTTTTTCTTGGGAGTTTTTTCTCCCACCCATCACCCACTCTCGCGGGGAGGGAATACAGAGATTTATCTTTCAGAAGAAGGTTGCAGTTACTATTAAAAATAGCACGTACGTGATTCTATGAATCAATTATATATAAATATATAATTTTCATAACCCCTGGCTTGCAGTCACGTCTTGGATCCTAATCATGGTCCCTTATTTTTACTTATCCTTATTCCTTCCCTTATCTTAAAATATCAGGACCAGTCGAGCGTAAACTGCTATTAGTTTATCAAAGTTTTAGATACAACATTTTAAGAAAGTTCTTCAAACAATGAATGGATATGATGTGGGGACAACATGTCCTTTATTTGAAGACCACCATTACTTTTTCTATACTATATCCCATTTCAAAGTTAAAAGGTATATAATCATATAATGATAATAGCTAAACAATAAAGCATTGGGAATTCTGGGTATCCATAATGATGGAATCATTCACGAGTTTCTATAACAATATCAAACTCAATTCTGTGGGTGTAACTGGGTGTAAGTAACCAAGTTTGTGGCAAAAATGCATCGCCTGCATTATTAGCCAAAAGTAATGGAGTCCTCATTCACAATTGCGGAGAACAGGCGTGTAGTTGTACGAACTGTAATTGTTCTAATGAGAATAAAGATTCTTTAACCCCATAATTTAACTTCCGATCAATGTCAGGAGTATGAAAATATAAAGAAAGCAGTTGCATTGCAACCAAAAGAAACATTTGCAATCCTGCTTACTATCTCTTGTAATTTCGCATTTATTACAAAGTGAACACAAGTTTCCTTTACAGAGGTAAGGGAAACTAGTATGCAGACAGCGGGTGGGACCAACCATTCACAGATGCTTATGAATATTATATTTTTCAATTTGTTCTTTAATACAAATCAAATTTCATTGATAATATTTTATACAATATCCATGTAGATACAGATAGTAGGATATATGGAGTACATAATATGTCCATAAATATTTAAGGTACTTTGGAGCAGAACGACTACAAATCATCCTCCATGTATGATTATTCGAGTATTCAGTGAACATATACTTACTCGTATTGGATCTGAAGTATTCTGGTATAGATTAAATATATATTTAATCGTATTGGCCCTGAATTATTTCGGAGAGCAGACTCTGTTCTTGAACGAGTTTTGAGTCCACTATTCATATGACACAACTTTTAGAGTCCTAGTTTTCGCATACAGACAACGTTCTACGTTTCGTTCTGAAACTTAAAAATGTGAGTTTTGGTGATCCAGACTTGACCTTTCAAATCAAACCAAATATTACATTAAAAATTCACGAAGTAGTTTGGAATCATGAGCTGGTCTTGATTTTCTAAACTAAATAAAAATAATTCTAAATATTCTGACAATGTGCAATACTGATCGGTCAAGCTTGTCAATTCTTAGCAACATGTTCTTAAATCGATTTTACTTATTAATCCTTTACTCATCTATTTAGGATATGATTTAGTGAGCAATTTTCAAAGAAGTAGCTTACTTCACAATTCACATGTAGAACACATACATGCTTAAATAGCAATATATAGACGATTTAACATTTATAAAAAGACCCTGACTAATGACTAGAGTAATGCCTTAATAGAGTTGATAAAAATCCCATATAATCTATCTATTACTACACAAAGTGAAGTCTACCCTTCACACTGTTGCTTGCTGGATGCTAAAGATTATCACACTGCATAATAATTAGAGGTAAACATTGCAACATCACCTAGTACTCTGTAAAGCATAGTCGTGTCCAAGAAGTGCGTTAATCGGAAGGCCACGTACTGCAAAATATACAACATCACAGTACCTGGCATTGAGTTTTATACAAATTGTATATGCATTCAGTTCTTATCTTTATTAGTTATTTAGTATTTAATTAGTTAGCTGCAGTCGATGGGTCAAAAAGACTAAAATCACGAATATAATTTAGCTTAATTAATTACCTATCATGCGTCACAGGCGTAGTGGTTTTTAATAATAGCTAGCACATTGAAATTGGAGACTTTAATACATTTTAAACTATATTATAAAGGCGAAGTCAAAAACACATCGCACGAAAGTACTGTTGTACTGGATTGTTTAACAAAACACAATGAAAAAGTGCCATAATATTGATTTTAATGATTGATACAGTTCTATTCTCCTTCTCTTCTCTTTATCTGCTACTCGTTTCTAAAAGAAATAATTAGTATATACAAATATCTATATATAAGAATGCAATCTATTGAATTCTTATTTAAAATTCATACTTGGATATTTAAAATACATCCGTAAATCACATTGGCGTCATTAATCTACTGATATTACCAGGCGATAACAAACACGTCTCATTATAAGCTTCGAATAACGGTACTGTGGTTTAATAGCAGCGTTTTCCCTGAAAGAAAACGCATATTAAACTACTTACCTTATTCGAAGCTTACTTTTTAAACCTGCCTGGTATTTCTTCGACACAATGAACACGAATGGAGTGAGCGTGTTTTACAACAGCTCCCCCCACCCACCTGGCAATAATATGACGTCACGTCCGATCAAATCACAGTGAAGTAGACCAATAGGAACAAATATGACGGGAAACCGGAAGTGCCGCTCTCATTATAAGCTTCGAATAAGGTAAGTAGTTTAATATGCGTTTTCTTTCAGGGAAAACGCTGCTATTTTCTGCGCATTGAACATGTCGCCAATTTTATTATCTCATGTAATTGTTTTTTGGTTGCTGCGATACAGACCTAGAGTCTAGTGCAGTAGCTGCTGTTAAACCAAAACGTCTGTAAGTAATAATTATTTAAGTGTTTCGGTTTCTGTAAATTACTTGTAAGACTGGAGTTGTTGCAAAATGGGCTAGGAATATGTACACCACCTCAAAAAATTGAGAAAAATCCATAGAATCCGGGAAAAATATAAATATTTCGTTTAAATTACTATTATTGTTGTAATTTTAATTATAATTATCATTTATTTCATATTTACATTCAACATGGCGTCCTAAGATGGCGTCTCACTGATGTCGAATTAAACTGTCAGCCAGCCAGCTGTCAATAGCTACTGCTGCCACGAACCTGAAGTAAATATAAATCCGTGACTGCTGCTGTCACAGTTGGTTGTGTGCGTGTATTGTATGTAGTGAAATGATTATCATTGATATTTTAATTATTAAAATGATGTATGAGAAAACAGAAACAAAAATACAAAGAGTACTGTACTAAAAATACTTTTAACGCTATTGATAATAAAAATTACATATGACAGTGACACTTTTCCGCCATGCTAGTTTTTTGTTATGTGTTGCAATTTTAAGTAAAAATTCTTAAGTTTTACAAGCAAATAAAGCCAAACTAAAGTAAATGGATAGTTAAAAACTGTTTTATGTGTGTTTCCCTATTTTAGAGTATAGTGTACAAAGTCCTAGCCCAGGCTCCATACATTTTGGAACATCTCTTTTGTGGCACTTAATAAACATTATGATTATGATTATATATAGACTAGCTGACCCGCGCAGCTCTGCTTGTGAATCTAAACCAATCTCGAATCCCCTTGAACACACACAAAAAATTTCAACAACATCGATCCAGCCGTTTAGGAGGAGTTCAGTGACATACACACGTACAGTAGAATTATATATTTATAGAAGATTATAAAATGGAAAGATTTGTGGAGAGAAAAGGGGAGTGATGGCAGGGGAAGGAGGTTTAGGGAGGGGGGTTAGTTTTGAGACAGAGCAAGAGGGGGAGAGGAAAAGGGAGAGAGTGACGGGGAGGGAGGTGAGGGAGACAGGAAAGAGAGCAAAAGATGGAGAGAGAAATAAATCAAGGAGGGAGGAAGAAAGGGAGAGCAAAATGGGCGAGAGAAAAAGTGAGAAGGCGGGAAATTTTGAATATTTAAGCAGAAACTGAAAACTGGAGCATTGTTAGTAAAAGTAATAAAAGCGCGGGCAGAGCTGCGCAGGTCTGCTAGTCGTTTATAATAAGGACTGGAACAGTTTGCCGGCGTCGGTTTTCCTGCCCGATTATAATGTGGGTGTCTTAAAGACTAGAGTGAATAGGCTTTCGAATCTTCGATTCCGTCGCCACTTTCCATCAGGTGGGTCTGCAATTAAGCACTAGCTTTTGCTGAATAAAAAACAGAATGAAACAAATATGGGGGAAAGCGAGAGGCCTTAACCACTCTTTAACTTTTTCTAGCACAGGGAAGGACTGTGAGATTAAGACACTGATTTAGTATCTAAACCATATAGTTTGTATATCTATATCTATACTTATAATAAAACTGTAACAGGTCCAATTCTGTACATTGAAGATATTTTGAAAATTATATTTGGAGGCCCGAAAATGTATTTTTTTAAATTTTTGTCTGTCTGTCTGTCTGTCTGTATCACGGCTGCGCATCACGCCGAAACTACTGAATGGATTCAAATGAAACTTGGCATGATTTGAGATCTTACTACGAGGTAGGACATAGGATACTTTTTATCCCGTAATCTAGCACGGTTCTTTTGGGAGAGGGGATTAAAGTCAAAATGGGTACTTGGTTATACGCTTGGTGCGATTTTATCAATTTTTCTTTATAATATAATAAATATTAGTAAGGGAACACTCATAGAGAGTTGTTATCAAGGTTTTGTAATCGATCGGGTTAAGCAACGTAAGGTAAGGTCATTAAATAGATGGGTGACCGTTTAACGCCATTTGAACTAAACGTCTCCGTGCTTCGGAGGGCAAGTACAAAGTGGGTCCAAGTATTTAACAGACTTTAAAAAAGGAGGTTTTGTATTGTATGCGAATATATATTATTGAAAGTTTAGTTAACGTAAACACAGCGCGGGCGGAGCTGCGTGGGTCAGCTAGTTAAGAATAAAGCACGCGTTTGTCTATGGTCCCCTTAAACAAAGCGTAGGCAGATTTTCCTCTAAGAGGCAGGTGAATTGAACTATTTAAAGTTATATTGATATGTAAGTGATAAGTAGTTATTGGTTTGATCTGTCACAAGCGTCGAGAAATACAGCTGACTGTATAGTACCTATTGTCGTGTACCTCATATTCATGTATTTTGATGTTCTTACCCGTGGCTACATGTTCTTACTCGAATTAAGCATTCTATAGTACTGTTAGACAAGAAAATTGAAATCGACAATATCTATACTGTCGGGGCACCTCACTAATACTAATACGGATTGACGTGTCCCCGCACTAGACGCTCGAGTGACACTTCTCGTTTTTCGCGCCATGTGTATTGTGCTAATAAATAATTATAGTGATAAATTCAGTGTTTCTCTTATTCCTGTCTTATAGTACTTATACTGATTCATATTCTAAGATCTAAACAGACCACAGGCAACAAATGGGTGCACTCACTGGTACATTTTGATATCAACAAGCATCTTAGAGTATTAATTTAATGCTCTAAGACGAGCACCTATACCCTGTTTTTCTTTTCAAAATCAAATTCGTAATAATAAATTAATGAACACAGGAGTGATGGCCCACCGGTTGCCAGCCAAAGAAGTAGGGTTGATTATGTCATACCACTATCATTAATTAAACTCGTGAACCATTTTAAGAACAGTTGAACAGTTTTAGGCTCAAGCTCGCCAGTTCCTCGCCTTTGCAAGCTTCTGAATCAATGTAGTGATCTAGTCGATGTCAATTTTGACTCCATATGCATGTTTTATTACCATATATCAACTTATAAGTAAATGCCACTAAGAGTAGTCTAAGAGTAGTCTTTTTGTTTTTAGATACAATAATTTGCAAGTTAATTTTAAGTTATATTTAAGTAAACTGCTAGCTGCTGAAAAGAAAAAAAAACTGTACCTACTTTAATAATTGCATGTTGAGTTTACATTTAAGTGATTGTGCATTTAGTTCAAATCTTTATGGAAAGTGTCATGATATTGTATTAGTGTAACAATCATTGGTAATCATAATAAATTAAAAAGAAAAATAACATGTCCTATATTAAGAGAGCTTTTAAAAGAACCCCAACTTATACATTATTATGTATCCTACCGATTATGATGTGGATGTCCTCAAGGCAAGAGTGAATAGGCTTTTAATGACTTAGTGTGCTTTACCATCCCCCATTGCATCGTCGCTTACCATCAGGTGGAATTGTAGTCACGCACTGACTTATAATGAATAGATTTTATTTTCTAGTAAGTACTTATCCAGACACAAAAAAAAAATGTACTATAAATGTCCCTTACATTTCGGAAGATTCCTTACACAGTTGTAATGATCACTGAATGGGGTGGGCAAATACATCGATAAAATAAATGAGATAATTTGTACAAAAAACTACACACTATGATATTTTTCTTAGAGAAAGGCAACACTAAAACTATATACTATTATAGCTATATACTTACTTACTTAATATATATCTACCACCGTCAATATTACCTACACCCGGAATTTTTTAATGAACAAATACTAAATGTACGTTATTTGTGTACTAAGTCACTATGCTTCCACAATTACAGTGTAAAATGTACTTACAAACCATATTAATTTTAGGTGAAACGTGATCAAGATACAAGATTTAAAAAATTCAGATCTATTCTGTAGTCCGTAGAGCCTGGAAGGGCTCCGGCTTGACCATCTGGGCCGAACTGTTGGAGGGTTCGGCCAAATCTGTGGTTCGGCTCAAGCCGAACAGCCGCTGGCGGGAATCCGCCGAGTAGGATGGTACGTTCCCGGAGCCCGCTACTATAGCGAAGGTGCTGGAAGGCCCGATGGTTTTAGACAGTTGCAACTGCCGAACCTACAGACGTCAATTATAGTTAATGATTATTAATCCATTTTTTGAAATCGGATTATTTCGACACTCGAAGCCAATTAATACTTAATACTCTGATAGTGAGTAGAGGTAACAATTATCTCGTGTTCAATAATCGAAAATAATCATAAACGGCTTCGACAGTCGTAATAAACAGATTTTAAAAAGTGACTTAATTACAATTAAAGTTAATTGGTGTTTGTGAGTGCGGCCGTAAGAGACCGTAAGAGTCCGACATCACCCGAGTTTGACGGGCTCCTTGAGTATTTCTCCATCGCAAAAAAGGCACAGTTTCCTTACGTGTTACCCTAGTAGAGCACTACTTCAAAAACTGACAGAAGGAACCAAATAAATTATAAAGTTATTTGTTTAGGCAAGTATACGTAAGTTTAATAACAAAGTGTAAGGAAAACGTTCACATCCGTATCGCAATTAATAAGTAGCGACTACTTACAAGTGCAAGTTAATTAATGTAATTAGCTCGCTACGAAAGGATTCCAAGTTAGCATAACGTGGCCTAGAAGCAAGCCGCCTAGCAGGTCATAAAATAAAAATAAAAATTCTTCTTACGCTTGTTAAAATACAAATCATTTACACTTTGTTAGTAAGTAGGTACATATTGTATGTACTTATAGATAATTAATATAAATCATACCGTATGTTATATTGTAATACAAAACAAAGCATTTTATTCATTTTGTGTATATAGTTTATTTTTTTTGGTAAAGCATTTGTATACTTAATATACCAAAAAAGTATACAGGGTGTAAGGGACATCGTACCGAAAAAAAATTTATAAGACGTCAAATAATGTCCGTTACAACATTACAGTAACCATTTATATGGTAAATGATAAATGACTAACTTATTAATTTTTGACCATGTAATGAATATATGCGGAATAATGTTTATTTTTCAAATTACATTGCTAATTTTCTAAAATAATAATAGTTAATTGCCTATTAATTAATTGCCTATGCACTGTTTTTGTGAATAAAGAATAAATAAATAAATAAAAATAAAAACACAAATTATTAATTAATTGTTTTTAAATTAAAATTAGGCTTTATTATTATACCAATAATGATGTTATACTAATTTTATTTAAACAAAGTGAAATTTTTTTTTGGAAATTCATGAAAAAGCCGATGAAAAATTTCAACACTAGGATGTTCAGAATCGTGTTCTGGATCCCTGGTATCGTACGGTACGATGTCCCTTACACCCGTTATATTTGCTTTTATATTATAAAGTATTCATGTAATGCAAATATTACTCACTACTTACCAAAACAAAGAAATAATGAATATCTATGTGAAATCGAAAAATCATATGTCATATTTGACGGGCCCGTTGGTCTAGTGGTCAGACACCCTGCCTGCTAACCGATGGGTCGTGGGTTCGATTCCCGCCAAGTGTCTGGGTGTTGTTTATCTATTTAAGTATGTATTTACAAAAAAAAAGCATATAAGTATTAGTATCAGTTATCTGGTTTCCATAGTACAGGCTCTGCCTAGTTTGGGATCGGATGACCGTGTGTGGATTGTCCCAAGATATTATTATTATTATATGTTAATTAATCTATGAAAAATCTGCCTGAATAGCTTTTCTTCGGACTTGATTCCAGTATTCTCTGATAATACGAAAAACCAGGACTCTGGGGAATCATCTTTCATTTTCCGGTTTGCATGTCAGTACTAAGTTATTACTTATTACTTTTTCTCAGATTACCTAACGTGTCATTGCATTTGTAAAATATTTTATGCTTAATTTAAAATCTCTTCCAACAGTCGTTTATCTTGCTCGCTTCCAACTGATATGTCACGCAGAAATAAGTATGTTTTTAAAACAATATTTTGCAAAGATTTACGGTTTGAACAATATGTTTGTCGTGAGAAACTCGTTCCAAGATAAACGCTCAGCGTATGCGCTCACGAAAATAAAATTATATTCAGTTTTCTGACGTGATTTCACGATATTTTTGTTGTATTTTTCTTACCTGTTGGGTCTTACGCACAGAAAACGTTATTTTGAGTATAGTTTATCATAATCTCCACTTTATTCCAAATTTAAGCAATCTAACTGAAGCAGTAATAATACATTAGCCGGAAGACGTCCACTGCTGGACAAAGGCCTCCTCCTTGGAATACTACAATAAACGACAATTAGCTTTTTGCATCTACCGGTTGCCTGTGACTTGCACAATGTCGTCAGTCCACCTAATAAGAATTCTTTCTTCGCTGCGTCTTCCAAAACGTGTTCGCAACTCAAAAACCCTTCCCCATGGGTTATCGGTTCTTCGAGCGATGCGGCTGTCAAAATTTCGAAAGCTCTGTCAGTGACATTGATTCTTTGGCGTTTTTTCTTATTCCAGATTGTATTGCGCTCCGAGCACAGTTCCTTCCATAAATCGTTATGTGACTCTGATCTACTATTAAGACCCGGCAGTTAAGGACCATGTCTCAGTATCATAGCTTGTAGCTTCCGTGAAGCAGCAGGAAACCGCTTGCTTTCAACCGGAGGTCGCGGGTTCGAATCCTGCGGTGGGCAAAATCTTTATAACGTAGTTGTTCCTTACTGGCTAGGATGATGCAGGACGATCACCTGATTGTCTGTAAAGTAACATGATCCATGCGTCGGATGCGCATGTAAAAAGTCGATCCAGCAATTGATCTCTCCTCTGTCGTGTCGGTTTTCAGTCTCGTCGGATTGTGAGAGGTAAAAAGAAGAGAGAGTGCACTTTTGTCTACGCAAGCACTTGTGCACTATAATATCTACCGCGTAGATTGCTGCTCTTGCTAAAAAACCAGAACGGAAAGAATCAGAACTGTTGCCGGCAAGACAATAACCCTGTGGCAAGGTTCCCTTTTCTCCTGCTATCGATAGCTAGTGCGATTTCATCCAATTCTGCATGATGTCTTACTATCAGAAAAATAAATACAGAAACTGTTCTGTAGAGCAATCACTGTAGAGTTCTCACTGCAATAATTTTGGTTCCATTTCTACTGAGAAATGGAACCAAAATTATTGCAGTGAGAGCTCTATTATTTCTACACGTTATTTGTTGACCGGCAGAGGTCTCAGCATTATGCGTTCACTCGCAATAATCTTTGGCTCCAATTAGCAGCCAAAAGATTTCCACTGCTGAACAAAGGCCTCCCTCTTGGTAGGGAGAGGTTCCCATAATCCCCACGCTTGTTAGACGTCTTGGGGATCGTAGTATAGGCGGTAGGTAATCAAATAGAAAGACGCTGCTGCCCGTCTTCTAGTATAATACGGATACCCAACGAGAGGAGATGGGAAGGTGCTTACACGGACACACTACGGGTTCTCGGTACCGGAATCTTTGGGTAAAAGGTTGTAAAGTGTAAAATTGTCGGTTGTAAACACAAACAAGTCGTCTTGTTCCAACTGTAAGGATATTTAGCTGAGCTATCGGGGTTTATGTACCAACTTTATCGCTCGTCGATATATCTTTATAGTTCAAGTTGTTAGTTCACTTGGTTTACTCTTTACCAGTTGAATTTATTTTCTAAAGCTCTTGTTCACATAAATTATGGTGATTTTCACTACTGAGTGAGGTTTTGATTACGAAGTTGGGAAGTTATTTGAATATTACAAGTAATCTATTTTTATTTCGGTCAGCAGATTAGCATTGCCATCCAGCGTAGCAATGCTGCCAGCGTTCTGGGGACTTTGCCACCAAAGAGTGAGGACGATTTGTATATATTGTAAAATTGATTTTATTTTATTTTTTATTCCCTTGTTACTTCAGTTTTGTTTTCTTTTTTAATAAAAATCTATTTTTTTGTTAATACATTATTTATGAATATCCTAACATTCGAAAGAAAATTTATTTTGGTTATAATTTTATTTGTTTCCTCTTATACAAATCGGATGTACGTATGAAAAAGCAGTTTTTATTTTATAAGGTAGAATATTTTAGAGGCTTAACGGAAATGAAGCGTAGGAAATACCTCCGCTTTACAAATGATCGCATACAAATTACGCCACCTTAAAAAGGCATGTTTCTGTCTTGGGTTTCTGCGGAGGTTCTGTGTTGAAGGCCGAGGGCCCACATTCAGTACTTTATGTCTGATAAACATCGAAGTGTTGACCACACTGACTGTGTCCCTATACAATCCATCATCACACAACTCTACCAAGACAAGTGCTACACTAATGCTACACTAACTATCAGACACCAGTTTCACTGGCGCGGCCGAAGGTACGCACGTGAACTCAACGTCGAGAATCACCCCACTGGGTTTCTTTCTGGCTCTTCTCAGTCGGGGTGCGTTGTGAACCAGCCCTCTCTCGTAAGCGACAGCCCAAACCGAGGCCGTGCCTCACTGAGGTGCCCTTGAGTTCGTCGCTACCCCGTGCCCTTAAGGCTGGAGTGCTATAAGCGCTCGCCTACTCTTGCCTGGTGAAGTTGTAATGACAATCTGCGGCCAACAGCGTCTATCATTCCCAAAAACCTCGTTAATGAACTAGTGAATATCGCCCCACGATTGCACCACCATTTACTTTTAGTACGGATCACAGTCAAACACTAACAGCTTTTATACTTATTTATAATAAAATCCTAGAACAATACAATTATAACATCATTAATTACATTGTTCGATGCGAAAAGCCACATTTATACATGAATTTAATTATAACAATCTACAAACAAACCGCGAATAGTCGAAGTGCTTTCGACGTTGGTAATATAATATGCAGCAAATAAATTACCTAATGAATAAATATTGGTAACCGTGGCTTGGTTTGTATTTAATTATGTTTATGTTGACTGGGTGGGTGGTCTGTGGGCGCAAACTGCATGCAGCCAAGTCCCTGGATCAATGATACTATATTTAAAATTATTGTTACGTGCGGGTATTAAAATGCCGATCAACGTAGGAGAAGAATTTATTCCACGTATACTCAAACTATACACAATATAGTCCACAAGGCACAGTAGTAATTCTAGACTTGCATGAGTTGGGCCGTTCAAGCCCACGCAGCTTTATCCTCTAGGTAATCTGAAATTTTATAATAAGCTTTTTTCGACAAGTACAACTCTTTTCGCCGCGATTGTTTTCTTGAGATGTGTTTGTTCGCTTTCGATTCTAAGATAAAACTGTCCCGATGCCTCAGCCAGCGCGCTTATATGTAGACAATCAGCTGATCGCCATTTTTTTTGCCGCAGGCGGTCCCTAGGATTCAATTGGGTCAACCGAGGTATGTAGGATTCTTACAGCCTTCCGTCCTATAAGATTGTGACCACTTTATGTGGTTCTAAGCATTCATATCTTTATAATATCTACTGCGTTTTTAATAATAGTATGAGAAGGCTGGCCAATGTTGTCGTATCCTTCAAGGGACGTTATGTAGTATCATATTCTGATATTGCCATTTTATTTTATCAATAACACATGTATTTCAATATTGGATTGGACACAGGCAATTTCCAATATTCATAAAACTTAATAACCGCCTACAATCTAGTGCCAGTCATGCAGATACCAAAAATACGGAAGAAGGAAACAATATTTGCGATTTAGTGACAAAGATTTATGAGGGCGACATCGCAAAACCCAATGATCAATCATTCGTTGGATCAAATGTTTGTGACACAAATGTTGGCATTGAGGCGGTGACTGGATGTTTTGCCCGATGACATTCCAAATTTAAATTATTGTTTTATTAAAAACTCGTTTACCACTTAGACTATAGAATACATTTCAATCTGGATTAAGTGGTCGCGTGCAAATATCCACCCCTAAAGTCTGTCACAGTCTAAGCTTGATCCGCAGTTATTCGTCGCGCAGATCCGGAACATTCAGAGTTGCCTCAGAAATTGCTCCTCATACCTTTTTGTGCAGAATCCTGGATCCGCGGATAAAGCTTTTGGGAAGTGAAATTTGTTCCCTAAACCTAAGGCTCGGTAAGTTATGTTATCTAAATTTTTCGATAAGGGTTTCTAACATCAGCTGCAGTTAATTTATAACTGGACGACAATGATATTTTACTATCATTGCTGGACGGTAAATGGTCATATTATTGAAGGTATCATAGATGTTTGTAATCATTTTCAGGGAAAAAACTATAAATACCGTTGTGCTAAATATTGTTATCCCCATATTAATTGACTACATGGCCATTCTTTATTTAGTTAGTACATACTATTAAAGAATATTTTATCTTACTTATTTTCCCTAATACCCACGGGATGCGAGGACCGAATGATATTTTAGGTAGCAAATAAGCTAATCCAAGATGGCGCCAAAAGAACATTTGTAATTATATCCTAACAAAGCTTATCAGACGTCTCGCGAGACGAGGGTATCCTGAAGGCTTTGACGTCATAATCTAACAAGATAAGTCAGCGAACGGACGTATGATTTATTATTTTAATTAATTCGTCGGGACCGTTCTTTTTGGGACAATAGGTAGGTACAAATGATCGGACGTTGCCTTTTGTGCGGGGGAATCGTTCAAATGACCATAGATAAAAATAGAAATATATTTTAGTTATAACTATATTTGTAATGTAGGTACTTACCAAAATGCTTATTTTCCTTGAAGAAGCCGTTGCTGGAATCACCATGCTGTTCGCATGACAAATTTGAGTTAGATAAAGCAGTAATAGTAGTTATAATACTATCAAATGCTGCTGAAGAATCTCCTAATAGAAGTAATTGATTGTTTATATCCCTTGTACAACTGGCAGTTCAGCTGCAGCAGACACCATCATCATCAGCTGGAAGACAATTCACTGCGGATATGGTTTTCATACTTTTTAATTTTTTTGACAGAATGTTAAATCGCTTTCCAGGGACAGTAATACTGTTTTCATCTCTCCTGTTCGGAAAGTTGAATTTCCATGGGTAGGCGGGTGGAAAATTGCGTTTTCATCCCTAGGGTGGAAAGTGTTTTTTTTTAGAGTCGAACTGAGTTACATTTTGATGTAACTAACCAAACAAAAAACCTGAAACGCAGGTTTCTTAGAAAATTTCGAACATAAATATACCCAACAAAACATTGGAATTTGTCTTTTTCAAATTTTACTTTAAATATTAACTGATTATTCTTAATATATACCTGTTTTATAAAATTTGTGTGTAGTATTTAACTTTCCTCACAGTTGAAATGAAAAGTAGTGTTCACCCTCGAACTATACCAGAAATATCTCGGGTGAAATGGGTCACTTTCAACCCTTGGTTATTAATCTACTATTTCAATCCATCTGATCAGGTAGCTTCAAGCGTACTTTCGAAGTAGGTACTTTTATGAAATGAAAAAAAGTTGTTAGTCCCATTTATTTGTCTAAAAACACTTTAAAAGTAAGACATATGCAAATTCTTTGGGTAAAAGAAGTAAGTAAAAAAGATTTTGCTGCTTGCATTTTAGTTTTGGCGTACTGGCAATAGTTAGAACTTCTTATTTTTTATGGCTGCAACTATTATGAACGCACAGTCTATATACTATTTCCGGACTATTTCCTCAGTGAAATCGCAGTGAAAGGAAACAATGAAGTCTAATAGCACCGGCACCCTCTAAGGAACTATATTACAGCTCCAGATGGTGAAACTCAGTAAGTAACGGTGCATTAAAATATGCTTTACTAAGCGTAGGAGATGGTAGAAAGTTTTAAGATGACTTTCAAAGTGCAAGATATTGGAAAATTTATTTTATACCACTAAGGTGGCAAACAAGCATGCGGCCCGCCTGATGGTAAGCAAGCGGTCACCGCAGCCTATGGACGCTAGCAACACCAGTAGGATCACTAGCGCGTTGCCGACCCCGTAAAAATTTGTTAACTCCCTTTTTAAAAAACCCCATGCTGTAATTATTTGGGAAAACCTCGGCAGGCATATCATTCCACAACTTCAAAGTGCGGGGAAGAAAACTTCTTTGAAACCGCAAAGTGCGGGATGACATTGTTTTTAAGATGTGAGGATGAACTCCCTGCCGATGGCGAGAGGTGCGATGGTAAAAAGTGGCCGTGGGCATCATGTCAAACAATTCTTCAGAGCACTGGCCGTTATACAATCGGTAGAAAACACACAGGGAAGCAAAATCTCTTCTCACCCGTAGTGATTCTAGACCGTTTGAGAGTTCAGGATCGTCGACAATCCTGCGGGCTCGTCTCTGCATCGAGTCGAGTGGTCCAAGTTGGTAAGTGTGTGTTTGGAAGACGGTCTTTTCATATAGTGTTGAGGAGTCTATTAAATTCGTTTTTTTTATAAAATGTTATTAATTTATACAGTGCCTGCTTGGATGCACAATTATAATAATAATGCGTTAGTGGAGCGACAGTACAAAAATCTATTAAAATAAAAAACAGGTTTAATATCCATGTACAAAAATCTATCACAATAAAAAAACAGGTTTAATAAATACTAGTTTTTCGTACAGCGATATTACAGTATCTACCAGCAGGAAAATAGTTTGTCACTATTTCCGCTGGCGCGTCCGGAGGGTGGCGCTCCGCATAATACCGTGTTATCAGACAGCGTGCCTTACTGAGCTACATTGTGTTCGATAGCGACAACTGTACCTCTCCACTTTAATCCATAGACAGACAACCGTTGAAGTTTTTTTACCCCACACAGCTCGCAGTGATTGTTTGTAAACCAAGTTCAAAAAATGGAGGATGTTCTTAATTTAACTGTTAAATATCTTTTTATTCTTGTAATTTTAGTTTATTTTTACTTAAATTGTGTGATGGTTAAATAAATTTATTTCTCCTTCTCCTATATTCAACCCTACTTATTGTCCTACTTGTTGTCAAGCCAAGTTGGGCCATTACTCTTCCTTATTTATTTATTGTTTTGAATTTGATCTAAAACAGGGTATAGTGCTTGTCACTGATCTCTCACTGGTATGGTAATGGTAAGTGGTGTCACTTAACATATTTTAACAACTGGGGCGCCCAGTGTCGATAAAGGCCACAGGGAGATTTCCTCCCCGAAAAAAAAGGTGGCACCACATAATATGTTAACATTGATGTACAGATGTGCTCTAACAGGTGAAATTACCGGGCTGTCTCGGATGACGTGAGGTAGAGTGAAGCTGTAAATAAAAAGATAAAACAAGTACAAATTATAAAAGTGCTTCCTTCTTTCGAATAAAAAATAATTGGTAAATATTTGCCAGAGTTACGACCATTTTTGTCCTTAAAAAGCGACAAAAATGGTATATTTTAGGCATTCCTACAGGGTCGCCATTCTTGTTTTTTTCAGGAACTACTTATTCTAAAGCAATTATTTTTTTATGGGACCCTATCAATGGATTTAAGAATGGATGGAAGAAAGATTTTTTCAAATCGGCTCATAATTGCCAGAGTTATGCGCGAACATACAAATATATATATATAGACGAACTCAAAAAAGGAGGAAGCTCCTTTTTTGAAGTCTGTTAAAAAGTACAAAAAGCCCAATGGCGAACACACAAAAGTCTTAAATTACATTTGTTATAAAATATAACGTATACTCACGTACTATAATAATTTATGGGAATGTATTTAAATGTAAGTATATCATCATCATCATCATCATCATCATCATCATCAGCCGGAAGACATCCACTACTGAACATAGGCCTCCCCCTTAAAAAGCCACAATGAACGACAGTTGACTATTTGCATCCACCGGTTACCTGCGACGCGCACAATGTCGTCTGTCCAGCTAGTGGGAGGCCTGCCTACGCTGCGCTTTCCGGTTCGTGGTCACCACTCGAGAACTAATTAAGTCAATTGCATGCGTCAATAGCTGAATATTGCGAATCACGCATGTTTATTTGTAAGAAGAGTCTAACGACACATCATAAGGTCTTACTGTCGGTGAAGGTACTTCTGTCACCTCGGAGGCACTAGATGTTGAGGGTTTGGACCCTAGACGTCTTCGGTATCGAGTTTAATATATCCTGGATTGACGGCGGCGGTGTTTTGACCCCCTGTCCCCGTGAGCTCCATATCAGGTTCCCAGGAGGCTATACTATAGGTAAGATACTGTGGGCTAGCTGTTGCAGATTCTACCAATGCCTCTCATGTGCCTGTGTGATGCGATAGTCGTGAGGTTTTAGTGGGTATGAATTCCACAGAGCCCAGTCGAATACCACAAGGTCCCAGGAACCTTTTACAGGTTTCCCCCGCGAGAACAAAGAAATTTACCGCAGTCGGGCGATTTTGTGTTCTTATCGTAAAACATAGTACCTAATTACCTTATTCACATTATATTATTGAGTGTGAACTTTTACAATGGGTTTATACGCAACGAGAGACAACAGAAGTTTTTCTGTATAGATATATATTATATCGATGCCATAGAGTTACTCTTTTTCTTAGTATATAATATATCTTTTTCACTTATAGTTAAATATACAGGATTACTTTTAAAATATTTGTAACCTCTTAGGGGCAACTCCTTTACATCATTTTGAACAACATTTCCTCTCAAGCTTTTAGATATTTACCATTTTTCACTGCCTCATAAGATTTAAATATTGTAATTAATGGCAATAATGGCAATACCTACATTATATAAGTTTATGCGGACGCAAAAGGCAAAAACGTGACAAAATTGAATTGTTCTTTATAGAACTAAAGGAAAAGCTTTTTAATTTGATGGTTTACCATTAAGGAAGCATTAGAACAGCGTTTAAAAAAACAAGTCACGATTACCTGTCAAAACTTCGCTGTTGATGCGACCGGGACACGGCAAGCCCTAAAAATTTCCGCTTTGAGGCAGCAGGACGGAAATTTCACAGAAATAATTGCCTGCCCCGCCATCCCCTCGCTGCGCAACGCGCATGTGCAGAACCAAACCGCGCATGTCAATGCATCAAAGTGCGGCTCTGGTATCTGCCAAAAACAAAATATTTTTTTTTTAAGTGTGTTCTATTCTGAATTCATATCGAACATTATATTTTTCTTTGCAATGAAAAAGGTGAGGTGTGGCCAGTTATTGTTCGGCGTTCATTGATTATTTTTGTAAGTAGCAACACCCCAAAAATGTTGACGTAAATAACCTTAAAAAAATTGGTTTTTGGCCAATCCTAATTGATTTATTTATAGTAATTTCGTGTACATATATAATAAAACAGCTGTACAATTCTTGTAGTCCTTTCCGCGTTCGATTTGTGTTTACAGATTCTGCCTATGTATAAATAGATTCGTAGGGTCAACATCAACATTCAGCCATTGCATTAAGCACGTGTCTTGCTCGGGTCATAAAACCAAAATGTCATTGTCCTCGTCTAATCATCATCATAATATTACCCAAATTTAATTTTAATTAACATAAAAATATACTTAATAGAGAAAGAATCTGTTTCAATTATCGCGTTACTATCAATTTCTTAAGTACGAATCAATGTTAAATCTTACTAATAACCAGTAATTGAAGTTAGTACAAGCACGTATATAAAGTGCCCTTCTCTATTATATTAAAATCCAGTTTATATACATATATTGTGTATGGTTAATGTTCCGTGTAACATTGTGGTTAGCTAGCGACCTTGTTTCCCTCTCATTGTTGTCTTGCTAATTACGTTTTCTCCGAAAATTAGAAACGCCGTTGTGGATCCCTGATTATTTCTAGGTATAAGTAATTTATTCGTGTGACTTAGACACGAGATGAACAGTTATAGCCCTGATAGAAAGCGACATATCTGCCCATATACATTTGTATTGCACCAACGCTCGTCACCAGAGATACTATTTCTTAAATCCTATCTTTATATTTATTTGATATCGAAGGGTGTAAAATTAGTATAACCACATATATACCTAAGAAATACTTAGGTGGGGTAGGACTTTGATTTTGAACGTATATGTATACAGGATGGAACAAACGAACGGAACACGGAGGACAAGTACATTCAATATTAAAGATATCAAAATTCACTCAAAAGAAAAATATTTTATTTTTGAAAAATACTTAATAATAACCGGATTCTGATTATAATGTGGTTGTCTTCAAGACTAGAGTGAATTTGCTTTTAATAAGCTAGTGTGCTTTACCATCCTCGATTGCGTTGCCACTTTCCATCAGGTGGGACTGCAGTCAAGCACTAGCTTATATAAGTATTAAAAAGAAAAAAAATACAACATTTTTCAAAAAAGCTTGCCTAATTCGGGACTCGACCCAACAAAAAATAGACAGCCACTATTTTAGTTATTGCACTAATCGATAAGGGAAAGAATAAGGATAAAAACTCTCGAACATATTGTATACTAGAATTAAAGAAGACACAGAAATTTAAAAATTTGCACATTGATAATCTACCAATAAAACGTTTCTTCTTATACATTTGTTCTACTAATGTATCTGTGAGGTGTCCTTCAGGTTAATTCTATTAAATGATTGATTGATCTTTAACCATTTTCAAGGAAGAACCGTATTAGGTAACATTTAATTAGGTACAAATGTATTATTAGGTACCTAACAGTTCTTTGAATTCACATTTTTACTACCCTTTTTTCAAGTCGTCAGTTGTCACACATATTCTAGTACAAATTCAAAATAAAAATCATAATAAAGACGGTAGCAGGACCTATAGCTCTTAAGTTTCTTTCTTGAGGTCTGATCATTTCTACAGCTTCAGTGCCTGTCACATGAGAACCCAGAACATAACAATGTTTAGGTACACATTGGTACTTAACGGCAACATATTTGACAATGCTTTATAATTTATCTTGGCTATAGAATATTATGTATCTTCATCATCAGTCGGCTTTTGCCATAATGCCCTCGCTTGGCAGGCGTCCTGGGGATTACAGTATACTTATAGTTGGATATTACAGAAAACACGACGCCCATCGGGAAGAGATGGAAGGTTGCTATTCTTTCCCCACGAGTATGCTATAACTACTACTGTATAAGGAATTTGTTAAAGATAAAACTTAAAAGGAGGTACATAGATAAATACAATACATTCTTTTTCTCATCGAACACACACAGACACTTCGTAATTGCTTTTTCAGCGGTCGGCCCTCGCTTTGATGTTCGGACAGGGAAAGTTAGTAATCGTGGAAAGATACGAAGGGCCAAATTGTTGACACGGGTGTGATTGTTCTTTTGTTTCTTGCTAGAGTAGGCTGCGGAACCAATGGTATTTTTAGTGTAGCTATTAGTTTCCATTGCCTAGGTTTTACAGTATTTTGTAATCAGCCAATTGTTAGCGAGTTATGTATTGCTGGAACAAAATATGAAAAATAGGAGATATTCAACAAATAAGTTACCCTCATGGATCCGACAGTGGTATTAAAACACTTTGTATTATATTATAAAGTTTATTTATATGTACCTTTCTCTATGAAAAGTCCAAAAATCCAGAGATATTCGGTAATTTTTCCCGAGATTTTACAATCGACGCACGACAGTTCAATTTGGGCACGACTGACTCCAAAAGCCTTGATTCTTTTCTTTGTGTTTTTAAAAGTGTTATCCTGAATTCATACATTCATACTGCTACGTGCTAACAACAAAAAAAAAATACCGGTCAAGTGCGAGTCCGACTCGCGCACCGAGGATTCCATACCATCCTTGGACGTATTAAAGTTATTTTACAAATTAGTCTAACACCTCAGATAGCAAAAGTATTAAGATTTGATAATTTTATTATAACTTTACATGTACGAACTTTTTATAGAACATAGCGTAAGATGTATTTATATATAAAAGGTCTTGTCAGTACATTGTCATTATGAAAAATAAAGAGACGTGTCTATCCTAACTTGTTATTACTACCTAATTAAAATATATAGAATCTGCGCATCTGCTGAATTTTGTTAGATTTCAAAAAAAAAAAGAACCAAACCGCAAAAATAACTTTGTTTGTCGAGGTTTTTTAGGATTACTAAAAAGCTAATATTTAGAAAGATTGTTTTATTTTTCCTGTAAAATATCTATAGACATGTATTACCCATAATTATTTCAGATTTTCCTCTCCACTAACTTCGGAGATAAGAGGGGGAGAACGGTTTTTTCTTTTTTTTTTTGAGATTTTTGATTTTAAGCTGGTGAAATTACCGGACACAAAGACTTAATATCTAATGTCTAGAGGGTCGGCAACGCGCTAGTGATTCTTCTGGTTCTGCTAGCGTATATAGGCTGCGGTCGGGCATCAGGCGGGCCGTACGCTTGCTTGCCAACTTGGTCGTACCAAAAATACCAATAACTACATACTTACCAAACCAGAATAAAAATCAGCTTTAAAATGTGCAAATAAGCCATATAGTAGCCTCACTTTGATATTTTGAGACCACATTTCAGCCCTTATTAAAAATAACCATGGCATATTTTTCAAAATAAATATTTTTTAAGGTTGCTAGGCAACCATAAAAGTGTTTGGAAGATGGTTCTTCTAATTTGAATTTCTGTACTCTTAAAATGACTTTCCTGTGCTATTATCAGACCCTGATCAGTATCTGTCCAACTACTCGTCAAGATTTATAATTCGGTGGGTCCTCCGTTTAATGGAGCCGAATTCCTGTTGCCACCTTCCTGCTTGCTCCTATCACTAGAATCTGATCAAAGTTTTTCTACCTACTGCTCGCAACAATCTATCCAACGAATCCAAATTCGGTGGGTCTACGTTTATTAGTGCAGAGATCCCGTGACCACCTTCCTGCTCCATCATCAGACTGATCACCATTTTTCCAGTAACTACTCGTCGAGACCTACCTAACGAGCCCAAAGTCGGTGGTTCTACGTTTATTGGTGCAGAGATCCCGTGACCACTTTCCTGCTCCATCATCAGACCCTGATCACCATTTATCTAGCAACTACTCGTCGAGACCTATCCAACGAGTCTAAACTCGATGGGTCTGCGTTTATGGGCCGAGATCCTGTTACCACCTTCTTCCTGGAGACCCTGGTGAAGGTTACCATTTTATTTAGTATCATCGGATTTACAATATGTTCTAAATTTCAGATCATTCAGACTAATAGAATTAATGAAAAATGTCTATTGTATACAAAATATCCCTACCTCGACTCGTTGGCGAATTGCGATGTAACTGTGGCAAAAATAAACAAGGCTGTATGGTATGAGTACCTTTGCCTGTCTTTCAGAGAGGTGTAATAAAAATACCATATGTTCACAGAATATAGGATTAGGTACGTAATATTTACGATTTTGTTTGTAGTATGCGCGTAAGGTTAAAAAAGTTAAATTTTATTGTTGTCCGTATTTTTAAAGTGATGTTGATATATACTATCTTGTCGGCATAGTGATTTTATCCCAATTGGTTGTTGATCGTAGTATCTCTTAGTTCGGTTGTTATCGATTATTTGTTTGTTAATGAAGTTAAAGTGCGAGGACTTCGTAAAGTGTAATCTATACATATTATAAAACAAAGTCTCTCCCGCTGTCTGTCTGTCCCTATGTATGCTTAGATCTTTAAAACTACGCAACAGATTTTAATGCGGTTTTTCTTAATAGATAGAGTAATTCAAGAGGAAGGTTTATATGTATAATACGTGCATAATATAGTAGAGAAACACTGATAATTTTAGAGGTTTCTAATGTGATGTCTTAAATAAACACATTTTTTGCGCTTACATTGCAAACGCTGGCTAAACCCTACGAGATAGATCAAAATAATGTACTACAGTATTGTACGCCTTAACAAGGTCTACAAAAAAACCCGCGATGGTAGGCCCTATATGTTTATCTCTAGGGATAACCCACAATAAACATTTTTTTATCCTTTATTTTTTATGAGAAATAATTAACCATTAATAAATTGTTGTTAGCATGAATTTGTCCCTTCTTCTATATAACGTAAACTTCACTAATATTTACACCAATGAAAAATAGCTGTGAACGTTATTCATACCGCTAGGTTAAGGTTAAGCAACATAAGGCAAGTTCATTAAATAGATGGGTGAACCGATTTGTATGAAATTTTGTGTGCATATCGGGTAGGTCTGAGGATATGTCGTAAAGTATATTTCATGCCGCTAGGTTAAGCAACGTAAGGCAAGGTCATTACATAGATGGGTGACGGCACGGTCATGGAGACGGGGTTGTGAGCCTTGTCCCCGTGATCACGGTGCCAGGTTTCCAGGGGCTATAATGCACACTAAGGGGTATTTGGTGCAGATCCCACTGGAGGGCCCAGGTCCCCCCTCTTATGTGGCAATGCGACAGCCGCAGGGGTTTAAGCGGGTAAGAATCCCAGATAACATGATTAACGAGGATATATAGAACGAGAGGAGGGTGCAAGAGAGGAGAGAGAGGGAGAGGGGATTCGGGTAGGGGGTGATGTGGTGAGGGATAGGGGGATTAAGGTGGAGCAAGGTGGGAGAGGAAGGGGAAGGGGGAGTGTGACGGGGACCGAAGCGGGAGGGGGAAAGAGAGAGGAGAGAGTATAGAATTAGATTTTTCTTATAAGAGAGAGAGAGAGAGAGAGATGGAGAGAGAAATAAATCAAGGGAGGAGGGAGAAAAGGGTAGCAAAATGTAATAAAAGCGCGGGCGAAGCTGCGCGGGTTAGCTAGTATACTTTAAAAACCAGTCAAGTGCTAGTCGGACTACCGCACCGAGGATTTCATATCATCTTTGGACGTATTAAAGTTATATTACTATTCGTCTAACGCCTCAGATAGCAAAAAAAAAACAAACCGCAAAACTAAGTTTGTTTGTCGAGGTTTTTTTAGGATTACTAAAAAACTGTACTATTTAGAAAGATAATTTTATTTTTCCTGTAAAATATAGACAGACATGTATTACCCATAATTATTTCAAATTTTGCCCTCCACAAAATTCGGAGATAAGGGGGGGAACGGTATTTTTTTTGACATTTTTGTTTATCAGCCAAAAACTGTGTGACATAAACCAAAATAAAAATCTGTTTTGAGATGTGCAAATGAAGCCCTTTCATATGATACCCCACTCAATATAGTAATCTCACTTTGAAATTTTGATGACCCATTTCGTTACCCATTATAAAAAAAAGTAAAAGAAAATTTTTTTTTTTCATTTGCAATGGGGTTGGGTAATTAAGATCTAAAACTATTCCAAGTTTCAAATTAATAGCATCAGTGGTTCCTGAAATATATAGGTTTGTGACAGACAGACAGACAGACGAAGTCACACCATAAGGGTTCCTTTTTTACCTTTTAGGTATGGAACCCTAAAAATGGTGCTACATATTGGCAACACATTCAACTAGCTAGTGCATTATTATTCGCTGGTATCAATATACCCTTCTGTTTATAAGTTTACAATTTACTTCTACACAATTATTTTGATGCGGTTTTCATTTACCACCGTTCAGAGCATTTGTTCCGTATGGTTTATGAGTATAAATAAGAATGCAAGTCCTAGGAGCTCGTGACATGCTCGTGACTATGGGTCGCAATAAAAAAATATATAGGCCATACATGGAGTTTATATATTAAGAATAGAGTACGCGTTTGTCTATGGTCCCCTTAAACAAATCGTAGGCAGTATTTAAAGTTATATATTATAAGGCGCTGTCCTATTGCCATAGCTCGCGTGATGATGCAATGCGATTTCATCGGGCGATGAAACCGCATTCGGTCGCATCGCATGATCGCACGACCTTCAACAGGACATTCATTTGTTACCAGTATGATTGAACGCACGGTCGCGCGATCATTTTCGTCGGACGCAACGCATCATCGCTCGAGCGATGGTTGATATGTAAATGACAAGTAGTGATGAGTTTTGTTTGTCAGCTAACGGTATAGTAAGTACATGATATTTATGTATTTTGATGTTCTTACTCGTGCCTACGTATTCTTACTTGAAAAAGCATTCTATAGTACTTGTACCACAGAACAATAATCAGCACAAGTACTATAGAATGTTTAAATGCAAGTAAGAAGCGTAGGCACAGGTAAGAACATCAAAATACATCAATATCAGGTACACGACAATAGGTACTATATCGTTAGCTGTATTTATCGACATTTGCGCTCGTAACAGATCAAACCTATCTCTTATTTATATCAATACTAGCTGACCCACACAGCTCCGCCCGCGCTGTGTTTACGTTAACTAAACTTTCAATATTAAACATTCGCATAAAATACAAAACCTCCTTTTTTAAAGTCGGTTAAAAACTTGGACCCACTTTGTACTTGCCCTCCGGAGGACGGAGACGTTTAGTTCAAATGGCGTTAAACGGTCACCCATCTATTTAATAACCTTACCTAACGTTGCTTAACCTGATCGATTTTCAAACATTGTTAACAACGGTCTATGAGTGTTCCCTTACAAATATTTATTATAATTATAATGAAAAATTGTTAAAATCGGAGCAAGCGTATAACCAAGTACACATTTTGACTTTAGTCCCCTCTCCCAAGGGAACCGTGCCGAATGTCGGGATAAAAGGTATCCTATGTCCTACCTCGGAGTATAAACTCAAATCATGCCAAGTTTCGTTTCAATCCATCCAGTAGTTTCGGCGTGATGCTCAGCCAAGATACAGACAGACAGACAAAAAAAAAAAAATTTTGGCTTTAGTATCGGTTATAGAATGCCCTCCAAACATAATTTTCAAAATATCTTCTATGTACAGAATTGGACCCGTTACAGTTTTATTATAAGTATAGATAACTCTTGTAACAAAATTATAAATAGTTCAATTCACCTGCCCCGTAGAGGAAAATCTGCCTACGCTTTGTGTAATGGGACCATAGACAAACGCGTACTCTATTCGTAATACTTAACTCTATGACTTGTACTTATTCATATTACAAGAGGTCATGTCATTTTTTTTAAGTAAAAAAACTGTAACCGCTTTTACAACTGCCACCTATATTAAATTCTAATTTTCTTCTGAAATAAACTGTAGTTTCATTCGGTCATTTTGTGATAGTGCAATTTCGTTACACAAACTTTCTCAGTTAGGCATTTTCTCAAAAATATTATTTGTCGGCTTAGGGCTTTTGTCACAGTGCAATTTGCAATTTTAGTACACGAAATTAGGCATTTCATTCAAAAATATGATTTCTTTACTTAGGGCACGTCTCACACATGGAACAAGTTTTGGATGGCACATTGCATAATAGGGAAAGTTTATTCCTACGTAGGTATATAATTTAGTTAAACTTTGATTCGTTTCTTTCGTTGTCAGTGTTATATAATTCATTAATTTAATACAAGCTCAGAGACAGTGTCACTAGTTTAACCTTGTTAAAGTTTAATCTGAAATAACTAAGTTAGTCGAGAGTCATGTTAAGGCTGTGTTATTCAAATACGAATACATTTTAAGTAATATCTACTGGAATATTGCAAATCAAATGTGGCAGTTTGGCGGGTCTCCAATTTGTTCGCGCCTTGAAACGATAGTTTGAATTCCAAATTCAAATAAATAATTTAAGACCTGTGCTAGCTTTTATTTAAATTTTTGGCCTGTTGTTTAACAAGTAGTTAAAAATATAATAAACTATCATTATACACTTCTTTGAAAAAAAAACAGCCGGTTTTGATTTTTCTACATTAAACTCAAACTCAAAATATCTTTATTATGCATAGGCCTAACGAGGGCACTTACATATTGTCAACTTTTTTACAATTACCACCAGATCACAACGCGGCCCCTACTGAGAAGATCTGGCAAGAAACTCAGTGGGCTTATCATTTTTTAATATAAGTATGTATTTTTTTTTAATAATTTATACAATAAATATTTCTTAAAGTTAGAGGCTTGCATGAGCATCGCAGTTTAAGCCCACGCAGCTTTATCCTCCAGGTAATCCGAGATTTTATAGTAGCCTTTTTTAGATAACCGGCTTTTAATAGTGCTTTTAAACTTATTTATTGGTAGGTCTCGGATATCCTGTGGCAGTTTATTATAGAAACGGATACCTTGGCCCATGAACGAATTGCTAATTCTGTGGAGACGCGTGGAGTGTACAGCAAGATTGTGTTTGTTCCGGGTGTTTACATTATGATGGTCACTATTCTTTGCAAAAGCACTTATGTTTTTCTTTACATACAACAAATTTTCATAAATATATTGTGATACAACCGTTAGAATATCTATTTCTTTAAATTTTTGCCTTAGTGTATCAGTAGGAGCTAGATTGTAAATAGATCTCACAGCTCTTTTCTGCAGGATAAAAATGGTGTTAAGATCTGCAGAAGATCCCCACAGCAATATGCCATAAGACATAATACTGTGAAAATAACTAAAATAAACAATTCTAGCGGTTTCAACATCAGTGACATATCTAATTTTCTTAACCGCATAAGCCGCCGAGCTTAGCCTACCCGACAGTTTCTCAATATGTGGGTCCCATTGCAACTTGGCGTCAACAGTAATGCCCAAGAATACAGTTGAATTTACAGGGTCCAAAACAGCTCCATTGATATCAACATTGGTTTTCACCTGTCTGACATTAGGTGTTGTGAATTTTATGCATTTGGTTTTACTTTCATTTAGTTTTAAATTATTGACATTAAACCAATGGACAGCTTTAGATACAGCATTGTTCACATCGTCGTAATCTTGTAGACCACGCTTAATTTTAAACAAAAGCGAGGTGTCATCAGCGAACAATATAATCTTATAATTGTCCCCTGCAAAATAGGGTAAGTCATTAACATATATCAAAAATAAGAATGGGCCTAGTATTGAACCCTGTGGTACACCCAACGTAACTTCAGATCCTGCAGATCTCGTTCCGTTAATATCAACCTTCTGAATTCTATTACTCAGATATGAAGTCAGAAGATCGAGAGCTCTGTTCCTGATTCCGTAGTGGTGTAATTTCCTGACCAGCGTATCATGTTGTACGCAATCAAACGCCTTGGATAAGTCACAGAATACGCCAAGGGCATCCTGTTTCTCCTCCCAGGCGTCGTATATATTTCTTAATAATTCGACTCCTGCATCTGTCGTAGAACAATTCTTGGTAAATCCAAACTGTTTATCATGAAACAGATCATATTTGTTAAAATGGTCTAACATTTGGTTAAGCAATAATTTTTCAAAGATTTTACTTAATGTAGGTAATACCGAAATTGGCCTGAAATTCGTCGGCTCAGTGGTACTACCGGATTTAAACATAGGAATTAATTTACTCTGTTTCATAAGGTCAGGAAACACACCACTAGCGACACAACTATTGAATACTACAGTTAATTGCGGTGCAATAAGATCAATGACAGATAAGACCATCTGAGTAGATAGCCCCCATAAGTCCGCGGTTTTTTTCAGATTTAGTTTTTTAAATGTGTTTACAATATCCTTAGTAGTAACGAAGGAGAATTCAAAAGTTGTTCCACATTTGGGTACACTTTGTTGCATTAATAACTCTGCGGAAGTGGACGAGGACTTAAGGGTTTTTGATATTTCTGAAGGAATATTAGCAAAAAATTTTTCAAACGCGGTCGCTACATCGAGATCCGCTGTTATGTCAGCATCGTTAATTTTCAAGTGAAAATCGCGATTACGCACAGTTGTTCTTCCAGTTTCGCTGTTTATAATGCTCCATGTAGTTTTAATTTTATTTTCAGATTTTTTTATTTTGTTTTTCAAGTACATTGCTTTAGCTAAGGAACAGGCTCGTTTAAAGACCTTAGAGTATTTCTTAACATATTCTTTAAAGAGTGGACAAGTGTTTGAAGATTTTTCATTATACAACTCATACAGTTTTCTCCGACTCTTAAGAATACCTACAGTTGCCCAATCATTAAATGACACACGATCATTAATTAATAATGTTCTAGGTTTAAAGATTTTATTGAACTGATTATCGATCAGTTGGAATAAGTCGTTATACAAAGTATTCGGATCGTTATGACAGGGTAATGCAGGTAGTTTATCAGTCAGGGCGGCTTTGAAATAATTTAGACGGCGTTTAGTTACTGGAACAAACGTAACATTTCTTTGTGATTTATTATTTTTACTAGGAAATATAGCTAACTGTCCACAATGATCGGAATCTAACATATTTATTATTTCTTTGTGGACTGGTTTCATATTAGTAAATATATTATCTATACAAGTTGCACTAGTAGAGGTTATCCTAGTAGGTTCAAAGAAAATGTTGTACAAATTATAAGATTTAAGTAGTGTCATAAATTTACCAGTTACATTGCTATTTTCCAGTAAATTTATGTTAAAGTCTCCACAGATAATAATATTTTTATTAGAAGATGAAATTTTGTGCAAAATATTTTCTAAAATTCTTTCAAATACCTCGTAGGGTGAACACGGGGGCCTGTATACGCTCAAAACTAAAAACTGCTCAGACTCAATACAAGCTATTTCAATAACTCGCTCAACAGACTGGCTCACAATATCAGTGCGTTCCCTAAATTTAATATTTTTCCTAATAATAATTAGAGAGCCTCCTCGTATCATTTTTACTCTGCTGAACGAGCTAGCAACCTGGTGATTGTTGAAATTGAACATGAACTGGTCACTTTTTAGCCAATGTTCTGTTACACAAAAAATATCTATGTTCTGACCATTCATAAATAATTCAATTTCCAACTCTTTGCCCATAAACCCTTGAATATTTTGATGCACCAGGTTAATACATGGTAATTTATTTTTATGGAGTTGTAGATTATTATTATTTGGGCTATTCTCAGTATTTAAATTTCTATTATCATATTTATTATCAATGCAAGAGGTTGGCTCCGTTGTCATAATATCTAATTTAAATTAATTAGAATGTTATTATTGATAGCCAAATGCTTGGCTGAATTTAATTCAATGTCAAGTGTTTGTCGCTCAATAGAAGCGACCTGGGTAGCCAAATTTTTGGCTGATGTATAAAAATAATATGATAGCGAAGCAGCTATCTGTCTTTTATAATATTTTGCTAGATAACATTTATCTTTTGTCAATAATAAATTGTCACTAATATAATTATTCATGTCAATTAAATGAAATTTAGTTTTTATGTCATAACTATTACATGTCAAGCTATATAGTGTTAAGTTTAATTTGTACCTAGTAGAGTTTTCTTCCTGCGGCAAACTTTTACTATATGGAAATGTGAACATTACAATCTCTTTTATATCAAGCTTAGACAATAAATTATAATATACAAGTAATTGTTTCTTGGACACATTTCCTCTATTTCCTACTAATATTAATAATATAGTATCCTGACTAAAATTTTGTGTTAGAATATTATCTAATATAGCAGTATAGGACTTGCCAGGCATACAATAATTAGTTACAGAACATCTGCTGTAAGAATCTGTTAAGTAATGGGCCATGTCTTTTCCAATTTCGTCACTAAATATTACAATTTTATGATCTTTTGGTGTCTCGCTAGTGACAGAGTAGTCATTTTTAATTGTGCACTCATTTTCAACATTAAGGGAAGGTTGAATTATAACTTTATTACTAGTACTAATTTTGGGACTACTCGCTGGTGATAAAGAACCTATTGAGTACCTATTGATATTGTTCTTTACCGTATTACTATTAATTATATCATTCATCGCCAGCGTATACTCCTTCATTAATTTTTGAGAGTCTGTATACTTATTGGAAATCAATTTTAATTTTTCTTGCAGATGTGAAATATCATCTTGCAAGGTCTTTGTGTCATTTTTATACTTTAATGTACATTTATCCAGTCTTGATGCATACATGTCTAATTTATCTATTAAGTACAATCTCTCTCGGTTTAATTTTACATTTTTTATAAAAAATCTATGCTTTTTAACAAGTTTCTGTGTTTTCTTAATGTATCTATTAATTTTAATATATTTCTTTAGTTTATTATTGCTACATCTATTTATGCTCTTTAATTGCCTGACTGGAGAGTGTTCACCAGGAGTCAAGTTATAATTAAACATTGTTTTTTGACTAGATGCAGCAGAAACAGCAGGAACCATGCTCGGGGCACTTACAACCAACTCATCGAATAGACTCTGGTTCATTGTTGCTGTGATATTTAATTTATTAGATTCTAGTTGGGAGATCTGACAATGAGCCTCCCTAAGCTCTTCTTCTAATGTAGTTATACGTTGCAAGGCAGATATATATTCACTACTACATTGATCGAACCCGTCCACAATAATTTGGAGTTTGTCCCGAGCATCCATAGCATCAATACATTGTATGTTTAACTGGGACATCTCAGCTTTTAGTTTTCTATTGTCATTTAATATTTTTAAAAATTCTGTTTCATTGTCTTCCCTTTCCTTGTTCATCTGATCACACAGTTCCTTAGACACCTTCAGTTCACTCAAAGCCAGTTGGAGTTTAGACTCCTCCTGGCGAGCGAAGGCCTTGCGTGTCAACATATTTTATTGAACAGAATATTTGTAATAATTTAAATTTAATTATTGGTAATAATTTAGTTCTAAAGAGGTTTTAATAGCCAAACTATGTTACTGGCACTTAATAAACAGTCTGGGTATGAAAAAAAGTTAAACCCAAATTCGAAACATTTGTTTTTAAAAACAATAATCCCTTTTTCAGTTTGTAATTTTTTTTCGAATGTTTTCGGGTAAAAGATTATCAGGTATCAGGTAACTATAAAGGTTATCAGGTAACTAAAATTAACTTCGTGTTTTTTAGTAGAATAATTTATGTTCGGCGCGTAATCCTGCCTTAGTGTGACTTAAAACAGATATCTTTGTGTCTATTGTAATGGCAGAAAAAGTAATAAGAGCTAGTAAAATTATAGCGCTGCTGGAAGAGGGGTGCAGCCAGTGTTACTTCTCACAGCGGTTAAACGCGAGTGGTTCATCCGTCCAAAGAACCTGGACTCGATACCAAGAGACAGGTTCCGTTCAGAGAAGGTAAGGTTCTGGGAGAAAACGTTGCACACAACCACGAGACGACCGCTTTTTAGTGACTCAGGCGCTGAGAAACCGCAAATTCAGTTACATAGACTTCAAAAAAAACCTTGAAGATGTACGAGGAGCACAAGTTAGCCCATGGACTGTAAGGAGGAGGCTTTTAGCAGCTGATATACGCAGTCGCCGACCAGCGAGGACCCCCAAGTTACTCCGTGAGCACCGAATTGCTCGATTGGGGTTCGCTAGAAATTGCCTATCTTGGACACTACGTAACTGGAGTAGCGTACTCTTCTCGGATGAGGCTCGAATTTGTCTGCATGGTGAGGACCGACGTCGGCGAGTGTTACGAAGACCAGGAGAACGTTATGCCGAGGTGTGTTTTGAAGAAATCACACCTTATGGTGGGAGGTCCGTTATGTTTTGGGCGGGCGTAAGTTCCAGCTACCATGCCGAGACGAGATAATATTCATTAAAAATGGCTCACTAAATGCGCAAAGGTACTCAGAAATCATTTGTCAACATGCACAACACGCACTGGCTGTAATTGGTGAAGATGCCATTTACATGGACGATAATGCTCGGGCCTACCGTTCTGGTGATGTAGAGAGATGCTTATATGCAAGAGGTCGGTATTCGTCGTTTGGATTGGCCAGTGCGGAGTCCCGACCTTAACCCCATTGAGCACGTCTGGGACCTCCTAAAAAGGCGAGTATGATCTGTCCAACCACCTCCACAAAACATCAGGGAGCTTAATCGTGTGATCTCGGCTGAGTGGAAACACATTTCACAGGACACCATCAAAAGCCTAGTGGAAAGCATGCCAAGAAGATTAAATGCCGTAATCGCTGCAAGAGGAGGTCACACTCATTATAAATTTTTATTATTTAATGTCTTTTTTTATTAAAATTCCATAAAAATACTCGTAGTCTTAATTTCACTATAGCCATAAAAATGTTCATTTTAACACGGATCTCTATTTACGTTGACTGAAACACCGATTCCAGGTTTTAAGTGTTAAAGCCTATATTTCTCATTGATAATAAGAAATTTCTAGTCATCTAAGCTAATGAAATACTAAAAATATTATTATTATCCATAGAAAAGCCAATGGCTGTGAGGTGCCCGTTTTTTTTTGCAAAGGAGTGTATAATTAAAGCTAAACTCACACTCAATGTAGTGTACTAAACTATAGATAGATGACTGCCTGATAACGAATTCACATCCATTTTACAAAACTTTTTATTAGGAAACAATTACGGATTGGATTTGATTGTTGGGAACGAGTTACACAAACCGAAATCGAAATTGTAACTGCAATAGCGACTGAAAATTGAATAAATATGAGAGATTTTTCGTATGCTAATTAATGATGAGGCAAGCAGATTGCTTGCCTGATGGCATCTGCATTGCTCTGCCCTTGCATGGCATCCAATCTATTAGTTGACAAGTCTCTTGTACCCGGGACTTGCCGAGGGTCAAACGCTCAAACGAGGGTGTCTTCGCTGGTGACCACTGTAGACCCTGGCTGACAGGAATCACAGTGATGGGACATACAGTCCCATAAAAAGTCTTGAACCTGGTAATTTCACCTGCTACAGTGTCCTTAACCATCCAGAACACGCCGGAGCACTTTATATGTTTACACATTGCTGCAAGAAGGCAATGTATCTGACACTGCGGGGCAGGGCTCTCTGTTTTTGGTTCTCATTTTTTAATATTACATTAAACAAAATTGCGAAAAGAAACCTTTATTTTATTGCCACATAATTGTTATGATACTCAGTCAATAAACTCCATTACGGGAAGTAAATAAACCGTTCACAAGACATTATCGGAAAAACTATTATGTTCAAAGCTTTCCACTGTTGTCTGCCACGAAGATGTTAAACGAAGCCTTTATTTTGTTACAGGTTTCCACAGAGATAAAATTCAGGGCGCCACTCGTAAACTTTACGTTTTAAAGCCGAAATAAATTGGTGGAAACCGCTGGCACAATGAACGAAACGGTTGTAAATTCAACGGATATGATGGAAAAATACCGAAATACGACGTCAGACGGCGCGCCCCCATTGCCGACCGGATATGAGAATATAATTGACAACAAATGGATACAGTCTACGTTCTGCGTCGTATACACCATCATATTTGTCTTGGGGTTACTAGGGAATTTACTAGTTTGCTACGTAGTTATTAGAAACAAGGCGATGCAGACAGTGACCAATCTATTCATCAGCAATTTGGCTTTATCGGACATATTACTTTGTCTATTTGCCGTCCCTTTCACTCCTCTCTATACCTTCCGCGGAACTTGGAGCTGGGGATCTCTCTTATGCCACATAATGCCTTTCGCACAAGGATGCAGCGTATACATATCCACATTAACGTTAATGTCCATAGCAATCGATAGATTCTTCGTCATAATCTACCCCTTCAGACCTAGAATGAAGATCGAGACATGTTTGGTCGTGATAGTGTTGATATGGACTTTCTCAGTCAGTGTGACCACTCCGTATGCTATTTTCATGACGTATTATGACTTGAAAATTGGCAGGTTCTGTGAAGAGACGTGGCCTACCGAGGACCTGAGGCAAATCTTCGGTTCTGTGACATCGGTATTACAATTCGTATTACCGTTCACCGTGATCGCTTTCTGCTATACATGTGTAAGCTTCAAATTGAACGACAGGGCTAAAGCGAAGGCAGCCAGCAAAAATTCCCGGAAAGAGGAACTCGACAAAAATAGGAAGCGTCGGACGAACCAAATGTTGATCGCTATGGTCACTATATTCGGATTGTCGTGGCTGCCTCTGAACGTGATAAACCTTTGTAACGATTACTACATGTACGCTATACACATGAAGTATTACTACTTAGTGTTCTTCATGGGGCATGTGATAGCTATGTCTTCGACTTGCTACAACCCTTTTATATATGCTTGGATGAATGAGAACTTTAGGAAGGAGTTTAAACAGCTTATACCCTGTATCGATTCCTCTGCGCATCTGAGGGGGAACATTCAATTAGAGCAGTTGGGAGCCGGTCCGGAGAAGACTTTCAACGGCAACACGACGACGGATAGTTACTTAGGATCGAGCTCACAGAGGGTGCCCTCGTTTAGGCACAAAAGGAAGCCAAGCGCGGCCGCAGATGTCGAAAAAAGCGGAGTGGAATTAAATGAAGATTTATTAACAGTCGATGTGAAGCATTGTCATATTTCAACGAGCTATAACCTTAGAAGGGAGTCGGTGAAACTGAGATTAATCAACGAGGAGTCGTTCGATGGGACGCCGACGCAAAGTCAATTCTAACAGTTTATGTCAAGGGTAAGCAATATATATCCTTCTAAAATTATAAAAAAAAAATTTTAAAGCGAAATCCCAAAATCTTTTCATGGAATGTTTCTTATAACGGCTCCTTTTTCTCAAATAGGCCAAAGTTATTCTAAAGCAATAATTTTAGCCTATTCGAAATAAACGATTTCATTTTCATTTTTGTATTGCTGTCACATAGTACTATAGTAGAGTCACTCATACAAAAAAAAATAATATAATAATAATATCTTGGGACAATCACGGTCATCCGATCCCAAACTAGGCTGAGCCTGTACTATGGAAACCAGACAACTGATACTAATACTTATATACTTTTTTTTTGTAAATACATACTTAAATAGATAAACAACACCCAGACACTTGGCGGGAATCGAACCCACGACCCATCGGTTAGCAGGCAGGGTGTCTGACCACTAGACCAACGGGCCCCTCAAATACAAAAACTATGGGTAGGTATACCTCACCAGCAGCCGCATTTTGTCTTATTTTGCCTTTAGTTGAAATTAGTTTCAGTACAAGTAGATAGGATGTAAATTTATTTGTCGTAGACATCTAAACACGTCTACGAGTATCTAAACCTGATGATATTTTTGCTCTGACTACTTTATGTTTTGCCTGTACCATATCTCAGCATAATAATGAATATTGTGTATTTTGTGGAATACTAAACTTACCATTTCAACACTACCTAGCGTCGTGGTTTTACGACACACGGGCCAAGCAAACAGAGCTTCTAAATATAACTATAAAGTTAAAGGGAGGGCAATGGCCTTGTTATAGTGTACTCGCAATGTAATAAAAATATTATTTCTGCAGGTGCGACGATGGAGGCGTTCCCAACTTTAAGAAGATTTCTTCTTATTGTAAGAGTACCCGATATTTTTGGAATGAATTTATTTTTTAATTGAAAAAATATCTTTAGGCTCTATACGCGGGAGAGCTTTTTTTAACATCCACAAAAAAAAACAAAAGAACAAATGGAATACTGCGGAATACGCACGGAACACTCGCGTTCGTTTACCAATGCGGATTTTTTTCCGCAGTGTTTGTTTATATCGCTGGTTTTATACCACGTTTATTCGAGTGTGCTTCATACTATTATTTATCTTACAGGAAATTAAAAGCCCTTCTGCGTATTAGGCTCGACTATTGTGCACAATTAACTACTGAATTACGCTTATCGATTTACTAACCTTTATATAAACACAAAAGTATTTTTGGTTAATTTCAAATAAATCCTTTGGAACACGAATTGAAGCTGACGCGGAGATTTATAAATTCAACATTGTATAAAATTGTCGTAAGTGAAGGCGGAAAAAATAATCTCGGAATTCCGCTCCGCAATAATTCGTGTTAGTGTTTAGGGATCTTCTATACTTCCGCGAGAGTGTTAGTAATTCCACGAAAGTCTAGATTAAATACAATCTAGATTCTAGACCCGTAGCCTTATTGTAGAATTAAAATAAGAGGAATTTATCCGACGAAATAAATGTCATTAAGTATATACTGTGAATGAGATGAAATTTCAATTCAATTAGCTCTAAGATTATTAATAATAATTGTTCGAAGTACAAAGCAAAAAAAAATATGGAGGTGAATTATATACTCATAGGAATGATTAAATGTGATAGAATTAATGTTACCTTACAAGTAATCTTATGAATATTCTTACAGCGGCTATCGCTAGTTTTTTAAAAAAGTTTCAATTTAAGAATGCAATAAAAATCTCTAAATATAATTTTATAATACAAAGATCCTATCCACATTTATATATTTGGTTGTTTGTTTACGTCTTTTGAACTACATAAAAGACTTTGAAATATATTTCAATTTTGTGTCTATTCCTTTCCCTTATCAGCAAAAATCCTTACAAAAGACAGAACATAGTAGTCACGAAAATAATATGATTATTTACAATATTATCTACCTACATATCTAATAATGAATTTACGCGATATTATTAAGTTTCATTTTTTTGAGTTGAAGTTGTTTTGTTAATTTAGTTTTTATTATATTTTAACCAATAAAAAAGGGGAAAATACTCCCAAAAATAGTTAGGTGAAAAAAAAAAACTGTAGGTCCTTATTAATAGTGAACAACATAATTTGGACCTACAGTTTTTTTTCACTTTAGGCAGCAAGGTGAAATCTATAATAATGGAATTCTTTGATATGCAGTCTGAGCAGTGTGTCATCGTAGTCACGTATTCTTTAATGACCCTACTTTTATATTTATTAGTGGCTATCCATCTATGTACATCACATTGAAATGAAACTAATTTTACGGATTATCCGAGGTCCGCGCCGACGTCACTGTGAACGTGTCAAGCCATCCACAGTCGAACGTATGCCTGCTGTATTGCCATATGTTAGAGGGGTAACGGACAAGATTGGCTATATCTTAAAGCGAGCTTCAATTAAAACATTTTTCAAGCTACCAAAGAAGATTAGACAGTTTTTACCATCAGTCAAGTGCCATATATCTGTACAAGATGCAGGAGTATACAAACTGGATTGTGACTGTAGGCTCTCATGCATCGAGCAAACAAAACGATCGGTAAAAACCCGTGTAAAAGAACATATAGCTAACGTTAAACATCGACGCTATACGAAGTCTGCAGTCTGTGAACATGTTCAGGATCGCACCCGCCGTTATATTAAATTTGACAAACCACAAATCTTCGCAAAAGAACAGCGTTACCTGTGTTACGTAGACAGTACGTTGGACGTTACTGTTACGTTCGCCTGACGGCTAGGTACAAGAATAAAAACAACAAGTAAAATTACAAGTTGTTTATTGAATCGAAAATAAAAACATATGCGTTAACCCGGCAGGAATTAAATTTTCACTAATAAAATTAAAACTCTAAAGTCTCTAAAAAATCGCACTAGAACCAAACTTTAATGTCTCTAAAATAAAGTTAAAACACACGGGTGTGGATTCGCGGCACAGGGAAGTTATCTGGTCGGAATAATAAAAAAAGGTGCTGGGGCTTAACTTTTGGCCGTCCGAGTCCTCGACGCTTGGGGGTCTTCGGTAGTGCCTTCAGCCGACACTCTGTTTCTTGAAGGGCACCGGTGGCTCGGGTGTTACAGTGCAGCCTGAAGCGTCGCCGCTTGTACAGTCAATCTGTACGGTGAATGATGGAGTCCCAACGGTAAACGGTGTAACGGGGAACTCCAAGCGGACACGGTGTAGACCCAACCGTGAACTTCTAACGGGGAACGGTGAACCCCTAGCGGTGCAATCCTAGCGGTGCAGCCCTAGCGGTGAAATCCTAGCGGTGAAATCCTAGCGGTGAACCCCCAATCCAGGGGGTTCCAACCGCCTAATCACAACACTATCACAATTATATTACATTGTTTTATATATTTTTTGCAGCACTACACTGAACAAAGAATAAACATGATAATGACCGCTTCCCGGGTCAACTACCCGAATATATATTCAGACGATAACTTACGGCGCGGACGAGGCGATCTAGAATGGAATTCCGATCCATCCCTTCTATCCGCCAACAAAACAAGTGCGACAGAGATACGAAATGGAAAACACTAATGCTTCCGAGCGAGAAGGAGCATACATAGAAGAATCTCGACGGTGAAGGTGTGAGAATTGTAGACATGATTTCTAGACTGTTCCCGATGTTGACACTGAATAGCGCTGTGAGCGCTAATACTAGTTGCGTCGCGCGGGTTCCGTACGATAATAAAAATATTTATTGCAGTTGTTTGTTCGTAAGGTTTTTATTTTACTATTTTATTGATTTTACGTTGTTACAACGTAACAATACCCCCTCTCCCAGAGAAAGGATTTTACGTAGTAAAATCCGCTGCGGTAAGCGCTTAAGAAGAACAGAACCACCCAGTAACTGTCTTCACTTTCATACCTCCACATCCAAATACCTACCATGCGACCTAACATACGACCTGTCATAGTTGTCTGAGGAAATTTATAATCCACAGACTACCATACAACTAGAGTACAACTCTATTAAAAGATTGGACTCAAGAACAGCACTGCGTGACAAGGAGCGTCTAAGGGAAAGAATATTGACACGTGAACAATAGACGAATCGGCACTGTGAAATACACTGGTCTTTGATGAATTTGTTACAGTCACGACCCGCTGTAACAAGAAGATTAGTGAAGGCTTATTTAAAGAGTCACAACCCGCTCTAACGAGGAAATTAGTGAAGGCTTATTTAAAGAGTCACAACCCGCTCTAAACGCGCAAAACGCAAAACAAAATACAAAACAGACCCAAACCAAAGGTCACAACGCGCCATAAATGCGCAAAAAACAAAACAATAAACGAATTAGGCCTATATAAGGCTACTAACCCGCTATAACGCGAATAACGCAAAAAAAAACAAACTCCCAACTAAACATCAATATCCGTGTAGGCTTAAATGAATTCATCAAAGACAATGTAGACAGAGACCGAAACGCAATAACAAACAATTAAAATTTATTAAAAAATTAAACCAAATTCCGAAAGCTATGTGACAATAAAAACATGAGTCGAACCAATAATGGTGATGACTATAAGTAAAATATGAATAAACAAAATTAAATAAATTAAGCGGCATTGTGAGTATGTCTAGTCTTTAGCGAATTTGTTACAGTCACGACCCACTGTAACGAAAAAGAAAAAACAGCAGACGAGTAGACCTATACCAAGAAACTGTCATACTCCGCTAAAAAAAAAAACAAAACGCAAATAAAACAAATGTGTGTAGACCTATAACGAAGTCATACAACACAAAAACAAAACTCCCAAACAAAACATCAAAATTCGTGTAGGCTTGTATTAATCCGCTAAAGACAAACACAATCAACTACTGCGCGAAATAATGATTTAATATTTGCCTATTCGTGATAAAATGAAATGAATGCTAATATATTACAGAATTGATTAACGACCAACAAAAAAAAAAAAAAAATTAAATAAAGGAAGAATATGAGACGAAACCACGCGCGGAACTAAAAATGATAAGATAAATCGGAATTATTTTTAAAGAAAAATGTGACCCAATTAAATGAAATTAAAAATAAAGAATTGAATATTTTAAAACAATACGCAATGAAATGTGACACGATGTGAGCAAAGTTAAAAAAATAAATAATAATAATAAATATATTAAGAGTGAAATAAAATAATGTACGTAACCACTATTATCTTTTCAGAGCACAAAAGGAAATAAAAAAAAATATTAAAAAAATACAAAACAATAAATGTTTTGCAACAATAAAAAATAATTAATGCTACAATTGCAGCAAAAAAAAGAAAAATTAAAATCTCTGAAAAGAACGTTAATTACGCACAACACAAATGCAAATATAAAATGCTAGAAAAAAAAACACAAAATATAAATACACAAAAAAATCAGTATGCACAGAAAAAAATAGTAGGAAATTGTCACTAAAATATTGCAAAGTGAAAGAGAGAAAAAAAAAATCAGTCCACTGTGCAGACTATGCCTGTGTGTGGGTAATCCGAGATGATATTGGATAACCCTGTGGAGCCAGAAAACAATAATCGGCTACCCGTTCCTCTTTAAGGAGAACCGGGTCAGTGGTACTCCCCCGTTCAGCCTCCGTCCACAATAGGCTTACCACTTGGAGCTGAAAAATACCGACACCACAATAATACACAAAACAAAAAAACTTCCCTGTGCTTTGCCTTTAATATTTGGGAGCCACTGTTACGATGGGTGCCAACTGTTACGTTGGGTGCCACTGTTACGTGGACAGTACGTTGGACGTTACTGTTACGTTCGCCTGACGGCTAGGTACAAGAATAAAAACAACAAGTAAAATTACAAGTTGTTTATTGAATCGAAAATAAAAACATATGCGTTAACCCGGCAGGAATTAAATTTTCACTAATAAAATTAAAACTCTAAAGTCTCTAAAAAATCGCACTAGAACCAAACTTTAATGTCTCTAAAATAAAGTTAAAACACACGGGTGTGGATTCGCGGCACAGGGAAGTTATCTGGTCGGAATAATAAAAAAAGGTGCTGGGGATTAACTTTTGGCCGTCCGAGTCCTCGACGCTTGGGGGTCTTCGGTAGTGCCTTCAGCCGACACTCTGTTTCTTGAAGGGCACCGGTGGCTCGGGTGTTACAGTGCAGCCTGAAGCGTCGCCGCTTGTACAGTCAATCTGTACGGTGAATGATGGAGTCCCAACGGTAAACGGTGTAACGGGGAACTCCAAGCGGACACGGTGTAGACCCAACCGTGAACTTCTAACGGGGAACGGTGAACCCCTAGCGGTGCAATCCTAGCGGTGCAGCCCTAGCGGTGAAATCCTAGCGGTGAAATCCTAGCGGTGAACCCCCAATCCAGGGGGTTCCAACCGCCTAATCACAACACTATCACAATTATATTACATTGTTTTATATATTTTTTGCAGCACTACACTGAACAAAGAATAAACATGATAATGACCGCTTCCCGGGTCAACTACCCGAATATATATTCAGACGATAACTTACGGCGCGGACGAGGCGATCTAGAATGGAATTCCGATCCATCCCTTCTATCCGCCAACAAAACAAGTGCGACAGAGATACGAAATGGAAAACACTAATGCTTCCGAGCGAGAAGGAGCATACATAGAAGAATCTCGACGGTGAAGGTGTGAGAATTGTAGACATGATTTCTAGACTGTTCCCGATGTTGACACTGAATAGCGCTGTGAGCGCTAATACTAGTTGCGTCGCGCGGGTTCCGTACGATAATAAAAATATTTATTGCAGTTGTTTGTTCGTAAGGTTTTTATTTTACTATTTTATTGATTTTACGTTGTTACAACGTAACACCTGCCAAGGATGATTTGTGAGGCTATTGAAATTAAAAAGCATCCAAATTTCAATAGAGAAGATGACTGTGTGCTACCACCTGCTTGGGATCCTGTGATAAATATAGTGGAATCCAAAGACAAGCATTCCACTGCAAGACCTCAAGATACTGTAGGGTAAAAGTGGGATAGTTGCCACACTTTTTGAAATTACTTTATATTTCTCAGTGAAAAAAGCAAAATTCTTTATTTGTAATACGGGTAGGTATTTTGGTTTATTATCTTCAAGCTTATGAAAGGAAAAACCATCATCTTTGATATTTCCAGAGTATTGGGGATTTATGCGGACATCTAAATTTTGGGGCATCTATCCCATATAGGGGATAATTGCCTAATCTATGTAAATTACGTTTAGGATAGATGCCCCGCTGAAAAAGAGGCCATGTATCCTGCAAAAACTTTGATTTCACCTTACCCTTCCATGCAATCGCACAGAGACATGCAACACGGTCAACTTAGTGGTAGTTGTAGAGTCTCTCGAAAGATAAATAAAATAACATGTGGTCATCCGCCAAACTAGCGAAATTACAATCGAGGCAACTATACCCCTGGGGCAACTATCCCACTTTTACCCTAAGCTCTTTCTGCGTAGATCGGACTAACAATAATAATTAGAAGACCTGTTGGGAGACCTGACCCTAAGACAACTATGACATATGGACAGCTACCACCTCAGTCCGCCCGTGACCATGAATGCTGTAAAGTATTCGAAACGTCCGGTAATTAAAATCAAAAATAAACCGCGATATAATCCGTAAAATTAGTTTCATTTCAATGTGTAATATTCGCTTAAATATCAGAAATCATTATATGTACATTACTAATACGTGAGTGTCTATGTATACATTTAAGTAACATATGAGTCAATGTTAAGCAATACGTTTACTAGTAAGAAAGAACTATTGTAGTAGTACCTAGTAGCATTACCTTTCGGATTTCGTGATATTACGTGCAATATCTTTGTACCACGGTATTTATTATTTTCTAGAACAAAAATATATACATATTTTTTACTAGGTGGTGGTGCAAGGAAGCTTCCAGGTAGGTACCACCGCAGTGTCAGATATTCTGCCGTCAAGCGGCAGTGTGTAAGCATTGCTGTGTTCCGACGTGAAGGGCACTGTAGCTGGTGAAATTATCGAACACAAAGAATATCTAATGTCTTAAGGGTCGGCAACGCGTTAGAGATTCTTCTGGTGTTGATAGCGTCTATAGGCTGCGGTGACTGCTTTCCATCAGGCGGGCCGCACGCTTGCTTGCCACCTTGGTAGGAGGTATAAAAAAATACCATAGATAAGGTAAACTTACTGCCATTTTATTCCGCTAGTGGCGCCACCGTAGTAAAAATACCCAATAGTGTTGCGCATTTGGATGCAAACCTTTTGGGTTCTATTTATTTCCCAAAAACAGTTTAGTCAGTCACTAAAATAACGAATAAACATTATTTTTTCACTACCTCATGATGCCTTTCCTAGTCCCAAAAGTAGTTAGGTTAAATTAATAAGTAAGATAGAAAAAGATAAGATCTGGAAACATAATTTTTTTTTAAATTTATTATTTTATTCAGCTAAATTGGTGAGTAAATTTGTCGGGTTAATTGTTTTTATTTATTAACATAAAGCTCTGAATTGTCCATGGCTATATTTTTACCCGAGCTGCAAAAAGAATGCTTAACAAACCTTCAAAATAATAATTGAGGAAAACTGGGGAATATTAAAAAATATTTTTCCTGTTATGTAAATGATAAACAGTGCGCAACGATTTGTTGAGATAAATAAGAAAGCAGCTCTTTGTCTACAATATAATACTTATTTGATATTGCGACTAAAGTCACAATATCAAATAAGTATTATATATATATATACGCTATATGCTATATGTATAATATAGTCGACCGATATCTTTGCCATTATTAGCATGTACTATAGAGCGTCCAACCGTTTATTTTCTTTTTGACAGCACCAATAGAACGTAACTGCGTCATGTTACGCACTTTAAGTGAACTTTTAAAAGTGAACTTTTGCGTAACATTATGCTCTATAGCGAGCGACCCAAAGAACTTGTATATTATATACGTATGTCTGTGGGGCTGCCTGGTGGGGACCAGACATTTGATATGCTTTGTCAATCCAAAACTGTCAAACTGATCGTGAAAGAACTTTGTATCTAGTACATAAGTACTATTTTGTTATTGATTAACTCATAATCACAATAAATACAGGGTGTAAGGGACTACGTACCGACGTCCGTTACAACATTACAGAAACCATTTATATGGAAAATGACAAATGACTAACTTGTAATTTTTGAGCATGTAATGAATAATATTTATTTTTCAAATTACATTGCTAATTTCAATCAAGCCGCCTGCCAAACGTGGAGATTATGGCAAACCCTCCCTTCTAAGGGAGAGGCCTTTGTTCAGCAGTGGATGATTGCTAATTTTGCACAAATAAGTAATTTATTGTTTTTAAATTGAAATTAGGCTTTATCATTATACCAATAATGATGTTATCCTAATTTTATTTAAAAAAGCGGCATTTTTTTTGGATATTCATGAAAAAGCCGATGAAAAATTTCAACACTAGAATGTTCAGAATCATGTACTGGATCCCTGGTATCGGTTTTCGGTACGATGTCCCTTACACCCCGTATAATGTAAAAAAAAAAAAAATCTGTTCTTAATTGTCCGAATACATACAATATATATTACAGTCGTATTGTGAACATTCTCCTTATTGAAGTTAAAGAAAATAAACGAATATTTCAAATAGTAATAGGTAGATTAAAACATGCTTTATTATCGAAGGTAAATACCAATATAAATTTGATTAAATTGCAATTCCCACGCTTCCTGGAGTTATGTACGCATTCTTATTGGTTATTAAATTAAATTATTATGAGCTTCAATATTACACACGAATGATATCAAGTAGGTAATAAAATTACTCAAGAATGTTTATTAGAAATTGTAATTCTTACATCGATAGAATGTTTAGCCAAAATTTTAAGTTATTTGTATACATATTTACAAATCTTTTGTGTACAATTTAAAGTTTATGAATATATAATTTAATATTAACAAAACATATACATAATAATTATATACAGGGTGTAAGGGACATCCTACCGAAAACCGATACCAGGGATCCAGTAGGTACACGATTCTGAACACTCTAGTGTTGAAATTTTTCATCGGTTTTTCATGAATTTCCAAAAAAAAACACTTTTTTTTAAATAAAAATAGTATATAATATCATTATTGGTATAATAATAAAGCATAATTTTCATTTAAAAACAATAAAGTACTTATTTGTGGAAAATTTATTTAATTATTTATTTATTTATTCTTTATGCACTAAAACAGTTCATAGGCAACAAATTAATAGGCAATTAATTAATAGGCAATTAATTATTATTATTTTAGAAAATTAGCAATGTAATTTGAGAAATAAATATTATTCCGCGTATATTCATTACATGCTCGAAAATTAATAAGTCAGTCATTTTCCATATAAATGGTTTCTGTAAAGTTGTAACGGACATTATTTGACATGTTATAATTTTTTTTTTGGTACGATTACACCCGTTATATATATATATGTATATATATATTTATAAAAAAAATATGAGCACTATTAGTTCGTAGATACTAAAAGTATAAAAAAGTATAAAATGTTGCACTATACATAACTATCTACCAACTTATGCTAAAAGTGGATTTATCCGGTTTCTTCTAATAAATTGTTATAATGACTGATACAGTATGAAACACACCAATAATATAGAAATGACTATAATTATTATACAGTTGAAAAGTTAAAAAAAAAATTGAAAATGTCAAAAACGTAAATTTTTTAAAATGCACAATTGTTATGTTTATTGGTAGGTACGTAATATATTTTGCAGACTAAAAATAATTTTATTAAGTATTAGTATGTGATAATATGGAACAAATCATTAATGGAGAGATTAGTCCTATTCTAGTGTCCAATATTTTTCTATTGTAAGTAAATATTGTACATTAATAATGTTAAGTGTCTACAGATTTGATGTCAATATATTATATTTAATGGTTGATGCTCACTGCAGTGAGGCGAAAGATTATGCAATGTGGATATTACGGTACAATTAGGTATTAGTAGGTACACTCTTGTTATTCTTAGTAGGTATATTACTTAACAGAAAATCTAAATAACTAAGAGTATTTTACATTTGCAGGGTTATAAGTATATGTATAAAGCTGACTGGAGATTTTAATAATGTCATTTATTTTACTTTTTATCTATGCTAATTAGGGCGTAGTACAATCTAGACACAAAAGAGCTAATTTATATAAACTTGGCGCTTGGCCAGACGTGGTGACATTGTTGTGTCACAATAATTGATCATTATAAGAAATTTGCGTTAGAATGACACCGATATTTGATTCGAGGTTTTCATTAGTTACTCCTAATAAAGCGAGAGAGACATCTGACAAATGTAAAATGAGTCATCTTCAAAGACTTTTCTTATTACTTTCGCCCCACTTCATTGTGCAGACACCTTTTTTATTTAATTAACGTGTTACCCAACCTTTGTACAAAGATCAAAATGAATAAAAGTCTTATATAATAACGGAAAATATTTGCTTAATTGTTTGCTACCTAACTATTGTTACACTTTCTTCACTATTACACTTGCTGTGACTAATGTCCTTTTATAATCTTACGAATTACCCTTGTCGTTTGTTATTTTTCTTCTTTATCTTCTTCTGTACATAATATAAAACGAAGTCTCTTTCAACGTCTGTATGTCTGTATATGCGCTAATTATGAGTAAGTTAAACCACGCAACGGATTTTTAAATGGTTTTCACCATCAGTTAGATAATCTTTCACAGATTTGATGTATGTATTATATACATAAAACACCTAATTAAGTTAATATGCAGAGAAATAATATTTTGCATCCGAGTCTTCAAAATTACACAGGTGCAAAGACCGTGCGGTCCGCTAAATTATAATATTAATAATATCTTGGGCCAATCCACACACGGTCACCTGATACTATGGTAACCAGACAACTCATACTAATACTTTTTTTTTGTAAATACATACTTTTTTTTATAAATATTGTTACGTTCGCCTGACGGCTAGGTACAATAAATAAAAACAACTAATAAAATTACAAGTTATTTATTGTAATCGACAATAAATAAAAAAATAAAACTCTAAAGTCTCTAAAATGATGCAGATGATGGCAAAACACACGGGTGTGGATTCGCGGCACAGGGAAGTAAACTGGTCCGAACAATAAAACAGTGCCAGGACTTAACTGATGGCCGTCTGACTCCTCGACGCTTGGGGTCTTCGGTAAGTGAATTCAGCCGACTCTCGTTTACTCGGAGGGAACCGGTGGCTCAGGTGTTGCAATGGCAGCCTGAAGCGTCGCCGCTTGTACACTTAATCTGTACGGTGACCCCGTACGATGGACTGGTCTCCTGGCCCGTACAGTGAAATCCAGGGAGTGGACTCGGTCTTCAAAGCCCGTACAATGGACGGTGGACTATGGACGATGGACCCCCAATACCTGGAACGCGTCGAAACGACTTCTGTAGCGCGAAAGATCCGATGCCCTGGCACTAAGTGTGACCAGATATGGGCGTCGGTATCTTTCGCAAAACAATTAAATATTATGCGGAATGGAATGATGAAATGCATGTCCGATTGAAATGTAATTTAAAGAAAATTAAATATTTAAATAAAATATTATTACCCAACCCAGAATCAAAACCCCAACTGTTTTATGCCGGATGATCACCATTCCACAACGCCATGTAGAACAAAGAAAATATTACATTTTACATAAGCAATTACAATAAAACATATCGAAGGAACAACGACTTTTAATATTTATTTCCCCGGTAAATTCCTTTATAATAACCAACGCTAAAATAAATCTCCCAGCTGTGTGATGAACTAAAAAAAATGAAGAATAATTTATGTAAACAACTTCACTACAGCTGGTAGATGTCTACCCCGGAACGTATGTTTCTCCCTTAGTAGGGAGGAGTTCCCTAAATTCTACCACTCGGCTAGCGCTTGGGACCTATATTTTACATTCCTACTACACTACAATTGGCTTTAAACCTAAAGGAAATTAAGATATTCTTATGTAACAATGCACACATTAGAATTACAAGACTATGAGTTTATTTTATAATAACAAACCTGTAAACAATTTTTACTGTGGAAAATTTTATTAGACTACTAATTACAAAAAAAAAAACAATGCTTATTATTTGCAAGTATGAACTGATATCATGGAATTTAAACTAATTGGATATTCTAAAATAATAAGTACTCATTAAAATTATAGGTTAAGAATCACAGGCATAGACCACACAATGGAATTAATTATTGAAACTATATTTCACCTGATTCTTGTGAAAGCAAAACTGATTGGACTACAATATTATGATATCGGAATGTTATAAGGAAAAATACCGTGGCGAAACATATTTAAAAGTTATTGTAATGAATAAATTAATGAGGTTATAATTTATTGACTTTAGGGTATCGCTGTAACATTACATTACATTGAACAAATGAAATAGCCAAAGCAACATTTACACTATAAAAAGGTCTAAGAATCACTTGCTAGGTTGTAAACGAATCACCTAACATGAAAATTAATCAATTTGGATAATTATATAAACTTACTAAGGGGGTTTCATCCGCCTATTTATACACAATCACAAATTAGGTCACATTTTTGAACTACAGCAAGACACCGTACAACCAAGTAAACACAAGATGATAATAACAAAATCCCTTGATCATCTGCCCAATTATATATGCAAGCAACAACCTACGGCGCGAGCGGCGTGATCGAGACTAAATTCCGATATCAATACCTTCCATCTGACACCACTACCATGTGCGACGGAGATACGAAATAGACAACAATAATACATCCGAGCGAGAAGGAACATACATAGAAAACTCTCAACGCTAAAGTTGTGAGGTTTGTTGATATAAGTTCTCGAATATTGTCAGTTTCTGGCACCGAAGAATACCATATTTGGCGCTGTGAGCGCTAATACTAGTTGCGTCGCGCGGCTTCCGTACCATAGTATAATATTGGTGGGAATGTCCGTTCGTAAAGTTTTTCTTTTACTAATTTTATGATTTGACCTTGTTACAACGTAACAATACCCCCTCTCCCAGAGAAAGGATTTTACGTAGTAAAATCCGCTGCGGTAAGCGCCTAAGAAGAACAGAACCGCCCAGTAACTGTCTCACTTTCATACCTCCACTAACAAATACCTACCATGCGACCTAACATACGACCTGTCATAGTTGTCTGAGGAAATTTATAATCAACAGACTGCCATACAACTAGAGTACATACTCTATTAAAAGATTGGACTCGAGAACAGCACTGCGTGACAAAGAGCGTCTAAGGGGAAGAATACTGAAACGTGAAACAATCAGACGAATCGGCACTGTGAAATACACTGGTCTTTGATGAATTTGTTACAGTCACGACCCGCTGTAACAAGAAAATTAGTGAAGGCTTATTTAAAGAGTCACAACCCTCTCTAAAAGCGCAAAACGCAAAACAAAAGACAAATCAGACCCAAACCAAAGGTCACAACGCGCCATAAATGCGCAAAACACAAAACAATAAAAGAATTAGACCTATACAAGGCTACTAACCCGCTATAACGAAGAAAAAAAAAAACCGAACTCCCAACTAAACATCAATATCCGTGTAGGCTTAAATTAATTCATCAAAGACAATGTAGACAGAGACCGAAACACAATAAATTTTCAAATAAAATTAAATAAAAAAATTAAACCAAATTCCGAAAGATTATGTAACAATGAAAACAAGAGTCGAACCGATAACGGTGATGGCTATAAGAAATATATGACCAACAAAATTAAATAAACTAACCGGCATTGTGAGTATGTCTAGTCTTTAGCGAATTTGTTACAGTCACGACCCGCTGTAACGAAGAGAAAAAAAAACACAGCAGACGAGTAGACCTATACCAAGAAACTGTCATACTCCGCTAAAAATTTGCAAAACGCAAATAAAGCAAACGTGTGTAGACCTATAAAGAAGTCATACAACACAAAAACAAAACTCCCAAACAAAATATCAAAATTCGTGTAGGCTCGTTCAAAATTCGTTTTAATCCGCTAAAGACAAACACAATCAACTACTGCGCGAAATAATGTTGAATTTAATATTTGCCTATTCATGATAAAACAAAATGAATGCTAATATATTACAGTATTGATTAACGACCAACCAAAAAATAAATAAATAAAAGAAGAATATGAGACCAACCCACGCGCAGAACGAAAATGATAAGGTAAATCGGAATTATATTTAAAGAAAAGTGTGACCCAATTAAGTGAATTTAAAATAAAGAATTGAATATTTTAAAACAATTTATAACGTAATGTGACACGATGTGAGCAAAGTTAAAAATAATAATAATAATATTAAGAATGAAGTAAAATAATGTAAGTAACCACTATTATCTTTTCAGAGCACAAAAAGAAATAAAATAAAAAAAATCACATAACAATAAATGTTTTGCAACAATAAAAAAAAAAAATTATGCAACTATTGCACCAAAAAAAAGAAAATTAAAATCTATGAAAAGAAGTGTTAATTACGCACAACACAAATGCAAAAATACAAATGCTAGAAAAAAACACAAAATGTAAATGCACAAAAATCAGTATGCACAGAAAAAAAAATAAAAAGAAATTGACACTAAAATATTGCAGAGAGAAAAAAAAATCAGTCCACTGTGCAGACCATGCGTGTATGTGGGTAATCAGAGATGGTATTTGATTCCCTGTGGAGCCAGAAGACAATAATCGGCTACCCGTTCCTCTTTAAAGGAGAAACGGGTCAGTGGTACTCCCCCGTTCAGCCTTCGTCCACGAAAGGCTTACCACTTGGCTTAGGTTTAAAGCCAATTGTAGTGTAGTAGGAATGTAAAATATAGGTCCCAAGCGCTAGCCGAGTGGTAGAATTTAGGGAACCCCTCCCTACTAAGGGAGAAACATATGTTCTGGGGTAGACATCTACCAGCTGTAGTGAAGTTGTTTACATAAATTATTCTTAATTTTATTAGTTCATCACACAGCTGGGAGATTTATTTTAGCGTTGGTTATTATAAAGGAATTTACCGGGGAAATAAATATTAAAAGTCTTTGTTCCTTCGATATGTTTTATTGTAATTGCTTATGTAAAATGTAATATTTTCTTTGTTCTACATAGCGTTGTGGAATGGTGATCACCCGGCATAAACAGTTGGGGTTTTGAACAGTGGCGCCCCATGTTGGGCGCCACTGTTACGTTCGCCTGACGGCTAGGTACAATAAATAAAAACAACTAATAAAATTACAAGTTATTTATTGTAATCGACAGTAAATAAATAAAATGACCCGGCAAGAAATTAAATTTGCCCTAAAAAAATAAAACTCTAAAGTCTCTAAAATGATGGCAAAACACACGGGTGTGGATTCGCGGCACAGGGAAGTTAACTGGTCCGAACAATAAAACAGTGCCAGGACTTAACTGATGGCCGTCCGACTCCTCGACGCTTGGGGGTCTTCGGTAAGTGAAATCAGCCGACTCTTGGTTACTCGGAGGGAACCGGTGGCTCAGGTGTTGCAATGGCAGCCTGAAGCGTCGCCGCTTGTACGCTTAATCTGTACGGTGACCCCGTACGATGGACTGGTCTCCTGGCCCGTACAGTGAAATCCAGGGAGTGGACAGTGGAGGGTGGACGGTGGACGGTGGACGGTGGACTATGGACGATGTACCCCCAATACCAAGGGGGTTCCATCCGCCTAGTTACAATTTTGAAGTACAGCAAGACACCGTACAACCAAGTAAACACAAGATGATAATAACAAAATCCCCTGATCGTCTCCCCAATTATATATGCAAGCAACAACCTACGGCGCGAGCGGCGTGATCGAGACTAAATTCCGATATCAATACCTTCCATCTGACACCACTACCATGTGCGACGGAGATACGAAATAGATAACAATAATATATCCGAGCGAGAAGGAACGTACATAGAAAAGTCTCAACGCTAAAGTTGTGAGGTTTGTTGATATAAGTTCTCGAATATTGTCAGTTTCTGGCACCGAAGAATACCATATTTGGCGCTGTGAACGCTAATACTAGTTGCGTCGCGCGGCTTCCGTACGATAGTATAATATTGGTGGGAATGTCCCTTCGTAAAGTTTTTCTTTTACTAATTTTATGATTTTACCTTGTTACAACGTAACAATATAAACACACAGACACTTGGTGGGAATCGAACCCACGAGCCATCGGGTAGCGGCCATGCAGAGTGTCTAACCACTAGTACAACGGGCCCCGTCAAAGATATATTTTTTTTCTTTACAATGAATATAACCTAGCGACCCGTGGGGTGTCTGCAAGAATAGCACGCTCCCATCTCACCCTGTTGGGTGTCTTAGGGGGCGACTAAGAGAAAACCAGAAGACGACGTATACTGCGATCCCCTAGACGCCAAGCATGGGGATATTTTTTATTATTATGGGTTTGCGCGTATCCACAATCTTACATGATGGTAAGTGAAGATGTGTTTTAGGATGGACCACACTTACCCATAAGATGTCTGTTAAGTCTAGACTTGAATAAACCCAAGTTAGTCGTAGGTATATTTTTCTGGGAAAACGGTGTCCGGGAGGGAATTCCACAGCTTGGTCCTGCGTATGAAGAAGGAGGAAGCGAAACGCTTAGTGGTTGAAGACCCTGCCGGCGATCAAAGATTGCTTGAGCGCATTTCCCATGGAACAGTTTGTACTTAAAAAATATGGCAAACAAATGATTCCCAATCTCTCTCAAATTCATTAACTGACGGTCCCAATATCCTATCGATCCCTTACTAAGTATAAGTTGAAATAATTACCATCGATAGCTATAATGACAAATTCCGTTTCAATAATAACATAATATTAGCAGCTTACTGTTGGTTGTTCAAATGACAGTCTGTCAGGGTTTGAGTTACCCCTCCATTTCGGCGGTTTATCGCGGGATATCGATGACTTGATCGATGATTTTAACTTATAGTTAGGGATCGATATGATATTGGGATCGGCAGTAAAAGGGAGGCCTATGTTCAGCAGTGAACGTGTTCCGGCTGGTGATAATGAAGTCCCATTTTGGGGGGCCGTACCTAAAAAGCAAAATGTTAAGCTCGCCCCTTGTAATATCTTTACTTTTATAAATGTTTTGTATGTGTTTCTGAGTACAATAAAGGATAAATAAAATAAAATAAAAAGCAAAAAGTACAGATGCGACTTCGTCTGTCTATCACACCGATATATTTCAGAAACTACTAATTCTATCAATTAGAAATTTAATTTACTTTTAAATATGCTTAATCCACCTCGTCACAAGCCACGGACTGGTACTTGCTGATCCCACCGGAAAGCCGTCTCATGTGTCGACGCGACACATATTAGTGACCTGAATCCTGATGACTCTCTTCAGGGTCCTGGGTACCTTTTGAGGGTTTTGTGACTTTCTATAAGAAAAAAGACAGGCCGCGGCCCCGCGGTACAATTTAGTATGCGAGTATTAAGGGGGTAACATGCGCCAATGACCTTGAGAATCTGGCCGTTCCGGCCGAGAGTTGTCATCGTAGAGGGCGCTACCAGAAAATATGAATATTACATTTGAAAAATCATAGACTAAAAATATGCAGATGTGTCGAATGGAGTTTTGTTAATTTTGCCTATTCCGTTAAAGATAATATCACTTTTGAATGTTCTGTTGATTATGTATACGTAAAATAAATAACTGATGAATTATTTAAATGCATGATAAAAACCGATTTGAACTCTGGCAAAGCTTTTTGTCATTTCATAGTGACACGAAAAGAACAAGACTGATGCAGTTTAAGAACGGTAACCCACTATTTAATATCTTGATTTATACCTTGGCGTGCCACCTAATTACAATCTGATAACCCAACAACTTACAGTGGTAACGTAATTGACGTGTTGCGTCAGGATATGGATTATTGCATTTCATATTCCAAACTTCATATCAAAGGTTCAGTTAATGCCTGACTGTACTAGTCAGGCATATAGACTTATACATATTTCTAGTCTATTGTTGGTGTTTATTAGTTGTTGTGAGTTCTGAATACATAAACATAAAAATAGCTACTGCGCAGCGTCTTGCAGCCAACTTCAGACACACAAAGATCCGCCGTGACTACTGTAAGCGTACTTGAAATGAAACTATGCACAAAGTTCCAAGGTTTCTGTTCAAACGAAAACGAAAGCGTTTAACAGAGCCTTAAAAATATAGATGTTTTTCTTAAAAAGTAGATTTTTTTCTTAAAAAGGGACCTTTATAACATATTTCCTGAATTAGTTCCAAATTCTCTAACCAATAAACATCCATCTGATAGTTAAGCTTTTTGATCCCTGGAAAAATGAACTGAAACCAAATTGATGATTGATTGATATGTTCGAGTTTGACAAAGAGAGTGACTTAAGATGCTGCAATGCATGCCAGTGGCCCTGATGAGATCCTAGCGGTATTATTAAAGAAGCGTGTAACTGTAATGTTTCCTATTCTAATGCGTATATTCTCTTTAAGAGCGGCACAAGTACCCGAATCTTGGAAGCTTGCTAGCATCCAACCTTACTCAAGACCAGATACCCAACGTCGACCCAAGTTGTGCAAACCCAAAAATCATAAATTATTATTATTGCGACAATTAATTCTGTGATAAGAATAATAGCACCCATCCATCTCGTCCCGTTGGGTGTCCGTAAAAGGCGACTAAGGAAAAACAAGAAGATGAGCAGCAGCGTCTTTTATTGAATTACGTACCACCTATACTGCGATCCCCAACCGCCGGCCAGGCGTGGGGATTATGGCAACCCCTCACCTTTAAGGGAGAGAGGGTCTTTTTTGAACAGTGGACGTTTCGGCTGCTGATGATGATGTTGAAGAGTTCCGTGATCGACTCCATAATGGCCATCGAACTGAAACTATGATAAGATACTTAACTTTTTACATAATTAAGTACAGGTAAAAACGACCCAGACCCAAGACAAACAGATTATGTTCATGCACATGAATGGTTGTCCTGTGTGGGACCCCAAGACCTTAAGGGCAGCGGCCAGGGTAGCAAACTACAAAATCAACGGACCTGTGTTGTTATTCAATATACGTGGCTGCCAAAGGAATCCGTAGCACTGTTTGATAGAACGCACGAATTCAGTAATAGTCTTTTTTAGTGTAACGTCATATTATGTACGTAACGTAACTTCATCTTGAGTTCTGTACCTATCGCGGGGTTTACGCAACTTAGTTAAGTAAAAAGGTATTTCCTGATAGTAATCGAAGCACCCACCCATAAAAAAGTCTCTTAACTGTCCCTGTCATCCAAAACTATAGTTATAGCCTTTTGGTCCAATAGTTTTTTTGCCAGCTACAGTGACCTTCTACTAATGTTACATAGCGGAAGAAATCTAAGATTAAAATGGCGCCACCTAGATAGCACACAAGTACCCTTCCAACTTAACCATCCAGATGTCTCAAAAGACGAGCAACTGTCCAATACAACTGTCCGTAGGTAAGCGTGTCGCCCACGACCAAGCCAACCACCCAGGTACTCGACTCGTTACTAAGATGCAAAAACCAACATGATAGTATTATTACTATAAAATGTATTATTATTAAAATGTGTTATAAAATGTATTATACTAACACCGCTAATGTTTTGACAAAAAAAAATCATAATGTAAAGGATGTCATAATGTATGTCATTTTGTCGACCTACACAGTATTAAATACGATTTAAATTAGTAAGATCATATTATATGACTCTGATACGCTTTAAAAGTTAGGCATAATACTCGGCAACGATACTTTCGCATACTGTATGATGTACCAAAAATATGGTATTACCATAAAAATATATTTAATTAAATATACAAGTATAGATTTCATTTGAAATGGTTTATAATGTTATAATTATACCATTTGTAAGATATCTTAATTAAAAATATGTTCAAAATCATTTAAAATAAATTCATCTTGTCAAAAAAAAAATCGAGCACGTCCACCCGCCGTAACAGTCCACGAAGGACTGATGAAAGGCGATCGCGGGGGCGCTGCAAGGGGAAATGCATCGCGTACGTGGTTTTTCTATAATTTCTTGTAAAACATGAATGAAATTAAGAAATGTAATCAATACAAATTGTAGAATATGTTATATGCTTATTAATAGTCCAAGTTTGACGTCTATCCGATGAACGGATGTTGAACGCTAACACTATTAATATCCAACGTAGTACATTTTTTAAATACATATTGCTTGAAAACGTTATATTTAATCCAATATCTAATCAATAAAACTATTTGCTGAAGATCTGTGGTATAAGTACATATAATTTTCATAGCCAATGCAATAGCGGATTGATCCATCGAACTCTTTAAACTAAGGCTATTTTTGCAATTTTACCGTTGTTACCCCCTTAAAGGGATCCGACACATTAGGCTGACATGTCGTGACTCAACACGTCAACAGCAAATCAGATAGCTCGAACTGCGCCACGACACGCCATAATAGCGTGTCTCTAACCATACAAAATGTATGTAACCGATATGCTGCTGACGCGTTGAGTCACGACACGTCAGCTTAATGTGTTTCTGGCTCACGTATATTGTAAATATTGTAAAGTATCCAAAAATTCGTATATAAAATAACCTAGATAAGCCACGATAAAATCCGTAAATTAGTTTTATTTCAAACGATAAAAATGCCAGATAATGGCTTGTTTTGTAACGAAGCTTTTACCACCAATTTTATGGTTATCCTTCATGAATTTGTAAAAGAGCAGATAACAGATTGTGAATCATGTAACAGAAAGCCTATAAAAGTCTTATGTCTCATCACTAATCAAACGTTACCCTGAACACATTATTTATTTACAGAGTTAATGAGTCTACAATAGGTACATAGTACAATACATAGTTGATATAAAAATATTTATGTATTTTATACTTAGACTTATATAGGCCTATTATCCACGACAGACAGTCATTTAACACCAATTTAATAACGGAAACCTTTAAAAGCATTGCGGAACTTCAAAAATAAAGTTAGAACTTTTATTTGCCGTGGCATATCTATACTTATAATAAAACTGTAACAGGTCCAATTCTGTACATTGAAGATATTTGGCAAATTATGTTTGGAGGGCATTCTATAACCGATACTAAAGCCGCAAAAATGTATTTTTTTTTATTTTTGTCTGTCTGTCTGTCTGTCTGTCTGTATCTCGGCTGAGCATCACGCCGAAACTACTGGATGGATTGAAACGAAACTTGGCATAATTTGAGTTAATACACCGAGGTAGGACATAGGATACTTTTTATCCCGACATTCGGCACGGTTCCCTTGGGAGAGGGGACTAAAGTCAAAATGTGTACTTGGTTATACGCTTGCTCCGATTTTAACAATTTTTCATTATAATTATAATCAATATTTGTAAGGGAACACTCATAGACAGTTGTTAACAATGTTTGGAAATCGATCAGGTTAAGCAACGTTTGGTAAGGTCATTAAATAGATGGGTGACCGTTTAACGCGATTTGAACTAAAGGTCTCCGTGCTTCGGAGGGCAAGTACAAAGTGGGTCCAAGTTTTTAACCGACTTTAAAAAAGGAGGTTTTGTATTCTATGCGAATGTATACTAATCAGCGCGGGCGAAGCTGCGTGGGTGAGCTAGTAACAAAATAAAAAACATAGTTGAACTGGCGGTCTAAGCCGCATATTCTGCGTGTGTTTCGCCCTACATACTACATAATACATTGTTAAGCTACACAATTTCGTTGATTAGGGACCTGAGGTCTACCAGCATCTGTTCGAGCAGTATTTTTGTCTTAATGTTTATTTACGCGATAAAATGGATAGAGTTCTTATTTACGCGATAGAATGGAACATAACTTCGTACGAGTTAGCGTACCACTGGTCAGTTTCCTTACTCGTCAATTTCACTAATTCACCAGTTTACTCATTAGTCATTTTGGGTAGGTTGACAATTTCGCTAGTTAGTCAATTTCTTGATTCTTCAGTTTCCGCCTTCACTAGTTTTGCTAGGATGCCAGTTTCGTGAAAGTGCGTCTCATTCCCTCGTAATCAACGATATTCCATAGGGCCTCCGCCGACACGATACTTTTTGCATCCGCTTTCGGCAACTCTGTTGCTTTTTTTCGGAAGCTTGATACCGCAGCCGATCGCGAACCCCCGCACACTACTAGCAGATAGCGACCAGCGATTTCGACGCTTTCCGGTCGCTGGATGCAGCAACCGCGCGCTACACCACGCACACTACAGATGCCAGTCGCCGCGACTTTGGTAGTTCCGGGGTTCCCAACTTTAAGGATTTCTCCCTAAATAAATGGAGCATAATACATTGAACTATTTGTATTCTGATTACGTAACATTTATTAATGGGCAATGTTATTAATCTTAAAACCGACTTGTAGTTAAGATCTTAGTGTAAAAAACTTGCTTCGAGGAAAATATATTGAGTTTGATTAATTTTGTTAAAATTTTATTCGTTGAAATATTTTTTCGTACCGTGCAAAGCCGCTTGTAGTGTATGAAATTTAAAACAATCTAAATAAATAAGTACCTAGGTACTTATTAGATATAAAATCAGTTACTATCCGTGTTATACGTATAGTCGCTCCTGTTTGTTTGTTTCCTTAATCTAAACTAAACATTGAATTTTGACCCAATTTCTACAATCATTTTGAGGGTTTCGGTACGTTTTAATATTATACGTAGGTATAATTATAATGTATAATTATAAGGTTTAAAACTCCGGCGAGGGAAGCTAATATGTTATGTTAAGCACCGACTTCAATACATTTTCGTTATATAGTACTTTTTAGATCATAATAATATCGTTAAAGTCGGATTAATATACTAGAAATATTTTATTTAATCTTTTTATTGACTTTACCTATTATAACGCTCTGAATGCATGAAACTACCACGCAACTAGAACAACTATGCTAGACTTTACTAGGAACAAAACAGTGCATTATATACTAAAGTACCGAACTGATTTTGATTAAGCTATTACAACAAGAATTACCGCAATCGGATTTGTAGCTTCTGAGAAGTATGGGAATAAACATATATACATACACACACAGACACACATATATGTATGTATATATGTCGCAGCCGGGTCATTAGTATAGGCTGTCAATTAATACTAAATGTCCTGTTAATTCTAAAATGTAGGGTATGAGGTCAATAGTATCAAAGTCAAAGTTAAAATAACATTATTATGTATAGGTCCCACGGAGGCTTACACAAAAATAATTTTTACGCGGCCGCTACTGAGAAGATCTTTCTTTTTTTTTGTTTTTTATTTATTTAAGGACAACCAACAAGACTTACACTAATACATTGCATTTTTTACATTGGTGAACTTAAAACTAAGTGCAAGCTTAAATAGGTCGCCACAGCATGCAAAAAACGCGTTAATCTTGGAAGACAGCGGGCATGTCCTATTTTGTAATTTTTATTTTAACAATTGTGTAATCAGTTTTACAAATTATGTATAGGTAGCCTTAAAATTCTAAGCTTACATGATTTCAGCAGTTCAAGCCCACGCAGTTTTATCCTCCAGGTAAATCGAGATTTTATAATAAGCCTTTTTTGACAATCGGCTTCAAAAAGTTTAAATTTCTTCATTGGAAGATCTCGGATATCCTGTGGCAGTTTGTTATAAAAGTGTATACTTTGGCTCATAAACGATTTACCTGTTCGGTGGAGACGCGTAGCATGTACAACAAGATCGTGTTTGGGTTGGGTTTGACAAGTAAAGGTCAATGTCTTGTTGTGTCTTAAATGGAAGGTAGAAGTATCGTTTTCACAAATTGTAATGGGAAGGGAGACTAACAATAGCCGAAGGGGTTACTCGGATATACATATGCTTAGATGCCCATATATAGTCTAACATATGTCGATTATTATAATATGTATACGCGTCGAATACAGAACCTCCTTTTTTAAGACGGCTAAAAAAATAAAGTATAATTGGGGATCACTTGATTTGATTTAGGGAGGAAACATTTTTAACCGACTTCAAAAAAAAGGAGGAGGTTATCAATTCGGTTGTATGTTTTTTTTTATGTTTGTTACCTCAGAACTCTGTCGTTTACGAACCGATTTGGAAAATAATTTTTTTAATTGAAAGGATATGCTTCCAGATTGGTCCCATTTTTTTCAAAAACAGGTTCTGATGATGGGAACCATGAGTAACTGAGGGAACTCCTTAAATATTATAGGCATACATATAGCGTTTTTGGTATTTTTAGAAACTAGTCAAGCATTTTCATTCAGAAAGTATCATTTGGTGAAGTGGATCTGATGAAGAAGGCCATAGACGGCCACCGGAACTTTGTAATAAAATTAACAATCCATCCTATCCTAGCCGTGCCTACTAAACGTAGAACTACCGAATTTGTACTCGATGGATAGTTCTCGACGAGTAGTTGCTAGAAAAATGGAGATCAGGGTTTGATGGTTGAGCAGGAAGGTTGTCACGGGATCTCTGCACCAATAAACATAGACCCACGAGTTTGGGTTCGTTGGGTAGCTCTCGACGACTAGTTGCTAGAACAATGGTGATCAAGGTCTGATAATGGAGCAGGAAGGTCGTCACGGTATCTCGGCACCAACAAACGTAGATCTACCGAATTTGGACTCGTTGGACAGGTCTCGACGAGTAGTTGCTAGAAAAATGGAGATCAGGGTCTGATGTTGGAGCAGGAAGGTCGTCACGGGATCACTGCACCAATAAACGTAGATCCGCTGAGTTTGGGCTCGTTGGGTAGCTCTCGATGAGTAGTTGCTAGAAAAATGGTGATCAGCGTCTGATGATGGAGCAAGAAGGTCGTCACGGGATCTCGGCACCAACAAACGTAGACCTACCGAATTTGGACTCGTTGGATAGGTCTCGACGAGTAGTTGCTAGAAAAATGGTGATCAGGGTCTGACAATGGAGCAAAAAGGTGGACACGGGTTCTCGGCACAAATAAGTGTAGACCCACCGAGCTTGCAGTCCATGGTTCTCGAGAACTACGAGTATAACACCTAGATATCTTCGGTTTATGGCAATTGGTTTGTTTTATTAAGATATTGTCACATCTACATTTTTTAAAATTTTTGCTTAAGCTTATATTTTAGTGATGGTTCATAATTGTGTTATGTAGTGGGTGTTTTTAAAATAAATATGAAACTGGCTGTTTGTCAGAATAAAATATAAGTTTTTAAAAGTTAACCTAATAATACACCAAGGGAACCACTAAAAAGAATAAAATAAAAATATTTTTTACAATAAAAAGAACCGCCTTCAAAATGCAACTAAAAGAATTCTAAGAATTAGTGGTTTTTACATATACATAATACATTGTTGGACTTGGGCTACAACATATTATAAATACATATTACTATCGAAGTCGGTGCCTAACGTCTAGCAAATACTTACAAGGGCAGTAGGTACCTAACTGTTTTCCAGTTTGACGCCGTCTTTGATAGTAATATGTACTTATAATATGTTGTAGCCCAAGTCCAACAAAGTATATGTAAAAACCACTAATTCTTAGAAATTATTTCAGGCCTTTTAGTTGCATTTTGAAGGCGGTTCTTTTTTTTTGTAAAAAATATTTTTTAAGAGTAGTAGTCGGCCCGGTGCGGAACGAGACTCGTGCAATATGTGTTCAGTGTAATAATAAATATTGACGATGCTAAACGTTACCATGGACTCTTATAAAGCTGCACTGCTTCTTGCTTTACTAATAAAGTGAAAATATAAATCACGGTGAAGGCGGTACTGGCTACATCCAATTACCAGTTTTCAAAAACCTATGTGTTGAAGCAAACATTATCATTCAATCATTCATGTAGATTTGTGTTAAAAATCATGTAGAAGGTGAAATATATATTTTTGCAATACGTGCTTTCTTTGAAATTAATAACCAAAGCAGCAATATTCCTTAAAAAGTGGTAACTTAAATCGACCCCGAAAATAATCTAGAATACCAGAAAAAGTTGGTAACCCCCCTAAGTCAAAACATGTCACACCAGCGGTACCGTGCGAATCCAATACACTGTAACTTCAGATACAGTGTTTTGAATTAACAACGTTCATTCGATTTCTTTTAACCTGTTTGATGTTATAGCATTCATAGTTTTTTTACTTTGTATGAAAAATACTGAGATATTGCAATGCCAATTACACTGTTTTTACTAAAAACTACAGGCCTGAAATAGTAAAACACGGCAATTGATGATGCAGTGCATTGTCCAAATAATCTTGGCGGATTGCAAGATACAGTGTTTTGTCAAAACAAAGTAGAAGGGCTAGCGCGACGCGGCTGCGCCAATCAGATTGAGGCTGGGCTATCAATTTCAATTATTATTGGTCGATCTGGCCGAGAGCGACGGCGGCGCAGTGGCTGGAAAGTATGAGCTGATGAACTAATACGTACTGAAATTTAAAAATAAATATAATAATAATAATAATAAATACACTTATACTACTATACTATACTACTACTACTACTACTATTATACTATATTATACTATATTATACTATTTTTACTATAGTATTATAAATACACTAAATATTAAAATAAATCTATCTGGAGAGGAAATGTTGTTTTTTAAATATGACTAAATTACAGCTACTACGCAAGGAATGTGGAAGCGAATTCCATAGCCGCACTGCTTGCATGGTAAAAAAAACATTATAGCTACTATAATAATGAGGAGGAACTTCAAAATGCAGAGATATACTGGAACGTCAAGGCTTGTCACAAGACACGAGCAAGGAATAACGCTCACAAAGATAAAGAGGAGATTAAGGATTGTTAAGTATACAATTAAGAAAATAAAAAATGTACCAGTTCCACCACTGACGGATTGGCAGACATTCTAGTTGAGCCCGAAATTCCGACACGATCATATTTCCGCAAACCAAAGATGAAATGAATAGACAAATTTTACAATAGCTCCAGTTTATTAAGTAGCTCCTCAGTTGCATCTAGAAACATACATCAGCATAATCGAAAAGAGCTAAAGATCAAGCAAAAAAGATTTTTGTCTGACGCAGAAGACATTTTTGGAGACGCTTGTGAGACTGATAAGAGTAAAAGATCTTCTTACTTATACCTATCTCCAACATGAGATTCCCAAGAAATATTATAATCAAACAGAACTCTAAGAATTTTAACTTTATTTGAGTATGCAATTGGTACGGAATCGAAAACTAAACTGGAGAGTGAGTTAATGTCAACCAGATTCATCACGTATCCGCCACCAAATATGATAGCCTGAGAATTAGAGATTCACTAATTGCCAATTGATTTTGCCCACTGACTTATGCTATCTAAATCTTTATTAAGCGTATATATCGCTTACCGAAGCTTATCAATATTGGCATGACGATAAAGCTAAGGATGATCATGCATAGAGATGATAGTTAGAAAACCCTCGCGATAACATTCATGAAAACTGAAAAGAGGAGAGATTACGCCACCCAGTGGAACACCCGCCTCAAGCTCACACCACACAGATGATGTCTCCTCAAAGCGGGCAGAGTGGGAGCGCCCACGATGATATGAATATGATCAAAGCAATTGATAGCTGAAAAAGCGACATAGAGAGAGGAAAGAATGCCTAGAAGTATGTCAAAATAAACAGAATTGAAGTCACTACCAAGATCCAATAATACCAGAATAATCAGTTGTTTGCTTTCTGTAACCAAGCGTCAAACATCACTTATTTTTACTAAAACTAAGGACTAAAAGACAATTAGGTGTAAAATAGTCTGTCATTTGTTTGTAAACAATAAATACCTTCCAGGACTTCCAGAACAGAACAAGGAGTGTAGATATAGGACTAAAATTTGTAACAGAAAAATTTGGCTGTTTGGGAAAAGGAATGACAATGACAAGCGTTCTTCCCAAGACGGGAAAGAACAGGATTCAATTTAAAAGTTTAAGAAACGAGTGATTATTGGACAAGGATTGGTCAAGGTTACTTCAATGTTAGGTAACAACAATTTTAACTGAAGACCATGATGATATAACCCAACCCCCTCAGTAACCGAACTCAAAGAGAAAGGAGAAGATAAAGGCAAAGATAGCTAAGAGAGACAATTTAAAGTGGACAACTTAACATTATCAAGAGTAACAAGTAACTTCTAAAAATGTGCATTAATTGAAATCAAGATCTAAATATGGAGCATTCTCAATAGAAAATACCAAAATATATCAAGAACTGCCACGTCTGTGCAGTATTATGGTTCTCCAACTTATACCTACCAATACACTTTTAGGCCCTGTTTTCCCAAGTCAATACACTGTAACTATATGATACTGTGTATTGCCTTAACAATATCTTCCTTAGCTTCTGACAACTATTAGAGCAACAAAAGTTATCGACGATAATTCATTATGTATACTCTAAATATATAGAAACTTAATAGGCTGGATAACTTATAAAACTTAATAGGCTGGATAACTTATAAAATTATTTTTAAATTGGCAGCAAACACTAAAAACTTTCTAACGAAAATTTTGGAGTAATCTTGAAAAAACTAAAAAAATCTATTTTGCTCATTTTCTCAAAATCAGTTTTTCGTAGTTACAGTGTATTGGATCCACACGTTACAGCGCACAGTGGGCGTTAAAACAAGCTTCTCTTTCATAAGATTTTTGATAATGTATTTCTTGTGGTTTTTAAATACAAACAACCGTATTCATAATCATAAAGATATAAGATCATTGCGTTCGATTACCACAATACGTAGGTACTGAAAAGACTTTTTAAATAAAATAAATAAATAAATATTTCGCAAGCTTTAAGTGATTTTAAAGATGCACTAGGGGTTATGAAAATGGAGAAAATTTTATCCCGCAGTTCAATCAAGGTTTCATGAACTGGCCGTTTTTCATTTATGTAACTTACTTTGTTGCTTCGGAAGCGCAGGGAAACCGCTTGCTTTAAAAACTGAAGAGCTCCGGGCTCTTCCTTACACTTTGCTAAATGCGACGAAACGCGAAACGCGCGAAGTAAGCTATTTATTATTGGTTTGGACAATACAGGCCGATTGAAAATAAGATGAAAATGAAATGACGACGTGTAAAGGACGAAGTTTTCTTGCATGAAATTATTATACAATATGCGTTGTTACTGATTGTTTAAAACCTATAAACAATCTATACCTAAGTACTAACTGATGACGGGCCCGTTGGTCTAGTGGTTAGTAACCCTGTCTCCTACCCAACAGGTCGTGGGTTCGATACCCACCAAGTGTCTGGGTGTTTATCTATATAAGTATGTACTTACAAAAAAAAAGTATATATGCATTAGTATCAGTTGTCTGGTTCCATAGTACAGGCTCTGCCTAGTTTGAATCAGATGACCGTGTGTGAATTGTCCCAGGATATTAACTAATTATGTGCAAGCGATGCTGCAGGATAAAGCTAGTACATAATATACAATACAATACAATACAAATACTCTTTATTGCACACAAAAGAAATATACATTTGAAATTAAAACAATTAAAAACAGTGAACAACAAGGCAGACTTATCGCTAAAGCGATCTCTTCCAGTCAACCTTGGGGTACAGGACAGAGCATTCTTATGGGCAGGTGCAGTTATATAAATAAATTAAGTGGATTAAAAAAAAAAATATATTTTAAAAAAAATTAATAAAATAAAAAATAAACTACATATTATAATATATTATGATAGACTAATACATATCTATTACCAAGAAAGTGAGAGAAGATCAATTTTTTTAAAGCTAATGTTCAAACTTAAGTGCATTTATTTGAATCATACTGTAAAAACTTCTACACTTGCCAACTCTGGACAAATTATAAAAGGAGGTCATTGGATGGTATTCGTGTACAATATAATAACATTTTCAGACACCTCATGGGTTTTAAATCGGTACTGTAGTGCCTCTAGCAAGTTTACGGAGGCGCGTCTGAACACGTTCAATGCCATTCAGAGAAGCTGAATTGCTTCATATATGGCCAGGGTTTGTCAGTGTAGAAACGGTATTATTAAAGAAATCGCGGACCGTTGGTCTATAACGAACATGTGTAGACGTTGGCGTGAAATAGCTGCTTAAAATTCTTTTTTTTACTGGAATGTCTGTTTTTTTTGTTTAGTTTGGTTATTATTTATTTATTCTGTTTGGTTTCTTCCTTTTTTTTTGTCAATGTGTCTTTGTATTTTTTTTGTATGGATCAAGAGTCTGAAATAAACGTATATTATTATTAAATACATTGGTTTAATTAAAAGGCAGATGAAGTTCTCTTTTTATAAAAAAAAACTACGCATTTGTAGTTTTTTTTTCTGTCTAAATTGTTCTTATTGTGCTTGTTTATCGTAAAGATTATATAATTAAATAATACCTGAAAATTGTTTTGGGTGGAGTATAATTCGATGTTATGGTAATTTTAACAAATCCGTGTATTTGAACTACATAAAATATATTTCATTTTTCAAAAAAATTAAGCTAGTGAACCTTATTTTTGGCCCACTGTGCATCGATGACAGCAGTCGCTAAAACGCGGTGCAGCATTGATGCGGTTGCTAAAACGCGCGACTCCGATACAGCGACCGAGCGCAAGGAGTAGCTCAATGGTCGCTAATGAGTTGCTAAAACGCGATGCAGTCGCAAAGTTGCCAGTCGTTGCAGCTAGAAAACGCTAGTGGGCGGAGGCCCTTAGATATGATAACATATCACACATATCAACATATCGTACAGTAATACTTTGTACATTTTCTAAATACGCACGAAGGCATTTTACTTGATTTTCACAGGCACCATCACGTTCCTCACATTTTACCGATGCGTGACTTACTGCTAGTTCACCCATTTTGGGTGAATTTCGTTGTTTTACTTTTAGTACGCTAAAGGCATATCTATTGTTTATAATATATTTGCTCGTAATAGTAAGATTATTTTAACACTTCCATAAGAGCTGGTGGTAGAGCCCCTGACTGGTGTGTACACAGTGTGTCTTCCTTCACATAAAATGTGTTGTGTACTTATATATAGGTAAACTAATGAATCTGATCAGTTAAGCAACAAAAAGCCAGACCTCCTCCTCAGTTCCTCAGTCATTGTATTTTTTTATGGGATATTCCCGATGTGTTTCTACTTAAATTCGTCATCACTCTTATATACAACGGCAACTAAAATAACTACATAGCAATATGCAGTCTAAATGCAAAATGTCGTCCTGATTTCAATCTACAAAGGCTTGTTCAGCACCACCAGGGTAATTGCCAGCTATTAGCTCGCTACATAATACCTCCGAGAATACGCTATTATATATTTCTCTCCCTTATTCTCTAGTAGTTGTAGCTCGCCGCTTCTTTTGCGGAAATTAGCATACAGGTAAAGATGAGAAGTATTTTCGGCAAGGGGTGTGCAAATATTTTATATAGGTAATTTTAGACAGTAAAAATAAGAGATTTTTTTTTATCTAAAGTCTAAATCTAAAAAATTTTTTTTTGCCATTGCCCATGTTATGTTTAGTCAAAGTATTGCCAATAAAACAATGAAAATATTTTTGAAATCTGTTTTGAAATATCAACGAACATTAATTTTCCTGTTTGAATTACTATTTAATCACACTGTAAAGTAGCCTAAGCTCAATGCCAACCCAACACAAGATCTTATAAGATATTCGAGTTCACTGATGAAAAAAAACCGAAACATCTCAAACCGACACCAACTTTTTATTAATTTTACGTCTATATTAATCTTCATGATTGAGATGTTTTTCTCTCGGTATTAGGATTGAATAGACTGTCAGCTGCTTTATTAGCAGAGTTAGCCCTCAATAGTTCGAAGAATAATTAATTATTGAAGTTAATTTTTGGTAAGAAGATTCAATAAATTGATTTGGATAACATTAAATCGCTTTGTATACCCATTTGCATGTTAAGTTGGTAAGTCGTAACGTAAAAGCATTGACAGTTACGACATGCCAATAAAAATGAAATGTGCTGCAGTAAATGCCAAATGTAATGGATCTTTATTCTTATAAGCAAAAGATATTAGATTACATTTTATTTTGCATGTCGTATAAGATAATGCTTGACTGGAATTCCATCTGATGGTAAGTTGTGATAGTAGATGTATTAGCTTCTAAGCCTCCCACTTTAGCTTTAGACTCATGCTCACTCTAGCCTTGAAGAAACCCACATCATTCTTCTTTTTTTCATATCACTACAACAATGTTTATCATCATGAGTAGCCGAAAAACATCCAATCTTGAACAAATGCCTTCCCCTTAGAAGGGAGGGACTGCCATAATTGAGCTGGGTTGGGTTGCTCTTTCGGTGGGCAAGCTTTGAAGATCATCGTCATCATCATCATCATTAGCAACCGATAGACGTCCACTGCTGAAGTGCTGAACAAAGGTCTCCCCCTTAGCAGGGAGGGATTGTCATAATCCCCACGCTTGGCAGGCGGCTTGGGGATCGTAGTATACCTAGGTGGAAGATAAATCCAAAAGAAAGTCGCTGCTGCCCGTCTTCTTGTTCTCGCTTAGTCGCCTCTTACGACACCCAACGAGAGGAGATGGAGGGGATGCAATTCTAATCCCACGGGGGAGCTTTGCCGATGATTTAGGAGAAGTCACTGTGCCGGTTGACAGGGCCGCGCTTAGACACTTTTACTGCCAGGATGCGCAGCGATTCCTCAACACAGATACAGCACTATACTTAAGAATAGAGATCCTGATAAGGTTCGCTTGATCACATTACGAGATTACGACAAGCAAGACGATCACCTGATGGTAAGCGATACGCCTGCCTAAATACAGCTGCACTGCACTGCCTGTCGTCACCCGAGATATTTGTTCTGTAGTCTTCAGTGTCCAGTAATTTCACATGCAACAGTGCCCTTTAAACCGGAACAGAGCAGGTATACTGCTGCTTGGCGGCAGAATATATGACACTGCGGTGGTAACAACCTGGACAATCCCTTGGACAAAGGGCCTACCACCTAAAATTTCCTGAAGATTTGGATCCGTCTCAAGAAACCTTTTAAGTCTTCTTTTAGTCCAATCCACTTACAAATACAAATATATTTATTCATATTAAATGGAGTACAAAATTAGATCTAGTACATGTATACAAATTTATGTCCATTCCATTTAGCCTATAATAGGCATGTGAATATAATGGTGAAGTTAACAATTTTTTAATTTAATAAATCAAGTTCATATGTCAATATCATAATACAGTGTCATTATTGAGTAATATAATACAAATTTCAAAAAATATGTCAGAATGTATAGTAATATTTAATTTTTATGTATCGATGTCATTTTTTATTGTTATTGACTACAACTGCTTTTTATTGTATTTGTCTAAACAAGTCATTCACAGTATAAAACATTTTATCTAGTAGCCATACCTTAAGCTGCCTTTTAAAAATAACTATAGGCAGTTTTTTTAATGTAGAGGGCAGTTGATTAAATACTTTAACGCACATTGAATAGCAGTTTTTCGAATATAATGCTGTTCTCGGTATTTTGTCAAGAATCAGCCTATCACCATGTCTTGTACTACGCTGATAAACGTCCTTAGCTTTACGGAACAAGTGTTGGTGATTTTTAACAAAGACACAAATTTCATAAATGTACATGCAAGGCAGAGGCAAAATTTCAATTTTTTTAAAATGAGTTTTACAGGATTCATAACATCGGATACCCACCATAGCTCTGATGCATTTTTTTTGCGCTAAAAATGCTCTAGACGAGTCTGTTGAATTACCCCATAGCAAGAGACCATATCGAAGCACTGAACCTATATATCCATGATATGCCAGTTTAAGAGTATGCAAGGACGATGTCTGTCTTAGTTTATTAAGTACATAAACAAAACTGTTAATTTTATTACATACTGCTTCAATCTGTGTCTTCCAATTGCAATACCTATCTAATGTAAATCCTAAAAATTTTACTTCGTTTGTCTCATTTATTTTTACATCGTTATATGCTATATTTCGCTTATCTGTGTTTGAGTTATAAGTTTGAAACTGTACGAACTTTGTTTTACTTAAATTCGCTTTAAGGTTATTTGATTTTAGCCATTTCATCACGGAGTCAATCAATTCATTTGTTTCTATGTCAAAATTCATTTTTTTGTCACTACGTAAGATTATGGATATGTCATCAGCAAATAATGTACATTTATGGGTTGTTATGTCTGGTAAATCGTTTATGTATAAAAGAAATAATAAAGGTCCGAGGACACTACCTTGTGGAACTCCGCTGGTATTTATTTTATACTGTGATCTCTCATTTTGTACTTTGGTATTTCCTCCCATATATTATATATCGACACATTGCTCACGATGATGTAGGTAACTTTTTAACCATTAATATGCTGGTCCTCTGACTCCATAATTATCTAACTTCTGTAATAGCAAGTCATGCGATACAAGATCAAAAGCTTTTGACATGTCAAAAAATAAAAAACTTAGAAGAAGCTTACAGTATAGTTTTGCAGTGGAATGCTTGATTTTAGATTCAATCAATCCATAGGAACCGTCCAGGTAGGTATCACCGCAATTGTATACCACCCAATAAGCATTGCTGTGTTCCGGCGTGAAGGACACTGTAGCTGGTGAAATTACCGGACACAAAGACATAAAATCTAATGCCTTAAGGGTCGGCAACGCGCTAGTGATTCTTCTTGTGTTGCTAGCGTCTATAGGCTGCGGTGACTGCTTACCATCAGGCGGGTCGCACGCTTTTTTGCCACCTTGGTAGTATAAAAAAAAACATACATGACTCAAGCTGATGGAAGCTCCAGCCATGACTGATGATGTGTCTAACTGTAAACAGCGGAAAAGATCAACGATGAGAAATATCTCCAGTGCCGTTTGTGCGACACGTGAGCGCGTGATTAATGAAGTGTAATGCATCCGGAATACTACAGAAAGCTGCGGAGAGATAAAATCCTTTTGATTCCGTCCCTGTTATTTGTGTTCCCCGCGTCTGCGCTGACGGCCGTACAAAGCTTGGCGACAGGAAGAATCATTTGTAAATATATACCTTATACACATGCTATATAGTTAATTTCCCATGTGTCGTTGGCAATCTACAAATATCTTTAGCAGACCATATAGAGATGTAAGCTGCACCCCGTGTTGGATGTAACTTGAGGTTACTTGTTCGGGAGCACGTCGCGTCGATAAAATACCGGTATTTCTCCTTATGCCGGTGCCGGTGCTATCCTTACCCGACGGGCCCGTTGGTCTAGTGGTCAGACACCCTGGCTGCTAACCGATGGGTCGTGGATTCGATTCCCGCCAAGTGTCTGGGTGTTGTTTATCTATTTAAGTATGTATTTACAAAAAAAAGTATATAAGTATTAGTATCAGTTGTCTGGTTTCCATAGTACAGGCTCTGCCTAGTTTGGGATCGGATGACCGTGTGTGGATTGTCCCAAGATATTATTATATTATTATTATATTACCCGGACACCCCACGGGTAACTAAGTACCTATACCTGTAACTTTCTACCTTATATTTATATTCAAAGGTTGCCTGAAAGAGATTGCTTTTAGCGATAAGGCCGCCCAAAGTTACATGTCTTATTAATGTGTACCTTTTCTTTTAATATCCGTCTTTTTGCGCACTAAAGAATTGCCTAATCTCGTCTACAACACAGTGTATACTAATGTAGACCTTATCGAGCATGCTGTTTAATGCACAATTTTTCTTTGTTAATATATATTTTTTTAAATTATTTATCTTCACAGGCCGGACAACAGTTACCGCGGCAAACAAGTCACTCGTGCGCATTAAAACAAAAAAAAAACATTTCTCTTTTTAAACATTTCTCTTTTTACACAGTGTACTCGTATATCAAAAATGTACCGCGAATCTGTAAAAATAGTTTCATTTCGATTGTTGTTTCACTTGTCAAAACAATGCGTCTGCGGAACCGCGGCCGTACAATCAGTTATGTTTGCCGCTCGGGCCGACGTCACTCTCATCAATCACATACACCAATGCTGTGATTCAGCGAGTACTGTTTATATTTCGTGCATTGCTCGCTCATTTGTGTGCGAGGACTGTGACCTGAAAAGAGTGATGACGGGTGAAGTGGAACATGCTGATCAGGAGACGATGTCTATCTAATTTCATAACGTCGTCTTTTATTTATGCGAATAAATTGAAATAAAATTACTTTTATGGATTATATCGCGGTTTATTTTAGATTTTAGTATCCCGATGTTTTGAATGCTTTCCAGCACCCTTGGTCACGGGAGGACTGACTGAGATGTTCCACATCCAAGTCACAATTATGCCGGTGTACCTTCAGGTCTTCTTAGTTATTAAAATTGTTGCCATCTGCGCAGTAAGAGCTTACAGTATCTTGAGGCCCTGCAGTGTTACTACTACTTGGTTTTGGATTTAATCCGCAACAGTAGTTTGACTTTTTTTTAGCAACTTTTTGATAAGACCCTCCTGTGAATCTGAAGTTCGTCATCACATTGTTATGTCAAAGAACGCCATGTCACTACAAACTATGTGGAAAGACGTTAACATTGCTGCTTGTCGGAATATCTGACACTACTGGAAACTACAAAGAATAATGATCATGTTGATTAAGCGCTGTGCCGGCAACAAAGGTAGGTACACATCGCATGAAAGTGGCTGCTTTGTTATCTTGGCACGTACGTACAAAAATCTGGTCCCGAGCATTATTTAGGTTCTTTAGTAGAATCTGCATTTCCAATGCTTTTGGCAAAGTTTCAAAAGAGAGGATTTTCTTTTTCGGTGTCTTTTGTTTTCGGATTTAAAACCTTTTTCCAGTTTACATTTTTAACCCCCGACCAAAAACGAGGTTGTTCTATGTTTATCGCCTGTTTGTTTGACTGTCTGGTGGCCTGTATGCGGCATTTTAGCTCCTTAACGAAAAAAGACATACTTGGATACAGTTTTTTATTTGATAGATGGTTCAATGAAATCTGTTCAGCCGGTCAAAGTCAAACACCAATTTTCATAGTCGGGGTTGCAATAAAATTGTATTTTTTTTATTAATTTGTGTTTTGACGTGTTAGTAGGTACGTTAAATAAATCCGATGATACCGAAGAATATGGTAATCATTCATTATCATCAGCAGCCCAAGCACGTGTACTGCTAAACAAATGGCCTCCAACTCAGAAGGGAGGGGTTGCCATAATCCCCACGCTTGGCAGGCTGCGTCATGGGGATCGCAGTATAGGTGATAGGTAATCCAATAGAAATACGCTGCTGATCGTCTTCTTGTTTTCACCTAGTCGCTTCTTATGGACACCCAGTGGGAGGAGATAGGAGGCTACTATTCTTACCCGGATACCTCATGGGTAACCTTTACCAGAGTGTAACGATGTAGCCACGAAAGTAGTCACAGGAACTCTGCTACATGAAATATAGGATAGATCCTCCAAGCTTGGAATCGTTGGATAGGTCTCTACAAGTACTTATTATACAGATGGTGATCGTGGTATGATGATGGAGCTATAAGGTGTATCTCAGCATGTTAAATCAATTTTAAGTGTGCATTTCCTGGTGTTGGAGTTTATTAAATTTTAAATAACCAATTGTCACGGCTGCCTCTTGGACTACTCATTTCAATGATTAAAAGTGATGATGTCATTTTTGCTCTTAACTCTTTTCGTTTCGATTGTTTTCGTTAGTCAATTTGTTTTAGGTTCGAGATAAACTATGTATAAACCAAATATATTGGATGTAGTGAATAAAATCCTAAATCTATGGTATAAACTTACGCATGGTTATTTATTTATTTACAAAGGAAATTATGGTAATAAAACTTTCCTTCTAGGAAAATGAAGTGGCCTTAATTGCGTAAATGACAACATTTTGCAATTAGCAAGCGTAGCAGTTTGCTTAAAATTCACTTAAGAGCCGGGTAATGCTTCATCCTTGCGGAATAATATTTTACAGACGCTGGGAAATTATTCCCGAAGGCTAGAATTATAATAATAATAAACTAATAAACTTTCATTTCGGTAACAAAGTAGTAGGTATAAACCAGATATTTATCACCAGACACTTTACCACACCAGAGCTTTAGTGAAATAGGGCACAGCAGAAACGATGGTTTAAAATTAATGCAGCTAGAATGGGGTACCTTCACTTTACAGAAGGTAAAGCGTGCTATTAGGCTAGTTAACGTAGGGCCAATTTAATAGATCACAATTGACATCTGTCAGTTTATTTTGTCATTATTACAATAAATATGTAATAGTAATTGAAAAAAGTTAAGCAATTGACGGGCCTGTTGGTCTAGTGGTTAGACATAGACACCCTGGCTGCTACCGGATAGGTCGTGGCTTCGATTTCCGCCAAATGTCTGGGTGTTATTTATCTATTTAAGTATGTATTTACAAAAAAGTATGTAAGTATTAGTATCAGTTGTCTGGTTTCCATATTACAGGCTCTGCCTAGTTTGGGATCAGATGACCGTGTGTGGAATTGTCCCAGAATATTATTATTATTATATTATTATTGTGCAGTTCAGACTTCGAAAAAGAAAAAAATTTATGCCCGCCGTTACAAGGTTACGTTATTAAATTTTGATGGAGGGTCAAATATGATCTAATAAGTTAACTTTAGTGACCCTGTTTTAGTGGGGGCTAACTTACAAAGCGAGCACAGCCACAGAGTAGCTAGCCTTATCGAAATTCTCCAAGATACACTCTCCAGTGTATACAGGAATTAAATATAGATAATTTGATTCCACATTCCTCATTCTATCATCGGACGACTAGACGCATGGCAACCCTTACGTTGTCCATTTGTCCCAACTAACTGATTTACTTCGTCATTTTATGGATAGGGGAGACTGGGTACGATTGTGCCACGTTACGGTTGTGACAGTCGTCGTATTAGCGAAACTATAAGGAATATCGGGATGGGTGCAAGAGAAGAAAGAAGCAGCTTGCTCGTCTGCATCTGTTCCACAGAATTGCATCAGCAATCGCGCGACGCTTCTGCTTGCAGAGTACCACATTACTTTGTATCAATGAAAAGTAACTTTTTTTCTTCGACATCTTTTAGTAATTGTTGATTCATGTGTACAGATAGAGTAATGAGTGTCATCTCTCGTTAAAAGTTAAACATCGGTAGTTAAATAGCAGTGATTACTTTGTACGTAGATTAATCGGTATAGTCACAGCAATTGATTTTTTTCCGAATGCCTGCAATGGGTACGGTTGTGCCATATTTTTTGTGTACGGTTGTGACACAAGTATAATTGGTTTTATATGCCCTGACAATGTGTGAGGAAGACGGAAAGGAGTCCGTTTGTGTACACTAAGTTTAAACATGCAACAAATTGCATGTTCATAATTAGTTTACACATATGTTTATTATTTCTTATGATGACATTTTCAGCTGATTCACTCATTTTGATATACCTACCTACCGTTTATTAATATATTTTTTTTGCATTTTGACACCAGTTACCGTAATGTATAATTAGATGTTTAATTAACTGTTTGATTAATAAATATCAAGACAGTTATAATAATTATAGACTACAGTGCGTTACTAGTAATAAGCTTTAAAGTGTTCCTAAATTTTATTTGGGTTTTTGTATTTTTTCCAGAAGTATATTTTATTACATTATCTATATCTATACTTATAATAAAACTGTAACAGGTCCAATTCTGTACATTGAAGATATTTTAAAAATTATATTTGGAGGGCATTCTATAACCGATACTGAGGCCGAAAATGTACTTTTTAAAATTTTTGTCTGTCTGTCTGTCTGTATCACGGCTGAGCATCACGCCGAAACTACTGAATGGATTCAAATGAAACTTGGCATGATTTGAGATCTTACTACGAGGTAGGACATAGGATACTTTTTATCCCGTAATCTAGCACGGTTCTTTTGGGAGAGGGGATTAAAGTCAAAATGTGTACTTGGTTATACGCTTGGTCTGATTTTTTTCAATTTTTCTTTATAATATAATAAATATTAGTAAGGGTTATCAAGGTTTTGTAATCGATCGGGTTAAGCAACGTTAAGTAAGGTCATTAAATAGATGGGTGACCGTTTAACGCCATTTGAACTAAACGGGTCCGTGGTTCGGAGAGCAAGTAAAACGTGGGTCCCAGTTTTTAACCGCACCGTCCTCCTCGGAGTCACCGCCGTACTCAATGGACAGAGTGTAACCACTAGACCAACTGGTCCGTTTATCATCATGAAAACTCGCTAATTTGGCCTGTTTTTCGACTAAATTGGAGCAACAAAGCGTAGTTGGACAACCAATAATGATAATACCACATTATAATTACAGCGGTGCACCACACTAATTAAAACTGTGCATATGCACGCGAAATAACAAAGCGACTGTTTGGACATTGGTGGTATATTAATAATCTATTGTAGTTTTAGCCCCCGTGGCGCAGCGGGAAACTGTTTGCTTTGCATACCGAAGAAAGGTCGTGGTCTCAAATCCCGTGGAGAGCAATTTTCTGTTAGTTGATCCTTAGGGGCTAGGACAATGCAGGCCGACCTCATTGTTTAAAATAAAATATTTTATAATGTTGTCTTTTATTTACGCGAATATTGCACATTCAAATCAAACTACTAGTAAAATCTAAAAAAAAAACACGATAATCCGTAAAAGTAGTTTGATAAAACATTTTATATAAAAAACCGACTTCATTATACAGCAGGTACGGGACGCCCGCCGTATGTACCATTCGTATTAGGTACCTACCTACTTCTTTTTTTTTTTTTTTTTGGGAATGATAGACGCTGTTAGCCGCAGATGGCCATTGCAGCTTCACCGGACAATAGGAGGCGAGCGCTTGAAGCGCTCTAGCCTTTACGGCAGAAGTAGCGACGAGCACAAGGGCACCTCAGGGAGGCACGGCCTCGGCTTGGGCTGTCGCTTAAGAGTCTGAAAAAGACTTAAGATTAAACTTTTTTACATGTAAAAGTTCTTAAAGATTCGTTATTATTCTACTCTCGTTATCTTAAACATACATATGTAAGTATTATTAAGCCTTTATTGCTGATACTAACCTAATAACATTTTATTTAAAAAAAAAAAAATTAACATCAGTTATCCCCGTTTTTAGTAATCAGCGTGTCCTGAGGCACATAGGCCTCTTCCAACTGCTTCCACTCTGTTCTGTTGTTTGCTATCCTTGTCCAGATTCTACCTCCTACTTTCACTATATCATCTTCCCATCTCTTAGGCTGTCTCCCTCTTTTTCTTTTTCCATCACGTGGTTGCCACTCTGTTATAATATTTGTCCACTTTACCTTACTTTCTCTTGTCATGTGACATATGTAAGTAGCGTAGTCGTTAATGTTTTTGCCTTTCATACATCAGTTGGTAGTCATTCGGAAAAAATATTTTAGTAGTTATCATGATCACATTATTTAGCTTTATTTTATGTAGGTAGGACTATTTAGGAGGTTTTGCCTGATAGAGCATTTAAAAACCTTTGTCCGTACACGAGGGTATGATTCGGTGTAATAAAATCAGATGTTGAATATTTCATATTTAAACACTGTTTTAAACTTTCATGGCGATTTACAATAATAAACCCGTGAATCAAAGTATTCTCTCATATTTGTTTCCTAATAATTTCAAATAGGCTAAACGCCACCGGATCACAACGCGGCCTCAACTGAGAACATCCGGCAAGAAACTCAGCGGGCTTGTAATTTTTTCACTCTTTTGTGAACAGTGTTTTTGTCTTGTTACTGTTAGATTAGCATCAGCAACAGTGTGTCCTGCCGTTCAAAAGATAAAATGAGAGAGGGGAAAAAATACGACGAAAATACAATACACTAAAAGGCTTAAGGTACGGATTTTAGTTTGCTTTAGGGTCGTTACTCTTTGGAGCGACGACATTAAGCTGAGTGGGCACCCTTTCAACGTCATATTTAAGTTTCTTTTATTATTATTATTTTTTTGTATGTGTTTTTTTATTGTTACTGTACTATGTCGTTGAATAATTTTATTTTTTTTATTTTTTGTTGCTTTCTATGATTTTGACGGCCCGCATCGGAAAATGCCGGCGCGGATAATGGACGCAGCGCTATGTAAAATCATAGAAAGCAAACTAAAATCCGTTGCGTGCCGTGCGTGCGGTGCGTCCGGCGCGGGCCAATGGACGCGTACCTTAAAGGGATAGTAGTCGGACCAGTACGATCAAGTGGTGTTAGAGTTATCAAGCTGCTGTTTAGATGACAATAGCCGGGACCGAGTTTTCACGTGCCCTCCAAAGCACGGAGACGCTCAGTTCAAATGCCACTAAACGGTCACCCATCTAAGGACTGACCTTGCCTGACGTTGCTTACCCAACTAATCGTTTACCGAACAGTGGTTACAACTGGCTATGAGCGTCTCAATCAATGATCACAAAGATCAATCAATCAATCATCAATCAATGACTACAAAGTATTCAGTAAATATATATGTATATATATATATTTTTTTTCAATACAATACCTGTTTTTTGAAACAAAATATTTACAGTTTATTTACAAATATGTACACTTAAACTAGGTAAAAAACTTCCTCGAAGTTGTCGCCGCACTGGGAGGGAAGGGTCTAAAAGACTGGCGGCATTACCCCTTTGTATGGCCAAGCTTATACGTTGGCAGAAAAAGTTCCAGCCCGGCGGTCTCCTGAGACTTCGATAAATAAATTATTTATTATTATTTACTTCGGTAAATATATTATATATTATGTATACGTTGAATAAATGCAAATTATTTGTAACTAGACTATATTTATAGGTCTGTAAAGAGGTTGTTGAAACGTGAGCGCCTGTATTTCAGTATATTAGCTGCTGATTCAGCAATTCTCCAGCTTAACTGCGCGTATTTATTGGATTCGGAAACGAATTGCCAATAGATTTAGACTTATTTAAGGTTACCCCAGAAATATAAAATTGATTGTTTTTTTATTCTTAATTCTTCTCTTTTTTGGGGTCGCTAGTTAGGGAGAAGTCGCTATATCTTTACAGGCTGGAGATAGCGGATAAAAATCCAAAAAACAATTTTGTGTTGTAGGACAACATAGACCAAAAACTTGATCTGATTGCCCTTTGGGATTTATTTTATACAAAAATTGTTATCACATTTTTTATTAAATTCTTCTGTATAAAGTTTTTGGTGAAAATTTTGCTCGCTAAGGCCGATCGTGATCAGTCAATGTCTTTGGCATAGTAAAATTATTCATGCGTTGGATGGGCATGTAAAATAGGTTTCTGCGCATAATGTTTTCCCAGTTATATCGTTCTTTCATCCCATTGGATTGTGGTAGAAAAAGATGGTGGATCGGTTCACATAATAATTTCTGATATTTACGCGAATATTAAATATTGAAATGAAACTAATTTTAACGTCCTGATAAATAATGGACATTATTATTGTATATTATCCTAGCCGAAACGGATATTATCCTAGCCGAAACGACCACAGCAGCCAATCTTTCACAAGATCAGCCATGTACGCAGGAGATATTATAGTGCACAAGCGCTTGCGTAGACACAAGTGCACTCTCTCTTCCTTTATATAATACCTCTCATAATCCGATGGGACGGAAGACCGACACGACCGGGGAGATGTTAGGCGCAGGACCGACTTTTTACATGCCCATCCATTACAGACAATCAGGTGATCGGCCTGCAATGTCCTAGCCAGTAAGGAACAACAACTGAAATTTGTTGCCCCCCGCAGGATTCGAACCCGCGACCTCCGGTTTACAAAGCGGTTTCCCACTGCGCCACGGAGGGTTTTTTAATTTTTTTTTTTTTTTTTTTTTTTTTTTTTTTTTTTTTTTTTTTTTTTTTTTTTTGGGAATGATAGACGCTGAAGCTACAAACAACGTCCTGATATTAAAAATATGAATAAGCCGCGTTAGAATCCGTGAAATTTGTTTCATTTGAATAGTGAATTGGTGTTTGCTCAAGCACTATAACATATCTTGCGTAGTTGGATAGTGGTGATATTTAAAATCGGAGTGCCAACCCTACGGAATACGGAATGTCTGGGGGATAACGCGATGTCGTTATGTGGCTTTGGGGCAACTCCTAGTGGCGTATGTAAAAGTTTCTCTGCCTTGTTGGGGTTTCAAGTTGTCCTAATTTTATGATTTAAATTTTAATTTTAAAAAAAAATGTGCGTGCGTGGAGTCCCTCCGCGCGGAAGAAGTGAAACTTCATTCACACTTACACACACACTCTCTCTCTCTCTCTCTCACACACACACACACACACACACACACACACACACACACACTAACTCAACTCAACTCACCTCACCTCAACTCAACTCAACTCAACTCAACTCAACTCAACTCAACTCAACTCAACTCAACTCAACTCAACTCAACTCAACTCAACTCAACTCAACTCAACTCAACTCAACTCAACTCAACTCAACTCAACTCAACTCAACTCAACACAACTCAACTCAACTCAACTCACTCACTGAAACCCACTGAAACCCACTGAAACCCACTGAAACCCACTGAAACCCACTGAAACCCACTGAAACCCACTGAAACTCACTGAAACCCACTGAAACCCACTGAAACCTACTGAAACCTACTGAAACCCACTGAAACCCACTGAAACGGCGTCACATGAGCGCTTTCATAACCTTAACAAATTTAACGCTTAACGTCTATCACTTAACGTTTAACACCTATCACTTAACGCCTATCACCTTCAATTAACGCTTAACGCGTTATGTGATAACATTTTTGAAAGTCGCATAAGAAGTTTCACTTCAATAAGGTTCCACTATAATGTTGCAGATTTTTTTAAAGTAGGTGTACGCTTACTTATGAAAAATGTTGAGTCAAGTACAGAGAAATGAGTAACCAAAATTAAAGATCTCAATAATCACTTTGGTCGTATCGTTGGTTTTATTAAGCAACGTCAGGTCCTTAAATTGGTGACCGATTAGATCAGATAACTGAACGTCTTGCGCGTCGTTGGCATGAAAATCTCTGTGCCGATTATTGTCACCTAGACATCGCTAAACCAAGGCAACATTAACAACTTACACCAGGTTAGTCACTAATCACCTAGATAAATCGAATTCTCAGATAGTAGGAGTCGAACTTTGTACACTTTGGTAACAGCCCCATAAAAAGTATTAGGGTGAATTTCCCAAATGACTTATTTTTTTGTCTTCGGTGAAATTAGTATTTGAAAAAAGGAATATTGTTCTGATTTTTTTTTTTTAGTATTCTATAGGTAGTTATTGGGTTGTGGCAAAAATATAATTTGCCTAGGACTATTACAATAGTAGAAAAAAAATCATAAACCTCAATTTTTTTTCAAATCGGTGCTGTCCCTCTACTTTTTATACAAACAAAACAGCTTATACACTAATAAAAATTATCCAGTCCTTGACTCCAAGATATTCCATCACTAGTAAGTACCCCGTGGGTACGATCCGGAGATATCGCACAAGTTTCAGAGGTTAGAAAGAGAAAACAACATTATTATCTCTTTCGTATCCACCCCGCCTCAGCCGAGCGACAGCCACCTCATTCTTGTCCGTGCGATCACGGCGTTCGCACGAGTTCAAATACAAGGGATCTTTGAAATCATGAAAAATCGAAAATAAAGAAGACATAAAATTAAAAGTGAAACATTGTACGTGTCGCTGTTAACGAAGATGTATACTCTCGAGCTACGGTGTACCCTTTGAATTCATTGGGAATCACTACTGTTTAATCCGTAGAATTCTACGGATATTATTGTGCCTAAATATCATTCTGCCTGCTTGCTGCTGCTGTACCTGCGATGATTTATACGCTCGAGGTGACTTTGTGTACCCTTTGCATTCATTGGGAAGCACTAATTTTTATTATCCGTTGTATTCTTCGGATATTATTTGGCCTAATTATCACAATGTCCTAAATACGACAGTTGCATTCATCGGAAATCATACAGCTTATCTGTTGTATTCTTCAGATATTGCATTTTTTTTCTTGGCCTAACTACCCGCATTATTTACTACTACAGGTGAGTCCGTCTATTTTTAGATAAAAGCGAATAAATATTCGCTGTTGTTGTACCTTCAATTATGATCGAAAGAAAAATTCTAAATCTATGCATAGATACCTAATGGTAATCATCAGTCAAATGCAAGCTTCGCGTGGTATCGGAATTTGTGCTCGAAGGTGCGGAGGCAACAAATCACGGTTACTAATGTTGCCACAGAATAGTCCCTGATCAGTTTTGTTGGTGTGGTGGAAGGAATCTCTAACGAATTGATTCACTTAGTTTTATGAATCTTCATTACTCAATTTGTAATAGCTACTCTGAACCTGGAGTTTGGCACCATGCTGATCGATAGTTATAAGGCTATTAGTCAGTAAAGCTTAATTGGCTTCATGAAAGGTGGACAAGCCTCTTAAATCTTAAAAAAAAAAAAAAAAATATGCCGGATAATATCCGTACTCTAAACGAAGGGGCCACTCTTGGCTTATTCTCACTATGCCGAAACTGATACCTGTCAGTCGGTTATCATTCTACTGATCGATCAAACCTTGACAGATCCTTTTAAGATTGTAAAACAGATTTCTTTTTTTTTAGAACAAGTAGGTACTTAGTGCCCACATTTCATACTTATTGGAAATTTAAACGGGAAAGGCTCCGAAAAACTATATTTCAATTCTAGCACCAGCGCGATGACCGACAAAGTCACACACTACACTGACAAAATCAGTGGTCTGAAACCAGTGAAGTTTTTAATGTGCACTCTAACGGCCACCAGCGCGGCGTCGAGGACTGTCATCATCGCCTCCGCTTGACTGATTGCCGACCGTGTCCGCCACGAGTCCAAGCGTCGCAACAATTCAATGAACCTCTCAGTTTCATAATTAATTACCAGTATAATTTTGATTCAAAAACTTCTAGTAAAGTAAGTTTTATGCTGGGTCCACACTTTTGCTTGATTTGGCGCGCAACAGATATTCTAAAAAAAAAAAAATTATATATATACTATATATATAATTATTAATTTCATTACGACTTATAACTATTAACTACAACTAGTATGTAATTGTACTATGTCGCTTTAGCAAGATAGATACTAAGCTCCTGCTTATATGAATGATAACTGTGATATCATTATGACGTTGACACATAGTTTACGTTTACTTTAGTCGTTAATTTGATATCAAGATAAATATTTTCATCAGATTTTCACGGACGCATTTCTAACAAGTAGCGTGCTCCTCTGTACTCAGACTCTAAAGTTGCGTAGCAAGTGGTTCGTAAAAACTGGTGAGCGTTGGTCTACATACAGTGTGCTAAAAGTAATGGTAATCCATTGTTATATTGATTTAGTCTCTGAAAAAAAAAAATAATAATAATAAAGTGACTTTCGTGTGTATACCTAATACCACTGCCTTTTCTTATTCACACAGAATAAGTAGAATTTATTACCCTAGCTAATATTGGGATAGGCTAACATTTGGAATTGGGGTGCACATATTAACAAATTCATATTTGCATCATATATATATTCATTCTTTATTATATTATTGAGGCTGATATAATAATAATAGGATAAATGCAGACACGGAACGAAAGATCGTGTGTAAAAAATAATTATGTATACATAATTAATATATATATTTATGTATAATACAATTAAAAGGCATTCTGGCATTAAGTCCGCCTATGTACTGTTTTGTGCATAAAGAATAAATAAATAAATAAAACAATAATATTAAACCAAAAAATATTGTGAATATTTGACTTAATTAGGGGGGTACCCTCATATAAAAAAAAAACAAAAAAACCTAATGTAAGGGTAAGAAACTAAAAATGTAATTTTTTCCAAGACTATTCTTTAGCGATACGGATCGAAATGAGACATGTATTAAAATTTAATCTTTATGAAAGGGGAAAGATTTACCTAGCCATATTCATGATCCTCAAAGTGAGTTGGAGATGGAGATTATACAAAGAAAAGGCGAGCAAGCGCCATAACCACTACCAAAATTACTACAAAAGGCGGTTTTTATTAAAAATTGACCTCAAAGAGGCCTTTATTTTATTTTCTATTTATGAATCTTATTGTAGCCTCCGTAGCGCAGCGGTAAACCGCTTGCTTTGCAAACCGGAGGTCGCGGGTTGAAATCCCGTGGAGAGCAACCACTTTGTGTAGTTGTTCCTTGCTGGCTATGACAATACAGGCAAGATGATTCATGCGTCGCATGGGCATGTAAAAAGTCAGTCCTGCGCCAGACCTCACCCCAGTCGTGTCGATCTTCCATCTTAACTAATTGTGAGAGTAAAGGAAAATAGAGTGCACTTGTTTCTACGCAAGCACTTGTGCACTATAATATCTCTCGTGTAGTAGGCTGATTTGATGAAAGATCGGCCGCTGTGGTCCTATCAGCCAGGGGGACATTTATTTATTTTATCATTTATGTACACACAATAACAAAGATAGAAGGAATAAAGGCAAGATACTATTCTTAATACAAAGGCACAGCTGATTTCTAAAGAAAGTTATTCCAGCAGGCATTACATTATTATTATAACACACACATTGTCACAATTGTAATATTTCCGCTTGTGTTCCGTTCCTATTACAAAAATATTGCAACCTTTTGTATATTGTCTGCAGTCTCAGGGTTTTTGCCGGGCAGAGTATGTTATTCCATGACATTGAAATGAAACTAATTTTACGGATTATATCGCGAATTATTTTTGATTTTAACTTCCCGACGTTTCGAATACTTTACAGCATTCATGGTCACGGGCGGACTGAGGTGGTAGCTGTCCATATGTCATAGTTGTCTTAGGGTACCCTCAGATCTTCTAATTATTATTGTTAGTCCGATCTACGCAGAAAGAGCTTACAGTATCTTGAGGTTTTGCAGTGGAATGCTTGTCTTTGGATTTGACTATGTTTATCACGGGATCCCAAGCTGGTGGTAGCACCCAGCCATCTTCTCTATTGAAATTTGGATGCTTTTTAATTTTAATAACCTCACGAATCATCCTTGGTAGGTAGCGCTGTTCTTTTGCGAGGATTTGTGGTTTGTCAAATCTAATATAATGACGGGTGCGATCCTGAACATGTTCACAGACTGCAGACTTCGTATAGCGTCGATGTTTAACGTCAGCTATATGTTCTTTTACACGGGTTTTTACCGATCTTTTTGTTTGCCCGATGTATGAGAGCCCACAGTCACAATCCAGTTTGTATACTCCTGCATCTTGTAGAGGTATAAGGCACTTGACTGATGGTAAAAACTGACTAATCTTCTTTGGTGGCTTGAAAAATGTTTTAATTGAAGCTCGCTTTAAGATATAGCCAATCTTGTCTGTTACCCCTCTAACATATGGCAATACAGCAGGCATACGTTCGACTGTGGATGGCTTGACACGTTCACAGTGACGGCGGCGCGGAACTCGGAGCTTGTTATCATGCAGGACCTGCTTAACATGTTGAAGCTCGGCACCAAGATGTTCCTCGTCACAGATCCCGTGTGCTCTCTGAAACAATGATTTACCGACAGTAGCTAACTGTGTTGGGGGATGATGAGATTCACCGTTTAGATATCTATCTGTATGGGTCTTTTTCCTATACACAGTATGACTCAAGGTGTTATTGGGATTACGGATTACTAAGACATCTAAGAATGCTAGAGAGTTATTTGATTCCAACTCCATTGTAAATTGGATTTTAGTGTTTATGGAGTTAAGGTGATCTAGGAAAGCAGTTACTTTATCTGATGGTAATATTGTGAAAGTATCGTCTACGTACCGCTTGTAGAATCGTGGCTTAACAGGTGCAGTATTAAGGGCCGTCTCCTCAAAGTCCTCCATAAATATATCGGCAACAATGGGAGATACTGGTGAGCCCATCGTCACACCATCTACTTGCTTGTAGAACTCCTCTTTCCACAATAGGTAGCCAGATGTAAGGCAGTGTCTTAATAGTTCTGCATATCCTACTGGTATGTTTTTCTCTGCTAGCTTTCTTGTTGCAATTGAGATGCAGTCTTCTACTGGTAGGTATGTAAATAATGACTGGACATCAAAACTGACCATTGTTTCATTGTTAGTAAGACATAGATCTTTAATCTCACTAACAAAATGGTAAGAATCCCTAGTGTGAGCTTCTGTTTGCCCTCTTAGTGGTGAAAGAACTTTTGCTACGTGTTGAGCCAGTCTATATGTTGGTGAATCGATCTGGCTCACAATTGGACGTAGCGGGACATTTGGTTTGTGTATTTTAGGCAACCCATAAAGTTTTGGTGGTTTCGGACAAGAAGGTAACAACGATTTGACGTCTAGATTCAATGCCTCGGAATGTTTCTTTATTACATCACTAGTTGCTTTATGTGTGTTGTTGGTTGGGTGGTGATAGTGAACCTTCTTGTCCGAAACCACCAAAACTTTATGGGTTGCCTAAAATACACAAACCAAATGTCCCGCTACGTCCAATTGTGAGCCAGATCGATTCACCAACATATAGACTGGCTCAACACGTAGCAAAAGTTCTTTCACCACTAAGAGGGCAAACAGAAGCTCACACTAGGGATTCTTACCATTTTGTTAGTGAGATTAAAGATCTATGTCTTACTAACAATGAAACAATGGTCAGTTTTGATGTCCAGTCATTATTTACATACCTACCAGTAGAAGACTGCATCTCAATTGTAACAAGAAAGCTAGCAGAGAAAAACATACCAGTAGGATATGCAGAACTATTAAGACACTGCCTTACATCTGGCTACCTATTGTGGAAAGAGGAGTTCTACAAGCAAGTAGATGGTGTGACGATGGGCTCACCAGTATCTCCCATTGTTGCCGATATATTTATGGAGGACTTTGAGGAGACGGCCCTTAATACTGCACCTGTTAAGCCACGATTCTACAAGCGGTACGTAGACGATACTTTCACAATATTACCATCAGATAAAGTAACTGCTTTCCTAGATCACCTTAACTCCATAAACACTAAAATCCAATTTACAATGGAGTTGGAATCAAATAACTCTCTAGCATTCTTAGATGTCTTAGTAATCCGTAATCCCAATAACACCTTGAGTCATACTGTGTATAGGAAAAAGACCCATATAGATAGATATCTAAACGGCGAATCTCATCATCCCCCAACACAGTTAGCTACTGTCGGTAAATCATTGTTTCAGAGAGCACACGGGATCTGTGACGAGGAACATCTTGGTGCCGAGCTTCAACATGTTAAGCAGGTCCTGCATGATAACAAGCTCCGAGTTCCGCGCCGCCGTCACTGTGAACGTGTCAAGCCATCCACAGTCGAACGTATGCCTGCTGTATTGCCATATGTTAGAGGGGTAACAGACAAGATTGGCTATATCTTAAAGCGAGCTTCAATTAAAACATTTTTCAAGCCACCAAAGAAGATTAGTCAGTTTTTACCATCAGTCAAGTGCCATATACCTCTACAAGATGCAGGAGTATACAAACTGGATTGTGACTGTGGGCTCTCATACATCGGGCAAACAAAAAGATCGGTAAAAACCCGTGTAAAAGAACATATAGCTGACGTTAAACATCGACGCTATACGAAGTCTGCAGTCTGTGAACATGTTCAGGATCGCACCCGTCATTATATTAGATTTGACAAACCACAAATCCTCGCAAAAGAACAGCGCTACCTACCAAGGATGTTTCGTGAGGCTATTGAAATTAAAAAGCATCCAAATTTCAATAGAGAAGATGGCTGGGTGCTACCACCAGCTTGGGATCCCGTCATAGTCAAATCCAAAGACAAGCATTCCACTGCAAAACTTCAAGATACTGTAAGCTCTTTCTGCGTAGATCGGACTAACAATAATAATTAGAAGATCTGAGGGTACCCTAAGACAACTATGACATATGGACAGCTACCACCTCAGTCCGCCCGTGACCATGAATGCTGTAAAGTATTCGAAACGTCGGGAAGTTAAAATCAAAAATAAACCGCGATATAATCCGTAAAATTAGTTTCATTTCAATGTGTAATATTCGCGTAAGTATCAGAAATCATTATTCCATGACACTAAATGTCATGGAAAAATCTTCCAATGCTGTGATTATTTTATAAACGCTAATAAACCTTTATTAACCTGTAGATAACGTGATTAGGAGTTATCCTATTATAGCTGTCTTAACCTGGTATCACACTTTACATCTCTCGAGAGAATACAGTAATTTCCTTCGAATAAATATCTTCTTTCTTCCTCAAAATCCAACGCATTCAAGTAGTGAATGCATTGGATTCACTACATCGACATGTTTCCCTAGCAGGATGTTTGTTAGTCTGGTACATTTTCGTAGACAACACATACAACAATCAGCTTTTGAAGTTATTCTCTCCTAATTCACCCATTTCTGGTAACATAAGTCTAGTTTCAAACAAACAACATTGATTTGATGATGACAATTACGTTATTTCTTTAACAAGTTCTGGACTAGATTGTTTTTTGAATATTGTATGGTTATTTACAACTAGCTATTTCTTTGATATCCACAAATAAAATTGGCAATATTATTAGAAGCAAAAACGGTTATTTCAAGGAACCTGTAAATTGAAACCAATCTTTTCTCGCTATGTTCTACATTGCATAGGATCTAATTACTAGATTACTTAGTCACAATAACTTTAGTTACTTAAAAAACATTACATAACTCCTATATACTGATTTTGTTATCATACTGATTTTATTAGTTTAGAAAATATTATTCTAACCAAAAAATTACATATTTATACCTTTAATTCTCTGCATAAAGAGTAAACAAAATATGCAAATAATTGTCATTAAACTATTAGAATTTACCAAATGTGTTGTAAACAGACTAAAAACCTTAGGTACGGAATTTGTAGATGCTAACCCATTTTAAATCTGCATCAATTCATTCAAAGACCTATTGATTTCCCACTTGTCTGGTAACAACATTAACTTTTCAGTTTTATTCTCCATGACATAGTTCACATCTTGACACCCTGTCCGCTGCCCGATGTGTGGTGGGTTCGATTCCCACCTTGTCTGGGTGTAGTTTGTCTGTTTGGGTTGATATATTTTGCAGGAAGGAAAGGTATTTAAGGTATAAGTACCTATTGATATCGTTAGTCTGGTTGCCGTGGTGCAGGCTCTGCCTGATTTGGGGACGAATGCCCGCGTGTGGATTGTCCCAAATATGGTATATTATTTGCTATACAGCAAACAAAATAAATGGTATATTATTATAAGTATATGTCTTCTCAAGCCATGGGACGATGTATAAGAGAGATATTATTTAACAACACAATCGATACTTCTATCTGATTACTTACAATACGAGACGAGCCCTGGCTTCAGCAGCTGTCCTGAACGCCTTTATTATTAAAACTATTAGAAAATTGGTCGCAAGATGGTCTGCACGATTAGCAGGCTATGACTATGCTATTTGGGATTACATGTTCAATAATGTTAATGTAAAATTTTAAATCATTGTATATTAAATAAGTTTAATTCATCAAATAATATGTATAAAAACATAATTACTTATATCAAATTAATTAATACGTACCTACGTGTTTATGTATTCTGCAAAAAATTGCAAAATATATTTGGCTTTATTATAACTAATAGTTTAAGCAACAAGTTAAGTTAACTTTGTTTTATTCTCTTTAATTGCAACATTGATTTTGTATCTCTAAACATCTACTAGTGATGGAATATCTTGGAGTCAAGGACTGGATAATTGAATGATCAAACGAACTTACCCTAAGTGAAGTTCGATCTTAATTATCCAGTCCTTGACGAGAAGATATAAGGTCCCTCCCTACCCATTAATGACCCTGTTAAATCAATGTTGCAGCTGTATTTCATTTTACTCTAAAGATAATGAGGTGGCTGTCGCTCGGCTGAGGCGGGGTGGATACGAAAGAGATAATAATGTTCTTTTCTCTTTCTAACCTCTGAAACTTGTGCGATATCTCCGGATCGTACCCACGGGGTACTTACTAGTGATGGAATATCTTCTCGTCAAGGACTGGATAATTAAGATCGAACTTCACTTAGGGTAAGTTCGTTTGATCATTCAATAAGTAAGTTAAGTATATAACTTTATTAATATATAATCTTAGTTTTTTTATTAATATATAACATATTTTATTACATAATTAACGATTATTATTACTGAGAGGCACAAACGTACTTGTCCTGAAAAATGTTCTCATATCGCTGGACAAGAGTAATTTAAACCTAACTTTACATCGACGAGTCCGACAGCGTCTTCCTTCACCCCAATTTTATTTCCCTCGTTAGTGTGTGCTAGTGCGCTGTCAGGACGGATGTGTGTCAAATCGCTGCATATTCCCGAAATTAACGTAAGTACGCCATTTCAGTTGCTTCCGGACAATTATTTTATATTATCGGTGGTTGCATTTTTCTAGTGTAATGAGTAGTTTTATTATTGCTGTTTGGTTCTAACAGAGGTAATAAGTGAATTAGCTTCATTGACTGTTATTGAATTTATCCTAGATATTATGCACTTTTTCTAATTTCTTAAAAAGTGTGTTATTTCTCACGTCGCTGTTCTCATATCGCTGTAATAGGTGGTCTTTATTACCACCGATGTGATGATTTACACCGAAATAATAAGAAAAAAATCTATCGGTGTCTTATATCTAATATCGGTGTTTTGATTCATGTTCAACGCACAGTTTAGTCACATCGGTGGATTGCTTTATCATATCGGTAGATCATTTTATCATCTCGGTGAGTCGTTTTATCATATCGGTAGTTCCCGTGTCATTTCGTTAAGTATACAATGAAACAATGGAACATACAAACATACATACAAATACATACATATATTATACCTACATACAAACATTCATACATACATACATACCTACATAGATTGTCAAAATCATTACCACGATACCACTGGGACTACCTAGTAGTTCTCAGTACCATAATATGTCATCACTGGCAACACACACTGGTTAAAACTTTTGTCTTCAGGCACTGCGGAATTTCAGATGAGAAGATGTCACGTAGTTTCCCGAACGCTGTCCATCCGAGTTGGATTCTTCGGGCAACCTCTTTGTCGAAGTTGGACCGACCTAACTGGACAATCTGTCCAAGGTAAACATTGTGGTCAACAACTTCGAGTGTATCGTTCCCAACGACTACCGGTACGGGTGCAACATGGACATTAGACATGATCTTAGTTTTGTTCATTTTAAGACCCACCTATTGGGAAACGCTACTGAGGTCGCTGAGCATCGTATTGAGGTCCTTCAGCGACTCTGCCATAATGACTATATCATCGGCAAAACGAAGGTGAGTGATGTATTCGCCATTGATGTTAATGCCGAATCCGTACCAGTCCAAGAGCTTGAAAACGTCCTCCAATGCGTTCGTGAACAGTTTCGGAGAAATGATGTCTCCCTGTCTTACGCCTTCCTGCAATCGGATTGGTTTAGTACTCTCGTCCTGTAGTTGGATCGACATGGTGGCGTTTCTGTACAAACACTTCAACACTTCGATATACCTATAGTCAATGTGGCATCGCTGGAGGGACTGCAATACCGCCCAGGTCTCGATATCGATATGGATATGGGCTTTTTCGTAGTTGACAAACGCTTGGCCGATTATACTCCTCGGTCTTTTGTATAATCTGGTGGAGCGTATGTATGTGGTCTACGGTGCTAAAGCCTTTTCGAAACCCGGCTTGTCCGGGAGGCTGGAAGTCATCAAACCTACGTTCGAGAGGGTTCGTAATGACTCAAAAACAGTGTAGTGTCGGGTTAATTTAGCTCTGGTGTCAGGACACACACAGGTACAGGTACAGGCTGTAATGGGTTCTCTTGTCGAGGTTTATAATTGTCCGTAAAACCTCTCAAGCTCTCTCAATATTTCCGGTTTCGATGAGATGATACTACCGTTGTCAATCTTCAGCTTGGTCATTTGGCAACACCCAATAGACGAATTCTTTGCGAACACTTTAGAGCCTTGGTTCCGCTGTATTAGTGGAACGCAAGTCGTGTCGCATGCATTTCGAGATTCGTCTATTGAGTTCACCATATTCTAACATATCAGCTGAAGATTGCAGTCTCATCTCAGTCCGGTTTTCCATTAACTTAATGGTTTTATTGTAGAGTTTTTCAGGTTTCTTGTGGCGTGGGTCTTTAAAGAACTTGGACCCCACTGCGTGGACAGTATGCACCAACCCATTATTTATCTCGCCCGCAGTATCGCATTCTATTCTATTCTAGACACTTAATAATCTTGTTGGTACCTACATATTGGTACTTAACAATATCTGCTTAATTGCATTCCTTCTGCTAATTACTTAGCATCTTACTTAAAACCTTAACTGCGTTAGCATTAATTCTTGTTACGTACACGTAACAATTCTTACTTTGTAACCCGAACCCCGTGGGGTGTCCGGGTAAGCCGAGTAAGAATAGCACCCACCCAGCTCTTTCCGTTGGGCGTCGTAAAAGGCGACTTAAGGAAGCTAGGAAGACGGGCAGCAGCGTCTTTCATTTGTATTACATACCACCTGTACTGCGATCCCAAAACGCGTGATTCAATAACTTTCCCACACTAAGATTCACTGCATATTGCATTTATTACATACTCACTATACTTACTTAAACAACACGTAATTATATATTTTACATACGTTACAACAGTAATTACAGCAATTTCATTTTGTTTTCTTTCCTTCTTATTTTTTGTAAGTCTTTACAGGTTGTTCGATTGAATGATTTATTCGTTCGTTCATTCAAATCTCTTTGTCTCTGATATTTTGGTGTTGCTACATCCAAAGCTACATCTACTCGATTATTATATCGATTAATCAACTAAACGCGTTAACGTATCGTAACGGTGTGTATCTAGCCTTATTAGGCTAATAGTCTGTGGTCGTATCGATATCGATCGCATAAGGAGGTCACGTCAATCAATTTTGACATATCCTTGAATTTTCTTTGCATAACCTTAAAAAATAGTTATCAATTTTCTTTAAATAATGACAACGGAAATTAAATATAAGTTGGTAAAAATTATAGTCGAGAATTTATTCAAGTGTGCTCAAGCAGCTTGCGAAGACGATGACTGTCGGGAACAATTCTCGGTGCAGTGCTCTGAAGTGGAGCAAATTCAGGCAGACTTTATGAATGCTTTTATATCTGTTGAAGCAGCAAAAAGGGCTGGATTCGATGCTGAGGTACATCAATCAGAGTTCAATATGTATATGTCTAAACTCACTACTATTAAAGTTATGCGTGAGAGGTTAAAGCCTAAACCGTTACCAGTACAAAACTTATCTTGCTCTGCTAGGAGTGATCTACCAAAAATAGCTTTACCATCATTTTCAGGCAAAGTTACTGAGTACACTAACTTTATTCAAATCTTTAAAAGCATTGTAGATTGTGACACTACTATTAACAATGTTAGAAAGTTGCATTACTTATTGTCCTGTTTGACCAGGGAACCACTTGACTTGGTGAAACATCTACAATTAACGGAGGAAAACTACTCAGTAGCCCTTAATCTTTTGGAAATGAGGTATGCCAATAAAAGACTTATAAGAAACTTTTTAAATTCTTTTCATGAAAATCTTGAAGCCCTTAAGGCATTAAAGTTTAACGTTAATCAATGGTCTTTTATACTTTTACACATTATTCTAAAAAAATTACCTTTAGATACTAAAAATCAATTTGAAATGTCTTTAAAAAACCCTAACGAAATTCCTACTTATAACCAACTTATAGACTTTCTTGAAGTTAGGTGCAAGGCTTATGAGCTTGCTAATTCCACACAAAATTCCATTTCAGCTGGTATGTCCCCAAGAAATACCCAGAAAGGAATTCCTGCAGTGAAAACTTTTAAAACTGCACACCATGTGCATACTCTTACATGTATATACTGTGAAAAGGATCATGAATTACATACATGTAATAAATTTAAAAACATACCTTTGGAGAAAAGGCAAAACTTTGTAAAGGGTAAGCGACTTTGTTTTAATTGTCTTAAACCCCACATGTATTCATCTTGTACCTCAAACTCAACTTGCAAAATATGTTCTAAGAGACATCATACTCTTATTTGTTTAAAAAATAATCCAAGCACTGGTTCTCAACCTGTGGGGGATTCTCAACCTTTGGAAGATAGTGTAGCGATTAATTCAGTCATTCCACATTCGAAGACACTATTTCAACCTATTCTTTTAGGGACTGCTGTAGCATTGGCTACCAATGTTGATAACAGCTTCGTACCTGTTCGCTTATTCATTGATCCTGGTTCACAATGCTCGTTAATTTCTGAGGAATGCGTACAGCGTCTTAACTTAAAGCGATCTCATAGTAACATTGCTATTACTGGGGTTGGTTCAAACAAGCCACTCCATGCTAAGGGTGTAGTCACACTCACACTTAAATCCAGGTTCTCAAATGAACAAATTAACTTAACGGCACTTATTCTTAAACGAGTTACAGGCAACATGCCAACTTGTTCTGTCTCTTCAGACATTATTAAAGAATATCCTAATATTCAACTTGCAGACAATCAATTTTTCTCTTCTTGAGCCGTAGATATCTTGGTGGGATGTGACGTATACAATCAAATTTGCCTTGGGAAAAAACTTTCTCCGTCTAGTGATTTGCCTTCGGTTCATGCTACTATCTTTGGATGGGTTGTTATTGGTAACGCATCTAAATTTGTTCAGCCTATTCAAACGTCTCTTGTCATGACGCATCATGTCAATCTTGATCAACGCTTGGAAACTTTTTGGGAATTAGAAAATATTCCACAAACTTATACACCTAATCCAGAAGATGTTAAATGTGAAGAGCTATTCCAGAGTACAGTGAAAAGGGATAGTACCGGTCGCTTTATGGTCACATTACCTTTTCGTGATGAGGTAAGCTTAGGCGAATCTCGTGATTATGCTATGCGTCGTTTCTTCTTTTTGGAACGCCGTCTTACGCATTATGTTGTCTTGAAAAAAGAATATGCATCCGTTATTAACCGGCTTCAAAAAGAAGGTTCTCTATTCGACGCGTATGTATGTAATATTAATAAAAATGCGTAATATTGATATATGTTAGTCTATGTGGGCTTCTAAACAAATTTACCATATTTCATGAGTGTATGTATGTATGTATGTAGGTTTGTCCGCCGATTTCTCAGAAACTACAAGTCCGATTTCGAAAATTCTTTTTGCAATAGTTTTTGTATTATTCAATTTAGGGTAGAGTACAAGTTTCATCAAAATCGGTCTAGTAGTTTAAGAGATACAAACTTTTTATGTTTTCAGTAAGTTACTATATCGTAGACGTTTGAGTTGCGTGATAGTGCTGATACCTATCTTGGTAAAATAAGTCACTAAAAAGTGTTAAATAAACTATTTTATAAAAAATAAAAACCGACTTCAAAGTAAATAATCTAAAAAGCATAAAATAACGAAAATATATTGAAGTCGGTGTCAGCTGGTGATAGTGTTAGCTAACATGATTTGCTAGCACCGACTTCAATATATTTTCGTTATTTTATGCTTTTTAGATAATTTACTTTGAAGTCGGTTTTTATTTTTTATAAAATAGTTTATTTAAATATATTGAACACTTTTTAATGAATATCTTCAACATGGCCGTATGACACCTGTACCTACTTCTTCTAACAATAAGGCAAACTATTACTTACCACATCACTGTGTAGTTAGAGAACATGCTTCCACAACTAAGGTGAGGATTGTCTTTGACGCTTCTATGCTTAAATCAAATGGCGTATCTTTAAATAATGTCTTACTACCAGGTCCTAAACTTCAACGAAATATCACAGATATTATTATTCGCTTCCGTCTGAATAAAGTAGCCTTCATAGCAGATATTAAGCAAATGTATCTACAAATTCTTTTAGATCCGCCAGATCGCAGTTATCAGGTTATACTATGGAGAGAAAACCCAGATGATCCTCTCAAGGAATACCAGCTTAATACTGTCACTTTTGGCGTCTCTTCTTCTCCTTACTTAGCCATGCGTTGCATTCATTATCTTGCTGATGAAGGTCAACACACTCATCCCATTGCAAGTTCTATTCTTAAGAGTCAAATCTTTGTCGATGATGTAGTCAGTGGTGCGCCGGACGTACCAATTGCAGTGCGTTCCAAAAAGGAATTAGACGATTTACTGGGAAAAGGTTGCTTCCAACTTCGGAAATGGGCAAGTAGTCACCCAGACTTTCTCAGTGATTTGCCTAACGACTTACGCGAGTCTCCCATGACATTCGAGACATCAGATGATAACATCATTAAGGTACTGGGTATCCAGTGGAACCCAGCCACTGATACATTCATATGTCATACTCAAGTAACAAATCAGGGGACTACCAAACGTGCGGTCTTGTCTAATCTAGCCTCGTTGTACGATCCCTGTGGCTAGCTTATGCCAGTTATCTTTTGTGCTAAATATTTTATGCAGCAACTTTGGTTGTTGGGAATAGGCTGGGATGAACCTCTTCCAGAAGAACACAAAACCTTCTGGCTTTCTTTCTTACAAGATCTCTCTTCTTTATCTCAACTTAACTTAAAACGTTATGTCTTATCTGATAACGTCGTTAATATTCAACTTCATGGATTCTCCGATGGATCTCAACGCGGCTATGCAGCCGTAGTTTATCTGCGTGTAGAGCATAATAATGGACAAGTAGATGTTCATCTTCTTCTCTCTAAGTCTAAGGTAGCTCCAATTCGCACCAAACTCACAATTCCAAGAATGGAACTAAGTGGTGTTCTCATTCTTTCCCACTTATTAAAACATTGTGTGTCCTTGTTAGATCATATAAAAATTGATGATGTGTATGCTTGGTGTGATTCCAACATTGTGCTAGCATGGCTACGCACTCCAGTTCATCTTCTTAAGGTTTTTGAAGGAAACTGTGTCTCTCAAATCTTATCCAATTGCTCTCCCACGATGTGGAGATATGTACCTGCAGCTCTAATTCCTGCTGATGCAGCCTCACGTGGCTTACAACCACATGAGCTCGTCCAGCATAAATTGTGGTGGTCACCTCCTTGGTTAGCTGAACCTCCGCAATCATGGCCTAAAACAGGACCTCTTAACATTTCTGACGTTGCAACAAGTGACGTCATCTCGTGCAATGTGACAGCATCTACTGACACTTGCAATACTGAATTTATGACTAGGTATAGTTCTCTTAGTACGCTAGTTAGAATTCATGCATTTTGCTTACGGTTCATTCATAATGCCCGTAATCCAAATTCTAAAATTATTGGTCCTATTAGTGCTCACGAATGGAATAAATCTCTTTATTCGTTGATAAAACTTGTTCAAATTTCTGAATTCTCGACAGATATCGAACTACTCAAATAGGGTAAACCTCATTCAACTCGATTTAAACGTCTTTCACCGTTCATTGATGACCACAATCTGATTCGGGTAGGTGGTAGATTAAAACACTCTACACTTACGCCCGGTTTCTGAAAGGCTATTCAAATGGATATTCAACTAACATGGCTGTTAACTTGACAGCTTGTTCAAATCAATTCGGGTTTCTGAAACGTTAATTAGAGAAAAATTTACTAATCTATGATCATTTTAATTTGACATGAAGAATATTATTTAAGTATGGCTACATTTCCTATTTAGTTCAATATTTCATTCAATAGCTCATTCAATAAAAAGATATTATAATCTGTAACCATAGATGGAGGATCTACAGGAGGGATGGTCACTTTCTTTCTCATTCGCATAAGAAAAGAATGAATTTATATAGGTTACATGTGATAGAAAGAAACAGAGTATTTTTTGTCCTTCACCATGTGTCAAGATTCGAAGGAAAAGCACCATTGGTACCCCATAGAGAAAATATTTTTGATTGTCAAGCGGCTCCATACTCTTATTTCGTGGGCCTTCATCCCGCGCGGATCTGGAGTGCGCATTTCACTATCGTAAATTTCAAAAGTAGCAATTGTTAAATACAATCTTGGTATTTTTGTTGCAAAGGACTTTTTATATCTAATAATTACGTAATCTGTCATAAACTAGTAGATTATCCAAAACAAATAGTATAATTTAATACTTAATTGGTCGACCAACACCGATTAGTTGACATTGTATTTGACAAGAGAATAATCTATGATCATGGCTTAATTAGCCTTTCAGAAACCCAAATTGGCTTTGACATGAACTTTCTGAAGCAAAATTTAACAGCCATGTCAACTGACAGGATGTTCAAATTAAAATAGTTGATCAAGCTTTCTGCAACCCAAAATACGCTTGACAGGAGATTTGACATCTTGTTAGTTGATTTTTGCGTTGATCATCCTTTCGGAAACCGGGCGTAACGCCCGGTTTCTGAAAGGCTATTCAAATGGATATTCAACTAACATGACTGTTAACTTGACAGCTTGTTCAAATCAATTCGGGTTTCTGAAACGTTAATTAAAGAAAAATTTACTAATCTATGATCATCTTGATTTGACATGAAGAATATTATTTAAGTATGGCTACTTTGCATATTTTGTTCAATATTTCATTCAATAGCTCATTCAATTCAAAGATATTATAATCTGTAACCATAGATGGAGGATCTACAGGAGGGATAGGCACTTTCTTTCTCATTCGCACAAGAATAGAATGCATTTATATAGGCTACATGTGATAAAAAGAAACAGAGTATTTTTTGTCCTTCACCATGTGTCAAGATTCGAAGAAAAAGCACCAGTGGTACCCCATAGACTAAATATTTTTGATTGTCAAGCGGCTCCACACTCTTATTTCGTGGGCCTTCATCCCGCGCGGATGTGGAGTGCGCATTTCACTATCGTAAATTTCAAAAGTAGCAATTGTTAATACAATCTTGCTATTTTTGTTGCAAAGGACTTTTTATGCCTAATAATTACGTAATCTGTCATAAACTAGTAGATTATCCAAAACAAATAGTATAATTTAATACTTAATTGGTCGACCAACACCGATTAGTTGACATTGTATTTGACTAGAGAATAATCTATGATCATGGCTTAATTAGCCTTTCAGAAACCCAAATTGGCTTTGTCATGAAGTTTCTGAAGCAAATTTTAACAGCCGTGTCAACTGACAGGATGTTCAAATTAAAATAGTTGACCATGCTTTCTGCAACCCAAAATACACTTGACAGGCGATTTGACATCTAGTTAGTTGATTTTTGCGTTGATCATCCTTTCGGAAACCGGGCGTTAGTCTGAGTCATAAACATCCTGTGATCTTACCGAAATCACATCACTTAACATTACTTATTATAAATTATTATCATGTTAACTACTTACACGCTGGTACTTCTTTGTTACTTTCATTATTGCGCAGAAAATTTTGGATTCTTTCCGGTCGTACTGTTATACGTAAGGAAATATTTAAATGTCTCAAGTGTTTTAAATCTCGCCCTAGGCGATCTGAGTACCTTATGGGTAACTTGCCCTCTTCTCGCGTAACATACGCTCGTCCTTTCTCTAGAGTTGCCGTTGATTACTCTGGTTACTTTCTTATTAAAGCTTCTAAGCTTCGCAAGGCTCCTGTGCTTAAGGCATATATGTGCATCTTTGTATGCCTCACTACTAAAGCGGTTCATCTTGAGCTCGTCTCAGATCTTACTACAGAATGTTTTATTGCTTGCTTAGAGAGATTCGTTAGTCGACGAGGTCTTTGTTCAGACATATACTCCGACTGTGAAACCAATTTCATCGGTGCTAATTCTTATCTTAAGGAATTATACTCATTCTTAAACCAACAATCTACTAAAGATAAATTAACAAAATTTTGTGCGACTTCAGAAATTGTTTGGCATACCAAACCTCCGAAGGTCCCCAGCATGGGTGGCCTCTGGGAATCCAACGTAAAATCTACCAAAATGCTTCTAAAACGTACCATAGGTGAGCAAACACTAACTTTTGAAGAACTATCAACTATTCTTACTAAGACGGAGTCAATTTTGAATTCGCGTCCTCTGTGTCCTATTTCAGACGATGTGGATGATATTAACGCTTTAACTCCAGCTCATTTCTTAATAGGGGACACAATGTTGTCTTTACCAGAACCTGAAGTTGTGGATATTCCCATTAGTCGCTTGTCACGTTGGCAATTATTACAAAAAATTACTCAGCAATTCTGGAGGAAGTGGCATATAGAATACTTGCATAATCTTCAGCAAAGAAGTAAATGGATGAAGCAACATCCAAACTATCAAGTAGGGGACTTATGTCTCATTATTGATGAAAATTCATCTCCTTTAAATTGGAAACTTGGTCGTGTAACTGCTCTCTCTCCAGGCTCTGATGGAGTAGTACGGGTTGTTACACTGAAAACCGCCTTAGGCATTCTGAAACGACCTGTAACAAAGCTGTGCTTGCTACCTAAGCAAGACCAGCTGTAATTACTGTATTTTCATATTTATTTCGCATCCAATTTACTCTATATTATATTGTTATATATTATATATTATCTACTTACACCTCTTACTTACATCTTATTTATCTATTTCTACCGAAGAAATCTACGATTTCTTCCGGGGGGAATATGTTTGGTACATTTAACCATTTTTAATCTGTGCACATCACATACATCTCACTCACTCATTCACTCACTCAAGTGAATCCTTCCTATTCAAATTCTGGCGTCGTAACGTACAGAGCTCTCTCCTTTCTTTTAACGTAATTTTAAGGTGTCTAGTTACGAATCATTAAATTATATTTGCAATCTGTCGAGTCATCCGCTCTAAAGACGTGCGGAACGCGAGTGCATCCCTTTAAGCTCCTCTCCCACCTTGTGGCCCGTTGGCTACACGAAACAGCTGAACACCAACCGGAAACACCCCCGGGGGAAAAAGCTCTACGCTCCGAGATTACCGTGGAGGATCCGAGACGGGAGTTACATCAGCGCAAGTAAGGCCGACCACCCTGCCTTTTCCCTTCTCTCCTTGTTGAGTACATCAACCCTGACACCACTAGGGCATATACGCGACAGTAAGTAATAATTAAAGCTGTGATTATTGTAGTGTGGTTGTGATTAATGTTAAATTGTATATAAAGTTCCTAGTCTTATTATTGTTAAACCTAGAAGGCTACAATGTTTTAAGTGTACACACAGCAAAACAATTAGCTGGATCGTCCACAGTAATAAATGTGTATTGTGCAATTTTAACCTTTAAGAGTTTTTTTTATACTTCATTTTAATAATGGCAATAATAATAAAAATAAACATTATTATTTTAATTCTAAGTACCTATAGCAAATATAATAAAAAAGAAAGTAAATATAATAAAATAGGTACATAATTTCAAAAATTATATTTTGATTGGATTTCTAAGAACTCTTTGGATGTGATCTACTTACATAAGACCCTCAGTTCAGGTCTTCAGTTCTAAGTCACCCTTGTAAAAATATATAGGTACCTACTAACTATTTCCTTTTTGATGTTCAAAGGTGGATAGATTATCATATCGCTGAATATTTACATCATTTCGGTGGATAAAATTATCATATCGGTGTACAGAAAAAATAATCGGTGCCGGTTTGTCATATCGGTGGAAACCAGAATTCAAACTGAATTTTCTCCTTAGTCTTAAATGCTACGTTGATGATATTCAATTTGGGGATATTTGATATCCTAAAGATTACATAAAACCTGAAAAATATACAAAAAAAATATAAATGAAAAAGTTCACCGATATGATAAAAAAAATGGCATTTGTTGAAATTCACCCATTAGAATTTTCACAATGTTTTAGCATCGATACGTGCTAAATATAGTATAGTCTACAGTTTTCGTCCGTTTCAGCTGTAATTCAGATCTTGTGAGAATAAATGTGATAGGGCGAGTATCAAGCATAGTCTGAGAAACTTACCAGGATCCCAAAAGCTAAGAAATATAAATCATAACACGGTCGCCTGTTGGGGGTCATGAAATTATAAAGCCGGGGTCAGGATAGGATACCGATGGAGACTTTTATTTAATAACTAGCTGACCCACGCAACTTTTAATAACAGACATTCGCATCGAATACATAACCTCCTTTTTTATAGTCGGTTAAAAACTGGGACCCACTTTTTACTTGCTCTCCGAAGCACGGACCCGTTTAGTTCAAATGGCGTTAAACGGTCACCCATCTATTTAATGACCTTACCTAACGTTGCTTAACCCGATTGATTACAAAACCTTGATAACAACTCTCTATGAGTGTTCCCTTACTAATTATAATAATATTTTACTTACTAATTATATTATAATTATGAAGAAAAATTGATAAAATCGGACAAAGCGTATAACCAAGTATCCATTTTGACTTTAATCCCCTCTCCCAAGGGAACCGTGCTAGATTACGGGATCAAAAGTATCCTATGTCCTACCTCGTAGTAAGATCTCAAATCATGCCAAGTTTCATTTGAATCCATTCAGTAGTTTCGGCGTGATGCGCAGCCGTGATACAGACAGACAGACAGACAAAAATTAAAAAAATAATCATTTTCGGCCTCAGTATCGGTTATTGAATGCCCTCCAAATATAATTTTCAAAATATCTTCAATGTACAGAATTGGACCTGTTACAGTTTTATTATAAGTATAGATAGATAATTATATTTTAGACTAGCTGACCCACGCAGCTCCGCCTGCGCTATTTTTACGTTAACTAAACTTTGAATAACAGACATTTGCATCGAATACATAACCTCATTTTTTATAGTCGGTTAAAAACTGGGACCCACGTTTTACTTGCTCTCCGAACCACGGACCCGTTTAGTTCAAATGGCGTTAAACGGTCACCCATCTATTTAATGACCTTACCTAACGTTGCTTAACCCGATCGATTACAAAACCTTGATAACAACTCTCTATGAGTGTCCCTTACTAATATTTATTATATTATAAAGAAAAATTGATAAAATCGGACCAAGCGTATAACCAAGTACCCGTTTTGACTTTAATCCCTTCTCCCAAAAGAACCGTGCTAGATTACGAGATAAAAAGTATCCTATGTCCTACCTCGTAGTAAGATCTCAAATCATGCCTAGTTTTAATTGAATCCATTAGTTTCGGCGTGATGCTCAGCCGTGATACAGACAGACAGATAGACAGACAGACAGACAGACAAAAATTAAAAAAAATACATTTTCGGCCTCAGTATCGGTTATAGAATGCCCTCCAAATATAATTTTCAAAATATCTTCAATGTACAGAATTGGACCTGTTACAGTTTTATTATAAGTATAGATATAGATAACTTATCCCAAGCAGAGTCTGTACTATGGTGACTAGACAACTGATACAAATACAATTTTTTTGTATATACAGATAAATAACACTCCGATACTTGGCGGGTATCGAACCCACAATAAAAACAGTTAGTAAGAAATTAACATATCTACATTAGGCCTCGTTGGGTTGGGTTCCTAACAGTAAAGTACTAGGCAAACATACCCATACCAGAGTTCGCAGAACTTGAAGCTGAAATTATGCGCCGGCTGCCGAGGCGCGGGCGCCCCGTTTATACACATTATAATTAGCGTGGCTAATGTAAATTAATTTACCTTTAATATCGTTAGCATGTGTTCTCTATTATCTTAAGTAGTGTAACGTTACTTGATATACTTGAGCAAGAATAAATCATCATCAATATATATAAAAGGAGATGTCCTGACTGATTGACTGACTGACAGACAACGCACAGCCTAAACCGATGGTTTATAAAAAAGTTTTATGTTTTATAAAAAAAGCGTTATAATTCATGAACGGTTGGTACTAGAGCCTTGAATTTTCACAGGCAGACGCCTCAAAGAAAATAAACAATCACGTGTTTTTCCATTTCTATAAATTTTCTAAGTAGAAGTCACATGACCTCAATATTTGTAAAAAAAAAAATATTTTGCCATTTCTTAACACATTTCACTGTCTTCCGATACAATATGATAGGCAGGATTAGGACAAAGTCAGGTTTAAGAAATTATGAGGGTTTTAAGGTCAAAATAAGCCCTAAGTTAATAATCACGCGTGTGGTGTCTTTTAAAAGGTAATTGAAAACCGTTATTTTATGATATAAGCGGTAGGTATGAGTTATATCATGGGTTTTAAAACTGAAATACGACATCGATGTTTAAAATTTGAATTTGATATGATTTTAAAAGTGATGGGAAAATATTATATTGTTTATTTCAAGTATTTAAATACGAGGCTGTCGAGAGTATGCGCAAACGCGCGTATCCTGCACCGCGCGCATCCGCGTTAAGCTGCCACCTAAAAAAAAAGCTGCTGCCTTACTCCTCGGCCATAAGCCCGGACAAATAACGGGCAACCTTTGGAGTTGTCGGTTGGACGTTTGGGTTGTGGGCCCCAGATGTCCATTGAGTACGGGGCGTTTTAGTAGGTAAGATACTCCGGTTCGGAGCTAGGTACCGAATCAAACCAAAAAAAATAAAGCCGGTCAAGTGCGAGTCGAACTCGCGAACCGATGGTTCTATAGCTACTTTGCGCATATAAATGTTATTTTACTATTCTTCTAATACCTCAGATGGTAAAAAACCGAACTGAACCCAAAGAATTTATCCAAATTAACCCTTTTAAAGAGTTTAACAAAAACTAATTTATTTTATGACGCTGAAGCTAGCTTCATTCGGTACCTAGGTACCGAATCGAGATACCACCGGAGAGCCCTCCCATGTGCCGATGCGACAGCCGCGGGGGTTTTAGTGAGTAAGAATCCCACATACCTAGGTCGAGCCCCACAGCTCCCGGAAACCTTTTGAAGGAAAGGTACCATAATGAACCAAAAACTAAAAAAAAATCCGGTCAAATGCGAGTCTGACTCGCGCATCGAGGGTTCCATACCTTCTTTGCACGTATTAAAGTTATTTTAATATTCCTGTGATACCTCAGATAGCAAAACCCAACCGCAAAACTAAGTTTGTTTGTCGATGTTTTTTAGAATTGCTTAAAACCTGCACTATTTAGAAACATCATTTTATTTTTTCTTTAAAATATATATAGACCACTATTACCTATAATTATTTCAGATTTTTCCCTTCACAAACTTCGGAGATAACCCCTTATCTCTCTAGTTTTATGTCTTGTGTTTTTTGGCTTATAACCAAAAATGTCACACATAAAATGTTTTAGCTTACCGGCTGTGTATATTTGGCACCAACTTCAATAATATTTAAATTATTTTATACTTTTCAGTGATATTGAAGTCGGTTCAATTTTTTAAAAAAACATTTTATTTTAAACTTTTTAGTGATATTTTCATATATAAAGATTGAACCATCGAAGACCGTAAAATGATCTAGGTAGGTTATGATCACATTATCGTCTACATAGTTTTACACAATTCATGTTTCTTCGGAAAAAAATATTCGGTCGTAATGAAATTTGCATGGAATCATCATAGTAGTTTACTCTCTCGAATAAAAAAAGAATCATCGAAATCGGTTCATAATTGTCAGAGCAATGTAATGTCGAACATCAGTTTTATGGTTTTTACCAAATAAATTCCTCCTCATCGTTCATGGTCTTCCAGGAAGTTCTTATCCGGTTGTGATAAATTTCATACAGATTCATTACAGTGGTTTCTTCTTTCGAATAAAAAAAGAATCATTGAAATTGGTAAATATTTGCCAGAGTTATGACCATTTTTGTCCTTAAAAAGCGACCAAAAAGTCATCTATATAGGCTTTCCTGCAAGTTTCCAGCGCAGTCACCATTATTGTTTTTTCAGGAACTACTTATTCGGAAGCAATAATTTTTTTATGGGACCCAACTAACGGATTAAAGAATGGATGGAAGAAAGATTTTTGCAAATCGGTTCATAATTGCCAGAGTTAGGCGCGAACATACATAGAAAAAAAAATATATATACAGACGAATTGAGAACCTCCTCCTTTTTTTGAAGTCTGTTAAAAACACCGTTCCCCGAACGGTGTTTTTTGTGACATTTTTGGTTATAAGCCAAATAACACAAGACATAAAACTGTTTTGAAAATTGCAAATGAAGCCCTTTCATACGATACCCCACTTGATATAGTAGCCTCTTTGAAATTTTGACACAGCTAAAAAGAAAGTAACGGAAATAAAATAATTTTTAATTTGCGATTAGTATTCTTATCCAACAAGTAAGATCTAAAACTGTTACAAATATCAAATCGATAGCGCCAGTGGTTCCTGAAATATATAGATGTGACAGACAGACAGACAGACGAAGTACCGCCATAAGGGTTCCTTTTTTACCTTTTAGGTATGGAAACCTTAAAACATACTGAGTGGATTATGGTGTCATTCGGCATAGTGTTCTGGGATGCTTTAAAAAGACAACTACGTATATTTTAGTTTACTGTTTGCAAAAATATTCCCGTTCTATTAACTAATTTCACTGTTTGACCTCAAGTTTCCTCCCAAGTTTATTGTCATTTAAAAGTTCATGGGAAAATATTTTATATTTAATTTTATTTTTATTTTGACTGCCTCGGTGACGATGGGCGCGAGTACGACCTTTGATTGCTTGAACCTGATTTTGATTCCCAAGTCGTGCTAAATGTTATCGGGTTGAGTTTCTTTTGTCAGGACATTATCAGTAGGTATTAGTCCACTTCTTGGAAATGTGATCGGTATTTCTTCATTATCTACCTTTGCGCGAACGAAGTCGCGGGGGACTGCTAGTCTTTAATATAGGAGTCGGCATAATTTTTCAAATAAGGCAACCAATGGGCATTCATCTCTTCTCTATGGTAGCCAGTAATTACTAGCGCCTTGACTATGGATACTAACGAGATCTTGTACTATCTATCTATCAAGAATTAGCTATGGCGGCGGGCTCAAAGGCAAGGCACTGAGGGGCCCCTGGTGCAGATCCCACGCAATGGAGAGACCTGGGCCGACCTCATGTTTCGATGCGACAGCCGCGGGGGTTTTAGTGGGTAAGAATCCCACATACCCAGGTCGAGCCCCACAGCTCCCGGGGATCTTTCGAGGATGAACCATGGGTAAAAAAAAGAAGGTTAAAAGTATAATTGACTAGCAATTGACTGCGGCTTCGCCCACTGTTATTTTATTTCCATACAAATTTTACCAACACCTAGCACGGGGTGCGCGGTAAAGGTTATTTTGAAAATTGGCGAAACACACAACTTATTTGTAATATTTTATTTAGAGAATCTGTTTAGAAGTTTCAAGACCATAAAATAAAAAGTTTCATTCCATTAAAAAACACCCCATTTAACCCCAAAAACACTTTCTTAATGAATGCTTACGTCGCGGTCGTAAGAAGAACTTACTGTCCAAATTTCGGCTTTCTAGGTCCTGCGGTTTGGCCTATGCGTTGATGAATCAGTCAGTTAGTCAGTCAGACAAGTAATTTTTTATATAGGTACTAATAGAAGATTACCTAAACTAAGAATCATGCATACAAAGAATTATTTTGTGGAATGCAAAAAAACTTAAATATAATTCTATAGACTTACGGTCTTATTCATAAAAAGTTATCACACACTTATAGGCTCGCTATAGTATGATTTTCAAAAAGTATTATTCATAAACGCATTTTAGCACTAAAACGTTCTTTAGCTATGTTGTAAAGTTATAAAGGGCAGACCCCTACTATAACAGTGCTATAAGCGTGATATAAGGTAAAAAATGGCCGACTTTCAACAGCTGATTATTAATTATTAAGAAAATGACATTTGTGTCATTGTCATATCCATCAGTTCAATTTTTTTCTTTAGTTGAGCCTCATTGGGAAGGCAAAGAGTTCTAGCCCATACAGGTTTCATATCCGTTCAATTTCGTAAGAAATCAAAATAGCAGTATACACACTACAAACTATTATGATTTATTATTTTATTCAGTACTTAACGTTTATTTTATTATTATTATTATACAATTTAATATATTTTAATATATGTTAGTTTATTTTAGGTTAGTTATTATTACGCGCTTGTTACAACATTACCAAACAAACATTAACAATCAAATAACAATGACAATGATCGATGGATGTATGACGAATTCCGCATGGGCGTCATAAATACAATAAATAAATAAATATTCTGAGACAATACGCACATGCTCATCTGTTCCCAAACTAGGCACAGCCTGTACTATGGAAACCTGATAATTGATGCTTATACTTATATAAGTACTTTTTTTACTGTAAATACATAATTAAATAGATAAATAACAC